>CM028129.1:315962500-318738333 GCA_016271365.2 Neoceratodus forsteri
CCAGAGCTAGTTTTACATCTCGATGAAACTGGTGTTAACTTGGTGCCATGCTTGTAGTGGACTATGGAGACGGTGGGGGAAAAGCAAGTTGAAGTGGCAGGTTTGGGTGATAAATGGCAGATTACTGTCGTCCTCTGTTGTACTTTGTCTGACCACTACCTGCTCCCTCAGATCATCTACCCTGGCAAGACCAACCAATCCCACCCTTCATACAAATTCCCATCTGATTGGCAGGTGACTCATAATGAAAACCACTGGGCCAACTCACAAACAACAGTGCAATACATCGAAGGTGTCTTCGTTACCTATGTGCAAGCCATAAAAACAAAACTTCAGCTACCAACTGTTCAGAGGACCCTGCGAATACTGGATTTATTCCGTGGTCACACCACAACTGATGTCATCGAGGCTTCTGAGAAACACAACATTGTGTCAATGTTTGTACCTGCCTCTTGCACTGACCTTCTTCAACCGCTAGACATTTCAGTGAACAAGATTCTGAAAGATAACTTAAAGGAAAACAATAGAAAAGACACAGCTTTCCTCAGACACTATAGAAACTCTCAATTAATGTTTTCAGACAGTAACAGCTTTTTTAAATTATTTAGAACAGCTACCAACAACTTCCACTTTCTATTGCTGACAGCAGCCATTTCATGAGCAGCAGTGAGCCTCCTGAGCTCACTGTATGCTAATATGCCTGTTTGACTTCTGCTATTGGTTGGCAGTTCAAATTAGCATAAAGTGAGCTCAGTAAGCTCTCTGCTACTCTTGAAATGGTGGCTGCCAGCAATAGAAAGTGAAAGCTGAAGGCCACTGTTTAAATCACTAAAAAAGCAATTAGAGGAATTAAAAAAACATTTTTACTGTCTGAAAGCACTAATCAGGAATGTTTATAGCGCCTGGGTAAAGCTGCACCTTTTCCAGTGTTTCCCTTTAAAACTTCTTTTCACCGAGTTGTATGTGGGTGAGGTGGTGGCCAAAATGACACAATGTGAGCCTGAAACAAAATTTAACATTGACCTCCACACAGCAAGTATTAAAAATAGGCATGCACAGTGGTTGGTGGCAAGCATTACAAACTCGCAGCTCGATCTGAGGACTGCAAGAGGGGCTTCGAGCAAGCCAGAATCCTACATGCTCACTATGAATGCTTCTGTAACCCCTAGATGGCGCTATCCCAGGGGCTACTACCCCTGCCTGATTTGCCACTAACAGGTCGAGGGGCCTGGATCCAATGGCAGGTGCCTCCACCCAGAGGTCAGGGTTTGCAATAGTTAAACTTACTTGGTCACAGCCCTCTGGGACACTGCAACCCCCCTTTCTTCCCACTAGTGGCCCACACAATATATCAGAATTACCTTCACAGTATACACTTACCCCCAGGACTATTTCCGGCACTGGGACCCCCTGTAAAATAAGATACAGTGCAACAATCACAGTACAATATTTTAACATAGACAAATACCTCAGGCAGTATAACTTTGCTGAAACAAGCAGCTCTGATTTATTTAGGGGGAATATAACAAGGACAGGGGGAAATCAGGTTAATTAGCTTATCACTCTAATAATCTACCTATGGCTCTGTGCACAGGCCTATCCCTATCAGTTACTGTCCCTGGGTACCCAAGCCCTAGTGGCTAGTCCAAACCGTGGCAGCTGGTAGGGCCCCTTACACAGAGAAAGGAAAATTAAACAGTCAGCAGTACAGTAATTCCATTTGGATTTAATGTGGCAATTCAACAGGGCGACCCTGAATTAGTACTCACGACCTCCAAATAAGATAGGGTCCTTCAATGTCAGCAGGGCTCACTTGAGGTACACAAACCTCTTCACACATTTATATAAAGAAAGCACTATACCAGGCAGGCTGCATCTGTATCCCGATCGTAATTACTGCACAATACCGGAGAACACACAGCAGATTCAGTTCCTGACAGACCGAGTGCAATTTTCAGCAATTCCTCCAGTCTTCTACAGGGTGAGCCTGGTTTCTACTCTTCAGATATCCTTTGATTCTTTCACAGGACGGATTCAGTCCTAACAAGCTGTTACACAAGCTGCAGACCGAACTCTGGGCCTTACACACGTTTTGACTAAAACTGCACACTGAAAAAGCACAGGGCTCCTTCCTTCTTCACTGCCAAAGCTCAACTGAAACTCCAGCCGACAAAACCGGGCACTTCCTTTGAGTTCCTCCCAGTTCTTGACTGGATTGGCTGTCACTCAAATAGACTGCTGCTGTTGGTCCAAAAAGGTGCTGAAGTCTAAACTACATCTCCCAGAGTCACTGCTCATACAATCCTCTTGTGGCTGGCTCAGATTATGAGTCCAAGTTCTGATTCGTCCAAGGCACCATTTTAGAGCTAGCTTACCCACACTGATTGGTCCAGTTCAGCAGTTCAAAACCAGAATGGGGAACTAGGCAGACACTGTTCTGACTGCAAAAGAAAGCAGGTTAGACAAACTGTAATTTCATAATTACTGTAAATGATTTCTGGCAAACAGTTACATCTTTCAGATAGGTTCCTTTGCACTCTAGTGACTGCAAAATGGAGTGAATTGGCAGCAGCTGAGTGGTACTCAATCAAAAGAAACACACAGTCCCCATACAAACTAATTATGTCTGCAAGCAGACAGCTCTTAAAGAGACAGTACCAGAGGTTCTAAAACACTCACTGATAAATGGCTTAAACGCCAAACACCATTCAGGCTTGGAGCATTCAAGCAAGCTCCTGGAAGTCTTTTGGGAACCCCCATTTGCAGGGGGGTTACACCCTTCCTGGCCTGGGAAAGCTTGATGTCCGTCAAGCAAGTACCCCCATAAGTTTCAACTGCAACCATATACATTTGCATTAGGCTCGCACGTAATCATCAGTCAATATATCATTTTACCAAGAACACATTTCTGAAATATTGCAGTATGTCACTCTTTACACAGTATTACATACACATTGTACCATAACTCAAGTTATTACCTCTTGTACATGAAACCTGAAGAGGGGCCCTTCCTATCAGTTACCTTGGGGCTGGACGGGCAAGGGCACCATACTTAGAGGGCAACACAGTAACTTGAGTTAGCACTGACGCTCAGTTTGGGCAATGAGCTCGGGACACATACACCCTTTATGGACAACATTGAGAGGCAAATCACAGGCCTCTCAAGGAATCATAACTGAGGTGCACCACAGGCTTTACAGCTCGACCAGTCTTTCTAGGGGAACTGTTTAGTCTCTGCACTCTGAGCCTCATTTCAGCATTGTCCTCACTTGTCAGGAGTCTCCATGGGGGTGGAGAGGCTAGAACTTGGGGCACTTTCAGCTCCAGGAGTTACAGTTTCTGAGTCCACAACATTTGGCTCACAGGAGAGCTTTCGGACACTGGCAGTGGACTGTCAGGGCACTCAAAATACTCTTCTTGTTCTGGTGTATCACCAGTCTGACCCAATCCATCATTTTCCTCCCCTGAAAGCTCAAACAGTTCAACCATGCACAATGATTCCATTTCATCTGATCTGATGCTTTGCACTTCACTTTCTGGGAGCATCGGCTCCAGGGATGAAGCTGAGGCTTAGACAGTCCAGAAGGCCCAGCTTTGTCTCCAGTATTGACTAGGGATTGCCCGAAACAATTGACTCAGTTCGTAAGAAGGATAGTATTCAAAGTCACTCTCACTTTCTTCCGATATGGACTGACAGTCATGCACAACTGGGACTTGTGGAGGAACACTTTAACTTTGCTTCTGTAGGTGCAGACTTTCTTGATCTTTTCTTAGCAGCAGCTCTAGTCACTGGTCCAGAGGGGCATCTTCTAGGGCTCAGACTCAATTAAGATTTGTCCAATGGGCAGTAAATGATTTCTATGCATTGTTTTACATCTTTGAATTATTCTCAGGCCTTACTTTGTACACTGGCAGATCATCTAGTTTGCCCACTACAATGTGGGGAGATGGTGCCATCTGTCAGCAATCTTGTGCTTGCCATGCAGTCCCAGATTTCTTAGCAATACCCGATCTCCTCCTGGAGTTCCTGTGCTTTCACCCTTTTATCATACCTTTCTTTGTTGGCCAGATTTCTTTTGGCAGCCATGGTTTGAGCCAGTTAGTGCGCATGAGTTAGCTGGGCCTTTAACTTTGCACATACTGTAAATAGTTGTCAGCTTGAACCCCATCAGAGAGACCCCAAACACACATCTACTGGTAGTCGAGCTTCTCTTCCAAACATCAGGCGGTAGGGGAGAATCCAGTGGCATCACTTTTGGTGCAGTTATAAGCATGTACCAGGGTGCTAATTTGTTGGCTCCATCTAGGCTTGTCCTTTGGGTGCAGGTGCCTAGCATATCTAGCAAAGTGCGGTTGAAGCGTTCAGGCTGTGGGTCCCCTGGGGGTGGTAAGGAGTGGTTCTGGTTTCGCCTCCCCACAGAGAAAGCATCTCTTTGATCAGGCGACTCTCAAAGTCTCTCCTTGATCAGAATGGATTCTTTGTGGAGCCCCATAGTGAACAAAAAGTTTTCTACAAGTACTTTGGCCACAGTGGATGCTTTCTGGTCTTTGGTGGGAAAGCTTGGGCATATCTCGTGAAATGGTCAGTGACCACCAGCACATTACTGATATTTCTTTGATCTGACTCCAAACTCAGAAAATCAATACAGACCAGCTCCATGGGTGCACTGGTGGTGATGTTAACAAGGGGCAGCCCTCTGGGGCAAAAGCTTTCCTCTGTAAGCAGTGACTACAAGTTCAGATGTGTTGCTCCACATCAGCCCCATCTTAGGCCAATAGAATCTGGATCTCACCAAGTCAAGTGTTCTGTCTATACCAAGGTGCCCCATGTGGTTGTGCAAGGACCTCAGTACTGAGTCTCGAAGGCAGTGGGCAGCACTAGTTGTTGTTTGTCTACTTGTCCCCTCTGTCTACTGTTTCTCTGTATAACAGTTTATTGATCAGTTTCAACTTAGGACCTTCTTTGTATAACAGTGCAGTTCTCAAATCAGTGGAGCGTAATTTGGACACATCTTTTCCTGCATAGAGGGCTTCTAAAGCTGCTTTGATCATGGGATCGTGGGATTGAGCCCGCTCGAATACTGTCATTGTCCAGCTGAGGCAGTGCACCAATGTCTATTGCAGAAAAGTGGCAATAAGCAGCAGGTATGCAATTCTCAGAGGTCCCAAGCAATCCACCATGCAGTCCACTCGTCCGTGGACATTGTTCCTCCCTGTCAAACTTCGGCAAAGTGCCCGAATGTCAGGTTCTGCCAATCGGACCCAATCATTCTGGAGACAGGCCTCCGGGAGAGAGCATCAGCATCTATGTGGTTCAGACCTGCTCGGTATTCTAGAGCATAGTCTTATGTAGATAATGCAGAAAGCCACCTATGGCCAGTGGCATCCAACTTAGCTGAGGTCTGCACATAGGTCAAAGGATTATTGTCAGTTTTACTAGTATTTTAGCCCCATACAAGTACTCATGGAATTGGTCAACAATAGCCCACTTCAAAGCTAGGAACTCTAACTTATGTACAGGATAGTTCTTTTCGGGATGGGGTCAGGCTTCTACTGGCAAAGGCCACTGGTCTCAGGCCATTCTCGTGCTCTTGGTACAACACAGCCCTCAACCCTTGCAAGCTAGCATCAGTGTGCAGGACGTAAGGTTTTCTTGGATCGGCATAGGCCAGCACTGGAGCATGGGTAAGTTGATATATGATCTCATGAAAGCAGTCTCAAATCAGGAGTCCAGCGGGCCCCAAATACTTCACTCGGATGAAAATACACTCTTTCAGTCTTGAGGGACGCTGACTTTTGGTATTTTGTGGGTTGGGGATACCCTTGAGTAAGGTTAAGTAAAGGCGGATCACTCTTGAATAGTCCTTGATGAAGCGCCGATAATAACCACAGAATCCAGGAATCTTTGCAGTTCTTTTAGATTTTTTGGGCTGTGGCCAGGTGGTCAAGCCTCAACTTTACTTAGGTCGGTCTCTATTCCTCGGTGGATACTATGTGTCCCACATACTTTACTGATGTTTGAAAGAATTGACACTTATCAATGGACAGTTTAAGGCCAAAGTCCTCCAGCCGGTCCAATACCTTAAATAATCTGCTCTCATGTTCCTCCAGTGAGCTGCCAAACACAATAACATCATCTAGGTATACCAGGCACTCTAGTAAGTTCATGTCCCCACTGCACGCTCCATCAATCGTTGAAAAGTGGCTGGGGCACCTGAAATCCCTTGAGGCATCCTCATGAATTCATAGAAGCCAAGCGGACAGATAAAGGCCGTCTTCCACGGTCCTCTGGGGCCATCGGGATCTGGTAGTACCCACTGCGGAGATCCAGCACAGAGAACCACTTGCTCCCATTTAGGCAGTCAAAGCATCCTGAATGCGGGGCATTGTGTACTGATCAGGGATAGTCCGCCCGGTTTAAGGTGCGATAATCCACACACATCCTTACTGTTCCATTCTTTTCCTCACTACCACAATGGGGAAGCATAAGGGCTTCTGGATTCTTGTATTACACCAGCAGCTAACATCTCTTGCAGATGCCGTCTCACATCATCTATGTCAGCAGGTGCTAGGCGTCGAGACCTCTCACGAAATGGTCTTTCGTCATGCAGCCGGATATTGTGCTCAGCTCCTTGCACATCCTACATCCCATTCCTTTAAAGAAAACACCTGGTCTCTCTGGGCAAGCTTCTCACTGATCCTCACTTTCCATTCAGCTGGCAGCGGAGTCGCGAAATCAAACAAGTCAGGCGTACTCTGTCATTCTTCCTTGAACTCTTGCTGCTGGGTAGCACTGCAGTGTCTGCACAATGCACATTAGCCAGGATGCAACCTCTATTCACTCGAATGTCTCTTTCAGACACATTATGAACTTGGACCATTACCCTTCTGACACAAGCATGGGCTCTAGCGGGCAAAATACTAGGCTTGACCAGCAGTCCCTCTGGCAATTTTCCATCGCCTGGTGCATCCAACATCAATATTTTATTCTTAACATCCTTTCTGATACGGACCTCTCCCTGTAAGGTACACTGGGCATTTGGCGCCAGGATCAGAGACTCAGGATCCTTCTTCCATATAATTCCGACCCGTTCCTCTGGTTCTGTTTTTCAGCATCTCTCTGTGCCTCATAGGCCTTCTTAATTAAATCCGAACTCTTAAAGCTCTACTAGTCTTTGACCCCTGTTTTCATAACACAACTGTGCCAGCCTTCGAACATATGAGCATTTGTTCCAATCAACAAAGGGACACCATCATACAGTCCAGTGGGGGACACACTAAGGCTAGGTCTCTACTTGTTCGGCCACTCCAGCCACGGAGGTGGGAAAGACAGCCAAATTCGGATATACCGGAATAGGGTAGGCCTTCTCCCCTTAACCCCATACATGCAGTCCTTCTAATGGTTGTAAGGGTACGTCTGACAAATGCTTCTGATACCAATCCTGGAACATAATTGTCACTTGGGAGCCACTGTCTAATACAGCTCTTGTAGACACTCCATTCCACCTTTACAGTGGTCTCCATGGAGGGACCCACTATTCTGGACCAGTCTGGAGAGGCGGTAGTAGGGGCCTGGGCAACTGACCTTGCCACAAAGGACGTGAATTAGCATTTTGGTGCCCTCACTGGGATCATGTCGTGCACCTCTTAACCACTGATTTCTTCTCCGAAGCTCTCCTTGTAGCCTATATGCAACTTTGTCAGTGTCTTTTGGGGACTGGCATTCCCTTTTCATGTGCCCATCTTTCCCACAATTATAGCAAAATATACTTTCTGGAGTTTGAGCTGGCCGAGGCGCCACACTGGGAGCCAGGGCGGGGTATTACTAACTGGAAACCTGGGTGCCATCTCTGTCTGCGGCGTGATAAGCATTTGGAGACATCTCGTCAGTTTCTCCACTTCCATGGTCAAGGAATTGAGTTTGGAGCTGTTATCAGCAGGAGATACATGGTGGGTACCCCACCCCATAGCAGATGCAGTCGGATATAGGTCAGCCCGTACTTGCAGGCGTGGCCTTCATAAAGGGACTGTTTTGAATTCCCGGATCTCTCTCAACAGTTCGCCCATTGTGGCATATCTTTTCCTTGTCAGAGCACTCATTGACTGTCAACCTCTGCCCTGAACTTCACTTGATGGGTCACCTCAGTCACTCGGGTCGTAGCCACAGCTGTTGGTGCAGGTCCCTCCCGAGGTCGCCTTTCTCAACTCCTCAATTTCTCATTAACTCATCATAGGAGGGTGGATTCAGTCGATTTGCCAGGCTAACTGAAGCAACAGCAGTTCTGAGAAGGGGCAGACTTAAGTTCTGTCCAGTCTGGTTCGGTCCAGTTCAATCGCTGGCAAACTACCCTTTCTGAGGCATTCTTGCAACAATTTTTCCAGCCGAGAGACATACACAGACAACAACTCCCTTGGTACTGTTGTGCATTTCTTACTCTCCACCATAGGTCCTCATCAGAATCTGGGCTCCCATACACATTCTCCAAGGCCTCAAGATAGGCCTGTGCAGTCGCTCAGGGTTACTGGCCTGTTTAGCACGGATGGTAGCCAGGGCAGGACCTCGGAGGCTCTCACTAACCCTCTTCGGTTTTCGCCTCGAGCATTGCCATTCTAGCACTTGGGGGCAACATAGTCTATCCAGGTCTCCCAGTCATCCTCCTTGGGGGTGGGAGGGTGCCAGAAAGATCCTAAACCTTCGGTAAGAGTCGTGACTAATGGCAGGTGCAGAAATAGGTCTGCATTGGTTCAGCCACCATTACGGGTACTGGCGGGAGAGGTGTTGGGGAGGAACACCCCCAGGTGGCAAGAATAGTTTCTTCAAGTCCTCCACAGTTTTCCCTTCCCCCAGCAACCATTTAGCAAATTTCTCCTCAAAAGTTTCAGATAGTGGTGTGGGCTCATTCCCCCCCGGGTCTTTACTGTCCTTAGTTATCACTCTCCAAGCAGTGAGGGCTCCCTCTGGGGTAATGGTCTGTGGCACTTTGGAGCTATCTATGGGATCCTTAAACTCTACTAGGGCCAGGAAAGTGTGGGTGAGCAGATTAGCATGCCGACCCACCACCACAGGGTTTTGTAAACCTTCCACCTTGGAAAGTACTCCCTGCACAGTGTCGTATTATTGATACACAGGATGTCCAGGATAAGCATAGCATTTTGGGGTCGATCTCCTCCCCAGTACACCACTCCACCAGCGGTGCACAGCCACTTCTGTCGGGTACCCATTTTTTCTTAACAGTGGTTCGTAAATATGGCCACTAGAGGACACACAATCCCAGCGGTGAGCCTCCAAGATGTAACCCCTAGATGGCGCTTATCCCAGGGCTACTACCCCTGCCTGATTTGCCACCAACAGGTTGAGGGCCTGGATCCAATGGCGGGTGCCTCCACCCAGAGGTCAGGGTTTGCAATAGTTAAACTTACTTGGTCACAGCCCTCTGGGACACTGCAACCCCTTTCTTCCCACTAGTGGCCCACAATATATCAGAATTACCTTCACAGTATACACTTACCCCAGGACTATTTCCGCACTGGGACCCCTGTAAAATAAGATACAGTGCAACAATCACAGTACAATATTTTAACATAGACAAATACCTCAGGCAGTATAACTTGCTGAAACAAGCAGCTCTGATTTATTTAGGGGAATATAACAAGGACAGGGAAATCAGGTTAATTAGCTTATCACTCTAATAATCTACCTATGGCTCTGTGCACAGGCCTATCCCTATCAGTTACTGTCCTAGGTACCCCAAGCCCTAGTGGCTAGTCCAAACCGTGGCAGCTGGTAGGGGCCCTTTCACACAGAGAAAAGGAAAATTAGACAGTCAGCAGTACAGTAATTCCATTTGGATTTAATGTGGCAATTCAACAGGGAGCGACCCTGAATTAGTACTCACGACTCCAAATAAGATAGAGGTCCTTCAATGTCAGCAGGGCTCACTTGAGGTACACAACCTCTTCACACATTTATATAAAAGAAGCACTATACCAGGCAGGCTGCATCTATATCCCGATCCAATTACTGCACAATACCGGAGAACACACAGCAGATTCAGTTCCTGACAGACCGAGTGCAATTTTCAGCAATTCCTCCAGTCTTCTACAGGGTGAGCCTGGTTTCTACTCTTCAGATATCCTTTGATTCTCTTCACAGGACGGATTCAGTCCTAACAAGCTGTTACACAAGCTGCAGACCGGAACTCTGGGCCTTACACACGTTTTTGACTAAAACTGCACACTGAAAAGCACAGGGCTCCTTCCTTCTTCACTGCCAAAGCTCAACTGAAACTCCAGCCGACAAAACCGGCACTTCCTTTGAGTTCCTCCCAGTTCTTGACTGGATTGGCTGTCACTCACAATAGACTGCTGCTGTTGGTCCAAAAGGTGCTGAAGTCTAAACTACATCTCCCAGAGTCACTGCTCATACAATCCTCTTGTGGCTGGCTCAGATTATGAGTCCAAGTTCTGATTCGTCCAAGGCACCATTTTAGAGCTAGCTTACCCCACACTGATTGGTCCAGTTCAGCAGTTCAAACCAGAATGGGGAACTAGGCAGACACTGTTCTGACTGCAAAAGAAAGCAGGTTAGACAAACTGTAATTTCATAATTACTGTAAATGATTTCTGGCAAACAGTTACATCTTTCAGATAGGTTCCCTTTGCACTCTAGTGACTGCAAAATGGAGTGAATTGGCAGCAGCTTGAGTGGTACTCAATCAAAGAACACACAGTCCCCATACAAACTAATTATGTCTGCAAGCAGACAGCTCTTAAAGAGACAGTACCAGAGGTTCTAAAAACACTCACTGATAAATGGCTTAAACGCCAAACACCATTCAGGCTTGGAGCATTCAAGCAAGCTCCTGGAAGTCTTTTGGGAACCCCCATTTGCAGGGGGGTTACACTTCAATGGTAAGCCTTTTACACCAAAACAAACTTAGTCCTCAGTCACACTGAATTTGATTTTAACTGTACTTTTCATTTATTTTCCAGATGCTGCTATAGATGACAAATAAACTGAGAGAAGCCCGGGAAGAAGCTGCAGCAGCTTCGTAGATGGCTTTGTGTCTGATCGAGAATCAGATTGGGGAATTTATTTTTAGTTATGCTTTCTGCTCCCAATAGTTGTGAATAAAGAGTTTGCTTCACCTTACCATATGTTTCCTTTTGCTGTAGTTTCCAACTTATTTGACTCAAAACCCAACTTATACGCAAAAAGTTTTCGCCAGTAACATGGAAGTGAAACTGACCGATCACGTGGTTCTCAGTAACATATCCAGTAAACAGGTTTAGTCCCTTCCTTCTGTTGGCAGTGCACATAGTACAAACTTAGTTAGAGCACAGGGTCAACTACATTAAAACTAGAGTACAGTA
This sequence comes from Neoceratodus forsteri, assembly GCA_016271365.2. Classification (NCBI taxonomy): domain Eukaryota; kingdom Metazoa; phylum Chordata; order Ceratodontiformes; family Ceratodontidae; genus Neoceratodus; species Neoceratodus forsteri. The sequence continues at coordinate 315,973,874 of CM028129.1, forward strand.
AATGTTAATTCAATGGACAGCAAACTTGGAATTCAGTACTTTTAATACAGTACTGTATTTTGTAAGCAGGAACGAGTAGTGGTGCCGTGGTGTTGCCGTTCTTTGTCAACTTGAAAATACATCTTTCCTAGCTACATAATGGACAGGTAGGCGTTTAATGTAGCACTTTATGCACGCTCTGCCGATGGTGGTGCTGGTGATAAGCTGGTGGGCTGGTGATGTTATGGTGATGGCATGCAAGTAAACTTTCCTGTAAAAATTATTTAGCTGAACAAGACTCTCCAGCGAATATAGTGAAATTGTTTTTACGGTGAAGATTTCAAGTTCTACGGTATATTACATATATATATATACACACACACACACACATACAGATATATATTTATAAAATGCACAACAAATACAAATACAGTATTCTGATTATATAAAACACTCTTGATAGGGGGGTTGATCCCAGTCCTTTCAGAGAAGAAAGGGTTCTGCAAGAACTCCTAAAACTAAAGGTAGACAAAGCAATGGGGCCTGGGAATTCACCCTAGCATTCTAAAAGAATTAAGGGGGGAACTAGTGAAACCACTGGCGACTCTTTTTAATAAATCTTGGGAGGATGGTGTGGTACTCGAGGACTGGAGGAAGGCGGATGTGATTCCTCTTCACAAAAGTGGGACCAAGACACAGGCAGGAAACTACAGACCTGTCAGTTTGACCTCTGTGGTAGGGAAAGTGATAGAGTCACTTCTGAAGGAAAGAACTGTTGAGTACCTAGAGGCCAGTGGGGCACATGACCCAAGGCAGCATGGGTTCACAGCGGGAAGGTCATGTCAGATGAATCTAATAGATTTCTTTGACTGGGTGACCAACGTGGTAGACCAGGGAGGGGCTGTGGACATGGCCTACCTAGACTTTAGCAAGGCATTTGACACAGTCCCACACAAAAGATTAATAGTCAAATTAACCAGCCTGGAAGTGGGTCCCAAGGTGGTAGCCTGGGTAAAGCATTAGCTGGCCAACAGGACACAGAAGGTAATTGTAAATGGAGTCCACTCTGAAGAAAGAGGGGTTGCTAGTGGGGTACTGCAGGGTTCAGTGCTGGGTCCAGTCCTGTTTAATATCTTTTTTTTTTTAAATCTTCTTTTTATTGTCAGATTTTAACTTATATACATATAGGTCATCAAATGCAATTTTATACAGTGCATTTACATCTGGTCCAATAATACAGATAGATTTATGATACAGATTGATTTATGGGTTCATTTAGTACATTAAACCAAGATTCACTATTTGTTTCAGTCCGTTTGTCACTCCCATGAGGGTTACAATCTAGTTATGTCTTGTCTTAAAGGTATATAACTTTTCTTAACTTATGTAAAAATTATAAGTAGGTCAGTCTCCAGATCATTGGACTTTCATTCCATTCTCCCCCTCCCTTAGAGATACTACTCTTTCTGGTCTAACTAGATAATTCCGAGTCCTCCCTCCCGCCTTGATAGGATTCCGACTAGACAAAAGGTGGGGGGGGAGGTAGACCAGGCCCAGAATCCCCCAACAATGGGGCAAAGCCTCCAGTACCAGAGCCTCAAACACCTCCCCCAGGTTATCAGCCCTAGGGCTCAAAGGTGGGATCTCTTAACATATAATATATCTGCCACCGTGTCCATCTCATAGAGAAGATCTCTCCATGCTCATTTATATTGTGTGTAATTTTTTCCATGTTATAAATTTGCCCAGTGACTTCCCACCAGTCTCTAATGGATGGAACATTCGTTGTTAGCCATTGTCTGGTTATTACCTTTTTGGCTGCTGTAAGGAGCAATAAAAGCAGGTATCTAGTATTGGGGCTTCGATAGAGTCTAGGTATTATGAGAAACAGGTACATCTCCAAGGTCAGTTGCAGCTGTGGATCTATAAGTTCCTGTAGCTGTGCTTCCAGCTGATTTAAGAAGTTGGAGAGTACTGGACAGGACCACAGAATGTGGGTCAGGCTGGCCTCCCTTTCGCCACACTTTCTCCAGCACTCCGCCGTTTTATTTAACGAGTAGTGTTTAGTGACCTTAGGGGATCTAAAGTATCGTATCACTACCTTCCAGGCAAATTCTCGCCATTGATACGAACTCATGACCTTGGAAGAGTGTCCACACGCCTGCCGCCAATCTAAAATGGTTAGTTGGCAACCTGATTCCTCACACCACTGTGTGCGAATATTTTCAGTGAGTGCCTCACCTTGTGAGTTCAGAGATTGATGGTATAGGGAAATCAAGTGGTCCTGTTCCCCAGAGCTGTTCAATGAAATTTGGCGTTGGATTAGTGCCGGATAGCTATCTGGGTGTCGCAAGGATGGTGATAAGCTTTCTACATAATGTCGGAGTTGTAGATATCGGTAAAAATCTCTGTGTGGTAAATGAAACTTTGCCTGGATCTCCACGTATGACCAGATTATTCCCTTTGTCATTACTTGTGACAGATACCTCAACCCAAGGCCTTCCCATGAAGCAAATCCTGAGTCTAACCTGTTGGGGGGAAAGTCTGGCAGTGCCTGAATTGGACATAATAGTGGGAGGTAGGGTGTCAGTTTATGCAGCTTTTTAAGTGAGTTCCATTTTCGGAATTGATCTGCTAGCCAGGGGTTAGTGGTTGGGCAAGCTATTTCTCTCACCGCTTGTCGATATAATGTTCGAAAGTATGTTGTGTCATTCATCAGTACTTTCTCCATTTCCATCCAATGCGGGTACATGCTTATAACTTGTCTCGCCATCACGTGAACCATGGTCACTGCTTGTTGGTAGTGTTTTAGGTCTGGAAGGGCGAGGCCACCTTCTGTCCGTGGTAGAGACAGCACCTTAAGGCATACTCGAGCTCTCCAACCGGCCCATATAAAGTTCCGTATTAGGCGGTTAATATCTCTGAAGATTTTTGGGGGTGCCGATAGGGGGACATTTTGGAAAAGGTATAATGCTCTAGGGAGTGTTATCATCCTGATTAATTCTATCTGCTTCATTAGATTCAATGGTATAACCGACCAAGCCTGCAGATCCTGCTTTAGTTGTGCCATAAAGGGGGAGTAGTTGTATTTATAATAGTTTGTTCTTTCCTGGGGTATATATACCGAGATATTTAAGTTTTTCCAGATTCCACCTACCTGGCAGATTATCCACCACTCTCCGTGTGGGTGTATAATTAAATGTGAGAATTTCGGTTTTAGTCAGGTTTAGTTTATAACCTGACAGCACTCCATAAGCATCCAGGATTTGGCAGACCGCTGGTATGGATTTTTCCGGATTTTGCAGATACAGGAGTATGTCATCGGCGTACAAAGCAATTCAGTGCTCTGTATTCCCAAAACAAACCCTCTGTATTTGTGGGGAATCTCAGATTTGTTGTGCTAGGGGTTCTATTGTTGCTGCAAATAATAATGGTGACAACGGGCAACCCTGACGGGTGCCTCTATTAAGTTGGAAGTATTCAGAATGATGCCCATTCACCCTTACACAGGCTCTAGGGGCAGAGTATACCCTTTGTAGAACTTGAATGAGGCCGGGAGGGAAGCCAAATCTAGTTAGGACCGAATACAGAAAAGGCCATGCTACTCTGTCAAAGGCCTTTTCAGCGTTGAGACTAATTAGTACCGCAGTGTTTTAGTACTACTCATTTGGTTCACCAAACAGAGCGTACGCTTGATATTATCAGTGGTGGTACAGGCCCTTACAAAACCCGTTTGGTCCTTATGTATTAATATTGGGAGAATTTGATCCATACGGTGGGCCAGTATACTCATAAACAGTTTGTAATCCTGATTTAATACCGAGATTGGCCTGTGTGATGCGCATTCCTGGGGTTTTCCTGGCTTTGGGATCACCGATATAGTCGTATAGGACCAGGATTCGGGGTGGATCACCTTCCATTACAGAGTTAAAGACATGGAGTAGTGTGGGTTGGATCTGGGTTCTCGCAGTCTTGTAAAATTCAGCTCCACACCCGTCAGGCCCTGGAGCTTTCTGAGACTTAGAGTTGGTTATAGTCTGTGCTATATCAGTCATTATTATAGGTTGCATGAGGGAATCTCTGCATTCCTCTGCTAAGGTTGGTAGGGTGAGTGTCTCCATGTATGATATTAAATTATCTCTGGAGGAGGTAGACTCTGGGTTATACAGGTTTCTATAGTATGCCAAGAAAGCTTCGGCAATGTCATGCATCTTAGTAAGAGGCTGTCCCCCAACTGGATGCCTTATGGTCATTATTGTTGCACCCTTCTTCTGTCTACGGATTTGGTATGCAAGCATTCTTGTGGCCCGTGGGTGACCTCATAGTATCTCTGTTTCAGAAATGCTAGGGCTATTTCGGTTTGTTGTAGTGCAAGTTTATCTCATTCTTGTTTGGTCTGTTGTATCTGGGGAAGGAGGGATTCATCGCCCTGCTTATGTGCCTGTTGCAGAAAGTGTAGTGTTTCTTCAAGCTTGGCTCTATATTCTCCACGTTGTCTTTTTTTCTGTGCCGTATACTTAATTATATGCCCTCTCAGTACCGCTTTGAATGTGTCCCATTGGATCGCATGGGTGGTGTGGGAGGCTGGGTTATCAGCCATAATTTCGTAAGTTTGTCCGAGATAAATTCTTTAAATTCTTTGGACCGTAAATAGTATGGGTTTAATCTCCATTGGGTGGTTCTAGGTTGAATCCCCAGATCCCACTGTGTAATTATAGGCGCGTGGTCTGAGATAGCGATATCTCCCAGCTGCGCGTCACAAACAGCTTGTAGCTTTTCAACTTGGGTGAAAGTGTAGTCTATGCGGGAGTACGTGCGGTAAACTGGAGAGTAATAAGAATAATTTCTCGTCCGCAGGTGCAGTTTCTGCCATACATCACACCATCCAAACTCAGCAATAAATTCATTAAAAAATCTCTGAGTTGCCGTTAATTTCTGTGGTCTTCCACTTGTGGAATCCAGGCCTGGGTTCGCGGTCATATTAAAATCTCCAGCCATCAAGAGGATTCCCTTAGTGAAATTTACCACTTTATCTAGCAGGGGCCTCAGTTGCGAGACAGTTATGCTTGGTGGGAGGTATACATTAGCTAAGGTAATTTCCTCACCATTAAGCTTCCCTCGGGTTAAGAGCAGCCGGCCATCCGGGTCTGACCAAGTCAGTTCTGATTGATATGGGGTATATGATGGGATTATTACGGCTACTCCTCTACTTCTGCCGCCCTTATAAGAGGCATAAAATACCTGCCCCCTACTTAATTTAGCAAGTTTGGAGTGTTCCGCTGAAGACATATGGGTTTCCTGGAGGAAGGCTATATCGGCCCTGGCTCTTCGGAGGTATGCCAGCGTTTTAGATCTTTTAATCGGAGAGGCCAAGCCATTTATATTTAAAGAGAATAATTTTAATTTCGTGAGTACATCCGTCCTTTTGTTGTGGCTCTGGTACATAGGCCCCGCCCCCCACAGGGTGTCCGCTGAACCCATATGTTTTGTAACAGCAATGACCAGATTGGGTAAGCTGACCTATTAACAAAACCAAAATCAAAGACTATACAACCATGTATATAAACATACAACATTGAACTGAGACAGAACAAACTGGCCAACATGGCCATAGAGACCTGTACAAAACAGCTAGTACTGAGAGATCTGGGCAATGCCCTGATCTTCGGGAGGAGACAAAAGTCCTACCATTTCGGTCCTCTTCTATCTGAGGGCCTTAGGTACACTGTACCCACAGGGGGAAAGAGTAGTTGGGATTGGTGACTAAAGCTGCGAGGGGTTAGTTCCTCCGGGGTCAGTCATACCAGAGGAGCAGATACTAATTAGTAGAGGACAAGGGCTACCACCTATTGCATCTGAGACTCAGCAGAGCCCCAACGTCCCCTTAATTGTTGAAAATGACTTGGCGGGGTGGTCCAAGAGGCCAACCCCAATTACTGAGGTACACCCCTCAAACTCACCCCCCCCCCAACATAAAGCCCTGGTGCAGGGGTCCTGTCATAAAATCAGGGATCAACCTTTTCCAGGGCCGTGTTCATATCTCGAGTAATGACTGCGCCCCATCCAGGAGGCCACTGTGTTGTCAGGGTCCTGCATGCTAATTGCACATATTAGCCAGGACCATAGTGGATCTGGTGGCAAAACCCAGCATGAACACCAGACAGTGTCGATTCCCAGCCCAGGCCCCAACGGTGGGTGCTGGGGGCCAAGACTTCTGCCCGTCACCCATTCCTCTACTTGGCTCCGCTAAATGATACGAAACCATAATTTATATATTAATTGCTGCTGCATGCCCTCCCTCTCCTCTTTCCATTATCCCTAATCCCTCCCTCCCTCCCATGGTCCCCTGGGGTGGTTTTGATGCATTTGTAATGGGCTGAATCTTTGATGTCCCTCCCCCCTCTCTAGTGCCGTTTCCCTCTCCCCCTGCAGTTCAATAGTTCTACAGCGTATGGTTGATCTATTGATCCAGAGGTTACCTCCATATCATCTGCAGGGTAAATCTTCTACATCTGCGCCGTGAGCTCGCACTGCACAGTCTGCTGAAAGTGCAGCAAATCCCCTGGACACCGAGATGTCCACCATCGAGTAACAGGTCGTCCAGTAGCGTGGCCCCTCCTGTTGGTTAGACGGGGAGTTACACAGTCTATCTAGAATCCTCCGTCTCTCTACTGATTCTCATGGAGGCTGTGGATCCTTTGGCAGCTCAGGCAGATCAAGCCGGTAGGTGGCTCCACAGCATAGGCCGAGTTGTCATTCCCTACCTCCCTGGTATCCAGCATTCCGCTCAGCTAAACTATCAGCCTCTTCCTTCTATTGTCCAATATCTATAGCGTGGGTGGAGGATACCCATTATTCCCTCCCGAATCCCACTCTCAGCCGCACCTCCGGGATCCACTGAAACTACAGGTCAGCCCTACTCCCTCTAAAAATCAAGACTCTACTTAACAGGAGGACTCATTCAAAGATGTCAGCCAAGGTACTGCCTCCCACGTCTCAACTCATGGCTTACCCGGGAGATCAGTGAAACCGCGTTTCTCCAAATCATCCCAGTTCCACCAGTGGTCTATCGAAGGACGGGCTCGGGGAAAAACCGGACCTATGGCAGCACCCACCGCACAATCTCGGCCATGTAGCCATCTCCGCCTCTGATCCGCCCTCCTGGGCATTCTTCTTTGTTCTGCTACTGTGCCCGGGCAGCCCCCCAGTGTCCCGCTGCACTTCAGACAACACCCCTCCCCACCTCCCCCCCCCCGCAGCTCAGCTCCACAACGAATCAAGTCAACCACACACTCCCCACGAGTCTGCCACTCCTGATGGCGGGAAGGAAGAAGGAGAGGAAAAGGCTACGGTCAACCCACGCGCCGGGAGAGGTCCGCCGCGACACTACCACCGTGTGGGTCTCCTAACACCCACAGTCACAGTCCCCATCAAACCCAGCAATGGGAGAGCCAAAGCTCCAATGCACGACCAGAGGCAGGCAGCAATCCCCCCGCAGCAGCTACCCACACACCGCCTCTCTCCCCCAGCCGCAGACCCCCACCAGACAACCCCGCCCGTACACCTCACCAACTCCAACCCTTCTCCACAGCAACCCCCCAGCACCGCTGAAGATGACCACGCGCAGACCCCGACCCCCAGGGCGTCCAGATTCCCATTCACACTCCCGACCCTAGGTCGATTGTCTTTCGCCATGGGCACGCCAGGCACCCCCCAGTTCCCAATTCCTCCGGATCAGAAATCAGATAGCTGGGTCGTGGCTTATAGTGTTACTATCCAGCCTACAAGCTGACTTCCTGTCTAAGCTGCGGCCTGCTTATCAGCACTAAGGCCCAGAACCGTGAAAGTCCTCCACAGTTTCACGGGCTTAGTTGATCATCAGTCCTCTTAAATCTGGGATTCAATTACGAGTCTATGGTAGAGGGGGCCAGCAAAAGATGAACTCCAAAGTATAACTTTAAGTCCCGCTTTCCCTCCCATCCTCATTATCCTCCCAATCCCCCCTCCCTGAGATCTTCTGATTATTTCCCAGTCCCCCCCCGTAGCTAGTATATCATAAGGTTTAACATTTATTAAGTATATATGGTGTAATTTTAGCCAAGTCCTGAGCTAGTACACGACTACCTGCGGTTGGATGACCAGGTTGCTCCTCCTCAGGTACTCAGTTTGTTATTCAAAAGTTCCTGTGAGCTAGTCTTTAACGCCTTAACGACGGTCTGGATGGCTTCAGCACCTTGTCTTCTACGGGCCTCACGCTGCTCAACCGTCCACACTTTTTGGGCTAACTTTGCTGCGATTGGGATTCCACCAGAGGCACGTTGCTGGGAGACCTCTATTTTCCTGGCCCGCAGTTCCGTTATTGCTGTAGCCGCTGAATCAAACACAACCCGGACCTTCTTCAAAGTTGACCATCAGTTTCGCAGGGTACAAGGTTCGGAATCGGACCCCTGCCCCTTTAAGAGCCTTCATCACTGGAATATACATCCTACAACGTGCCATAACCTCAGGAGCGAAATCGTTTTCGAAGAAGAGCCGATGATCTCCAAAGTGCACCCTGCCCTGTTTCCATGCGGTGTGCAGCACGGTTTCTTTCTCCTGATGCCGGAGGAACTTGATGAGGTGGTTTGGGCCCCAACGTACAGTGAACACGCTCCATCTCTAGGGTAATGCTCTCAGGTAGGCGAAGGGTCTTTCTTAGTAATTTTTGCATGAAAAGTATAAATTCAGCGGGTTTCAATACCCTACGGTAGTCCTGACAGGCGGATGTTGTTTAGGCGGTTTCTACATTCTGAATCCTCAGCTCACTCCTGCAAGACCTTTACTTGTGCGTGTAATTGGGTAATGACTGTTTCAGTATCATCAACCCTCTGGTCAGTCGCTGTTATCTGTTCCTCCACTCCCTCCTGTCGTTTCTCCAGTTTGCTTAAATCTGTTCTCAGTGCCGTTACAGTCGATCTCATTTCTTTCCTTAACTCACGGATTTCCAAGAGCATTTGCGTCATTTGTCTCTGCAGGATTGTATGGGGATCTGGTCAGCCTGCGATATGCTATGGCAGGATTCCAATGAGGCCCTTGAATCCCCGCTGTCAGAATCTTCAGCTTGCGATCTTCTGCCATCTATTTGATTAGAAGACCCACTCTTGTCTGCTCCTCATTTCTTTGGCATTATATACCTCTATCAGATGTCAAAGGTACTGTTTTACCGGTTTTAACTGTTATTAAAGAGGTTATTTAATTAATCCGCGGGGAACCTCGCGCTTTGAGCAGCTCACATACTCATGACGTCACCGGAAGTCCCTGTTTAATATCTTTATAAGTGACATTGCAGAGGGACTGGAAGGAAAAGTATGCCTCTTTGCAGATGACACAAAGATCTGCAACAGGTTTGATACACAAGGAGGCGTGGAAAGGATGAGAAGGGACTTGGTAAGGTTGGAGGAATGGTCAGAAGTATGGCAGCTAGATTCAATGCAAGGAAGTGCAAAATAATGCACATGGAAACAAGAATCCAGGGAAGAATACACAATGGGGGTAGTAGTAAATAACAACAAAAAGGAAAGGGACCTGGGGGTAATCATATCAGATTACCTTAAGGTTAGCAAGCAATGTAAGAAGGCAGTAGGGAGTGCTGGGGGTATACTGGGATGCATAGGGAGAGGCATCACCAGCAGAAAACAGAAGTTGTTATCCCACTGTACAGACAGTTGGTGAGACCCCATCTAGAGTACTGCATCCAGTTCTGGAGACCCCATCTCTGCAAGGACATAGACAGGATAGAGGCAGTCCAGAGGAGGGCAACTAAAATGGTGCAGAGTCTGCAAGAGAAGCTGTACGAGGAGGGACTTAAGGAGCTTAATATGTATACCCTTGAGGAAAGAAGGGAGAGGGGGGACATGATAGGAACTTTTAAGTACCTCAGTGGAATCAACAAAGTCCAAGAGGGTAGCATCTTTCAGAAAAAGAGACGTGCAAGAACGGGGGACCCAATTTAAAGATGGGGAGGCGGTTCAGAGGCAATGTGAGGAAATATTTTTTCACAGAGAGGGTAGTGGGTGCATGGAACAGCCTTCCTGAGGAGGTTGTGGGGTCTAAAACTAAAACTGTGGGAGAATTCCAGAATGCATGAGACAGACATAAGTCAATTCTTGTGGGGGGGTAGGAAGAAATAGGCTGTTGGTTAACTAGGATCTGCGGCCTATCCTGTAGGAAGGGAAATGGGCAGACTAGACGGGCCAAGCAGTCCTTATCTGCCATCAAAGTCTATGTTTCTGTGTTTCTAACACATCACATGACTGTGCGTATATCACAGCGCGACCGCACACCTGCACTTTTACCCCCCTCCAAAACAATTTTGACATTTTATAAGATAGATAAACCACTCTGAGGTGTGCGGTCATTCACTGATATACGCATGCCTTGGGCAGTTGACGCGATGAAGAGCGCACACCAAGGCATGCGATATCAGAGCGTAACTCACATCTCAGAGTGGTTTATCTATTACATATATATATATATATATATATATATATATATATATATATATATATATAACACACACACATATACTGATATATATATATATATATATATATATATATAATAGATAACCCACTCTTAAGTGTGCGGTCGCACTCTGATATACGCACACCTTGGTGTGCGTTGTACACGTGAGGCCACAGGCCGAGTGTGTTAACCACCCAAGGCATGCGTATGTAACCCCCCCCTGCAAATGGGGGTTCCCAGAAGTCTTCCAGGAGCTTGCTTGAATGCTCCAAGTCTGGAGGTGTTCAGCATTTAAGCTGCTTGAGTGTGAGTGCTTTTAGAGCCTCTGGTACTGTCTCTTTAAGAGCTGCCTGCTTGTGACCATAATTAATTGAGGAGGGGGAACTGTGTGTTCTAATGCCTGAATCCCTCGGCTGCCGCCAATTTGCTCCATTTTGCAGTCACTAAGAGTGCAAAGGGAGCCCATCTGAAAGCTGTAACTGTTTGCCTGTAATCATTTAGCAGCATTTGTGAGATTGCAGTTTATCTAACCTGTTTTATTGCAGCTGGGACTCTGTGTGTGTTTCCCCTCTATTTTGGAATTGAACTGCTGAACTGGACCAATCAGCGTGGGGGATCTTTAAAATGGAGCCTGCTGCTGGCAAATCAGAACTTGGACTCTTAAGTTGAGTCAGCCACAATGGGACAGTATGGCAGATGCCTCTGGGAATTGTAGTTTGGACTTCGGCACCTTTTTGCACCAACAGGGGGAGTCTGATTGTGAGTGACAGCCAAACCAGCCAATTGAACTGGAAGGAACTCAAAGGAAATGCCCGGCTCTGTCTACGGGAAAGATCAGATAGTTTGGGCAGTGAAGAGACAGGGAGCTGTGTGCTTCTTCAGTGTGTAGTTTTAGCGCGGGAATCAAGTGTAAGGCCCTAAGTTTTGGTCTGCAGCTTGTGCAAGCGCCTGCTCAGACTGAATCCGACCTGTGAAGAGAATCAAGGAGATCTGAAGAGTAGAAACCAGGCTCACCCTGTAGAAGACTGGAGAAATTGCTGAATCACACTCGGTCTGTCAGGAACTGAATCTGTTGTGTGTTCTCCCGGGTATTGTGCAGTAATTGCGATCAGGATAGAGAAGCAGCCTGCCTAGTATAGTACTTTCCTTTTACATATAAATGCGTGTAGTGCTTGTGGGGAATCACGTTTCAAATCCCCTGTACAGTGAATTGAGTGCATGAAGCTGGAAGTAAACCCCAGCTTAATCCAGACTACATCCATTTGCTCTAAACTGCAGTGGGGTCCAGTCACAAGGACCTTGTCCACAGGGTCTGCTCCTCCTGGCAATCCAGGACAAACTGCCTTCCATCCAGTTCCCAGCACTGAGTTTGTGAGTACAAAGCAGGGTAGCTCCCTGCCATCTGTTTACCGAATTGCAAGTGTGTCATCTAATTGTTTTTTTTTTTTCATTTCTTCACAAACTGAGCCAACCGGCTCCAGATTACAGTTTGGGTATTGTGCCAGAGTTTTTCCATCACAGGGCCCCAACCAGCTGCACCGATCCTGGCTAGCCCCCAATCCTGGGTACCCAGTGAAAGTGACAACTTAGGACTCTGACTATGCGCACAGTACTGTGATTATTAATGTGTTTAACCTAATTAACCTGATTTCCCCCTTCCTTGTTACAGCTCCTTAAATAAATCAGATCTGTTTGTTTCAGCAAAGTTACACTGTCTGAAGTATTCATTTATGTTAAAGTATTCGGTAAACAGATGGCAGGGAGCATCCCAGCAGCAGCATCAACTAGGAGCAGATTTATCCTGGACTCCCTTCAGGGTGCCTTCCTCAAGCAACTGGTCATGGAACCAACTCGGCAGAAGGCAATACTGGACCTTGTGCTCACAAACAGGGACAGTGTGATGGGGGTAAGAGTGGGGGAGCACCTGGGGAACAGTGACCACCAGTCACTGTGGTTTGAAATCACAGAAAGAGCAGAACCAAACCACACAAAACACGATCCTGGATTTTAGGGGCAAACTTTGAGAAAATGGGGAGATACTTGAAAGAGGCATTAAGGAATGGGGCAGGAATCGGGGTTGAGGAACAGTGGGAAGTATTTAAAATGGGGATTACAAGAGCAACAGAATTTATGTATTAAGCAGGTTAGCAAGAGGAAAAGGAAGAGGAGACCATTATGGTTTTCCAAAGAGGTAGCAAAGAAAGTGAAAGCCAAAAAGATTGCATTCAGGCAATACAAAAAGACACAGGCAAAAGGGGATAGGGAGAAGTACCAGGAGAAGCAAAGGGAGGCAGGGAGGTCAGTAAGGGAAGCCAAAGCTCAGACAGAAGAACACATTGCAAATAGGGTTGCCACCTGTCAGGTTTTTTACCTGGTGATCAGGTTTTCAGGGTCCCTATCAGGTAATCCGGTTTTGCTCTGTGCTTGTCAGGTTTTTGAGCCTTTTTGAGTGCTCACATACTTTTGAAACAAATGTCATATAATCCATTGTTTCAGCTACATGTCCAGGTTACAGATAAGTTCTGTTGTCAGTGTAGCCTTTGTTTGTGATTGTAGTCACCCTGGGAGGTGTAAAGTATGCCATTAACACCATTAGCACTTACTTACTAATCTTTCCACTGCTTCTTGAAGTGTCATAGCAGCACAGCTGCCCCACCTTTGTAACAGTAACAGAGCCAGTTGTCCTCCACTTTCATTTGCTGGTAAACATTTTCATCTCAAACAGAATTTAGGCATTTTAAATGCTTTAAATTCTTTTTTTCCTCAAGAAAAAGTATGGTCACTTCTTTGTTTTGAAATAGTACTGTGGACAAGAACAGGAAATGGAGCCAGAAAAGATATAAAGTATGTATACTGTTGTATGCTATTTACAGTATTTCCCTTGTCTCCCACAGATCATATCTGTAAATTAGATTTATTTTATCTCTGTATGTTTATCTGGTTAACCAATGTCAATAAATAAACAAACAAATACATAAATAATTAGGAAGAACCTAGGAAAGTAACTTTAACAGGCACAGTACAGTTTTTATTTAACTGCTGCATTAAGTGTTGTTTTTTTAATGATATAACAAATGGACTTCTAGGAACAATGCATGATGAGTCATGAAAAGGGGTGGGGCTAGGGGCGGAGCTTAGGATCCGGTTTTTGCCTCATCCAAAGGTGGCAACCCTAATTGCAAAATCAGTGGGTAGAGGGGACAAAACCTTTTACAGGTACATAAGTGAAAAAAGAAAGGCAAAGGGAGGGATAGTGAGACTGAAGGGGGAGGATGGGGGCTGTGTGGAGGATGACAACAGTAAAGCTGACATATTGAACAGGTATTTCTGCTCAGTCTTTACTGAGGAAGAGGAGGGTAATGGGTCTGAATGGAGTACAAGGGGTGAGAATGGTGCAGAAATGGACATAAGTCCCTTTACACGAGCAAGGGTCCTGAAGGAACTGGAAGTAATAAGAGTTGATAAAACAATGGGGCCAGATGGGGTGCACCCCGGTCCCTTAAAGAACTAAGAGAGGTGGTGGCTGAACCTCTGGCTATCCTGTTTAGCCGATCACTAGAAACAGGGAGGTACCCAAAGACTGGAGGATAGCAGATGTAGTCCCTTATACAAAGTGGGAACAAAGAGGAAGCGGGAACTACAGACCAGTCAGCCTCACACCTCGGTAGTGGGGAAGATCATGGAAGCACTACTGAAGGAGAGGTTGGTGGAACATCTGGTTGTCAATGGACTACAGGACCCAAGGCAGCATGGTTTCACCAGGAAGGTCATGTCAGACCAATCTCATTGAATTTTTGACTGGGTGACTAGGGAGGTGGATCAGGGAGGGCAGTGGACATGGCCTATCTGGACTTCAGCAAGGTTTTGACACTGTGCAACATAGAAGACTATTGCACAAACTGGGGAATATGGGTGTGGGCAGGACAGTAGTGCGGTGGGTAGGTAACTGGCTGGGCAGCAGGACACAGAGGGTGGTGGTAAATGGCAGTCAGCTCTACAGAGGAAGAGTGACCAGTGGGGTACCACAGGGATCAGTGCTGGGACCGGCATTATCTAACATCTCATCAGTGACATTGCGTAGGACCCAGAAGGCAGAATTTCACTGTTCGCTGATGACACAAAGCTCTGTGCAGAGTAGACACACCAGAGGGTGTAGACAGAATGAGAAGGACCTGCAGAAACTTGAAGAATGGTCAGGGGTTTGGCAGTTGAAATTCAATGCAAGGAAGTGCAAGATAATGCATATGGGGCACAAAAACCCTGGCACAGTATATCAGTTGGGGGTGAGGATATAGCATGCACCAAGCAGGAAAGGGATCTTGGAGTTATCATCTCTGATGACCTCAAGGCAGGGAAACAGTGTGACAAGGCAGCAGGTAAAGCAAATAGGGTGCTGGGATGCATAGGCAGGGGCATCACCAGCAGGAAAAGGGAGGTCATAATTCCACTATACAAGACACTAGTGAGGCCGCACCTGGAGTACACTGTGCAGTTCTGGAGACCCTACCACGTAAGGACATAGGCAGGGTGAGAGAAGGTTCAGAGGAGGGCAACAAAGATGGTGCATGGATTGCATCACAAGTCCTATGAGAACAGGTTGAAGGCACTGAACATGTACCCTGGAGGAGAGGAGGAGAGAGGGATATGATAGAGACATACAAGTATCTTACAGGGAGGAACAGGGTGCAGGAATGCACTATTTTAAGCCAAAAGATGTTCCAGGACTAGAGGGCATGGATGAAGTTGGAGGGAGGACAATCAGAGGAAACATGAGGAAGAATTTCTTCACAGAACGGGTGGTGGACAAGTGGAACACCCTGCCAGAGGAAGTGGTGGGGGCTGAAACAATCACGGGATTTAAGAATGCATGGGATAGACATAAAGGAATTCTGGAGGTCAGGGGTAAGGGGCAACAGACTTCCTGGAAAACATAAACTGAACTTACAAACTTAAATGGGCAGACTGGGTGGGCCATAGGCCCTTATCTGCCGACACTGTCTATGTATCTATGTATTGTACTGTGGCTTTTGTATTGTATCATCTTGTTTTACAGGGGGTCTCCAGCGTCCAGTCGACAGAGCCAGTCCTGGGGGTAAGTGTACATTGTGAAGATATTCATGATGCATTGTGTGGGCCACTGGTGGGAAGAAAGGGGGGTTACAGTGTCCCAGAGGGCTGTGACCAAGTTAATTTAACTACTGCAAACCCTGACCTCTGGGTGGAGGCACTCACCATTGGACCCAGGCCTCTCAACCTGTCAGTAGTCAGTCAGGCAGGGGTAGTAGCCCTTGGGATAGTGCAACCTGGGGGTTACACGTATATCAGAGCGCGACTGCACATCCTAGAGTGGGTTATCTATCTTATAAAATGGCAAAAAAATTTTTTTGGGGGGGTAAAAGTGCAGGTGTGTCGCGCTCTGATATACACATGGTCATGTGATGATGATTGTCGACTAGATGAGCTCCTTTTTTTCTACCCATTATATATATATATATGCGCTATAGTGGCACAATTGTGCCACTATTGTTAGGGTTGCATAGCCATTTCCATGTTAAACCTCACATTTTGCACATTAATAACTTTTGAACCATTTGTCCAATTTGCCTGAAATTTGGAATATAGAAAGATTTGTCATAGATCTTTGGATCTGGAAATTTTCATATTGGTCGGATGTACAGTTGCAGAATCATGGTACACTCAAAAAGTGAAAAATCCCCAAAGTTGCGATTTCTTTGTCCACCCATAATGCACTGAAGAATGCATTTGAGTGGGTTCAAATTGGGTTGTCTGCATGGGTCCTGGGCTGCACTGGTGCCTTTCAAAGATTTTCAAAGATCCACAATCCATACACCATTCTGGGGGAGCATAGCTCCCCTATGGATGCACCCGCAGAGAAGACTGATGATAACTGTCACAAGGGAGGTCCACAGGAAGGAGGCAGAGGAAACCACAGGGAAAGGAAGCAGCTCCTGGTGGGGGACTCAATTATTAGGGGGATAGAACTGGGGGGAGCTGGGAAAACTGAAGTAAGGTGCCTGTCTGGTGCCATGGCTTGGAGGGACAGGAAGCACATCCTCAAGTTCACGAGAACAGCTGCAAGGGATTCTGAGCTGGACGTAATTGTCCACCTAGGGACAAATGACTTGGCTCATCATGAGATTAGAGCAGTGCAGGAGGACATTGCAGAGTTGGGGAGGACCTAAGACAAGTAGCACACATAGTATCCTTCTCAGAGGTGCTGCCTGTCAAAAGCATGGGGAGGCGAGGGTAATGGCACCATGCAGTTTAATGAATGGTTGAAAGAATGGTGGAGCACAGGGGTTTGGCTTCATTGGGGACTGGGGTTCCACCTGGAGGACACCAGCCTATACTGGCAGGATGGTCTGCATCTGTCCAGGAAGGAACAAGTCTTTGAGCAATCGGTTTAAATGCTTCATTGGCAAGCTTTTAAACTAGTCAAAGGGGGAGGCACTGACAAGCAGCAGGAAAATCCCAGCCTCTCCCTACAAAACAGGGTACTAAATGAGAAAAAGACCAAGGTAGAACGGTCAGTGGGGGATGCTGCAACAGAAGGTAAAGCCATCAAAAAATGGAGAGCAATGAGTACCAATGCCCATAGTCTGGGTAACAAGCTTCCTGAATTAGTGGCCTTGATGGAGGAGGAACATCTGGATATCGTGGCAGTAACAGAAACATAGTACACACAAAACCATGACTGGGACATAAACATACCAGGATACACTATCTATAGGAGGGACAGGGAGGGTAAAAGAGGAGGAGAAGGAGTTCTTTACATAAGGGAAGGAATAAAAGCAACAGAACAAAAGGGTAAACAGGGAGGAGAAGAAGCACTGTGGGTAAATTTGGAGACAGGCAATGGCACCACAATACGCATAGGGGTTAGAGTAAGACCTCTCTCAGGGGAGGAAATGGACAAGGAAATGATAAAAGTATACTTAGAATGGCAGAAAAGGGAGATATTGCTGATGGGTGATATGAATATGCCAGATGTTAACTGGAGTGCAGTTGCAGCTGCCATTTCAAGAGTGCAGTTATTCTAGATGCCCACAGGGGGCATGCCTAGACAACTAGTACTGGAGCCCACTGAGGGAGCAATATTAGACTTGATTCTCTCAAATGGAGATGGAGAGAGGATCACAGATGTGAAGTGGGTAGCCATCTGGGAACTCAACAACCATCGAACAGTATGGTCTACAATAAACACAGCAATAGAGTCAAGCCATACAAAGACAAAAGTACTGGACTTTAGGAGGGCTGACTTTGCCAACATTGGTGAGTGCCTAAGGAATGCACTAGCAAATGGGCAGGAAGGAGGGGTGGAAGAACAATGGGGAATAATAAAAACTGCCATCACAGAGGTAACGAGCCTTTGTGTGAAGCAAATAAACAGAACAAGACGATGTAAGAAACCACTATGGTTCTCAAAGGAAGTGGCAGTGAAGGTTCAAGAGAAAAAGAAAGCATTCAGGAAGTACAAGGAATCGCAGAAGGAGCAGGACAGAGAACTGTATCAGTTAAAGCAAAAGGAGGCTGGGAAGGCAGTCAGAACAGCAAAGGCCCAAACCGAGGAAAAGATAGCCAACTCAGTTAAGAAGGGGATAAAACCTTTCATAGGTACATCAGGGAGCAAAGGAAGACCAAGGGAGGGATAGTGAGGCTTAATAAAGGGAGGGAGGGTGGGCAGAGGAGACTGTGAAAGGCAGAGATACTAAACAAATATTTTGCTCAGTATTTACAAATGAAGAGGGGAGGCATAAAACAAACAGTAGTAACACTCTGGATACAGAAGCTGATACCAGCCCATTTACAGAAGAAAGGGTTCTGAAAGAACTCTTAAAACTGAAGGTGGACAAAGCAATGGGGCCTGATGGGATTCATCCCAGAATTCTAAAAGAGCTAAGGGTTGAACTAGTGACACCACTGACTACCCTTTTTAACAAATCATGGGAGGATGGGGTGGTACCCAAGGACTGAAGGAGGGCAGATGTGATTCCCCTTCACAAAAGTGGGAGCAAGGCAGAAGCAGGAAACTACAGACCTGTTGGTTTACCCTCAGTGATAGGAAAATGATGGAATCACTTCTGAAGGAAAGAATTGTCAGTATCTAGAAGCCAGAGGGGCACAGGACCCTAGGCAGCATGGATTCACAGCAGGAAGGTCATGCCAGACAAATCTAATAGATTTCTTTGACTGGGGACCAAAGTAGTAGATCAGGGAGGGGCTGTGACATGGCCTAACTAGACTTTAGCAAGGCATTTGACACAATCCCACACAAAAGATTAATATACGAGTTAGCCAGCCTGGGAGTGGTCCCAAGATGACAGCCTGGGTAAAAATTGGCTGGAGAATAGGACACAGGAGTAATAGTAAATGGAGTCCACCAGAAGAAAGGAGGGTTACTAGTGGGGTACCCATAGATTCAGTATTAGGACCAGTCCTCTTCAATGTCTTTATAAGCGACATTGTGGAAGGACTGGAAGGAAAAGTATGACTCTTTGCAGATGACACTAAGATCTGCAACAGAGTTGATGCACAGGGTGGAATGGAAAGGATGAGAAGGGACTTGGCAAGGTTAGAGGAATGGTCAAATGTATGGCAACTTAGATTCAATGCTAACAAGTGCAAGGTAATGCACCTGAGAAACAAAAACCCAGGGGAAGAGTACACAATTGGGGGTGAGATACTAACAACAACAAAAATGGAAAGGGACCTGGGGGTAGTCATTTCAGATGACCTAAAGGTGGGCAAGCAATGTGAGAGGGCAGCAAGGAGGGCTGGGGGGTTACTGGGATGCATAGGAGAGGCATCACCAGTAGAAAACAGGAAGTTATTATCCTCTGTACAGACAGCTATGAGACCCCATCTGGAGTACTGTGTGCAGTTCTGGAGACCCAGTCTCCGTAAAGACATAGACAGGATGGAAGCTGTCCAGAGGAGGGCACTAAAATGGTGCAGGGTCTGCACTGGAAGACATATGAAGAGAGACTTAAGGAGCTTAATACATATAGCCTCGAGGAAAGGAGGGAGAGGGTTGACATGATAGAAACTTTCAAGTACCTCAAGGGAATCAACAAATTCCAACAGGGTAGCATCTTTCAAAAAAAGAGGTGTGCAAGAACAAGAGGGCACAATTTGAAGATAGAGGGGGGGCGGCTCAGAGGTAATTTAAGGAAGTATTTTTCACAGACAGGGTTGTGGATGCATGGAACGGCTTCCGGAGGAGGAGGTTGTGGAGTCAAAATCAGTGGTGGAATTCAAGCATGCATGGGACAGTCATAAGACAATTCTGGGGGGTTGGGGTAAGAAGAAGTAGGCTGCTGGTTAACTAGGATCTGCTGCTTATCCAGTAGGTAGGGAAATGGGCAGACTGGGTGGGCCAAGTGGTCCTTATCTGCCGTCAAATTCTATGTTTCTATGTTTGTGAAAAAATATTGCTCCGCTCAAAAGTTATAGCATTTTTTCTTCCCCATTATAGCCAAAGGGAAAATGTGCGCACTGCGAAAACAATCGCGATCACATTTTTGATCAAGCTTGCCAAAAATGTTGTCGTGCTGCTACCATCTTGTTTTCAGTTAATGACGCAGAAAAAACATTATAACTCAAAAAATACTGCCTTTCTGAAGGCGCAAATCATTGGGTTTACCTAACCGGGCCCCGAGGAACATGCCCAAGGCATTAGTTTGAGGCCAGGTAGTCTGGAAATATGTTTTTCAATTGTTTTTAATTTTTCTGTCATGACAACATTTTTTGTGCCATGAAAATGTTCATGACAACTTTATATATGATCACGGTAAAAAAATTTTTGATCGCAATCAGATTCCCATTATTATAGAGATAGGAGAATTTTCCTATGTGTTCCTTTTCTTTGTCACGTGATTGTAGCAAGCTGGATTGTCCGATTGGCCTGAAATTTTCAGGGTACAAAGCCCTAGTGCAAAGGATATGCCTGTCAATAGTTTGGAGAGGACAAATTAAAGAGGCCCATACCTACACCATTCCAAAATTTGGAAATTTCCCCATATGCACTGACAAGCAGCAGAAAAATCCCAGCCTCTCCCTACAAAACAGGGTACTAAATGAGAAAAAGACCAAGGTAGAACGGTCAGTGGGGGATGCTGCAACAGAAGGTAAGGCCATCAAAAAATGGAGAGCAATGAGTACCAATGCCCGTAGTCTAGGTAACAAGCTTCCTGAATTAGTGGCCTTGATGGAGGAGGAACATCTGGATATCGTGGCAGTCACAGAAACATGGTACACACAAAACCATGACTGGGACGTAAACATACCAGGATACACTATCTACAGGAGGGACAGGAGGGTAAAAGAGGGGAGGAGTAGATCTTTACATAAGGGAAGGAATAAAAGCAACAGAACAAAAGGGTAAACAGGGAGGAGAAGAAGCACTGTGGGTAGATTTGGAGACAGGCAATGGCACCACAATCCGCACAGGGGTTGTATACAGACCCCCTTCTCAGAGGGAGGAAATGGACAAGGAAATGATAGAAAGTATACTTAGAATGGCAGAAAAAGGGGAGATATTGCTGATGGGTGATATGAATATGCCAGATGTTAACTGGAGCGCAGTTGCAGCTGCCACTCAAGAGTGCAGTTATTCTAGATGCCCTACAGGGGCATGCCTTAGACAACTAGTACTGGAGCCCACTCGAGAGGAGCAATATTAGACTTGATACTCTCAAATGGAGATGGAGAGGATCACAGATGTAAAGTGGGTAGCCATCTGGGAACTAGCGACCATCGAACAGTATGGTTCACAATAAACACAGCAATAGAGTCAAGCCATACAAAGACAAAAGTACTGGACTTTAGGAGGCTGACTTTGCCAAAATGGGTGAGTGCCTAAGGAATGCACTAGCAAATGGGTGGGAAGGAGGGGTGGAAGAACAATGGGGAATAATAAAACTGCCATCACAGAGGTAACGAGCCTTTGTGTGAAGCAAATAAACAAAACAAGACGATGTAAGAAACCACTATGGTTCTCAAAGGAAGTGGCAGTGAAGGTTCAAGAGAAAAGAAAGCATTCAGGAAGTACAAGGAATTGCAGCAGGAGCAGGACAGAGAACTGTATCAGTTAAAGCAAAAGGAGGCTGGAAGGCAGTCAGAACAGCAAAGGCCCAAACTGAGGAAAAGATAGCCAACTCAGTTAAGAAGGAATAAAACCTTTATAGGTACATCAGGGAGCAAAGGAAGACCAAGGGAGGGATAGTGAGGCTTAATAAAGGGGAGGGAGGGTGGGCAGAGGAGAATGTCAAAGGCAGAGATACTAAACAAATATTTTGCTCCAGTATTTACAAAGGAAGAGGGAGGTACATAAAACAAACAGTAGTGACACTCTGGATACAGAAGTTGATACCAGCCCATTTACAGAAGAAAGGGTTCTGAAAGAACTCTTAAAACTGAAGGTGGACAAAGCAATGGGGCCTGATGGGATTCATCCCAGAATTCTAAAAGAACTAAGGGTAGAACTAGTGACACCACTGACTACCCTTTTTAACAAATCATGGGAGGATGGGGTGGTACCCGAGGACTGGAGGAGGGCAGATGATTCCCTTCACAAAAGTGGGAGCAAGGCAGAAGCAGGAAACTATAGACCTGTTAGTTTAACCTCAGTGATAGGGAAAATGATGGAATCACTTCTAAAGGAAAGAACTGTCGAGTATCTAGAGGCCAGAGGGCACAAGACCCTAGGCAGCATGGATTCACAGCAGGAAGGTCATTCCAGACGAATCTGATAGATTTCTTTGACTGGGTGACCAAAGTAGTAGATCAGGGAGGGCTGTGGACATGGCCTACCTAGACTTTAGCAAAGGCATTTGACACAGTCCCACACAAAAGATTAATATATAAGTTAGCCAGCCTGGGAGTGGGTCCCAAGATGACAGCCTGGGTAAAGAATTGGCTGGAGAATAGGACACAGAGGTAATAGTAAATGGAGTCCACTCAGAAGAAAGGAGGGTTACTAGCGGGTACAGCAGGGTTCAGTATTAGGACCAGTCCTCTCAATGTCTTTATAGCGTTACATTGCAGAAGGACTGGAAGGAAAAAGTATGTCTCTTTGCAGATGGCACTAAGATCTGCAACAGAGTTGATGCACAGGGTGGGGTGGAAAGGATGAGAAGGGACTTGGCAAGGTTAGAGGAATGGTCAAATGTATGGCAGCTTAGATTCAATGCTAAGAAGGTGCAGGTAATGCACCTGGGAAACAAAACCCAGGGAAGAGTACACAATGGGGGTGAGATACTAACAACAACAAAAATGGAAAGGGACCTGGGGGTAGTCATATCAGATGACCTAAAGGTGGGCAAGCAATGGAGAAGGCAGCAAGGAGGGCTTGGGGATACTGGGATGCATAGGAGAGGCATCACCAGTAGAAAACAGGAAGTTATTATCCTCTGTACAGACAGCTGGTGAGACCCCATCTGAGTACTGTGTGCAGTTCTGGAGACCCAATCTCCAAAGACATAGACAGGATGGAAGCTGTCCAGAGGAGGGCAACTAAAATGGTGCAGGGTCTGCACCGGAGGACATATGAAGAGAGACTTAAGGAGCTTAATATGTATAGCCTCGAGGAAAGGAGGGAGAGGGTGGACATGATAGAAACTTTCAAGTACCTCAAGGGAATCAACAAAGTCCAAGAGGGTAGCATCTTTCAAAAAAAGAGGTGTGCAAGAACAAGAGGGCACAATTTGAAGATAGAGGGGGGCGGCTCAGAGGTAATTTAAGGAAGTATTTTTTCACAGAGAGGGTTGTGGATGCATGGAATGGCCTCCGAGGGTGGAGTCAAAATCAGTGGTGGAATTCAAGCATGGGGATAGTCATAAGGCAATTCTGGGGGTGGGGTAGAAAGAAGTAGGCTGCTGGTTAACTAGGATCTGCAGCTTATCCAGTAGGTAGGAAATGGGCAGACTGGGTGGGCCAAGCGGTCCTTATCTGCCGTCAAATTCTATGTTTCTATGTTTCTATGTTTCTATGTTTCTATGATAACATTGCGGCGGTTGTTTTCTTTGTCCTTTAATTGTAGCAACGTAGATTGCGCTATTGGTCTGAGGGGTGAAAAGCCCTAGCCCTACAGGTGTGCCTTTTGTTGGTTTGGTACGGAACCATTGAACATGGCCATAGTTACAGCATTGAGAAATTTGGAAATTTTCCCATAGGATAATATTGTGGTGCCCGTCACGCCCTTCGGGGCCTGTATCTTGAAAACGGTTCGATATACGGACTTCTCGTTACAAAATTTAAAAAGTTCAGAAGTAGATTGGAAGGTCATGAAACCCATGAAATTTGAATTTTTTTCTAGTTTGTACGGTTCCTGAGATATTTGAGAATTATATGCCAGGTACAAACTGGGGAACCATGTCCTCTAAGGGGGCCAAGGAGCAGAGGCTGCTGGACGGCTTCCAGGATGTGTTCTTAACACAGCATGTGATGGAGCCCCCAAGGGAAGGGCATGTCTTGGACGTGGTTCTACTGTATGGGGATCTGGTCAGGGACCTGGTGGTAGAGGATCTCCCGACTGGGAGCAACCACGATACTGTCTGGTTTCAAATAAGCATGGGGGGAAGGGGGGGGAGATCTAGGACACTGGCTGTGGACTTCAGGGGGGCAGACTTTGTGGGCATGGGAAATATTCTCAAGGATCACTTGCAGGGGATTACAACAATGTCAGACGTGGAAAAGAGATGGGAGTTCATAAAACGGGGACCTCATGCAGCAGGTAGGACTTGAGGTAAGGTGAAGCATAAGAGTGCAAGGTCACATAAACCATACTGGTGGTCCAGTGAGGTTGAGGTAGTGGTCAGAGAAAAGAAGGCGGCCTACAAAAATACAAAACAACAAGATGGGATAGGGAAAAGGAAACGTACCATCTTGCATCTGAAAAGTCACCCGGATGGTGCGGGGGGCGAAGTCCAGTAAAGAGCAGCGGCTGGCACAGAGGATATGGGGAGGGGTAAAAGGGGTTCTTCCGGTACATTGAGGAGTGGAGAAAAACTAAGGGCCAGCTCGGCAGATTGATATCAGAAGGAGGGTGGGTGGAAGAAGCGAAGGACCAGGTGGAGGTATTAAACGAGTACTTTGCATCTGTGTTCATTAGGGAGGGGGATGGGATATTTACAAAGCAATGCACGATGGAGATAGAAGCGGTAGTGTGTGGGATGGGGGGAGCAACAGAAATGGAGCATGAGGGAGGGAGAGGTACCCCAGGGGTGTCATATCAGGAAAAGGATAGAAAGGCCAGTAAGGTGGGGGGGGCAGATGATGCTATCCCCACTAGACGGGTGTGGCAAGCCCTTAAAGCCCTAAAGAAAGATAAATCTCCTGGGCTGAATGGCATTCATCTGAGAGTACTATGGGAATTGGTGGACATACTGGCTGCACCTCGGGCGGAGCTCTTCAACAGGTCGCTTGAGATAGGGAGCGTACCTGGGATTGGTGAGAGACACATGTGGTGCCAATCCATAAAGGGGGGATATGGGAAGTACCAGGTAACTATAGACCCATCAGTTTGACCTCCGTGGTGGGAAAAATAATGGAGAGTATACCAAAGGAACGATTGGGGGTGTACTTGTAGGAGGTGGGAGGTCTGGATAGTCGTCAACATGGGTTTGTGCCAGGTAGATCACATCAAACCAGCCTTGTGGAGTTCTACAAGTGGGTAACATTGGAACTGGACAAAGGAAAGCCTGTGGGTGTACTATTCTTGGACTTCAGCAAGGTGTTTGATTCGGTCCCCCACAATGGTCTGGTGGAGAAACTGACAGGGTTGGGAGTGGGTCCTTTGATAGTCAGATGGATAGGAAACTGGCTAGCTGGATGCACTCAGAGTAGTGGTCAGTGGGGGGTTCTCGAACCCTAGAGAGGTTGGTAGTGGGGTACCGCAGGGCTCGATCCTGGGTACGATCCTGTTTAATGCATACATTTCTGACATCAGGGAGGGTATATGATGTGAAATGAATCTCTTCGCTGACGGATCCAAGATGGGAGCAGTAGTTGAGGGGGAAGAGGGGAGGTTGGCCCTGCAAGGGGATCTGGACACGCTGAAAAGGTGGGCTCACACCTGGAAATTAAATTTCAATACCACCAAGTGCAAGATGTTACATCTTGGGCGGGGAAACCCTAAACAGAGGTACGCCCTGGGAGGGGAGGCGCTGGAGGCCTCAACAGGGGAAAAAGACCTAGGGTTCATAATGGATACATGTATGAATAACTCTGAGCAGTGCAGAACAGTGGCTAGCAAAGCTAACAGGATGTTGGGATGCATCATTAGGGGGATCACTTCTAGGAGAAGGGAAGTGATTCTGCCGCTGAACAATGGACTGGTTAGACCACACCTTGAGCACTGTGTGCAGTACTGGAGACCACACTTCAAGAGGGACATACAGCTCCTGGAGAGGGTACAGAGGAGGGATACTAGGATGATATGAGGACTAGGGGATTTAACGTATGAGGACAGACTTGAGGAACTCGGCCTGTTCTCATTGGAGGAGAGGAGAAACAGGGGGGAAATGATTGAGGTCTTTAAGTATCTCAAGGGAATAAATAGGGTAAACACGGAGGGGATCTTTAGACTAAAGCAGGGAGGTATCACCAGAGGGCATGGTTTGAAGATGGAAGGTGGAAGGATGAGGGGAGAAAAGAGGAGGAGGTTTTTCACTGAGAGGGTAGTGGATCCTTGGAACACGCTGCCTGACGAGCTGGTTCAGATATCTACGGTGGAGGACTTCAAGAGAGGGTGGGACAGATACAGAAAGCGGATGTATCAGACAATGGCCTGGCCAAGGGGGGGTGGGGATGGATGATGTGGGTTTCTGGAACACAAGTGGGGGAGGGCCTTGGTACCTAACTAGGGATCTGAGGTTCGAGCAGACTCGATAGACCGTAAGGCCTAATCTGCTGGCTATTAATATGTTAGTATGTTAATTATTGTTCCAATTCCTCATTTTCATGGTTGTATGCCAGTATTATGCCCTCAGAGTTAGCACTCACATTCATTTTCGGTGTCCCTATCTTGGAAATGATGCTAGATACAGGTTCGCTTGATTTTATTTTGGATAAAATACTTACTCTCGTAATTACTTGATTTTTTATCTAGCTGCTACAGTTCCCGAGATATGGGTAAATTACTGTTACAAGCCCTCCTTGCCTTATAGGGCTGCTGTATGGCTTCATGCTTACCTGTAAATGGGAACACAGGGCCCATAGGGCCCATGCTCCCACAAACACATATCATTCTGCACAACTCGGGCCCCGCGCTCCCATCATCACATTCCATTTACTACTTACATTACACTTTTAAAAAAAGAAAAGAAATTCTTTGCAAAAACTTCGTTAATGCATCAGTTAGGGTTGTTTCCACACCAGCAAAAGTGTGGAAATTCCACGTTAGGTTTACCACCCCACTACTCCTCCTCAAAACCCTAACTCCGCATTTCCCCCAACCCCACACCCATGCAAGACACATGCAATATTGTACAACACTATACCACTCTGGCACATCTGCAAGCACAATAATCACAACACTGCACTACTTTCACATAATACTATGTAATAGAAAAACAAATACAGTATAAGCGACTCTATACTGGTAGCACAGGGTGATGACACATTACTGCTGGCATATCTTCCTAGTACAATTACACTTAGTCTGTACACATTTTCAAAATATTGATTTATATGTGTCATATTCCAACAATTGGGTCACTGCAACTATCATCCCTACCACATAGGCATGTGGTAGCAGCACAGATACACCTGACACATACAGTACACAGTACTTCGGAGATACTGATCCGGTGGCATACTACCACCAACACATGTTGTTATGCTGCTGCTTTACCATGAAACGCTAATTTACAGTATCTTATGGATACTGTTGCATGTTACAACTGTCACTTTTACATCTTTCTTGTAAACCATACTACAAGACATATAGAATAGTGGATGGCCGCCCATCCACAACAAGGCTGTGTTTCCCTCGAGGGAGTTGATGACATCATTGAGACCTCGAGAGCGAAGCTCGAGAGGTCTCTCTGAATGTCATCAACCCCTGAGAGGGAAACAGCCTTAGTTGTGGATGGGCGACCATCCACTGTTTTATATAGTATATGGTTAGGGCTTATTGTTGATAAACATTTTTTTGTTTTGGTTGCTGGCTTGTTTTACCTCATGTTTCTCACTTGGGCATCTTCCCGCTCCCACTCAGTTCAAATTTGTCCCGCTCTTGCTGCCACTCGGACCTGCTTCTCCCTGCTCCCGCTGGCACTTGTTCAGCTTGTTGCCGCTTCTGCTCCCTCTGGTGTTGGCATTAGTACTTTTAAAATAAAAAAATGATGGCATCTTGTACAACTTTCTAGATATGGAGTACCAAAAAACAGGAAAAAATATGTTTGGTTTCCCTATACCTAACATTGGGTGTGTTTGGCTGTCACCTACAGCCTAGACCATGTGGAATTTTTTCATTATATTTTCAAGGCAGAAGGGGCCCATGCCAAAGGGTGTGCCTTTGGAAGGTTTGGTGAAAAAATATTGTACCGTTTTAAAGTTATAATGATTTTTGAGTTAACATTCTGGTGCGAATGGTAAAAAAAGAACTATCGCAAAAGGTAAAAAAACATATTGCGAGTTGTTATCTGCATGATTTACTTGTCATGGGGGGAAAACAGTCAAGATGGCTGCCATTTTCTTTTTACTGTTTAAACCTACAAACAGTAAAAGTGCATAAATATTATTGTATTTTTAAAAAAAACAAACACCTGTACCTAGCTAAATGAGACCAGTTTAGCTAGATTCTGGTGTTTGTTTTTGAAGTTACCAGAAATACCTTTTATGGACACCCAAAATCCAGAGAGGCCAGCTTTGCAAAAGGAGCCATTTCTCTGTATGAGAACAGCGGGACCTTCTTGATTTCTGCAGCCTCAGCTGGAACTCATGCTGTGAGCTGCAGTCAGAGTAGTGAGCCGCCATTTCCCAGGTCTCTCGTGGCAACACCGGATGTGGACAATGGGGGGTAGGATGGCCCTCCCTCTCCTGGCCCAGCCACAGGGATAAAGCCATGGGGGTACCAACTGCACAGTTAAGCCCTGGAGAGATGACGGATGGTGGGAGGTGGTATACTCAGGGCGGAGGGGAGCCAAGCCCAGTCATAGTCACAAAAGGATAAACAGTGGATGAAAAAAGTCCAAATTACTTGCTTCATGGAACGAACTGTATGGAACATTGCCCATAAAAACAAACAGTAGGAAATACATTTCTTCATTTAAACATTTCTTCCGTTAGTTATATATTGTTCATTTGCGAGTATAAATATTGTTTTTGAAAATAGGACCATTACAGTCAGGTGTCAATGAGGCAGTTTGCATACTACTGACATGCATCGCTGAACCAAGCTAGTGCAATATCAATGGAGCACACCACCCTCTTCTAGGCAATGACAAGGAGATATCAGCAAATCACAAACATGCAAAAGGACATTTACTGTACATACGTAGCAAAGGACACGGCCCAACAGCAATGATGCCACACTGAACATGGAATGTCAGCATCAGACCATCAACTGGACAACAGGCAGACATTTACATGAGGGAAGAGACATCAGCAGAGCTGGCATGGCAGAGAACAAAGCAGGCATGGCTACTAGAAGGCCGGATGAGTAAGTAACCAGAATTTGAAAATGCAAAGTCTACAAAGGGGTGGAGGGGGTGGTGCAGGAATGGTGTATGTGCAGGACAGTATGCAAGTGTTGACAACAGCTGTAAGGGACAAGGAGCATGCCAACTGGATATGCCCCCCCCTTGCACTGGCAGCAGTATACCATCTGACTAGGGAAACAACCCCCTAGAGGGATGAAAAGGAAGACAGAAAAACAAACTCAGGGACAAAAAAAAAAAAATCCAAAGTCACACATACATGACCCAAACCAATAAGACCAACTTAGGGCAAGTTCATTTCCTCTGGGGTGGGATACAGACGAGGTACACTGATGAGTCCTGGGTAGGACAAAACACGTGTCTGTGTCTTTTGTTTGCACCCTTTGCAGACTGTGTGAGAGGCCCTTTGGCACTATGAATTCCTGCTTAAAGCTGAACCAACCTAAAATTTCATGGCGATTTGCATATACATCCCATAATGCTTTGCATTATGGGGGTATGTGTGATTTTGTACTGCTTTGAAGCTTGGCTTTATTGCCAATACCCTTTGGGGTAACCCTTGCCTCTGTGCTTTTGCACTGAGGTTCTTTGTCTTTTAGCTTTTTTTGGGGGGGGGGCTCACCATGACCTAAACCAATAGGACCAACTTAAGGCAGGTTCATTTTCCCTTGGGTGTGATACAGACTGGGCACACTGATGAGTCCTGGGTAGGATGAAACATGTGTCTGTGTCCTGTTTGCACCCTTTGCAAATTGTGTGAAAGGTTCTTCAGAACCATGCATTCCTGTTTAAAGCTGAACCAGCCTAATATGTCTTGGTTATTTGCATATACATCCCATGATGCTTTGCATTATGGGGGTATGTTTGATTTTTGTATTTCTTCAGTAAACTTGGGTGTATCCCCCTCTGGTCCCATAGCCTTGTCCATTTTCAGAGCTGCAAGTCCCTTCAGGACTCTTTTGTCTGAAAATGGACGCGTGTTCACCTCTCCCCATTTGTTCCTGCTGCTCCTTGTTGATCCATCACCCACGTCCCACTGTGAAGACTTAGCAGAAGTACCTGTTCAGGGTGGCTGCTTTTTCTTGATCTTCCTCTGTTTAGTCTCCCCCAGTCATCATTATCCTCACTATCTCTCCCCTTACCTTCCTCTTCTCACTTATGTACCTGAAGAAAGTTTATCCCCTTTAGTTACCCCTTTGGCTTTCCTTTCCTCTGTATGTGCCTTTGCTCCCCTAACTGCCTTTCCTGCTTCCTTACATTTTACTTGGTATACCTCCCTGTCTTTCTCCCTCTGCATTTCCTTTTACCTCCTGAATGTCACGCTCCGCTCCTCTCCTCTCCTCTCCCCTCACCACATTGACCACTTCCCTAGAGAACCATAACAGTCTATTTTCTTTCTACTTCTACTCACTAGCAATATTAATTATTCTGCTTATCCTGAAAATAGTAGTATAGATCGAGGGAGCACTCCTGACCAATCGGAATGCTCCTTTCCTCTGCAAGTAAGGCACTCCTATTCCACGAAGAGCGTCTCACACGCAGATGCCCTGGAAACGGGCATGTTCTGAGAAGTTTATTTTTTTTTAAATATATTACTGATCTTCTCTTGATCAATAATATATTAATATGTCCCTCAGAGCCACTCGTTGCTGAAAATGAGTGGTTTCACTTGCCTTCAGCCTGAGCCAGAACAGCTCAGCTTCGCTTCGTTGTTCTCACTCCAGCTGAAGGCATGTGAAACCACTCATTTCCAGCAACAAGTGGCTCCGAGGGACATAGTAACACATAAAACAGTTGATTTTTACAAGAATAAAAAGATCCCCATTCATAAACATTAATCTGTAATAAATTCCATACATTGACTGTTGTCTCCCCCTTATTTGAATCCTTCCACTGTTTTGATACATACCACCTAACTCAACAGCCTGTTCTACCTGTCCACCACTGTTTCCATGAAAAAGTACCTTCAGAAATCCCTCCCGGACTTCCCCCAGCCAACTTCGGTGGATTACCCCCTGTGCTTCTGTTTACGCTCAGTATGAACAATTCATTCCAGTTTACACTGTCCTAGATTATCACTCCCAGGTGCCTTTCTTCACCTGTTACCTGTACTGGAACCCGTACCATCCATCATTGTATTTTCTGTTTGTTCCTGAGGTATTCTGTTATGAGGGTGACTCGTGTAGGGCATTGTCATGTGATTGACTGTAGTAGACCAACTGTTGCTATGTTGAATTGGGTATTTTAGTGAAGAGTAGTTGAGCGACATGTGGTAGGTGTGTTCAATTGCTGTTATTGTGTGGCGTCCCACTTGTTGGTTTTCTCATGAGTGGTGTGGTTTCCACAGGTGTTACAGGTTTTCTACAGGTGTCAGTCAGGGTAGTTTTCACTTTCTGTCCACATATTGCGCAATGTGAAGTTTGTTATATTAATTGATGTGGGGGGGGGGGCGGCAGGTGGAGCACCCCACAATAATCAGTGATGGTGTTCTCATGTTTGTTGCCTGTGCAGGGATTTATATAACTCTAAAAATTGATTAGCGTTTTGCCCGTAAAAATACTAAATCTTTGTGAAAATGCATAGCTCTTGCCTCACTGTGTTTAACAAACACAGCACTTCTAGGAAATCTATATAACTACTTTCTGTACAGTTAGTATATGCCCAAGAAAAAAACTGCTAATCAATTATTTAAAACCCTGCTGTGTTCATCTCCTCTAGTTAGCTTTTTGGTATTTCTGTGGATTTGTTGTCGTTGTTCTTTGGTCTGTTGTTTGTTGGGTTCATTGTGCTATTGCAGTGCCGCTCTGTTATTTGTCGCCCTAATAGTTGTGCTCTGAAGTTCGTCGCTTATATGCCTGTCTCAACTTAGTGGGTGAACTGTTCCTGGTATGCACTACCTTACACACTTGGCATTAAATTTCAACTGCCACATCCTGGTGTACTTTTCTAGCCTTTCTAAGTCCTACATCATTCATCTGACCCGTGCCTCAGTGTCTGCCCAGTGCCCTACCACCGAACTTACTGTCATCCGCAAAGAGGTAGCTCATGCCTAGAACCCCTATCTGTATGTAACAAATGAATATGTTAAAGAGTACTGGCACCAGTGCTGAACCTTGTGGCACTCCCCTTCTCATTTCCCTGACCTCCACATATTCCCTGTTTATTTATGACCAAATTCTCTGTTAATTCCTTCAGCCAACTTTCTACCCATCTTGTTACCATTTCATCTACCCCAATATCTCTCAGCTTTTTGACTAGCCTACTGTGGGGCTGAGTCAAAGGCCTTACTAAAGTCTAGGTGCTGAATGTTAACTGCCCGTCCCTCACTGGCCACTCTCATTACCCAGTCAAGAAGTTCAATCTCACGAACCCATGTTGCCTGTTATCCTGGAAGTTATTTGCATCCAGGAATTCTATACGTCATTCTTTTAGGACAGGTTCTAGCAATTTCCCCACTATCGCTATCAGGCTGACTGGTCTAAAGTATAGTTTTCTGGATTGACCTTACTGCCACTTTTGTGCAGGGGCACTACATCAGCTGTCCTTTAGTCCCTGGCTAGAAACCAATGTTTAGAGAGCAGTTTTGGATATCCGCCAGTGCTGCTGTGAGAATCTGCACTACCTCCTTTAGTACTCACTGGTGTATCCTGTTCAGTCCCAGATAATTTCCCATGTTTAGCACCCTCAGGCCCTCCAGCACCCTACCTTCATGAAGGGTTGGCTATTGGTCCCTTCTTTCTCCTTATCCATTAGTCATGCAGCACAGTCAGGTAGTGTGCCATTCTCTCCATTGGGCTGTGGGCATTCCTTACCAAGCATTGACACAACCCAAGGCTTGTTGTTGCCCAAGCATGAATCAGTGTTGGTTCATGGATTTCAGTATGCAGCCATGCAGGCCTTCCCAAGCTGACCTCCAAAAGGCCTTCCTGAGTTGGCTGCTGAGACCATACTCATGGCAACACATCCAAACCCATCTGGTCCTAATTTTTCTCTATCCCCTCGCCTTCAGGAATATCCTTGGAGAGTACTAATCTCCCTGCTTCCCAAAAACTGTGGATGAGCATGAAAAGTTTCTTTCCAAATGACTGTTGCCAGAGGTTGAAACATTTTTGGGGGATGCATAAGTCCAGGACTTATGGTACATTTTTGGGGTAATTCCATATCAGGATCCAGTGAGTCACAACATTTTTCATATTATTACGAGAAAAAATAATTATTTATTTTTTCCCTCTTTTAGGATGCTCCAGTGACAGTCAGAGAAAGGTTACAGAGAGGCAGAGAGAATATTATAAGACAGCAATAGTACTGCAGTTTGCTTCAGGCTGATTTTCTTCTGTTTCTTTTGATGGACATTTGTGACCAGAGGAATGGATAGTACCCAGACTACTGTCAAGCCAGTACTTTATTGATGGCAGTGGATCAAATTCAGAGACGGATGGTCCTGTAGCCATGATAAGCAGCTGGTTCTCGAAAGACTGTTGTGTCAGGGTTGTTCATAATTTGTTTTTAATGAAATTAGCTTTCGAAAATCCTCTTTCACATTCACTTGTGGAAGGGGAAATCGTGAGCAGAATTTCAATAAGCTTTTGCATAGGGCCCTTCGTGGAGTCTGGGCCACGTTCACCAGTTTTCATTTGTAACACCAACTGGTACATAGTTACGAGAGGTTTGGTTCAGAATCGAGAAAGGTATAACTTCAGCTGCACCCACTCATCTATAGCAGAATCTTTATCAAGTTCTAAGAAGTGAGAAGAGAAAGGGCTACCTGTGATGAGTTCAATTAGTTCAGCATTGCCAAATGTTGCTAGATCTTCCTTTTCCAGTGGCCAGTTGTGATAATTCAAAATCTGAAGTAAAGACAAAGGTTTCTCTGAGAGAACACCAAACCTGTTCTGGATGTACGTGACAATATCGTTAACAAATGTGTGAAGTTCAGCTTCACTTCCAGGTGTTCTGTGAACTTTTGTTTTGGCAAACATATGTTCTTCTGCGTTATACTGTTCCTGGAATTTTGTAAGATATTTTCCAGGAGTACTTTTAAGTGCTTCTAGCTGCAGAATGGCTTTCTCTATATGTTCTGGTATTTCAACAATTAAGTAGTCTGCCAACTGGAAAGTTTTTGATAATCTAGCAACAACTGGCAAAAAATCTAATAAGAAATAAAGAACTTTAATGAAATGCATAGAGGTCAGTTCCTTGAGGTACCCCTTAGCTCTGTTAGCATTGTCTGCCCTGTTGCCATCCACAAATCTGTGCTCCAGATGCATTGTCACAATGTCCAGGTTTTTTTCTAATGCCACAACTGCTCTCTCTTTGCTTGCTAGCCACCTGACTTGCTTTACAGCCGTGAAATGTGCAAGATGCTCATCGAGAACTTCAGCAATTTCTTTAAGTTCTCTCCTGCGCTTTGGAGACCAAAAATAAAAACTGAAAATGCTTTTTAAACACTCTTCAAATTTGGCCATGTATTTGAAATGTTTATTTGCAGCCAAAATGGCAAGCTCAAGTTTGTGGGCAACACAGTGAATGCCAATAATGTCTGGCAAAAGTGATTTGAGTCTAGTAATGACTCCTGTCCGTTCACCAAGATTAACTGATGCACCATCAAAATTAGCACATACAAGTGCTGGATGTGCACTGCCTGTCAGTTCTAGTAATGGCAACCCACTGATTGTAAGGCTTTCTCAATAGCATTAAATACACCCTCAGCACTTGCAGTTTCAAGTGGTAACACAGATATTTATTTATTTAGCTTTTGTTGACCGGGTAAGTGCACTAGACAAATCCTGCCTATTTTCAAGCACGACCCGGGGAAGGGGGAAACAGATGAATGCCAACTGACCTTGAACCAGATTAAGCTGTTGGTGGTATTTTTAGTGAATGAGGGAAATTTGGCCAGGACACCGGGGAAATTCCCCTACTCTTTTCGATAAGTGCCATGGGATCTTTAACATCCACCTGAACTACCACCAATCCAGGCAGATGGGACCTCGGTTTAACGTCTCATCTGAAAGACGGCACCTCAGAAAAGCAGCACCCCTCTCATGCTGCATTACAGTGTCAGTAC
This sequence comes from Neoceratodus forsteri, assembly GCA_016271365.2. NCBI lineage: Eukaryota > Metazoa > Chordata > Ceratodontiformes > Ceratodontidae > Neoceratodus > Neoceratodus forsteri. The sequence continues at coordinate 316,009,106 of CM028129.1, forward strand.
TGGGATATTAACCCAAGTGCCAGATGTGGGAACTGAACCCACAGCCCTCTGATCTCCCGGCCTCAGAGGCAAGTGTGCTACCTACTGAGCCACTGACACAGCAATTATTAGATGTGTGACTGGCATACAGCACCTACATATCTCAGGTAGACAATTTCTTGTTCAACGATGGAGTGGTCTGTACTTCCATCTGCAAGAATACTCACAAAGGAGGCATTTTTTACCTCTTCAATTATTGCTGAATGTATTGTTTTAGCTATGTTGTCCACAAACAAGCAGCAACCTGCTATATTCATGTAGTTGTTGCCAACATTCAAACCATTTTTACGCTGGATCTCACAAATGATTTCAAAATCAGAAAAAGGTTTCCCATTCTTTGCCACGGTGAATGCAGTGTTAAATAAAATTTTGTATTTCTCAACTTCTTTTGTTGTCATGTGTCTTTTTTGAAATGACTGACCCAGAGCAGTTTCTGACAGACGAATGGGTGGTACTTTAGTGGTATCCTTTAAGCAGGGCCCCTGGTGTTCTGCAGCAGAATTTTCTGATTTCTGCGGCTGGGCTCCTTGACTTCTGCAGCAGCATTTTCTGATTTCTGCGGCATGATTTATTCATTTCTCTGGCAGAATGCAGTCCTGTCATTGGCTAAATATGATGTGATGTCATCAATGACATCATATGCTGAGAATAGAAGAGGGGCTTCAGGATAAATGAGGTGGGAAAGAAAGCCTGACACTATGAAAAAACAGTATATTTATATGAAAATTCACCAAAAACAATGAATTCTGCGGCACTATATATATTCTGCGGCACGATGCAAATTCTGCGGCAAATTCTGCAACCGCAGAACCGCAGAATTCCAGGGGCCTTGCCTTTAAGTAATGTTTTGTGCAAGTGATGTGTTCCCTCGTCAAATCATGCCTCTTTATGGGGTCTAACTTAAGATCTCCTGAACCTTTTACCATAGCTGAGTTAGGATCACAGATTTGGGGGTAGGCTTTACAATATATGCAGTACATTACAGATTTTTCTTCACTGTAATCCAGCCATGGAAATTCTTTTTTCCATTCAGGATGGAATTTCCTGACCCTTTTTTCTCTGTCATATCTTTGATCCTTGGCAAGGCCATCGTCAGAACTTTTACGTTTAGCAGAACTGGATGTTGTAGCACTACTAGTACTTGCTCCACCAGATTTTGAGAAATCAAATTTTAATAAGCTCATTTTGCTGTGAGAAACTGCTCTGGGTAAGATTAGAAGAAGTTTTTGTAATTTAGAAATGTTTACTTTAATGAGCAAGGATGGAAATACACGTGAGGCACTGTTATGGCCCAGAAGTATTGGCTTAGGTTAGCAAGTAAGGGCAGACAGACAGAACACAAATGTCTAAATGACTAACAATGAGATAAGGGGTGACAAAATGTTTTATTTATCAGTCACAAGGGAAAAGAGGTGTGCTTCTGCAAACTTTTTCAGTGACACACTGATAACTACAGAAAAATATTTAGTGACTGCAGTGACTTCTCTCTCAAACTAATACAGACCGAGACAGGTTTTGCTTCAGCCCAGAAAAATATTTAGTGACTTCTCTCTCAAACTAATACAGACCGAGACAGGTTTTGCTTCAGCTCAGAAAAATATTTCGTGACTGTAGTGACTTCTCTCTCAAACTAATTATAGACCGAGACAGGTTTTGCTTCAGCCCAGAAAAATATTTTGTGACTTCACTGATTCAAACTAATAGACGCAGGTTTTGCTTCAGCCCAGAAAAATATTTCGTGACTTCTGTCTCAAACTAATACAGACAGGTTTTGCTTTAGCCCAGAAAACTATTTAGTGACTGTTAGTGACTTCTCTCTCAAACTAATTATAGACCGAGACAGGTTTTGCTTCAGTCCAGAAAAATATTTTGTGTATTTGTCTTTATTGTGTCACTTCTGTCTCAAACTAAATATGACAGTCTCTTAGACACTACTGACGTAGGTGCTTCAACCCAGAATTATTTAGTCACTACTCTGACTTCTATCTCATTCAGACAAAATATTGTCAGACACTGATTGACACAGGCTTTGCTTCAAGCCAAGAAAACTATTTTGTGACTACTTTGACATGTCTCAAAGTAAATGACTGTTAAGTGACACAGGCTTTGGGAGCCCAGAATTATTTAGTTTACTCTACTCTCAGATTGTGACTGCCTTGACTAATTCAGAGCCATTAATATTTAGAGATAATCCCCTGTAACTGTCTCAGTTTTAACTCACTGACAGACGGTGCACTCCAGGCTTGCTTTCAGACTATTTAAGCAAATAATCCCTGTTGCAATGCTGAATTCAAAAGCCAGGAACTCACTGAATTAATTACAGGCTTTAATTTAGCTGGCCTGCTTCAAGACCACTAAACCAGTGTGCAGGCACACCCACTTGCTTCAGTCAATTAAAATATGACTGAGTGGTGGTGGTGATACTATTCATTTGTCAGCTACTTCCAGCCACAAAATAAAGTTTTTTTTTGGCTCTAATTCCTACAACACTAGTCCCCCTCTGCTCTGAAAGGACTTGTCAGTTTTTAATTTGTCTCCCCAGCCCTCTGCACAGATTGGGTCTGGACAGAATATCATGTACCCAGCCCTTGAGGGTCTCAGAGTCACAAGTCCAAAGTTTGCAGCCAGTAAGTATTTTTTGTCAAGCCATACAATGCAGCTGCAGCCTGAGTTCAAAGTCCTTCAGTAGGCTGGACATTTCACCTCTGACAATCGTAGCTCACTAGTAGTTAAGTACCAACCAAAAATAGCCCCCAGATTTCAAATATTAATTTTTTTGCCTGCTGGTACTCCTAAAAATTGATTTAACACAGAGAAATTGTTAACTTGGAGTGGGATCGAAATAGCGCTATGCAGTAGTGGTGACAGTACCAAGTGAACGTCCGTTCAGTCTGGCGGTTTGCATAGGAGTGATGGCGCACTGAAAATTGCCTCAGACATGCGCAGAACAGCCACCACATGATCACCGTTTGGATACACATGTGATCTCCCGGTGGCTGTTCTTGCAACCCTGTGTCACTCCGCGAGACTTCCAACTGTCCTGGGCATGTACGAGACACCTGATCTCAATCGGGACTTCACGAACTGCTCTGAGCTCCACGGCTGCAATGCTGAACATGGCGCTTCAGAGCGCGAATGCTAAAGTGCAATGGGAGGTAAGTGTGCTCCCGGGGGGGGGGGGGATCAAGGACTCAGCCAGCACTAGGAGACACTGCGCATGTGCACCCGACTGAACTGCACAGCCAAGTCCCTCAGACTCACTAGGGCTGTGCAGTTCAAGTCTGAGTGCCAATTCTTTAAGTCCCGGACCTCGGACTTGGGGATTTTTCATCCCCTGGTTGCAATGAAAAAGAGTCCCTGAATGGGACTGCAGCCAGCCAAATGAAAGATCAATTCCTTTCCTCAACCTATGCCACCCCTTTGGCTAAATACTACCTGCACAGCTCAGCACTGTTTGCAGGACTAACTTGATGCCCCCCCCCCCCTGCCCACAGCTACCTAGCCAGTAGGGTGTGGAATGATGTTGATATCAGATGTCAAACCCCATGCTGTGCAGAGCAATCCCATCATCCCCAGCTGTTCTGTGAGGGGCCAGAGCCTGCCTGGCTTCTCCCTACTCCACAGGAGTACAGCCCAGTGAAGAGGTAAGCTCATTCAGCTAACGCCACTTGTAGCTAAAACCAAAGCATACATATGAGAATTAAATACAAAATTTAACCTTGGAATTGTTTAGTTGTTTTTGGTAACTTCAGTTTCTATGATGCAGACTGTGGGTTATTGGTGTGACGTAATTCTGTTGTTTGGTTGTTAAGACTGCTGCAGGTGATGAGTGAGGTTTGTTTGTATTACTGCCACTCATGGGTTCCTAATTTTGTATAGCAGAGATAATTAATATATTATTTATTTATTTTTTTTTTTATTTAAGATTAGGATTTACACCTTTGAGCTAGAGGGCTCTTTTACAAAGGTTCCAAGTCAGTTTAACACAGGACAATACAGGTACAGGCAAGTTCACATTGACAACAAGACAGTAATAAACAGAGATCCAGATCATTGTTAGTTACAAAATGTAAGAGGCAAACAGCAGCACGACAATAGGTGTGGCACAAAGCTCGTTAAGTGCAGTACATAGCTTATTTAAGAACACTTAAAATACATACATGCATGGTAGATAGCAGCAAGATATTGCAGTATACAGCTCAGACACAAAGGGCAGCCCTAGGAGGCATACGCCAAGTGCGGTCCAGCCCCTAGCCTTACTGTCTGCTGAGTTTCACTGATATTCACCGACTGGGAGAGAGAGACCAATCACAGAGGGAAGGCAGACTCCAGCAGGTGCAGAAGATAGGATTCCTTGACAGCAGCTCTACCTGGCTGAATCCCCCTTGGAGTGCACAGTCCAGGCTCCTATCTCTGCTGAGGCGACATCTCTCCTCGATTGCTCTGCTCAGACCCTGCCAGCGGCTGCTCTCTCAGCATAAGGAGCAGTTGGAACACTTACACAGAATTCCTGGCTTCTGCATGTAAATCAGCATTTGTACTGCTGTACCACTACTGAAATAGTGGTCGACTAATAGAAAGTTCTCAGCTGGAAGCAACAGCTCAGACACAAAGGGCACCCCTAGGAGGCATATGCCAAGAGCAATCCAGCCCCTAGCCTTACTATCTGCTGTACCCACTACTGAAATAGTGGTTGGCTAATAGAAAATTCTCAGCCAGAAATAACCAGAAGCATCGGCTCAGACACAAAGGGCAACCTTAGGAGGCATACACCAAGTGCGGTCCAGCCCCTAGCCTTACTCTCTGCTGAGCTTCATTGATCTTCACCTGAGGGAAGCACAAGTAGGATATTTAAATTCCCCCATGCTCTTGCCTGCAGGTCTGCTGACTGAAGCAGAACTCGCAGCAGCATGGCTGCATTCAGGTTCCATCTCATCTGTGGCATCTACTCTCATTGGTAGCTTCTGCTGCAGCAGTTCCCTGAGCACTCCAGCGTTTGAGAAGGGTGGGTATTGTCCTGCACCCAGTGGATCGGTCCCCTTTCCCTCACAGCAGCAGGGAGCTGGGATGCACGGACCACAGGCAGGGGGTTTTACTGCAAGCAGCAGGGACTCCACGGAGCTGTTCTCAGTCAAAGGGCAGAACAACTGATCTAGTAACCAGATTCCTTCTTTTTTTTTTTTTTTTTTTATACTTTATCTTTATACCCCCTTCTACTCCCGGAGCCCACTCCTTCCTTCCTCTCAACTTCCCCCATTTCCACCTCCGGTGGGATCTGCTCCAGAGTGCCTCTGTCCCTCCTGCACATTGGGGTCTGTCCTCTTTTCCGTGGTCCTGGATGGTACCGAGGCTATCATCTAGTGCTACCGAGGGATTTTCTCGCTTTCTCCCTAGTTTCCATCCCTCTGAGATGACCCACGCTTAGACATACGTCCCAGCGCAGCGGCTGATGCACGCCATCCTTCATGCGTAGCTGACGCCTTCCCTCCCGGCTCCGACGAGCGGAAGCCGCGCCCGCCCCTTGGTCGGTGCTTCCACCGGCCCCGAGAGTGACGCAGATCGCATGACGCGGTCATGGCTCCCACCCCTGAGGGAGGAGAGCATCCGTTGGGACGCTCGATCCTCCCTCCCCCTGCCGACCCCCGGCAACCCGAGTCCGTTCTCCCAGATTCCTTCTTAACTTTCAGGAGTACAAGCTAGACCTCGTCTGTTCAACAGCTCCCTGATTGTTTTCTACAGCATACAAGGAACACTCAGATATGCCCATCCACCCTACCCTAATCCCACCCTTCCCTAAGTGCTCTTGCTTTATAGGCATGTAGCACCACCCACAACACCTGATAGGAGGTAGTAAAGGTAGTAAAGTGCAAAAAAAAAACTCACTGTTCTGTTTTCTTTTTCATCCACACTTCTTGCCAAGAAACAGGAATCAGCACTATCTCTAAACTAAAAAAAAAAAAAAAAAATGGACCTTGTCAGTTGCAAAAACTGCGGTGCACTGTACAATAGGATCTACAAATGACAACCAGGACCCCAACATGCGTGTTGCACCACAGCAGATTTTGCAGCCCAACTACAGGATGCTTGGACTATAATATGCGACCTCCAGTACACGGAGCTCTATAGTACACCTCCTCACCCTCCCCACACCAGTACCAGCATGTCAGCCAGGGGCCAGGACTCGAGGCAGGTCCCAGAGACTGGCATGTGGCAAGGAAAAAGAGGCATCATAGGAGGCCCAGGAAGGAAGCCAAAAATCAGGAGCATTTCCCGGCCATCCAAACCAAAAACATGTTCCCTCCACTGCTACCAACCACAGACAAAGTACATACAAGGCAAAGAAATCAAACCACCAAAAAAGGCTAACACTCCAATTAAAACCAATACAAACTATGATAAAAACAAAAATACTAATACTCAAAATATAACCAACAACAATGCCTGAAAATAGGCAGGTATGTTGCCTAGCGCACTTACCTGGTTACCAAAAGCTAATAAATAAATAAATAAATACCAAAGCCAAATGCAATAACAACAAAAATACTAAAACTCAAAATAAAAATGACACAAACATAAACAAAAGCAAAATTCTCATAATCGGGGATTCCATGATCCGGGGAGTAGAACACCTCCTAACACAAAATGCTAAAAGTGACATTGTGGTAAAGTGTCTACCAGGAGCCTCTGCAAGTAGGGACATTAACTGCATGAAGACAATTGTACAGGAATCGGGGGATGTTATACATATAACAATACACCATGGTATCAATGTCTTGGCAAATCACACAGTTCAGGAGGCCAAGAAACACTTTGAGTACCTGGCCAACAAACTTTCTTCCCTTCCATCCAAATTAGCCTTCTCAGAAGTGCTGTCAGCGTGAGAAAAAGGAAAAAGCACCAAACGAGTCAGAGATTGAAGTAGGCGAATTCAGCTCATGGCTGCATAATTGGTGCCAAGACAAGGGATACCACTACATAAGGAACTGGCACAACTTTTGGGAAAGAGCTTTTTTTAAATACGATGGATCGCACCTAAACAGAGAATGAGTGCAAGCACTCTGACAAAAATGTGGTATCTATACAGGTAGTTTAAACTAAATAAAGGGGAGTATGATGCAGCTCACACCCCTGCCGTCGGTGGGCTGGTCATCACTCCCCAAAACGCCAAACGCGTTCATACATCCTGAGAAAACAAATCAGAGCCAACATCCACCTGAACCAGCATCCTCCATAATCTCTAGTCCAGAGAGAGCAAACTGGAGCAGTCCAGGAAGAGGGTACAACCTCGCAACAAAGAGAATGTACAGTCCTGGAAGGCAATGGTTGCAAATATAGGAACCTCACCAACAAACATCCTGAACTCACAGCCATCTTGGAAACAGAAAGGTTGGACTGGCTGGCTGTACCAGAAATGTGGTTAACAGAAAACCAAGGATGGAATACGGCCATTCCCAGTTACAATCTGTTGAGGAAAGATAGGCAGGGCAAACAAAGAGGGGGAGCCATAGCCATTTACATTCGGGAGGAAATAAAAGTCACAGAAGCAAAAGGGCATACTGGGGACTTTGAGTCACTGTGGTTAACAGTAGACACAGGTAAGGGAAAATCCTTCAGATTCAGCATCATGTACAGGCCCCCAAATCAAGGAGATAAAAGAGATAAAGAGCTAATAGAGGAAGGCCACAAAAAGTCAGATAAAGGTGAAGTAATACTGGTGTGGGACTTCAGTCTAACAGATATTAACTGGAGCTCACTAATAGCAGCAACAGCAAGAAACAGGGACTTCTTATTGTCACTACAAGGCACGGGACTGTGCCAACTTGTTAAAACCCCAACAAGAGGAGATGCCATTCTCGATCTTGGCCTCACAAACTCAGAAAGGATCAAGGACATTGAAGTGGGATGCCATATGGGCAACAGCGACTATCGTATCGTAAGCTTTAAAGTAAACATAACACAGGACACCAGCCACTCAAAGATAAAGGTACTACATCTCAGAAAGGCTGACTTCCAAAAAATAAGGAACAACGTAAGTAGCCAGTTAATGGAAATAAAGTTTGATGAGGTGGAGGTCATGTGGGGGAGACTAAAGAGAGCAATAAAGACTGCCACAGGCATAGCCATTGCCGGAGGGGATCATATGGTTCAAAAGAACACTCCTTTTGAAAGTTCCCTTTTTTTTCATTATTTGTAACATTTTTTCATCATTTCTGTTTATTCTGTGACTGTCACATGTGACTATGCACACAAGATGAACTCCAGCACTTTTTCTCTGCATTCGCCCCTCTCCTCATCTGCTGTTATTCAGCTCCCTCAGTGCCAGTAAGATGACTGGAGCTGCTTTGTCAGTCTTTTTCCGCACCGTCCCCCTATGGCTGGCTGGCCAATTGCAGCTCATGTCAGCATCGTGAATGTGACCGGAATACAGCATGGCCGCTGCCCACAATTCACAGTCAGTTAGCACTCAAGGAAGACGGAGCATGGCAGCGGGCTCAGAGACAATGTCTCCAGAACAGCAAAAAAGAAGTAGAGGACCTCGACTTATAATATTATCAGTCACCAGCAGGTAAATTTTGCTGCCCACAATTGCCAAAGATGTGTCCCTTAATAACTGAATATCAAAGGATAGGCTGTGCAGAATTGGGCAAAGGAGCTTTTTGGGTGGGTGGGCCGAAGATTTAGAAATAAATTATTTAAATCCTCCTCTATACAAAATGCAAAGTTGTCATATTTCATATGCCTGTTTTAACTTTTCATAAGTTAAGCAAAAGTGGTATCACAGTGGAAAGGCAATGCAAGTGTTTGGAAGGGTCTGGCTGGGACCTACACTGCCACCTCACTAATTGTGCTGTTCAGAGAGGTCTTCACTGTGATCCTATTTTTATTGACATTCAGTTCCACTTTTGTCTGTTATCTGTGCCAGATGCAGTTGAAACAAATGCATTGTGATAAGCGTTCTCTCCAGATGATCACATCCCACAGCTTCCACTTGCATACTGTGTGACCCTGAGCAAGTCATTTAACTTCCCTGTGCTCCCAGGTTGCGCCTGTAAAAAAGCTTTCAGCTTAGTGTGTCTCACCTGGTTAAATAACTAAACAAACAAACAAATATGTGTCAGTAGAATGACATTTGTTGCTACAGTTCAGTGTTATGAACATACCCACTATACTTTTGGAAGTATGGTGGGGGTAGGGGGAAGGGGGTAAGCATTTAGGAGATGGTAACTTTTCATTGGGAATTCCCGCCATTGTCCAATTACCTTTCCCCTCACTCCCATTGTCATGCCTACCACATTGGTGAATGGAGTGGGGGCAACAAGTGTAGTACCCAATACTGAACTAAGAATCATCAGGTATCAGCTTTTTAATTTTAAATCAACTTTCTTGAAGCCTCCCCAAGGAAGCATATGCCTTACAACTAGTCTTACAAACATGGTGATGCTGGGTCCTGCAACTGAATCAACATTTTCAACATTCTCATCTGACCACTCTTAAAGCAACTGCACTTGTGGACTTTAAAGAACAAAGGAATTTTAACACATTTTGTGACTGAATCAACATTTTTGTCTGACCTTTTCCAAAGGTATTGTACTTGTCTCTGAGGACTTTGAAGATCAAAGGAAACATACAGACAAAAGGATTTCACACATTGCATATGCCTACTGTCTGACCTACTCCCAAGGTATTGTACTTATCTCTGAGGAGAGAAACATATAGACAAAAGGATTTTACACATTGCATATGCCCAGGCCACAGTTTATCACCTTTCAGGAACTTAGTTAGTAGGCACAGGGGCAGGTGCAATGCTGGTGAGATGGGTAGGAAACTGGCTGCAGGGGAGGCAACAGAGGGTGGTGGTGGGTGGGGAGCTCTCACACCCAAGGGCAGTGACGAGTGGTGTCCCACAGGGCTCGGTGTTGGGACCAGTGTTGTTTGGGATATTCATTGCAGACATATCAGGGACATCAAGAGCAAGATCAGTCTGTTTGCTGATGATACCAAGGTTGGCGCGGTGGTGGATGACCTAGGGATGGCAGGGTTGCAGGATGATCTGGCAAAGCTTGAAACCTGGTCAGACACCTGGCAACTGGGCTTTAATGCCAAAAGTGCAAGGTGATGCATTTTGGGATGAAGAACCCAAGGAGGACTTACCAGCTAGGGGAGTGCAGCTAGCCCAGACAGAGGAGGAGAAGGATCTGGGTGTGCTCATCACAGGGTCAATGAACAACTCGGCACAGTGTAGAAGGCAGCTGCAAAGGCCAACAAAATGCTGGGTTGTATTGCAAGGGGTATATCTCAAGGAGGGAGGAGGTGATTCTGCCACTGTATAGGTCATTAGTTAGACCACACCTGGAGTATGCGTGCAGTTCTGGCGTCCGTATCTGAAAAGGGACATTAAGTTACTGGAGGAGTGCAGCGCAGGGCGACAAAGATGATCAAGGGTCTGGGGACTTATCATAGAGGGAGGTTGAAGGAGTTGAACATGTACTCACTGGAGGAGAGGAGAGACAGGGGGACATGATTGAAACCTTTAAATACATGAAAGGAATAAACAAGACAGGTACAGAGGGCTGTTCAAAGTAAGGGAGGGAGGGCCACCAGGGCCATGATATGAGACTGGAGCGAGGAAGGTTCAGGAGGGAGATGAGGAGACACTTTTTACAGAGAGGTGGTGGCTGGGTGGAATGTTACTGCAGAAGTGGTATGCAGTAGAACAGTGGACTGCTTCAAACGAGGATGGGACAGGACAAGGGAGGGTTAATGAAGGGGAAGGGTGGAAGGGAGGGCAGCTGCAGAATAAGGGTGCTAGCTGCACATTCGAGCAGACTTGATAGACCTCTAGGCCTTTATCTGCTGGCAAATTTGGATGTCTAGTATGTTCGAACTTTAACATATTATGTGATCCTGGATCTCAACAGTACTATAGTACTTCTCTAAACCCTCTGGCACCAAACCTCCCAGTCTTTTTTTCATTTTCTCTGTACTTCGCCATAGTGCTTAGCTATCCACCTTAGTCCCACTCAAACTGCACTCCCACCACCCTCCTATTGCTCACCACCCCTGACTGCTCAGCCCACACTACTGGCTCTCTCCTGCCTCGCTAAAAAATGCTTTGGCTTAGTCCCCACCACCTGTTCCTGCTCACCCCACCCTCCTTTTCCCTTTATGCCAACTCCTCCACCTACCCTACCCTCCACCTACCTCACCTTTCTATACTACTACCCAAACATTGTACCATGGCTTTTACTCTGAAGTCTTAAACAAACATCACCCAATTAATACCTGGGTGCAAAGAGCCATATTTCCTAATTGGAAACTGCCACATCATTATAACTCACTAACGATCACCTCTACTGGGACTCCAGAAGACAATCCAAGCATCTTAAAAAGTACAAGCAGAAACTCACTCCAACCTATTATGAACTACGAATGGCATCGCTGAAACTCCTGCTCCTCCTACTTTTAATATCTGGTGGATACACCAAACCCTGGTCCTGTTGCACTGAAGCCGACAAAAACAGGGAAAGTTGGTAGTGGTCTCTCCATTATCACTCTAAATATCTGCAGCCTCCTTCCCAAATTGGCATCTCTTCAAACTCTCTAGACAAAAAACCCTGATATACTAGCCATTGTGGAAACCTGGCTATCTCCCAGCACCCCAGATCATGCGGTCTCGCTTGAAGGCTACAATCTTTTCAGACTCGACCGGCAAGCAAGAAAGGTGGGGCTGTGCTATCTACATAAAGGACAACCTCTCCTGTCAACGCAGCAGTTCCTACCCCACAAATACGCAGATGCAACTCCTCCCTATCAAACTGCTTCTGGTGCACAACACAAAGTTCCTACAGTGGCCGCAGTCTATATCCCTCCAAAGACCACCGTGCCAGTATTAAGTCTGTACTTGATTTTGTTAGTCTGCAGCCCTCTGAAAATGAGCTCCTCCTCCTCGGGATTTCAACATAAACTGGCTCGCCTCTGACACTGGCTCTTACAAAGATGACATCCTAGCAGCAAACCTGACTCAGATGGTAACCTCCCCACCTGGAAAAATTACAAAACTGGTACAAGCACTTATTGACTGGGTTCTCACAAATCACCCTGACCGATAAAAACATTAAAGTCCTCCCTGACTCCTCAGTGACCACTCCCCAGTGTCCTGTACCTGGTCTAATAAATTTCTCAAGCCACCCCCCAAAGTTATAACAAGCAGAGTATTGCCTTATGGGAATCTTATCAAGTTGAAAACCCATCTCCTGCAACAGGACTGGACGCCAATCCTTGAATCAACTGATATTAATACCGCACTAGAATACTTCATTAAATCTTTCAACTCTGCATGCGACTTATACCCAGTAAAAACGTGAAATCAAAGCGCTATCAAATCCATGGATTACTGCCAAACTACTTGCCGAGCTCAAGGTTCGGGACCACCTCTGGGCAGTTGCTAGAGACACAGGCTCACCCTATGATACCCTAAAATACAAGCAGGCACGAAATAGATGTACCTCACAAATTAGGCAAATGAAGAGCGCCTATTTCAAAATGCCCTTGAATCCACCTGGGGTGATGGAAGAGCTTTTGGGACAACATCCTAAACATAATGGGTAAACAATCAAAATCGTCACCTACCATTATGAAAGTTGATGGATCCACCACCTTGACCCAAAGTCTATTGCAGATGCGCTTAATAAGACATTCACAGACCTTAGTGGGGTCCTCCCCAGATTTCTTCTCGGACTTACCTGTGCCTAGCCTAGTATCACAAAACACCCTCATGACAAACCACAATTTACTTCAAGAAAATCAAAGTGCACAAGCACACAAGTACATAAGAAAGGCCTGCTCCAAATCCAGAACAAGTAGTGACATGCTAGATCTAAAAATCCTGTCTCTCACCCTGGATGAAGTAATTCACCCCTGCAAAAATTCTTAATCTGCCACTTTACCAAAGTCAATTTCCCAACAAATGGAAATCTCATATAGTTACGCCAGTGCACAAAGGAGGGACAAAACCTCAACAGGAAACTATCAACCAATATCAATACTCCTCCTCTCCAAAGCACTTGAACGAATAGTGGCAGACCAACTCTGATTACCTGGACAAATACAATCTACTCTGTAATCAACAGCACGGCTTTAGGAAAGGACATAGTACAACAACAGCCTTACTTGCTTTCTCTGGAGAAGTCCACTCAGCCCTGGACAAAGGGTGCCAAACAGGTGCAGTCTTTATCGATCTTACAAAAGCTTTCGACACAGTCCATCATGGCCTACTTACCTCCCTACTTTCTAGCCTAGGCCTGGCCGAAGGTCCTTGTGCTTGGGTAAAAAGTTACCTGTCCAATCGTCACAGGCTGTAAAAATCTCTAATGAACTCTCCGACTTTCAAACCAGTTCTCTCGGTGTACCACAGGGATCAATTCTTGGACCGCTCCTCTTTAGCCTGTTCCTTAACTCCTCCCAGATATCTGCCAGGAGAAAATAATCTATACGCTGATGATGCTGTAATTCTCTTCCCACAAGGATCCAAACTCCTACGAAGAAGCCTGCAACTTGCTTTCTAGTGTTGAAAGGTGGTTCCTGGATAGTAAACTTGTGCCAAACCACAATAAAACAAAAGCCATGCTCTTCTCCAATCACCAAAACAAAACAGGCATACTCCACTCACCATACAAACCTCTGGGAATTACACTGGACCAAGTAAATACTTTCAAATACCTTGCGCCACTTTTGACCAAGGGCTCACCTTTGCAGCCCATATTGACAACACTCATAAACAGTGAACCAACGCCTTGGAATACTATTCAGAATCATTAATTTCTAAATAAAGCTGCATTGAGAATAGCTATAATGGAGTTCCATAATCTCAATCATTGACTATGGCCTCATTATTTATGGTTCAGCTACCTCCACTGCTCTAAGGCGATCTCAATCACTCTAAATAAGGCCTGCCGCTCCTCACGGGGCTCAAAGACTGACTCACACGTGTGATCTGTACTATGAATCAGGCTGGTTGAACCTATCAAATCATCTTATTTATCTCACCTGTACAATGGCAAAAAAATCTATCTTGGGACTGACTCCATTATGTATTCAAAACCTGCTCCGACTGAATCCTGGCTCACGACCCTCCACCAGATCTGAACACCAACCTTTCCTGGTTCCGAGATGCCGGACTGCACAGGGACAAAGATCTTTCGCATACAGGGCCCTGACATGGTTCAATGCGCTTAGTCCACCTACTCTATCCTCAACCTCGCTTGAAGCTTTCAAATCCATGCTCTATGCCCACCTCACCACCACTAGCAACTGTGATTGCGCTAGATAAAGACTACTACTCCTCATGTCCATCCTCACATCTGAGGCCTCTTCTCCTGACTAATGAACCCTCTGGTACCTCTACTACCTCCTGTCTCCCACCCAAACTCACTCCCCTTTTTCCTGTCCCTCTCACTTACTCTCCCGCCTCACCACCTTTCCTCCTCTCTAGCCTCCTTTGCGCCTAATGATCACGCTTCCATGGAAGTTTCCTTAACCTCAAAATTGTCTACCGCTTGAACCTGTTATAGCTTGTTTTTCTATGAAACTTAAAAACGTTACTGCCTTAAACTGTTAATAGCAAATTTATGATGTAACTTTCCTGTCTGGTTTTACCTGTAATGTGTATCGTGCTTTGTTAAATGTTCTTTGTGACGTGGAACCTTTGTAAAAGAGCCCTGGCTCAAAGGTATTAATTCCTAGACTAATAAACTAAACTAAAAAGAATTATGTTGCAGATTTTTTTAAGCAGAGTGCTTGGTATAGAAACATAGACAATGACGGCAGAAAAAGACAGAAGTCCATCCAGTCTGCCCAAGTTCCCTATAATCCCTGGAACCTACCATTTCTCCAGTGTGCTAACCCTCCCAATCCTCTCTCTAGTCTCCTCCTTGGTCCTGTTGCCCCCAGTAACCACTATTCCCTTCATTATGTCCCAGCCCTGCTTGAATCCTCGGATTGTTTTTGCACCCACCGGTTCATCTGACAGACTGTTCCAAAGTTCCACCACCCTTTCCGTAAAGTAGTACTTCCTCTTATCTCTCCAGAACCTACCTCCTCGTAATTTCCATTCATGTCCATGGGACCATGAATTGGTACTCAGGCTAAATAGTACCCTGCAGTTCACTTTATTATTTCCTTTAAGGAACTTGAAAGTCTCTATCACACCTCCCCTCTCCCTTCTGGTCTCCGGTGAGTACATATTTAGTGCCTTGAGGCGCTCCTCATAGGATCTGCCCTGCTGCCCCTGAATCATTTTAGTTACTCTGCGCTGCACTGTCTCCAACCTATCATTATCCTTTCTGAGGTGAGGACTCCAGAACTGGGCACAGTACTCTGGTACTGAGGTCTCACCAGGGATCTGTAGAGGGGAAGTAGTACTTCCTTTCTTCTGCTATCAATACCCCTACTGATACATGCCAGCATCCTGCTGGCCTTGCTATAGGCCATGTTGCACTGACTCGATTGCTTAAATGGTATATTGAGTTGGGGAGGGTTGGGGTTACAGCAAGGAAGAGAGAGTTCAGATATGAGTTATATAGACTTAAAATAAACCACAAAAGTACACAACAGAGCATACTGTAGCCCATGGTTTCCGGAGGACATACTATATCTGAGACAGTGCCTTAGATATATTACAGTAGCAGAACCTTCCTGCCCTCCGGTACTGAATACATATACTGTATGTATTCACCCTATAGCCAGTCAGATAATACTTTTGCTTACAGCAAGGGGTGCAGGAGGCCTCAGATATGACTATTTTAGCTTTAAAATAAGCCCTAAATTCACCACATGGCTCCTGGGGTTCTGGCAGCCCTAAGATCCACAGCTATTTTTTAAAGGTTGCAGACTGCATAAAAAGCACCCCCCTTGTGAAAATCCTGGCAATGACCCTGACAGATCAATGTGCCAGATGGGTCAGTAAAGCAAAAAGAAAAAAAAATCATCTATGGTTTTCCAAGGAAGTGGCTAACACACTGAAAGAAACAAAGAAGGCATACAGCATATACCAGGAAACCAAAACTGAGAAAGACTAGGGGTCATACAAGGAAAAAATGAGAGTCTAACAAGCAAATTAGAAAGGCAAAAGCCCAGACAGAGGAAAATATAGCAGAAGGTGCAAAAGGAGGAGACAAATCATTTTTTAGATACATTAGGGAATGTAGGAAGGCAAAAGGGAAGGATAGTAAAGATTGCTACTGAAGAAGGGAAATGCACCAAACTTGACCCAGAGAAAGACGAAATCCTCAACAAATACTTCTGCTCGGCATTTACCAAAGAGGACCCAGGGGATGGCTCAGCCCTGAAAAAACACAACACCCCGGGACCGGGGTAGACATGAGTCCCTGTACAGAAGCCGAAGTATGGGAGGCACTAAATAAACTAAAGGCAGACAAAGCCATGGGACCAGATGAGATGCACCCCAGAATCCTTAAGGAACTGGGGGCAGAATTAGCAGCCCCTCTGGCACTTGTATTCATGAAATCCTTGAAGAGTGGTGTGGTACCCGAAGACTAGAAGAAGGCAGTAGTGGTTACACTTCACAAATCAGGCAGTTGCAAAGAGGCTAGTAATTACAGCCCGGTGAACCTCACGTCTATAGTAGGGAAACTAATGGAGACATTACTCAAACAGAAGATCATTGCATTCCTCGAAACTCGTGGCCAACAAGACCCTAAACAGCACGGTTTCACAGCAGATAGGTCATGTCAGACAAATCTGTTCAAGTTTTTTGACTATGCTACAAAAATAGTGGATGACGGTAGGGCAGTAGAAGATGTGGTCTACCTAGACTTTAGTAAGGCCTTCAACTCGGTTCCACACGGAAGGCTGGTAAAGAAGCTTGGCCACACAGGGGTTGGTCCAGAAGTAGTCAGATGGGTACAAAACTGGTTATGAGGCAGAACCCAGATGGTACAGGTTAATGGAAAGCAATCAACAGAAGGCAGGGTGACCAGCGCGGTGTCCCAGGGCTCAGTGTTGGGGCCTCTGCTCTTCAATGTTTTTATAGCAGACATTGCTGATGGACTGGAAGGGAAGGTGTGTCTGTTCACAGACGGCACCAAGATATGTAACAGGGTGAACACCTCAGAAGGAATGAGCAAGATGGAAGCTGACCTCAAGAAACTAGAAGAATGGTCTGGAGTGTGGGAGCTGAGATTTAATGCCAAAATGTGCAAGTTCATGCACATAGGAAAGAAAAATCCAAGAAAGGAGTACTGTATTACAAAGGAGGTGAAAGACTGGTGGCCTCAAACCGGAACAAGATCCAGGAATCATAATGTCTGATGACTTGAAGGTTAGTAAGCAGTGTGAGACAGCAACATTGAAGACCAACAGAATGCTGAGTGCTTTGGGAAGGGAATCATGAACAGGAGGAGAGAGATGGTACAATCACTGTATAGATCGTTAGTCAGACCTCACCTGGAATATGGAGTCCAATTCTGGAGGCCTCACCTCAGGAAGGACATTGACTGGGTGGAAACAGTACAGGGAAAGGCGACAAAAATGATTCAGGGTCTGCAGTACATGTCCTATGAGGAGAGACTTAGGGAACTGAATATGTACTTCCTGAACAGAGAAGAGAGAGAGAGGGGACATGACTGAAACATTCAAGTACATAAAAGGCATTAACAAGCTATAGGCACAAGAACTTTTTCACTTCAAGAAGGGCTCCAGGACCAGGGGACATAACCTCAGGCTGCAAGGAGGGAGGTTCCCTAAAAACACCGGGGTGGACACCTGGAACAGCCTGCCCCAAGAGGTTATGGGGGTCAACACTGTGGGGGGATTCAAGAATGCATGAGATAGACACAAGGGAGCCCTGACTACAAAGGGCAACTAGAGTGTCAAATAGGTCTAAAACAAATGGGCAGACCAGATGGACCTAGCGGTCTCCTTCTGCCATCAACTTCCTTGTTTCTATGTATAGTTTATAGTATAATGCTTGTTTAGGTACTCATGTGTTAGATAGTGCTAGTTAAATAAAGCAGTTCAGCATAGTAGTAAGGGTTGTGAAACTCATAGTAGTAGGAGCAATACATTCCATATAGATGCGGACCAGGTAGTGTACATTCCATTACTAGGTGGGTTGACTTAGGAGCAGCGGAAAGAGAAATTTATCAGGGGCACCGGTGGCTGACTCGGTAATGGGGGTGGTAGCAGCCAGAGATGGCTTTTCAGAAGGAAGGGTAGCTGATGGCACAGTGATGAGCCAGGTGGTAGGCAGGGGAGGTGGGAATCTAGGTGCGAGCTTGGGAGGGAGTCATCTGTGTGGTTGAGCAGGAGCCAACCGTGGCTAGGTGGGGAAATCACAGTTATTTGCTTGGGATAGGAGAATACAGAGCTCTCTTTTAAAGGAGCAAAGCTTTCCAGTGTCGATGAGGGAGGCAGGGAGGTCATTTAGCCACTGAGATCCTCAGTAGGACAGGGATCTCTGGACAAAAGTGGTATGCTTAAACAGGACTTGGAGTGTACCCTTGGCTGCGCTTCTCATGGTTTTTGAGGATCGGGCACATTGGAAGATGCTTGCTGTGGATTTGGGGTGAGTCCTAGGAGGGCTTTTTTACCTAGCAGGCAAGCCTGGTCTCTAGCCCTACAATGAAGTGTGAGCCACCCAGTATCAGTGTAGTGTCTTCATGTGTGTGTCAGATAGTCTGCCCCAAGGACCAGCCTGTAGGCATAGTAGTCACAGGAAGCCAGCAGCGATATGCAAGTATCTCAGTGGATCCCAGAAACTTAAATATGCCAGGGAATGACAAGTAAAGGGAAAGGAAAAAAGCTTTTGAAGGTTCTTCAGCTGACAGATTTCTTCACATTCAAAAACATAGGGCCTATACACATCAGAGCTCAGTATGTGCCAGAAAGGTCATGTACTGAGTTGAGCAACTGCGTGCCATGCACCTGGCTCTAGCTGGTCACCACCACAGGCCAGGATTCACTATCCCTGGCTGGCCCAATGTGTAGATACATAGTCCAGCTCAAGGGGCAGGACCCTCCAGGGGATAGACCTGGGCCGGACCAGGGCCTTCCAATCAGACGCCCTGGCTGGCCCCACACTAGATCCCCTGCTCTGAGGGAATAGGGTGTCATGGGATATGGCAGTCTGCAGAAGGACTGCCATGTCCCCCTCTGCAGCAAAGATTATTTATCTTGGGAAACAGTGTCCCCTAGCCTTCAACCTCACCCCAACACACCTGTCAGGTGTGTGCCCCAGTTACAGCAGCCTTCTGGCGGTGTAACAAATTCCACCCTTGCACCTGCCAGGTGGGGCACAAATAGCATCACGGATGCAGCACTTCACTGACACATTGATGGCATACCCACTACCTGCCCTGACCCTGACCAATTGTGCAGTTGCACAAGTACAGGCAGGATCAGGCCCTGGCAGGGACATGTAGTTCAGGCAGGCTGCTTGTGCATCCACTGGTGTGCTGTGGACACCCAGAATAAGAATATCTTGGACCTACCTGCTATGTATCATGGCACATAGGGCAACATGGTTAATAATGCACAGGTCCGATAATGTGTTGGTAATCATTTAAAAAAATCTAAGTTCACTGGTGATATGAAAAATATTCAGCTGATGACTCTTGGTTAAGTGGCATGGACCTGCATGGAAGGGAGGGCAGATTTTTCTTGGATCTAGGGCCCCCCGGTAACCTTAATCTGGCCCTGCTGGCTTTTTTTTTTTTATAACATCTCTTTATTCAATTTAAGAAGAAAAAGACAATACCAACATACAACAAAACCTGGCAAACCAGGCACACAGCCCAAAAACTGACTGTGTAAACTATATACAATAACTATGTACAAGCTCAGGAGTGATGTCCCCCCCCCACCAAAACTATCTTTAATCCAATAGAGCCCCTTAATAAAAGCAATGTCCTCATGTAAATTACAAATCCTACCACTTCCCCCCAGACCTATATGGTTCCCTCAGCCTAATAAGTAACCCATCGGCCCCATTTTATAGACATTAAATCATCCTCGAGGGGTGACACCTCCCTGAGCTCCATCAAGAGAGACAGAGAGTCCCCATCCCCCGTCATTATAGCAGGCCCAGCCTTCTTGGCTCCCTGAAGAGTCCCCAAAATCCCTCCATACCCTCTTCCTGTATAACTTAGTCCTCCTATCCCTTTAGCATCTCTATCATCTTATTCCGACTCAAAATAAGCTAAACACAGCCCGACAGGCAGACCCGAGCCCAACCAAATGGCCCCTAGTGGGAATAAATCGTTTCCAATACTGCTCATCTTTTATCGTAAGACCCTTTCTTCCCCTCTGAACATAACTGTCTCCTAATCCTAGATAAGGCTCCAATGAGGTCACCCACCCAATGGTTATAACCATATAGTTGGTCTTCCTTCCAGTGCTGGACCACATACACTTTAATTACCATCGCCATCAGCGATACATGATATTTAGGGGTGGTCCCCTCAATTTCTGAGAGGACCCCCAAGATACATATCACCAGTGTGATGAACTCTGAGTAGTCCAACAATGGATCCATCCGCCTCTTAATTTCATCCCAAAAGGGCCGAATTTTGCAACAATCCCACAACACATGTAGTAAGTCTCCTCTTTCTGCTTGGCATCTAAAACATCGGTCTGTCTGTCTAAGGCCTCGTTCATACAGTTTCACAGGAGTAAAATATAAATTAGAAGCAATAAAAAATTGCAGGCTCCTATATTTTGGAATCACAATATATTTTATACTCTTCCAAACACTAGCCCAATCAATGCATCGAGACATCAACTTATTATCCCAAAATGGCACTACTATAGGGGCGCTCGACCCATAAAAACCCAGCAAAGTTCTATAAACTTGTGACAAAGCTGTGGTTTTCAGGCCAACTCCTCACAGCTCATCCCAATTAAATGAACGATCTGAGAGGCCCCTGACTTTCTTTAGTGTTCTCTCAAGTGCCCGCATAAGCTGAATCTATGAAAAAAGGGCATTCTATCACACTGTGCTGGAAGAACCACCCTGCCGTTCTGGATGACTTCCTTTAGGCTTAGATCCAGCACCCACTTAGACCATTTCCCCTTAATTACCCCATTACCTATAGGTCCTGCTGGCTTAAACTCAGTGGGATCTCCCTTCTCCCATATTGTCACTAGGCTGTACTCTTATGGGAGGAGGGAGAAGCCAGACAGTCTCCGGTCACTCCCACAACAGTTCGGGGATGATGGACTAGCTCTGCATAGTGTGGAGCTTGACATATGTTGTCATCAGTGTCACTGGACACCCTTTTGGCTGGGCATCTTGTTGTGGTGCATAGGGACACCAAAATAGTCCTCCAATCAATACCCAAGCTGGCCAAGCAGTGCTTAGTCATGGGGTGGTTGGGTTGGGGAAGCTGTTGGTCTTCCATACAGGTAACTGCAACCCCAGAAAGAGACACTTTTCATTGCAACAGTCACCTCGGAAGAAGCTTTTCCCATCCATTTACCCTTATTGGGAAGCAGGGAGCTGTATCAGTCAGCTGGGCCTGGTGTTTGCAGAGATTATCTAGTGTTCCTTACTGGAAGTTTTTTTTTTTTTTGATTGCATTGAAAGATGCTCTAGTGAAACCCCTTCTGAAAAAATATCTTTGGACCTGGAGATCCTGGCGAATTACTGACCAGTCTCTAATCTGCCCTTTTTTGGGCAAGGTTATTGATAATGTGGTTGCGCAGTATCTTGAGGCACATTTCACTGCCTTTGACATCTATGAGCCTCTCCAGTCAGGGTTTAGGGCTAGGCATAGCACAGAAACTGCACTGGCCAAGGGTGCATAATGATCTCCTCAGGGTGAAGGATAGAGCGGAACAGTCAGTTCTTGTTCTCCTGGATATCTTCTCAGTATTTGACACCATGAACCATGGGCTGTTATTGGATCAGCTCAGGGAGTCTCACCAGCAAAGTCATCTGCTGGTTTGAGTCCTATCTCAGTGGCAGTTCTCAGAGAGTGGTGTTAGGAAAGTTCTCTTCACTCTTTGTGGCACTGCCTAGTGGCATACCCCAGGCTTTGACTCTTTCACCCATGTTGTTTGCAGTGTACATGCTGCCCGTGTGGAAGATCATTGGACAGTGTAGACTTGGGTTTCACTGCCATGCAGATAATACCCAGCTCTATCTGTCCTTCACACCCAGGATGCTAGGTGAAGTCAGTGTGCTTAACAGTTGCCTTGATGAGATCCAGGACCGGCTGTCATTGAGCTGGCTGAGACTCAACCCAGACAAGACTGAAGTACTGGTGGTTGAGTCAGGTTGAAGGGGAGGAGTGGCAACTAAACAGAGGGAGTCTTGGCTTTGGCTTGGTTCCTCTGGGCTTTTGGCTGCCACAAAGGTGAAAAATCTGTGAACTATTCTGGATGAAGGGCTAACATTTGAGGTTCAGATGTTGGCAGAACTGCAGAATGGCTTTTACCATCTTAGGAACATCAGGCAGATTAAATCACTTATCCCTCTCCAGACTTGGCTATGCTAGTGCATGCATTTGTTACTTCAAGGCTTGACTGCTGCAATGCCCTGTACCTCAGGAGCAGTAGGGGCATGCTATGGCACACACAGCTGGTGCTAAATGCTGCTGCTAGGTTTCTGACCAGCCTTACAAGGACAAATCATGTCTCCCTGGAGCTGTATGATCTGCACTGGCAGCCAGTAAAGTGGTGTGTCTCCTTTAAAGTTGGTTTACTATCTTACAAGGTCCTGCACAGGGTGGGCCTGGGCTATCTGACAGACCTCCTGCCTCTCTATGTGTCCTTGTGCCCTTTCCGCTCCACTGAAGAAGGCCTCCTTACATAAAAACATAGAATTTGTCAACAGATAAGAACTGCTTGGCCCTTGTACTCTGCCTCATTTGTCCCTCCCGATACTGTAACCACAGAACCTGCCTGATCTCTAGCTACTTCCCTCCTCCCTGCTCCATGTGATACACAGGACCAAGTTGAAAACCTCTAGAGACTGGGCCTTTGAGGTGGCAGGCCCCGGTATTGTGTAATGTGCTCCCGAGGACCCTGAGGGAGGCTCCCTTGCTGCAGGCCTTTAAGATGGGCCTAAAGACATTGCTGTTCAGGCAGGCTTTTGGGGACTAATTCTCCATTTATGTCTTTACATCCCAGTCTACTGTTTACCTGTTATTTATTTAGTGATTGCTCTATTTTATTTTATGAGGTCTAGGCTGCCATGTTTTGCTTATTTATTTATTTATTATTTTACAATGGTTTTTATGTTTTATTGTGCAGTTTTATGTCTGATCTACCTTTTATGTATCATGGTTTGTAATAGTGTCCTGAGCCTCCAGGGAAAGGCAACAGATAAAATAAAAATGTAACACCACTACAAATGGGGGTTCCCAAGAATCTTCCAGGAGCTTGCCCGAATGCTCCAAGTCTGGGCGGTGTTCGGTGTCTGAGCTGTTTAAATGTGGTTCCAAGTGAGTGCTATTTGAGCCTCCACATATTGTCTCTTTAAGAGCTGTCCGCTTGCAGACTTAATTAGTTTGTATGGGGGAGACTGTGTATTTAATGCTCGAATCCCACCCGAGCTGCTGCCAATTCGCTCCATTTCTGCCGTCGCCACATATGCAGAGGGAGCCTTGTTGAAAGATATAACTGTTTGCCAGAAATCATTTAGAGTGACTGAGAAAATGTAGTTTGTCTAACCTGTCTTTATTTAAGCACGAACTGTTTCAGTGTAGCTCTTTCATTTTGGTTCTGAATTGCTTACTTGGACCAATCAGGATGATAGAGAAGCCTTAAAATGGAGCCTGTGGACGAATTGGAACTTGGACTCTCAATTCAATTTTGAGCCAACCACAAGGGGATAGTATGAGCAGTGACTCTGAGAAATATAGTTTTGACCTTGGTGCCTTTTTTCACCTACAGAGGGAGTCTTATTGTGAGTGACAGCTGAATCAGCCAACAGAATGGTGTGGAGCTAAAGGAAATGCCCTGCTCTGTGACTGGAAAGATCAGATCAGTTGTGACAGTGAAGACAAAAGGAGCTCTGTGCTTCTGCGGTGTATAGTTTTGCGCGGGAAGCACGTGTGAGGCCCTGAGGTTCAGCCTGCAGCCGTTGTAAGTGTTAGTTCAGACTGAATTAGACTTGTGAGGAGAAAGAAGGAAGTCTGAAAGGTAGAAACCAGGCTAACCCTGTTGAAGACTGGAGAAATTGCTGAATCGCACTCGGTCTGTCAGGAACTGAAGCTGCTGTGTGTGCTCCCGGGTATTTTGCAGTAATTGCAATCGGGATCTAGGAGCAGCCTGACTGGTATACTACTTTCCGTTTACATATGAATGTGCGTAGTGCTTGTAGGGAATCACTATTTCCAATCCCCCTGTGCTGTGTGCTGTGTGTTGAAGCTGGAAGCAAACCCCAGCTTGTCTCGGACTAAATCTGTTTGCTATCTAATGCAGTGGGGTCCAGTCACAAGGAGCTTGTCTCCATGCCCTCTTGTTCTGGCAACCCAGAAGAACATCCACCATCTGGTTCTCAGCTTGGGTATTGTGAGTACAAATCAGGGTATTCCCCAGCAGCCTGTTTTCAATTACAAGTGTGTCATCTAATTATTGTTGTTTCACTTCTTCATGGACTGAGCTATCCGGCTCCGGATTACAATTGGGTGTTGTGCATATATTTTCTTCTACAGGGCCCTGTCCATCTGCACCTGCCGGCCAACCCCGTGCAATGGACCTGGCTAGCCCCCCAACCTGGGTACCCAGAGTGTGACTTTTCAAACCCTGTATGTGTGCACAGTACTGTGATTTAATTCTGCCAATTAACCTGATCTCCCCCTCCCGTGTTTTATTCCCCCTAAATAAACCAGATTTGATGCTGTTAAACTTTAAACTGTCTGAAGTGTCAGTACCTACATATCAAGCATTGTATTGGTTTGTGTATGT
Source organism: Neoceratodus forsteri (assembly GCA_016271365.2). Taxonomy (NCBI): domain Eukaryota; kingdom Metazoa; phylum Chordata; order Ceratodontiformes; family Ceratodontidae; genus Neoceratodus; species Neoceratodus forsteri. Next base: position 316,034,075 of record CM028129.1, read on the forward strand.
TGATTAACCTTATTTTACAGGGGGTCCCCAGAGACGAACCTCAGAATCAGTCTCAAGGGTAAGCGGTACTTTATGAATGAATAGTGTGTATATGTGGGGTACTGGGACTGTAACTTCTGTGCATTGTGTGAGTCACTAGAGGGAATAAAAGGAGGTCTCAGTGTCCCAGAGGGCTGTGACCAAGCTAGTCCAACCACTACAAACCCTGACCTCTGGGTGTAGGCACCCGCCATACAGCCTAGGCCCTGCAACCTGTCAGTAGTCAAGCAGGCAGGGGTAGTAGCCCTTGGGATAGCGCCACCTGGAGGTTACGTCTTGGAGGCTCACCGCTGGGATTTTGAGTCTTCTAGTGGCCACATTTATGAACCACTGTTAAAAAATAAATGGGTACCCTGACTGAAGTGGTTGTGCACCGGTTGGTGGAGTGGTGTACTAGGGAAGAGATCGACCCCCAAAATGCTATGCTTATCCTGGACATCCCCCTGGGTATCAATACAGAACACTATACAGGAGTACTTTCCAAGGTGGAAGGTTTACAAAACCCTGTGGTCGTGGGTACGACATGCTGATCTGCTCACCCACACTTTCATGGCCCTAGTAGAGTATAAGGACCCACAGATAGCTCCAAAGTGCCACAGACTATTACCCTAGAGGGAGCCCCCACAGCCTGGAGGTGATAACTAAGGACAGTAGAGACCTGGGGGAAGATCCCCACTACCTTAAACTTTTGAGGAGAAATTTGCAAATTGTTGCTTGAGGAAGGAAACTGTGGAGGATTTAAAGAAACTATTATTGCCACCTGAGAACGTTCCTCCACCAACACCTCTCCCTCCAGCACCCATTATTGCCCTCCTTCTGTGCCAGTGCTAGCCCCTATGTCTGTACCTGCCAATAGTCATGACTCTTACCGCAGGTTGAACATTTTCTCTGGCACCCTCCCCACCCCACAAGGGGAGGATGACTGGGAGACCTGGATAGACTATGTTGCCCCTCAAGTGCTAGAATGGCAATGCTCAGAAGCAGAAAAGCGAAAGAGGTTAAGTGAGAGCCTCCGAGGTCCTGCCCTGGCTACCATCCAAGCCAAACGGGCCAGTAACCTTGAAGTGACTGTAGAGGACTATCTTGAGGCCTTGGAGAATGTGTATGGGAGCCCAGATTCTGATGAGGACCTGTGGTGGAGAGTAAGAAATGCACAACAGTACCAAGGGGAGTTGTTGTCTGTGTATGTACCTCGGCTGGAAAAATTGTTGCAAGAATGCCTCAGAAAGGATAGTTTGCCAGTGATTAAATTGGACCAAACCAGGCTGGACAGGATCCTTAAGTCTGCCCCTTCTCAGAACTGCTGTTGCTTCAGTTACGCCTGGCCAATCGACTGGAATCCCCACCCTCCTATGAAGAGCTAATGAGAGAAATTCGAGGGGTTGAGAAAAGGTGACGCTGGGAGGGACCTGCACCAATAGCTACTGCTACGACCCGAGTGACTGAGGGTGACCCGTCAAGTGAAGTTCGGGGCAGAGGTTGGCAGTTAATGAGTGCTCTGAGAAGGAAAAGGGTGTGCCACCTTGGGGTGAACTGCTGCGAGAGTTCAGGGGAAATAAAAACAGTCTCTTTATGAAGGCCGCTCCTGCAAGTACAGGCCCCGACCCTCATCCGACTGCATCTGCTATGGGGGTGGGGGTACCCACCCATGCATATCCTGCTGACAACAGCTCAAAACTCGATGTCTTGACCATGGAAGTGGGGAAATTGATGAGATGTCTCCAAATGCTTATCATGCCGCAGACAGAGATGGCACCAAGGTTTTCTGTTGGAAGTACCCCCACCCCGGCTCCCAGTGTGATGCCTCGGCCAGCTCAATCTCCGGAAGGTATGTTTTGCTATAATTTTGGGAAGGATGAGCAAATGAAGAGAGAATGCAGGTCCCCAAAAGACACAAACAAAGTTGTATACAAGCTACAAGGAGAGCCCCGGAGGACAAATCAGTGGTTGAGAGGTACACAAAATGATCGCAGTGAGGATTTACAGAGACTGAGGATCGGGGAGGGGGGACCCACTAAACTACCAGGAAGTATGGGGGATTTCAACTATTTTTACAGAGACTGGGGATGGTGGGAGGGGAGACCCACTAGACTACCAGGGAGTATGGGGCTTTTCAGCTATTTCTGCAGAAATCGGGGATCGGGGACCCACTAGACTACCAAGGAGTACAGGGGATTTCAGCTATTTTTACAGAGTTCAGGGATTGGGGGGGAAGGGCCACCAGACTACCAGGGGGTACAGGGCATTTCATCTATTTTTACAGAGATCGGGGATCGGGGAAGGAGGACACACTAGACTACCAGGGAGTATGTGGGATTTCAACTATTTTTACAGAGATTGAGGTTCGGAGAGGGGGGACCCACTAAACTACCAGGAAGTATGGGGGATTGCAACTATTTTTACAAAGATTGGGGATGGTAGGAGGGGAGACCCACTAGACTACCAGGGAGTATGGGGTATTTCAACTATTTCTGCAGAAATCGGAGATCGGGGACCCACTAGACTACCAAGGAGTACAGGGGATTTCAGCTATTTTTACAGAGTTCAGGGATTGGGGGGGAGGGGCCACCAGACTACCAGGGAGTACAGGGCATTTCATCTATTTTTACAGAGATCGGGGATCGGGGAAGGAGGACACACTAGACTACCAGGGAGTATGGGGGATTTCAACTATTTTTACAGAGACTGGGGATCGGGGAGTGGGGACCCACTAGACTACCAGGGAGAAGGGGGATCAGGATCTTATTTTCATTTCACTGTGATCAGGCATGGGGAGCGGGGGACACTATACTACCAGGGATATGGGGGGACAACTACAAGGACTGGGATATGGGGATCAGGCTATGTGTATACTGTTCACTGTGTTCAGGGCTGGGGAGGGACCACGGATCCGCCAGGGTGTTCAGCCGTAAACAGTGGGCTGCTGGGGCTGTGCACAAGTCAGGGCAGGGTTTCGGAAGTATAATTCTGTGCTGCTGCTGCTGGGAGCCGATTTGTGCTTCTGAAATGTTTCAGTACTGTGCTGCGTGGCATATGCATAGGGACCCCTCAATATTGTGCGCGTTGGCACTGTCCAGGGTGCACTGCGCATCTTTGCCCTTTGAATATGAGCATGCCCCTGACAGCCAGCGCATCTCTGGGTTTGTGCGACGCATCTCAGGACACACCGTGCCAGTCTTTTGAATATGGGGCCCTAAAGGTTTGTGTGAGTGAATAAGCAGAAGTGCTTTGGATCAGTGTTTTTCTTTCTCTTTTTTTTTAATGTTGTTTAATTCTTAGAAGCCAGGAAGGGGGATTGTTGCTGTAGCTAGCAGAATATTTTGTAGTCTTTTGTTGCTTGGACAGGACAATTACAAGCAATGAATCAGGTGTGTGACTGGAGGAGGGGCTGAAGCATGCTTGCAGGGGAGATGAGCTTAAAAGGGGAACTTGGCTGTGTGTTCTGTGGAAGAAGAACTGAGAAGATCTACTCACCTAAGAAGAACTACACAGCACAGGTGATTTATTTAATTTCATTTCAAACTTAAAGGGTTTGTGTGAGTGAATAAGCAGAAGTGCAATTCTTAGAAGCCAGTGTGGGGGGCAAGCAGTAAAGGCTCAGGTTGCCTTTTTCTGCAATCTGATTGTATCTGGGCAGCTGGAGAAAGTACCAGCCCACCCTTCCCCATACCAGCCACCCCAGGCTCAACCACTTACATAGGGCCTGTACGGGGGGAGGGGGCCTAAGTGTACTTCTTGTCACACAACCAGAAAAGATAAATACTACCAGGATATGTACTTACTAACTATACAAGGAAAATTACAGAAAAGAGTGTGATGGGGTCAAATAAAAATTTTAACAAAATTATAGCAACTGAGTATTCTCTGTTGGTAGGTCAGAGAATAGAGAGTACAGCAAACCAAGTGGAAACCAGGGAAGAGCAACTCATAGCAGAGGGGCGACAGGCAAAACTACAAAGAGACACTGAAATCACAAGGGAAATATGTTGGGAGTGGTGCAGTGCATGGGCTGTGGGGCAGCAGTGTTCAGGAGGCCCTCCTGGATGCTACGGTGCTGCTCCATCTATAGGCATCTCTCTGAGTTGAGGGAGGAGGTTGCAGGACTCCGAGGCAAATTGGCTAGGATTCAGGCAACTTCCTACCCCGACCCAAGGACCACCAAGTCCCCCACCGTTCCCCCAAAGGTTGCCTAGAAGGAGGAGCAGTTGAACAATGATGGACTCAGGGAGGGTGAGGGAGGTGGGCCTCAGGCGCATCCCCCAGGCGGTGAAACTACAAAACTTCTGCATTATCCTGGCAGAGTGGGTAGGTACCACAGAGTCTCCCGATGTAGACACCAGAAAGGATGAGCAGGTCCTCTACGATGGAGCCCCAAGGGAGGGAAGCAGGAGTCCCCAGAGGAGGAGAAAACAAATCCTGTTTGGGGACACCATTGTAAGAGGTATAGAGTTGGGGATAGACAGTGGAGGGGGCAGGGAGGTAAAGTACCTACCCAGAGGCTCACCTCGACAGGATGGGGCGGATCCTAAGGATCACCAGGGCAGTGCCTAGGAGGGAGAAGCTGGATATCATTGTCCACATGGGAACAAACGGCTTGGTGGGGAAAGTGGTAGATGTAGGAGCAGAGCAGAAGGATTTTAAGGAACTGGGAAGGGGCCTTAGGCAAGTAGCACACTCTGTAGCTTTCTCGAAGGCTCTACCGGTCTATGGCAAAGGGGAAGATAGGGACATGCACACAGGAAATTCAGTGAGTGATTCAAAGAATGGTGCAGACAGAAGGGATTCAGCTTCATTGGGATTGGGGCCCCACCTGGTGGGATAAAGGACTGAACAAGCTAGATGGCCTGCAGCCATACAGTGGGGACACTGAGATCTTTGATGAGTTTAGATGTTTCCTAACAAAGCATTTAAACTAGCCAAGCGGGCAAACAAAAACAAGCATGAAGTATTATATTGCCCCCCCCATAGAAAAAGGCAGTCATAAAAGAGGACACTAGGGCCAAAGAATCACCATTAAAACCTAAACCCTTCATTGGTAGCATGGGGGAGAGAAGGAAAAAATAGAACTAAATGCAGGAAGGAAACAGAGGGAAGACAGAGAAGGAAAGGAGTAGGTTACTAATCATGGAGAACAATGTGCCCGCAGCATGGCAAACAAAATCCCAGACCTGGTGGCATTGATGGTAGAGGCAGACCTGAACATAGTGGCTATTACGGAGACATGGTATACAGGTAACTATCAATGGGATGTAGCCATACCAGGCTACACACTTTTCAGGAAAGACAGGGAAGGCAGAAAAGGGGAGGGGTGGCTAGGTACATGAGGGAGGGAATAAAAGCAACTAAGATTCAGTGGTTACAGGTCAGAGTGGAGGCATTGTGAGTCGCCCTGGAGGCAAGAAATGGAACCACCATCTGCACAGGAGAGAGCTACAGACCTCCAGCACAGGGAGAGGAGGCAGACAAAATACTAGTGGAAGCCATCCACAAAATGCCAGCCATGGGGGAACTACTGCTGCTGCTAGGTGACTTCAAGCTGCCAGAGGTGGGTTGGAGCATTCAGACTGTGAGTATTTCCAGAGGCAGGAACATCCTAAATGCCCTGCACAGGAGCATGCCTGAAGCAGCTTATGGCTGAACCCATCCATGGGGCAGCTGTATTGGACCTGGTGCTCTCCACTGGGGACAGGGTCGAGGATGTTAAGGTGGGCAGCCATGTAGGATCCAGTGACCACAGAACAGTATGGTTTAATCTGAACACAGAGTAGGAGGCAAACCACACAAAAGTTAAGGTCCTTGATTTCGGAAGGGCTAACTTTGTTAAAATGGGGGAACGCCTCAAAGGAGCCCTGGCAAAGGTGGATGGGGGGAAGTGGAGGAACAGTGGACTACTCTCAAAGGGGCCATAACAGAGGCAACAAGCCTCTGTGTTAAATTGCAAAGTGAGAGAAAGAAATGTCCACTTTAGTTCTCAGGGGAAATGGCCAGGAAAGTGAGAGAGAAAAGAGGGGCTTTCAGGAGATACAGGGAGACACAAAGGGATGAGGACAGAAAGCAGTATCTGGAAAAGCAGAGGGAAGCAGGGAAAGTAGTCGGGGCTGCAAAGGAGAAAACAGAGAAAATAATAGCCCAGGATATTAAGAAAGGAGACAAGACCTTCTACAGGTGCATTAGTGTGAGGAAGAAGACCAGAAATGGGATTGTCAAGATAAATAAGGAGGGTGGAGGTTGGGCGGAGGAGGACATGGAAAAAGCAGCAATACTGAACACATACATTTGTTCAGTATGTACCAAAGAAGGGGAAGGTGAAGGTCCACAACTGAGGCAGCCATAGTAGGAAGGCTGACACCACTCCATTCATGGTGGAGAGAGTACTGGAGGAACTCAGGAAACTGAAAATTGACAAAGCAATGGGGCCGGATGGGATTCACCCCAGAATATTAAAATAACTTCGAGAGGTGCTGGTAGCTCCACTGACAGCCCTATTCAACAGATCGTTGGTGACTGGGGCAGTCCCAGAAGACTGGAGGAGGGCAAATGTGATCCCTCTCCAAAAAACTGGAAGCAGAGAGGAGGCAGACAACTACAGACCAGTCAGTCTGACCTCGGTGGTGGGGAAATTAATGGACTTACTACTAAAGGAGAGGGTAGTGTCATTCCTTGAATCTAGTGGAGCACATGATCCAAGACAGCATGGATTCACAGCAGGAAGGTCTTGTCAAACAACTCTAATAGATTTCTTTGACTGGGTGACCAAGGAGGTAGGTCAGGGAGGGACAGTGGATGTGGCCTACCTGGATTTCAGCAAGGTCTTCGACACCATCCCACATAGGTGGTTAGTATATAACTTAGCCAGCCTTGAAGTGGGCCCCAAGGTGGTAAACTGGGTCAGAAATTAGCTGAGTGGGAGGACACAGAGGGTGGTGGTAAATGGCATTCAATCTGAAGTGAGAGAAGTGTCCAGCGGGGTGCCACAGGGTTTAGTGCTGGGGCCTGTCCTCTTCAATGTCTACATAAGTGACATTGCTATGGGGCTAGAAAGGAAGGTACTGTATGCCTCTTTCAGATGACACAAAGACCTGCAACAGGGTTGACACTCCAGAGGGGGTGAAAAAAATGAGAAATGACCTAAGCAAATTGGAGGAGAGGTCGGGAGTGTGGCAGCTAAGATTTAATACCAAGAAGTGCAAAATCATACACTTGGGATACAGAAATCAAAGGGAGGAGTACAAGATGGGGGGAAGGTACTGGAAGCCGCCAATCAGGAAAGGGACCTGGGGGTAATCATATCTGATGACCTGAAGGTGACCAAACAATGTGAGAAGGGTGTGCCGAGAGCCAATGGGATACTGGGGTCCATAGGGAGAGGCATCACCAGCAGAAAGATGAAGGTGGTTATGCCACTGTACAGATCACTGGTGAGACCACAGTTGAAGTACCATATCTTGTTCTGGAGACTGCATCTCTGGAAGGACACAGACAAAGTGGAGGCATTCCACAGAAGGGCAACTGGAAATGGTGCAACGACTGCACCAAAAATCATATGAGGAAAGACTGAGGGACTTGAACATGTATTCCCTGGAGGACAGGAGAGAGAGAGAGAGGGAATATGATATAAACATTCAAGTACCTCAAGGGTATAAACAAGGTACAGGAGGATAGCATTTTTCAGAAAAGAAGATGCACAAGAACTAGGGGGCAAAAGATGACACTAGAAGGGGGTAGGCTGAGGGGCAATGTAAGAAAGTTATTTTTCATGGAAAGGATGGTGGATGGCCCATTGTTGCAGCAGCTGGATTTCCGCTTGCGATGCTGGTGACCCAGGTTTGAGAACAGACCCAGGGCACTGGAGGGCCCCCCGGGGAGAGAAGACTTGAGCGTCCGACGACTGCTCGCCTTCTCTGGGGGGGGGGCAGGGTGGTGACCCAGTGCTTGCCAACTCCTGGCAGAGGCTGGGAGCACGGCAATGCACTGGGTCCCGATAACTAAAGGAGCATAGTGAATGTTGGCATACGCCTTGACGTTAGTGGCACGCCACACCCCCCTGGGGAGAAAATGGGAAAATAGCTCCATGGCCGACCAGATGACGATCATGGGCTCCACTGCCACGGAGCCCTGGGCAGTCCAAACACCACCTCAGCAACACCCAGGCCAAATAGAGAGTGTGCTGGCCTGTCCCCACCGGTGCCTTCTCCCTTGAAGAAAGGGGACCCATCCGGTGAACGGTTATGCTGGGTTACCCAGGGGGGCTGCGATGCTGCGATATGGGGTGACAGTGGCTGCAATCAGGGCAGGGCAGCAGCGAGAGGCATAGGTGGCCCAAAGGAGAAGCCGGCCTGGAGCCAGGAGGGAGCAAAAAAAAAAGGGTGGTGATGTTTGGAACAGCGAAAACAGGGAATTTAAGAATGCAGACAGACATAAGGGTACCCTAGCAACAGAGAAGAAAGAGTAGGCCGAACATCAACTAGGGACTGTCGTATTGCAATAGGTAGGAAAATGGGCAGACTAGGTGGGCTGCACAGTCCATATGTGCCATCAAATTCTCTGTTTCTGTTTCTCCCATGTATGCATCTGAGGCCTAGAAATTCTGAACATTCAAAAAAAAAAGATGTTCCATTGTTTCAGTTTAGTGAACACAGTCCCCCTTTGGGGAATACCTGTCCTGCAGGCTTTTGTGTTTATGATTCCCCCTAACATTAAGATGCTCATGGCAGCACATCCAAACAATGCCCCACTTTTCAACTGGTGCCCTCTTGTCAGTCAGCTGCTTTGTTATATTTTCAGCTGGAATTCTAAGTCTTTTAATGAAAACTGGGATATTGGTAAAATTATTAGCAATAATCCAATTGTATGCATTTTTTTCTGTTCAAATCCTGAACCTGCTGTATCAATACTTTCCACATTTGAGTCTCTGAAAACATTCCTGCAGGGACGGAGGAAGAAACAAGGGTCAGAGAAGCTCCAGACATAGCTGCCCCCGCTGAAGTCGCCATTGGAGATGATCAGGAGAAGCGGCTGCCACAGCATAGAGAAGCCCCAAAAGGGGCTGTTGGGTCCCTGCTGCAGCAATTTCACTGGGGCCGCCCACCGAGAAAGGAGACGGGAAGGCTCAGAGCCACACAGAGGAACCAGAATAGCACAGACTCAGCTGAAGGGAATCTGACTTTCACAAGCCCCTCCTGCTGCCTTCGTTGGGGCCAATTGGAAGGCTGGTTCAGGCTGGTTCCAGAATTTAAACACTGGCTGCCAGCATAAATAGGGCTGCAAATTCACTGTGACTACAAGAGCCACTGCAGGGACAGAGGAAGAAATGAGAGTCAGAGAGCATCTCCAGCCACTTAAGCTGCTCCCCTGCCCCCCCCCCGAAGTTGCTGCTGTAGAGGATCAGGAGAAGCAGCCACCGCTGCGTAAAGAAGCTGCACAAGAGGCTGTTGGGTCCCTGCCACTGCAATTTCACTGGGGCCGCTGCCGTCAAAAAAGGAGATGGGAAGGATTGGAGCCACGGAGAGGAACCAGAGCAACACAGACTCAACTGAGGAATTTTTCCTTCCTGCTCACCCTGCCCGGCCTCGACATCTATTAAATGCCCAAGGGAGGAGGAGCAAGCAAGGAAGGCACAAGCCTGGGACTGGATGGCCAGGATAGGGGGAGGAGCACTGGACTGGACTTCGCTGCCATCATCATGGCACATAGCATGAACAGGGGTAGGCATCACAAAGGATTCAAGCAAGAGTTTTTGGAGGCGGGTCACTAGATGCTGGGACAGCTACTACAGGGAAAGATTCAGGCCCAAAGAAGAATATGGTATGCTAAGTCAATCAGAGGCTGAAAGAGGCATAAATGTTTCACTAGGATCAAACAGAGACAAAATAGAGTCATTGAAGAGTCAAACAGGTCCATCTTGTAAATGAGCCTTGCTCAATGATGCTCACCTGAATAAATAAAGATTTGATTGATTGATTGATTGATTGAAACAGACAAAAGATCCAAAAAAGGCACAGAAGAGTCAAGTGAAGGACAGGTGAAAAAGGTGGCAAATCTGCACTGAATAGCGACAAACTGCTTTTGAGCTTGTTTCAAACTGACTTTCTTAAATGACTTCCTACTAAGTTGAAGCTAGTGCAATACTGCACTGAAACATAAAAGAAACAACTGAAGGGCAGGGTTAAAAGGTGGTGAATCTGCACAGTATAGGGACAAACTGATTTCAAGCTTGTTTTAAATGCATTTTTTAACTGACTTCCTACTAATTTGCAGCTAGCTCTCTACTGCACTGTTTGACTTGCTTTATTTACTGAGTTTTCCTGGGGTAAGGGCATCTCTAGTCAATAGTCATTACCCTTGTGTTTTTCCTGTTGTTTTATTTGTCCCTTGAGGTGACCAAGGCCAGAGTGCCTACTAAGCTGGGGACATTGGAAGGAGCATTGATATGTGGGAGGGAGAGGGAGGGAGGCCCTGCTTGAAGATGCAAGAAGGGTTGGCCAGCCTGGGCAGGGTCACTACTGGACGGGAAGGAACTCGGCTTCTGGATGGGGGCAGACTAGTGGGATGCAGTGACTGTGGAGCTGTAATGCCCATGAATACACTGTGAAGGCTGGGATGTTGTCCAATATGTGCCATGTTAATGAAATTAGAGGCTGAGGTGTGCAGGATCAGGGGTGAACTGGACAGGTGGATGAAGCTCACGAGTGCAGGAGTTGGAAGGCACATATATAAAGATAGATGGGGAGGAGGGTGGCTGCAAATGCAGGAACGGGGGTGGGGAGTAAGCTGAAACTGTGAAGGCCAGGTCTGGGGTCGAACAGGGAAGGGGTTTGAGACTGGACAGGAGGAGGTGAGTATGGCAGAAAGTGGAGGCTGCTGGTAGCAGTGGAAAAGAGATTCAAGGACCCAGGCGGGGCTCAACTCACTAGAAGGGGATGCTGGAAGGCAGCATGCTGGGGGATTCTAGTTTCAAATAGGTACTCACCACTGGCAGACACCATGGTGGAAGTGGTCTCAGAAGAAGCAGGGAGCAGTAAGGGTGCAGAAGGAGGGCAAAAGCGAGGGGGAATGGGGGGATGGGTACCGGGGCTAACAAAGCTGCAATGGAAAATAGGGGAAGGGAAGCTGGGAGAGGGGTGTACACAGTAAGGGAGAATGAGGGGGAAGAGATGAGGAAGGATAGAACCCGGGGAACAAGGAGCCGGCAGGAAGGATGCATGGGGGAGCAAAAGAAACAGGACAGGAAGAAAGAAGTGAGGAAACATGGTGGTCAGAAGGGGGCATGGAGGGCACTGGACTAGATGATCACAATGTCAAGGAGTTGGAGGAGGCTACCTACTCTCCGAGGCTGTCTAGTAATTCACTGGCAGGGGATAGTCATACAGAGGGGCGAGGGATAGAGGGGCAAGGGTGAAAGAGTTAGTTGTAGAAGTCAATGGGGAAGGAGAGGGAGAAGCTACCACAATTGAGAGGGATAGGGATCAAGGCAAGGCTTCAGGAGGAGGAGTAACAGGGGATAGGAAGGTAGAACAGACACCGACATCTCGAGGAAGGAGAACAGTGATACAGGTGAACCAGAAGAAAAAAGGGGGCAAAGTGATACTGTTTGGTGATTCTATCAAAGGGTAACAAGTGGGGGGGGCAGAAACAGTGCAGTTTGGGTGGAGTGCATGACTGGGATGATGGCGCTGGAGGTAATCCACCATATTCCCTCATGGGGTAAGGAGCAGGATACAGAATCACATCTGGTGTTCCACTTGGAACAAAAACTGGAAGGCAACAATCTCCTGGAGGCACAGGTGAGGTTTAAAGGCCCTAGCTAGGTTTTGCAGTGGTCTATACTTCAAATCTCTAGCCTTTTGGAGGTGTTGCCAGTATCCAGAGCTAGTACAGAGAGACAACAAATGATAAAATAGTTCAGTAGCTGGCTAGAGAGATGGTGTAGGCAGATGGGGTATGGGATGGTAGGGACTGGGGGTTACATGGGATGATGAGAGCCTGTTTGCCCCCGACAGGCTGCACCTCAACAAAGAGGCTGCAGCTATACTGAAATGCAGGCTGGGGGAATTGTTTGAAAGAAATTTAATTTAAACTAAATAAGGGGGTCTGGGAACAAAGCCACACAATACTAAGGCTGAGATGGGGGGACTTAGGTCCCCAGGGAAGGGATGAAGAGTTAGGTTTGGGATGCCCTTAGGGAAAGCAGAGGTGGGGAATGATGATGAAGAGGTTTAGTGGTTAGTGCTAGGAGACAGGCAAACAAAATGGAGGAGTTGATAGCCATTATTGTGCATGACAGACTAGACATAATTGTGATTACAGAAAGTTTTGGACAGAATGTCCAACATGGGAGACAACTATTCCTGGCTTCAAGTTGTTCAGGAAGGACAGGAGAGACAAGAAGTGGGGGGTGCTGGCCTTATACATCAGAGAAGACAAAGGTCTTGAAGGGACAGGAGGGGGACAGGGAACTGAACTTCTTTGGGTGACACTGGGCAGAAGGACAGGGGAATCCTTGAGACTTGGTGTTGTTTACAGACCACCTATGCAAGGGGAATAACAGAACAGGGTGATGTCACAGGCCATTGCAAGGATGGCTCTCAGGGGGAAACACTTCTGGTGGGGGACCTAAACCTCCCAGATGTAGACTGGACCATACCAGGAATGACTTCAGCCAGAAGCAGGGGGATTCTGGAGGCACTGCAGGGGGTGCTCCTTCATCAGTTGGCCAGAGATCCAACTAGGGGGAACAACCTGCTGGATGTGATCTTGACGAATGGGGAGAATGTGGAGGAGGTGGTGTTGTGGGAGAAGCTGGGAAACAGAGACCATAGGACCATCAGGTTCAAAGTGAGAGCAGGGAGGGAGGTGTGCTGAACCAATATAATGGTGCTGGACTTCAGGCGCGCAGACTTCAACAAGATGAGAAGGACAGAGACGGAGGCGATAGAAGGCATGGGAGAAATAAATGAAGTGAAAGAGCTATGGGGAGCTATTGGAGACCAGGTGAGGGAGGTCACACAAACATGTATTAGGAAGGTTAAGAAGGGCACAAGAAGCAGGAGGCCACTCTGGTTCAATAGGGGTGTGACAAGCGTGGTCGGGGGCAGGAGGAGGGTGTTCAGGAAAATCAAGAGAACAAAGAAGGAAGAGGACAGGGAGGCTTATAGGGAAATGAGGAAAATAGCAGGGAATATAATCAGGAAGGCTAAGGCCAAAATGGAGGAAAGGATAGCAAAACAGGTGAAGACCTTTTTTTAGATATGTGGGAGACAGGAGGAAGACTGACCAAGGGATTGCAAGGCTGTGGGGTGGAGGAGGGGAGCCATTAGAGGAGGACTGGGATAAAGTGGAAGCACTAAATAGGTACTTTTGCTCAGTATTTACAAAGGAGGGGGAGGGCCAGGGACCAAAGTTAGGGAGGGGGGAGCACAGGGGTGGACATGAGACCCTTCAGCTCAGAGAGAGTTATGGAGGAACTAGGCAGGTTAAAGATGGACAAGGCCATGGGACCAGACAGGTTGCACCCAAGAGTGATCCAGGAACTAAGAGAGGAGTTGGCTATGTCACTGGTGAGGCTGTTCAACCTGTCTATGGATTCCAGAAAGATACCAGAGGACTGAAAGAGGGCAACTGTAGTACCGATACACAAACGGGGAAGCCGGGAGTTGAGGAAGAACTACTGCCCGGTCAGCCTCACCACAGTGATGGGGAAGGTCATGGAGGTGCTCATCAGGGAAAGGGTGACGGAATATCTGGAGGTAAATGGACTGCTGGAGGACAGACAGTATGGGTTCACAAAAGGGAAGACACGCCAGTCCAACTTAATTGAGTTCTTTGACTGGGTGATGCAGGTAATCGACCAGAGAGGAGTGGTGGATGTGGCCTATCTGGATTTCAGTAAGGCCTTTGACACTGTTCCCCACAGAAGGCTGGTCAACAAACTGGAATGTATGGGGGCAGGGGACAAAATAGCTAGATGGGTAGAAAACTGGTTGGCAGGCAAAAGCCCGATGGTGGTAGTAAATGGGGAGCACTCCAGGACAGGGTGGATGATGAACGGGGTCCTCCAGGGGTCAGTGCTGGGACCACTTCTTTTCAATATCTACATAAGCAATATAGTGGATGGACTGAAGGGTTGTGTGGCCCTTTTGTGGATGATGCAAGAATCTGCAATTCCGTGAGACTCTGCAGGGCCGCTGAAGACATGAGACAGGACCTGAGAACACTGTAGGGGTGGGCAGAGACTTGACAACTAAAATTCAATCTCAAGAAGTGTGCAGTTATGCACCTGGGGTACAGAAACCCGAGGGCAGGATACACACTTGGGGAGGAAGTCAGGGTTACAAAGTAAGAGAGGATCTGGGATGGTAGTCTCCAGTGACCCAAGGTGGAAGTAGTGTACCAGGGTGGTAGGGAGGATGTATGGGATGCTAAAGTATTGGTAGGGGAATAACTACCAGAAGGAGGGAGGACTCTGATGCCCTGTACCAAGCCATGGTGAGACCGCACCTCAAGTATGGAGTCTAATTTTGGAGGCCATACCTGTGCAAAAACATAGAGTTGATTGAAAGGGTTCTGAGAACAGCAACCAAGATTGTGCAAGGGATGAAGTGTAAGCCATACAAACAGAGAATTAGGGAATTGGGGCTCTACATATTGGAGACTAGAAGGGAGAGAGGGGACATGATAGAGACCTTTAAATACATCAAATGGATAAACAAAGTGGACCTGGGGTGACTATTTCACAAGAAGGAAGGCACCATAACAAGGGAGCATGGTCTGAGACTACAGGGAAAACTATAGAGCAACGTGAGAGGACGTTTCTTCACTTAGAGGGTGGTGGAGGCCTGGAACTGGCTTCCAGAGGAGGTGGTTGGGGATAAGAATATGTGGGTTTCAAGAGAGGATGGGACAGGCACATGGTGTTACAGGTAGGTGGGGTGGGTGCTTTAGGAGGGGGGAAGGAGGATTAGTGGGGGGGTAGTCTTGATGGGCCAAGAGGTCCTTTTCTGCCATCAAGTTCTATGATATACGGAGTTAGTACCCCATTAGCTGCTTTAATCACTCTTAGGTTCTGCCTTTCTCATTGACTATAAATATGTCTGCCCCACTTCAACAAAAGCTCAGCCCAGTATTTTGTCATGGCTAAGTCCTGCCTTTATATTACTGAATAAAATAATGAAGTGGAAGAAAACCACAGGATTAACCATGAGGACTCCCCCCCCCCCCCATTTGCCTATATGTGTGGTTTTGTTTAACTGTACTTAGTCATCTTCCCCAGAGTAATCTGAAGAACAAGAAATATAAGTATGCTTCAAAAGTTACAGGAGGCCGAAACATAAAACTTGAGAATAAACATATTGGCAATAAAAATGTTTTGCCATACATTCCTTTTTCTTTGATGTAGGCCAAAGCCTTAATTTTCAACTTGTGTTTCCACAATATCCAATTTTCCTTCCGATTCATTCGGTCATATTACCCATCCCAAATGTTATCCCTAGAATTTAAATCAGTTCCTGATAATTTAAATGCTTGCTATGACTAAGGATGACTGAAGGGTTGGGAATTTCTAAGTGTCCTGGGCGGTTCTCCTTTCACTAAAATACCACCAACAGGTTAATCTAGTTCACATTCAGTTGGTTTGTATCAGTATACCCCATCCAGGATGAGCCTGAAGGCTGAAAATAGGCAGTATTGTCTAGCCCTCCTTTCCCGGTCAATAAACTCTAAATAAAAAGTCCAATATTGACAAAGTTATTTGCAGGGCATAGCTAGCTTTTTTCACAGTGGGGCAAAGATTGATAAAAGTCCTGGTCATCAGGGCTTGACAAATTTTAAAATTAGGTACTTGTCCACGGACAAGTGGCATTCCAAAAGTAGTTGTCCCAGTGCTTGAGTTGGTAGTCCCGTATAAGATGGCATATTTTTAATGGAAAGTATCAAACTACAGAAAACTCAATGGATTTATTGTAGTAGTTATTTAGTGTTGAAATAGACAATAAGGAGAATAAATAATATGATTTTATTTTTGTCAGCAGCATGGCGAGGCTGCGAGCATAGACAGAATTAGCATTAGCAGCGAGGAACTGACAGCAAGTGTGGTTGCAGCAGCAGCACAGAGTGCCAGCCTGCAGCACAGTGAGAACATCATTACAGCAGAGTAGCAGACAGTACAGCATCAGCATTGGGAAAAGTTACAGGAAGCCTGAGCTTGCTCCAGCCAGAGCATCATATTCAGTCATGTCGTCATCAAGACTAGTGACCGCCTCAGGGACATTTTCGCGTGAATCAGCAGAACTAGTAGTTGAACTAGCATGACCATGATGACCATGAATGTGGCGTGTGCCAGGCCAGATAGTAGCCAGTGGTTGATAGCTTGATCCGGATCAAAGCTGTCTAATGCAGGCCTTCAACTGCTATATGCAGAAGTGACTGGAGCGTGTCATCAGCCAAACTTGTTCTTATTTTTGTTTTTATAAGATTCTGAATGGAGAATACCTCTCACATTTAGCAGTAGACACACCATAGCCAGTAACATTTCTATTAGGTTAAGGATGTGAGCAAGCTGGGCAGGTTTCTCTCGTAGTAGTCGTGAATACACTTGCAGATATGGCTTGTCAACTGCAGACTTAAGCATTGCTTTAATGCACAATACCCCTTTTATACTGGTTACATGATCTTCAGAAAAAAGTTGTGAAAGTAGTCTAATAAATTACTTAAATCAGTTGTGCCAAATTGTGCAAGTTCTTCTCGTGACAGATCAAAATTTTTGAAATCCAAGCAACTGAACCATTTCAGAGGTTCTTCGAGAAATTCAAACGCTGATCAATGTAAGATACTGCTGCATCTATTAAACTGTGCAGCTGTGTATCAGTCGTAAAATTTACTTCTGGCAGTTCCTTTTGAAAGTGAAAGAACAATCTTGTCCTCACTGCCACGTTTTGAAATGAAGTAGTTCATGCATTTCTCTGCAGGATTATATTGGTTCAGAAATGATGTCATAAACTTTCCAGGTCTTGTTTTAGCTCAGTCAACTGAAGTAAGCATGTCTCAACGAGTTGGGGGACTTCTAATATTAGTAGGTCATCTTTCTGAAATTCAAGTGATAAATTTTTCAATATTGGCAGAAAATCTTGAAGAATAAACAGTGATTTTACAAAACTGTACTGCGTGCGCATCTCTAGAAGTGCCTTTGCTTTGGCCCCATCATCACCAGCAGAGTTTGACACATGTTCAAGATGCTGAATTACTGTAAGCAGGTTGACTTGAACAGCATGAACTGAACGTGTCTTCTGCAAAGCCAACGACTTGCTTTATTGCACTGAAATGAGCCAACTCGGTGTATGACATCTGCTATTTCCTGCAGTTCCGAAGTTTCTTGGGGCTGTAGTGGTAAAATTTAAAAATTCCTTTCAAGGTGTTTTCTACTTTTTGAACAAAGGATTTTTTCATGGCGTCGAGAACTGCCAACTCCAGTTTGTGGGCTCACATAATGCATGGGTACTACAGTGGGGACATGTTCTCGGGATTTTTGCTATGGTGCCACCTGTGGCCCATCATCACACTGGCACCATCAAAGTTGGCACATATGAGAACTGGTCCAGGTCTGCTCACATCGTTAAGGTCCACAAAGAAAGATCAACAGACTCAAGTGCAGAGGTTATTGCTTTAAAACTCCATCTGCATGAGAATGTTCAAGAGGTACAAGCTTTAATTAACACAGTTGTAACTTTTTCTGCGCCATCAACAAAACGAAGGAAGACATTTCCCACTCTACAATGCTTGCATCTGTACTGCCATCTGCAAGAAGCGGTAACAAATTTTGTATTTTGATAGTCTGGATCTGTGTTGTAGACATGACAGCTGATATTGGGTTACAGAAATCTCTGGCCCGTTTACCATTTTACGTAATTGCTGACGGTTTAACCCCATTTTTTCTTGCAATGTGCAAAGCCACTCCATATCTGAGAAAGGACGTAAATTTTAGCCAAGGAATATGTGTGTTAAATAAATGCCTCATTTTATTTTTGGTGACTTCCTCCATCTGAGAAAATGCATGATATATTGCAGTTTCAGATATGTTAAAATTGACTGCATGTTGACCAGTTTCGTGACTATGGTGGTTTGCACAAATTATATGTGGATTCGATTTCTCATGGGCTCTCACGGACTCAATTCTGAAATTATTTGAACCAGTGGCAAACACGTTGGGTTTTTGAATAAGCAGGAGTCAAAGAGTGGGATATTTCTCACAGGCAGAGCAGTACATGATGTATTTTTGGTCATCATACCTTAACCAGGTAAACTGATTTAGCCAGTGATGCTGAAATGTTGAGTCCTTTTTCAACATCATATTTTTTTATCTTTGCTTCTTTTCTCAGTGTTTATTTCCTCATCATCTAAAATGAAAGGTCGCTTTACTGTACTGAACCAGAATGTGATGGCACTGAACTGCTGCTACTGTTATGCTCACTCGTTTCAGAAACTGAGTGCGGTCAAGTTAGACTGATCGCCTGTTATGTCTACAAACACAGACCCAGACCGAGAACCTTGGTCGTTTTTTCCTGACCACTAGTAGGGCCAGGGGGCTGGTTGGGGCTGGCTTTCAGACTGTGAAGGCTCAGGGTCAGGCTCTTTACTTTTGTTTCCGATGAAGAAATTTTCCCTGTCCAAAGGGAAAATAGAGTAGCTGCTTTGGCTTATTTTGTTGCATTATTTTAACTGTCTTCTATGCTGCAATGTGAAATAAACTAATAAAGATTGTTGTATTATTGTACACAATAAAATTCTATTTTGTGTTATCTTTTGTGTGTTGTGTTACTGTAATTTTTTACCTTAGCTGTTGTGCTTATGCAGCACTACAAGAGGGCAGGACAGAGGTGGGTAGGTGGGAGGGGCTGAGTCCAGAGCCAGGCAGATGACTAGCTAGGAAATTGCTTTTTCCCTTCTTAGGTCAGGTTCGGTCTCACAGCCACACACAAACAAACACTTCCACCAGTGTAGCTAGTACTGGTAGGTTTATTTTATTTTTCGGTGTCCCAAAAATACCTTTTCCTTCTCAGGTCAGGTTTGGCCTCACAGCCACAACACACACACCTCCACCAAAAGTACTAGCTAGGGTTTATTATTTTCTTCTGTGTAGTGTCACTGTCACTTTCACACAAAAATGTTTTCTTTTCCCCTTCCTATAGGTGGGTAGGTGGGAGGGCTGGGTCCAGAGCGGACGGGTACTAGCAGGAAATTGCTTTTTCCCTTCTCAGGGCAGGTTCGGTCTCACAGCCACACACAAACAAACACTTCCACCAGTGTAGCTAGTACTGGTAGGTTTATTTTATTTTTGCGTGTCCCCAAAATGCCTTTTCCTTCTCAGGTCAGGTTTGGCCTCACAGCCTTTACACATATACACCTCCACCAAAAGTACTAGCTAGTCTTTATATTTTCTTCTGTGTAGTGTCACTGTCACTTTTCACACAAAATGTTTTCCTTTCCCTTCCTATAGGTGGGTGGTGGGAGGGCTGGGTCCAGAGCCGGCAGATACTAGCAGGAAATTGCTTTTTCCTTCTCAGGGCAGGTTCGGTCTCACAGCCACACACAAACAAACACTTCCACCAGTGTAGCTAGTACTGGTAGGTTTATTTATTTTTTGGTGTCCCCAAAATGCCTTTTCCTCTCAGGTCAGGTTTGGCCTCACAGCCTACACACATACACCTCCACCAAAGTACTAGCTAGGGTTTATTATTTTCTTCTGTGTAGTGTCACTGTCACTCATGCCTCTCAACTGTCCTGATTTTGCCTCAAAATTTTACTCTGTCCCTCCTAAAAATTGTGTTTCCGTGACCAAACAGTGGTGGTTATAAGCATAAACTAATGTCAAACATTTAAGTTACAGACTTGTTCTTCTTTAGATAATGCATTTTACACTAAGCCCTTTATTCTACCAGCTTCCTGGTGGATAACTCAATTTTGAAGAAGTGTCCCTGATTTTGGTCCTTTGTCCCTGATTTTTTAAGCCTTGTCCCTGATTTGTGAGGCAGGAGGTTTTCACACAAAAAATGTTTTTCCCTTTCCCCTTCCTATAGTATATTTCTAAGAAAGAAGTCCGCAGTTGTTCCCAAATTCCTGTACCCTCTCCTCTCAGGGCAGGTTAGGTCTCACTCACAGCCCACTGCCACACACACCTCCACCAAGTACTTGGTAGGACAAACAAAGTACTAGCTAATAAGTTTATTTAAGGTAGCTATCTTTTTTTTTGGTATCAATCTCTTTTTATACTGCGACTGTTTACTTTATTAAGTATTCAGTTCTTTCCCTTCCACAATTTCCTCTACTCTACCCTTAGGCTCTCAGGGCAGGTTCGGTGGTCTTGCAGGAGGCACACATTATCAGTCAGGTCCAAGTCCCTGATCTCTGCTCTCTCTCAGGGAGGCAGGCTTGTCTCACAAACACACCCACACACACACACACACCAACCCTTATCACACAATTATTATTGAAATGTTTAGTAATTCCACAACTTAAATTCAACACACAATCACTTCCCCCACTTAGAGTCTCATGTTTTTTTGCTTTTTTTTTTATTTATTTAAGAGCTGTGTATCCTTTTATTTTTCTTCACTTCACGTGTCCAAACAACACACACAGCTCCCTGAATTCAGTGCAGTGTTTTTGTAGTTCTCCTTCTTTTTTATATATATATAATCAGCAGATTGTTTAATCAGACTTTCCACTCTAAGCAAACTCTCTCTCCTCACATCCCCTCCCCCAAACTACAGATCCTCCTACTCCTGCTCCAAAATTCCCAATATATATTTGTATTATATTCTAACTCTCTCTCCTATTACTGATTTGCTAGTGACTCGTGGCAATCAGCCCCAAATACACAGTTTGACTGTGCTCCAAACAGAAACGATGTGCTCTCTGCCTCTCCCGAGACAGCGAAATGGCGCTTGCCAACGTGCACGAGCCAGTGCTACTGCCTACTCTGGAGAGCTCCAGTCCAACCCCATCGCTGAGCCACCAATAGCCAGGACTGACAGGAATGTACCATCAGCTGTAGGCTGCCTAGCCTGTCAGTCTGGCTATTTTGACCAGATGCAGCGTTTCTTCTTGGCGCCAGCCTCGCCTCCCAAGTGTCTGCTGGTGCCCGATTGCACCAGTTAATTAAGGAGTGTCGGGACATGAGACCGCAGTGCGCTGGGTGCGGTGGTGCAGCAGCATTCAGCAATGCGCACAAAGACTCCATCTAGTGGCCAGCGAGAGAAAAGCAGGTAAAAACCTGCAGATTTTAAACTGCAGCATGGTAGTCCGTGGGACAAGCAGAACTCTGGCATCTGCTTGTCCCTACATAAAAAATGGTAGTCCGGGACGTCGGGCTATAGGATTTGTCAAGCCCTGCTGGTCATCCTGAGAAATATTAAGCTAATAGGTCGGGGGCCTGGGGGCCACCTAGGCCCCCAGAAGCCAGCAGGTTTTAGATGCATTCTGGAGCATCTTGAGGGTCATTTTGAAACTTTTGGGTGCTTTTAAATCTTTCTTTGACTTATTGCAAACAACAGCTATCGCTACCAAAATGACTGTCTTTTCATTTTACTTTTTAAAATTGGCAATACTCAATCTCTTTGTCCCTTTAACTTCATCAGTACTTCATAACAAAGCAAAGATGTAGTCAATAATAGAACCTTGTTGCTTTTGATTCATAAACTTAGGTTTTCTGAACATGCAATTACATATCATCTTTTTCCACATGGGGGTCAGATAGGAGGGCACTGAATGGATCAGTCTATTTGAACAAAATATTATTAAGAAAACAACAAAACAGGTTTGGTGACAGGACCCTAACCTCTAGGGCCGCTGCAGTTTGGAATCAGTTACATTCTACAATACAGGAGATTGTGGATTATCCAAAATTTCTTCAGGCTACTGGGAATGCAGTCATTTTTAAATGTGACTGTTAGATTAAATTTTGTGGCTTGGCGTTTTGTTTAATGTCTTATTGTACTTGTCTTTGTATTTTGTACTTTTATATTAATTGTGTAACTTAAGACTTTACACACAGGACTGTCTTGTAAACAGGACCTCGGTCCTAATGACATGTTTTTCCTGTTTAAAAATAAAATTTTTACTTTACTTTTTACAAATACCTTGCAAATACAGTCTAATAGAAATCCACCACTTAAAACCTTAACTACTTCAGGTTCCAAGCAACAAGTTTTACATAAATTAAATTCACAAGCATTTATTGAATTTGTGACGACAACAGGGAACTACTTTAAGTTCAAACTGCAGCCAACATGAAGAGCACAAGATACAGTCACACCAAGCATTACAATAGTGGTGCTAAATACAATAGCTGCAGTGTAAGGGTTCATTCTCACCGAAATCTGGTCTGAAATGTAAGTTTTCAGTATAACATCTTGGGGTACAAAATAACACTGATGTGCAGAGATGCAAGCCACTATTCCTGAAGTATTGGTATTCAAGAAGCACATTTAACCCCCTCCCAATTAAGTGCAGCACAAATACATTGAAAAAATGTAAAATGTTAAAATGCTTGTCATTAACCCATGTGCAATATAATAAACCTTATACCAAACCCCTGTACAAATACTACATTTAAAGTACAGTCACTAAACCGGAACAGAAATAACCTCTTCCAGCATCTTATAAATCTACAACAGCACTAACCCATACCATGGTAAGGACCAATTAAGCAGGACACTCTGCAAATAAGACATCTTTGTTAGGATATTTTCAACTGGCATAGTTCACTTTGCATTCAGATGACAGGGAAGTCAAAATGATAGAAAACCCATTCAACATTGTTTTTAACTCTATACCTATGCTATCATCTCATGCTGGCTACAATATATCACTTTATGAATTTGTCTAAGGCAGTAACCTTCATACTTCCAATACTGTGCATAAACTGCTAAATCAGCCTCAAAGTAGGGAAAAGGAGCATAACACTGAAAAGGGCACTTTAAAATGTAAAATGGCACACATCTGTCCACGAGAATTGAACCTTTAGAAACACAGAACCAGAGAATTTGTTGGCACCAGCTCCTTAATAATTAGCAACAATTTTTTCAGATTTGTATCCAGCCAGATATCCTTTGAGAGTCTATTTACTGCACAAATGGATGCTGCATTGTTACAGCTAAGCCCATCTGTGTTTGTCAGTGGTGAATTTCTTCAATGAAGAGAAAAGAATGAAGCTAGGAATGCTTCTATGCCACTGGCACCCACTTTGCCATACACCTGGCTTCTTGGGGCCAGTCAAGACACTAAGCATCTGCTGCAACATTGACCCACTCGACCATCAGCAAAGCCACCTCACTAACTGGAACAGGGACAGATGCCATGGTATGACTGTGCTGGTCTGATGGCGGGATGGTCCCACTTGTAGTTCGCTAGCATAGCTCTCTCTAGCTGCACTACTAACCTGCCACCAGCTGGGCATGGGAAAGAGGGACACAGGACAGGGTGAAGTTAGAACTAAGTCTGGCAGTTCCAATCCAGCAGGAACACAGTGTGGAATGTTGGGGCTGCCATGGTAGGTACTATACGCTACATACATACATACATACAACTGCTATAATATTAAGTGTAGAAATATCGACCCTCAACCCCTATTCCAACCACACAGATGTTCCCACTCCTGGCTTGCATCTGAGGTGGTGTCCTACCCAAAATAAATTTGTTTCATTTCCCCAATGTGTACTTACTCTGTTTATCATCTGAATGACTGTGGCCATTGTGCCCAATGTGGACAGTGTATTTAAGCATCTATAGACTGAGTGATGACACGGCTCGGCTGATTGCTGATATGCGATGCACAGTATACATTCACTAGTGTGTAAAGCAAACAAAATGGAGCCCAAAGTGCTTTTTGATATCACACTACAATGCTCGTAGTGATGCTTGAGCCATGACCCACCCACTGGCAACTTCAATTGGCTAAAGAGCTTTCAGGCAGGCAGGGATGTCTTAACACCACCACCCCCAGAACTCATGTTGTGACTCTGAGTCCTGAATTCTGACCAGGACCAACACACAAAAAAAAATTTAGAGCTTCAAAAGTCCCACTCTGAGAGATCTGAACATCTGAGGGGGGCAGCCTGCCCCTCCACAATCTACGCCATTGGTTATTTGTATGATACAAGTGACTGTACTTGTGTGAGATGGCAGCCAGCAGCAGATGTTGGAAGAGAGTAACTTCAAGTTGCTATCTTGGGCTAGGGGATACATATGTGTGTGTGTGTGTCAATGATGGCAGGCAATAGTTTTAGCACCATTAACCATTGCTAAGGAAAAGCTGGGCAATACTTCCTACTAAATATTGCCATGTGACTTGATTTTGATTGATCACATGAAGTTTTGACCAATCACATGACAGTATTTAGAGCCAAGGTTTAATATGACAAGCATTGTAGGCTCAAAATATTACTATTCAGTGAATATTTGACTGAAGGTATCTGCACACCCCTCTCCTCTATTTTTATGTTACTTCTAGCATATGAAAACATTTTTATTGTTATAGCACTGGTGGATTGTAATATGAGTGTTTGTTTTACACACTCCAGGTGTGTTTTGATATATAAAGCACAAGGATAAAGCTTGAATGGTTTATAGATGCAAAAACAAAGAGGGTGTGTAAGAAAATAAGCAATCAAACATAATATCGATAATAAATTATTTAGTAAAATGAAAGAGTATTAGCTACTGAAAAATCCACTTATTACAAAGCATTGCTCTAGTTAGATGGAGACTGAGTATTTTCCTTGGTTACCAACCAAATGTTAGAGCATACTGTAACAAATGGAGTTTGTCAAATTGTGTACACAACAAGTTATTCATTTCAATACAACATCTAGTTCTCTATTGCCCTGCACTTAATCTGATAAGGAGGAAATGGCTTGATTCAATAATGCAAAAAATAACTCTTGCCTCTGACAATGACATTATGATATATCTACTGTCATTGGATGAGTACCACAAAGTGTTTGCAATGGCAAACTACAGTACGTGACAATTGCAGTGAACAAGTTATTGAAATAATGTCAGCCAATATTGATGAATATTAGATTTTTTAAAGTGTGTTTGATAGACAACTGTTATTTATGTGTGTTTATGTTACAGAATATTTTATTTCTATTGATTTTTGCAGTTTTTATAAATAAAACTGAATCTCAAATGATTGATTAATTAATTAATTGACTGACACACAAACCTCAAGAATGAAGCATGAGTGTATTATAAAGGCAAAAAATACAAAGGGTGTGTAAGAAAAATTAGCGATCAAACAGAACCCATAATTTATTATTCGTATGGACAAGTGGTCACAGGACAGTGGCAACTAACTTGCATTGGTAATTAACCTGAAAGGGTAATTTTGTAATCATATAGTCCATGACTGTAAATTATATCACTGGTCAGTTGTGCACAGCCTTGTCCTTGGAAGTATCATCATAAGTGTGACAAGATTTGCATTCCACATAATGTCTGAAGCATGGCTTATGAAATCAGTAAGGTTTCTTACTAGCTTGAAAATCAAAGAAACACAACTTCATGCTTCAATAACAGACAGGAGAAACAAAAAGGAAAGCTCATCATTGTAATGGACGTCCCCCCACAATCTCAAATAATACAGTACTAGAAACAATTGTTTTAGCTGGCAATACTTTGTTCATTAGCAATATTGTATTAATGCAAATAACTTAGTAGAAAGAAACTTGCTTGCAAGAAAAAACTTATTAATTGAACAGATTTTTTAAGGGAATGGTAGATAGCACTTTACCAGAAATAACTCTTTCTATACATATCAGTAGGAGAAAATAACAATTAGGGTTATCAAATGGAAGATGCTGAACTTAGTGGTTGTATGTATTGAAAATTGGAGACCTAATTTTACAGTCTGACTGTTTCATTTCTATATTTCATCAATAAATTCAGATATTCGAAAACCTCATGTATAAAAAGATGATATTCACAAACCAAAGGCTAGTGCTGCTCTCCTAACAAATGCTTTCATAGTTTGCATTTCCTCCACTAATGGGAGCAGGACCACTTTCAGAACCAGCAACAGTGCAGGATGAAGTATTGAAATAATCCCATCAGCAGTTACAACAAAATAAATATGAGCCTGCCAAAGTTCTTCCTTAATGAATTCCTGAGTTGAGATACATGTTTTTAAAATGTTATTATGCATACCAACTCCTTAGCTAGCCCTAGTATGCAGATCTTTGAATGTCTGTATGATGTTGTACTCCAGACATCAACTAAAGTCAAGTGCCAATCTGACATGTATGCTTTGTTAATGCATTTTGCATGAGTGGAGACTGCCTTTCAGAGAATGCTAATAAACACTACAAGAGCTGCCATCTTTATTGACTGGAGTTATTAACAATAATGACTAATCAAAACATTTTTAAATTACTTGATGCAATTGAAAACAGCATTACAAACAATATAAGAATGATGGGAACACTCTACTATGAATGAGAAATGGACTACATATTTTCGACAAAGGAAAGAACATAAGCTCTTAACCTATAAAGTGGTTGCCCCCTGGCTCAAGAAGTCACTTGGTATATCTTCTAAAAGTGAAAAAAACTGGAACAGAGTTTGAGATTCTCTCAGAAGAAATCCATAGTCATTCGGACTTTTAAATCTAAGATAGGGCAGAGGACATTTGCCTTTTTGGCATCAAAAATGTGGCTCAGTATGCCTCTAATGTAAGGCAAGAGCCAGGGACTTGTGTTTAAAGTTCATCTGACAAAGCACCTACTTAGCAAAACTGAATATAAATGATTTAAATATGCCTGAATTTGATAAATTTGTATAAATTTGTTATACTAACTTTTATTGTCTTATGTACCCAGGTCCCTACCTATAAGTGGGCCAGTATTGTTAAACTATTAAATCCTCTGTGGATCTGTGAAAAGCAGCATCAATGATAATACAGTATGAATAATCTGTTTGTAATAACTGGCAGGTTATAACAGCGAACATGCACCAGGTTTCTCATACTGTACACATGCTTAGAGTCCTCTCATGCCGACAAGTCTAGAAATAATGGCAAAAGTAATTTTCTAAGTACGGTACTAGGCAGGCAATGACCACACTGAACTGCTCTCCACACTCACTGAAACAAGTTGTCTTCTTTCCTGGCTCTTTTCTTTTTATTCTTTTCTTTTTTTAAAAATAAAATGAACCTTTCAGTTTGTGGCTAACTGAACTCAGCCTGACCACAACTGCCATCACCATGCGGCTATTTACTGCACTACCTCAAACACTTCAGCCACTGGGACCCATTCAAATAAGGTGCAACAACAACAAAAATCTTTAAATAAACATGAAGACTTAACAAATTTAAAGAAATAAAGACAGTCGCCACAAATAAGGACAGTGTGCACAGCCGCACCATCTACTGGCTAGTCAAAATTACAATTACTGTAGCAGAAAATGAGATCCTGAGGACAAAAAAATTGATACCAGCAATTACATAAAACAATACATGTGGGTGAGGGCAAAAGTCAAATTAAATGCACACCCTCGGTGGGGGATGCTTTATCAAACCCCTCAGGCTTCGCCCTCTGGGTTTATGTAGCATCCCACACCTCAAGTGTGCATTAACGTCCTGTTCTGCACTCCCCCTCCCCATGTATTATTCTATATATTATATTCTATTATACACTGTTTATTATATTCTGGACTTTGTTGGTTATCTCTTTCAGCTAGGTGTTCCTGCACTCTAGTCTGTTTTATTGATAAACTTCTCAGGTTCTTTACTCCCATCTCCCTGGCTGCTCTGTTACATCATCTTCACCAGACCTACTCGCTTAGATCTGTTGATATGACCCTGATATTTTTTTCTAAGTATACCACCACTATGGGGGAACATCCGTTCTCTTCTTTGCTGCCTACATTTTGAAACTCCCTTCTGGTGGCCCTTTCCCTTTCTTCTTCACATCTACTTTTCGGGCATGAACTGCAAAGGTATCTACTTGCCTGTAAAGTCTTTACCAAGCTAAGCTTTACAATATTATATGTGTGTTTATACTAAGATGAGCTATTCTGTATTATACCAGGCTGTGTTACTATGTAATATGATGCACTGTATCCATTTTCTGTAATGCTGCTGTACTCTGGATTATCCACTCTTGCTCAGTTATTCTGTACTAAGTTGTTTCACAAATAATTTTCTGTTCTGTTTCTGACTGGCTGCTACATATTGTGCTGCTATTTAAACTCTCTTGGAGAAAAAATAGGCATGTCATGTCTAATGCACTTACTGGTAAACAAAAATAAATAAATATACAGTATATAATAAAGAGAGAAATACAATCCTAAAGTTACTAATACTGTACTATTCCACTCCTACTGTACTATTACTAACAATAGTGCCACAGATTTCTATACACGTCCTAAATTCCTGTACATTCAAAATCTACTGCCAGCCTAAGGCTTAACAAAGAACTAGCCTCACCTTTCACAGGGCATCATCTTTGGTGGCTTTGTGAAAGTATCTTCACTGTAAACATTTTTATAATGAATTGGGATGATTCCCCCAAAAATCACATCTCCTTCCCTCGTAAAACCTTGTGTGGTTGGGTTCTGTAATGGACATCCTGGCTTGGCATTCTTGTAGGTAGCAACAGTAACAGCAAGGACCAACAGAGTTCTAAACTTATACACCATCATTGTTGGTGTGGACAGCAGGTAGCTGACATTGGGGTTGGAGAGAAAATCTGGGCCAAGTTGACACTTACCGAATCTAGTTTCAAATCTAATGTCAGAAAACAATACATTTCAGTTAGATAAGGGTTTGATCTTCACACCAAAGCATGTTGGCATGTTTTTCCCAGTCTGCTACATCGACTGTATCCCCTAAATGTTCTGAATCAAGATGTGTAGCATACAATAGAACAGAAAAGCTCAAATTTAAGATCTATAGTACAAAGAAAATAAAAGAACAAATCAACTTTAATTTCAGGATACGTGTTTTCTTCACTGGTGCTACAGAATCCCTGGAAGGTTTATATAGTTGGACCAACTCAGACCTGAATGACTGCAACATCCAGAAGGTATTTCTTCAGGCTGACACAGAAAGCTTCTACGATGCTTTTATAGTTTATTGACCTGGTTTCTGTTGGGTGGGGGGTGCCGTGTTTTCTGTTTTGGGGAGAGGATGATTTCCCACTAATTGGAGGGGTTGATTTCCCACTGATAGGGAAGGGTTGTTTTTTACTCCTGAAGAATAAGGTGGAGAGGTATAGAATGATTCTAACACTGTTCTTAGGTTAAGTATAGCTTTCCTCTCTTAACTATGGTACTGTGAATTATCATTCTGTCAGTAATAGCTTTTGATAATAACCATATAAACCCCACAATCAGCTTACAGTATTCTTGTGCAAAAACAAGATGAAACTTCATGAGATCATCAACATGTTTATCAGTGCTTACAGATGCATTTTAAGTACAATGTCTCATTTTATTTGTAATCTTATTCTTAGTTTCCTTATCCCAGGATTGCTCAGCTGAGCTCCCAAACATCTAATTGTTAGTGTCTGTGTGAAAAGAGACTGCTTGTTTAACAAATGTTACAGCTAGGAGGGACAAAAGGGCAGGGGGTGATAAATGGACAAAGTCAAACTTCTCTGCCAGAAAGGACCTTTATTTCCCAATTTTCTTTAAGTCCACATGTTAGTATTGGGGTTACCATGGTTGCCCATTATCATCCAGTCCATAGCCGTCAATGATAAGCCAATAAGACTATAGGAATGCTAAATTATCAGAGCTTACCTTCTTCAGGAGCCGAGCTCCTTACCTCCATAATATACCAGAGCCTTGATAGTCCCAGGGTAAATATATGTAAGGAATATCACACTTTGAGGTATCCAGGCATGCTCTGATATACAGACACCTGGGATGGATTGTGAGGCACAAGGCATATGCCGAGTGCCTTCAACCACCCAAGAAATTCATATAGTAGAACATGCCTGGACACCTCAAAAGGTGTTATTCCAGCTATAAAATAGGTTCTAAATTGATTTGTAAAGTGTAAGCAGTCATTTACTTCAACAGTAAACTTACCTTTACAGCTTGTGTTTTCCCTTGTATATGTTCTCCTGTATGAAACTATTCCTGCTGAACTATGTTTACCTTTTGCCTGCCACCTCCCTCCATGGGATCCCACACACATGAGATGGTGCATCTAACAGGTTTATCCAGGTTAAAGTAATGTCAAATAAATAGATAAATAAATAGTAAAATAAAGTTCTGAAGTGTCCGGGCGAGCTCTGATAATTGGAGTGTCAGGTGGTACTCTCAGCCAATCAGATCACAAGAATTTCATCACCTAGTTTATAAGTAAGGAATAACACCTGCCAAGGTGTCCAGAGAAGCTCTGAAATATGAATATCTTGATAGCCCCCTGGTGAATATCCATATGCAAATCTGGATCTTTTATTAAGCACTGTGGTGAAGAGATCTAAGAAAAACAGTGATGTAAAGCCCCATTGAATACCTACTGTATATATTTTCCTTGCCCCACCCAACCCTCCCTCTTAGCACCCTTCCCACCAAACATAACACTGACACTGGAGGCGCCCAATCCCCCGGTGTCACAACCTGAAATAAAGAAAACCTTCCCTCATTGTTTTTTTTTTTTTTATGCGAGGGCTAAAGCCCAAGGTTCAATGTGGGGGAAATAACTCCTCCCACATCCCCTACAAAGGCTAGCCTCCCATGGCAGTTCCTTATTTAGCGCATTGTGAAACACACATGCGCTGAGCTCCCTTTGTGGCCCATGTGCTGAGCCTCCTTCCTTTTCCATGTCGCTGTTGTCTCAGCGTCCCTTGTTTTGTTGTTGCCCTACCTCCCGCCTGGTTTCCTTTCCCATGTTTCTTACCTGCCCTTTTTCCTCTTCCTTTGCCCCTTTACTTCTTCTCTCTGTCTCTCCATTTGTTCATTTTGGGCTTCTTTCCTTGCCATCCCCACTCGACGCTTCCGAGGCCTTCCTTCCCTTAGTTCTCCATTTCCTCATCTTGCCATAGCTCTTCTGCTTCCTCAGAAACCACTCCACTCTCTTCTTCTGGCCTTTCCTACCCTCTTAGCAGCATTCTGCCCTCTGAGTGCCATTGTTTCCTTTGTGACCTGGTCATTGGGAGCTTCCCTCCATTGCCTGCTCACCATCCTCAACCCTGTTTTCCTGCACCCCCCCCCATTCTCCCGGAGGTTACTGGTGGCCACTGTTTGGTGCTCGGTTACCGTTTAGAGTGAGCCTGGTGAATGGCAAGTCCTGCTCAACCCCTGCCACTTGGCTCTGCATCATTAGTTGACTTACTTTTTATATTGCTGTATCCAGCCATGAATGTAGACTATCTGTTTGTCTCCCCTGCCTTTGTTGCTGTTCACCTCATTATCCTGGCCTGTTGGTTTCCCCTCTGATTGCTGCACTGTTTTGTTCCCATTTCCTGTGGAAGTCCTTTCACCCTAGCAAGCTGCTAGCTGCACCATACTTAGCATGAAACTAAGAAACATAGAATTTGACGGCAGATAAGGACCGCTTGGCCCACTCAGTCTGCCCATTTCCCTACCTACTTTATAAGCTGTAGATCCTAGTTAACCAGCAGCCTACTTCTTCCTACCCCCAACCCCTAGAATAGACTTATGACTGTCCCATGCATGCTTGAATTCCATCACTGATTTTGACTCCACAACCTCCTCCGGAAGGCCGTTCCATGCATCCACAACCCTCTCTGTGAAAAAATACTTCCTTAAATTACCTCTGAGCCGCCACCCCTCTATCTTCAAATTGTGCCCTCTTGTTCTTGCACACCTCTTTTTGAAAGATGCTACCCTCTTGGACTTTGTTGATTCCCTTGAGGTACTTGAACGTTTCTATCATGTCCCCCCTCTCCCTCCTTTCCTCGAGGCTATACATATTAAGCTCCTTTCGTCTCTCTTCATATGTCTTCTGGTGCAGACCCTGCACCATTTTAGTTGCCCTCCTCTGGACAGCTTCCATCCTGTCTATGTCTTTGCGGAGATTGGGTCTCCAGAACTGCACACAGTACTCCAGATGGGGTCTCACCAGCTGTCTGTATAGAGGATAATAACTTCCTGTTTTCTACTGGTGATGCCTCTCCCTATGCATCCCAGTATCCCCCCAGCCCTCCTTGCTGCCCTCTCACATTGCTTGCCCACCTTTAGGTCATCTGATATGACTATCCCCAGGTCCCTTTCCATTTTTGTTGTTAGTATCTCACCCCCCATTGTGTACACTTCCCCTGGGTTTTTGTTTCCCAGGTGCATTACCTTGCACTTCTTAGCATTGAATCTAAGCTGCCATACATTTGACCATTCCTCTAACCTTGCCAAGTCCCTTCTCATCCTTTCCACCCCACCCTGTGCATCAACTATGTTGCAGATCTTTGTGTCATCTGCAAAGAGACATACTTTTCCTTCCAGTCCTTCTGCAATGTCCTTATAAAGACATTGAAGAGGACCCGGTCCTAACACTGAACCTCCTGCAATTCTACCAGTAACCTTCCTTTCTTCTGAGTGGACTCCATTTACTATTACTGTCTGTGTCCTATTCTCCAGCCAATTCTTACCCAGGCTGTCATCTTGGGACCCACCCCAGGCTGGCTAACTTGTATATTAATCTTTGTGTGGGACTGTGTCAAATGCCTTGCTAAAGTCTAGGTGGGCCATGTCCAGCCCTCCCTGATCTACTACTTTGGTCACCCAGTCAAAGAAATCTATCAGATTCGTCTGGCATGACCTTCCCTGTGAATCCATGCTGCCTAGGGTCCTGTGCCCTCTGGCTTCTAGATACATTCAATAATTCTTTCCTTCAGAAGTGATTCCATCATTTTCCCATCACTGAGGTTAAACTAACAGGTCTGTAGTTTCCTGCTTCTGCCTTGCTCCCACTTTTGTGAAGGGAATCACATCTGCCTCCTCCAGTCCTCGGTACCACCCCATCCTCCCATGATTTGTTAAAAGGGTAGTCAGTGGTGTCACTAGTTCTACCCTTGTTCTTTTAGAATTCTGGGATGAATCCATCAGGCCCCATTGCTTTGTCCACCTTCAGTTTTAAGAGTTCTTTCAGAACCCTTTCTTCTGTAAATGGGCTGGTATCAACTTCTGTATCCAGAGTGTTTCTACTGTTTGTTTTATGCACCTCCCTCTTCATCTGTAAATACTGAGCAAAATATTTATTTAGTATCTCTGCCTTTTCACAGTCTCCTCTGCCCACCCTCCCTCCCCTTTATTAAGCCACACTATCCCTCCTTGGTCTTCCTTCACCCCTGATGTACCTATAAAAGGTTTATCCCCTTCTTAACTGAGTTGGCTGTCTTTTCTCGGTTTGGGCCTTTGCTGTTCTGACTGCCTTCCCAGCCTCCTTTGCTTTTAACTGATACAGTTCTCTGTCCTGCTCCTTCTGCGATTCCTTGTACTTCCTGAATGCTTTTTCTTCTGAACCTTCACTGCCACTTCCTTTGGAGAACCACAGTGGTTTCTTACATCGCTTCGCTTTGTTTATTTGCTTCACACAAAGGCTTGTTACCCCTAGATGGCAGTTTTATTATTCTCATTGTTCTTCCAATCTTCTTCCTGCCCATTTGCTAGTGCATTCCTTAGGCACTCACCATTTTGTCAAAGTCAGCCTCCTAAAGTCCAGTACTCTTTTGTCTGTATGGCTTGGACTCTATTGCTGTGTTTATGTAGAACTATACTGTCCGATGGTCACTAGTTCCGTGACGGCTACCCACTTCTACATCTGTGATCCCT
Source organism: Neoceratodus forsteri (assembly GCA_016271365.2). Taxonomy (NCBI): domain Eukaryota; kingdom Metazoa; phylum Chordata; order Ceratodontiformes; family Ceratodontidae; genus Neoceratodus; species Neoceratodus forsteri. Next base: position 316,067,903 of record CM028129.1, read on the forward strand.
CTCTCCATCTCCATTTCAGAGAAGCAGTCTAATATTGCTCCTCTCGAGTGGGCTCCAATACTAGTTGTCGGCTGGCATGCCCCTGTAGGGCATCTAGAATAACTCCATTTTCGAAGTGGCAGCTGCAACTGCACTCCAGTTAACATCTGGCACATTCAGATCACCCATCAGCAATATCTCCTTTTCTGCCATTCTAAGTATACTTTCTATAATTTTCCTTGTCCATTTCCTCCCCTGAGAAGGGTCTGTATCATAACCCCTGTGCGGATTGTGGTGCCATTGCCTGTCTCCAAATTTACCCACAGTGCTTCTTCTCCTCCCTGTTTACCCTTTTGTTCTGTTGCTTTTATTCCTTCCCTTATGTAAAGAGCTACTCCTCCTCCTCTTTTACCCTCCCTGTCCCTCCTGTAGATAGTGTATCCTGGTATGTTAATGTCCCAGTCATGGTTTTGTTACCATGTTTCTGTGACTGCCACTATATCCAGATGTTCCTCCTCCATCAAGGCCACTAATTCAGGAAGCTTGTTACCCAGACTATGGGCATTGGTACTATTGCTCTCCATTTTTTGATGGCTTTACCTTCTGTTGCAGCATCCCCACTGACCGTTACCTCGGTCTTTTTTCTCATTTAGTACTCTGTTTTGTAGGAGAGCTGATTTTCCTGCTGCTTGTCAGTGCCTGACATTTGATGCATGGCACTGGGGCTCCTTCCCTTGTATCACAAGCTTTTGCTCTCCTTTTGGTTTTTGTTTGTCCTGTATTCTGGTCCCTACTTGGGTCCAGCTGAATCATTGCTGTCATGGAGTATTGTGTTTACTGGTAAACCTCTCAACCTTTCAGTGTTAGCATTCATGGCACTGGCCTTCAACATTCAGAGCACCTGGCCAGCATGCGTAAGCACTTTCTTGTTTTGCAGAATAGTGTGCCTACAAGTAGTGGGTCCCACAAGTTCCCATTCTATTATGTTGGTTCCATACTTCCAAAGTCTGTGCGCCTAGCAGTAGCTCTAATATTATATGGAATGTCCATTAACCTGTATGCATCATGAGTAACTTCCAGTGTAAAGATCTTAGCATGCTGCACCATTCCTAGAGGTGGAGAGGTATGTTTCCTGGCCATGCCGCTTCTCTCTTTGGCTACACCCCTGACTCTGTCTCGGCACAGCATTGGAGCACCTGCGCTGAGGGCTTCCTTGCCTGGGAATCCTTCCCATTAGGATATTGCAATTTCCTGAGTGCGCACTCAGGTGGTAGCATTTGTTGAAGTCACGTCTGCTGCACTGTTTCTGTAGTATGCCACTGCACAGTGATGCTACCTACCCAAACTTCCAAGCATTGTTGGATCCTGCCTGTGACTGCCAGTGCGGCAGGCATTTTCTGAGCTGTTGTGTGCATGGTTGTTCATCACCATCTTGCTTGCATGCTTGCCCTCCCTCCCTCCCTTCCTTCTCCTGTGACCCGTGTCTGCCCCTGCTGTCTCTCCTGGCCAACCTCCCTCCCCTGTTCCTGTCCTTGTCCCATGCTTCCTGGTTTTCCTTTGGGCCTTCTGCTCCTCACACCGGCTCTCTACTTCTGCCCCTTCTACCTACCAGACCTGTATTAGCTCTTCCCTACTCTGGCAATTGCACCCTTACTATATTGCTCCCGGCACCTCTATCCTGTTCAATTTCAAGATTCATGTTTCCTCATTTAACCCATGGTTCTCCTCACCTTCCAGCTTACAAGTTACCTGCAATGTTCATACCTGCTCCCTTTTCCATGCTCCTTCTTGCGACCCCTAGGCCCTCATCATTGGGTCTCCTCATGACTTTCTGTTATTCGTTCCAATCCATCACCACCTGTCTCTTCCTTCCTGAATTTCTGTAAACTCCCCCTTACTGGCATTCCCCATGACTCCTCCTCATGTTCTCCTACTCTGACTTGTTTCCTTCCTATTTATACTGTCTCACAGTGTACCGACATAAGAATATGCAGCCAGCTGCCTTTCCTTGCTCAGACCACACCAGCAGTTTGCCTGGACTCTGTCCCTAACTTGTACCTTCTGAGACACTGAACGAAGGTACAGTAGGCTTCCCCTGTCTACCAGGGATGGGAGTCTGTTACACTCACTACTACCTACTACTTACTAACCTGACATCCTCCATCCCTAACTCTGCCTGACGGCATTGAGTGAAGGTTAGCTTGCCCCGACTACCAGGAATGGGAGCCATGTCTGCAATCTACCATGTCATACTTATGTATTCTCTACCTATACCAGTTGCCACTTCCCTTCAGGAACACGGCCTCTTTGTCCCATGTGTCTTCAACATCCTACCTCTGCCTGGCAGCCTCAAGTCAAGGTAGTCTCACCTGGACTACCAGGGATGGGAGCCTGAGTCTACATTCAACTGTTTCAACCTAATGCATTCTCTGCCTGATACCCCTTGCCACTTCCCTTCGGGAACAGGACCACTATACCCCATTTGCATTCAACATCCTACCTCTGCCTGGTGGCTTAATGAAGGTCATCTCAGCACAACTGCCAGCGATGTAAGCCTGCATCTGCAATCTACAGTTTCAACCTTATGCATTATTGACCTGATACCTGGTTGCCACTTCCCTTCGGGAACGGGACCACTTTACGCATTTGCCTTTCCCATCTTACCTTTGCCTGGCAGCATGAAGAAAAGATCATCTCACCTCGAATACCAGGGATGGGAGCCTGTTTCTGCAATCAACTGTTTCAACCTTATGCATTCTCAACCAATACCTGGTTGCTGCTTCCCTTCAGGAACGGGACCCCTATACCCCACATGTATTCCATATCCTTCCTCACCAGTCTACATCCTGCACTTCCATGGACTCCTTATACTCGTCTCTGCCTTGGCCTCATTGTGCACTGGATTTGGACACCACCAGCTTGTTCTGTCTCTATCTCCATTCAGTTTGACTGCCTCCTGGACTTCCTTGCTGCTGATTGCCCTTTCCCGACAATCATGCAAGTTCACTTTCTCCTTCAGCAGTGGGAACCTCATGCTTCATCACTGCAGTGCTTTCTATTCTCTGTACTTATTGTTCACCATCTTCTTCAGCTATGGGACTCTCCTACCTCAACTTCATAGCACTTAGTTCCTGGATTCACTTATTGACCTTCCATGGGTCCACCTTGTGGCCTGCAGCAGTTTTCCTGCATTCTGATTCAGTTTCCCGTGGTGCTGACCCTGGTTCTGTTCCTGCCTGCAACTCTCCAAATCAGTAGGCTTGGTCTCTGCTGTCTTCTTCTCAGCTCTTTCCTCCAGCCCGCAGACATCTGCTCCGGACTTTCCCTCCATCCTTGAACAGCTGCCTTCTCCTCGCCACCCTGGCAGCTCGGGGCTCCTTCCTGTTTGCTGTGGTGCTTTTTGGGCATTTTACTCCTGTCAGTGGCCAATATTCCTACCCAGTCAACTACTCCCCCATGCATCTATTTCGTACTTCTAACATGGGTATCCTAACAGCTCCCATCCACTATTCAAAGGAGCACTTGTTCATTTCACCTGAAGAAAACTTCTTCTAGCAACTTCCCTTGAACAACATGCCTTATAGACTCTTACATCACCATAGAGTTATTAATACTTTTCAGTCGTCTCCACAGGACTGGTTCCAGAACCCCTTTCAACTGAAGTAGAGAAAGATTTTATTCATCACTCGACTCTACTGGATGCTCCCCACGCATCCTGACAATTCAAATGCTATGACATCCCTTTCTCTCATATTTCATAGGATCTAAGATTTAATGGAGCCTTATCCACTCCTATCTTTTTACATGGAAAAGTGACCTAATTCCTTCCATCATGCACTGACTCCATGGTCATCATCGTTGTTACAGATAACAGGAACTGCAAGATAACTCATAGCAGTACTGACATTGTCAGTTTTACCATTTTTTAGCTTTTCCTACGAGCACCTACTCTAATCACGTTACTCAACTCCTACTTCCTCAATAGCCATTGGATATCCTAATACCTTCCCAGAACTCTCATCGATTGATCACCAGTGCCTAACTGCCTTACTAAAGTTGCTCTATCCAAACCACTGTTTTCTAGTCCCCGAACGTCACCACACTTCATGCAGTCATCTACATTCCTTCATCATATTACAATCAATCAGATCAGCTGCCCATCCAGCGATCCTTCTAGCTCATCTCTCATGATTCACCTCCCATTCTGCCTCCAGCAAAGACTTTCACTGAGAGCAGGCTCCATTGATTCCTTAATCTGCATGTCCACAAACAACCTGGCTGTGGGTAGCAATCAGTAGGACTGGGCAGGAGCAGGACAGGGCACACAGGGGAATAAACAGGAACAGGACAGGAGTGGGGAGCCTGTGCTACTGTGCAGGAGAGACAGGGAAGTGCCACAGTGGACTAAGGGCAGTGGCAGTAGGCAGGACAGCCAAAGACTGGAGGTGTACCCAGTGCAGGGGGAGCATCACAAAGGACAGAGGGGGAACGGGATAACAGCTGCTGGGGGGGACACCAGCCAGGGACATGGCCAGTGCCACCTTCCACGACCTGGCTGTCTCACTATCCCAGTCATGCTTTATCAACAGGCCTATATCTGTCTAAAATGCTAGGCACCCTGGCATTTTACACCACTCTCAATTTCTTTTGTTGCCACATCAGTCGATAGACTACTTCATATACCAATTTCTTGGCTTCCTACAGCATTTAGACATTGGATCAAAAGAACAAAAGAAAAGGTGCGCTCAGATCTTGCATCGGTCAGTGCAGTAATGAGGGCAACTAACCCTCTAAATACGAAAGGCAAGGTGGACAATACTGCACTCAAGGAACAAATAGACACAACAAGTCCACTAGAGAGATTCAAAGACACTTTTAATTGCTCAGCCAGCAACCAGCAATACAAGGAACACTGATAGATTTCCCCAGTGCTTCGACCACTCAAGGTCTTCCTCAGGGGTTGTGTCCCTCTAGGGGGTTTAACCCCTCCTTAAATACACATCATGGGTCACATGTCAAATTTATCTTATGTTTTTTAGAAGTCAAAAATATTTGATATTAGACACACATAGACATTCAAAAGGTACTTAGAACCACAAATGTTTAAATTCCTAGAAAAAAGGGTGCAGGCTAGCACTAAAAAATATACTGTTAAACATAAGCAAACTTATAATTATGTAAAGATTGCTACATGTAGCTCATGTATGCATTTTTGCACACACTTAATTAGTGCTTTCATCAGTTTTCTACTAACTGAACTACATCTTAAACAGTGTACTTCAAAATGGAGGCACATCTCAGGCTAAATCCAGTTACGAAAATGTTATCAAAAATAATAATAAAGTAACAGCTAGAAAACACTTTTATAATAAGCCATGGGTATTCACCTCCTGAGGAAAAAAGAAAGTAGGTGGATAAGTACCCTTGGAGCTCTGAATCCAGAGGGAATGAATGAAGAACTAGATATTAAACCCTATTTAAAGGATGAGTGAATGATTTTGCTTTCTTTCTAATTCAGTTAGTGAGATACACATAAGGGTCACTGGAAGAGTGATCTTTGGAGCATTGAAACATGCACTGTAAAGTATCCATGATTTGAGCCACAAGGAATTCTGGTTTAGAATGCGTTGCCCTCTATCTTATTGTAGCCATACCCTGATTTTTATGTTGCTTGCACGCATGTGCAAGAAACATAGTGCCATCATCGGAGATTTCGGAGGTGTGTCACCTCCTCCTCCAATTCAGTCAGTGTGCTGGCAGGCGCCGCCCCTGTAAGCCAATGCATTTTGGAGCTGTCTATGACATGCTCCAAAATGCAGTGGCATACAGTTGAAAGGGGGAGCTATGCTTGAGTGAGCAGCGATAAGATATCGCCTGCTCATGCGCAGCTCCAGCCCCCCACACACACAAAGGCGCGCGCCCATGCAGGCGTGCACGCCCCCTCCCCCACACACTGTACAGCCAACAGGGTGCCCAATCCCCGTCGGCTGTGCTGCATTCCCCCATGCCTCCCCCACCAAAGGCTACAAGAATGGCAACTAATCATATAGCCGACGGGGTGCCCAATCCCGCCGGCTTGCACTGTCCTCTCCCCCGAGTAGTGAGTACCACGCTGGGACCCCACCCCAGCATGGCAAACTATTCCTTTTCTGATTGGGTGCCAATCCTCGTCAGCTGAGCGCCCGTCCTTGTGCCACACTGGGAGCTCCACCCCAGCGTGGCAAACGTCTCCGTAGTCTTTTTGTTTAAGTTTAACTTGTAAAGAAAATGTCCTGTGCACGCCTCCCAACCCCCTCCCACAACCTCGCACTCCACCCACTGCGCACTCCAGCCTCCCCACACCCCCACCCCATACTTACCTCTGACTTGGCGAACAATCTTCGTGGACCGGGAACACGCTCTGCACTCTTCAAAGCCAACCGCGAACTGAGGAAATGCCGGTAAGCTGTATAATGGGTAAGATATGGGGGTTTCAACTTTGTTGCATATCTCAGGCATTTTGGGGAATTTTTGCACCAAATTTTCAACATGGTTTTTTTTGGGACCCCTTCTCATGAATGATGTCACTGTCATGGCATTATTCGGGCCCAAAGGGTGATTTCACACATGAGAAGGGGTCCCAAAACCCCATGTTGAAAATTTTGTGCCAAAATTCCAAAATGACTATTTTATTAGCATGCATTATGCGCAGTTCCTACGAGAGGCTCGTAAGTTCAGAAATTTCAATATTTTCACCCAGATTTTCAACACTGCCATTTTACCACACCTTCTTATGAGTAATACAGCTGTCATTTTCACATCTCACCCAAAATGTGTTTCTGCCTCATGTAGCTAGAATGGCGCAGTCGGTGTGTGAAATCAATGTACGGGACAAATTAAGAAAATCACAGTGACACTGTTCATGAGCTCAGGTGTTAAAATGGCTATGCTGAAAATTTAGTGAAAAAATTCCAAAATGACTGTTTTACAAGCAATACGCGCTGTACAGTTCCTATGCATGCTCGTATCACGAATTTTCAAATATTTTCACTCCAGATTTCCAGCATTGCCATTTTGCCACACCTTCTTATAAATAGTACAGCTGTCAATTTTCACATCTCACCCAAAATGTGTTTCCGCCCATGTAGCTTATAATGGCGCAGTCGGTGTGCAAAATCAATGTATGGATAATTAAGAAAATCACAGTGACACTGTTCATGAGCAAAGGTCTTAAATGACTATGTTGAAAATTTGGTGAAAAATTCCTAAAAATGACTGTTTTACGAGCGTGTGTTGAGCAGTTCCTACGCAGGCTCGTAAGTTCATGAATTTTCAATATTTTCACTCCAGATTTTCAACATTGCCATTTTACCACACCTTCTTATGAGTAGCACAGCTGTCTTTTTCACATCTCACCCAAACGTAGTTTCCTTCATGTATCGCAACAATGGCTAGTGTAAAGTAAATCAATGTACGGACAAATTAAGAAAATCACAGTGACACTGTTCATGAGCAGAGGTCTTAAAATGGCTATGTTGAAAATTGGTGAAAAAATTCCCTTCAGATGTTCTGCAATATTACTAATGAAGACATTGAACAGAACTGGCCCCAGCACCGATCCCTGCAGCACCCCACTGGTCGGCCCCTCTCCCTAGACTGCATACCATTTACCACCACTCTCTGCCTCCTGTCTGTTAGCCAGTTTCTAACCCAGTTTACCACCCTTTCCCCCATGTCCAGCCTACCCAGCTAGTTAATCAGACTCCTATATGGGATGGTGTCAAAGGCTTTGCTGAAATCAAGGTAAGTGTTGTCCACTGCCCCACCCTGATTCACTCTTTGTCACCCAGTCAAATAAATCAACCAGATTTATCTGACATAATGTCCTCACTGTGAATCCATGTTGTGTATGGTCCTGGGTTCCGATGGCATCTAGATGCCCCACTATCCTTTCTTTAAGCAATGTCTCCATGATCTTCCCCACTACTGAGGTGAGGCTGAATGGCCTATTGTTCCCTGCCTCGTCCCTGCTGCCGGACTTGTGTAGAGGGACCACATGTGCCCTCCTCCAATTCACTCATGTTGAATGACTCAGTGAACATGGCTGCCAGAGGTACTGCTATCTCCCTTCACAGTTCTGTTAATATCCTTGGGCGTATGCCATCTGGTTCCATCGCTTTGTCTACCTTCAATTTAGTGAGCTCCTGCAGGACTCTTTTGCCTTTGAATGGACTATTGTCCACCTCTTCACCCCCTTGGCAACTGCTGTACTGCTGTGGCCCTTGCCCCTCCCACTCTTCTGTGAATACTGAACGGAAAGACACAGTGGATGTCTTGGGAGGAAGGCATGAAACTGTCACTTCCAAATACCTGAACAGCACATACAAGCAAGCAACATTCAGCATTGACAAATGCTTGTTATTCTATGTGACAATAAAATAAAGTGTCTCTTTTTCCTCTCAGTTCTTTCCTTTTCATGCCGTCGTTTCTCTTTTTTTCTTACACTCTTCTTTCCAGTTCCCTCTTGTTCCTGTTTCCCGTGTAGATTGCTTTTGTGGTCAATATGATTCTTGAAAATAATATTATGACCTCCTGTGCAAAACTTTTTTGATTTCATCATTTTCTCATTTTTGAAGTACCCAGGCTAAGAACCAGTTGTGTAATATAAAGAATGATAAGAGTAAAATTGCTTAAAAAGATAAAAACTCTTTTTGGCTTAATAATTCATTTTTTACTTTGGAAATTTTAGGCCTTAACTTGAAAAATAACCATGGAGTAAATAAACATGGCTTATTATAATAGTGTTCCCAAGCTGTTACTTTATTATTATTTTTGATAACATTTTCACAACTGGATTTAGCCTGAGATGTGCCTCCGTTTTGAAATACACTGACCCAGATATTCAAAAGGGATGCGCCATGTGCAATAGAGATACGCCAGCGCAAGTATGAAAATGCGCCATTCTGCGATATTCAGCAGGAGGCAGCTGCGCCATATAAGTCGCAATGCACAAGAGTGCAATGGTAATGAATGCATGCGTAACCATAGGGGGAGGAACCTTGAATAAATAGCGCAGTGTGATATTCAACAGCATGCGCCATGTGCAATAGGGGAGCAAGCGGAAGTTGCACGATAGCGGAAATAATCCAAAATAAAAAAGAACAAGAGAGAGGTGCAAGAATGCTACAGGGAACCCAGAGGTGGGAGCAAGGTGACAGCAACTGGAAAGAGGGTAGCAGTGAGTGGGACTGGGCAGGAGCAGGACAGGGCACACCTGGGAACAAACAGGAACAGGACAGGAGGGGAGCCTGTGCCACTGTGCAGGAGAGACAGGGAAGTGCCACAGTGGACTGAGGGCAGTGGCAGTAGGCAGGACAGCCAAAGGCTGGAGGTGTACCCAGTGCAGGGGGAGCATCACAAAGAACAGCGGGGGAAATGGGATAACAGCTGCCGGGGGGGGACACCAGCCAGGGACATGGCCAGTGCCACCTTCCAGATGGAGGCAGTAATGAGGGGTGTGAGAAAGCAGGCAGCAGGGGTGCGCGGCCATGGAAGGGCCCATCAGCGGTATGCCCCAACAGGCGGTACTGAGCCCGCACCACCTTCAAGAACTACAGTGAAGCAGAGATTGTGGGCTGGTACCACCTGAACCGGGTGATCCAGAGGCAGCTCTGTGAGCTGTGCAGTGATGAGATGCAGGCACCCACATGATGGAGCCATGTTCTGTCAGTGGAGAAAAAAGTGACAGCTGTTATGTGCCTGTTCACCACCGGCAGCTTCCAGAGACCAACAGGGGACACAACAGGCATAACCCAGTTGGCCGCGTCATGCCTACTCACACAATTCCTCAGCGCACTGCTGCCACATGCTGCGGAGTACATCCATTTCCTCAGCACACAGGTGGAGCGCACAGCACGCATACAAGAGTTCCACAGGGTAGCATGTATGCCTGGTGTGCTTGGGGCCATTGACTGCACCCATGTGGCCATCCGCACACCACCTGGCCCGGATGGTGAAGCATACATCAACCAGAAGGGCTATGCCAGCATCAACTGCCAGGTGGTGTGTGATGCCAGGGGGTGCATAACCAATGTCTGTGCCACGGACCCTGGGAGAGCACATGATGCCTTCATCTGGCACCAGTCTGCACTGTGCCACAGGTTCAAGAGTGGGGACATCCCCACTGGCCATCTAGTGGGTGAGCATGCACATCACGCAGGATGACATGGGTAGCTGGGGGGGTGCACAGTCAGAGGTGCCATGGGTACCGGCCTTGACGGCCCATGGCAGAGCGATGCTGACCGCCATACTAATGTCCACCCTCTACACACAGGTGACAGTGGCTACCCACTCCATCCCCGGCTGCTCACATCATACCGGCGCCCCGCGACCCCGTCGCAGCAATGGTACAATGAGGCACATGCCACCACATGTAATAGAAACATAGACGTTGATGGCAGATAAGGACCACTTGGCCCACCTAGTCTGCCCATTTCCCTACCTAGAGGATAAGCTGCAGATCCTATTTAACCAACAGCCTATTTCTTCCTACCCCCCACAAAAATTGCCTTATGTCTGTCTCATGTATTCTTGAATTCTCCAACAGTTTTAGACCCCACAACCTCCTCAGGAAGGCTGTTCCATGCGTCCACCACCCTCTCTGTGAAAAAATACTTCCTCACATTGCCCCTGAGCCGTCCTCCTCTATCTTCAAATTGTGTCCCCTTGTTCTTGCACATCTGTTTTTCTGAAAGATGCTACCCTCTTGGACTTTGTTGATTCCACTGAGGTACTTAAAAGTTTCTATCATGTCCCCCACTCCTTTCCTCAAGGGTATGCATATTAAGCTCCTTTAGCCTCTCCTTATATGGCTTCTCTTGCAGATCCTGCACCATTTTAGTTGCCCTCCTCTGAACTGCCTCCATTCTGTCTATGTCCTTGCAGAGATGGGGTCTCCAGAACTGGACACAGTACTCCAGATGGGATCTCACCAACTGTCTGGACAGGGGGATAACAATTTCCTGTTTTCTGCTGGTGTTGCCTCTCCCTATACATCCCAGTATGCCCCCAACCCTCCCTACCGCCTTCTCACATTGCTTGCCAACCTTAAGGTCATCTGATATGATTACCCCCAGGTCCCTTTCCATTTTTGTTGTTGTTACTACCTCCCTCCCATCGTGTAATCTTCCCCTGGGTTTTTGTTTCCCAAGTGCATTACTTTGCACTTCTTTGCACTGAATCCAAGCTGCCATACTTCTGACCATTCCTCCAACCTTGCCAAGTCCCTTCTCATCCTTTCCACGCATCCTTGTGTATCAACCCTGTTGCAGATCTTTGTGTCATCTGCAAAGAGGCATACTTTTCCTTCCAGTCCCTCTGCAATGTCACTTATAAAGACATTAAAAATGACTGGACCCAGTACTGAACCCTGGTGTACCCCACTAGTAACCCCTCTTTCTTCAGAGTGGACTCCATTTACAATTACCTTCTGTGTCCTGTTGTTCAGCCAGTGTTTTACCCAGGCTATCACCCTGGGACCCACTCCAAGGCTGGTTAATTTGACTACTAATCTTTTGTGTGGGACTGTGTCAAATGCCTTGCTAAAGTCTAGGTAGGCCATGTCCACAACCCCTCCCTGGTCTACTACTTTGGTCACCCAGTCAAAGAAATCAATTAGATTCATCTGACATGATCTTCCCACTGTGAACCCATGCTGCCTTGGGACCTGTGCCTCACTGGCCTCTAGGTACTCAACAATTCTTTCCTTCAGAAGTGATTTCATCACTTTCCCTACCACAGAGGTCAAACTGACAGGTCTGTAGTTTCCTGCCTCTGCCTTGCTCCCACTTTTGTGAAGGGGAGTCACATCAGCCTTCTTCCAGTCCTCAGGTGCCACACCATCCTCCCATGATTTGTTATAAAGGGTAGTCAGTGATGTTGCTAGTTCTCTGCTTAATTCTTTTAGAATTCTGGGGTGAATTCCATCTGGCCCCATTGCTTTGTCCACCTTCAGTTTTAGGAGTTCTTTCAGAACCCTTTCTTCTGTGAAAGGACTGGATCGACCCCTCCAGAGTGCTTCTGTTAATTGGATTAGGCACCTCCCACTTCCTCTTTGTGAATACTGAACAGAAGTATTCATTCAGTATCCCTGCTTTTTCACTGTCACCTCTGCCCACCCACCATCCATTCTATTCAGCCTCACTATCCTCCCTTTGTCTTTCTACGCCCTGATATACCTTATAAAGGTTTTATCCTCTTCTTAACCAAGTTGGCTGTCTTTTTCACGTTTGTGCCTTTGCTATTCTGACTACCCTCCTGCTTCCTTCTGCCTTAACTTGTACAGTTCTCTGTCCTGCTCCTTCTGTGTTTCCTTATATTTCCTAAATGCTATCTTTTTCACCCTAACCTTCACTGCCACTTCTTTTGAGAACCATAGTGGCTTTTTCTTTCATTTTGATTTGTTTATTTGCTTCACACAAAGGCTTGTTGCCTCTGTTATGGCAGTTTTGATAGTTCCCCATTGTTGCTCCACCCCTCCTTCTAGCCTGTTTGCTAGTGCTTTTCTAAGGCACTCTCCCATCTTGCCAAAGTCAGCACTCGTGAAGTCCAGAACCCTCACTTTTGTATGGCTTGACTCTGCAGTTGAGTTTATTATGAACCACACTGTTTGGTGGTCACTTGTTCCCAAATGGCTACCCACTTCTAGATCTGAGATCCTCTCACTGTCCCCATTTGAGAGTACAAGGTCTAAGATTGCTCCCTCATGAGTAGGTTCCCAAACTAGCTGTCTGAAGCATGCCACCTGAAGGGCATCAAGAGTGGCCCTGCTTTTGAATGTGGTTGCAGCAAATGTGCTCCAGTTAACATCTGGCATATTAAGGTGCCCCATCAACAGTATCTCCCCTTTCTCTGCCATCCTAAGTATGCCTTCTATCATATCCTTGTCCATTCCCTCCCCCCGACATGGGGGTCTGTATACAACCCCTGTGCGGATTGTGGTGCCATTTTCAGTCTCTAAGGTGAACCACAGTGCCTCCTCGCCTCCCTGTTTACTATTTTGTTCAGTTGCTTTTATTCCTTCCCTTACATAAAGAGCTACTCCCCCCCCCTTCTGCCCTTCCTGTCTCTCCTGTAGGTTGTGTACCCTGGTATGTTAACATCCCAGTCATTGTTCTCTGTGTACCATGTTTCTGTGACTGCTATGATATCCAGGCATCCCTCTTCCATCAAGGCCACCAGTTCAGGGAGCTTGTTGCCCAGACTATGGGCGCTGGTACTCATTACCCTCCATTTCCTGATGGCCTTACCCCTTTTTGCCCCATCCCTGTCTTTATTGCGTTTGTCACTTTCTCCATTTACCCCTGTGCTTCTCCCTATTGACACCTCTACCTCACTTAGTACCCTGATTTTTGGGGGGTTGCTAGGATTTCACTGCTCCTTTCCAGTGCCTCCCCCCTTGGCTAGTTTAAGTAATGTCATAGAGCGGGTGTTCGGGATGCTGAAGACACGTTTCCGTTGCCTGGACACATCTGGCAGTGCCCTTCAGTACAGCCCCTTGAAGGCCTGTGGGCTATTCCTGACCTATTGCATCTTGCACAACATGGCCAACGACTGTGAGATAGCTGTAGAGGTCGAAGAGGGGGACAGCGATGGGGACAATGAGGACACCAGTCCAGACGGTGATGGGCAGCCACCTCTTGGGCGAAGGGTCCCCCACCTGATCCGGATGTCACAGCTGCACAGGGACACCATCACAGAGGAGCACTTCGACCAACACAGGTAGGTCTTGGGGCCATGTACAACCACCAATGGCAAGGGCACAGCCCACAGACATGCATGGATGAACCCCGGGGTGGATGGCCGCAAGGGAATTGGTTGAGCGTGGAACCACACACGCTGTCAGGGATGGGCAAGGCCTAACACGACATGCGGTCACACACATACACACACCCCACAAGACATGCACATGGGGTAGAAGGCACGCCAACCCTGACTGCAACCCCTAGCCACACACAGGTCCACAGATGACCATGCCCAGTGCCCATCACTGTGCGTGTCTCAGATGCTAGGCACCATTGCACACTGGCAGACAGTGCAATGCAGGCATCATCATGCACATGCCACAGTGGCCAGCAGCCGGGAAGGTGTGCACATGGACCGTGTGTGTGTGTGTGTGCAGGGCCGGGTACCCCACCCGTGTGTTGCACATTGAACAACACACTGCACACAGGGCAGCGTCAGACAGTAGCCATGGTGGGAGACAGGTCAGTCACGTGGCACAGTGCCACAGCCACCACAGATGCGTGGGCAGCCCTGCCGAGACCTGCCAGCTGTGACAGGCTGACCATTGGCCTCATGGGGTGGCACTGATGGTCCCCCAGGGGTGACGCTGTGGGAACGCGACCGTGTTCGAGCAGGGGTCTGCAGCTCACTGAACATGCTTGCACCAGGCATGCTCGGTATGCCCACAGCTGAACCCGGTGTCGACATGGAAGGTGTCGCATGATGCCGGGAATGGGGGGTGGACATGACGCTGCTCGGTGTCTGTGGAGCATGGGCAACAAACTGGGTGCCCAATGTGGCCATGACAACTGTGAATGCACATGTCTGCCTGTCAATGGTAGCGGTCACATCCTCCCGCTGCCGGGCCATCTCTGCTAGGAGCAGAGTGTGGTCTCTGCTGTGCCACTCCTCTGCCTGGCACAGAACCGCACTGAGTGCATCCACCGCCCTAACAAGTCATGACTGCTGATCCATGGAAGCCTGGAGTAGGCAGCTGTGCTCATCAAAGAGGTCATCCGCCGGATCAGCATGCTGTCCCTCATGGTGTTCCTGGCCATGCTGGGCATCGCCCCTTGATGAAGAGTGCTACACACCAGAGCCATGCCGGGGCACGTCCGCATGTGGTGCACTGACGCTGTCCCTGACATTGTCCCCCCATCACCATTGGCCAACTGATGACACTGCCCTTCAGGTCGCCGCTCGCTAGGGCTCACCGGTGCTGCCACAGTAGCTGCAACAGCCCCACCAGCCTAGACGCACACCAGTGCTGCCCCACTGGTGCATACAGGCACAGGCTGGGACTGTGATGTCATGCAGGCCTCCACGGCAGCACCACCCACGGCTATGCCCGTGCTGTTACCTGCTGTGGGGCCATCCTGTGGCCCAAACGTATCACTATCTGTGATGTGTGATCAATTATCATTGGTGCCAGATCCAGCACCAGTCCGTGTCATAGCACGCTGGCATTCATGGACGTTGTCACGCTGGGACACAGGCACGGCCTCCTCTGCACCAGCACCACCAACATCAGTCCAGACAGACAGGTGGGTATGCTGTGGTCCTGACCCTCGGACACCTGTGGAGGTGGATGGGCGCTCCTCCGTGTCCAGGGTATCGCCCTCAGTGGACACATCCACCACTGCTGACCCATGTAGACACTCAGGAGCTGTAAGGGAACACAGTAGCATTAATATCTCTGCCCTACCCTGTGGCATTCCCCCCACACAGTGACAGCTCAGGAACTACCATGCAGTGACGGGCTGCCACCCATCTGGAAGCCACCACCTGGAATGCCCTCTAGAGCACAACACTGCATGCTGCCAGTCACCTGCTCCTCCTGTGGCATCAGGTGTGGCACATCTGGCTGTCCACCACCAGTTGCAGCACTTGCTGCCCTGATGGCAGCCACCTTATCTTTTATCCTCCTCTTGTCTGTGCCCACCTTCTTCTTGCACTCCTGCACGGACCGCTGGTGGCTGCCATGCTGGTTGACGGCACCCGCTACCTCATCCCATGCCGCAGCACAGGTCTGTGGTGTTCCCCACTGTCCGCTGAGCAGCGGTTCCCTGTCGAGGTAGGCCTCAAACAGGGCATCTGATCCTGCCCGGGTGAAGTTGGGCATCCTCCGTCTCCCACATCTCTGTTCCTCCTCCTCCTCACATTCGGTCATTGTTGATCCTGTGGGAATGACAGGTGTTACCTCTGAACGTGCAGTCCCATGCATCTCCCACACACCACAGTCCACACTTCCAAACAGCATGCAACCCACCACAATAGACTGCAATACCAAACAATGACCTCTGAAGCCCCATGTCACATTTATATAGCGCAAGGCATGCAAATGACGTGAGGCGCGCAACTTATAGTGGATGCTAATGCAGTGGCAGCGCCATGGAATTGCTGATGACCTTATTTGCATATGCTGTCTGAATATCATGCTGTTGTGCCTTGCGCAATTGTGTAGAGCGTGCTCAGGCAAAGGTGCAGCTCTGTGACGTGCGCAGTAGGCACCGCACGGCGCATGCCCGGGGTGCTGACGCTGATGCCTGCCATGCTGATGACATGCTGAGCATGGGAGGCAGTGCAGGGCATGGCCACCACTGTGCCAGTGGTGCTAGTGCACTGTTTACATGTATAGCACTCTTGCCCTGGAGTGCCATAGGCGCCATGGTGCCACAGCACGGGTAGGCCACTGCAGGGTGTCATACACAGGCACCTGACCACGCTACATGCAGGGAGTCCCAATCACACTGTGGTCTGTGCACGACAGATCCTTGACCCTGCAGTCGACCTTTGCCCCCTAGGTGCCATGGGTCCGCATGGGTGCATACCTATAGAACTGTTTGGTGACAGCACGATGGGGAATGGCAGTGCTGTACCACGCAGCATCTGCACTTGGTGGACGTGCGCTACAGAGTGCCATTTTGTGATCCTAGCTGCAGTAGTCATGGCATGCAGGAGAGCAGCCTTGTGGAGCCCTCTGAAGCTGACCAAATTGGGGATTGCATGCTGGGGCCCTGTTTGGGGATGTGCCCTTAGATAGGGCAAGGAGTGCTGTGTGGGAGGAGGTGGCAGTGTCGCTGGAGGAGGCCACCGGTATCTCCAGAAGTTCGGAGCAGTGTCGCCACCATTATGGGGACCTCCGGAGGAGGGACCCAGACAGGCTTTCCCATCTACGGGCATGCACCAGGCGAGGCGCAGTGCCACATCCAGGTAGGTGCTCCATCCATACACTGGTAGCGTCCATCCGGGTTTCGCGGTGGGCATGTGTCCACCACAGTGGGGGGGCTGTCCAGTGTGGGCAGTGGTGGTCGTGGTGGGGTTGTGGCATGGCTGGGCTGTGCGGGATCACGCACATTGGGGGGGCCTTTGCTACAGTTTTGTACTGATGTTCCCCCTCTATGTTTGCATCCTAGGCCCTGAGGAGAGGCACCAAGCCAGAGAGGCATGGGCATGTCATGAGCAGGAAGCTGCCCAGCAACAGCCAAGTGATGGCAGGCCCATTCCACATCAGTGCCCAGATGTCGCAGATGCAGGTGAGTACCTTTCTTCCAGGATATTCTATGCATGCTGTGTTGCGGGGTAGACAGCGGGGCATGGCCACCATCCACTGATGCCACTGATGTGCACGCCACATGGTACACTCAGCACTGTCCTGTGGCACTGCATGTGTGGGTGTGCATCACTGGTGGTCCATGCATGCACCAGGTACATGACTGTGCCACTGCCTTTGCACCGCATAGCCATGTCACTGTACAGCCATGGTGGTGCTGTGCGGGACTTGGGCGGTGAGTGTGTGCAGCGGTCCGCATGGCTGTGTGCACCTGGATAGGCAGGTCTTGTGGACACGATCACTGTGGGTGGTCGCACACCATCACAGGGGCGTAGCCCACTGCTGTATGCCATGCACAATGGGTGGGCTGCAGGGGGATGGACATTCACACCTATTGACTCTGCTCCCTTGTCCTAGGTGGTCGGCATTGGATGGCTGTCAAGAGGGCCTTGCAGGAGTTACTGCAGCTAGTGAGGGCATCACTGGAGATCCTCCAGCGAATAGAGAGGCACGGGGTCAGGAGATGGCGGTCTCACAGGCACCACAGAAGTGATGAGCGGGGATGCCCCTGGAAGAACGTTACCTCTCTGGACCCACCCTCACACCCCTTCTTCCCTCTCCCAGTTATTCGCCCCTGCCCTTACCCGCCCCCACCTGGTTTGTGGCCCTTCTCCCCCAGTTGTATATATTCGTATATAGTTATGTTTATTGTCTATTTTTAATATATATGTTTTGTTAGGACAACTGTGGTGGTCTATGATTTGCAGCGGGCTACAGGTGCTCAGCTGCAGTGGTGTGCATGGTGTCATGGTTGGTGCAGGCATGGGCATGTGTGTGTCCAGAAGGGAACCGTCTATGGTGTGGGTGGGGGAATCAGTCACTGTCTGTGGTTTGTGTGCTGTTCTCTGTGCACTAGTTGCCTGTGTGCAGTGGTCCACGGTGCATGCTCTGTGTCCATGGCGCCCCGTCAGACCGTCCATGGCCTGTGCAGCTGACACCCTTTCATGTCTGTGATATGCACCGTCTACTGGCATGTCAGTGGTGGCTGTCCATGCTGGACAACCACTGTACCCGGCACAATGCCAGGTTGCCTCCTGTCACCGGTATGGTGCACGTCTGCCTCGGGTGGCACTGTGGCCTCCGTTGTTTTTGTTCCCCCTCCATGCTGTCGCTTGTGTCTGTTGCAGGGGATGTGCTCCACTTTCCATCAATGCTCCAGCCACGTGCTGGTGGCATACGGCTTCACGGTGCAAGCGCAGGGTGGCTGGTACACCTGTGCCATGGATGGGTGCTAGCCGTAGGTACACGGCTGCTGTGTCCCTCTGTTGGTGTGCACTTGGGTATGGGTGGGTGTTTTTCCATGCACTGTGTTGCATCCTATGTAGCGCATGCTTCCATGCACCACTGTGGGCTTCTTTGCTGGCTGTTGTGGTCAGTGCTGGGACAGGGTGTGTCCTTGAGAGGGTGTGCAGGATGCTGTACCGCTGGTGGTGGGGTCCGGGGCATGCCCTGTCACATGTGTGGTACCTCGTGTGCCAACGCATGGTCAATCAATCAGCTGTACCTCGAGGGAGCAATTCAGGGCAGCACTGTGTCTGCAGTTGTTGCATTGGTGTCTGTTGCCACCCGTTGCAGGGTGCTAGCGGTGGGGCTGCCTTGCATGTCTCAATGGTGCACAGGGTTGCATTGTTACAGTGGGGGTGGTGGCATACATGGGTTGTCCTGCAGTGTTGGGTGCTGCTCCTGGGCAGGGTGCCTGGGAAACGTTGTGCAGGGTGTGCTCTGCATTGGTGGGATGGTGTAGCACGAGGTGGCTGGACCTCCTTGTTTGCCGGCCGCAGCTTGCCAGGGGGTGTGCTGGGGCACCATACTCCAGCTGTGGGATTGTTGCTGGTTTCCATGGGCTGGTGGTTCTTCCAGCTCTCCTCTGGTTGTGCGGTTCATGGGGTGTGGGGGGTGATATCTGTTCTGCTGTGTGCTCCTCAGCCCATATCTTCCATGTGTGGGGGCCCCCTACATCCTGACCCTGAGCATCCTTGGTTGTGCTGATGCGCTGCTACCCTGCTCCACTGTGCATCCCTGGTTGTGCTATTGCACATCAGGCCTGCGCCACTGCGCATCCCTGGTTGTGCTATTGCACATCAGGCCTGCGCCACTGCACATCCCTGGTTGCGCCATGGTGCAGATGGCATGATATTCAGTTTTGTGGTGCAAGCGCATCTAGCGCAGTGTTTGAATATCGCATGTGTTGTGCATAGGTGCACTATACTTGTGCCTGCTCCTGCTATTGCGCTACTTTGTGGCACAGTTTGAATATCCGGGCCACTGTTTTGAAATACACTGTTTAAGATGTAGTTCAATTAGTAGATAACCAATGAAAGCACTGTGTGCAAAAATGCATAAATGAACTACAAGTAGCAATCTTTATATAAATATAAGTTTGCTTATGTTTAATAGTATATTTTTTAGCACTAGCCTGCACCCTCCTTTTACTAGGAATTTAAATATATGTGGTCCTAAGTACCTTTTAAATGTCTATGTATGTCTAATACAAAATGTTTTTGACTTCTAAAAAACATAAGATAAATCTGACATGTGACCCATGATGTGTATTTAAGGAGGGGTTTAACCCCCTAGAGGGACACACTCCTGAAGAAGACCTTGAGTGGCCGAAGCCCTGGTGAAATTTATCAGTGTTCCATGTACTGCTGGTTGCTGGCTGAGCCATTAAAAGTGTCTTGGAATCTCTCTGGTGGACTTGTTTTGTCTATTTGTTCCTTGAGTGCAGTATTGTTCACCTTGTCTTTAGACATTGGATCACCTGTAAGGCAAAATAGTCATCCCCACCTCAGCTCATGTCACAAGGAATTACGCTACAGCAATACCCATATCTACCTTTTCCTATCAGCAGACCGACCAGAGCTTATACAAGTATCATTATGACATCAATACCCCCAAACAAACCTCTCAAATTCATCATACTGAACTTCCAATTAATTCCATATACATTGTTACCATCTCTACTGCATATACCAACCTTCCTTCATTGGTCTAAAATCTTCCACATCACTCCTCCTACCAAGTACATAAAGATTCTGTCCAACTCCTTTGTGTTCTTCATGGATGCCTACATTGCAACTTATCACTCGCTGCTTAACTCCAAACCTTCAGACTTGTAACTTGAATGTCAAACTTTCTACAAAGTCAGATTGTCTACCTTATGACTTCATAACTCATCATACTTACCACTGTTCAAAGTCGGGCAGCAAATTCTATCAGATCATGCTCTTCATGCTCACTTTACCTCTGTAATCCCACTGGACATCATCATCACCTTGGAAACCTGGACTGTACTCTCCCCTTTTCAACAGGTCCTACTCCACCTTCAGATTTCAACTGGACCTACTCCACTTTCAGAATCCAGATGTTCCTTCATAATAGACATATGTCTTCAACCTCAGAATCATCCTTCCAGAATGCATCATCTAGTGGACTTTGAAGATGGACTGTCATCTCTCCAAGCAGTTCACCTTCCTCAGAAATCAGACTATGGTTGCTAGAATCTAGGTTCATCTCCTCTTAGTTTGCCCGGAGGATGGGCAGGTCAGTAGCCATGGGTCCTCAGAGGTTTCCTCCACCTGGGGTTTTTTCCTCTTCTGTGTGCTACTGGTCATGCTCTCTGTGAGTTAGAGGAGGTAATCTTTTGGGCTTTCTATTCCTACTCACTACCCAGCTTAACTACCAAAGGTGGGAATAGAGAAATGCCAAAAAGTAAACTGCAGTTACACAAGCACTTCTAACCCCATACTGTATTCATCAAAACACTGAATGGGAGGGCTAAAGCCTGAGGTTCAATGTAGGGGAATAGCTCCTCCCATATCCCCTACAAAGGCCATCCTCCCACGGCAGTTCCCCGATTAGCGTGTTGTGAAACACCCACCATCCACCCCTGCCTGCTCCTTCTCTAGCACCTGATTTGCCCTTGGTGCTGGGCTTTCTATTCCCTACTCACTACCCAGCTTACCTACCAAGGGTGGGAATAGAGAAAAGCCAAAAGGTAAACCACAGTTATACTGTACAAGCACTACTAACCCCATACACTATTTATCAAAACATTGACTAATTATATAATAACCCTGTAAAAAGAACAACGTCCATTGGTGTCTTTTGCAGACATTACTGTCCCCCACCTGACCCTCCCACTCAGCACCCACCACCCACCCACGCCAAGCCCTTACTTACCCAGCAGGGATCCAACTCCTTAATTCTTTCTGGACTGCAGACACATATTCACACTTCAAAGCCGGACCGCAAACTGAAGAAACATGTATGGTTCAATGTATTTCAATGGTGTTTTAAACTTAACGGCATAACTTGGCCATTTTTGCATACTCTTGGTCCAAATTTTCAAAGTGCCTTTTTTGGGACCCGAACTCATGAACAATTGCACTAACATTAGGCAAATCTGTCCCAAAAGGGGATTTTGTGGTCCCTATGGAAATTTTCTCTGCCCTTGTTCATGAGGTGGGGTTCATAAGAAGGCTATGTGCTAAATTTGATGTAAAATATTAAAAAACAAGAACGTTATGAGCCTACATTGAATTTTGTGAACGCAGGCTCGTAAATTTTGGTAATGTTCAATATTTTACACCAGATTTACAACATAGCCATATCTTTACAACACCTCATGAATGTGACAGCTGTTTTTTTTTAAATCCTGGTCAAGTTTTTTATTTTTTTTTACAGCCTGAATGGTGATTTTATGGTCCCTGCACAAAATCCCCTTTTGGGCAGGAGCTGAAAATTTTCTCTGCCCTTATTCATGAGGTGGGGTCACAAGAAGGCTATGTGCTGAATTTGGTGTAAAAATATTTAAAAAACATTATGAGGCTATGTTGAATTTTACAAATACAGGCTCGCTCATAAGTTTGGTAATATTCTATATTTGTACTCCAAATTTTCAACATAGCAATTTCTTTACAGCACCTCATGAATGTGACAGCTGTCACTTTTCAACTCCTGCCCAAAATGTGTTTTTGTGTCTGTAAAGTTGATTTTGCAGTCCCTGCATGAAATAGCCTTAAGGACAGGAGTTGAACATTTTTTCTACCCTTCTTCGTGAGGCAAGATCATAACAAGTCTATGTTGCCCATTTGGGCCCGGATATTCAGAGCAGTTGCGTGTGGCGCAGCTGAGTTGCACCAGCGCAAGTACGGAGATGTGCCGAGGAGTGATATTCAGCGGGAGCCATGGTGCAGCGCAAAACCTATTGCACCAATGCGCAACTATAATATAAGCAGCGCAAGTGCAGGGGGCATTCCCATAAATATGCGGTGCAATGGTATATTCAACCATGAAGCCATGACACAAGTGTGGAGCAACTTGAAGATGTGCTGACCAGACTTGTTCCTATAAAAACAGGGCACAAACACACAGACAGCTGTTGCGTCAAGAGTGAGAGTGACAGCGAGAGGAAGAGACAGTGAAACAGACAGAAGAACAGGCACAGAGGGAGAGAGACAGAGAGGTGGCGTGGGAAAGGGAGAGAGGGGCAGAGAGAGAGACAGACAGACACACACACACACATATGCACACACTGAAACAACAGTGAACCAGTGTGGCACACAGACAGCAGTGAACCACCCAGGGGGACACTGGACTGATGGAAGGATGAGAGTGTGCAGTTCCTGATGGAAGCAGTAATGAGGGAGTGTGAGGAGGCAGGAGGAACAGCTACATGGCTGACGAAAGGCCCGTCAGTGGTATGTTTGACACAGGTGGTACCATGCTCGCATCACCTTTGAAAACTATAGTGACACAGAGATCGTGGGCCAGTACTGCCTGAACAGGGCCATTCTGAGGCAGCTCTGTGAGCTGTGCAGTGAGGAGATACAGGCACCCACCAGACAGAGCCACGCCATGTCCGTGGAGACCAAGGTGACCGCTGTCATGTGCCTGTTCACCACAGGCACCTTCCAATGACCAACAGGGGACTCCACGGGCATCACCCAGTCGGGCACATCTTGCTTCCTCACACAGTTCCTCAATGCCCTCCTGCCACGTGCTTCGGAATTCATCCATTTCCCCAGCACACAGGCGGAGCGTACAGCGAACATACAGGACTTCCACAGGGTGGCACACATGCCAGGCATGACTGGGGCCATTGACTGCACCCACATGGGCATCCACATATCACCTGGCCCTGAGGGAATGGCATACATCAACAGGAGGGGGAGCCCGAGCATCAATTGCCAGGTGGTGTGTGATGCCACAGGACGTATCATCAGTGTCTGTGCCACACACCCTGGGAGTGCACATGATGCATGTATCTCACAGCTCTGTGCTGTGCCACAGGTTTGAACATGGAGATATCCCCACGGGCCACCTAGTGGGTGAGTATGGCATGGGCAAGGGGCAATGGGCATAGCAGACCAGGGGTTGGGGATGGTCAGGATGTGCAAGGTGGCGTGGGCACCAAGGACAGGCAAGGGATGCAGCACAGAATAGCATAGGGATAACCATGTCATTCTCTACACAGGTGACAGTGCATACCCACTGAGGCCCTGGCTGCTTACACCCTACTCTCGTCTCCAGCAGAGGAACAGTACAACGAGGCACACGCTAGCACACGCAGCATCATCGAGCGTGTCTTTGACATGCTGAAGGCACAATTCCATTGCCTAGACAGGTCAGGTGGTGCCCTACATTACAGTCCCTCAAAAGCCTGTGGCCTATTCCTGGCCTGCTGCATACTGCACAACATGGCCATTGACCATGGGATAGCTGTCGAGGCAGATGAGGGCAACAGTAGTGGGGATGATGGAGACAATGAGCCAGAGGGTGGTGGACAGCCACCCCCTGAGCAGAGGGACTACCAACTCCTGCAGCAGGCACGCCACTGTGACACTGTCGCACAGGAACACTTTGGCGAACGCAGGTAGGTGATGCAGTACACATGCATGGGCCACACAGACAAATACAGCACACATGCAGGGATGTGCATGGTGAGTGGCATGCGTACACAGAGGCACGATGCAAGGGTAGGGGGGTCAGTGGCACACAACCACACACAGCAACACACTCACACACACACACACGCACACACACGCATATGCACCCACCCACACAGACATTGGAATGTGGTGTGGATCAGATGCATGGCACCAGTGCACAGGTGTAACCGGTGCTAGACTGCCCTCATCATGCCCACGCCACATGGTCCAGCGGCCGGGCATGCACACACACACACACACACAGGAAGCATGTGGCACATCTTACAGGCACGCCACCATTGGGTAAGAGGGTAAGACTTGTCTGTTTGCAGATGACACCAAGATCTGCAACAGAGTAGATGATCCAGATGGGGTGGGCAGAATGAGAAGAGATCTGGATAAACTAGCAGAATGGTCAGAAGAGTGGCAACTGGGATTTAATGCAAAGAAGTGCAAAATCATGCACATAGGGAAGAGAAACCCTGAAGCCACTTATAGGCTGGGAGGGGAGTTGCTAGCAGTCACAAAGGAAGAAAGAGACTTGGGCATCATCATCACTGATGACCTGAAATCATCCAAGCAGACCTCTAAAGCAGTAGGTAAGGCTAGGGGGTGTTAGGGTGTATTAGTAGGGGTATCACAAGTCGTAAGAGGGAGGTAATAATCCTCTGTACAAGACATTGGTTAGGCCCCATCTGAGTACTGCGTGCAGTATTGGAGGCCACACCTCCAAGGACATTAACCAAATTGAGGCAGTCCAGAGAAGGGCAACAAAATGGTGCAGGGACTGCATCAGAAGACATATGAGGACAGATTAACGGAGCTCAATATGTATACCCTTGAGCAAAGGAGGGAGAGAGGTGATATGATCGAGACATTTAAACACCTTAAGGGCATAAACAAGGTGAAAGAGTCTAACATGTTTAAATATAAGAAAAATAGCAGGACAAGAGGACACAGCATGAGATTAGAGGAGGCCGATTAAGGGGGAATGTGAGATTCTTCACAGAAAGGGTGGTAGATGCATGGAATGGCTTACACAAGAAGTAGTGGCTATGAATACAGTGCAGGGCTTCAAACAGGCATGGGATAGGCATAAGGGAGCAATACAAATGACTATGAATAGATCGGTCACTGACATAGCAAAGGCCGATGGCACATTTATAAGGTAGAAAAAGAAATGGGCAGACTGGATGGGCCTTGCGGTCCTTATCTGCCGTCAACTTCTATGTTTCTATGTTTCTATATTGGTATGGTGCACACACACCGCCCATGGATGCACAGGGCATCAACCGCAGACTGCGTTCAGGGTAGCATTCAGATCAGGAAAGCCACACGGTACCATGGCCACGAGGGCAGCAGTGCTGCAGCCAGTCTGCAGCCACAGGCTGTACATCAGCTGGGGGGGTGACCAACAGCCCCCTAGGGATGGAAGTGCAGGACAGCGACTGTGTCCTTGTGGGGGGGTGTGCAGGTGCCTAAACAGCCCAGCCTTAGGTGTGCCTGGGATGCCTACATCCGACTGTGATGGGGTCGCCCGATGCTGGGCCTGTGGAGTGGACAGCACACTGAGGAGGGTCTCCTGTGCATGGCCATGCCCTGTGGCAGCCAGCAACGCAAAGCCTTCCACATTTGCACTGGCAATGTGATCCAAGGATGCAGTCGTGGCCTCCTGCATGCGTTGCATCCCCTCCAAGGTCTGTGCAGTGCCCCTGTCCTGCTGCTCGGCTAACTGGCACACCTCCACATGCAGTGCACACAACCCAGTGGCGAGCAGTACCTATTGCTGAATGGACGCCCACAGCAGTCGGGTGTGCTCAGCCAGACGGTCTGCATCCTGGGGCTCCCGGGTGGGACGCTGATCATCTAGGGGTGACCTGCCATGCTGCATGATCCCCCTCTCTCGTGGATGCTGCACAGTGGGGTATGCAGGGGGAATGGGTACAGCAGGTACACCAGCGGCGGCCTCTGTGTCCGGCTGTCCAGTGGCACCTGCTGCCATCGCCCATCCAGCAGCTGTACACCACCCAGCACCTGCACGGCCACACCACCACCACCAACACAGGGCACATCTGTGGCACCACACACCACCGCACCCGCATTGGTGGCAGGCAGTTATGTCACTGCTGGTATTGCATTGGGCATGGTAACTGGCTGTGCTGCCAGAAGGGTCGACATGCCCACAATGTCGCCCATGTTATCCAGGATGTGTGTAAAGACATCATCAGAGTCAGACCCCACCCTGATCTGTGTCTCTGCACACAGGACACCAAGGCTGTCATCCTGCAGGATCACATCCAGGGCCTCATCAGACCCTAGGCCAAGGTCACCCACAGGCACTGTGGTGCTGATCTGTGGCCTGTCGGGCCCCCAGATGCTGATGGATGTTGATGATCCATCCTCCGGGGCCGTGCCAGCATCCACAGGTGCTGCTGCCACTGCCAGCACACCATCCTCTGCACGGAGGTGTGCTGGTACTGCAAGAGAAGGATGGCATGTCAGTGATGCACTGCCCAGATGAGCCCCCCCCTACACTGCTGCTGCATGCGTCCTGCAGCATGGCATGCACATTCGTGCGCACACGTGCCCATGACATGCAGGACAGCCGCATGCACATCAGCACGCCTGTGTACGCACCCTCTGGGCCACCAGCATTGCATGGCTGACATACATACCATGCAGTGATGGGCTGCCACCCATCTGGAAGCCTCCTCGAGGCACACCGTCCACAAAGGTGCAGCGGATAGTGGCTGCCACCAACTCCTCCGTTGGTGTCAGTGTGGGTGCATCCACTGACCCTCCTCTGGTGGCATTCCGGGACGCTGTGATGGCTGCCACCTTCTCCTTTATGTGCCACCTGTCTCTCCCAACCTTCTTGCAGCACTCCTGTGTTGACCACTGGTGGCTGCCGTGCTGGTTGGCATAGGTCGCCACCTCCTCCCATGCAATTGCTCTGTCCTGTGGTGTGCCCGTGGCACCACTCAGCAGGGCCTCCCTGTTGAGGTAGACCTCGAACAGGGCATCCGTCTCTCCCTTCGTGAAGTTAGGCCTGCACTTCCCTGCTTCTTGCCCTCCTTCTGTGCCGACATGTTGCCTCCTGTGAACAAGAACAGCACAGTGTGTCACTGGCAGCATCTTCCTGGTCCATCCCACCTTGCAGTGCTGCATGCCCCAGTGTACTGCTGCGGCACCCACCACTTACCCATCAAGGTTGCATTACTGGTACATGGCCTGTGCTGTTCCGTGGCGCTTATGAGGCGCAATGCATGCAAATGAGGTTGTGCACAATGGTAATGACATGCTAATGTGCCCCACTGTGCCACGCATTGGCTGATGAGCTAATTTGCATGTGGTGTCTGAATATCGAGAGGTTGCGCTGTGTGCAATGGGATTGCATCAGAGCAAGCTGGGCGCAATGCAAGTGCATGTGTAGTGCACGGGCCTGCAGTGTGCTTGTGTGGAACACTGTCATACTGTCAATTGCACACCATGCATGGACAGCAAAATGCATCACTACTGCACATGCTGCATATGATGGTACGTGCCATATCGCGTACGTTCACCCTGTGCACTGGTGGGTGACCTCTGACCCCTAGATTGCCTCCATGACCCTGTGACCCCACCAGGCCACATCTACTGCACATGTCCAGCACTGTACGATGGCTGGGCACTGCGCATCCTCCCACCCATCACGCATCCGGCACCTGTGGCAGCCACATGCGCCTGTAGCCGCCAGTTTGTTGCCAAACTGAGCAACAGCCATGCCACAGGGTCAGGGATGCCGTGCCTGTAATTGGAGTGATCTGGAGGTCATCAACCTCATCACTTGAGTTGAGTCCTACAGCCAACAGCTTTTGGCCAGGTGCCACTGCAGCAGGCCAGGGGCAGTGTGTGGCAGGCCATTTCAGTCAGCCTGGAGAGGAGAACAGGGGTTCCAAGAACAGCTGGGCAGTGCAGGCAATGCTATGGTGACCTGATGCGGAGGGACCCTGACCGGCTCTGGAGGTTACAGGCATGTGTCAGGCATGGTGCAGTGCCACAGTCAGGTAAGTCTACCCATGTGGCATGTCTGCCCTGGTGCTGTACTGTGTTGTTGACTTTACAACAAAGCTAATATTATATTATAAAAACTTGTACCACCATACAAACATTGATTTAAAGGGTACCTAAACAAGCAGTTTTTTAAAACTGCAAACTCCAAAATCTGGTTTCATAGCAAGGTAAAGCAAAGGTTGCTTTTTACGTTTATACTAAAACTGCATTTATGTAAATAACATAAATGCAGTTTCATAGCTTTTTAAAAATGTAAACATCAGCCTTTCACTTTCAAAAAGCAGCCTTGGTTTCTCCGTAAGATGTCTGCCAAGTATGTTAAGTGATAAGTCATGATGACATCATCGGAGTCAGGGACTGAGACCCACATAGATTCCTATAATGCTAACTAGTTCTTCTTTCCCTCTTTGTTTTGAATTGTTGTACCAGAATGATCAACACCATATATTACCTCATGGATTATTTTGGTCAGTACACGTTAGGCTAGAAGTTTGTTCATTTTGTTTACTTTAACTTGCTGAAAATGTTTTGCAATCCAGCTGACTTTCTCTTTGGCAAATCGCAGTACAGTACAACGCGTCAAATACCTGATGATCTAGTGGTTATGTGATGTCCTGAATTTGTTTTTTTGTTAACCAGGAGAGACACACTAAGCTGAAAGCTTGATTACAGGTGTGGACTGGGAGCACAAGGAAGTTTAATGACTTGCTCAGGGTCACACAGCAAAGTACTGATCTGATTCAATTCCAAAACTCATGCTCTCTTGTTAATCCACAAATAAGGCTTTCTTTTTCAACATGAGCCCCCTGCACCTTGGCTGCCCTCTGTCGAACACCCCACCATCCAAACCCTGTCCTTAGTACTGCCTGGGGCTGCATATGTGCTTATGATCTCATGAAGAGAATTATCACACCTCGGATTGTAATCGTGTGCCTCAGAGAATTGTGCCACCAATACCGATACACATCATCAGCTGACACTGTTAAAAATGCCTCCCAAATTACTCTCCAGTCCACTTTCTCAGTGTTTGACTTCTGTTCCCACAGCAAACAATGAGTGGATTGCCACCCTTCTGCACAGTGAAGGTAGTATGTACAGTTCCCTGTTGTGTTCTTTTCACCTCCACATTAACCAACAACTAGGTCTTCCTGGAGGGCCAAGCAATAAGCATTATGACCCACCAGGAAAAACTGCTGCTCATGCCCTCGTAAGGGCTGCACTTACAATGGATAACAATATTATTAGTAGGAGAGGCATACTAATACCCTGAGCGAATCCACCCGGCTTCCAGTGTCAGCCTACTCCTTTACCTGTGATCTGCAGAACCCTGCAGGACAGTTTCTAGCAATTCTTTTCCAGTACTTTTCTGTGCTTTACTCCACAATACAAGTTGGCTGGCTACCACCCTTCCAAATGTTGAATGAGCTATAAACAACTCCCTCAATACTGTCCTAACAAACATCAGCATCCCTCCCCCCACCTGAGGGTAATCTCCCTTCACTGAATTCAAATAACAGTTTAGGAGCAGCCCTGCCACGCTGAGTATTTGTCATTGCATGCTGCTCTCATCCACAGTCAGGTAGTGATCATGATGCTGGCAGGCCCACATTTCAGATCTCACAGTAATCTGCTCAACGTCCTCCTTCCTGTCTTCAGCTAACCTGAATATAGCTGTACCCTGCTGGAATGGCCTCTTCAGTCCCTCTCTGGCATTCATTCTTCTCACCTGCTCCCCTCACCAAAAACTGGTGCACTCACTACCCTTCCACATCATGAATGTGGTTAGTACAGTCTCCGTGTTATTTTTACATATTAATAATAAACATGATCTTCTGGTAAGCCAGGCTGATAGCAGCATGGCACAAGTGGAAAAATGCTTTCCTACCCATATAAGATCTAAACCACCAATGATTAGGCACTATTAACTGACATGCCTAATGATGCGCACACCAGTCATTTAATAGTGCCTAATCAAAGGTAGCCTAGATCTTTTAAGTATAGGAAAGCCCATCATTCCCCTTGTTCCTCATTGCTATCAGCCTAACTTACTGGAAAGATATGTTTATATTTGATATGTCAAAAAAAACAGGGACTGTACTACTTGCATTCATGATGCAGAAAGGTAATGAACTCACCAGTTTTCGATGTGAGGAGGAGTAGTGAAGAATGAATACCAGAGGGAGACTGAGAAGGCCACTCTTGCAAGGTACTGCTATATTCAGGGAAGGGGGAAGACAGAAGGAGAGAAATATGAGCAGATTACTGTGAAAAATAAGATGTGGGGCTGCCAGCACCATGATCACTACCTGACCCCATTGTCCTGGCCAACATTCCCCTTCCCATAAAACCAGTTCATGCAACTGCCCAAGGCTATGTGTGGATATTAATGTATGATATGGCTGCCACTACACATTCAGTCACTTCACTACCAGTCTAGTATTGCTTGTAAAGCACTTTGGGATACAATGTGTATGAAAAACACTATATAAATGCAGATTCTTATTATTCTTATTATTTCTCATGGAAAAAGAAGACAAGGCAAGCATATATTTGATTTTCAAGAAAGTATGAACTCTAACTTTGGACTGCACAAGAACTTTACTACAAAAAAGTGGTTGATCTAGGGGGTGGTGAAGGGTGTGGCTGCACCCCCTTCCCCACATTGTAACATACTTGCTGCTGCTGCTGCATTTCACTTTGTTGAAGAAGTCCGATTTATTGATTGTACAAATGTTTACATTCAAACTATGGATTATATTTATAGGTTCTGTCACAAACGTACTGGCAAAGAATGATAGCAGAAAATATAAAGGTTTAATAAAAATGTTAAAAAGTGCATATTAAGTCTGCACACCACCCCAGCACCCCCATTGTAGCATCCTGGATCCACCATAACCACTAGACCACCAGGTTATTCAAGATTTGTACTGTGCTGTGGTTTGCCACCAAGAAAGTCGGTTGGATTAAAACACAATTTCAGGATGTTAAAGTAAACAAAACGAACAGAACCATGGCTTAACATGTGCATTATACAAAATAATGCATATGGTTTTGACCATTTGGGTGAAACAATACTATACAGGGGAACTGCCTGGACTGGTGGTAGTTCAGGTGGATGTTAAAGATCCCATGGCACTTATCGAAAAAAGTAGGGGTATGTTTATTAAAATCATAAAAAGCGCAAAATAACATACAAAAGAAATACATCGCAATATAATACAGAAGTTTATACAATAAGGTCAAAAAAAGGAAAACCAGAGAAAAGTCTCGTGTTATCGTAAACAAGAAATACAAAACAAGACCAACAGAAACAAATACAATCAGAAATAGGGAACTAAATTAATAGAATTTCCAACATCGTTCCCAAATATTTCGTTTAAGGACTTTCCTTTCACCTTCCTTAAGATGATCGATATGAGCTAATACTTTTGTAAATAATTCTTCAGGGGTGAGAGAACATTGTTGAAACAAAAACCAACACCTAATCTGCCATATCCAATACAAAATCACAACTGCAATGAGATGTAAAGTACTAGAATCACATGCGTCCCATAAAGCCGGAAATAAACCAAAAAACAAAGCTCTTTGATCCCACTTACACCATACTTTGTTCCAAAAGTGACGACGCCACAAAAACCAAAAATGCAAAATAAAGGGACACGGAAAATATAAATGATCCATAGTCTCAGTAAGGGTTGTACAGGAAGACCGGAAACAATACCTATCTGTCAATTGTTTGTGTTTGTGATTCCCTCGTACATTAATCTTACCATGGACTCCCAACCAAGCAATGTCCCACATAGCCACAGGGATCCTATTATCAATAAGTCGATTTCCAATCCGAACCTTTTCTGACAGAATAAAATCCGGAAAAACTTCTTCTGAAAAATAAGACTCTATTATCACTGTATACAACTTTTTACGAGAAAACTCTGTAACCATGGAAACCGTAATACTCCATTGCCTAATCATATAAAACACTATAACCCAATCTGAGGACAAAACATATTTCCGTCTATTTTTATGTATGAAACTCTCCAGAAGCCATTCTTGAAAAATTTCCGAAATGGAAACATGGACTAAAGGAATCCAAAACTGTGGGGAATTAAGAACTAAAGGCTTTAAATTAGTGGGGAAAAAAAAGAGAATAAAAAAATACTATCGGGTGAACCATATTTACCCCGTCGATAATTATTCAACAAATAATTCCTTTTAACTGGATTTAGACGGCTACCCCAAAAACAAGAAAAAAAAAGGCTTAAAAGAGGCAAAAAAAACCATTTGGGTAAAGGAAAAATACACGCCACATGTAAAAATAAAGGCAACAGGCAAGTTTTAATCAAAAAAATCCATTTCTTCTTCCCCATAAACCATTTATTCCATTTACACACCTTTTCCCTGCCCTTATTTAAACATATTTTCCAGTTATACTGAGCCACATCTGGTACACCAAAATAAATACTCAATAGCTGATGTGGAGAATCCACTAACCGAATACCTCCAATAGAAGAAACCTCCACCACAGTTGGAGCCAAAGAAAAACACACACTCTTCCGTAGGTTTAAACTTGAACCAATAATAGATAAGAAAACTGGGAGAACCGCACATAATAAACAACCCACCCGTATAGTCGGCACCAAAACACATAAATCGTCAGCATAACAGATTACTTTCTGAGTACTAAAACCGAGACCCGAAATCCCCAAAAGTCTGGGGGACCTATAAAGTAATCTAATAATGGGGTCCAATGCTATGACAAACAATAATGGACTCAAGGGACAACCTTGGCGGACTCCCTGGCGAATGTAACAAGGTGGTCCAATCCATCCATTTACATAAGGCCTCACGTAAGCTAATGAATAACACAACGTGAGCCAATTAATATAAATCTGAGGAAACCCATAAGCTCGAAGAGTCAACCAAATAAATTCTTGTGATACCCCATCAAAAGCTTTTGATAAATCAAAATTAAATAAAAAACCCTGTATAACTCCACGATGTCCCTGAGAAAATAATTCTCTCACCAAAAGCAAAGCATCTCGGATGGACCTACCGACAACTGAACAATACTGAAATGGTGAAATTAAAAAAGGCAAAAATTTCAAAAGCCTGTTCCCCAATAATTTAGAAAAAAATTTATCATCTATATTCAACAAAGTAATCGGTCTCCAATTCCCCAAATCAGATTTATCACCCTTTTTATTAAGAAAAAGCATCAAACCTTCATACATTTGGTCTGATAAATGATCTTCAGTCAAAAAAGCATTAAATACGGCTAAGAACTGAGTCGGCATAAAGGTCCATAAAGATTTATAAATTTCAGACGACAACCCATCACACCCAGGAGCCACCTTATCTTTAAGACCACAAATAACCACCTTCACTTCCTCCAATGTAAAAGGGGCTACAACCTCCTGTTGCTGGGTTAATGTTAAGGTAGGGACATCCGATGCTTGCAGCAATATCGCCATTTCAGGGGTTTCTGATACTGGAGATTCAAACATGTGTTTCACATATTTAGTAACATATTCCATGATATGTAATTTCCCTGTAACTAACTTTCCCTGATTATCAAGAAGTTGAGACATCTGTTTATCATGAAATTTCTCCCTAGTAATGTCAAAAGGGTTGAATTGACTCTGCTTCCCAGAAGTCAGAAATTTTTGTTCAAAAACCATAGATTTCTGTCTATCATACTGTACTTTCGTCAGAGCTACTTTAACCTCTTGCGTACGGACAGTACAATCAGAATGAGACAAATAAGATGTTGTAAATAATGCAAGTAATTTGGTTCGAAGTACTTGAGAGGTATGGTGTCTAGTGTCAGCTAACCGTCTAGAATAAAATTTAAAACAGGCCACTAAACACTGTTTAGTATCAATCCACCAATCAATCACAGAATCATAGAGGAAAACCACAGAAGTACGGTCAGAGACTAAGTCCAAAAAACCTTGGTGAAAGTCCAGAATCAATAATAAGGATGCATTAATCCACCAAACCCCAGGCCCCTGTGAAAGTACTTCCCCCCCAAATAAAGCTGCAATCCCAATAAATGATGATCAGAAGTTGCCATAGGTACTACTACACCCTTAACTTCCTCAACAGTCCGTGAACACAACCACAAATCTATCCGAGATGTCAAGCAACCTTTCGAAAATGTGTGTATTGAATTTTGAGCAAACACATCAACTAAATCCATCTCCGCAAGAATAGTACGCAATGCTTGGGTGTCACAATATACTTTTTTAGGGGGCTTAACATCTAAACTAGTGTTAAAGTCTCCACCCCATAAAATTATCCTATTGGTAAACAAATAGGGTTTAATCAACCGGAAAAGCTGTACCCTAGCAGCTTTCTGTTGTGGAGCATAAATGTTAATAAATCGATAAGGTAAATCATTCCATAACACATCCAACAACAACACTCTCCCTGGAGCTAAATCCACCAATTTCTGCAAAATAAACCCAGACGTGGTAAAACAATGCCCAATACCTGAACAAAGGTCCTGGCCTAGAGACCAATAAGAGGGTCCTAACCCCCAATCTCTTGTGGCTGTAGCAGCCTCCCCAGTAGTATAAAGCCTAACGTCCTGTAAGAAAAAAACTCATAAGATAAACTATGTAAAGCTGCAAAAGTAGCTGTACGTTACACTGTGATCGAATACTATTAACATTTAGACTAGCTAATCGAACAGAAGACATGAAAAAGAAAAAAGGAAAAAAAACAATAATGAAAGGGACCAAATCATTTCTTTCTCCTGGTTCTAGTAACTTTCTTCTTTAAGGCAGTTCCTGAATTATCAATCGGGGGTACAGGTGGAGGGGAAGCCACAGGAATAGAAGAGGAAGGAAGGGAGTCCACCAACTCTTCCTCATCCATAACATCACCCCAACTCTGCAAAGGTTCATAAGGATTAGCTACTGGAACTGAAAATGGAGACACTTCCGCCACCAGCTTGGTGGAACAAAGTTATCTAGCAACTGGGGGTGAGATTCCCAAAACCTCTCCTGACTCCAATTCCTCAGTTACTGGAAGAGGAGGGGACTGATCAGGGGGAAGGACTGAAACAACAAGTAAAGGGGGAGACTCCTTGGGAGGGATTTTCGGGGCATCGAAACGTCTCGGGAGTTCCGGGTCACCAATTGATGGTGGAACCAAAGGGTTAGTGACTTAGAAGTGTGAACCGGACCTTGGCAGGGAGTCGGGGGAAGTCCGAGAAGAAACATAGGACTTAGCAAGGTAAGAAACATGTTCAGCATAATCAGAGGTATTATGGGCTGCCCAAGGACAAGCCATAAAAACATGGGTACTTTCTCCACATAAATTACAAGTAGGGGGGACAGTACAGGACAAAACTGAGTGTCCCAACATCCCACAGGATGCACATTTCAGTTGGTCACAATCTGAACTCAAATGAGACAGTGAACCACATCTATAAGAAGAGCGGGGCTGACCGGGATAGGACAAAATACCACGGTCCCTCCCTAAATAGAAACAATTTGGGAGATGTTGAATCCCAGCCTCAGTCATTTTAAGTTGCACATTAAATTTCCACCCTCCCGTCCAAAACCCATTATCATCAATCAAAGCATGAGGCACCCCATTAACTGTACAGCATTGTTCCAACCAATACAAAATATCCAAGACATTTACTCCTTCATTATGAAAAAAAAC
This sequence comes from Neoceratodus forsteri, assembly GCA_016271365.2. Taxonomy (NCBI): domain Eukaryota; kingdom Metazoa; phylum Chordata; order Ceratodontiformes; family Ceratodontidae; genus Neoceratodus; species Neoceratodus forsteri. Next base: position 316,103,915 of record CM028129.1, read on the forward strand.
AGTAATCACTTTAGCAGTTGGTCTAGTAATGGGTATAACCACAAAGGGTTTCCAAATAGGGTCTATACGAGCAGCATAATACGCAGTCCAGAATTTATCTAACAAAGCTGCTGAATGAAAAGAAATGTCAAAATTATGGTCCCCAGAAGAATGAATAAAGGCATAAACCTCCGAAGGCCTAATTCTCAGAGTCAATAATTAAAGTATTACCCACATAATTACGGTCTGGGGTGAGGTCCAAACCCCCATTATAATAAATATGTGCTACAAAACGTTTTCTAGCAGGGACATCTGCATTTTTAAATAGAGAGGCATAACTGTCTGGTTTTGTAGAATCAGTCTGAAGGGGTCGATGAATAGTGCTGCCTACTGGATCGTCCGGTAGAACTGCTTCCAATGCCTGGATACACTGACCTGATAGAGGAGCCGCAGTCTGATGGTCCGGAGAGCCAGTAATGTCACCAGTAGCAACCTGCTCAGGAGCCAAAGAAGCAGGTAGAACTAAGTCCGATAATGGAGACTCCAAATCAGGGCCAGGAACGACCAAAACGAGATCCCCAGCAGCAGTACAGGCAGGCGGAAATGACGAAATGGTGTGGTCCGGTTCCGAAACAAGCCCTCCTACCATAGCCTGCAACAGCAAAGGTTCCACCAGCTGGTTCAATCCGTTCCCCGGCAAAGGGATATCAGGGTCAGGAATCCAGGCAGTCGGGGTTTTCACCCACCCCGCACCTTCCAAAGCCGCCTCAGGAAACCAAGCGGCATGCCGGGCCGAAAATGGAAACAAGTCGTCATCCGAAGTAGCAGCCGATGCACCCGACTTATCACACATCGGGTTGTCTGCCGCTTGCACATTACTTTTTTTGCAACACCAAGAGGGGCTATAGGACAACATTCCTGGCATTTCCTCTTCTTGTCATCCTCCGTGGTCAGAACTGCAAAGGGGTCAAGCACCGCAGTATCCAAAGGACAAGCCATAGCACCACCAGGCCGAGCCGAATCTTCCCCAGGTAAGGGAGCACTCAATACAGCCAGGTCATCCATTAGAACAGGTTCTTCAGCAAGAATTGCCACATATTCCATAGAGCACTCCTCCAACACCTCCTCACACTCCACCACCTCAGACATACTGAGCCTTAGTCCAGTCGTCACAAGGGGGCCCCCTACCACAAGAGTAGGGGAATTTCCCCGGTGTCCTGGCCAAATTTCCCTCATTCACTAAAAAAAATACCATCAACAGCTTAATCTGGTTCAAGGTCAGTTGGCATTCATCTGTATCCCCCTCCCCCGGGTCGTGCCTGAAAATAGGCAGGATTTGTCTAGTGCACTTACCCAGTCAACAAAAGCTAAATAAATAAAAAAGAATTAGTTAGACTATAGAGAGCCATACAGCTCTCTGACTTTGGCTCCAACTATGTCATCACTTAACACATTTGGTGGCCATTTTAGGAAGCAGGTAAGACAGTTTTTTGAAATTGGAAGGTTGATTTTACAATTTTCAAATGCTCTGGAACCACATTTAGGTAAATTATATGAATGTAGTTTTAGCATTAATCAATACAGCAGCCTTTCCTTTAGTCACCTACGGAGTCAGATTTTTAAATAGTTTGTTGTCAAAATGTTGTTTAGGGATCCTTTAATCATTCATACAACATCCAGTCTTGCAAGGGAGTTTTATTTATCTAAGAACTGCATAAAAAAGGATGATCTATATGTCACAGTTCTAAAGACTGGTTTTCGCAATTTAATTTAAAATTTATGAGCCTATGTTACATTTTGTGAACCCAGGCTCGTAACTTTGGTAACTTTCAATATTTTTACCCCAAATTCCTCAGCTGCAGCCCTATTGGCTCTGGCCAGATTTTGTTTCTGTTCTGCAGTGAGGGTTCCACCTGCATGTAGTCAGTTGAGTTAGTAGCTTTCAAGTACAGATGCAGTGTGTTAGAGGAAAGTGCAATCTCTCTATATATTTTTTTACACTTTGTTTATGCGTCTCTCGGCCACGGCATCTCTCAGAGGTGCTGTCTCGGCCAGGCACCTCTACTCCCCTGCCTGAAGTTCTTTTTCCCTCCAGCACCGCCCCCAGATGGACTTTCCAGCCCTCCCAGATCACTCCCACCGGGGAAGGGCCTTCTTCTCCTATCTGTTGGCCTTTCTGAGATTAGAGGGTCTGTCTGGTGGGGGACTCAGACAGCCTTCGGGGAGAGAGCCCAGCGATGGGGATGTGGGTGCCTGCCACTGGAGCCATCATCGCCTCCCTAGACCGAGCAGGAATTTTCTTCTCTTGGTTGCCCCTTGATGTCCTAGGTACTATGTGCTGACATCCGCTGCAGCTCGGCCCCTGTGTCTGCAGCGTTGCCTGTTCCTTGAGCTGCCCCCGACCATCATCAGGGGCCGCCCAGGAGCGCTGCAATCCCAAGATCCCTCCCCAGAAAGGGAGAGCAGTCCTCTGGATGCTCAATCCCTTCCCTACCCTGTCAAGCTCCGGTGGCCTGAGCTCATTCCCGAACTCAGGTGTGACGCGAGGTGTGGTATCCAGCGCCTCAACCCTCAGCGTCACTGGGCCGGCTCAAGGAAAGTACAATATGTCTGCATCTTTTTCTTGTTAATGCTTATCTTTAGAATTCTAGGTGACCTTTTAGTTCATGCAGACTTGCTGAATAGTGAGATTCCTTACTGTATAACTTCTGCTCCTATAGCTCAGTGATAGACTTATGATCTAGAAGAATTAGGGTTGAAAGTTAAATCTTGAGACCCAGATTTGGGGAGCATGAGGCTGCAATGCTGGGGAGTACAGTACCTCAGAAATGACTCCAGTAGTAATGCATGAGCAGCTAAGGCCATGCAAACAAACAAGGCTGCACTGCACGCATGACAAGCTGAACTTTCAACAACAGTTTGCAGTTTATTGTTTTATGTATTTGTTAAAAGTTTAAAAATGCAGGAAGGTTCTCAAGAACCTTCTGGTAAGGGAAAACATAAAAACAAAATCAGACCTAGAAGAGTTAGAAGAGTGATCAAGGAGGTGGCAGCTATGATTCAATGCAAAGCAGTGCAGGGTTATGCAACTGGGGCCCAGGGCATTGGGGGGGGGATACACACTTGGAGAAGAAGTACTAGAGGTCACAAGGCAAGAGAGGGACCTGGGAGTTATCATTACTGATGACCTGAAGGTGGTGAAGCAGTGTTAGAAGGCAGTGGAGAAGGCAAACCAAATATTTGGATGCACAGGGAGGATTATCACCAGCAGAAGGAGTGAGGTAACACTTTCCCTGTATACTGTACTTCACTTGTGAGGCCCCACCTTGAGTACTGTGTGCAGTTTTGGGGGCCCACCTTCCACAGGACAGGGAAATGATGGAGACAGTGCAGAGAAGAGCAACCAAGATGGTGTAGTTACTGCACTGGAAGATGTTTCAGGAGAGGCCTAAGGAATTAAAATTGTACTCCCTGGAGGACAGAAGGAGGCGGGAGGATATGATAGAGACATTTAAATATCTCAAGGGAATAAACAAGGTACAGAAGGAGAGTATTTTGCAGAGAAAAGGATGTTCTAAGACTAGGGGTCACAGTGTGAAGTTGGAAGGGGTTGGATCAGGGGTGACGTGAGGAATTTCTTTACAGAAAGGGTAGTGGATGACTGACACAGCCTCCCGGCCGAGGTGGTGGGGGTAAATACAGTCACAGATTTTAAGAGTGCATGGGACAAGCACATAGGTATCTTGGATAATGTAAGATGGTGGGCAACAGCCCCCCAGTAGTGGCTTGGGTAGCACTATTGGGGGGAATTTTATGGGCAGACTTGGTGGGCCAAGTGGTCCTTATCTGTGAACAGAATCTGAATCTATGAAAAAACAAAATTAATACAATGTGCAAAATATATGTGCAATTACATCTAATTCAAAGAACAGCAGTCCAAAGAAAATATATAATCACAGTGACCACTTACTTGCTGCATGCATGCCCCATGCATGCACTTGGTTCCAACTTAACACAAAATACATGCTTGCAGTATGCATGCCACCAAGGCAGCTTCATGCTTGCAGTCTGCAAGTATTTTGCATAATTGTTTCTGTAAGGGTAGTGGCTGCCTTCTGCATTGACCACTGTAATCTGCTTCAGAGAAGGCTCAGTTCTGCGGTCACTACAGCCGAATAAATTAACAGGCTTTCCTTACTGGCATTTCAACATCTCATTTTTATGGCTTATAGTGGGCCCAAATCCACAGGTCACCATAAAGCCACTTACTGCCTATGTGCCATAGCACGTGATGGTGACATTTCAATGTCACTTGCCTCTTCTTCAGGGTTCCTAAATGTATTTGGGATACTGGCACCTCAAGTGTGCCAGAAGAAATCATTTGCAAGGAGGACTTTTTGTTGCTTTGAACTCTGACAAGCTTTTTCCTCTGAGTCTGGGTTGGGTAAAGGAGCCAGCAATAAACGTTCTATATTTACACATTTTTCCTATGCGTGATACTGTTTTGAAATAAAATAACCAGTTTTTAAAAATCCTTTTTTATGCAAACTAGATGTACTTTCCCATGAGTGTTGCACCAGGTTAATGCAAGGCAGAGTGGAGCAGGTTGGATTTTCTTTGTAGTTCACTATTCACTTGGCTGTATGTTCCCCCCAACCCCAGTACTCCCCTTTTTTTTTCTAATGTGCTTCTTTGGTCTGTGGCCCTTTTATCAGGGTACCCCAAATAAGATTTTCTAGGACTGTTTACAACCCCAGGAATCCTAACTACCGCTGCCCTTACTAATTTGTCTGCTTATCTGTGTCAGCTGTTATTTATTAGCTCCACCTTTACATACGAACATACGAAATTGTCAGCAGAAACAGGCCATGATGGTCTATATAGTCTGCTTGAGTGTGCAGCTCAGTTTAGATCTTTGGAGCTGCTCTCCCCCCCACTCCTCCTGGAGTCATCCACTCTCCCCTCCCCTTCCCAGAGTTGATTGCTCCCATTCTGATTTTCTTTTACAACCTGCGGGGTGGGGGAGGGTTTAAAAAGGATGTGAGGAAGTATTATTTTCCAGAAAGAGTGGTTGAGCCATGGAATGTTCTGCTGGCAGAGGTGGTGAGGCCAAATTCTTAAATGGATTCACAAACAGCTAGGATAGAGTCAAGGGATATTAGCTATTCAGCGGAAAGTGGGGGCGGAAATACCATTAACAAAAGGGGGAATAGTATAAGTGAAGACCTCACAGAGAAAATAGATCCTGGGGTATGACAGGATAACATGGGCTGGATGGATGAACCTTCAGTCTTTTTCTGCCTTCATCGTCGATGTTTCTATATATAACATATCATCGCACCCAGCTACCTCTGTTCTTTTTTTCCTGCCCTTGAAGCACATTCCTCCTTCAGAGTCAGAACTTTGGGCTCTGCTTACACAGGCCTTTATTGTATTCGGTTTCTTCTCAACACTATCTAATGCCCAGACCATTGTTTCGCCATTGCCCCTGCAGCAACCAGATTTTCCAAAAGGACAGCCACCATGTGTGCTGCCTGCCTAGGGCCTGATCATGATTCTTCTTGATGTCACGCTTGTTGGAACAAATAGGTCCCTCTGACTGGACCAGACAGCTGGGTGCAGCTCCTTGCTTCACTAAATAGGTAAGCGGGCTCTTTCACTAGTCACTGTCCTTACTTCGGTGTTAGATTCTTCATCCATCTCTCCAGTTCATTGCCCTGACAGAACCTGGTATGATGGTGACTGTTTCTAACAGTAGTTTAATGGTGATGTCTTACAAGTCTGCAATCACCTCGCTCTTGAAGTCTGTCTCAGAGATGGAGTAAGGAATTACATGTTAATTCACACTCTGCCATCATGGCTTAGGACTGGGTCTTGAAGTGTGCCATTTCTGTCAGTCTCAACACCCTCTGGGAAGTTGCCGCTGTAGGTCTCTAGGGCTTTCTTTCAGCATTTGAAGCGTATTTTGGCACCCATTGTGCTGTTTCCCGGTGCCATGCCCAGTGTCTTCCCCAGTGCTGCACTTGGCACCATCCTCTGTACCAATCTCTCACTAATGCTGCAGCTAGGTGCTGCATTGATGGCTTTCTTACTGATATCGCAGACATTACTCATTCCCTCACTGCGTACTAGAGTCCACACGCCGCAAAGGACTCATCATTGGGGCAGTGAACCGATCCTTCATTTGCCATAGCAGGTGTGTCTCAGACACTGTCTGTGTCCACTATTGCTCAGCCTCTGCCTCCACTCAGGAAGCTGATAAACGGGAAGGGGAAATTATTTAACCAAGAAAGGCACACTAAGCCGAAGCTTGTTTCCAGGTGTGACCTGGGAGCACAAGGAAGTTAAGTGACTTGCTCAGGGTCACGCAGTATGCAAGTGGGGATTGTGGTATTCAAACCCAGGTCTCCAGGTTTGCAGCTCAGAGCCATATATCATTGCGCTATACTGCCTCCTCATAACAAAGAAACGCAGCAGCCTCGAGGTTAGGGAGAAGGTGGTAAGCTGGGTATCAAATATTGAGCAAAGAGGCGGCTTTCTGTAAACACTACCAGTGCTTCCACATAAATGTAAATACAAGAATCCAGAGAGTGGAGCAGCACAGTACACCCACAAAAGACCTTAAAAGCTAGATCAAGTTAAATAATCTTTATTACATAAAACAAATAGACAAGCAACACCCGCAACTGCCAGAATTTCATGTATTTCTTACGCTTTCTTAAGGCGTGGCTACCTGTTGTGTAATGGTGCCTTTTAAAGAACCTTTTAAAGCTTATAGCAACACACATATTGCACACTTCCACATATAAATACAAAATAATCAATCACCATTATTAATGCACCACAAAAAGAAACCACATTTTATAAGGTAGCTAAATTGCGCCCAATATTTATAATATGATAAATACCAAAACCCTCATATCTTCATAAACAAATAATTAAAAACATATATTGAACAGGAATGAATGAATAGGAAAACCTTAGTAGCATGTGAATTTTCTATCTGATCAGGAAAAGCTCCCTACTTCTTTAGAAATGGGGTTAAACTAAACATTGCATTCAAACCCTTTTGCCCATGGCCCCCCCAATGTTCAACAACACCTTTTCCAGACCTTGAAAGGTGAAAGAATGACGAGTTCCATTTTGCATTACATGTAACGCCAGTGCATTTCTCTTGTCATGCTTTGAAATGCTACACAAATGTTCCGCTATTCTGTGTTTGAACGGTCTTTTTTATTTTTTTGCCAACATAGAAGTCTTTATATACACAACTTGCAACATATACCACATGAGTTGTGGAACAGTTGATAAAATGTCTTATCATATTCCCTACCGGAAATAGGATGTTTAAAAACAGTACCTGTGTTTATGTACTGGCGAAATGTACAATTGATGCATTTAAAAGTTCCTCCTGGCAAACCTGGTCGTTTTGAACCTTCAGGTCTAGTGTATAGACTCTAAGTGACACAATGTTCCCAATGTTCAGTCCTCTCCTATACACCGTCCGAGCTGGAGTTTGGATCACTTCCACTTTTTTAAATTAAAAATAACAAGCATTTGTCAATGCCGAATGTTTGCTTGCTGGCATTGGCAGTGGTAGTGTAGAAGTTACAGAGCTGCGTAATAGGAATGGCAGTGAAGTATTGAACTGAAGCCAACCCCACCACCACCCTGCAGAAAGTGACAGGCATTGGGGTGTGCCTTTGGGTCATCAGGCATAACGGCCACGCCATTTCACCACACCCCACCCTGCAGACACTGACGGTGTGCCTTGGGGTCTTTGGCCCTTATGTGCACCCCATTCCATCAGGAAGTACGGTGAGATGGGTGCGGTATAGGAGAATGGGGTGAACTTTGGGGCCGAAGAGTCCAAGGCATACCTCGATGCCTCTCACTGGCTGCAGGGTGCGGAATGGTATAAGCATTACAGGCAAGAATCCCAAGTCACATCCCTGATGCCTGTCATTCTCTACAGGGTTGGGCGTTATGGTTGGAAACCCTAATATCTCAGGCATTCGTTGGTATTTTCACTCCAAATTTTCAACTTGTTTTTTTTGTGACCCCACTTCATGAACAGTGGCAATATCAGTTTGTTAGCCAAAAGTTGCTTATGCACAGCAACTACGGCATTTAGCACCACAGGTGCAAAAACATTCCGAACAGGATGTAAAACTGATAGCTGTACTGTTCATGGGAGGTGTAAAAAATGGCAATGTTGCAAATCTGCAGTAAAAATATTTAAAAAATGGTGAAGTCACGAGTGTGCATAGAAACTGTGCAATGCACACCCGTAATGTAATTAGTTTAGGTATTTTTTACAGCAGATTGTCAACACAGGCATTTTGGGACCTCCGATCATGAACAGTGTCACTGTGATTTTCTTTATCTGTTCGAACAATGATTTCCACAGCGACCATCAAAGATCTCTGCGCTGAAAGTGTGGAAACACATTTCAGCCATGTTGTGAAAAATGACAGCTGTACTGTTCATAAGGAAGTGTGGAAAAATGCCACTGGTGAAAATCTAGACTGAAAATATTAAAAAGTCATGAACTTACGAGGGTGCGTGGAAACTGCGCAATGCTCACTCGTAACACAGTCATTTTATGGACTTTTGTCACCAAATTTTCAACATAGCCATTTTAAGACCTCTGCTCATGAACAGTGTAACTGTGATTTTCTTAATCTGTCCCAAACATTGCTTTTGCACACCGACTGCACCATTGAGCGCTACATGTGCGAAAACACATTTTGAGTGACATGTGAAAAATGGCAGCTGTACTGTTCATAAGGAAATGTAATAAAATGGCAATGTTGAAAATCTGGAGTGAAAATATTGAAAATTCGCAAACTTACGAGCGTGCGTAGGAACTGCACAATGCACGCTAAATAAAACAGTCATCATTTTAGAATTTTTTCACCAAATGTTCAACATAGCCATTTTTAGACCTCTGCTCATGAACAGTGTCACTGTGATTTTCTTAATGTGTCCCATACATTGATTTCGCACACTGACTGCACCATTGTGCGCTACATGGGCGGAAACACGTTTTGGGTGAGATGTGAAAAATGACAGCTATACTGTTCATAAGAAGGTGTGGTAAAACTGCAGTGTTGAAAATCTGGAGTGAAAATATAGAAAATTCGTGAACTTACGAGCCTGCGTAGGAACTGCGCAATGCACACTCGTAAAACAATCATTTTTTGGAATTTTTCCACCAAATTTTCAAAATAGGCTTCTTGAGAGCCCACCTTATGAACACTGGCAGTGTCGTTTTGTTAATCATTCCGGAAAGGTGATTTCGCACAGTGGCTGCGAAATCACCCTTCGTGTCCGAGTAACGCCATGACAGTGACAGCATTCATGAGAAGGGGTCCCAAAAACCCCATGTTGAAAATTTGGTGCAAAAATTCCAAAAAATGCCTGAGATATGCAATAAAGTTGAAAAAACCCTATCTATCCCATTATACAGCTTACCGCCATTTCCTCAGTTCGCAGTCGGCTTTGAAGAGTGCAGACGTGTTCCCGTCCATCAAGATCGTCGCGCCAAGCTCCGGAGGTATGGGTGAGGGGGTGGGGAGGCAGGGGCGAGTGGTGCGTGCTGTGGAGGGGGGCCAGGAGACCGCCGAGGGACAGTTTTTATTTACAGTTTTTTTATCAAAATGTCGACGCTGGATGTTTGCCACGCTGGGGTGGCTCCCAGCGTGGAACAAGGATGGCTGGTTGGGGGGCCGGAGCCGACGGGATTGGGCACCTCCGCGCTATATCATCAGTTGCACCCTGTACTCTGGGGGACAGGAGCCGACGGATTGGACGCTGGGGTGGGCACCCAGCGTGGCATGTGGAAGGCTTGGGGAGCGAAGACACGCCGACGGGGATTGGGCACCCCGTCGGCTATACAGTGTGCGTGGGGGGCACTAGCATGTGCGCGGTGTCTGTGTGTGTGTAGGGGAGTTGCGCACGAGCAGGCGATATCTCATCGCTGCTCACTGAAGCGCCTCCCCCTTTCAACTGTACACCACTGCATTTTGGAGTTGTCATAGACAGCTCCAGCATGCATTGGCAGACTGGGGCCGCACCTGCCAACACACTGACTGAATTGGAAGAGGGGGTGACACACCTCGGAAAACTCGGATGATGGCACTATGTTTCTTGCACATGCGTGAAAGCAAACATAAAAATGATGCTGTCTGAATTTTATTTCAGAATACACACCACAGAGTTATAAAATTAGGGACATACTGGCTAAAAATGGGAACATTTTGACTTTGGAGCCCAAACTGGAAGAAGTGACCCAAGCCCCACCCCAGATGGTGTATAGGACAGGACTGAACACTGTCACTAAGAGTCTTTACATTCCACCCCACCCTGTTTTTTACTGGTGATGGTATACAGTTCAGAGGTGGGTAAGAGAGAATGCAGAGGGACCTGGGGAAACTAGAGGAGTGGTCTACGGGGTGACAGCTGGGTTTCTTTACCAAAAAGTGCAAAGTCATGCACCTGGGGTGGGGAAACACAGGAGCTGTATATGGGGGGGGGTACTGACAGTCAGCAAGCAAGGAAGGGACCCTGGGGTAATCATATCTGATGATCTCAAGGTGGCAGGAAAGTGTGACAAGGCAGTAGGCAAGGCTAGTAGGATGCTGGGATGCACAGGGAAGGGGATTTCTGGTAGGAGAAGGGAGGTAGTGTCTCTGTATCACTCATTAGTTAGACCCCACCTAGAATACTCTGCAGTTCTGTAGACCACATCGCCACAAGGACATTGACAGGGTGGAAGTGGTCCAGAGGCGAGCTGCCAAAGTGGTTTGGGGGGGGTGCATGAAAAAAACATACAAGGAGAGGCTGTGGGAGCTCAACATGTACTCCCTGGAGGAAGATGAGAGGGGGCATGAGTGAGACTTATAAGTACCTCACAAGGGGTGAACAAGGTGCAGGAGGGGAGTTTCTTTTGGAGGAGCAGCACCAGAACACAGGGGCATACAGTGAAGCTGGGGGGGTTAAGAGGGATGTGGGGAAATACTTCTTCACAGAAAGGGTGGTGGATGCCTGGAACTGCCTGCCAGAAGAGGTGGTGGAGGCGAAGACAGTGGGGAGCTTCAAGCATGCATGGGATAGGCATATGGATAGGTATAATAAGCAGAGGAAAGGGAGGTGGGAACTGAAGAACAACCTTGGGCCAACTCATGGGATCAACTCATTGAAGCTAGCCAGTGGGCTTCCAGGGAGTGGTGTGTCAGGTGTTCAGAAAACAGGCACATGCAGTGCTGGATGTAAGGTAGTGCTTAAGTTTGGATTTGAACTAGGAGAAACTAGGGGCATTGTGAGTGACCTCAGGAATCTCATTGAGCCACAGGGGGGGCTCTGTAGGAGATGGCACGTTGACCACGTGTGGTTCGTTGAAATGGCACCGTGCCGGCCCGGAGGTGCTGAGGGTTCAGGATTGGACTCAGGTCACCGGGGTTTGGCGGGGAGAGGAAGGATTGAGTGTCCTACAACTGCTCTCCTTCCTCTGGGGAGGGGGGAGAATAGCATCATGCTGCAGTGGCATCTAGTGGAGGCTGGGTGCACTACAGTTGTGTGCACAGCAAGGGGAGGAGTGCGGCAGGAGTCTGCACGGCCATGTGCTGACACCATTGCACATCCGGTTCCTAGGGGGAGTAATCTGGCGGAAAAATTGTGGGGTGATCGTGGTGGCTGATGGCCGTACTCTGTGCCCCCGGACACTAGAGGCGCGACCACTGGGTGTCTGTGCTACAGGACCCCAGGGATCCAGCTTGTTGGCTGGCCTGTGTGGAAGGGCATAAATTCATGCACCAGACCTGGTCCGGTGGTGTGGGTGTCAGCGGCCGAGCGATCACTGGGACTGCCTTGCAACTGGAGGTGGATAGAGTTGAGATAAAAAAAAAAGAAATGGCACTGAAAGTGCCCCCTGCTTCCTGCCTCTGGTGCCATACCCGGAGCCTGTCAGGGAGAAGATATCAGATACGCATAGGAGTGCCTTGCCTAACAGCGCTATCTTGCCAGCGAGGCAGGTTTGGAACAAATTGGGTCCAGGGTGTAGATACAGGTAGGGAAAAATAGCACAGACTGGATGGGCCTACTGGTCGTTTTCTGCCGAAAAATTCTGTTTCTGTGTTTCCACTTGGTTCCCTCAGAAGACTGGTATGCCCAACCTGAGGTCTTGTTCAAGGATATGTCCTCCATTACTCCAAATCTTTGGAACTATATCAGCTAGGCACTAGGACCACACAGAAGCTTTTGTTAGCAGAGTGCCATCCACAACAATGTCATGTGTCAGTGTCTGTACAAACATGAGTGGCCCCATCACTTCTCAGTTTCTTTTCCACCTGTCAATCAGCCTCATCAGACCTGCTGAAGGAAATGTGAACTAGCCATTGCCGTTTATTCGTTTGACTTAACAGTTTGATTTGTCGTCTAAATGCTGCTGAAATAGAAAGACCCTTTGTTTTGGTATTGTGAGTGCAGAGATAAAATTTTACAAAGAAGACACACATGACGTCTGTGTGCGCAGTTTGGGCTTGTCTCACAACATGCAGACTTGCGAGATTTGCTAGCACTTCAACCAGGCTACAAGGTGACACTGCAAGAAAGCTCTAGAAAATGTCCTTCTCTTTAAACATGTAATAGCCAAGGAGAAGAAACAGGGCCCAAAATCTGTTGCAGCCTTGCCATTGGCTGAGAAGCGGGCTGCCAGAGTCGAAGGACCAGGACAGGGAGCAGTCAGCGGCACGGCTGTCTTCATCATTTGGCCACAGGCACAAACATAAGGAAAAAGAAATCTGTTTTGCTGGCGAGGTCCCAGACGCTGGTGAGACAAGATAATGTAAATGCATCATCGGCCGCTATGGCAACATTGACTACAGCCCCTCCAACTGTTGATGAGACACAAAGGTTGGGGTCTGGCATAGGTGCTGCCATACCTACTATGGATGGTACAATGCCATTGTCAGGCTATGACCTGTCGTTGACACAAGTAGTCATGGCCTCTGGCCGGGCATCATCGACTCTTAAGTTGTGCTGGCATTTTTTTCAGAGATGATACCACACATTCTGCCTGGTTTACCTTTGTGGGCAGTTATCTCGTCAACTGGGCCTCAGAGCAATCAGACGCCATCGACACCTGCTACCGGTACATCACAGAATCCTCTTTCTCAGCAGCCGCTGGTGTCAACGGTGCCTTTGGCAGCTCCCGTCATCGACAGGGATGCCAACGACAAGGTAGAATATAATCCTGACCTCATGGTATTAGAAGAAGATTATGAGGGAAAACAATATATGGCACCTCAATCTAGTTCAATCCTCTCATCCTGCAATGAAGACTCGGTGGCATATACCTGGAGGTCTCCTTAGGATCTGACTTTTCAAACCATGATGCAGCATATGTAAACTGCCATGGGCTTTGCTGTGGAGGAGGAAGACTCCACAAAACAAAATCTTGTGGAATTTTTGGAGGTGCTCTGCTCCCCCTGCACTATCATTCTACTTGTATATCCTACATTAGAGGATACTACCTTTGCTGCATGGTACAGGCCAAACTCACTGCCTGAAGTACCCAGAAAGGCTGATGAGCAGTATCCTGCACCATATGCTACGTCTTATTATGCTAACCAGCCATAATGGCTGCTGATGATAGGTCTAAAGCACCTAGACACAGGAGTACTTTGCCTCCTGATAATCTAGCAGCCTGGATCTGATGGGCAAGCATACATATGCCTGTGCCTCACTAGGCCTTATAATTGCAAATTATCAGACCCATATGGTCAGATAGCAAAACAGCCTGTGGAAAGCTGCAGCACAGGTTATATCTGAGAGCTCTGCTAAGAATGAGTTACTTTAAAACTTTACATCTGGCTCTGAGATTCCACTCAGCTTATGATGTCTCTGATGCCTCTGCCAAGGTTACTACTTCTGGCATTTCTACGAGGCAGTATTCTTGGCTCAAGGTGACTGGCTTTGCAACTGATGTGCAACAAGCAGTTTTAAATGCCCCTTTTAGAGGGACAAAACTGGTTATGATGTAAGAGAAGCCCTGAGAGATCTTCAGACATCAAAAATGACTTGTTCTAGGGACATGGATATGTTGTTCATCCACACTGTCTGGCAGGTTCCTTGCCGCTTTAAATCTTGCCGGAAGGTCTTCAAGCTGGCTCTTCCCACCCACCCGGGTGGTAAAACTCTCGGCTCCGCCCCATGATGCCAGATCTTCCTTACCGCTTGGAAGCTCAGGTTCCCTCCTTAACGTTCTGCATGATAGACTGGATCCTAATTCTTCGGTTCGCTCGAAAATCATTTTAAAATTTTCAGGACTTCGGTCATCCTTTTCCCTCGTGGCTGCGATGGACAAATCGACTACCGGTTTTCGGTGGTGCCCTTGTGGGCAGAAGATGTACAGGACGGACCCGCACTCCAAGTGCATCTACTGCCTCGGCCTAGAACACGACTCGCAGGCCTGCGAGTCTTGCTGGTCGTTCTCGGCCAACGTCCTGGAGGACCGCGCTGCCCGGTTAAAGCTAGGGTGCCCCGAGGAGCGTTACCCGCCGGTAAAGTCGAAAGAGGCCCATTGGGTGGTTACCGCGGCGGCTGGCTCAGCGGAGCAGCTCAAGCAGTTGATTGCTCTCGAGGAGGAGGCGGCACAGGCCACATCTTCCTCCTCCTTGGTCGCAGCATTTATCCCGCTCTCTTTGGGTACCTTGTATTCAGCTTCATTCAAGGAGCTTTGCCAATCCCTTTCCACGAAGGGAGAGGGGCCATCGGGACATTTCTCTCGGTCCAAAAAGAAGGATTCTAAGGGTAAGTCCCATCGTCGGTGTTCGTGGGAGTGGGAGAGGTCCCCTTCCCCGGACAGCCGACTGTCGATTTCGGTCAAGGTTGCGGCTAAGGCCGCTGGCTTCATGGCATCCCCATCTGGCCAGTCGGCCGAGACTCCCGTCGATGCAGTCGAGATTTTTCTCGACTCATTGGATGGGCTGTCGACTGGTGAAGCCGACAACCCTTCGTTGCCGGTTCCCCCGGTGGAGACTGAGGATCTGCCTGCGCCCCCGGTGCAGCAGTCCCCGGTTAAGGTGTCCGAGCTGAAGGAAGAGCGGGTGTCCCCCGCTCCTTCCCAGGCCCGTCCTCGGAAACACCGAGAATCTTGGTCTCAGTCTCAGACTTCTTCTCGGTCCAGCCGATCCCACCGACATCAGTGGTCTCAGTCTCGGCACCGAGGTAAGCGGCGCCGCCGCTCGTCCTCATCTTCCTCCTCAGAAGAGGAGAGGCTTTGTCGCAAATTTTGTCGGCGCTACGAGGACCTGATGTGGCGGCAGTTACTTTTGTCCGGGAGCAAGTCAACGCCGACGCCTTCCCCGGCCATCAAGTGGCTGTCATCCAAGCGGCCGAAACAACCCCTCACTGCAGTCGAGATGCCCAAACCTGGGCCAGTTGTTTGGCCAAAATCTGCTGCCCCACCAATTGTGGTGGAACCTCCGCCTCCACAACCAAAATCGGGATTGCCAACCGAGGACTCTCGGTCGGGTCAAGGCCTGCCCCACAGGTTGTCAGTCACCCTCACTCCCGACCGTCCTTGGCAGGTGGAGGGTGGCTCAGGCCCTAGGCAGCTCTTCACGGACTCCTCGGAGTCCGACAATGACTCCTCCCTGTTCTCCAGGCCGGTTGACCTGGAGTCCTCCAGGGGCCAGTCATTGGACGAAAGCCCATCGTCCTTCATGGGTTTGCTTCGGCTCATCTCAGAGTCCACCGGGATGCAGCTTGAGCCCGTATCTAAACGGGCTAAGTATCCGCTGACGGAGATACTGGACTGAGGGGAATCACCCACGGAGGCCTTTCCGGTGGCTGAGGCCATTGTAGGCCCAGCCTTGGAGCTGGCAACAGCCTGCTTCCCTCCTGAGCCCTCAGCATGGATGGCCAGGAAGTATGCAGTCCCTACCGCTCTTTGCCGGGTTTTTGGAACACCCCTCTGCCGAGGAGTTGGTCACCGACAGCGTTTTCCGGCGTTCCGGGAACGCTAGGGATGTGGACAAGCCCCCCGACAAGGAGTCCAAAAATCTGGACTATGCCGGGTGCAAGGTGTACGCTGCATCATCCCTTGGCCTCCATCAGGCCAGCTCGGCCGTGCTGATGGCACACTTCTCCCACGCCCTCATGGGCTCCCTGGATGAGGTGATCCCTTATCTCCCGGCTGACCTACAGACCACGGTCCAACAGGTTCGGGACCAGGGTAGGGCGGTGGTGAAGCAGCAGCTCCAAACAGCTCTGGACATAGGAGACTCCTGTGCCAGATTGGTTGCGGCTGCGGTGGCCATGCGCCGAAGAGTATGGCTGAGGATATCCACCTTCACAGCAGATACCCAGCACAAATTGGTGGATGTCCCGTTCTTGGGGACTGACCTCTTCGGCCCTGGAGTGGAAGGTCACCTCCAGCGGATCGAGAAGTCCAGTGCCATTCTGGACTTGGTCACCTCCACCCAGAAGGACAAAGGCCGTCGACAGCAGCAGCACAAGCCCTTTTGTCCTTCTGCACCTGCAGCACGTCCGGCCCAACAGCACCAGCACCAGCACCAGGGCCAGCAGGCTCGCGCTTGGCATCCCAAACCCAAGCCTGCAGCTTCCTCCAACAGGAAGCAGGGAGGTGAAGGCCCAGGAGGTCCCTTGGCCAGTCCCTCCTCCAAGCCTGCCCAGTGACGGGTTGAGGGGTGTCGCCCCCAGCCTAGTCACTCCCCCTGGGTTCCCCCCGTGGGGGGACGGCTCTACCACTTCCTTTCTGCCTGGTCCACTATCACCATGGACTGCTGGGTATTGGAGGTGGTAGGAAGAGGGCCTGCCTCTGGAGTTCGAGCAGGCCCCACTCCTTTGCCGTCGCCTCGGGGCCACGGGGTCCGCAGCCTCGCTGTCGGCCCGCTGAGCCGATATTGCCCTGCTCCTCGAGAAAGAGGTGATCGGGAAGGTGGCGGATCCTCCTCCAGACCCAGGGTTTGTGTCCAGGTATTTCCTGGTCCCAAAACGGACGGGGGGGCTGGTGCCCCATTCTCGACCTGCATGACCTGAACAGGTTCCTAAGGTCTCAGACCTTCAGGATGGTCACTCTGGCTCAGATAATCCTATCCTTGGAACGAGGCATGTGGTTCTGTTCTCTGGACCTTCAGGATGCATTCTTTCATGTCCCAATCCGTCCATCCCATCAGAGATTCCTCTGCTTCAGAGCAGAGGGATCACTTTACGAGTTCCGGGCCATGCCCTTCGGCCTCTCTCTAGCTCCCAGGGTCTTCACCAAATGCATGGCAGTGGTGTCAGCATTCCTGCGGTGCCAAAGGGTCCGGGTGTACCCCTGCCTGGATGACTGGCTGACTGCAGCCCCCTCCAGAGCGGAGGTGGAGCAGTCCAGTGATCTGGCCCCTCCAGGTTTGCTCTCAGATTGGCCTCCTCATCAATGAGGCCAAGTCGGAACTCATGCCAAAGCAGGTGATACATTTCATCGGGCAGAGCTCAACTCTTTTCGAGCCAGAGCACGGCTCCCAGTGGACAGGGCAGAGGTTCTTTCCTCCTTTTCAAAGACACCCTTGGAATCTCCAGCAACTCCTCATCAGCCGAACGCAACTGTCGCACCAGGCAGTAAGGCACAAGGAGCTCTTTCAAGTAGTTGGGGCCCAATCCATGCAGGGCTTTATAAGTCAGTAAACCAACTTTAAAGGGGATCTGCCACCTAATTGGCAGCCAGTGCAGACTGCTCAGCACAGGAGTAATATGGCAAGCCCGAGGGACCCCCGTCAACAATCATGCTGCTGCGTTCTGCACGAGCTGCAGGCAGCTGATATCAACCCCAGGAAGCCCTAAGTACAGGGTGTTGAAATAATCAAGGTGTGAAGTCACAGAAGCATGGACCAATGTAAGCAAGTCACCGGACGGAACCAGGTGCTTAATCCTGGAGATATTCCTAAGATGATAAAAGTCTTGACGACGGCTGACACTTGATCTTGTAAAGTCAGCCCGTCGTCAAGCACTACCCTCAGGTTTCACACCCGTTCAGAGGCTAGGATCTGAGAGCCCCCAAGAAAAAGTCCAGAGGGCTGATCAGCCCACAACCCCTCTATCCAGTGACCCGGGTCTACTGCCATCACCTCCGTCTTTCCAGCGTTCAACTTTAACCAACTCAGATTCATCCAACCTTGGATATCGGCAAGGCAGGTATTAAATACTGAGACAGCTCTATCCTGGTCGGGAGCAAAAGACAAGTAGAGCTGGGTATCATCAGCATAGCAATGAAACCTCAGCCCATACCATCTTACAATGTCTCAGATGGGCAGCATATACACTGCAAACAACATGGGGGACAGCGCTGAACCCTGAGGGACCCCCACATGGCAGGGAGAATGGGTCCGAGGAAAAAATCCCGGACACCACTCTCTGACTCCTGCCAGTGAGGAAAGATGTAAACCACCTGAGGACCATACCTGTCAATCCACAGATGGACCTCAGACATCCAAGCAGCACCCCATGGTCTACAGTGTCAAAGGCTGAGGAGAGATCAAGAAGCACCAAGATAGAATGGCTTCTCTGATCTCTCGCCATCAGGAGATCATTGAGAACCCGAACCAGAGCCGTCTCCGTACTTTGCCTCTTTCAAAAACCGGACTGGAGAGGTTCATAGATGTTATGGATGGTCAGGTGGTCATCCAGCTGTACTGCTACTACTTTGTCAATCACCTTCCCTATAAAGGGTAGGTTTCAGATAGGCCAGAGAGTCCAGGTCCAAAGAAGCTTTCTTCAGGAGTAGGGTTACCACTGCCTCCTTCAGGGAGCTTGGGAACTCACCAGATAACAGGGAGCACTGGACTATCTGCGCCAGGACCGGGTCGATCAAATCCCAACAACCAATAATCAAGGATGTTCGGTCCAGATCCAAACTACAGCACATAGGGTGCATACCCTGGACAATCCGCATGACATCCGCGAGCTCGGGTAAGGCAAAGGTACTCCAGGAAGCTCGAGGTGAGGTGACCAAACACCGATCATCAGCAGCCCCCATAGGGCGAGTTGAAAGAATTTCTGACCTGATGTCGTCCACCTTATCCGTAAAGAACCGAGCAAGTTCATCGCACTCCACTGCAAAAAAGGTCTTTGGAACTGCATACAGGTTGGGTTGCACAACCTGTCAACAGTTCAGAAGAGCTGAGCTGGTCAGTTCTGAGTGGCAGCTATCTCCCCGGACAGGAATTCTGCCTTCTTACGGGAGATCGCTGATTGGTAAGTCTGATAATGCTCAACCAATCTAAGGTGATCGGCCTCCAGGGCGGATTTCTGCCAATGTCACTCTAACCTACGTCCTACTTGTCGCAACTCCCTCAAAGATCCATCAAGCCAAGGGGCCTGAAGGGGGAGCGGACGAACACGGACAGGGGCAATCAAGTCCAGGGCTATAGAAATTGCCTTATTATAGGCCACCACTAGAGTCTCTGGACTCGTGCTGGCCACTGGAAACTCAGAGAGGTCAATCACTGCCTCTAGGCCTCCAGGACTCACCTCCCATAAAGGGCAGTAACTGACCATCTCCACAGAGGCAGGCCTTCGAAAGGGGGGTGCAAAAATTGAACCTCACGATGTAATGATCAGACCAACTGACAGGTTCCACCTCCAAATCGGAGGCCTCGATCCCCAGGAGGAAAACCAGATCAAGAGAGTGACCATGTTTATGGGTGGCAGAGGTAACAACCTGTGTAAGGCTCAGAGATGTCATAAGCTGGAGGAAGTGTTGTTCAAACTGCAAGAGTTCGTCTTTGACCCAGGCATTGAATTCACACAGTACCATCAATCTGGGTAACTCCAATGCCATGTCAGCAACGAAATCTGCTACTTCCTGCAGGAAATGCGTCTCGTCCCTGGGTGGACAGTAGATGAGGGCTAACCTGCAACCTACACCGGCCACCACTGTACACTCAAATGATTCAGCTCCCTCAACTGGTACATTAGTGAGGCCCAACTCGGTCTTGAAACAGACCTCCACCCCCACCCTCTGCGATCCAGTCTCAAGCGGTGTATCACAGAGTACTCGGCCGGAATTGCAGCATCCAAGATAGGGCCAGAATTTTCATCCAACCAGGTCTTGGTGATGCAAGTCAGATCAGTTGTTCCAACAAGATCTGCAATAATTGCAGTCTTATTTTTAATAGATCTGGCATTGCATAACACCGCTCGAGTTGGATGGGCTTCAAGGGCCGCCCCGGCTACTTGCCTGCTACAAAAGGCAGTGCCCTTGGGTATAGAAACATAGAATGTGACAGCAGATAAGGACCGCTTGGCCCACCTAGTCTGCCCATTTTCCCACCTAACAGATAAGCTGCAGATCCTAGTTAACTAACAGCTTACTTCCTCCTACCCCCCACTAGGACTGCCTTATGTCTGTCCCAGGCATTCCTGAATTCCCCCACTGTTCTTGACTCCACGACCTCCTCAGGGAAGCTGTTCCATGCATCCACAACCCTCTCCATGAAAAAATACTTCCTCACATTACCTCTGAGCTGTCCCCCCTCTAGCTTCAAATTGTGCCCCCTTGTTCTTGCACATCTCTTTTTCTGAAAGATTCTTGGACTTTGTTGATTCCCTTGAGGTACTTGAAAGTTTATATCATGTCCCCTCTCTCCCTTCTTTCCTCAAGGGTATACATATTAAGTTCCTTTAGTCTTTCTTCTTATGTCTTCTGGTGCAGACCCTGTACCATTTTGGTTGCCCTCCTCTGGACAGCCTCCACACTGTTTATGTCTTTGCAGAGATGGGGTCTCCAGAACTGCACATAGTACTTCAGACAGGGTCTCACCAACTGTCTGTACAGAGGGATAACAACTTCCTGTTTTCTACTATTGATGCCTCTCCCTATGCATCCCAGTATCCCCCCAGCCTTCCTTACTGCCTTCTCACATTGCTTGCCCACCTTTAGGTCATCTGAGATAATTACCCCCAGGTCCCTTTCTATTTTTACTGTTGTCAGTATCTCACCCCACATTGTGTACTTTCCCCCTGGGTTTTTATTTCCCAGGTGCATTACCTTGCACTTCTTTGCATTGAATCTGAGCTGTCATACATTTGACCATTCCTCCAACCTTGCCAAGTCCCTTCTCATTCTTTCCACTCCATCTTGTATATCAACCCTGTTGCAGATCTTTGTGTCGTCTGCAAACATACATACTTTTCCTTCCAGTTCCTCTGCAATGTCACTTATAAACACATTAAAAAGAACCAGTCCCAGTACTGAACCCTGCAGTACTCCACTAGTAACCTGCCTTTCTTCACTGTGGACTCCATTTACTACTACCCGTTGCGTCCTTTTGTCTAGCCAATTATTTATCTATTTTTGGGGACTAGATAAGGAATACCCCATTCAGACTCCATTTCACCCAAGAGTCTTCTAGGCCTAACCACCCCAATGTGAGAGGTCATGACCATTAGTCCTACAATGCCCGCACCCACGAACAATGCCCAGTGCATGACAGCACTGGTAAGTTGACATAACAAAGGGGAGGAGGGAGGGAGGGAGAGTGGAGGACGAATAGCTTACCTACCCGGGAGGAGACTTACACATTTCACAATTGCACCAATAACAAAATACATAACATTCAGGTGCCCAACCTAATAAGGACCCCCAAAACAATAATACAGTTAAAAACCAAACCCACCCAACTAAAACAAATAAAATGCCACCCCAGTCCCGCACTATTCGGACAATTTAAATCCCAAAATAACTACTGCAATTCCCTTTCATAGGATACAGGACACAAATATAGGTTCACCCCCCCCTCCAAGCCCTCTCACAGCCTAGGATTAGGGAAGTCGAGGCACTCTCACTGCCTGAAATGAAACAGAATCTTAATCAAATAAAATTCTAAGTAAAATAAAATAAACATAAATGAACCATTCAGTCAAAATAGAAAAGCAATAAAAGTGCGGATGCCCAGGTCCTCTCACCACCGGGGGATCACATTGGAGCAGATGAATTAAAGTCACAAAGAAAACAATCCAGGAGGGAAATCATTCAAAAGTACAGGTTAATCCAGGAAATGAAATAAATCCAATCCAAAACGGGTCCAGCCAAAGAGTACGAGCCAGCAGATAGCGGCAGAGCAGGCCCACCTGGCCAGTCTCATTCAAATGTACCTTCCGGCCCACCAAAATACAGTCAAGGGCCCACCACGCCGTTCCAACTTCAATACGCAGACGCAGATAGTCTGACCAATTCACAAAGTCCAAAAGGAAAGGTCCAGTTGTAATCCAGACTCCGGGGGAAAAATCCAGCAGTCCAGAAACGAAAAAATATCTTCCAATAAAGTTCAAATTCCAGAGCAGACCTCCAATAAAACCACTAGTGCAACACCTAACCCCCCATGGCTGCCTCTGCTGCCATCAGGGGTAGGGTGTAAAGTGGCAAGGGCCCAAATAAAGACCGGGCAAACAGGCAGTCCCTCACACTGACACCCAGGAGGAAGCCGACCACCCCACCCACAGAGCCTAAGCTACAGCTCCCAGTTGGGTGGGTCAGCCCACCAGCCGGCCCCCCAGGCCGCTTAGGAAATGAGGGTAAGTTTTGCCTACCCTTTGGCAGACAACAGGCCCACTTCTCCTGCCCGACTCCGTCAGGCCAGGTGGCCACCCCCCCCAAGCCAAACAACAGAACCCACTGCCCACACAATCTCCAGACCCCTTTGGAGGTCAAGATCTAGCAAATACTTTTCCCTGGTAGTCCATCACTAATCAGGGGACGTTGCTGTTCCAGGACTGATCCGTTAATCAAAACATCACCTCCTACGTTCCAGTTCCCCTGACTTCACTCCACTGGTTCCACTCTCCACTGATGGAATGGCCACCAACTGCTCTGAATCCTCTCCCCAACTCCTCCGATGCACACCTCACTCCAGCTCACAGGGCAGGTAGGCCAACTATTTTATCATCCTAAGCATCAATTCTCCAGTGACAGCTGCTGCAACATGAGTACAGGATATGGGAGAACACTTTTTAATCCTCAAATCCTTAAACTCTGTGGCTGCCTCTATAACCTGTAATGCCAATACCAACTTCCTTGCTCATTTTAATTCCCTAAACTGGCTACCAGTGGCTAAAACAAAACAGAGTACAAAACGGAGAACAAAATAAATGGACAAAAAACAAACAAATGAGACAGCAAATTAAAATGAAGTGAACCAAACAAATGCTACTGCAGCGAGTGGTCAGCCCAGCATGGCCGCCATCTTGATACAAGGAAGAAGTATCATCCTGACCTCATCCTCCCAGAGGAAGAGGAGGCAGCAGAGGAAGAGACCCAGTACTATACTTCTGACAAATATACAGCCTCTTCAGTCAGTGAAGAATCAGTCAAGCACACCCCAGGTCCCCACCTGAGGATGCTATCTTCTTTAATATTATGAAGCAACTGTCTTCCACAATGGGATTCCAGACAGAGGAGGAGGATGCCAGCAGAAAGGATCTGGCAAACTACCTGGAGATTCCAGAATCTCCCCCCAAACTTATTTCTCCCATGCTTCCAGCACTTAATAATGCTACTACAGCAGCCTGGCACAGACCAGTCAAACATGGTGCCAGCTATGTCCTGTAAAGCTGATAAGCTCTACAATGCCCCTCAAGGCCTCCTGTACTTTGTTGCCAAAGCTGAGACTGACTCCGTGGTCATCAAAGTGGCACATGACAGATCTAAGATGCCCAAACACCTTAGCTCCCTGTCCCCGGACAAGGATTGATCTCTGGGGCAAAAGGGTGTACCCTTCCTCCACCCTAGGTTTGAGGATTGCCAACTATATGTCCCACATGGTTAAGTTCCAGAACACCAACTGGAGGAAGGGCAAGACTTATGTCCAAGCCCTTCTGGCTAGTGTCCAGAAACAAGTGTTGCTTCAATGCTTTCAAACTGCCGAGGATGTTGGCAAGCATCTTTTTAGAGCCATCTACGACTTATCTGATACAGCTGCCAGGGCGGTTGCCACTGGCATCTGTCTACATAGACACCCTTGGCTCAGAGTTTCTGGGTTCGCTGCTGATGTGCAAAATAAAGTGCTGAATTCCCCTTTTAATGTCACTAAACTTTTCGGCCCAGACATCCAGGACTTCATTGATCTGCAGGCCTCTGGCATGGCTCTTAAGTCTGTCCACTCCCACTACCACACATAGCAGCATGGTAGGGGGTGTTCTGCTTTTTGTAGGCAGACTAACAGGACAAGCTCAGGCTCTCGTTCCCAGGGAAAGTGTAGAGCCCAGTCCTCCTTGCCTGCCCGCTCCCAGGCTGAAGTGGCAATCAAGCATCCCAGAACCGAGGATCCCACTTCCACAGCTGGACCCTCCTCAGCTTGACTCCTTGCCAGACCCCCCCCTTCTCTGGCCCAGGTCCAGGAGGTGGTGGTGGTTGGAGGTTGGTTCTCCCTCCATTTGAGTCAATGGAGAACCATAACGTCAGATGCGTGGATCCTGCAGATCATAGACAGTGGTCATCAACAGGAGCTCATTCAGCAACCTCCAGACACGCCTCCACCACCCGCAAATTAACCCCAGCTCATTTACCCGTTTTCTGGGAGGAGATATAGACTCTTCTGCGCAAGCAGGTGACAGAGAAATCAGGGATTCTATTTCAGATTCTTCTTCTTGGTTCCCAAGAAAACAGGAGATCTGAGGCCAGTTCTTGAGCTCAAAGACCTCAGTCTCTTCATCCAGTA
This sequence comes from Neoceratodus forsteri, assembly GCA_016271365.2. Classification (NCBI taxonomy): domain Eukaryota; kingdom Metazoa; phylum Chordata; order Ceratodontiformes; family Ceratodontidae; genus Neoceratodus; species Neoceratodus forsteri. The sequence goes on from CM028129.1 coordinate 316,128,619, forward strand.
CAAAAAGTTCTGAATGGTAACTTTACCGGGTCTTTTGGCCCTCCTCAAAACCGGAGACTGTCTCTGCTCCCTGGATGTGCAGGACACCTACCTGCACATTGTGTTTTTTCCTCCTTACAGGAGGTTTCTCTGCTTTGCCTTTCAGGGGGAGCATTACCAGTTCAAGGTATTGTCCTTTGGCTTATCCTTTTTTTAACACATTACATTTATTATTTTGTGAAACAAACATATAGTTATATTTCCAACACTTAAATATACAACAGTATATATCAGTGAACCAAGAGGGCGCCACTGCTTTTTTAATACATTCAATGTTATCCATTAAGTGTTAAAAGATACATCATACAAGAGAATAACAAATTAAACAAATCCACAGTGCATTCCATATGCTGTAAAGGAACCCATGAGCTGCATGGTGTCTTAATCAATTAGAGTTCAAAGTCATAAAAGTCCAGTGTCCTGTCCATGTAAGGGGATAATAATTTCACCATGCCAAATTATTGTAAATACACTAAAAGGTGCATATAGAAAAAAAAAAAGATACTTGGCTGCTGTACAGTAACGAAGATTTGGCAGCTTCTATCATTAATATATAAACTTTGCTCAAAACCACCGAACTGTATATCATTACCAGTAAAAAATCAATGGAAACAGAATAACTGGGTGCTTAATTATGTTGCAATTCTGAAAAGAAGTTCCTGTTAAAAAATCAGAAATTTCCACAACTGTGTAATGGGGGTTACAACTTAAGGGAACGAAGACACTACTATCCTAGGTTTATTCAAATAAGAGCTCCCCATCGTAACCGATAAAACAGTAAAACAACTAGCGTACCTTGAGAAACACATTGCCTTCCCCCTAACCCCCCTTACCAAAACAGTCCCTTTTTCTGTAGTACTGAACAGACAGAATTTCAGGGCATGTCATCCTCTGAGGAGGGATCATCCTCTTCTGGAGCTCTTAAGCAAGACCGGGCTTTCTTTCGGCACCATTTTACGGCCTCTGCTGATTCTGAGTAAAGATACACCCGCTCTTGTACACAATCCACAGGTGGGCCAGAAACACCACACCATGTGGGACAACCGCCTCTCTCAGCATCGCTCTACCCCCATCGAACCTTTTTCTCTTTTGTCTGGTGGCATAGGAAAGATCTGGGAATAATCAAATTTACTGGCCACAGTGGAGCAAAGACATCTTCCAATGGACAAGCACATAATCTCTTGAGCCCACCTCATCTGTTATAATTATCACAGTTCGAGGAGCTTCTGGGTTATCCAGGCGGCCCCTGGAGGTAACCCAGTATGCTTTTTGGAACTTTTGTACCGTCAAGCTGGTATCTTTTCCCAGTTACTGTATTATCCATTCTTGGAGAAACAGCATCAGATGGTCAACTTCATACCCTTCCGGGAGCCCTAGTGTCCTCAAGTTCTGAGCCCTCACCTGATTCTCCAGTGTCTCCATTTTTTTTTTTATTTATTTAGTTTTTGTTGACTGGGTAAGTGCACTAGACAAATCCTGCCTATTTTAAGGCACGACCCAGGAGAGGGGGATACAGATGAATGCCAACTGACCTTGAACCAGATTAAGCTGTTGGTGGTATTTTTAGTGAATGAGGGAAATTTGGCCAGGACACCAGGGAAATTCCCCTACTCTGTTGGTGCGTGGCCGCCAGCAGGGTTCTGGTCAGTATCTCAAGATGGACGCTGCAGAGATCAAGCAGCAAGAACAGCCTGCAGATATGGAGGAGACCTCGGAGAGCACTACATCACTGGTTGCATTTCCTCCAGCAGATGCGGAAGAGACGGATTTATTTTTGGATGCCTTCTCCCATACGGAAGATAGCACGGTTCAGAAATGCTCCTTGATCAAGGAGAAAGTTAATTTTCCTGCTTGCAGTCTGTACAGTTGCCCGATACATCGGCAGACTCTCTCCGGTAGCCGCACACCTGGAGCTCCTGAGCATGAGTACCACTGACGAACGCGGAAGAGACTCAGAGTATGGCAGGGTTTCAGCAGCAGACGGAGTGCTCCGTGTTGGGGAATTTCCTGAAAATATCCAGCCACAAGTGTGTGCAGGTCAGTCTGGGGTTCCTTGCACTATGAAAGGATTTGGTTGTACAGTCTTTGTCGGGACTGGCCTTGAGCTCGGGGAGTTCCTGTGGCCGACTGAATTGGGATTAGGAGCAGCCTAACACTGTGACGACCTGTGTTACTAAAGTTGCTACCCTTACTAAACAAGCGGGATTGTGTTTTTGTCCTGAAAACTTATGGCACCCATAACATTTCAAACGAAGCCCAATAATCAGGAGGGGGTTACAGACTTTCAATTTTCAGACAAACGGGCAGGTAAAAAAATGGATGAACTGCATAATTCTCAAGCTGCTACTGTTCAGGATTCTAGATTAATGCATGGTGATTCTGATCCCTCTCATATTCATGATGGTACATGGACTCCTCAAGCAGCATTACTCGCTGCAGGGTGGAAGCAACAGGCTTCAGGAGATTGGGCAGCGGATTTATCCTGGGACTCTTCTTTTGATTTATCCTCTCATTCCCCTTGGTGGAATCCAGAGGGTCCTGTTCCACCTACTGGGAACAAACTTCTGGACAATGTTTTGGTTGAGCGGATTGCTACACAGTCTCACGGATAATACTGTGCTCACTGACAATAATATCTCTGTTCAGGACAAAGACCCTTTTATCTGATCTTTTTTCTAAAGCTAAAAGGAAGCTGCCCTAGGAGGCATGCTATTAGTCTTAGGTACACAGGGGTATGGTGGATAGGCCTGATAGGAATACGTTGGGAAAGTTTTGATCAAAGAATCGTTGCATTTTTCTCCTAGGGATGTTTTTGCAATAATTAATATATCTGGTGAGGATAATTATGATATCAGTTTCCGCTCTGCTGCTTTAGACTTATTTTGGATACGGTATAATTTAGTGAAATTTTCCCCAGTTTGGGCTCCTTTCATGATTATACCTCTTTCTCAGCCTTCCATTAAATTTGTTACTGTTATGTTCCGGAATGAGGGGGTGCAGGTTGAAGACATTACCTATTGGTTGTCAAAAAAATGCGATCTTCAGGGGGATCCTGAACCTATTTTGGACTTGGAAGGATTTTGGACGGGTGGGTGGAAATATAAAGTAAAGCTGAGGCAGAATGAAAACGGGTTTATGCATATTCCTAATTCCTTTTTGCTGGGACGGGACAGGGGTGTCTGTTTCTACAGTGGTCAGCCAAGGGCCTGTTATAGATGTGGCTCGAGGACCCATTTATCCAATGTTTGTGACAGCCCGAGATGTGATAATTGCAGTGACATAGGTCATGTTACAATGCAGTGTGTTAACCCTACAAAATGTGATTTATGTGACGGTATTACTCATGCCTTTAAGAATTGTCCTTGGGCGGCAAAGAATAAATCACAAGGGAGCAATACTGAAAAACTCATTCAACTGGCCCAGGATAGCCTAATTTCCAAACCTGTTACTACAATCCCTGTTGAAAAATTACAGGATTCAGGGAAGTCAGTCTCTACACCTAGAGTTAAGCCGGCTTCGTTGCCCCCCCCCTTAAGCCTGATCAGCTACTTAGTACATCTTCCCAGGGACCACAACTTGCCCAGGGTTTACAGCCTGTTTGTTATAAGGAGAAGAAGCTGCAGCAAGTGACCTACCCACCTCAATCCCCTCTCCCTTACGCCTCGGAGGTCCACAGGAATTCTAAAACCTTTACAGAGCCTACTCTGGATCCAGTTGAAACTCCTAACCCCTTTTCCGTCCTGACCTCTTGTGGGGATGCGGAAATGGAAATTGGGGATTCTGATTCGCAAAAATCTACCCAAGATAATATGGAGCTCGCTCAAGGTAATTACAAAGAAAAGAAAAAGAAAAGACGGAAAAAATGAGTTAGTTTACTTATACTGCATTGTTAAATGGGTTTTTTCTGGGCCTCTTTGAATGTGCATAGTATTCTGAATGGCGCTAAGCGTAAAGCCATTTTTCACATGATTCATGACTCAAATATATCCATTTGTCTCTTGCAGGAGACTTGGATGTTCACTGTAGAACACATAACTGCATGTAAAAGAGATTGGCCATGGGGTCCTTCTTTCTGGTCCTTTGGGCAAGATAAAATAACGGTGTTGGCATTCTGTTTAATTCATTTCATTTCAGATTGCATAGACTGGTAGACTGCATCCGGGTAGGGTTTTGATTGTTGATTGTACATTAAATTCACTGATGTATAGAATCATTAATATTTATAACCCACAAATTAAATCAGCCAAATTTCTTGTATGAAGGCCGCTCAACCATTTTGTTTCTCACAAGACCGGTTTTATGGGAGGTGATTTTAACTGTGTACTTTATAATAGCAGACCGACCGGAAGAAGATTTATTGTGACTCAATTGTTTACAGTCCATTATTAAAGGGGCAGACCTCAACATCTGTAATCACATAGAATCAGACCCCCCTCAAAATACTTTCTTTAAAGGCAATAGAGGTTCCTGTATTGATTATCTCTTTTCTTCCAAAAATGTCCACATTTCTTGTTTTGAGAGGCAACCTTTTGAATTTTCGGACCACTTACTTATTAAGGCATCAGTTGATATTGCATCTGATTATAAACCTACAAGGTATCGGTGGAAGCTGAATATCTCATCTTTACAAGATGAATTTGTTAGGAATTCAATTACTAAGATCCTTGTTGCCAGACTGTCAGTTCAGTGTTTATATTCGGACTTGGGGCTTTGGTGGAAAGAAACAAAACATGATTGTATAACCTGGTTTAAGATTTTGGTCAGAGAACTCAGAATACAAAGTTTTACATTATTTAACATTATGAACTCGACTTCAAAACTTACTTTCCAAGGTTAATACTTCCTCTGAAGATTTATCTCCGCTGATAGTTGATCTTAAAATGCAGATGAAGAAATTTCAATATGATCGGGCTAAAACTCTTCAGGCCTTAATAACTAATTATTCTTCAAAACTGTGATTGGAGACCCATTTAGTTTATGTAAATCTATTAAGGATAACACTAATTTGGATCACTTAGTTATGAATTCTGTTCAGATATCAATTCTAAAGATATTTATTCTCTTCTATTACGTCATTTCCAGAAATTGTGCCCACAAACTAGGTTCCAGTCAGCATACTTTCATGAGTACCTGGAGGGTTTGAGAGCCCTGTTTTGAACCCTCTATTACTACTGGCATAATTAAACCATTTTCAATACAAGAAATTACAGAGGTAATTCTTAATTTAAGATACAGTGTTTCACCGGTTTGATGGCTCTCGAATTCTTTTATAAAACCTTTTCAGGGACTTGGCTACTTGTTTATGTAGTGTCTTTAATTCCTTCCTTACTGGTGGGATGATACATCAATCTTTACTCTTGGGGTTCAAATTTATATCTATAAAAGACAGGAGATAAAGGAGATATACGAAATTGGAGACCCATTACTTTGCTCAATTCGATTATAAAATCTTTACTATGTTGGTAAATAATAGGCTTAAATCATGGGCTAGTCTGGTGATTTCTCTAGTCCAGCACTGTTGGTCCCTCATAGAAGAATTCACTCTGTTTTATGCTGTATTAGAGACTTGATTGAATCTTTAAATCATAAAACAATCTGGGATTCTTCTTTCTTTAGACTTAGAAAAAGCATTTGATAGGGTAAGTCATCCTTTTTATTTGAGGCAGCTTGCTTTTTAGGCATGCCCTCATGTCTCTTGGAGGTGTTGAAAAATTATACTTTAATTCTATAATTTGTCCAATTATTAAAGGCAAAATTAAAAAGGTTGGACTTTACAATCCGAGTGAGACAGGGATGCCTCTTAGTCCACTCTATACATTTGTTCCTTAGAGCCTCTTATTCGGAAAATTAGCTCGGTCCTTAGTTGGGAGGGATTCACAATTCCTAATTCACTTGACTCCTTAAATATTCAAGTTTATGCAGATGATATCTGTCTTTTTTTCAAACAGCGAAATCAGCTAGAGACCTTTTTTAGATTATTTCATAAATATGCGATTTTTGCGAATGCTAAGCTAAATTTCAGCAAATCCAAAGGGCTCCTGATGGGGGTGGGTAATCTAGCCCCGTTTGTGCACAGAACTATTGTATTTTCAGCAGACTCTTTAACTATTTTGGGAGCGACTTTTGGTTCCCACAATTTACCGGACCACAATTGGTTGACAGTGTTACAGAAAGTTGATGGGAAAGTACAGAGATGGAAACACTACAAATTTTCAAAATTGAAAAGAGTACAAATATTTAAGCAGTTCCTTTTGCCTTGTCTGCAATATGTTGCAGTTTTATATCAGTTCCATCCACTTTAGAAGTCAAACTGTATAGCATTTGTTTTCAGTTCTTATGGGGCAATAGATTGAATCCAATCAAGCGATGTTATACTTATTTGGATAAGACTAAAGGTGAGTAGGTATGATCGACCAGTGATTTTTGTAATTAGTTATTTATGTCCTTTTCCTTGCAAGATTGTCTTATAGCTTGAACCATATGGAATTTGGTTGGTTGAGAGAATTGTTAGTATTTATTTATTAAAATGGACTCATGGGGCACCAAACTCCATAATAATTTATGTCTTCCATATTTCTTTAAACCTATAGCTAAGAAATTATACAGTTGGCAGTTATCTAAAACACATATCAATAACACCCTAAGGCTCTCTATACTATTATTATTTCTCAAATTTATCCATCTTCTCCTATTTTCAAAAATTGTCCTGTACACTTAAATCCTTATGTACTGGACCAGTTAAATAATCCTCGCATGCCCATACATATGTGGAAACACAATGGTTGACTATGTATGCCGTCTTCAGGTTAGAGGGACAGCCAAGTACAAAATGAAGGAAGAACGTTTTTGCCCTTATTTAGACTGTATTGCACAAGAGGAAACAATCGAACACTTCTTTTTTCATTGTTCCTTCTCCTCGAAGTTATGGGTGTATCTTGCTGATTTGTGGAACTTCTCTTGGTTAAAGCATTTAAGTTATGAGCTATTAATTTTAGGTATTTTTCCTTCAAGTTTTTCCAAATTTCATATTAATACTTTACGTATATTTATAGCTTGCTTACGATTTTGTTTATGGCAGGTGAGATGCCAGTGGGTCTTATACCAAAAAAAACCTAATTTGATAAGATTTAGTCAATATGTCATTTGTGAATTAAATAAAGTTTATCAAGCGGATACCCAAATTTATGATACTGAGAAAGTCAAAAAATGGTGGAAAGGTTTTTCACATTTTATTAAGTTTAAATGAATTCCAGATATTTTATTAGAGAAAGTCCTAGATAGCATATTCTTGGAAATGCTTGTATATTTTTTGTCATTTTTTCTGTTCTTTTTTAGCATATCCATTTTTTGTCTTAAGTTCTAATGTATTGTTGGTTATGTATTTCTTGTAGCAACTGCTTTTTTCTCTTGCTTTTTGTTATTTGATATTTGTTCAAATGCCTCATTTCAATAAAGAAGAAAATTACCCCTACTCTCCTGTAGGTGGACAGGCCATCTTGCTGAGAGATGGCCACTGTGGGATAGACGCCGGAGGAGAAGGTCGCGAGTTTAGTGGTGGAGGAGGCCTCACTGCTAACTATGCAACAATCTATGGAGAATCTTAGTAATTTCCAGGAATGTGATGGAGAGGAGATATTTCATGAAGCCATTTCTGTGCCTGAGGTGTTTTTATCTACTAAAAATGGTTTTGCTTCCATGCCTATCAAAGCTACCAACGGAATGAATACCTTTACAGCTGATGTACAGCGGAGGTTCAGTCGGCTACGGAGGAAGCGCCAAGTTTAAACCTGAGCACTGAGTCAGTTACAGCTGCAGCTGATCTGTCTGACAGGCCAAACGAATGATTTGACAGCAGGAATGAGGAAGTAGTGAAACCAACACTTCTTCAGCCGAAGGGTGAGTGTGCTGTAACGAACATTGCTACTGTGGCTAACGTTGACTGTTTTAAGGCTGGCAGTTCAGTCGCTAATCCTAGCGAGTGCCGAAAGCCTTCAGAAGCAGAAAATATTAAACAAAGCAGTGAAAAGAAAAGTGCTCCCCCACTAGATAAAAAAACTGTTAACTTGGTTCCCAAACAAAATGTGCAGGATTTATCTTTCAAAGAACAAGCTCACCTGTCTAAAGAGGCAGGGTTTGTGTTTTACCTGCCGGTGAAATGGTGTTCTGAAACAGAAGGGTCCACTCAAATAAAATATCAAACCACTGTAAACAAACAAGAAGGGGTGACTGAATTCAGCTTACAGCGGCCTTTAGCCCCTCAAACACTATCCTCAAGCAAAACCTTGGCTAAAACTTCAGTGCAAGAGCGCAACAAGATAAAAATGCTGCATCTACTTTGGATGTTTCTAATAAACAGGGGTTAGAGAATGTAAAGGTACACGATGATACTTGGTCACCTCATAAGGCACTTCAAGAAGCAGGATGGGAAAAATCTGCTTCAGGCATTTGGACTCCTGACTCTGCCTGGGGTTCAACTTTTAATTTTCAAACGGCCTCCCCAGAGTAGCGACTGAAGCTTTCACCGCATCAGGCTCAAGGAGAAAATAAAGCTGGACTGACACCTAGTGAGAAGAATGCAACTCAGGTTGAAAAGACACCTTTTCCAAAATTGAAAGATCACTCAAATTTAGAAACAAACCTGTTCCTATTCCACAGGTCATTAAAGATGAGGAGGATTTGTGTAATGCAGTTAATCCGAACAAGCCATTGCTCTCTGAGCTATTTTCCCAATCAAGACATGAAGCAGCTCCTCAGCAAAATGCTGTACGAATTTGCTACAAGGGAGGTTTAGAAGAGAGACCTGATAGACATTACGTGGGTAAATACCTAATAAAAGACTCTTTGTGGTTTTCTCCTAGAGATGTGTTCACTTTCATTAATATCTCTGGGGAGGACAACTTTGATATAAGTTTTAGATCAGCCTATAGTTTAGACCTTTTTTGGGAAAGACATGGGCAAGTAAAATTTTCTCCCACATGGACCCCCTTTTTGGTAATTCCACTCACTAAACCTTTAATTAAAAATGTTACTGTTATGTTTAGGAATGAGGGGGTCCATGTGGAAGACATAACATATTGATTGCACTAGAAATGTGACATTCAAAGTGAGCCCAAACCCATTTTGGATTCAGAACAATTCTGGACTGGCGGGGGGGATGAAAGTACAGAGTAAAACTCAGGCAATCTGACTCTGGGATTGAACATATCCCTAATGCTTTTCTGTTGAGCAGAGACTGTGGGGTATGTTTCTATAGTGGGCAGCCTAGAGCGTGCTACATGTGTGGGTCAAAAACACATCTCTCTAGTGCTTGTGATCAACCCAGGTGTGACAACTGTGGGGAGGTAGGCCATGTAACCATGCAATGTGCCAACCACACTAAATGTGACCTGTGTGAGGATTTTGGACACGCCTTTAGAGAGTGCCCTTGGGCGGCAAGAAATAAAGCCTCTTGTAGGAGCACTGACTTGATAATCCAGCAAGCCCAGGATGCTATGTCTAAACAAGAAGGCACTAGAGTAGATAAACCTAAGCCTTCCTCTCAGCAGAATTCGGATATAGAAATCCCCTCTACAGTCCTGCCTCCCCCTCCCTTAACAGTGGCACCAGACGATTCAGTCAAAACAGAAAAAGAGGTTATAGAACAATTTGAATCAGTTTGTAATAAAGACCCAGATGATACAGAGAGTGTTTGAATGGTGAGCTCCGCAGCATCCCCCCTTCCTCCGAGAAGCTCCATTAGGCATCTTAAATCACTGGCTGCACCTCACAGTGAGTCAACTGAATCTCCAAATTCTTATGCTGCACTATTCACCTCTTGGGGTGACTCAGAAATGGAAATTGGAAATTCAGATTCCCAAAAATCTGAGCAGGAAAACATAGGTACCCTGATAGAGGAATACAAAGAAAAGAAAAAAAAACGGAGAAAAAAAATAACATGATCCTATTACTTACAGTAAATTGAATGGCAGGTTACATATGGGGCATACTGAACTCACAGTTTATTGAATTCTGTTAAAAGACGAGCTGTCTTTCAATTTCTTTGGGATAAGAACATTGCAGTTTGTTTTTTGCAAGACACATGGATGTTTTCCCATGAACAAATAGCCTCGTTTCAAAGGGATTGGCCATGGGGGCCATCATATTGGTCATTTGGTAGAGATTGTGTGGACAGGATTGGAATTTTATTTAATTCTTTTCACTTTGTCTTAAACAAATTAATAGAATACCTGGGAGAATACTAATAATTGATGGATTATGGCATTCTAGGAACTGTAGATTTATCAATATTTATAACCCACAGACTAAAACTCTTAGAACTGAATATATGAAAAAAAATCCAACCCTATTTGATATCTTCACTTAACATTTTTTGGGGAGGGGACTTTAATTGCAGTTTGAACATACAGGGTAGATCGAATAAAAAAAATCTACTGTGATTCAAACTGTTTGGCATTTGTCATAAAAATTGGTGATCTCTCAAATTGTAACCACTTAGCAAATCCTGGGTCTAATTACACTTTCTTTAAAGGAAAGGTAGGTTCCACCATTGATTATTTATTTACTTCTAAGGCTGTTACAGTAGGTAAGTTTAAAATAGTTCCAGTAGAATTTTCAGACCACCTGCTGGTACAGATTGAAATTGGAGTTTCATCCTCCTCATTTGGGAAAAAAAAACAGATGGAAGTTAAACACTTCCATTCCTAAAGAGGCATTGGTAAAAAAATTAATTCTGCTTATTTTGAAAGCTAGATTATCAGTGACTTTTTTATACTCAGACTTAGGATCCTGGTGGATGGAAACAAAAAATGACTGCTGCAAGTGGTTTAAAAAATATGGCATTCAACGGAGGAATTCAGACTTTCTTTCTTATTTAAAACTGAGAAATCAATTGCAGCACCTCATTTCTTTAGCTAATACTTCTAAATTTGATTATTCAACTCAAATAGAAAATATCAAAAATCGGATGAAAGTTTTTCAATATAACAGAACCAGGACTCTTCAGGAAATCTTAACTAATCATTCAAAAAAAAACAGTGGTAGGAGACCCGTATGAACTATGTAAAAGAAATTAAAGAGCCTACAGCCTTGGAATACCTAGATAGTAATCAAACTAGAGTGGAGGATGAAATTGTCATTAATTCTATGATCGAAACCCATTTTTGTAAATTACAACCTGACACTTATCCATCTATTACAGAAATAAATAGATATTTAGGGGTCCCTCCTGAGCTTTTGGATTCCCAGGACATTAAAAACATGGTGGCACCTTTTTCTTGTACAGAAATAGGAACAGTCATTCAATTTAAAAGATAATATTACTCCAGGTATGGATGGCCTTTTCAATCTATTGTATAAAACTTTTCAATCAGAAATCTCTTCTTGTTTGCATTTGGTATTTCAGTTTTTTATGTCAAGGGAATTGATTCCGGAGTCTTTTACAGAAGGACTAATGATATGTATTTTCAAATCAGGAGACAGAGGTGACATCAGGAATTGGAGGCCCATTACAATCTTAAATTCAGACTATAAAATCTGTACTACCTTATTAAATAACAGATTAAAAATAATAGCTAATAAGGCAATTTCACCTCTGCAGTTTTGTGGCTTGCCTGATAGGCTTTAACAATTATTAGGGACTTAATTGAGTCCTTATCATTAGAAGGTAAATCTGGTTATTTGCTGTCAATAGATTTAGAGAAAGCATTTGATAGGGTAAATCACTTATATTTGTTTCAGGTTTTAGAATTTTATGGGATTCCCGGTTCAGTAATAAAGATTATAACAGCACTGTACAAGTCTGCCAAAGTTTACCCAGTAATAAAGAGAATTATAACAAAAGGAATGGAAATTAAAACAGGGGTATGCCAAGGTTGTCCTCTCAGCCCCTTGTTATATGTTTTCTCACTCGAACCTTTATTAAGAGCTTTAGTCTTTCCACCTCGATGGGAAGGGTTACAAATGCCACTGTCCAATAAACAGTTTAAATTTACAAAACTAAAAAGAATTCAGGTCCTTAAACAATTTATAATACCTTGTCTACAATATGTAGCCCTGATCTATCCTTTACCTTCGCAATATGAGGCTAGGTTATATAGTTGTTGTTTTCAACTATTATGGGGGAATAGATTAAACCCAGTTAAGAGATGCTATACTTACTTAGCAAAAGAGAAGGGGGAATTAGGAATGATAGATCCTATTATTTTTTGCCAGGTCCCTTTTTTTTTCTCTCATACAATTAGAAGATGCCTTCTGTATCCAGAGAGTTGAGATGGACTATGGATTTCAAATTCTCTAGAGCGGTATATGAAAGCATGGTTTATCAGTGCTCCAAAAATTAGCCCCCACATCCACACACCATCCTATTTCAGACCAGCAGCACAGAAGTTATACAAATGGCAAGTTACAAAAAGTTAGATAAGATCCAACTCCACTAAAACTCTCTATAAAGCCATAATGTCTCAGGTCTATTCCATGGATCCCAGTTTTAAAAATTGTCCCACAGCTATGAATAACAAGATTCTAGATCAACTTAATAATCCTAGACTCCCAGAGTACATGTGGGAAACACAGTGGCTTATCACATATGGCCAATTAAACATTAGAGGTACAGCTAAGTATAAAGCCAAAGAGGAAAGAAACTGTCCTTATCCTGACTGTATTAATCAGGAAGAAACAATGGATCATTTTTTCCTTTATTGTTCTTTTTCTAAATCTTTGTGGGTGTATGCTGCAAAAAGTGAAATTTGGCATGGTTATCACATATTAATTATGATATTTTAGTAATCGGTATAGTTCCACCTTGTTTACAGGCTTATAACAAAAGTACATTAATTATTTTTTTTGCATGTTTACGGTTTTGTTTATGGCAACTAAGATGCCAATGGATTATTTACCAAAAGAAAAGCATGTATGAGGGGTTTGGCCTCTACGTAAGGAATGAATTACAGAAAGTGTACTTGAAAAATAATCAACTTTATAATGTAGATAAAGTTAAAGTATGGTGGAAGGGGTTTTCCCATATACATACTAACATACTATTTGCCAGTAGATTAGGCCTTACGGTCTATCGAGTCTGCTCGAACCTTAGATCCTTAGTTGGGTGCCGAGGCGCTCCCATCCCTTGTGCTCCAGAAACCCCTATCATCCATCCCCACCCCCCTGAGACAGGCCATCATCTGATACATCCACTTTCTGTGTCTGTCCCACCCTCTCTTGAAGCCCTCCACTGTGGATCTCTGAACCAGCTCGCCAGGCAGTGCATTCCAAGGGTCCACCACCCTCTCAGTGAAAAACCTCCTCCTCTTTTCCCCTCACCCTTCCACCTTCCAACTTCAAACCATGCCCTCTGGTGATACCTCCCTGCTTTAGTCTAAAGATCCCCTCCATGTTTACCCTATTTATTCCCTTGAGGTATTTGAAGAGCTCAATCATGTTCCCCCGTCTCTCCTCTCCTCCAGTGAAAACAGGCAGAGCTCCTCAAGTCTGTCCTCATATGTCAAATCCCCTAGCCCTCGTATCATCTTATTTATTTATTTATTTATTTAGTTAAACATCAGTCTAGAAACCTTTGAGCCAGAGGCTCATTTACAAAGGTACCTCGTCACTTTTTTTTTTTTTCCTGTTGTCCAGCCAATTATTTATTTAAGTTAAATCTTAAATCTTAGTTGCCCTCCTCTGTACCCTCTCCAGGAGCTGTATGTCCCTCTTCAAGTGTGGTCTCCAGTACTGTACACAGTACTCAAGGTGTGGTCTAAAAAGTCCATTGTACAGTGGCAGAATCACTTCCTTGCTCCTAGAGGTGATCCCCCTTATGATGCATCCCAACATCCTGTTTGCCTTGCTTGCCACTCTCCTGCACTGCTCAGAGTTATTCATACATGCATCCACCATGACCCCTAGGTCTTTTTCCCCTATTGAGGCCTCCAGTGCCTCCCCTCCCAGGGTGTACCTGTGTTTAGGGTTTCCCCGACCAAGATGCAACACCTTGCACTTGGTGATATTGAAATTTAATTTCCATGTGTGAGCCCAGTTTCCCAGGGTGTCCAGGTCCCCTTGCAGGGCCAACCTCCCCTCTTCTCCCTCCACTACTGCTCCCATCTTGGAGTCATCCACGAAGAGACTCATTTCACACCCTATACCCTCCCTGATCTCCGATATGTATGCATTAAACAGGATCGGACCCAGGACCAAGCCCTGCGGTACTCCACTACCAACCTCTCTAGGGTTCGAGAGCTCCCCACAGACCACTACTCTCTGGGTGCATCCAGCTAGACAGTTTTCAATCCATCTGACCATCAAACGGCCTACTCCTAACCCCATCAGTTTCTCCACCAGACCATTGTGGGGGACAGAGTCAAACGCCTTGCTGAAGTCCAAGAATAATACATCCACAGGCTTTCACCTGTCCAGTTCTGATGTTACCCATTCGTAGAACTCCACAAGGTTGGTTTGACATGACCTACCTACCACAAACCCATGTTGCCGACTATCCAGACCTCCCACCTCCTCCAAGTACACCCCCAATCGTTCCTTTAGTATACTCTCCATTAATCTTCCCACCACCAAGGTCAAACTGATGGGTCTATAGTTACCTGGTACTTCCCGTGACCCTCCTTTATGGATTGGCACCACATGTGCCTCTCGCCAATCCCTAGGTACCCTCCCTGTCTCAAGTGACCTGTTGAAGAGCTCCGCCAGGGGTGCAGCCAGTATGTCCACCAATTCCCATAGTACTCTCGGATGAATGCCATCTGGCCCAGGTGATTTGTCTTTCTTTAGGGCCTTGAGGGCTAACCACACCCTTTTGGCGGAGATAGCATCATCTGTCCCCTCCACTTTACTGGCCTTTTTATCCTTATCCAGATGTGACACCCCTTGGGTACCTCTCCTTCCCTCTTACTCCATTTCTGTTGCTCCCCTGATCCCACTTACTGCCGCTTCTATCCCCTTTGTGCCTTGTTTGTAGATATCCCATCCCCCTCCCTAGTGAACACAGAGGCAAGTACGTTAAATACCTCTGCCTGGTCCCTTGCCTCTTCCACCCACCCTCCTTCTGATCTCAATCTGCTGAGATGGCCCTTAGTTTTCTCCACTCCCCAATGTGCGGAAGAACCCTTTTCCCCTCCATGTATCCTCACCCAGCCGCTGCTCTTTATTGGACTTTGCTCCTCACCATACGGATGACTTTTCTAGATGCAAGATGGTACACTTCCTTATCCCTATCCCCTCTTGTTGTTTTATATTTTTTGTAGGCTGCCTTCTTTTCTCTGACTGCTACCTGTATCTCACTGAACCACCAGCATGGTTTATGTGATCTTGCTCCCTTACGTTTCAACTTAGCGCAGATCCTGACTGCCTCATGAAGTCCCCGGTTTATGACCTCCCATCTCCTTTCCACACTTGCCATTGATGTAATCCCCTTCAAGTGATCCTTGAGAATATTTCCCATGCCCACAAAGTCTGCCCCCTGAAGTCCACTGCCAGTGTCCTAGATCTCCTCCTCCCCCCATGCTTATTTGAAACCAGACAGTATTGTGGTCGCTCCCAGTCAGGGGGTCCTGTACAACCATGTCCCTTACCAGATCCCCATCTGCCAGAACCACATCCAGGACATGCCCCTCCCTTGTGGGCTCCATCACATGCTGTGTTAAGAACACATCCTGGAAGCCGTCCAGCAGCCTCTGCTCCTTGACCACCTTAGAGGACATGGTTCCCCAGTTTGTACCTGGCATATTAAGGTCCTCATCAACACACTCCTTCCCTTTTGGTCCACACTGGGCAATGATGTTGTCCAGCAAACCATCCTCTAGAACATCACTCATCCCAGGGGCCTATATACTACACCCAGCTTGACCTTATCTCCTGCTGGGGATCGTAGAGTGACCCATAAGGCCTCCCGTTTCCCTCTACCTCTTCTACCCTAGCAATTTCTATGTCATCTCTAATGAACATAGCCACTCCACCCTGTCCCCTTTCTATCCTTCTAAGCATAGTGTACGCCCGTACTTTTAGGTCCCAGTCATGGTTTTGTTGGCCTACGTCTCCGTGACTGCCGTCACATCCACCCCCCCCGAACAGCATGGCCTGGAACTCTGGCAACTTGTTTCCCAAGCTCCTGGCATTTACTAACACCAATCCCCACCCCTTATCCCTGATCCTCTTTGTTGAACCCCACCCAGATTCCTTATACTTCCATATCATTAAATATAAATAGCTTGTTAAGTAAGGATAAAGAGTTGCCCCTAAGGGTAAAGAATTCTCGAGGTAAAATCCTTTGTTTTTTCTATTTCCTTTTGTTTTTCCCCTTGTAAATACTGTATTTATGTTCTTCATGTTGTTCACTGTATTTTGTCATTTATGCACTATTGTAAATAAAAACGCCCCTAATCTTTTCGATAAGCGCCATGGGATCTTTAACATCCACCTGAACTACCACCAGTCCAGGCAGATGGGACCTCGGTTTAACGTCTCATCCAAAAGACGGCACCTCAAAAGTGCAGCACCCCTCTCATGCTGCACTACAGTGTCAGTACTGGAATATTAACCCAAGTGCCAGTTGTGGGAACTGAACTCACAGCCCTCTGATCTCCTGGCCTCAGAGGCGAGTGTGCTACCTACTGAGCCACTGACACTGATTGAGAGTGGAGGTGCGTATTTTCTTTCAGCATGGAGGCAACAGCTCCCATAGCCACATCTGCTTTTTTAGTGACTTCAACCAAAGCAACGGAGGCAGTTTCCACTGTGGTCTCTACAGTGGCCACTCTACAGTGGCCCTCTGATCTCCTGGCCTCAGAGGCGAGTGTGCTACCTACTGAGCCACTGACACTGATTGAGAGTGGAGGTGCGTATTTTCTTTCAGCATGGAGGCAACAGCTCCCATAGCCACATCTGCTTTTTTAGTGACTTCACCCGAAGCAACGGAGGCAGTTTCCACTGTGGTCTCTACAGTGGCCAATCTGTTCGTGAGCATATCAAATTTATTATAAAGTCCAGTCACTGAAGTTGTGAGCTTGTTCAGTTTTGCTCTCAAAGTTTGTAATGCTTCTTCCTGGTTTGTGGCCTCATAATCAGGATCGCGGCCCTGTGCCACTTTTGCATTTGGAGCTCTGGGAACCACCTTAGGATTAGCTCTGCCCTCCGCTGTTTTGTCTTTACAAGGGTTACCCATTTCAGCCAGCACCAACTCTGCTACTTAAATCTAATATTTAAATAGAGCAACTTTTCCTGAAACTGTAAGATTTAACTTTATAAAGCACTGCACATAGCTGAGTGTTATCTATTTGTGGGCATCTTGCTCGGGCTCCACAGCGCCCCCCTTTGGCTTATCCTCTGCACCACATCTCTTTAGCAAATGCTTAGCAGTGGTCACTGCAACCCTCAGAAGAAGGATCTGTACATCTTTTCTTACCTGGACGACTAGCTTTTCAAGGCCCAGACCAGGGAACAGCTGTTGCTGACTCTGGAACGTATCCTCCAGCTCTTTCAGTCTCTGGGCATCATGGTCAGCCTGGTCAAGTCTGTTCTAATACTGTCCCAAAGATTACAGTACATTGAGGTGGTCCTGGATTTAGAGCAGGAGAAGGCCTTCTTGCCCCAAAACAGGGCAGAATGTCTTGTTGCTCAAGCTCAGGAGGCTGCGGCTATTCCCACTGTTCCACTAGCCAGACTCCACATGCATACCATTCAGTGGACTCTCAGAGTGCAGTGGATCAAGCTGGAACATCTAGTCCTGGTCTCCTCTCCAGTACACAAAGCATTGCATTGGTGGATGGCCCCTCGAATCTTCTTCAAAGGGTCTACTCCCAGTTCTCCTCACCGAATCAGATCCTGGCCACGGATGCTTCAGGTCTGGGCTGGGGGAGCACCTGGTCCCTTTCAAACCCAGGACTCCTGGTTCCAGTGGAAAGCTGACTTGCATAGCCATGTCCTGGAGATGAGGGCGGTGCTCTACGCCATGCAGGCATTTCAGGAGCACCTAGCCCCAGGCCTACTTCTGGTGCAGTTGAACAATTTGAGTGTTTCTGCTACATCAACAAGAAGGGCAGGACACACTCATATCCCCTTTGCTGGGAAGAAGTGCAAGTGTGGTATTGGGCTTTGTACCACAGCCTGGCTCTCTCTGCAGTCCATGTGCCAGGCATGCTAAACACTCTAGTGGACAGACTCAGGACTCAGTCAAGCATGCATGAATGAGAGCTTCTCTCATCCATTGCAGAAGATCTGTTCAACAGATGGGGTCACCCAGATTTGGACCTTTTTGTGTCCCCACACAACACAAAACTGCCCAATTTTTGCTCACTGAATCCAGAGCCTGTAGTTTTCTAGTGAGACACATTGTCCGTCTCTTGGAGTGGGAGGTTTCTGTATACATTCCATCAGTTTCCACTGATACAGAGGTGATGATCAAACTACAAATGGAGGGGGCCAGCATGATCCTGGTAGCTCCATTCTGGTCTTGCCAGATATGGTCTCCTCTGCTTCAGTAGCTGGTGGAGGAGCCTCCGGTTCCCCTGCCTCTTTGCAGGAACCTACTGACCCAGGATCAGGGGACCTTGGTTCATCCAAACCTCCGATCCCTCTATCTGCATAGCTGGCTTATGAAGACATAGCCATCGCCAGATTTGAGGTTTCTAATAGGGTAGCGGACGTATAAGTGGCTGCCCACAAGCTTTCCACCCATACCACTTATGCCATTAAGTGGAAGCGGTTTGCCATCTGGGCTGCCAAGCATTCCCTAGACCCTTTCACCTGTCATGTGAAGCATGTCCTACCTAGATTACCTGATTTCTTTGTCTGACTCAGGTCTCCAGTATTCCTCCCTTAAGGTCCACCTTTCAGCCATTCCGGCTTTCTGTGAACCCATAGGTGACCACACTGTTGATCAGCTGGCTGTCTCCCGCACCTTCCTTAGAGGCATCCTGCATCTGAAACCCCCAATCCATTCCCCAGTCCTGGCTTGGGATTTTAATTTTATTTTTATTTTGGAAAAGTTGACCCTGTCTCCTTTTGAACCAATCGTGACTTGCAATTTGCGCTATCTCTCTTGGAAAGCGCTCCTTTTAATTGCCATTACTTCCGCTCGAAGACTTTCAGAGCTTCAGACCCTCTGGTGTGAGAAGCCTTATTTGATTTTTCACAAATACAGGGAATCTTTGCACACCAATCCTAAGTTTCTACCTAAGATGGTTTCTGAGTTTACACTCAGTCTATCCACCTTCCTGTTTATTTTCCCGAGCGCGCCAATCCAGGGGAAGCACTGCTCCATATGTTAGATGTGCGCAGAACTTTGAAGTATTATCTGCTCAGGAATAAGGATTCCAGAAAGTCTAAGCAGTTGTTTGTTTCATTCACCCCTGGCAGAGAGGGCGCCTCAGTTTCTAAGTGATGTTTAGCCAAATGGTTGGCAAATTGTATTGTGTTCTGCTATAACAAGTACAGCAAGGAATTGCCTGGAGCTGTCAAAGTCCATTCCACCAGAGGTATGCCTACCTTGGTGGCTTGCTTCAAAGTGGTCTCAGCCACTGACATTTGTGTGGCTGCCACCTGGAGTACAGTCCACACTTTTACCAAGCATTACAGTCTGGACATTGCCTCAAAAGCCCGTGCTGGTTTTGGCAGGGTTACGCTGCAAGGGCTCCTGTCTTAAGTTTATGGAATCCCTTGACAGGTTTGGTTTGCAAGGTTTTCTGTCTTATGTTTATGAAGATCCTTGGCTGGATATTTTTTTTCAATTCTCCTGTCTTAAGTTTATGGAGCTCCAGCCTCCCAAACCACCTGTTCCTTCTGTCACTGCTGGTACTCATTCCTACGGTGGCACCTGGTGACTGAGATACCCCCAAAGAAGATAGAACAGTTGCGTAAGAACTTACCATAACAGTAGATCTTCAAGGGGATCTCAGTCATCAGGTATGCTTTCCCTCCCACCATCCCCCTTCTAGGGGCTCCTTTTCAGGACCTGGCTGTTTTCCATCCTTTTATCCAGAGCTGGGTCCCTATGTCTCTCCTCAGTTCCCCAGGGTGTGAGCCTTGCTCCCTTCATCTCCAGGGGGGAAAGAACTGAGGAGGGAGTTGGGGCCACCCATGCCTATATAGGGTGGGTGACGTAGGCAGGCGTGGGCGGCCCCAGTTGTACTGCTGAAAATCTTCTATGTGGATTCTCCATTCACCAACGGTGAAGTTCCTACAGTGGTATCTGATGATTGAGATCCCCTAGAAGATTTACTGTTTTGGTGAGTTCTTACGTAACTGTATCTCAGTGGTAAATGACCTCTGTGCAAGATGGGGTCATCCAGAGTGGAACCTTTTTGTGTCCCTGCACAACACATAACGCAGAACTGCAGCATTTCTGCTTGCTCAGTGTAGGGCTTGGATTTTTCTGTTGAGACAAACTGACCCTTTAGAAAGGGAAATTCATATAGGCATTTTCCCCCAGTTCGGCTAATACAGTGTGTTGTTCAGGCTGCAGCGGGAGAGTGCCACTCTCAGCCTCTTTGCTCCAGTGTGGCCTCACCAGATATGGTTTCACATCTACAGCATACAACAATGGAGCCTCCTGTCCCCCTACTTGTGTGTCAGGGCATGTTGTCAAAGGACAAGGGAGCTCTAGTCCATCTGGAACTGAAGTACCTACATGTGCCTGCATGACTGCTGAAGATATAGCCATTGTGCATTTTGGGGTATCCCCCAAAACTGCTGATTGTAGCTAGACAGCCTTCTACCAGACATACCTATTTCTTGAAATGGAAGCAGTTCACTTTGTGCGCTGCGTCCAGGAATTTGGACCCCTTTACATGTCCTGTAAATGTTGTGCTGGAATACTTGCTGTCACTGTCAGACTGTGGTCTACAGTATTCCTCACGTCTTACCCCAGGAATACTCCAATATTCCTAACTCTATGCAGTGTCCCTTTAAGACAGAACTGCCCAGAGAGATGGAACATATGCTAATGAGAGAATGTTCATTAGTTCATGTCATTTTCAAATGCTGCCTTCACTAATTGCTGCATTCTAACCCTTCAGATTTCTGTCTCCACCTGCAAGTCAAGACACTTGCAGATCTCTCTCACTCTCTCTCTCACAAGTCATCTCTGACGTGTATCTTCTAAAATATATAAGTATTTCTTCATATTTGTTTCATTTGCTGCCTTTACTTCTTGTTTAAATTTAAAAACCTTGTTTGTGCGAATTTTTTAATTTTTTTTATCGGTTCCTCGTGGTTCCCAGGAACCCTTAATCAGAGCCCATTTTCCCTGCCTACTGTGCCACTGCAGTCCTTGCACAATCTGCACATTTGCTTACCACATCAGCTTCCCATGCCCCTACTGATGGTCATATGGTGGCCTAATTAGAGGTGTCCCATATGTTTCTGAGAGATAGTCTTCATATGAAACCTTCTATCTTAAATCCAGTCCCACCTTGGGATTTGAATTATATGCTTGGGAAACTAACGTCAGTTCCTTTTGAACTGGCCATGAGTCGTAGCCTACATTTTCTGTCATAGCAAATGTTATATTTAGTTGCAGTCACTTCTGCTTAAAGGATTTCAAAGCTTCAGGCTCTGATGTGTGAGTCTCCTTGTTTGATTTTCCACAAAGACAGAGGTTCTGCGTACAAATCCGAAGTTTCTACCAAAGATGGTATCTTAGTTTACACTGCATCAAATGATATACCTTCATGATTATTACCCCTGAGCATGCTAGTTAGGGTGAGGCACTGCTTCATACTTTAGATGTATATAAAAATGCTCAGATACTATGTGAATCGCACCAGGGACTGCAGAAAGTCAGCTTTTTGATTTGTTTGCCCCAAAGAGAAAGGGCACTCCTGTCTCTGGACAGTGCCTGTCTAAATTGCTGGCACATTGTATAGTACAGTAAGTAACTTCCTCGTGTGGTTCGTGGTCACTCCACCAGGGGAGTGGCCACTTTTGTTGCTTGTTTCAGAAATGTTTCTGTGGCTCACATTTGTGTTGCAGCCACATGGAGCACTCTTCACACTTTCACTAAACATGACAGTCTGGGCATAGTTTCTCATAGACATGCTGGTTTCAGGCTTGCTGTACTGCAAGGCCTGTAATCCTGAATATCTATCAGACTGCACTGCATCCTAGTTGGTATTTGGGACTGCTTGGGAGTCATTCCAAAGGTGTGGACTAACGGAGGAGATATCCTTGAAGAAGACAGGACAGTTCCATACTTACTGTAACAGTAGGTCTTCGAGAGATTCTCCTCCAGCAGTCCATGCCATCCCTTTCTTCTTTCCCCCTCTTTCTTCAAGGAGAGTTGCAACAGATGTTGTGCAATTGAGTCTAATACATGCATTGTATATCCAGAATAACGAACTGGAAACCCAGCACCACGTTACTGCTATTAAAAAAAGGGGGGGAGTATACTCACAAAAAAAAAGCTCATGAAGAAAAATACTTTGTTGCACATCAGTGAGGACAGTTTACCTGCAGTCCACCTATGTTTCACGCAAATACTTTGCTAATGAATTATATTTATATATGTTAATATGTACTCGCTGGAGGAAAGAAGGGAAAGGGGGATATGATAGAAACATTCAAATACATAACAGATATTAATAAGGTACAGGAAGGTGGTATTTTCCACAGAAAGACAGACTCGAGGGCAAGGGGGTCACACTATGAAACTGGAGGGGAGGAGGCTTAGAGGGGATGTAAGGAAATATTTATTCACAGAATGGGTGGTGGAAGCCTGGAACGGCCTCCCAGTGGAGGTGGTAGGTTCCAAAACAGTCGCAGGATTCAAGCATGCATGGGACAGATACAAGGGGACGTTGGAAGGAACACAAGGGGTGGGGACAACCAGAGATTGTGCAAGGGCTGCGGTGGCACAGTAGGCAGGGAAAATGGGCAGACTGGATGGACCAAAGGGGTCTTTAACTGCTGACAACTTCTATGTTTCTATGTTAATACTGTCAAGACACCTTGTAGAAGCACAAAATATTTGTGTGAAATGGTGGTGGACTGCGAGTAGAGGGTCCTCGTTGATGTGCAATAAAGTATTTTTCTAGGATCATGGATATGTTGTGCTATCCACATTTGTTGGCATGTACTTTTCCTTTAAGATTCTCACCGGAATGTCTAAAAGCTGGCTCCTCCAACCCACCCAGGTGGTATATGCCTCGGCTCTGCTCCTTGACGCCAAATCCTCCTGTCCACTGGAAGATTCAGGTTCCCTTCTTATCGCTCATGCGTTACTGTAGGCCCTGGTGCTTAAATCTATGGATTTACCCAATCTCTGACTTGTTAGAGTTTCTCCCAGTCATTTGTGATATCAACCATGATGGACGACAAGTCCTCACCTGATTTCTGCCGATGCCCGTGCGGGCAAAAGATGTCTTGCACCGACCTGCATATCTCATGCATTTATTGCCTGGGTCTCAGTCATGACACCCAGGCATGTGAAATGTGTTGCACTTTTCATCCAAAAGTCTTGGATGATCGTCTCACACCACTGCAACTGGGCAGACCAGAAAAATGGAATCCGCCTGTCAAATCCAAGGAAGCCCATTGGGTGGTGTCCGAGGCTACGGCATCTGATCAGCAGCTTGAACAGATGAAGACCTTCGAAGAGGAGGTGGCTCAGACAGAAGATCGGTCCTCTCCTATGTCCATCTTCATCCCACCCAATCTGGGCTCCACCTTCTCAGGCTCCTCTCAGGAGTTGTGCCAGCCCTCCCTACCAAGGGAGAGGGACCCTCAGGTGCACATGTCTCTCGGTCCCATAAAAAGGACAAGGGGCCTAAGGAATCACCTTTTGGGACCGATTAACTAAACGAGAGTGCCACTGTTCATGAGGTGGGGACCCAAAAAGCCTGTGTTGCATGTTTTGTGAAATATCTCCAAAAAAATGACTGCATTACAAGCGTGCGTTGTGCAGTTTGTACACATGCTCATAACTTCACCAATTTTTTTATATTTTTACTGCAAAATTCCAACATTGCCATTTTTTCACACCTCCTGAAGAACAGTACAGCTGTCATTTTTTGCATCCTGCTTGAAACATGATCTTCCTGCACATAAAGTCTCCACCACTCATTCACACTAATGGGATCTGCCCCGGAGGCACTAGGACCCAGCGGGAACAAACTTTTTGCTAGAGGGTCGGCACCAGAGATGGAGCTGCGAGGAGCGGCACCATGAGCCCCAGCTCGTGTGGTAATGACTATCTCGGCATCGACCCTCCAACCGCCTCAGTTCCTTTTTTCCCCGCCATTGAGTGCACTTCAGTGACGAGGTCGCTCGCCCTCCGGGAGTCAAACTTCAGACTAGCAGCATAGTTTTTCAGTTTTACTGTTTTGTAGTAATATCTCGAATAAAGTATCGCTTAGTTTATTTATTCTTATTGAAAGAAGTAGTCTCAGCCTACATTGACGGAGTCTACCATGAGCAGGTCAGGTGGTGGTAGGGAGACTTCGTATGAAAGCTGTTCAGTCAGCTGGGCTGGGTCCAGTCCACTGCCTTCTCCAGAGGGGGGGTCTGACAATGGACAGTCCAATACCCAAGGGGGTGGGTGGTCCCCTCAAAAGCCTAAAAGTAAATGGGCGCATTCTCGGCACTGTTCAGCCTCAAGCTCTTCTTCAGCCCACTGGTCACAAAAGAGAAGGCATCACTCGAGGTCGCCCTCTGATATGTCTGCACGTAGACGGTCGGTTATTGGGGCTGGTTGCCGGTCTCCTCCTTTGGAGTCGCCGGGTTCTATGTCTGGTTGCCAACGTCTTCGACATCGGAGCCCTACCCCACCCTCTGGTAGGTCTTCAGATGAGCAGTTTCATCAGTGGGCTGCTCTTATGGAGCAATGGGCTCAGAGCTTGGTCCAGCTGCCTGGCCCGGTCACTCAGGGGCCTTCGGGCTTTTTGGGAGATCAGGTAAGGCAGTTGAGCCTCCCTAGTCGCGCAGCACCATCTTCGGTGCTGTCGACTCTGCGCTTAGGTTTTTTCCCCCTCACACGGCTGCGGCGCAGGGGGCCTCACCGATGCCTCTATCTCCTGGTATTCATCCTACTTTCTCCTCAAATCCTGTTTTTTGGAGTCTTGGGATGTTTTGGACACCACTGGCGATGATGGCACGCTTGGCGCCGTCTTCGGTTGGGATTGTCGGCGCCATGCACCGTGTCGGCATCGTCCTCGGTGCCATGCGGCTTCTCGATGCCATCCTCGGTGCCGGGTGGCTGTTCGGCGCCGTGCTCCTCTTCGGTGCCGAGGCCTGTTAGGGCGTCATCCAGTCTTCAGGGCTCTTCTTCTTTGAATCCTTTCCCTTCCTCATTTCCTTCTGATTTTCACTCCTTTCCTGCCCATACTGTCCTTCCTGGGCTGTCAGGAGATGAAACTGAGCCTGACCCAGACCTTAGGCTGGGTGATGATGTGGAAGGAACAGAATCTATTCCTGCTGCTGAGCCTGTGGTTGAAGACCTGTCATTTGAGTCTCTGCTGAAAAATTTGAATTCCACTCTTTCTCTCCAGACTCCAAATATCGATCCTGGGAAACTGTTAAGACTCCAATACCTCCATGTTCTGGAGATCCCTATGGATTTGACACCTCCGGTACAGTCCTCCTTTGAGATGCTTTCTCAAATGGTATGGAATAATCCTGCTCTCATTCCTTCTGTGGCTAAGTCCATAGATAGGAAATATGCTGCTCCCGAGGATCGACCCATTTTGGCATCCCAAGCCTTTGAGGATTCTATTGTAGTCACCGTCCTTCCCCAGACTACTACAGCTCGACCTATTAAAGAATCTCGTAAGATAGACACTTTAGGTAAGAGAGTCTTTGCTGCTTCCACCCTAGGTATGCGTATTGCCAGCTACCAAGGCTATTTCTCTCAATATGAGTATATTCTTTGGCATTTGCTCAAGCAGATGGTTGAAGCTCTACCGAAGTTGGACACTAATTCAGAGCTTCTTCAAACCATAACCAGGGGTATCAAGTCCAACAACCAGCAGGTTAAAGCAGCTATGGATGCCTTCGATACTGCCTCCCGAGTGGTGGTGGTGGGTATTTGTACCCACCATCATTCCTGGCTGTGCACTTCAGGTTTCACAAGTGGTGCCCAGCAACAGGTAATGGCGTTGCCATTCGATGGTGTGTATCTCTTCAGCCCTCAAGTAGAACAGGCTCTAGAGGCTACACAAAAGACTAGGTCAGTCATTAAATTGGCTCGACCTCCTCCCGCTCCCTCTGGAGGGGGTGTTAACAAATGCCAGTTTCACAACCATCAGTCCTTTCGAGGCAAAGGCAGGGGAGATTTTAATAAAAACCAAGCCCCCCAGCCTCAAAAGAAAATGCAGCAGAAGGCGCAAGGACCTAAAACGCCCAGTGCCGCCTTCTGAGTTGTTGGCCCAAGTCCCACCTCAGCTGCCCGAGGGGGACTCTTCCTCACCAGTGGGAGGTCGTCTGACTCTCTTCTTCAATCAATGGAAATCCATAACCTCGGACAAATGGGTCCTCTGGATAATCTGAGAGGGGTATTCCCTCAATCTTTTGGAGACCCCTCTGGATCGTCCCCCCAGATGACAGCCCAGGCTGTCAGTTCTTCAGTCAGAACTTCTCGCCTCCAAGATACAAGGCCTTCTGAAGAACAGGGCAGTGGAAGTAGTTCCGCTGGATCAGCAGAACACAGGGTTCTACTCCCATTACTTTCTGGTTCCAAAGAAAACCGGGGGCATGCGCCCCATTTTGGACCTCAGAAAATTAAACAAATTCCTACCCAAAGAGAAATTCAAAATGATATCGCTAGGAACCCTGTTACCTTTGCTTCATCAACATGACTGGTTAGCCTCCCTGGACGTGCAGGATGCTTACCAGCACGTTCCTATTCACCCAAAGCATCACAAATACCTAAGGTTCGTGGCTTTGGGACAGCATTGTCAGTTCAGAGTCCTGCCCTTTGGGCTATCCTTGGTGCCGCGAGTTTTTACAAAGTGTTTTGCAATTCTCGCAGCACATCTCAGAAAAATCAGAATACAAGTGTTTCCATATCTGGACGATTGGCTTCTAGCAAGTCCTTTCATGCAAGGAACTCTAGACGCCGTAGTCACAGCTTCACACTTTCTCATGTCCATGGGAGTCCTGCTAAACCTCAAAAAATTGCAGTTGCAGCCCTCCTAGAGGCTCCTTTTCATAGCAACTCTTCTGGACACCTCCTGTGCGACAGCATTTTTTCCAGAGGACAGGAGGAGCGATATCCTTCAGATGACCTGATACATCAGAGAGAGCAGCTCGGTGTCAGCTCTCTCGATCCAACGGATGCTAGGTCTCATGGCATCCTCGGTGTTCACTGTACCCCTAGCATGCCTCCACATGAGAACCTCTCAATGGATGCTCAGTACTCAGTGGTCCCCGACCATGCACTCAGTCCTTTCTCATCAAGGTGACAGAACCTCTGAAGAGATCACTCACTTGGTGGTCGCAAGAGGACAAATGTCTGGAAGGATACCTTTTTGCTCCTCTGGATCATCAGATTTCCATTACCACGGATGCGTCCCTGATGGGGTGGGGAGCTCACTGTCAGACTCTCCACACTCAAGTTACATGGACTCAGGACGAGTCCCAGTTTCACATACATGTCTTAGAAATGAGAGCCGTCCTTTATGCAGTCTGGGCTTTGAAGGACATTCTCTGTCACAAGAACAATCTCCTTCAAATGGACAACAAAGCAGTGATGTATTACATCAAAAAGCAGGGCGGTGCTCATTCTTACCCCTTATGCAGGGGAGCAATGAGAGTGTGGGAATGGTGCTTGGAGCACAAGGCTCTAATTCAGGTGGTCCACCTACTGGGAGTGCAGAATGAACTGGCAGACCGTCTCAGCAGAACAGAGACAGATCCTCACGAATGGTCTCTTGACTCAGCCATAGCTCAGTCACTATTCGCAGAGTGGGGAACTATAGACCTGGACCTTTTTGCATCCCCACTCAACACAAAAATGCCTCTCTTCTGCTCCAGAAATCCAGGGCCTGGCATCTTCTGTCAGGATGCGTTCAGGCTGTGGTGGACAAAACTCTTTCTATACGCCTTTCTGCCTCTTCCTCTAATTCAGAGAGTACTTCTCAAATTCGAGTCCCAGGGGAGACAAAATGATCCTCATTGCCCCCTTCTGGCCTCCACACATATGGTTTCCACTACTCAGCAGTATGTCGGAAACTCCTCCGAAACTGCTTCCCCTTCAGACTAACCTTCTGACTCAGGGGCCTGTGGTCCATCCCAATCTGAGGTCGCTTCACCTTCACCTTCACGCTTGGCTCCTGAAGAGATAGAAGTGAACAGGTTCAATGTCTCTCATAGAGTTTCAGATATTCTTCTGGCTGCGCGAAAGCCAGCCACTAGGAAAACTTACACAACCAAATGGAAGCGTTTTTTTGCTGTGGTATGCAAAAATCCTCTTTGAATCCTTTTTCCTGCCCACCAGATAAACTACTAGAGTACCTTTTAGAACTCTCAAATTCAGGTCTGCAATACTCTACAGTTAAGGTTCACCTTTGTGCCATTTCAGCTTATCATAAGCCAGTACTTTCCTTGTCACTGGCTCAGTTATCTGTGGTTAAGAGGTTTCTTAATGGAATTCTGCAAACCAGACCTCCTTTAAGACGTCCAGTCACAGCCTGGAACATTAATCTAGTGCTAGACATGCTCACTCAAAAACCTTTCGAGCCTCTAGCTACCTGCAAGTTAAAATTTCTCACCTGGAAGATGGCCTTCCTAGTGGCCATTACCTCAGCCCGCAGGGTCTCTGAGATACATGCCTTGGTCATAGACCCTCCGTATACTGTGTTTCATAAAGACAAAGTAGTTCTTAGGACCCATCCTAAGTTTCTTCCTAAGGTTTCAGAATTCCATCTAAACCAACCTTTGGTCCTTCCATCCTACTTTGCAAACTTCCAAAATGAAGGAGAGTGTTCTCTTCATTCCTTGGATGTCAAACGAGCTTTGCATTTCTATCTAGATAGAACAAGACTTTCGCAAAGCTCAACAACTGTTTGTTTCCTTCAGCGAGACCCGGCTGGGTCAGCCTGTCGCTATCAGATGTATTTCAGCATGGCTGGTGGCATGCCTTCACCACTGTTATTCCATGGCGCAGGTTAAGCTGGAGGGCAGAGTGTACGCTCACTCTGCTAGAGTGGTCGCGGCATCACTAGCGGAAATCTGCAACGTGCCCATTGCAGATATTTGCAATGCCGCCACCTGGAGCTCAGTGCATACTTTCGTCAAACACTATGCCCTGTATGTCCATGCCAGACGTCATCTTTCTTTTGGCAGAGCCATCCTTAATGGACTCCTGTCCTAAAACTGTGAGCTCTTGGTCTCTCCTGCCGCCCTCTCGGGGGATTATTAGCTCGGTACTCTCCAATTAGTGTGAATGAGTGGTGAAGACTTTATGTCCAGGAAGATATGGAAATTATGTACCTACCGTAACTCTTGATCTTCTTGGACGAGTCTCCACCACTCATTCACATGCCCACCACATCCCCCAAGCTCACCTCTGTTGTTGGTCTTCACTCCCTCAATCTTAGGCTGTGAAAACTTCTTTGTAGACCATTCTTATACGGGTCGTCCGGACTATCTTATGTCGTTTTTTTTGGTTAGGCTATCCTTCTAGGTTAGTTACGCTGCACCTCCTTGGAAAAAAATGTACTGAGGAGGTTGGAGGGTCGACGCCTAGATAGTCATTACCGCACGAGCTGGGGCTCGCGGTGCCACTCCTCGCGGCTCCATCTCTGGCGCCGACCCTCTAGCAAAATGTTTGCTCCCGCTTGGTCCTAGTGCCTCCGGCGCAGATCCCATTAGTGTGAATGAGTGGTAGAGACTCGTCCAAGAAGATCAAGAATTACAGTAGACACGTAATTTCCATTTTTTGCACCTGTGGCACAGAATGGCACAGTCGCTGTGTGAAATCAACTTTTGGGACAGATTAATAAAATCATAGTGCCACTGTTCATGAGGGGAGGTCCCAAAAAGGCCATGTTGAAAATCTGGTGAAAAAATTCCAAAATAATGACTGTTACGCAATTTCTACGCATGCTTGTAACTTTGCCACTTTCATATTTTCATTCTAGAGTTTCAGCACTGCCATTTTTTCACACCTCCTCATGAACAGTACAGATGTAATTTTTCACATCCTGCCCAAAATGTCTTTTCGCACCTGTTGCGCCGAATGGCGAATTCGCTATGTGAAATCAACTTTCGGGATTGAGTAATGAAATAACAGTGCCACTGTTCATGAGGTGGGGTCCCAAAATGCCCATTTTGAAAACATGGAGTGAAAATACCACCAACTGCCCAGGGCATTAGGGTTTCCAACTATAACGCCCCAACCCGTACAGACTGACAGGTGTCGGGGGTGTGGCTTGGGGTCGTTTGCCATAATGCTCACGCCATTCAACCCCCACCCCAATAGCCACTGCTAGGCATCGAGGTGTGCCTTGGTGTCTTCGGCCCTATCGTTCGCCCCATTCTCCTATGCTGCACCCATCTCAGCTTATTTCCTTATGGAATAGGGTGAGCATAAAGACCAAAAGACCCCAAGGTACACCGGGACACCTGTCAGTATCTGCAGGGTGGGGGTGAGGCGGAATGATGTGAGCATTATGGCTGACAACCCAAAGGCATACCCCAATGCTTGTCAGTCGCTGTAGGGTGGGGGTGGGGGTTGGCGTTAGTTCAATACTTCACTGTCATTCCTATAACGTATCTCTCTAACTCATGCAGTACCAATGCCAATACCAGAGAGCAAACATTCGGCATTGACAAATGCTTGTTTTAATAGCAGTAACTTGGTGCCAGTTTTTATGAGTATACCCTTTCTTTGGTATTGCATCATTTCAGCACATACTTTTAAGCGCAATCATTACCGCGCATACAGCTCAGCTAAAACCATTACTGCAAATGGAACAGTATGGCGCATGGCAATTACACCGCATACCCCTTTCCAAACAGCAGTATTTCAGTGAAACGGCAACTGAGCAGTAGCTGTAAACCAAGCAACCCATTTTAAAATGCAACCACACAACCCATTTCATTCGTTTTAAGCGTAAATGACATTTCATATCATTTACAAACATATGAACATACGAAAATGCCAGCAGAAACAAATTTGAATCTGCTCGATCGGACAGAGCAGCCCTCAACTCATAGCTGCCCCCACCCACCCCTCCCACCTCCTACTCACCCCCACTCTGTCCCATCCCCTTAAAACCATCTATGGTGCTATAGGCTACTACCTCCTCTGGCAGAGTATTCAACTTATCCATCACCTTCTCAGTGAAATAATGTCTCCTGACTTCCTCCTGACTCCCCCAATCTCATCTGGTGCCCCTTGTGCCCCCCTTCTAATCTGGAAAATCCCTTCTGTACTAGTCTTGTTAATCCCCTTTAACTATTTAAAGGTTTTGATCATGCCTCCTATCCCTCCTGTCCTCCAGGCAGTACATGTTCAGTTCGCCCAGCCTCTGCTCATAGGAGTATCCCTCTAATCCCTGGATCATCTTTGTCGCCCTCCTCTGTACACCCTCCAACAATCTGATGTCCTTCTTCAGGAATGGGCACCAGTGCTGGACGCAGTATTCCAGGTGTGGTCTGACCAGCGACCTGTAGAGGGGCAGTATCACTTGCCTATTTCTGGAGGAGATTCCCTTCGCTATACACCCCAGCATCCTGTTGACTTTTGTTGCCACCTTCCTACACTGAGCTGAGTTTTCATACTCCCGTTATAAGCACCTCTAGATCCTTTTCCTCCTTGGTGCATTCCAGCTGTACTCCCCCCCCCCCGCCACTGATAGCTCCTACCCTGGTTGTTTGCCCCGAAGTGCAATATCTTGTACTTTTTGATGTTAAACCCCAACTGCCATGCATCCAACCACTCGTAGTTTGGTCAGGTCCTCCTGCAGCCCCCTCCACCCTTCGATGTCATCTACCACAGCTCCCATCTTTGTGTTGTCTGCAAAGAGACTGATCTTACTCTGGACCCCATGGGAGATATCAGCTATGAATATCCCAAACAACACTGGTCCCAATACTGTTCCCTGTGGCACCCCACTTGTCATATCCCTTGGTGATGAGAGTTCCCCACCACCACCACTACCCTTTGCTGCCTTCCCTTCAGTCAACTGGTGATCCAGATTACCACCCATGTTCCCACCCCTATATATTCCAGCTTTCCCCCAGCGTCCTATGCAGCACAGAATCAAAGGCCTTGCTGAAATCCAAATACAGGACATCTACCGCATGGTCTTTATCCAGTTCCCTTGTCACTCAGTCGTAATACTCAATCAGGTTTGTCTGGCAGGATCTTCCCAAGACAAACCCAAGCTGTTGACCATCCTGGAGACCACTGATCTCCAAAAAGGTCACCAACCTCTCTTTCAGGATCATCTCCATGAGTTTTTCCACAATTGATGTGAGGCTCACCGATCTGTAGTTCCTGGTTGGTCCTTAGGTCCACTTTTGTGAATGGGTACCACACGTGCCATCCTCCAGTCCTGTGGTACACATCCAGTGCCCAAGGAGGTATTGGAACAGGTCAGCCAGTGATTTGGCCTGGATCTCCACTAGTTCCTTAAGTATAAAGGGTGAATGCCATCTCGACCCGGTGCCTTATCCCTCCTCTGAGACCTTAATCCTTTCAGCACCCTATCCTCTGTAATCCCTGTATCAGTCACCTCCTCTCCCACGTGGTGTCTGCCTCCCTTTCTCTTTCATGAACACAGAGCAAAAATAATCATTCAGTGCCTCTGCCTTGTCCTCCCCCTTCTCCACCCAGCCTCCATCCTTCCTAAGCCTCACAATCTGATCTTTGTTTTTCCATCTTTCGCTGATGTATCTGAAGAAGTCCTTTTCTCCGTTCTTAATGCCCTGTGCCAGTCTCAGTTCCCTGGAAGCCTTGGCAGCTCTGACCAACCTAGTCACTTCCCTGGACTTCTTCCTATACACCTCCCTTTTATCCCCCTCTCCTGGTTTCTTGAGTCTCTGAAATGCCTTTTTTTTTGGCCCTCACCCCTTGCAAGACCTCCTGCATCAGCCAGCTGTTTTTTTTTGTGCTTCCCTTCTTACTCCTTGTTCTTGTACATGTCCCAGTAGCCTCCACCAGCCTGTTCTTAATAATATCCCATTTTTGGCTAGCATCCATATACGGATGAATTTCCGCCAGATGCCCGCCCAAAATTTCCTCCATCCTTTTAAAGTCTGCCCCCTTAAAATCAATCACCCGGGTACCCTTATCTCCTGCTTCCCTGCCCATGTTGAGTGTCAACTATACCATGTAGTGGTCACTCCCAGTCAGAAGGTCCTCCACCTCCAGATCTCTTACAGCCTTCCCATTTGACAGAACTAGGTCCAGAGTCCTATCCAGTCTAGTTGGCTCATGGACCAACTGCACCAGGAAGCTGTTCTGAAATGCCTCTAATAAGACCTGCTCCCTTGCACTCGTGGTGGTTGGGGTGCTCCACTCTACCCCTGGTAGGTTGAAGTCCCCCACCACCACAGTGTTCCCTTTCCTACAGACCCTTCCGATTTTCTCAGCTGACTCCCTATCCAGAGCATCCCCTTGGGCTGGCAGCCTGTACACCACCCCCATCCTCCATGTCCTACTTTTTGAGTCCTGAAGCTGCATCCATAGGACCTCTGTTCTGCCTTCCTTCCCTTCTCCCTTATGCACCTTATCCTCTCCTGTACAAATATTGCCCCCCCCCTTTTCCCTTAGCCCTATTCTTCCTGAATATCCTATACCCAGGGATCATCAAATCCCATTCTTGGTACTAAGTGGCCCATGTTTCCATGATGGCCACAATGTCCACCCTCTCTATTGCCAAGAAAGCCTGTAATTCTGCTGATTTGTTATCAAGGCTTCTCGCATTCAGTGAGACAGCCCTCCAACCCTGCCCCCTTCCCTCCCTGAATCACCCTCTCCTAATCTCCCCCCATGCCACTGCTCCAAGTTCCTCCATGCTAGCCTGGGGGGGGTAAGCTTGTTTGGCTCCCCTCTCTGGGATCCCTGCCTACCATCTGTCCACTCGCAACACCCCACCTAGTTTAAATCCACCTTTGTAACTATGTATTCCCCTACCCTCTGCTTTAACACCCACTTCCCCTCCCTGCTCAAATGTAGCCTATACCCTGCATTAAGTTCATTGTTGTCCCAAATTCTGTCCCAGCCACCCACCAACCCATATCACCTGGATCAACACCATTCCCTCAGCCAGGTGTTGAACTCCCCAATCCTTACTTTCCTTGCCGTACTAGTGCAGAGTACTGGGAGCACCTCTGAAAAGGCCACCAATTCCCCTAGCTCCTCACACAGCCAGCCCACCTCCTCAGACCGCTCCCTCACTGCTTCCACCATCTCCCCCACCAGGTCATTCGTATCTACATGCACCACAAGATGCAGGTTCTTCCTACCCCTTCTAGCACACTTTAGAATTGACTGCTCCACCTTGCTTGCTGTTAAGCCAAGTATGGACTCCACCCAGATGCAACTATGCCACTCCCCCTTGCTGCCCCATCTAATCCCTTTAAGTATGAAGTCCCCCAGCACTAATACCCCTCCCTCTCCAATCCTCATCTCCCCCAACCCTTTTACCTTGGTATCTACTGCTAGAGTCCACCCCAGTTGCAACCCTGCTATTTCCTCCTATGGTTCTCCCCCTCCACCCCAGACCTATCCTCACTCCCCCTCATTGTTCCTCACCTCCTCCCCATCTTTCCCTCTACCCTGGTCTCCCCCTCCCTCTGCTAAGTCCCTCCCATTCTCCTCTCTAGCATTACTCCTCTTGCATTTACCCCTGCTCTCTTCATCCATCCTTCCAGCTGTGTCCCTCCCCCTTACCCCTACTACTATCCTCTGCCTGACTACTGACCCTTGTTGCATCCTCCTGCTTCCCTTACTTAACTCCTCCTGGAGATCCCTCACCCCCCCTCCAATGTCACCAGCACCAAAAACCTATTATCTGCCCTCTCTGCCATGCTGGGTGTGGGCTCCTTCCTCCTGCCCTTACTCCCCCCATGCTAGGCCACCTATATGCACTGCTACCACCCCCCCTTCCACCCACGTGGTGTCCTCCTGTTGCCCTCTGCCCCAGCTCCTTTCCCGCTTCCCAACTCTCTACCAAGCCACTGCACTTCTTCCTCGAGTTTCCTCAGCCTGTAACAGATCAGACACCCTCCTAGCTTCCACAGTACATTCATCCAGGCTGCTGCTCCACAACCATTGCAACACACTAGTCTACCCCCATGGCCCTTCTAGCATCCTGCTGCCCCCGTGCACTCCTTTGCTGTCCCCATCCTCCCCCACTAGTGCCACTCAATCCCCTAGTGTGTCCTTCCCCAGCTCCCTCAATTTGCCCACCTTAGCGTCGCTTTACTCCCTGAATACCCCCAGTAGATAGACTTTCTTATCTAACTTGTCCTTCACAAACCCTTGCACTGCTTCATACAAAGACCCTAGACTTAACAATCCTTCCCCATGCAGTGACAGTAATTTGAAGCTCCCCCTATGACCCCAGCAGTGCTTCCTGTGAAGACAGTAGAAGACTGAGTACCCTTCAAACGCAGTACATACAACTGAATTTCCGTCTAGAACAACAGTTACATGCTCCACCAATTGTCATATACCAATCACTTTGAATTCCCCTTATGATACAGAGCCCAAACAGTTTCAAACACCCCCAAAATGTCCATTAACAATCACAGTGCCCCTGCTGTGTAGCAGATCCTCCAGAAATGGAACAGTACCCTGTTCCTGACACAGCCACAGTGCCCCTGACCCTGTAATAAAGTCTCCAGAAATTAAAAAAAAAAACAGTACCTTAGACCAGTAACAGTGCCCTTACAGCTGGATGTATCACACTAACATACTAAAATGCCAGCAGAATAGGCCTAACGGTCTTTTGTGTCTGCTCATTTGGTCAGCCCCCACCATGGGAGCTGACCTTGCTGCCCCCCTCGCCCTCTCTTCCCCATCCCGGATATTCTTGCTGCATATGACTTTGCTTCCAGAACCCTTCCCCTGTACCTGTCCCTCCCTCTCTTGAACCCCTCCACCATCTCTGCCTCCACCAGCCCCCATGGGCAGTGCATTCTATGGTTCCACCACCCTCTCAGTGAAGTAGCACCTCCTCCTTTCTCCCTGACTCTCCCCCTCCAGCTTCCAACCACGCCCTCTAGTTGCCTCCCCTTCCTTCCTTCAGAGTATCCTGACTGCCCCTTCCCTATTTACCCCTTCATGTACCTGAAGACCTCTATCATGTCCCCCCGATCCCTTATTTCTTCCAATGTGTACATATTTAGCTCTTTGAGCCTCTCCCCATAGGTCCTGTCCCCCAAGCCCCAGATCATTTTGGTTGCCCTCCTCTGGACCCTCTCCAGGAGTTCGATGTCCCTCTTTAAGTGTGGCCTCCAAAACTGCACGCAGTACTTGAGGTGCGGCCCCACCAAGCAGTTATATAGAGGGAGTATCACTTCCCTCCTTCTGGAGGTGATCCCCCTAGCGATGCATCCCAGCATCCTGTTGGTCTTGGCCGCTGCCCTCCTACAAGTCTCAGAGTTGTTCATCTTGACATCCACCACCACCCTCAGGTCCCTCTCAGCCATTGAGACTTGTAGCATCCCTGCCTTCCAGGTCGCCCAAGGACCACTCCTTCTGACAAGCTCCTCCTCCTGCCCCCTTCTGATTCTCTTCCCCAGCAGAAGACTCCCCTGACACACACAGCATCTCAGGTGTCCACCTCCTCTTCACACTCCACTACCAGCCCCTCCCAATTTGTTCAGAACCACTACTGGGAGTGGTATAAGGACTATTTAATAAAGGAGGAGGTGCCGGGAGGGCGGGAGAAAAAGCACCACCACAAACTACTGTTACACGACTGGGCCTGTCCTTATATAGCCTAGCCATGATTTAAATTACGGCAGCTTCAGAAACATTTCAGGCACATATAATTTGCAACCCATTTATTATCTTACCTTAATGAAAGAGGAGCACTCGTGGAGTCCACCACAATTACTTGACCAGACAACCTGGCATGGCGTGTTGTGCAAGGTGCGTGCTTACATCACAGGATGAGGAGACTTCACCATGTTGATATTAAGGGGGGGGCACCATCGGTTTTGAGTTCATTTAGAGGCTTCAGTGTATATAGTGTCCCTACATTTGAATGTCAAACTTTATTTCAATAAGTTTCAATATGTTTTATTAAAAATGAACCATCAACGCCGGCCCAGTGGTGCTGAGGCGCTGGTCACCTTACCTTGTACTACACCAGCGACCCATGTTCAGAAACGAGCATGGGCCACCGGGGGTCAGCAGGGGGAGGAGAAGAATTAAGCATCCGTTGGACTGCTCTTCTTCTCCGGAGAGGGGGGTCCTTAGTGGTCGGCGCTCGTTGGCTGGGGGACAGGGCGCCGCAATGTAGCTCAGGGAGTCGGGGCAGACGCCTGGAGGGAGCATGTGCGGATGTGTGTGTGCCCCCCTCCGCTGGCGTCATTGCATGCCCCTGACTCCTGGGAGAACACAGGAAAAAGCACACTGCCGTGGCATAATGGCAGAAGGCACCCCGCAGTATCCACTCTCGGCCAGCCATGGAGCTGGCCCACTGGATCCGGACCTTGGTGGGGGTTGGGGAATCCCGCCGATGGGGGGCAAGCCGTGGAAGCTCGGGTCAGCGTCGGTTGGTGGACACCAGGGGACGGGGCTGGGGCGCCCTCCTGAGGACAAGCTGGCAGTGTAGGAGAAAAATAACAGCCAAAAAAAAAAAACGAACCATCAAGTTAAATATTGTTTCTAGGGACATGGATATGTTGTTCATCCACACTTATTGGCAGGTTCCTTGCCACTTTAAATCTTGCTGGAAGGTCTTCAAGCTGGCTCCTCCCACCCACCCGGGTGGTAAAACTCTCGGCTCCGCCCCATGACGCCAGATCTCCCTTACCGCTTGGAAGCTCAGGTTCCCTCCTTAACGCTCTGCGTTTAAGACTGGTTTCTAATTCTTGAAAGTTGAAATCAAAAGTTTTGCTAAAAGACTTGGTCTTCTCCTCTGGCCACGATGGACCAATCGACTCCGGTTTCGGAGGTGCCCTTCAGGGCAGAAGATGTTTAGGACGGATCCGACCCACGCATGCTACTGCCTGGGCCTTGAGCACGACCCGCAGGCCTGCGACTTGTGCTCTTCTTTTTCGGCCCACGCCCTGAAGACCGTGCTGCCGACTACAACTGGGGCGCCCGAAAAAATTCCACGGTGAAATCTAAAGAGGCCGGTTGGTGGTGTCACGGTGGCAGGCTCGGCAGATCAGCTCGAGCAGATGATCGCCCTCGAAGAGGAGGCGGCGCGGGCCGCTTCTACCTCGGCTGCAGCATTTGTCCCTCTCTCTCGGTGCCTCGTGCTGCTTCTTTAAGGAGCTTTGTCTGACCCTCTCGTGAAAGGTGAGGGTCCAACTCTTTGGGACCTTTTCCAGGTCCAAAAGAGCAAAAGGAAGTCTCTCCGTCGATGCTCTTGGGAGCGGGAAAGATCCCCCTCCCCTTCTTGTCGACAGTCGACTTCGGTCGACCCCTCAGCTTCGGCCACTTGCTTCACGGTGTCCCCGTCAGGCCAGTTGACCGAGACTCCTGTCGACGCGGTCGAGATTTTTCTCGACCCGTTGGACGGGTTGTCGGCTGGAGAAGCTGAGAATCCCCGCTCCCCGGTTCCCCCGGTGGGAGTTTAGGATCCCGTCGGCTCGTCTGTGCCTCCGGTTCCGGAGCCTTCGGCGGGATCGTCCGAGCTGAGGGGAGTGCCGATTTCCGACACTTCTCCTCGCCTTCCTCGGCCTAGTCGAGACTCTCGGTCTCGGTCTCGGCACCACGGCAAGCGGCGCTGCCGCTCTTCCTCTTCCTCGGACGAGGGGAGGCTTCGGCGCAAGTTGCGTCGGAGGTACGAGGAACTCATGTGGCAACAGCTCCTTTTGACTGGGAATAAGCTGACCCAGTCATCTTCCCCGGCCATTAAGTGGCTGTCACCAGAGCGGCCGAAACAACCCCTCGTTGTAGCCGAGGAGCCTGTTTCTAGGCCAGTTGTTCGGCCAACTCCAGCTGCCCCACCGATTCCGGTGGAACCTCCGCCTCCACAGCCATTAGTTGGGGCTCCGACCAAAAATTCTCGGTCGGCCTTGGGTTTGCCCCATAGGCTGTCTGTCACCCTCACTCCCGATAAACCTCGGCAGGTGGAGGGTGGCTCAGGCCCAAGGCAGCTCTTTGAGGACTCTTCTGAGTCCGATGATGGTTCCTCCCTCTTCTCCAAGCGCATGGACTTGGAGTCCTTGGGAGGGCAGTCAGTGGACGATAGCCCTTCGTCCTTCTTAGGGTTGCTTCGGCTCATCTCGGAGTCCACCGGGATGAAGCTCAAACCCGTTTCTAAATGGGCCAGGTATCCCCTCACGGAGATTCTGGACCGAGGGGATTCTCCGACGGAGGCCTTTCTGGTGGCCAAAGCCATAGTGGGTCTGGCCTTGGAACTTTGGCTGGGTCCAGTCAACCACCCTCTTCGGGGGGGGGTGTCTGACTATCGGCAGTCCGGTGCTCGGGAGGAAGGGCGGTCCTCTTGAAAGCACAAAAGGAAGTGGGCCTGTTCCCGATCGAGGTTGGGAACGTAGCGCTGCACGGCCTTGAGTTCTTCTTTGTCCCACTGGTCAAAAAAGAAGCGGTACCACTCGAGGTTGCCCTCTGGTACGTCTGCACAGAGATCACAAGTAGTGGGGCACAG
This sequence comes from Neoceratodus forsteri, assembly GCA_016271365.2. Classification (NCBI taxonomy): domain Eukaryota; kingdom Metazoa; phylum Chordata; order Ceratodontiformes; family Ceratodontidae; genus Neoceratodus; species Neoceratodus forsteri. Next base: position 316,168,398 of record CM028129.1, read on the forward strand.
GAGGCCGACCCTGTCTCCGTCGTGGTTACCTGTGGCCTCAGTTCCTAGTGGCCATGATCCTCAGCTGCACAGTCCCTCACCACCCCCTTGGGGGGCCTTCCGGTGAGCAGTTTCATCATAGGGCCACTCTTATGGAGCAATGGGTCCAGCGGTTATCCCAACTGCCGTTGCCTGCAGACCCGACTCCGGGGCCTTCGGGCCGTCGACTCGCGGGTGGAGTGGTTGGGTCAGCCTGGTCGCACGACACCTTCTTCAGTGCCGTCGCCTCCACTCCCCCTTGTTTTTCCCCCTCACATGGCTGCAGCACAGGTACTGTCTTCTCCTACTTCTTATCATTCTTTCAGATCTCCAGCTTTGGGTGTCCTGGTATCGAGTTTGGGGACCCCAGGCACCGCCCACAGCGGCACCACTCACAGTGCCGCATGCTGCACTATTATTGGCACTGGAGCCACTGTGGGTGCGGAGTATTCAACTCTGATTCAGGGAGCGCCTCCTCCTGTTCTTCTTCCTTCCTTTACCTTTTATAATATCCCTTCTGGGTTAGTAGGAGACTATATTGAGTCCGATCCTGACCTACGATTAGGGAAGGATCTGGATGAAGATTCATCCTTTGGAGTGGAAAGTAAGCCCTTTACTTCAGCAGAACCTTTGGTTGAGAACCTTTCTTTTAAATCTCTTCTGAAGAATATGAAATCCACCCTTTCTCTTCAGACTTCTGAGGTGAATCCTGGTAAGCTTTTGCACCTTCAATATCTTCATGTCCCTGAAATTCCTGTGGAATTGACACCATTGGTGCAACCCTCTTTCAAGACTCTTTCACAAATGGTGTGGGACAGACCAGTACTCATTCCTTCAGTGGCTAAGTCAATAGACAAGAAATATGCTCCCCTAAGGATAGGCCAATCCTTGCCTCTCAAGCCTTTGTGGACACCATAGTGGTCTTGGCAGAGAATGACAAAGCCATTCTTCCCCAGGAATCCACGGCCCATCCAGTAAATACAGGTTACTCACCTGTAACAGGAGTTCTACGAATGGTATATGTTGTTCATCCACACTTATTGGCAGGTTCCTTGCTGCTTTAAATCTTGCTGTTAGGTCTTCAAGCTGGCTCCTCCCACCCACCTGGGTGGTAAAACTCTCAGCTCCGCCCCATGACGCCAGATCTAGCCCACTGGAAGCCAGGCTGTGCGTCGAAGCCAGGGAGGTCGGGTGGGTCGTGTGGATGAACAACATATACCATTCCTAGAACTCCTGTTACAGGTGAGTAACCTGTATTTCTAGGGATATGGATATGTTGTTCAATCCACACTTATTGGCAGACTCCTAGCAGTTCTCTGGGAGGAGGGAGGCAAGGTGCACACCCCTGATACTTACTTGGGAAATAGAGACTGGAGAACCGAGGCCCCAAAACCAGCATCCCAGCGTGACTCAAGGTCGATGTGGTAGTGGGTAATAAAGGTATGTGCCGACTTCCAGGTAGCAGCCCTGCAGATATCCTGGATAGGGACGTCCCTGGAAGCAGCTACCGATGCAGTGGTATGGCGGGTAGAATGAGCTCTTATCCCTCTGGGAGGCTCCATGCCCACCAACCTATAGCAGAGCTCTATGCAGGAGGTGACCCACCTGCTTATCGTCCGCTTGGCTGCAGGTCTGCCAGGTGCGGCTTCAGCGTAGGTGACAAACAACTGACGAACCTCTCCCCGAACTTCAGCCATCCACTCCTTATAATAAGTGAGCGCTCGTCTAGGGTCCAAAGTATGGAGCCTATATTCAGCCTCCAAGGTGTGACTGGGGTAGAACACCAGCAGAGTCAACACCTGGTTAAGGTGAAACTCCGACACCACCTTCAGAAGGAATTTCGGTTGAGGCGCAGGACAACCTTGTCCCTGTGGAAAACCAGATAAGGAGACTTGATGGAAAGCGCCTGGAGCTCTCCCCTTCTTCTGGCTGACATGATAGCCACCAAGAAGGCAGTCTTCCACGACAGGTGGGAAATATCGCACCTGTGCATCGGTTCAAATGGTTTGCCCATGAGCTTGGCCAATATCAGCAGTAGATCCCACGGAGGTGGAGGTTCTCACACCAGAGGGGAAATGTGGTAAAGGCCTTTGAAAAAGCGCCGACCACCTCTCTCCTGTGCCACGACTGCTTCCGGCCGCACCCGGTAAGCAGAGATGGCTGCCAGGTGCACCTTAAGGGTCGTCGACCGAAGCCCTTGCTGAGAAAGGGACCACAGGTAGTCTAGAATGCTTGCCAAGGGACAGGCGGAAGGGTCCAAGCCCTTCCCCTGACACCAAATGGAGAATCTCTTCCATTTGAAGGCGTAGCATTTCCTGGTTGACTCCTTACGGGACGCCTCAATGATGTTGAGGACCTCGTCGGAAAGACCCAAGGCCTGGAACTCTAGCCGCTCAGGAACCAGGCCGTCAGGTGCAGGGATTGAAGGTCCGGATGGAATACCTTCCCCTGGTTGACTGAGATCAGGTCCGGGTGGGCTGGAAGCCGCCTCGGGAGCCTGGAGCTGAGGCTGAGGAGATCTGGATACCAGAACTGGCGAGGCCAGTCTGGGGCTACCAGAATCACCCACGCCTTGTCCCTCCTCGCCTTGAGAAGCACCTTGTGGATCAAGGGAAATGGGGGAAAGGCGTAGAAGAGGCCCGGGGTCCACTGCCTCGAGAAGGCATCCCCCTGCAGCGAGCCCTGCTGAGGGGGGCGGGCATGGAACAGACTCAGCTCGCTTTCTCCTGGAGGCAAACAGGTCCACCTGAGGTGTGCCCCAGTAGGAGAACAGATCTTGTACTACCTCCGGCAGGGGAGACCACTCGTGAGACGCAGCCCCTATCCAGCTTAGGGCATCAGCCAGGGTGTTGGAGGCTCCTGCCACGTGAATGGCTAGGAGATCCGCCTCCAAGCTGCGCATGAGGGACCATATGCGGAGAGCTTCCTTGCATAACAGCATGGAGCACGTCCCGCCCTGGCAGTTCAGATAGTACATGGTCGTGGTATTGTCCATCTGGACCTGAACTACTTGACCCCGTAGAAATGGAGCGAAGGCGGTGAGAGCTAGGCAGACCGCTCGGAACTCCAGCAGATTGATATGGCATCGGGACTCCCGAGGGGACGGGATGCCCTCCTGCAGATGTGCCGGAACGATTCACCACCGGAGAGCGTTCCACATCTCCTGGGTCACTGTCACGGGCTGGTCCAACGGATCGCAGCGTTGTGACCACTGGCTGGCCAGTCCCCATTGAAGGGGATGCATGTACCAAAAGGCCCAATGGACCACACTGGTGCAGAACACCATGAGGCCCAGGAGGCGCAGGAAGTCCCGGGCAGGGCGTGATTGCCCAACCAGAAATGATTGGGCAAAGGAGGAAAGAACCTCGGCCCTGTCCAGCGGGAGCCAAGCTCTGGCTCGAAGAGAGTCGAGCTCTGCCCCAATCAAGAGTATCACCTGCTTCGGCACGAGTTCCGACTTGGCCTCATTGATGAGGAGGCCAATCTGAGAGCAAACCTGGAGGGCCAGATCTCTGGACCGCTCCGCTTCCACTCTGGAGGGGGCTGCAATCAGCCAGTTGTCCAGGTAGGATTACACCCGGACCCTTCAGCACCGCAGGAATGCTGTCACCACTGCCATGCATTTGATGAAGACCCTGGGAGCTAGGGAGAGGCCAAAGGGCATGGCCCGGAACTCATAAAGGGATCCCTCCGCTCTGAAGTGGAGGAATCTCTGATGAGACGGATGGATTGGGACGTGAAAGAACGCATCCTGGAGGTCCAGGGAACAGAACCACACGCCTCGTTCCAAGGATGGGATTATCTGAGCCAGAGTGACCATCCTGAAGGTCCGAGACTGTAGGAACCTGTTCAGGTCGTGCAAGTCGAGAATGGGGTGCCAGCCCCCCATCTGTTCTGGGACCAGGAAATACCTCAACACAAACCCCGGGTCTGGAAGAGGATCCACCACATTCCTGATCGCCTCTTTTTCGAGGAGCAGGGCAATATCGGCTCAGCGGGCTGACAGTGAGGCTGTGAACCCCATGGCCCCCCGAGGGGCGACGGCTCAAAAGGGTGGAGCCTGCTCGAACTCCAGAGGCAGGCCTTTTCCTACCACCTCCAACACCCAGCGGTCCATGGTGATAGCAGACCAGGCGGGAAGGAAGTGGCGGAGCCGTCCCCCCACAGGAGGAACCCAGGGGGGAGTGACGAGGCTGGGGGCGGCACCCCTCAACCCGTCACTGGGCAGGCTTGGAGGAGGAACCGGCCGAGGGACCTCCTGGGCCTTTACCTCCTTGCTTCCTGTTGGAGGAAGCCGCCGGCTTAGGTTTGGGACGCCAAGTGTGAGCCTGCTGGCCCTGTTGCTGGTGCAGCTGGGCCGGTCGAGATGCAGGGGCGAAGGACGAAAGGACTTCTGCTGTTGCTGACGGCAGCCTTTGTCCCTCTGGGTGGAGGTGACCGAGTCCAGGGTGGCACTGGACTTTTCGATCCACTGGAGGTGTCCCTCCACTCCAGGGCCGAAGAGGTCAGTCCCCAAGAAGGGGACATCCGCCAACTTGTGCTGGGTATCCGCCATGAAGGTGGATATCCTCAGCTATGCCCTGTAGCGCATTGCCACCGCGGCCGCTACTGACCTGGCACAGGAATCACCTATGTCCAGAGCAGTCTGAAGCTGCTGCTTCGCCACCACCTTACCCTGGTCCCGCACCTGGTAGACGGTGGTCTGCAGGTCGGTCGGGAGATGAGGGACAACCTCATCCAGGGAGCCCAAGAGGGCATGGGAGAAGTGTGCCATCAGCACAGCCGAGCTGGCCTGTCGGAGGCCGAGGGAGGATGCAGCATACACCTTGCACCCGGCAAAGTCCAGCTTTTTGGACACTTTGTCGGGGGGCTTATCCACATCCCGAGTGTTACCGGAACGCCGGAAAACGCTGTCAGTGACTAACCCCTCGGCAGAGGGGTGCTCCGAGAAACCGGGCAAAGAGCCAGTAGGGACCGCATACTTCCTGGCCATCCTGGCCGAGGGCGCAGGACAGGAAGCAGGCCGCTGCCAAAGCTCCAAGGCTGGGCCAACAATGGCCTCAGCCACGGAGAAAGGCCTCCATGGAATTCCCTCGGTCCAGTATCTCTGTCAGGGGATACTTGGCCCGTTTGGACATGGGCTCGAGCTGCATCCCGGTGGACTCCGAGATGAGTCGAAGCAGACCCAAGAAGGACGATGGGCTATCGTCCAATGACTGGCCCCTGGAGGACTCCAGGTCGACCTGCCTGGAGAACAGGGAGGAGTCGTCGTCAGACTCCGAAGAGTCTGCGAAGAGCTGCCTCGGCCCTGAGCCACCCTCCACCTGCCGAGGATGGTCGGGAGTGAGGGTGACTGACAACCTGTGGGGCAGGCCATGACCCGACCGAGAATCCTTGGTCGGTGCCCCAGACTTCGGTTGTGGAGGCGGAGGTTCCACCACAATCGGTAGAGCAGCTGGTTTTGGCCGAGCAACCAGCCCTGGAATGGGCAACTCGACTGAGGCGAGTGGTTGCTTCGGTCATTCGGGCGACAGCCACTTGATGGCCGGGGTCTGGACCGGAGTCGGCTTAGACCCAGACAACAGCAGCTGCTGCCACATAAGCTCCTCGTAGCGCTGACGTAATTTACACTGAAGCCTCCCCTCATCCGAAGAAGAGGACGAGGAGGAATGGTGTCACCGCTTACGTCGGTGCTCGAGACCGAGACCACCGATGTCGTGAGGGCAACCTGACCGAATGAAGTCTGAGACCGAGACCCTCGAGGGGACCGAGGGCGGGTCTGGGAAGGGGTGGGGGACACTCGCTCTTCCCTCGGCTTGGGCACTTTAACCAGGGACTGCGACCCCAAAGGCACAGGCAGATCCTCGGTCTCCACCGGGGGAACCGGTGAAGGTGGGTTGTTGGCTTCACCAGTCGACAGCCCGTCTAACGGATCAAGAAAAATCTCGACTGTGTCAACGGGAGTCTCGGCAGGCTGGCCTGATGGGGACACCGTGAAGCCAGTGGCCTGAGCCGCAACTTCAACCGAAGTTGACGGTCGGCTGTCCGGGGAAGGAGACCTCTCCCACTCCCACGAACGCCGATGGTGGGACTTACCCTTCGACTCCTTCTTCTTGGGCCGAGAAGAATGTCCCGATGGCCCCTCTCCCTTCGTGGAAAGGGACTGACAAAGCTCCTTGAACTAAGCCGTATATGAGGAACTCAGAGAGAGCGGGATAAATGCCGCGGCCGAGGAGGAGGAAGATGCGGCCTGGGCCGCCTCCTCCTCGAGGGCAATCATCTGATCAAGCTGCTCAGCTGAGCCAGCCACCATGGGCACCGCCCAACGAGCCTCTTTTGATTTTACCGGCAGGAAACGTTTCTCAGGGCGCCCGAGCTTCAATCGGGCAGCGCGATCATCCAGGACGTTGGCCGAGAAAGAGAGGCACAACTCGCAGGCCTGCGGGTCATGATCTAGGCCTAGGCAGTAGACGCATGTGGAGTCGGATCCATCCTGGACATTTTCTGCCCGCAAGGGGCACCTCCGAAGCCAGGAATAGATTTGTCCAGTCGGCAGCGCGAGGAAGATGAAGACAAGTTTAGAAAACTTCAAACCAATTTTGGATGAACCGAAGAGTTAGGATCCAGTCTAAAATGCAGAGCACTAAGGAGGGAACCTGAGCTTCCAAGCGGTAAGGAAGATCTGGCGTCATGGGGTGGAGCCAAGAGTTTTACCACCCGGGTGGGTGGGAGGAGCCAGCTTGAAGACCTTCTGGCAAGATTTAAAGCGGCAAGGAACCTGCCAATAAGTGTGGATTGAACAACATATCCATGTCCCTAGAAATAAAGAGTCCTGTAAAACTGACACTCTGGGGAAGTGAGTGCTCGCTACTGTTACCTGAGGCATGCATATTGCTAGCTATCAGGGCTATTTCTCTCAGTATGAGTATACCCTCCTACATTTGCTCAAGGAAACTATGGAAGCTCTTCCAGAGTCAGACATTAGCTCAGAGCTTCTTCAGACCATTACTAGAGGCACTGAATCCAACAATCAGCAGCTTAAGGCTGCCATAGACACTTTCAATACTGCCTCTAGGGCATCAGCGGCCAGGATATGCACCCAGCGCCACTCATGCCTGAGGACTTTTTTTATGATTCATGAATGATACTCAGAGTGTCAAGAATTTTCCATTTGATAGTGTTTATCTGTTTGGCCAACAGGTGCAGCAGGCACTGGAGGCCACTCAGAAAACTAGGGCTGCTATTAAGATGGCAAGACCAGCTCCTGCCGCCCCTCAGCATGGCGGAAACCGCTGGCAGTGTCATACCTTTTGTGGCAAAAGTCAAGGAGCTTTTCGCAAGAACCAAGCCCCTCAGCCACAAAAGAAAGTGCAGCAGACGGCACAGGGCCTGAAGGCACCCAGTGCCACTCTCTGAAGAACCGGCCCATGTCCCACCTCAACTGCCCGAGAACTTCTCTTTGGCAGTAGGGGGACGTCTGACTCAGTTTTATGACCCGTGGAGGTTCATCACAACTGACAAATAGGTCCTCAGGATTATTCGAGAAGGATACTCTCTCAATTTATCAGAGCCCCCCTGGATCATCCACCCAAACAGCCCAGACTGTCTACCACTCAGTCAGACCTCCTTGCTTCTGAGATTCAGGGCCATCTGAACAGGGCAGTAGAAGTGGTTCCACAAGCAGAAGGGACCACAGGGTTCTACTCCCACCACTTCCTAGTTCCAAAGAAAACAGGCAGTATGCGCCCTATTCTAGACCTAAGGAAGTTAAACAAATGCCTGTTCAAAGAGAAATTCAAGATGATATCGCTAGGAACGCTTCTACCTCTGATTCATCAAAATGATTGGCTAGCTTCTCTGGACATGCAGGATGCCTACTAACACATCCCAGTGCACCCAAGTCACCACAAGTACTTACACTTTATGGCCAGCACTACCAATTCAGAGTCCTGCTCTTCGGGCTATCCTTGGTGCCTCAAGTCTTTATAAAGTGCTTTGTAGTACTTGCGGTGCACCTCAGAAAACTCAGAATTCAAGTGTTCCCGTACCTGGACGATTAGCTCTTAGCAAGCTCCTCCAGACAAGGGACACAGGAAGCGGTTGCCACGGTTTCCAAGTTCCTCACATCCTTGGGAGTTCTCCTGAACCTGGAAAAAATCACAACTTTAACCCTCCCAACAACTTCTCTTTATAGGCGCTATCTTGGACACCTCCAGGGCAGGAGCCTTCCTCCCAGAAGACAAGAGAAACAATGTTCTTCAGATGGCTCACTTAATCAAGGAGAATAACTCAGTTCGCGCTCTCTCGATGCAGCGGATGCTGGGTCTCATGGCATCATCTGTGTTCACAGTGCCTATGACTAGCTTGCAGATGAGAACCACCCAGTGGATGATCAGCACTTGGTGGTCTCCGACCACGCATGCGCAATCCTTCCACATTAAGGTGACTGAGCCTCTAACAAGGTCACTCACCTGATGGACTCAGGAGGACAACCTTCTTTAAGGTGTCCCCTTTGCCGCACTGGATACACAGATCACCATCACCATGGATGTATCTCTGTGTGGTTGGGGAGCTCACTGTCAGAATCTCCACACCCAGGGCCTGTGGAGTCAGAACAAGTCCCAGCTGCACAAAAATGTCCTGGAAATAAGAGCTGTCCTGTACACTGTCTGAGCCCTGGAGGATGTCCTCTGTCACAAGGTAATTCTCCTTCAGATGAACAACAAGGTGGTGATGTATTACATCAACAAACAGGGTGGAGCACACCCTTCCCCTCTGTGCAAAGAAGCCATGAATGTGTGTGGGAATGGTGTCTCGAGCACGAAGCCCTGATCCAGGCAGTCTACCTGCCAGGAGTCCAGAATGATGTAGCGGATTGCCTCAGCAAAACAGAAGCAGATCCACACAAATGGTCTCTCGACTCAAATGTCGTGCAGTCGCTATTCGAAGAGTGGGGCACTCCAGACCTGGACCTTTTTGTATCCCCCATTCAATGCAAAACTGCCTCTATTCTGCTCCAGAAATCCACAACCTGGTGTTTTCGGTCAGGATGCATTCAGACTGTGATGGACAAGACACTTTCTGTACGCATGTCCTCCTTGTCCCTTAATATAGAGGATGCTGCTCAAGCTGGAGGTATGGGGGGGGGGCAGCATGATTCTCATTGCCCCTTATTGGCCTCATCAGATATGGTTTCTGTTAATCATCAGATTAACAGAGGTGCCACCAAGACAACTTCCACTTCAAATGAACCTCCTGACCCAGGGCCTGGTGGTCCATTCCAACCTGCAGTCCCTTTATCTCCATGTCTGGCTCCTGAGGAGATAGAAGTGGGTAGGTTCAACGTCTCTCATAGAATCTCAGACATTCTCCTAGCAGCGTGCAAGCCATCCACTAGGTGGACCTACACGGCAAAGTGGAAACGATTCTCCATTTGGTGTGCAAAGTCCTCCCTGGACCCCTTTACTTGCTCACCAAGCAAAGTGTTGAGTACTTTCTAGACCTGTCGAATGCAGGACTGCAGTACTCGACAGTGAAAGCATATCTTTGTGCAATTTTGGCCTACCACGAGTCTATCAACAATATGTTGGTGGCTCAGTTACCCTTGGTTAAGAGGTTCCTTAAAGGTATACATACTAGGCCACTAGTCAGAAGACCAGTAGCTGCTTAGGACATCAACCTTGTGCTAGACATGCTCACTTGTAAAACCGTTTGAGCCTCTAGCAACCTGCGACTTGAAGTTCCTGACCTGGAAGGCTGCCTTCCTTGTGGTCATTACTTCCGCAAGTAGGGTCTCTGAAATACATACCCTGGTCACAGACACACACCCCCACCCCACCCCCATACATAGTATTTCATAAGGACGAGATGTTTCTCAGAACCCACCCTAAATTTCTTCTCAAAGTAGTCTCGGAATGCCACCTGAACCAGCCCATGGTTCTTCCGACCTACTCTGCAAACTTTCAGAATGAAGGGGAGTGTACCGTACATTCTTTAGATGTAAAGAGGGTTTTGCGATTCTACACTGACAGAACAAAAGATTCACAAATCCAAGCAACTCTGTCTCATTCAGCATGGCCCTGCTGGGTCAGTCTGTTGCCATCAGATGCATTTCAGCATGGCTAGTAGCATGTCTCCGCCACTGCTATTCGATGGCGCAGGTCAAGCTGGAAGGCAGGGTGTAGGCCCACTCTGTCACAGCGGTCGCAGCTTCTCTGGCAGCAATTCGGAACGTGCCCATTGCAGACATCTGCAACACAGCCACTTGGAGCTCTCTACACACTTTGTGAAGCACTACGTCATGGATGTGCATGCCAGACAGCATCTCCTTTGGCAGGAAAATTCTTAATGGACTTCTGTCCTGAGTGAGCTCCTCTCTCCTGCTGCCCTTCTTGGGGGATTAGTTTGGCTCAGTGCTCTCCCACTAGTGTGAATGAGTGGTAGAGACTATGTCCAGGAAGATATGAAAATTACGTACCTACCATAATTCTTGATCTTGCTGGATGAAGCCTCCACCACTCATTCACATGCCCACTCACCATCCCCTGAGCTCACTCACTCTGTTCTGGCCTTCGCTCCCTTGTGGGCCTAGGCTGTGAAGACGCTGTTGATTTGACCCTTCTTTCATGGGTCATACAGACTATCTTATGTCTGGAATAGGTTAGTTTTCCTAGGTTAAGTTTACACTGCACCTCCTTGGGAGGGGGAAGGTACTGAGGTGGTTGGAGGGTTGACGCCGAGATAGCCTATACGGTGCAAGCCAACCTCATGGCGCCATGCCTGCGTGGTCCTACTTCAGTGCCAACCCTCCTGAAGATTTTTGGTTCCTCCTGGGTCCTAGTGCCTCCAGCACAATCCCACTAGTGTGAATGAGTGGTGGAGACTGTCACTGGGCGTGGGTTTAGGATAACACAATTTCAGGCAGACCACAAGTCAGGTGCATAAAAAATGTACGGTTGCGTTTGTTATTTTATTTTCATCAAGTAAAATATGCAGAAAGCAAAATGGTAAGTCAGACAACTGCTTAGCTTCAACAGTTTTTAAGGCTTTTCTTCAGCCTAGGATGGTCTTCCACCTTCCTCAGTCAGTATCCAGCTGGCCACTCTATATATCCTCTCTCAGCACTGCAGTAGGGCTTTTCATTAGCTCACTAGAAGTTGGAAAAACAATTTTCCCTGCCTTTTGATTTAACAGCAGACATAACATAAAACTAGCCACTAGGGGCCACTGTTGCACCACAGAGAACAGTTATTTGGCACCTGGAGAACATTACATTACTTGTTTACAACATTGTTAAAGGTCAGAGCCGAGGTCAGAACATTCTGTACCCTCCTTCAGGGTCAAATTACCTCATGCTGTCTGCGGCAAAATACATCTTAGAAGGGGGCTGCTAACATCTAGAAAAAGCAGACACAAACTTTTGTTAATGTTCTATTAAAACCACCATCTTAGTTTTGTTTTATGGCCAAAGAACAGAAAAGGAAACAATATATAACTTCAGTATTCTTTAAGGGTTTTGGCAAGTTTCAATTTATCTCAGGGGTGTCCACTATGACGGGTCACTCTGTCACAGAGACTTCGTCCAAGAAGATCAAGAGTTATGGTAGGTACATAATTTTCATTTTTGGGACTCAGTATGCTTTCAGTCAATATTCTATAGAGTATCATGTATTTATGGAATACAGTACCTAATTTTTTTTTTTCAGGCAGTGCCCGAAACAAACTGTGTGCAGCCCTTACGTTACAAGCAGAATTTGAGATGTCAAAGGATTCTTACATAACATATGTACCAATCATGCTTCACTGCTGTGTAGATATAATGAAGCGTTAAGTTTTGGTTCTTGGAGTAGTCACATTTCCAAGCCAACCATTCACACTGCCAGACTGCCATTTGCTACTTGCTTCACATTAAAGAAATGTGTTTTTTTTAACTCTGTACTAGAAGAAACAACACCTATCATCAGTTTTATGCAAGAGTTTACCCCATAAAATAATATATATGTCCAGGCTTGATCCTGCACCTTGTTTTATTGGAGAAGTATTTTTCATAGCCTCCTCCTAAACGTATAAAAGCCAGAGACCTGTCTCACTTTGATCAGGCTGCTTTTATCAACAGCCTGAAAGCAATAAACTGGAAACCAGTAAAAGACCTCCTGGACGTGGACCAGGCCCTATACTACTTTACTTCAACAGTGTTGTCAACAAACATGTCCCCATAAAACGATGCAGGGCCAAAGGTCTCTGTGCCAAATGGATCAGCAGTGACCACTGGAAAGTCGTGCAACTTCCAAGATAAGGCCTGGGAACAATGTAAGAAATCTGGCCAATCATCTGACTGGCACACCTATAAGCACCTAAGAAATGCCTGCAGAAATAGTCTTAAGAGTGCTAAAAGAACCTAACTTAAGTCCCTACAAATTAAAAACAGTACAGTTATGTAAGAACTTAGCGTAACAGTAGATCTTCGAGAGAAGCTCTTGCAGCAGGCCACACTGGTAGGACTAAGCTGTTAAGTGCTAGGATCACACGGAAAACTTCTAGCTAGCAGTCTGTCACTGGGGACCGCCCATCACCATCAGTCAACTGATATCAGCTAAGCCTATATAGGTGGGCGGTCCCCCACACCTACCTCAGTTCTCCCGACAAAGACCCTGTATGGGCAGTTGAAGGAGAACCAAGGTTTCCCCAAGAGCCAAAAGAAGGGCAGAAGTAGTGCGAGAGACAAAGAACAGCAGGGGGAAGGAGGGAAGGAAGGCAGGGCCTGCTGCAAGAGCTTCTCTTGAACATATACTACTTTACAAGTTTTTATGTAACTCTGGTTTGGGTGCTCAATGATCTCCTGATTCAAGAGATCAGAAGTGCCACTCAGCCTTGGTTCTTCTTGTTCCCTCGTCAGCCTCTGACACCGTGGACCATGGGGGGGGCTACTGGAGTGCCTGAGAGACATCTGCAGCCTGTCAGGTATGGTCTTCAAATGGTTTTGATCGTTCCTCACTGGCAGAACCCAGTGAGTGGTGTCTGGGATTTATTCCTCAGCTTCATTCTCTCTGCCATGTGGGGTTCCTCAGGACTCTGTGCTGTCCCCTATGATGTTCGCGGTGTATTTGCTGCCATTGGGAGACATTGTGAGACGGTATGGGCTGAGGTTTCACTGCTATGCAGATGACTCCCAGCTCTACCTGTCTTTTGCATCTGACCAGGATAGTGCGATCTCTGTCTTTAATAGTTGCCTCATAGAAATCCAGGACTGGATGCGGGCCAGCTGGTTAAGGTTAAACCCTGATAAGACTGAGGTGGTGGAACCGGGTCGCACGATAGAGAGGGCGGGGGCAGGGTCTGCCTCTGGGCTTTGGCTCGGAGGTAGCCAGCTTCTGCCCTCTGTTCAGGTGCAGAATCTGGGGGTGATTTTTGACGAGGGGTTGACACTGCGTTCACAGGTGTCGGCAGTAGTCAAGTCCTCCTTTTACCATCTAAGGAACATCACCCGGATTAACCACCTTGTTCTGTCTTGCGACCTTCCAACGTTGATCCATGCCTTTGTGACCTTGTACCACAACTACTGCAACTCCCTCTACCTAGAGCTTCCAGGGGTTGACATCCACCGCCTGCAGCTGGTGCAGAATGCGGCAGCCAGGCTATTGACAGGGGGTTTCTCGGGTCAGTCACATCACACCTGTGCTGCGCAAACTGCACTGGCTGCCTGTACAGTGGCGGATCACTTTCAAGGTCGGTTTACTGCCCTATAAGGCCCTACACGGACAAGGTCCGGGCTACCTGCAAAACTCCTGGTTCCCTACTTCTCCCTCCAACCTCTCTGCTCAATGAGGGATTGCTAGAGGTTCCCTGGGTTAGACTGAAAACCTCAGGTGCACGAGCATTTACGTATGCGGCCCCTATCCTGTGGAACTCTCTACCTCATCGGATTCAAGAGTGCCAGACCATGGAGAGCTTTAAGATGGTCTTAAAGACATATTTGTTTTATCTTGCCTTTGGGGATTGTATATGAGAGAATTGTTTATTGTAAATTGGATTAATGCTGGATTTATTGTATTTTATTGTTTTATCTCTGAATTTTTTTTATTGTTTTATTGTACAGTGCTTTGATAAACCTGAATTGCACTTTATAAATAATTATTATTACAACTGTACTATCTTACTTCGAGGAAGACTCTTGCAGCAGGCCACACTGGTAGGACTGAAGCCCAAGCAGTACCAGGTATCACCAGGATAACCCCACTGGGAGGAGAACAGATCAGCAGCCAAGAGCTCAGGAGAGAAAGCCCTGAAGGACTGCCAGGCCAAAATTGGCCCTGCGCCAAGAGGCGATGTCCAGACTGTAATGCTTGATAAAAATGTGGATAGAACTCCAGGTGGCAGCTGCATAGATTTCCACAGCGGGCACATTTTCTGAGACAAGCTGTGAGGCAGCCATACCCCTGGTGGAATGGTCTTTAACCACCACTGGAAGGGGTTTGTTGTACTTGAGGTAGCAATAAACAATGCAATTTGCTAACCACTTAGACAAACACTGTTTGGAAATGGGAGCACCCTCTCTCTTGGAGGGGCGAAGGAAACAACTGGTCAGTTTTCCTGAAAGACTTTGTGTGGTTCGTGTAGTACTGCAACATCCTATGTACATCTAACGTACAGCACAAGGCCTACCCCGACTGGAATACTCAGGAAAGTAAACTGAAACGTGGATGGACTGACTCAAAGTAAACTCCAAAACCACCTTAGACAAAAATGTAGGATTAGTATGCAAAGACGCCCTGTCTTTGTGAAAAAAACAAATAAGGCTCCTTACACATAAGAGCCTGTAGCTCAGAAATCCTTTGAGCAGAAGTAACAGCAACTAAAAAATTCGCTTTCCATGACAAAATGTGCTGCTCGCAACTCACGGCTGTCTCAAAGGGAGGTAAAATTAGTTTCGCCAACATAAAATTGAAGTCCCAAGGAGGGCCGGGTCCCGAATAGGTTTCAGGTGCAAAATGCCCCGCAGGAAAGTGCGTAACACCTCAGACTGGATGACAGCTTTGCCTTCAGTAGGTGCATGGTATGCAGAGATGGCAGAAAGATGCACCTTGAGAGAGGAGTACTTCAGGCCTGAATCTGAAAGAGAAAGGAGGTACTCCAACACCTGATTCACCAGGCAGGTGAAAGGATCCAGATGGCAAGCAATGGCCCAAATGAAGAAGCGCTCTCATTTCATAGCATAAGTGGCCCTGGTGGAGGGCTTCCTGGCAGACACCAGAACATCTGTGACCCTAGAGTGGGCAATAGCTAAGTCCATAGGAGCCATGCATGGAGATGCAGGGACTTGAGGTCCGGATGGACTAGGGTGCCCTGGTCCTGGAAGGGCAAGCCGGTGTACAGGGGCAGAGGCACTGGAGGTTCCACCACCAGCTGTTGTAGCAAGGGAAACCAAATCTGGCATGACCAGAAGGGGGCTATGAGAATCACCTCTGCCCCTTCCAGCTAGAGCTTGAGCAGAACACTCTGCAGGAGCGGGAAGGGAAGAAAGGCATAGTGAAACCTCTGCTTTCAAGACAGGGACAATGCGTCTCACCAGAAAACTCCAGGCCCAGGTTCGCGTGAGCAAAAAAGTGGCAGTTTTGCATTGAGTGAGGATGCAAACAGCTCCAACTCTGGATGGCCCCACTTGTCAAAGAGATCTTCGACCACCGAAGTTAGAAGCTCCTACTCGTGAGCCTGCGATCTGGAGTGGCTGAGGCTGTCGGCCAAGATGTTTTGAATGCCTGGAACATGAACGGCCGAAAGCTCCAGACCATACTCGACGGCCAGTACCAGACTCTCATCGCCTCCCAACAGAGGGGTTAAGAATGGGTCTCCCTCTCCCCATTTGTTGATGTAGTACACCACACACATACTGTCCATCTGCACCAGCAGCAGACCTGAGGGGAGATGATTCTGAAAGGCCTGCAGGACATAAAGAACCACCGGCATCTCCAGGATGTTGATATGAAGACCCTGCTCTACGTCCGTCCAGGTACCATGGGTCTGGTGATCGGCCAGATGAGCACCCCAGCCCAGGCCGGATGTGTCTGTCATGAGAATCTGCCAGGGGGTTGAGAGCTGAAAAGAGGCCTCCCCCCCCCGGAGGTTGGCCGGATCCATCCACCACGACATAACCCTCCGGGCCGGACACGGGGACCAACTCATCCAGATCATCCAAGCATTGGTCCCACTGGACTCCCAAGATCCACTAAGGAACTCGCATATGCAGGCGGGCCAGGAGGACTGTGGCAGTTGCCACTGCCATGTGGCCCAGAAGGCACAGGAAAACCCTGACTGGGACCCACCGGCTGGAGGAAACCAGACAGGCCTGCTCCAACAGTTGTTCCACTCTGTCCTCAGGCAAAAAGGCCTTGCCCTGGCTGGTGTCCAGGACCACCCCTATTTATAGCTCGAGCTGGCTGAGACTGAATCCAGATAAGACTGAAGTGTTGGTTGTGGACCAGGGTCGCCCGGGGCAGGATCTGGGGCTGGGCACACGTCAGGCCTATGGCTTGATGGCATCCAGCTCACTACCTCAGATCGGGTGCATAACCTGGGTGTTATTTTTAACGATGGCTTGACCCTGAAATCTCAGGTGTCAGCTGTGGTTAGATCCTCATCTTACCATCTGAGGAATATCGCCCAGGTGAAACACCTGGTTACACCGGGTGACCTTCCAACATTCATGCCTTCGTTACTACCTGTCTTGACTACTGCAATGCTCTCTACCTAGGGCTGTCTAGGGTTGATGTCCGCCGTTTGCAGCTAGTCCAGAACGCTGCGGCCAGGCTTTTGACTGGTACTTCTAGGACCAGTCACATTATGCCTGTGCTGCGTGAGCTGCACTGGCTGCCAGTTCAGTGGCGAATCACCTACAAGGTAGGCTTGCTTACCTTTAAAGCCCTACACGAACAGGGACCCAACTACCTGAAAGATCTCTTGACTCCCTACTTCCCCAAACGTCCTCTCTGATCCACTGACGAGGGATTGCTATAGATTCCCAGGATTTCTTTAAAAACCTATGGAGCTTGTGCTTTTTCATTTGCAGCACGAATCTTGTGGAATTCTCTAACTCGTCGGTTAAGAGAATGCCTGACCATCAGTAGTTTTAAAACTATGTTAAAAACGTATTTATTTCCTCAGGCTTTCCCAGAATGATTTTAAATAATTTATATTGCTGTTTGTTTTTATATATTGTTGCCAATGTCTGTACAGCACCTTGATTTTGAAAGGCGCTTTATAAATAAAGCATTGATTGTTATTGAAGGTGCTGGCAAGGGGAAAGGCAGGACTTCAACAGATTTAAAGTGATACCCAAGGCCTGGAAGAGATGGAAAGTGTATTCCAGGGTCTGAACTAAGTGGTCCCTGGAAGCAGCCAGTCGTCTAGGTAGGGGAACACATAGAAGCCCTGCCTCTGTACTGCAGCTGCTACCACTGCCAGGCATTTGGTAAATACCCAGGGGGCCCGGAATTGAAAATGGGCCACCTGAAATCTGAAGCAGAGGAAGCGATGGTTGGGCAGGAAAGACCTGGATGTGCATGTAAGCATCCTGCATGTCCAGCAAACAGAGCCAGTCCCCCTGGTGCAGAAGGGGTAACAGCCCCTTGAGGGTGACCATCCTAAAGCACTTCTACTCGATGTACAGATTCAGATGGCTCAGGTATAGGATGGGCTGGAGATCCCCGGCCTTTCTGGGGATGAGGAAGAAGTGGGAGTAAAACCCCCTTCCCAATTGAGCTTGAGGGACATGCTCTATGGCTCTTTTTTGAAGAACAGCCTGAATTTCCTCCTAAACCAAAGACAGGTGTACTGGGGGGTAGGTGGAGTGGACAGGAGGAGTTTCTGGTGGCCACTCTAGAAACTCCAGAGTGCTGACCGTGTGCTATGATCTAGAGCACCCAGTTGTATGTGGTTACCCCCGGCCCCGACTGCCTCCCTTGGCTCCTTAGCTGGAGGGGGGGCAGCTAAGGAGTCAGGAGGTAGGGGCAGGTGCAGGTTGGGGGGCCGCAGGAGCCCTAGGGGTTCTAGCATCGGCAGCAGCTGGGGCTGCTGTGGCCCTACACTTGTGCTGACCCTTGGCAGGCTGGTTCCAAGATTGCTTGCAGGAGGACCTGTGAAAGGACTGACATTTAGCCTGCTTTAGGCTGGATCTGATAGAGTGAATGGACTGATTTGAGGGTCTGCCCTGACTCCTGCATGGTAGACATGATGTCCTGGATACCCCCCCCCCAAAGGACCGATCCCTGGAAGGGGACATCCAAAGTGGCCTGTACATTCAAGGCAAAGCCGGATACTTGGAGCCAAGAATGGTACTGGAGACAGACCCCAGCAGTTGCCCCACTCCCAGAAGCGTCTACAGCATCATAAGCTGCCCAGAGTACATGACTGCCAATGTCCGATCGTGGCTTCATGAGTTGGGTGAGCTGCATCTTACTGGGATCCTCTGGTAAAGTCTGTACCAAGTCCTTGGCTTGGCCCTAAATAACATTCTGGTATTGGACCATGTGGGCCAGCTAATTTATGATCCGGATAGCCAGAGTAGTAGAGGCAAAAACCCATTTGCCAAGATGATCCAGCTGCCTGGACTCCCGGCCTGGGGGAAGGGTACTAAGGTGCTTGGACTTCTTAGTACGGTCCTGCGCTACATTAAATACCAACAAAGTTGCCTTAAGGGGCTCCCCAAAAAAGGCTTACCAGCTGGGGCGTGATAAAGGCGGTTAGCCTTTTTGGGTAGAGGAGGGGTGGTAGAAGGGTGGTTCTAGGCCACCTTAGTGACATCCTCGTATTAGTGAATCAAGGGGGCACCACAGGGAGGGCATCCCACTGCTGGAGGTAGATGGCCAAGCAGCATCTCTCCAGATCCTGCTCCTCTATCTCCCAGTCCATAAAGGACTGGATGTGGCACATGACATAAAGGATGGATCCTCGAGGGGACTTGGGCACCTCTTTTTCCTGGTCATCCCACTCCAAAGATACACTTGGAGAGTCACTTGTGGCTACTGCCTCCTGTGCTTACACCCTCAGTCTACTTCCTACCCAGCACCCACCTCACTACATCCTCTCCTACCTTGCCACTCCTCTTCCCCCTTCCTTCCTGACCTTTGACCTATCATGTACCTGGTCTCCTGGCACCTCCTGAGTAAATTTTCGCTGTCCTTCTTCTTCCCTCTACCCCTGCAATCCTCCCACCACTACCCCAATCCCCACCTTACCATGTGACATCTGGAGCCTTGTTACACCTCTTCTTCTTTCCTCCCTTATCCCCTTGTCCGTGAAACTCTTTGTCCCAATCCTATGTCCACTTAGCTGCTCTTTTGTTTGACAAGGCCTAGTGGCTGCACTTCTCCTCTGTAATGATATTTATTATACTAATTCATTAATTATCTTGTTTCTTAGGTTTACGATCTGTCATGTGATGTAACTAGGTCTTACCTGTATGTACAGTAGCAATCGATGTGACTAGCTTACCCTTGTAACTATCATTTGTCTTGCTTGTATGTAGTAATTATTGTGCCTGGCTTTACCAAAGTCTGTTTTTCTCTCTGTGTGTATTACGACGTGGAACCTGTGTAAAAGAGCCGTTAGCTCAAAGGTTGTAATTCAAAATTTAAATAAATAAGGAGGAAGACCCCAAAGAATCGGAGTCATCCTCAGTAGTATCACTATCTGGAACCAACACCGGGGGCTGGTGATCGTCCGTTCTAGAACCTGAACTGACGTCAGGTCGAGCCCCAGAAGACCCCTATGTACAGGGTTCACGCAGGCCAGCCTGATCTGCATTCTTGGGCTGGGGATCCCAGGGAAGGCAGAGGAGGGATGCCAGAGACAGGCCCTGAGGAGCGGGGTTCTGCTTTTGCATGAAGGACCACCACGCTGAAAAAAAAGGCATATGATCCACCTGGTATGCTATATTATACACCGGCAGGAATGGAAAGGAAGACACCAGGGAAGGGTATGATGGCTGAGGAGCTGGTGAAGCGTACCCTGGTGTGGATCCACCTGGAGTCGGGTGAGGATCCAGTGACGGGCCAGCAGATGTTGGCTGTGGCATAGGTTGCAGCAGGGGTGACAACGGAGTCAGGTCCATAGGCTGGGGCTGCGGCACTACTGGCGGCGGCCCAGCAGGTGATGGCCTGGAGCACCCAGGTAAAGGATCCGCTGGCGCCGGCTCAGCTGCGGGAAGCTGGTGCCTGAGTGGATGGAGACCTCCGAGTTAAGGGCAGAGGCGACGTCAGTGAGGAAGAGACGGCGGTAGCCTGCTGCAGGCGTTGCCTGGCAAGACTAACATTGGTCCCAGTGATGGGAGCCGATGAAGACAACGCCATGGCCGGAGGAGGGTGATGGTTGTAGAGCCAATGCCTGAGAGACCAACACCAGCCAAGCCACCTGGCTGAGAGCCCGTGGAAGAAGAGGGCTTGAGTGTCAGGTGCTTGGGTGCAGGAGACGAAGTCCCCTG
The DNA here is from genome assembly GCA_016271365.2 of Neoceratodus forsteri. Taxonomy (NCBI): domain Eukaryota; kingdom Metazoa; phylum Chordata; order Ceratodontiformes; family Ceratodontidae; genus Neoceratodus; species Neoceratodus forsteri. The sequence goes on from CM028129.1 coordinate 316,188,889, forward strand.
CCCCGAAGCATCGCCGCCCAAAACTGAAATAAGGGTGGGCGGTGGCGCCAGTGGGATCCTGGAGAAAGTGAGAGCTAGCGGGTCTGGAGATGCTGACCCCCTGCACGGGGGACAACCCTGTCGCAGTTGAAGATCTGTGGGGTGACCATGAATGGGAAGTTGACCGGACCCAGTCCCAGTGTTTATACCGGTTCTTAAGCGTCCCGGACTTCTCCTTTTGAGAAGATGAAGAGGTCCCAGAGGACTATTCTTGTGAGGCTGAACAGCTCCTGGCTTGCAGCTCCTTCTCCATCATGACAGTCTTCTGTTTCAAATGGTGGCTCTCCAAAGTTTTCAAACAATATCTCTGAGTAGTCTGGATGAATTTCTGACAAAACTGGCAGGCTTCGGTGTCATAGCTGGGGCCTAGGCAGATGAGACATGCAGAGTAGCCATCCTTTTTAAGGATCCGTTTGCCACAGGCACACTTCAACGACTGGTCAGAAGATAAGGCTGCTGGAGAAGACAAAAACTCATAGATGTGAACACCGAAAAGTCGATGTTTTACACTAGAGAAAAACAAAAAATAAAAAAATACGTCAAGCATGGGAAATGGCAGTCAACTGTAGTCACAGCATCTGCTAAGGTCCAATGTGCACGGATCAACAGCGGGAAAAAAACTGAGGTAGTTGTGGGGGACCACCCACCTGTATAGGCTTGGCTGACATCAGCTGACTCACGTCAGCGGTGGACAGTCCCACGTGATAAGACTTCCTGCTAGAAGTGTTCCATGTGGTCCTTGCCCCTGGCAGCTTAGTCCTATCAATGTGGCCTGCTGAAGGAGCCTTCCTCGAAGTAAAATCTGTCAAATCCTCAGAATTTTTGGTCCCAAATAAACTTGTTACTCAAAGGCTAGTCCAACATTTCCTCTGGGGAAATGTCTACTAACAGACAAATTCTCTCTAACCCCTTATCCATTGCCTCTTGGTTTAATGACTTCTTCACAGACTTGGGTTCAAGACCCCACTAAGAGGCAACTCTGATAGCTCTCTGCCTCCTTATTAGGTGCCTGAGATGGCACCCTCAACCCAAGTTCCACTTTAAATTAGTAACCAGGAATGAAGTTATCAAGCATATCAAAGGCGTAAGAGGTGAAGTCTCCCCTGGTTTCGATGCCCTGGAACCCAAGTTCCTTAAAATTGCTGCACCCCTAACTGCCACCCCATCATGCGTCTTATTAATATAGCTGTACTCTTGGGCACTGTCCCTGAGAAATGGATAGTGGCACTGGCAGTTCCTATCCACAAGGGGGGGAAGGGGCAAAGAGACTTGATCGAAAACTAGACCAATCTCTCTTCTCTGCACAGTTGCTAAAATCCAAGAGAGACTACTGTATGACCAACTCCAAGCCTTCCTTGAGCATAATCACTCTGACCAATGTTCAGCATGGTTTTTGCAAAAACCATGGCACTGACACCGCCCTGGTGCACGTGACCTCCGATATTCTCAATGCCAAGGACTTAGGTATGGCTACTAGAGAGGTCATTCACTTTCAATCTTTCTATCTTTGTCGACCTGACGAAGGCATTCGACTTGGTCAATCATGACCTGCTACTATCTAAACTAAGGGACTTTGGCCTGGATGTCCTCTCCTCTCTCTGGTTCAAAAACAACTTGACAGCACAGAAACAGAGCGTAAAGTGGTAGGGCTGCACCTAGGCTGATAACAGATGGGGTACCCCCAGGCTCTATCCTTAGCCCCCTTCCCTTTTCCCTACAAGAAACAGAGAAACATAGAAGTTGTTGGCAGATAAGAGCTCACAGACCACCGCGTCTGCCCTGATATCCTAGCTGTTGTGACTAAGTGAATCTTGATCAACCTGCTGTCCCCCCCTTGTTTTTTCAAGCTTCCTTTGTGTCTATCCCATGCTTTCTTGAAACCTGCAACCGTTTCTGCCTGCACCACTTCTGCCAGCAGACTGTTCCATTTGTCCACAACCCTTTCCGTGAAAAAGTACTTCCTCACATTCCCTCTTACCCCCCCCCCAGTTCCATACTGTGCCCCCAAGTCCTTGTGCATCTTTTTCTTCGGAATATATATTTTTTTTTAATTTTATTCAATCTTGGATTACAATATCTTTGAGCACAAGGAGGCTCATTTGCAAAGGTTCCACATCAGTGGGGAAGGGAGAACAAACAAGGGGTAAAACAATGTTACAGAAAATTAGTCAGCAATATTTACATACTTTAAATAAAAATCAATTAGATGAGAGGGGAAGAGGGCAAAGCAAGGGACCCAGAAACAGTAGAGCCCAAAGGCCTTGTCATAACCTGGGAAGATAGGGAAGGGGTACTCGGGGTCGAGGCAAGAGGTGTTCACCAGTTGTAAATATGAAGGGTAGGGGTAAGAGGGGGAGGGGGTAGAAGGGCTGAAGGAGGGTGGGTGGGCAGAAGTGCTTTATGGATAGCAGAGGAAGTGAGGGACAGTGGCTGATCGCACCCGCAGAAGGTGGCACTTAGGTTTAGCAGTCACAGGAGTTGTTAGCCATGCGATCCTGGCAAAGCAAATGTTTGAAAGACCCTAGCTTTCATTGGGTTGAGATTTCTTTGTTAAGTGCGTTGAACTTCAGTGGTCCTCTGTAGGCAAAAGGGCGCTGACCTTGGAATGTCTGGCAATGTGGAACATGGAGGTATGGGGAGGCAGAGCTTCTAGCATGCTCAGAGCTGTAATGAGGGGTGAGGTTTGTAGTACCAGGAGGCCAAGAAGAGCTTTTTTAACTAACAAGCAAGTTTGGTATTGTATCCTTCCACTAAGCTGAAGCCATCCATATTGAGAATAAAGGTCGCAGGTGTGGGTAAGGCGTGCAGAGCCTGTAAGAAGTCTGCAAGCCTTATTTAATGCCATGGCTATTCTATGTAGAGAGGTGGTTGTAGCAGCACCATAAATGACTAAGCCACAGTTTACAATTGATAAGACAGAGCTGTGGATTGCAGCTTTGAGGGCTTCAGGTGTCAGACAACATTTATGTTGATGAAGCAAACCAATCTTGATGTTGACAGCCCATGCAACATTGTCAATGTGCTGGGCAAAGGAAAGGGAGCAGTCCAAGGTTACCCCCAGGTATTTTACATCTTAGATTTGTTCGAGAGGGACACCCAGTTTCTGATGGAAAATGGCTTGGATTTATGTATGCTACATGCACTACTGAACATCATGACTTTAGTTTTCTTGTAGTTAAGGACCAATTTGTGATTGTTGAACCAGTCCTCAACTTCATCAAAGCTTTGTTATAATTGACATTCCAGTTGCTGAGGGTCAGGGTTAGTAGTGAAGATGATGGCATCATCTGCATACAGTAGGATCCTTTGTTGGCAGGCCTGTGGGAGATTGTTGAGGAAGATACTAAATAGTAGAGCCCCTAAAATAGAGCACTGCAGAACACCAGATCTGACGTGCTGCTGGTCAGACACAATATGTGATATTTTCACCTGCTGGGTACAGTTGGTCAAGTAACTCTTAAACCAGGGCAGTGTGTCAGAGGAGAGGCCAATGGAGGACAGCTGTCAAAGAAGTAGCGTATGGTGGACAGTATCAAAGGCCTTTGTTAGGTCTATGAAGGCAGCACCCAGTAGTTCGCCATTGTCTAAGGATTTATGTATGAAACCAGTGAATTCCAACAAAGCCGTGGTGGTACTGTGACCCTTGCAGAACCCGTGTACCATCCTGTACTGTTTTTCGCTCTGAAATATTTGAACATTTCAATCATATCCCTCCTTTCCTCCAGTGAATGCATATTTAACTCCCTCAACCTTTCCTCATAAGGTTTATCGTGCAGGCCTCTCACCATTTTGGTTGCCCTACTCTGAACTGCTTCTACCCTGTTTATGTCCTTTTAAAGATAGGGTCTCCACAACTGGATGCTGTACTCGAGGTGACGCCTCACCAATGATCTCTACAGTGGGATTAGTACTGCCCTCCTTCTGCTGTCGATTCCCCTACCAATGCAGTCCAGCATCCTGATCACCTTCCCTGCTGCTTTGTCACATTGTTTTGACATTTTCAGGTCATCTGAGATGACAACCCCAGGTCCCATTCATGCTTGGAGCTTGCAAGTTTCTCCCCAGGTGGTAAACAGACCCGGTTTCTTCACCCCATATGCACTACCTTGCATTTCTTCCCGAAAAGAGATATGCAAAAACAAGGGGCACAATCTGAAGATGGGGGATGGCTCAGAAGCAATGTGAGGAAGTATTTCTTCACAGAGAGAGTTGTAGATACATGGAACAGCCTTTCTGAGGAGGTCGTAGAGTCAAAAACAGTGGGGGAATTCAAGAATGCATGGGACAGACATAAGGCAATTCTAGTGGGGGGTAGGATGAAGTAGGCTGTTGGTTAACTGGGATCTGCAGCTTGTCCGTTAGGTAGGGAAATGGGCAGACTAGGTGGGCAAGCGGTCCTTATCTGCCGTCAAATTCTATGTTTCTATGTTTCGCACTGAAACTCAGCTGCCAATCTGTTGACCAGTTCTCCTATTTAGGTCTCCCTCATTCTTTCCACCCCATCTGGTGTGTCCTCCTTGTTGCAGAGTTTTTTTGTTGTCTGCAAACAAGCACACCTTCCCTTCCAGCCCCTCTGCGATGTCACTGATAAAGACATTGAAGAGGACTGGACCCAGCACTGATCCCTGGGGAACTCCACTGGTCACACTGCCCACTACAGAGAGTGTTCTGTTCACCACCACGTTCTGGGTTCTATTCTCCAGCCAATTCCCTACCCACCTCACCTCACTACCTTGCACCCAACTCCCAGATTCTCCAGTTTGTTTAACAGCCTTCTACGTGGAACCATATCAAATGCCTTGCTAAAATCTAGGTATGCTACATCCACCACCACCCACCCTCTGATCCACCTCCCTGGTTACCCAGTTGAAAAAGTCTATCAGGTTTGACTGGCATGACTTCCCTGCATGAAACGATGCTCTCTTGGATCTTGCAGACCAATGGATGCCAGCTATTCCACTATCTTTCCTTCATCAGTTTTTCCATTAATCTGCATACTTCAGAGGTCAGGCTGACCGGCCTGTAGTTTGTCACCTCTTCCTTGTTACCGTTTTTGTGTAGCGGGACATTTGCCATCCTCCAGTCCTCTGAAACATTCTGTTTCTAAAGACAGATAAAACATAACCGCTAATTGTTGTAGCTATTACATCCTTAGTTCCCTAGGGGTGCATTGTCATTGCTCATGACTTTTTTTAATTTGCAATTTCTGCATTTTGCCTGATTTTCTCCTGTTTCCAGGGCCCAAGCATATGGGCATTGTGCGTGCATGGGTGGCGCCACGCCTCATGAAGCCAGGCTCAGCCCCTTCCATCCCTCCCTGTGGCAATCACGGAGCTCCCTCAGGTGGCGACCAGTGGCCAGGGAGCCTCCAGTCCCTCCCAGGAGGAGAGGCTGCCTTGCGGCGGCTCGATCTCACTCCCACCCTCCCTCCCCAGCCGACCCCCGACAACCTGGGCTTGTTCCTGAACCCGGGTCGTCAGTGTCGCGAGGTGTGGTGTCCAGCGCCTCAACCCTCAGCACCACCGGGCCAGCCCTGCTTGATTTTTGTTGTTGCCAGTTCCCCAAGGATCCTTTCCTCATTGAACAGCCTTGTGTCTACCACCCTGCCATTTATGCTTCTCCCCTTTAATGATGGCCCTTTACCTGCTCCTTTCTCTGTGAATACGGAGCGAAAGTACTTGTTCAGTATGTCTGCCTTGAGGTGATCTTCCTCCACCAAATCCCTGTCCCCAGTTTTCAGTCCGACTATATCTCCTCTACTTTTCCTTTTCTCACTGATATACCTCAAAAAAAAAAAAGTCCAGCCCAGTGGCGCTGAAGGTTGAGGCACTGGACGCTACACCTCGCGCCACGCTGGCGGCCGGGTTGACAGAGCCAGGAGTACCGCTGAAAGTCCCAGCGAGGGATTTAAGAATTAGTGTCCGGGGACTGCTCTCTCTTCCTGGGAGGGATAGGGGGTAGCTACGGGTCCCAGAGCGCCTCTGTGGTGGAATCAGGGGCGCCCGCGCGGGTGATGCAAGTGAGAGCATTAGGGGGCGGAGTTTGCGGCTCTACATTGCCTGGCTTGCCGCAACCCGAGGGGAGACAAGTAAAAGAAAAATGGAAAAAGGCCTCTCATCCCTTCGGTGAGATGATGGTGACTCCAATGACTCAGCCCACATCCCAAGTGCCAGCCCAAAGCACCCAGGATCATCCTTCATCCCTGACCCGATGACCAGTCAGGTAGGCACTTCATACTTAAAGGAGCAAAAACCGCAGAGTGGGCGGAATCAGCCCCGAAGATGGTACCAGGGGTCTGGCCTGCCAGGAGGTCACTCGGGGGAGGAGATCAGGGGAGAAGCGAGGGTTCAGGCTGGGAGTAGGGCGGAGGTCGAGTGGGTACACCCGAAGGATGCCCGTAGGGAGGAGAAGAGAAATAAAGTTAAAAAAAAAAAAAAAGTTTTGTTTCCAGTTTTTATCGAGTTCGCAATGCTTTCCTCTGCTTGTGCCTTTGCTTTCCTTACTGCCTTCCCTGCCTCCCTTTGTCTTGGTAACTCTCTCTGTCTCCTTCCTCCTGGGTCTGCTTGTATTCCCTAAAAGCCATCTTCTTTGCTCTGACCTTTTCTGCCACCTCCCTAGAGAACCACAGTGGTATCCTTTTCCTCTTCTCCTTACTGACTTGTTGGACATAGAGCTGTGTTGCTTTCTCAATATCTACCGTGATCGTTTTCCACTGCTCCCCCACTGTTGCCATATTCTCCACCCCAGCTAGAGCCCCTTTCAGGAATTCTCCCATTTTCCCATAATCAGCCCTTCTGACCTGCACCTTAACTGTGGAGGGGCCACAGTACAGCTGTATGTGGATGATGCTGTTTTATATAGTTCCTCTGCAGACATAAACTAGATTAATCACCTGGAAAATGACTTCCACCTTCTTGAAAAATGGTTCCTGAAAAACAAACTTGTCTTAAATGGAAAAAACAAAACCAAAACAAAGCCATGCTATTTGGCCACAAGAAACTTGGCCCTAAGAGACACCTTATTACGCCATCCGCCATTAATGGTGTCAATCTGGAAGTGGTGCATTAATTCATACAAACATAGGAATCTGCCAGCAGAAACAAGCCTCATGGTCTATCAAGTCTGCTCGAATGTGCAGCTAGTACCCTTATTTATTTTATTTAGTTTTTGTTGACTGGGTAAGTGCACTAGATAAATCCTGCCTATTTTCAGGCACAACCTGGGGGAAGGGGATACAGATGAATGCCAACTGACCGTGAACCAGATTAAGCTGTACATTGCAGCTGTCCCACCCTCCCTCGTCACAGTTACCCCCCCTCTCACTCTGTCCATCCCCTTTTAAAACTGCTCACTGTCTTACAGGATACCACCTTCTCGGGCAGAGTGTTCCACTTAGCCACAACCCTCTCCCTGAAAAAATGTCTCCTCATCTCTCTCCTGTATCTTCCCCCCTTCAATCTGAAAATATGCCCTCTCGTGTCCCTCCCTCTCTTCAACTTAAAGACCCCTAAATTCTGTACTTGTCTTGTTTATCCCTTTCAAGTATTTAAAGGGCTCGGTCATATTCCCCCGTCCCTCCTCCCTCCAGAGTGTACATATTTAACTCACTCAACCTGTCCTCATAGGATTTATCCTCTAATCCCTGGATCATCCTAGTTGCCCTGCACAGTACCCCCCCTCCAGTAATCTGATATCCCTCTTCAGGAACGGACGGCAGTACTGCACACGGTACTCCAATTGTGGCCTGACTAGTAACCTTTACAGAGGCAGGATCACCTTCCTTTTTCTGGATGAGATTCCTCTCGCAGTATACCCCAGCATCTTGCTGGTTTTAGCTGCTGCCTTTCTGCACTAAGTCAAATTGTTCATATTCCCCATTATAACCTTCCCTAGATCTTTTTCCTCCTCAGTGGTACCTAACTGAACCCCTCCCAACTGGTAGCTCCTCCCTGGGTTCCCTGCTCCAAAGTGCAGAACCCTGCACTTGTTTGCACTTAAACCCAACTTCCACGTTTCCAACCACTCCTCCAGTTTAGTCAGGTCGTCCGGAAGCCCCCGCCACCCTACTATGTCGTCCACCACTGCCCCCATCTTGGTATCATCAGCAAACAGACTGATCTTACTCCAGATGCCTTGTGAGATATCATCTATGATCATCCCAAACAGCACTGGGCCCAGTACCAAGCCCTTTGGAACCCCACTCGTCACAGCCCTTGGGGATGAGAGTCCCCCCTGCACCACCACCCACTGTTGCCTCCCCTTCAGCCAGTTCACGATCCAGTTTACCAGCTTTGTCCCGACCCCCACATATTCCAACTTTCCCCCCAAACGCCCACAAGCCACAGAAACAAAGGCCTTGCTGAAGTCCAAATTCAGGCTATCCATCGCATGACCCTTATCCAGTTCCCTTGTCACTCAGTTTTTTTGTTTTGTCAAGTTTCTTTCCCTCTGGTCACCACCGACTGGGGCCCCTTCAGTCGACTTTCCTTATCCCTTCCAACCTGAGGTCCTCCCATCTGTGCCTGGATACCGAACTCACCCATGACACATCTGATGGAGCCGATCCCCCAGGAATGCACCCCCTGGGGTGGAGCCGCCTTCTGCTCCATGGCTCCTTCATTCAGCGTTCCATAGACAGAGGCAATGCTGGGCCCAGGACACAGTGGGCAGGATCTGGCAGAGGAGGTTGGGGTAGGCGACACCGATCCCCCAGTCAGTGAGTGGTTTCACTTGTTCTTAGCACTCCCCCAGGAGCCTGGACGTGCAATGCAATCCAGTGCTGCCGGTCATGCTCCTGCACCCAGCTTGCGGACGGCTGCCTGGGCTCCTCTCCTGCACCTAGCGTGACCCCTGACTGCGGCACTCCCAGCCTCCGTTAAGGGCCGCTCACACCGGAAAGTCATCCACCCACCCTCCCTGGGAGAGGAGAGCTATTCTCCAGACACTCGATCCTGCCGACCCCGACAACCCAGGCTTGCTCCCAAACCCGGGTCGCTGGCATGGCGCAAGGTGTGGCGTCCAGCACCTCAACCCTCAGCACCACCGGGCTGGCCCTGTCACTCAGTCTTAATACTCAACTATGTTGGCCTGGCAGGATCTTCCCAAGATGAATCAATGTTGCTGACCGTCCTGGAGTCCACTGTCTTCCAAAACGTTCACTAGCCTCTCTTTCAGGATTGACTCCATTAGTTTTCCTATGATGGATGTGAGGCTTACTGGTCTGTAATTGCCTGGTTCATCCTTTGGGCCACTTTTGTAGATGGGCACCACATGAGCCATCCTCCAATCTTGTGGTATGCATCCTGTGTCCAGGGAAGTATTGAACAGGTCCACCAACGGCCCCGCCAAGACCTTTGCCAGCTCTTTCAGCACCCTGGGGTGAATGCCGTCTGGTCCCGGTGCCTTATTCAACCTCAGTGCCTTCAGACCCTCCAGCACCCTGCCCTCTGTAATTACCTCATGTCACCCTCCCCTCTTGCCCACCTTCCCCATCCCCTGAGGTAGCTGTCTGCCCTTCTCCTTCATGAGCACAGAACAGAAGACCTCATTTAGTGCTTCTGCCCTTTCTCCACTTACCCCTGTCCTTCCTAATCCTCACTATAATAATAATCTTTATTTCTAAAGCGCAATTCAAAATGATCAAAGCCCTGTACAGGTAAAATGATAAAACATACAAAAAATAAAACTATAAAAACACAGTACAGTCCAGCTACAATATATGATAAACAATTATATCATATAAAATCCCCGAAGACAAGATGAAATAAATAGGTCTTTAAGGCCTTCTTAAAGCTCTCCATGGTCTGGCACTCTCGAATCCGATGAGGTAGAGAGTTCCACAGGGTAGGGGCTGTCACACTTGGACAGCTGGTTCTGATCCCTGTATCATTTTTTGTAAATATAAAAAAATGTGTGATGGACTGTGTCAAGAGAAACCACTGTCTTACTAAAGTGACACATAAAACCTCCCCAGGCATAAGTTCAAAGGACAGGACATAGGGAAAACTACAAATATCTGAGGTTCAATTAGCATGTTAAATTGGCTTTGATCCAGGGAATAAAATTAGCTATTCATGACGTCCTCAGGGAAACTTTGATTTGCACTAAGGATCAGGAAAGAAGGAACATCTGCATGTGTTTGAACTGTCTTCCACAGAAGCTATTTGATTACATCAAAGAGACTTTGATGTACAGGTCCAGACTGCTTTGTAGTCCAATATGCATGTGTGTGTGGGGAGTGTCATCAGAGGAAGTCAGCATTACATCAAAGAGCCTTTGATGTCTGTAGATCACACACCAGTTTGAAAGGTCACAAAAAAAGAGGAAATTCATTGATGTCATCTATTTTTTCAAATATCTTGTTTGGACATCCTGTGTTATGGAATATAAAGTTTAATACTCCAAAGCAGAGTTAGGTGACCTCAGAGAGAAGGCCGGCTCAAGATTGTTTTTAAACCTACTGAGCAAACCTTAGAAGAGACATAGACATTCATTTTCATTATCTGATTGAAAGAAGAGAGACCATGAAGCACTGAAAGATTAAGTAAGGACCTTAGACAAGACTAGTCTGAGTGTTATTTGTAGGAATCTGCACTTTTAAACCTGTTTTGTTTTAAGGCTGTATGTGTTGGGATATTTTGTTTTGTAATTTTACTGCTTTCCTATTTTATCTATTTTAAAGTAAAGATACATATTTTAAAAAGGAAACTGCCTGGTGTGCCTTGACATTTCTTTTCTTATATAAGTGAAGCTTTGAAGGTTATCAAATCAAAAATTATTTGTAGAGCACTTTTCAATAAATCAAAGTGCTAGTACATAACAAGAATAAAACATCAACTATAATAAATAATAACATAAAACAGTAAAAACAACCATAAGATAATCTATCCAAAAGCTAGTGCAAATAAGTGGCTTTTCAGAGACCTCTTAAATGATTCCACGGACAGGCACTCTCTAATCTGATGAGGTAGAGAATTCCACAGGGTCGGGGCCATAAAAGAAAAAGCCCTGGCCCCAGATGATTGAAAACGAACCCTGGGAATCTCTAGCAATCCCTCGCCAGTGGAGTGGAGTGGGCAGAGAGGGTGGTAGGGACAAAGGAGATCTTACAGTTAGCTCGGTCCCTGACCGTGTAGGGTCTTATAGGTCAGCAAATCGACCTTGAAGGTGATCCTCCACCGCACTGGCAGCCAGTGCAGTTTGCGCAGCACAGGTGTGATATGGCAAGTTCTTGGTAGCCCAGTCAACAACCTGGCTGCTGCGTTCTGCACCAGCTGCAGGCGACGGAGATTCACCCTGGCAACCCTAGATATAGAGCATTACAGTAATCAAGGCAAAAGAAAGCAAAAGCATGGACCAACACAGGAAGGTCATCGTGTGGAACAAGGTGTTTTATCTGGGCGATATTCCTCAGATGGTAAAACGAAGACCTGACAGTGGCCGATACCTGTGTCTTCAGCATCAGCTCACTGTCAAAAATTATGCCCAGGTTTCGCACCTGTTCAGAAGGTCTCAACTGGTTACCCCCTAATAAAAGACTAGAGGGGAACCCAGGAGTCAACTTCTCTACATGATGACCCGGGTCCACAACCAACACCTCAGTCTTATCCGGATTTAACTTCAACCAGTTCACACTCATACAGTCCTGAATCTCAGCGAGGCAGTTGTTAAAGACCGATAATGCATCATTCTGTTCGGGTACTAAGGACATATAGAGCTAAGTATCATTTGCATTGCAGTGAAAGCTCAGCCCATAACGCCTTATAATGTCTCCCAACGGCAGCATATACACCGTGAACAACATGGGGGAAAGCACAGAGCCTTGCGGCACCCCACAGGACAGAGCGAAGGGAGCAGAGGAAAAAAATCCCAGAAACTGCCTTTTGACTTCTGCCTGTGAGGAAAGAGTGGAACCATCTGAGGACTGTCCCCAACAGTCCAAAGAGTAGCTGCAGGTGATCCAGCAACATCTCATGGTCCACAGTGTCAAACGCTGCAGAGAGTCCAAGGAGAACCAAGATCGAACGACTCTTCCGATCTCTCGCTATTAGATCATTGAATACCCAAACTAATGCCGTCTCGGTACTATGCCTCTTCCTAAAACCGGACTGGAGAGGCTCATAGACTTCATGGGTGGTAAGAAAGTCATCGAGCTGCAACGCGACTACTTTCTCAATAACCTTGCCCAAAAAGGGCAGGTTAGAGATCGGTCTGTAGTTAGCGAATCAGTCAGGGTCAAGGGAAGATTTCTTCAAAAGGGGTGTCACAACAGCCTCCTTTAAAGACTCCGGGAACACCCCTTGGTCTAAAGAACCCCAGACTATCCTCGCAAGTACTAGTCCGATCGCATCCAAGCACCCCACAAAGAGGCGCATAGGACATGGATCCAAACTACAGCAAGTCGGTCGTAAGCCCTGGACAATCTTCATGATATCCATGATCGCTGGCTGGTCAAAATCTATCCAGGTAGACCGAGGGCATGAAACCCCGCATCGATCACTGCAATGCTCATTTGAACGTATGCTGTGGATCTCCGACCTGATTGATGACACCTTAACCTCAAAGAACCGAGCAAACTCATCACACTGTATTTGTGAAAAAGTTCTCCGACCCCGCAGACAGGCTGGATTGCACAGTCTGTCGACGGTCTGTAGCAGCTGAGCAGGTCGGTTTCTTGATGCAGTTATCTCCCTGGACAGGAACTCTGCCTTCTTATGGGAGATTACTGATCGACAGTCCACATAATGGGCCATCAATCTAAGTCTGTCATCCTCCAGGCCAGATTTCCGCCAACGACGTTCCAATCTTCGACCCACTCTCCTCAGCTCCCTCAATGTCCCATCAAACCAAGGGGACCGAGGGCGAAGGGAAAGGGGCCAACACGGACAGATGCTATGGAATCCAGTGCCCTCAGCACCATATTATTATAGTGCACTACTAAGGCATCTGGTTCCATGCACTCCATAGGCCAACTCGATAGGTCCAGTACTGCCATCAAACCCTCAGGGGTAACTCCCCTCAAAGGGTGGTATTGGACCATCTCCAAAGGGGTAGGTTTCATAAGTGGGGACCGCGAAATTGAACCTTATGGAGTGATGGTCAGACCACCCAACTGGTTCCACCACCAGTTCCGTGATCTCCATCCCCAGGGTGAACACTAGATCCAGAGAGTGACCTTGAATATGTGTAGCAGCGGTAACCACCTGTGTGAAGCCCAACAAAATCATTAGTTGGAGGAAGTCTTGACCAAAATGCGAGAGTTCATCGTCAACCCAGGCACTGAAGTCCCCCAGGACCAACCACCTGGAGGGCTCCAGCATCAGGTCGACAATGAAGTCCGCGACTTCTTGCAGAAAAACATTCTCGTTACTGGGTGGACAGTAAACGAGCAGGATTCTGCAGCCCACACCTGCTCCCATGATGCACTCAAAGGATCTAGGGGACACCACTGGAACCTCCACAAGGTCCAATTCTGATTTAAAACAAATAGCGCCCCCTCCCACCCCTACGATCCAACCTCGGGCGATGTATTACCGAGTACCCGGTTGGAACAGCTGATTCCAAAATGGGACCAGCATTTTCGTCCAGCCAGGTCTCGGTAATGCAAGCCATAGTGCAAGTTATAGTTGACAATGTGTATGAGCTTATTGTGATACCAAACTGGGAAACAGATAAGAGTTCTCTAGGTCTTGCATAGAGTTCTAAGGGTTCATTTTGTAATACCTGATTAGGTACACATAGGCAAAGATATCTGGCCCCCCGAAGACAGAATTATTTGAGTCTGATAATTGGGTATGCTAACAAGAGGTTATCAGTTTGAATCCCTCCACAACTTGAGACTAAGGTGACTCAAACCCACAAAACAGACAAGAGGGTTACCTTGTACTGTTCACAGTTCTACGCTCAGATGTTGGCACTTTGGGACTAGAGGGCTGACCGGCTGAGCGAATCTGTGACAGGGACCACATACATAAAAGCGCCTGTCCCTGAAATTTTCAGTCGTACCCCGGGGAACCTCTAGCAATCCCTCATCGGCTGAGCAGAGAGGTCAGAGGGGGCAGTTAGCAACCAGGAGCTCTTGCAGGTAGCCCGGACCCTGTTTGTGTAGGGCCTTATAGGTCAGTAAACCGACCTTGAAGGTGATCCGCCACTGTACAGGCAGCCAGTGCAGTCAGCGCAGCACAGGCATGATGTGACTCGCACGAGAGGCCCCCATCCATAGCTTGGCCGCCACATTCTGCACCAGCTGCAAGCAACGGATATCAACTCCCCAGAAGCCCTAGGAAGAGGGAGTTGCAGTAGTCAAGGCGTGAGGCCACAAAGGCGTGGATCAGTGTTGGAAGGTCGCCAGATGGAACAAGATGCTTAATCCGGATGATGGTCCTCAGGTAATAAAAAGTGGACTTGACTACTGCCGACACCTGCGAATGCAGCGTCAGCCCGTCATCAAGGATCACCCCCAGATTCCACAACCATTCAGAGGGAAGCAGCTGGCTACCTTCGAGCCAAAGCCAAGAGGCAAGCCCTGCCCCCACCCTCTCTATCCAGTGACCCGGATCCACCACCAACACCTCAGTCTTATTGGGATTCAACTCACACTAGCTGGCCTGCATCTAATCCTGGATTTCTGCGAGGCATCTATTAAAGACCGAGACTGCACTATCTTGGTCAGACACATATGACAGGTAGAGCTGGGCGTCATCTGAGTAGCAGTGAAACCTCAGTCCATACTATCTCACAATGTCACCCAATGGTTGCAAATACACCGAAAACAACATTGGGGACAACACAGAGCCCTTAGGGACCCCACATGGCAGGGAGAATGAGGCTGAGGAATAAATCCTGGACACCACCCTCTAAAACCTGCCAGTGAAGAAGGATTGCAACCATCTGAGGACCATACCTGACAGACCACAGATGTCTCTCAGGCACTCCAGCAACGCCCCCCCCCCACCACCAATGGTCCACAGTATCAAAGGCTAATGAGAGCTCCAGAAGGACCAAGGTGGAACAGCACTTTTGATCTCTTGCAATCAGGAGATCACTGAGCAGCCGAACCAGAGCAGTCTCAGTACTATGCCTCTTCCGAAAACCAGATTGGAGAGGATCATAGAAGTCGTGTATGGTCAAATGGTTCTCCAGCTGCAGGGTGACTACTTTCTCAATCATCTTCCTAACAAAGGGAAGGTTAGAAATTGGCCTGTAGATAGCAGGGCAGTTTGGGTCCAGAGAAGCTTTTTTAAGGAATGGTGTCACCACAACCTCCTTCAGGGAGTTAGGAAACTCACCCAACTCTAAGAGCACCAAACTGTCTCTGCCAGGACAATGCCGATGGTATCAACACACCCCAATATGAGGCGTGTAGGGCCCGGGTCCAAACTACAGCAAGTCAGCCGCATGCGTTGGACAATCCGCATGACATCCGATATCTCTGGCCAGTCAAAGTGTACCCAAGAAAACTGAGTAGTAGTTACCATGCACCAACTGCTGAAAGCGCCCATACAGCGGTCTGATTGGATCTCCACCCTGATGTTGGCCTCCTTATTAGCAAAGAATCGAGCAAACTCATCACACTTATCCTGTGAAAATGCTGTTCGAGCTTGTGGACAGGTTGGATTACACAACCTGTCCACAGTTCAAAAGAGCTGAGCTGGTCGATTCTGAGCTGCAGCAATCTCCCTGGTCAGGAACTCTGCCTTCTTATGGGAGATTGTTGATTGATAGACATGATAATGTTCCATCAATCTAAGGTGGTCTGCATCCAGGATAGATATCCGTCAGTGCCATTCTAGCTTTCATCCAACTAATCTCAGCTCCCTCAAGGTCCCATCAAACCAGGGGGAGCAAGGGTGAAAAGTGAAAGGACAAACCCAGACAGAAGCGACAGAATCCAGAGCTCCTGCCACAGCCTTATTATAGACTTAGACCAGATTCTCTGGACCTTCACTAGCATCCAGCAATCCTGATAGGTCTAATACCACCAAAAGGCCTTCAGGTCTTTGCAGCACCTTCTCTCCCTTAAGTACCTGAAGAAGTCCTTTTCCCATCCTTGATGCCCTGTGCCAGCCTCAGCTCTCTGGAAGCCTTGGCCACCCTGACTAGTCTAGTTACTTCCTTGGGCTTCTTCAAATACATTTTCCTGTCCTCCCCCCTCCCGGATTTCTTGAACCTCCTAAATGCTGCTTTTTTTGCCCTCACCCCTTCCAAGAGCTCCCAATTCAACCAGCTTGGCTTCTTAGCCCTTCCCTTCTTGCTCTGTATCCTGGTGCATGACCCTGTAGCCTCCATCAGCCCTAATTTGATAATTTCCCATTTTTGGCTTGCATCCAAGCATGGATTAATTCCTGCCAGGTGTCTTTCCAAAATGTCCCCCATCTTGTCAGTATGTCTGAAGTCAACCACCCTGGTTCCTGTACTTACAGCTTCCTTGCCCATGCTGAGCGTGAACCACACTGAGTGGTGGTCACTCCCAACCAGTAGGTCCTCCACCCCAGCTCCTTTACAGTCTCCTCATTAGACAGTACTAGGTTCAGAGTTTTATCCAACTGAGTCGGCTCGATAACCATCTGTGTCAGGAAGCTATCCTGGAATGCGTCCAGGAGCACTTACTCCCTTGCACTCAAGGTGGCTGGGGTGCTCCAATCCACTTCTGATAGATTGAAGTCCCCCACAATCGTGGTGTTTTCCTTCCTGCAGACCCTCCTCATCTGCTCTGCTAACTCCCTGTCCAAGTCCTCTGCTTGAGCTGGTGGCCTGTACACCACTCCCATCCTCAGTGTCCTACTTTTTGAATCCTGGAATTGCAACCACAATGTCTCTGTTCTACCCTCCTCCTCCTCTTCCCTTGCACACCTTATCCCCTCCCTTACATTAATCGCCACCCCTCCCCCCTTCCCCTTGCCCCATCCTCTCTATATATCCTATACCCCGGGATCATCAAATTCCAGTCTTGGTGTTGGGTGGCCCAAGACTTCATGATGGCCACAATGTCCACCATCTCCACTGCCAAGAGAGCCTGTAACTCAGCTGTTTGTTTTCCCCAGGCTTCTTGCATTTTGGGAGACAGCCCTCCAACTAGTTCCCTTCCCTAACCCGTTTCTCCCCATCCTTAACTCCCCCTGTGAATCTACCCTGGTACCATCCCTGCTAGCTTGGGGGTAAGCTCGTTTGGCTCTCCTCTCTAGCAGCCCTGCGTACCTGCTGTGCACTCATCTGCCCCCATACCTAGTTTAAATCCACCTTAGTTGCTATGTATTCCCTCAGCCACTGTTTCAAAACCCCCGTCCCACCTTACTCAAGTGTAATCTGTCCTCTTCGAATAAGTCACTGTTGTCCCAGATGTTACCCCAACCTCCCACTAGCCCACACCCTTTGGTTCGACACCACGCTCCCAGCCAAGAGTTGAACTTCTCTATCCTTCCTTTCCTCACTGTGCTTGCCCTGGGTACTGGGAGCATTTCCAAGAAGGCCACTGATCTCCCTGCCTCCTCACACAACTTCCTCAGTTCTTCAAACCTCTCCCATACCAACTCAACTGTATTACCCCCCAAGTAATATGTATCCAAGTGCACCACTACATGCGGTTTCTCCCTTCCTCTCCTTGCACACTTGAGAACAGTCTGCCCCCGTCAATCCAGGTACTGATTCCACCCATATTCGATTATGCCACTCCCCTTTACGGATCAAGTCCCCCAGTACTAGGACTCCACCCCCCTTCTCACATGCAATGCCCCTCACCCCTGCTTGCCGAACTATCCCTTCCCATTCAGATATCTAGGAGTGGTGTTGGACCAAAACATGACCTTTGAACCTCATGCATGATGTGCCCTGGTCAAAACATATTTATTTATTAGCTTTTGGTAACCGGGTAAGTGCACTAGGAAACAGTCCTGCCTATTTTTAGGCATGACCTGGGAGAGTACAACAAAGAGAATACAGTGATGACATCAGGACTTAGAAGAGTGGGCCGTGGCCTCCTTTACTGGTTTACTCCCTACCTCTCTGGTGCTGCTGGCCTAGCAGTTGCTAGTGGCACCCTCATGCCTATCCTCTTCTACGGAGCCCCAGTATTGCAGTCTGCCTGTGAATCTGTACTATCCAGACCAAAGATTCTTTGTAAGAGAATCGGGCATTTTGCAGCTGGTACCCACTCCAGAGACCACCACTGTGGAGTGCTTGTATCACTGGAGTGGCCCTCTTTTGAAGCACGGCTGCACTAACCCCTGTACTAACTTTTAAGCTACTGGCTGGCCCAGTGGCGCTGTGGGCTGAGGCACTGGTCGCTGCACCTCGTGCCACACCGGTGACCTGCATTTGGGAACGCACTTGTGTTGCTGGGGGTCGGCAGGGAAGGAGGTCGATTGAGCGTCCGATGGACTGCTCTCCATCTCTGGAGGGGGGGTGCTTTCGTCGGCACACGTCTGACCCCTGGCAGAGGCTGGGGGTTGGCGCAGCACTGCTGACATAACACGGAGACGGGAGCTTGGCAGACGCCTGGCAGGGACGCGTGCGGAAGCGTGCGTGTGCCCGTCGCCAGCATCACTGCACACTGAAGCTCTAGCAGGGGATAAAATAGGAAAAGACCCTGGTGGCTGGTCGTGGTGGCTTGATGGCTGTCCCCTGGTGCTCCGTTCCCAGAGGTAACACCCTGAGCTGCATCCTGCTTGGGACGGGTAGTAGGGGCTCCCGTCTTCATCCCGCCATGGGGGTAGACGTTGGGCTACAGGGTGAGCTTGAGGAACAGAAGTTAGGGACGGCGGCCGGATAAGAAAGGCCGACCAGGACCGGGGGGGGAGAAGAAGAAAACAACCAAAAAAAAAAATGTTTAAGCTACTGTGACTCACTACTCCACCAGTCTCACTGGAATAATGCAGAGTAAACAGCATGCGAGGTTTCTGAGATCTGCTGCCAGTCCACTGCTGGACATCCCTAGGGTACGATTCAAAGTCGGAAGGAGATCCTTCTCCTCTGTAGCCCTCTCGCTGTGGAACTCTCTACCTCATGAGATTCTTAGCTGACCCACCCTTATACAGTTCAAACAGAAGCTCAAAGCCTTTTCCTGAGTGTTAGCATCCAGTAACTGCAATGATTGACCTACTGCTCCTTTGGTGTACCTTATATGTATATACATGCTGCTTTCCTCTGTAAATATTGTGCAATTTAATCAAACAGCAATCAATGACCTAGTGCTCCTAAGTGTACCTTATGTGTATTAAGACATGCTGCTTTATCCGTCTACCTCTCTGTAAATACTGAGCAACTTAATCACCTAATGTATCTGACTAATATCACTGTACCTTGTATGTATACTATTTGATGTGTTTTCTGTAAATGTTGTATATTTTACTCTCCTACTGTATGCAACTAATTCTGGGTCGTTTCTGAAAAAGGGGCTTTCTTGTCTCAGTGGGCCAATCAAAATTCAAATAAATAAATTTAGGTCATCATGCCAGCCAAGGTGTTTTTTTTTTTAATGAGCCCTTGCCCTGTGGTCAGTGCATGAGTCTTGCCTTTGATATAAAGGGCAAAGAGGCTATAGGGGAGTTATACATGTGGATCCCAGAATGCAGTCTATTACATCCAGTGTAAGTAGTTTTCACATACAGGCTATGTAGGAGAAACTGGGCAACCCCTTCAAACCTGAATGAACTCACACAGGCACAGCATAAAGGAGAAAAGATTGAAAAACCAGTGGGACAGCATTTCAGTCTGATCATTCCATCTTTGGCCTCTCTGTCCTGGTTCTCAAAGGACACTTCAAAACCATATAAGAAAGACGAGCTTATGAGCTCATAGTTATTCACCTTCTTGATACTAACCACAAAAAAAAGGACCAAATATAGATCTAGGTTTCATCACCCATTACACATTTTAACTGACAACTACCTTCTTGGTTCAGGTGCATATGCCATTTCCTGTGCTTATATTCATATTTATAAAATGGCAAGAAAAAAATCTAGAAATCTCATTGGCCAAGAGACATCAGCCGACTGTACATAAAATCTCTATATACACACAGTCATCCTGGTCCTAAACCACATTGCACAATGAGCAAATCAGTCCTCCTACAGCGAAAACTATTCTTCCATCAGTCCCTCTGCAACCAGAGCTGATCTTTCATCACAAACATGGCTGCTACCTTTACACTGTAAAACCTTCAACTGGGCCCTAAAAATAAAACTACCTTAAATAAAAAAATAAACTAATTAAACGTTGTTTCCCTGATTATCACACTCAACTTACACACATAAACAAATCAAAAACATTAAGTATTATAGTTTTCATCACAACTGTTTCTTTACTAACAGTGAAAACTCCCCCTTCTGTCTTTACCTGCACATCAGGGAAATCTCTTCTGCTTGCCCTGACAGTGAAATAATTGAGGCACTGGCTTTAAAACAGGCCTTTGTTGTCTGTGTGTACAGTATGTTAGGAGAGTAACATTCTAACAGCGGAACTGGGCAGAATTTTGAATCCCTGTATTCCATGGTAAACAGTCCATTAGAAACATTCTGGCCCAGATATTCAAAAGAGTTGAGCCATGCGCAATAGGGTTGCGCCTGCGCAAGTCCAAAATTGAGCCATTCTGCGATATTCAGCAGGAGGCAGTTGCGCCCCCGCAATCATGCTGAGCAACAGCGCAATGATAATGAAGGCATGCGCAACCGAAGGGGGAGGAACCATGCATAAATGGCGCAGTGTGATATTCAAAGACTTGTGCAATGCGCAATAGTGGAGCAAGCGGAAGTTGCGCCATAGCAGAAATGAGCCAAAATAAAAAGGAGCAAGGAAGTGGTGCAAGAACGCTACAGGGGAAACCACATGCGTCAGAGGCAGAGGCAGACAGACAGGGCAGGAGGGACAAACAGGGCAGGCCAGGGAAAGGTCACACTGAACAGCCAGGCACAGGGAAAGTGTGGGGAGCCACACAGCACAGAGGCCAGCACAGGCAGGTGTACCTGGTGCAGGGGAGGTAGCAGCCAGGACAGCGGGGGGAATACAGTAACAGCTGCCGGGGGGGTGAACACAAGCCAGGGACATGGCCAGTGCCACCTTCCACATGGAGGCCGTAATGAGGGGGGTGAGAAGGTGGGTGGCAGGGGGGCATGGCCGTGGAAGGGCCCGTCTGCAGTATGCCCCCAACAGGCAGTACCGAGCCTGCACCAGCTTTGAGCTGTACACTGATACTGAGATTGTGGGCCCGGTACCACCTGAACAGGGCAATTCTGAGGCGGCTCTGTGAGCTGTGCAGTGATGTAATGCAGGCACCCACATGACAGAGCCATGCCCTGTCAGTGGAGACCAAGGTAACAGCCTGCATGTGCTTGCTCGCCACAGGTAACTTCCAGAGACCAACTGGGGACATCACAGGCATAACCCAGTCGGCCACATCACGTCACCTCATCCAGTTCCTCAGCGCACTACTGCCACATGCTGAGGAGCACATCCATTTTCCCAGCACAGCGGCAGAGCGCACAGCAAACATACAGGAGTTCCACAGGGTAGCATGTATGCCTGGCGTGCTAGGGGCAATAGACTGCATCCATGTGGCCATCCGCACACCACCTGGCCCCGAGGGGGCCGCATACATACATCGCAAGGGCTATGCCAGCATCAACTGCCAGGTGGTGTGCGATGACAGGGGGGCGCATCATCAATGTCTGTGCCACGCATCCTGGGGGAGCACACAATTCTTTCATCTGGCACCAGTCAGCACTGTGCCACAGATTCGAGAGTAGGGACATTCCCACTGGCCACCTAGTGGGTGAGTATGCAAACCACATGGACAATCATAGGGCCTGGGGGGGGATATGGCCAGAGGTGGCAGGGGTAGTGGCCTACATGGCCTGGGGCAGGGCGATGCTGATCACCAAACTAACCTCCACCCTCTACACACAGGTGACAGCGGATACCCACTCCATCCCTGGCTGCTCACACCCTACCGGCGGCCCGCGACCCCATTGCAGCAACGCTACAATGAGGCACATGCCACCACATGTAATGTCATCGAGCGGGTGTTCGGGATGCTGAAGGCACGTTTCCGTTGCCTGGACACCTCCAGCGGTGCCCTACAGTACAGCCCCTCAAAGGCCTGCGGGATATTCCTGGCCTGTTGCATCCTGCACAACATGGTCAATGAATGTGGGATACCCGTACAGGTCGAAGAGGGGGACAGCGATGGGGACGCCGGTGATGGGCAGCCCCCCCTTGGCCGATGGGACCCCCGACTGCTCCGACTGGCAAAGCTGCACCGGGACACCATCGCGGAGGAGCACTTCAGCCAACCCAGGTAAGTCATGGGGCCATGCGCAACCACCAGTAGCCAAGGCACAACCCACTAACATGCAGGGACACACACCGGGGGTGCATGCTGTCAAGGGAAGTGGCAGGGCACAGAGGCACACACACAGCCAAGGATGGGTGAGGATTAACATGCCACACCGAAGGACACACAAACACGCGCACACACACAACGCAACAAACATGCACAGAGGGCAGAAGACACACCGACCCAGAATGCACACCCTAGCAACACACATGTCCACAGGCCACCACACCCACTGTCTGTCCATGTGCGTGTGTCAGATGCTGAACACCATTGCACACTGGTGTACAGCGCAATGCAGGCATCATCATGCACATGCAACTGCGGACAGCAGCCGGGAGGGTGTGCAGGTGGACTGTGTGTCCACGTGCAGGGCCGGGTACCCACCCGTGCACTGCCCACTGACACACACAATGCACACAGGGCAGCACCAGACAGTAGCCACGCTGGGAGACAGGTCAGTCCCGCGACACAGTGCCACGGCTGCGTAGGCAGCCCCGCCAAGACCCGACAGCACTGGCAGGCTGACCACTGGCCTCATGGAGTGGCACCGATGGTCCCCCATGGGTTCCACTGCGTGAACGAGACTGTGCTCGTGCAGGGGTCTGCAGCACACCGAACATGCCTGCACCAGGAGTGCTTGGGATGCCCACAGCTGAACCCGGTGTCGACAGGGTGGGAGTCGCACGACACCGGGAACGGGGGGGTGGATAGTGCACTGCATGGTGTCTGTGACGCATGGGCACCTGACTGTGTGCCCATTGTGGCCATGACAGCAATGAACACCTGTGCATGCCTGTCAATGGCAGCGGTCACATCCTCCCACAAATGGTCCATCCGTGCCAGGATCTGTTCGGTGTCCCTGCTGTGACGCTCCTCTGCCCACTCCAGAGCCACACGCAGTGCATCCACGGACATCACAAGCCACATCTGCTACTGGACCGATGCTTGCAGTAGGCAGGTGTGCTCGTCCAAGAGGTCATCAGCCTCCTCGGCATCCTGTCCCTCAGGGTGTGCAAGGCCCTGATGTTCAGCACCCCTTGAGGGTGGGTGCTGCGCACCAGGACCAGGTCTGGGCATGTCCACAGGCGGTGCACAGACGCCGCCGCTGAACCCTGTACCCCCAAGCCCAGTGGGCGACTGATGCTGCCCCTCCGGCTGCCGCACTCCAGGGCTCAGTGGTGCCGCTGCAGTGGCCGCAACAGACCCACTGTCCTGAACAGACACCAGTGCTGCCCCACTGGTGCTGCCAGGCACTGCCTGGGACTGTGCTGACACGCAGGCCTCCATGGCGGCACCACCCACAGCCATTGGCGCGAATTGCCCTGCTATGTGTCCACCCTGTGGCACACATGTGTCACTGCCCATGACGGTCGTGTCATCATCACTGGTGCCGGACTCTGCCCTGGCCACAGCCACAGCGTGCTGGCATCCATGGACGCCAGCACGCTGGGACATAGGCAGGGCTTCCTCCACACCTGTCACAACGACATCAGTGTGGATGGCCAGGCAGCCCCACTGTCGCAATGATCCACATATACCTGTGGAGGTGAACAGGCCCACCACCGACTCCATCCAACTGTCCGCAGTGGACAGGCCCACCACCGCTGACCCATGCAGACGCTCAGGATCTGTAAGGGAAAGCAAAGTCGCGTTACTGCGTGTGACCTACCCTGCCCCCCACAGACAGACCATGACTTACCATGCAGCGATGGGCCACCACCCGTCTGGAAGCCACCACCCAGAACACCCTCAATGGCACTTTGCTGCATGCTTCCAGCAAGC
The DNA here is from genome assembly GCA_016271365.2 of Neoceratodus forsteri. NCBI lineage: Eukaryota > Metazoa > Chordata > Ceratodontiformes > Ceratodontidae > Neoceratodus > Neoceratodus forsteri. Next base: position 316,213,037 of record CM028129.1, read on the forward strand.
CTCTCCTCCGCTGGGGTGAGCTGTACAACCTCCGGCTGTCCCCCACCTGTTGCAGCACGTGCTGCCCTGATGGCAGCCACCTTCTCCTTTACCCTCCTCCTGTCCGTGCCCATCTTCTTCTTACACTCCTGCATGGAACGCTGGTGGCTGCCATGCAGGTTCACGGCATGTGCCACCTCCTCCCATGCAGCAGCACGGGCCTGAGGGGTGCCGCCGTCCACTGAGCAGTGGCTCCTGATCCAGGTAGGCCTTGAACAGGGCCTCGGTTTCGACCTTTGTAAAATTCGGCCTCCTCCTCCTCCCACCATTGTGTTCCTCCTCTCCAACAACGTGCTCGGTCATTATGTAGCCTGTAAGAATGGCAGTTATTACCAGTGACTGTGCAGTCCCATGCATGTCCCTGAATCCACAGTCCACACTCCCAAACAGCATGCAACTCACCAATAAACTGCAGTAACCGACTATGGCCACTGCAGCACATTGTCGCACCTTTATAGCGCAATCCATGCAAATGAGGCGAGGAGCAACTTTAAGTAGATGCAAGTTGCAGTGCTGCGCCATTGAATGGCTGATTAGATGATCTGCATATGATGGCTGAATATCGCGCTGTTGCGCTTTGCGCAATTGTGTTAAACATGCTGAGCCAATGGCGCAGTTCTGTGGCATGCGTAGTACACCTCACTGTGCATGCCCGGGTTGCTGACGCAGGCATCTGCCGCGCTGATGACGTGCTGTGTACGGTAGGCAATGTAGGGCACGGCCACCATTGTGCCAGTGGCGCTATAGCGATGGTCACTACATGACGCTGTGGCATTGGGCCTTCATAGGTGCAATGGCCCAACTGCCCGGTAGTCCGCTATGGCGCTGGCACACAGGCAGCCAATCGCATTACACGCACTGTCATCCGATGGTGCTGTGCGTGGCCTTGCGCCAGAGACCCTTGACCCTGTGCCTGACCTTTGCCCTCTTGGCGCCATGCGTCAGGCATAGCTGCACCTCTATCGTGCTGTTCGGTAACAGCATGCTAGGGAATGGCAGCGCTGTACCGCACAGCATCTGCATGTGGGGAGCCACACTGCAGAGCACCATATTGCCTACTATAGCTGCTAGAATGGCGCGCAGACAGGCAGCACAATGGACGGCTATTGAGCTGGCCAATCTGGTGGCCATAGTTGAGCCATACCATGGGCCTCTCTTTGGGAAGGCCCCCCTGGACAGGGCCAGGACCCAGGTGTGGCAGGAGGTGGCCACTGCCCTGGAAGAGGCCACAGGACGGGCATACAGCTGAGCAGTGCAGGCACCGCTATGGTGACCTGCGCGGGAGGAGCAGACTACTAGCCCGACTGCAGACACGTGCCAGGAGGCAATTGCCACATCCAGGTAGGGGTTCCGTCAACACACACTTTTATCGTCCATATTGAGTCACAGTGTTGTATGTGTCTAGCACATTGGGAAGGGACCGTATGGGGTTGGCCGTGGCGGTGTTCACAGGATGTGGGGTGGGTGGGTCTGGCTGGGTGGGAGGGCACACAGCTTGGGGCAGGGGGACTTTGCTTTGGGAATGTACTGATGTTCTTCTCTCCTTTTTTTCCCCACAGGCCCGGACGAAATCCGCAGAGTGCAGGCAGAGCGGTGGAGGGGGGAGGACAACACAGCTAGGCAGGCCGAGGGCCATCAACACCCACCTGACCAGCCCGATGAGGGTGAGTGCCATACATCCATGATTAGTATTGCATGCTGTGTGACAGGGTGAGCAGCGGGGCATGGCCACCATTCATCGACATCACTGCCATGCACGCCACTTGTTACAGTCAACACTGTTCAGTGGCAATGCATGTCTGGGTCTGCGTCACTGGTGGTCCATGCGTGCACCAGGTGCATGGCTGTGCCACTGCCTTTGCACCACATAGCCATGTCACTAAACGGCCACAGTGGTGTTGTGCATGACATGGCCGGTGGGTGTGTGCAGCGTTCCGCATGGCTGTATGCACCTGGGTGGGCAGGTCCTGTGGACGTGATCACTGCGGGTGGTCACACATCATCACAGTGGTATGTCCCATGGCCGTATGCCATGCACAGTGGGCGGGCTGTATGGGGTTGTGCATTCACACCTATTGACTGTGCTCCCTTGTCCTAGGTACATGCCATCTCTGTGAAATTAGGGACACCTTACGGGAGCTCCTTCATCTGGCCCGCGAGTCCGTTGACATATTGAGGAGGCTCGACGCAACAGGGGTGCTAAGGAGACACAGAGGCAGGAGGTCCCAGAGCCAGGAACGGCGGTCGAGATGACGGTCCTTTGGTCCCTGACTTCCCCTCCCCTTCCCTGGACCCACCCTCACACCCCTCCTATCCCATCCCATTTGTCCACCCCTTCCCCTGCCCACCCCCACCTTGTTTGTGTCCCCCACCCCAAGCTTGTATATAGTTTTTATTATTGTACATAGTTCACTTTTATATTTACAATACATTTGAATTTGATATGAATACTGTGGTGGTCTCTGATTTGCAGTGGGCTATAGGTGCTCAGCTGCAGTGGTGTGCATGGCATCAGGGGTGGTGCAGTCATGGGTATGTGTGTGTGTCCGTGTGGAGGTGACTATGGTGTGGGGGTAGATATCAGTCAGTGTTTGTGTTGTGTGTGTTGTTCCCTGTGCACTGGATGACTGTGTGCAGTGGTCCATGGCGCGTGCTCTGTGTCCATGGCGCACCCATTGGTCCGTCCATGGCCTGTGCAGCCGGCACATATGCCTGTCTGTGACCTGCACAGTCCGCTGGCATGTCAGTGGTGGCATTCCCTGCAGGCGGACACTGTACCCGTCACTTTGCTGGGTTGCCCATGTCACTGGTGTGGTGCATACCTGGCTCGGTGGCACTGTGGGCAACAGGTTATTGTCCCACCTCCATGCTGTGGCTTGTGTGTGTTGCAGGGGATGTGCCCCACTGTCTGTGGCTTGTGCTCCGGGTGACTACTGGTGGTGTACGGGTCCACGGTGCCTGCACAGGGTGGCTGGCACTCCAGTGCCATGGTGGACTGCGGGTTGTGTGTACACGGCTTACATGGGCCCACAATGGGGGCTTGGTTGCCCACTGCGTCCCTGTGTTGTTGTGCCCTTGGGTATGGGTGGGTGTCTGTCCATACCCTGTGTGGCATCCGGTGTGGTGCATGCTTCCACGCACCACTGTGGGTGTCTGTGCTGGCTGTTGTGGCCAGTGGTGGGTCGGGTGTGTCACTGGAATACTGTGCAGGGCACTGTACCACTGGTGGTGTCAAGGACACGACCGTCCCATGTGGGGTACCTCTTGTGCCAACGCATGGTCGGTCTCTCAGCAGCACCTCGGGGGGACTGTGCGTGGTGGCACTGTGTCTGCCGTTGTTGCATTGCCGTGTGCTGCAACCCGCTGATGGGTGCTCGTGGTGGGGCTGGCTTGCATGGTTCTGTGGTACACAGGATTGCATTGACACAGTGGTGGTGGTGGCATGCATGGGGTTTCCTGCAGTGGTGGTCACTGCTCATGGGGGGTGTCGGGGGGTCACAGTGCAGGGTGTGCTGTGCACTGGGGGGGATGGTGTGGCACAGGGTGGTCTGCCCTCCTTGTGTGCCAGTCACAGCTTGCCGGTAGGTGTGATGGGGCACCATGGCCAGGCTGTGGGTTGGTTGCTTGTCTCCATGGACCAGTGGTTATTCCAGCCCTCCCCCAGTTGTGCTGTGCTTGGGGTGTGAGGGGACGATGTTTGTTCTGCTGTGTGTTCCTGTGTCCATCTGTGGCATGGGTGGTGGGCCCCTACCTCCCTGATTGTGCAGTTACATTGCTCTGCAGCTGGGGGGCTCCATGGTTGCACTCAGTCTTATTGCTTTCATAGTGTATAGTAGAGTGTTGTCCTGTATCGAATTCCATCCCTTTCAAAATGCTGTTCTACCACATTTCCAAAGGTCATGGAATGTGATTCTACCCTACTGTGGTAGAACAGCATTCTAGAACCTCAAGAAACTGCATGAGTCAGTTTCATTTTGAAAGCAAAAGAACTCATGCACACATATTTCACAAGTACTATACACTACAAAAAATACAGGATAAGCAACTCTATGCACAACCAGTGTGCTCTGCCGACTTGGGGTTCTGATTCCCATGGACCTCTTGAGCTTCGCTGTCAAGGTCAGAGGGAATCAGAACCCCTCTGTGGCAGAACACACTGGTTGTGAATTGTTGCCCATCCAGTATTCTCTATATCTTATCTCTTATATTTGATATATATTTTAGTGTGCATTATACATTAACGAGGTTTTATTTATATTGTAGTGTCTCTCTCGGTTACACACACTGTATTTAGGAAGGCTTTTTCAATATAAACATCTTACAATTTACAGGACTCCTGTTGTCATATTCTGTTTTGGGAGAGAAGTCCAAAACACCAATGTGGTTTACAACCACCTAGTATTTCAAAGACTGCTTTTTTTTCTCTGTCTCTGCATACTTCCTTATCAAAAGAACTGTTACACCCCCTGTGTAAAAGTTTATTTACCAATAGATTGCTCTGTCCTTAGAAGCTTGTTTTCTGTTGAATCTGGCTGCTACACCTGCCAAAGGCCTCTGTGTAGCCTGAAAGAAACAAGCATTTGTCAATGCCGAATGTTGCTTGCTTCTATGTGCTGTTTAGGTATATGGAAGTCATTGGAGTGTAAATATTGAAAATTTGCGAACTTACGAGCGTGCGTGGGGCGCTGCATAGCATGCGCTCGTCAAACAGTCATTTTAGGATTTTTGCAAATTTTCAAAATAGCCATTTTAAGACCTCTGGTCATGAACAGTGTCACTGTGATTTTGTTAATGTGTCCCATACATTGAGTTTGCACACCGACTGTAGCCATTATGCGCTACATGAGTGGAAACACGTTTTGGGCAGGATGTGAAAAATGACAGCTGTACTGCTCATAAGGAGGTGTGGTAAAATTGCAATGTTGAAAATCTGGAGTGGAAATATTGAAAATTCGCGAACCTATGAGCGGCGTAGGAACTGCGCAACGCACACTCGTAAAACAGTCATTTTTAGGAATTTTTCACCAAATTTTCAAAATAGCCATTTTAAGACCTCTGCTCATGAACAGTGTCACTGTGATTTTCTTAACTTTGTCCCGTACATTGATTTACGCACCAACTCGCCATTCTACGCTACATGGTGAAACACATTTTAGGTGAGATGTGAAAATGACAGCTGTTCACACTCATAGAAGGTGTGGTAAAATGGCAATGTTGAAAATCTGGAGTGAAAATATTGAAATTTTGAACTTACGAGCCCGTGAGGAACTGCTAACGCACGCCGTGAAACAGTCATTTTGGGAATTTTGGCACCAAATTTTCAACATGGGGGTTTGGGCCCCTTCCCATGAATGATGTCACTGTCATGGTGGTATTCAGGCCCGGAAGGGTGATTTCGCAGTCACTGCGCAGTCACTGCGCCAAATCACCTTCGGGTCTTATAACGCCAGCGTGGCTACAAGGCGCTGAGTGTTCAGCTGACAGGGATTGGGCACCCCGTCAGCAAACGACTGTGCCACGCTGGGGTGGGCTCAGCGTGGCATCAGCTACTGGGGGTGGGAGAGCGATGCAGCTCAGCCGACAGGGATTGGGCACCCCATCGGGCTATACAGTGCATGTGGGCGCGCCGCCTGCGAGTGGGGGGAGCTGTGCGTGAGCAAGCTTCTTATCGCTGCTCACCAAGCGCAGCTCTTTCAACTGGCGTTACCGCATTTTGGAGCGTGTCATAGACAGCTCCAAAATGCATTGGCTTACAGTGGCCGCGCCTGCCAGCACACTGCCTGAATTGGAGGAGGAGGTGACACACTTCCGAAATCTCTGATGATGGCACTATGTTTCTTGCACATGCGTGCAAGCAACATAAAAATTACTCACCTTAGTAATGTTGTTTCTTCTAATGGAGTCTTGCTGTATTCCAATTGCAGTTAGCCCCAGCACTTCAACTGCCCCGGAAATAAGAGGGTTAAACTCTATGCAAAGGCATAGAACGTTCATCTCAAGCTTGGTTTTCAAACCTCTGTCCCAGGTACTCTGAAGTGTAACCATCAGATTCTGACGAGCCCTAAACTAACTGGCTAACAATCCAGAAACTGTTTGGGAATTTCTTGCCAAAAGGCCATATAAGTAAAGAATTAGGGTATGAAGACTCAAGTCAAGACACCCAAAGAGTTTTCAAGTAGGCAGACAAATTCCAATAATAAAAATAACGAAGAAAAACAACCAGTGCACCCCAAGGGTGCAGCATTACACCTGCCCACCCACATCCCAAAACAACTAGGTTCCAGGAGGGGAGGCAGGTCAGAATACAGCAAGACTCCATTAGAAGAAACATTATCAAGGTGAGTAATTTTTTATTCAAACAACATGAAGTCTTGCTGTATTCTGACTAATTGCAGACTACCAAGCAGTACCCCCAAGGAGGAGGGAACTACAGAACCTATTTTGGGAACAGACTCTGCAGTACTGCCGTGCCAAACCTAGCATCACTTCTTGACTGGATGTCAAGGGAATAATGCTTGGTAAATATGTGAACAGTCTTCCAGGTGGCTGCTTTACAGATTTCCACTAAGGGTATATCCCTGGCAACTGCAACCGAGGCAGCTGTACCTCTGGTGGAGTGAGCGCTCAGGCCTGACGGAGGCTCCTTCCCCAATTTTGAATAGCTGAACTGTATGCAAGAGACAATCCACCTAGCAATAGTTCTCTTAGTGGCAGGTTTTCCTTTACCCACCTCTCCATAAGTAAGGAACAGCTGAGAACAATGGTTTCTGTGGGGTTTAGTGGATTCTATATAATAACACTGAGCCCTTTTAACATCAAGACTGTGCAACCTTCTCTCTCCAGAGGAGGAGTGGTCAGTAAAGAATACAGGCAATGTCATGGATTGGTTTAGATGAAAATCTGATACCAACTTGGGAAGAAACTTCCTATTTGTGCGAAGGACCACCTTATCCCTATGAAATGAAATGAAGTCAGGTTCCACTGATAAGGCCTGTAATTCACTGATTCTCCTGGCAGAGGTGATAGCCACCAGGAATAAACTTTTCCAAGTCAGGTACTTAAGTTCAGCTGAACAGAGAGGCTCAAAGGGAGGCTGCATCAGCTGTGCAATACAACTATTTAGATCCCACAGGGGAGTGGGATTCCTGACAGAAGGGTTGATATGAATCAGCCCTTTGAAATATCTTTTGAAGACTGGATGGGAGGCTAAGGAAGAGACTTTCCCTGTCGAAATGAAAGCAGAAATAGTTGCCAAACGTACCTTGAGGGTGGCAGGCCAAAGGCCCAAGCTATTAAGATGCACCGGATTATCCAGGGCAATGGCAATATCAGCTGAGTCTGGATGGATGTGCTTCTGATTGCACCAAAACCCAAACCTTTCTTCCATTTGGAACTGTAAGTTTTTCTAGTGGAAGGCTTTCTGCTAGCCTTGAGGATATCTAGAGCTGAATGGGAAAGATTCAGACCTGCATACTTTAGCTCTTCAAGAGCCAGGCCTTGAGCCCGAGAGAGTGAAGGTTGGAATACAGGATCCTCCCCTGAGACGAGGTGAGGAGACTGAACTGCCTGGGAAGCCACAGAGGGATTGTCACTGACAGTGACAACAGTAGAGGATAACAAGGTTGTCTGGCCCAGTCCGGAGCTACCAGAATCACTGTGCAAGGTTGGGATCTGATCTTGACCAGCACCCTGAATATCAGAGGAAAGGGAGGAAAAGTGTAGAGAAACTTGTTGGTCCAATCCAACAGGAGGGCATCCAGAGGGACCGACCCCAGGAGAGGGGGTCTGCAGCAGAACAGGGGGAGCTGATGGTTGTCCAGTGCTGCAAAGAGATCCATCTCTGGAGTGCTCCATCTCTTGAAAATGATTTGGAGAATGAGAGGATTCAGAGACCATTCATGGTGACCTTGAGAGATCCTGCTGAGAGCATCTGCAAGTACATTGTCTTTCCTGGGAGATGCACAGCAATCAGGGAAGCTTACAGGGAGTAAACTAGAGACCATATTTTCATGGCCTCGGTGCACAAGGCCGAAGACCAAGTGCTCCCCTGCTTGCTGATGTACCACATAGTTGTGGTGTTGTCTGTCCTGATCTGCACCACTTTCCCTGGATCATGTTCGAAAATGTCTGGACTGCCAGAAAGACAAGTCCTGAGTTCGAGCAGGTTTATGTGCAGAAGGGACTCCTGAGGAGACCAAGTCCCCTGAGCCGTGTGCTTATCTAGATGGGCTCCCCACCCTAGTAGGGAATCGTCTGTAGTGAGAATCACTGTGGGCACCTGAGTGAGGAAGGGAACCCCTTGCCTCAAATTGTACTCTTTCAGCCACCACTGGAGGACTTGAACCAGAGTCAGAGGTACCGGAACCAACTTGGAGAGGGAATCTTTTCTCTGAGACCAAAAGGCTCTCAGGTGAAACTGAATACCTCTCATCTGGAACCTTGCTCCCTGCACCACTGCAGTGCATGCTGCCATGTGGCCTAGCAGCTACAAAAAATGTCTGGCTGGCCGAGACACAAGTGGACGAAAAGAGGAAGCCAGACTGATGAGAGATTGGACCCTTGGGGAAGGGAGAAAGGCCTTGGGCTGAACAGTGTCCAGCTCCACTCCTATAAATGTGAGAAGCTGGGTAGGCTCCAGGACAGACTTTTCCAGATTCAGGATGAATCCTAGGGAGTCCAGAAGGTTTCCAGTGGCCCTTAGAGCTGACCTGACTTGGTCTGGAGACTGGCCTACTATGAGCCAATCGTCCAGGTAAGGGAACAGTAAGATGCCTTGTTTTCTGAGAAAGGCTACCACTACTGCCAGACACTTGGTGAATACCCTTGGAGCAGATGTTAAACCAAAAGGCATTGCTCTGAACTGATAATGGCCTGAGGGCAGTTCCAATCTGAAGTACTTTCTGTAGGACTGCCTGATAGCTATGTGGAAATAGGCATCCTTGAGATCCAGGGAGGCTAGCCAGTCTCCTGGTCTCAGAGAGGGAAGAATTGGTCCCAGAGTCACCATCTTGAACTTTGGCTTTAAGATGTGTTTGTTTAGGTATCGTAGATCTATGATGGGTCGCCACTCCCCTGTCTTTTTTAGGGTAAGGAAGTACCTGGAGTACAATCCTTTTCCCCTGTGAATGAGAGGGACCTTCTCCACTGCTTGCAGAAGCAGTAGAGATGAGACCTCTGTCTCCAAGGCCTGTGTTTCCTCTTGAGAGGAAGGGGGAAAAACCTTTGCTCTCAGCCTCGGAAACCTGGTGAAGCTGAGAGCAAGACCCTGGTTCACCACTTCCAGAACCCACCTGTCTGAAGTGATAGACTACCAAGGCCTGGAAGAAATGAGCCAGTCTGCCCCCTACAGGGATTGGGGAGGCGACCCTGGCTGACTCATCAGGGTGTCTGCTTGGCAGGGGGCTTAGACTGAGAGGAGGATGCAGCCCTTGTCATCCCCTTTCTGCCTCTTCCCCTGAAGAACCCCCTCTGCTGGAAAGAAGAGGAGGCCTGGGCCTGGTAAAAATGCCTTTGAAAGGACCTGCCCCTGCCAGACCTAGATTGCTGCCTTTGAGGAGTGGACTGTTTCTCTTTGGCCGCAGCACTCCTGTATGTGGTCCTGTACTCGTCCATCTTTTTCATGTAAGCCTCTGTTTGTTCTCCAAACAGAGAGTTACCAGTGACAGGAAAATCCATGGCCTTGGTCCGGGTATCCTGAGACAAGTTCGTACACCTAAGCCAGGCAAACCTCCTCATGGAAACAGATGTAGCCATAACTCGAGAATGAACATCATTCGAGTCTACAGCAGCATGGAACTGTACCTTAGAAGCTTTGATGCCATCTGCAGCCACCTACTCCAGCTCACTGGCTAGCTGGGGAGGGGCATTCTTAGCCAGTGCCAGAATCGTATCCCACCTAGCCAGTGCCAGAATCATATCCCACCTAGACTTCTGGTATCTGGCCGTATATGCCATGTAGTTTTATTGTCTGAGTCCCAAAGACGATGCCAGTTACTGCTTCTTAGCCATGGCATCCACTTTCCTGGAATCCTTATCTAGGGGAGTGAGATGCCAGATAAATATTAGCCTTGTCACAGGCTGCAGTTTGCACTAACCCAACATGCTGCAGTGAGTAGTAAGGAATTCCATCCTAAGGCCTGACAAAGCATATCTCCTGTCCATCTTCTTATCAACAGGGGGTATGGATGTTGGTAGTTGTAAGATTTTTTGGGTCTGTTTCCCCAGGGACTTGTGCAGAAGGATAGACCCCCTTTTAGACTCTGGGACGTCCATCATCTCAACATAGTCAGGCTCCTCCTGATCCTGTTCAGCTTCTTCCATAGGGAGCTGAAGAGTGTCCGCCACCTTTCTGTAAAACAGGTAGTGGGAGGGGGACTCAGAAAGCCTGTGAGGAAACACACTGGAAGACCTGTCTGGGGAGATGTCCGGTTCCATAGGCTCATCCAGGTCTTCATATTCTTCATCCTCATCGTCTTCGTCTCCATCCCATTTGCCCTCATAGAAAGCTTCAGGGTCATAATCAGAAGCTTGTAAGTCTGACCAAACCGACCATCCTCGAGACGGTGCCGGTTCGATCGGAACAGACAAGCGACATATGCCTATATGTGTCCCGCTTTGGCAATTTAATCGTGAGGTCGGAACATGGGGACAGGATCCAAACCGCCGACTAATCGTCTTCTCCTTGTGGGAACCGGATTCTGCAGAATCGCCTCCTCTTGCCCAAGGAGGTATCGCCCAGGTCAGCAGGCACCCCCTCAGGTTCAGCCGAAACCGAACCGGGCTGGCCAGCCGGATCAGCGGACTTCTCGGCCTCCCTTTCCTTTAGCCTACTTAAGCGGTTTTCAACAGTGGCTTTAGGGAAGTTTTTACAAATCTGGTAGTCTTCCTTGAGGTGGTCAAACCCCAGACAAACACAGATGAGGTGTGGATCAGCCTTGGCAAAGGCCTCCCCACACTCAGTGCAGTGCTGCTGAAACCCCGTGGGCCCGGTTTTCTTTTTGGGTTTCTCAGACATGCCTCTAAGTAACCAGTCACCTTTACCAACGTTCAAGCCAGGTGACTACCAAACCTATTGGTTCCGACCGTGTCACAGGTCGGTTGAAAAAAAAAACCCAGAAATTTGTCGTTTTTTTTCAGGAACCGATAGATACCAGAACCGCACACAAAATCCTTTTTTTTTTTTTTTTATAGACAGAAGTACTTCGGTTCCTGACCGGACCAACTGGTAGGGAAACGAAAACAAAACTATTTCTTACAACACTCTACCTACTACACACTTACTGTACCGGGACAGAGATGTGAATACCAACAAAAATAAAGAAACGGTTGAACAGAACCGATCAATTTACTACGACCGAACCGAAGTGTAGGAGAGGATCTCAGGAGCGACTTCTCAGTTAGGTGGAGTAAAGAATCTGATGGTTACACTTTAGAGTACCTGGGACAGAGGTTTGAAAACCGAGCTCGAGATGAATGTTCTATGCCTTTGCATAGTGTTTAACCCTCTCATCTCCGGAGCAGTTGAAGTGCTGGGGCTAACTGCAATTAGTCAGAATACAGCAAGACTTCAAGTTGTTTGAAGCTTGTGTTCTGTAAATTTCTTGTTGATGCCATAAAGTGCAAGTACTTACCTCTTGACAAAAAACAAAGTGGCTTTAAAATGATTAAATAAAGTTAACTCATGCATTGTCTTTTTATAATGAAAAATATATATTTTAATACACTTTGTTTAAATCCAAAGAGGAAACTGAGGAATTGTCTGACTAGTACAGCTTAAAAAATCTAAGAAATTATGTTTTAAGAACAGGCAAAACTAGTACTGAACTCTTTTTTGCATTTGTGGAATCATACGTACAGTACCTCTGAAACCTTCTAAAGAAGGCAGCATACAAATTTTGGTGCATTATTTTGTGCAGAAGCTCTTAAAACAGAGTACGAGTGTCTGACATTTCCAACTGCATCCATAAAGATATCAAGATCTCATGTATTTTGTGTTCCAAACACACAACTATTTGTCACAGTTGTCAGATGGATTTATAACTGGTTCAGGAGATCACTTCTGTGAGGATATCCAGCTGTGCTGCTGCTAGTGTGTAACTCAAAAGTATTGACAGAAAGTACAGCAGAGGTGTATCATATGTGGGAGCCATAAAAAAGATAAAAATGTAAACTTTAAAAAAATCTGCATATGAACCTAACAAATATTTAAAAGCAATATGCTCCAAGAGAACAGCTGGACAGTGGGAAACAAGTTTGTGATGACACCCACAGTTCCAGTTGTTTTGTTGCATGTTGATGTGCCTGGTTTCCTCTTCGCACAAGCTCTTGCTTTACTAAGGAGTGCAAATGGTTTCCCATCAATAAAAAAAGTCTTGTTCTCCATCATGGTAGCACTTCTGTTAAACAGATATTTCCTGCTGGTACAGAACAGAAGAAAAGGCAATCTAACTCTGAGATCAAACTTGCTGTAGAACTGCAGAACCAAAGTTGGGTCAGAAGCAAACATATACATTCTGCTTTTCCTGCAACATCTTTCGGACCAGGCACTTTTGTTAGTTTGGCTGATGGATCACAGTACTGCTTGAAGTCTCAGACTCAACATGGCCCTTTTAGATAGGGATGGTTTTAAACCATTTGTGCAGTAGCTGAGGGTCATCTAATCTCCGGGATCTAATCGCTGCTGTGGCTGAAACAAACCTCCTGTATGCTACAGGATCTAGAGAGACTGAAACAAGGTAAGTAAGGCCTTTGGTCAAAGCTTCTGCAGTCCGGGAGACAGCAGGACTGGAGTTGATAGTCCATCCTTGCTAGCAACTGGAATGTGGATCTGGCTGTTTCCTGATGCAGGGAACTAAAAATCAAAACAAATGGATTGGTTTAATATTCAGTCCTATCACTATCATGTGAATCAGAGCTTTATAACACACTCATGTCTATATTACCTATGAAAAAGGTTTCTCTTCACATATTGATAAGACTTTTGACCCTTTTACCGATGTTATGGGGAAATAACCCATTCATGGTGTGCTGCGAATTGCAATAACCATATTAGCAAGGAGGCTTAAGGCTCTCAGCTGTACCTTGAACCTTGCAATCCATTTCTAGCATGCAGTAACTGCCACACACCCTGTTGTGAGTTATTCCTTGCTTTTTTTTCATCTAGGTTTTTATTCTCCCAGGCCATAACGGGAGGAGAAGCCCTTCAGCTGACTTCACTACTTCCCTCCACCGTCCATTGTCTCCCTGGAACCTACCTTGTAGCGCAGACCCCCACGCATTACCCCCTGTGGTGGGGTCAGGAAGGGAGGGCTGTCCTCTCCCCCATGCCTGAAATTCAGTCTGTTGCCGCAGGTTGTCCTGGTGACTAGGCAGGTGGTGGTGTGGTGGTGTGGGGCATCAAACGCCCCCTGTCGTGTCTTCCATTTTCCTCCTGGATTTTCTGCTTTCCTCTCCCCAACTATGGCATGCTCAAGGAGTGCATGCAGGTGGAGGCATACGTAAGACCAGAGACCATGATTCCCTCCTCCTCCCTCTGATAAATGTCTACCTCCTGGCATTCCCATCGACTACCGCCAAGCCTCCACCTGGTGTCAGCCAACAGCTGGTATGGCCAACTTCCCTGACCTGGGAAAGCAGAGCTGCCTGAAGGCCACTCAGTCCTCTCCCAGCCCCTCCCCGGCTGATCCTCAGCAACCCGGGTTTGTTCTCAAACACCAGTCACTGGTGTGGCAGGAAGTAAGGCGCTCAGTGCCTAAGCCCTCCATTGCAACTGAGCTGGCCATTATTCCTTACTTTTTAATGCGTGAGAGCATTTACAGACCAGCCCGGTGGCACAGAGAATTGAGGCGTTGGATGCCACACCTCACGCTGCGCCGGCGACCTGGGTTCGAGCAGGCGGACTGCGGGGTCAGCAGGGAGGAGAGGCAGGCATCCATGGGCGGCTCTCCTCTCCCCTGCGGTGGGTTCAGGGGCTCCTCGGCGCAGTAGTGACATCTGGTGAGGAGCAGTAGTGACACCTGCTGGAGAGCGGGTATACTACCTGTGCCTGGAACACAAGGGGAGGAATGCAGCGGACGCTTACGGCTTCTCCGTGCAGATGTCACTGCATGTCCGGCTCCTGGGGGTACCTACGCAACAAAGAAAAAAACCCTCATGCCTTGATAGGCAACGGCTCCTCTCAGGGCCACCGCCACACGCCATTACCAGGCCTTGCCTCCGCCTCTGTCTCCTCCTCCTCCTCCTCGGCCAGCACTAGATTGTAGATAGAGCACCGGATGGAGTGGCAGCCCTGCCCCAGGGGGCTCAGAGCTGGGGGTTCCTGGTCGGAGGTTTGTGGAGGGGTAGCATCTCTGAGGAGGCAAGGGATCAGGTCGGCGGTAGAGCGGCTGACGACAGAGGCAGCCCGAGAGAGTTCCAATTCGCAGTGCAAATAAACAGAATAAAAAAAACCAACAAAAAAAATACCATTTACAGTTCTCAATTACCTGAACTGCATCACATGGTCATGCTGGATATTTCAGATTATAAGCTTTGCTGTATTATCAAACATTGGTAATTAAGCTGTTCCTAGCTGCCAGCACTGCAACTTTGTCAGTTTTTAAGTTTAGCAAGTTACTTCAGAAAGCAAGTAAATGTTGTAAGTACACTATCCTGCCTCATACCTCATACTTCCTGGGTGTATAATATCTTTCGCATTATCACACCACCTATTTCATAAAAGTTGAGTGCAGAGTCCAGCCTTCTGATTGGCTGTGACCCATGTCAATACAACATTGTATTCATGTGTGTCAAGTGCGCCCAGCAAAGGTACATGCACAGGAGCGGGCAATGAAAAAAATGTAGTTAACTTGTAACTGTAGTTCTTCTAACTGACGTTTTCATCCAATTATCCCATAAAGCAAGCAGCCTGTGTGTGCTCTCTGCCCCCAGATCATTTAGGCAGTCTGAACCAATCCCAGCATTGATCACGCGACTGTGGAGGGGTTGTGGGATAACAGATAGACCAGACATGGATCTTCAGGTTCAACACACAATCTCTGTGTGATGTTTATTTAAAACACAGGGGATAACCTTAAGCAATGGCATAGCCTTATTTCGCATTTGGTATATTTTCGTGTGTGTGGGTGTGTATACCAGTTTACCTTACGTCACAGAAATTTTTTTTTTGTAAACATAATCTTTACTGAACTTGCCATGTCTGAGAATTTAACAATAGATAAGGACCGCTTGGCCCATCCAGTCTGCCCATTTCTCCCTACCTACACTATTACTGCACACCGTGCCCAAACTACACCTTTTTGTCCCTCCCACCTTCCTTTCCACTATGATTCCCTCATGCTTATCCCATGTATTCTTGAACCCCAACTCTGTTTTCACCCCCACCACCTCTGCTGGAAGGCTGTTTCAGGAATCCACCACTCTTTCTGTGAAGAAATACTTCCTCTCATCTCTCCTGAATCTACCCCTCTCCAGCTTCACAGCATGTCTGCTTGTTCTTGAGCACCTTTCCTTCTGAAAAATACTCCCCTCCTGTACCTTATTTAATCCTATGAGGTATTTAAAGGTCTTGATCATACCTCTCCTCTCCCTCTTCTGTTCAAGGGTGTACATATTGAGGTCCTTTAGTCTCTCATATGGCATTTTATTTTGTATCATTATCACACTTTTCTGCTCCCTTCAGACAGCCCTCCATCCGACCAACCCCATCACCCGGAATTACCAGGGCTTACCTTATGCCCAGCCTGGGAGCGGCACCTGCGGGGAGTCAGTCTTCATCCTGCCGACGGCATTTTGTCCTTCGGTTTTCACCCAGGAGCAGGAGCACATGCGCCTTACAGCCCTGGTCACAACCCCCTCCCCCACCCCACTGGCCTAGTGTTTTGGCACCCTGAGACTGTGCTACCCCTAGCTTCCATCAGCCGAGGAATGCTGCTACACCTCCCCAGAGAGGAGAGCTGCCTTCTGGCAGCTCTACCCTCCCCCCATTGCTGACCTCTGATGGCCCGGGCTCTTTTCCGAACCTGTCTTGCCAGCATGCCATGAGGTAAGGCATCCAGTGCTTCAGCGCCACCGGATCAGCTGTCTCATAGGGCTTTTGATGCAGATCCTGTACCATTTAAGTTGCCTTCCTCTGGACCACCTCCACTCTATGTTCTTCCAGAGATGTGGTCTCCAGAACTGGACATAATACTCCAAGTGGGGTCTTACCAGCAATCTATATAGGGGCGGGCAACACCACCTCCCTCTTTCTGCTGGCAATACCCCTCCCTATGTACCCCAGCATCCCGCTCACCTTCCTTACTACCTTGTCACACTGCTTGGCCACCTTTAGGTCATCCGATATGATTACCCCCAGATCTGGTTCCTGCTTGGTGGTCATCAATATGCCACCCATTTTGTACTCCACCCCTAGGTTTCTGTGCCCTAAGTACATTATGTTGCACTTTTTTTGCATTAAAACCCAGCTGTCATACCCTTCACCACTCTTCTAGTTTTCTCAGGTCTCCGTGCATCCTCTTCACCACCCCCCAGGAGTGTTCTCCCTATTGCAGATTTTGGTGTTATCTACAAAGAGACAGACCTTCCCATCTAGCTCCTCTGCAATGTCACTTATAAAGCTATTAAAGAGGACTGGTCCCAGCACTGATCCCTGGGGCATCCCACTGGCCACCCTCCCTTTCTGGAGTGAACTCTGTTTACCACCACCCTCTGTCGCCTATCCCCAACCCATTTCTTATACAGTTTACCACCTTTGGATCTACTCCTAAGCTACCCAGCTTGCTTACTGGTCTCCTACATGGAACAGTGTCAAACGCTCCCTACTGAAATCTAGGTAAGCCACGTCCACTGCTCCAGCGTGATCTAGTTCCTTGGCCAACCAGTCAAAGAAATTTATCAGATTAATTTGACATGACACCCCCCCCCCCCCATGAAACCATGCTGCCTTGGGTCTTGTAACCCACTGGATTCAAGATATTCCACAATCCTTTCCTTCATCAGCAGTTCCATTACCTTTGCCATCACTGAAGTCAGGCTGACTGCCTATACTTGCCAGCTTTCTCCCTGCTAGGACAAGGTAGAGCAGGGCCCACAGCTCAGCAGCACGGACACATGGGGGAGGGAGGTGTGCACTAGTCCCTTCCCAAAAGAAAGGTCCCTACAAGAGCTCGATGAGCTCAGAGTGGACAAGGCAATGAGACCTGATGGCATACATCCCAGGGTACTAAAGGAGCTGGGGTAGAACTAGTAGAGCCATTATCAGAACTGTTTAGTGAGTCTCTGAGCACAGGAGAGGTCCCAGAAGACTGGAGAAGGGCTCATGTGATCCCACTCCACAAGAGTGGTAGCAGGGGGGAGGCAGGGAACTACAGACCAGTCAGTCTTACCTCAGTAGTGGGCAAGATTATGGAGGCATTCCTTAAGGAAAGGATAGTGCAATACCTGGAATTCACAGGAGCACAGGATCCAAGACAGCATGGGTTTACAAAAGGATGGTCCTGTCAAACTACTCTCATAGATTTCTTTGACTGAGTAACCAGAGTGGTGGACCAAGGGGGACCAGTTGATATCGCCTACTTTGACTTCAGCAAAGCTTTTGACACTGTTCCACACAGAAGATTGATTAATAAGCTGAGTAGACTCAGGGTGGGTCAGAAGTTGGTCAACTGGGTGGCAAACTGGTTGACGGGCAGAACACAGAGGGTGGTGGTAAATGGTATACAGTCAGAAGAGATGCAAGTAACAAGTGGGGTACCGCAGGGATCAGTCCTGGGGCCAGTCCTCTTCAATATCTTCACCAGTGACATTTATTTATTTATTTAAGCGTTTTGCCAGGGAGGCATACTGAGCAGAGTACCACTCGACTCCAGATGCACCCTGGGGGAGGAGGGGATGGGGAAAAAAATACAGAGATACAAAGCAGAATTACAGAAAAAATACAATCAGCAAATACAACTGTACAGCTAGCAAAGGAGGAAAAAGACAGGTAGATACGAATATGATTGAGTGAAAATTAGAATATATACACCTACATGTTGTTGGCATTGAGGAGCAAGAACAATAATGCACCAGTAAAGGAGGTCACATAGGACAGAAAATAGACCCCCACAACTACCACCTAAAGGACCTGAAATGCACGGCAAGTATGTATGTCTGACTGGGTCGTAAGAAAGCAACATTTTGTACTAGCAGCAACAGGGTCTGAGGATATCAAGTAAAGAGAGAGCTGTGCAGCAGAGCAGGCCTGATGCCAGGATCAATCAGAGCTATTTGCTCGAGCAAGTAGTGGAGAAGTGCATCTTTAGGGAGGGGTTTAGAAGGAGTAGGCTGGGGGCGTGTCTAACGATGGCTGGCAAGGAGTTCCAAATCTTTGGCATACAGTATTTAAAGGCAGCCTGGCCAGAGGTGGTTGACATGTGTGGGATGTGGAGTAGCCGGGAATCAGTGTTCCTGAGCGAGTAGGCTGGTGGCAGGAGGGCTGCTAGGGTTGCTGCAAGGTAAGGGGGGAAGGTCTGTGCCCAAAATTTGGCTGTGGTCCTAACACAATGTGACAGTCTCCGATCATGGAGGGAAGAGAGGTCTAGGGACTGGTAAAGGATGCAGTGATTGGTTGTGGGGGGGGGCAATCTAGGGCGAAGCGACAGGAGTGGAAAAGAGGATCGAGAGTGGCTAGGGAGGACTTGGGAGCTGCACTGTATACCACGTCCCCATAGTCCAGTATTAGGAGGATAATTTTTTTGAAAATTTCTGAGCGCATTTGCAAGGGGATGCAACTTTTGTGGCGCTACAGCGCACCCAGCATGGGGTGCAGTTTCTTGTGGATTGAATCGATATGCTCCGAAAAATCTAGATGCTGGTCAAGCCAGACCCCAAGGTGTCTGAAGGACTTACAAGCCTCCAAAGGGGAGCCATCAAGGGTGTGGAAGATAAGGGGGGAGGGTAGTCTAGAGAGTTTAGCCCTCATGCCAAATGTGAGGGAGATGGTTTTCTTAGGATTAAGAAAGAGCTGATTTGAATGAAACCAAAGTTGGACATTCTCAAAGTCCTGTTGAAGCCTGGTTGCTACTTCAGAAGGGGATGAGCCTGAGGCACACAGTACTGTATCGTCTGCATACAAGTGAATGGAAGTATGTGGGCAGGCCAGGGGCATATCGTTCAGGAAGATGGAGAACAGTATTGGGCCAAGGACAGAGCCTTGTGGGACCCCTGTAGTGACAGGGAGGGGGGAGGAGGTGGAGGAGCTAATTCGGACTAATTGGGACCTGCCTGCCAGGTATGAACTGAACCAACTGGTGGCCGAGTCTGAGAGGCCAGCTAGGGAGAGCATGGACAGTAGCAGGGTGTGGAAGACCGTGTTGAAGACCTTAGCAAGGTTGATGAAAATGGCTGAGGTGATTTCCCCATTATCCGTACCCGAGAGGATGGCGTCAGTGAGTCTTAGGAGAGAGGTTGTGGCGGAGTGCGATTTCCTGAAACCAGCCTGGTACGGAGTGAAGAAAGAGTTTGAGTCGAGATATGCGGAGAGCTGGGAGAGGAAGAAGCACTCCTGCAATCTGGCTACAATGGGGAGAAGGGAGATCCGGCGGTAGTTTCCCGGGGAGGAGGGGTCACTGCCTTTATATAAGGGGATTACTGTAGCATGTTTCCAGGAAGATGGTAGTGAGCCATGCATGAAGGCAAGGTTAAAGAGAGCAGCCAATGGGCTGGCAATGGTGGGGCAGCTACAAGGAGCATTTTGGCGTCAAGACCCGAGGGGCACTTACGTTTGGCTGGGTTGAGGAGCCCTAGGGCTTTTAATATCTCTGAGGGTGTTACTAACTGAAATGAGAAATTTGAGGATGGGGGTGATGGCGTAGCTGGGGTTGAAGTGGATGGCTGTAGGGGGTGGGGCAGAAGCGAGGACAGGAGGGTGGATGCACAGTTTGTGAAGAGGGAGTTTAACTCAGTGGTCACCACACTCGGGGTAGTGACGGTGTTTCCTGCAACATTAAGGGCTGGTGTAGGGGGTTGGACCGGTGGGGACAAGAGGGATTTAGCTGACTTCCAAAACTTTGTTGGTTGATTGAAGTAGGTGTTGAGGGATGCCTTAAAATAGTTTGATTTGACCTGACGGGTAAGCCTTGTGCAGGCATTCCGCAGTGACTGATAGTGTTGGAGAGCCGTTTGGGAACCAGATGCCTTGTAGACTTTCCAGGTGCGGTCCCTGATTCGAAAATGATCAAAGAGATCAGCGGTCACCCAGGGCAAGTGGGCACCCCTTGCTCTGGATCTTCTAAGTGGTGCATGGTGATCCCAGATAGCCAGGAATCTTTACGAGAAAAATTCAAGGGCATCATCAATATTGGGCGTGTGTGTGATAAAAGACCAATCAACATTGTGTAAGTCATTTAGGAGCTCTGTCGGATCCAAGGATTTATAGGACCTGGTGAGCAGAGAACGGGGTGGCGGTGCCTTAGGTTTGCAAATTTTCCGTACCATATAAATCATGTGGTGATCGCTGAGAGAGTCCGGAAGAAGACCGGCGGCGGACATACGATGGGGGTGTGAGGTCAGGGTCCAGTCCAATAGTGTATGTTTGTTTGATCTGTGGTTCAGGCGAGTGGGTTCCGTTATTTGCTGAGATAGGCTTAAGGCATTTACTTGGATATGTGTTTTGAAGCTAGTATTGGAGAGCCACTTCTAGTTGAAATCACCAAGTATGAGCAGTTCTCCACCAGAAGCAAGGGATTTTAGAGTGCACAAGTGGTCCAAGATGTCTGACAGCTGGGTATCCGGGGAGCAATAGGACCCTGCTACGTACAGGGGATTTGTGTGAGGGAGAGAGATTTTAATGAGCAAAGAGTCTATAGCTTGCATGGTTACAGAGAGCCTGATTGGGGTAAACTGTAGCCTGGAGGAGATGAATATGGCAGTGCCCCCACCCCTCATTTTGCCACAGTGGTCCTGCCGAATGAGAGAGTAGCCAGGGATTGAGATTCTGCATCCAGGTTATGGGGCTTCAGCCAGGTTTCAGTAATGATTAGGATATCGGGGCACAGAGAAAGGACGTTAGGTTGAAGTGCCGTGAATTTGTTAAGGATGCTGCATATACAGTATTTAGATGAGCTATTCTGAGACCCTTTGATTAGTGGGGCGTGGGTGGAGAAAGGTGGCCATTACGAGAGGGGGTGGACCAGGGTTGCGCTGCACATCCCGGCTAGGAGAGAAATAAGGGCAATAGTTGTTTTATAGCCATTGGGCCCTTGCGGGCAGGTGGGGGATTGCTGAGGTGTAAGCGGGCTTTAGGAGCAGATTAGAGGGGAGATGTTTAGGACTGGCAGCCCCACATGAAAGGAGGGAGGGAGGATGGCAGCTCCAAGTATACCATAGTGCATATAATATAGGAAGAGCTACCCAATTGTGGAGGTTGCTTGAGAGGGCTGTGTAGAATTTGTAAGTGTCCAGAATTAGGGAGCATGGCTGCTGTTTCTGTTCTGGGTAGGAGGGGGGTATGGTGGATACTGTGGGTATGAGTACGCAGAATAACACAAGAGAAAGAGGTGACATGATGGACTTGATTTATCTGGCAGCAGCAGCTGCAAGAATGGCCACTAGTGTGGAGGGAGTATAATCTGAAGATACCAAAGTGGGCTGATTGGTTCTGCACCCACACGTGATGCCGCCTATATAGGTGACAGCTCACCAATGGTGGTGGGGGGGTGGAGGGGCAGCCGGTGCGGAGAGCCGGCGGGGCTCCGATCACACAGCAACACCACTTTGTCCCGTTCTCAGCCGTACCTGGGGAGATTTCTTTGTTGGCTCGGGGGAAGGCAAGAGATCCGCCACCCTCGCGACCACCGGGGCAAGCTGAGGAGAGAAGAATGTTCAGCATTAAATAAGGTAGGGAGAGGGAGGGGCTCCACATTAAACACTGTTTAAACCGAATTTAACTGAGGCGCCAGGGTCCGAATTATGGGCTTAGCAGGTTTGCACACTAGGAGCTACTGTTGTAGAAGTGGGAGTAAATAAAAGTATTCCAGCTACCAATTTAGTCTCTCTGGTGAATGCGTATCTGCTGTCCACAGTTCATTTGCAGCTGACAGCACACACAATAGGGAAAAGCTGCATTTATGTCTTAAGGTACCCCCCCAGATTTTTGAAAAAACCCTGAACATTACTGTTGAAGTTCGAAGTAAAGCAAACTAACTTAAAGCGGCAGCTTAAAGTATTAAAGTATCCCCCAGCCTTCCAGTAAAACCCTGCACAGAACTATTGAAATTCTTGGTAAAGCAAACTAAGTTAAAGCTGCAATTAATGTATTAAAGTACCCCCCAGCTTTCCAGAGAAAACCCTGCACAGTACTGTCGAAATTCCTTTGCACGAAAACTATCAGTTGGGCTCTACCGATAGAAAATCGGGGACTGTCTTTTGATTGAAAAAGGCGCCAAAAAGTCCGATCACACAGCAACACCGCCTTATCCCGTTCTCAGCCATACCTGGGGAGATTTCTTTGTTGGCTTGGGGTAGGGCAAGAGATCCGCCACCCTCGCGACCACCGGGCAAGCTGGGGAGATTTCTTTGTTGGCTCGGGGGAGGCCAAGAGATCCGCCGCCCTCGCGACCACCGGGGCAAGCTGGGGAGATTTCTTTGTTGGCTTGGGGGAGGGCAAGAGATCCGCCACCCTCGCGACCACGGGGCAAGCTGAGGAGATTTCTTTGTTGGCTCAGGGGAGGGCAAGAGATCCGCCGCCCTCGCAACCACCGGGGCTTACCCTCTAGTCCATTACAGATGGACTAGAGGGTAAGGTTTGTCTGTTTGCAGATGACACCAAGATCTGTAACAGAGTAGATGATCCAGATGGGGTGGGCAGAGTGAGAAGAGATCTGGATACTCTGCATTAAACCCCAGTTGCCACTCTTCCAACCATTTTGCCAAAGAAGTGCACGATCATGCACATAAGGAAGAGAAACCCTGAAGCCACCTATAGGCTGGAAGGGGAGTTGCTGGCAGTCACAAGGGAAGAAAGAGACTTGGGCATCATCATCACCAATGAACTGAAATCATCCAAGCAGTCCACTAAAGCAGAAGGTAAGGCTAGAGGGATGTTGGGGTGTATTAGTAGGGGTATCACAAGTCGGAAGAGGGAGGTAATAATCCCTCTTTACAAGACACTGGTTAGACCACATGTGGAGTACTGCGTGCAGTACTGAAGGCCACACCTTCACAAAGACTTTAACCAAATTGAGACAGTCCAAAGAACAGCAACTAAAATGGTGCAGGGACTGCATCAGAAAACATGAGGACAAAGTAACGGAGCTCAATATGTATACCCTGCCTAGAGCAAAGGAGGGAGGGAAAGAGGTGATATGATTGAAACATTCAAACACCTTAAGGGCATTAACAAGGTGAAAGAGTCTAACATGTTTCAATATAAGAAAAATAGCAGGACAAGAGGACACAGCATGAGATTAGAGGGAGGCTGATTAAGGGGTATTTTGGAGGTTCTTTTTCACAGAAAGGGTGGTGGATTCATGGAAGGGCCTACCTCAGGAAGTGGTGGATATGAATACTGTGCAGGGCTTCAAACAGGCATGGGATAGGCATAAGGGAGCAATACAGATGAGTATGAATAGATAGGCCATTGACAGAGTAAAGGCGGAGGGTACATTTATAAGGTAGAAAAAGAAATGGGCAGACTGGATGGGCCTTGTGGTCCGTATCTGCCGTCAACTTCTATGTTTCTATGCTACCACTTTTGTACAGTGGGACTACATTCACCCTCCTCCAGTTCACCAACACCACTCCTGTTTCCAGTGAGCTGTTAAATAGAACAGTGAGGTGCTGCCAGTATTTTCCTGAGCTCCCTCAGTACCCTGAATGCACCCGTCTGGCCCCATTGCTTTGTCCACCTTCAGATTAGCAAGTCCCTTCAGGACTCTTGCCACCAAAAAAGGACCAGTGTCCACCTCCTCCCTCCAAAGTTTTTGTTACTTTTTTGTGGCCTTGCTACCTTCTTCTGTGAACACAAAACAAAAGTATTTGTTCAGGATTTCTGCCTTTTCCTGGTCCCCCTCTGCACAGCCCCCCTTCCCATTTTAACCTTATACTCTCACCCCTTGTCTTTCTCTTTTCACTTACATACCTAAAAAATGTCTAGTCCCTTTTTGTTACCTCCTGGGCTATTCTCTCTTCAGTGTCTGCCTTTGCGCTCCTTACTACTTTCCTTGCTTCCCTCTGTTTCCCTCATTACACCTCCCTGTCCTCCTCCCTCTGCATCTCCTTATACAGTGACACTTTACAGGATTAAACCCAATTCTGCAGCATGCTGCAGTAGAGTTACTGCAGTAAACAATGTAATTTCAATGGGAATTAGTCACTTTTGTCATGCAGGAAACTATGACACTGTGCTTCAGCCTGACAGTGTCACAGTTTTGCTAAATGAATAAAAAACCATTGTTCTGATAACTGTGTTCATACTGGGGTGGGTTATCCTGGCGAGCTTCACTGTACCTTTTGAATGCCACCCTTTTAGCTTTTACCTTCCTAGTCACCTCTTTCGAGAACCATAACGGTTTCATTTTCCTGTTGCTTTTGCTCACTTGTTAGACACAGAATTTTGTTGCCTTTACTATGCTCCCTTTTATCTTCACCCCACTGTTCCTCCACCCCACCCAGATCATCCACTCCTGCTAGGTCATCCCTGAGGCATTCATCCATCTTTATAACATCTGCCCTACTGAAGTCCTGGACCGTCATCCTTCTGTTCCTCCACCCCACCCAGATCATCCACTCCCTGCTAGGTCATCCCTAAAGCATTCATCCATTTTTATAAAATCTGCCCTCCTGAAGTCCTGCAGCCTCACCCTTGTGTGGTTCGATTCCACAGCCACCCTTTTACTGAACCACATGTATGGTGATCACTGGTCCCCAAGAGGTCTCCCACCTTGACATCTGCAACACTGTTCCTGTTAGTGAGTACCAGGTCCAGTATTGCCCCCATCATGAGTGACTTCACTGACTAGTTGCCTGAGGAATGCCCCCTGCAGAGAGTCCAGGATGTCCCTGCTTCTAGCTGAAGCTGCTGCTAGGAGGCTCCAATCCACATTTGGCAGGCTGAAGACACCCACCAGAAGCACCTCCCCCTTTTCTGGCATCTTGCCAATGGCTTCTACCAGTACCTTATCTAATCCCCCCAATACTGGAGGTCTGCAGATCACTCCAGTGTGAATAGTGGCTCTAGTCCCTGGCTCCAGGGTGACCGACAGAACCTCTTCCCCCACTGTATTCCCTGTGCCTTCATCACGTTTATGCTTTCCCTCACATAAAGCACCCCCCTTCCTTCCTTCCCACCCGGTCCTTCCTGAACCAGTATAGCCTGGTATGGCCATGTCTCAGTTATGGTTTTCAATGCACCATGACTCAGTAATGGCCACAATATCCAGGTCAGCCTCTTTCATGACGGCATCTAGGTCCAGAATTTTAATCCCAAGACTTCTAGCATTCACACACATGGCCTTCCAGATTTTCTCTCCACTTTGCTTGTTGCCCCCTCTTTTCCTTTTTGGCCTCTCTCCTTCCAGCCTCTCTTTTTAACACTCCCATTCATTTCCCCCTTTATCTCTACCACCTTGCTTGCTTTATTAATTTGTACTCCGACTCCTGAAAAAGCAGTGTACTCCTGTGGAAAACTCGCAACTGCTTACACCTAAAATATGAACCAGGCAATGTTCAGTCCTGTAGTATATATGTGCCAGCTAGACTAATGGCTAGCGAAAAAGGTTTTCAGAATCCAATGAAGTTAGAAACACTGTATTGTGAACACACCATACAAACGTGTTAGCCAAGGACAAGCTAGCAGTGATACTAACCACACTCGCCCCGGCTACAAAGGAACTGCTCACACATGGCTGACTTTGAGACAAGCCCTTGATCTGAAGAAGCAGTCTTCAAATGGGATAATATACACGAGTGCTAGAAACAGCTTACAATAAGGCAAAATTCACTAACAGGTTGACATTTTTAGATCCAGAACTACAGGAATCCAACTCCAATACACCTGTCTATTTTATCATGGAGTATATATCTAGTAAAACAGAACATATTGTAAAACAGCACTGGCCAGTCCTTGCAGAAAGCATTAGCCAAATGGCAACAGTAACATTTAGCACAGCTAAAAATGTTAAGGATAGGACTGTGTACAGTCAAATTCTAACAAAGGACAGGAACATACTCTCCACCTGGCTACCAATCTGCCCACATGGCATACACAGATGTGGTAATTGCAACATCTGCGCTTTGTGTAAGGAAAGGACCTCTCTCAGTCTCCCACACTGCATTAAATTAGTGGAAATTCACAGGTTTATTTCTTGTGTAACCCCCCCCCCCGTAGGCTTACCTTGTGTGCCTCAGTTTTCCCATTTCTGCCCGATTCCTTGCTGTCCTCCCCAGAGTCCCTGTTAACTCCGGAGCTTGACTTGGTGCCCTAGGACTCCAGATTTGGAGATTTTGGGTTTTAGCCCTGTTGGGCTTGGAAATTTAATCTTGGAGTTGTTGGTATTGTTCACAGCTTGCCAGTAACCACGCACGCGCCAGGAGTGCATGGAAGTTCCTGGCCGACGGTCGCAGTCAAAACAAGGCATTTGTCACTGGTCCTGGTCACTTCCTCTTGTTTAATGGGGCCAGTGACCTTGGAGAAGCAGCAGAGGGGCTGCTCAAAGTGGGGGAACTGAGTTTGGAAATGGGGCAATAGCGAGGGCTCATGAATGAGACATGAGCCCTCAAGCATACTAGGAGTTATACTAGGAAATGCTAGATGTACAGAAGGCCGAGGCTCATATAAGTACATCTCCAGCAAGCTGGAGTTAGGTTACCCAATGTTCAATAAATAATTGTCAAGATTTTTTTTGAAAGTGTCAGAATTATTGGCATCAACTATGTATTTAGGGAGTGAGTTCCAAATGGGTATTATTCTTTGTGTATAGAAAAAGTGTCTGTTATTTCTTTTTGGTTAAGTTAGGGCAAGTTTGTAGGTGTGGCTTCTTAGGTTGCAATCCCTTCTGTTGTACATCATGCCTAAGTTGGCCATTAGTTCTTGGTCTCTAGATATTTTGAACATTTGGAGTAAATCCCCCCTAGTTCTCCAGAGTTCCAAGGGATACAGATTTAGTTCTGTCAACCTCTCATAGTAACTTTTTGTCTGCATGTTGTCTATCAATTTAGTAATCCATCTCTGGACCCCCTCCAACTTCATCACCTCTTCTAAGGTATGGACTCCACAGTGGTGAACAGTAATCCAGATGTGGCCGCACATACATTTTGTGCAGCAGCAGAATGCATCCCCTGTCTCTAGATGTAAAGGATCTTTTAATACAACCTATTATTTTGTTACTTTTATTGATGACCTCATTACAGTGTTTACCGAATGATAAGTCAGATGTAATGATGATTCCAAGATCTTTTTCTGTGTTGACTGAATTCAGGTTCTGCCATTCAGAGAATATTCATGTTTATTTGTTTGTATCGCCCAGGTGCATAGTAACACATTTACTAGTGTTGAAAGACACGTCATTTTTTGATACCCAATCTTCAAGTATTTGTAAATCTTTTATCAAAGTTTGTATGTCTAAATTGGTTTTAAGTTGGGCAGCTATCGTGGTATCATCTCCAAATTTAATAGAAAAATTGCTTAGATGTTTAGTCATGTCCAATATAAAGACTAAAAAAAGCACTAGTCCCAAGACGGATCCCTGTGGCACACCACTCGTAACCATTCCTGTGTTTGAGTAGTGTCCCCTGATGCATACTGTCTGGATTCGGTTTTGTAGCCATTTGTCCACTCATTACACTAATAAAGAGTTTATCCCTAGGTTGTACATTTTAGTAAGCAATACTGTGTGGGGGACTTTGTCAAATGCCTTACAAAAATCTAAGTATACAATGTCCACAGGAGTTTTTACTTCTAGTAATTTGCTAACTCTTTCATAAAAGACCAAATTACTGGTAAGGCAAGACCTCTGATTTTTAAAACCATATTGTGAAGGATCTGATAGATGTTTTGTAGAAATGTCCTTTTTCTATTTTTTTTTAATTAATGATTCAAAAATCTTGCTCAGAATGCTGGTGAGGCTGATTGGTCTGTAATTAGACATTTCACCCCGGTTTCCCTTCTTAAAAATTGGGGTAACTACTGCTGCTTTCCAGTCATTAGGTATTTTCCCTGATGCTAAGGACAGGTTGAAAATTTTGTACAGTGGTTCAACCAGCCAAGCAGATAGTTCCTTCAACAATCTAGGGTGTAATTTGTCAGGTCCTGGTGATTTGTTGATATTTGTTCTCCCTAGATTATTCTGTATATCAGTTTTGGTGATTTCTGAAAGATTCTCATAGGTATTATTGTTGTTGATTATCCTTTGCCTACTAGAGTTGTTTTTATTGAACACTGAACAACAATATTTAATTCCTCTGCCATTTCTTGGGGGGTTGCTATTTTTCTATTGTCGGTCATCAGGGGGCCAATGGATCTTGTAACTTGTTTTTTTGTTATTGACATAGGAATAGAAACTCTTTCCCCCCATCCTTTATATATGCCAGTTTAAATATTTTTTTTTTCATTTCTGCTCTTATCTTTGGTTTACATTCTCTCAATATTGTCTTGTATTTGTTATAATCATTACTGTCTCTAGTTAGTGCTCTATAGGCCTTTCTTTTTTTTGCAATTAGTTTTGAAATTTTAGCATATTAATGAGCTGCCTGCCACCTTGAGAGTCAGTGTTTTCGGCGGCAGCAACAGCCTGAGTATTTGATATAGACAGTCATGAGTGATCTTGTTTGAAAGGGCATTGTTGGAGCTACCAGACAGTAGGAGCACTATAAATAAAAGGGTATTTTCCTTGGCTGCTGCAGTATTTCGAACGCAGAACTACATAGAACTGCTACCGAACTGAATGGGGGCTGACATTTTGCTGATATTTTAACCCCATCCAGCAGCCAGTTCCCTTTCTAGGCACCCAAAACTGAGCCAAAGGATCTCAGGGAGGGGGAGTTGCCCAAATTCAGGTGCATAGATCATGCTCCAATGAACAATTAGGAAGTACTGATCACTATGGTTACTGATGATAGATTGGCTTGAACAGCCAATCAGGATGCTGGATTCCTGAGAGGAAACCCAAGGACTTTCTGGGATTTCTTCAGTCTGTTCCTGGGCTCTTCTTGAGCTAGGATGATTCTGTGTGAGAGGAATTGGACTGTCAGAGGCCTTGCTCAGGTCTCAGCTGTGGATTATGCTGTAGAACGTGAGCTAAGGAGAAAAGACAGAGCTTGGACCAATTTTTGAAACTCTCTAGGTACTGTGAATTGTGCTGGTTTGATCGGGACAAGTATCTGCAGAAGAGATCCTGCACTAGTAACCTGAACTGTGCTGCTAGGACTGAGTTGACTCATTGTGGAATCTAGACAGTTGCTGCCGAGGACTCGCTTACAGTCTGAGACTCTGAAAATAATTCTGAAGAGGCAAAGCATCTCTGGTGGAGAGTGCTAGCCAGGTTCAGAGGATTTGCTTTGTGGATTGACCAAAATGGCTGACAACTGTGTCCCAGCTGAAGCTGAAATGAACTTTTTATGGAGAGATTACAGCTGCAAACACTGAAGGGAACAGGGGTTGGGTTAGTCTTGGACCTCCCCTGTAGAGTTTTATCATCTGAGTGGAAATCAGAGGGCTAGCACCCATGGCAAACTGGAACTGCTCTTTATGTTGGACAGCTGCCTGTGTTTTTCAGGACTTTTGAACTCAGTACAGGGACTGCAGAGCACTCCCACTGCTGGGGAGTTCTCACCCAGAGCCAGCTAGGGAATTTGTTAACCCCTTCCAAGTAGGACCCACTGTCTCAGGAGGTCACTGGCATGTGCTGGGGTGCAAGGGCATCTGTGATCCGTGTAGGGAGCTGGGCTGTGGAGCTACTCCTGGGTTTGGGCCTTCTGGGGCTGGTGTGGACCTGCCACAAGCTCTGCAACAGGCCAGAAGCGGCCGAAGGTGACAAGCGACCAGACTTTTACAAGCTTCAAGACGTTCAAGCAAGATTCAACTTGCCAGGGGAACTGAGACCATCCTCTCTTCTGCCTACTGCTGCATGAATTGAATGGAGCTCCAGACTCCAAGACAGCTGGAAATTGTTACGCCAACCATTGTTGAGGTCTACAAACTGTGAGTACCCAAGACCTGGTTCCTGGATTCTGAAACAAGGGTGTGTGATTCTAAATTTAAACATTCTTTCAATTTTTCAGGGCCCCAACAGCAGGCCAGCCCACAGCAACATCCAGGCCTGCACCACGTGGGTACCCCAAGGACTTCTTAGAGTAAACACTGGTACCAGTGGGGGTGGGCAGCCAGGGGTGGAATGGCCTGCGGGCCTCTATGGTTAATTTTTTACTATTTGCCACTAACTGTCCTTTTATTTCCACAGCCACTCCTCATCCAGGTACCCCTCTCCTAGCCCTTACCCCCAATAAAGCTGTGAGTTTGATTGTTGAAGCTGCTGTGTCAAGAGAGGTTCGGTATTTGGTGGGAGAGAGTTATTTGGGATCTTGTATACAGGGTGGCTGGTTGGGGAGGTGGGGAGCTGCAGTACCATTCCGTCACCTGACCCACTTTCACCTTACTCTGGGTGGAGGCACCATGTTATTATTCATAACTTTGGGAAATAACCCCCAACTGTCACCGTAGCAGGACCAAGGCACCTTAACCTGTTCCAAGGTCGACAGGTGGGGTAGTAGCCCGCTGGCACACGGCACCTGGGCTACACTTGGGTAACCAATTTATGGTTTATGTGCTATGGTGGATCTGTGAGAAGATCTACAGTGTGTAGGCAGAACAGTTCATCCTCTTAAACAGAGAATATGAGAGCATGTGAGTGATATTCAGAGAGCAAACACAGAAAACCCTGTGGCAATGAATTTTGCTGAAATGCACAACAATTCCATGGAGTTGAGATTCATGGAGATTGAGCAAGTGACAATGGGGTAAAGGGCACGCCCATTGGCTGTAGCTCTGCACCAATGGGCGGCAGCCCCACCGACAGTCAGTTACTGGAGGCGGGCGGCAGGCGGTGGGATGCTGTCGCCCGCCGCTGCAGGGGGGGAGCGGGTGAGGGGCTTCGTGGTGGGTGGGGGTACACTAGACACCAGGGAGATGTTTGGGGGTTGTGCTGCAGACATTCTGCCCACGATCGGGCTTACGGTCCACTGGACCACCAGGGAGTTATTCGCTGGTTGGGGAGGGTTACATTCGCCCGCGATCGGGCACTGGGGCGGTTTATACAGGTTCTGCCCGCGATCGGGCACTGGGGGTTAGACAGGTTCTGCCCGCGATCGGGCACTAGGGGGTTTATATAGGTTCTGCCCGCGATCGGGCACTGGGGGTTTAACAGGTTCTGCCCGCGATCGGGCACTGGGGGTTTTATACAGGTTCTGCCCGCGATCGGGCTGTGGGATGTGGGGGGACATATACGTGTACTGCCCGCGATCGGGCTGGTGGGGGGCACAGGGAGGCAGAGTTGGGGGCCAGCCAGGGGTGGCAGCTGCTGTGTTGCGCCTGCAATGCAGCAGCTCACCTGTGGGTGGCCCGCGACTTAAGCCTTTTTTTTGGCTCAAGCTTGTGCGGCAGCATTGGGGTTGGCGCATGCACAACTCTGCGCAACCCGACTGAATATCAGGTTGCGCAGGTTATGCATGGATCCTCCCCCTCCTGTTGAGCATGCATTCATTTGCATTGCTCTCTTGCGCAACCTGGTGCCAGTGGCGTAACTGCCTCCTGCTGAATATCGCAGAATGGCGCATTTTGGACTTGCGCATGGCGCAACCCTGTTGCGCATGGCGCAACCCTTTTGAATATCTGGGCCCATGACTTCATAATAATTTACTGCATTTGATTTTGATTGATGTTTTGTTAGTATGAATGGATTCTGCTGTATTATGTTAACTTCCTTGTGCTACTGACTGGTGATTGTTGTCGAGGCACAGTTCAGGAAGCACAGGAAAACCAGAAGCAGCTGTAGAATTCATCAAAACATTTATTTAAAGTAGCAGTAGCATAAAAAAATAAACTTGCTCAATATAACTATGTACAAAGGAGAAATAAAATAAAATCTTCCTTCAGTTTCTGTGTTCTTTTTTTCTACTTCTGCAGTTGTAGTTTAGCTCTTATAAGTCCTTTCAACCCCCATACTTAGCAAGCATCCTGTTTTTGTAAATATCAGCCAGGAGCTGCTAGAATACAGTATGCTTCTTAAGTTGAGGCCCCCTTTTGCACAGCTTTTGCAAAAGGCTTAAAAATTGAACTCTGTTAACCTCTAGCTTCCAACAGCTTTTTGCGGTCATCTTAAATTATAATTATATAAATTTCAACAGTAAGCTATATATTTTCTAACCAAAAGGGATCCCAATATCAGTTTCATTTCCATGCAATGTTTTGCACATATTTTTATATTAGCAGATATGCAAGAGAGAAAAACAGACAGCAAGAGAAAACTGGGAGACAGTGAGAGGCAAAGAATTACGAGATTGTCAGGGTGATCAAATCCAAAGTCTCACAGGAAAAATTTGGTTGCGCAACCAGACAGAGAAGAGACAGAAAAGGAAAAAATAGATCCTTGCATTGAAACACTTTCTCCAAAACAACTGGGGCAGGGTCCTATTCCACCCTGTCACAGCCATCTAATGAAAATATTTGATTGCTACTACTCTGATAAGGTCAGTATATAAAGGACTTCCATGACTTCAGGTATCCATCCGCTGATAAAACTCTAGTGAGCATAGCACTGGGGCACCTGTGCTGTCTCACAACTGTCTTGACTATCTTACCGCAGTAAAATATTAATTAATTTGGCAACCTCACTTTGTGACACTGGTGTCCATTATTGTGACGGCACTTGGGGAGTGCAGATCTACTGTTTGGTTTGTGTAGCCTTCTCGGGCAAGCTGCTCCAGCAGCGCGGTCATATCCTCTCCACCTTCCCTGTTGGGCAAGGGTTCTGACAATGGTCAATCCTGTGCTCGGGAGGAAGGACAGTCCTTCAAGAAGCACAAAAAAAGAAGCGGGCCCATTCCTGATCCTGATCGGGTTCTCGATGCCACCTGGCCTCAAGTACTTCCTCTTCCTGTCGGAAGGGGGGCCTCTGGTATTAGGAAGTCGAGGTCTCAGGCCCAGAGTCCCCCTCTGTAAGTAGGGCTCTGGTGGGCAGTTCCACCACTGGGCAGCTCTTATAAAGCAGTGGGTGCAGCATCTGGCTCATTTTCCTCTGCCAGCGGAGCTGGTCCCTGGTCCTTCGGGGCCAGTGGAACTGAAGCCGCAGGTAGGGACCTCAAACCAGGTAGAGCATTTGGTTCTGGCAACAGCCCCTGGGCCCTTACAGTGACTGCGTCCCCAATTCCTGTCCCACTGGCCACACCCCCATTCAGTGTCACTGTGATGGGACTGGCCATGGTACCACTGCCTATCACTTCAGTGCTGGCTGGGTTGTTGGCGCTGGGGTTGGCACAGGGTTTAGGCCTTTCTGGGTCTGGACCAGTACCAGTTCTGGTGCAGGTTCTGTTGCCACACTTAGTACCGGGGATCTCCCCAGTGCCGGATTCAGTTCCAGTTGCGACTCCACCTCTGGCACTGGCCCCTCTTCCCTTGGGGATAATGTCATCAATGTTGCCAAGGTTGCGTTCTGGATTGGAGGGCCTGTGATCCACCCCCTTCTATGACCTCCCTCTGGGGAGGATGTGGAAGGGGATGAGTCTGACTCCAACCTCATCATTTCTGAGGGCGGTGACAAGGACTACTGTTTTTTCAGCCTGCACTCTTTGGACCCAAGCCAAGCTTCTGTTCATCAGGAGTATCTAAATTTCCAGGCTTTGCTCAGGAATATGCTAGCCAAGGTGCTTCGACCACATGGGTCTTCTTCAGGAAGTGTGCCTATGCACACCCCCTGAGGAAGACCCACATGGTCGAAGCGCTGGAGCCCAGGTTTGCCAGCATCCACCTTGTTGTGGTTCAATAAACTCACCTGCAAGAACTCTGAGCGTTGTTTGGTTTCTTGACCTGAGTGCCGCTACTGTGCTTGTTTGATAATTCAAGTTGGTACCATGTTACTGAGCAAGCACCGACATAGCTATCCTGAGTACCCTACCTTGAGAAGAATCCTGGGGTACAACACACAGGCAAATGTGAAAACAAAACTGTCCTTATTTTTACTTTTTGAGGATGACTGGATATATAAATTGGAAACCACGGTGTTCAAATATAGAGTAGACCAAGAGTTCCCAATCTAGACAACAGGAATTCATGGTCCACAAAACCAAAGGCCCTCACTAAATTAATAAGAAAACAACCCTGCCATGTCAATCGTGTCCAAGGCCCCAAGTGCAGTGGTGTGTTGCTATGACAAAGAACAGTTATGTAAGAACTTACCATAACAGTAAATCTTTGAGGGAATCTGTCATCAGGTCACACCCATGGAACTCAGCCATCAGGCATCAGGATCCCATGGAAGCATTTTTCTGCAGCAGTCTATTAGGACCATCCATGCTGACGTCAGGCTCTGACGTCACACACCCTATAAAAGCGTGGACTGCCCCGCTCCCTACTAAGTTCTTTCCCTAGCCGGAGGCCATGAGAGATAGGATTCCCACCAGGGAACAAAGGAGAGAAAGAAGGTACCCTGTTAGCAGAAAGGCTGGAGCAACAGGACAGCCAAACTGTAGAGACAGAAAGAGAGAGAGAAAGGGGGATGGAGGGAGGGATGGCATGACCCGATGACAGAGATTCCCTCAAAGATCTACTGTTACGGTAAGTTCTTATGTGACTGTTCTGCATTCTTTGGGGATATCTGTGTCATCAGGTCACACCTATGGAATGAGTCCCAAGCAGTGCTGAGAACAAGGACAGTCTGGGAGGCAGGAATGCCAGAGGCCTAAGAAAGAAGGCCCTGAAGCACAGCTAGGCCAAAGCCTGCCCTTCCTCTGGAGGCAATGTCCAGACTGTAGTGCTTTGTAAATGTGTGGACAGTACTCCAAGTGGCAGCAGTGCATATCTTAGCTGCAGACACACACCTGAAACAGGCAACTGAAGTAGCCATACCCCTGGTGGAATGGCCCTTAACAACCCCAGGAAGTGTCTTACCATACTTCCAGTAACAAAAAATAATACAGTTGGCCAACCATTTGGACAAAAACTTTTTCAAAACTGGAGTGCTCTCTCTGTCAGGAGTGAAAGAAACAGAGGACTTCCTGCAGTCCCTCATACGGTGTGTATAGTAATGCAAAATTCTATGCACATCCAAAGTATGGAGCAATGCTTCCCCCTGGACTGGCATGCTCTGGATAATAAACAGGCAGGTGGATAGCTTGATTAAAGTAAACTCAGACACCACCTTACGAAGAAACTTAGGCTTATTATGCAAAGAGACCCTGTCTTTGTGAAAAATCAAATAAGGCTGCTCACACATAACAGCCTGTAGCTCTGAAATTCTTTAAGCAGACGTAATGGCAACTAAAAACAACGCTTTCCACAACTGAATGCATAGCTTGCCAGATGTGGCTGGCTCAAAAGGAGGCAGGGTCAACTCCAAAACAAAATTCAGGTCCCAAGTCAGAACAGGGTTACAGTAGGAGGCTTGAAGTGGAGAATGCATCTCAGAACAGTACAGGCCACATCCAGCTATGCCACGGTATGTCCATCAATGGACACATGGAAGGCCAATATGGCCGACAAGTGTGCTTTAAGGGAGAAGTACCTGAGTCTCACATCAGACAAGGTCAGGATATACTCCAGAACCTGTTTCACTGGACAGGTAAAAGGATCCAGGCTATGAGAAACAGCCCAGATAGCAAACCACTTCCATTTGACCGAGTAAGTGGCCCTGCTGGAAGGTTGTTTGGCAGCCACCAGGACATCAGCCGCCCTCTAAGACACCCCAAACTGAGCAATGGCTATGTCCTCAGGAGCCATGCATGCAGGTGGAGGGACTTGAGGTCTGGATGGACCAGCATCCCCTGGGCCTGAGTCAGCAGGTCCCGGCAGAGGGGCAGGGGAACTGGAGGTTCCACAGCCAGTGCTGCAGTAATGGAAACCATATCTGCCGAGCCCAAA
Organism: Neoceratodus forsteri; assembly: GCA_016271365.2. Taxonomy (NCBI): domain Eukaryota; kingdom Metazoa; phylum Chordata; order Ceratodontiformes; family Ceratodontidae; genus Neoceratodus; species Neoceratodus forsteri. The sequence goes on from CM028129.1 coordinate 316,249,179, forward strand.
ATGGAGCCACCAGAATTAGAGTGGCACCCTCCATCTGTAGCTTGATGAGAACCCTCTGAATCAGAGGGAAGGGAGGGAATATGTATAGAAACCTCCCTTTCCAGGAGAGGGACAATGAGTCTCACTGGAAAATACAAAATCACACATGCCCACACAATGCAAAGCATCATGGGCTGCATATGCAAATCACCACAGAATGTTATGCTGGTCCAACTTTAAGAAGAATTGCATGGTGCCGAAAAGCCTCTCACACAGTTTGCAAAGGGTGCTAACAGATGACATAGACACGTGTTTCGTCCTACCAGGACTCATCAGTATGCCTCGTCTGTTTGACACCCCAGTGGAATGGACCAGCTACCCTAAGACAGTGTGTCTAGGATATGTTGTGGTGAACCCATTAAAATAAAAAACTATTTAAAAGACAAAGAACCTCTGTGCGCAAACATTGAGGCAAGGGTTACCCCAAAGGGCATTTGGCTGAGAAGTCAAGTTTCAAGAAAATACAAAATCACACATGCCCACACAATGCAAATCACCACAGAATGTTATGCTGGTCCAACTTTAAGAAGAATTGCATGGTGCCGAAAAGCCTCTCACACAGTTTGCAAAGGGTGCTAACAGGTGACATAGACACGTGTTTCGTCCTACCAGGAAAACTGGAAAACTCCAGGCCCTAGATCTAACGAGCAGAAATATGGCAGTTTTGCGCTGAGTGGGGAGGAAAAAAGGTCCAACTCTGGATGAACCCCACCTGTTGAACAGGTCTTCTGTGGCTGAGGACAGCAGCTCCCACTCGTGCACACTGGACTATGACTTGCTGAGGCTGTCCGCCAAGGTGTTTTAGGCATCTGGCACATGGATGGTTGACACTTCTAGACCGTCATCTAGAGCCCAGTACCAGACCCTCATTGTTTCCCGGCACAGAGGGTAGGAATGGGTCACCTCTTGTTTGTTGATGTAGTAGACCACACTGAGATTGTTCAGCTGCACCAACAGGGGGCCCAGAGAAAGATGGTTCTGGAAGGCCTGTAAAGCATACAGAACTGCTCTCATTTCTAAGACACTTATGTGGAGGTGAGTCACCCACTGGGACCAAAGATCCTAAGTCTGATAAGGACCTAGGTGGGCTCCCCAACCCAGACCCAAAGCATCCGTGGTGAGGATCTGATGAGCAGTGGGGATAAGAAAGGGGACCCTCTTTAAGAGACTGGCCAGGTCCATCTGCCAAAGAAGCACTCTGTGTACTGGCGAGGAGACAAGGACCTCCTGATCTAGGTCATCTGAGCGCTGAACCCTGAGGGTCCACTGCAGAATCCTCATGTGCAACCTGGCCAGAGGGACTGTAACAACAGCCATGAGACCTAGAAGCCTGAAGAATGACTGGGCAGGGACATGCCGACTGAGCCACCTCTTGGGCCTGAGCAATAAGGTGGTCTGCCCTGTCTTGAGGGAGAAAATCCTTGCCCTGGGTGGAGTCCATGACTGCCCCTATGTACTGCAACCACTGGGAAGGGGTCATCACCAACTTGGGCCTACTGACAGTGACGCCCAAGGACTGGAATAACTGCAGGGTGCAATCTAAGGTCAACAACTGGAGCTCCCTGGACTGGGCTTTCAGTAACCAGTCATCTAGGTATGGGAACACATACAGGCCCTTGCGCCAAAGGGCTGCGGCTACAGCTGCTAAGTACTTGGTAAATACCCGTTGCGCTGACGCAGAAAGGATAAGCCAAAGGGCAATACCCTGAACTGGTAATGTGCTCCCTGGAACAGGAACCACAGATACTGCTTGTGGGGCGGGCAAACCAAGATATACAGGTAGGCATCTTGCATATCGAGAAAGCATAGCCAGTCACCCTCCTTAAGCAGAGGAGGAAGGCCGTGCAAAGTGACCCTCTGAAACTTTTTGTACAGGATAAAAAGGTTCAGCTTCTTGAGGTCTAGAATGGGCCTCAAGTCCACTTTTCTTATGGGAACCAGGAAGAACCTGGAGTAGAACCCCTTGTTTCTTTGCCGCTGGGGCACTGGTTCTATGGCCCGTTTGCGGAGCAAGGTGAGGACCTTCTCCCTGAGCACCTCTACGTGATCTGGAGGGTAAAATGTGAGAACTGGGGGAACATCTGGTGGTTGCATGGCCCTGTTCGATTATCTGCAGGGTCCAAGAATATCTGTTGTGGCAGTTCTCCATTGGGACAGATGGAAGGAGAACTGACCGACTGCTACCCTCTGGCTTGGGAAAGGAGGAAGGGGTCTATCAAGAAATCAGGCAGCGGTTGAACCGGTGGTTGGGGCCGCACCTCCTCCTCCTCTGGATTGCTTGGCAGAGGGACCAGAGGTGGAGGGGGGGGCAGGCAAGGCGGAGCTGGTTCTGCGTTTACTCTGAAGCTTGGCTCCAGGACGTGGCTTGTGAGAGGCCTTTATGAAAGGAGGACCTCAGCCTACTCCTGGGCTGGGTATGGTACAGGGAGTGGACATACTGAATAGCCCTGCCAGAGGCCGGCAGTTCACTGATAATATTCTGCACGTCAGGTTCAAAAAGTTTATGACCCACCAAAGGGGCATTCAATACCTTTTGCTGGACATCATTCGCAAAGCCAGAGACCCTAAGCCATGAGTGCCTTCTAAGGCAAATGCCTGAGGCAGCTGCCCTGGCTGTTGTATCAGCCATATCACAGGTGGCTCTGAGGAGATGTTTATTGACATCTTCCGAGGCCTGGAACACTTTCAGAAGCTCCTGTCTCTGGGAACCCTCAGGGAGGGCCTGTGCAGCCACTTTGCCTTTTCGCCAAAAGACATTCTGGTACTTAATCAGATAAGCCAAATATTTGGCAATCCGAAGGCCGAGGGTGGCAGAGGTAAAAGTCCTCTTGCAACAGAGGTCCAATCTCCTGGACTCCTAATTAGGGGGCAAGGAACTAAGCTGCTTAGGGGCCCTAGTTCTGTCATGAGCGGCCATGATAACTGAGTTGGTTTCAGGCTGGCCCGCATAAAAGGGTTATCCCTGAAGTACCTGATTGAGCTTGTCGGCCTTCCTGGGCATGGCTGGTATCATGTTGGGCCTGCGCCAGGCCGCTGTGGCAGCATTATTCAAGGCTGGCAGCAGAGGAGGAATAAACTTAGATGGAGACTCTGGGATTTCCAGGAAATAATAATAATAAATAATAAACTTCATTTATAATAATAACCTTTGTTAAACGCAATTTACAGTGTACCAAAGCGCTGTACAAAGAATAAGATAAACAATTTAAAATCGGTAGGAATTCTAAAAACATAAGAAAACACTCCAGTTCCTAACCTTATCTTAAAACTGAAAAAATAATTAAAATCATAACATATTACACCACCGATTTAAATGTATTCATCAAACGCAAGTCCAAAAAGATGTGTTTTTAAAGCTGTTTTAAAGCTCTCCACTGTCAGGCACTCTCGTATCTGATGAGGTAGAAAATTCCCCAGGGTAGGGGCAGCAAATTCAAACGCCCGAGCTCAACAAGTTTTCAACCGTACCCTGGGAATCTCCAGCAATCCCTCGTCGACTGAGCGGAGTGGTTGGAGGATACAACAGGGATTCAGAAGATCCTGCAGAAACTCTGACACTGTCTATGTAGGGCTTTATAGGTCAGCAAACCGACCTTGAAGGTGATCCACCACTGAATTGGCAGCCAGTGCAGTTTGCGCAGCATAGGTGTAATGTGACTGGATTGGGTTGATCCAGACAGCAACCTGGCAGCAGTGTTCTGCACCAGCTGCAAGTGGCGGATATCAACCTTCGCAAGCCCTAGGTACAGGAAGTTACAGTAGTCTAGGCGCGGGGTCAAAAAGGCATGGACCAAGGTTGGAAGGTCACCAGACGGAACAAGGTGCTTAATCCGGGTAATGTTCCTCAGATGGTAAAAAGAGGACTTGACCACAGCTGACATCTGAGAACGAAGTGTCAGCCTGTCATCAAGTATCACCCCTAGATTCCACACCCGTTCAGGGGTCAGCAACTGGGCACCCCCAAGCCAAAGCCCTGAAAGACATCCCGCTGCTGACCCCTCTATACAGTGACCCGGTTCCACCACCAACACCACGGTCTTGTCAGAACTGACCTCTAACCAGTTGGTATTCATCCAGTCCTTGATTTCTGCGAAGCAGTTGTTAAACACTGAGAGCACACTATCCTGGTCGGGCACAAAGGACAGGTAGAGCTGAGTATCATCTGCATAGCAGTGAAAACTCAGCCCATACCACTTCACAATGTCTCCCAATGGCAGCATATACAACATATATGAACAACATGTGGGACAGCACGGAACCCTGCAGGACCCCACATGGCAGAGAGAATGAATCAGAGGAACAAGTCCCCAGATACCACACTCTGCGACCTGCCAGTGACAGGCCACAGATGACCCACAGGTACTCCAGCAGCACCCCATGGTCCACAGTGTCAAAGGCTGATGAGAGATCAAGAAGTACCAAGATGGAACAGCTTCTGGTCTCTTGCAATCAGGAGATCATTAAGCACCTGAACCAGAGCAGCCTCTGTGCTATGTCTCTTACAAAATCCAGACTGGAGAGGATTGTAGATGCCATGGATGGTAAGATGGTTCTCCAGCTGCAGCGCAACAACTTTCTCAATAACCTTCCCAACAAAGGGGAGGTTAGAGACTGGTGTGTAGTTAGCAGGACAGTCTGGGTCAAGAGAAGATTTCTTGAGAGGGGGTGTTACCACCGCCTCCTTCAGGGAGTTAGGAAAGTCACCCGTCTCAAGTGAGCACCAGATTAACTGTGCTAGAACTGGGCCGATGACATCCACACACCCTATTAAAAGGCAGGTAGTGTCTGGATCTAAACTACAGCTGGTTGGCCGCATGTCCTGGAGAATCCGCATGATATCCACGAACTCCGGCCGATCAAACTCCATCCAACAAAACTGAGAAGTAGTGACCTCACACCGACTACCACCCCCATAGAGCGCTGAGCAAATCTCCTATCTGATGTCGGCAGCCTTATCAGCAAAGAAGCGAGCAAACTCCTCACACTTAGCTTGACAAAATGCTCTCTGAACTTGCAGACAGGCTGGATTGCAAAGTCTGTCTACAGTTCAAAATAGCTGAGCTGGTCGGTTCTGAGCTGCAGCAATCTCCCTGGACAGGAATTCTGCCTTCTTACAGGAGATTGCTGACTGATTGTCTCTATAATGCTCCATCAGTCTAAGTCTGTCGGCATCCAAGCCGGGTCTACCCAGCCACACTCTAGCCTTCGTCCAACTCGTCTCAGCTCCCTCAAAGCCCCATCAAACCAGGGGGACTGAGGGCGAAGAGTGAGAGGGCAAACACGGACAGTAGCCAGGGTATCCAGAGCCCCCATCACTGCTCGATTATAAGCCTGAAGCAGATTCTCAGGACCTTCACTTGCATCCGGCATTCTCAATAGGTCTAACACCACCAAGAGGCCTTCTGGGGTCACTCCCCACAAAGGGCGGTATCGGATCATCTCCACAGAGGCAGGCCTATGAGGTGGAGCCAGGAAATTGAACCTTATCATGTGATGATCGGACCCTCCAACCGTTTCCACCACCAGGTTAGAGGTCTCCACCCTAGGAGGAAAACCAGATCCAATGGGTGACCTTGATTGTGAGTCGCAGAGGTAACTGCCTGTGTGAAGCCCAACGAAGTCATAAGTCGGAGGAAGTTCTGACCAAATAGCAAGAGTTCATCGTCGATCCAGGCACTGAAGTCCCCCAGTACCATCAGCCTGGGAGACTCCAGCACCATGTCGATGACGAAGTCTGCGACTTCCTGCAGAAACAACTTTTCGCCTCCGGTTGGACGGTAGATGAGAATGATCCTGCACCCCACACCTGTGCCCACAGTACACTCAAAGGACCTGGTATCCTCAACTGGCACATCAACGAGGCCCAATTCTGATTTAAAACAAATTGCTATACCCCCGGCCCTGCGATCCGATCTCGTACGATGTATCACCGAGAAACCAGCGAGCACTGCTGCCTCCAGAACAGGACCAGCATTATCGTCCAGCCAGGTCTCAGTGATGCAAGGCATATCTGATGACCCAACAAGATCAGCTATAATAGCCATCTTGTTTTTAATAGATCTGGCATTGCACAACACCGTGCGGGTCGGATGAGATACCGGGGCTGGCCGAGTTACCGTCCCACTTACTGTGGGAGTCCTTGGGTATGGGCACCAGACAAGGGAGACCTTGTTCAGGATTCCATTTCGCCCCAGGGCATTTCCTGGTCCCCACTACCCCAATCTGGCTGCTCAGCTCTCCCCTGTCCCAGGTCCAGGACCCCCCCCCCTTTCCTCCTCCTCCCCACTATCCCCAGAGCCCTACAGCGACCATAAACTGCCATGGGCAATGGGGGACAGTTAAAAGGGCAGAGGTCCCACAGCTCGGAGGGAGAGTAGCAGCTGGCAGGGAGAGCAACCTTTAAACATACGATTAAAGAAATCAGAACCTAGCTACCAATTAAGTCTAAAACAAATTCTGATCACCCCAAAACCAATTAACATACAACTCCCAAAAATAAACTAAAATATAAAATATAAATAACTCCTCACCCTTCCCCAACCACAACTTAAGCAACCCCTCAAATTATACTAATAAATCTTCCCCTCCACCAATAAAAGATATGTGTGTGTGTATGTATGTATATATATGTGTGTGTGTATATACGTATATATATATACATATATATATATATATATATATAGATATAGTAGAGGCAAAAACTCCATTTAATGCATTAGTTAGGGTTGTTCCACAGCAACAAAGTGAGAAATTGATGTTAGGTTGAAAGCCCCCTTGGACCCCCACCACCACAACACGGCAGCGGTGCGCACTGGGGTTGCCAGCCCTAACTCTCACCCATCAGATGTGTGAAGAAGCAGAGGTATAGGAGAATGGGGTGAGAGTTAGGACCGACAACTGTCACGCACCCGATGCGGTTGGGGGTGTGGGAGAGGTCAAGGGGCTTTCAGCCTAACACTGAATTCCTCACTTTTGTGTTAGTGGAACAACCTAACTAATGCATTAAGCGGGTTTTGCCTCTAATTTCCCTTCTTTTTGAGAATGATGAAGTGAAATAGTGAGATGTAATAGAGGCGGAAGTGCAGGGCCCACACTACACGTGATGTCTTATGACACTGATAACAGGAACAACATACAAATAGAAGTGCTAACAGTGGCGCACATGGTAACACAAGCGAATGAGAACACAAAGGATAATGCACATGGTGGTGTAGACTGGAATGAAGTAGCATGAGGGGATATAAGCATAAGTGAAACATTAACTGTAACAGTAACGGAAGCGCATACCCTGTGTTTTCCAAACAGGTGCATACAGAAAAACAGTGTGTACAAAGAATGTATGCATTGTAATGGGGGATCGAAGCTTAAAACGAGCATTGAAAATACCTAATTGGTAATATCTCAGCAATCGCACGACATAGAAAAAAAAAATTTCACAGAAATCATTATTTTCCTGGCTACCATTTTGTATTACATAGCCCATAGGGTTATGTAGCTCGCGACAAAAAATCTGTATCTCGCACCGTTTTCGGGACAGGCGTGGCGTACGCCACCATGTTAGTCTATGGGAAAAAATGCCAAATTCAGAGTACCGTAACTTGGCTGCCATGCAATATTTTTTCACCAAACCAACTAAAGGCACATCTGTGAGATGTTGGCTGCCTTCCTCAAATTTCAGCCAAGACCAAACCGTTCTTTAGCAGCAGGGTGTAAAGAATTCCTGTCATTTTGGCCAAGTCTGAAAAAGTAGTGCGTAATTTGCAGCAATTTCGCAATTTTGTAGAATTTATGAAAGTGAAGTGCCTGCGACACTACTGGTTCCAGAAATTTAAAAAACATATTTCTGGGGTGTTTTAACCCAAAATAAAGACATGGCTAGCATCCTCAGGGTCCGACTAGGTGAACACAAAAATAATTGTGTCCCTAGAGGGTCCAAAATTTAAATGGCAAGCAGTTTTCTGATCACCAGCTGAAAACAAAATGGTGGATTTGTGATACTAAAAAGTGCATTTGCGACACTGTCGAACTTTTTGTTAACTTTTCCCATTGACTTATAATGGGAACTTGTTTTTTGAATAACTTTTGAACCATTTAATATTTTTTCACGAAATCTTCAAAAGGCACAGAGGACCCCGGCTGCACTTTCCCTGAAGTTTTCAGACCGGTCGCGCAAACCGTGCGGCCTGTAGGCGAGAGCAAAGAATTAGAAAAAAAGCGTACACGCACATTTCGTTGGTGCTTAATAACGCCACAGCCGTATATCCGACTGGTACGAAACTTGGCACATCCCAAGATCTACCATGCCCAATCGTGCATACCAAATTTCAGGCAAATCCGTTGAACGGTGGCAAAGTTATTATGGTGCAAAATTTGACCCTTTAACCTTAAAATGGCTCCTCGACCCTAACTATGGTAGCACTACGTGCTACCATATATATATACATATAGTGAGGCAGAGTCCAATAGTAATCCGGCAGCCAAAATGCTTCACTGAGACTCTCACCCCCAGCAAGCAATATCTTTTTACATGTCCAGTGGAACACAATAAATCGTATTCCATCAGTTACTTATTTTTGCAATTTATGCACAAAACCTATTTGAAGGTCCTCTCACCATCTTCATCCAGGAAATATAAAGCTAGGAATAGGTAATCAAATCACCAACGCTCCAGATAAAACTTCATCCACCATCAGCATTATAATAGCGCATACCAAGTTCAAACCTCCATCCACAGTCCGATGTTACTATGAAGTCAGGGTAAGGGAAGGAACTCCCCCCCCACAACTGGGTCCTCAACAGGAAGCCCACTGGCCACCAGTTAAGGAACCCTTCAGGAGCCGAGCACTACAGCCCTGCGACTACCACCAATTGGCACCTCACCAGGGTAGCCACCCATCCCGAACACCAACACTGAAACTGTCCAAACCTTGCCGCCTTCAACCTGCCGACCCAGCCAGAGGAAGTCTCCAATGATCTCACAATCTAGATCACCCCCAAATGATCTCAAGTGGAGAAGCCAACGCTGCCATCGAACCACCACAGACTAAAGCCCAACTCCCCAGCCGGCCACCGATAGCCACATGGTCCAGGCCCTTTCCCCACCGAGACCCCCTTCCTCCAACAGAAGACCCAGCAGCAAAAACTCTGCCAATTCCAGGCTGCATACAGCCCCCCCTCCCCCCTACTCCTGTGAACTTGATGGTTACAATCCTTGGGCAATCTGCTGTTGTAAAATCCACATAATACAAATGGTAAAACAGAATGAAGCAGCCAATAATAATGGAACACTGGGACTCGCAACCTCCTGCAGTGCTGTAATCTTCAACCACAGCCAAAAGCTTAAGATTCTTCTTCGTTCAAATCCCTCTTCAACAACCCTCCTCACAGTAGATCAGTCCAAGAACAGTGGCCTCCGGGAACTAATACGGGCAGGCAAAATGCTCGTTCTCTCCCGTAGCTGTCTCCAAATAAGTGTACTTGCGGCTAAAGATTTGCTGGAATCCATCAAATGGAGATGCAACTGCAACGGTTCTAGCACTCCCTAAAACCAACTCTGCCAAAGTAGAGAAGGCATTGCAGCGTCAATGCAAACTTGTCTGTCTTAGAGCTAGACTGCAGAATGCAGTCTGCCACACTACAACCAGACCAAGCACGCCAAGACCCCCATAGAAGTTTCGTAAATACCACCAGAAAAGTAAATTAAAGAATCAGAAAACATACAACCTGAGTGCGCTCATTCCCCTAGTCTGCCTACTTCTTCTAATTCTGTCTCCCTAACTAACCGAACAAGGCAGAAAGCAAATAAACAGCTTGATTTAAAATGTAACAAAATTTAACAAAATAATGAAACAGGTAAAAGCAGGTGCAATAAAAGCGAGTGAAATAAAACAATAAAACAACAGAGAGCTAGCGTTCTGGCTGGCTCATAGCAGCCGCCATCTCGCGCCTTTCCAAAGATCAAAGTGCTGAACATATAATTCAATAAAACACCCACAAATAAATAACACCTCCACCAAACATATCCATATCTAGTTCACCAAATTCTTCCTAGTTTCACCTTCCTCCTCAGTTTGAAAACCCATGGTGGAGAAGAGCTGCTTCATAATGTTGAAAAAGGAGGGATCCTCCGTGGGGAACCTGGGAGTGTGCTTGACAGACTCCTCACTCCTGGAGGAGATACGGGACCTGTCAGAGGACTCCACATCAATGTCTAACTCCTCATCCTCTTCCTCAGGGAGGATGAAATCAGAATAGTATTCCTCTTCGACCTTGGCCTGCTCCAAAGCAGGGACCGATGAACAGAGTACTGATGACTCACTGGAGGGCGCGAGGCGAGTGGGTTGCACTGGCATCAACATGGAAGCAGCACCCAACGGTGCAGGCAATGACAGCCCAGGTCATGAAACTAGCAACTGAATGACAGATTTGGTATCAGAGGTAAGTATATCATTAAGGATGATGGCAGGTGTTGATGGAGGGGGCATGCAGCCCTGGTCTGATGACAAACTGTTAATTGCAAAGGTTATGCCTGTAGTTCAATGGGCAGAGCAACAACATCACTCCCCCATCAGGCTTTAAACGGCCATTCCTCCTGGACTGCTTCAGGATTCGTTTCTTCATTGCAGCTGGAGGTTAGGCTCTCCGTGCTGCCCTTCCCGTCTCTCCAGTTTCTATCACCGTTGCTTGTTCCCCTTCCCTTCATTCTCCTGTGTGGCTGCTGCGGCTGGTACTCCTCATTTCTTCCCATTGTTTTTTAGCCTTCCGTCTGCCCTGTTCATCTCATAGCTCTCTCCTTCCTTCACATGTGCCCCCCCTCCAATTTCATTTTCTTTCCTGTTCCAGCCTGCCCATTCTCTCTGGTGTCTCCTCAGCACTCGCATTCCGGCCGCCGCCTCCGTTCTGTGCCTGGCCCTGTGTCACTGCCGGCACTCTTGCATGATGTCACACGCACGGCCAACTTCCCCGTTCACTCTTCCTACCATCCGTTCTCCCTATCCTCCTTTCTCCCAACTGGTTTCATCCTCTGCAGCTCTGTCTTGCCCTGGAGCCTTTCTGCATTCCCTCGCACTGAATCTCGTGTCAGCTGGTGCAGGTTCCTCCAGTTACAGAGCAATGCTTCTTCTCTCAGTGGCAGCAGCTCATACTGACTCCTTACCAGGCTTCTCTGGTTGGTCTGCTGGTCATCTGTTCTCATTCCAGGTCAGTGCTGCACTCTAGCTGCCGTGGCAGGCGGCTTTCCCTGCTAGGGTTTCCTAGCTGCAGTACTCCTCAGTTCGTGCTTCTTGGCGGCCATGGGTTTTGCATTGCCTGTGGTTTTCACTCAAATATTTGCTCTTGCTCCACACGAGTTTCCTGGTGTTCTTGGTGCTTCTGGACTCACAGACCATTGAGTCGCTGAGCTGGGTTGGCAGCCACCTTCTTCGTCACTGACTGTATGGGACCCACATCATCTTTCCCTTTTGTGCCCTATGCGACTGCAGTAGCCTTTGCGATGCCTGTTACTCTGTGCCTCTCTGAATTGCTCAAGCAAGGAGTCCTCTGTCCCTGATCTGGGGGCTTGCCTTCCCGACCAGGTCCTTCCCTTAACTCAACCTTGACCCAACCTGTTTTCACCATGGGACGATCGAGTGGCTCTGTCAGCCCGTTTGAGAAGCATGCTCTGTGCCCTCCTCAGGGATTGCTATTTGTCCCCGGCCTGCTCTCTTCCTGGCCCCATTGCCATGGGGCTCTTTCCTTGTCTCCCTGCCACCTCTCCATCATTCCATGGACCTTCCTCCCTGTCCTTGGTGGGGGTCTTCTTGCATACTCCTTCTGATCCTTCGGTCTCCATCCCTATCTCTACCTGGGGCATCAAGCGAGGGCTTGCTCCCCTGGCCCCAAGGATGGGAGCTCCTGTCCCTGACATCGTTCTCTACTTGCTCCTTCATCACTTCCATCTCGACTTTGCTGTTTCTCCTCCCTACCATTGTACATAGCTCCTAGTTCTGTCTCCCTCATCCATCAGCTACGGGCTTCCCCCCAGCTGTTCTCATCTCCCCCTCCTTTGTATAGCTAGCATTCCTTCTGCCCCCTTGACCCTTGCCTCTTCTCCTTTCTCATCCCTTGCTTCTTTTTGGGGTGTTTTCCTATCCTGCCATCACCCTACCCTCTTTGTATCTTCCTCTTGTCCTAGTCATGCGTTCTGGACCACTCAGCTCATTTATCCAACATCGTACATTTCATACCTCACCTTAACTGTTCCAGCCTCCAAGGCTTTCCTCCTTCATCATGCCTCATCCATTTCATATTTTACCTTACCGTATCGGCCATCATGGCATCACTCCATCACCATACATTGTCTATTTCATATCTCACCATCATCATACTGGCCTTTCCATTCCTCACTTTACACCGTTCAAGCCTTTAGGCATTCAATCCACCATTATTTCTCATTCACTCGTTCTCAACCATTCTGTCCTCCCACATCGACTTCTCCACTCATCGTAGGCTGCGGGCTTCACCATGCTGTCCTCATCTCTCCCCTTCCATCCTTCGTTCCCATTTGACAGTCCATGCCAACCTTCTAAGCTTCCTTCATTCAGCGAACCTCGTATATTTCTCTTGATCCTTCACTCATCCATTCCAACTTCATAGCTCCTTTCTCACTACTCCTGGTAATTTGCACCTCCCCCATCAGCTGCGGGCTTTGCACAGTAGCTCTTGTTCCTACCTTCATCAAGTTCGCTCCACTCCTGATTTGGCTTCTCAATGGACCCGGCTGGCATGCACTCCCATGGTTGCTACTGCGACTTGCCTCCTCCGGACCCTTGTTGGGGTTTCCTCACTCAACACCACCTCTCAGTAGGTCTACTCGGTCATATCGCCTAATCAAGCATACTGTTCATTTGAGTCCTCTGCTACCTCAACTCGACCTGCTCTCCACTTGGAGACATGCCTTACGTGTCCATTACTCCATGGCTCAGGGCTAGCCTGTAGCCAATGGTCTTGCTCTGCACCTACAAAGTCTGCATCTAGAGCATGTGAAGCTCAGAGCGGGTCCTTCTCCTTGGCTCATAGTGAGAATGTGTTCTCTCCAGGTCCTTCAGTAATCCCTCGTTTCGATGACACCTCTGGATGTAGAATTTATAACTTCAAGCTGCGTAGGGTGGGATTCTCATCATCAGGGCGCCTTTGGCTACCTGAACAGGTTTGGAGGCACCCTCTATGCTAGTCTCCTTCAAGACCACCTCTGGTTCACCTGGTATAGGCTCGTGTAGGCTGGCTGAGTGCCTCAGCGGTCTCTTCTCTCCTCCTCTGCTTTTGGGTGCCTAGTTGCAGAGACGTCGCTCGCAACCCACAACAGCATTCTTGTTAGAAGGACAGAGCAAGAGCTTCATCTAAATTGGAATCTTTTCCTCCTCCCTCAATATCAACTTTAAATTGCAGTAGCTGAGCCGTCACTAACCAAAACGTCCTTCAGCCTGGAGGGAAAGCGACCTAGGCCTTGGATCCCCAGGGGTTTCCCCTCAAAAGGTTTTTTTCTCTCTCCTCTGTGCCGATGGTCATAATATTAGTCAGGATTAGTGCTTTCATAGGTTCTGTAGTTAGGTTCCGCTGTTGGATGGAGTCGGATGGTGGCCCCGGCTGTTCCCCCTCTCCTTAGGAAGTCTGCCCTTCTGCATCTTGTCAGATTTCCTTTCGTTCATCGTTCTCATCATATCTCATTCTTCTCCTGTCCTTCCCACCCACATCTATCACATTAATTTCCGATCTTGATATATTCTGCTTTCTCGCCTCATCGATGCTCGACACCCTTTTGGGTATTCTTTTTGGGCTTCTTCCTATGCTACCTTTAGCCAAGGGAATCATTCCTGTGGTACCTACAGGGGTGGAACCCTCCTCTAGGGTTCCTCACTGTCATACCCTATAGGGTGGTATATCCCACGGATAGAGAGGCGAACAGCTACAATGTATCTAAGTCACATATGCATACATCATACCAAGTTGCATAAGCACATTGAATTACAAAGGCTATGCCTGTGGTTCAACAGGTGGAGCAACAACGTCACTCCCCCATCAGGCCTTAAAAGGCCACTCCTCCTGGACTGTTCCAGGATTTGTTTTTTCATTCCCCCACCATCCTCCCCTCCTCCTCCTCCAGCGGCATGACTCTCTTTCTCGTGGGCTTCCTCCTAAACTACCTTTAGCCAAGGGAACTATTCCCGTGGCACCTATGGGGTGGAACCGTCCTCTAGGATTCCTCGCTATCGTACCCCTACAGGGTAGTATATCCCATGGACAGAGAGGTGAACAGCCACAATGTATCTAAGTTTACACAAGCGTACTTCATACCAAGTTGTGTAAGCACTTTGAACTACAGCAGCAGTGGATGGGCCCAGGGCCTGTGGACCTTGAGGCTCAAGAGGTCTCAATGGCAGTGGGGGGGGCAATGACCCAGAGGCCGACAGCCCTATGATGACTGCGAGATGAATCCACCATGAGAGGCTTGGTCGAGAAGAGGCCTGCACGGGGCGAGGTGCCGGCGCTGAAGCAGTAGACGAGGCGATTCCTGGAGAAGAAGAATCCAGCAGGAACTGGGATTGCTGATTGGGAGGATATCCTTAAGCTGCTCCTTGTTCCATTGAGGGTGTTTCCCCGAGGATTTGTCCCAGACGTTGGTGGCCTCAGAGCCTGAAGAAGACGCCGGCAACTGGGTGGGGAGGCTCCAGAGCACCACTGCTCTCTACTGGCTGCCTGTTGCTCCATGAGTAACTTCTGCAAGGCTTTCTTGGGTTGGTGCTGGGTGGTGAGATTAAACTTCAGGAAGGACTCACAGACAAGGACGTTGGGGCTGGGCCCAAGATAGCAGACACAGAGTTCATGCTCGTTGGCAGAGGAGACATTCTTTCCGCAGTGGCAGCAATGGAAAAAAAATGACAAAGGCGTAGTTCTTGACACACAAAGGACAAAAGAATCACTTTAAACTAAAGTGATTCAAAGGTAGTTGGCAGTCGAACTGAGCAACGAAGCTTTCGTGAGTCCATGCGCAAATGGTGGATGGAGGAAAGAACTGAGGAGGAAGTGGGGCTGCCTGCACTTTTATAGGGTGTGTGATGTCAAGAGCCTGACATCGGCATGGGTGGGCCTAATAGACGGCTGTAGAAAAAGCTCTCCAGGGTGAGGTTATGGCTGAAACAAAGCCTGGCCTTTTCTTTTTTTTGCTTCTATTTTTATCCTCCCAGGGCCACTGATCTGCCTACCTGCCACGTCCTGGCTTCACCCACAGGTCTGTCCGGCCGCCGTCCCCTTGAACTACCCCCTGGCGACCTCATTAGGCCCCGTGGCTACCCCGACGGCTTGCCCCCCGAGGCGGTGGGGAGCACTTCCCTCGAGCTCAACCCACCCATTCCGGATCCAGTAATGCCACGCACCCAGGTGCCGGACAGTCCCAGCGTGGAGACGGCCATCATGACGCCACAACTAGTGCCCTCCTTTTTCCCACTTTTTACCCCTGAGCGGCAGGCATACACTGGCAGCCAATGGCCATGGCGTCGCGTAGCGTCCGCCCCGTTCTGGCCAGGCGTCTGCCTCCGGCTGTGCTTGTGCTCCCAGCAGCGGAAGTACCTCAGTCTCCACGGGGTCTCTCCTGCGCGGGATGCCCCTGGATCCCCAGGGAGAGAGGCTGTCCTCCACGGACTGGAGTCCTACTCCCTCCCTGCCGACCCCCAGCACCCGGGCTCATTCCCGAACCCGGGTCGCTGGCGTGACGCGAGGTGTGGCGTCCAACGCCTCAACCCTCAGCGCCACCAGGCCGGCCAAAGCCTGGCCTTTTCAAAAGAAAACTACGCTCTCACCTTATAGCACTCAGTGGCTGTGACTGCACTACCTAATAGGACATGGTGTGTCAATGATAATTTATATAGCCCATGCTCTTCCACCTTGCCCACTAGTACCTGGCACCTCCCCCTTTCCACCAACTTCCCCATCCTACTTCTTTTATCATAATATACCCACTTCCTCCCTCCTATTCCCTCTCTACCTTCCACTTGCCCTGGACGATGCCACTAGGCAGATATACCTCACCTGCTTTAGTTCACCTTTTTTTCTCCATGACCCTCTCCTCTTGGGCACTTCTCCTTGCCCTCTTCATCCACTTTGTTCATATTATCTTTACTGTTAGTCACACATACTCCCAAGTACAACACGTATTTTGTTTACTCATGTAGAAATGTTCTATTCCACCTTCCCTTGAAGCACTACGTAGTAATGTTCTATTCCACTCTTCTTATGTACTGTTGTTCAACATCCACTTGTGCACTGTTGTTTTTTTTGATACTCTTATGTCAGCATTTGCCCGTATTGGTCCCTCTGTATTATAACTTCTCTGTTACCTTACAAAAGCATTGTTTGTTGTTGTTACCTTATGTATGTTTCTTATGTAACCGTACCCAAATGATGTGGAACCTTTGTAAAACGAGCTTCAAACTCAAAGGTATTGCAATCTGGGAAATAATAATAAATAAAAAGCTTCTGTGGGATCCTGACGCCCAATGGCTGACTTTCACAGGTATGACTTGATGACAGAGATATCCCCGAAGATCTCCAAAAAGTACAGTTATGTAAGAACTTACCGTAACAGTAGATCTTCGAGAGATGCTCTTGCAGTAGGTAATTACATATAGGACTGACCCGGCAGGTGTCAGGACCCTATGGAAAAATTTATAGCTAGCAGTCTCTGGCGGGGGACCGCCCCCACGTCAGGTGACTGATGGCATCTGATGTCAGTATAAAGGGGCAGTCCCCCATGCCCGCCTTCCAGTTATTTCCTGCCAAATGCCAAAAAAGGCAAGACGAGAGAAAAGTGGTTATTTCTCTTCCTGGAAAAGGAGCTGAAAAAGTCAAGGGGGATGGAGGGCGGGAAGGCATTACCTACTGCAAGAGCCTCTCTCGAAGATCTACTGTTACGGTGAGTTCTTACGCAACTGTACTATCTTACTTCTAGAGGGCTCTTACAGTATGTAATTACATACAGGACTGAATCCCAAGCAGTATGGAGAAAAGAAAAGCACTCAGGAGGAGGAAAACTAACCAACCAATGGAACCTCCAACTGTATGGGTCTCAAGAAAGAAGACCTTGCAGTACAGCCAACCCAAAGCCTGCTCTACGGTGAGAGGCAATATCCAAACTGTAGTGTTTCGTAAAGGTATGGACAGAAGTCCAGGTCACAGCTGCACAGATATCTGCCACTGACACATTCTTGAAACAGGCAGCAGAGGCGGCTACTCCTCTGGTGCAGTGTCCCCTGACTTGACTCGGCACAGTCTTCTTTGTACTTGTCATAACACAAGGTGATACAATGAGCAAACCACTTTGATAGGCATTGCTTGGAAGCTACATTGCCCTCTCTTTTGTGAGCAAAAGAGGCAAAAGCTGATCAGATTTCCTGAGATCCTTAGACCTAGTGGTATAGTATCTCAGTATCCTATGGACATCCAAAGTATGCAAGAGGTACTCCCCTTGATTGGAGTGTTGCGTAAAGAGAGCAGGTAGCTCAATGGATTGATTCAGCGTGGATTCCACTACCATCTTAGGGAGAAACTTAGGGTTGGTGCGCATAGCCACATGTTCCTTGTGAAAAATTAAATAAGGGATTTTGCACATCAGGGCCTGAAGCTTGGAAATTCATCGAGCTGAAGTAATGGCCACTGGGAAGAGAGTCTTCCAAGAGAGGAAATTCAAGTCTGCGGAAGCTGCCGGTTCAAACGGAGGCAGAGTAAGCTTCTCGAGAACAAAGTTCAGATCTCAAGGAGCAGCAGGACTGCAGATGGGGGGGTCTCAAATGGAGAATCTCTCTGAGGAAAGTCTTAGAGACTTCCAACTGTGCAAAAGTCCTGTCTCCAAAAGGGATGTGGTAAGCTGAGATAGCCGCCATGTGGACCTTCAAAGAGGAATGGCTGGGACCCAGGTTAAAGAGATGACGCACGTAGTCCAGGACTTTCTCGACAGGGCAAGAGAAAGGCTCAAAGTCCTTTTAAAAGGCCCAAATTGAAAATCGTTTCCACTTCATGGCATAGGTGGACCTAGTGGAAGGTTTTCTGGCCTCCACCAGAATATATGCGACGAGCGGAGAAACACCAAACCGGGCTTGAGCTACGTCTGCAGGAGCCACACATGCAACTGAAGGGATTTGAGACCTGGATGAACCAGGGTCCCCTGATCCTGGGTCAGCAAGTGCTGTGACAGAGGAAGAGAAAGCGGAGGTTCATCTGAAAATTGTTGCAGAAGAGAGAACCAAACTTGCCTGGGCCAGAATGGAGCGATGAGGATCATCCGGGCTCCTTCTGTACTGAGTTTGTGTAAGACCCTCAGAATTAAGGGAATTGGAGGGAAGACACAGACAAATCTGTCCCTCTAGTCGAGAGACAGAGTGTCCTGCCAGAAAATGCCTCACCCTGAAGTGAGCGAGCAGAAGGCGGGAAGTTTTGCGTTTTGAGGTGACGCGAACAGGTCTACCTGAGGAGTTCCCCAGAGCAGGAAGATGTCGTCTACTACCTCTTTATCCAGTTCCCACTCGTGGGCTTTGGCTGAAGACCGAATGAGGTGGTCTGGTAGCGTACTTTCTACTCCCGGAACATGAACTGCCATCAGGTGAAGGTTGTGCAGGACAGCCCAACTCCAAACTCTCATTGCTTCCCTGCACAGAGGGTAGGAAAAAGTTCCTCCCTGCTTGTTGATGTACCAGACTACGCACATGTCGTCCATCTGGATTGTTGGATGACCGGGAAGAATGAAAGAGAGCAAAGCCTAGAGACCATACAAAATGGCTCTGAGCTCGAGCACATTTATATTTGTAATGTGTGTGTGTGTGTGTGTGTGTGTGTGTGTGTATATATATATATATATATACACACACATATATATATATATATATATATACACACATATGTATATTTTCCCAATCTCTATAGTACTCTCAGGATTTCAAGATGGTCGTTGGGCTGTGCGTGACACTGGCTGCAGAGTTGTGATCTGCAGTATGTTTTCGATTTTTTTGTTTTAGAGTTTTATTTAGCTCGTTTCGCTTGTTTAGTTCGTTTGAGCGTTTACGTTTTGTATTTTGTTTCGTTCAATTCTTTCCCCAAATTGGTTGAAGGACACTTGCTATTTGTGGAGTGAGAGGAGGAGCATGCTTCTGGTCCGGTGACGGATTTCAACCCCAGAAAACTCTATTAAACCAACTTTGAGTTGTTGGTCTCTAGAGTGTGAGGCTCCGCTTTGCTGTCACTGTATTGGGGGACGTGCAGCGGAGTGTGGAGTTCCTTGCCCTGTTGGTCCAACCATTTGGGCTGAAATTCTTTTGGGTCCCGCTGGGATTTAGTTGGGACAAAGAGAGAGGAGAGGGCGCCCCTGTGGCTGGTGCTCCATTGCTGAAGCCGACACGGAGGTGGACGCAGAGCGGATTGAGGGCTCGTGGTCTTGAGAATTTCTGCAGGATGCTGTTTTTTCCCCCTGGACTGAGGTGCTCTGTCTTTGTGTTGGATTTGAGCCGGGGAATAATTAGACTGTTGATTCCTGGAGGCTGTGATTTTTATGAAGACAAATTCAAGAAAGCCTGTGCCCTGTGACTTTGGGAAAGAGTGAGGGATTTGTTAAATCTGTTGTGGATTTCTAGGTGAATGTGACTTTTCCTTAAGGTCGATTTGGTGTGCGCCCTCCTGTTGGGCCTCACCTGATTTGTGGTACGAAGGGGGCATTTGGGAGCCTTTAGTCAAGGAATTGACTGGGGGTCTGTGCCCCCTAGACCCCCAAGTTGGGCCACTGTCGTGGCCTGATTTTGGGTGTTGTATTAGTCCACTTTATTACATGTGTGGTTGCCCAGCTGGGGGTAAAGGGCCTTATTCAAATCGTGGATGGGCCTGCCTGATTTCTGGATTTGGATTCTGGATACCCTCTGAAATTATCTGTATGTTTTTGTTGACTTCAAACCTGCGGATAAATCTGTTTCTGTGCCTGGCAATCTGAAGACTTTTTATTTTGGACATTCGAGGTGGTGAGAGGACCTTGTGTCCATTAATTTAATTTGGACTGTACCCTTTCCCTGGGTCGTGAAAGGACTTGGGGGGGAAGGGACACGTTATTTATTTGTTTAAATAGTTTATGATCTGTTATAATTTTTATATCTTGCAGTGAGAGTGCTAAAGTATTTTTTTTTCCTTCTCTCTCCTTGGCTGTGAGAGAGCTAAGGGGGGAGGGGGTAAATAATTTTCTTTTATTTTTTTGGTTGTAGGGGTGATGAGAGAACCTTACCTTTATATTTATATTTATTTATATATTTTATTTTTTAGTTTGTTTTTATTTTATTTTTATTTTATTTGTGAGTCTTCATGTCCAGTCCAGACTCGGTTTTCTGTGAGGTGAGGCTTTTTTTGTTTATTTGATTTTGTTTATTTATGTTGGCTATGCCTGGGATTATTTGGTTAATTTTATGCTGTTAAAACTGATTATTTTAGTGTTTAGGGTTTATTGTTTTGTTTTATTTTGTTTAGCAGCGACATGTGCTGGCCTTCAGTCCCCACGGTGGTGCGTTATTCATCCTCCTCTCTTTGCGCCCTCCACCCTTTTTATACTCCTCCCCTAAAATTTGATACTTACCAGTGCTATAGAGCATTGGGAATTGTTCGTAGGAGAGTGAGGAGGGCGTGGGTGTGCGAACAGGAGAGGATGAATGAGGGGGGCCACCGTATCGGGGTTATTAAGTCCAGAAGTTGTCCTGGGGTGAAATGGAACCCAGATCGTGGTTTACCATGTCTGGTGCCCATACCCAAGGGCACTACTGAATTTAGTAGGCAGATAGGCCTGACACCCTCCAAGGTTCGTCCAACTCGGGGCGGTGTTATGCAATGCCAGGTCCATCAGGAATAAGACTGTCATTATTGCCGATCTTGTTGGCTCGGCTGACTTGGCTTGCATCACCGAGACCTGGCTGGATGAAAATTCAGGCCCCACATTGGAGGCCATGACTCCAGCCAGGTACTCGGTGGTACACTGCCCGAGATTGGACCTTGGCGGGGGGGAGCAGTCTGTTTCAAGACTGAACTGAGCCTCACGAATGTGGCAGTGGGTGAGGCCGAGTCCTTTGAATGCACATTTCTAGCGGGTGTAGGTGTTCGAATCATTCTCATCTACCGTCCACCCAGAGATGGGAAACGCTTCTTACAGGAAGTAGCAGACTTCATTGTTGACATGTCGTTTGAGTCGCCCAGATTGACGGTTCTGGGTGACTTCAATGCCTGGGTCAATGATGAACTCTAGCAATTTGGTAATCACTTCCTCCAATTAGTGTCTTCTTTGGGCCTCACACAGGTAATTTCCACTGCTACTCATAAATCTGGGCACTCTCTGGACTTAGTCTTCCTCTTAGGGATTGATGCATCCGACGTGGGGGTGGAACCAGGCGCCTGGTCAGACTACACCATGAGGTTCAATTTTTGCACCCCCCGAGAAGGTCTTCTCCTGTAGAGATGGTCAGGTACCGCCCATTACAGAATATTATTTCCTAAGGCCTTGTGGTGGTCCTTGACCTATCATTGCCCGTGTTGGCGAGCAGTAACCAGAGACGCTGGTGTCGGCCTATAATGCAGCCGTTACGGCGGCCCTGGATCTTATTGCTCCTGTTCGTGAGTGCCCCTCATCCCTTCACCCCAGGTCCCCTTGGTTCAATGGGATATTGAGGGAGATGCAGATGCAGAGACAGGGGCGAAGGTTAGAGCAATGTTGGCGCATGTCCACCCTTGAAGTCGACCACCTTAGATTGATGGAACATTATTCTATCAATCTGAAATCACCCATAAGAAGGCAGAATTCCTGGCCAGGGAGATTGCAGTTGCTCGGAATCGACCGGCTCAGCTGTTTCGGACTGTAGACAAACTGTGCAACCCAGCCTGTCTGCAAGTTCGAAAAGCCTTTTCGCAATTAAAGTGTGAGGAGCTCGCTCATTACTTTGCAACTAAAGTGGCCAACATCAGGGCAGACTTGTGCCCGGCAATCTCTAAGGGTGATGCTGTAGAACAGTGTGAGTTCACAGTACCCAAATTCTCTTGGAGTTCCTTTGGTCGACCTGATTTCGTGGATATTATGAAGATCATCCATAGTGTGCATCCCACAAGCTGTAGTTTGGATCCTTGACCGACTCCCCTAATTTTGGGCTGTACTGATATCATCGGTCCAGTCCTGGTGCAAATAGTCTGGTGCTCCCTGGAGCCAGGTGCGTTTCCTAGCTTCCTGAAAGAGGTGGTGGTGGCACCTCTCTTGAAGAAAGCTACCTTGGACCCAGACTGTTTCTCAAACTACAGACCTATCTCTAACCTTCCCTTTATTAGGAAGGTTATTGAGAAGGTAGTGGCAGCCCAGTTGGAAGACCATTTAACCATCCATAACATCTACGAATCCTTCCAATCCGGTTTTCGTAAAAGACATAGCACCAAGACTGCGCTGGTTCAGGTGCTTAATGACCTTCTGAGGGCGAGAGATCAGAAGAGACGTTCCATTCTGGTTCTCCTTGATCTCTCGTCAGTTTCTGACAGTGTGGATCACCTGGTGTTCATAGCACGCCTGAGGCAAATTTGTGGAATGTCAGGAATTTTTTTACAATGGTTCACCTCATTCCTCACTGGGAGATCACAAAGAGTTGTGTCGGGAGTTTTTTCCTCTGGCCCAACTCCACTGTTGTGTGGGGTGCCTCAGGGTTCCGTGCTATCACCCATGTTATTTGCGGTGTACATGATGCCCCTCGGAGACATTATAAGATGGTATGGGCTGAGGTTTCACTGCTATGCAGATGATACCCAGCTATACCTGTCTTTTGCACCCGACCAGGATGGAGCTCTCACAGTGTTTAACAACCGCCTGGAAGAAATCCAGGATTGGATGGATTCTAGTTGGTTAAAGTTGAACTCAGAGAAGACAGAGGTCCTGGTTGTGGACCTGGGTTGTCAGATAGAGAAGCCGCGTAGTGGCACGCCCTCTGGAATTTTTCTTGGTGGCGTGTCACTCCCGACCTCTGAACGGGTGCGTAGCCTTGGGATTGTCTTAGACGTCAGGCTGACCTTACAGTCTCAAGTGTCGGCCATTGTCAGGACTTCCTTTTACCATCTTAGGAGTATCGCCAGGGTTAGGCACCTTGTTCCGTCTGACTCTTTGCCAACGTTGGTCCATGCCTTTGTGTCCTTGCACTTGGACTACTGCAACGCCCTGTACTTTGGGCTTTCTGGGACTGAAATCCGTCGCCTACAGCTGGTGCAGAACGCAGCAGCCTGGGTTTTGACTGGGACAAGTAGGTTCTGTCATATTACCCCGATGCTGCGCGAACTGCACAGGCTTCCTACATGGTGGCGGATCACCTTTAAAGTCATTTTACTGACTTTTAAAGCCCTTCACGATCAGGGTCCGGCCTATCTGAAAGAACTCCTGTGCCTTACTACCCCGGCCGATCACTCCGTTCGGCCGACGAAGGGTTGTTAGAGATTCCAAGAGTGAGTTTAAAAATCTTCTGGCAACAGAACATTTTCTTATGCTGCACCCACTCTTTGGAATTCTCTACCACGCCAGTTACGGGAGTGCACCTCCGTGGAGGAATTCAAGAATAACTTGAAAACTTATCTCTGGCGAATGGCCTTCTTGGATGGTTATTCATTGTGTAATTGTTACTGTGTTGAGATCTTACTTCATATTTTATTAATTGATTTTAATGTTTGATGTTATTATGCTATGATTTTATTTATATGTATTATTGGATTTATATTTGATGTTATTGTTTTAATGTGTTCAGCGTCTTGGTAAGTCAAAAGGCGTTTTATAAATAAATTTGTTATTATTATTATTATTATTATTATTTATATGAAGTCTGCTCGAGTCTGAACCAGGATCCCTGAGTCCTGTGAGACCCTAGATGGGCTCCCCAGCCCTCTCCTGAGGCGTCTTTTGTCAATGTTTGGGGGGGGGAGTTCGATATAGAAGGGAACTCCCCGGCAAAGGTTCTCTTTCACAATCCACCATTGCAAGTCCCTGATCATGGGATCATAGACTAGAACCTCCTGGTCTAGGTTGTCCAGTGTCTGGTCCCATTGAGACTGGAGCACCCACTGAGAGATCCTCATATGAAGCCGAGCGCAAGGGACTGTCGGGATAGCAGCCGCCATGAGCCCAAGGAGGCGAAGAGCTGACCCGGCACTGACCTTTCTGTGACTGAACAACAGACTTGCTTGAGCCTGGAGGGTGTCCACCCTGTCCTGAGGCAGAAATTTCTTGCCGATAGCTGTGTCCAAGATCACCCCGATGAACTGAAGTCTTTGCCAAGGGACCAGATGGGACTTGACCTGGCTGATGGTGATACCCAGACTGGTGAAAACCAGCAGGGTAAGGGAAAGAGAGCATAGAAGTTCCTCCCTAGATGGGGCCGCCAGGAGCTAGTCGTCCAGGTACAGGGATACCTGCACTCCCTGGGTACGCAGGTGGGCCGCTACCACTGAAAGACATTTGGTAAACACTCAGGGAGTTGAGGAAAGACCAAATGGGAGGGCCTTGAATTGGCAATGGTCCCCCTGAAATGAAAACCGAAGGAATTTGTGGTGGGAAGGGTGGATGGGGATGTGCAGGTAGGCATCCTGTATATCCAAAGCGCACAGCCACTGTCGCTGCAGAAGAAGTGGCATAAGGCTCTGCAGTGAGAGCATTCTGAAGCATTTGTACTCCATGAACATGTTCAGGGAGCTGAGGTCTAGAATAGGCCTCACATCTCCAGCCTTCTTTGGAACTAGGAAGAAATGGGAATAGTAACCTGTCCCCTAAAGATGGGTTGGGACTGGCTCTATCGCCATCTTCAAGAAAAGGGAGGAAATTTCTTCCAGGACCAGAGGAAGATATTCCGGGGAGTAAGACGACTTGGGGGGAGTCTTCTGGGTGGTTTCTGAAGAAACTCGATTGAGTGTCCTGCTGCTATCAGTTGGAGCACCCAAGCATCTGATGTAATCCTCTCCCAACCCGGTAGATGGAAGGAGAACCTCCCTCCTACTGGTTCCTCTGGAGTGTCCAGAGGCTGTGGGAGAGGGAAGGAGTCCGAAGGTGAGGGGCAACGCAGTGGCCGAGGCTCCCGCAGGTTTTTTGGGTGGGGGAGTCTTGGTTGCTGGAGGGGCCCGATGTTTGTTGGCTCGCTTGCCCTGAGGTTTCACTTTAGGTCAAGAACGTCTGCAAAAAGGGCTACGCTGTCCCTGAGGGGGCCTGTACAGAGAGTTGACCGACTTAAGTGCAGTACCCTTCTCCTGCAGGTCAGTGAAGATGTCTTTTACATCGCCGCCAAACAACACCGAACCCCTGAAGGGCACACCCTGAATAGCGGATTGCACTTCAGGCACCAATCCTGACACCCGGAGCCAGGCATGATGCTGAAGACCTATGACAAAAGCCGAACTCCAACCAGCTGCGTCCACTGCATGTGCCGACTTTCCAAACGAGCAGATTGGACAAGATCAGCCACTTCCTGATTGGTCTGAGATTCAGGAAGGGAGTCCAATTTTGATTCCACCTGACTCAGGATCATCTTCTGGTAGTCCCCCATATGTGCGACATAGTTCAGGGCCCTAATCCCCAGGGTGGAAGAAGCGTACACCTTCTTTCCATACTGGTCCAGAAGTCGGGATTCCTTGTCAGGTGGAGACGAGCTGAGATGTTTTGGGTTGGCAGAACGGCCGTGTCGGCCTCGGGGTGTGTATTCAAAGAATCTACACCCTCAGGACCCTGGTATAGCTGGGCTGCCTCGGAAGGGGGGGATAACGTGGATGGTTGCTTCCAAATAGTGGAAACAAGGTCCACGTGAGGTTCAATCCAGGGTGGAATCAATGTTGGAGCAGACTCGGGCAGATCCAAGAGGGCAGCGAGCTTCTTACGCTGTGGATCTGGCTCCAGAGATTGCCACTGATGAACTTCCTGGATCTTTCCCAGTAACTCCAAAAAGGAAGGATCCTCCAGAGGAGATTTCGGAGGAGTTCTCAGCCTGGGACAATCTGGAGTATGTGGCTCGTCATCAAGATTGGAGCATCCCCCCTGAGTCTGAGTAAGAGGTCTCCGATGAAGAGAAGAAAGACTCCTCCTGACGTGGCGGAGGAATGGTCCCCTTGAGAAGCCCTCGGGGAAGCATGTCCTCCCCACCCCCGGTGCCCAAGGGTTTGCCTCTGGTGTTGGGTAAGGGGGAGTGAGTCTCCCATCTCCGGCATAGGGGATCCTGTGCAGGGTCTGGTGCCAGCAGACGGCTCTTCACCTCCTTGGTGAGCTGAGCCATGTCCTCAGCCCACCAGGCAGCCAGAGTCTCCTTCAAATCCACCGGCGGCTGTGGTGGGGGCGGTGGAGGAGAGGGAGGAGGGGAATATGGATACTGAGGGTATCCGTAAGCCGAGTATTCATAACCCGTACTGCGGCGCTGGATAAAGAGGTGCCGGTTACTGCGGTCCCATGTAGGACGGCACCGGATTAAGCGGGGTCGGATATCCAGGTGCCAGGGGCTCTGACGAAGCAGAAAGCCCTGGAAAAGACCCAGCAGGCAGGCCAGGTAAAGGTGGCCCCATGGGCATCGTGCCCGGCACTGGAGCGGCATCCGGCAAAGGGATGTCAGCTGGCGTTGGGGCCAGAGTCAGGGGGTCCAGTCCTGTAGGAGGGAGCCCCGACGTCAGTGTGCCTAACTCCTCCATGTTGACCAGGGATGGAGGGTTAAAATCCCTGGGGTCCCGCAGAGGGGATGCGGGAGCCTCGGCAGGCAGTGGCAAGCACTGTGGTAAGCCTGGGACATTGGACTGGTCCAAGGGGTCAGAGGTAGGCTCTTTCGCTGGGCCATTTGTCAGAGGGGCCAACATCCGGCTTACCAACAGGATCCGGAAGGGCGTCGGAGGAGCCGGCGTCCGATTTATCGGAACCTAGGCCTGATGAGGGTTGCGTTGGGGAAGCGACATTGGCGGGTGTGCGAGGGACCGTGCACCCCCCCAAAGGAGCAGGCATCTTATCGGCCCCCCGGGCAGACACTGGAAGCACCGGCGTCCAGCTTAACGGACCCGCTCAACCCAGAGGGCCCTCATGGTAGCGGCCTTCCCGAGCGCAGCCTCTGCCCCGGAGGCACCTCGAGGCCGAGCCCGACGGGAGGGCGACGCCGTCTTGGACACTGCCAAGATGGCCGACAAGGAACGGTCCCCCGGAGTGGACATTACTTTGAGAACAGCGACTCCGGCCAGAGTCGCGGAAGCCGTGGAGGTGGAGTCCCGGTCCAGGTGCTTCTCTTTCTTTTTCTTATGGCCTTCAGGGGACGTGGAAGCCTGCCTTAATTTCTTCAGCTCCTTCTCCATGGAAGACGTCTTGTTCTTCAAAACATGGGTCACCAGGGACTGCTGCCTCCGTTTTCGGGTGACTGAGTTGAACTGCTGGCACTTCTCCACAGGGTGGTCCGGGCCTAAGCAGAAGAGGCACAGGGAGTGAACGTCCTTATGCGGCAGCTGGGAACCGCATGAGTCGCACTTGTTCTCATGTGATTCAGAGATCATCAGGGACAACATACATGGCCGTTACGTGAGAAAAAACAAGAAAAACGGTTGATAAATTCAGTAAACTAGACCGACGTAAGACTGACGAGCGAAGGAACTTTACCGCAAGGCACTTTCACAAGTTGATGGCAGGAAAGAATTGGAAGGCGGGCGTGGGGGACCGCCCCTTTGTACTGACGTCACATGACGTCAGTCACCTGACATGGGGGCGGTCCCCTGCCAGAGACTGCTAGCTAGAAATTTTTCTGTGGGGTCCTGATGCCTGCTGGGTCAGTCCTATATGAAAATACCTACTGTAAGAGCCCTCTTAAAGTAAGATCCCATGTTGTAGTGGGTCAATACCTGGTACTTACCAAGATAGGAAAACAACTGGCCTTACACCTGTACACCAACCCGTGAACCTCTGGAAGGGTTATTCACTAGCTCATTGCATTTGAGGGGTGGTTCCAAGAGATTAATGATAGTGAACATGGTTCCGCTCCACCAGGGAGGCCATATGGAGGAACTGGGAAATTACAGACCTCTCAGTGTTACCTCCATTGTAGGTAGACTGATGGAGACACTAGTCAAAGAGAACCTGGTGACCTAAATGGAAAGCAATAGGCTCCAGGATGATAAACACTACAGGTTTGTGGCAGGGAGGTCTTGTCAGACCAATCTGATAGTATTCTTTGAGTGGGTTATAAGGGTGCTGGATAAGGGATAAGCAGTATATAGATTTTTCTTTCACTTCAATGAGGCATTCAATTCAGTGCCACACAGAAGGCTGCTGAAGAAGTTAAAGAATCTGGGAGCATCAAAGGACCTAGTTAGAAGGGTGGGAAGTTGGTTGGAGGAGATAGCAGAGGGTGGTCATAATCGGGGTCAACTCAATGGAGAGGACGGTCATGAGTGGGTACTACAGGGGTCAATTCTGGGACCAGTCCTTTTCAATATCAGTGACATAGGGAAGGAATATAGGGTAAGAAGTATCTCTTCACAGATGTCACTGAGCTCTACAGCATGGTAGACAGTGAGGATGGAGTAAAGGAGTTGTAGAGAGACCTGTAAAGATTAGTAGAATGGTCTAAGGTTTGGCAGTTGAAATACAATGCCAAAAGTGTAAGGTGATGCACATAAGGAATAATCCCAGGATGGAATATTGGATGGGAGGGTTAGGTTGACTCCTACCTCAGAGGAATGGGACCTGGGAGTCATCATAAGTAACTCCCTAAAACAATCTAGCCAATTCAACAAGGCCTACAGCAAGGCAACTGTGTACTGGGACTCTGGGAGGGGTTTCAACAGCAATAGGAAAAATACAATCTCTCTATAGATTACTGGTGAGACTCCATCTGGAATATTGTGCCCAGTTCTGGAATCCCCACTTGAGGAAAGAAAGAGATAGGCTGGAGAATGTACAGCATAGGGTAACCAAAATGATTTAGGGCTAACTGAGCAGATCCTATGAGGATCAGCTTAGGGTACTAAACATGTACACGCTGGATGCCAGAAGGGAGAGGAGCGATATGGTGAAGACCTTAAAGTTCCTGAAAGGAATGAACAAGGTAAACTGTGACAAACTGGTCAACAGGAACAGCAGGTCAATGACAAGGAGGCATGGGAGGAACCTGACGGGGGTTGATTCAGGAGGAATGTGAGAAAATATTACTTTACAGAGAGAATGGTTGAGCTGTGGAACAGTCTACCACCAGAGGTGGCAGAAGCAAAAAACATAAAACTGGTTCAAGCATGGCTGGGACAGAGTAACGCAGGTAACAGTAAGGCAAGGAGCAAGGAGAGGAGGAGAGGGTGAAACCCCATCTAGGCAATAGGTCACAGAGTAGGGTAGAGTAAAAAAGGTGTAGAAAGGATGGAACAATGGCAATTTTCTGTCAAGTGTCTGTTTCTACACCACCCTTTCCAGGGCCATGGACTGGGGGCAGGACAGAGGTTGGTCATTACATTCATGTACTGTAAATAATGTCTGTGTTATTTAAACCAAACAGAGGAGGTGCAGATGAGCAGCTAATGGAGCAGATACGTCTTCTCTAGCTTCATCCTTCCTGCTTAATTTTTTTACTTCAAACTCGACTTTTAGTTGTATTCCCTGGTCTGTACTATGTTTACTAGCATTCTGAACACCATGGATGACTGTTAAATTCCAGGATGAAACTGCTGAGAAATAATGCTAAAAGCATCAAGAAGAAATCTGGTGCACAGCAGAACACAGACCCTGATACTGTCACACTTTCAGCCACCAACATGACGATTCTCGACCATACTGTCACTGATCAGGTCCTGCCAGCTCTCAAGGCAAGGAAGGGGGAAGTGTCCTCAAGTTTTGAGCAGATATCCTTCCAAAGTTATTGGGAATGTAATTAAAAGGCACAGGAATCAAGATCGAGAGAACCTACTGTGCACTCATGCCTCACCTGCCACTGGATCAGCCGCCCTCACCAGATCATAGTTTTTGATTCACCATTTCGGTGATCGGTAGGCAATACTGGCAGCTTACAGAGCAAAAAAGGAACTGAGTTATGAAGGCAGCCAGCTCTATATATTTCTTCTCCCCGAGACTTCAGGGGAAGTGGTGGGCTTTTGTTGTGGTATTGGATGCTCTCTGACAGCATAACTTGGACTTTATCTTCACATACACAGCCATGGTCCAGGTGAAGACTGATGGAGCTACCTATTCTTTTCACAAGATGGAGAAGGCTCACTGCTTCATAGAGGATTTGAACAAAAAATACAGGGCTGAGTCCTGTGGTGCATTTTTGCTGTGTGAGACACTTTTACTGCTGATTTTAAACCCCTGTCTGGATGGTGCTGTATACACATGGTGCAGCTTCCTCACGTGTATTAGGGTCTGAAGGGACAATATTATTGTCAGACTGTGGACCTTATGGACTTCTTGGACCCTACTACCCCTTGGATGGCTTTCCTTGGATAACAAAGTTATTTTGGTCTGGCTCTGTGCTGCTGGGGAGGTGGGTGCCCTAAACGCAGATACTGTTCCAAAGTGGTGCTGGCCTCATGACAGCCCAGCTTGGTAGCATGATAAACTTTAGATGGACACCTCTCCTCCTCTGCACATGGAGGGACTCGGACTCCACCACTGTTGATGTTTACTTTTGTCTTTGCTGGGGGAGCCGTGGGGCTTTCTGTGGTATGGTAATGTTGGGAGGGATGCAACAGAGACTGCCACTGGTTCTGGCTACTTAAGTAGTGCTTTATGGGGCTGGTGAGATGGGATGTTTGTGGAGTGAATGTCTTCCTTGGTGCTCTGCAAATCCATCAGTCTCCTTTCTAGGAATGCACTACCCCCTCGGGTGACTGTTATTGCTGCTGGCTGTGTGAGGAGGACAGTCCGCACAGGGAGGGGCCAGACCAGTAGGGGCTGAGGTGATCTTCGTGGAGGAGGTACGCTCTCGTGTCACTGCTCTGATGGGTCATCTGGGCCTTGCTTAGATTCCTGGTGCTATTGCCTTGGGGTGGCCCTTATATTACAGGACTAAAGGGGGCCCTTGTATCTTGTAGGGAAGGCTATGCTCAGTGGAGCTGGGGAATCCAACTTTCATGTGTCATCATGCGTCCCACTTTTCTGGCAGGGAGTTTTGCGCCAAAGCAGACTGCCTCACGCTGGAATGCTCCTGCGCATCTCTGCGTGAGGTGGTGACTTGCAGTTATGAGTTCAGGGGCGGCGTCAGGCGGGGGCACACTTCGTTTAGTTTGGTGCCATGAGCTTATATACCACGAGTGATTTATTGAATGATCTCATCTAAGGGCCGTCTGTGTCTGGGGGGGGGGTTTGGTCCAAATGATAAATGGACTTGGGACACCTAACTCCAGACAGAGGGTTGGGCTGGAGGACTGGGGCGGAGAGTGTAGAGGAGGCCTCGTCTCTTCTTGTGAGGGTAGCTGGTGTTGGGGATTACTATGGAATTGCAGTGATTTTCCCAATTTTGTTGGTTTCTTTTTTGGGTACTGACTAGGGTTTGTTAACCAGCCTGCTGAGCGGTTAGATGTCCAGGAGGCTTGGTTATCCCTGTTGTATTCAGATCGTTTTTTTTTTATTGTTAGCAGCACCTTCTCTTGCACAGGAGGAGGGTGTAGGGAGAGAGAGACAGAGAGAGAGAGAGAGAGAGAGAGAGAGAGAAAATATATGCAGTGTGGAATTGATATAGTCTGCATTGATTTATTGCCATGTAGCACTGGAGTCACTCACTGGGTGGTGTGTTATGGCTTTCACTCTGATTTCTACACGTGGTTTAACATGCGGTGGGAGGGGTGGTGGGCTGTATTGTTATAGAATGTTTGTTCTTTCTTGTTGTTGTCTGTTTATCATATTGTGCTCCACTTGTTGACCAGTTCAGTAGATGTTACTGATTTCTGTTGCTCATTTCCAGGACATGCAGTCAGTATGTATGTATGTCATTATGCAGTGCTGCTTTGTGGGGGAGTTCACAGTTGAGGGGGATGGCTAATGCATGGAGTCCCTCATCGATCCTGGTCATGCACTGACTACATTTTAGTGTCTAGTTGGTGGTACTGTAGGGTTAGCCCCATGGATATAAGCCATATAATGGTCTCGGATCATGCTAGAGCTGATCACACTGCATTTAGGGCAGAGGGACAGGCCCGTTGGGGGATGGCATTTCCCAGCTTATATACTCTATAACCAGAAATTTATAAAGCACTTCATTGAAAGCTGGCACTTTTATCTAGAGTCTAATGCACCCACTGCTCCATCCAAAGCGGTTCTTTGGGAGGCTGGGAAAGCCAATATGAGGGTGGTGGTGGTGGTGGTGGTGGTGGCCTATATGGCGGCTCTACACAAAAGGAAAAGGGAAAAACTGCAGCAACAAGAGGATGCTGCCAAGAAGTTGGAGCTGGCTGCTATTGAGAACCCTCAAGAAAATATCTTGCGGGATCTTCAGGTGGCACGCGAAGCAGAGGAAAACCAGGAGCAGTTATAAAATTCGCAAATATCGTTTTATTATCAATAACAGTAAAATAAAAAAATACAAATTGTTCAGTATAACCATTTATGAAGGTGGTACAAACAGAGAAAACAAAGTCCTTTGTCTGAGGGTATCTCTAATTTCAAGTTTCAGTCTCTCCCCCGAGCAAAACATTATTGCTCTTTTTATAACAAGTCTTGGCCTGACAATTAACTTCTTCATCCTGAGCTCGTTAAGGACACATCCTGTTTCTCACAAAATGTTTCACAGTTCATGA
Organism: Neoceratodus forsteri; assembly: GCA_016271365.2. NCBI lineage: Eukaryota > Metazoa > Chordata > Ceratodontiformes > Ceratodontidae > Neoceratodus > Neoceratodus forsteri. The sequence goes on from CM028129.1 coordinate 316,281,996, forward strand.
CAGTTTCTTTGCAGAGCAGGCTTGCAAATAAAACAGTGTCCCAAGCTAACCTCCTACTGACGGCTCTGCAAAAGAGTCTGCAAACAAGCCTGAGAGGAGCTCAAACTGCATCTTAGGTTAACCCCCTAAATTCCAAATAGTTTTTTGCAATCATTTCGACAGTATAACTATATACAGTTTCAAACAAAGGGATCCCAGTTTCACATACAGATTCACATACATTTTATAACCACAAATATGCTAGGGGGGAGAAAAAACAGAAACAGCAAGTGAAGGCAGAAAGATAACGAGAGGCAGAGAAGAAAAACTTACTCACCATAGTAATGTTGCTTCTTCTATTGGAGTCTTGGTGTATTCTGACTATATGCAGTTAGCACCAGCACTTTAACTGCTCCGGAGAGTAAAGGGTTAACTCTATGCCAAGGCATAGAACGTTGAGCTCGAGCTTGGTTTTTAAACGTCTGTCTGTGGTACTCTGAAGTGTAACCGTCAGATTCTTACAAGCACTAAACTAACTAAATCAATAAGTAGAAATTGTTTCTAAAATTTTATGCCAAAGGGCAATAAACAAAGTTTTAGGGTCAAAAGACTCAGGTCAAGAACCCCAAAAAGAATCTAAGCAGGTAGTGAAACAACCAAAATATTCATAATAAAAACCAGAAAAGCCTTAAAAAATAAAGCCATGCCAAGTACAACTCTGGGGTGCAGCACTGTGCCTGCCAAGCCACATCCCGAAACTACTAGGTTCCAGGAGGGGAGGCAGGGAGGGAGGTCAGAATACAGCAAGACTCCATTAGAAGAAACAACATTACTATGGTGACTAATTTTTTTCTTCAAACAACATGAATTCTTGCTGTATTCTGACTATATGCAGACTACCAAGCAGTACCCCCTTGGAGGAGGGAGTCACAGAACCTATTTTGGGAACAGACTCTGCAGCACAGATGTGCCAAACCTAGCATCACTTCTTGACTGAATGTCCAGAGAGTAGTGCTTGGTAAATGTGTGAACAGTTTTCCAGGTGGCTGCTTTACAGACTTCCACTAAGGGTATATCTCTAGCTGCTGCAACCGAAGCAGGTGTACCTCTGGTAGAATGAGCCCTCAGGCCTGAGGGAGGCTCTTTCCCAAGCTTTGAATAGCAGAACTGGATACAGGAGATAATCCACCTGGCAATAGGTCTCTTGGTGGCTGGTTTACCCTTTTCCACTTCTCCATAAGTGAAAAACAACTGAGAACAGTCATTCCTATGGGCCTTAGTGTGTTCTACATAGTAACTAAGAGCCCACTTTACATCAAGACTGTGTAATCTTCTCTACCCAGAGGAAGAATGGTCAGTGAAAAATACAGGCAATGACATAGATTGATTCACATGAAAGTATGACACCACCTTGGGAAGGAACTTTCTGTTGGTTCGAAGGACCACATTATCCCTGTGAAATGAAATGAAGTCAGGTTCTGCTGATAAAGCCTGTAATTCACTGATTCTCCTGGCCGTGGTAATGGCTACCAGAAATACAGTTTTCCAAGTGAAGTACTTCAGCTCAACTGAGGATAGAGGTTCAAAAGGGGGCTGCATAAGCTGTGCAATACAGATATTCAGATGCCAAGAAGGGGTAGGTTCTCGAAAGGGAGGGTTAACATGTACTAGACCCTTGAAAATTTTCTTGAAGACTGGATGAGATGCTAGGGAAGATCCCTTGCCAGCAGAAATGAAGGCAGAAACAGCTGCCAAATGTACCTTGAGAGTAGTAGGCTGGAGGCCTAAACTGTTAAGATGCACCAGATAGTCCAATACAGTGGCAATATCTGTCAGCTCTGGCTGGATATGCCTCTGGAAACACCAAAACCCAAATCATCTCCATTTGGAGTTGTAAGTCTTTCTGGTGGCAGGTTTCCTGCTAACCTTTAAAATGTCCAAGACTGACTGGGAAAGATGCAGGCTTGCATATTCTAGCTCTTCCAAGAGCCAGGCTTTGAGCCTGAGAGTCTGAAGGTTGGGGTAAAGAATCCTCCCCGTGAGGAGGTGAGTAGATTGAACTGTCTGGGAAGACACAGAGGTATTGTCACTGACAGTGATAAGAGCAGAGGGTACCAAGGCTGTCTGGCCTAGTCTGGAGCCACTAGAATCACCTTGTAAGGCTGAGACCTGATCTTGATCAGAACCCTGAAAATCAGAGGAAAAGGAGGAAATGCATACAGAAACCTGCTTGTCCAGTTCAACAAGAGAGCATCCTGAGGGACAGGGCACAGAAGAGGTGGTCTGCAGCAAAAGAGAGGAAGTTGGTGATTTTCTGGGGCTGCAAAGAGATCTATCTCTGGAGTGCCCCACCTTTTGAAAATGACTTGAAGAAATAGAGGGTTCAGGGTCCATTTGTGATGACTCTGAGAAATCCTGCTGAGAGCATCTGCTAGAATGTTGTCCTTCCCTGGGAGGTGCACAGCCATTAAGGAAGCCTGAAGGGAATAAGCTAGAGATCATATTTTCATGGCCTCTGTGCACAAGGCCGAGGACCGAGTGCCTCCCTGCTTCTTGATGTACCACATGGTTGTGGTGTTGTCTGTCCTGATCTGCACCACTTTCCCCTGAATTGTGTTCAAGAATGTCTGAAGTGCTAGAAAGACAGCCCTGAGTTTGAGAAGATTTATATGCAGAAGAGACTCCTGATGAAACCATGTTCCCTGAGCAGTGAGCTGGTCCAAATGAGCTCCCCAATCCAGCAAAGAGGCATCTGTGGTGAGAATCACTGAAGGAGCCTGACTGACAAAGGGGACACCTTGCCGAAGATTGTACTCCTCCAGCCACCACTGGAGGGCCTCAACTAGAGTTTGAGACACTGGAACCAATTTGGAGAGAGGGTCTTTTTTCTGAGACCAATAAGATCTGAGATGAAACTGAATATCTTTCATCTGAAACCTTGCTCCCTGGACCACTGCTGTGGAAGCAGCCATGTGGCCCAGCAACTGCAGAATGTGTCTGGCTGGACGAGAGACTAGAGGACGAAAAGAGGAAGCCAGAGTGACAAGGGACTGAACCCTTGAGAGAGGGAGAAATGCTCTTGCCTGAATAGTGTCTAGCTCCACCCCTATGAAAGTGAGGAGCTCAGCTGGTTCTAGAACAGACATTTCTAGGTTCAGAATGAAACCCAAGGAGTCTAGAAGCTTTTGAGTGACGTCTAGGGCTGACCTGACTTGGTCTGTGGACTGACCCACAATGAGCCAGTCATCCAGGTATGGGAACAGGATACCCTGTCTCCTGAGGAATGCCACCACTACTGCTAGACACTTGGTGAACACCCTTGGAGCAGATGTTAGGCCGAAAGGCATAGGTCTGAATTGGTAATGGCCTGAGGGCAACTCGAATCTGAGGTACTTTCTGTGGGAATGTCTGATAGGCATGTGGAAGTAGGCATCCTTGAGATCCAGGGAGGCTAGCCAGTCTCCTGGTCTTAGAGAGGGAATGATTACTCTCAGAGCTACCATCTTGAATTTTGGTTTTGTTAAGTGTTTGTTCAGGTACCTTAAATCTAGGATGGGTTGCCACTCCCCCGTCTTTTTTGGGGTAAGAAAGTATCTGGAATACAGTTCTTTTCCCCTGTGACAATGAGGTACCCTCTCTACTGCTTACAGAAGCAGAAGAGAGGAGACTTCTGCCTCTAAGGCTTTGTCGCCAAGGGAGAGGGAGGACTGAAGGGCCTTGCTCTCATTTTTGGGAACCTTTTGAAATTGAGAGCAAGTCTCTGGCTCTCTACTTCCAGGACCCATTTGTCTGAAGTAATAGACTCCCAGGCCTGGAAGTAGTGAGCCAACCTGCCCCCTACTGGAACTGGGGAGGCAACCCTGACTGACACCTCAGGGTGTCTGTTTGGCAGGGGGCTTAGACTGCGTGGATGATGGGGTTCTGGTCATCCCACGCCTGCCTCTTCCCCTAAAGAACCCCCTCTGTTGGAAAGAAGAGGAGGAAGCCTGAGCTTGGTAGAAAGGCCTGTGAAAAGGCCTGCCCCTGCCAGCCCTAAATTGCTGCCTTTGAGGAGTGGCCTGCTTTTCCTTGGCTGCAGCACTCCTATATTCATTCATCTTCTTCATGTAGTTCTCTGTTTGCTCTCCAAACAGAGAATTATCAGTTACAGGAAAATCCATGACCTTAGTCTGGGTATCCTGCGAAAGACTGGTACACCTAAGCCAAGCAAACCTCCTCATGGAGAAAGATGTAGCCATGACCCTGGAATGTACATCATTCGAGTCTACAGCAACATGAAACTGCACTTTGGATGCCTCTATACTATCTACAGCCACCTGCTCCAGCTCCTTGGTTAGCTGGGGAGGGGCATTCTTAGCCAGCTCCAGAACCGTATCCTGCAGACATTTCTGGTACCTGGCTGTATGTACCATGTAATTAGATTGCCTGAGCCTAAGGAGGATGCCAAGTACTGTTTCTTTGCCATGGCATCCACTTTCCTGGAATCCTTATCTGGGGGGTGAGATGCCAGTGGGATGTTAGCCTTGTCACAGGCTGCAGCTTGCACTACCCCAACATGGCTGCAATGTGCTGAAAGGAATTCTGTACCAGAAGCTGATAAAGTATACCTCCTGTCCATTCTTTTATCCACAGGAGGAATGGATGTGAGGAACTGCATGATTTTTTGTGTGTTTCCCCAAGGATTTGTGCAAAGGGATAGACACTCTCTTTGATTCTGGAACATTCATCATCTCCACATAATCAGGCTCCTCCTGATCCTGATCAGCCTCTTCCATAGGAAGCTGAAGAGTCTCAGCCACCTTCTTGTAAAATAAGAAGTGGGAAGGGGACTCAGAAAGCCTGGGAGGGGAAACATTAAAAGGCCTGTCTGGGGAGATGTCAGGCTCTACTGGCTCATCTAGGCCTTCAAACTCTCCTTTATCATAATCTTCTTCCTCCTCCCAATCGCCTACATAGCATGCCTCTGGATCAATATCTGAAGCAACTATTTCCGACTGAACCGACTGCCTCTGAATCGATGTCGTTTCGGTCGGAACCGGGCAAAGCGATTGAACTATTGTAATCACTTTTGCTATTTCCTTAGCAGTTGGAACATAGGGTGTTGGATCCAAACTGGATGATTTTCACTTTCTTTTTGATGGAACCAACTCTGCAGAGTCGGCTCTCCTTTTGCCCAGGTCAGTGGGCACCTCTTCAGGTTCGGTTGCAACAGAACCGGGCTGGCCATCCGGGTCAGCGGACTTCTCGGCGTCCCTTTTCTTCAGCCTAGTCAAACGTTTTTCAAGAGTGGCTTTGGGAAAGTTTTTACAAATTTGGCAGTCTTCCTTGAGTTAGTCAAACCCCAGACAACACACACATACGAGATGGGGATCAGCCTTAGCAAAGGCCTCCCCACACTCGGCATAGTGCTGAAACCCAGTGGGACCGGTTTTCTTTTTGGGTTTCTCAGACATGCTGGATTCAAGAAAGTTACCCTTCTCAGCTTCAAGCCAGGTAACAAAACACTTATCAGTTCCAACCATGTCACGGGTCGGTTAAAAAAAATCCTTTTGAATTACGGATTTTTTTTAGGAACCGATAAGTACCGGAAAACCACATCAAAATTACAGAACAGCAACAAATAATACATTTCGGTTCTCAACCGGACCGACCGGAAAAGAACCGAAGAAAAACAATTTCTATGATTTCAGCAATAAAATAACACTAGCTACTACATTACCACTTACTGTACCGTGACAGAGGTAAGAATAACAAAAAAAATAAGAAAGCGGTGGAATAAACCAACCGTTTCCAACTATTACTGAACCGAAGTGCAGGAGGGATCTCTGGAGCGACTTCACAGTTAGGTGAAGTAAGAAATCTGACAGTTACACTTCAGAGTACCATAGACAGAGGTTTGAAAACAGAGCTCGAGCTCATCGTTCTATGCTTTGGCATAGAGTTAACCCTTTACTCTCCAGAGCAGTTCAAGTGCTGGAGCTAACTGCATATAGTCAGAATACAGCAAGGCTCCATTAGAAGAAGCAACATTACTATGGTGAGTAAGTTTTTCTTCTCTGCCTCTTGGTACCTTTTCTGCCTTCACTTGCTGTTTCTGTTTTTTCACCCCCTTGCATATTTGTGGCAAGGCTTAATGTTGTTTGACTCACTAGACCATCAGAGTGATCGGTTCCTATGTCTCACGAGAACATTTGGTTGCACAACCAGACAGACAAGAAACAGAAAAGGAGAGGACAGAACAGATCCTTGCGTTTAACTCATTCTCCATAACAAATGGGACAGGGCCTTATTCAACCCTGTTATACTTCCCTCGCAAAGGGTAAGGTTGTAAGCCCAGATGGGCTAAGTACAGAATTTTATAGGTTGCTACCTGACACAGTGTGGACTCATATGCACGACATGTTCTTAGAGGCTAAGGAGCAGGGGGGTCCTGCCAGTTTCCTGTAATTTGGCTATGATGACTCATCCACAAGGAGGGTAAGGACCCCACACAGTGCTCAGCATACCGGCAGATCTCCCTCCTAAATAGCAATGTTAAAGCTGGGAGGCTGGAGTGGGTTCTGTCGGTATTAGTCAAGGATGATCACACTGGGTTGATTCAGCATAGGCACTCATACCATAATGTTAGACGCTTGCTGGGGGTGGTGGGATTCACATATCAACATCCGGGGAGGACATGCATGATGGGGGAGTGGAGGTATTTGTTTCACAGGTTGGAGGGTTTGGGGCTGGGTGAAGGTTTTAAAGACTTTGTTCAACTCTTGTATAAAGATCCCAAAGCATCTATTGTGATTAATGGGGTGACCACCAAGACCTTTAATTTGGCTAGAGGCATTAGGAAGGGCTGCCCCGTCCCCTCTCTTTTTCACACTGGTGATTGAGCCTCTAGCTGAAGTGATCAGTAAGGTGGAGGATGTCAGAGGGGTGCTGGACGCTTGGGGATCGCAACATAAAATTTTATTATATGCAGACGATGTCTTGCTATTTATTACCCAGCCTGGGGTTTCGCTTCCAGCTGTAACCGCTACTATAGAGGAGTTCTCTGTTTTTTTCAGGGTACAAGGTTAACTATGAGAAATCAGAGGTGTTAGGGTTAGGACTGTGGACATGGACCCCTTGTGCAGGACCAGATTTAGAGTGGTGGATACACATACTAAAAATGTGGGTATCCAGGTAAGGAAATTATTAGAGACTCTACATAAGCTTAATTATATGCCTCCCCTTTTTAAAGTTCTGAATGATTTGCAGAGATGGCAGGGCCTCCCAGCTTCCTAGTTGGGTAGGATTAACCTCATCAAAATGAATGTTTTTACCAAGGGTCCTATATCTGATTCAGATGCTTCCAATGGGACTCCATAAAATCTCGATCTTAAAAAAGGCATATAACAACTTTATTTGGAGGCAGAAGTGGCCTAGAATTAATCTGAAAAGGCTTAGGCATATAACAACTTTATTTGGAGGCAGAAGTGGCCTAGAATTAATCTGAAAATGCTTAAGGCCACTGCTAGTAAGGGAGGCTTATGATTTCCTGATTTTGGGTTGTATCACCTCGCTGCGCAGGCTGGACTTCTCCTAGAGTGGGTTAAGGGGTCCCCGATGGGGGGGCACACTGGTCCTCACTGGATCAGTTGGGGCCTGAACAAAGAATCACTTCATATCTCAATCCCAGAAGACAAAGGGCATATAGATCAGGGGAACCTCAAAGTGTTTTAGTGAGAAGTCTTCTAGATGCCTGGTGGTTAATGTGTTGCCTTATGGAGGAAGTGAGGAAGGGAATGCTCCCGGCTCCGGTATACTCTAACCCCGAGTTTCTACCTGGACATGAGGACCAGGGAGTTCAGCTCTGTGAGCATGGCAGAGCGCAGTGTATTAGGGACATGTTTTGTTTCCATGGTTTCAAGTCCTTTCACCAGTTGGCGGGAGAGCTGGCGTTGCCACAATCTCATCTGTTTCAGTACCTCAAGGTGTGGAATTGGGTTTGGCGTTTGGACCGTATTCAACCCTAGCAGTCCTCATTTCATGACTTAGAAAGTTATATTTTATAAGCCTAGACTGACTCTGGGGGGACTTTGGCTTAAATATATGGCTGCTTGATGGCCAGTCTGCCTGACAACTCACTTAACGTTAAATAAAGCCTTGTGGGAGAGACATGGGAGAACCCATACCAGAGAAGGTGTGGGCTAAATTATGTGAATCTCATATGGGGCTGGCTATATGCAACTGCTATAAGGAAGCTCAGTATAAAGTTTTGTACAGATTACATATGCTTCTGGCTATTGCAAGTAAGTTTAATCCTGGCATTTCCCCGATGGGTGGACATTGTGGGACTGAGAGGGGCAAGTACCTGCACTATTTTTGGCAGTGTTCTGAGCTTCAGCCTTTCTGGATTGATGTGGCCCAGTGCATCTCACAGTCAATGCAAATCGGAATAGAACTGAACCCATGGGCATTGCTTTTTGTGTATGGGTGTGTTTGGGGGATCCAGAAGGGAAACTGGATGGGAGCTTTATCCTACGGCAATCAGAATTATGTTAATAACAGCGCAACTGTGTATGGGTGTCACATGTCCGACCTATGCTCCAGATGTGGAGAGACCTGCTCTTTAATGTAATACAATTAGAGTGTCTCATTTACGATCTCTGGGTAAGGGTGGAGAGCTTTGAGCAGAAGTGGAGCCCATATACAGATTCCCTATCCTCCACAGACCCAGCTACGATTTGGCTGAGTTGAGATATCTGGTTTCGTGACCCCTTATGATGGTATGCCTCTTTGGCACTGTAAACTACATTGCTATCCTGCAATAGTGGTCCCTTTTCCGCCGTGCAAGCACTGGACATATTATGGGCTTTATACTTTGAATTGACTGCATGTTCTGTTCTGTGTGATTGTTCGCAGGCTGTTTTTGATATCAGCTTTCCATAGTCTATGTGTTCAAATAAGCTATTATTAATTTTTTAAATTGCTGTGGTAATATCTTGTGTTGTAGTAGTTACTAATACAGAATTGCTGATGTTGTTCTTGGTTATCGATTTATTTAAAACTTCAATAAATAGATCTTCAAATAAATAAACCCAACAGAATATGAGATGCAAAACAAAATCTTTAAAGCTTTGATGTCTAGCACATTATCCAGACAGAAGGACTCACCTGGAAAGAGAGTTTGGCTGGACTTATCGGGGTGACAGGACTAAGGGTGCTCCAAAAGTGGACAGCCGATGGAAATGCACCAGGAGTCAGAATAAGAGGGGTCTAAGAAGAAAAACGAGAAGAAGTAAACAAAAAAAGAAATGGTTTTAAAACAAATGTTTTGACCTTGAAATAACTCCTCCACTGTGGCACATTTAACTTCGACAACACCCAGTTCTGGGTTGAGAGTGCCTGGTTGTGTTTGTCAGCTAGGAATTGCCAGATAATGGTTACATATCTAAAGGTCAATGTAAAATCTAGTAACAATGTCCATTTAGAATTTTTTCTTCATGTACATTGGTTTTTAACAAGAAGACTGCTGCACTTTCTGGTACTTTTAAATGGCCATCTTTCCCACGCTCTGCCATGATTGGAGAGGGTGACTTTGCAGAGGCACCTATTCTGCCTGTACAAGGCTGAACTGCAGACACTGGGCAGAATAAATTTGCAAGCAACTTTAGTACCCTCTAGAGTGGCTGTTTATGGTGGTCATAGGCATTGGATGTATTATTTAACTATAAATAGCTGGATTAGCAAAAAGTTATATTAGAAACATAGAAACAGACTTTGACGGCAGATAAGGACCACTTGGCCCATCTAGTCTGCTCAGTTCCTTGCCTATTGGATAAACTGCAGATCCTAGTTAACCAACAGCCTACTTCTTCCAACCCCCCAAGAGAACTGCCTGTCTGTCCCATGCATTCTTGAATTCCCCCACTGTTTTTGACCCCACAACCTCCTCAGGAAGGTCATTCCATGCGTCCACCACCCTCTCTGTGACAAAATACTTCCTCACATTGCCCCTGAGTCGTCCCCCCTGTATCTTCAAACTGTGTCCCCTTGTTCTTGCACATCTCTTTTTCTGAAAGATGCCATCCTCTTGGACTTTGTTGATTCCCTTGAGATACTTGAAAATTTATATCATGTCCCCCCCTCCCTCCTTTCCTCAAGGGTATACACAGTATCCTTTAGTCTCTCTTCATATGGCTTCTGTTGCAGACCCTGCACCATTTTAGTTGCCCTCGTCTGGACTACCTCCATCCTGTCTATGTGCTTGCGGAGATGGGGTTTCCAGAACTGCACGCAGTACTCCAGATGGAGCTCACCAACTGTCTGTACAGAGGAATAACAACTTCCTGTTTTCTACTGGTGATGCTTCTCCCTTTACATCCCAGTATAGTTTCCTGCCTGTGCTTTGCTCCCAATTTTGTGAAGAGGAATCACATCCACCCTCCTCCAGTCCTTAGGTACCACACCATCCTCCCATGATTTGTTAAAAAGGGTTGTCAGTGGTGTTACTAATTTTCCTCTTAGTTCTTTTAGAATTCTGGGATGAATACCGTCAGGCCCCACTGCTTTTTCCACCTTCAGTTTTAGGAGTTTTTTCAGAACCCTTTCTTCTGTGAAAGGACTGGTATCGACCCCCACATCCAGAGTGCTTCTATTGATTGGATTAGGAACCTACTCCTCCTCTTCTTTTGTGAATGCTGAGCAGAAGTATTCATTCGGTATCCCTGCTTTTTCACTGTCCCTCTCTGCCCACGCACCCTTCCCTTTATTGAGCCTCACTATCCCTCCCTTGGTCTTTCTTCGCTCCCTAATGTACTATAAAAGGTTTTATGCCCCTTCTTAACTGAGTTGGCTATCTTTTCCTCTGTTTGGGCCTTTGCTATTCTGACTGCCTTCCCCGCTTCCCTCTGCTTTAACTGGTACAGTTCTCTGTTCTGCTCCTTCTGTGTTTCCTTATACTGTTATGGTATATTAAAATACTGCACCTGAAAGATAATTTAAAATTTTATTTTCAGGTCTAGAGGACTTCTTTTTTGTAATTTCTATTTATGCCCCCTTCATTCTGTCCCCGATCTCCCTTCAGCCCCCAAGGTAAGCCAGCTGTCCCCCTTACCTGACCAGCATAAGGTGCTGTCTCCCATGAAGCCATGGCTTACCCACCATGCTGGGACAAGATGAAGGCCTCTTTCTCTTGAGTACTTCAAGTTTCATCAGGTAGCAAGCTCAAATGTCTGGGCAGGGAGATCTGCTGGTGCCAGAAGACCATCATCATCATCGGGCAAGGGGCGTCACTTTTTCATAGTTTTCTGTCCCAACCCTCAGGAGCTGTGTGTGTGAGGATTACAAGTGGGCATGCCCACAAGCACAGGATGTCACTTGCAGCCAGCGAGGCTTCTACCACCCCTGGTCGTGCCAAACCCTATTGTTCTCCTGCATTCAGGGGGCAGTATGGCAGAGGCAGACTGAACCCTCTCATCCCAGGGAAGGACAGCATCCTTTGGGATGCTCAATCTTTCCCCCCAGCTAGTTCCCGATGACTCAGGCTCTTTCCTAAACCCGAGTTGCCAGCATTGCGAACAGTAGCATAACCATTGCGCCAACAGGCCAGCTGGGTCTAGAGGACTTTAAACCACCTCCAGAGCAACAATAATGTTGAACAATTCCATAAGTATTTTATTTCTATTAAGTCCCATTCATTTGGCTGCATGCTAGCTTATTAATTACGTAACTGCTGCCATACATGTACTTCATTAATTCTCTCCAATGAGGTTACAATGAGAACAGATTGTAAAATCCTAATAATGTCTTTCATGGATATGATTTATTTGCATCTCTTCTACAGCAAGCATTGTATTTGCAATTGTCAAAAACTACTTAAAAAGTAAAAAAAAAAAAATAAGTTGTTTAAAAACAGCATAAATAATCTGCACAGTGGCAATTACCCATATCCCCTAGTGAGAACAAAACTTTCTTTGTGGCTCTGGAACTCGTGAATGTTGTAAATTTGTTTAGAAAATTATTGCTATATTTATATGCATAAACAATTATATAAAACAATTGCTCTAATTGGCTGACAGCACTAAAAGGATTAGGTAATGTAGCAGCTCCAAGGTGCCAAGTGATGGGGGATATCTTTGGCATGCTAATGACCCCAATTCACTCTGCAGGCCTGGATGTCAGGAGCAGAGTCCAGCAGGGAGGGTTCAGAGCATCTGATGGAAACTCTCACGGGGTGGAGGGCTTCCACAGCACTATCACAGCAGCTCCTGGTGGTGGCCTGTTGGAGATGCCTTGACGGCATGGGTGACCAGCACCATCTGGCAACTCCCCAGCCAGCTGCGAGTATGCACAAGACAAGGAGGAGGCACTGAGAAAATGGCAGAAATGTTATACCGGTATGCCAGATGATGGCTTCCTTTGTCCCCTCCATATCAAAAGACCTCCACAGCACACCACTGGTGGGCCCCTCCAACCCATGTCACCAGCTTAGACAGCAATGGAGAACAGGAGCAAAACTTGCTTCTCTACAAGGCCATAAGAGTCCCCTCACAGGGAAAAGCCAGACCCAAGATGATGGGTGTAAGCTGGAGGCACTAGGACCCTGCAGGAACCAGAAATTTTCAGGAGGGCTGGCACTGTGGGAAGCTGCATGCACGCATGGCACCGCAACGCTGGCTTGCTCTACATTACCTCAGCACCAGCCCTCAACCACCTCAGTTCCTTTTTTCCCTGATAGTACGTGTGCTTCAGAGACATTGTCACTCACCAGAAATCAGAACTTCACATCTATATGACAACAGAATTCAGTTCTTCTCAGTTTTTTTGTGTTTAAAGTTTGTTATTTTCACGTCAGTTTAGTGATTTTACAAAAATATTTTCTCTCAGTCTCTCACAGCCCTCTCAAGTCAGTGGTCAACGACTACAGTTGATGACAGTAGGGAGCCTCCACAGGTAAGCTGCTCTGGCATTGGGGCCGTGTTTGGTCCACTTCCCCCTCTTGGAGAAAGTTTCTATCAATGGGTGGTCCTGTGCCCAGGAAGGAGGACAATCCTCCTGGAAGCACAAAAAGAACTTGGCCTGTTCCTGGTCAGTCAGGTTCATGGTGCCACTCAACCTTGAGTTTTTCCTCTTCCCACAGGAACAGGAAGAAGCAGTAACACTCAAGGTCATTCTGTGCCAAGGTCTGCCATGAAATCCTTAGTCTCTCAGAGCTGGAGGCCCTCACTGGCACTGTTGGCATCACCAAGGGTTTCTGTTCATGTGAGGCTGAGGTCTCAGGCCTGGAGTCCCTCTCTGTCTCTTAGTGGGGACACCAGTGGGCAGTTCCACCACTGGGCAGCACTTATGGAGCAGTGGGTGCAGCGTTTAGCTTGTTTACCTCTACTTGTAGAACCAGCCCCATGCCCTTTGAGGCTGATGGAACTGGAACTGCAGGTGGGGCCTTCAAGCTGGATAGAGCATTTGGCCCTGGCAATAGTCCCAGGTCCCTTGCCAGTGACCGTGTTGCTGACTCCTGTCCCACTGGCTGCACCCCCATTCAGTGTCACTGCAATGGGAGTGGCCATGGTACATTTGCCAGCCACTTCAGTGCCAGCTGGATCATCGGCGAAAGGGTCGGCGCTGGCTGGGCCCAGGCCTCTCAGGGCCTGTCCAGTGATGGCCCTGGGAGACCTCCCAGCACTATTATTCAGTTCTAGCCACAACGCTGCCACTGAATAAAATGAGGCAAGTGCTGCCGAGGCCTCATTCTAAACTGGGGGACCTGTGATCCACTCCCCTTCCTGAGCCTCCCTGTTGGGGGGGGCCTGGAGGGGAATGAGTCTGACATCAGGTGGTGATGACTTTTTCTATAGCATGGACTCTTCAGACTCAAGCCCTTCTGTTTCTCAGAAGGATTTGACTTTCCAGGCCTTACTAAGAAATATTCATTCTACACTTGATTTTGAGCCTTCAGCTATTGACCCCGGTAAAGGTCTCCGTTTGAGGTGATTAAATGTTTCTACTATGCCAGTCAGCATGGTTTCCCTATTCCTCCAGCAGCTGAAACCATGCCAGATGCAGTCTGGAACAGACTTGCTTCTATCCCTTCTGTCTGTAGACAGATAGAAAGTACACTGTTCCCAAGGACAGACTAGTATATTTTTCTCAGCCTATCTACTATTGTTATTCTTGCTGAAAATGACAAAGCCATCCTGCCTTAAGAGGTCACGGTGCACCCTATTAACAAGGAAACATGCAAGACAGACACTCTGGGCAAGCAAGCTTTTGCAGCCACCACCCCTGGCATGCAAACTGCTAGCTACCAAGGGCATTTTTCCAAGAATGAGTATATGCTTTGAAGCTTAAGTCTCTAGCATGGTCCTTGACTGACTGTGAGACTAAACATAAGATCCTGCTGTTACTTATGGCATCAAGGCATCGAGTCTAACAGTCATCGTCTCAAAGCAGCTATGAATGCCTTTGACATGGTTTCTCGCTCTGCTGTAGCATGGCAGGCACAGTTATGTTTATTGATACAAAGCTACATAGTGCAGCACGCCCACAACTGAATGCCAAACGTTTTTGAGCAGTCTCGTGCTCTTCCTCAAGGCTTGTTGTGGGTGTGCTGCACTGTGTAGCTTTGTAGCAATAAATATAACTATTGCTTTGAATCAGGCACCCAAACGTTTGGTTTATATTCTTCCCAGAGTGTAGCCTTAGCACAGTCTTTCTCTTTGACTCCTGGATTCATACTTCTGTTTTTTCTTAGAATTCCAGATTAGCTTCAAGTACCTCAAGGGAATCAACAAAGTCCAAGAGGGTAGCATCTTTCAAAAAAAAGAGGTGTGCAAGAAATGAAAATTACGTACCTACCATAATTCTTGATCTTCTCTTGTATCTTCACCATTCATTACTTACTGGGTGTAAGCCGGAGGCGTGCACCCGTCACGGGAGCTTTTTTTTTTTTTTAAACTTTGGCTAAGCGCCCTCGAGAGTGGCGTCATCGTCATGCGAGGGGGCGGCGTTAGTGCGCATCGACTCCTCCTCCAACTCAGTTCTGTGAGCCAGAGAGGCAAAAGCGAAAGCAGAGAATAGAGATAGCGAGGTAAGATAGCCAAGGGATAGCAAAGCAAGGAAGAATGAACTGAAAAAGGAATAAGCCGATGGAGGAAGGACAGAGGAGATAAGAGTATCCCTAACCTAGGGACTGCAGGGCCTCCTTACCTGGGCGACTCTAGGAGGAGAGAAAAGGAAGGAAATGAGAAAGATAAAGAAGAAGAAGAGAAGAGAGAGATGGGATGTTGAAGGGACCAGAATGCCCAACGAGCATAGTTAGCTTATAGCTGAAGGCTCGACTAACAGGGAAGCAAGAATCCCCGGAGATAGAGCTGAAGAGAAGGTTCACCAAACCCGCTAGACAGACTCAGGAGGGCATAGTCCTCATCTTCAACATGCCATTGTTGTTGATACCCCCTTCGGGCTCCTGGCCGCGAAGGCCTTTAACCGGAGGACACCCGAGGAGGGAAGAATAAACCCCAGGCAGCATGAGAGCGCTGCTCAAGGGTTTAGAAATGGAAAATGTAAACCTTTCAGGCGTTTTTAAGCATAGAAGTGGGACTCAGACGGACTCGCCAAGGCAGGCCAGAGGCTTAGGCTGGCTGGGATTGGTTATGGTCAGCACTGCTCTTCTGTAAAACTGTCCAGGAGGACACTTGAAAGGAAAACCAATCATCAAAATCTCACGAGAAGGGTTGCCTGCCCTCTCATCTCCTTCTTGTTTGTTTTTCTTTTTTTACAGATAATCATTTGCAGGCTAGGAGCATGACCCCAATACCAAGAATGCCTATAGCAGTCGAAGAGAGTTCCTCAGCATTTTTCCTTTTTTTTTTAGAAAAAAAAAGAAAACAGACGTGCCTGCTTCCTCCGCTTCTGCAAGGCAAGAATTAGAGAAGGGAGGGTTTTTGATTCTAGGGCGCAATAGCTGGAGCACGGGATTGCAGGATCAAAACTGAATAGCCTGAGCCAGGCTAAAACCCCAGAGGTATCTCGCCCGAGGGATGGCAAGATATAGTTGTGCAGTTTGATCGCCAATGCAAATCCACGAGATGGCCCAAGAATCTTAGAGTAAATAATTTTTCTGGAGAAATAAGAACCCTCCCCCCAAAGATATAGATTTTTTTTTTTGAAAAATTGAGCAACTCTTCCTATCTTTTATAGTTTTTTTTTTTTATATATATATATATATTTTGCAGAGCGAGGAAGGAGACAGGAGGTGGAGAAGCCACAGGAAGAGGCCACTGAGGGGATGGTGGGCGGGTGTAAGTAATGAATGGTGAAGATACAAGAGAAGATCAAGAATTATGGTAGGTACGTAATTTTCATATCTTCCCTTGTCAATCTTCACCATTCATTACTTCCTGGGTGAGTACCAAGCTCCTCTTCCCCCGGAGAGGGGGGGAAGAGGCCATACCCTGAGGGAACAAGACCCCCAGCCTTCTGCTGGTGAGAAACAGAAGGAGAAGACCCTGGCTTATTCAGAAAGCCTAAGTGGGGGAAGAGCTAGGAGGTGCCTCCCGAGGACAAGGAGACGGAGGGAGCCCCTGTAAAAGTCTCCTAGCTCTAGAGGAGAAAAGACGGGTTCCCCGGAAGGCGGAGCGAATCACCCTACGCCGGGCCAGGGGTGACAACCTGGAAAGACGAAGCCATGCCGTCCGCCTGATGCAGATCGCTGTCCCCGCTAGCCTGGAAGCCACCTCATTGGCGTCATAAGATGCCCTTGCTTGGTGTCTTGCCAGCTCCAGGCCTACCGCGGAGAGGGCAACGGCTTGTCTGGTTTGCTCCGTGTCAGGCATTGATGCCAACAGCTGGGACATCATCGACCACAAATGCTGGTTGTAGGCAGCGTGGTGAGCCTGATGAGATGCAATACAGGCACTCGCATGAGAAGAAGAGAACACTCTTCGCCCCCAACGGTCGAACTGGAGAGAGTCCGCGATCCGGTTGGCAGTCGTGCGCCAGGCAGCGGCGCCCAGAAGGAGTATCTAGGTAAACCAAACCAGAGGGCGGGTTGGGAAGGGAACCTAGAGACTCTGAGGGGGCACAATACCTACGCTGACAGTCAGCCGGGGCTGGAGAAGAAGCGGCTGGGGACTGCCAGGACCGGATAGACGCCTCCTGGAAGGGGATAGGCCAGGAAGGTACCACCAAATGCTGGGCACTGAATTCACCAAGGAATTCGCGCTCCTGCTGGGTATTGTCTCCGAACATAGGAACCAAGATCCTCACCATCCTCGAGGAAACGCTGATATTCTGTGAAATCAGCATCGGAGGAAAGATGAGTAGGTTCCTCTCCTCAGAGGAGGGAGACGAGGATGATGGGAGCTGAATGTCCAGAGGATTCCCTGCGGTGGGAGAGTCGAAAGACCCGGCTCATGCATGTATCTAATATATGAGGGAAGGTCAGCCAGAGAACTCTTGAACTGCTCCCAGGATAACGGAACCAGAGGACCGACATGGCCTGGGAGCGGGGTGGTGAAGGCAGAGAGATGGGAGGGGCACCTCCGAGGAGGCAACTTGTCGCGAGGGCTCTGGAATCTGGGGAAAGGAGCCCTAGTAGGAGGGATCCCGGATATCAGACCAGGCCGCAGAACGGAACTCTGGGGAAGCGGAGCCTGAAGAGCCCTGGGGAGAACCTCCCTGTGACGACGCCTGACGTATGGATCCAGAAGGGCAGTCCGCACAAACGCTGCCGAGGACACCCTAGAACCCTGGAGGAGGGGCGAGGCTCTGCATACGGCTCCTGGCCACCCCCTGAGGTGGCCAAAGAAGACCGAGTGGCAGACCACCTGCACTCTCAACCCTCGGACTCAAAGGGCCCTCCTCCTCAATCACAGCGTCCCTGTCCTCAGAGGGGGACAGCACCCCGGGGGTAGCTGTCACTGGCCTCCAGGAGGGGAGCCCTCCATCACCCCCACGCCTGCCCCCCTGCTCCCTGCCACCCCCAGCCGGGAACCCCAGGAGACGACAGTAGGGGGACAGAGGGAGGGGCCTGCTGCGCCGCTTGGCACCTCAGCCACCGGGGACCCAGACCGAAGAGTGGGGCCAGGATGGGTCCACGGTCGAGTCATCGCCTCCCGAGGAGGACGAGACCAGCTTGGACCTCGATGCTGGCCACCCCAGGGGTCCCGAGGCCACGGGCCACGAACGGCCTCGTACCAAGGGTGACGCCGCCGCCCCACACCGGTAGCAGCCAGGCCTAATTCCACACCCCAATGGCGCGGCAGGCTCCGCACCGCCTGGAGGAAGGACAAGGCCCACGGGCGCCGCCGGGCCAGGAGGCGCAGGCGGCACCGCCATGTCCATTGGTGCCGCGAACGGCGCCGAGGCGCCAAAGCGGCATCGCCAACGGTGCCGCCGATCACCGGCGCCGCAAACGGCGCCGATCCAAAGCGGCGCTGAATGGCGCCGCTGATCACCGCACCGCGATGGTGCCGATCCAAACGGCGCCGAAGGCGGCATCGAGGGTCCACCCGAGCCAGGCCCAAAAGTCGAGGGCCTCGACACGGGGAGCCTGCACTCCAAGAGGTGACTGCCGAGGCGGTGTCCGCGCAGCCCCGGGAGGGACCACGACGCCCCAACACTGCAGAAGAGGCCTCCTCGGCAAGAATAGACGAGGAGACCCTCCTCGACTATATAGGCCCGGAGGGGACCCGGGAAGGGCCAACGACCTTGCCTGAGAATCCCAGAGCAACGCTGTCTCCCGAAGGTCGGCGGGCCTTGCCGAGCTTAAACGCTGGATTTCGAGGATGCGGCGGTCCATCGAGAAACAGCGCCGCATTTAATCCATATCATGGTTGGGTCCCAGGCAACGGCGGCAAACGCTGACGCCGGTCCGAGACGGAGAAATGCCGCCACAGGAGCACTGACGATAGGGGCGCGTCGTTTTAGAAAAGCGCTTAGCTCCCGAACCGGACATAACGCCGAAATTAACAAGACTAAAACACAGTAGGAAACACACCCGGCGCCGATAGATAGAAAAAAGGAACAGTCTTACCGGATCAGCGTCGAGTGCTAAGAAAAACCAGGAGTCGGTACACTACCACGCAGTTAAGGACGCTTCACACATGAGCAGGTGCTGCCTCGACGGCGGGAGAAACAGAACTGAGTTGGAGGAGGAGTCGGTCGCTACTAACGGCCGCCTTGTGCATGACGCTACTCGAGGGCGGTGCTCATAGCCAAAGCTAAAAAAAAAAAAGTTTCGTGATCGGTAGCGCCCGCTTACACCAGTAAGTAATGAATGGTGAAGATTGACAAGGAAGATCAAGAGGCAATTTGAAGACGGGGGGGCGCTCAGAGGTAATGTAAGGAAGTATTTTTCACAGAGGGTTGTGGATGCATGGAACGGCCTTCCAGAGGAAGTTGTGGAGTCAAAAACAGTGGTTGAATTCAAGCATGCATGGGACAGTCATAAGGCAATTCTAGGGGGTTGGGGTAGAAAGAAGTAGGCTGCTGGTTAACTAGGACCTGCAGCTTATCCATTAGGTAGGGAAACGGGCATACTGGGTGGGCCAAGCGGTCCTTATCTGCCATCAAATTCTATGTTTCTATGTTAATGTCCAACAACAGGTAATGAAAATTCCCTTCGATGGTACTTACCTATTTGGACAGCAGGTAGAGAAGTCTCTTGAAGTATCTCTGAAAATTAGAACGACCATAAAGACTTCCAGACTAGCTCCTGCTAACCCTTGGAGGAGGAAAGGACGAGGTTTCTTTCAGAACAGGCAGTCCTTTCAAGGAAAAGGTAGGGAAGCCCAAAACAAACCTCAGCCTCCCCAACCTCCAAAGAAGGTGCAAATGAAGGCATAGACGCCAAAGGTGCCTAGTGTCACCCTCTGAAGCTCTGGCCACTGTACTACATCAGCTGTGGAGGCAAAACTCTCCTCTCCAGTAAAGGGGGCGCCTGACCCAGTTTTACCATCAATGGGAGTCCATCATGACAGACAAGTGGGTCCTCTAGATCATCTGAGAGGGATGCTCCCTGAACTTCACAGAAATCCCTCTGGACTACCCGTACAGAAGGCAACCCATCTTATCTTATCAACCCACATGTTAAGAGTTTTTTGCGCAGGAGATTGTGGGCCTTCTGAATAACAGGGCAGTGGTGGTAATGCCAGAGTCGGAATAAAGCACAAGCTTCTGCTCCAACTACTTCCTAGTTCCAAAGAAATCAGGGGGCATAAGCCCCATTCTCGACCTCAGAAATCTGCACAAGTCCATGGATCAAGAGATGGTTTTTCTGGGGCCTCTACTTCCCTTCCTGAAGCCTCAGGATTGGTTAACCTCCCTTGATATGCAAGATGTTTACCAGTATACCAGTGCACGCCAACCACCTCAGATACCTTTGATTCATTGTGTTGGGCCAGCATTATCACTTCAGAGTCCTGCCCTTTGGGCAATCTTCAGCGCCTTGAGTCTTTACAGAGTGCTTTGTCTTACTTGAAGCCCATCAGTGAAAACTAGGACTCCAGGTGTATCCTTATCTGGATGACTGGCTGATAGCCAGCTTGTCCTAGCAAGAGATGGAACAAGCAGTGGACACGGCCTCTCAGTTCCTTACCTACGTGCAGGTTCTGCTGAACTTAGAAAAGTCTCAGCTTCAACCTTCACAACAGCTGCTGTACATAGGAGCTCTTCTGGATACTACCAAGGCCCATGTCTTCCTTCCAGAGAGCAGAAAGCAGGCGATCCTGCAAATGGCACGCTACATAATGGAGCACAAATCTGTGAAAGCACACTCCATGCAAAGTATGCTAGGTCTGACAGCCCTCTTCAGTGTTCACAGTTCCCCCGGCACAACTGCACCTGAGAACGACTCAGTGGATACTCAGTGACAGTGGTCACAAGCATAACATAACATAACTTACCTCATTCAGGTGATCAAGCCCCTAGTTCTGTCACTTACATGGTGGACAATGGAGGACAATCTCCTCCAGGGCTTTCCGCTGTCCAAACTGGAGCCAGGAGAGTCATCATGAATGCCTCCCTGATGGGGTGGGGCACCCACAGTCAGTGTCTTCAAACACAAAGTGTCTGGAACACTTATAGACTCATCCTACATCAATGTGTTGGTACCGAGAGCTGTTTTGTATGGTCTGTGAGCCCTAGTGGATCTCAGCCACAAAACAGTCCTCCTCCTGACAGATAAGTCCATCATGTATTACATAAACAAGCAAGGAGGAACACACTCTTACACTCTCTGCACGGAGGCAATGAGAGTGTGAGAATGGTGCCTGGAGCCGGAGATCTTGCTCCCATCAGTTCACCTGCCAGGAGTACAAAATATATTTATTTATTTAGTTTTTGTTGACTGGGAAAGGAGGACTAGACAAATTTATTTTCAGCCTCGTCCTGGGGGAGGGGGGTACAGATGGATGCCAACTGACATTAAACCAGATTAAGCTGTTGGGGGTATTTTTAGTGAATGAGGGAAATTTGGCCAGGGCACCGGGGAAATTCCCCAACTCTGTTGGAGGCAGTGGGCACTGTGCTACTGTGAAACGAACTTGCTCAGTAGTGTGTGGAGCGCTGAGTGTGGAGGTTGTGTGGGATGCTAAGGAGTGAGTCTCCTCCTTGGCTCCCTTTGTGTCGTTTTGGAACGACTCAGATGGAAGAGGAGCTGCAAGGGAATCAGATATAGGAAATGTTTTACATACCACAGAAAATGTATTGCAACCTGCGATAAACCAGGAACTGGCTGTGGTCCACATAATGATGGAAACTGGAAAGATTTGGATTTTACTTTGACATCTTCTTTGCAGGAAGCAGAACAACAACAGCAGGAGAGGAGGAGGAATTTTCAGGATGGACAAGAGAGTAGGACCGTTCCTATGCAGGTACAGGAAGCGGAAGTGATTTTTCATTTTGAGGGGAAAAAAATGGAGACTGAAGATGCTGAGAGAAATGAAGGAGAGTATCATGAAATTGTGGAGAGAGCTGATGCTGTGAATGCTGATGAGGTTTTTTTTCCCAAGGAAAGAAGAGGAGGCTACAGATGTACAGAATTAGGTTACAGGAACTGGTGCTTTGCATCCCCAAGAAAATCAGAGTGACTTAACAAACTCAGGTACTGTTGCACTGCAAACTGTTGTGTTACATACAAACTCCATTTTGTTGCAATCTTCTGTAGAACAACCATGTAGTCGAACTTTTTCTGAAGAGGTAACAAAGGACTTACAGGATAAGGTTATGGAGGGGCAAAAGCAGCAACAAACGCAGTTGCAAGTAGGAATGTCTGAAGGTGACTGGGTAGCTACGGCACTAACAGCTGCAGGATGGGTTAGAAATCCTAAGGGACATGGCTGGGATGCTATCGTTAGTAAAGATGAGTTTGTTTCATTATTAGGGAGTTCTATTTAGTTTCCGGGGGGGGGGGCAACGCGATCCCTCCTTACCCCCAGGACAAACTACTCCTGTACTTGACACAGCTATTTTGCAACATGATGACTCTCATCCCCTATTACAACATATAAGGGAACAGGAAGGTGATGTTTCCATGGATTTGGGAACCGAAGAGAGAAAGAGGGACAATATACAACAGGTTAATGTTTCCAACAACTTGCAGGCGAACTCTTCTGAGAAGGGAACTACAAACAAACCATGGCATTGGAAAGTAACTGAACATTTATTTCCGTCTGAGAAAAGCCGGCTGTTAGAACCGGCAGAAAGAAGAAATGCAGTTTGTTTAAAATTTAGGGGTGCTATGGAGGACCTTCCAGATAGAAAGTTTGTGGGGCGGGTTCTGTTGAAAGATAGCATGAAATTTTATGCTTATGAAATTTATGCTTTAATACATGTACCAGGATGTTATTTTGATATTAGTTTTAAGCATCCAGCTGGTCTTGAACGATTTTGGAAGCAATATCTTTTAATGAAGCTTTCACCTTTATGGAAACCTTTTCTGGCCATTCCACTCACTAAACCCCTAACGAAGAAAATTACAGTGCTATTTAGGAATGAGGGGGTAAACGTGGCTGACATTACCTATTGGCTAAGAAAGCACTGTATGGTTCAAGGTCCTCCTGAACCAGTTCTAGATGAGGAACAGTTGTGGACAGGGGGATGGAAATATCAAATAGTTTTGAAATTAGTAAATGGCCAAACAAAGCATCTACCGAATTGTTTTTTTTTAGGCAGGGATAGGGGGGTAGTATTCTATCCTGGTCAACCTAGGGCATGTTATAAATGTGGAGATGTGGGTCACTTAAGTAACGTGTGTGACAAACAAAAATGTGGCTTGTGTGGGGATTTTGGTCACATAGGGGCTCATTGTAGGCAACCTTTAAGATGTAACTTGTGTGAGGAGAAAGGTCACTCTTTCCGCACTTGCTCTTGGGCCTCCCATAATAATGTGGATGTTTCAGTAAGGCATGAACAGGATGTATATGTAGCTTCCGCACAAAGGGAGAAAATGAGAATGGTGCAACTACTTTCAAAAGGGCCCTTACTTGCTCCATTACCTCATGGGGACTCAAGGGCAGTAGGGGTAACTGTTGCTTTTGGGAATGTTGAAGGACATGAACAGGAGGGGGTGGTGCAGCACAGACAAAACACGGGAGTGGATGGTATGGAGAGAGAGGGAGTATTGGGAATGGACAACTCTCAAGAGCCAGGTCAGGTAGGGACAGAAGGGAATGCAGGAGTTTCAATGCCCTCCCCCACTGTCCAAGGTGAGACAGTTTTCCAAAGGGTTACTAGGTCCAAGGCTGGAAAACTGACTGATTCTACAGCAAAACAGGTAAAACATGCAGAAGAAGTGGTGTGCACAATTTTATGCACTATTATTTGAAGAAGGCCAGGAAGAGGAGAGTGGTGATTCTGATATGTCCTCTGTAACTTCCTCTCAGGCTGATGGTACCTCTGAAACTATTTTCCCAGAGAAACAAAAACTAGGAAAAGGAAAAAAAAGATGATAGGGTTTTGGTAGTTTTTCTTTCTTCATGCTTTTACGATACTCCTTGTGGTAATGGCTATCTCTATTTGCACTATAAATGTAAATAGTATAAAGGTGCATGGAAAAGGCAAAGTACTTTTAAGCCTTAGTCTAGGTAGCGAAACAATCTTCTTCTTGCAAGATACTAGGCTTCACTCACTATATGAAATCCAAATAGCACAACAAGATTGGAGGTGGGGGGGTCTCTTTTTGGTCAACAGGAGAAGAGCGGTGTTCAGGAGTTGGGATACTTTTTAAAGACACAGTCCAAGTATTCAATGTCTATGATTTGGTGCCAGGACGAGTATTGATTATGGATGTAGTCTTAAAATACGAAGTTTTCCGGCTTATTAACATTTATGCACCACAAACTAAGGCAGAACGATCAGAAGTGTTTAGATGTATTGACCCTTATCTACACACATCAAAGTTGGTTTTGTGGGGAGGGGATTTTAACTGTGGGCTGTTGCACAGAGATGGGGGAGACATACAAAAAAAATGTATAGTGACACTAATGCACTAAAATTAATAATGCAAAAGAATGATATAAAAGACATATATGACATCTTACAAAAAGAGCCTAGTCATACTTTCTTTAAAGGGACTTTATCTACACGGATTGACTTGAGGTTAATATCTGCCAGACTCACCTGTCGGGCAGTGGGTGTTAGGCCTCTGGAAACCTCTGACCACCTTATGGTGATTTTAACATTAGGTGAAAGGCAACGACTACTTATAGGGAGAGGATACTGGAAAATGAACATTTCTCTTTTGCAGGATGCTATTATAGAAAAGGAGGTAGTGGGGTACTGCAGGGTTCAGTATTAGGACAGGTCCTCTTCAATGTCTTTATAAGTGACATTGCGGAAGGACTGGAAGGAAAAGTATGTCTCTTTGCAGATGACACTAAGATCTGCAACAGAGTTGATGCAAAGGGTGGGGTGGAAAGGATGAGAAGGGACTTGGCAAGGTTAGAGGAATGGTCAAATGTATGGCAGCTTAGATTCAATGCTAAGAAGTGCAAGGTAATGCACCTGGGAAACAAAACCCAGGGAAGAGTACACAATGGGGGTGAGATACTAACAACAACAAAATGGAAAGGGACCTGGGGTAGTCATATCAGATGACCTAAAGGTAGGCAAGCAATGTGAGAGGGCAGCAAGGAGGGTTGGGGGTTACTGGATGCATAGGGAGAGGCATCACCAGTAGAAAACAGGAAGTTATTATCCCTCTGTACAGACAGCTGGTGAGACCCCATCTGGAGTACTGTGTGCAGTTCTGGAGACCCAATCTCCGCAAAGACATAGACAGGATGGAAGCTGTCCAGAGGAGGGCAACTAAAATGGTGCAGGGTCTGCACCGGAAGACATATGAAGAGAGACTTAGTGAGCTTAATATGTATAGCCTCGAGGAAAGGAGGGAGAGGGGGGACATGATAGAAACTTTCAAGTACCTCAAGGGAATCAACAAAGTCCAAGAGGGTAGCATCTTTCAAAAAAAGAGGTGTGCAAGAACAAGAGGGCACAATTTGAAGATAGAGGGGGGGCAGCTCAGAGGTAATTTAAGGAAGTATTTTTTCACAGAGAGGGTTGTGGATGCATGGAACGGCCTTCCAGAGGAGGTTGTGGAGTCAAAATCAGTGGTGGAAGTCAAGCATGCATGGGACAGTCATAAGGCAATTCTAGGGTGTGTGGGTAAGAAGAAGAAGTAGGCTGCTGGTTAACTAGGATCTGCAGCTTATCCAGTAGGTAGGGAAATGGGCAGACTGGGTGGGCCAAGCGGTCCTTATCTGCCGTCAAATTCTATGTTTCTATGTTTCTATGAGGTTAAACAAGTTATTCAAGCTAGGAAAGATTTATGTTTTCTGTATCCTAGTCCAATAGAATGATGGGAAGATCTGAAAAGAGATTTGCAGGATTGGTATGGGATGTTTACTAAAACAAAAGCAAGGAATGAATATATTCAATATCTTGGCCTACGGGCACAATATTTACGTCCTTAGCTAAAGGAGGCCTTAAGGAGGATGACAGGAAAAGGATGTTACACTTAAAGAATCAAATGAAACAATACTTAGAAAACTCAGTTAAGAAAATGGCTTTTAATCAGAAATATAACACTAAAGGCACTAGAGCAGATGTAAATCCCTATGAGGAGGAATTACAGGGGGTGGGAAGGAGAATTTTTGTTAGTCTTTGTGATAAACGGGGATGCATAAAAACCCACAACCAAGACATTCTGCTTATAGTACAACAACACATGGTAGAGATTTTTCAGAAAACTAGAGTTGGTGCATTAAACTGGAAAATGGATTTTGAGATACCAGCTTTAATTACACAGGATCAGGAAAGTTTAGTTGCCCCCATTTCAGAGTTAGATATTTTGGAAGCCATTTCACAGTTATCTAAACAAACAACACCAGGACAAGACAGGATACCGAATGATTTTTACAAACAGTATAGTGAAGCTTTGGTTCCGTGCCTAGAGGTTCTTTTTAATGCTATTTGGGAAGAAGAAAGATTGGCCCCCCTCAATGCAGAACGTAATACTGTTTTTTCTCTTCAAAAAGGGGGCTCCCCTTGAGATTAAGAATTGGAGACCAATAACACTATTAAACTCTGATATAAAATATTATCAAAAATCCTCACAAAACGACTAGCAAAAGTAGCACAAACAGTGATCGTACAGGAACAGACTTGTGCAATACCAGGACGTAATATAATACAGAACATAGTATTGATCAGAGAGATTGCGGAGTAAAGTTTAGGGAAGCAATTAGGAGGATACTTAATGACTATGGATCAGGAAACTGCTTTTGACTCAGTATACCAAGAATATCTTTGGGAAGTTCTAGGTTACGATGGGGTTCCTTCGAAGTTCATAGAAATAGTGAAAGTTCTATATAAGGAGGCCCAAGCCATACCTTTGGTAAATGTTTTTTTAGGAATTCCAATTTTTTTAAAGAATGGTGTCAAACAAGGTTGTCCAATGAGCCCTTTATTGTATGTCTTTGGTCTGGATCCTATATTGCGGAACATAGGTCAATGTTCTGAAATTGAGGCAATAAGCAACAAAGATGGGCATGTTTTTTCTAAATTCACAGCTTATGCGGACAATTGTGTTTTCGTAGTAGCAGATGGAGCTTCAGGTCACAAGGTCTTAAGTATAATACAAAATATGTATCAGGCCACAGGCATTAAGATTAATATGAACAAAAGTAAAGTCCTAATTTTAGGGGATAGTGAGGACATAAAAAACTTTCCAATCCTAATGACAAAAGATCAAGTTAAAATTCTAGGTGTGTATTTTGGTACAGAAGACTCAGAGATTCAAAATCGGGATGAAGTTAATGATAAAGCCCATAGCAAAGTTCAAACCTGGTTGTCTTGGAAAAAGTCTAAAAGGAAGAAAGTTTATCTTCTTAGGGCCTATATAGCGCCTATCTTTTTGTATATCTCACATATATTTCCTTTGCCATATTGTATGCATACTAAAGTTCTGGGCTTATTTTTTTCATTCTTATGGGGAAGCAGGCTAAACCCTGTCAAAAGGAATCATATGTACAGACCAAGAAAGGAAGGCGGTTTAAATATGTTACAACCCATAGTATACTTGTTCAGTCATTTTTTCTTTAGCTCTGTACTTCCTTTAATAAAGCTGACACCAGGGACCGGGCAGACCTGTATGCAGTTATGGGGCAAGTCTTTTTTTACGACATGGGGTAAAGGGAAGTGGACTCCAGCGGAGCGTAAATTACCTGGATGTGTTCAAAGTACACTTCAATATATTAGGACTTGGAAATTAGACTTAGCATGGTGTGCGGGGAACGGGAGGAAAGTTTTTTATAAAACAATTTTGGATACATGGTATCATGAAAATCCTGTCTTTCAGGTGCCTAATAGCATTAATGTTAGTCTATTATTGGATAACATGTTAGAGGCCAGGATACCTTGGAAAATGCAAGATTTTGCATGGCTTTGTGGTCACCAGAAATTGCAAGTGAAACATAATCAGAAGCATAAGCAATTACAGGACAGGGAATGTGGGGAAAAATCATGTGCTGAGGTTGTGGAGACAATGCAGCACCTTTTTTTTGAATGTGTTCATATGCAGGGATTTGGGAAATTATCATCAGATATGTGGGGTGAAAAACTAATTTTATTAATAAATTACGATGTCTTGGTTTTAGGGCAAATTCTGGCCACCTGGGCAAAATGGGCACACAGTACAATTCATGTTATGCTGGTATGTATTAAATGGTCCATATGGCAGGTGAGATGCCAAAGATCTTTGCAAGGTAAAGTCATTTTGCAACAAGATGTTTTGTTTAATATTCAGAGGGAACTGGATAGCATATATACATATAAATGCGACGCTTGAAACAGATGTGGTTGTAAAATTATGGAAAAATTTTGATTGGGTTGGATAAACTTTCTAAGCAGGGAATAGGATTCTATTTTCAGTTTTTATGTGGTTTCCTTTGTTTATTATTTCTTTTGTTTAGATTTATTTTTTGATCTGTGGATAGGTTTCCTGTGATGAGATTTCATTATATGTAATTTTGTTGGACTGTTTTTGAATATGAATAAAAATTTCCCCTACTCTATCACTACAAGGCACTGTTGGCCCAGACACGATGGAGAGCTCAAAGTTGTCTGAGAGCTGCACGGAGCAGCATGCTAAAGGTGCATCCTCTGTTCTACAGAGTGAATCCCTGGAAGATTGCGATGTAGCCCAGGAGGGCTTGATGGATACAGAGTCTGAGGACTCATGTGAAGAATACCTGAGAGATATGGGGCCTGACGCTCCAGCAATGGCTCAGGAGGACATAGCACAAGCCGAGGATCAGTTCGAGAGAGACAGATACAAAGAGATCGATTCTTTTCACACTTCTAGCCAAAGACAAGGAGAGATACATGAAGAGGAAGATACCAGAGAAACGGATGGAGAAAGGCGTGGAGCACAAGAAGGATGATATGCAGGAGGGGCCTAGCGGTTGTGGCTTCTATACAAACACAGGGAAAAATGTGAAGACAACACGGCTTTTACCTGCTCAGGAAATTATCAGGCAGGCTTTTGGATCCACAGCTGAGCCGGGCGAATTACAACCGCAACAGTGGTCTCCTGAGCGAGCTCTGCAAGGCGCTGGATGGAAACAGGGAGAAATGAGTCAGTGGTTACCTGACTCAGACACAGCTTTTTTGGATATGGGATCCTCTCCATCTTTACATTTTCCCCAGAAGGATATGACTCCTGTTTCGAGACAGGAGTCTCAGGTACTATTCAGTGTTTCAGGTTCCGATGTTCAGGGGGAGGAACACCAACTCAGGTCACAAAAAGAAAATGTTAATATAGTCAGCCCTGATTTAAATGTAAACCTCAGGAAAAACAATGAAAATGATGAGTTTCATGTAGTAGATGACAACATGAATACAGGGGGAGACATGAGAGATGCAGGAATAGAAAAAAATGGACATATGGGACCAGAGAGGAATAAAGAGGGAGAAAAAGAAAATTGTAATATTAATAAGGATTCTGAAAAGTCAAGAAATGAAAACTAGGCTACTCCTCAGGAGTCATCTACCTTTCATGGTGCTCAAAGTGAGAATTGTAGGGATGCTCCAAGCAGGAGTCCCTCCCCCTCAACATAGGCCGAAAAGGCCAAGATACACAGATTTGTTTTCCTCTGCTGCCCCTGCCCCTAGACAAAATGCCGTAAGGTTGCGGTATGGAGGAGGGGGGGCTGGATGTTACCCCAGATAGGTACTATCTGGGGAAAACATTATTGAAAGAATCCATGAGATTCATGGCTTCAGAGGTATATGCCCTGATTCATATGTCTGGGGAGGAATCCTTCAACATTAGCTTTAGGTCCCCCCATGCTCTCGAAAGGTTTTGAAGTACAATCGATTGAGATTTTCACCATTATGGACTCCCTTTTTTTGCATACCTCTATCAAAACCAACCATAACATTTATAACAGTTATGTTTAGAAATGAGGGGGTGCATGTGAGCAATATAGTACACTGGCTGCAACAGAGATGTGAGGTCCTAAGTGAGCAGAAGCTGTCATAGATTATGAATTTTTTTGGACTGGGACATGGAAATGCCAGATAAAACTGAGGCAAGAGGTTGATGGTGCTGTACACCTGCCTAACAGTTTCTTCATCAGGAGAGACAGATGGGGCGTTATTTTATGCCGGTCAACCGAACGCCTGCCACAAATGTGGAAACAGGTCACACCTAGCCAGTGTGTGTGACAAGATTCGATGTGGTATCTGCAACAGAATTGGTCACATAAGCCTACAAAGTATAAACCAGGCAAAATGTAATCTGTGTGATGAGTACGGCTACATTTTTCAAAGCTGCCCATGGGCAGCACACATACACAGGGAGCTCAGGAAGAAGGCGTTAAGGAGAAGGAAGAAGTAGAGTGGGTGGATCCAGAGGATAAATCTTTGGACAAGGAACAACAACAGGCAAGGCCTAAGTCTACAGCGGAGGGGGCATCACAGCAGGCCAGTCTTCCTTCTTCTCCTGAGTGGAAAACACCTTATCCAAGAAGAAGGAGCCTGAGATCACAGAAGTCGTCTACAACAGTAATTGATACGGATAACCCAGATCATGTTCTAGGATCCTCAGGTGGAGGGTCCATGGATTTGGGAGATCAGGATTTGGATAATTCTTCCATACATTCTAACCCCCCTGGAAAACTAGATACGAGCAAGAAGAAAGTGATGAGGAAGGGCAAAATTAAGAAAAAGAAAAAATCTTACATGGGGTGGACTATCCTGGATTTACTTCTTTATAAAACATTATGACTACCTTTTCTGTACATAGCATTATGAATATGTGTAGGAGAAGAGCGGTTTTCGTGTATCTGCATGAGAAAAAGGCAGATGTGGTGTTTTTGCAGGAGACTCGGTTTTCTACAGTACAAGTTACTGAACAGGCCAGGAAAGAGTGGGTATGGGGACCATCTTATTGGTCTTTCGGGGAGGACAGGGCGCATGGGGTGGGTATTCTATTTTCTGGCCCAGGGTTTATGTTTCAGAAAATCATAGATCTTGTATTGGGGAGGGCGATTATAGTAGGTGGGATATGGAAAGGTAGGGCAAGCAGGTTCATTGGGTTATATGCCCCACATACAAAGGCTGATAAAGAGTGTCACTTCTGAATAATATACAGCCTTTTCTAGCCATGGCAAAGGATGTATATGTAGCAGGTGATTTTAACTGTGCTCTGGATGGGTCTACAAGAAAAGCTCAAGGGAAGAAAGTTTATTGCGATTCCAAAGCTCTACACACTTGGGTGGATAAGGCAGGATTATTGGACTGCAGGAAAAGAGCAATTCCTGAAGTTAAATATACTTTTAGGAAAGGCACACTATTCACTATACTAGACTACATTTTTGTTTCAAAGAAGGTAAAAATCCAGAACATGAAAGGGGAACCTTTGGAATTTTCAGACCACCTAGCACTACAGACGTGGGCTGCACCTATGACAGGAAATCCCCCAAGGTATAACAGGTGGAAAATGAACACGGAATTCATAAAAGGAAATGAGGGGAAGTAGGAATTTTAGATATCCTTACAGATAACGCATCCGTGTTATCAATTTATGATGACCTAGGGAAATGGTGGATGAATATTAAGGCAGATATAAGTGAATGGTGCCAGAAACATGGGAACAGGAAAGCAAACAAGGATAGATTAAGATACTTAAATCCTAGGACACAGTTATTTAAGCTATTTACCATCATTTATGAACAGAAAATTAATTTAGGGAAGCAGATAAAGACAGTTAAAGAAGAAATGGTAAGAGTTCAACATAACAGAGCAAATTCCTTACATGCAGAAATGACCCATGAAATCAAAAGAACTCCTCAAAATGACCCATATGAAGCTTGTCAGGAAGGAGTCGAACAAGTAAATTTTATAGCTCTAGTGGATAAAAATGAAGTCAGACAGGAAAATCCTCAGGCTATACTAGATACTGTGGAAGAACAATTGTTTACCTTTTCCCAAGCAGACATATTGAGCAAAAATAGGATGGAGGCATATTTAGAAGGTTTACAAGGGGTTGGGAGCAATGCATCACTCACACAGGATTTGGAAACAGCTATCCAGAACTCAGAGGTATTGACAGCAATTAAGACTTTAAAACTAAACATGGCCCCAGGAGAAGATGGCATACCTAATGAATGGTATAAGTTATTTCCTGAGGTTATGGAAGCTTTTCTAGGAAAGGTATTCCATTTTTTATTGAAATTAGATATGCTACCAAAAGGTTTTACTAAAAGTCTAGTGGTATATCTATTTAAAATAGGAGAGCGGGAGCTCACAGGGAACTGGAGACCAATATGCTTGCTGAATGCTGATTTTAAAATTCTGGCGTTTATATTACAAACCTGCTTAAAAAAAATCACAAAACACGTAATACATCTAGTCCAGACATGTGTCCTACCTGGTAGACACATTCAGAGTAATTTAAGTATTATAAGAGATGTATATCATGACAGTGAAGTTAGTAACAGCCCGGGCATATTATCATTAGACCAACGAAAGGCGTTCGATAATGTTTGCCATGAGTTTTGTTTTTTTTTAAACTTTTTAACATTTTAGTACAAATGCATAAAAAATTAAAGTCCAGAGCATGTAGAAGACACCGTAGGTGACCATTAGACATTACTAACGGATTAAGAACACATGCTACAATTGGTACGGCAGTAGGAGGTAAGATTCTAGTTAATATAGTAATATATTAAGCATCATTATGAGCCATATATGCAGTCAATGCCCACAATTATCAGTTCCTTTAAAAGTTAAGGCATCATGTTATAACTGACCATTCGGCCCTTTGAAATCAGTTCAGAATACTTAACAGAAATTTTTTACATTCCAGAGCTCCTATAGCCCTCCAAATTTTAATGTTCTAACAATCCCCAGGAGTATAAAAGAAATGAGAACATTAAAAAGAACACTCCGCAACACCAATCACATTGAAAGGGATATGGTAAATACTGTTGTGATCTGAAGACCAGTTCCAAACCACGACCCGGAGATATTACAAGCTAAATATAGGTCGAGGTTCTTAACACCATCTATCCTGGGGAACCACTTAGTTGAACAAAAAACATATCTTATTCACCCAATAAGAGGAAAACTTCAAACCGATAGCTATTTATAAAAATTTGGAGTACAATAACAAGAACAACAGTTTCAACTCGAGTGCTTCAGCTGAGATTGTCCCAGCGTGGAGGTTTACAGATATGAAAAATCTGCAAACAGACCAATGGGGCTGATGAAACGTCAGAGAATTACACCCATCTGGTATATCTGCATAGCGTCCAGCATTAAAGCAAAACAAAAGCCTGAGAAGTCAAATAGTATTAGAGGGGGTTGCCAAGCAGGCAGAAATTTTTGTTTTGTTTTTAAACAGAGAATTCTCATAAAACATATGTTAATACATTTTAACTGCCCTCCCCTCAAAGTAAAGACTACAGTACTTATCTCAGCTTGAATTTATAGATGGTGAAAAAGGCAAACCAGGTCGAAAGACCACAGAACTGAGCAGAAGCCATATACTTCATTAAATCAGTCCTCCTCTGAATCTTCTTCTGAAGGTCCATCTTCATGCAGTCTTCGTGCGGCTATTTTCTCAACACAGGCGCCGGCCTCTTTTGCTTCGGTGAAACGATATTGTCACCGGCCATCTGCAAAGCAAAGTCGGGCTGGAAAGGCCCAGGAGTATGGTATGCCTAGATCTCGCAATTTGTGCTTAACACCATCGAAGGCCTTGCAGTGCATTCTTGTAGAGTAGGCAAGCTCTGGGAAAAAGAGGACACGGGTCTCTTCATGGTAGATGGGACTTTTGTTCCTGATAGTGCCCAAAACCACATTGCGTTCTGCAGCCGAGGACAAGGTAATAAGTATAGTGCAGGGGTTCTCCAGGTTGGAAGTCAGCCTGCGGAGGGTAATTCTGTAGGCTCGTTGGATATTCAGTGTTTCTAGGCCCATGATTTCTGCAAGCCAAGAACCCAGGAAAGTGAGTAGATTATTTCCCTCAGTTCCTTCGGGGA
Organism: Neoceratodus forsteri; assembly: GCA_016271365.2. Classification (NCBI taxonomy): domain Eukaryota; kingdom Metazoa; phylum Chordata; order Ceratodontiformes; family Ceratodontidae; genus Neoceratodus; species Neoceratodus forsteri. The sequence goes on from CM028129.1 coordinate 316,315,997, forward strand.
GGTCAAGTATGCGAATGTCAGCAGCTTGCACCACATTCTCGAGTTGTTCCACCTGACTTCGTAACGTGGCTTGTTCCTTGATGCAAGTAGCTGAGGCTGCAGAGGCCTTCCCCACTGTGGCATCGATGTTTCTTGTAGTCTCCCTAATGGCATCAAGCCGGGATTCTATGGCTTGAAAACGTAGAGTGAATGAGTCCAGCTTTTGGTTGATACCCTGTAGTGTCTTAGTTAAAGCATTCACTGCAATTTGTAGTGAGTTTAAGGATGCCGATGATTGCTCTAGGCCAGGTGTTCCTTCTGCATGGTCTAGCTTTTTCGATGGAGGAGCCCGTGGCTGAAAGAAATCTTGTTTGGGAGGCTTAGTTTTCCCCATAGCAGTGAAAGTTGTACCTCCAAGGGTGTAGAAACAATGTCTCAAAGTTCTGTATGAATTTTAAAGCTGATTTGTGGGTGAAATAAGGTTTTTATTCCAAAAATGGAAGGCTTTTGTGGGAGCTCCAGAAATTTGCTGCTTCTGGCCGGACTGCTGGCTCCGCCCCTTGCCATGAGTTTTTGTTTACAGTTCTAGCTATATACGGGGTACCAATGAAAGTAGTTAACTGGATAAGACTGTTGTATAATAATGCATTCATCGCTTCAAACTTGGCAGGACAACATGGGAAATGTTTCCAGATAAGAAAAGGGGTGAGACAGGGATGCCCACTCAGCCCCTTGGCTGTACCTATTCACGCTGGATCCATTTATTAGAAAGATACTTTCAAATACAAACATATAGGGTATAAGGGGGCCACAGATTGACAAAACTGATGTAAAAATAAACTCTAATATGGAGATGACATTTGTGTATTAGTTAAAAATGAAGAATGGGTACAGAGGATTTTGCAGGAAATGGAGGATTATGGAATGGTATCTGGGGCAAAAATAAATAAGCAGAAAAGTAAAACTGTACTTATGGGAGGGGGAAGGAAGGTACCTCCAAATAGCATTCTAGGTTTCGATGTATCTCACATACCAATAAAGATTTTAGGGGTATTTTTTCGGTCCAGGGGATATGGCCATATTAAAACTGGAAAAAATCCTTTCAGGTGGGAGAAAAAAGGTAGAGAAGCGGAAGAGGTGGAAAATGTAAAAAAAAAAAGAGGGTTCAGGTGATAAAGCAATTGTTACTGCCCATCTTTTTATATGTAAGTGCAGTATATCCCCTTCCAACAAATTTGGAAACTAGACTTTTTAGAGTTTTTTTGCCCCCAACTTCTATGGGGAAGTAGATTAAATCCAATAAAGCGAGAATTTACATATTTACCAGATACTTAGAGAGGAGTGGGTATGATAAATCCAGTTGTGTTTTTCCATTGTATTTTTTGGGCAGCTAACATTAAGCCATTATTTTTAAGCAAAAAATCATTAGCGGGGGGTTTGGGTATCTCATTCCATCAGGAAATTATTAAAGATGTGGGAAAATCACCTGGTACGAATTATCAGAGATACAATGGCACCAAAATACATGAAGAGCTCTTTTTAGAAGCTTTATAAATGGAAGATAACTAAACAGATGATGCCACAACATCATCGGAAACAGCTATATACAGAAATAATAAAAAAATTAGGACCACAACAGCCAGACTTTAAGCATGTCGAGAAGGAGGCCAGGACATTGTATACAAACAAATGTCTGGTGGCAGGATCCCTGCAAAGAATGTGGGACACACAATGGTTGTGTGTGTGTATGGGAGGTTGGGGGTCAGGGGTAATCATAAACACAAATGTCTGGAAGAAAGAATATGCTTATACCCAGAGTGTGTTAACATAGTGGAATCACAAGAACATTTCCTGTTAGACTGTTCATTTTCTAAAGGTTTTTGGTCACAACTAGCAGTCATGTGGAAAATGCCGTGGATGAATAAGGTGACATATAACATGCTTGCTTTGGGTGAATTCCCCCCTCACTTGAGAAAGTATAATCAAAGTACTTTAAGAGTGCTGTTTGCTTGCATAAAATACTATTAATGGCAAAGTCGATGCCAATATTTATTTCAACAAAAAATTCATGCCATACCAGACACTGTGTACTATGTGCGAATCTGCTTTAAGGGATGTGTACATATAACAGAGACGTAAAAATGCATCCAAGAGCACGAGTGATGATGTGGTGGAGAGGACTGTCCTTCATTATAAAGTAGGAATGATTCAGAAAATAGACTGTTCATAGTCGGCTAGATACCACGGGGATATATAAGCAAGGGAAAAATGTGGCAGGGTGAGCTTTGCACCAGGGTGTTAGTCATGGTGTTTTTCTTTGAGTATCTCAAGTATTGTTCAGATTGTTCTTTTTTCTCTGTTTCTTTTGTATGTATGTTATGATGGTCTTAAATAAAAATTGCCCCTACTCTATCGGTAGAGGGCACTGTCTCTCTGCTGGAGAGATGGAGGAACCAAGTATGGTGTTAGCGGATGTAGGAGAAGGAGCTGTCCAAGACACAGCCGATGAAGCAGTACTCTGAGGATGGATTGCACCCTGTGGGTGGTCAGCACAGCGTCTCCATGATGGTCAATACCTCAGCAGGTGAAGGAGACATCTTAATGGAGGGCAGGCCTTTACACGACATGCCGGAGAAGTTCTCTGGGACCAGCATAGAATATGAGGATCAAGAATCATGACTTAGGCAGCAGATGAAAGAAAAAAAACGGAGTATTTGCAGGAGCAAATTAGTTTAATCGAAACAGAATTCCAAGCAGCACAGCAAAACTTGGAGGAGGAAAAGAAGCAGAAACACACAAAGGAAAACTCACCAGGTGGAGAATTGGCCTATCCGAAAATCTATGTGTTTGGAACAGGTGAAATGGAGAGAACATGAGGGAACACAGGAAATGCCATGCACAGATCACTAGCTGGACCCACCAGAAGGAAGTGAACCCTGGACGCCAGAACGAGCATTACAGGAAGCAGGCTGGATACAAGATCTCACAGGAAAATAGGTGGCAGACCCAACATACCAGCTCGGGCTGCAATCACAGGGGAACATTCCAGCGGAAACATCAAATGAAGCTGCACGGAAATCAAATGATCCTGGAAAGAAAAAGCCACAAGAATCGGACCCCATGGATGCAGGTAGCATTTCTTTCTCTCCTGTGGGCTCACAAACAGAATTTTTTTTTGATGCGCAGCAAGAGGAGGCAATGCAGACTGGAAAAAACAGTTTAGGGGTGAGGAGAGAAGATGATGGGAATAACTCTAACCAGCAACAGTCTGGGAAAAAATTCACATGCCAACCTATTTAAAAAGCCAGTGGAACTGGCAAAAAGATGTAATGCTTCCCATCTGAGATATCTGGGAGGGTTAGAATCACCCCCGGATAGACTATATGCGGGGATAACTTTATTAAAGCAATCACTTGGCTTCACTCCTGCAGAAGTTTACACCCTTATCCACACCCCAGGTGAACATACATTTGATGTGAGTTTCTGTACACCGGAACTCTTAGAAAAGTTTTGAGCTAGGCATATGAACCTAAAAACAAATCCCTTATGGACTCCTGTCCAAGTTATTCCTCTCACAAAACAATCTTTTCATATCATAAAGAACAGTTACGTAAGAACTTACCGTAACAGTAGATCTTCGAGAGAGGTTCTTGCAGTAGGTATTCACAAATAGGACTAAGCCACCAGGTGTCAGGACCCCACGGAAAAATCTCTAGCTAGCAGTCTCTGGCAGGGAACTGCCCCCATGTCAGCTGACCGGAATCAGCCTACGTCAGTATAAAGGGGCGGTCCCCCACGCCCGCCTTCCAGTTCTTTCCTGCCAGATGCTGAAAGGGCATGACAGGAGAGAAGAGGATATGCCCCCACAGAAGAAGAGAGAAGACTCAGGGGGATGGAGGGAGGGAAGGCAATACCTACTGCAAGAGCCTCTCTCGAAGATCTACTGTTGCAGCAAGTTCTTATGTAACTGTTCTATCTTACTTTGAGAGGGCTCTTGCAGTAGGTATTCACAAATAGGACCGAGTCCCAGGCAGTCTGGAACAATGCTGAGAAAAGGGAGAAGGAGACATCATCCACAGTAGATCGGAAAGGCTAAGCAGGGATTCACGCCAGAAGTCCCTGCAAGACAGAAAGTCCGAAGCCAGATCTGCGGCAAGAGGCAACGTCCAAACTGTAATGTTTCGTGAAGGTATGGACAGAAGTCCAAGTGGCAGCTGCACAGATTTCTGCGGCTGACACATTTCTGAAACAAGCAGCAGAGGCAGCTACTCCTCTTGTGGAGTGACCTCTGACTTGACCCGGATTTGTCATAACAGAAAGTGATGCAATTTGCTAACCACAAAGAGGCACTGCATGGAAATAGCATTGCCTTCTCTCTTGTGCACAAAGGAAATGAAAAGTTGATCAGTTTTTCTGGGATCCTTTGTTCTGTTAGTGTAGTATCTCAGAATCCTGTGGACATTTAGTGTATGCAGAAGGCACTCTCCGTGATTTGAGTGTTCTGGAAAAAAGACCGGGAGCTCAATGGATTGATTCAGTGTGGATTCAGCCACCACTTTTGGAAGAAACTTAGGGTTTGTATGCATGGCCACTCTGTGGAGAATCAAGTAAGGGATCTTACACATCGCAGGGATTTATTTAACTCTAAAAATTGATTAGCGTTTTGCTCATAAAAGTGCTAAATCTTTGTGAAAATGCATAGCTCTTGCCTCACTGTGTTTAACAAACACAGCACTTCTAGAAAATCTATATAAATACTTTATATAAATACTTTCTGTACAGTTAGTATAGTCCCAAGAAAAAAAAACTGCTAATCAATTATTTAAAACCCTGCATCAGGGCTTGAAGTTTGGAGATCCTCTGAGCGGAGGTGATGGCCATGAGGAAAAGAGTCTTCCAGGAGAGAAATTTTAGATCCGCTTCCGCTGCCTGTTCAAAGTAAGTTTAACTATTGCAAACCCTGACCTCTGGGTGGAGGCACCCGCCATTGGATCCAGGCCCCTCAACCTGTTAGTGGCAAATCAGGCAGGGGTAGTAGCCCCTGGGATAGCGCCATCTAGGGGTTACAGAATCATTCATGCCCCTTCTGCCTGAAGTTTGTTCAGTACCCTCGGAATCAGAGGAATAGCGGGGGGAAGCCTAGATGAATCTGACCTTCCAGCACAAAGACAGCGTGTCCTGCCAAAAAAGTCTCGCCCTGGAGCAAGCAAGCAGAAGGCGGGAAGCATGGCACTGTCGGGGGAGGCAAATAGGTCTACCTGAGGAGTCCCCGACTAGTTGAAGATGTCGTTTATGACCTCTTGATTGAGTTCCCACTCGTGAGACTTGGCTGAAGAGCAAAAGAGTATCTGCCAGAGTGTTCTGCATGCCTGGCATGTGGACTGCTGTCAGATGCATGTTGTTCTGAGATGCCCAATACCAGACTCTCATTGCTTCCCAGCACAGGGGATAGGAACAAGTTCCTCCTTTTGTTGAGATACCAGACTACACACATGTTGTCTGATTGGATCAGAAGGTGACTGGGAAGAATGAAGGGAAGAAGAGCCTGTAGGGCATTCAGAACCGCCCTCAGCCCGAGAATGTTGATGTGTAACCTCTTCTCAAGGTGAGACCAGGTTCCCTGAGTTTTGTGAGACCCTAGGTGGGCTCCCCAATCTGCACCTGATGCATCCATGGTCAGAGTGTAGGTGGGATGATCAGTGCAGAAAGGGACCCCCAAACTGAGGTTCTTCTGAACCGTCCACCACTGCAAGTCCCTGATCATCGGGTCTGACACTAGGACCCTATGATCGAGATCGTCCTGGGACTGGTCCCATTGAGAATGGAGAGTCTGCTGCAAGACTCTCAAATGGAGTTGCGCCAGAGGGACAGTTGGGATGGCTGCCACCATGAGTCCGAGAAGTCGAAGGACTTTCCAGGCCCCGACCCATCTGAGGCAGGACAGAAGGTGAGCTTGGGTTAGGAGCATCTCGATTCTGTCCAGGGCCAGAGAGGCCCTACCTAGGGTCATGTCCACTACTGCCCCAATGAACTGCAGCCATTGACAAGGGACCAAATGGGACTTGGCTTGGTTGACCATGATACCCAGACTGGAAAAGACCTCCAGGGAAAGGGAGTGTTGGAGGTCGGAGCTAGTCATCCAGGTAAGGGAAAATTTGAACTCCTTGGGTACGCAGGAAGGCTGCCACTACTGCCAGGCATTTGGTGAATACTCGGGGAGAGGGGTGCTGAGGAAAGGCCAAATGGGAGGGCCCTGAACTGGTAGTGTGCCCCCTGGAAACAAAAATGGAGATACTTGTGGGGAAGGGTGTATGGGGATATGCAAGTAGGCATCCTACATATCCAGGCACATAGCCACAGTCCTGACCTGAGCAGGGGAAGAAGACTCTGCAGAGACAGCATTCGGAATCTTTTGTACTCCACATACTGGTTTAGAGAACTGAGATCCAGGATGGGTCTCAGGTCACCTGATTTCTTTGGTACTAGGAAGAAGTGTGAACAGTAACCGGTCCCCTGGTAGGGGGAGGGGATGGGTTCTATCGCTGCCTTTCTGAGAAGAGAGCTGATCTCCTCGAGTACCAATGGTATGTAAAGAGGGGAGTACGATGACGGAGGAGGTGGTCTGTAGGGTGGTTTTTGGGTAAACTCTATTGTGTATCCCATTGACACCAACTGTAGAACCCATGCATTGGTAGTTATTCTCTCCCAGCCCGGCAGATGGGAGGAAAATCTTCTCCCTACCAGTTCCTCTGGAGGTACCGGAGGAAGAGTCAGGGAGTCAGGAGGCCAAGTGCAGAGTGGCGGCCGAGCATCCGGGAGTCTCACGAGACTTACTTGGGGAAGCTTTGGTCGCTGACGTGGCTCAGTGTTTGTTGGGATGCTTAGCCTGCGTCTGCTTCTGTTGTAGGGGGTTTTGGTGCTGAAAGGGACGCTTCTGGTCCCGAGAGGATTTGTACATGGTCTGGACCGACTTTAATGCCAAACCATTCTCTTGTAATTCGATGATGATGTCTTTAACATCACCTCCGAAAAAAACTGATCCCCGGAAAAGGGGTATTGTGTATAGCAGTCTGTACCTCAGGGGCCAAACCTGAAACACGAAGCCAGGCATGACGACATAAGCGTATGGCGAAAGCTGAGCTTCAACCTGCAGTGTCCACCACATTGTAAGTGGCACAGAGCATGTGCCTACAGGCCGAACGAGTGGAACAGACCAGATCTCCCAGTTCCTGCTTCGTCTTGGAATCTGGGAGAGAGTGCAGTTTTGATTCCACCTAACTCAGAACAGACTTCTGGTAGTCCCCCATATGTCCCACATAATTAAGGGGTCTCAAACCAAGGGTAGAAGATGCATAAATCTTCTTGCCATATTGGTCCAGGAGTCTGGATTCTTTGTTGGGGGGGAGACGAGCTAAAGTGCTTAGGGTTGGCAGTTCTGTCATGGGCAGCACTAATGACAATCGAATCTGCCTTAGGGTGAAGACTAAGAAAGTTTTTGTCCTCGGGAGCCTGGTAAAGTCTGTTTGCCTTGCGAGGAAGAGGGGCTAGTGAGGAAGATTGCTTCCAAATCATGGAAACAAGATCCTCATGAGGCTCAATCCAGGGAGGAATCAGTGTAGGAGAAGTTTCAGTAAGATCCAGGTGAACAGCCATTTTTTTCTGCTGTGGATCTGGCTCTACTGATTGCCATTCATAAGCAGCCTGGATTCATTTCAGCAGCTCCAGGAATGAAGGATCCTCCGGAGGGGACTTAGGAGAATACTTGGGCCTTGGGGTTTCTGGAGTGTGGGTCTCGTCTCCTTGGTCAGAGGATTCAGAGTCTGAAGGCTCTGAAGAAGAAGAGTCCTCCTGATTAGATGGGGGATTGACTGTTCTGGGGTTACACCGAGGGTGCATGTCTTCCCTAGGATGAGAGACAGAAAGTTCTGCTCTGGCATCCGGTAGAGGCGGAGGAGTCACTTGTTGCCGACGAACGTGATCTGGCGTACAGTCGGCGTCGACTGACGTTTTTCTGCCTCCTTAGTGAGCTGGGACTTAGCCTCAGCCCACCAGGAAGCTGAGACCTCCTTAAGGTCCACCTGAGGTTGTGGAGGAGGAGGGGGGAACTTGGATACGGGTAACTGGGGAACCCATAAAAAGGGTACCCATAACCTGATGGTGGGAGGCCCGGCATCGGGTAATGAGGTGTCGGACAGTGCAGCGTCGGGTACTGAGGCGTTGGATACTGTGGCGTCAGGTATCCAGGTGCCAGGGGCTCCGAAGGAACTGAAGGACCTGGTGTTGGCCCAGATGGAGGACCAGGAGGGTCTGGCGTCGGTCTGGAAGGCATAGGGGCTAGAGTGGGGGGGTCCCATGGGAGGGTCTGGAAAGACAGGCCCTGCAGGCTCTGGTGCTGGAGCAGCTCTGTCGTCAGGCACTGGTATGTCAGAGGGTGACGGCGGGTTTACCGATATCAATTCCGACGTCTGAGGCTCTGGCGAAGGGTGGCACCCCCCGATGGCAGCATCCCGTTATCCTCAATCCCAGCCAGGGAAGAGGGGGCAGAGTACCTGGGGGGGGGTCTGCGGAGACAGAGGAGCCTCCAATGGCAACAAAACAGATGGTCACTGCAGCAACTCCGAGGTATCAGGCGTGGCGTCAGTGCCTGATGTGGGGTTAGCAGCCTTGTCCGGGCGGGCAACGGCGGGCCTGAGTGTGAGCCTGACGGGTGGGCCAATGCACGCTTGGTAACCACCAAGGCGGCCGTCGGACAACAATCCCCAGAGGGGAAGATACCTGTAGGGCTGCGATTCCAGCCGAAGTCGTGGGGGCTGTGGATGATGGAATCCCAGTCCCTGTGTTTTTCCTTGTCCTTTTTCTTCTTATGGTGGCCTTCACGGGAAGTTGACTTTTGCCAGAGTTTCTTCAATTCTTTTTCCATGGAGGCCATCTTTTTCTTTAAAAATGTGGGCTTCCAGGGACTGCTGTTGCCCCTTGCGCGTGACTGAACTGATCTTGTGGCAGTGGTCTCACTCCTCCACACGGTGGTCCAGGCCTAGGCAGAAGAGACACAAGGAGTGGCTGTCCTTGTGAGGGAGCTGGGATCTGCACAATTCGCACTAATTGTTATTGTGATTCGGAGGGCATCGGGGACAAAATACACAGCCAGAAATAAAGAACAATTTAGAGAAAAAACTGGTAAGTTTTGCAGAAAAAATGAGGAAATACTCTTCTAAAATGGCGGTAGAAGTAGCGATGTTCTTCTGCGAAGTACTTCTGCAAGTTGACGGTGGGAAAGAACTGGAAGGCGGGCATGGGGGACCACCCTCTTATACTGACATAGGCGAATGCTGGTCAGCTGGCGTAGGGGCAGTCCCCCGCCAGAGACTGCTAGCTAGAGATTTTTCCATGGGGTCCTGACGCCTGACAGCTTAGTCCTATTTGTGAATACCTACTGCAAGAGCCCTCTCGAAGTAAGATCTGTCCTTTTCCGAAATGAAGGGGTGACTATTACAAACATCTTGTACTGGTTGGAAAAAAAATGTGAAGTACAGGCCACACCTGATCCGATCCTTGATGGAGAGGGTTTTTGGAATGGGGGATGGAAGATCAAAGTCAAGCTGTTTCACTCTGATAATGACTTTAAACACTTACCAAACTGCTTTTATATTGGTAGGGACAAGGGGTTCATATTTTACACGGGTCAGCCGAAAAAGCATTATAAAAGTGGTCCAATCAGACATGTTAGTTCTTCTTGTGACACGATTCAGTACTCGCAATGTGGGGAATTAGGTCATTCGGGGTTTCATTATGACAACTCACCCAAATGTAACCTATGTGATGAAAGTGGACACAATTTTATGGAATGCGCATGGGTGGCACATAATGCAGAAGATGCCAACTATGGGGTTCAAGATTTTTATATTCTGCATGCTGCAAGAACAGCAGCAGACTTCAGTAGGGGTAAAACACCTCCAGCACCACAACCAGGAAGGTCTGATAAAATGACTATAGACAGGGTGCAAACTGCCTACCCAACACCCTCACCACTTCACAGAACAACAGACAATGCTCCACCTCATGTACTGCAGACACATATGCCTACAGGTTCTGCTGGCAAACAGCCAGATCAACAGGATGGAGTACAAATGCAGGAAAACACGACCCCCCCAATTCAGTACCCACAGAACAAACTGAATTTAGAACTGACACAAAAAAAAACACAAAAATATCAGAGGGTGACATCTTGGCAGAATCCTTTTCCATGTCAAACAGATATGAAGTTTTACAAACCACACAGGGAGAGGAGGAGGAGATGGACTCTGAATCAGCCACTGGGTCCTCTTCTCAAATGGAAATAATGTCAGACAGTGAGGGACTACCTGAAGTAAACTGCAAAGTGAAAAAGAAAAGAAGGATGGGGGCCCAGAACAGGGCTAAGAAAAAGTACTTGGAAGACGCCGACATCCACTTAACCACTCATTTTGTCGAGAAGGATATTTAGGAGTTAAAAATAGCAAATCGGAACACAAACTGCATCTGTTCAGATTCAAAACGACTTGCCATGTTTGAACTTTTCATGAACAATAAATATGATACAGTGTTTTTTCAAGACACAAGACTGTACTATCCTGAAGAGTCTGAAGTAGCTTCTGATGCCTGGGTATGAGGGCCTAGTTATTGATCGGGGGTGATGCTTTGTGTTGTGGCTTAGGGATTTGTTTTACTGATCCAGGTATTATAGTGACCAAATTAGTAGACATCTCTCCAGGTAGAGCACTATTGTTAGATATCTAGATTCAAAGTATGGATTTCCATCTAATTAATATATATGTACCACAGGGGAAGGTGGGTAAAACAGAATTATTAACATCCATGCAACCCTATTTATTCACGAGAAAAAATGTACTGTTTGGAGGTGATTTTAATATCAGTAGGGCCAAAGGGGATAGAGGCTTACAGACTAATAAAATTTACTGTGATGCAAATTTTTTGAATTCCTTAACTGAACAGACAGGACTGACAGATACGTTTTTGCACTAAGACAAATCAGCTCCCCACCGAATTTTTCAAGGTCACAAATCTACCAGAATTGATTACTGGTTTATTACACCCACACTGCAATATAGGAATCCTACAGTATCCCTAGTGGCAACATCAGAAAACGGTTTACTGAGCCTCCTGATTACTAACTTTCAAGACACATCCCAAGGGCCAGGGTACTGGAAAATGAATCTCTCCCTTTTATCCAAACCCATGATAGCAGAAGGATTCCAGACTGTTATAGATGCTAGAAAATCAGTTTTCTGTTTGTATGATTCAAAACAGGAATAGTGGGATGACAGCAAGAAAGACTTTAAATAATACTTTCAAAACATGGGGAGGGTATTAGGGAAATACAAGAAAGATAGATATCAAGAACTCAGAAAAAAATTACAAATATTTCAGACAAAGTTACAAAAAGGGAATGTGTTGACCCAGAAGAGCTCTCGGATTTGAAAAAAGAATTAGCAAAAACACAATACGACAGGATAAATCACTAGAAAGAGAACAAAAATTTGGGACTCTGGGGAAGCAGGCACACACAAACCCATTTGAAAGCTGTGCAACTCAAAGAAAGAAGAACTAAATTAGAAGTATTGAAACAGTGGAACTTTAATGTTACCAAGAGAACAGACATTATGAAAGAAATAGAAAGCTATGTTAAACAAATGTTTACAGCAGACTCACAACTTACAAAGAAGAAAATAGATAAATGGTTGGAGCAGTGTAACTTTTCACAAGTACTGGAGCAATTCTTTATCTCCTCAAGGCTCCAATTACTCTCTTAGAATTACAGAAAGTACTTTCACTACAAAAGGGCAAAGCACCAGGGAAGGGTGGACTGCCTAACAAGATATATCATTTACTAGGTCAGTCATCAGCCACAAAAATATTGCAAATGTTAAATGAAAGTTTGAGCCAGGGTATATTACCAGACAGTACGTATATGGGATTATTAATTTTATTGCACAAAACGGGAAGAAGAGCACCTGAGAACTGGAGACCGTAACACTATTAAACATAGATTACAAAATTCTTACCAAGATTTTAAGTAATAGGGACAGCATCCTTATTGGAGGACATAATACGTCCAACTCAGTTTTGTTCTGTCCCCGGCAGACACATTACGGAAGGACTAATACTACTTAGGGAAATAATGGAAAAAGGTGTATCAGAAGACATAGCGGGAATTTTGATTAGTTTGGACCAAACAAAGGCCTTCGATCGAGTAGCCCACTTATACATTTGGGAGTGTATGAAAAAGTATGGTTTCCCAGAACCAAATATAAGTGGATAAAAACATACAAACATATGAACATACGAATGTACCAGAAGAAACAGACCTCCTGGTCGATCAACGTTTGCTCGAGTGTGCAGCTAGCTCCCTAGGTTGCAGCTGCCTCTCCCCCCACCCCCCTTTTTCTCCCTTGGTTGTCCACCGCCTTACATACCCTCGCTCTCTGTCTCATGCCTTCCTGAAGCCATCCACATTTTTGTTTGATATCACCCTTTCTGGTAGAGCATTCCACCTCGACACCACTCTCTCTGTGAAGTAATGCCTCCTCATCTCCCTCCTGAATCGACCTCCCTCTATTCTTAGCCCGTGCCCTCTAGTATCTTTTCCATTCCTTAGTTAAGTGCCCTGTCCTCCCCCCCCCCCGATGATTCCCTTCAGGTACTTGAAGGTTTTGATCATGTCCCCTCTATCCCTCCTCTTCTCCAGTGTATACATTTTCAGTTCCCCCAGCCTATTCTCATAGTCCTTTCCCTCCATCCCCTGAATCATCCTTGTTGCTCTCCGCTGCACTCCCTCCAGCAGCTTGACATCCCGCCTCAGGTATGGCCTCCAAAACTGCACACAGTACTCCAAGTGTGGCCTGACTAGTGACCTACAGAGGGGCAAAATCACCTCCCTGCGCCTGGATGTGAACCTCGGCGCTATGCACCCAGCACCTTGTTCGCCCTTGCTGCTGCTTTCCTGCATTGGGCAGTAATGTTCATGCTCCTTGTTACCATTACTTCCAGGTCCTTTTCCTCCTCAGTTGTCCCAAGCTTTACCACCCCCCCAAGCCAGTACTCCCTCCTTGGGTTCTTTGCCCCGAAATGCATAACCTTGCACCTCTTTGCATTGAACCCCAGCTGCCACCTCTCCATCCACTCCTCCAGCTTGGTTAGGTCCTCCTATAAATGCTACCAATCCTCTTCCTCATCCACTACTGCACCCATTTTGTGGTCATCTGTGAACAGGCTTACCCTGCTCTCCACCCTGTGTGCAATGTCCAAGATGAATAGCCCAAATAGCACCGGGCCCAGTACCGAGCCCTGTGGCATCCCGCTTGTTACTGGTTTAGGCTCACAGAGTTCCCCCACCACCACCCGTTATAGCCTACCAAGTAGCCAGTTTGAAATCCAGCATGCAATCTTTGCCCCACTCCCACACCAGTCAGCTTCCCCCCTAATCGCCCATGGGGCACTGAATCGAACACCTTGCTGAAGTCCAAGTATAGGACATCCACAGCATGGCCCCCATCCAGCTCCCTTGTCGCCCAGTCATACTACTGTATAAGGTTAGTTTGGCAGGATCTCCCTGAAATGAACCCATGCTGCCTTCCATCCTGGAGGTCACTGTCCTCCAGAAATGCCACCCGCCTCTCTTTCAGCATCGTCTCCATGAGCTTGCCCACTATGGACATGAGGTTGACTGGCCTAGTTCCCAGGATCATCCCTTGGGACCACTTTTGTGTATCAGCACCACATGGGCCATCTTCTAGTCCTGAGGCACACCATCTGTTTCCAGTGAGCAAAAGTATTCATTCAGTGCTTCCACTTGTTTCTCCTCCTTTTCCACCACCCCCCTTTTTATCCTCACTATACTGTCCCTGCATTTCCTTCCCCCCCCGACATATCTAAAGCCCCCAGACCATCTGGTATACTCTTCCCTGTCCTCTTACTTCCCTGTCTTTCTAAACTACAGGTACGCCGCTTTTTTTGCCCTCACCCCCCACCACCACCTCCCTGTTTAGCCAGCATGTTTTTTTCGCTCTGTTTTTGCTCTATAGCTTGGTACACGGTTCCGTCACCTCTATGATTCCTTGTTTAATTATGTTCCATTTCTGCTCCACTTCCATCCTCTGCTTTATGCCCTCGAGTCTCCCCTTCAGCTACTCCCACATCCTCCTGAAGTCCACCCTCCTGAAATCTACCACCTTTGTTTCTGATCCCTCTGGTTTTCTGCTCATCATGATGTTAAACCACACCATCTGGTGATTGCTGTCAGCTAACAGGTCCTCTACCCTTATTTCCCTCACTGCCTCACCATTTGATAATACCAGGTCTAGTGTGTTCCCTAGCCTAGTGGGTCCAGCAACCAGCTGTGTCAGGACCCCCCCCTCCCCGGGACTGCATCCAGGAACACCTGCTCCCTAGCACTGGAGGTGACCGGGATGTTCCAGTCCACCCCCGGCAGGTTGAAATCCCCCACTATGTCCACGTTCCCCTTCCTACATACCCTCCTAATTTGATCAGCTAGCTCCCTGTCCATCTTCTCTGACTGGGATGGCGGCCTATACACCACCCCAAACCTCAATTTCCTTCCCTTGGAGTCCAGAAGCTGCATCCAAATTGCCTCCATACTCCTTTCCTCCCCCTCATCCCTTGTACGATCCTTTCTGTACAGTTTGAACCCTGGGATTGTCAGGTCCCAGTCCCAGTACTCAGTGGCCCATGCTTCCATGATGGCTGCAATGTCCACCCTCCCTACTGCCTGAAGCGCCTATAACTCCGCTGATTTGTTGCCTAGACTTCTCGCATTCAATGAGACCACCCTCCATCCTGTCTCCCTCGCTTCCTTTTCCTGTTTCTTTTCCCCTTCATGCCCCCTCCATACAATTTCCCTGAGACCTTCCCTACTAGCTTGGGGGGTAGGCTCGTTTGGTCCTTTACTCTGGGATCCTTGCCTACCAGCTGTCCTCTTGCCACCTCCCCCACCTAATTTAAATCTACTTTTGTTGCTATATATCCCTGCAACTTCTGCTATTAAGACTCCCTTTCCCTTCCCACTCAAGTGCAGCCTATCCCCTGCATATAGTTCCTTTTCTTCCCAGGTTCCACCCCAACCCCTCACTATCCCATACCCCTGGATTTACACCACTCCTCCAGCCATACATTGAATTCCTTAATCAAGATATCTGTCTAATTCTCTACTTCGCTGTAAATATCAAACCTGTTCCTCCCTCCCTCCATCAGCAAACTTTTTGTTCTCTTGAAAACTGTAAAATACAGCTCCCTGTAACACGTTCAATGCAATGTATAGCTGATCTTGATTCTGCAATATTGCAGAACTGAAAAAACTGTAACCTTTAGCAGCCATTCTATGTCTACATGTTTAAGTGTTTATGTGTGTTTTTTTCTGATGCAGAGCCTTTGTAAATGAGTCCTTGACTCAAAGGTTGTAATCCTAAAATCTGTTAAATAAATAAATAATCCTCCCCTTCCTCTCTGTACTCACACAGGCTACAGGGAGTACCTCTGAGAAGGCTACTGCCTCCCCTACCTCCTCACACAGCCTTCCCATTCTCTCGAACCTTTCTCTAACCACTTCCACAGTCTCCCCTGCCAGGTCATTTGTCCCCACATGCACCACTCTGTGCAGTCTCCCCCCTGCCCCTCTTCGCACATCTTAGAAGCGATTGCTCTGACCCATCTGCCATTAGCCCCAGTATGGATTCCACCCATATGCGACTATGCCGTTCCCCCCTCTACTGCCCCATCTGATCCCCTTCAGTATGGAGTCTCCCACTACCCACACACTCCTACTTCCTTCCCCTCTCTTACCCCCTTTCCACTCATGTACCCCTTCCTAGGGTCCTTCCTACTAGGAGATCTGCTTTTGTCTCCAGCAGCACCCCTCCTTTCCACCCCATCCCATCCCTCTTCCCTTCCTGTCTGCTATCCTCCCTCCTCCCCCCATCTTCCCCGTGTTCCAGCCCTTTTGCTGCAGTGCCTCTCCTCCCCCTCCCCATGGCCGCCCACTACACAAACTCCTCTTGTTCCCTCCTCCACTACCCCCTGTATCTTTTCCTCCTTGTCCTCCATC
Source organism: Neoceratodus forsteri (assembly GCA_016271365.2). Taxonomy (NCBI): domain Eukaryota; kingdom Metazoa; phylum Chordata; order Ceratodontiformes; family Ceratodontidae; genus Neoceratodus; species Neoceratodus forsteri. The sequence continues at coordinate 316,332,093 of CM028129.1, forward strand.
AGTGTCATCAGTACTTCAAATCTGTTTCCCACCCCCTCTGTTCTGATTAGTGCGGTCTCTTCCCTTCTGTCTTGAGTCCTCCCTTTCCTGGCAGGCCTGACTCTAGTCCATCCCTCATTGCTAGACCGCCCATCCAGATTGCTCCCCCCATGCCCCCGACCCATAGTTCCCCCATGAAGTGTCCTTATGTTACTTTCACGTGGCTGCTTACTTGTCCCAAACTCCCTCATTTCCCTAATCCTCTCCAGTTCCCCACCAATCCTCCTAACCTCCTCTTCCAGCCTTTTCACCTGTGGCATATTGGACATCCTCCCAGCCTCCATAACACGTTCATCCATACCACTGCCCCACATCAACTGCATCCCACAATCCTCTCCATGCTTAGCACTACCGATCCCTTCAACAAGGATAACACACTTTTATCAATATTAAATGTACCAGTCTGCCCCCATTCCAACTTTACCTGTCCAACACTCCAACCTGGTATCATGTTATAATCACGCTGTGGTAGCCACTTATATAAATGGGTGGGTGGATGACATTAGCTGTATCACTCGGGGAGTTAGACAAGGATGCTCTCTTAGCCCACTATTATACATTTTAACCTTGAATCCCTTTTTAGGTAAGATAAATGATGCTGAGAGGATTAGAGGTATTTCTGTACATAGTGAAGACATAGAAATTAAAACCATTGCATATGCTGATGATACATTTATTGTTTTAGCAGATTTTCCCTCCAGTGGAGTTGCAGAAGCGTTGATGGCAGTCTTCACGAAGGGAACAGGCTTAGACTTTAATCTGGGAAAAAGTGTCTATTAATTGGATCTGAGGCCATGGAACATGAAACTGTTATGGGAACACCAGTGACAAATGAGGTGTGTAAAATATTGGGTATTTATTTTGGACAGGGAACCATGGATTTTTATAATTGGGATCTTCTCCTTAAAGAGGCACAAGGTAAAGTACACAGATGGAACAGATGGCGGATGTCAAAAAAGAAAAGGGTGTACATTATCAAAACCTTTTTTATTAGTATGTTCTTATATTTAAGTACTGTATTCCCTTCACCAAAACAGCTTGAGACAACGGTGTATAGTGTTTTCTTTCAGGCAGTCTGGGGGAGCAGGTTAAAGCCCATTAAGAGGGGTATAAGATACCTAGATATTGCACGGGGGTGGGGGGTTTGAAAATGATGAATCCCATAGTGTTTTTTTTTCTGTATATTTTTAAATACCAGTATAAAACCTATTTTACCAAATAAAAACACTATCTGGAGTTCATGGATAACAGATGTGGTACAGCCATGGATACAGGGATGGGACGTGGACAAGGTAATCCCTAGGCAAAAAATCACTGTTGGGACTGCCAGGATACTTTCAATGGTGTTTTGGGAAACTTAAATTACGGGGCATTACAAAAAGTACAGTACTACACTCAAACAGAAAAGAATGGTATACACAAATTATGACAAAATATTTTCTTGAGGACACAGGCTTTGGGAACCGTAAAGAACTGAAAGTAAGACAAATTGAAACAATGTTAACACAAACTAGACTCCCACCATACATGTGGAATGTAGTCTGGCTCAGAGCACATATGAAACTTAATGTGCAAGGCAGCTTAAAACACAAAGAGTTGGGGGAAAGGATGTGCCCTGGAGAAGAATTATGTGCAAATACTATAGAAACTATGGAACATCTCTACTGCTGAGTGTCCGTATATTATGCAATTTTGGAATTTGTACTTTCCCTATGGGAAAATTCCCCTTTATTTCTGATAAAGATATATTACTGTTAGTTTTTTTACTTACAGCATGGCATCATTTTGATCTTGGCACAATGCTCCTAATATTGAGTATTTTTAAATACCAGATCTGGCAAGTAAGGTGTAAATGGTCTTTACAAAAACAATATATTACACCTGTACAGCTCTTTTGGGCCATACAAGAGAGTATTCTATTGATAAAAGAAACAGAGAGACAAATAGTGGAAGCACATGCACTGGTTAGACACTGGATGATTGCTATAGATAACTTAGTACACAAAAAGTATACTACCGACGCTCTAGAAGGAATGTGCAGGTTTAAGCTTTTGGAAAGGAAGCATAGGACAAGGGGTATGACTCAATATATTTGCTTTTATAAGAATTTCTTATTCTAAATACTTATTCTAATGGAGCTGTCTACATGTTTTGAATTATGTTATAGGACGATAGCCTTCATTTTGGATTTATATGATCCCACATTCCGTTGGAGGGTGTGTATGGCGGGGGGAGGTTGTAGGGGAAAATATGCTGCACTGTTTATATATTGAATTAGTTTACTGTTTGGATGAAGGAATCTCCATGATTTCTGTTATGGAAATTCCTTCATCCAAACAGTAAACTAAACTGATGTTTAACTAAATAAATAAATAAATAAATTCAATATAAAAACAATGCAGCATATTTTCATTCTAACTCTCCCCACCATACACACCTCATTTTTAGATGGGTGACAGTATACAGTGACACTTGTTTGCTTTACAGTTTTTTATGTTTCTTAAACATATACAATTAAATCCTGTATTGTATTATGAATTTTCCAAGTTTATATAAAAAATTTCCCCAAAGAAGGAAGTGACGAAGGGCAAGTTAGTAGGCAGTAATACTTTCTTTGTTTTAGGGGTTTCTCAGATTTTAGGAAATTAACACTGTTATATTATTTTACAAAACAGGGGAAGGTGTGCATTAATCTTATTTACAGTTTCATATGGCTAGTGCACCTACCCGGTTAACAAAAACTAAATAAATAAATAAATATGTTTTCTTATACCACTTGTATTATGAATTGTAATATGATGTTTTCAGTTTGAATAAAAAATACCCCTACTCTTGTGGCAGGGGATGCTGTCGGCCCACCTGATGGAGGAGTCAAAGAGTTTCTGTCACAAGCCATGGAGGAGCAGGCTGGGTGTTCATCCTTCACCCCAGCCAATGCGGCAAATGAGGACAAGGAGGAAATATCAATGGTAGGCTCAGAAGCTCAATCTGAAGCCTCAGATGACGAATATGAAGAATGCAATGTGAGTGTGGAAGGAAAACCTGACATAGCTATTTCGGCTGAGGACATTGCAACAGCGGAGCTCCAGCTGGAAAGAGAGCTGGACGAGAGAAGAACCCTTTGGTTTTGTTTATTGGCAGAAGATGAAGAAAGATACTGCAAATGGAAACTACCTGCTAAACGTGTCCTGGGAGCTAGAGCTTAAACTTGTGTGGAAAGGAATCCTTGGAGGAACCTAGTTGGTGGGAGAGCGAGCTCAGGAGGACGACTTCAGAGGAGGAGCATGAAGAGGACAGGACAGCTGCAGCGGGGGACAGGGTTCACCTGACGTCTGCCCAAGAACTCATTAGGATGGTGTTTGGGGCCCCAGTGGAACAAACTGAGGAGCAACAGTTGTTGCCAGAGCAAGCACTCCAAAATGTGGGCTGGAAGCAGGATTCAACAGGAAAATGGTTACCCGACTCGGATACAGAGTTTTTAAACTCCGAAAATGACATGCGAGACAAGCCTCAGCAACAGAGTGTTGCACTGGGAGAATGCTTCCCAGCACAGGTACAGGGGGCAGAGGGGGATGGTACCAGTGTATTGGAAGTGTCTGCTCAGCGAGGTGCAACTGGGGAACAACTGGGGACCACAATGAGGCTGACTGTTCTGGGCTGGTAGCTTAAACTAAAAAACCGGACACTGATATTGGGGTGCAGTTGGTTAGCACTCTTCAAGCTGAGGTGGTGGAATGGGTGGAACAGGACAATGAGGGCACCAGGGTGGAAGGCTTTCCAAGAGTTACAGGCACAGTAGTCTCTAATTCTACAGAGATTCTTAACTTGCAGTCCATTCACAGCCCACAGCAACAAGGAAATCTACAACCTGACTTGCAACCTTTGTCTAGGGCAGGCCCTCCTCCCAAACACAGGCCAAGATTTGCGGACCTTTTTCAAAATGCTGAACCTACTCTGTGGAGAAATGCGGTCAGGCTGCGATATAAAGGTGGGTAAGCGGTACAGACATATAGGTATTATGTGGGCAAGACTTTATTGAAAGACTATGAGATTCATGGTGTCTGAGGTTTATGCATTGATCCATGTGTCAGGGGAGGATAATTTTGACATTAACTTCATATCCTCTCAGGCACAGTAGTCCCTAATTCTACAGATCTTCTTGACTTGCAGTCCATTACTGGCCCACAGCAACAGAGAAATCTACAACCCGACCTGCAACCTTTGCCTAGGGCAGGCCCTCCTCCCAGACATAGGCCAAGATTTGTGGATCTTTTTCAAAATGCTGAACCTGCTCCGCAGAGAAATACAGTCAGGCTACGATATCAAGGTGGGTTAGAGGTACGGCCAGATAGGTATTACGTGGGCAAGACTTTACTGAAAGACTATGAGATTCATATCATCTGAGGTTTATGCACTGATCCATGTGTCGGGGGAGGATAATTCTGACATCATCTTCAGATCCCCTCATGCACTGTAAAGGTTTTGGATGAAGTACAATCAATTGAAGTTTTCCCCCCTCTGGACCCCTTTTTCTGCATCCCCTTAACAAAACCCTCCATCAGATATGTAACAGTTATGTTCTGCAATGAGGGGGTCCATATGAGTAACATAGTCCACTGGCTTCAACAAAGGTGTAAAGTTTTGAGGGCACCAAAGGCAGTGGTGGATGATGAGTTTTTTTGGACGGGGGCTTGGAAGTTTAAAGTGAAGCTAAGAAAAGAAAAGAGGTAACCCTCCTCCTCCCGAATAGCTTCTTCCTGGGCCGAGACAGGGGAGTCCTTTTTAATGCGGGGCAGCACAAAGTGTGCTATAAATGTGGGGATAGAACCCACCTGGCTAGTGTATGTGATAAGTTAAGATGTGGCATTTGCAACAAAATTGGGCACATGAGTTTACAATGTGCCAACCATGCAAAATGCAACCTCTGTGATGACTATGGTCATGTACTTCACAATTTCCCATGGGCAGCTCACAGCTAGGTTCATAAGATGGATCAGATAATGTAATAAGGAAAGTCCAACAAAAAGTGAACACTACCCCACCATCTCCAGGGTCCCCCCCCCAGGACAAGGAGCCAGAGGAAACGCCCCCAGAGCAAGTTCCTGACAGTCAAATGGCTGATGTGCAAACCCCCCCCCCCAGTACAGCCTATGAGCAGTGAGTCTGAGATGGGTCCCCAAGACATGGTTGGGCTCCATCCCTCTGTACCTCACACAAATTAGCTACCAGTGCGTCCAGCAGACATGGATGTTCAGAAGCCCCCCTAACTCCCTGGAGTGGAAAACTCCGCTACCCAGAAGGAGGAGCCTGTGACAACTGAAAGCACCACTGCCCGTTTTGGAAACAGAAAATCCCTTTGAAATCTTAGGGACAGCCAGTGGAAGTCAGCCCAATAAGGGAGAGCAGGACTCAGACACATCCTCCTCTCTATTCACCTAGAAACGGAGGTTGGGGAGGGTGATGACAAGGAAGGAAAGAAAAAGAAGAAAAAGAAAAAATGAGAGAGACTATATTAATATATTATTCTGTTAAATGTCTTCTTTCTTCCTATTGACTTTAAATAACCCTAGCCTGGTAAACGAGGGGAAGAGATGTGCTGTGTTTTCTTATGTGCATAACTTCAATGTGGATGTGATTTTTATTAATTTATTTTTACAGGAAACATGGTTTTCTTCTTTAACATTAACTAATGCAGCTAGACAGGCATGGGTATGGGGCCCTTCATATTGGTCATTTGGACAGGACAGGACAGACAGGGTGGGAATTATTTTTTCTGGATCTGGCTTTACATTACAAAGGATTGTAGATCTTTTACCTGGACAGTTTATACTTGATGGGATTTGGAAAAATAAAATCATGTAGATTTCTTTCAGTATACGGGGCACAGTCTAAAGCAGATAGGGTACAAATTCTGGAGGTGATCCAACCATATCTTGCTACATTTAAATCCATTTGTTTCACAGTGGATTTTAATTGCTCCACTGATGTACAGAAACGTAGGGCTTTGAGGAAAAAGGTGAACTGTGACTCATTGGCTTTGAAAAAATGTATTGAAACAGCAGGGTTACGGGACTGCAACACAGGTGCTATACCGGGGATTAAGTACACATTTGTAAAGGGGGTGTTGACTTCGAAAATAGATTGCATTTTTGCTTCCAAAGGGGATCAGGTTACAGCTGCAAAAGGGGTCCCTGTAGAATTTACTGAACATCTGGCCGTGCAAGCCACTATTATACCTGATACAGGGAAAAACCTTCCACCACATCGCTGGAGGATGAATACCGGTAGTTTATTACTGACAGGTGTGAAACTGGGAATGACAGAGCTTCTGATCTCTAAGGTATCGGTTCCGGCATTATATGATGATGTAGGGGACGGGTAGCTTGATAAAAAAAAAGATATCCAGAAATGGATGCAGAAATTTGGTAAGCAGGCCGCAAACACTAAAAGCTTGCGATATCTGACACTCAGGACTCATTTGTGCAAGCTCTTGTCAGTTACTCACACACAAGTAAATTTATCAGATCAAATTAGACAAGTTAAACAACAGATGTTGGCAGTCCAATATAATAGAGCAGCTACCTTACAGACCAAGCTGAGTTTTGGCACAAAAAAGACCCCATTCAGTGACCTTTGTGAGGCTTGTAAGGAACGGTTGGAAATGGCACACTTTACGGCATTAATAGACAGTCGGGGGTCCGATGTGATGGATTTTGTAGGTACAAAGATGGTAGTAGAGGACCATTTAAAGACATTTACAAAGGAGGAGTTAGACACCAGTAGAATGGATGCTTATTTAGGAAGTCTCCAGGTCCCCCATATCGACAGAAACCTCTGCTGTGGAACAGAAGGGGAAATACAGGATGAGGAAGTTTTGCAAGTTATTAAAACTAGATATATCCCCTGGTGAGGATGGGATTCCGAAAGAGTAGTACAAAATATTTTCAAATATAATGGCAGCTATTCTTGGAAGAGTTTTTAGGTTTTTACTCACCTTACCCGTGCTTCCTGAATGGTTTACACAGGGCCTAGTTATGTATTTATTTAAATCAGGGGATAGAGTACGACTGGAAAATTGGAAACCTATCAGCTTATTAAATGCTGATTTCAAAATCGTGTCCTTTATATTACAGAAAAGGTTAAAAAGGTTGCCCAAATAAGTCATACATCCAGCACAGACCTGTGCTCTAACAGGGAGACATATCCAGGATAATTTATGCATAATTAGGGATGTGTATAGTTTTTGTACACAGCATAACATTTCTGGTTTTTACTCTCTTTGGATCAGTGTAAAGCCTTTGACAGGGTTAATCACAAATTTCTGTTCAAAGTTTTGCAAACTTATGGGATACCACTAGGATTTGTAACCTGGTTGCAGTTACTATAAGATAATGCTGTTGTTTCTTCAGTATTTATGGGCTTAAGGGGGAAGAGATGTATTATGCGTAAAGGTGTATGTCAGGGTTGCCCTCTGTGCTCCCTACTATATTTATTTGTGCTACAGCCTCTCATTCGTAAGGTATTATCAAACCCAGTTATTCAAGGTATTCAAAATCAAGCTCAGGGAAGCGAGGTTACGATCGCTTATGCAGATGACATTTGTGTGTTTGTGAGAGAGAAGACTGGAATGAGAGAACTATTACATGAACTACAGGAATATGGGCAGGTGCCAGGGGCAAAATTAAATTTACATAAATGTAGAGGCCTGGCCTTAGGGAGGGAAGGAGGTTCTCAACAAGACGTTGGTGGGATTCAAATTTCTGAGACACCTATTAAAATACTAGGGGTACATTTTGGCCCGAGATATATTGCTCACCATAACTGGGAGCAAGTTATACATATAGAAGCACAGAAAGTAGACAGGTGGGAGAGCTGGAAGATTTCTAAATTAAAAAGGATGCATTTGATGAAGCAGCTTTTGTGTCCATGTTTTTTATATATTAGCGCTGTTTTTCTGCTCCTGTTAGGGTTGGAAACAAAGGTTTATAGTTGTTTTTTTAATGCTACTATGGGGGAGTCACCTAAATCCGATTAAATGAGAGATAACTTACCTACCTAAACAGAAAGGGGGGTTGGTATGATTAATCCAGTGGTGTTTTTCCATTGTTTATTTTGGAATAGGAATATTAAGCCTATGTTTATGGTCAAGACTTCGTTGGTAAAATTATGGCTGACACAGTCTTTTCAGTGCGTTTTAAGTAAAAGTGCAAATTTGCCGATAAAAATTACAATGTGGATAAATATTGAGAAGAATTTGAAGGTTATCTTCTTGAAAATGGTTAAATGGAAATTAACGAAGCAAATGATTTTGCAGTCCACAAGGCCACAACTTTATTAAGGGGTGTTAAAAATTCTGGTGCTGGAAGAATCGAATTTTAAACATTATAGGGAAGGTAAGTAGAAAAATGTTTACATTCCGTTGACCAACTCTAGAATCCCACCTAGGACATGGGATACACAATGGTTGTGTGTTCATGGGAGGGTGGGAGTCAGGGGAAACCACAAACACAAAGCTGTGAAAGAGAGAAAATGTCTGTACCTTGATTGGCTAGATCAAGTGGAAACGCAAGAGCATTTTCTAACAGAATGTTCCTATTCCATAGGGTTATGGAACTATTCCTCTGTCACGTGGAAGATGCCATGGTCGAAGAAGGTGACTTATGCGATGTTAGTGCGGAGGGATTTTCCTTTGGAATTAGCTAGGTATGATACAGGAACTTTGGTTTTTTTTTGCATGTTTGAAGTATTATTTGTGGCACTGCAGATGCCACTTCTTTTTTCAGCAAAAATTTATGATGGACCCTATGTTTTCTATTATTTATGAGAATGCTTTACAGGACATTTTTCGACAAGACTTGAAGATACATCCAAGGGTACGTGTGCTGGTGTGGTGGAGGGGATTTACCTTTTTACAGAAATATGAATAGTGTCATACAGTTTAAATTTGGGGAGGTGAGTGTTATTATGGGAATTTGTTTAGTTATAATTTTTTCTTTTTTTAGATTTTGATTACAAAGGAGGGGATGGGGGACAATGATGTAATAATTGGTCTTTATTTAGTTATGGTTTAATTTCCTTTTTGTATGTTGTTATGATTTTATGTCAAAAACACCCCTACTCTTTTCAAGGAGTGCCATGGGATCCTTAACATCCACCTGAGCTACCATCAGAACAGGCAGATGGGACATCGGTTTAATGTCTCATCCTAAAGACGGCACCTCAGGAGTGCAGCACCCCCCTCATGCTGCACTACAGTCCAAGTGCCTGGTGTGGGGATAGAGCCCACAGCCTTCTGATCTTCCAGCCTCAAAGACAAGTGTGCAACCTGCTGAGCCACTGACACTGCATGGTACCTTCTCTGAGGAATGCTATTGCAGACAAGCTCAAACAGAAGCCGATCCTCACGGGTGGTCACTAGCTCCAGGTGTTGTGAAACTGCTGTTCGACGAGTGGGGGGACACCAGACATGGACCTTTTTGCACTGCCACTCAACACCAAACTGCCTTGATTCTGTTCCTGAAATCCAGGATATGGCGTTTTCTGTCAGGATGCATTCAGACTCCAATGGCAAAATCGTTTTCTGTAAGCACTTCCTCCAATCCTCTGGAGCAGAAGGTACTGCTCAAACTAGAGGCACATGGTGGCAGGATGATTCTAATTGCCCCCTGTTGGCTTCAACAGATATGGTTTCCTTTGTTGAACAGACTACCAGTCAGCACACTGAGGTTCCCCCACTCATGACAGACTTACTGACTCGGTTACCTGGTCCATCCCAACCTCTGCTCCATTCACTTTCAGGCCTGGCGCTTTTAAAAAATGGAGGTGAACAGGTACAAGGGATCTCAGAGTGTCTCTGAAATACTTTTTGGCTGCCTATAAACCTTCCACCAGGAAATCTTATACAGCCAAGTGGAAAAGATTTTCATCTAGTGCTCCAAAACCCGCATGGACCCCTTTCGGGACCCACCTGACAAGGCTCTGGAGCATTTGCTTTCTGATGCTGACTTGCAGTACTCCACAGTCAAGGTCCACTTGTGCGTTCTTTCTGCATATCACAAGCCCATCGGTACCCTCTACCTGACTCTGCTGCCACTCCTTAAGAAGCTCCTTAAGGACATTTTACACATAAGGCCCCCCCCCCCCCCCCCATCCAAAAGCTGGTAGCTGCCCAGGATATCAACCTTGTGCTGGATATGCTCACCCGCAAGCCCTTTGAGCCTCTAGTGACATGTGAGCTAAAGTTTTTAACTTGGAAAGCAGTTTTTCTAGTGCCCAGCATCACTTCTGCTCACAGAGTGTCTGAAAGTCATGCCTTGGTCACAGATCCCCCGCTTACTACTTTCCACAAGGACAAGGTAGTACTCTGCACGCATCCTATGTTCCTTCCATCAGAATCAGTCACTAGTGCTGCCTACCTACTTTGCCAATTTCCAGAATGAAGGAGAATGCACTCTCCATTCTCTGGATGTTAAAAGAGTCCTTAAGGTTTACCTGGACAGAACAAAGGACTTCAGGCAATCCAAACAGCTCTTTGTCTCTTTTGACCCTAATTGGAAGGGACAGCCTGTTACAATTAGATGCATTTCTGCCTGGATTATGAGCTGTCTACATCATTGTTATGCCATTGCACAGGTCAAGTTGAAAGATCAAGTGCATAGCCACAGTACCAGAGCGACTGCCACGTCCCTGGAAGAGATCTGCTCTGTACCCATCCGTGATATTTGCAAAGCTGCAACTTGGAGCACAGTGCACTCTTCTGTTAAGCACTATGCGCTGGACATCCATGCCAGGCAGCATGTGTGCTTTGGTAAGACTATCAAAATGTACTTCAGTCCTGAGTAAGCCTCGGCTCCTACCGCCCTAGTCTGAGGGATTTTTGTCTGATCTTGGAACTCTGACCAATTTGTGACAATCAATGATGAAGATTAATTTCTGAAAGATATGTACATTATGTACTCACTGTAATTCTTGATCTTCTAGGAATATATTCACCATTGATTCACATGCCCACTTGCCATCCTCCGGACTCATTCCATTTTGTTTGTTGGTCTTCACCCCTCATTCTTGGTTTTGACTATAAAAATACTGTGCTACTGGAGCTGCAGATCTTCATTAATGACACTCAAAGGGCGCTGATTTGGAGACATACCTGGAGATCGACCTCCTCACCGACATGGAGGGATTTGCTCTGGAAACTCAGAATAAGGTACTTCAAGGTTCCTGTAATGGTAGCTAAGTGACATCCATCTGTTTCCCCCAGTTGCTGGAGGTTGTGTGGGGAGCGTAGGGCAACACAGACCCACATGTTTTGGACTTGTGAGGTGATCCAGTACTTTTGGATGGAGATTCAAAACCACATTAAAAATATTTTTGGTATTATTTCTCTTCTGGGTCCTGAACATTTGCTACTGGGACTCCTTCTGGAAGAGCTAAAGGGAAAGAGACAAAATATTTATGGGCCATTTTGATTGCTGCAGCTATCAAAGCCATAGTGAGGAAATGGCTGCTCCCCATCCCACCACTCCTGTCAGAATGAGTGGCCATAGTGTCCAACATATATCAATTTGAGAGTATCACTTTTGCTCTATAACAAAGAACCTCGCTTCTCCAAAATAGGTGGACTAGATGGGAATTATACAAGGGTTTTGATTTGTAATGGCCCTTTCACTAGTATTATTCTTAATCTACCCACTTCAGAAGTTCATTATAGGTCATTTAGGCCTACACTGCGGAAGGAAGCGGGAAAGACAGGTGTCTGAAATATAATTTAATCATTTGAAAGGCTGGGGTTTCAGATACTGGGTCAGAGCTGCTTGTTTTAATCCAAATCTACTTATTTAATAATGTCTTTAAAAATTACTATCAATTTTGGGAGACATATGCCTAGTTAGTACCAGAGTTGTGACCTCTTATTTTACCGTAAAAAAAACTGGTCACCTTTTAGTCTTTGTTTTTTAATGCATAATCTACATTGGAGTAATTAAGATGAAAAATGTCTGATATGATACTTGTTATCTCTGTAATTATACCTGAATAAAGTTCTGAGTATAAAAAAAAGAAGATACTGTGCTACTGGTTTATTGACCCTTCTTATACAGGTCACCAGGGCTACCTTATTATGGCCTTCGGTTAAGTGCATAAGTGCTAGTTAGGTTATGGGGCACCTCCTCAGTAAAAAAGGTACTGAGGCAGTTGAGGCCTGGTGCCGAGGTAAGCCACGTGGCATGAGCCAGACTCATGGTGTCACATGTGCACACAGCTTACCTCAGTGCCAGCCCTGCTGAAAAGTTTTGGCTGTTGCAGGGTCCTAGTGCCTCTGACTCAGACTCATTAGTGTGAATCAGTGGTGAAGATATTGCTAGAAAATCAAGAATACATTACGGGTACATAATTTTCATTTTTTGCACCCATTTCGAAGTGCCTATGTGTACGTCAGTGGCACACAGCATTGTCTACATAATGGTAGTGGCCCCTAACTACTTCAGTTCGTTTTCTCCCACCATCAACAGAGTGAACGTTGGACCAGTGGAAGTTGTTTTTCCACTGTTGCTTTTTCCCAGCGGAGTTTATTTCTCCGTGGTAGCTATGCCTTCAGTAACATTCATTTGCTGGTGTATTGTGTGGTGCTTTTTTGCCATTGTGAGTGCAGATTTATCACAAAGATACTCAAGAACTGTGCTGTTTGGAACTAGCCCACAATGTCAAAAACTCTGACATTTGCTAAGATTTCAATCAGGCTACTTGGAGATGCAGGCATAAAGCATTGGAGTTAAGTATTATTTAGAAACAATGGACAAAGTTACTGCAGAGTCTACCAAGCTGCCAAATCTGCCAACACCAGCTCTACAGAAAACAGCAACAGGTAAAGGAGTACATCAAAGTCACCAAGAAAGTCAATACCATGGTCACAGACAAGGTCGGCTGCCAGTCAGAGTCTTCCCTGTCATCAACAAAGAGCCGCCAGGACTGATGGGAGTTGGTCTGCTTTTCATGTCAGCGTGGCTCCCCTGAATGTCAGTAATCTAGTTCTCTGCTCTCAAGGAGGGATGATGAGTGCACAGATTCATCCAGTATGCTTGTGAAACATGCTGACTAAGCCTCTGCAACACCAGAACCCCATCCTGCAAAAGGCTCTGAACTGATATATTTACTTATTTGATTTTTGGTAACTGCGTAAGTACAACAGACAACTGAATGCTTATTTTCAGGCATGACCCGGGAGAGTACAAGACAAGTAATCAGACAAGAAATCAACAGTAAATTGAGCAAAGCAGGGCAAACGATCAGGTGACAACAAATGCAAAATCATCAACAATTACAGCGTGACATCTATAGGACACACCATTAAAAATGATCAAAAGTGGATTAAAATAGTGCAATCAGATTTGTTAGGAATGAAGGGGATGAAATGGGCAAATTTACCGCAAAAAATGTAGTGGAGAGTTTAGAAAACAATAGATGGTGGCTATGGTTAAGTGCAGATACAGGGCATGGATATAAGCAGGTTAGCCTTCAGAGCTACTCTGAAGGATGGTAGGGTTGGGGAGCTGTGAATATTGTTAAGGATGGAGTTCTACAGCTTTGGAGCACAGGAGGAGAATACTCAGTTGCCCATTTTGTTGCGATGCTTTGTGCCAACTGGGAGAGAACAGATGGGGCAGGGCCTATGCAGCAGTGAGATAGGGGTGGGTGACCTAAGAAACTTTTACAGAAAACATCTCAGGGCATAGGAGCGTGAGGCAATGGGGAGAGCCAGCCCAGAGTGGAATATAAAGTGCAGTGATGAGTCAGGCGGGGGGAGAGGCAAGAGTAAATCGGCAAATGTTATTGTAGGTAACACCTCATTTGTGAAGCGAGGTTTTGGGGGCATTTGTGAGGATAAGTGAGCTATATTGAGGGCAGGAGAGAAGAATGCATTGGAATGTGATCCTGTGGGTTTCTGGGGTAAGGACGTTGCAGAGGCAATAGGCCATGCCAAGCCTGAAATTTGTGGATTTAGTGATGGTAACAATATGAGAAGGGAAATCCAAGTCAGGGTCAAGGGTAACACAGAGGTACTTAAATTTGCTCACAGTGGAGAGTGGGGAGTCATCAGAGCACTGAATGAACAGTGGACAGGGGCAGAATGCTCTGCATGTTTTAGATTCAGATAACATGGCTTGGGTACTGTTAAGAACCAGGATGCTGGCTACAAGCCAGTTTTGTATGTAGGTGAGGCCAGAATTAATTTGGGTGTTAACCTGAGAAGGGTTTTGGGTGCTCTAGTAGACTGCAATATAATTAGCATATATGATGATAAGAGCATTTGTAGGAGACAAATAGGAGATTGTTTAAGTAGATGCAGAAGAGGAGTGGTCCTGATATGGATACCTGGGGATGCCATGGGTGATTGGTAATAGGTGGGAGGAGGCATCATCAAATTTGACTAAATGATCCCTGTTGGTGCAAGTAGTTAGAGAACCAGACATAGGCATGGGGGAGATACCAATGTCTGTTAACTTTTGTATTAGGAGAGTATGATCCACAAAATGGAACACTTTTGATAAGTCTCTGAAGACTGCACCTGTTATGAACCCTCAGTCCATGGCAGTTTTAAAGTTGTCTATGACCTGGACAAGGGCAGTGGTGGTGTGATCCTTATGGAAGCCGTGTTGATGTGACATATGCAGGTTGTGCGAATGAAGGTAGTTGGTTAGTTGAGAGGCAGCCACCTTTTCAAGTAATTTGACTAAAATGAGTAGCACGACAATGGAGTGGTAGTGAGACATTACCTTACAGTTGCCCTTTTTGAGGATGGAGACTATTTTAGCAATCTTCTATTGGGCAGGGACAACCCCAGTAGTGAGAGATTAAAAATATGGGTGACAGGCAGGGCAAGTGCAGAGGCACCCAGCTTAAGAATTCAAGGTTCTATGCCATCAGGTTCAGGACTGAAGCCTTTTTATAAGGAGTTTAGCAGCTCAAAAATCTCTCTTCTAAAAACTCTTTTCAGGAGGAATGGGGGTGAGGGGGTTGGGGGGACCCGGAGACAGTCGTCTGTGCAGCAGAGGAGTAGTAGGGAAAGGAAGAGAGATCAATGAAATTGGCACTGAACGCATGCTCTGTGGTGGCTAGACTGCTGCAATGCACACCATCAGTGACTGCGTCCTCAGTGCGAGATCTGGAAGGGACACCCAGTAGCCCTTTGATGTGGCCCCCAAAACTGTACAAGTTGCTAGCTGCTCCTTACAGAAATAATTTTTATTTCAAAGGTACCACAACCTCTCATTTGCACTTTGGGGAACAGCATGGTTGGGCACTCTCTAGTGGACTCTGGCAGCACTGGTAATGAAGGTGGCACCATCATTATCTCAGGTGCTTCTCTGACAGAATTCTCAGATTTGATAAAAAGATATCTGCCATCTCTGCCTCAGGTTGTTCCTCAGTTACCTCACCAGGTGCTGCTGGCTGGACCTACTGTGTGTCCCCCTTGATGCCTGTAATTCCTCAACCCCCTTCCTTGGAGGAGGAGGAGGAATACAGTCCTGACCTCCTGGAGAGAAGAACCGGGGTAAAGAGGACCCTAATCTTCCCCACCCTCTGGGGTTGAAGGATTCAGCTGGATAGAAAAGTTACAGTACTTACCGTTGCTGAAGATCTTCCTATCTTCTCCATAGAGTACCACTTATGGGGTCTTAGCTGGAGATACTAGGCTCCACAGGAGGAAATCTTTTCAGGCAAGGTGTCAGCACCGGCTACTGGTGTGGGCACATGCATGACACAACATGGTGCCATGTGCTTACCAATAACCAAGGCCACTGTTTTTCGGTTTTTACCGGAAAATCCAGTAAAATTCCGGAATTAGGGCTGCCTGAAAACCGGTAAAAACGAAGATTTCATGGAATCTGGTATTTTCTATCAGATAAGTAAATCTATAAAAAAGTCTGTTTTTCTTTTAATTCCTTCCTGTACTATTTTCAGTTTGCTTTATTTAATGCTCTGTATATTAGGCCTTCTTTAATTCTGATTATTTATGCACATAATAAAAGAATGATAACAGAATCCTGGAAAAATCCGGAAATTAGAGTA
Organism: Neoceratodus forsteri; assembly: GCA_016271365.2. NCBI lineage: Eukaryota > Metazoa > Chordata > Ceratodontiformes > Ceratodontidae > Neoceratodus > Neoceratodus forsteri. The sequence goes on from CM028129.1 coordinate 316,348,200, forward strand.
ACAATCACCGGTGAAATTCCGGAAATTTAAGTCTTGAAAACGGAATTTAATTGTTTCAATCACCGTAAATCAGTGGCCTTGCCAATAACCACTGCTCATGCCCTAGCCTACCTTACTTCTGTTAACAAAGAAAGTGTGAAAACTGTAGCTAAAAGCTATTGCTTGTAGAATAAATAGTACAGAAAAAATTAAAACAATGTTGGCAGAAAAAGACCATTCGTTCATCCAATCTGCCCTGTTTTACCCTATCCTGCCTTTGGCCTATTTTCTAGACAAGAGTTTACGCCCTCACCTCCTATCTACCTGCCTTACTGCTACCCCCTGAGTAATTATTACACCCCTTACTCTGTCCCAGCTGTGACTAAACACATAGAAAAAGCATACATGAAGAAAAAAGAGTAACAAATAGTGTAGTTGCCGTATTGGTCCTTGTAAAAACAGATCCAGAACCAAATGATTTGATACCTTTTATTGGATCAACATAGATGTTACAACAAAAGAACAAAGTGCTCTAGCTTTCGGACCAACTAGGTCCTTCTTCTGAAGAAGAAGCTTCTTAAGAAGGACCTCATTTGTCTGAAAGCTAGAGCACTTTGTTCTTTTGTTGTAACATCTATATTGGGCCAATAAAAGGTATCAAATCATTTGCTTCTGAAAAAAAAGAGTAAAGAATAACTGAATATAATCTACCAACATAAAGATCGGGGCAGGTTATATAGAATATGTCCCGTCGCAGGTTGGTGGCATTCAAAAAAACAAGGAGTAGAGCTACTATTAGTGCCATTTTTCAACTGCAAGAAAAAAATGTCCTGCTGGCAGCCAAGTGGGGAAAAAGACAGCATGAACAGCAGCTCCAAGAGTGGCATCAGCCCTAAGCTCTGTGTTAGAACCAGCATTAGATACAACAAAGAATCACCATAATTGCCTACAGAAGTTACCCGGACACCCAGGAGGCATTCTGAAGTGGGAACAATATGAAAATTGTAATGCTTTTATGGGATAAGATATATCCATTAACATCCTCTCCTACTAGGAAGCTAGAGGAGACAAAGAGAGAGAGACTACTTAAGAATTTAATACTTGCATAAACCACTGGAACTTATTCCTCACCCACAAAGATTGAGGAGCTGTGGCAGAGTAAAGAAAGGAAGAGCATTCTTTGCCCATCCAAGAGAAAAGAAAAAAAAAAAACATTTCAGGGATTGCCGCTAGAAAAAAGAAATTGTCAGCAGATTGGTAATATATAAGATGAATGACCTGTTACTAGCAAAACCTATGGCATCAAGGTCTGGGTACTATGTCTCAAGGTGACATCCCCTGCAAGTGTAAATAAGGATTTATCCTATTTGTACACAAAGTGCCCTGACACAAACAGATTAGTTCAGGCAGAACAGTGCAAATCATTGACTTGCATAGACTGACTGGGCTACTATCAGGTAGAATTAGGTTGAACAGTCATGACACCAGTAGGGAGCAGTGTTGCATATAGCAAGTAATACAGATATATTCAAGGTAAAGGGGGTGTACCTCTGGCTGAGGGGAGAAACAAGGAGTACAAGAAAAACTGTTGTGTTTGCTTTCACTGCATTTTTTTCTGGTTTTTCTAAGTTTTTTTTTTTTTAAGATTTTAAAAATATTTTGTCAGGACATAAAAACCTCCTGCAAGAGCAGATGGAATGGAAAGGAAGAGTGACTGCTAGCTTGGCTTGCCATCCTATTACTGGGGTGAGCTACCAACATAGCCCTAGGTCTATAGAAAGGGATGATAGGTGGGTGAGTGGTACTCTATGGAGAAGATACTCGGGGAAACTCTTCAGTTATAGTAAGTACTGTAACCTTTCTATATGCCTAGAATCAATCTTCTGCATAAAGTCCCACTCTTGGGTCAGTGTACCAAGCATTCCCTACCATGAGGGATGAACCTGCTCATCCCTATGGCTCAATAAGCCTCAGCCCTCCGAGTGGGAGAAACATCTGAGTAAGGGGGCTTTTCTTAGTCAGAATGGACCAAGGATTGTTCAGGGTCAGGCAGAGTCTCCTGAAGTTCAACAGCTAGAGGTTTCCTCAAAAGCTGCTGCCACCTGCAGAGAGAGAAAGAAAACCCCACACAGTACAGTGAATTAAGCACCTTATCCTAGGCCAAAGGTGCTAATCAGGACAAGTCAAGCCACAACATCTGTCTGATGCAGAAGGATGATCCAACAATCTTAAAAGGCACCTTACTGGCGTTGTACAACACCCTCAAATTGGCGTCGAGCTACCTCCAGGTCCCTGATGGACAAGCCCAACATTCTAGGAAAATCAAACCGGCCCACCAGCGCAGTGGCAAAGTGCCCATTTGCGACGCCGACACCCTGGGTTCGAGAACGGATCCAGGAGTCGGAGGCCGGCAGGGGGAGAAGGCTGGAGCATCCAGAGACAGCTCACCTTCTCCGGGGTGAGGGTGGATTGAGTGTCCAGCATATTAAGGACTCCTAGCGGAGGCTGGAGGAACAACCACATCCAGCGCCACGTTACTGTGCAGGTGTGGCAGAAGCACCTTGCATCGTTGCACATCACCCTCCCAGGGATCACAAGCATTCCAAAAAATGCTGCCATCTCACATGTGATGCCCGTCTCCTGCACCGCTAGCCCCGAAATGCCTGACCACCACCGGGTCAGTATTCTGCTGAATGGCCACCCCAGTGGCCCCACCTGGGGGGGGTTAATCCAGGGAGCCCTGCCGGTCGTGGTGATGAGGCTGGTATCCTGGATGTTCTTCCGCTGGGGGGGACTTAGCATCCCTGCCTTGGGGGGAAACCTGGGCGGATCGAGGGTTGGGCACAGAGGGTTGGTAGTGGCCGGAGAGCAGGGCGGAGGTCCGAGAGATGAATGGCAAAAAAAAAAAAAAAAAAATTACAGAAAATCTACTGTATCTTCCAACCCACTGGTGCAGCAGTTGCATACGATGCTGACTACCCGGGTTCGGAAGCGAGCCCGACGTGTCGGAGAGCCAGCTGGGGGAGGAGAATCGAGTGTCTGCGGGACCACTCTCCTCCTTCTCCGGGGGACGGTAGAGAGAGCTCAGTGCTTGACTGGCCCCTAGCAGAAGCCAAGGGAAAGGCAGCCTGAGCTGTAGAAGTGGGGAAACATGGGAGACATTGGCGCACGTGCCTTGACGTCAGTGTATACCACATCTCCCCCGGAGAGAAAATGGAAAACTCCAGCTCTACAGGATGATCGCCAGCCTCCACAGGCCCCACAACTGGCAACTCAGGTACCTTCCAGAAATCTGGATCTGGAGGGTTGAGGGACTCCCCGCCACCCTGCAATGGAGGACAAGCCGTGGGGGACTCCAGTGAGCTAAGCCCTGGGGGAAGCCAGGGTGATGGGGCTGGGAGGACCAGTGGTAAGGAACGCTGGCCAGATCGGATGGCAAAAAAAAAATCTACTGTATCCTCAGGCAGCAAAGGGACAGTCTTGTAGGGGCCATGTTCTTCTGAGGACTCTAACTTCCAAATACCAGTAAGGCAGAATCAGGAGACTAAATTTCTACCCAAGGAGGAAGATTCTTCAAAAAAGAATCCTGATTTTTCTGGATGTAGAAAGTGCCTCCTCAGTGATCATTCCTCCCTTTCATACTGCTCTGGAGGATGCTACCCTGACTGCCTGGCACAGGCCCAGCACCCTGCTAGCCGATCCTAGGAAATGGACAAACAGGATCTGTCAAGAAAGGATAAAAAATAATACTTTACCCAGCCTGATACTGACTTAGTGGTAATTATGGCTGCACATGACGTATCTCAGGCTCCCCAGAGGATGAGCATCAGGCCTCCTGACAAGGAGTTTAGAAAACTGGACATCATGGGTAAGTGCGCCTTTGCCTCAGCTTCCTGTAGCTTGCATGTTGTGAATTACCAAGCATACCTGGTACATATCACTCACCATAGTGAGGAGCTTTACAAATGGCATCAGTCTGCAAGAGCGTGCTGCCCTGAGATAGAACTTATGCTAATTTTAGAATGTACAATATAATTTCAAACTCTGCACTGTGGTTATGCCCCCACTGTTCTAACTTCAGATTTGTTTCTGTAGCCAGAGGCAATGACCACAAAACTCTCTTAATGGCTACTAAAATATTTTTAAAACTTTCACTGAAACGAGTAAGGAGGGGACCCTGTGGAGCACACTTACCAACAAGACGTGTGAAGGGAGAGTTCACCAATATTAAAGTTTCAAAGCCAAATACTTGAATTTTTTCACGGTCAAGTTGCAATCTACTGCCCAGAAATTGACTCTATTTCAAAAGCTGAATCAATCCATATAAAAATTGTGGTATGGGTCGCACAAATAAAACCGTGGGAGCCAGCACAAAAAAAATCACCCAACGACAGATAAGACTTCCTCAGGTGAGCCACAACTTCAGCAGGGATCTGAACCTGCTTTGAAGGCCCTACAGAAATCCATGCAGGCCATCGATAACAAAATAGAGATGGCCCTAACCCGAATGGCCGAACAGGACGCAAAAATTAAAAATGCCACAAAAACAGCAGAAGCAGCTGAATCGGTGGCCATGAAAGTCCTGGCAGCCACTTCCAAAATGGCCCAAGAGAACTCCCAATTAAGGTATCATTTGGAAGCCCTGGAGAACGTGCAGCAGGCCCAACATGTTCACACTGTTGGACTGCCGGGGAACTGCAAAGGGGAGAATCTGCTAGATTTTATCAGATCTTGGTTAACATCTACTTTAAACCTTCTAGCAGACCTCCCTGGAGATCAGCTTCATTAAAGCATATTGTATTTCTCCTAGGGCTGCTGTGAACCAGGGAGATGTACCACGGACAATTTTGGTCATCACAGTCCGAACAGCTATAAGAGACCTTATCCTGCAACCCTCCAGGGGATCGGAGTCCTTGACTTACCGAGGCAAGCAGGTCCATTTGTTCCCGCATTTGTCCTGCGCCACCCGAGCTCAGAGGAAAAGATTCGACAGAGTGAGGGCTAAGCTCTGAAGTCTGGGCATCGCCCATTCGTTACTGATGCTGGCCCGTCTGAGAATTTTCTCTGGCAAGCAAACTTACCAATTTACAGACCCGGATGAAGCGGGGAAAAAAGTGGACTTTATCAGTAAAGAGTTTGCTTGAGACAGAACAGAGAAATCGGATTCAGAAGAGGACACTTGAGACAAATGTGGATACAATTGGGACTTTGCCTTCAGTTCATTACAGCTTTATAATCTGTTCTGTAGTAAATACCTCACGAGGGGTTTTGCGGTGGCTATGTTTTCAAGGCCCAATATTTTAAGGCTTTAGCCTAATGTTATCGAGTTATAACTGAATGTTTCTGGGGAGCTTATGATGAACATATGGCAAATTTCCTGATACAAAATCTGAATTTAAAGCATGTTTATGATTACAGGGTTGTCTCAGGTTTCAGAAATTTATATGGTACAGAGACAGGGATACTTTTTGCATAGTAATGCTGAGCAGTTCACCCTTGCCTTTAGGCTTCTGATTATAATCCTGGCTTTATGGTTTTGAATTTTAAGAACTACATGTTTTCACCTACTCTCCCAAAGCACATAATACATTTTGAAATACCATGCTTGAAAGGGGGTCATATCAACACAGGAGGTTGAGCGTACATGTTTGAATATAATTTTCTCAATCAGAAACGATCACCCATAGTTCTGTAGGGTGCAGCATATGAAACATAGAAACATAGAATTTGATGGCAGACAAGGACTGCTTGACGCACCTAGTCTGCCCATTTTCCTACCTAACGGATAAGCTGCAGATCCTAGTTAACCAACAGCCTACTTCCTCCTACCCCCCCGCTAGAATTGCCTTATGTCTGTCCCATGGATTCTTGAATTCCCCCACTGTTTTTGACTCTACGACCTCCTCAGGAATGCTGTTCCATGCATCTACAACCCTCTCTGTGAAGAAATACTTCCTCACATTACCTCTGAGCCGTATGTTGTTTATTACATTTATCAGAATTGAATTCACTGGAATACCTCCACATTCGTAATCCTGACTGCACAGACTAAGTATACTTAATACAGCAAATGTATCGATGGTTGAATGATGTGATCTCTTGCATGAGATTATATTATGTTTTTTATGATAAAAGCAATAAAATATAATTAAAAAAAAAAAGAGTAAGGAGCACTCACCCCTGTGTAGGGACACAGCAAAGAAGCAGATCTTGCACCTTAGTATTTTGAATGCTTTATTCCTTCATATCCATGGAGTGTCTGAGGAAGTCCAAGAAGTTGGGTGAAACGTAAGACAGCAGTGGTTGTCACTGCCTTCACCTGTATTGCACTGTAGTGGCATGGATGTGAAGGAATAAAGCATTCAAAACACTAAGGTGTAAGATCTGCTTCTTTGCTGTGTCCTACGCAGGGGTGAGTGCTCCTTACTTGTTTCAGTGACAGTATAATAGACTTAAGGAAGCACCACCATCCCAGTGCTCACCACCAGCCCAAAAACATTTTTAAAACTTTCTTTTTTAATTTTTTGAAAAACCCAACCATACTGAAGCAAACAAAAACATGTAGCATTAAAATTATTACATTTTTGTAAAAAAAAAGTTTGTAAAAAGAAAAGTTGAGAAATTGCAGTAAGTAATGCTCAAGCAACCGTGAGATAAGAAATAATTCTTGTGAACCTATTTTCAGGTTCTAGAAAGGGAGGCATGGTCAGTTTTCCTGATAGCCATGACGTCTGCCAGGAAAGTAAGCAAACTGCAACCCCTCTGTACAAATCCAAACTACACAATAATCTTCCACATGATGGCCACTGCTGGAGAAATTGTTACCAGGCCGACCAAACCCATGTGTTCTGGTCATGCCCTGTCTTGATATCATTCTGGAAGGACATATCCGAACAGATGGGCAAACTTTCCATAGATAAGGAGTTGATATCTCCTACTATGGTTCTTCTTTTTATCCCCTCCACAGGTATTATGGTAGCTCTATGCTCTATGGTGCATTTATATTTATTAGCAGCCAAAAAGGTTATTACTTGTTTATGCAGAAAACAAAAATCTCCCACAGTGGAGGCCTGCCGTCAAATTCTGAAAGAAATATATATCAAGGAACATATAACGGCCTCTTTTCAGGGATGCACAGCTCATTTTGAAATTAAATGTTGACAATGGGTATTCTGTTTGACATCTGAGGATGATTCGTTTCTACCACAGAATTCTTGGGACGAGGTGACATATGAGGGTTCAAGATTTACAGTTCTTTTAGAAATTAGAGGAGCACTCTAAATCATAATTGATGAAAGTATTTTAATGGTGTTGGTAATGGTAGAACCATTGTCAGACTATTATGTGTCAATATATGTGATATCATACACCGTACTTTGTACCTGCCAACTGTATCTGTATGTCATTAGCTCTTTCTCAATAAAAATGTAAATTGAAACAAAAGTTAATAAATAATCTTCCACATGGATAAGGAAGTTTAGGAGCCATAGGAAGCTCCTACCTAAGGTGGTGTCAGAATTCCACTTAAACCAGTCAGTTACTCTTCCTGTACTATATCCATAACATTTCAGTACAGGTGAGCAAAAATGGCACTGCCTGGATTTAAAAAGAGCATTAGGTCACTAATGGCTGAATGAAATCCCTGGGCCCCTATGTACGTCCACGAGTCTCTCTTACTTCAAATCTGGTCTGAGGCAACACCTTAGCTCAAGCTCAAAATGTAACTGTTCCTGACTACACCCCCATTTATCTGCTCAGCCCTCTCCTGCACAAGCCCCTTGATTACCCTCCCCATCCCCTCTCCCCCCCACCGAATTGCTACCACACCTTCTAAACACCCTCTAGCTTGACGCTGTACCAAACCTGGTACTAGATATGAATGTGTAATGCTGTAACCTATAAGCTATGTAACTGTCTAATTCGTTTGACCTGATGATGTTAATCCTGTGTTATGTCTTCTACTCAACGTGGAACCTTTGTAAAAGAGCCTGTAGTCAAAGGTATTTTCTGAACTCCAAATAAATAAATAGAATGACCGGTGTGACACTCTCCCCCCTGCTTATGATTATTGTATGATATTGGCATTATAAATACATGGTCTGTGTATGACATTTCAGTTTGTGAGGAATTTGGCCTGTAACTTCGAGGTGTCAGAGGCTGAGGACTACAGGATGTAATTAAACAGACCAAGAGGAAAACAGTTAATTGACACATCCTTCCAGAGACAGTTTATTGCCCGCTGCTACTTTTGAAGTTAGAACTTAAATACGAATTTTATGACATTTCAACAGAAAGATAATTGGGCTAGTTCCTCTCCATTTAGCAACTAGCTGAAGAGTCATAAAATACCTCAGATCTCACTGGCACAGGAAATCAGCCAAGGGACATGACAGATGTGGGAATGTCAATATCAAAGGGAAATGTTTAATTAAAGGATACCATATTTAGGAATTTTTTTTTCTTCTGATTTACCATTAATTTTAAAATACCTCCTGGTAGGAAATTATGTTTGTAAGAATTAATTCTAAAAGGAAGAGCTAGATGACTCACCAAGGGAGTGGGGAGATAGAGCTGAAAATGTATAAATGTTTCTGAAATGTGTGATATTCTTGGGACTCTGAGAGAAAGACAGTTCTCTGATTTAACAAGCACTTAAAGGAAACAGAGAAGAATTAAGTGTCTGTAGTAGGAGTTTGGATTTCTGTAACTTGCCTTTTTATTTGTAGAGGACTGTGAGATTTGTGATATTTGTTCTGTATGTTATTTTACCTGTTTTTACCATATTCTAGTAAATCACATTTTCTTTAAAATAGTGCCTGGGTGTCTTCTCAGTTTCTTTTTGCATGTGAAGTGCCTGTATTTTAAGTCTGACAACTGTTCAAAAGGCTTGATGGCATTACTAAGCTTGAACAAGATAAACATATACCTAAGATCTCTTATAGAGTTTTAAGGCTTCATTTTTTGGAGACCTAGCTAGGTGCCCCTGACAAAGGATTGTACCGCAATCCCTGAAGAGGGTACATATCTGAGCCTGTACATTGAGTATGCTAGCATAAGGTTCATACTTTGAATCCCCCCAGAACCTGAGGCTAAAGGTGATTCGGACCCAAAGATGACAGGAGGGTTACCTGTCTGTTACTTGTTCACACTATTGCACTCTGAGGTTGGCACTGTGGGAGCAGAGGGCCTGACCTGTGGAGTGCATTTGTGACAACCAGTACCAGAGCACACAACTTTTATTACCTATGGAGAGGCTGGCAGAGGTAAGCCAGCAGCTAGGAAAACCACCTCTCATCGGATAGTCTTGCTGCTACAGCTCTGTTATGAAAAAGCTGACAAGGTACCCCACAGAGGCCTGTGAGTACTAGAGCCCCGAGTTCGGCTGAAAACCCAACCCGAATGCAAACCATGGGATTTTTGGACGAATCGAACCAAATTTGAACCCTGGAAAAAAAAAAGACCCGGCATACCCGAACCAAATGCAAATCTTAAGAGTGTGGCACCACAACAAATACAAACCTAATGTTAACACATTTCTTTGTACGGTCACAGAATTATGGTCCATGTAGTATAGCTAGTAGCTACTGCTCATGCTGTATTATCCTGCAACTAATGGGAAACGGCGCCTGTGTGCGACACCGGTGTATACTTTACACAGGCATTTACGGCTGTTTTCCAGACCGAGTACTGTATCAAAGGATGATCCAGGGAATTACAGACCAGTCAGTCTGACCTCCATTGTGGGCAAGCTCATGGAGACCATACTAAAGGAAAGGTTGCTGGAATATCTAGAGGAGCATGGTCTCCAGGATGAGAGGCAGCATGGGTTCATGGGGGGGGGATCATGTCAAACAAATCTGATTGACTTCTTTGACTGTGTCACTAAGACACTAGACAGGGGCCAAGTGGTAGACATCCTCTATCTTGATTTCAGCAAGGCCTTTGACTCTGTGCCCCACAAAAGGTTGATCAGGAAGTTTGTGGATCTTGGAGTTGGGGAAAAGATGTCCAGCTGGGTGGAAAACTGGCTGAGGGACAGAACCCAGAGGGTGGTTGTGGGGGAGTTATCTGGCACCAGAGAGGTAAGCAGTGGGGTCCCACAGGGCTCCATGCTGTGGTCGGTGTTGTTCAATGTCTTCATCAATGACATTAGGGATGGCATTAAAGACAAAATGTGCCTATTCACGGATGACAACAAGCTCTGTGGGAGAGTGGACACAGCTGAAGGGATACAGGCCCTACAGGAAGATCTGGAAAAGCTGGGGAGGTGGTCCAGCATCTAGCAGCTTGGCTTTAATGCCAAGAAATGCAAAGTTATGCATACTGGAGCCAAGAATCCCAGGACAGAGTACTATCTGGGTGAAGTCTGAGTATCTGCATCAGAGGAGGAGAAGGATCTGGAAGTGATTATCACTACTGACCTGAAGCACTCCACGCAGTGCAAGAAAGCAGCAGCAAAGGCAAACAAGATGTTGGGATGCATAGCTAGGGGATCAGTAGTAGGAGACAGGAGGTTATACTGCCCTTGTACAGGTTATTGGTAAGGCCGCATCTAGAGTATGGAGTTCAGTACCGGTGCCCACACCTCAAAAAGGAATTTAACCTGCTGGAGAATGTCTAGAGGAGGGCTACAAAGATGACAGCCGGTCAGCAGGGCAAGGCATACAAACAGAGGTTGAGGGCACTGAACATGCACTCCCTGGAAGATGGGGGGAGAAAGAAAGAGAGAGAGAGAGGGGACATGATTGGGACCTTAAAGTACTTGAAAGGGATAAATAAGGTTGATAAGGAAAGTCTCTTTAAGCTGAGTGTCAAACATAACACGAGGGGGCACAGTCTTAAGCTGGAGGGCGGGAGGTTGAGGAGGGACGTCAGGAAGCACTTATTCACAGAGAGGGTGGTGGACACTTGGAATGCGCTGCCGGAAGAGGTTATCTCATTGAAGACAGTGGACAGCTTTAAGAAAGGCTGGGACAGGCACGGGGGAAGGTAAAGATCATGGGTAGGGAGGAGTGGGGAGGGAGGGCAGGGATATTAGCTCAAGCTGTGGACCCAGCAATACCAGCAGACTTGATAGACCAAATGACCTTCTGCTGGCTTCTTCGTATGTTCATTTGTTTGTATGTATAAAAGAGATAAAATAACCATTTAAAACGACAGCTGAAAAAGAAACAGCAAAATCAAACAGGGAGAAAGAAAATTTGGATCTAGCAAAACAATTTAAAGAGGGGACATTGTAAATTAGGGACTACCAGACTGATAAATTCAAAGACAACTTCTAAAATCCAGTTGTGGAAGGAAATATGGATAAGAATGGGCTATCTGCAAATCCTGCAAGGAATTGCTAGCCATTCCTTCAAACACCACAACTATGTTAATCCGCCATCTGCACAGTGACAGCCACAGGAAGAAACTGGCATCTGCAGATGAAAAATAAGCTACTGTTCATTCATTCTTTAAGTAAAAGCCTCAGTTTGCATCAACCACAGCCTCAGCAGCTTCTTCATCTTTATTAGTGCCTCAGTCACTAAAAATCAAAGTGGAAACTGAGTATGCAATAATGTGCTACAAGGAATTAGAGCCCTTGACAAGATTTCTAAACTTGATTTTAGAAATTTCTGTCAGCTGCTTTTGGACATTGGTGCTCAACATGGAAAGACAAATGTTGCAGGTATGCTTCCACATGAATCTACCATCAGGCAGAATTATCTTCCTATTGTTTACAACAGCATACGGGATAACGTTGTTAAACAATTAGCCGATGTTGCCCATTTTGGAGCAATGATAGATATTTGGTCTGATGACTTCTTGAAGTGGTCCTTCCTTTGCCTGACGATCCACTACCTGACAGACTCCTCTGAGCTGATGCATGCCGTTCCAGGGGTTCTCCTGATGGAAGTTCCCAAAACTGCTGCCAATCTTCAGGAGGCAGTTCAAGCTGTTCAGTCATTTCTTCAGCCAGCAGCAGAAATGTTCTATGTGACTGACAATGCTAGCAATATGACTGCAGCGTTTCCCCAACTATTAGAGCCAGTTATTCTGATCACAATCAGAATTTGGTGATGAAACATTCAACTGGAGGGAGAGATCAAAGCGGTGAAGCTGATAAAGTATCCGATGTTTTGACAACAGCAAGGTTGACAGTTAAGAAGCTTAAAGACACTGGAGCAAACGCCAGTTTTCTGAAATCACTAGAACTTCATGTGGAGACTAGATGGAATAGTTTACAATGCTTGATTCAGTCGTGTCCTCGCAACAAGAATAATTAGTCCTGCAAACCAGAAAAAAATATGCTGTGGCATGGGAGTTGACGGAGAAAGCTGAAAAAATGCAGAGTTTATGAGACTTCTTAGAAAATGTCAAGAGAATCAGCAATGCTTTGTCAGCAGATCATACTGCAACAGATAACTTAGTTTATCCTTGTTATTTCACACTGCTGCTGTGCGAAATCCAGTAGGCAGACTCTGAAATGAATGCACCCTTAAAAGACTGTGATGGCTGCAAAAGTACAATCCAAATTTGTAGTTCATATGAGATTTAAAGTGGCCACTATCTTCTGCCCTGCCTACAAGAGCCTGAACTTCGCCTCATTTAAAGAACGGGAATCTGTTTACAGCCTAATCAATGATGAGCTAAGGAGTGACCAACAGGATGCATCTACTTCCTCCTGTTCAGATGATGAACCTTTAGGGAAGTTGCATAAAACAGATTTGAAAGATATACTATCAAGTCCTGGTGGGCCTGTTGAAGGTTCTTCCTCAAAAGCAGCAAAACCAGGTTCGTCGAGTGAATTGAAAACTTATTTAGAACACGACAGTTACACAGATAACTGCCTGGAATTCTGGAAACAGACTGGAAGACAGCTCTTTCCAACGCTACTGAAGCTTCCCCAGAAGTATCTCTGGGTGCCAGCTAGCAGCAGTAGTGGTGAGATTTTTCCTTGTGCAAACAAGTGCTTAATGACCAGAGATCTCATTTGTCTGTTAAAATGATTATTTCAAATCTATATTTAAAAGCCAATCATAATAAGATTTTTGCTCTTCTTCAAAAGGAAGGTTATAGTGAATGGATTCACTTAATTAACAAGGGCAAATTTATCTCATTTAGTCAATTTCAGCAACTAAGCAAAAATAAACATTTCCAAAAATACTTGAATTATTTGGGTATTCTCCATTCTTTTAAAAATTTCTGTAGAGAACATGAAATTAGGTTTGACAAATTGGAGGAAACCCTTAAAGAAGAACAATGAATGATTACTTATTTTAAACAAAAAGGCTTTCTTTAGTCTATAAATTAATACTTGGTAATCCAGTAACTCTCAAGTCTAAACAATATGTTTCTTGGGAGAAACAATCAAATATTTCACTTCAAATTAATCAGTGGCAAGCTATTAAAATAGGCGCCAACAGGAATATTATCTCAGCTAGAAATACAAAGTACTCAACAAACAGTTATCAATCAGGCATATTTTACTCCACTATTATTATCCTAACTATTGAAATCAATGTTGGCAAGGCTGTTACACACTGGGCACTTTATTACATAACTTATGGGAGTGCCCAGTTATTCAGAAATGGTGGCAGGAGATATCACATGAACTATCAGGAATTCTTGGGGGAAAAAAATGTACTGCTCCCCTTTGGTATTAATTTTCAACTTGTATGATTTAACTGATTTGGACCCGATCTAACAAAAAGTTGTTACACTGGGTTCTCTAGCCCTTAAGAGAATGATACTTAAAAACTGGAACAACCGAAGCCGCCCCCAGAGGGTCACTCATGAATGGATGTACACCTGTAAAGAAACAATTATATTTGAAAGCTAGGATTTGTTATTGAAGAAATGGAAAACTCCGAGCTGGATAATGCCTTGGAATGACTTGATGGCCCTAATAACGCCACTCTTCAGAATATAACACTCTGTACAATTTTAGGGGTGGGGGGTTAGCATACAGTTTGTTTGCAGTCTAACAGTGTTATACTGGCACATGTGATGTGAAAAATGATAGTGTCATGATATACTGTGGCCTTGTGATAAATTAACTACATTGTAATACTTTTATGACTCAATAAAAATTAGATATTAAAAAAATGTGTCTGTTAACATGTTTGCTCGGTCAATATTTAGTAAATGAAATTCCTAAGTATCATTTTTGCGTGACATTCCACTTTGGCTGCTGCTTGTCTATTTACAACTTCTTTCATTGCATTTTTTGTTGTCTGGTACTGTGTCATACTTTGCATAGAGTATTTTGACCTTTAAAGGAAAGCAATTTATTTAAAACAAAGATATCTACACTTGTGTTAACTCAAATGGGACTGTTCGTTCAACTCAAACCAGAAAACAAAAAAAATGAAAGCAAACCGAACTGAACATAAACTCAAGTCCAAATCAACTGAACTGAATGCAAACTCTACCTGGACAAACCTGAACTGAACACAAACCCTAGTAAAGGAGCTGAACCTGGGCTCTAGTGAGCACATTCTTCAAGGGGCATTTCTGCCCCTGTGGCAGCCACAAGGGGCATCCCCTTTCAAGAAATCTGTAAAGCAGCTACCTGGAAAACAATAAACACCTTCACAAAGCACTACTGTTTGGACTTGCAGTTCGAAAGGGATGCCAGTTTTGGAACTGCACTGTTTCAGAGACTTTTTCCTGAATAGGTTCTAGGTCCATCCTCCCACAGTCATGCTGGTAAGTGTTTATAAGGCATCTCCACTGATGGATTTCTGTTTGAAGAAAAAAATGACTCACCATAGTAATGTTGTTTCTTCTCAGGGAATGCTGCTAAATCAGAACCTCTGGTGTGCAATTACTCACTACCATGAGATATAGTTCGGCAATACTTATTCCACTGAAATCTGAAAGTCCTGAAATATTTTTGAATCCAGTTCCCTGAAGACCTAACATCCTACTGTACACATAATTAGTAACATATCCCAGTTCCAGTAAGACCTGACATACTGGAGTCAGGGGAACAGATAAGGGGGGAAAAGTGCAATTTTTGCATGATTTACTCCCACTTTCTGATTTTTAAGAATTTCTCATCCTACAAATTTACAATATTTATCACATATGCACAAAATTAGCAATACCATTCAATGCTAGCAGCCATAGCACCACACACTAACAGTGGGAAGCAGTAGAGGTGGGGACAGAAAAGAGTATCATCAGTTGTGTGAAGTATAGGAAACCATTTCAGGAGTTGCTCACTGGCTGGTCAGAAGGCCTGCTGCAACATGGTAAAATGTTAAAAATAAGGTCACATCCACATTCCTTGTACTATATATGTTAGCCTAATAGATACCTAAACATGTACTTCGTATTTGGTATACCTGTGTATGTTTTGTATTCTTTACCTCTGTTTTCACCTGCCGGTTGTACTGTATGACTATGACCTTGTTCTCTGCCTCAATGAACTTTTAATATAAAAAATAAGGTCACAGCATGACTTCACAGCAGTATCCAAGTCAGTGGCTGCAGGCACCCTGTGGGACTGAGACTTGGTTCAGAGGTGAGAGGTAACAAGTTAATAGATGGTTTTACCATTGGATAAAAACAGTACCTGTCCTATAAATTATCTAGACCCCTGACAGGAGTACCTTATCTCAGTCTAACCACAAAAATAGACTATCAGGATGATGGTCCTCCCAAGAGTAATATACCTCTTCTCTAACCTGCCATTGAACCTCCCTAAATCCATTTAGGCAGTTCCAGAAACATATTTCCCAATATTGCGGGCAGCCAAACATCTGTGGATTAAGCTCCATATCTTTTATTTTCCCAAAGATTAAGGAAGTTTAGCACTTCCAAATCTCAGTCTGTACTTTGGGCAGTGTGGACAATTCTCCACATTGGGTGATGACTGAATGGGAACTTCTCACATCCAGAGATTTTGTCCATCTTCTGTTTCACACTAGTGGTGACTAGAATACTACATCACTCTTGACCTCTTGGCTGCAAACACAGTATTCAACATGGCAACAGATTAAACAATGCCTGAATCTTACTCCCTTTCTTTCATATCTCTAATATCGAAACTGGAAAATGTCCCACTGAATAGGATAGACCCTTGCTTTAGAAACTGGAAAAGGCACCAGTTGCAATTTTTCTACAAGTTCTTTACAGGAGCTTCCTTTTCATTTTTTGCAAAAGTCCAACAGGCTTTTGGTTTGGGACAGGCTGATTTTTTGCTATTTCTTCAAATTCAACATTATGTCTCTGGTCCACCATTAGCATCCTGGAACTAACTACCATTGCACCAAAGGGTGGATGCTGGACATGACTGCACATCCTTGCCTCCAGAAAAAAAAACTCGAAAAATCATGCCAGTCGCTCTTAATGACACCGGCCCAGCTCCTGGCCTCAATGGCTCTCCGCTGCACCACCCGTCAACTCAGTCACAGCTCCTCGGACACCACTGCAGGCCCTGAACCCTGCCCTGGAGGGTAAGCCAGGAAGGCAATGTCTGGTCTCCTGACACCTTCCCCATCAGAGATGGGCAGGTAAGCGGTGCCGGGGCCACGCTCTGGGGGGCAAGCCAGGGAGTATCAGTGGGGTGGTGGCGGTCATTGGAGAGCGAGGCAGGGGTGTGAGTGGGGCTGATGAGCTGAGCGATATGGGGTACAAAAGAATAAATTACTCACCTTAGTAATTATGTTTCTTCTAATGGAGTCTTGCTGTATTCTGACAATTGCAGTGATTCCCAACCTTTGAACTGCCCCGGAGAACAAAGAGTTAACTTTCTATGCAGGGCACAGAATGCTGAGCTCGAGCTCGGTTGAAGTCTCTGTCTGGAGTGTTTCAAACTTAAACCATCAGATTCTTACGAGCCCAACTAACTAAAAATTCTATGTGGAAATTGTGAAAATTCCTTCTAGCCAACTGGCTGAAAAAAGTTTTGGATTCCCAGGGAAGACTCAAGTTAGGAAACCCAAAAAACAATCTAATACAAATAACAACAATAAATTAGCACCCAAACAAAAAGGAGGAGGGTGCAAGCATTAAACACCCCTGGGGAGCAACACTGCACCTGCCCACCCAATTCCCAAAAACAGGTTCTGAGAGGGGAGGCAGGGAAGGAGGTCAGAATACAGCAAGACTCCATTAGAAGAAACATAATTACTAACGTGAGTAATTTTTTCTTCAAAAAACATTAAGTCTCGCTGTATTCTGACAATTGCAGACTACCAAGCAGTACCTCCAAGGAGGAGGGACAGAACCTATTTTGGGAATAGGCTCTGAAGTACTGCTGTGCCAAACCGAGCATCACTCCTAGCCTGGATATCCAGAGAGTAATGCTTAGTAAAGGTATGGACTGTTTTCCAGGCAGCTGCTTGACAAATTTCTAAGAGAGGATATCCTGGCAGCAGCCAGGAAGCACTGTACCTCTTGTGGAATGAGCCCTCAGGCCTGAGGGTGGAGTTTTTCCCAGTTTTCATAGCAGAATTGTATACAAGACACAATCCACCTGTAATAGATCTTTTGGTGGCAGGTTTGCCCTTCTCCCACTTCTCCATAAGTGAGGAACAACTGGAGAAGTCAAACCTGTGACCCTTGGTACGAGCTATGTAGTAACTAAGGGATCTTTTAACATCTAAACTGTGTAGCCTCCTCTCTCCTGAGGAAGAATGATCAGTGAAGAAAACAGGAAGAGACACAGACTGGTTTAAATGGAAGTCTGAAACCACTTTGGGCAAGAACCTTCTATTGGTTCTAAGGACCATTTATCCCTGTGAAATGAGATAAAATCAGGTTCCACTGACAGGGCTTGCAATTCATTGATATGCCTGGCAGAGGTAATGGCTACCAGGAACACAGTTTTCCAAGTCAAGTACTTAAGCTCTGCTGATGACATAGGCTCAAAAGGGGGTTGCATAAGTTGAGCAATGCAAACATTCAAATCCCAGGCAGGGGCAGGGTCTCTAAAAGGAGGATTAGTGTGAAGCAATCCTTTAAAAAATGTACAGAACACAGGATGAGAAGATAGTGAGGAAGACTTCCCCACTGACAGAAAAGCAGAAACAGCTGACAAGTGTACCTTGAGAGTAGCTGGTCTGAGGCCTAGGCCATTAAGATGGACCATATAATCCAGAACCATAGGCAATCCAACAGTGTCTGGAGAAATATGCTTCTTAGAACACCAAATGCTGAATCTCTTCCATTTGGAGTTATAAGTCTTCCTGGTGGAGGGCTTTCGAGAAGCCTTGAGGATATCCAGAACCCCTTGGGAAAGACGCAGATCTGCAAAATCTAACTCTTCAAGAGCCATGCCTTGAGATTGAGAGACTGAAGATTGGGGTACCAAATCCTCCCCTGAGAGGATGTTAACAGGATGTAATTCCTGGGGAGAGACAGGGGAAGATGAACTGCTAGGGACAGCAACAGGGGGTACCAGCGCTGTCTGGCCCAATGTGACTCACCTTGCAAGGTTGAGACCTTATTTTGACCAGAACTTTGAACAGGAGTGGGAAGGGGGAGAGGCATACAGAAACTTCCCTTCCCAATTCAGAATCAGGGCGTCCAGGGGGACTGAGCCCAAGACTGGAGGTCTGCAACAAAAGAGAGGGAGTTGGTGATTGCCTGGGGCTGCAAAGAGATCTATATCTGGAGTGCCCCACCCTGAAAAAATAACTTTCAACACCTGAGGGTCCAGGGACCATTCATGATGGCCCTGAGAGATCCTGCTCAGTGCATCTGCTAGCACATTGTCCTTGCCTGGAAGGTGAACTGTTACAAGAGAGGTTTGTAGGGAATAAGCCAGGGACCACAACTTCATGGCTTCTGTGCACAAGGCCGTGGACCGAGTGCCTCCCTGCTTGTTGATGTACCACATGGTGGTGGTCTTGTCCATTCTGACTTGAACCACCTTGTTCTGTACTGACTGAGAAAAAGCTTTTAGGGCCAGAAAAACTGCCCTGAGCTCTAGGAGATTGATATGGAGAAGGGATTCTTGGGGGACCACAGCCCCTGGGCAGTGAGGGGCCCCAGATGGGCTCCCCAGCCCAGAAGAGAAGCGTCCGTGGTAAGGACCACTGAACAAGGCTGAGTAACAAAAGGAACACCTTGTCTTAAATTGTCCTGATCCTGCCACCATTGGAGGGTTTGGATCAAGGTCAGAGTCACTAGGATCAGTTTGGTAAGGGAAGTCTTCCTCTGAGACCAAAAAGCTCTCAGGTGGAACTGAATATCCTTCATCTGGAATCTTGTCCCTTGGAACACTGCTGTTGAAGCTGCCATGCGGCCCAAGAGCTGGAGGAAATGCCTTGCTGGCCAAGATACCAGAAGGCTGAAAGAAGAGGCTAGTTCCATAAGAACCCTTGCCCTTTCTAGAGGAAGAAAGGCTCTTGCTCTGAGTGTGTCCAGTTCTGCCCCTATAAAGGTAAGAAGATGGACTGGTTCGAGAACTGACTTGGGAAGGGTGAGAAGAAATCCTAGAGAAGTGAGCACTTGCTGGGTCACTTGCAGGTGAGACTTGACTTGGTCTGGAGACTGACCCACTATTAGCCAATCGTCCAGATATGGAAAAATGGAAATCTTTTGCCTTCTTAGAAAGGCAACTACTACTGGGCCAGGCACTTTGTGAAAACCCTTGGGGCTGAGGCCAGGCACTTTGTGAAAACCCTTGGGGCTGAGGTTAGGACAAAGGGCATTGCTCTGAACTGATAGTGGCCTGAGGGCAACTCGAACCTGAGGTACTTTCTGTGGGAGCACCTGATGGGAATGTGAAAGTAGGCATCTTTGAGGTCCAGGGAGACTAGCCAGTCCCCTGGCCTTAGAGAGGGAAGGATTATTCCCAGAGTTACCATCTTGAACTTTGGTTTTTAAGAGATGTTTGTTTAGATATCTTAGGTCTAGGATGGGTCGCCATTCCCCTGTCTTTTTGGGGGTCAGGAAGTACCTGGAGTACAGTCCTTTGCCCTAGTGTATGGTAGGTACTCTCTCTATCGCTCTTAAAGCTAGGAGAGAAGAAACCTCTGCCTCTAGGGCAAGGGTTTCCGAGAGATTTGCAGGTGGAAAAGATTTGGCTCTTATCTTTGGAAATTTTCTGAAGCTGAGAACCAGTCCCTGGCTTACTACTTCCAGGACCCACTTGTCTGATGTAATAGACATCCAGTCCTGGACAAAGTAAGCCAGCCTGCCCCCTACTGGAATAGGAGAGTCGACCTGGGCAGGCCCATCAGGGTGTCTGCTTGGCAGGGGCTTTAGGCTGAGGAGTGGATGCAGCCCTGCTCATCCCCCCTTCTGCCTCTCCCTCTGAAGAACCCCCTCTGAGAAAAGGAAGAAGAGGCCTGTGCTTGGTAAAAAGGCCTTTGAAAAGGCCTGCCCCTGCCCCTAGACTGCTGCCTTTGAGGAGTTGCCTGTGTCTCCTTGGCCTGAGCACTCCTGTAAGTGGTCCTGTACTCATCCATTTTCTTCATGTAATTCTCTGCCTGCTCCCCAAACAGAGAATTACCCACTACAGGAAAATCCATGGCCTTAGCCTGGGTGTCCTGCGAGAGGCTAGTACATCTGAGCCAAGTCATTCTCCGAAGAGCCACAGATGTGGCCATTACTCTTCATGACACATCATTAGAGTCCACAGCAGCATGAAACTGAACCTTAGATGCCTCAATCCCATCTGCAGCCACTGCCTCCAGCTCCTTGGCTAGCTGGGGGGAGGCCTGTTTAGCCAGTGCCAGTACAGTGTCCCACCTGGACTTTGGTACCTGGCTGTATAGGCCATGTAATTCGCCTGCCTGAGTCCCAAAGAAGATGCCATGTACTGCTTCTTTGTGTAACCCCCCGTTACTGGGGTTACTAGAATCCCAGTAAGACCTAGTGGTAAGCAGGGAGGGCAGCTTGTGAAACTCCAGTTAAATGGATTTCACACTGTCTCACTCTGTTCTCAGTCTCAGCTGAGACTGAGGGATGACATCACCATAGGACTCTCGCAGCTGCATGAGCCACACTGGAGTGCTGCAGTTGGAAGTTAGGATAGAATTTTGGGGATTTTTGAACAGAGTCTGTGTGCAGTCTTGGAGAGAGGAGCGGCACAGCAGTCTGTGGGCAGGCTCTCAGAGCCTTAAGCTCTGTTTTAGAGCTACTGTAAGGGAGGTGTGTGTTTCCACCAAAAGAGGAACACAGTAAGCTGATTGTGAAGTGGTGGAGACCGCTGTTACTGGTCCATGTGCCCCATCCCTGAGGGGATGGGGGTAGAAAGGTTTGCCTGTATTCCAGGAGCAACCCTCCTGGTTCTGGCTAAGGAAGAAGCTGCCTTATTTCAAGTTGTGCTGTGGCACCAGAAGCTGTGGGAGAGAAATTCCTGTGAGGAATCGCCTGTGGGGCACCTGCAACCAAAGGGTGAGTTTGCTCTGACATAGGGCCTATGTTTTTTCGCTTGAACTGTTGGAACGTGGGTATTGGACTACTTAATTTGTAAGAGGTCTAGTGTAATAGACATTGCCGGTTAATTCAAGTAGGTTCAAGTCCAGCACAAAGAGCCGGCCCGGTGGCGCTGGACGCCACACCTCGCACCACGCCGGTGACCCGTGTTCGGGAACAGGCACGGGTTGCCATGGGTCGGCAGAGAGGAGATGGATAGAGCATCCAATGGACTGCTCTCCATCTCCGGGGAGAGGGGATTTGGGCGGCGCTTGCCTCCGGACTCTCAGCGGAGGCCGGAGTCGGTGGCACGAGCTGCAGTTAAGGGGCAGGACGTGGCAGACGCTTGACTGGGGCACGCATGGGAGCGTGCATGCACCCAGTCGCTAGCGTCATTGCACGCCATGTCCTGCAGGGAGAAAAAGTGGAAAAAAGAGAGAGAGCCCGGCAGAATGATGTTGTGCCCTGCAGCGCCGTCCCCGAGTAGGCACCTCCCTGGCATGGATCCGCTGGGGTGGGTCAAGTCGCTCCCCACCACCCTGCCGCGAAGGGTAAGTCATGGAGTGTACAAGGGAGGGGGTCTGACCTTCGGGGATGGCGCTGGGGGGGACAACAGACAGCAGGCTTGCAGCCGGAGCTCTGGAGGAAAAAACAGAAGAAAAAAAAAAAAAAGTCCAGCACAAAGAGTAAAGTAAAGTGGGGATTGGACTGCTTAATCAGTGGGAGGCCTAGAGCAATGGGCTAAGCCAAGTAAAGGTATGTTCAAGTCCAGCACAATGGGAAAGCAAGACAAGTACAGGAAATGTGACATACATTTAGCCTTAATCTACATTGCCAAGCTGTACAGAATGAGATGTTTAATGTCCAGAGAAATGGCCCAGTATGAATTGTGGAAGCGAGAGGTGGGAGACCCCCCTATCAGTAGTAACCAAATTCACCTCTACGGATTTGCTCTGTGGCACCTTTACTTTCCCTCAGGTACTTGGCCAGTGCCTGAGGAAAGTACCCAGACGTGGGATTAAAAGGAGAACTCCCTTATAGAGCTGAGGTGCTCTTAGGTGGTTTAGGGAGCCACCAGAAAAGTTTCCATGACACATGGAAGGTATCCAAGTGGCCGGCAGTGGAGCCGAGCCAGGGACAACCCAGAAGAGTGTACAAGTTCAGGCTGTGTGCCCAAAGCAGCATGCAAGTCCGGGCTGTGTGGCTGGTGGGTTCAGAGTCTGACAGCTGAAGTGTAGAAGAAGGGTTTTTGTTTCTCTTAATCTGCATTACCAGAAGTGTAGCCCCATGGGGGGTCCATCTATGCTTTGTTTGTTCTGCTTGGATGTGAATAAAGCCACACTTTAGAATCCCATTCCTGGTACTGGACATTACAGTTATTGCTTCCTGTGCTCGGAGTTACTTGGGTGCCCCTGTGCAGAGTAGCCAAACCTAGCCCTTGTGCCGAGTAACCTATTCCTTCCCGAACCCAGTCCCCACCTGGTACTGCTGTCAGATTCAAACAGCATACCACCTGTCGTTTGCAAAAAGGCAGGGGGGTTGGGGTTACATTTGCCATGGCATCAATCTTCCTGGAGTCCTTGTCTGGGGGGGTGTGAGGCCGAGGGAATATTTGCCTTGTCACAGGCAGCAGCCTACACTACCCCAACATGGCTGCATTGCTGATATAAGAACTCCATGTCTGAGCCTGAAAGTGTATACCTCTTGTCCATTCTCCTATCCACATGAGGTATAGTGTTAGGAGACTTTAGGATTTTTTGTGTCCGTTTCCCAAGAGATTTGTGGAGGGGAATAGACAGTCTCCTGGACTCTGGGATGCCCATCATTTCTACATAATCAGGCTCCTCTTGATCTTCCACAGCCTCCTCCATAGGAAGCTGGAGGGTTTCAGCCACCTTTCTGTAGAACATAAAGTGAGAAGGGGACTCAGAAAGCCTAGGAGGGGAAACACCTGAAGGTCTGTCTGGGGAGATGTCCGGTTCCACAGGCACATCCAGACCCTCACTTCCATCATCATCCTCAAATTCCCCTTCCTCTTCAAATTCCGGTTCATAAAAATCTTCGAGGGTATAGTCTTGGACGGGGAAACCAACCGAACCGAACCCCTGCCAGGAGGAGCCGGATCGGTAGGAAGTGGACAGAGCGATTCCACAATCTGAATCGCTCTGGCTATCTCTTCGGCGGTCGGAACATGAACCTCTGGATCCAAACCGGTCAATTTGTCTTTCTGTTTTCTTTTTGTCGGAACCGATCCCTCGGAATCGGCTCTCCTTTTGCCCGAAGAAGTATCGCCCTGGTCAGAGGGCACTCCTTCTGGTTCGGTCGAAACCGAACTGAGTTGACCATCCAGGTCAGCGGACGTCTCGGCCCCCTTTCCCTCAGTCTACCTAATCTCTTCTCAAGGGTAGATCTGGAAAAGTTTTTACATATTTGGCAGTCTGAATCGAGATGGTCAAACCCCAGACAATAAACACAGGTGGTGTGGGGATCAGCCTTAGCAAAGACCTCCCCACACTCACTGCAGTGTTGAAACCCAGTGGGCCCGGTTTTTTTCTTGAGTTTCTCAGGCATGGCCAATCTAACCAACTTACTCGTTTTATGGCAACCGCCAGGCAAGATTCCCTTATCGGTTCCTAACTGTGTCATGGGTATTGGAAAAAAACATATTAAAACACATTTTTTTTTTAGAACCAGTAAGAACCGGTAACCACACGCTAAGTAAAACAACACAAAACACAATATTTCACTATCAAATGGCCGGTTCAGCCGAACCAAACCGCACTTTTACAAGTTCCACACAGAAAAAACAGAACAATTCCTATCTAGTAATCACAGCACCACAGACAGAGACTGAACCGACTATGCGGATAACTTTTTTTGTTTAAAAAAAACGACGAAAACTGAAACTTTAACTGACTTTCGAACCAAGCTGAAGGAGAAATCTCCGGAGCGACCATTCAGTGAGGCAGAGTAAAGAATCTGATGGTTTAAGTTTGAAACACTCCAGACAGAGACTTCAGCCGAGCTCAAGCTCAGCATTCTATACCCTGCATAGAAAGTTAACTCTTTGTTCTCCAGGGTAGTTCAAAGGTTGAGAATCATTGCAATTGTCAGAATACAGCAAGACTTCATGTTGTTTGAAAACATACTAAATATAAAAAAAGAAATGGGAAACTTTCCCACCAAACAGGACAGACTTTAGCTTTAGAAACTGGAAAAGGCACCACTTGCAATATCTCTACTAGTTCACTGACCTACGCAGCCAGTACAGTGTTATGCTTGTGCAACTGTGTTAGTTTGGTTTTGGCCGTTCGTACTCTCTATTCCAGAGGAATTACCACCCTGTAGGGGTACGAAGGCAAGGCACTCTTAGAGAGGGTTCCTTCCCTAGAGGTGCCACAGGACAATTCCCGTAGCTAAAGGTACCTTAAGAATCCCTCTAAGGAGAGACTGCCGACACTGGAGGAGGAGGAGGGGAGGATGGTGGGGCAAATAAAAACTGCTTCACAGTGAGGCTGAGAGGAACTGCTTATATAGCTCAGGAAGTGGGACTGTCTAGCTGCTTGGCCACTGAACTCCAGGCAAAGCCTTACCAATTCACTGACCTATGCAGCCAGTATAGTGTTATGTTTGTGCAACTGTGTTAGTTTGGTTTTGGCTGTTTGCACTCTCTATTCCAAAGGAATCATCATCCTGTAAAGGTACTAAGGCAAGGAATTCTCAGAGAGGGTTCCACCCCTAGAGGTGCCACGGGACGATTCCCGTGGCTAAAGATGCCTTAGGAATCCCCAAAAGAAATGTAGTATCATCCCCAAAAAGGGGGCAACACGAAGCATATGAGCAAGCAGTGACTGTGACATAGGAGCAGTAACTGTAACATAGCAGCGGAGAAGCATAGACAGTTTGGTAATGCACGAGATGCTCAGTTGGATAACGTAATGAATACCCAAGCTTGTGAAGCATCATACTGATGGATTGCGTTGAGATTAGGGGATCCCCTAAGGAAAGAGAGAACGGCAGGACATCCTCCACCTCCATCCAACAGCGGAACCTACCTAAAGAAACTAGGGGAAACAACTATGCTAAGTGTTATGACCTGAGGCAACAGAGGAGAGAAAAAAAACCCTATGAGGAGGAAATCTCTGGGGATCCAAGGCCTAGGTCGCCTTCCCTCCAGGCTTGGGATAGTTTAATTAGTGACGGCTCTGCAGCTGCAATTTGGAAAACCCAATTAAAGGGATGTGAAAAAATATTCCAATTTGGAGAAAGGCTCACACTCAAACCCTCTAGCAGGAATGCCGTGGAAGGTTGTGAGAAAACTCTGCAACAATACATGCATCCAAGGCGCAGGAGGAGAGCAACAACTGCTGAGGCACTCACCTGGCCTTCCTGCCCTAAATCAAACCAGGTTAACCAGAGGCAGTCGTAGGGAGAATGCGGTGAAAGTGCCTCGCTAGAGAAACCACCAAGTCAATGGCTAACCATTATAGTGAAACACTAGAGCCAAAGGAGGTAACTTTTTCCACCCTTCACCGCTAGTCTTAAATTCTACACCAAGAGCTGCTGTTGCATAGCAGGCAGCTAAAGCCAAGCCCGGGGCAAGAACATTCCCAGCTATGGGCCAGGTGAGAAGGATCCCACCCCAAGCTGGACACGCTCGAGATGCGGACTAAATGCAGAGCGAGACTGTCGGCTGTAGGAACCCTGCACCAGAACAGAATGGCTGGCATGCCCCATAAATTGATTGAGAGCTGAAAAGCTGGTGAGCTGATGAGCACAGCTTGCTGAGATCGTAATGAACATTGAGTGCTGAGACCTTGCAAGGTCGAATGCAGATTGAGTGCAGCAGAATCCCAGAGGCTAAAGCCAAGAGGATGGCAGTAGGCATGAAGCAATGGTTTGCGTAAGCAAGGAGCAACGGTTGCGTAAGCAAGTGTGGACCTGCACGTGGGTCAATAAGCAGTAGTAAGGATAGGTGGTCCTGCATAACATACTGTATAGCAATTAAACAGCACTGAATTGGGGGCAAGCCAGCCAGACATGAATAGCCAAATCAAGGTGACAAACACTCTGAGGATTTTCGACGGTGAGGCAAGATTTAATAACAAACTATATTGACAGCCTCAGCAGGAGCTTAGTTGGCCAACCTCAGAGTTGTAACTGCAATGAAACATGGAGACAAATGCTTTGAAAGCAGGCGTAGCCAGGCAGTGCAATGAAGCTGCAAGTACAATGACAGTAGGAATGAGCAGCACAGCTAGGGTCAGAGTAAACTCTGTCAGGTGAAAATAACTGCGTATATAACATGAAGCAGCTATGGTTGAGCTGAAACACACAGATAATGATTGCAGTTGCATTGCAGTAGTTTGAGCATGGTGAGTACAGTGTAAAAACACAAGCACTGGGTACAATAGTAATTAAAGCAAACAGCAGCAGTGGCTGCAGCTGTAGGTAACTGAAAGCAATAGCATGAGCTATGAGTAGCAGTATTCTAGGAGCTAGAAACAAAGCCCACAAAAAAGACAAAACCAAAACACAGCAAAACAGAAAACAGGGAAAGGCCCAAAAACAAGAAACACAAAACACAGGGAAGCACACAGCCGGAGGAAAGATACAAACCAGAAACAGAAAAACAAACACCGAAGTCCAGCAGAGAGAAACAGCAGGTGGGGGGGGTGGTAGACCCCAGCCAGCTCAGAGGACAAACCGACATAGCCTCCGGCTGCAAAGTAAAATGCTTCACAGTGAGGCTGAGAGGAACTGCTTATATAGCTCAGGAAGTGGGAGTTGCTGGCTGCTTGGCCACTGAACTCCAAGCAAAGCCTTACCAATTCTCTATGATGATAGTGGAGAACAGCAGACCACCACAACTAGCACAGGGTAAAGTTATAGTGAATACAGCATTGCACACTTCCTGTGCTGTAATGTAGCTGTGGTAGGCTACTTTTGTCACATTTTTGGTGTTGACTTGGGTTTTGACAGTTTGTTTGAGTAGGGGGTCTCCGCCCCCACCCCCTTATCTTTTTAACATGGGGGATGTAGGGGAGAAGCCTCCCAACTCAAATAAAATAGCTGCATGTTTGCTGTTAATTTAGGTTTTGTCCAAGTTGGAGGGCTCTGCCCTCCACACCCCCTCATCTTTTTAAAATGGGAGGTGTGTGTGTGGGGGGGGGTGAAGCACCCCAACTCAAAAAAACAAATTAAAAAAAATAACCGAAACATGTAACGGAAAAATAACTGCAAAGCAGACCTGAGCGCATAAGGTACAGTGGTACACTATGCTAATAGTGTAGGTTTGCAGTGGTCTAATGTTCTCTACTATCACCATTCTTTACCGGGGTTCCTCTTCCTCTTTCACAAAAGTTCAACAGGCTTTTGGTTTGGGACAGGCTGACTTTCTGCAATTTCTTCAAATTCAGAATTATGGCTATGGTCTCCCATTAGCATCCTGGAATCCAACTACTCTCCCTGCTTTAATACGGTGTTTTTTATCCTTTTTTCAGACCCTCAATCCAGCCCAGATGATCTCCCATCTATATCAAGCAATACTTGAGACACAGGGGTCAGATTTCCAAAGGGTGGTGCAGGGTTTGGGTCAAGCCCTGCATCAAATCCCTTTACTGCCACAGCTGCAGCACTTCCGACTGCCGCCAACTGCACCCCATGTGACAATTTTGGGCACAACTGCAACATTTTACCTACTTTACGGCAGCTTGTGCCAAATCTGAGGTGCAAGCTCCATTAAAATGGTCCCCATTATTGATGCAAGCTAGATCACTAAAAGATGATCTAGCAAGCATCAGCTGCCATAAGGGATAGAAAATCCCTTTAGACTGCAGCAAGCCACCCGGTGTGCCATATTCTGGCGCATTCAGGGCTTGTGACAATATCAATATTTTGAAAATCCGGTCCCAGGAATTGACTCAACTGGCATTTCGAGGGAGTGACCAGAAAGCTCAATAACTTAAGACCACAGAAGCAATGACTTCATGCCCGTCATGCTGCCTCATGGGTTACCAGTTCACACATCTGGCTGGAGTACCCTGGATGAAGACCTAGTGGTCGAAACACCAGGGCTTATTAGTACTGCAGGAGCTTTCTGTTTTCAGTCAGCTTTTCTGCACCAGCAATTTAAAAAACATTTTTTGCAACTGCTATCTTGGCTTATTGGATCCGATTACAGCCTGCCCCACTTGGGTGCAAAACTTTTCATATCTGGTGGGAGTTCGCCTAGAACCATCTGAGTCGGTACTTCTGCCCAGTTCACCAACAGTGGATCAGCTGCATACTGGAGGGCATGTGGAGAGAGAGAGAGAGAGAGAGAGAGAGAGAGAGGGAGAGAGAGAGAGAGAGAGAGAGAGAGAGAGGGAGAGAGAGAGAGAGAGAGAGAGGAGAGAGATTTACAGGATGGAAAAAATTACCCATGCCTTAAATGACCACACAGGACTCTAACTCAGGTGGGCACTACACTTACTGGACGGAGACCTAGAAATTGTTCCTTGAATCCACAATATTAAATGCATTCCTGATTAAAGCAGCAGTGCAACAAAATTGGGCAAAAAATTTGAACCTACATTTTTTTCACTATAAAAGATTCTATGCATCTTACAGTTTTATTTAGTGGTGCACTTCTAATTCCACCAAAATTTGAGTATTTTATAAACATTTTAATTGAACTTTTTTCTCAAGAAAAAAACATGGCTGCCACATTTTGCATAGAAATAGCACTGTAGACCTGGCAATCATTGGGATTGAAAATATAAAGGCTGACTTATGGTGTGCAGCATATGAGGAACCTAGACAAATACAGTTGACAGGTACGCTAATATTTTTATTAACTGTAACTGAAAATCAGGGTTCCTGATGCTCTCACAAAATTTTTGTCCAAGGCCCATCTCCTCCATAGTCCTGTGAAGGAACCTCCAGTCCTCCTGATCAAACCCCTTTTCTGTATTCATAAAAATCGCCAATGCTGGGTCAGAGAACTGATGTTGCCATGATACTATATTCAGGAGGTGCCTGATCTTATTGTGTATAAATTTGCCCTGGAGTCTGTTGGCCTGAATGGATGTAAACATCTTCTGGTCTACATTTAGGAGGGAAATTGGTCTGTAGGAACCACAGACCGCAGGGTGTTTTCCTGCTTTATGGATTACCAATATCTGGACATACTGCCAAGTTGGGGGGCCCCTCTCCCTCCTGCACCGCATGAAAGACCCTGCACAAAAGTGGGAGAAATTCTTCTCTGAAGGTACTATAACATTTGGGTGCCAACCTACCAGGACTAGGGCTTTCCCTGTGTTTAATTTACCTAGGGTTGCTTGTACCTCGTCCAAACTAACTAGTGCCTCTGCACAAAAAATCTAAGGATCCTAAAGACTCTTTGTGTGGCTGTAAGTTAAGAGAAAGAGAAGACATTGCCCATGTGTTATTAAGATGCCCCCGGTACAACAAAATTAAAAACAATTGGCTATCCCCAATAGTGGACTCATTATTATCCTCCAGTGATACTGAACTAATATTGGTTCTTCTCACTGTTGAAGATCCGCTTATAATACATAATGTTCGGAAATTTCTTTTACTTACAAGGAAGATAAGAAGGAAAACAGTTACTGGACCATAGGTATAGTGCAATATAGGAAAATAATCATGGATCAATAAATAAATGCAGTCTAATCCTGCACCGTTATTTATATGTATCTTAATTATTATGCACAGGCAAGCATATGATGTATTTATCGTATTTAATGTAAGTTTGTAAGTATGTCTGTGTCATTATTATGGGTAGTTCTGTAAATTATTCAATGTTTTTTCTTCTGTTTTCTGTGTACTTTGCGATAATCATTTTAAAGAATGAACAAAATAAACATGAACTGAACTAGTGCCTCCAACGTTTCCATGGCTTCTTCTGGAAGCTTTTTGACATTTACTCTACTGAAAAAGGCATTTAGCTTCTCCTAATAACCAGACACCCTTTCCTGGGTATGTAACTTCTTACAGAAGTCTGCACACTCTTGTGCTATCTTATGTGGGTCAGAATCACATTAGTTAGTTGCGTTCCCTTTCCTAATACGCAACATCATCCTGCTGGTAGCCTCTCTGGGCAACTGCCAGGCAATAATCTTACCAGCTCTATTACCTGCCTCATAGAAACATAGAAAGTGATGGCAGATGGGGACCAAAGGTCCATTTAGTCTGCCCAGATCCTACCCCCCCATTCAGATACTTTTTGTCACTATTCTCATAGAACCACTGCTTAGAGTACCAGATAGTCCCTTCAGTCTTGCTGTCAAGAAATTTATTTTGTTTCATCCTACACTCCTCTAGTCTGCCCTTTATTTCTTTATTGATTACTATTTTATTTTCTGCTTCAAGGTCAAATAACTTGGCCTCTAGCTCCAATTCCTCCCTCTGCCTTTCCCTCTTTAAGTGTGAAGCAAAACTGATTGTTTTCCCAGTGGCTACTGCCTTGAACCCATCCCATCACATCACATAGTATCAGGCGTGTGTCCCGAAGGGTTTGTGGCTGTATATTCAGCCAGACTGCCTTCTGTTGATTCCTTATACTCTGGGTTGTTTAAAATGGACACATTAAGTCTCAAGGAAGAATGTTTTATTTTAGGAGCCAAGGACAAGCTCCTCTCTGCTGCTGCATGATCCGATACAGTTTTGAGCTTAACTGAACTACACTCCACTGTATGTAGCCACTCAGTGGAGATAAGAAAGAGATCTATTCTTGAACAGGCCTGATGAGGTACCGACCAGCAGAAGTAGTCCCTTACTTTGGGGTTTGCGGACTTCCAGGCGTCGGCCAAGCCTAACTCTTCAACCAGACCCTTTAGGCAAGTAGCAGCTTGGCCATGCACCCCCGTCATGCACCCTGACTTGTCTAAGTGGAGGTCAAGGGCTGTATTATAGTCTGCCCCCATTAGGAAGATATCCCCAGGATTGGAGGTCACTCTCAGGATAACTTATTTTTTAGGAATTTTGCGTTCTCCATGTCATCATTGGGAGTGTGTATGTTCAGGAGGATGGAGGGAACTGTTCTGTATTTGTCTTTTAGGAGAATGTACCTAACCTCTGGGTCCAGTGTGCATTCCTCAGTCCCTGTAGAATAATATAATCACCCCTATTCTGTGGGGGTGCTGTTGAAAAGTGCATGGTATACTACCCCCTACCCATGAGCGCTTCAGTTTGGGTCACTTCTGCCTGTGTCACTCAATGAGTTTTAAGACTCACTGGTCTTCTCTTCCCACCATCACTTTGGATATTGGGTGCCCCCCACCAAGGGTTTTAGGGCTCACCCGTCTCTTCCTGTCCCCACTGTTCACTCTGGATACTGGGTGACAGCTCCCTCCACCCCAAGAGCATCAGGGTTCACTCTTCTCCTCCCACCATCACTCTGGATATTTGCTGATGCCCCTCACCCCCAAGAGACTTGGGGCTCACCTGTCTCATCATTCAACCATCGATATGGGTATTGGGTAAAGCCCCAACCCTCAGAGCCTTAGAGCTCACTCAACTTCTCCTCCCACCACTACTCTGGATATTGGGGATCCCCCTAAATCCTTAGGGCTCACGTGTCTCCTCTGCCCACAATCACTATGGGTATTAGGTGTCCCCCCCCCCCAAAAAAAAGCCTTAGGGCTCACCTGTCTTCTCCTTCCAACATTACCCTGGATATTGGGTAGTGCACCCCGAGGGCAATAGGGCTCAACTGTCTCCGCCCATCATCACTTTGAATATTGGGCGACACCACCCCACAGCCTTAGGGCTCACCTGCCTTCCTCTACCATCATCACTTAGGAAACTAAGTGACAGTCTCCCCCAGAGCCTTAGGGCTCACTAGTCTTCTCTTCCCACCATCACATTGCACATTGGGTCATGCAAACCCCCAGAGTCTTAGGGCTCATTCAACTCTTCCTCCTTTTATCACTCTGGATATTGAGTCCACTGTCACTCTGGCTATTGGGCGCCCCCCCACCAACAGCATTAGGGATCACCTGTCTTCTCTTCTCTTATCACTTTGAATATTGGGTGAGGCCCCCCCCATGAGCTTCAGCTTCAGGTATCACCCATCTCCTCCTCCCACTATCTCTCTGGCTATTAGGTAATGCCCCCCAAAGCCTCAGTGCTCGTCAGTCTTATCCTCCCATCATTCCCTCTATATATTGTATGATACTCCCCCTCCCCCAGAGCCTTAGGGCTCACCCTTCTCCTCCTCCTCCCATCGTTCTCTCTGGCTACTGGATGACACCCCCAAAGAGCCTTAGTGCTTACCTGTCTCCTCCTCACATCACCCCTCTGGACATTGGGTCATACCCCCCCGGCCCCCGAGCCATACGGCTCATCCTTCTCCTGCTTCCACCACCACTATGGATATTGTGTGACACCCTCCCAGAGCCATTACGGTCACCCATCTCCTCTTCCTCCCACCATCACTCTGTATATTGAGAGAGCTTCCCCCCAAACAGCTTTAGAATTTGCCGGTTTCATGCTCCCACCATCACTCTTGGGTGACAACCCTCCTCTCTTTCCTCCACCCACAGAACCTTAGACTCACCTGTCTCCCTCTAACAATCACTCTGAATATTGGGTGACACCCCACCTCCGGTCTTTGGGCTCACCCATCTCATTCTCCCATCACTCTGGATACTGGATGGTGCCAATCCAAAGGAGCTATGGGCCGCTCAGGAAGGGAAAGCTTCAGGGGATGTGGAGGTAGGAAGCAGACTCAGTTGAAAGGGAGAAGATACGGTGCATGCAGATAGCCAAAAGAGTGCCATTCTGCTGAAGCACAGGCAAAATAAGGGGAGGGAAATAAGTGTCAGCTGAGTTTAAAACATAGCATAGAGAAGGTTTACTTTATCACCACTAACCCTTCAGAAAGCAGCTTTGTATTACCATACTATAAAGAACCATTTACCTGAATGTGCTGCGCAATCAGTGTGGGTGTCACAGCAATTGGTGTTGCAGTCACCTGAGCGTTTGAACTACCTTCATCGGATTTACCTGCAGAGGAAATGCTGCCTTCAGATCCAGAAGGTGCTGGGAGTGCCAGATCTTTGGGTTTTTTGGACTTTGTGGGCTGAGTTTCTATCACTGTGTCAGTCGCTATTTTACCTAGTAAGTCCGGTGGTGACGTGCTTCTCACTAGCATCATTTCTTCAGTGTGATTACTTTTTTTAATATTATTGCAGCCCTGTTCTTCAGTATGACCCTCCTGAATTTCCTCCTCTTTCTTCTCTTCAGTCTGGTTTTCTTCCCCTTCACTCTCAGTTTGTTCAGCTTTTATAAACATGCCTTTTTGGTGTTCATCAAGTACAATGACTTTCTGTGCAGGAACTTTCTCCGAGCCCTGTGCTGTTTCCTCCATTTTATGCAGCAGTGTCTTTCTGTAGTAGTCCTGATTGCTGTCATTAGGCTTGCTGCAGGTCCGAAGTGACTGCAGGGTGAATGTTGTGTAAAGGCCTGAGCGCATGTACTCATTTCTGCTTGACATCCTTATTGGGGTTTTTAAGGACTTCCCCAAACAAACGCCTTCTTCATGCACACCAGTAATTGCAGAGTCTTTGATGCTCTGCTCAGGTTTTTTGAACTCCCCAGCAACACTCTCTGGCATGGAAACAAATTTATAAACAAATTTCTTTCCGATCACTTTCTTGATGATGTTCTGAAATAAAATAAAAAAATAAATAAAACGGCAGTCATAAATGTACTATCTAAATGCTAAATTTGTTATCGTATCCCTCACTTCTAACTACTGGCTACAGAGCAGACTAACAGTTAACAGTTCCCCCCTAAATCTGTAAGCTGTAGAATGGCTAAGACTGCCAACTGCTGACTAATCCAGTCTCTTGATTTCTTGTTGGAAGCAGCAGTGCTATGAAACATCGCAGAGAAAGGTGCCTAGCCATCAGGGCACACGTCACACCAGGAACAAGGGAAAAACAGCTCCTCAGAGCACCGGGTAGATGGAGTGCCTAGTATAGACCTCCAACATTCTCCTGCCTGTCCCATCCAGTGACCCCGACAAAAACATTGAAGCTGGGGGTGTACGGGCCCCACCTAGTCCCCATCTGGAGGGGGATTTGCCAAGGATACATGGGGGTTCACTGAATGCTCCAGACACTGAGAAAGGAGGCAGATGCCTTGGCGACACCTGAAAAGGTGGCGCTCATGAGCAGGGAGGAGTATAAATAGAAAGTTAAAAAAAATAAAGGAAAAATAATCAGTGCAAAAAGAAATAACCAGATACATCAGAATCTGATTCACCAGCAATAGATATTGAGAAACAGCAAGGACAGTGGGTGGCTAATGTTCATTTTTTAGAGACAGGCAAATGACAACAAAAAAAAGGAAAAAGTAACAAAACACA
Source organism: Neoceratodus forsteri (assembly GCA_016271365.2). Taxonomy (NCBI): domain Eukaryota; kingdom Metazoa; phylum Chordata; order Ceratodontiformes; family Ceratodontidae; genus Neoceratodus; species Neoceratodus forsteri. The sequence goes on from CM028129.1 coordinate 316,382,920, forward strand.
TAAAAACAGGCACAGGAGAGCAAAAAGAAAGAGAAACAAGGGTACATCAACTCAGGAGGTTGGAACAGAGGAACAAGTGAAAGTACAGTTACGTAAGAACTTACCGTAACAGTAGATCTTCAAGAGGTGTTCTTGCAGCAGGTAACACCTATCGGACTGAAGCCAGCAGGCACCAGGACCCCATGGAAAACTTCTAGCTAGTAGTATACAGCGGGGGACCACCCCCTGACATCATCCTGTCCCCAACATCATGAATGATATAAAAGGGTCAATCCCCCAGCCCATCCCCAATTCTCCCGCTGGAGATCCTGGCAAAGTGAGTAAAAATGGAGAACCGAGGAGGTTCCTCTAGATGAGGAAAAACCAAAGGTACCCTTGATGGAGAAGCAGCTACCAGAGAGAAGATGGGTGAGAAAGATAGTATCTGCTGCAAGAACTCCTCTCGAAGATCTACTGTTACGGTAAGTTCTCATGTAACTGTACTATCTTACTTCGAGGGGGCTCTTACAGCAGGTAACACCTTTAGGACTGAGTCCCAAGCAGTAAGGAGAGACCCCGGTTAGCTGGGTGGAGGTAGAAGTCTCCCAAAGAAGATTAAGAGATGAGGCCTTGCCTGCCCGCCAGCAAAGTGGTAGCGCTACCGCTTGTGACACTGGTAACCCAGGTTCAGTAGTGAGCCCGGGTCGTCAGAGGGCTAGCTGAGGGGAGAAGGATTGAGTGCCCAATGGGCTGCTCTCCTTCTCCGGGAGGGGTGGGTTGCTCTCCTCACCACAATACTGCCACCACCTGGGTGACCACGGGTGGTACTGGTGCAGCTGAGGAGGCAGACTAGCAGGGAGGGGCAGGCACTGACCGAGCACCACAGCGGAAGTGCGCCTCCACATGCTGCCACCTCATTGGTCCTCTCCGAGTGCTGACGTTGGCAGGGGGTGGCGACCAGAACAAGGGAAAACACCCCATATCTTGTCCAGGTGATGGGCTCCCGCACTGAATGACCACAGAGGACCGAGGAGGATTCCAGCTGCATGCTCCCCTGAAGTTTCGGAGGAGGTAAGGGGGCCTCCTCCGCACCACCTGGGGGATTATCGGGGCCTCTAGAAGCAACAGGAGTGGGGCACTATCGGAGTGATCCCCGGTCCTCTTGGCAGCATAGCCTGGTGGTGCATTGGGAGCCCTGACAGAGGGACCAGTCTTGGTGACAGGGGGCATAAAAATAGATACTGTAGTAAAAAAAAAAAAGAGAGAGAGAGAGGAGACCTTGGAGGACAGCCAGTCCAAAGCCTGCTCTACGTCAAGAAGCAATGTCCAAATGGTAGTGCTTGACAAAAGTGTGGACAGAACTCCTAGTAGCAGCTGCACAAATGTCGGCAGTGGCCACATTCCTCAAGGAGGCAAAGGAAGCAGCCATGCCCCTGGTAGAGTGACCCTTTACCGAGCCCAGTAAGGGTTTGTCATACTTGTTGTAACAGAAAACAATGCAATTAACCAACCATTTGGATAAACACTGCTTAGAAACAAGAGACCCTTCCATTCTGGGGCTGACCGACACAAACAACTGGTCAGATTATTAGTGGCTCGGGTGTGCTCCAAGTAATAATGAAGCACCCTATGAACATCCAGAGTATGAAGTAGTGCCTCCCCTCGGTTCAAGTATTCTACATAGTAGACAGGAAGGTGGATGTCTTGATTCAAAGTAAACTCTGACACCACTTTGGGAAGAAAGAAAAAATTACTCACCATAGTAATGTTGTTTCTTCTAATGGAGTCTTGCTGTATTCTGACTATATGCAGTTAACCCAGCACTTGAACTGCTCTGGAGAGTAAAGGCTTAACTCTGTGCAAAAGCATAGAATGTTGAGCTTGAGCACGGTTTTCAAACCTCTGTCTGTGGTACTCTGAAGTGTAACCGTCGGATTCTTACGAGCCCTAAACTAACTAACCCAAGCAAGAAATTGTTTCAAAATTTTGTGCCAAGTGGCAAAAACAGGGTTTTAGGGTCAAAGACTCAAGTCGAAAAAACCCAGAAAGAAACAACAGGTAGTGATTCACCAAACTAAAAGAAAACACCTCCAAAAGATGGAGGCATGTCCAGAGCACCTCTAGGGTGCAGCACTGTGCCTGCCCTGCCACATCCCAAAACTACTAGGTTCCAGGAGGGGAGGCAGGGAGGGAGGTCAGAATACAGCAAGACTCCATTAAAAGAAACATTACTATGGTGATTGTTTCTTCAAACAACATGAAGTCTTGCTGTATTCTGACTATATGCAGACTACCAAGCAGTACCCCCTTGGAGGAGGGAGTTACAGAACCTATTTTGGGAACAGGCTCTGCATCACAGCTGTGCCAAACCTAGCATCACTTTGTGACTGAATGTTCAAAGAATAATGCTTGGTAAAGGTGTGAACAGATTTCCAGGTAGCAGCTTTACATATATCCACTAAAGGTATATCTCTAGCTGCTGCAACCAAAGCAGCTGTACCTCTGGTAGAATGAGCCCTCAGGCCTGAGGGAGGCTCCTTCCCAAGTTTAGAGTAGCAGAACTGAATACAAGAAACAATCCACCTAGCAATGGACCTCTTGGTAACAGGCTTGCCCTTTCCCACCTCACCATAAGTGAGAAACAACTGAGAACAGTCTTTCCTATGGGCCTTAGTATACTCAATATAGTAACTAAGAGCCCTTTTCACATCCAGACTGTGTAACCTCCTCTCTCGGGAGGAAGAATGATCAGTGAAAAAGACAGGCAAAGACATAGTCTGGTTCAGGTGAAAGTCTGACACCACCTTGGGAAGGAACTCCCTATTGGTGCAGAGGACCACCTTATCCCTATGAAAAGAAATGAAATCAGGTTCCACTGATAAGGCCTGTAGTTCACTGATCCTCCTAGCAAAGGTAATGGCCACCAGGAATACAGTTTTCCAAGTCAAGAATTTCAGCTCAGCTGAAGATAAAGATTCAAAAGAGGGCTGCAAAAGCTGTACAATACAGATGTTCAGATCCCGGGAAGGAGCAGGCTCCCGAAAGGGAGGATTGACATGGACTACTCCTTTGAAGAATTTCTTGAAAACTGGATTAGAAGCTATGGAAGAGCCCATACCAGCCAAAAGAAAAACAGACATAGCTGCCAAATGCACTTTAAGAGTAGTAGGCTGGAGGCCTGAACTGTTAAGATGTACCAAATAGTCCAAAAAAGGGGCAATGTTAGCCAGCTCTGGCTTAATATGCCTACTGGAACACCAAAATCCAAACCTTTTCCATCTGGAGTTGTAAGTCTTCCAAGTAGCAGGCTTCCTGCTAACTTTTACAATATCCAAAACTGACTGGGAAAAATGCAAACTTGCATATTCTAGCTCTTCAAGAGCCAGGCCTTGAGCCTGAGAGTCTGAAGGTTGGGGTACAGAATCCTCCCTTGAGAGGATGTGAGAAGATTGTACTGCCTGGGAAGACACAAGGACAGTGTTACTGACAGTGACAACAGTAGAGGATACCAAGGCTGTCTGGCCCAGTCTGGAGCCACCAGAATCACCTTGCAAGGCTAAGACCTGATTTTTATCAGGACCCTGAATATCAGAGCAAAAGGAGGAAATGCATACAGAAACCTGCTTGTCCAATTTAGTAGAAGAGCATCCTGGGGGAACAGGACCCAGAAGGGGTGGTATGCAATAATAAAGAGGGAGTTGATGATTGTCCAGGGCTGCAAAGAGATCTATCTCTGGGGTGTCCCATCTCCTGAAAATGACTTGAAGAATGACAGGGTTCAGGGTCCATTTGTGGTGACCCTGGGAAATCCTGCTGAGAGCATCTGCTAGAATGTTGTCCTTCCCTGGGAGATGCACAGCCGTCAGAGAAGCCTGAAGGGAATAAACTAGAGACTAAATTTTTCATGGCTTCTGTGCACAGGGCCGAGGACCGAGTGCCTCCTTGCTTGTTGATATAACACATGGTTGTGGTATTGTCTGTTCTGATCTGCACCACTTTCCCTTGGACAACCGATGAGAATGTCTGAAGAGCCAGGAAGACAGCTCTTAATTCGAGAAGATTTATGTGCAGAAGGGACTCCTGGTGTGACCAAGTTCCCTGAGCTGTGAGATGATCTATGTGGGCGCCCCACCCCAACAGAGAGGCATCTGTGGTGAGAATCACAGAGGGGACCAGACTAATGAAGGGAACCCCTTGTCGAAGATTGTCTTCCTCCAACCACCATTGAAGGGCCTGGACCAGGGTGTTGGAGACTGGAACCAGTTTGGAGAGAGGGTCCTTTTTCTGAAACCAGAAAGATCTGAGATGGAACTGAATATCTCTCATTTGAAATCTTGCTCCCTGAACTACTGCTGTGGAAGCTGCCATGTGGCCCAGCAGCTGTAAAAAGTGCCTGGCTGGCCGAGATACTAGAGGATGAAAGAGGAGGCCAAAGTGACCAGTGACTGAACCGTTGAGAGAAGAAGAAATGCTCTTGCCTGGACTGTATCTATTTCCACCCCTAAGAAAGTGAGAAGCTGGGATGGCTCTAGAACAGACTTCTCTAAATTTAGAACGAAGCCCAAGGATACTAGAAGTCTTTGGGTGACCACTAAAGCTGCCTTGACTTGGTCTGAGGACTGGCCCATTAGAAGCCAGTCGTCCAGGTATGGGAACAAAAGGATGCCCTGCCTCCTGAGGAATGCCACCACCACCACTGCAAGACACTTGGTGAACACCCTTGGGGGCAGATGTTAGGTCGAAGGGCATGGCCCTGAATTGGTAATGGCCGGAGGGCAACTCGAACCTGAGGTACTTTCTGTGGAAATGTCTGATAGGTATGTGGAAGTAGGCATCCTTGAGATCCAGTGAGGCTAGCCAGTCTCCCGGTCTCAGAGAGGGAAGAATTACTCCCCGAGTCACCATTTTGAACTTTGGTTTTGTCACATGTTTGTTCAGGTACCTTAAATCCAATATGGGTCACCACTCTCCTGTCTTTTTGGGGGTAAGGACGTATCTTGAATACAGTCCTTTTCCTCTGTGACAAAGAAGTACCTTCTCTACTGCCTGAAGAAGCAGAAGAGATGAGACTTCTGCCTCTAAGGCCTTTGTCTCCAAGGGAGAGGGAGGACTGAAAGACTTTGCTCTCATTCTTGGGAACCTTTTGAAACTGTCAGCAAGTCCCTGGCTCACCACTTCCAAGACCCATTTGTCTGAAGTAATAGACTCCCAGGCCTGGGAGTAGTGAGCCAGTCTGCCCCCTACTGGGATTGGGGAGGTGACCCTGACTGACATCTCAGGGTGTCTGCTTGGCAGGGGGCTTAGACTGAGTAGCTGATGGGGTCCTAGTTACCCCACATCTACCTCTTCCCCTAAAGAACCCCCTCTGCAGAAAAGAAGAGGAGGAGGCCTGAGCTTGGTAAAAAGGCCTATAAAAAAGGCCTGCCCCTAAACTGCTGCCTCTGAGGAGTGGTCCGCTTCTCTTTTGCTGCAGCACTCCAATAGGTGGTCCTGTACTCGTCCATTTTTTTCATGTAATTCTCTGTCTGGCCCCCAAAGAGAGAATTACCAGTAACAGGAAAATCCATGGTCTTAGCCTGGGTATCCTGTGAGAGGTTGGTACATCAAAGACAAGCAAATTTCCTCATGGAGACAGATGTAGCCATGACCCTGGAATGAACATCACTGGAATCAACAGCAGCATGGCATTGCAACTTGGATGCCTCTATACCATTTGCAGCCACCTGCTCCAGCTTCTTGGCTCGCTGGGGAGAGGCATCCTTAGCCAGTGCCAGAACCGTATCCCACATAGATTTCTGATACCTGGCTGTGTATGCCATGTAATTAGATTGTCTGAGCCCCAAAGAGGATGCTAAGTACTGTTTTTTGCCACGGCATCCACTTTCCTGGAATCCTTATCTGGGGGGTGAGATACAGGGGAATATTAGCCTTGTTACAGGCTGCAGCTTGTACTACCCCAACATGGCTGCTATGATTTGAAAGGAATTCCATCCCTGTACCTGACAAAGCATACCTCTTATTCATTCTTTTTTCCACAGGAGGAATGGATGTAGAAAACTGTAAAATTTGTTGTGTCTGCTTCCCCAAGGATTTGTGTAAGGGGATAGACACCCTCTTTGACTCTGGGACATCCATCATTTCCAGGTAGTCAGGTTCTTCCTGATCCTGTTCAGCCTCTTCCATAGGAAGCTGAAGAGTCTCAGCCACTTTCTTGTAAAACAAGAAATGGGAAGGGGACTCAGAAAGCCTGGGAGGAGAAGCCTGAGAAGGCCTGTCTGGGGAGATGTCAGGCTCTACTGGCTCATCTAGGCCCTCATCTTCATAATCTTCATCCTCCTCCCAATCGCCCTCATAGTATGCTTCAGGATCTATATCTGAAGCCAATACTTCCGACTGAACCGATCGGGACTGAACCGAACCCTGTTTGGACAGAACCGGGCAAAGCGATTGAACTATTGAAATCGCTTTCGCTATTTCATCAGCGGTTGGACCATGGGAAGTGGGATCCGAACCGGCCGATTTCCTCTTTCTTTTACTCAGAACCGATTCCACAGAATCGGCTCTCCGTTTGCCCAAAGAGGTATCGCCCAGGTCAGTGGGCACCTCTTCAGGTTCGTCTGCAACCGAACCGGGCTGGCCATCCGGGTCAGCGGACTTCTCGGCCTCCCTCTCCCTCAGCCTACTCAAACGTTTATCGAGAGTGGCTTCGAAAAGTTCTTACATATTTGGCAGTCTTCTTTGAGGTGGTCAAACCCCAGACAATATACACAGACGAGGATTTGGGTCAGCCTTGGCAAAGGCCTCCTTACACTCAGTACAGTGCTGAAACCCAGTGGGTCCAGTTTTCTTCTTGGGTTTCTCAGACATGCCTTAACCAAAAGAAAATCACCTCACACAGCGGTTAAGCCAGGTGATTGCAAACTCAACGGTTCCAACTGTGTCACGGGTCGGTTAAAAAAATCCTAAAATATCGGATTTATTTAGGAATCGATGAGTACCGGAAAAAACATACACACAATTGCAATAATCAATGAAGAGAATAAGCTTCGACTGGCAAAGAACTGAAATAAAACAATTTCTTAGCAAATAACACAGAAACAAAACACTACCTATAGCTACCACTTACTGTACCAAGACCGAGGTAAAAATACCGAATGCAGAAAACCACAGTTTGAAAAAAACAACCGATTCGAACTAAACCGAACCGAAGCGCAGGGGGAATCTCCGGAGCGACTTCACAGTAAGGCGGAGTAAAGAATCTGATGGTTACAGTAACCCTTTACTCTCCGGAGCAGTTCAAGTGCTGGGGCTAAATGCACATAGTCAGAATACAGCAAGACTTCATGTTGTTTGAACTTAGGATTAGTCCACAAGGACACCCTGTCCTTATGGAAAACTAAATAGGGCTCCTTACACATCAGGGTCTGAAGCTTGGAAATCCTTCAAGCAGAAGTAATGGCAACTAAAAATAATACTTTCCACTACAGAAAGCGCAGCTCACAACTTACAGTAGTTTCAAAGGGAGGCAAGGTTAGTTTTTCTAAAATGAACAAAAGATCCCATGGTGGGACTGGGTCCCAGATGGGAGTCTTTAAATGCAGAATGCCCCGTATAAATGTGTGGAGAAGATCCAGCTGGGAAAGAGTTTTGCCCTCAATGGTGCATGGTAGGCTGCTGAAATGGTAGATAGATGCACCTTGAGTGAGGAGTAGCTTAGTCCAGAGTCAGACAGGGAGAGGAGGTACTCCAGAACTGAATTCACTGGGCAGGTGAAGGGGTAGAATTGCCTAGTGGTGGCCCAGATGCTGAACAGCTTCCATTTCATAGCATAAGTGGCCCTAATGGAAGGCTTCCTAGCAGCCACAAAGGACATCCACTACCCTGGGGAATACCCTGAATCTGGATATAGCTAGGTCTGCAGGAGCCATGCATGAAGATGCAGTGCTCTGGGATCCGGATGGACCAAGGTTCCCTGCTCCTGGGACAGCAAGTATGAGCATAGGGGCAGGGAAATTGGAGGTTCCACTGCAAATTGATGGAGCAGTGGAAACCAAATCTGGCACAACCAGAAAGGTGCCACCAGAATCATCTCTACTCCTTCTGATTTCAGCTTGAAAAGAACTCGCTGCAGTAGAGGGAAGGGAGGGAACACATAAGGAACTGCTCCATCCAGGAGAGGGACAACACATCTTGCCAGAAGACACCAGGCGCTGAATCTAGCAAGCAAAAACTGGTCAGTTTTGCATTGGATGGGGAGGCAAATAGATCCGGTTCTGGATGAAAAAATTACTTACCATAGTAATCTTGTTTCTTCCCAGTGATACTCAGGTATTCATAACTTCTGCAGTGTCCCTTGAAGACTGAGCTACCCGGAGAGAATGGAATGCTATGCAAATGATGGAATCTTTGCACATGCTATTTTTCAAATGTTGCCTTGACCTAACTGCCTTGGTTCTAAACCCTCAGATTTCCTTGGAGCCTGGAAAGACGGGCCTTAAAACTACACATCTATATCTAACACCATAATGATTGGAATTATAATGATAATTAAACAGCACCCAAAAACCTCCCACCGAGAGGTCAAAAACTGGGGGTAACAAATGCAATAATATCCCTAGAATGTCAGAAATCACTGAAGGGGAAGAAGAACAAGAAGAACCTAAATCACAAACAATAGCGCCTGATTATGCCATCGACATAGTAGGCCAGAAGAGCATTCCCAGGTATTCAGAGGCTACTGGTTCTGGAAGGAGAGGCAGGGTTGGAATTTATGAATACCCGAGTATCACTGGAAAGAAACAAGATTACTATGGCAAGTAATTTTTTCTTCTAACCCCAGTAATGCTCAGGTATTCATAACTTCTGTAGACTACAAAGCAATACCTTTGGAGGTGGGCACAGAACCTACTTTGGAAACAGACTCTGCAGGACTGCTGTACCAAACCTGGCATCACTCCTGGACAGGATGTCCAAACTGCAATGCTTTGTAAAGGTGTGTACTGTTTTCCAGGTAGCTGCTTTACAGATGTCCACTAAAGGAACATTTCTGGCAGCTGCTAGGGAAGCAGCTGTGCCCCTTGTGGAATGGGCCCTCAACCCTGTTAGGCGTTCCCTTCCAGCTATACAGTAGCAAAACTGGATGCACTGTACTATCCAGCGAGACATGGGCCTTTTAGATGTTGGGTTACCCTTTCCCACAGCCCCATAAATCAGGAACAGCTGTTTTCTGTCCTGCCTATGGTCCTTAGTGGTTGACATGTAGTAACTAAGAACTCTCAACATCCAAACTGTGGAGCCTCCTTTCAGCAGAAGTGGAGTGCTCAGTGAAAAAGACAGGTAAGGTAATGGTTTGGCTCAAGTGGAAATCAGAAACCACTTTACGGAGAAATTTCCTGTTTATTCTCAAGACCACTTTGTCCTTGTGGAAGGAGAAGTAGTCCTGATCCACGCAAAGAGCCTGGAGCTCACTGATCCTTCTAGCTGAAGTCACTGCCACTAGGAAAACTGTTTTCCATGTGACATATTTAAGATGAGCTGAAGAAATGGGCTTGAAAGGGAACCCCATGAGTTTGGCTATACACACATTGAGGTCCCATGCTGACACTGGTTCCCTGTGAGGGGGTGTAAATGGGAAAGGCCTTTAAAGATAGGTTCTGAGGCTAGAGAAATTCTATGCCTGGCTGAAATGTAAGCAGATGCTGCAGCCAAATGTACCTTCAGGGTACTGGGCTGAAGGCCCAAAAAATGCAAATAAGAAAGATAATCCAGCATGGCTGGCATCCCAGCCTGTGTTGGCACAATATTCTGGGTGGAGCACCAAATAGAAAACCTTTTCCATTTTGCAGCATAGGTTTTCTTAGTGGAGGGCTTCCTGTAACCCCTCAAAATGTTCAGGACACCTTCAGAAAGGTTTAGGCCTGCATATTCTAGGTTCTGATGTGCAGGTATAGGAGCCTCCCCTGATTGGAGTTTAACAGGTTGTGCCTCCTGGGAAGATGTATCGGTTCGGCCACAGACATGGAAAGCAGAATAGAGTACCATGGCTGCCTGGGCCAATTTGGAGCTATCAAGGCCATGGATGCTGGCTGGTACTTGAGCTTGAGCAAAACCCTGTACAGCAAGGGGAAGGGAGAAAAGGCATACAGGTGTTTCCCTGACCAATCCAGAATCACAGCATCCAAGGGGGGCGTTCTCTGCTCTGGTGGTCTCCAACAATGTTTTGGCAGGGGGTGATTCTGGTGGGATGCAAACAAATCTACCTCTGGAGTGCCCCACCTCCTGAAAACTACTTGCCTGTTCAGAGTCCATTCGTGATAGGCCTGATTGATCCGACTCAAGGTATCTGCCAAGGTGTTGTCCTTGTCAGGCAGATGACTGGCCTGTAGGGAAGCTCCCAAAGAGTATGCTAGACTCCATATCTTCATAGTTTCTGTGCAGTAAGGACTTGATCATGTCCCTTCCTGCTTGTGTATGTACAGTAGTACATGGTGGTGGTATTGTCTGTTTTGATCTGTACCACCTTTCCCTGTAGCAGGGGCTTGAAGGCCTTCAGTGCTAGCAATACTGCTCTTAGCTCCAGCAGGTTTATGTGCAAGAGTGACTCAGCACTTGACCATGTGCCTTGGGTAGTGTCATCCCCCAGATGGGCACCCCACCCCAGAAGTGTTGTATCCGTTATGAGAATTACTGATGGAGGCTCCTGTTGAAATAGAACCCCTTCTCTCAGATTGCTTTCCTCTTTCCACCATTTGAGAGCATGTAACAGAGTTCCTGTTACCACAATCAATTTTGAAAGAGGGTGTCTTTTCTGGCACCAGTGAGCTCTGAGGGGAAACTGGATGTCCCTCATCTGGAATCTGGATCCTAGTACTGTGATAGTGGCAGCTGCCATGTGGCCCAACAGCTAAATAAACTGTCTTGCAGATTTTGATTTGTTCAGGATGAATGAGCCTGCTAGCTGCTGGATACTGCTTGCCCTGTCTAGGGGCAGGTATGCCCTGCCCTGCAGGGTATTTAACTCAGCTCCTATGAACTGCAACACCTGAGCAGGCAGAAAGACTGACTTTTTTAGATTTTTCAGGAATCCTAGAGACTCCAAGAGCTCTTGAGTGAGTTGTAGCTGCTCCCTGACATGGTGGGTTGATTTTCCTACCACCAGCCAGTTGTCTAGGTACGGGAAGACTGTGACACCCTGCTTTCGAAGGTGTGCCACTTCCACTGCCAGGCACTCTGTGAACACCCTTGGTGCTGCAGTGAGACCGAACAGCAGGGCTGAGAATTGATAGTGACCTGAAAGGAGTCTGAACCTGAAGTATTCTCTGTGAGATTCCTTTATGGGGATGTGGAAATAGGCATCAGTGAGGCCAACCAGACTCCTTTTTGGAGGGCTAGCAAGATCAGTGCCAAAATTACCATTTTGAACTTTGGTTTTGTTAGGTTATCTGTGTAAGACTCTGAGGTCTAAGATGGGCTGCCACTCCCCACTTTTCTTTGTAGTAAGAAAGTATCTTGAATAAAATCCCTTTCCTTTAGGTTGGTTGGCACTGGTTCCACTGCATGAGACTGAAGCAGTATTTGAACCTCTGTTTCCAGGAGTTTTCTCTCTACATTTGAGGCTGGCTTGAAAACTTGAGTTCTTAAGGGAGGAAGGGATATGAAAGTTAGAGACAGTCCCTGACTCACTACTTCCAGGACCCACTTGTCTGTGGTGATGTTTTCCCAGAGGTGTGAAATGTGAGCCAGTCTGCCTTCTACAGGCAGTAGGGAGGCGGCCTGTACAGACACGTCAGGGTACCTGCTTTCCCTGGGGCTGAGCTTGGGACTGGGAACCATGCCTGGAGCCCCTTCTGCCCCTACCTCTGAAGTATCCCTGCTGTGGGTACTGTTGGTATGGGGTCGTAGCCATGGCCTGGAAAAAGGGCATGCTTTGAAAGGATCTACTCCTGCCTCCCATAGGGTCTAGTGGATGGGGAAGATTTCTCTTTTGCAGAGTTGCTTCTGTAGGTGGCCTTATACTCATCCACCTTTTTTATGTAAGCATCTGTCATTTGCCCAAAGAGGGAAATTTCCTCTAATGGGAACTCTAGAGCCTTAGTCTGTGTATCCTGGGTAAGGTTGTGGCCCTAAACCAAGCAAACCTTCTCTGCGCCACAATGTTTGCCATCCACCTGGCAGTTGTGTCACTGGAATCAGCAGCCATTTGGAATTGATATTTGGCTGCTTCCAGACCAAATCTAGTTGTTTCAGCTAGGTCAGCTGAAATAGGAGACTGTACCTTATCTGACATAGCAAGGACTGATTGCCAGAGATATTTCTGGTATTGAGCGGCATAGGCCTGGAAGTTGGCCTGCCTGATAGCCAAAGAGGCTGAAAAGAAAAAATTACTCACCTTAGTAATGTTGTTTCTTCTAATGGAGTCTTGCTGTATTCTGACATATGCAGTGATCACCACCTTTGAACTGCCCCAGAGAACAAAGAGTTAACTTTCCATGCAGGGCATGGAACGCTGAGCTCGAGCTCAGTTGAAGCCTCTGTCTGCTGTTGTTTAAACTCCAACCGTCAGATCTTTACAAGCTATACTCACTAGGCGTTCTGTGCGGAAACTGTAAAACTCACACTAGCCAACTGGCAACTAAATTTGTTAAAAAGTTTTTTGGTTTTAAAGTAAAGACTCAAGTCAGGAAACCCAAAAAACAAAACACAACTCACACCCAAAATAAAGGAGGGTGAGAAAGGGGCACCTCTAGGTGCCAACACTGCTCCTGCCCACCCACATCCCCAAAACCAGGTTCTGAGAGGGGAGGCAGGGGGGGGAGGTCAGAATACAGCAAGACTCCATTAGAAGAAACAACATTACTAAGGTGAGTAATTTTTCTTCAAACAACATAAGTCTTGCTGTATTCTGATATTCTGAACTTCTCAAGCAGTACCTCCAAGGAGGAGGACAGAACCTACTTTAGGAAAAGTCTCAAAGTACTGCTGTGCCAAACCGAGCATCACTCCTAGCCTGATATCCAGAGAGTAATGCTTGGTGAATGTATGGACTGTTTTCCAGGTGGCTGCTTGACAGATTTCTAAGATAGGAATATCCTTGGCCGCAGCCAGGGAAGCAGCTGTACCTCTAGTAGAGTGAGTCCTCAGGTCTGAGGGTAGGGTTCTACCCAATTTCTCATAGCAGAACTGTATACAAGAGACAGTCCACCTGGCAATAGATCTTTTAGTGGCAGGTTTGTCCATACCGACCTCTCCATAAGTGAGGAACAACTGGAGGGACTCAAACCTGTGACCCTTGGTGCACTCTATGTAGTAGCTAAGAGCCCTCTTTACGTCCAGGCTGTGCAACCTCCTCTCTCCAGAGGAGGAATGGTCAGTGAAGAAAACAGGGAGAGACGTAGACTGACTGAGGTGGAAATCTGAAACCACCTTAGGCAAAAACGTCCTGTTAGTTCTTAGGACCACTTTATCTCTATGGAAAGAGGTGAAATCAGGCTCCACTGACAGGGCTTGCAATTCACTGATGCGCCTGGCAGAGGTAATGCTACCAAACACAGTTTTCCAAGTCAAGTACTTAAGCTCTGCAGAGGACAAAGGCTCAAAGTAGGGTTGCATAAGCTGAGCAATGCAAACATTAAGATCCCAAGCAGGAGCAGGGTCCCTAAAGGAGGATTGGTGCAGCAATTCTTAAAGAATTTACAAAATACAGGATGGGCTGATAGAGGAGGGCTTGCCTACTGACAAAAGGCAGAAAATGAAAATTAGTATCTACCATAATTCTGATCTTTCTGTATCTTACCATTCATCACAGATGGGTACTGGCCGGAGGTCAGACCTGCGGGAGCTTTTTTTTGGGGTGGGTAGGCGGAGCCGACACACCATCGGGCGCTCGCCTCGAGGCCAACGTACTGCATGGTGCTCGAGGGTTGGCCTGTAGGCTGTGCTCACTCCGCCTGCCTACCAGTTCTGAGTCGCCGGAGAGGTAAGAGGAAGGATGGAGGGTGGGACAAGAGAGTCCAAGGAACAGAAAAAGGAAAGGATAACTGAACTAGAAGGAGAAATAATGACTCAGAGGACAGCAAAGAAGAGATTAGACTAAGGGATTGGAAGGGGCCCAATCTCTGGAAGGAAGAAGGAGGGTAGGAGGGGAGAGAATTTAGGAGACAGTGAGAGGTATCATAGTATCCAAGACCCTGGTCCATCACCAGATTGTGTAGGAACTGCAAGGAGTAAAGCTCTCTGCCAGAATTCAAGGCACAGAATAACTGGCAACCCCAGAAGCAGAGTCATATTCTGGAGGAAGGACAGGGTACAGGGATTTAGTACTCTCTCAGGAAAATGTTTGGTGAAAAGTTTTTTTAAACAGTTGGATGGAAACCAGAAGGAGAACAGGAGGAGGGCAACTACCAACTCCCACCCCATCGGGGTGGAGACATGTAGTAGAGAAGGAGTGCCGCTTGAGCTGTCTACCCTTCATAGGAGAATACCCCCCTGTGTGTCCCTACTTTACCCCACTCCTAAAGAGGAGAGGGGGAGCCACAGAGAGGGAGGGGGACCCAGAGACTGAGGCCCCAGGGGGATGGTGGGTGGGGTTGAGATGAATGGTGAAGATACACAGAAAGATCAGAATTACGGTAGGTACATAATTTTCATATCTTATCTGTGTCAATCTTCACCATTCATCACAGATGGTGAGTACCAAGCCCCTCGAAGGGGGTTGTTTCGATTACACCCTAAGGGACAGGGTCCTTAGCCCCAGTGGGTGCACACTAGGGGAACCTTCAGGGCCTGGGAGGCCCGAGAGTGGAGAGAGAGATGGAGTCCCCCGAGGGGGAAGGAAGCTGCCCCGACAAGTGCCGTCTCGCTCTACGGGAGAAAAGGTAGGTTCCCTGGTGGGTGGAGCAAATCACCCTACGCCGGGCCAAGAGTGACAACCAGAAAAGACGTAGCCATGCCAATCTCCTAGTACAGATCGCTGTCCCTATGACCCTGGTAGTTACCTCGTTGACGTCATAAGATGCCCTCACTTGGTGCCTTGCTAGCTCCAGGTCACGTGCAGAGAGCGCGATGGCTTGTCTGGTTTGCTCCGAGACAGGCAACGAGGCTAGGATCTGACCTAGCCTGGACCACAAGAACCTGTTGTAGGCTGCATAGTGGGCCTGATGAGCAGAATTAGAAAGGAGCAACCATGCCGAGTAGAAGGTCCTCCTCCCCCAAAAATCAAAATCTGAGGAGTCCAGATCTGGGGGCCCGTCACGGTGGGGGACGCGAAGCCCATCAGGAGTGTCCAGATGCATCAAGCCGGACTGCGGATGAGGCATGGAACCTGGAGACTCCGGGGGAGCGCAATACCTCTGGCTGAGGTCCCTAGGGGCAGGAACTCCGGGAAGGGCTCTGCCAGAAAACGTAAGGACGCCTCCCAAAGGGAACAGGCCAGGCGGCACTATAAGGGTGGCATCACCAAAATCGCCTAGAAAGGCGTAGTCGCCGATGCTCAGGATTGCTGATAGTAGAGGTGAAAGTGCAAGTCCTCCAACATCTCATACGAGGAAACGCTGATACCCGAGAGATCAGCAGCCGGAGAGATGTGGACAGAAGGTTCCTCTCCCCCAGAAGAGGGGGATGAGGAGCTGGAGGTCACCATGTGTTCCGAGGGTGGCTGCACTGGGGGAGGCTGAAAAACCTGGCTGTCCATAGCCCTAACATAAGCAGGGAACCGGGCAGCCACCGCTCTGAACTGTTCCCAGGTGAGAGGGCAGCTAGGACCAAGGATGCCTGGGAGCGCAGGAGAATGTAGCAGAGGGATAGGGGCAGAGCTGAGAAAAGAAGTCGGGCTGACCTCCTGGGAGCGACCGTGAGCACCGAGAGGGTGCCCCGAAGACTCCACAGCCGACAGCTGTACAACCACGTTGGTACTGCCTTGGCTGCGCCCAGAAGAATCCCCCCAGTGAGGCGACCGGAGCCGTAAAGGTCCAGAAGGATGGTCCCCTGCCTCAAAAGAACGGGACTCCCTCAAGGAACCCGAGGGTGAAGGGTGGAAATCCGCACTCACGGCTCCGCCCAGGGCCCGAGTGGACCTCAGAAAAGGGCCGACGCACCCACCCCACACCGACCCTCAGAGTCCAAGAGAGTCCTCCTCCCGAGAGGGCCAGCCTAGTAGCTGGCATCTCTGGACAGCCCCGGGAGACCCAGGAACAGTACCCTTCCCCCCCCGTAGGCTTCTCGATGGGCCCCAAAGTTGGGTGATCAAGACACACCACTGGAGGGGGTACCACCACCGAGGGGTCGATGAAACCCCCAAGACCAGGTTGCAGAGCTATGGTGGCTCGCACCACTGCCTGTTGGTCAGCACCACTGACCCTAGCCTCGGGGGCCACATGACTCTCCTCAGTAGGGGGCTGGCTCCGACTTGTTGACGAGACCACAGTGCTGCCCTCCTCCGCAGCCAACCCCGAGGGGTATGACTGCTCGTCCGACTCGGAGCTCAACTCCGACTCCGAAGAGGTAGAGTCTGAAGCTCTGAGCCAAACCATAGGAGGGCGGGCAGAACCAACCTTGCCACCGAGCCCGGCAGCCAGAGTTGTGGCCGAGTCGGCACCCGTGCCCTCCGCAACCCCGCGAGCGGGACCTGCAGGAGGCACCGGGGCAGCTCGAGCCAAAGGTCCAGAGCCAGGGCCAGACGCAGCACCGTCGAATCCACCAGTACCGGGGGCGGTACCAGGGACAGGGACGGCGCCGACAGCAGCCCCAGCAGCATCCTCAGTGCTGACGCTGACACCGCTGGGCCCCACGGCACCGCGAGTGGCACCGAGGACCGATGCGGCGCCGACGACGGCCCCGATGGCAGACCCGGCACCGAACACTGCACCGACCGGCCCCTCGGCGCCACGAACGGCGCAGAGAGCATGGACGACGCCGAGGACGGCACCAACAGACGGAGCTGAAGGCCCTACAGCGCCAAGCCGCGAAGGCACGGTGCCGCGCTCAAACTCTCGGCACCGGTGCGCGGTTACGGCAAAGGAGGACGCGGATCTGGTCCCACAGCACCGTGAATGGCATCCCGCCGCCGACAGGGCCCACAGCACCGCACGGCGCAGAAGGCTCCGACGGGCGCCGACTAACGGCGCCGAGGACGGCGCCGACCCGGGCCTTCTGAGCCGCGCGGACCGACACCGGGAGCCTTCACCCCGGCGGGGCGACTGCCGTCGGCGGCGCCTCCCTCCCGCCTCGGGAGGAAGCGGGACGGGCCTCCTGGCGCGCGGAGAAGCCTCGGCAATGGCCAGGCTACCAGCCGGGGCTCCTCCTCCTTGGTCTGTATAGGGGCAGGGAGGGACCCGGAGGAAGGGCCGAGAGTGCGGCTTGGCCCGGCAGAGTGCGATCCTACCCCGAAAGTCTGGTGGTCGCCCCTCAAGCTGGCGCTGTTCGAGGACCGGCGGTCCATGAGAAGCAGGCGTCGCACGCATGTCCATAGTCGTGGAAGCAGGCCAAGACACCAGTCGTGTTGGTCGGTGACAGAGAATTTTTGGCTGCACGGGCACCGACGCATGGGGGGCCGACCCATCCTCGAAGACTTTTTGCCCTCCGACCAAGACATGACCTATGGAAAAAAACAACAAAACAGACTCGAGGTCGTAGAATTCAAATAAAAAGGAAAGATCTTACCGGGCGACGTCGAGTGAAGACAGAACACAGAACCGGCAGGCAACCGACGGACTGAAAACGCCGATCTCGAAAGGCTGAAGGACTAAAATTCTTGACAGAAGTTTCCCACGAGGCGACCTTGATGGCGGGAGATGAAGAACTGGTAGGCAGGCGGAGTCGACACAGCCTAACGGCCAACCCTCGAGCGCCACGCAGTACGTCGGCCTTGAGGGCGGCGCCGATGGTGTGTCGGCTCTGCCTACCCCTTTTTAAAAAAAAAAAAAAAGCTCTTTCGGGGTCCTGACCTCCGGCCAGTACCCATCTGTGATGAATGGTGAAGACTGACACAAATAAGATCAGCTGCCAGATGTACTTTAAGTGTAGCTGGTCTAAGTCCCAAGCCATTAAGATGAACCATATAGTCCAGGACTGTAGGCAACCCAGCAGACTCTGGAGAAATATGCTTATCAGAGCACCAAATAGTGAACCTTTTCCATTTGGAGTTGCAAGTCTTTCTGGTGGACGGCTTTCGAGAAGCCTTAAGAATATCCAGAACACCTTGAGAGAGGTGCAGATCATCAAACTCTAACTCCTTAAGAGCCTGGCCTTGAGATTGAGAGATTTGAGATTCGGAAACCAAATCCTTCCCTGAGAGGATGTCAACAAGTTGTAATTCCTGTGAACAGACAGGGTAAGGTGGACTGCTAAGGACAGCAACAGTGGATACCAGGGCTGTCTGGCCCAGTCTGGAGCGATCAGAATCACTTTGCATGGTTGAGACCTGATCTTGACTAGCACCTTGAACAGCAGAGGGAAGGGGGGGGGAAGCAAACAGGAACTTCCCTTCCCAATTCAGAACCAGAGCATCCAGGGGGACTGAGCCCAAGACGGGGTCTGCAACAAAAGAGAGGAAGTTGGTGATTGTCTGGGCCTGCAAAAAGATCTATCTGTGGAGTGCCCCATCTGGAGAAAATCACTTTCAAAATTAGGGGATCTAGGGACCATTCGTGGTGGCCCTGAGATATCCTGCTGAGAGCATCTGCTAGGACACTGTCCTTCCCTGGGAGGTAAACTGCTGTCAGAGAGGTTTGCAGGGAATAGGCCAGAGACCACAACTTCATTGCTTCTGTGCACAAGGCCATAGACCGGGTGCCCCCTTGCTTGCTGATGTACCACATTGTGGTGGTATTATTTGTTCTGATCTGGACCACCTTGTTCTGTACAGATTTGGAAAAAGCTTGCAGTGCCAAAAACACTGCTCTGAGTTCCAAGAGATTGATGTGAAGCAGAGATTCTTGAGGTGACCACAGCCCTTGGGTGGTAAGATCCCCCAAGTGGGCTCCCCAGCCCAAGAGGGAGGCGTCTGTGGTGAGGATTAGTGAGTGAGACTGAGTGACAAAAGGAACTCCCTGTCTTAAATTGTCCTGATCCTGCCACCATTGCAAAGCCTGGATCAGGGTTCGAGTCACTGGGACTAGTTTGTTAAGGGAATCCTTTCTTTGGGACCAGAAGGCTCTTAAGTCGAACTGCATGTCCCTCATCTGGAATCTTGCCCCCTGGACCACTGCTGTAGAGGCTGCCATGTGGCCCAGGAGCTGCAAGAAGTGCCTTGCTGGTCGAGACACCTGAAGGGTGAAAGAAGAGGCCAGTTCTATAAGGGTCCTTGCCCTGTCCAGGGGAAGGAAGGCTTTTGCTCTTATTGTATCCAGCTCTGCCCATATAAAGGTGAAGAGATGTACTGGCTCGAGAACTGCCTTTGGAAGGTTTAGGAGGAATCCTAAGTAAGTGAGCAGTTGCTGAGTTATCTGAAGATGTGACTTGACTTGGTCTGGAGACTGATCCACTATGAGCCAGTCGTCCAAGTATGGAAAGATGGAGATCTTTTTTCTCCTTAGGAAAGCAACCACTACTTCCAGGCACTTTGTGAACACCCTTGGGGCTGATGTTAGGCCAAAGGGCATTGCTCTGAATTGATAGTGGCCTGAGGGCAACTCGAACCTGAGGTACTTTCTATGGGAGCACCTGATGGGAATGTGAAAAGAGGCATCTTTGAGGTCCAGGGAGGCTAGCCAGTCCCCTGGCCTTAGTGAGAGTAGAATTATTCCCAGAGTCACCATTTTGAATTTTGGCTTTAAAAGGTGCTTGTTTAGATATCTCAGATCCAGGATGGGCCGCCATTCTCCTGTCTTTTTTGGGGTTAGGAAGTACCTGGAGTACAATCCCTTGCCCCTGTGTAGGGTAGGAACCCTTTCTATGGCTCTGAGAGCCAAGAGGGAAGAAACCTCTGCCTCTAGAGCAAGGGTCCCTGATGGATTTGCAGGTGGAAAGGATCTGGTTCTCATCTTGGGAAATTTTTTGAAGCTGAGAACCAGTCCCTGGCTTACTACTTCTAGGACCCACTTGTCTGATGTTAGAGACTTCCAGTCCTGGACAAAGTAAGCCAGCCTGCCCCCTACAGGTATTGGAGAATCGGCCCGGGCAGACCCATCAGGATGTCTGCTTGGCAGGGGCTTTAGGCTGAGGGGTGGAAGCAGGCCTGCACATACCCCATCTGCCTCTCCCTCTAAGAACCCCCTCTGAGCATAAGCAGAAGAGGAGGCCTGGGCTTGGTAAAAAGGCCTTTGAAAGGGCCTGCCCCTGCCCCTGGAATGCTGCCTCTGAGGAGTGACTTACCTTTCTTTGGCCTGAGCACTCCTGTAGGTGGTCCTGTACTCGTCCATCTTCTTCAAGTAGTTCTCTGTCTGCTCCCCAAAGAGAGAATTACCAATGACAGGAAAATCCATGGCCTTAGCCTGGGTATCCTGCGATAGGCTAGTACATCTGAGCCAAGCCATCCTCCGAAGGGCCACAGATGTAGCCATGACTCTAGATGAAACATCACTGGAGTCCACAGCAGCATGAAATTGCACCTTGGATGCCTCAATCCCATCCGCAGCCACCTGCTCCAGCTCCTTGGCAAGCTAGTCAGGGGCCTGTTTAGCTAGAGCCAGCACAGTGTCCCACCTGGACTTCTGGTATCTAGCTGTGTAGGCCATATAGTTAGCCTGCCTGAGTCCCAAGGAAGCTGCCATGTACTGTTTCTTTGCCATAGCATCAATCCTCCTGGAGTCCTTATCTGGGGTGTGTGAAGCCAAGGGAACATTTGCCTTATCACAGGCAGCAGCCTGCACTACCCCAACATGGCTGCATTGCTGGGAAAGGAACTCCATGCCGAGCCTGAAAGGGTATACCTCTTGTCCATTCTTCTGTCCACAGGAGGTATGGAATTAGGAGTTTTAAATTTTAAATGTCTGTTTCCCAAAAGATTTATGGAGGGAACAGACAATCTCCTGGACTCTGGGATGTCCATCATCTCAACAAAATCAGGCTCCTCCTGATCCTCTACTGCTTCTTCCATAGGAAGCTGGAGGGTTTCAGCCACTTTCTTGTAAAACATAAAGTGGGAAGGGGACTCAGAAAGCCTAGGAGGAGAAACACCTGAAGGTTTGTCTGGGGAGATGTCCGGGTCAATAGGAACATCCAGACTTTCATAATCACCATCATCATCATTATCTTCATACTTTCCCTCCTCCTCCTCCTTCTCCGGTTCATAAAATTCTTCTAAAGTATAATCCGGAACGGGGGAACCGACGAACCGAGCCCCTGACAGATGGTGCGGTTCAGCGAGCAAGTTAGCGATTGAACTATCCTTATCGCTCGCTATTTCATCAGCGGTCGGAGAAAGAACTCTGTGGATCCGAACCAGATGATTTTTCCTCTTTCTTTTAACTGGAACCACTCCTCAGAATCGGTCTCTCTTTGCCCAAGAAGTTTCACCCTGGTCAGAGGGCACTCCTTCTGGTTCGGTCGGAACCGAACGGGCCAAGCCATCCGGGTCAGCGGACTTCGCCTCCCTTTCCCTCAGTCTACCTACTCTTATCCAGGGTAGCTTTGGGAAAACTTTTACAAATTTGCAGTCTGAATTGAGGTGGTCAAACCCCAGACAATAAACACAGGTGGTGTGGGGATCAGCCTTAGCAAGGCTTTCCACACACACTACAATGTTGAAACCCAGTGGGCCCGTTTTCTTGGGTTTCTCAGACATGGCCAATCCTAACCACAACTACCCTTTTTCGCAATCCGCCAGGCAAGATACCCCTATCGGTTCCTGCACCGTATTACGGGTCTTGGAAAAAAACGTAATCAAATCCGGTTGTTTTAGAACCGATACGGACCGGTTACCACACTCCAAAAAAGACAGAAGTTTTTTAACAGAAACCTGATCGGTTCAAACCGAACCGATCCAATGTTTGCAAGTTCCACACAGAAACTAATACAAAAACCTATCTAGTACTCACGGTACCACAGACAGAGACTTAAACTGACAGGTTCAGTAGCAGAAATTCGGTCGAAACCGAGCGAAAAAAATGACACTTTAACCGACTTTTTTGAACCGAGTGAAGGAGAAATCTCCGGAGCGACTGTTCAGTGAGGTGGAGTAAAGAATCTGACGGTTGGAGTTTAAACAACAGCAGACAGAGGCTTCAACCGAGCTCGAGCTCAGCGTCCCATGCCCTGCATGGAAAGTTAACTCTTTGTTCTCCGGGGCAGTTCAAAGGTTGATCACTGCATATGTCAGAATACAGCAAGCCTTCACGTTGTTTGAAGTAACCCTTTTAAGCCATGCTGTCAATCTTCTTTGAGTCCTTGTAAGGAGGATGGGAGGCTAGTGGAACCCTTGCCTTGTCACAGGCTGCCACTTGCACCACCCAATGGTGGTCAGGGTGAGAGAACAAAAAATCAGCACCCTGCCTTTCTAACTGATACTTTTTATCCAACCTCCTATTCAGAGGTGGAGCAGTGTTTAGTGTATGCAGTATCTTTAGGGCGTCTTTTTTAAAGAATTTATTAATGGGAAGAAGAAGCTTTTTAGTGGGTGTTAACACCATCAATTCCATGTATTTAACTTCTTCTTCATCCTCAATAACTTCACTTGTGGGGATGTCTAATGCATCCACCATCCTTCTTACAAAGATAATGTGAGAGGAAAAATCCTCTGATGCCCTTGATGGAGAGCCAGATTCTTGTTCAGGAGGAAACCTCCGGTTCAATGGGGTTCCCTCATCCTCCACATCAATATCCAGATACTCTTGTTTATAAAAAGAAGACTGAGAAGAAGAGCCAGTCTGTTTAGCTGGAGTTGTAGGCTGTTGGTTAACTAGGATCTTCAGCTTATCCGTTAGGTAGGGAAATGGGCAGACTAGGTGGGCCCAAGCAGTCCTTATCTGCCATCAAATTCTATGTTTCTATGGAGTCTGAGGCAAAGAAGCGGTCAGCCCTTGTAAAGCCTGGATAACACGAAAGGCCTGTGCAATCTCATCCGCACTTGGCATTTTTACTGCATGCACAGAAGTCCCCAATTGCTTCTCAGCTGGGGGTTCTATGTGTTTTGTCTTTTTAGATTTTTTAGAGGGAAATGGAGAGTCAACTGGTTCCGCAAGGCTCTTTGGAACTGCTTGTAACCCGTCTCAGGGACAGCAGTTACAGCTGTTGGAATCAAAGTGGTTTCACCCACAGGAGCAGAGGGTGTTGGCTTTTCAGAGCTCAAGGGACCCTTGGAAACAGATATTATTTTCTTAAGCCTTTCAATGTGCAATGTGCTTTTCCACTGTTTTTTCAGGAAACGTTTTACAGATATCACAGTCTGTTCTCAAATGTTCAAAGCCCAAACAGACAACACAAAGACTATGCTTGTCTTCTTTGGCAAAAATCTCACCACAATCCGTACAAGGTTTAAAACTGGGTTCACCAGTTCTTCTTTTTGGTTTTTCATATATTCTGAGTGAGAAAAAGAAAAATATATGTAATAGCTAAACAAGAAGTATTTTAAGACCTTATTTAGTGCGTGTGGTTGGTTCTTGAACCAAGAAAACCCAATAGGAACCAGCAACCTGCAGGTACTTTCTGAATAGGAATGTAACAGGTGCTTTATCTTAAACTATAATATCTTTGAATTTGCCAACAAATGCTATCTTTAAACATGTGGCACAGCAGTGGAGACCTGTATGGTCCAATCGTATGCCAATCTGCTGATGGGTCTTTGGGAACAAGAACTGTCTTTAGTGAGAACTTTCCATATGCAAACAATTAAGTTGTGTGGTATCGTTTTATTGATGACATTGTCTGCATTTGGAAAGGTAACATGGAAGGGGCCAATGACTTTGTTCGCTGGCTCAATGATGACGAAGCCAATTTGCGCTTTACCTACGAAACTGAGACAACTGAGACCGACTTTTTAGAAGTTACTTTGAGAGGTGAGCCAAGTGCCCCAGTGATTGCAAAAAGCTACAGAAAACCCATGTCTTCAAATGCATTACTGGAAGTCAAGAGTGCCAATGCATGGGCACTAAAGAACTCCATTTCCTACTCACAATTCCTTTGTGTCAGGGGTAACTGCAATAGGGAAGGGAATTTTGGAGTAGAGTTGGATGAGCTTCAAAAGCTTTTCAGGGATGGGGCTACAATCAGGGCCTCTTGCAGGAAACTAAATCGAAGGCTGCAAACTTAGACAGAACATTTTATTGAGGCTTAAGAGTAAGGTGTTGGAAACGAGACAACCAGAGACATTTTTGATAGAATTTAATAACACAGTGGGGAAAGGTAGGTTCTATAATACACAAATACTGGGACATGCTGACGCTGATACAGTACTGAGAGATGAACTTGTGGGAAAGACCTAGGGTGACATTCTGACATCCACCTAACATTAAGGATAACGTGGTAAACAGTAGGGATCAGCCAAAAGCAACACAGAAAGCCTATCAGTGGTTGTTAGGGTTACCACATGGCTTCTATGTACAGCATGTAAGCACTGCAACATGTGTATGTACTGTAAACCACTGGTCTTGAAAGAGGCCTTGGTCAGGGCCTTGGTCAGATCCCTTTTGAAGAAACCCCCTTTGGACCCAGACTGCCTCCTGCCTGAGGACCTGACCACACTGGTACATGCTTTTATCGCTTCCAGGTTGGACAACTGTAATGCCCTGTACCTAGGGTTATCTGGAGGCAACCTCCATAGGCTGTAGCTGATGCAGAATGCAGTGGCAAGATTACTGACGGGGGTGAGAAGATGTGAGCATATTACCCCAGTCCTCCGCGTGCTGCATTGGCTGCCGGTCAGATGGAGGACTGTCTTCAAGATAGGGCTCCCGACCTACAAGACCCTACATGAAAGGAGACCTGTCAATCTGCCAGATCTCCTTGTTCCCTACCATCCACCCCGGGCACTCCATTCTGCCAGGGGAGGCCTCCTTGGAGTTCCCAGGGTTAGGCTGCGGCATCCCTGGGATAGGGCATTCTTGGTGGCCGCACCTACCCTGTGGAACTCCTTGCCTGCTTATTTAAAGGGGGGCCCCTCGTAGAAACCTAGGAGGCTTGAAGACATATTTGTTCCAGCAAGTTTGACTACAATTAAGACACGACAGCAGTTGTCAGTATCGCAGCTACTCCTGGGGTGGGTTGAACACCAGGCGAAGCCAAGTGCTTCCACCACCCCAGGAGTGACGTATTACCACGTAAATCACCTTGGAGTGCCTTATTGCAATTATACAATGGCTCAATGTTATAGAAAACAAAAAATAAAAATAAAAATGTTTTTAGTAGATTTTTAGTGAGGCAATGTATCTTTGTTTCTGAAAAAAAAGGTGCTCATAACAAAGATCCATAAAATCAGCACAGTGATGTTATTGTGTAATAACATCACTGTCTCAGGCACACATTGACCAATCAGAGTCCAGGAAATGTTCTTGCCATTGTATAATGATTAATAGAGTGATTTTAATGGGATAGATAAATTGCATGCTCCCAGTTAGATTTATATATATGTATATTGTGTACAATTTTAACTAATTGTACTGTTGATGTTTTGTACAGCGTCCAGAGTCTCAGAGCTTTTGGCTAGTGTCAAAGGTCGTGGACACAGTCTTCTTGGTGTTTACCTTGAGCTGGTTGGTGTGGAACCAGCAAAGCACATTGTGGAAATTGCACTGGAGTGAGGATACAGCTGCAGACGTGGAGGGACCAGATGTGCAGATGACTGTGTGGTCAGCATACATGTGAACATGGGAGACACAGACGGATAGGTAATTGAGAAAAATATATAATAGTATGTGGCCCAGTATGGAGCCCTGGGGGACTCCTGGGAGTATCGGTGGGGAGGGGAGTAGTGCACCACCCATCTGAACAGACTGCTGACGATTAGTGAGGAATAAGTGGAACTACTTAACCGCAGGAGTCATCAGCCTGTTCAATAGGAGGGGGTGGAATACCAAACTGAACGTCTTAGCAAGATAAATAAAAATGGCTGCTGTGACGTGACCCTGGTCCATCTCTATAAGGACAGGAACAGAGTCAGTAAAATGGAAAAGCGAAAGGGAGGTGATAGTGGAGTGTTCTTTTCTGAAGCCAGACTAGAAAGGGTACAAGAAGGAAGAGGAGTCTAGGAAGTTGACCTGTCTGGAGTGGACTAGTAACTCTTGTAGTTCAGCAAGGGGAGGAAGGAGAAAGATAGGTCTATAGTTTCCAGGAGATGACGGATTACCCCCTTTGTGGAGGGGGAGTACCTTGGCAGTTTTCCAGGCGAGGGGGATGCCACAGAGGGAGAAGGAGAGGTTTAAGAGGTGGGTGAGCAGGTGAAGGATAGTGGGGGCCGGGAGCCGGTATATGGAGGAGTTTGAGGTCCAAGCCATCTGGACTATATTTTGAGGGGTTGAGAGACTTAAGACCAAGGAAAACTTCCTTAAGGGAGACAGGAAGGAAGTGAAAACCAGCAGAAGAGGTGGGTTGGAGTGGGGTGGGGTGGAGTGGGGATGTTTGATGACTGGCAGGGAACTGCAGCGGATGTGAAGAACTTGTTAACAAGGGAAGTGACAGCAAGGTGGTCAGAGACCAGTGAGCCATCTGCTCGGTTGGGGGTGTCAGAAAGGGAGTGAATTACTTTCCAGAAACTGGAGAAGTACTTTAGATTGGACTATAGACTGGATTTGAAGTAGTGGGCCTGGGCTGCTTGGATAACATTTCTGCAGGAATTTCTAAGGGACCTGTAGTACAGATGGTCTGAATCAGAGTAGGAGGCCTTAAAGTGGGACCATACAAGGTCTCTAAAGTTTCATAACACAATCAAGTTGGGTATAATCCAGAGCTGGTGGGGGAATTTCACTCTGGATCTTTTGAGGGGGGCATGGTGTTCCAGGAGCTAGTGAGGATGGTGATGAAGTGTGATAGGGCTGTGTCGATGTTTTGGGCACAGTAGACAAAAGACCAGTTGGCAGAAGCTAGGTCGCTTAAGAGCGCATTTGTGTTAAGTGACCTGTGGGGTCTGTGCCAGATGTATTTCGGGGTTGAGAGAAGGGGGCAGGTTTTCCTAATACAACTGGCAAGGCAGTAATCACTGAACATATTTGGGAGTACACCTTCAGCCGAGATGTGATGGGGTGGGAGCATAGCACCCAGTCAAGGAGGAAGTGATATGAGAAGTGGGTGTTGAGCCTGGTGGGTTCTGAGATTAGCTGGGTGAGATTCAAGGATTCGATGGAGTAAAGGATACACTTAGAGGTGGGGGAGAGTCAGTTTAGGTTGAAATCACTTAGCAACATAGAAGTTGATGGCACATAAGGACCATCCAGTCTGCCCATTTTTTCTACCTTATGAAAGTGCCACAGGCCTTTACTCTTTCAATGGCCTATCTATTCATACTCATCTGCATTGATCCCTTATGCCTATCCCATGCCTGTTTGAAGCCCTGCACTGTACACATATCAACCACTTCCTGAGGAAGGCCATTCCATGCAACCACCGCCCTTTCTGTGAAAAGGAACTTCCTCACATTATCCCTTAATCGGCCTCCCTCTAATTTCATGCTGTGTCCTCTTGTCTTGCTATTTTTCTTATACTGAAACATGTTAGACTCTTTCACCTTGTTAATGCCCTTAAGATGTTTGAATGTTTCGATCATATCACCTCTCTCTCCCTCCTTTGCTCTAGGGTATACATATTTTGCTCCATTAATCTGTCCTCATATGTTTTCTGATGCAGTCCCAGCACCATTTTGGTTGCCCTTTGCTGGACTGCCTCCATTTTGTTAATGTCCTTGTGCAGGTGCAGCCTCCAGTACTGCACGCAGTACTCCAGATGGGGCCTAACCAGTGTCTTGCAAAGAGGGATTATTACCTCCCTCTTACGACTTGTGATACCCTACTAATATACCCCAACGTCCCTCTAGCCTTACCTACTGCTTTAGTGGTCTGCTTGGATTATTTCAGGTCATCTGTGATGATGATGCCCAAGTCTCTTTCTTCCCCTGTGATTGCCAGCAACTCCCCTCCCAACCTATATGTAGCTTCAGGGTTTTTTTCCATATGTGCATGATCTTGCACTTCTTTGCGTTAAACCTATTGCTACTCTTCTGACCATTTTGCCAGTTTTTCCAGATCTCTTCTTATTCTGCCCACCCCATCTGGATCATCTACTCTGTTGCAGATCTTGGTGTCATCTGCAAACAGGCAAACCTTACCCTCCAGTCCATCTGCAATGTCACTGATGAAGATACTGAAGAGGACTGACCACAGGACTGATCGCCGAGCTACCCCACTTGTGACTTACATCTTTTCTGACTGTATACCGTTTACCATCACTGTTTTCTGCCCACCAACCAATTTGCCACCCAGTTGACCAACCTCTGACCCACCCGAGCCTACCCAGCTTATTAAACAATCTTCTATGTGGAACAGTATCGAAAGCTTTGCTCAAGGCAAGGTAGGCGACATCAACTGCACCCCCTTGGTCCACCACTCTGATTTCCCAGTCAAAGAAATCTATGAGATTAGTTTGACAGGACCTTCCTGTTGTAAACCGATGCTGTCTTGGATCCTGAGCTCCTACGAATTCCAGGTGTTGAACTATCCTTTCCTTCAGGACTGCCTCCATAATCTTGCCCACTACTGAGGTAAGACTGACTGGTCTGTAGTTCCCCTGCTTCCTCCCTGCTGCCACTCTTGTGGAGCGGGATCACATGAGCCCTTCTCCAGTCTCTGGGACTGCTCCTGTGCTCACAGACTCACTAAACAGTTCTGCTAATGACTCTGCTAGTTCCATCCTTAGCTCCTTTAGTACCCTGGGATGTATGCCATAAGGTCCTATTGCCTTGTCCACCTCGAGCTTAGCGAGCTCTTGTAGGACCCTTTCTTTTGTGAAAGGACTTGTTCATACCTCCCTCCCCCCTGTGTCCATGGTGCTGAGCTGTGGGACCTGCCCTACTGTCTTCTCAGTAAATACTGTGCAGAAGTAGCTGACCCTGTGGCACTGAGGGTTGAGGCATTGGATGCCACACCTCGAGCCATGCCGGTGACCTGGGTTCGGGAACGAGCCTGGCCATCGGGGGCTGGCACGGCAAGGAGATGACTGAGCATCCGACGACAGCTCTCCTCTCCTGGGGAGGGTGGGTTGATGATTCCACAGCACTAGCGACTCCCAGCAGAGGCTGGGAGTGCAACAGCCGGAAGATCGTGTTGGGGATGGGGAGCAGCATCGGCGGATGTCTGCGAGAGGGGCACAGGAGCACGCTCAGCCCATGCTGGACGTCACTACATGTCCGTGCTCCTAAAGGGAGAGAGCTCCAGAACAAGGAAACCACCCACTGGCTGGGAGGAAGACGTCGCCTGCCCCCACCTCCAACGCCGAATCCTGCCCAGCGACTCTCATCTCGCCCATCACCTCTGCCCGAGGAGCATTAGAAAAGGAAGTGCCAAGGAGCTGAAGGCAGCCCCACTCCGGGGTGTGTGAACTGGAAGATTCTCCAGAGGTGTGTTGCGGGTGAGGGGAGACAGAGAGTTTGGTTCCAGAGGTTCTCGGCTGGAAGGGAACAGGCAAGACGACTGATGGGGCCCCAGCCAGTGGTGACAGGAGGGAAAAATAATCGTTAAAAAAAAAAAAATACTGAGCAAAAGTATCTATTTAGGATAGATGCTTTTCCTTGATCCTCCTCCACACACTCCCCCTTATCCCCTCTGATTTTAGCAATACCCCCTCTGGACTTTCTCCTTTCACTAATATATCTATAGAAAGTCTTGTCCCTTCTTTACTATTCATGCTAGTGTTTCCTCGGTTTGGGCCTTTTGCCTGCCTTACTGCCTTCCCTGCTTCCCTTGAGGAAGTTTGGTATGCCTCCCTATCTTCGTCCCACTGCGTTCCCTTATATTTCCTGAAGGCCAACCTTTTGGCCCTGATCTTTTCTGCTACTGTTTTTGAGAACCAATGTGGTTTCCTCCTTCTTTTGCTCTTGCTTTTCTCCCTGACACAGTGGGATGTTGCTTCAAGTATTGCATCCTTAATGTCTGCCCACTTTGCCTGTAGGATAAGTTCACCAGAGGCACAGAGGGCGATAAGTGAGGAGAGGGAGTTAAGGAGAGAGGAGAAAGGGATCTTAGGGGAGGTGTAAAGGACACCAACAAAGATAGTGAGGGTTGAGGGGAGAGAAAGTTTGAGCAACAGGAGCTTGTGGGAAGGGAGGGGCATCTTTGAAGGAAATAGAGCAGGGAACGTTATGTCGGATGTATATAGCATTGCCTCCATCACAATTCCCTCTGTTGTGGTGGAAAAGGTAGAATTTGCAGAGGGTGAAGTGAGAGTCTGGGACTCTAGAGGACAGCCAGGTTTCAGATATACAAAGCATGTCTGGGGAGTGTTTATTGAGCCTCTGATGTCACAGCAAAAGCTATGAAAACCCTAATATTTACATAGAC
This sequence comes from Neoceratodus forsteri, assembly GCA_016271365.2. Taxonomy (NCBI): domain Eukaryota; kingdom Metazoa; phylum Chordata; order Ceratodontiformes; family Ceratodontidae; genus Neoceratodus; species Neoceratodus forsteri. The sequence continues at coordinate 316,413,309 of CM028129.1, forward strand.
ACACAACTTATAATTCTGACAGTTCCTGTATTTGCCTTCCCATTATGTTTAATCACTAAGGACATTTGCATTAAAACTATCATTTGGTTTCCATCTGCTTGCCTACATCTGACATCATAATCATTTCAGCATCATCTAGTTGGGATGTCACTTGCAGACGTGCATCAAGAGCAAATGAGGACCAAATAACAAAGATCCTGTTTTCATGTAAATTACTGAAGTAACAAAGTTTGACAGGCACATGTATATGAAATATAAGTTAAACTGTGTGTAAATACGACTGAACCAATGGCATTGAGGGCTGAGGCGCTGAATGCCTTATCTCCTGTCACACTGCTGACCTGACTTTGGGAGTGAGCTTGGACTGGGTGGGACAGGTTGGAGCATTCGGTGGAATGTTCTCTCACAGAAAGGGGAACAAACTTTGGTGTTCCTAGATTGCTACCATGTGGAGGTAAGGTGGCAGGGCATTTGGTGAATCTCTGAGGACATCTGGCATCATGCCTCTACACGCATGCATACTTGCATCACTGCACGCTGTTAGACAGGAGGAAGAAAAGCATAAAAAGCCTGGCTCCCAACCTGAAAAGTCTGGATCCAGCTAATGAAGACCAACCTGCTGCCTGACCTATGCTGACGACTGGGACTACCCACCTAGTGGATTTTGCTCCAGGGGTGGAGGCAGACCTTCCTCCCCTGGCCTTGCTGCAAGGGGAATTGGGAGTACTTGAGGTAGGTCCCGGGGAGGCAGTTGCCAGTGGGGTGGGGGTTAGGGTTGATAGGTGTGTCGCAGCTAAGACCGTAGAAACAGCAAGATGAAAAAAATTGTGTGTAACCATTAATTTATTTCCCCTGTCAGGTTGGAGGATCGTTAAAAGTATTTGGCATGCCTTGATCAAAAGGTTATGCATCTGTAACCGCTTGCCACTGTGTTCCCTATTTTTCATGCAGCCACTAAGATGATAATGGGAGAGAATTTCTTTGTACAGACGTACTAAATAGATAATGCAAGTGTCACACTAGCAAAACCAGTATTTGGTATTTACACCACATTCCTGCATTATCACTGCTGACAGAATCAAAATCAAAACTGAACTGACCAGCAGAATGCCCAGCTATTCACAAGTATTGGTAGAGTGTGCTGAACCACTGCAGGGTATACTGCCAGACCCTGTAATTCAATCTCTGACATATTATGTTTGGGTTCCTGTGCCCCGGGCCCTCACGGTACCAACTCTCTCCACCAATGACTGGCAGAGATTGTCACAACAGCTAAACAAATCCTGTTACACCACTGGACTGGCCCAGTGCATCCAGAATTATGGGAATGGTTGAATGACATGGATACACAGGCGTCATAGGAGTATTAATCAGAATCAGAAAACTACATTATAAGTTCCAAGTGAAGTGGTCCTCCCAATTTCTAACTCTGATGTACCAGGCACAGTAATCAGGAATGTGATCTGAGTGGGGTCATAGAAACATAGAATTTGACGGCAGATAAGGACCGCTTGGCCCACCCAGTCTGCCCATTTCCCTACCTAATGGATAAGCTGCAGATCCTAGTTAACCAGCAGCCTACTTCTTTCTACCCCCACCCCCTAGAATTGCCTTATGACTGTCCCATGCATGCTTGAATTCAACCACTGTTTTTGACTCCACAACCTCCTCCGGAAGGCCATTCCATGCATCCACAACCCTCTCTGTAAAAAAATACTTCCTTACATTACCTCTGAGCCGCCGCCTCCATCTTCAAATTGTGCACCCTTGTTCTTGTACGCCTCTTTTTTTGAAAGATGCTACCCTCTTGGACTTTGTTGATTCCCTTGAGGTACTTGAAAGTTTCTATCATGTCCCCCCTCTCCCTCCTTTCCTCGAGGCTATACATATTAAGCTCCTTTAGTCTGGAGCTCCTAGGGTCTGGAGCCCTTTCTCCTCTGGAGGTTTGTGCCCCCTAACCCACAAGCTGAAGTTTTATTAAATCTTTCCAACAACCTCAACAAACCATGCAGCAGTTTATACAGAAGTTTGGTTGTGTTTGACACCTGATAGGAATGCAGTGACTAGTAATGGATAATGTTAGTGAACAAACTGACTGTGATCTACGTCAAATCTATGCCTGGTTTAAGACTTTACACAGTATGTATCTACACAAATGTATATGATATTCTTTGTAAGTCTTGATAAAACTCACAAAATTCTAAGCTGCAAAATAAATAAATAAACCAGCAGGATCACTACCTTTAAGTCACCTTAAGATGTAATATCATAACTGGTGCAATCTGCAGACGATATACAGTACATTTTTCAATTGTAAACATAAATTATTTAAGATGCAAGAAATGTAAACTGATGCATTTCAATGTTGTACCTGATAGACAAGCCAACAAAGAACTTTGGTGACTTAAGACATGTTTTTAGATATATTTATTTATTAAAAATTTTGGTACCCGGGAGAGGCACACTGAGCCGAAGCTCATTTCCAGGTGCGTTCTGGGAAAGCGAAAGGGGGTTGTGCAAATACTGTATACAGACAGATTACAATTGAAATAAAACTTTCAAGTAATAAAAACATAAGCTGCTTGAAAATACAATGAAGAAAGTAGTAAGGATTGAGATAATGCATAGGTATTTACACGACACATTGATATAAACAAACACTATAAGTAGCAAAGATAAGCAAGGAAGAAGGGAGAAAAAAAAGAGACCATGCAAAAAGTGAGCAAGGTAATTGTAGTATGTGATAGGAACCTAATGTGTGGATAAAAGTATAGAGAGTAAAGAGACAAGGAGGTAGAAAGGGTAGAGAGGCCCTCACCCTAGCTGTCAAGAGGAGGAAGGACAGGAGCGGGGTAGGGGGGCACTGATAGGATTCATTTTAAAGTGTGCAAGGATGGAGCTAGTCGAAGGGAGGTTGAAAGAGAGTTCCAGAGGGAGGGGAGGTGGTAAAAGGCTGCCTGCCCTGAACTGGATAGAGAATGGGGAGAGAGAAGGTGCGGAAGTCCCTGGAGCATAGTGGGTGGGAAGAGGGATGAGGGGGAGAAGAGAGAGGAGAGGTTAGAGGAGAGGGATCCAAACAAATAATTTGAAGATAAGGTGGTGCAGTGAAGCTGCCTGCATAACTGAAGAGAGGGAAGGGAAAGGGAGGAGTAGGAGAACAGTGGTGTGCACGGGGGCATTAAAGCCAAAACAGCAAAAGGCATTAGGTGTCCAATCTAGAGAGGGATGAGGAGGGGCAGACCCAAAGACTACATCAGCATAGTTAAAGACAGGGAGGATCATTTTAGTAAGCAGCTCATGATGGAGAACAGGAGAAAGGGAGTCTTTGTTCCGATACAGGGCTCCTAGCTTGGGATGGAGTTTGGAGTGGATACAGTCAATATGGGAGGAGAAATCAAGTTAGCTGTCCAACCAGACGCCAAGATATTTGAAGGTGGGGACTACGTCAAGAGTGGTGCCATCAAGGGTGGAAAAGGAGGGGAAGGTAGAAAGTTTGGTAAGTTTCTGCATAGTACCGAATGTCATGGATACAGTTTTCTTGGTATTTACCTTACGTTTATTTGCCTGGAACCAGTGTAGATCCCTCAGAAAGTCACTCTGTAGCCAAGACTTTACTTCAGGAGTTGAAAGTCCAAAGGCATAGAGGACAATGTCATCAGCATACAAATGGATATGGGAAGAGACACAGACAGAGGGAAGGTCATTTAGAAAGATTGAGAAGAGCACAGGGCCCAAAATGGAGCCTTGCGGGACACCAGCTTGATTGGGGAGGGGAGAGGAGAGACAGGGTGTCGCCAGCCTGAACACACTGCGTATGGCCCATAAGATAAGACCTAAACTAGTTCATGACTTGGGTTGAGAGATCAGCTGAGAGAAGTTTGGATAAAAGAAGAGGATAAGACACAGAATCAAAAGCTTTAGCTAGGTCAGTAAATATGGTTGCTGCGATGTGTCTACGGTCCATGCCTGTAAATATGGAGTCGGTGACACATAGAAGACAAGTAACGGTAAGAGTGACTGTTTCCGAAGTCGAATTGAAATAGAGAGAGGAAGTCTGAGTTAAAAAAATCAGTAAGTCTAGTGAACACGAGGGACTCTTGCAATTTAGCCAGGGAGGGAAGGAGCGATATAGGTCTATAGTTGCCAGGAGAAGAGGGATCATCCCCTTAGTGAAGGGGAAGCATCCTAGCAACTTCCATGCTTGAGGAACAGTACCTAGAGTGAACAAGAGGTTCAGCAAGTAGGAGACAGGAAGAGCAATAGCTGGGGCAGAGATCCAGAGAAGATGGGAGTCAAGGCCATCCATGCTAGATTTGTGGGGATTGGGTGAAAGAAGGGCATGGAAAACTTCTTGCACAGAAAAGAAACTGTAGAGAAGCAAAAGTCTTTAGAAGGGGCGGGGGTAGGAGAGGCAGGAGGTGCGAGGCACAGAGCTAGGCTAGAGGGGAGGGCACAAGTAGTGAAAAAAGAGTTGAGAATTGAGGCAACGAAAGAGGGGTCTAAAACTGGTGAACAATAAATTAACCAACAGGGTAAGGGGGAGACTTGGGAGAGGGATCAAAGAGGAAGTGGAGAGCCCTCCAGAATTTGGAGGAGGAGGTGAGGTTTTGTTGCAGAGTTATTTTGAAGTATTGGACTTTCCCTGTCCTAACAGCCTTCGTACAGGTGTTTCTTAGGGACCTATAGAGGAAGAGATCAGAGGGGGAGAAGGAGGATTTGTAGTGTGCCCAGACGAGGTCATGAGACTTGCAAAGCTGGATTATGTCAGCAGATATCCATATAACTAAAACTTTATAATTATGATAGCTATTCAGTAAATCTTGGACATTTCCATTTTAAGCACATATTAGATTACTAAATGATGCAAGTGAAATGCACTTTGAAGCCACAGTATGTGGCACTCTAAAATCCATTCTGCACCAAGACATGACTCTTCATACCTTTTCATAGTAGTATCTTAAAGCCCGGCTTAGTTTGTCATAGTTCATGTTGCTTTTATTTTTTCGAAGCCCCCACGGTCGAGCCACCTCCTGGGCATTGAGAAGCTTAAACTCGCCATCAGGGGATGTCCAGCAGATCAGCTCTTCCCTCCCCTCATCCAGCAATTGGCGTAGGAACTGCCACAGTGTGACTGAGTTCTCCATGGCTGTGCTGATGAAACAAAATTAACAGCAAATGTTAAGATACTTTCAGCTTTACAAAGAGCTAAGAAAAACACTTTTTTCACCTTCCGTTCCCCTCCTTACCCAGACAATCATGTGCTTCTGTTTTCCCTCCTTACCCAGGGGGCCATGCTGTTCTGTTTCCCCTCTTACCTGGGGAGGGGTCATGCTTTCTTGTTCCGCTCCTTACCCAAGAAGTCATGCTGTCCTGTTTATCTCCTGACCTGGCAGACCATGTTCTCCTCTTCCCCTTCCTTACCCAGGGGATGGGGGGTCATGCTATCCTGTTTCCCTCCATACCCTTGGAGTCATGTTCTACAGTTCCCCTGCTTAACCAGTGTGTGTGTGTGTGTGTGGGGGGGGGGGGTCATGCTTTCCTATTCTCCTCCTTGCCCAGGGGGTTATGCACACCTGTGAGCAGCACTGCTTCAACTTTGCCTCCTCGAACATTGCTCTGCATGGCATTCCGTATGCTCAACCCACCAAACTTTACTCACTGCCGCAACCACGGACACCCACAAACCACCTCTGTAATGTGCTCCAGCCCCATAGAACACCAGTAGGCATCATGGACATGTACAGACTAGGATGGACAGAGTACAGAGACTTCACGTGTTTTGCACCACTGCGCCCTTAAGGACAATGCAGCTGCTAGTGTTTCAGCAGCAGAACTGCTCAGCAAGCAGGGGCTAGAAACGGAGCTCCCAATGGGGCAGTGAAAGCCCCTTTTGCCACAATGCCATCACTGGAATATAAAGCACAGAGCGTGCAACAGCACTAGGGAATCATCCAGAATAAAAGCTGGGCAGGAGCCCTACAAAAGGAACTTTGAAGTGGAAGCACTATTTCTTCCTGTAAAGGCAGACACCATCTATTTTTGTTTTATTTGTTTTTTTGTGCCTTCCCCTGCTGCCTGACCGACCACTTCTTCGGGCCGCCTATGGCCCCTCCTCCAGTCAGGTTTGTCCCCCCCCCCCGCCTTCTGCTGCCACCCAATTCCATGCCCCCTGTCAGCCCAGTCATATCCCTTTGGCGGGGGAGGGGGAGAGAGACTGGAATTCAACTCTTTCCAGGGCATGGGGCTATGGGCGCTGCTCGAAAAGTATTTTGCCAGGACTTCGTGGTAGAGGGGGACCCAGTGATTGTCATCTGGTCAGTCAAGCAGCCAGTTTTTCTGTTTTCTGGTCCCCTTCCCACCTCCCTCCCCAGCTAAAGCTGTGCCCACGGCGTGACAAATGGTCACCCACACCACATCGTGAGATGCTACAATATGGCCACCAGGAGCTGCCTGACACTGATGCAGGCTTGGCACCCACCCCTAGGGAGGACAGTGTCCTGCTGGTCTCTGCTACTGTCGTCCCAGGTGTGAACCCGGGTCACCAGCATGCCGGATAACTCCCCCCCATTGCCCGGCACCATGGAGCTGGTGGCACTCACCATCTTGCTGACCCCTGACCTCACTGCCAAACAATCAAAGTTCAAGGATCTCGACAGGGGACAACAACCTACTGGGAGAATGTCTGTGCTGTATGCTTGGTGCCCTTTCTCTCAACCAACAGGGCATGAAGTGAACATTCTACATACTAACTCAGTGGACTGAAAGTCCTGTGTGCCAACTGTAAGCTGCCCATCCCCCACAAAATGTTGTGGGCAGTTACAGAACAGGGGAGTCAGCAGTTAGCTCTGAGAGAGAGAGAGAGAGAGGCAGGAGGATTAGAATGCTGCTAGCATGAGCCACCTAGGAAAGCCTGCCACAGCCAATCATCAGGAAATGACTCCAGAGGTTCCTACAACTTGTGTATACAGAGCCTGAACTGTGCGCCTACTGAAAGTGTCAGGATGACATTTCTCTGACAGACTGTGACCTGCCTTGAAACAAGGAGGTAAATGTGTGCCACAGCAGCCAGCCTGTGAGCAGCAGAGACTGTAGGAAAGCCTGCATTGAGAGAAATACCTGCATCGATCTAGCAGATCTGGAAGACTGACAGTTAGTGCCAACACCAGGTACTAGCTGGGGCTCCACACTAGGGTTCTGAAGCCTGGATGTGGGTGTGTGTCGTGTGACCCCCTCCTCCTTAGATTAGTTTGTGTTGCAGAGGAGGAAGAGGGAAGAGTCTGAGAGGTCCAAATGACTGTCGATGCAGAGAGCCTGAGCTACATCCAGAAGCACCCATGACCCGAAGCATCTTTGACCTCCCCCCTAACAACTGCAACAACTGAACCATCGACATGAGAGGAGCTGCTTTTACAGAGGAGGAGGGGAAGAAGCCCAACTTACAGGAAAGTGGTACAACAGAACTGTGAGTACTATCATGGTTTGCCCTGCAACTGGGGTAGTTTGTACAAAGTTTCCACCAAATCTACAGATTTGCCCAACAGGCCCAGAGTTACAAACACCTCATTTGGAGGTTCTGCCATTTCAGCAACTGCACAGCCTGTGGGGTTTTGGGTTCAACTGTTCTGCTTGTTCTAAAGTGCACCACCACCAGCCAACCAGCTGTAACATCACCGGGTAAACAGGATGCTGGGGTGTTTAGGAAGGGGCATTGACATCAGAAGGAATGAGGTATTACTACCATTCTATAGATCACTGGTGAGGCCCCACCTAGATAGAGTACTATGCCCAGTTCTGGAGTTCTCACCCAAGGAAAGATAAGGACAGGCTGGAAACAGTGCAATGTAGGGTGACTGAAATGATTCAGGGCCACCAGGGCAGATCTTACAAGGATCGGCTCACGGCAGTGAACACGTACTCGCTGGAGGTCAGACAGGAGAGGGGAGATATAATAGAGACCTTCAAGCTCCTTAAAGGAATGAACAAGGTAAACTGTGAGGAACTGTTTAGCATAAGTAGTGGATCAAGAACACAGAGGCACTAGTGGAAACCGATGAGAGAGGGATTCAAGAAAGTAAATAAGTTTTATTTTACAGAAATGGTGGTGGAGCCTTGGAACAATCTGCCAGCTGATATGGTGGGTGCCAAAACTATCACTGCTTTCAGACATGGCTAGGACACAGAGAAAGGCTTAGTGGTTGCTCAAGGTGATAGCAGAAGGGCGGAAAGCACGAAAGTAGACAGTGTGGGTTAGAACACTGCATGGACAACAGGTGCAGAGTTTGTGTTTATGGGCTGATTGGATGGACCAGTGGTCTTTTTCTGCCATCACTGTCTATGTTTCTATGTAACCCAACATGAGTATGAATCTCACAGCAAACTGTTAAAGCACTGTGGACAAAGTTCCACATAGATGACACCTCTGGTGACTGTTTACCAAATGCTACTGACACCTTGCTGCACTAGATTTGACCACTCTCCCACAGTTAACTCCCCAAGATTTACAAAGAGAGCAAAGAATGGACTCTAGTTTGAAGGACATAGGGCCTGATTTTCAAAGGTTAATGCAGGGCTTGCGAATGCCTTTGATGCAACTTTGGAACTTGCTAGCGCTCACTTCTGCTGGCCATGCATGGGGAGTGACGTGGAACAATATTGCAAAAACTGCCACAGATGTGTGAGATGCAAAACTCTGCCACAGAGGGCTGCCCCTATGGTAAACACAGTTACAAGTGCACCCATGGAACTGGTATGTATATACTTTCTCAGCTGGTAATCAGATTCTAATAACTTTGCAGATATCGTAGCAGTAACAAATCATTTTTCAAGGTATGCCCAGGCTTATCTGACAAAGGACCACAAGGCAACAACTGTCACCAAAGTCCTAGCAGAAAGGTTATTTGTATACTGCAGTATAATGTGGGGAGTGGTGCAATGCAGTGGCTGTGGGGCAGCCATATTCAGGCAGACCTTCTGGACACTGAGGTGCTGCCCTATCTGCATGCATCTCTCTGGACCTGCGGAATGAGGTAGCCAGACTCAGAGCGGAAGTAAACTGGGTCAGGAGTACCATCACCCCTATCCAGGGACCACCCAGTCCAATGCAACTGCCTCAAAGGATGCCGAGAACAAGGAGCACTTGGATGACAGTGGGCTCAGGGAGGGTTAGAGCAGTCAGGCAGAGGCACATCCCAGATCCTATTCCACTCAAGAACTCATATGCCACACTGGCAAATGAGGACAACCAAATAGAGGTACCTAGAGAAGTGGAAGGAAAGGATGTGGAGGTTAGCCAAGGAGGTGACCTCAGCGGGGAAAGCAGTGGACCCCAGAGGAGGAGGAAGCAAATCCTGGTGGGGGACTCCATCATAAGAGGGATCCAGCTAGGAACACAGGAGGGGGAGGACAGGGAGGTGAGGTGCCTACCAGGTGCCACGGCATGGAGGGATGGAAGGAAGATCCTGGGGATCACTGGGAAGACAAGACGGAGGGTGAGCTGGATGTCATTATCCACCTAGGTACTAATGACCTGGCAAATGGGGAGCCAAAGGAAGTTCAGGAAGAGTTTAGGAAACTGGGAGGGTCTCAAGCAAGTAGCTACTTCTGTCACTTTCTCAGAAGTACTTCCTGTGAGAGGCAAGTGAGAGCATAGGAGTGCATGCACCAGGAACTTTAACTCATGGTTGAAGAACTGGTGCTGTGAGGAAGGGTTTGGATTCATTGGTGACTGGGGACCCACCTGGAGGGATGGAGGTTTGTTCAAGCCTGACGGCCTGCATCCATCCTGGAGGGGAATCCAAGCACTCAATGATAAGTTTAAATGCTACATTGACAAGCATTTAAACTAGCAAAGGGGGGTGGCAGGCCAGCAAGGAGGGTACCTACTTGCTCACCCCCCACAGCTAGCAGTGGAACCAGTGAACCAGAGGAGTGGCTATCTCTGCAAAGCAGTGTGCAAAAGATGGAGATTAGTGCCCAAGAGGTGGATAAGCAGAAAAGGGGCAAAATTCAGCAGAAGGGCAGACAGCAAGGAGAACCAGGGGTAAATGACAACCAAGGAAGGGGCTGGAGTAGAACAGTGAAACAGTCTAGGGAGGTCAAATCATGGAAAGCCATGTGTGCAAATGCCAGGAGCCTTAGCAACAAGATGGAAGATCTGGAGGCTGTCATGGTACAGTCAGACCTGGACATTGTGGCCATCACTGAAACCTGGTGTAATGATAACCACGACTGGGAGATGGCCATACCTGGCTACAACATATTCAGAAGAGACAGAGCAGGCAGGAAGGAGGAGGAGGGTACTGGTATGTGAAAATGACGTAAGGGCCACAGAGATCCAGGAGGAAACAAAATGGGGAGAGATACTGTGGGTTAAGCTGGAAAGGAAAATGGGGACAGCCATCTGCACGGGTGTGGTCTATAGACCACCAGCCCAGGAGGAAGAAACAGATAGAGTTGATGCTAGCCATCCAAAGGATGGCAGACAAGGGTGAGGTAGTACTGGTTGGAGACTTCAATGTTCCAGACGTGGACTGGAGCATCCCAGCAGCAGCATCAACTAGAGCAGATTTATCCTGACTCTTCAGGGTGCCTTCCTCAAGCAACTGGTCATGGAACCAACTCGGCAGAAGGCAATACTGGACCTTGTGCTCGCAAACAGGGACAGTGTGATGAGAGTAACAGTGGGGGAGCACCTGGGAAACAGTGACCACCAGTCATTGTGGTTTGAAATCACAGAAAGAGCAGAACCAAACCACACAAAACACACGATCCTGGATTTTAGGGGGCAGACTTTGGGAAAATGGGGAGATACTTGAAAGAGGCATTAAGGGGAATGGGACAGGAATCGGGGTTGAGGAACAGTAGCGTAATTAAAATGGGGATTACAAGAACAACAGAATTATGCATTAAGCAGGTTAGCAAGAGGAAAAGGAAGAGGAGACCATTATGGTTTTCCAAAGAAGTAGCAAAGAAAGTGAAAGCCAAAAAGATTGCATTCAGGCAATACAAAAAGACACAGGCAGAAGGGGATAGGGAGAAGTACCAGGAGAAGCAAAGAAGGCAGGGAGGTCAATAAGGAAGCCAAAGTTCAGACAGAAGAACACATTGCAAAAATCAGTGGGTAGAGGGACAAAACCTTTACAGGTACATAATGAAAAAAGAAAAAGACAAAGGGAGGGATAGTGAGACTGAAGGGGAGGATGGGGCCACGTGGAGGATGACAACAATAAAGCTGACATACTGAATAGGTATTTCGCTCAGTCTTTACTGAGGAAGAGGAGGGTAATGGGTCTGAAGGGAGTACAAGGGGTGAGAATGGTGCAGAAATGGACACAAGTCCCTTTACACGAGAAAGGGTCCTGAAGGAACTGGAAGTAATAACAGTTGATAAAGCAATGGGGCCAGATGGGGTGCACCCCAGGGTCCTTAAAGAACTAAGAGAGGTGGTGGCTGAACCTCTGGCTATCCTGTTTAGCCGATCACTGGAAACAGGGGAGGTACCCAAAGACTGGAGGACAGCAGATGTAGTCCCCTTATACAAAAGTGGGAACAAAGAGGAAGCAGGGAACTACAGACCAGTCAGCCTCACCTCGGTAGTGGGGAAGACATGGGAAGCACTACTGAAGGAGAGATTGGTGAACATCTGGTTGCCAATGGACTACAGGACCCAAGGCAGCATGGTTTCACCAGGGGAGGCCGCGTCAGACCAACCTCATTGAATTTTTGACTGGGTGACTAGGGAGGTGGATCAGGGAGGGCAGTGGACATGGCCTATCTGGACTTCAGCAAGGTCTTTGACACTGTGCCACACAGAAGACTATTACACAAACTGGGGAATAAGGGTGGGGCAGGACAGTAGTGTGGTGGGTAGGTAACTGCTGGGTGGCAGGACACAGAGGGTGGTGGTAAATGTCTGTCACCCACAGAGGGAAAAGTGACCAGTGGGGTACCACAGGGATCAGTGCTGGACCGATTCTATTCAACATCTTCATCAGTGACATTGCGCAGGACCCAGAAGGCAGAATTTCACTGTTCGCTGATGACACAAAGCTCTGTAACAGATTAGACACACCAGAGGGTGTAGACAGAATGAGAAGCACCTGCAGAAACTTGAAGAATGGTCAGGGGTTTGGCAGTTGAAATTCAATGCAAAGAAGTGCAAGATAATGCATATGGGGGACAAAACCCTGGCACAATATATCAGTTGGGGGTGAGGATATAGCATGCACCAAGCAGGAAAGGATTCGGGGTTGTCATCTCTGATGACCTTAAGGTAGGGAAACAGTGTGACAAGGCAGAAAGCAAAGGATGCTGGGATGTATAGGCAGGGCATCACCAGCAGGAAAAGGGAGGTCATAACTGCTCATACAAGACACTAGTGAGGCCCCACCTGGAGTACAGTGTACAGTTCTGGGAGACCATACCATGTAAGGACATAGACAGGGTAGAGAAGGTTCAGAGGAGGGCAACAAAGATGGTGCATGGATTGCATCACAAGTCCTATGGAAGACAGGTTGAAGGAACTGAACATGTACTCTCTGGAGGAGAGGAGGGAGAGAGAGGACATGATAGAGACATACAAGCATCTTACAGGGAGGAACAGGGTGCAGGAAAACACTATTTTAAGTGAAAAGATGTTCCAGGACAAGAGGGCATGGATGAAGTTGAGGGAGGACGATCCAGAGGAAACATGAGAAAGAATTTCTTCACAGAACGGGTGGTGGACAAGTGGAACACCCTGCCAGAGGAAGTGGTGGGGGCTGAAACAATCACGGGATTTAAGAATGCATGGGATAGACATAAAGGAATTCTGGAGGTCAGGGGTAAGAGGCAACAGACTTCTAGGAAAACAAACTGAACTTACAAGCTCAAATGGGCAGACTGGGTGGGCCATAGGCCCTTATCTGCCGACACTGTCTATGTATCTATACTATGGAGCCCTGCAGCAGATCCATTCAGACCAAGGTTGAGATTTCAAAAGCTGTCTAGTAAAAGAAATGCTGTCCCTCTGGGGAATAATGAAGTCATGAACTACCCTGCATCACCCTCAAGGTGATCCTCAGTCTGAACAGTTCAACCAAACTATACTAAACATGTTAGGTATGTTGAACCCAAAGGAAAAGAGCAAGTGGAGTCTGCAAGTCAGTGCACTTACCCGTGCATACAACTGCACAAAAAGTGATACCGCTGCATTCTCTCCATATTAACGGATGTTTACGCAGGGAAGCCAAACTTCCTGTGGACTTGTGTTTTGGTGTCTCTGCCAATGGAGCTAGGTCAGAGAATTACCTTCAGTATGTACAAAGCTTGAAGAATCAGTTAAATGTTGCCTAAAAGTTGGCCTCAGATGCCGCAGTAAAGCGCAACAAAGCCAATAAAGGTAGGTATGACAAAAGAGTTAAGGCACATTAACTGCTGCCAGGAGACTGTTTTGTTAAAAAAATGTAGGACTGCCAAAAAAGAACAAAACTGCTGACCAGCAGGGCTTGACAAATTTTAAAATTAGGTACTTGTCCATGAACAAGTGACTTGTCCAAAAGAAGTTGTCACAGTGCTTGAGATGGTAGTCCAGGTACAAAATGGCATATTTTTAGTGGAAAGTATAAACATACAGAAAACTTAAACAGATTATTAGTATCAGTTATTTAGTGTTGTAATAAACAATAAGGAGAATAATATACATTTTTTTAATTTTTTTTGTCAAGATGGAGAGGATTATGACAGAAGAAAAAATTACTCACCTTAGTAATGTTGTTTCTTCTAATGGAGACTTGCTATATTATGACCTATGCAGTATAACCCCAGGTTAGAACTGCTCCGGAGGTGAAAGAGTTAACTTTCCATGCAAGGCATGGAACCTTGAGCGCGAGCTCAGTTGAACACTCTGTCTGTTGATGCTCAAACTCAAACTGTCAGATCTTTACGAGCAAAACTCACTAAGGTTCTGTGTGGAAGTCAGAAACTACACTAGCCCACTGGCTACTTAACTACAAAACACATTTTGTTCTTGATCCCAAAACAAAGACTCAAGTCAGGGATTCAAGAAAGAAAAAATATATAAAGACACCTAAGCACCCTAAGAAAGGTGAAAATAAAGTGGGCATCTATGAAATGCCAAGATTGCCCTGCCCACCCACATCCCAAAAGTAAAGGTTCTGAGAGGGGCAGGCTGGGGGGAGGTCATAATATAGCAAGACTCCATTAGAAGAAACAACATTACTAAGGTGAGTAATTTTTTCTTCAAACAACATGAAGTCTTGCTATATTATGACATATGCAGATTACACAGCAGTACCTCCATGGAGGAGGGACAGAACCTACTTAGGAAATAGGCTCTGAAGCACAGCTTTGCCAAATAGAGCATCACTCCTAGCCTGGATGTCCACGGAGTAGTGCTTAGTAAAAGTGTGAACTGTTTTCCAGGTAGCTGCTTGACATATCTCTAGGATAAGGATGTCCCTGGCAGCAGCCAGAGACGCAGCTGTACCTCTGGTAGAGTGAGCCCTCAGGCCTGAGGGGGGAACCTTACCCAGTTTTTCATAACAAAATTGGATACAAGAGACAATCCACCTGGCAATGGATCTTTTAGTGGCAGGTTTTCCTTTACGAACCTCACCATAAGTGAGGTACAATTGGAGGGAGTCAAACCTGTGACCCTTGGTACGTTCTATATAGTAACTAAGGGCTCTTTTGACATCTAAACTGTGCAATCTCCGCTCGCCAGAGGAGGAATGGTCAGTGAAGTACACAGGAAGAGACATGGATTGATTAAGGTGGAAGTCTGAAACCACCTTAGGCAAAAACTTTCTGTTAGTCCTGAGGACCACCTTATTTCTGTGAAAGGAGATAAAATCAGGCTCCACTGACAATGCTTGCAATTCACTTATGCGCCTGGCAGAAGTGATGGCTACCAAAAACACAGTTTTCCAAGTCAAGTACTTAAGCTCTGCTGAAGACAATGGCTCAAAAGGGGGTTGCATAAGCTGGACAATGCAAATATTAAGATCCCAAGCAGGGGAGGGTCCCTGAATGGGGATTGGTGCAGCAACCCTTGAAAAACTTGGTGAATACAGGATGAGCTGAAAAGGAAGAGGGTTTACCTGCTGATAGGAAAGCAGACACGGCTGCCAGGTGCACTTTTAGGGTAGCTGGTCTAAGCCCCAACGAATTCAAATGCACAAATAATCTAACATTGTGGGCAAGTCAGCAGATTCTGGGGAAATGTGCTTGCCAGGGCACCATATGGAAAACCTCTTCCATTTGGAATTATAAGTGGCGCTGGTGGAAGGCTTTCTAGAGGCCTTCAAAATATCCAATACACCTTGGGAAAGGTGTAGGTCAGCAAACTAACTCCTCAAGAGCCAAGCCTTGAGATCGAGAGATTTGAGGTTCAGATACCAAACCCTCCCCTGGGCACAGGATAACAGGTTGTGATTCCTGGGAAGGCACAGGGGAAGGTGGACTGCTAAGGACAAAAGGAGAGTGTACCAGGGCTGCCTGGCCCAATCTGGGGCAATCAGGATCACCTTGCAGGGTTGAGATCTGATTTTGACTAGCACCTTGAACAGGAGAGGGAAGGGGGGGAAAGCATAGAGAAACTTCCCTTCCCAACTGAGAAGGAAGGCATCCAGAGGGACTGAGCCCAACACTGGGCCCTGCAACAAAAAAGGGGAAGTTGGTGATTGTCTGGGGCTGCAAAAAGATCTATCTGCGGGGTGCCCCATCTGGCAAATACTACCTCCAATACTAGGAGATCCAGGGCCCATTCGTGATAGCCCTGGGAAATCCTGCTGAGAGCATCTGCCAGGACATTGTCCTTGCCTGGTAGGTGAACTGCCGTAAGGGAGGTGTTCAGGGAATAAGCCAGAGACCACAACTTCATCGCTTCCGTGCACAAGGCTGTAGACCGAGTGCCCCCTTGCTTGTTGATGTACCACATCGTAGTGGTGTTGTCTGTTCTGACCTGAACCACTTTGTTCTGAACAGATGTGGAAAAAACTTGAAGTGCTAGAAAAACTGCTCTGAGTTCCAACAGACTGATGTGGAGCAGAGATTCCTGAGGGGACCACAATCCCTGGGTAGTGAGATCGCCCATGTGAGCTCCCCTCCCCAAGAGGGATGCATCTGTCGTAAGGACTAAGGAGTGAGACTGGGGGGTGAAAGGGACCTCCTGTCTCAGATTGCTCTGGTCCTGCCACCACTGAAGGGCCTGGATCAGAGTCCGAGTCACTGGGATCAATTTGGTTAGAGGGTCCCTCTTTTGAGACCAAAAGGCTCTCAAATGGAACTGGACGTCCCTCATCTGAAACCTTGCTCCCTGCACTACTGCTGTAGAGGCAGCCATGTGCCCTAGGAGCTGAAGAAAGTGCCTTGCTGGTCGAGAGACCTGAAGGGTAATAGAAGAGGCCAGAGAGACCAGAGTCCTTGCTCTTTCCAGAGGAAGGAAGGCTCTGGCCTCTTTTGTGTTCAGTTCTGCACCTATGAAGGTGAGAAGCTGGACAGGCTCTAGGATTGACTTTGGGAGATTGAGAAGGAAACCTAGAGATGTGAGCAGTTGCTGAGTTACCTGAAGGTGTAGTCTGACCTGATCTGGAGACTGGCCTACTATGAGCCAGTCATCCAGATAAGGAAAGATGGCAATCCTTTGCCTTCTTAAGTGGGCAACTGCTACTGCCAGGCATTTTGTGAATACCCTCGGGGCCGAGGTGAGGCCGAAGGGCATTGCTCTGAACTGATAATGGCCTGAGGGCAGTTCGAATCTGAGGTGCTTTTGATGGGAGCTTCTGATAAGAACATGGAAGTAGGCATCCTTGAG
The DNA here is from genome assembly GCA_016271365.2 of Neoceratodus forsteri. Taxonomy (NCBI): domain Eukaryota; kingdom Metazoa; phylum Chordata; order Ceratodontiformes; family Ceratodontidae; genus Neoceratodus; species Neoceratodus forsteri. The sequence goes on from CM028129.1 coordinate 316,430,122, forward strand.
GTCCAGGGAGGCTAGCCAGTCCCCTGGCCTTAGAGAGGGTAAAATAATTCCCAGAGTCACCATTTTGAACTTTGGTTTTAAAAGGTGCTTGTTTAAGTATCTGAGATCTAGGATGGGCCGCCATTCTCCTGTCTTTTTTGGGGTAAGGAAGTACCTGGAGTACAACCCTTTGCCCTGGTGTAGGGGTGGAACCCTCTCCACAGTTCTGAGAGCCAGGAGGGTAGAAACTTTTGTTTCTAGGGCAAGAGCCTCTGATGGATTTGCAGGTGGAAAGGATCTGATTCTTATCTTTGGAAACTTTTTGAAGCTGAGAACCAGTCCCTGGCTTACTACTTCCAGGACCCACTTGTCTGCTGTTAAAGACCTCCAGTCCTGGACAAAGTAAGCCAGCCTGCCCCCTACCGGTAGAGGGGAGTCGGCCCTGGCCACCCCATCAGGGAGCCTGCTTGGCAGGGGCTTTGGGCTGAGGGGTAGAAGTGGGCTTACTTGTACCCCATCTGCCTGCCCCTCTGAAGAACCCCCTCTGGGCATAAGCAGAAGAGGAGGCCTGGGCTTGGTAAAAAGGCCTATGAAAGGGCCTGCCCCTGCCCCTGAGATGCTGCCTTTGAGGAGTGGCTTGCCTTTCTTTGGCCTGTGCACTCCTATAGGTGGTCCTATATTCATCCATTTTTCATATAATTCTCTGTCTGCTCCCCAAACAGAGAATTACCCACAACAGGAAAATCCATAGCCTTAGACTGGGTATCCTGTGACAGGGTAGTACATCTGAGCCAAGCCATTCTATGAGTGCACAGATGTAGCCATGACCCTTGATGACACATCATTAGAGTCTACTGCAGGCATGAAATTGCACCTTGAATGCCTCAATATCATCCGCAGCCACCTGCTCCAGCTCCCTGGAAAGCTGGTCAGGGACTTGTTTCTCTAGGGCCAGCACAGTATGCCATCTGGACTTCTGGTACCTAGCAGCATAAGCCATATAATTTGCCTGTCTGAGTCCTAAAGATGCTGCCATGTATTGTTTTTTGCCATGGCATCCATCTTCCTAGAGTCCTTTTCAGGAGGGTGCGAGGCTAGGGGAATATTTGCTTGTCACAAGCTGCAGCCTGCACTACTCCCCACATGGCTGCACTGCTGAAAGAGGAACTCAGTATCAGAGCTTGATAAAGTATACCTCTTGTCCATCCTTTTATCAACAGGGAGGATGGAGTGAGGAGTTTTTAGAATTTTTACTGTCTGTTTCCTAAAAGATTTACGCAAGGGAATAGACAGTCTCCTAGACTCTGGAATATCCATCATTTCTACATAATCAGGCTCCTCTTGGTCATCAACAGCTTCCTCAACAGGGAGTTGGAGAGTTTCAGCAACGTTCTTATAGAACATAAAATGAGAAGGGGACTCAGATAGCCTGGGGGGGGAGAGACCCCAGACGGCCTGTCTGGAGAGATGTCCGGTTCAATGGACACATCCAGACCTTCAAAATCACATTCACTCTCCCCATATTCCTCCTCCCCTTCCTCTGGTTCATAAAAATCCTCAAAATCAAAATCTTGAACCGGTGGAACCGACCACTTTCCTGATGGTGCCGGTTCGGACGGAACCGGGTAAAGTGCCTGGACAATTTGAATTGCTTTAGCTATTTCTTCAGCGGTTGGAGAAAGAACTTTTGGCTCCAAACTAGCTGACTTTCTAGCCCTTTTAGTTGGAACCGGCTCCTCAGAGCTGGCTCTTCGTTTGCCCAAGGAAGCATCGCCCTGGTCAGAGGGCACTCCCTCCGGTTCGGTTGAACCCGAACCGGGCTGGCCATCCAGGTCAGCGGACTTTTTGGCCTCCCTTTCCCTGAGCCTACCAACTCTCTTTTCCACGGTGGCAGTAGGAAAATTCTTACAAATCTGGCAGTCTGCACTGAGGTGGTCAAACTCCAGACAATATACACAAGTGGTGTGTGGGTCAGCCTTAGCAAAGGCTTCCCCACAGAGACCACAGTGTTGAAACCCAGTGGGCCCGGTTTTTCTTTTGGGTTTCTCAGACATAGTGCCAGCCTAACCAAACTTGCCCGTTAATGGCAATCCGCCACGCAAGACCCCCTTATCGGTTCCCAGCCGTGTCACGGGCCATGGAAAAAACTGTAATGAAATCCGTTTTTTTTAGAACCGATAAGAACCGGGAACTGCACTCTAAAGGACTAGAAAGTCTATAAAAAGCAACCTGATCGGTTCAAACTGAACCGAAAACACGTTTACAAGTTCCACACAGAAGAAAATAAATGTAAGCCTATCTATTACTTACGATACTACAGACAGAGCTTGAACTCGACCGGGTTGCAGTTTAATTTCGTTAAGAAACCCAAAAATAAAACTTTAACTGACAAACGAACTGAGCAGAAGGAGAAATCTCCGAGGCGACTGCTCAGTGAGGCGGAGTAAAGAATCTGACAGTTTGAGTTTGAGCATCAACAGACAGAGTGTTCAACCGAGCTCGCGCTCAAGGTTCCATGCCTTGCATGGAAAGTTAACTCTTTCACCTCCAGAGCAGTTCTAACCTGGGGTTATACTGCATAGGTCATAATTTAGCAAGACTTCATGTTGTTTGAATTAGCACGTGGCACCAGCAGCACAGCCAGTGAGAACATCCTGCACCAAACAGTACAGCATCTGGAAAAGTTAGTCTGAACATGCTCCAGCCAGAGTATAATATTCACTGTCATCATCTGGCTCTTTACTTTTTGTTCCTGATAAAGATGTCATGGAGAATTTATCCAATTTTTCCCCAGTCCAAAAGGGAGAAAAAAAAAAAGTAATTTGCTTTGGCTTATTTCTTTGCATTTTTAAACTTCTATGCAATTGTGAAATCTTCAAGATTGTTGTACACAATAAAATTCTATTTTATGCTATCTTTGTGTGTTGTGTAATTTTTTACCTTGAAGCAAGCTGTTGTGCTAATGCTTACAACACAACAGGAAGGCAGGACAGAGTAGGTGGAAGTGGGGAGTGGGAGGGAGTGGACGGAGTACTAGTAGTAGTAGGAGAGGACACTCAGGTGTAGTTAGGTAGTACCGTACTAGCAGTAGGCACAATGGTAGGTACGGTACTTGGTGGTAGTAGCTGTCTGTCTTCTAGCCTTGCTTGTACTGTACTACAGCCTAGCAGCTAGAGTAGCACTGCTGCTGGTCAGACAGGTAATACAGAGTAATGAAGGTGTCTTGCTTTCCCCCCTCCCGGGCCTTTCCACCACTTTAGCTAGCTAGGTGCTTATTGGTTTTTTTTTTGTATCAAGCACCCAAACACTTTTTCCCTTTCCTCTACTCTCCCAAGGCAGGGTTGGCCTCACAGCCACACACACACACACACACACCCCTCCACCAATGTAGCTAGGTGGTACGTTTATTTTATTCTGTAGTCCAGAAAATGCCTTTTCCCTTTGTAGGGCAGGTCTGGTCTCACAGACACACACACACACCTCCACCAATGTAGCTAGGTAGGTTTCTTTTATTTTTCTGTAGACCCAAAAATTCCTTTCTCTTCTCAGGGCAGGTTCGGTCTCACAGACACACACATGCATGCATGCATGCACACACTCGCACATACACACACACACACATACCTCCACCAATGTAGCTAGGTAGTTTCTTTTATTTTTTCTCAAAAAAATGCTGTTTCCCCCCGCATAGTTTATAGTAAGTCCTCAGTTGTTCCCCAAGTTCCTCTACCCTGTCAGGGCAGGTTAAGATTCGGTCTTACAGCCGCACACACATCCATCCTCCACCAAAGTAGCTAGTAGGTTAATATAGGTTTACTTAGCTTTCCTTTTCCTTTTCCATAGTTAATTTCTGTTAAGTCCTCAGTTGTTCCCTTCCCAAGTTTACCCTCTTACTCTTAGGCAGGCTCTAGTCTGTCTGTCTGGTCTGGTCTCACAACCACACAGCCCATTCCCTTCACCACAGTGCAGCCAGAAGCTAGGTTAGGGTCTTTTTGTTTTTTTTACTGTAGTGGATGTAAACACAGTCCTTTTTTCCCTTTAAATCATTGAGTTTTTGATTTAGATTTAGTCATAAATGTTGTTGCCAAGCTATTCTATCCTGTTAGGCAGGCTCAATGTAGTGGTCTCACTCACAGCCACCATAAACCTCCTCCTCCCTCCCTTTCACCACTATGTAGTTTCTTTTTCAGAACAAAAAATCTTAGAAAGTGCTGCTTTTAATGTTCAGAGTTCATACTAGGTCCTCCCCAGTAGGTCACTTCAATCAATCAATCAAATCTTTATTTATCCAGGCAAACACCATTGAGCATAGCTCATTTACAAGATGGACCTGGTTAGCACAGGAACACAGGATATACAATATATGAACAGTCACAACATAACACCTCAGTAATATTATACAATACAGAAATACAATAGTTAAACGTAGTCGTAAGTGGAGAACAGTTTGGAAACAGTGGTTCAATTCCTTTGTGGTGTATAATGAGTCTAGTAACAGTAGCTGAAAGTACTAACGAGGACAATTGTTAGTAATGGCATATTACATACAATGCCATACGTAACAAGACAGACAGTGAGTTAAAAAAAGAAGAAAAAAAAAGTACAACAGGGTAGAAGGGTGTGTGTGGTAGGTGAGGCGAGATAGGGTACAGGTAAGGTGGTAGGGGATAGACGAGGGACAGATGAAGCCTCAGAGGACACACAGGACAGGAGGGCGGGGAACACAATTAGGTATTAGAGAAATGTGAAGGAGAGGCCACAAGGTCAGGTGTAGCAGAGAGGACAACACCATCATGGTACGCTTTAAGTGCAAGGAAGTTTAGGATCGGGGGAAGCAGTTGCAAATTTCCTTGACTGAATGGTCATATAGTGTCTTGAAGGAAAACAGAATGACTGGGGTACTAAGCTTTAGCTATTTTTGTAATTTTATTCCATAGAGACGGCAGCGCAAAGCTTATAGCCGTTCTCCCAAAGCGTGTTTTTAGCTTAGGTACCTTTAAGGAAATAAAGGAGTAGCTTCTCAGTGCACAGTTCCCAAGCTCGCATAGCGGAAGACAATTAGAGATACATAGGGGTAGTTTTCTAATAATAGCTCTGAACGTCGAGAGTACAGCATTTTGTTTCTCCTGTACTGAAGGGAGGGCCACCCCAAAGCAGCATAAAGGGCACAATGAGGAGTGGAAAAAGGTAGGCCAGTAATGAATCTCAGAGCCCTTTGATACAACGTATCCAATTTAGCAAGATGAGAGACAGGGCAGTGACTATAAAGAAAGTCAGCATAGTCGACCAAGGAGAGAAACGTTGTTTGTACCAGCCGCCGCTTGGCATCGCTAGTAAGGACGTTATTAATCCTGAAAAACAATCCAAGCCTCTGCCTCAGTTTCTTTAGCAGATCTTCAATATGGTCCATAAGGGAAAGTCTATGTTCGAGCCACACTCCCAAGTACTTGAATTTATTGACAAATTCTAGGTTTTCTCCCAGGATTGTTGTGATCTGTGGAATGGAGCCAGCACTGGCCGAGTCCACAACGATGTCCACTTGAGTCCACAACAATGTCAGATGCAACACACAGACCCCTAAATTCAATGTGATTTTCCCTCCCTTTTTTTTCAATATAAAGTATTTTTTTATATTTTCTACAGATTACATTAAGACAGACTGTGCCCCAGCCAGGCTAGATGCTTTTCAGCAGTAGTCCTTGGCACAATGAAAAGTCAACTATGATCTCCCACATCCCCGCTACCCCCAGACTTCATATCAAGTTCCCGCTCCCTTGGTTCACATTGTTTTGTTTTATATATGGCTTCAGTTTTCTCCAGTAAATGAATGGTAGGTGACTGCCCCAAGAATGCTCATCGAAATAATGCCACAAAATGACGATGACTGCTCTGCTCTGCTCTCAGAGTTGGAGCATGTAGCTAACTGAAATCCGTCTCTCCTTCACAAATGTCCACAGCGAATTAGCGCCTCTCGTAATGTGCGCCGAGCTACTGACACTTTCAGCACCGCCCCCCCAAGCACGACGGCCAATAGCCAGGACTGACAGGCAGTCTACACCACTCTATCCTCGGCCACAGGCTGCCAAGCCTGTCTGTCTGTGTCTGACCAATCGCATTTGTGTTTTCTCCGCGGGTCTACCCCTGTACTTGCCGCTGCCTGCTCGAGTCTCTGGTGGCATCTTGAGTTGGGCCCCTGCCAGCTGTCCATTACAGTCAGGCGTATGTGAATTCTAGCAGCCAGGGCAGGCTGCCACATGATTCCCAATACAGTCATCAGGTGACTGGGTACCAGGGAACAAATGGAGTGAGGTGTCGTTGAGGCGACATCTAGAGTCCGGCCACTGCAAAAACAGGTACATTGTACTTTTACAATATTAAATACAATGCACTGACTTGGTAGTCCATGGGATTAGCAGCACATGTCAGACTGCTTGTCCTTGGACATCGGGCTATGGGATTTGGCAAGCCCTGCTGACCAGTGGGGTAATATCCCATATCTTGTAATGAAAAAGGTGTATGATATGCCTGTGTACAAGAGTCATCCTAAAGGAGTGGCAAATAAATGTCGGATTATCAACTGAAACCATTTTTAGCCTGTTGGAATATTGGTCACCAGTGATTTGGAAGACTGTAAAGAACCTCCAAAACCCCCAACTGCTCAATATGCTACATGCACACAAAAGGTAAAGCAAAAGACAAGGCAATCCGAAATTGTTCCATACACAACTGATGCTAAAGTACATCAGGATGACTCACTCTGAATCAGAAGGAGTGTACTACCCTACCAGGGATCACGCAAGAGTGTTCAGAGGGTTGAACAGAACAACAAGCAATGTGTCACATGTGCCTCTTGCATAGCCTACAATCATGTACTCTGAACCAACACCAGATGTACCCTTGGATGACGGACATGTATCTGAGTAAGTGCTAGAGGAAGAAAGTGAGAACCTGTTGAGTCTCTAGAAACAACAGAAATCCCAGAAATACAGTAGTTGTGGAACCATTTTGCATGAGGATGCTTCATTGCTGGTTGATGAAATGAAAAGGATCCACCCAGACTCCAAGGAAGAAGTGACTGTTCCAAGCAGCCAAATCTTTGCTCAAGTTAACTTATGATTCTCTAGGCACCCCTGCTAACTTGCAGTACATGTAGTACAGAGGTATGTATGTCACACCCAGATTGCCGCCTCATATTGTCTTTTGCAAAGCCCAGACCATAGTACCCAACCCAGGGGGTACAATAAAGGGTAAAATGGGAGCTTAAACAATGTTGTTGCACCAATCAATGTTACAGTATTGCACAAAGTCATGGAATTGCCAGTTCCTATGGTATGATAATGGTTACTGTCATGACAATTGTTTTTGTAAATACGAAAGGTGTTTTCATTTTGTTGTTGTTAGACTACGTCTGTTTGTCTAGACTAGGACATGCTGTATGCCTACTCCACTCAGGAAACAATTGCCTAGATAGACTGTGCATGCTACTTGTATGTTTTTTCAGACTCTACTGTTGCAGATGGACTCTGTCAAAGGACTTAAAGAGCTACTGACGCCTCAAAGAAAACTTTAAAAAACATAATAATTAGGAACAATTCTGTTTTTTTAATTTACTTATTTATTTCAATTGCAGATTAATACCTTTGAGTCAGGAAGGCTCTTTTACAAAGGTTCCATGTCAAGTGGATGAGAGACAAAATTTACATAAACAGGTTACAGAACATTCAGAGTACACAACTGGTTACAGGCTGTACAGGTAGCAGGCAAATATGCCAATAACAGTGTCAGAAGTGTTACAAGGCGTTGCGAGTGCAATTTGACATTCTAAACTGGTCACATTAAAAACAGGAAAAGGAGTCAATCAGATAACCATATAGCAAGGTGACAGCAGCCTGAGGGGGCTTTGTCACAGTATAAGGGGATTGGGGTGAGGGGGAAGAGCAGGGGAAGGTGTAGCCCCCAAGAGGCTTTGTTAGGGAGGGGGTGGAGAGAAAGGAGTGGGAAGGAAGGAAGGGGAGGTATATTTTTCCTCCCCATTATTACTAAGAAAATTTGTATGACTATAAGATCTTTATACCTTAAGAGTTTCTTTAGAGTCCATCTGCCTCTATAGCTTACTCCCTACTTCAAGTCATAATCCTCTGTTGTGACATCACAATCTGTTGCCATGGGAGTAACTGTGATGTCACAAGCAGTGCATCATGATCTCAGGTAGGGAGAAAGCAGCAGGAATAGACAAACTCCCAAGGAGCAAAGATCCTGTCTTCATACAAATGACCTCAGTAATAAATAATGGGGAAGAGGAATATAGCAGTAACTCATTACTTCCTGGGCAGCCATTCTGTGTCAGGTAAACAATGGATAGTTCGGACTTCATATGGAGCTATTGGAGGTAATGAGTTAATGCGAAATACAAACAGGACTGTGTCTAAATATTAGATTTTGCTAAAGTTCTGCTGAACATGTCACCAGCTCTTTCATGCGGACGTAAAGTTATTTAGGTAGGAAGAAAGTATAACCCTCTCAAATGCTGAGGGCTCACCTGGACTCCTTTGCTTCACAGAACACTGCTTGCCATCCTTTCCTCACGTTTCCCTGGCCCAGAGGACGGCAGCCTGGTGGGGGACCGGCGGTGCATGATCCTCAGGCTGCCACCTCCTTGGCAGATCTGAACTTTTGCACAAGATGTGCGCATATTCCAGCAGCTGCCTGCTCCAATGTGCAAGCAGAGCTGCTCGAACTCTTCCTCCTCGAACATTGCTCTGCATGGCACTCAGCGTGCCGGACCCATTTGAGAACTCTACTCACCACTGCAACTGTGGCCACCCACAATCCACCTCTCTAATGTGTTCTGGTCCCATGGGACACCAGCAGGCATCAGGGTATGGAAATGCTAGGATGGTGGACAAAGAGACTTCAAGTTTTGATGCCACTGCGTCCTTAAGAACAGAGCAGTTGTCAGCTTTTCAGCAGCAGAACTGCTCAGCAAGGTAGGGGGCTAGAAACGGAGCTCCCAACAGGGTAGTGAGAGTCCCTTCTGCCACAATGCCACCACTGGAATATAAAGCACAGAGTGTACTACAGAACTTGGGGGTCAGCTAGAGTAAAAGCGGGGAAGAAGCCCCACAAAAGAAACTTTAAAGTGGAAGAGCTATTTCTTCCTGTAAAGACAGCCCCCTTCTTGCTGACCCCTAACCTCACTGCCAACCATTCAGAGGTTAGGGATCTTGGCAGGGGATCATAATAGCCTGCCAGGAGAATGACTGTGCTGTAAGCTTGGTGCCCTTGCTGCCAACCAATAAGGCATCGTATGAACATTCCACATAGTAATTCAGTGGACTGATAGACCTATGTGCTAATCATAAGCTGCCTTCCCCCAGAAAATGTTGAGGGCAGTTACTGAAGAGGGGAGTCAGCAGTTGGCTCTCTGTGAGAGAGGAGGCCTAGAGTTCTGATATCTAGAGCCACCTAGGAAAGCATGCTTGGACATCCACAGCCAGTGGAATGATTCCAGAGATTTCTACAATCTGTGTATACAGAAACTGAACTGTGCACCTACTGAAAGTGTCAGGACTTCATTTCCCTGAGAGACTGTGACCAGCCTTGAAACATGGAGGTAAACACCTGCCACAGCAGCCACCCTGTGGGCACCAAAGACTGTGTGAGGAAGCTTGCAATTAGAGAAATACCTGTGTTGATCCAGCAAACAGCCTGGTTGATGGTCAGTTAATGTTAATACCAGGTACCAGCTAGCGCTCCACACCAGGATTTTCAAGCCTGGATGTGGATGTGAGGCATGTGGTCCCCTGCTCCTTAGACTGGTCTCTGCAACAGACAAGAGTGAGGGAAGAGCCTGGGCGGTCCAGAAGACTGCGGATGCAGAAAGCTGGTGCTTCATCCAGAGGCACCTGAGACCTGAAGCATCTTCAAGCTGCAGTGATGCCCCTACCCCAACTGCAACAACTGAACCATCAACCTGCAAGAACTGCATCCCGCACAAGAGGAGGAGGAGAAGGAGCCCAATTGACATGGGAGGTGGTACAGTACAACAAAACTGTGAGTACTCTCAGGGCTTGCCCTGTAACTGCAGAAGTTTGTACAAAGTTACCACCAAATATACAGATTTGGCCAATGGCCTGGAGTTACAAATATTCATTTGGAGAAACACAGAATTTGACAGCAGACAAGGACTGCTCGGCCCATTCAGTCTGCCATTTCTCCCTATCAACACTATTACCACAGACTGTACCTGATCTACAGCTCTCTCTCCCTCCGCCTTCCTTTCCACTATAATTCCTCGGTGCTCATCCCATGCATTCTTGAACCCTACCACTGTTTTGCCACCACTGCCTCTGCTGGTAGGCTGTTCCAGGAATCCATCACTCTTTCTACGAAGAAGTACTTTCTCACATCTCTCTTGAATCTACTCCTCCCCCAGCTTCATAACATGTCCCCTTGTTCTTGAGCACCTTTTCTTCTGAAAAATACTTCCTCCTGTACCTTATTACTCTGAATGAAGTCTTGAAGAAATTAAGACAGCGGCTAGGCTTATTCTATCGTATTAAACATCTGCTCACCCTAGAAGCCAGAAGGAGACTAGTACAATCCACTTTCCTACCCTTATTGGACTACGCCAACTTTCTTTATATGCATTGTCCCACAGCAGTGCTCAACAAACTTGACACCCTCTACCACAGGGCCCTAAGATTTATCTTCAACCTACCTCTTCGCACTCACCACTGTTTAGTGTACCAGGAATCAGGGTGGCCCTCACTTCTAGCTAGGAGGAAAAGAATGCTCTACTTTGGTTTTATAGAGCACTATCCAATAAGCTGCCTACTTACATATTGAGCCTCTTCACACGGGCCAAGGGATCGTATGGCCTGAGATGTTTCTCTTTACTCTGCTTCTAGATTCCTAGAGTGAACATGACATATGGCGTGGCTGCCATCAATTTCTCACTCCCATCGCTATGGAATACCATGCAAAACTCTTTAAAACTTGCTTCACTCCAAGGCATATTCACAGTTAAAGATTCACTAACTGTACTGTTGAAGGAAGCCTGTAACTGTTTTCGTAGACACTGAACAACCTACATCATGCTCTTCACACAAAAGCTATGGCTAGAATGTCGATTCACTCACCTCCCTGTTAGGGTTATCAAGCTCTCTTAATTCACTCTCCTTCACTTTGGTCTTCTTCTTCCTTTCATCTACCTCTAACATACCAATTTCCTTCGCACCTGCCTCCCTCCATTCTTACCTATTCTACTATCTGTAGAGTGTATTGGATTTTTCTCCTCTACTTTTACATAATTTTTTCTCTGAATTTTATGTGTTCACCATTATGACAGGCTTCAGATACTGGCCTTCTGTGGTTCACCTGTCTATGTTTTTACATTTTTGTTACGACACTATTTGTGTTATGTTTGTTCTGAACTGCAATGCACTATTGTACAATGTTTCCTAAATTTTTGTTACTACCTTAACCTATCTGTATTTTGCTTGTACTGAACTGCAATGTACTATTGCCCAGGACCATCTTGAAAATGAGCTTGCTCAATGATGTTTATGCCTGGTTAAATAAAGTGATTGATTGATTGACTGATTGATTTACCCCCATGAGGTATTTAAAGGTCTCTATCATATCCTCCCTCTCCCTCCTCTGTTTTAGGGTGTACATGCTGAGGTCCTTTAGTCCCTCCTCATAGGACTTTTAATGCAGACCCTGCACCATTTTAGTTGCCCTCCTCTGGACCATCTCCACTCTGTGTATGTCCTTTTAAAGATGTGGTCTCCAGAACAGGGCATAGTACTCTAGGTGGGGTCTTACTGGTGATCTATACAGAGGCAACTCCACCTCACCCTTTCTGCTGGTGACATCCCTCCCTATGTACCCCAGCATCTCACTATCCCTCCCAACTGCCTTGTCACACTACTGGCTGCCTTTACATAAGAACATAAGGAAAGCGTTGGCAGAAGGGGACCGTGTAGTCCATCTAGTCTGCCCAAGGTAGCTACCCCCCCAATTATACTTTTTCCTAAGTTGCCCACATTACCTGTTCCAAGTGAGTTTGAATTCCCTTACTGTCTTTGATTCCACCACTTGTGGTAGCAGGCTGTTACATGGATCTATCATTGTCTTAGTGAAAAAGTACTTTCTAGAGTTGCTTTTAAACTTGACTCCCACCAGACACAAGTTGTGCCCTCTTTTATGCGCCGGTCCTGTTTTCCTGGAAGAGGTTTTCCTTCTGAGTTGTGCTAATTCCCTTGATGTACTTAAATGTTTCTATCGTGTCCGTTTCTTCTCTGTTCCAGAGAGAGAGAGAAAAAATCAACTCTTTGAGTCTTGTCTCATATGGCTCACGATGCAGCCCCTGCACCATCTTTGTAGCCCTTCTCTGCACCATCTCCAGATGGTCGATGTCCTTTTTTAGGTGAGGCCTCTAGAACTGAACACAGTATTCGAGGTGTGGTCTCACCAAGGATCTGTAGAGGAGCATGATAACTTTCTGCTCATAATAGCACTTCCTAAGCATCCGAGGATACCACTTGCCTTCTGTGCTGCTTTTTCACATTGTTTTCCTACCTTTAAGTCGTTTGTAATGCTCACGCCCAGATCCCGTTCCATCTTTGTCTCCTCTAATTGATGCCCTTCTAGTACATACTTTTTTCCTGGGTTCTGCTTCCCCAGGTGCATTACCTTACACTTCTTGGCATTAAATTTTAACTGCCAATTTCTGGACCATTCTTCCAGTCTCCTTAGGTCAGCTTCCATTCCTAATGCCCCCTCTAGTGCATCCGCCCTGTTGCAGAGCTTTGTATTGTCTGTGAACAGGCAAACTTTCCCCTTCAGTTCATCAGTGATGTCACTGATGAATATGTTGAAGAGAACTGGACCCAGCACTGATCCCTGTGGAACACCACTGGTCACACCTCCCTTCCTTGATAATGCCCCATTGACCAAAACTCTCTGGGTCCTATTCTGCAGCCAGTTTCTAATCTAGTTTACTATTTTCTGTCCAACTCCTGTGTGTTCTAGTTTGTTGGCAAGTCTCCTGTGGGGAATGGTGTCAAAGGCCTCGCTGAATTCTAGGTACATCACATCCACTGCCCCACCATGGTCCACTGTTCTGATAACCCAATTGAAGAAATCAATCATGTTTGTTTAGGACAAGCACCCTGCTGTGAAGCCATGCTGTTTGGGGTTGAGTTTTCCAGTTTCCTTTAGGTAGTCAACTATTCTCTCCTTTAGTAATGTCTCCATAATTTTTCCCCACTATAGATGTCAGGCTGACTGGGCGGTAGTTTCCTGCCTCTTCCTTGCTTCCACTTTTGTGCAAGGGTACAACTGTTGCCCTTTTCCAGTCTTGACGTACTCTGCTGCTTTCCAGAGACAGACTGAGCAGCTCAGCTAGTGGTACAGCTATTTTTTCCCGAAGCGGTTTTATTATTCTGGGGTGGACACCATCTGGCCCCATGACTTTAGCCACCTTAAGTTTACTTAGCTCTTCTAAGACCCTCTCTTTCGTGAAGGGACTTGTGTTTGCCCCTCCACTATCCTGCTCTATCCTACTTAGTGTAGGTCCTTTGCCAATATCCTACATTGTGAAGACTGAGCAGAAGAATTTGACAACTCTGCTTTGTTTTCATATTTCTCTAACAGCTGGCCTCCCCTTGTTGCTAGTCGGACTATTCCCCCTTTACTCTTCCTTTTTTCTCTTACATATCTACAGAAAGTTTTATCTCCCTTCCTAACCCCCTGTGCTATTGTAGGTGGCCAGAAGGTTCCCTAACAATTACAGGACAGGCCAGATGAATCTGGAAGGAGAGGCAGGAAGCTTATTCAGTGACCAAGATGCAAGAAGTTTATTTACCAGGGACAATAAAAATGACAGTTTTCTAGAACCCTACAGGGTAACAAAATAAACAATGAAACAATATGATCCAGACCAACAACTGGTCAAACCCAGAACAGGGGGGTTAGCCCCTTTTAGTCCCAGTCCAGTGTGCACTTAGCCAAGATGATGAAACCTGATGAACTAAGCTTGGGCTTTCCTCTGCGTTGGCTGATCAGCAGGTGGGCATTGACCCCACAAAGCACTTGTTACAAACAGGCCATAACGGGGCTGCTAGCTGGTCAATGAAGGACTTGGTGATCCTCTGCGGCTCCGGGCAAGAAGCTGAAGATTTTTGGTTGGCAGGTGGTTCTCTACACGATCTGCAACAATGACCACTGGTAGGTCCCCGACACCCAGGACATCTCCCAAGAAGAAGGCTGCTGGCAATGCGATTCTCTGGTGGCCAGAAAGGAGCGACACGGGCCCACGCACTCTTTCAGATGGCTGGCAAAATAAGAAAGGGGCATACACGACGTTAACTGTGGTCCCTCACAATTGAGCCAGGGCAGCTCCTAAGCTGACTCATTACTGGATACCTCACTAGCGGCTCTCTACCACTTACCGTCACAGAACTGATGCTGGAACACCTGTGGTGGAACTTCGGGGTGGGCTGACGTCACTGGAGGTGGTCCTGCCGCAGATGGTGGGTGGTCCGTGGACTTCCCTGGGTCAGTGTCAGGCTCTGGTGAAGCTGCTCCAGAACAAAGGCAAAGTTGGACATCAAGTACACCAAGGCGCAATTCGATAACACAGTTCAGTAGCAAGCAAACAATTCAGTTTCTGGCAAATAGTTCAATTCTTGTAGAAAATACAGTCTCTGGGGGCGCTAGGCAGGCAACAGTGCAGTTCAGTTTGGGTGCTGGGCCACTTAGGCCACAGGACCACCCCCCCCCGGCCTTAGGCGGGGCCTCGTCCACTAGTCTCAATGCTTGAGGGCCTGGATGCTGGATCCTCACGGCTAGCCCCTCCCTCCCGCAGTCAACTGAAAGCCTTTGGTTTCTGGCCCTGCCCCTTTGTGCAGAATGGCACACATGCAGACCCCAAGGGCCTTAACTCCACACTATGCCCCAGATCTGCTCCTTTCCCCTTCTTGTCCCTTTCCTTCCTTGGAAGCTTTTACAATTGTGGCACCCCTCTCTCTTTATTTAGCTACTACTGGCCCAGCCTGCCTTCTGGTTTCACATTTGAACTATAACAGAAGAAGAAAGGGAAGGAAAAAAAAATAATATATTTAGTGGCCTCTGACCCATCCTAGGGCCTTTTCCTCCTTCCCTCAGGGCAGTCGGCACACTGCCTGTTAATCCCCCCCCCTTTCCTTTAGGGCTGGCAACTTACCCAGAGTGCTCACTGCCCCCCTCCCCCTTTTTCCTCACTGGGGCGCTGGCCCTTTAAGACTGTTTTTTTTTGGTTTGTTTTGTTGGCACTCAGCTCCTTTAATTGCCCTTTCTCTTCCCCATCCCTGGTGCCAGTAGCGCAAGCATAAAAAAAAGATTGGGCACTTGCCCACTCACCACTACGATCCGGGATGTCTCCTTTGCTGGGGAGGGTCGGCAAAATGGCTGGGGAGCCGCACTCACAACCAGCTCTCCCACTGAACTGCTGTGGTTGCTGGGCATGGAATTATAGGTCCAGGGCACGGTTTCCACCTGGACCTATTATTTTGCGGCACCACTTGGTCCGTCCGCCCTTTCTTCCCCCCCCTCACCGATCGGGGCTCTGCCCAGGGAGAACAGATTGCGTCGGGTAGCCGCACTCCGCCCAACCGACCCTGCTGCTGCTGCTGCCACATGCCCAGGAGGCCGACCGGAGGGCAGAGATGCCAGAGGAGCCATGGACCCACTGCAGGTACTTTTATCCATGCTCCTCGTGTCCTCCACCCTCCGTTCTGTACCGCTAACTGCCCCTCTTGACCACTCCCCGGCCCTTCTGTAGGGCAGGGGAGGTCCTGACCCTGCCAGGGATTGGGCAAGATGGCCCTGCAGGAGGGTTTCACCCACAACCCCCCTTTCCAGCGCCTAAATGGTGCAACTAAACAAAGGACAGGGAGGGTCTGGGACTACAGGAGGTGAACCGGGAGAAAAAAAAAAAAAAAAAAAGAAAAATCCCCACGTTGGAGAAAAGGATCCCCTTTTTTCCCATTGTGCCCCTAACTTTGGGGCACTACACTATTCTTTCCCTTTGTTTGGGCATTGGCTATCCAAATTGCTTTTCCTGACTCCTTGAGTTTGTTCCTCTATTGCTCCCTGTCAGTTTCTCCTTTTGTTTCCTTGTACTGCTTAAAAGCCCTCTTTTTTTCCCCTTGATTTTGGTTGCTACCTTTCTGGAGAACCAGAAGAAAAAATTACTCACCTTAGTAATGTTGTTTATTCTAATGGAGTCTTGCTATATTATGACATATGCAGTGAGTCCCAACCTTCAAACTGCTCCAGAGGTGAAAGAGTTAACTTTCCATGCAGGGCATGGAACCTTGAGCGCGAGCTCTGTTGAAAACTCTGTCTGTTGTTCTTCAAACTCAAACTGTCAGATCTTTATGAGCAAAACTCACTAAGGTTCTGTGTGGAAGCCGTAAACCTACACTAGCCAACAGGCTACTAAATATAAGAACACATCTTTCTTGGTCCCAAAACAAAGACTCAAGTCAGGGGATCCAGAAAAATAAAAACATAACACCCAAACACCCCAAAAGGAGGGGTGAAAATAAGTTGAGCATCTACCAAGTGCCAACACTACACTGCCACCCACATCCCAAAAGTATAAGTTCTGAGAGGGCAGGTTGGGGAGGTCATAATATAGCAAGACTCCATTAGAAGAAACAACATTACTAAGGTGAGTAATTTTTTCTTCAAACAACATGAAATCTTGCTATATTATGACATATGCAGACTACACAGCAGTACCCCCATGGAGGAGGGACAGAACCTACTTAGGAAATAGGCTCTGAAGCACAGCTGTGTCAAACCGAGCATCACTCCTAGCCTGGATACCCAGGGAGTAATGCTTGGTAAAAGTGTGAACTGTTTTCCAGGTAGCTGCTTGACATATCTCTAGGATAGGGATGTCCCTGGCAGCAGCCAGAGACGCAGCTGTACCTCTGGTAGAGTGAGCCCTCAGGGCTGAGGGAGGAACTTTACCCAATTTCTCATAGCAAAATTGGATACAAGAGACAATCCACCTGGCAATGGATCTTTTAGTGGCAGATTTCCCTTTACCAACCTCACCATAAGTGAGGAACAGTTGGAAGGAGTCAAACCTGTGACCCTTGGTACGTTCTATGTAGTAACTAAGGGCTCTTTTTAGATCTAAACTGTGCAGTCTCCTCTCGCCAGAGGAGGAATGGTCAGTGAAGTACACAGGAAGAGAAACAGAATGATTAAGGTGGAAGTCTGAAACCACCTTAGGCAAGAACTTCCTGTTAGTCCTGAGGACCACCTTATCTCTATGAAAGGAGATAAAATCAGGTTCCACTGACAATGCCTGTAATTCACTTATGCGCCTAGCAGAAGTGATGGCTACCAAAAACACAGTTTTCCAAGTCAAGTACTTAAGCTCTGCTGAAGACAAGGGCTCAAAGGGGGGTTGCATAAGCTGAGCAATGCAAATATTAAGATCCCAGCAGGGGCAGGGTCCCTGAAAGGGGGGTTGGTGTGAAGCAACCCCTTGAAAAACTTGGAGAATACAGGATGAGCTGAAAGAGAAGAGGGTTTACCTGCTGATAAGAAAGCAGACATGGCTGCCAGGTGCACTTTCAGGGTAGCTGGTCTCAGCCCCAACGTATTCAAATGCACCATGTAATCCAGGACTGTGGATAAGTCAGCAGATTCTGGGGAAATATGCCTGCCAGAGCACCAAATGGAAAACTTCTTCCATTTGGAATTATAAGTAGCCCTGGTGGAAGGCTTCCTAGAAGCCTTCAAGATATCCAATACACCTTGGGAGAGGTGTAGGTCAGCAAACTCTAACTCTTCAAGAGCCAGGCCTTGAGATTGAGAGATTTGAGATTCGGGTACCAAACTCTCCCCTGGTCACAGGTTAACAGGTTGTGATTCCTGGGAAGACACAGGGGAAGGTGGACTGCTAAGGACGTAAGGAGTGGGTACCAGGGCTGCCTGGCCCAATCTGGAGCAATCAGGATCATCTTGCAGGGCTGAGATCTGATTTTGACTAGCACCTTGAAAAGAAGAGGGAAGGGGGGAAAGCATAGAGGAACTTCCCTTCCCAACTGAGAAGGAAGGCATCCAGAGGGACTGAGCCCAACACTGGGGGCCTGCAGCAAAAAAGAGGAAGTTGGTGATTGTCTGGGGCTGCAAAAAGATCTATCTGCGGAGTGCCCCATCTGGCAAATACTACTTCCAGTACTAGGGGATCCAGTGACCATTCGTGATAGCCCTGGGAAATCCTGCTGAGAGCATCTGCCAGACATTGTCCTTGCCTGGGAGGTGAACTGCTGTAAGGGAGGTGTTCAGGAATAAGCCAGGGACCACAACTTCATTGCTTCGGTGCACAAGGCCGTAGACCGAGTGCCTCCTTGCTTGTTGATGTACCACATTGTAGTGGTGTTGCCTGTTCTGACCTGTACGACTTTGTTCTGAACAGATGTGGAAAAAACTTGAAGTGCTAGAAAAACTGCTCTGAGTTCCAACAGATTGATGTGAAGCAAAGATTCCTGTGGGGACCACAATCCCTGGGTAGTGAGATCGCCCATGTGAGCTCCCCACCCCAAGAGGGATGCATCTGTAGTAAGGATTAAGGAGTGAGACTGAGGGGTGAAGAGGACTCCCTGTCTCAGATTGCTCTGGTCCTGCCATCACTGAAGGGCTTGGATCAGGGTTCGAGTCACTGGGATCAGTTTGGTTAAAGGGTCTCTCGTTTGAGACCAAAAGGCTCTCAAATGGAACTGGATGTCCCTCATCTGAAATCTTGCTCCCTGCACCACTGCTGTAGAAGCAGCCATGTGCCCCAGGAGCTGCAGAAAATGCCTTGCTGGTCGAGAGACTTGCAGGGTGAAAGAGGAGGCCAGAGAGACCAGGGTCCTTGCTCTTTCCAAAGGGAGGGAGGAAGGCTCTGGCCTCTTTTGTGTTCAGTTCTACACCTATGAAGGTGAGGAGCTGGGCAGGCTCTAGAACTGACTTTTGAAGATTGAGAAGGAAACCTAGAGATGTGAGCAGTTGCTGAGTTACCTGAAGGTGAAGTTTGACTTGTTCTGGAGACTGGCCTACTATGAGCCAGTCGTCCAGGTAAGGAAAGATGGCAACCTTTTGCCTTCTTAAGTGGGCAACTGCTACTGCCAGGCATTTTGTGAATACCCTCGGGGCAGAGGTGAGGCTGAAGGGCATTGCTCTGAATTGGTAATGCCTGAGGGCAGTTCGAATCTGAGGTACTTTCGATGGGAGCTTCTGATAAGAACATGGAAGTAGGTATCCTTGAGGTCCAGGGACGCTAGCCAGTCCCCTGGCCTTAGAGAAGGTAAAATAATTCCCAAAGTCACCATTTTGAATTTTGGTTTTAAAAGGTGCTTGTTTAGGTATCTGAGGTCCAGGATGGGCCGCCAATCTCCTGTCTTTTTGGGGGTAAGGAAGTACCTGGAGTACAATCCTTTGCCCTGGTGTAGGGGTGGAACCCTTTCCACAGCTCTGAGAGCCAGGAGGGTAGAAACGTCTGTTTCTAGGGCAAGTGCCTCTGATGGATTTGCAGGTGGAAAGGACCTGGTTCTCATGTTTGGAAATTTTTTGAAGCTGAGAACCAGTCCCTGGCTTACTACTTCCAGGACCCACTTGTCTGATGTTA
Source organism: Neoceratodus forsteri (assembly GCA_016271365.2). Taxonomy (NCBI): domain Eukaryota; kingdom Metazoa; phylum Chordata; order Ceratodontiformes; family Ceratodontidae; genus Neoceratodus; species Neoceratodus forsteri. The sequence continues at coordinate 316,449,782 of CM028129.1, forward strand.
AAGACTTCCAGTCCTGGACAAAGTAAGCCAGCCTGACCCCTACAGGTAGAAGAGAATCGGCCCTGGCCACCCCATCAGGGTGCCTGCTTGGCAGGGGCTTTGGGCTGAGGGGTGGAAGCAGGCTTGCTTGCACCCCGTCTGCCTCTCCCTCTAAAGAACCCCCACCGGGCATAAGCAGAAGAGGAGGCCTGGACTTGGTAGAAAGGCCTATGAAAAGGCCTGCCCCTGCCCCTGGAAGGCTGCCTTTGAGGAGTGGCCTGCCTTTCCTTGGCCTGTGCACTCCTATAGGTGGTCCTATATTCATCCATTTTCTTCATGTAATTCTCTGTCTGCTCTCCAAACAGAGAATTGCCCACAACAGGAAAATCCATGGCCTTAGACTGGGTATCCTGAGACAGGGAAGTACATCTGAGCCAAGCCATTCTGAGAAGTGCCACAGATGTAGCCATGACCCTTGATGACACATCATTAGAGTCTACTGCAGCATGAAATTGCACCTTGGATGCCTCAATACCATCCACAGCCACCTGTTCCAGCTCCCTGGCAAGCTGGTCAGGGACCTGTTTTGCCAGGGCCACCACAGTATCCCATCTGGATTTCTGGTACCTAGCAGCATAAGCCCAAAGATGCTGCCATGTACTGTTTCTTTGCCATGGCATCAATCCTCCTGGAGTCCTTTTCAGGGGGGTGGGAAGCTAGAGGAACATTTGCCTTGTCACAGGCTGCAGCCTGCACTACCCCCACATGGCTGCATTGCTGTGTGAGGAACTCCGTATCAGAGCCTGATAACGTATACCTCTTGTCCATCTTTTTATCAACAGGAGGTATAGTGTGAGGAGTTTTTAGAATTTTTACTGTCTGTTTCTGAAAAGATTTATGCAAAGGAATAGACAGTCTCCTAGACTCTGGAATATCCATCATTTCTTCATAATCAGGCTCCTCTTGGTCATCAACAGCTTCCTCAACAGGGAGCTGGAGAGTTTCAGCAACTTTCTTATAGAACATAAAATGAGAATGAGACTCAGATAGCCTGGGGGGGAGAAACCCCTGATGGTCTGTCTGGAGAGATGTCCGGTTCAATGGGCACATCCAGACTTTCAAAACCATATTCACTCTCCTCATACTCCTCTTCCCCCTCCTCCGGTTCATAAAATCTCTCAAATCATAATCTTGAACTGGTGGAAACCGAACCGAAAGCTTTACCTGATGGTGTTGATTCGTCGAACCCGAGGAAAGTGACTGACAATTTGAATTGCTTTAGCTATTTCCTCAGCGGTTGGAGAAAGAACTTTTGGCTCCCCACTAGCTGACTTCCTAGTCCTTTAGTTGAACCGCCTCAGAGCTGGCTCTTCATTGCCGAGTATCGCCTGGTCAGAGGCACTCCCTCCGGTTCGGTTGGGACCCGAACCCGGGCTGATATCGGGTCAAGCGGACTTTTTGACCTCCTTTTCCCTGAGCCTACCAACTCTCTTTTCTCACGGTGGCAGCAGGAAAATTCTTACAAATCTGGCAGTCTGCATTGAGGTGGTCAAACCCCAGACAATATACACAGGTGGTGTGTGGGTCAGCCTTAGCAAAGGCTTCCCCACAAACACCACAGTGCTGAAACCCAGTGGGCCCGGTTTTTCTTTTGGGTTTCTCAGACACAGTGCCAGCCTAACCAAACTTGCCCGTTTATGGCAATCCACCAAGCAAGACTCCCTTATCGGTTCCCAACCGTGTCACGGGTCATGGAAAAAAACGTAATGAAATCCATTTTTTTTAGAACCGATAAGGTATCGGGAACCGCACTCTAATGAAGGACTAGTGAAGTTTGAGAATAAACTGATCGGTTCAAACCGAACCGAAAAGCGTTTACAAGTTCCACACAGAATAAAATAAATGTAAGCCTATCTAGTACTTACAATACCACAGACAGAGCTTGAACCGACTGGTTGCGGTTTAATTTCGGTCGAAAACTGAGTAATACATTTTTTACAACAACGAATCGAGCAGAAGGAGAAATCTCCGGAGCGACTGTTCAGTGAGGCGGAGTAAAGAATCTGACAGTTTAAGTTTGAAGAACAACAGACAGAGTTTTCAACTGAGCTCGCGCTCAAGGTTCCATGCCCTGCATGGAAAGTTAACTCTTTCACCTCCGGAGCAGTTCGAAGGTTGGGACTCACTGCATATGTCATAATATAGTAAGACTTCATGTTGTTTGAAATGGTTCTTTCTTCTTTTGGCTTTGCTGATTTGTCTTGCACATTGCTCAGTGACTGTATTTAAGGCATTCTTTAAGTTTTCCCAGCAGTGTTCTGCATCCCCCTTGTTACTGGTGTCAAGCATGGTCCTGATCCTGGATTTCATTTCAGGAAAGTTTGCTTTCCTGAAATCAAGTATCTGGATTTTTGTGTGACATTTACCTTCCTCTTTATTTACTGATAACCAGACTGACCTGTGGTCGCTGGTTCCCAGATTGATAGCCACATAAACCTCTGAAATCCTGTTGCTGTTTGTGAGCACCAGTTCCAGGATTGCTTTGTCTCTAGGTCATCAGATAGGATTACCTCCATGTCCACCTCTCCACCCTGATTACCCCCAGGTCTCCTTCCTGCTTGTTATTCATCAATACCACTCCAACCATTTTGTAATCCACCCCTGGGTTTCTGTGCCCTAACTGCATTATTTTGCACTTTTTTACACTGAAACTCAGCTGCCATACCCTTCACCACTCCTCTAGTTGTCTCAGGTCTCTGCTCATCCTTTCCACACCCCCACCGAAGTGTAAACCCTATTGCAGATTTAGGTATCATTTACAAAGAGGCAGCCCTTCCCTTCTAGCTCTTCTGCAATGTCACTTACAAAAACATTAAAGAGGACTGCTCGCAGCACTGATCTCTAAGGCACTCCACTGGTCATCCTCCCTTCCTCAGAGTGAACTGTTTACCACATCCTCTGTTGCCTAACCCCTAACCAATTTCTTATCCAGTTTACCACCTTTGGACCAACCCTTAAGCTACTCAATTTGCTTACTATACTAGTTTCCTATGTGGAATGGTGTCAGAAGCCCTACTGAAATCTAGGTAGGCCATGTCCACAAATCCACCACTTCACACTGATACAAGTCCCTTGTCATCCAGTCAAAGCAATCTGTTAGTCGTCTGACATGATCTCCCCCTATGTGGAATGGTGTTGAAAGCCTTACTGAAATCAAGATAGACCACTACCACCTCTCCATCCTGATCTAAATCCTTTGTCACACCAAGAAATCTGTCAAAGTCATTTGACTTGACACCCCCCCCATGAAACCATGCTGCCTCTGGTTTTGTAATCCACTGGATTCAAAATACTCCACAATCCTTTCCTTCAGCCCTGATTCAATTAACTTTCCCCCCACCAATGTCAGACTGCCTGGCCTGTAATAGCCAGCCTCCTCCCTGCTACCACTTTTGTGTACTAGAACTACATCCTACCTCCTGTGGTCCTCCGGAACCACTCCTTTTTCCAGTGATCTGTTAAACAGTACTGTCAGAGGTGCAGCCAATATTTCCTTGTGCTCCCTCAATACCGTTGGATGCACCCCATGTGGCCCTATTGCTTTGTCCACCTTCAGATTAGCGAGTCTTTTCAGGACTCTAACCTCCCAAAAAGAAACAGTGTCCACATTCCTCCACCCAAAGCTTCTGCTGCTTTTTTGTGGCCCTCCTCTCCTCCTTCCTCTGCGAACACTAAACAGAAGTGTTTGTTCAGGATGTCTGCCTTTTCCTGGTCACCCATTGCATACCCCCCCCCCTTTTTTAACCTTACAAATCCCACCCCTGGTCTTCCTCTTTTCATCTACATGAAGATTTTGCCGCTTAAGCAACTGCATGACCTGTGGAGTTTTGGGTTTAACTATTGTACGTGTTATAAAGTGCACCACCATTGGCCAACCAGCTGCAACATCACCGGGCCTGCAATGTTCCTACGACTGGGTACCCAGTGAAGCACAGGGAGCTCCTTTTAAGAACTAAGGGTTAAAACTGGTACCAGTGGGTTGTGCCCCCAGTAAGGTGGGCTGGTAATTCAGAAGGTTTTCCAGTTTACTTGCTACTGCATTGTCTTGCCTAGCGGGGGGCAGGCACTGTTACTGTTTAAAGATGTTTTACTGGCCAAGCCTAGTCAGGCACTTAGTTTCACTGCTGTCACATCCAGTTCATGAGATTGGTTTAAACACAGTTTTACGCTGCAGTTTCCCCCATCTCTTGTGAATATCCCCAATATTTTGATGATATCTTACATTTTGTTTCATTAACATATTATTAGTGTAAGCCACTAATTGCATTATTATAGAATTTAAGGTTGCACCATGATTTTGCGTGCGGAGGGGTTCAAGCCCACTTAAATTGTACTCTGAGTGGAGGCATCGTGCTAAACTTAACAGCTGGATTCAACCCCCCCAATCAAGAAACTCAGAACCGATGCCCCTCACCCTTATTTGAGCTCACAAGGCAGAGGCAGTAATACCAACATCAATGACAACTCAGTTAAACAGTGTTCACTTGTAACAGTTGAGCCCATTTGGAAGGCTGTCCAGAATTAAGGTGTTTGGCTCCATATAAGTAGGTGGACAAGGAATAGCATGTGTGTAGCACCACTACCTTCTCAATCACAGGGTCACGCTATCTTATCTCCCTCCACCTATGCAGTTGGAGACAGGAAAACTTAGGAAAGTATGACCAACATTGGTATTATTACAAGTTTTAAGCACCTCTCATCTGCATCAGCATGAAGTGGCTACTTCCACGGAATTATCACCCACTTTCACCACAAACTGCACCACCCCAATTAGAGCATACAAACAGCCAAGGACATTAAATGCAAAAGCTGAACCATTTAGTAATATAGAAAGATCCAAAATGAGCACAGTTCATTCTCCATTCTCAGAGTTCGACATGCGATGGGCTGTTGCAAAGTCCGCTTTAATTTTCTGTACTCTCCCCAGCTTCACTCAGGTAGTTGAAAATATATATCCTGCCTGCAAAGGAGATTTTCAGTTTAGCTGTAAGCTGCAAGGAATGAGTTATTGCCAGTGATCTGAGGTCTCCTCAGACAGTGTCGAATGCCTTTTGACGTTGGCTGGTGGCATAACTCAGGTTGGGGGGAAAAAAAGAAACTCTATGGTCCATCTAATAGTGTTAGTTGACCCTTTTCCCTTTACAGCATTATGAATAGTCTTTTACACGAGGACCCACCCTGATGATAAGAACAGTCTGGAGTAGGTCAGATTCAGAAGGCTACATTCTGGAGTTGATTCGGCCCGTTTTGAAAATGGACCCAGTTAAATCAATTTCATGTGCAGTTTTAATTAGTTCAGTGACATAAGAAAGCAGGTCCTGCGACTTCCGGTGACGTCACCAAAATGTGAACAGGGCTGAACTACAGATCCACCACCTCGACCACAAAAATCCAAATCAGTCTTCTCCAATAAAGAAGACTACTCAAAAGGAAAGAACAGCTGCTGTACTGGGGTATGCCACCGAAGGGAAACAAAGTAAAAAATCTTAAAACAGGTCCATCTGCAGCAAAAATTAAGCAATTAAAGCTGGGGACCAGTATCGGGAGCTATGCGGCCCGCACCCTGAGACCAAACACAGCATCGGAATCGACAGCAGACTCGATGGATGAAGACAGCTTACGTTCTAGAAAGACTAGCCGTACCTTAAAGCAAATTCTACATTCCGTTCAGAAACTTGAGTCCTCAGTAATGGATATACGGCAAGATTTACAGAAGTAAATAAACAAGTAGCGGAGAACACAGCTAAAATTGCAGAGGTGGGAGAAACTCAGGACACTTTTGAGTTGGCTTTAACTGTACTTACTAAAGCAAGATAGATTATCTCAAAATAGAATGGAGGACATAGAAAACAGAGTAAGGAGGAACAACATTCGGCTGCATAGTATACCTGAGGGAGCGGAAGAAGGATTCCTCTTGTTGATCGATTTCGTGCAGCAAATCCTCAGAACTACATTCACACTTCCATCACATTTTCACTATGGGACGGATAGGGCTCATCGTTCCTTGGGACCTAGACCAACTAATCCATCTGCCAGGCCACACTCCATAATTGTACACATGGTTTACTACCAAGCCAAGGATTATATACTTCAAGAGGCATGGAGACAAAAGGATAATAAATTCAATGGTTCTGCAATATTTTTCAACCATGACTTTTCTCCATCTCTACAAGCTGAGAGGCAAAGAATTCGGAGAGTAATTAAAGACATAAAGGAGAAAGTGGGTATAAGGGCTCAGTTAAATTTCCCAGCGTAAGTGAGTCTGTACTTCTGGAGGAATAAAGATATTTACATCACTGCTGGAGGCAGCTTCACTGTTACGAGAGTGGAAAATCCAGTTACCAGACCTGGAAATGGAAGAGCTAGAACAGAAGATACAGGACGAAGAGGGGAGTCGAGCAGGAGAGAAAACTAGAAGGGACACATCAGGAACACTTCCGAAAGGACTAGCCAAAGATGTGAAAGGCATACTGCACCACACGGAGCAGCGAAGGGAAGATACCAGAGGCAGAAGAGAAAGGGAAGAATGGAAAAATGGAGAATCGGACAAGTGATCATCGAGAGAATCAAGATGAGACTGGCTTGAAGGGACTACAACACTGAAAGAGAAAAGTAAGACTTGAACACTATTTTTTTGGACTCTCGGGGTGGCAGAATAATATGAGGGGTATAAATATACTGGGCAAATGTACGAACGGAGGAAGGGACGAGACAGATAAATAAATGGAAGAATCACACACCCTGAACATAGTTTGAGTGGCGATGTGCTTAACGAACTGCACAGGCAAGATTTTGATATAAAGTGGGTCAATACATTACCCAGCGGTCACGGAGAGGTCGAGGGGGAGGAGGGAGGGACATTTTATTAAATCTCAGTAGTTCTGCACACCAGGTGATGTATAGTCTATCCTGACAGGGAGATTAATCTCTGTTCAGAGTATATCCCAGGGAAGGGATATTAGGCCTACACAGGCCACTGCTGGGGGGCTAATACGTTGACTCTCTGGCCCCTCTGGAGCAGAAGTTAACCTAGGAAGAACTTACACAGATTCTGTGTTACTCCAGTTAGAGTTATTGTTTGCTCCCTCTCGACAGTTGGAGGGTGGGAGAAGTCTACTATGTTGGTACAATGTTTCAGATTGAATGTATGCATGTATTATTATTTTTTTGTTTGTAAATATGTGATCCATGTTGCACATCAGGGCAAAAAATTAAAGAAAAGAGAAATGATCCTAGGCAAGGGGAAACAGAAGGTGGAGACTGCATTTTACAAAAAAGTACCAAGAAGAGAGCGTGCTGATTGGATAGTGAGAAGTTTAACAGATACGGTTCAGGGTATAAAGGAAGGGAGACCGGAATTAAGGGAGGCAGGGGTAAAACCCAATGTATATAGGAAATAACAATGGGGATGATTAAAATAATTTCATATAATGCAAAAGGTATACACTCCCCAGCAAAACGAACCCGACTATTGGGGGAACTGAAACGGATGGGGGGGGGGGGACATAGTTTTTTTTTACAAGAAACACATCTAACAGGGTCAGAACATGACAAATTAAGAAGGGGATGGGTAGGCAGGGTGGAGTCAGCAGCTTCATCAAATCCCAGAAAGGTTGGAGTAGCAATACTGGTTAAAAAAAAAAACCTACCACTACAAATAACATCAATAGAGGCAGGGATGGATGGCAGATTTGTAAGGGTCATGGGAAACCTAAGAGGAAAACAAATACATTTGGTGAACGTTTATGCTCCTAATCAAAATCCAGAAAAATTTATAAGTAAAATCCTACATAAAATAGTCGAATATCAAGAAGAACAAATAATCCTAAGGGGAATTTCAATGCTGTCAGAAATAACTACATTGATAGGTCTTCAGGCACAGCAAGGACAAATGCTCAAGCAACGAAGATCTTAAAGGGCCTAACCCAGAAGCAGGGTCTACAGGATATTTGGAGAAATCAACATATGACAGAGAGAGAGTACGCCTTCTACTCACCATCCTATGAATCATATTCTAGAATTGATGCATTCTATACACAGAAGCAAAATTTTTACAAGATTTTAAGATCCCAAATAGGCAGTTTTACTTTATCAGACCATGCCCCAATTTTCATTTGCTTGAAGACGGAGCAAGAGGACAGACAGTCTTTATGGAGACTAAATGTCTCATTATTAAATAGCAAGATGCTAAAGAAGAAGTTGATTGAATCCATAGAGGAGGTGATTAAAGTGAATAGAAAACAAGGGTGTTCGAATTTATCAATCTGGGAAGCAGTCAAGGTGGTGGCGCATGGAGAATTAATTAGCTACGTGGCGGGTCTTAAGAAATCACAGAACAAAAAAGGTACAGAATTATTTGGGAAGATGAGAGAGCTAGAGAAAGTGCACAAACAGAAACCCCAGAATTCTGATATATAAGGAACTACTGAAAGCCAGAGAGGAATTACATAAAATGGAAAATGAAAAAACGGAAGGCAAATTAAGATTTACCAGCCATAAATATCAGGAAGTAGGAGGCAAGGCATCCAAACTATTAGCCTACATATTAAGAAAAGCCCAAGCGGACAGAATTATTACACACCTTCAAAATATAGAAAACCCAGATACCCCCGGACCAAACCAAAGGAAATTGCTCAACAGTTTTTAAACTTCTATACAAAATTATATACAGAAAAGAAAGGGGAAGAGGAGGCTACAGAAGAAACTAAAAGTTTCTTACAACAATTAAAATTGCCAAAATTAACAACTGAGATGAGAAAAGCTATAAATGCTCCAATTACACCCCGAGAAGTCCAGAAGGTAATTAAGAGGTTACCAACAGGAAAATCCCCAGGCCCTGATGAGTGTAGCACCAAATTTTACAAACAACTCAAAGGAACGTTATCCCCAATTTTAGCTCAAACGTTTAATGATTGTTGGACAGAAGATAACAGAACCGGGACGTGAGCAGAGGCTCTAATTACTGTTCTACCCAAACCAGGAAAACCAAGAGACAAATGCAAACACTATAAACCTATTTCCCTGTTGAATCAGTACTTAAAAATTTTAACTAAATTATTAGCCCTAAGATTACAAAACTATATGCAGGGCCCCTGGTGTTCTGTAGCAGAATTTTCTGATTTCTGCGGCAGGGCTCCTTGACTTCTGCGGCAACATTTTCAGATTTCTGCTGCATAATTTATTCACTTCTCTGGCAGAATGCAGTCCTGTCATTGGCTAAATACGATGTGATGTCATCGATGACATCATATGCTGAGCATAGAGAAGGAGCTTCAGGATAAACGAGATGGGAAAGAAAGCCTGACACTATGGAAAAACAGTATATTTATATGAAAATTCACCAAAAACAATGAATTCTGTGGCACTATATATATTCTGAGGCATGACGCATATTCTGCAGCAAATTCCACAACCGCAGAACCGCAGAATTCAAGGAGCCTTGACTATATGGAATATTTAGTGAATATAGACCAAACGGTTTTCATTACTAATAGACAGGTAACAGATAATATTAGAAAATTATTGAATATAATGACTTACAGCAATCCCACAAAAACAGCACAGTTGGCAATCTTCCTAGATGCTGAGAAAGCATTCGATCGGGCTAAATTGGACATATTTGGTATTAGTATTGGAAAAAAATGGGGATCAGGGGAGATTTTTTAAAATGGATACAATTATGTTACAAACAACCAAAGGCCAAGATAAGAGTTAATGGGACAATTTCGGAATCCTTTGATACAAAAAGGGGTACTAGACAGGGATGCCCCCTATCCCCGCTTCTGTTCGCTCTGAGTTTAGAACCGCTGGCAGAGGCACTTCGCGCACATCAATCAATGTAGAGGGTATAAGAAAAAATTACTCACCTTAGTAATGTTGTTTCTTCTAATGGAGTCTTGCTATATTATGACAATTGCAGTTTGTCCCACCATTAGAACTGCTCCGGAGGTGAAAGAGTTAACTCCATTCCATGAATGGAACTTAGAGCACGAGCTCTAAAGAGAAGCTCTGTCTGTGTAGTTTCAAACCTGAACTGTCAGATCTTTACGAGCAAAAACTCACTAAGGTCTGTGTGGAAGCTGTAACCTACACTAGCCAACTGGCTACCTAAATATTAACACCCATTGCTGGTCCTAACACAAAAGACTCAAGTCAGGGGACCAGAACTAATAGTATAATTTAACAATATGAGAGAAATATAAGGAAAAAGAAAACACCACACCCCCAAACCCCAAGAAGGGGTGAAAACACATAAAAAGGGCATAAAATAGTGCCCACACTAGGCTGCCCACCCCATACCCAAGTAGAAGTTCTGAGAGGGGGAGGACATAATATAGCAAGACTCCATTAGAAGAAACAACATTACTAAGGTGAGTAATTTTTCTTCAAACAACATGAAGTCTTGCTATATTATGACAATTGCAGACTACACAGCAGTACCTCCATGGAGGAGGGACAGAACCTACTTAGGAATAGGCTCTGAAGCACAGCTGTGCTAAACCGAAAGCATCTCCTAGCCTGGACATCCAGGGAGTAATGCTTGGTGAAAGTGTAACCGCTTTCCAAGTAGCAGCTTGACATATCTCCAATATAGGGATGTCTCTGGCAGCAGCTAGAGACGCGGCTGTACCTCTGGCAGAATGAGCCCTCAAGCCAGAGGGGGGATCTCTGCCCAGTTTCTGATAACAAAATGGATACAAGAGACAATCCACCTGGCAATTGATCTCTTAGTGGCAGGTTTCCTTTCCCAACCTCACCATAAGTGAGAAAAGTTGGAGGATTCAACCTGTGACCCTTGGTATGTTCTATATAGTAACTTAGGGCCCTCTTAACGTCCAAACTGTGCAATCTCCTCTCACCAGAAGAGGAATGTTCAGTGAAAAACACTGGAAGGGAGATAGATTGGTTAAGATGGAAATCTGAAACCACCTTAGGCAAAAACTTCCTGTTAGTCCTGAGGACTACCTTATCCCTGTGGAAAGAAATAAAGTCAGTTTCTACTGACAAGGCTTGCAACTCACTTATCACGTCTAGCAGAAGTGATAGCCACTAGGAAAACAGTTTTCCAAGTTAGAATACTTAAGCTCTGCAGAAAACAGAGGTTCAAAAGGGGGTTGCATTAACTGGGCAATGCAAACATTAAGGTACCAGGCAGGGGCCGGATCCCGAAAAGGTGGATTAGTATGAAGTAATCCCTTAAAAAGCTTGGAAAATACAGGGTGAGCGGAAAGAGAGGATGGCTTTCCTGCTGAAACAAAAGCAGAGACTGCTGCCAAATGAACTCTCAGGGCAGCTGGTCTCAGGCCCAAAGAATTAAGATGGACCACGTAGTCTAACACAATGGGCAAATCAGCAGATTCTGGGGAAATATGTTTCCCAGAACACCAAATGGAGAACCTTTTCCACTTAGAATTATAAGTAGCCCTAGTGGAAGGCTTTCTAGAAGTCTTTAGGATTTCAAAAACACCCTGAGAGAGGTGTAGGTCAGCAAATTCTAACTCCTCAAGAGCCAGGCCTTGAAGCTGAGGGATTTGAGGTTCGGATACCAAACTCTCCCCTGGGCACAGGTTAATAGGTTGTGATTCCTGGGGAGACACAGGGGGAGATGGACTGTCAGGGACAGAAGGAGTGGGTACCAGGGCTGCCTGGCCCAATCTGGGGCAATCAGAATCACCCTGCAAGGCTGGGATCTGATTTTTACTAACACCTTGAATAGGAGAGGGAAGGGGGGAAAAGCATAAAGAAACTTCCTTCCCAATCCAGGAGAAGGGCGCCAGGGGACTGAGCCCAACACTGGGAGCCTGCAACAGAACATTGGAAGTTGGTGATTGTCTGGGGCTGCAAAAGATCTATCTGAGGGGTGCCCATCTGGCAAAGACTATCCTAGTACTTGAGGATCCAGAGACCATTCTGATGGCCCTGAGAAATCCTGCTGAGAGCATCTGCTAGGACATTGTCCTTTCCTGGAAGGTGAACTGCTATGAGTGAAGTGTTCAGGGAATAGGCCAGAGACCACAACTTCATTGCCTCAGTGCACAAGGCCGAAGACCGAGTGCCCCCTGCTTGTTGATGTACCACATTGTTGTGGTATTGTCTGTTCTGACTTGTACCACTTTGTTCTGGACAGAAGCAGAAAACGCTTGAAGAGCTAAAAAGACAGCTCTGAGTTCCAGCAAATTGATGTGGGAGAGAGATTCCTGGGGACCACACTCCCTGAGTGGAGAGGTCGCCCATGTGGGCTCCCCACCCCAGGAGGAAGCATCCGTAGTGAGGGTCAAAGTGTGAGAAAGGGAAGAAGGGGACCCCAGTCTTAAATTGCTCTGATCCTGCCACCACTGGAGGGCCTGGATCAAGGTTGGTCACTGGGACCAACTTGGAAGGGGTCTCTTCTCTGAGGCCAATAGGCTCTCAAGTGAAACTGAATGTCCCTCATCTGAAATCTTGCTCCCTGCACTACAGCTGTGGACGAGCCATGTGCCCCAGGAGCTGCAGAAAGTGTCTTGCTGGTCGGAGACCTGCAGATTGAAGGAGGAGGCCAGAGCCACCAAGTTCCTTACCCTTTCTAAGGGAAGAAAAGCTCTGGCCAGATTTGTGTCCAATTCTGCACCTATGAAGGTGAGTACCTGAACTGGTTCCAGAACCGACCTTTTGGTAGATTTAGAGGAAGCCCAGGGAGGTGAGAAGCTGCTGGGTGACTTGCAGGTGAGATTTTACCTGTTCTGGGACTGGCCTACAATGAGCCAGTCGTCCAGATAGGGAAAACAGCAATCCTTGCCTCCTTAAGTGAGCCACTGCTACTGCCAGACATTTTATGAATACCCTTGGGGCAGGTAAGCCGAAGGGCATTGCTCTGAACTGGTAGTGACCTGAGGGCAGTTCGAATCTGAGGTACTTTCGGTGGGAGCTTCTGATTAGGACGTGAAAATAGGCATCCTTGAGGTCCAGGGAAGCTAGCCAGTCCCCTGGCCTTAGAGAGGGTAAAATCATTGCCAGAGTTACCATTCTGAACTTTGGTTTCAAAGATGCTTGTTCAGATATCTGAGGTCTAAAATGGCGCCATTCTCCTGTCTTTTGGGGTAAGGAAGTATCTGGACAGACCCTTGCCCAGGTGTAGGGAGGAACCCTTTCTACCGCTCTGAGAGCTAACAGGGTTGAGACCTCTGCTTCTAGAGTAGAGGTCTCTAAAGAGTTTGCAGGTGGAAAAGACCTGATTCTCATCTTTGGGAACTTTTTGAAGCTGAGAACCAGACCCTGGCTTACTACTTCCAGAACCCACTTGTCTGAAGTTAAAGACACCCAGTTCTGACTGAAGTAAGCCAACCTGCCCCCTACTGGTAAAGGAGAATCGGCCCTGGGCACCCCATCAGGGTGCCTGCTTGGCAGGTGCTTTAGGCTGAGGGGTGGGGGCAGGCCTGCCCACGCTCCGTCTGCCTCTGCCTCTGAAGAACCCCCTCTGAGCATAAGCAGAGGAGGCCTGGGTTTAGTAAAAAGGCCTGTGGAAAGGCCTACCCCTACCCCTACCCCTGGGGGTGTGCCTCTGAGGAGTGGCTTGCCGCTCCTTGGCTTGGGCACTTTTATAGGTAGTCCTATATTCATCCATCTTCTTCATATAATTCTCTGTCTGCTCCCCAAACAGAGAATTTCCCACCACAAGGAAAATCCATAGCCTTAGTTGGGTATCCTGTGACAAGTTAGTACACCTGAGCCAGGCCAACCTACGAAAGCTACAGATGTGGCCATGACTCTAGAGGAAACATCATTAAAATCCACAGCAGCATGAAACTGCACCTTAGAAGCCTCACGCTATCGGCAGCCACCTGCTCCAGCTCACTAGCAAGCTGGCCAGGGCTTGTTTGGCTAAATCCATAACAGTATCCCATCTAGATTTCTGATACCTTGCTACATAACCCATATAATTTGCTTGCCTGAGTCCCAAGGACGCTGCCATGTACTGTTTTTGCCATGGCATCAATCTTCCTGGAATCCTTGTCAGGAGGATGTGAAGCCAGGGAATATTAGTTTATCACAGGCTGCAGCCTGAACTACTAACATGACTGCATTGCTGAGAAAGGAATTCTGTATCAGGACTGACAGTGTGTACCTCCTGTCCATCTTTTATCTACAGGAGGCACAGAATTGAGTTTTAAGATTTTATTGTTTGTTTCCTAAATGACTTATGCAAAGGAACAGACAATCTCCTAGACTCTGGTATAGCCATCATTTCTACAAAATCAGGCTCCTCTTGCTCATCCACAGCTTCCTCCAAGGAAGTTGGAGGGTTTCAGCAACTTTTGTAAAACATAAAATGAGAGGGGACTCAGAAAGCATAGGGGAGATTCTAAAGGTCTGTCTGGGGAGATGTCCGGTTCAATGTGCACACCCAGACCCTCCAAGTCACATTCATACTGTTCATAATCATCCTCCCCCTCCTCTGGTTCATAAAACTCCTCAACATCATATTCCTGAACCGATGGAACCGACCGAACCGACCTTTTACCAGATAGTGGTGGTTCGGATGGAACCGAAGAAAGTGACTGGACAATCTGAATAGCTCTTGCTATCTCTGCAGCAGTTGGAGTAAGAATTTTGGGCTCCAAACCTGCTGACTTTCTTGTTCTCTTTACTGGAACTGGTTCTATCCGAGCCAGCTTTTTGCTTGCCCGAGAAGTCTTTGCTCATCAGAGGGTATCCGTTCGGGTTGGCACCGAACCGGGCTGGCCATCCGTCAGCGGACTTTTGGCCTCCTCGCTCCCTGAGCCTGCCCAATCTCTTTCCAGGGTGGCTGCAGGAAATTCCTACAAATCTGGCAGTCTGAATGGAGGTGGTCAAACCCAAGACAATAAACACATGTGGTGTGTGGGTCAGCCTTGGTAAGACTTCCCCACAGACATCACAGTGTTAAAACCCAGTGGGCCCGGTTTTTCTTTTGGGTTTCTCAGACATAATGCCAGCCTAACCAGAAAAACTTGCCCTTTAAACGGCAGTGCCAGGCAAGACACCCTTATCGGTTCCTAACCGTGTCACGGGTATTGGAAAAAACCGTAATGAAATCCGGTTTTTAGAACCCGATAAGAACTGGGAACCGCGACTCTAAAGTCTCAAGTTTAAAAACTTTAAGTTTTACTCAAGCTGATCGGTTCAAAACCGAACCGATAAAACTTACAAGTTCCACACAGAATTAAAAATGAAATTACTTACGATACCACAGACAGAGCTTGAACCGATCGGTTTTGCGGTTAAATAAAACTATTCTCGTTGAATCGAACCAGAAAACACTGTTTAAACCGAGAAATGAACCGAGCAGTAGGAGAAATCTCCGGAGCGACTGTTCAGTGAGGCGGAGTAAAGAATCTGACAGTTCAGGTTTGAAACTACACAGACAGAGCTTCTCTTTAGAGCTCGTGCTCTAAGTTCCATTCATGGAATGGAGTTAACTCTTTCACCTCCGGAGCAGTTCTAATGGTGGGACAAACTGCAATTGTCATAATATAGCAAGACTTCATGTTGTTTGAACAATAGGAACTAATATATGCAAAACATCACTTTATGCCGACGATACCCTAATATTCATGGACAACCCAGAGAAATCCATACCCCATTTTTTTAAGGGTTCAGAGTGAATAAAGACAAAAGTGAAGTACTACACATAAAAGGAACCCTGAATAATAAAATAAGAGAATTGGTACCATTCAAATGGGTATCAAATAAAATTAAGTATTTAGGCATCTGGGTCCCAAGGAACTTAAGAAACCTATTTTGTGAAAACTATGGTCCCCTATTCAAGCAGATAGCTACAAACTTAAATAGGTGGAACAGCTTGCCCCTTTCTATGTCAAATAGAATAGCTAGTATAAAGATGAATGTCTTGCTACACTGCTTGTTCCTCTTCTCAACGCTTCCTTTAAATATTCCAGCTTCAGAGTGGAAGGGTTTAAAGAAAAAATTATCTCAATTTGTATGGGCCGGGAAAAAAACTCAGAATTAAATGGATAGTTCTCCAAGAAGGGAAGAGAAGGAGGGGATGGGGATTACCGGACCTAAAGAACTATTACACAGCAGCACAACTTCAAATGATCGCTAAAATGATATATCCTAGGCAGAGAGAAGGGCGGCAATTATTGGAAGGAAGAGCGCATCCCCAGGTGCCTTGATGGGTCCTACCGTGGATGATTCTGCAGAAAAATCTGAAGGAAATTGGCAATCGATGGACTAGGCACACATTGACCATCTGGATTTAGGCAAGGCAACAGTGGGAAAACCCTAATAGGATCTGGAAGTACATTCCCCTCAGATACATCCCAGGACTACCAATAGCGATGGTGGGCAGGTGTCTGGGAAGATGGGAATCTTTGGGCCTGAAATATTTAGATAATCTCTTAGACGAAGGAGGGGTTAAATCATTTGATACAATACAAAGGGAATTCAGGATCCCTAAACAGGATTTTTTTTGGTTACCTGCAGTGCAGGAATTTTATATTAAAGGTTCCTGGACTATACACTATTAGGAAAGAACCAGTCACAGAGATTAATATGATCTCTAGGCGAGGAGCACAGCCTGAAACGTAGCACTTAATTTCCAAAGTGTACCAATCCTTACAAGAAGGGAAAGGCTTATCAGCGATTCAGACTATTCAAAACAGATGGGAGGTTGAAGGGGCCCAAAAAATAGCAGATGAAGATGGGGAGGGGTGCATAGAAACACAGCTATGGCCTCCTGGAGAGAATTTAGATGGAAGGTATGTGGGAGGTACTTTATAACACCGGTAGTGTCAAAACATTACAAGAGTTCCTATACAGATAAATACTGGAGGGGATGCGGGGAAAAAGGAACCTTTTACCATATTTTTTGGAATTGCAAGATAGCAACTTTCTTTTGGATACAGATATAAAGTGCCATGCAAAAGATTATGAAATTGGAGGCTCCACTGTCTTTTGTACATTTGATTCTGGGAAGACCTCCTAAGGAATTAAAGAGAGCATCACTTCAATACCTGTTCTATGTATTAAATGTGGCAGCACTCAAAGTGACAACACAAAACTGGTTGACAAATAATAGTTTACTACCGAGCAATGGAAAACAAATGTAATGACAATAAAGACATTAGAAGCAATTGCAGCCAAACTGCGTCTGCAAGAGGATAAACTTTATACTAGATGACTGCCCTTTTTCACATACATGGAGGAGGTAGAGGTGATAGGAGTACTGGACCAGTTGCTGGGCTGAGAGAGGGAAAAAGAGATGGAAAGGTAGAAAACATCCAGAACCTTCTAAGCATAGATACATCCAATTGCTGGATCAGCTTCGAAAAGATTTCATTTATATAAGACGGAAAAGACAGGTATCAAGGGTCTATGGATTTTACAAGAGTCCGATAGGATTTATGTGATGTTTGTAAATGATGAGCGACATGGGTATAGAACTGCATATAGTTAGGGAAAGTTTAGAAGTAGTAGAAAATAACAAAATGAAGACAAGAAAAATAATTTTAATTAATGCAGTACAAGTAAAACTAGAGGAAAAGACAGAGCCTATGTGAAATTACAGATGGAAAGATCAGTTGTGAGTGAAAAGAGAGAGATTGGAATCTGGATTAGGTAATTCTGTATTAGAAATTGATAGATTTATGGAGTATCACATTTTAAAGTAGAAAGAAGTCAGGAAAATAATCCTGTTGGAGAATGGTTTTATATAAAAAGTTCATAGTATGAGTGGGAAAGAAGGTTTTGGAGGTAGGAATAATGATGTAAAAAAGAAAAGAAAATGTTTAAGGGTAATGTCAATTTTACTCTGGTAATGCTCTTAAGCTATAAGGATTTATGTACTGCATGGAACAAGATATAAATCAAAGTGTAAAATGATTGCTTAATAAAAGTTTAAGTTAAAAAAAAAAAAGAAAGCAGATCCTGTCCCTCTGCTATTTCAGGGACCCCCAGCAATCTAACATTAGCCAACCTAGCTCCATTTTCCAGTTTTTCAGGCCGAATCTGCTGCACCCGGTTCTCCTGTAGTACCCCCGCTGTGGTGGCTGTAGTTTTCTCTGCCATGGATTAAGCTTGCTGCAACTTGGAAGCAACAAGGTCCAATTTAATTTCAAGACCATAACCTAGTTGCTGAATGTGACATCTAAGTTCTTAACAGAGATTTCAAGTTCTTTCACGGCCTCTAAAATGTTATTGTTCAGTGATTCCAGTTCTTCCAATCTGCCACCATCCTGTCTGCTATGAGTAGCCCCAGTTTGCCCATTTTTGTGGTCAATGGTTCCCGTGAGGCATTCTGCTTCAGTTTCCCTGTTACAGGTTCTCTGTATTTGGACACCGGATCACTCGCCTAGTTGACGGCACGATAAGGTGCACAGAAATCCAACTTCTGTAACTGCTAAAACTGTCAAAATTAGAGTTTTGTCAGAGTCAGAAGCAGCGCTCGCATGAGGTGCAACTTGCTTCATCAGCTGTTGGCCACAACCCCAGCATCCTGGTTCTCTCCTTACCCAGGAGGTCATGCTCTCTTGTTTTCATCCTTTCCAGGGGTGTGGGGGGTTGGTAATGTTCTCCTGGTTTTCCTTACTTGGGAGGTCATGCTCTCCAGTTTTCCTCCTTACCCAGAAGGTCATCTGTTTCCCTCCTAACCCAGGCAATTATGCACTCCTGTTTCCCTCCTTACTCGGGGTTATGTTCTCCTATTCCCCCCTTCCTTACTGGGGGCAGAGGTCATGCACTCCTGGTTCCATCCTTACCCAGGGGGGCATGATCTCCTGTCTCCCTCCTCACCCAGGGGGTCATGCTCTCCTGTTTCCCTTCTTACCTGGAAGTGGGGTGTCATGCTCTCGTGTTTCCCTCCTTACGCAGGGGGTCATGCTCTCCTATTTCCCTCCTTACTCGGAGTATCATGCTTTCCTGTTCCCTTCCTTACGGGGGAGGGATCCTGTGCTTCTGTTTCCTTCCTTACCCAGGGGGTCATGCTCCCCTGTTCTCCTCCTTACCCAGGAGGTCATGCTCTCCTGTGTCCCACCTTACCTGGAGGGTTTGTGCTTTCCTGTTTGACTTCTTACCCAGGGGATCATGCTCTGCATTTCCCTAGTTACCAAGGGGTCATGCTCTCCTGTTCCTCTCCTTACCTGGGGTGGAGGGGGGTCATGCTCTTGTATTCCCCACCCTACCTGGGGTGGGGAGGTCAAGCTCTCCTGTTACCCTCCTTACCTGGGGCAGGATGGTCATGCTTTCCGTGTCCCTTCTTACACAGGGGGTCATGCTGTCCTGTTACCCTCCTTACCCAGGGCGACGGGGTCATGCTCTCCTGTTTCCCTCCTTAACTGGGGTGATGGGGGGCAAGCTTCCCTGTTTCATGTCTTACCCAGGGAAACATGCCCTCTGGGTTCCCTACTTACCAAGGGAAACATGTTCTTCTGTTTCTCTCCTTATCGGGGTGGGGGGGGACATGCTCTCCTCCTTTCCTGGGAAAGGAAGGGTTACGCTTTCCCGGTTTCCTCCTTACCCAGGGATCATGCACTCCTGTTTCCCTCCTTAACCAGAAGTGATACTCTTCTGTTCCCCTGCTCACCCAGAGGTTTGTGGTCTTTCTTGTTTCTCTCTATATCAGGGGTCATGCTCTCTTTTTTACCTCCTTACTCAGGGGCGGAGGTCATGCTTTCCTGTTTCCCTCCTTAACCAGGGGGTCATGCTCCTCATTTTCCCGCCTTACCCAGGATGTTATGCATTCCTGCTTCCCTCCTTATTGGGGGGTCATGCACTCACATTTCCCTCCTTAATCAGGGAGTCATGTTCTCTTTCAGTCTGTCCACAAAGTTTGACCCCACACCTACTGGGGCAATCCCTACCGGTCCCCAGATACCCACAGCCTGTCTCCTTATATATTATCCCAGACTTAATCCTCAGGGTATAGCTGGCTAACTAAACGAGCAACACGCCAGAACTGTACAATCTTGGAGAAGAGGAGCAGGGACGCAGAGTTCTGGATATCACAATTGGGACAGTAGAGCGCATCATTTGCCCAATTACCACCACTGTCTCCACCCATTTTATATCTCCCACATGTACCAACCCCACCCCACGAGGCTAGCTGCAAGATGAGACACCTTTCTAGCCAGTCACAAGAGGGCAGGGACAGCAGCCTGCTGGTGCAGTGACAGCACTATGGCTTACAATGCCAAACAACCCATGTTCAGGATGGGATCAGACAGTCGGAAGCCAGTCAGGAGATGGAGGATCACGTATCCCAGGGGCTGCTGTCCTTCTTTTGGGAATGGAACTGTGTGCACTACAGCATGATTCATAATCAGGGTCACCTGGTGGGAAACTTACAGATGCGGAAATACTCACAAGGTGGTAGATGTGCGTCACTGCAGAACTAGCATGACCAACGTGGCAGGCTACCCAATACTACAGTGGTCTGGGGAAAAGTAGTGGATAACCAGGAAGTCCATAAGAAAGTAGATGACAGGGTTGGAGGAATGCCATCAGATAGAGTATGGCTCTGAGGCAACAGAGAAAAAGCTACAGAAAAAAAAAAAAAAAAAAAAGAAAACAGCTGGCACCTGACCCAACTACCACACTCCAGCTGACACTTGCTGGTATAGGATAGGACATGTGACCCAACTGCATCTATATCTGTATCCTTGTTTCAGGTAGCAGAATACACAACCCTCATTCAAGGCAGTATTTTCCTGCCTCCATGAATCCATCCCACATGCCACGAAAGGGAAGTCATGTAATGGAAGAATTCCCCTTCCCTCTCCTCCCCTGCCCTCCCCACCCACAAACAAAAACCCCTGCCACCTGAGGAGTAACAATCCTAGTCAGGGACTCAAATTAAGTAATCAGCATGGTAAGGCATGCCAACTGTTAGGCTGCAGGCTTAGGTCTCGCATGGTAAGGCATGTCAACTGTTAGGCCATTGACTTAGGTCTATCATGTTAAGGTATGTCAATTGTTAGGCCATTTACTTACATCTAGCATTTTAAGGCATGCCAACTGTTAGGCCACTGACTCAGATCTAGCATGGTAAGGCATACCAACTGTCAGGCCACTGACTTAGGTCTAGAATGGTAAAGCATGCCAACTGTTAGACAACTGACTTAGATATATCACAGTTAGTCATCATGACAACTGTAAGACCATTCATTGAGGTCTAGCGTGGTAAGGCATGTCAACTGTTAGGCCATTTACTTAGGTCTAGCTTGGTAACACATGCCAAGTGGTAGGCCACTGACTCAGATCTAGCATGGTAAGGCATGCCAACTGCTAGGACATTAGCTTAGGCCTAACATGGCTGAGACAAGCAGAGACAGGCACTACACTATACTGAGGAGTCTCGAGAAGATGAAAGACATGTCTGTACTTTCTCATTTTCAGGTGGATCAGCTACACAAGCCAGTTTAAAGTAGCAGTGTCTGTTAGTCAGCAAAAATTGTCATCATATAACTTTTGGGGAAAATGTATTTCTAATATTCTTAGATTAATGCTCAGTTCATTTTTAGTTTTCTCAGATACTGCTAAAAAGTACAGTTACATAAGAACTTACCGTAACAGTAGATCTTCGAGAGAGGCTCTTGCAGTAGGTAATTACATATAGGACTGACACTGGCCAGCGGCAGGACCCCACAGAAAAATTTCTAGCTAGCAGTCCCTGGTGAGGGACCGCCCCCACGTCAGGTGACCGGTGTCAGACGACGTCGGTTAAAGGGGCGGTCCCGGAAGCCGACCTTCCAGTTCTTTCCGCCCGCAGGCCGGAAGGCCCGGACGAGAGAGAAGCAGATATTTTCCTCAATGGAAAAGGAGCTGAAAAGCCTAGGGGGATGGAGGGCGGGAAGGTATTACCTACTGCAAGAGCCTCTCTCGAAGATCTACTGTTACGGTAAGTTCTTACGTAACTGTATTATCTTACTTTGAGAGGGCTCTTGCAGTAGGTAATTACATATAGGACAGAATCCCAAGCAGTCTGGAACAAAAGAAAGACACAGGGAGGAGGTACTACTCCAAGAAGTAGCAAAGAAAGACCTTGCAAGCCTCAAGAAAGGAGGCCTTGCAAGACTGCTAACCCGAAGCCTGCTCTACGGCGAGAGGCAATGTCCAAACTGTAATGTTTAGTGAAGGTATGGACGGAAGTCCAAGTGGCGGCAGCACAGATGTCTGCCGCAGACACATTCTTGAAACAAGCTGCAGAGGCTGCTATTCCATGAGTGGAGTGACCTCTGACTTGACCCAGTAGGGTCTTGTTGTACTTGTCATAACAGAAAGTGATGCAATGGGCCAACCATTTTGATAGGCATTGCTTAGAAACAGCATTGCTTTTTCTTTTGTGAACAAAAGAGACGAACAACTGATCAGTCTTTCTGAGATCCTTCGTCCTATCGGTGTAGTATCTTAGAATCCTGTGAACATCCATGGTGTGGAGCAAGTATTCTCCTTGGCTGCAGTACTGCGTGAAAAAGGCAGGTAATTCAATAGACTGATTTAAGGTAGATTCCGCTACCACCTTTGGGAGGAACTTAGGATTCGTGCAAAGAGCAACTCGTTCTTTGTGAAAAATCAGATAAGGGATTTTGCATATCAGGGCCTGAAGCTTAGAAATTCTGCGAGCGGAAGTAATGGCCACCAAGAAGAGCGTCTTCCACGATAAAAACTTCAAGTCTGCGGAAGCCGCAGGCTCAAAGGGAGGAAGAGTAAGTTTCTCGAGGACAAGGTTTAAGTCCCAAGGGGGAGCTGGAGTCCGGACAGGGGGCCTGAGATGAAGGACCCCCTCTGAGAAAGGTTTTAGATACCTCCAGTTGGGCAAATGCCTTATCAGTGAAAGGGACATGGTAGGCTGAAATAGCCACCATATGGACTTTCAAAGAGGAGTGACTGAGACACAGGTCGAAAAGATGACGCATGTAATCAAGGAGAATGGTCACAGGACAGGAAAAGGGCTCCACGTTCCTGGACACAGCCCAGATGGAAAATCTTTTCCATTTCATGGCATAGGTGGACCTAGTGGAGGGTTTTCTAGCCTCCACCAGAATCTTGACCACCTTAGGAGAAACGCCAAAGCCAGATTGAGCTAGGTCTGCAGGAGCCATACATGAAGTTGAAGGGACTTGAGTCCCGGACGGACCAGGGTCCCCTGATCCTGGGTCAGCAATCCTGGAGATAAAGGAAGAGGAAGAGGAGGAACCTCTGAGTATTGTTGTAGAAGAGAGAACCAGATTTGCCTGGGCCAGAAAGGAGCGATCAGAATCATTCTCACTCCTTCCAAAGCCAGTTTCTGCAGCACACAAGGGACCAGAGGAATTGGGGGAAAAGCATAGACAAATCTGTCCTTCCAACTTAGAGATAGAGCATCGCTCCAGAAAGCGTCTCGCTCTGGAGCGAGCGAGCAAAAGATTGGAAGCTTTGCGTTTTGGGAGGAGGCAAACAGATCTATCTGAGGAGTCCCCCAAACCTGGAAGATGCTTTTTAGAACTTTTTTGTCCAGTTCCCACTCATGTGGTAGAGCCGACGAGCGACTTAGCCTGTCTGCCAGGACACTGTTGACTCCCGGAACATGGATCGCCGTGAGGTGAAGGTTGTGAAGAGTTGCCCATTCCCAAACCCTCATCGCTTCCCTGCACAGCGGGTAGGACTGAGTCCCTCCCTGCTTGTTGATGTACCACACCACGCACATGTTGTCCGTTTGGACAGCAAGGTGGCCGGGAAGGATAAATTGGTGAAGGGCCTGGAGAGCATACAGCACTGCTCGAAGCTCGAGCACATTGATGTGGAGAACTAACTCTGATTTTGACCATAGGCCCTGGGTTCGGTGAGGACCCAGATGGGCTCCCCAACCTTCGCCTGAAGCGTCCGTGGTCAGAGTCTGATCGGGGGGAGGATGAAAAAAGGGGACCCCCTGGAATAGGTTCTCTTGAACCATCCACCATTGCAAGTCTCTTACCATCGGCGAGGAGATCAGAATCAGATGATCTAGGTTGTCTATTCATTGATCCCACTGAGAGCGGAGAGTCCACTGAGAGATTCTCATGTGGAGGTGCGCGCGCAGAACCGTCGGGATGGCCACCGCCATAAGCCCCAGTAGACAGAACACCGACCTCGCCGGAACCCTCCTGTATTCCGATAGAAGGGAAATCTGGGACTGGAGGGAGGCCCCCCTATCCGGAGGCAGGAAGGCCCTGCACATTGTCGTATTGAGGACTGCCCCAATGAACTGGAGTCTCTGAGAAGGATCCAGGTGAGACTTGGAATGGTTGATGGTGATACCCAGGCCAGTGAAAACCTGCTGGGTGAGGGCGAGGAAATGCAGGAGTTCCTCCCTGGACGGGGCCGCCAGGAGCCAGTCGTCCAGGTAAGGAAAAA
The DNA here is from genome assembly GCA_016271365.2 of Neoceratodus forsteri. Lineage (NCBI taxonomy): Eukaryota > Metazoa > Chordata > Ceratodontiformes > Ceratodontidae > Neoceratodus > Neoceratodus forsteri. Next base: position 316,474,166 of record CM028129.1, read on the forward strand.
CCTGAACTCCCAAAGTACTCAGGTGTGCCGCTACCACCGCCAGGCATTTGGTAAAGACTCGGGGAGCCGAGGAAAGACCAAAAGGGAGTGCCCGGAATTGGTAGTGGTCCCCCTGAAACGCAAACCTGAGGTACTTTCGGTGCGAAGGGCGAATGGGGATGTGCAGGTACGCATCCTGCCTATCCAGTGCACAAAGCCATTGGCCTGGCTGAAGCAGGGGCAAGAGGGTTTGAAGGGAGAGCATACTGAACCTCTTGTATTCCACATATAGGTTCAGGGAGCTGAGATCGAGAATGGGTCTGAGATCTCCCGTCTTCTTTGGTACAAGGAAGAAACGGGAATAGTAACCCGTCCCGTGGAGGTGAGGGGGCGGGCTCTATAGCCTGCTTCACAGGAGGCAGATTTCTTCCTGACCAAAGGAAGATGGTCCCTTGAGTAAGAGGAGTTCAGAGAGGTGGCATGGAGGTTTCATGAAACTCTATGGAGTGCCCTCTATGATCTGAAGCACCCATGAAACTGATGTTATCTTCTCCCAGCCCGGAAGGTGGAGGGAGAATCTCCCTCCTACCGGTTCCTCCGGGGCGTCCGGAGGCAGTGGGAGAGGGAAGGAGTCAGGTGGTGTGAGGCAGCATCACAGCAGGGGCACCCGTTGCTTTTTTGGGCAGCGGGGGCCTGGCAGCTGTGGGGGCCCGACGTTTAGTGGCCCGCCTTCCCTGAGGTTTCACTTGAGGCCGGCTGCGTCTGCGAAAGGGATGGTGCTGTGGGGGATGGGGACGGAACATTGAATCGACAGATTTAAGGGCCATCCCCTTCTCCTGCAAGTCAGTGATGATGTCCTTGACATCACCGCCGAAAAGCACAGAACCCCTGAAAGGTGCTTCTTGAATTGCTGACTGCACCTCCGGGACCAGACCTGACACACGGAGCCATGCATGACGCCGAAGACTTATGACGAACGCAGAGCTCCGTCCTGCGGTGTCCACTGCATCGTAGGTCATCCTCAGAATATGACGACTGGCCGAACGAGCAGAACAGACCAGTTCGGCTAACTCCTGCTTGACTTGGGAGTCAGGCAAGGAGTCAATCTTAGATTCCGCCTGGGTAAGGACAGCCTTCTGGTAATCCCCCATATGTGCTACATAATTTAGGACCCTAATCCCCAGTGTGGAAGAAGCATAGATCCTCCTTCCATACTGATCCAGAAGGCGGGATTCCTTATCCGGGGGAGACGAGCTCAAATGTTTCGGGTGTGCTGACCGGCCGTGAGCGGCGCTAATCACAACCGAGTCTGCACGGGGGTGAGAGTCTAAAAAGTCTACACCCTCCGGAGCCTGGTATAGCCTGTTGGACTTCCGAGGAAGTGGGGCTAAAGCTGACGGTTGTTTCCAAATAGTGGAAACAAGGTGGGCGTGAGGCTCGATCCAGGGTGGCACTAGAGTAGAAGCCATAAGGGCAAGTCCAGATGTTCGGTGAGTTTAACCCATTGAGGATCTGGCTCTAAGGAATGCCACTGATGGACTTCCTGGATCTTCTTGAGCAACTCCGTAAAAGAAGGATCCTCCGGAGGAGACTTCGGAGGAGTCCTCGGCCGGGGCTTGGGCGGAGAGCGCAGCTCGTTGTCTTTCTCAGAACACCCATTGGAGGCCTCCGAGGAGTCCGAGAGAGAAGAAGAGGAAGAGGAAGAATTCCAAGCAGAGTTAGACTCCTGACTTGTCTAGGGGAGAACGGCTTAGGGGATCCCCACGCTGTTCCTGCCTTCTCTGGATCCCATGGGCAGAGCCCGGGAATCCAGAGGTGGAGAGGAGTGTGCCGTCTGGGGCGTACAGGAACCGTGGGTGGCACCATCGCCGTAAGATGGCTCTCGACTTCCTTGGTGAGCTGAGCCTTGGCCTCAGCCCACCAGGAGGCCAGTCTCTCCTGGAGATCCACCGACGGCCTAGGGGGCGATGGAGGAGGAGGAGGAGGATAGTTGTAGGGATGAAATCCGTAAGGAGAGTATCCGTAACCTGGCTGCGGGAATACCGGAGCAGGGTACTGCGGCGTCGGGTACTGCGGCGTTAGTGGAGTCAGCGCCGGGTACTGCGGCGCAGGATACTGTGGACCTGGGAAAACCAGCGTCGGATAGGATGGCGGATACCCAGGCACCGGAGGAGCTGCTGGAGCAGACGGCCCAGCCGGTAACTCCACAGGCGTCTCAACCGTGATAGGCCCGTGGGGTGGAGGGCCCACTGGAAGAGGAATATCCCCCGCCGGCGTCGGAGGGGTCGGTGTCAGAACCAGCGTCGGCGGGGCCGGTGTCGGAGCCGGCGTCGGGGGAGCCAACTTCAGATCCGCTCTGTAGGAAGAGGATGGGACAGTAGCCAGATCCCGAGCTCGTCGGGGACGGAGAGAGAAAAATCACCAGGGTCGGGTAGGGGACCGGGCTCCTGATGGCAGCAAAGGCTGCAGGGAACCTGGTATGACAGACGAAGCAGGGTCTGCCGTGGAGTTCTGAAGCCTGGCGCGACGGGCGGAGAAGCCGACGGTATTTAGGGGTTTAGTTCCGCGACGCCAGAGGAGCCGGGCGTCCACTGGGGGTCCCTTGTCAGAAACGGGCCGAGGATGAGAAGAGGCCCAGTCCAATGGGGACACTGCCGTGCGCCGCCCCGAAGGGTCGGGCGTCTTAGCGGCCTTCTCCCGGCGGACGTCGGAGGAGCAGACGTCCAGCTTATGGGAGGCGCCCACACCAGTAGGCCGCAAGCCTGCAGCGGTACTGGGGGCTGGAGCCTCCTTTTGCCCGGAGGCACCCGGCGGGCTCGAACGCGAACCCGACGGGTGGGCCGACGCCTCCTCAAAGCCTTGGGCTGCGTTCAAGCGTCCCCAGAGGGGCGTTACCCTTACCCGTGACTCCGGCCGGAGTTGCGGAGGAGACCTTCTCCGGTGCCTTTCCTTGTCCAGCTTCTTGTGCCCTTCAGGGAGGTCGCGCCTGCCGAGTTTCTTCAACTCCTTCTCCGCGCAGACATCTTCTTCTTGAGGAGATAGGCGTCGAGACTGCTGGCATTGTCTCGCGGTGGCGCGCATTGAAATGAAGGCAGTGCGGACACTTGTCGACCTCGTGGTCGGGCCTAAACAGAAAAGGCAGGAGGAGTGACCGTCTTGTGAGGCAGTTGGCCGCACCAGTCGCATTCTATTTTTGAAGGGGACAACATATACCGACGCTCACCTGGACGATAGAAAATACAAAATACTGAAACTTTTCAGAAAAAAACGGCGAAGTAACAGGACTGACGATAGAACTTCACAGCATTTTCTACGAGCTAATGACGAGAACGAACTGGAAAAGCGTGAGCGTCCGGGACCGCCTTTATACCGATGTCGCCTGATGCCGCTTCACCTGACATGGGGGCGGTCCGCCAGGACCGCTAGCTAGAAATTCTTCCGTGGGGTACTGCCACCGGCCGGCGTCAGTCTTGTATGTAATTACCTACTGCAAGAGCCCTCTCGAAGTAAGATCAGCTTTTACAGCTAAGTTTGTAATTAATGATGCATGTCATTAAATATGGCTGCCACTCGCAGTTTTAAAAAATCTCTTTTGCTGAGGTTACCCGTTGAATGTACATGCTAAATTCATAATGAGGATACAGCAGGATGCTGTTACCACATGTTTCTGATGGTAAACAGCACAACATAGTACCAAAATGTTTAATGTTTTCATGGACAGCATGGCAGAGGAGTGGGAACTTCTGAAAACTTCAAAATCCCTTATCTTGGTTTAGGGAAAAAAAAAAAAATGCTCCCCCTGGAAACAAAACCACACGAACCGGCGGTGGCTGGGGAAAACTGAAATGTGCAGGTAAGCATCCTGCATATCCAGAGCACAAAGCCACTGGTTCTCCAGCAGGAGAGGGAGAAGGCTTTGGAGGGTCAGCATTCTGAATTTTATTGTACTCGACAAACAGGTTGAGACTGCTCAGGTCGAGAAACATAGAATTCGATGGCAGATAAGGACCGCCTGACCCACCCAGTCTGCCCATTTTCCTATCTAACAGATAAGCTGCAGATCCTAGTTAACCAACAGCTTACTTCCTCCTACCCCCCACTAGGACTGCTTTATGTCTGTCCCATGCATTCTTGAATTCCCTCACTGTTCTTGACTCCACGACCTCCTCAGGGAGGCTGTTCCATCATCCACAACCTTCTCCATGAAAAATACTTCCTCCACATTACCTCTGGGCCGTCCCCTCTATCTTCAAATTGTGCCCCTTGTTCTTGCATCTCTTTTCTGAAAGATGATACCCTCTTGGACTTTGTTAATTCCCTTGAGGTACTTAAAAGTTTCTATCATGTCCCCTCTCTCCCTTCTTTCTTCAAGGGTATACATATTAAGCTCCTTTAGTCTTTCTTCTTATGTCTTCTGGTGCAGAGGCTGCACCATTTTGGTTGCCCTCCTCTGGACAGCCTCCACTCTGTCTATGTCCTTGCGGAGATGGGGTCTCCAGAACTGCACACAGTACTCCAGATGGGGTCTCACCAACTGTCTGTACAGAGTGATAACAACTTCCTGTTTTCTACTATTGATGCCTCTCCCTATGCATCCCAGTATCCACCCAGCCTTTCTTACTGCCTTCTCACATTGCTTGCCCACTTTTAGGTCATCTGCTTTAATTACCCCCAGGTCCCTTTCCATTTTTATGTTTGCTTGCACGCTTGTGCAAGAAACATAGTGCCATCATCCGAGTTTTCGGAGGTGTGTCACCCCCTCTTCCAATTCAGTGTGTTGGCAGGCGCGGCCCCTGTCCGCCAATGCATACTGGAGCTGTCTATGACAAGCTCCAAAATGCAGTGGCGTACAGCTGAAAGGGGGAGCTACGCTTCAGTGAGCAGCGATAAGATATCACCTGCTCAAGCGCAGCTCCCCCTACACACACACACACACACACGCACGCATACTGCGTGCTGCCCCGCCCCACGCACACACTCTACAGCCGACGGGGGGTGCCCAATCCCAGCATGGCAAGTTATCATATAGCCGAAGGGGGTGCCCAATACCCTGTCGGCTCCACTGTCCTCCCCTCCCGAAAGTACTGGGTGCCACGCTGGGAGCCAACTCCAGTGTGGCAACTGATGCTATGGCCGACGGGGTGCCCAATCCCCTTGACTGCACGCCTCCCAGCTGCCTGCACGCTGGGAGCCCACCCCAGCATGGCAACGCCCGCCGCTCTTTAAGAAAAAGCCTGAAAAGCAAAACGATCCTGCAGTCTCCCTGCCCCCCACAACCCGCACCCACCCACTGCGCACCCTGCCTCCCCACACCCCCCACCCCATACTTACCTCCGGAGCTCGGGGCGACGATCTTCGGTGGACCGGGAACACGTCTGCACTCTTCAAAGCCGACCGCGAACTGAGGAAATGCCGGGAAGCTGTATAATGGGATAGATAGGGGTTTTCAACTTTGTTGCATATCTCAGGCATTTTTTGGAATTTTTGCACCAAATTTTCAACATGGGGTTTTTGGGACCCCTCCTCATGAATTCTTGCACTGTCATGGCGTTACTCGGGGATGAAGGGTGATTTGGCCATAGCAAAATCACCTTCAGAACAATTAACGAAATGACACTGCAGTGTTCATAAGGTGGGCTCTCAAAAGACTATTTTGAAATTTGGTGGAAAAATTCCTAAAATGACTGTTTATTTGAAGGCATGCTATGAAGTTCCTACTACGCATGTGTAAGTTTCAAATTTCAATATTTTCACCATTGCCATTTTACCACACCTTCTTATGAGCAGTACAGCTGCCATTTTTCACATCTCACCCAAAACATGCTTCTGCCTATGTAGCGTACAATTTATTTTATTTTATTTAGTTTTTGTTGACCGGGTAAGTGCACTAGACAAATCCTGCCTATTTTCAGGCACGACCCGGGGGAGGGGGATACTGATGAATGCCAGCTGACCTTGAACCAGATTAAGCTGTTGGTGGTGTTTTTAGTGAATGAGGGAAATCTGGCTAGGACACCGGGGAAATTCCCCTACTGGCTGCTGGTCGGCGGCTAGTCTGGGAGTCATCCTGACGTCACGCTGCAGTATGGCAGACGTTGTAGAGCATTGGGAGGAGATGGAAGTTGGAGCGAGTGTGGTCTCTCAGGACAGCATGGCTTTGCAAAATGAGAAGGCTGAGTTTTCTTTGCCTACTATAGAACTGCAAAAACCGATTGTGGAGCTGTCTTCCTTGGATTCCGGCGCTGTTGGTCCAGTAGTGCCTTCGAACGATTTGCCTTGTGGTTCCTTGTCTGTTTCTGAAGTTTTTCTATCGACGACGAGGAAGAGGGACGAACCGTAAGCGTGGTACAAACTGAGCCCCAAGCGGACCTTACTTTCGCGGATATGGTTCCCGGGAAGACGGTTTTCGGGGACGGACCAGGTACTTCCTCTATTGTGCGTCAGCAATTCCGCTTGCATGGAGACAGTCAGGCTGTGGGCTTTCAGGACTGGTCAGAAGAAGTGGCCTTGACGGAGGCAGGCTGGCGGAAATCGGAGTTGGGAGTCTGGACACCGGTTTCTTCTTGGACATCGTCTATGACTTTGCATGCCAATGATAGCCAGGCAATGAGCTCAGGTACTGAAATACAGCATGTTACTGGGTTTCAAACAAGTGCAGGGAAGGGTGGGGAGGGTATCTCGGCTTTCTCTAAGCCTAGTACCTCCACAGCTGTTTTATGTACTAAACCACATCCTACTGACTCTGCTATACAGGAGCATACTCAAAAAACCCCCATGTCTGAACTCTTTAAGAACAAATTGGAACAAGCACCTCGAAGGAATGCCATAAGGATCAGATATAAAGGGTTTACCGATTCATCAGATAGATATTTTGTTTTCAAAACTTTGTTGAAAGGGTCTATGGGTTTCATGGCTAAGGACATATATGCTCTCATTCATATATCTGGGAGGACTCTTTTGATGTTAGTTTTCAGGCTAGTTCTCATATGGAGCGTTTTTGGGAAAAATACTCTGTGTGCAAAAAATACACCCCTATGGTCCCCTTTCTTTGCAGTACCCTTTCTAAACCTCTTATATGTTTGTAACCATAATGTTTAGGAATGAAGGCGTTCATGTTAGTGATATTTATCACTGGCTTCAGTCCAAATGTGACGTTTTAGGACAGCACAGAGGCCCTCCTGGATTGGAGGCATTTGGACAGGAGGCTGGAAGTTTAAAGTGAAACTTTTCCAAGTAATTCGGACATTGTACACTTGCCTAATAGTTTTTTTGGGGAAGGATAGGAGTTTGTTTCTATGCTGGTCAGCCCCGAGCTTGTTATAAATGTGGGGACCGCACTCATATTAGTAGTGTGTGTGATGTTCTAAAATGTCCCTTATGTGGTGGTTTTGGCCACTCTATTGATAAATGTATTAATATTTTTAGATGTAACCTTTGTGATGAGAAAGGACATACGTTTCATCAATGTCCTTGGGCACGACATAATTGCTCAGAAGGTCTTGATCAGGATGGTTTGTTGCGTAAGGCTCAATCAACCAATAAGGGATTTTGTGAACCTACTGCTACTCCTACTACTCCTTCTACTCCTCCTACTATTCCTCCTGCCGTGCCTTCCTCGGCTCCCACAGATTCCCTTGGTGAAGGGTTGGGTCTTTCTGATGGACTTCAGGCTTCAGGTGTAACACCAGGCCCAAAACCTCCACCTGTTAGTAAGCAACCACCTACTTTAATTATGCCTCCACCCTTTGAACTAGTGAAGAATCGACGTCTCACAAGGGCTTCCTTAAAACAAACTCCCTCTACTCCTCTCCCTACTGAGAATTTTTTTTCCCCTTTGCAAGATGATGTCCGGGATTCAGATCTTGAATCTGATGCTTCCCATATTTCAGAGCTTATTACTGATGATGAAGACAGTAAAGCGTCTGAATTGGCCAAAGAAAAAAAAGGAAAAAAAGGCAAAAAACGAAAAGTTAGCCAACAAAAATAGTATTTTAGACCTGCTTTATGTCCACATTAAAACTTGCTACATATAATGTCTGTAGCTTGAAAGCCTTTAAAAAACACCTACCTATTTTTTTGTATTTGAAATCCCTGAAACTGGACATCATCTTTTTGCAAGAAACTAGGGTTTCTTCACTTGGGGAAACTACACAATTGAAAGGTAAATGGACTATGGGGCCCTCCTTTTGGACCTTCGGACCAGATGTAGCTGATGGTCTTGGAATATTGTTTTGTAGTTCTATATTTAAGATTACTAAAGTGGTTGATGTCCACCCGGGTAGAATTTTGATTTTGGATTGTTCCTTTCACTCTTATTGCTTTCGGCTGATTAATATTTATAGTTCCCAATCTAAGACTGGTCGTATTGACTTATTTGATGCAATTAAGCCTTTTCTATTTACTAAAAAGCATATTATTTGGGGGGGTGATTTTAATTGCTTCTTAGATTTAAAATTTACAAACCTTACTGGCAAAAAATTTATTGTGATTCAATGCACTTTTTCACATTGTAAAGGATGCAAATCTTAAGACGCTATAGAAGTATGCATGCACAGGCGGTGAGACCTACCATCGTCATACTTTTGCCACACGTATTGATATGGTCTTTATCTCTCGTTACTTATATCCTGTTGACTGCTCGGTTATACCTACGGAATTTTCAGATCACTTTATTTTACTTTGCACCCTTTTCTTTGACTAATCTACCTCGATATTTCATTCCCTGATCAATCGATGGAGACTTGTTTCCTTTTTGAGTAAACTGGATTATTTTCTAAATTAGAAATTTTTTTGCAGCTAAATACTCTACATTGGATTTTTTTTCTCTCCTTTTGAATGGTGGCTGCAGGTCAAAACAGAAATACGAGCATTATTTCAGGGTTGGGGTAAGGGACAAGTAGTTTCTGATTATCGGAAATATTTACTTCTCAGGAATCAATTCTATAAGTTAATGTCTATGTCGCCCAGGTACCGAGTCGCTTATGCTTCTCAAATCTCTGACCTTAAAGAACAAATGAGAAAATTTCAATATAACAGAGCTTATTCCCTGGATTTAGAATTTCGGTTCGGAACGAAAAAATATCCAGCATCTGATCCCTATCAAGCTTGTAAATTGCGTTTAGCTGACACTTTTATGACGGGATTGTGTGACTCAAATAATACTCTATTTACTACAGATTTAGATATGTTGGCCTTAGTACAGCGTTATTTATTGGATTATTTTTCATGTTCCTTTACATCTGCTTTGGATTCTTTCCCAATACAAAGTTAGGTGTTTTACCTGCGATTCGGACAGTTTGTTACAGCTATTGACAGACCCTATCTCCTCTAGGAAGTTATTGACGTTATTAAACAACTCAATTCAGGATCCTCTCCGGACTTGACGGTATACCATGAATTTTATAAATCTTGTATTCCTTATATGGGATTTTTTCTACCTTTAGTTTATAATTCCTTTTTGTTTTCAGGTGAGCCTTGTAAAGAATTCTCCATTTCTTTGCTGAAGTTTATCTACAAAAAGGGATAGGTCTCTTTAACAAATTGGAGACCTATAAGTTTACTGAATAGTGACTATAAAATTTTAGCTAAAATCTTAAATGTCCGTTTGGAAAGAGTGGCTAGAATTTTAATACACCTACACAAACATGTGCCATTTCACAAAAGGAAAATACAGCACAATCTTTTTCTGATTCGATTTATTTGCCAGTAAGGTTACTTTCAAAACTCTGAAATTGTGGTTGCATTAGATCAAACAAAGGCATTTGATGCGGTTTGTCATTCATATCTTTATTTTATCTTGCGACAATATGGGATTCAAACACGTTTGTGCACTGGATTAGTAAATTATATAATCAGGGTTACCATTCCCATTGTGAATAGCTTCTTTGGTACTGAAGTTCCACTTGATAAAGGGAGTTAGGCAGGGTTGTCCTCTTAGTCCCTTTATATATCTTAACGTATTGGATCCTGTTATTAGACGTATAGTTTTGGAAGACAATATTATTGGTATCTCCCTCTCCCCTCATTGGTGCCCATTAAAATTACGGCTTTTGCAGATGACGCCACTCTATTATTAGCTGATTCTAGGTCCCTTGCAATTAGCACTGGATATTTTATGTTTTTGGACAATTTTCAGGAGCCTCAATAAATGTGCATAAGAGTTTTGTATTACCATTAGGTCCTATCCTTCCTGATCTATCATCTTGTTATAATATTCCTTTATTAACTTCACCTCAGAAGATTTTAGGGATTTGGTTTGGGATGGAGGATATGGCACTTTTTAACTGGGATAAACTGTTATTGAATGGTGAATTGAAAGTAAATAAATGGAAACATTGGCATTTTGGGAAGCAGAAGAGAGTTTTGATTATTAAAAAATTTCTTTTACCACTTTTTATTTATGTTAGTCACCTTTTTCCACCTCCACTTAATTGTGAGACTAGACTGTATAGCATTTTTTTCAAATGCTTTGGGGAAATAGACTCAACCCAGTCAAGAGGGACTTTACCTACCTTAGCAGAAATAAAGGAGGGTTAAATATGATTAATCCTGTAGTTTTTTTCCACTCCATTTTTTTCTTTTCTTCTTTTTCTTATCTTTGGAATGATGTAGGTTTACCATGGTATTTTTGGACACGCTCCATATGGCATAAATATTTTTTTAAATGGTCCCTCTTTCTCCCTAGAGTTTTAGATTCTGATAACCTTCCAACTTATGGTATATCTACCTTTAAAAAACTTTATCAGTGGAAAATCTCCTTGCGCCAACTGCTTTCTTTTAACAGGAAAGCTTTTTATAACTATATTGTGTATGACTTGTTAAAAGTTATTCTGATTTTTCCTGATTGTTCCCCATCTTGTATGCAGCATGCCTTAAATAAATTAACGGATTTTAGAATTCCAGTTAAAATTTGGGATGTGATATGGATGGCCACACATGGAAGGTTGGGAGTCAGGGGGAACTTAAAATATAAACCAATGAGTGATAGGTATTGTCTACGACCTGGTTGTACTAATGTTGAGGAAAGTCAAAAACATTTTTTTTTAGATTGTCCACACAGCCAGGATTTCTGGTCTTTTGCAGCACTATACTGGCACATGCCTCATTTAAGCTGTTTAACTTATTGTACTCTTGTTCTAGGAGAATACTCAGGAGTTTGGGGTACTTATCATAGAAGCACTTTGAATGTGTTTTTTGCTTATTTGCAATTTTTTTTATGGCAAGCACGTTGTCACTTTGTTTTACGACAACAGTATACATCTCATTCTATGATTATTTCTTATATTGAATCAGAGTTGAAAGCACTTAAAACCAGAGATGGACTGAAATTTCCAAGACTTAAAGTTGTTGACTTCTGGAAGAATTTTGTGTTTATTAAGTGAACTGTTTCTTTGTATAACTTCTTTTGATGTTATTTCATTTTGCTTTTATATCTTTCTGATGGCACTGTTTTTTCTGTGATGGTTATGTTATTTTGTTCAATAAAAATTCCCCTACTCTTTTCGATAAGTGCCATGGGATCTTTAACATCCACCTGAACTACCACCAATCCAGGCAGATGGGACCTTGGTTTAACATCTCATCCGAAAGACGGCACCTCAGAAGTGCAGCATCCCTCTCATGCTGCACTACAGTGTCAGTACTGGGATATTAGCCCAGTGCCAGATGTGGGAACTGAACCCACAACCTTCTGATCTCCCGGCCTCAGAGGCGAGTGTGCTACCTACTGAGCCACTGACACTGTTTATTACTACATGATGTTCTTGTACCTTTTGAACCTGTATTTTTAAAACAGGACAACTTTGATAAACAGGGCCTCTTTTGATCCTAAAAGTTATTTTCCTGTCAAAAAATAAGTTTATCTATCTTTGTACAGGGTTGTATAAGCAAGTCCAAACTAAGAAGAAACACACACAAAACAGAGGACTGGAGAGCCAAGAAGATAAAATTACTCACCTTAGTAATGTTGTTTCTTCTAATGGAGTCTTGCTATATTATGACAATTGCAGTTTGTCCCACAATTAGAACTGCTCCGGAGGTGAAAGAGTTAACTTCCATGCCAGGCATGGAACTTAGAGCACGAGCTCGGTTAGAAAAGCTCTGTCTGGAATATTTCAAACTGAAACTGTCAGATCTTTACGAGCAAAACTCACTAAGGTTCTGTGTGGAAGCTGTAACCTACACTAGCCAACTGGCTACATAAATATTAACACATTTTCCTGGACCCAACACCAAGACTCAAGTCAAGGGACCAGAAAATAAGATAAGATAAGATAAAATAAAACACAACACCCAAGAACCCCAAAAAAGAAGGGGTGGAAAACATAAAATGGGCATCAACAAGTGTCAACACTGGACTGCCCACCCCATACCCAAAGTAGAAGTTCTGAGAGGGGCAGGCTGGAGGGGAGGTCATAATATAGCAAGACTCCATTAGAAGAAACAACATTACTAAGGTGAGTAATTTTTTCTTCAAACAACATGAAGTCTTGCTATATTATGACAATTGCAGACTACACAGCAGTACCTCCATGGAGGAGGGACAGAACCTACTTAGGAATAGGCTCTGAAGCGGCTGTGCCAAACGAGCATCCCTCCTGGCCTGGATATCCAGGGGTAATGCTTGGTGAAAGTGTGTACTGTTTTCCAAGTAGCTGCTTGACATATCTCTAAGATAGGGATGTCTCTGGCAGCAGCTAGAGACGCAGCTGTACCTCTGGTAGAGTGAGCCCTCAGGCCTGAAGGGGGAACCTTACCCAGTTTTTGATAGCAAAATTAGATACAAGAGACAATCCACCTGGCAATGGATCTCTTAGTGGCAGGTTTCCCTTTCCCAACCTCACCATAAGTAAGAAATAGTTGGAGGGAATCAAACCTGTGACCCTTGGTACGCTCTATGTAGTAACTTAGGGCCCTTTTAACATCTAAACTGTGCAACCTCCTCTCACCAGAGGAGGAATGGTCAGTGAGGAACACTGGAAGAGAAATAGATTGATTAAGGTGGAAATCTGAAACCACCTTAGGCAAAAACTTCCTGTTAGTCCTGAGGACTACCTTATCCCTGTGAAAGGAAATAAAGTCAGTCTCCACTGACAAAGCTTGTAACTCACTTATGCGCCTGGCAGAAGTGATGGCTACTAGAAACACAGTTTTCCAAGTCAAGTACTTAAGCTCTGCCGAAGACAGAGGTTCAAAGGGGGGTTGCATCAGCTGAGCAATGCAAACATTAAGATCCCAGGCAGGGGCAGGGTCCCTGAATGGTGGATTAGTATGAAGCAATCCCTGAAAAACTTGGAAAATACAGGGTGAGCGGAAAGAGAAGAGGGCTTCCCTGCTGAAATAAAAGCAAAGACAGCTGCCAAATGCACTTTCAGGGTAGCTGGTCTCAGTCCCAAAGAATTAAGATAGACCATATAGTCCAAAACAGTGGGCAAATCAGCAGATTCCGGGGAAATATGCTTCCCAGAACAACAAATGGAAAACCTTTTCCATTTAGAGTTATAAGTAGCCCTAGTGGAAGGCTTCCTAGATGCTTTCAAGATTTCGAGAACACCTTGAGAAAGGTGTAGGTCAGCAAACTCTAACTCCTCAAGAACCAGGCCTTGAGGTTGAGGGATTTGAGATTCGGATACCAAACTCTCCCCTGGGCACAGGTTAAAAGATTGTGGTTCCTGGGGAGACACAGGGGGAGATGGACTGCTAAGGACAGAAGGAGTGGGTACCAGGGCTGCCTGGCCCAGTCCGGAGCAATCAGAATCATCTTGCAGGGCTGAGATCTGATTTTGACTAGCACCTTGAAAAAGAGAGGGAAGGGGGGAAAGGCATAGAGAAACTTCCCTTCCCAATCGAGGAGAAAGGCATCCAGGGGGACTGAGCCCAACACTGGGGGCCTGCAACAAAACAGTGGAAGTTGATGATTGTCTGGGGCTGCAAAAAGATCTATCTGAGGGGTGCCCCATCTGGCAAAAACTATCCCCAGTACTCGGGGATCCAGTGACCATTCATGATGGCCCTGGGAAATCCTGCTGAGAGCATCTGCCAGGACATTGTCCTTCCCTGGGAGGTGAACTGCTATAAGGAAGTGTTCAGGAATAAGCCAGAGACCACAACTTCATTGCCTCAGTGCACAAGGCCGAAGACCGAGTGCCCCTTGTTTGTTGATGTACCACATTGTAGTGGTGTTGTCTGTCCTGACCTGTACCACTTTGTTCTGAACAGATGCAGAAAAAACCTGAAGTGCTAGAAAACAGCTCTGAGTTCCAACAGATTGATGTGGAGCAGAGATTCCTGAGGGACCACAATCCTGGGTGGAGAGGTCGCCCATGTGAGCTCCCATCCCAAAAGGGACGATCTGTAGTAAGGGTCAAGGAGTGAGATAGAGGGATGAAGGAACCCCTTGTCTCAGATTGCTCTGATCTGCCACCACTGAAGGGCCTGGATCAGGGTTCTGAGTTACTGCGATCAACTTGGAAAGGGATCTCTTCTTTGAGACCAAAAGGCTCTCAAATGGAACTGAATGTCCCTCATCTGAAATCTTGCTCCTTGCACTACAGCTGTGGAAGCAGCCATGTGTCCTAGGAGCTGTAGGAAATGCCTTGCTGGTCGAGAGACCTGCAGAGTGAAGAAGGAGGCCAGAGCCACCAGGGTCCTTACCCTTTCTAGGGGAAGGAAGGCGCTGGCCTGCTTTGTGTCCAATTCTGCGCCTATAAAGGTGAGTACCTGGACAGGTTCCAGAACTGACTTTGGAAGATTGAGAAGAAAGCCCAGAGAGGTAAGCAGCTGCTGGGTAACTTGCAGGTGTAATTTGACCTGGTCTGGAGACTGACCCACAATGAGCCAGTCGTCTATGTAGGGAAAGATGGCAATCTTTTGCCTTCTTAAATGAGCAACTGCTACTGCCAGGCATTTTGTGAATACCCTTGGGGCAGAGGTAAGGCCGAAGGGCATTGCTCTGAACTGGTAATGGCCCGAGGGCAGTTCGAATCTGAGGTACTTTCGGTGGGAGCTTCTGATAAGAACATGGAAGTAGGCATCCTTGAGGTCCAGGGAAGCTAGCCAGTCCCCTGGCCTTAGGGAGGGTAAAATCATTCCCAGAGTCACCATTTTGAATTTTGGTTTTAAAAGGTGCTTGTTCAGATATCTTAAGTCCAGGATGAGCCGCCATTCTCCTGTCTTTTTTGGGGTAAGGAAGTACCTGGAGTACAGACCCTTGCCCTGATGTAGGGGAGAAACCCTTTCTACAGCTCTGAGAGCCAGGAGGGTGGAGACTTCTGTTTCCAAAGCAAAAGTCTCTAGAGGATTTGCAGGTGGAAAAGACCTGATTCTCATCTTTGGAAAATTTTTGAAGCTGAGAACCAGACCCCGGCTTACTACTTCCAGGACCCACTTGTCTGATGTTAAAGACTCCCAGTCCTAGACGAAGTAAGCCAGCCTGCCCCCTACAGGTAATGGAGAACCCGCCCTGGGCATCCCATCAGGGTGCCTGTTTGGCAGGGGCTTTAGGCTGAGGGGTGGGAGCAGGCCTGCTTGCACCCCGTCTGCCTCTCCCTCTGAAGAACCCCCTCTGAGCATAAGCCAAAGAGGAAGCCTGGGTTTGGTAAAAAGGACTGTGAAAAGGCCTGCCTCTACCCCTGGGGGGCTGCCTCTGAGGAGTGGCTTGCCGTTCCTTGGCTTGTGCACTCCTATAAGTGGCTCTATATTCATCCATTTTCTTCATATAATTCTCTGTCTGCTCCCCAAACAGAGAATTTCCCACCACAGGAAAATCCATAGCCTTAGCCTGGGTATCCTGTGACAAACTAGTACACCTGAGCCAAGCCAATCTACGAAAAGCCACAGATGTAGCCATGACTCTAGAGGATACATCATTAGAATCCACTGCAGCATGGAATTGCACCTTAGATGCCTCAATACCATTAGCAGCCACCTGCTCCAGCTCCTTGGCAAGCTGGCCAGGGGCCTGTTTGGCTAAAGCCATGACAGTATCCCATCTAGATTTCTGGTATCTTGCCACATAAGCCATATAATTTGCTTGTCTGAGTCCCAAGGACACTGCCATGTATTGTTTTTTAGCCATGGCATCAATCTTCCTGGAGTCCTTGTCAGGAGGATGTGAAGCCAGGGGAATATTAGCCTTATCACAGGCTGCAGCCTGAACTACCCCAACATGGCTGCATTGCTGTGAAAGAAATTCTGTATCAGGACCTGACAAAGTGTACCTCCTGTCCATCTTTTTGTCCACAGGAAGCACAGAATTAGGAGCTTTTAAAATTTTTATTGTTTGTTTATTAAATGATTTATGTAAAGGAAGAGACAATCTCCTGGACTCTGGGATATCCATCATCTCTACAAAGTCAGGCTCCTCTTGCTCATCCACAGCTTCCTCCAATGGAAGCTGGAGGGTTTCAGCAACTTTTTTATAAAACAGAAAATGAGAAGGGGACTCAGAAAGCCTAGGGGGAGATTCTCCTAAAGGTCTGTCTGGGGAGATGTCCGGTTCAACGGGCACATCCAGACTTTCAAAGTCATATTCACACTGTTCATAATTATCCTCCCCCTCCTCTGGTTCATAAAACTCCTCTATATCATATTCTTGAACCGGTGGAACCGGCCGAACCGACCTTTTGCCAGATAGTGGCGGTTCGGACGGAACCGGAGAAAGTGACTGGACAATTTGCATTGCTTTGGTTATCTCTGCAGCAGTTGGAGAAGGAATTTTTGACTCCACACCTGCTGATTTTCTAGTTCTCTTTGCTGGAACTGGCTCCTCTGAGTCAGCTTTACGTTTGCCCGAGGAAGTCTCGCCCTGGTCAGAGGGCACTCCCTCCGGTTCGGTTGGCACCGAACCGGGCTGGCCATCCGGGTCAGCGGACTTTTTGGCCTCTCATTCCCTGAGCCTACCAACTCTCTTATCTAGGGTAGCTGCAGGGAAATTCTTGCAAATCTGGCAGTCTGCATTGAGGTGGTCAAACCCCAGACAATAAACACATGTGGTGTGTGGGTCAGCCTTGGCAAAGGCTTTCCCACAGACACTACAGTGCTGAAACCCAGTGGGCCCGGATTTTCTTTTGGGTTTCTCAGACATAAGAAAAAATTACTCACCTTAGTAATTGCTTTTCTTCTCATGGAGTCTTGCTATATTATAACATTAGCAGTCAGCCACTGCAGCTGAACTGCCCCGGAGAGGAAGGAGTTAACTCCAGAGGATCTGAGTTCTACAGCGCGAGGGCGCTGTGCCCAAAGCTCTATCTGGCAGTTTCAAATGAAACTGTCAGATCTTTACGAAGCTAACATCAAAGAACAGAAAGTCTGTGTGGAAAAAACTACACTAGCCCATGGCTACCTACTAGTAGTAGTAACAACAATATAAACAACAAAGAAACACCCAGAACCATAATAACAAAAATTGATGGTATTATGGGTCGTTTTACCACCCTTGACAAGCACATTATGAACCCCCCCTTCCCCCCAAGACTCAAGTCCAGGAAGGGGGCAATATAAATAACCTAAATGAAAGCAACCAGATCCCTAACCCAAAGGAAAGAGGGTAAAGGGATAACTACAATGGCATGACACAGTGCTTGCACTAATTCCCACCCTACCCAAGTAGAGGTTCTGAGAGGGGCAGGAGGAGGGTGGTAAATATAGCAAGACTCCATGAGAAGAAAAGCAATTACTAAGGTGAGTAATTTTTTCTTCAAACACCATGAAGTCTTGCTATATTATAACATTAGCAGATTACACAGCAGTACCTCCATGGAGGAGGGTCAGAACCTACTTAGGAAATAGGCTCTGAAGCACAGCTGTGCCAAACCGAGCATCTCTCCTGGACTGGACATCAAGGGAATAATGCTTGGTAAAGGTGTGAACTGTCTTCCAGGTAGCAGCTTGACAAATCTCCAGAATGGGAATGTCCCTAGCAGCTGCTAGAGACGCAGCTGTACCCCTGGTGGAGTGGGCCCTCAATCCTGAGGGGGGTACTCTACCTAGTTTCTGATAACAGAATTGGATACAAGAAACAATCCACCTTGCAATTGTTCTCTTAGTGGCAGGTTTTCCTTGCCAACCTCGCCATAGGTAAGAAACAGTTGGAGGATTCAACCTATGACCTCTGGTACGCTCTAAATAGTAGCTTAAGGCTCTTTTGACATCCAAGCTGTGCAGTCTCCTCTCACCTGAGGAAGAATGCTCAGTGAAAAATACTGGGAGAGAGATAGATAGATTCAGGTGGAAATCAGAAACCACCTTAGGCAAAAAGAAAAAATTACTCACCTTAGTAATTGCTTTTCTTCTCATGGAGTCTTGCTATATTATAACAATAGCAGTCAGCCACTGCAGCTGAACTGCCCCGGAGAGGAAGGAGTTAACTCCAGAAGATCTGGAGTTCTACAGCGCGAGGGCGCTGTGCCCAAAGCTCTATCTGGCAGTTTCAAATGAAACTGTCAGATCTTTACGAAGCCAACATCAAAGGACGGAAAAAGTCTGTGTGGAAAAACTACACTAGCCTATGGCTACCTACTAGTAGTAATAACAACAATATAAACAACAAAGAAACACCCAGAACCATAATAACAAAGGTTGATGGTATTATGGTTCGTTTCCTACCCTTGACAAGACATATGAACCCCTTCCCCCAAGACTCAAGTCCAAGAAGGGGGCAATAAAATAACCTAAATGAACATCTAGATCCCTAACCCAAAGGAAACAGGGTTAGGGAAAACTAAAATGGCATGACACAGTGCTTGCACCAATTTGCCACCTCTACCCAAGTAGGAGTTCTGAGAGGGCAGGAGGGAGGGTGGTTATAATATAGCAAGACTCCATGAGAAGAAAAGCAATTACTAAGGTGAGTAATTTTTCTTCAAACACCATGAAGTCTTGCTATATTATAACAATAGCAGATTACACAGCAGTACCTCCATGGAGGAGGGTCAGAACCTACTTAGGAAATAGGCTCTGAAGCACAGCTGTGCCAAACCTGAGCATCTCTCCTGGACTGGACATCCAGGGAATAATGCTTGGTAAAGGTGTGAACCGCCTTCCAGGTAGCAGCTTGACAAATCTCCAGAATAGGAATGTCTCTAGCAGCCGCTAGAGACGCAGCTGTACCCCTGGTGGAGGGCCTCAATCCTGAGGGGGTACTCTACCCAGTTTCTGATAACAAAATTGGATACAAGAGACAATCCACCTTGCAATTGTTCTCTTAGTGGCAGGTTTCCTTTGCCAACCTCGCCATAGGTAAGAAACAGTTGGAGGGATTCGAACCTATGACCTCTGGTGCCCTCTAGATAGTAACTTAATGCCCTTTTGACATCCAAGCTGTGCAGTCTCCTCTCACCTGAGGAAGAATGCTCAGTGAAAAATACTGGGAGGGAGATAGATTGGTTCAGGTGGAAATCAGAAACCACCTTAGGCAAAAACTTTCTATTAGTCCTAAGGACTACCTTATCTCTGTGGAAAGAGATAAAATCTTCTTCCACTGACAGGGCCTGTAACTCACTTATGCGTCTGGCAGAGGTGATAGCTACTAGAAAAACGGTTTTCCAAGTTAAATACTTGAGTTCTGCTGAAGACAGAGGCTCAAAGGGGGGTTGCATTAACTGAGCAATGCAAATATTCAGGTCCCAGGCGGGAGCTGGTTCCCGAAAGGGAGGGTTAGTGTGAAGTAACCCTTTAAAAACTTGGAGAACACAGGGTGAGAAGAAAGGAGGCAGGCTTCCTGCTGACACAAAAGCAGAGACAGCTGCCAGATGAACCTTCAGGGTAGCTGGTCTAAGGCCTAAGAATTCAGATGGACCAAATAGTCCAAAAGAATGGGAAGATCAGCAGATTCTGGGGTAATCTGCCTCTCAGAGCACCAGATGGAAAACCTCTTCCACTTAGAATTATAAGTGGCTCTAGTGGAAGGCTTCCTTGAAGCCTTTTAAATATCCATAACACCTTGAGAAAGGTGTAAATCAGCAATTCTAGCTCCTCAAGAGCCAAGCCTTGAGGTGGAGGGACTTGAGGTCCGATACACACTCTCCCCTGTGCACAGGCCAGTAAGTCGTGAACCTGGGCAGGCTCAGGGCAGGGTGGACTGCCAGGGACAGGAGCAGAGGGTACCAGGGCTGTCTGGCCCAATCTGGGGCAATCAGAATCACTCTGCAAGGTTGAGATCTGATTTTCACTAGTACCCTGAAAAGGAGAGGAAAGGGGGGGAAGGCATACAGGAACTTCCCTTTCCAATCCAACAGAAAGGCATCCAGAGGGACTGAGCCCAGTACTGGAGGCCTGCAGCAAAAAAGAGGAAGTTGGTGGTTGTCTGGGGCCGCGAAAAGATCTATCTGAGGAGTGCCCCAACTGGCAAAGACAGACCCCAGTACTTGTGGATTCAGAGCCCATTCGTGATGGCCCTGAGAAATTCTGCTGAGGGCGTCCGCCAGCACATTGTCCTTCCCTGGGAGATGAACCGCTATCAGGGAGGTGTTCTAGGAATAAGCCAGAGACCACAATCTCATTGCTCGGTGCACAAAGCTGAAGACCGAGTGCCCTTGTTTGTTGATGTACCACATTGTGGATGTGATTGTCTGTCCTGACTTGAACCACTTTGTTCTGGACAGAATCTGAAAAGACCCGAAGAGCTAAAAAGACAGCTCTGAGTTCCAGAAGATTGATGTGGAGCAGAGATTCCTGAGGAGACCACACTCCCTGAGTGGTAAGGTCGCCCAGGTGAGCCCCCCACCCTAACAGGGAGGCATCCGTGGTGAGGGTGAGGGAGGGAGAAATGGGAATGAAGGGAACCCCTTGTTTCAGATTGCTTTGATCCTGCCACCAGTGTAAGGCCAGGATCAGGGTTTGAGTAACTGGGACCAATTTGGTAAGGGGGTCCTTCCTCTGAGACCAATAGGCCCTCAAATGGAACTGAATGTCCCTCATCTGGAATCTTGCTCCCTGCACAACAGCTGTGGAAGCAGCCATGTGCCCGAGGAGTTGCAGAAAATGCCTTGCTGGTCGAGAGACCCGCAGGGTAAAGGAGGATGCTAGGGCGATGAGTCTGTCCACCCTTCCGAGGGAAGAAGGCCCTGGCTAACCTTGTGTTCAATCCCTGCGCCTATGAAAGTTAGGGCCTGAACTGGTTCCAGAACTGACTTTGTAAGTTTAGTAGGAATCCCAGAGAAGTGAGAAGCTGCTGGGTGACTTGCAAGTGGATTTCACCTGACCTGGAGACTGACCCACAATGAGCCAGTCGTCCAGGTAGGGAAACACAGCCACCCCTTGCCTTCTTAAATGAGCCACTACTACAGCGAGACATTTTGTGAATACCCTTGTGCAGAGGTAAGGCTGAAGGGCATTGCCCTGAACTGGTAGTGGCCTGAGGGCAGTTCGAACCTGAGGTACTTTCGTGGGAAGGCCTGATCAGAACATGAAAATAGGCATCCTTGAGGTCCAGGGAAGCTAGCCAGTCCCTGGCCTTAGGGGAAGGCAATATCATTGCCAGAGTTAACATTTTGAACTTTGGTTTCAACAGATGCTTGTTCAAGTATCTTAAATCCAGAATGGGCCGCCATTCTCCTGTCTTTTTGGGGTAAGAAAGTATCTTGAATAAAGCCCCTTGCCCTGATGGCAAGGAGGAACCTTTCCACTGCTTTGCAGACCAGAAGAGAAGAAACCCTCTGCTTCCAAAGCAAGGGTTCTGAAGGATTTGCAGGTGAAATGCCTGGCTCTCATCTTTGGGAAATATTTGAAGCTGAGAACAGACCCTGGCCTATTACCTCCAGAACCCATCTGTCCGAAGTTAGGGACAGCCAGCTCTGGCTGAAATAGGCCAACCTGCCCCCACTGGTACAGGAGAATCGGCCCTGGGCACCCCATCAGGGTGCCTGCTTAGCAGCAGCCTTAGGCTGAGGGGAGGGAGACGGCCCTACTTGCGCCACGCCTACCCCTGCCTCTGAAGAAACCTTCTAAGTAGACAGCAGAGGAGGCTTGAAATTGGTAAAAGGCCTGGAAAAGGGTCTGCCTCTCATTCTGGGAGCATGCCTTGTGGCATGGCATGCTTCTCCTTAGCTTGGGCACTTTTGTAGGTAGTTCTGTATTCATCCATCTTTTCATAATTTTCTGTTTGCTCCCCAAACAGAGAATTTCCCACTCAGGAAAATCCATAGCCTTTGACTGAGTATCTTAGGACAGATTAGTGCATCTGAGCCATGCCAACCTACGGAAAGCTACAGAAGTGGCTATGACCCTGGAGGAAACATCATTAACATCAACAGCAGTATGAAATTGAACTTTAGAGGCTTCAATGCCATCAGCAGCCACCTGTTCCAACTCACTAGCCAGCTGGCCATGGGCCTGCTTGGCTAACTGCAATACTGTGTCCCACCTAGATTTCTGATATCTAGCCACATAAGCCATATAATTTGCCTGCCTGAGTCCCAAAGAAGCTGCCATATACTGTTTCTTCGCCATGGCATCAATCTTCCTAGAATCCTTGTCAGGAGAATGTGAGGCCAGAGGAATATTAGCCTTGTCACAGGATGCAGCTTGTACCACACCTACATGACTACACTGCTCAATAAGGAAGTCTGTATCCGAGCCTGACAAAGTATACCTTCTGTCCATTTTTTTATCTACAGGAGGGACAGAATGAGGATTTTTTAAAATCTTTGTTGTTTGCTTCCTAAATGACTTATGCAAAGGAATAGACAACCTCCTAGACTTGGAATATCCATCATTTCCACATAATCAGGCTCCTCTTGCTCATCCACAGCCTCCTCTAAAGGAAGCTGGAGGTTTCTGCAACCTTTTGTAAAAATAAAGAAAGAAGGGACTCAGACAGAGTAGGGGAGATTCTAAAGGTCTGTCTGGAGAAATGCCCGGTTCAATGGGCACGTCCAGACCCTCCCAGCCACACATATATTGATCAAATTCCTCCTCCCCCTCCTGTGGTTCATAAAAATCCTCAACTTCAAAATCCTGAACCACTGGGACTGAACGAACCAACCTTTACCAACTGTTGGTGGTTCTACAGATCCCTGAGACAGTGACTGGACAATCTGAATGGCTTTAGCTATCTCTGCAGCAGTTGGAGACACAATTCTGGACTCCAAACCTCCTGATTTCTTTGTCTTTTTACTTGGGACTGGTTCCTCTGAACCAGTCTTCCTTTGCCCGAGGAAGTCTCGCCCTGGTCAGAGGCACTCCTCTGGTCCAGTGGGTACTGAACCGGCTGGCCATCCGGGTCAGCGGATTTTTGGCCTCTCGCCCCTGAGCCGGCCCAATCTCTTCTCCAGGGTGGCTGCAGGAAATTTTTACACCTGGCAGTCTGACAGGAGGTGGTCAGCCCCCAGACAATAGACCATTGGTGTGTGTGTCAGCCTTGGCAAAGGCGCCCCACAGACATCACAGTGTTGAAACCCAGTGGGCCCGGTTTTTCTTTGGGTTTCTCAGACATAATGCCAGCCTAACCAAAAACTTGCCCTTTGATGGCAGTGCCAGGCAAGACACCTTATCGGTTCCTAACCGTGTCAATCGGGTATTTGAAAAAAGTAATAATTTCGCTTTTTTAGAACCGATAAGAACCGGAACCGCACTCTAAAACCCACAGTACAGTTTTAAAAGGCAGAAAAAACCAAGCGATCGGTTCAAAACCGAACCGATAATTAATTTTCCACACAGACTTGAATTTTTGCACTTACGGTTACCAGATAGAGCTTTAGAACCGAAATGCGGTAAAAATAATGACTTTTGCAGGTTCAAATGAACCGAAAACTACTCTCTTGAACCGAGAATGAACCGAGCTGAAGGAGCTGATCTCCGGAGCGACTGTTCAGTGAAGCGGAGTAAAGAATCTGACAGTTTCATTTGAAACTGCCAGATAGAGCTTTGGGCACAGCGCCCTCGCGATGTAGAACTCCAGATCTTCTGGAGTTAACTCCTTCCTCTCCGGGGCAGTTCAGCTGCAGTGGCTGACTGCTATTGTTATAATATAGCAAGACTTCATGGTGTTTGAACTTTCTATTAGTCCTAAGGACTACCTTATCTCTGTGGAAAGAGATAAAATCTTCTTCCACTGACAGGGCCTGTAACTCACTTATGCGTCTGGCAGAGGTGATAGCTACTAGGAAAACGGTTTTCCAAGTTAAATACTTGAGCTCTGCTGAAGACAGAGGCTCAAAGGGGGGTTGCATTAACTGAGCAATGCAAATATTCAGGTCCCAGGCGGGAGCTGGTTCCCGAAAAGGAGGGTTAGTATGAAGTAACCCTTTAAAAACTTGGAGAACACAGGGTGAGAAGAAAGGGTAGGCTTCCTGCTGACACAAAAGCAGAGACAGCTGCCAGATGAACCTTCAGGGTAGCTGGTCTAAGGCCTAGGGAATTCAGATGGACCAAATATTCCAGAAGAATGGGAAGATCAGCAGATTCTGGGATAATCTGCTCTCAGAGCACCAGATGGAAAACCTCTTCCACTTAGAATTATAAGTGGCTCTAGTGGAAGGCTTCCTAGAAGCCTTTAAATATCCATGACACCTTGAGAAAGGTGTAAGTCAGATCTAGCTCCTCAAGAGCCAAGCCTTGAGGTGGAGGGATTTGAGGTCCCGATACACACACTCCCCTGTGCACAGGCCAGTAAGTCGTGGACTCTGGGTAGGCTCAGGGCAGGGTGGACTGCCAAGGACAGAAGCAGAGGGTACCAGGGCTGTCTGGCCCAATCTGGGGCAATCAGAATCACTCTGCAAGGTTGAGATCTGATTTTACTAGTACCCTGAAAAGAAGAGGAAGGGAGGAAAGGCATACAGGAACTTCCTTTCCAGTCCAACAGAAAGGCGCCCAGAGGGACTGAGCCCAGTACTGGAGGCCTGCAACAGAAAAGAGGAAGTTGATGGTTGTCTGGCACTGCGAAAAGATCTATCTGAGGAGTGCTCCATCTGGCAAAGACGGACCCCAGCACTTGTGATTCAGAGCCCATTCGTGATGGCCCTGAAATTCTGCTGAGGGGCGTCCGCCAGGACATTGTCCTTCCTGGGAGGTGAACCGCTATCAGGGAGGTGTTCTAGGAGTAGGCCAGAGACCACAACTTCATTGCTCTGGTGCACAAGGCTGAAGACCGAGTGCCCCTTGCTTGTTGATGTACCACATTGTGGTGGTATTGTCTGTCCTGACTTGAACCACTTTGTTCTGGACAGAATCTGAAAACACCAAGAGCTAAAAAGACAGCTCTGAGTTCCAACAGATTGATGTGGAGCAGAGATTCCTGAGAGACCACACCCTGGGTGGCAAGATCGCCTAGGTGAGCCCCCACCTAACAGGGAGGCATCCGTGGTGAGGGTGAGGGAGTGAGAAATGGAATGAAGGAACCCGTCTTAAATTGCTCTGGACCTGCCGCCAGTGGAGGGCTAGGATCAGAGTTTGAGTAATTGGAACCAGCTTGGTAAGGGGCCTTCCTTTGAGACCAATAGGCCTCAAATGGAACTGAATGTCCCTCATCTGGAATCTTGCCTGCACGACAGCTGTGGAAGCAGCCATGTGCCCAAGGAGTTGCAGAAAATGCCTTGCTGGTCGAGAGACCCGCAGGGTAAAGGAGGATGCCAGGGCGATGAGTCTGTCCACCCTTTCCGAGGGAAGAAAAGCCCTGGCTAACCTTGTGTTCAATTCTGCGCCTATGAAAGTTAGGACCTGAACCGGTTCCAGAACTGACTTTGGTAAGTTTAGCAGGAATCCCAGGGAAGTGAGAAGCTGCTGGGTGACTTGCAAATGGGTTTTACCTGACCTGAGACTGACCCACAATGAGCCAGTCATCCAGGTAGGGAAACACAGCAACCCCTTGCCTTCTTAAGTGAGCCAATACTACAGCGAGACATTTGTGAATACCCTTGATGCAGAGGTCAGGCCGAGGGCATTGCCCTGAACTGGTAGTGGCCTGAGGGCAGTTCGAACCGAGGTACTTTCGGTGAGAAGGCCTGATCAGAACATGAAAATAGGATCCTTGAGGTCCAGGGAAGCTAGCCAGTCCCTGGCTCTTAGGGAAGGCAATATCATTGCCAGAGTCAACATTTTGAACTTTGGTTTCAAAAGATGCTTGTTCAGGTACCTTAAATCTAGAATGGGCCTCCATTCTCCTGTCTTTTGGTAAGAAAGTATCTTGAATAAAGCCCCTGCCCTGATGGCAAGGAGGAACCCTTTCCACTGCTTTGCAGTCCAGAAGAGAAGAAACTCTGCTTCCAAAGCAAGGGCTTCTGAAGGATTTGTAGGTGGAAAATGTCTGGCTCTCATCTTTGAAAGTGTTTGAAGCTGAGAATAGACCCTGGCCTATTACCTCCAGAACCCATCTGTCCAGAGGTTAGGGACAGCCAGTTCCGGCTGAAATAGGCCAACCTGCCCCCACTGGTACAGGAGACTGGCCCTGGGCACCCCATCAGGGTGCCTGCTTAGCAGCAGCCTTAGGCTGAGGGGAGGGGACGGTCTACTTGTCCCCTCGTCTACCCCTGCCTCTGAAGAAACCCTTCATGGTGACAGCAGAGGAGGCTTGAAATTGGTAAAAGGCCTGAAAAGGCCTGCCCTTACCTCTGGGAGCATGCCTTTGTGGCATGGCATGCTTCTCCTTAGCCTGGGCACTTTGTAGGTAGTTCTGTATTCATCCATCTTTTCATATATTTCTGTTTGTTCCCCAAACAGAGAATTTCCCACTACAGGAAAATCCATAGCCTTTGACTGGGTATCTTGGGACAGATTAGTGCATCTGAGCCATGCCAACCTACGGAAAGCTACAGAAGTGGCCATGACCCTAGAGGAAACATCATTAACATCAACAGCAGTATGAAATTGAACTTTAGAGGCTTCAATGCCATCAGCAGCCACCTGTTCCAACTCACTAGCCAGCTGGCCATGGGCCTGCTTGGCTAACTGCAATACTGTGTCCCACCTAGATTTCTGATATCTAGCCACATAAGCCATATAATTTGCCTGCCTGAGTCCCAAAAGAAGCTGCCATATATGTTTCTTCGCCATGGCATCAATCTTCCTGGAATCCTTATCAGAGGATGTGAGGCCAGAGGAATATTAGCCTTGTCACAGGCTGCAGCTTGTACCACACCTACATGACTACACTGTTCAGTAAGGAAGTCTGTATCCGAGCCTGACAAAGTATACCTTCTGTCCATTTTTATCTACAGGAGGGACAGAATGAGGATTTTTTAAAATCTTTGTTGTTTGCTTCCTAAATGACTTATGCAAAGGAATAGACAACCTCCTAGACTCTGGAATATCCATCATTTCCACATAATCAGGCTCCTCTTGCTCATCCACAGCCTCCTCTAAAGGAAGCTGGAAGAAGGGGACTCAGACAGAATAGGAGGAGATTCTAAAGGTCTGTCTGGAGAAATGTCCGGATCAATGGGCACGTCCAGACCCCCCCAGCCACACATATATTGATCAAATTCCTCCTCCCCCTCCTGTGGTTCATAAAATCCTCAACTTCAAAATCCTGAACCACTGGGACTGAAATGAACCAACCTTTACCAACTGTTGGTGGTCTCTCAGATCCCTGAGACAGTGACTGGACAATCTGAATGGCTTTAGCTATCTCTGCAGCAGTTGGAGACACAATTTTGGACCCCAAACCTACTGATTTCCTTGTCTTTACTCGGGACTGGTTCCTCTGAACAGCCTTCCTTTGCCGAGGAAGTCTCGCCTCTGGTCAGAGGCACTCTCTGGTCCAGTGGGTACTGGACCGGCTGGCCATCCGGCTCAGCGGACTTTTTGGCCTCGCCCCTGAGCCGCCCAATTCTTTTCCAGGGTGGCTGCAGGGAAATTTTACACACCTGGCAGTCTGACAGGAGGTGGTCAGCCCTCAGACAATAAACACAGTGTAGTGGGTCAGCCTTGGCAAAGGCCTCCCCACAGACACTCACAGTGTTGAAACCCAGTGGGCCCGGTTTTTCTTTTTGGGTTTTCAGACATAATGCCAGCCTAACCAAAACTTGCTCTTTGATGGCAGTGCTAGGTAAGACACCCTTATCGGTTCCTAACCGTGTCACGGGTATTTGAAAAACGCTATAATTCTGTTTTTAGAACCGATAAGAACCGGGAACCGCACTCTAAAACCCACTGTACACTTTTCAAATGTAGAAATAATAAACCGATCGGTTCAAACCGAACCGATAATTAATTTTCCACACAGACTTAAAATTTAGTACTTACGGTTACCAGATAGAGCTTTAAAACCAAATGCGTAAAATAATGACTTTTGCCGTTCAAATGAACCGAAAAATACTCACTTGAACCGAGAATGAACCGAGCTGAAGGAGCTGATCTCCGAGCGACTGTTCAGTGAAGCGAGTAAGAATCTGACAGTTTCATTTGAAACTGCCAGATAGAGCTTTGGGCACAGCGCCCTTGCGCTGTAGAACTCCAGATCCTCTGGAGTTAACTCCTTCCTCTCCGGGGCAGTTCAGCTGCAGTGGCTGACTGCTAATGTTATAATTAAGCAATAAGGCATGATAGTGTGGTATATCATGCGATATCGTCACGCCGGGTGGTTGGGCACGCAGGTCCAGAGGTCGAAAAGGCCCAACCGTCTCGAGAAGTGACGTATATTCACCATATACTACACCCTGGAGTGCCTTATTGCTATTATGAACTGCCCAAAAAGTTTTATTGGTAATAAATAAAAAAAATATTTTAATACCTTAGAAAGTGCAGTTTTGGGGGTGTTGGAGGTGTATGTTTTAAGAAAATAGTTCCTGAGGGCTCAGGACAGCAGGTGGTGCTGTTGTAAGGAGGTGCAGCTGTTAACTGTGTGTGGTTCTGCTAGGAGTACTCCCGAATGTACTATGTTTAATTGGGTTCTGCTGGTCTGGGACTTGACTCATGTTGCTGGCTGGCGTGAGACCAGGTAAAGCATGAGTAGAAATCGTCTTTTTTTTTTTTTTAAATCTAATCTTTGGAAGCATAATCGAATGGGAAAATGCAGGCTGCTACTTCCGTTTGCGTGCCAATCACTCCGGAGAAACAGTAAGTCACGTGCAGTTGTTTTTTTTGAAGAGGAGAGTAAGTTAACAGGTGAAAGGGTTAAATGCTTCCAATACTCCTGAGGAAAAAAACACTGTGTGTCATTTTTGGCGTCGTGTGGTCATTGACAGTCGTTAGCCGATTTCGATCGTTATGGTAGTGCTGTGTCACTTGAGTGGACAGAGCCGGTAGTTGCGCCGTTATCAGCGGTAGTTTTTTTTTTTTTTGTACTCAGGCAATTTCTGTGAGGATTTGATGTGGCTTTGTTTTTGGGTTAAGGTGACTGTCTCGAGGTCTGACTCATGGAAGACCACAGCAGGTGTCGTCCTTGGGTTTTGTGTAGCGAAGCGAGAGTGATGGGGTACATTGCAGTCGGAGGAGTTCCTTGGCAGTGAGGAGGCTGGTTGCCGGAGGTTTTCTGAAGCCATGATGATGTAGCCCGATATCATCACGGCTTCGAAACCCTCTCGGCCAATCAGCTTCCTCCATTTACGATCGGTAGTTCATAATATAGCAAGACTTCATGGTGTTTGAATGCCAGCCTAACCAAAAACTTGCCCTTTTTCCGGCAGTGCCAGGCAAGACACCCTTATCGGTTCCTAACCGTGTCACGGGTCATGGAAAAAACCATAATGAAATCCGGTTTTTTTAGAACCGATAAGAACTGGGAACTGCACTCTAAAGAGCTTTTAAATGCTTCAGAATAAAGTTTTAAAACAACCTGATCGGTTCAAACTGAACCGATTAAACATTTACAAGTTCCACACAGAAATAAACCTGTCTATTACTTACAATACCACAGACAGAGCTTGAACCGATCGGTTTGCGGTTAAAATAATAATAATCGCGGTTGAATTTAACCGAGAAAAACTCTTTTAAACCGAGAAATGAACCGAGCAGCAGGAGGAATCTCCGGAGCGACTGTTCAGTGAGGCGGAGTAAAGAATCTGACAGTTTCAGTTTGAAATGTTCCAGACAGAGCTTTTCTAACCAAGCTCGTGCTCTAAGTTCCATGCCTGGAAGTTAACTCTTTCACCTCCGGAGCAGTTCTAATGGTGGGACAAACTGCAATTGTCATAATATAGCAAGACTTCATGTTGTTTGAACAGGTATTTGCAGAACGGTACCACAAAATATACATCATAACCATTCTGGGCTCATTCGGAAGCGATATGAGGCTCATCCCTGGATGCGCCGCGCATCTTTGGACTTACATAAGCCGTCGGGGGCATGGCCATATTCAAAGGCCAACGATGCATCACGCAACCCCGACTGCGCCGCCGTGCAGAATATTGTGATATGCTTATTCAAATGAGGGGTTCCTCATGCATATGCCACGCATCACAATATTCATACTCCCCCTGACAAAGACATGGCCAGTTGTGCCGGCGCAAAGATACGTTTTCTAACCCATACTTTAACAATGCGCGAGGGAGGATGGTTCCCTGCACACAGTCTATAGTCATGTACAAGGCCCCCCCTGCCCCAATCTGTGTGACAATAAAATAACCTTATCCCCTTTTCCATAGCGCAGTCTCCCCCCTCCCAAGCCCAGACATGTGCGAAACCAAAAGAATAACACCATCCCCGCCCCAGCCCCAAACACAGTTATAAAACACAAACATCCCTGATCCCTTTTTTCCACATAGTGTAGTGGCCCCCTCCCAAGCCCCGATCACCATTAAACAAAAATACACCAGATCCCATTATTCATAGTGTACATATGAACATACGAATCTGTGAGCAACAGGCCTTATGGTCTATCAAGTTAGTCTGCTTGAATGTTAGTCTGCTTGAATGAACAGCTAGCACCCTTGCAGCTGCCCCACCTCCTCTCCCCCCCTTACCTTTAACCCCCCCACACACCCGGTCCCAGGCCCTTTTAAAACTGCCCACTGTGCTACAGGACACCACCGCCTCAGTTAGAGTGTTCCATTTCTCCACCACCCTCTCTGTGAAAAAAATGCCTCATCTCTCTCTCCGATATCTTCCACCCTCCAACCCGAGACCATGCCCTCTGGTGTTCCTTCCTCTCCTCAGCTTAAATATCCCTTCTGTGTCCATTTTGTGAATCCCCTTAAAGTCCTAATCGAATCCCCCGATCTCTCCTCTCCTCTGGGGTGTACACATTCAACTCAGTCAGCCTGTCCTCATAGGTTTTGCCCTCCAGCCCCTGGATCATCTTAGTTTCCCTACACTGCACCCCCTCCAGCAATCTGATAGTCTTCTTCAAAAAGGGATGCCAGAACTGCACGCAGTACTCCAAAATGTGGCCCGACCAGTGACCTGTATAGCAGCAGGATCACATCCTTATTTCTGGATGAGAGTCCTCTTGCAATACACCCCAGCATCTTATTGGCCTTAGCGGACACCATCCAGCATTGAGCTGAGCTGTTCACGTTATCAGTGATGATTACCCCCTAGATCCTTCTCCTTCTCTGTGATATCTATCTGAACCCCTCCAACAGGTAGCTCCTCCCTGGGTTCCTTGCTCCGAAGTGCAAAACCTTGCACTTCTTTGCACTGAAGCGCAAATGCCACTTTTCCAACCACTCCTCCAGTTTGATTAGTTCCTCCAGTAGCCCCTGCCACCCCTCTATGTCGTCCACCACTGCCTCCATCTTGGTATCATCTGCAAAATAGAAATTTGAATACCCGTAAATTTTCTTTCACCGACGGCTGGTCTCCGGGCTTCCCCACAATGGCGCAGTCGGTGTGCGAAATCAATGTACGGGACACATTAAGAAAATCACACTGACACTGTTCATGAGCAGAGGTCTTAAAATGGTTATGTTGGAAATTTGGTGAAAAAATTCCAAAAAATGACTGTTTTACGAGCGTGCGTTGCGCAGTTCCTACGCATGCTCGTAAGTTTGCAAAATTTCAACATTTTCACCCAATTTTACACCTTTATGAGCAGTACAGCTGTCATTTTCACATCTTGCCCAAAGCGTGTTTCCATAC
Organism: Neoceratodus forsteri; assembly: GCA_016271365.2. Taxonomy (NCBI): domain Eukaryota; kingdom Metazoa; phylum Chordata; order Ceratodontiformes; family Ceratodontidae; genus Neoceratodus; species Neoceratodus forsteri. Next base: position 316,506,095 of record CM028129.1, read on the forward strand.
ATATGGCGCTGATGGCACAGTCGGTGCTCTGAGAAATCAATGTCTGGGACACATTAAGAAATCACACTGACACTGTTCATGAGCAGAGGTCTTAAAATGGCTATGTTGAAAATTTGGTGAAAAAATTCCTAAAAATGACTGTTTACGAGCGTGCATTGCACAGTTCCTATGCATGCTCGTAAGTTTGCGAATTTAATATTTTCACTCCAGATTTTCAACATTGCCATTTTATTACACTTCCTTATGAACAGTACAGCTGCCATTTTTCATATGTCGCCCAAAATGTGTTTTCGCACATGTAGCGCACAATGGTGCTGTTGGTGTGCGAAAGCAATGTTTGGGACAGATTAAGAAAATACAGGTTACTCACCTGTAACAGGAGTTCTAGGAATGGTATATGTTGTTCATCCACACTCTCTGGCAGGTATCCTTGCCGCTTTAATTCTTGCCAGAAGGTCTTCAAGCTGACTCCTCCCACCCACCCGGGTGGTAAAACTCTCGGCTCCGCCCCATGACGCCAGATCTGGCCTGCTGGAAGCTCAGGTTGTGCGTCGAAGCCGGGGAGGTCGAATGGGTCATGTGGATGAACAACATATACATAGAAACATAGAATTTGACGGCAGATAAGGACCGCTAGGCCCATCTAGTCTGCCCATTTCCCTACCTACAGGATAGGCTGCAGATCCTAGTTAACCAACAGCCTATTTCTTCCTACCCCCCACAAGAATTGCCTTATGTCTGTCCCATGCATTCTTGAATTCTCCCACAGTTTTAGACCCCACAACCTCCTCAGGAAGGCTGTTCCATGCATCCACTACCCTCTCTGTGAAATAATACTTCCTCACATTGCCCCTGAACCGCCCTCCTTCTATCTTTAAACTGTGTCCCCTTGTTCTTGCAAGTCTCTTTTTTCTGAAAGATGCTACCCTCTTGGACTTTGTTGATTCCACTGAGGTACTTAAAAGTTTCTATCATGTCCCCCCTCTCCCTTCTTTCCTCAAGGGTATACATATTAAGCTCCTTTAGTCTCTCCTCATACGGCTTCTCTTGCAGACCCTGCACCATTTAGTTGCCCTCCTCTGGACTGCCTCTATCCTGTCTATGTCCTTGCGGAGATGGGGTCACCAGAACTGGACACAGTACTCCAGATGGGGTCTCACCAACTGTCTGTACAGAGGATAACAACTTCCTGTTTTCTGCTGATGATGCCTCTCCTATACATCCCAGTATACCCCAGCCCTCCCTACTGCCTTCCATTTGCTTGCTAACCTTAAGGTCATCTGATATGATTACTCCCAGGTCCCTTTCCTTTTTGTTGTTGTTGTTACTACCTCCCCACCCATTGTGTATTCTTCCCTGGGTTCTTGTTTCCAGGTGCATTATTTGCACTTCTTTGCATTGAATCCTAGCTGCCATACTTCTGACCATTCCTCCAACCTTGCCAAGTCCTTTTCATCCTTTCCACGCCTCCTTGTGTATCAACTCTGTTGCAGATCTTTGTGTCATCTGCAAAAGGCATACTTTTCCTTCCAGTCCTCTGCAATGTCACTGATGAAGACATTAAAAGGACTGGACCCAATCTGAACCCTGCGGTACCCACTAGTAACCCCCTTTCTTCAGAGTGGACTCCATTTACAATTACCTTCTGTGTCCTGTTGTCCAGCCAATGTTTTACCCAGGCTATCACCCTGGGTCCCACTCCCAGGCTGGTTAATTTGACTATTAATCTTTGTGTGGGACTGTGTCAAATGCCTTACAAAATCTAGGTAGGCCATGTCCACAGCCCCTCCCTGGTCTACTACTTGGTCACCCAGTTAAAGAAATCTATTAGATTCGTCTGACATGACCTTCCGCTGTGAATCCATGCTGCCTTGGGTCCTGTGCTCCACTGGCCTCTAGGTACTGACTATTCTTTCCTTCAGAAGTGACTCCATCACTTTCCCTACCACAGAGGTCAGACTGACAGGTCTGTAGTTTCCTGCCTCTGTCTTGGACCCACTTTTGTGAAGGGGAATCACATCCGCCTTCCTCCAATCCTCGGGTACCACACCATCCTCCCATGATTTATTAAAAAGAGTAGCCAGTGGTTTCACTAGTTCCTCCCTTAATTCTTTTAGAATTCTAGGGTGAATTCCAATATACCATTCCTAGAACTCCTGTTACAGGTGAGTAACCTGTATTTCTAGGGACATGGATATGTTGTTCATCCACACTCTCTGGCAGACTCCTAGCAGTTCTCTGGGAGGAGGGAGGCAAGGCGCACACCCCCAATACTTACTTGGGAAAGAGAGATTGGAGAACTGAGGCCCCAAAATCAGCATCCCGGCGTGACTCGAGGTCGATGTGGTAGTGGGTAATCAAGGTATGTGCTAACTTCCAGGAAGCAGCCCTGCAGTGATGTTCCGGATAGGGACTTTCAAGCAGCTACCAATGCAGTGTATGGCAGGTAGAATGAGCCTTATCCTCTGGGAGGCTCCATGCCCGCCAACCTGTAGCAGAGCTCTATGCAGGAGGTGATCCACCTGCCTATCGTCCGCTTTGCTGTAGGTCTGCCAGGTGCGGTTTCAGCATAGGTGACAAACAGCTGGCGAACCTCTCCCCGAACTTCAGCCGTCCGCTCCTTATAATAAGCGGGCGCTCGTCTAGGGTCCAAAGTATGGAGCATATACTCGGCCTCCGAGGTGTGATTGGGGTAGAACACCGGCAGAATCAACACCTAGTTAAGAAGAAACTCCGACACCACCTTCGGAAGGAATTTCGGGTGGGGGCGCAGGACAACCTTGTCCCTGCAGAAGACCAGGTAGGGAGGCTCGATGGAAAGCGCCTGGAGCTCTCCCATCCTTCTGGCTGACGTGATAGCCACCAAGAAGGCGGCTTTCCACGACAGGTGTGAAAGATCACACCTGTGCATTGGTTCGAATGGCTTGCCCATGAGCTTAGCCAATACCAGCAGTAGATCCCACGGAGGTGGAGGTTCTCGCACCGGAGGGGAAATGTGGTCAAGGCCTTTGAAGAAGCGCACGACCACCTTCTCCTGTGCCACCGACTGCTTGCTGGCCCGTGCCCGGTAAGCAGAGATGGCTGCCAGGTGCACCTTAAGGGTCGTCGACCGGAGTACTTGCTGAGAAAGGGACCACAGGCAGTCCAGAATGCTTGCCAAGGGCAGTTGGAAGGGTCCAAGCTCTTCCTGACACCAAATGGAAACCTCTTCCATTTGAAGGCATAGCATTTCCTGGTCGACTCTATGGGACGCCTCAACGACGTTGAGGACCTCCACAGAAAGACCCAGAGCCTGGAACTTTAGCCGCCAGGAACCAGGCCGTCAGGTGCAGGGATTGAAGGTCCGGGTGGAATACCTTCCCTGATTGACTGAGATCAGGTCCGGTGGGCTGGAAGCCGCCCAGAGCCTGGAGCTGAGGCTGAGGAGATCTGGATACCAGAACTGGCGGGGCCAGTCTGGTGCTACCAGAATCACCTGCGCCTTGTCCCTCCTCGCCTTGAGAAGCACCTTGTGGATCAAGGAAGATGGGGGAAAGGCGTAGAAGAGGCCCGGGGTCCACGGCATCGAGAAGACATCCCCCTGCAGTGAGCCCTGCTGATGGGGATGGGCATGGAACAGACTCAGCTTCGAATTCTCCCTGGAGGCAAACAGGTCCACCTGAGGCGTGCCCCAGTGGGAGAAGAGATCTTGTACTACCTCCGGCAGGAGAGACCACTCGTGAGACGCAGCCCCTATCCGGCTTAGGGCATCGGCCAGGGTGTTGGAGGCTCCTGCCACGTGAATGGCTAGGAGATCCACCTCCAGGCTGCGTACTAGGGACCAAATGCGGAGAGCTTCCTTGTATAACAGCAAGGAGCGCGTCCCACCCTGGCGGTTCAGATAGTACATGGTTGTGGTGTTGTCCGTCTGGACCTGAACCACTTGACCCCGTAAAAACTGAGTGAAGGTGGTGAGAGCTAGACGGACCACTCAGAGCTCCAGCAGGCTGATGTGGCATCGGGACTCCCGAGGGGACCAGAGGCCGCACGCTCGGTGTTCCCCTAGATGGGCACCCCAACCCATCACAGATGCGTCGGTCGGTCGAGAGATCGTCGGTTTGAGGCGGACGAACGGGATACCCTCCTGCAGATGTGCTGGAATGATCCACCATTGGAGAATGTTCCACATCTCCTGGGTCACTGTCATGGGCCAGTCCAACGGATCGCGGCGTTGCGACCATTGGCTGGCTAGTCCCCACTGAAGGGGACGCATGTACCAATGGGCCCAACAGACCACGCTGGTGCAGACCGCCATGAGGCCCAGGAGGCGCAGGAAGTCCCGGGCAGGGCACAATTGTCCAACCAGAAATGATTGGACAAAGGAGGAAAGAACCTCGGCAATGTCTGCCGGGAGCCGTGCTCTGGCTCGCAGAGAGTCGAGCTCTGCCCCGATGAACAGAATCACCTGCTTTGGCATGAGTTCCGACTTGGCCTCGTTGATGAGGAGGCCAACCTGAGAGCAAACCTGGAGGGCCAGATCTCTGGAACGCTCCGCCTCCGGTCTGGAGGGGGCTGCTATCAGCCAATCGTCCAGGTAAGGGTACACCCAGACCCCGCAGCACCACAGGAATGCTGTCACCACTGCCATGCATTTGGTGAAGACTCTGGGAGCTAAGGAGAGGCCGAAGAGCATGGCCCGGAACTCGTATAGGGATCCCTCCACTCTGAAGCGGAGGAACCTCTGATGGGACGGACGGATTGGGACATGAAAGAACACATCCTGGAGGTCCAGGGAGCAGAACCACATGCCTCATTCCAGGGATGGGATTATCTGAGCCAGAGTGACCATCCTGAAGGTCCGAGACCTTAGGAACTTGTTCAGGTCGTGCAGGTCGAGAATGGGGCACCAGCCCCCCGTCCGTTTTGGGACCAGGAAGTACCTGGACACAAACCCTGGGTCTGAAGAAGGATCCGCCACCTTCCTGATTACCTCTTTCTTGAGGAGCAGGGCAATATCGGCCCAGCGGGCCGACAGCGAGGCTGCTGACCCCGTGGCCCCCCGAGGGACGACGGCTGGAAAAGGCAGAACCTGCTCGAACTCCAGAGGCAGGTCTTTTCCTACCACCTCCAACATCCAGCGGTCCGTGGTGATAGCGGACCAGGCGGAAAGGAAGTGGCGGAGCCGTCCCCCCATGGGAGGAAGCCAGGGGGGGAGTGACGAGGTTGGGGGCGACACCTCTCAACCCGTCACTGGGCAGGCTTGGAGGAAGAACCGGCCGAGGGACCTTCCGGGCCTTTACCTCCTTGCTTCCTGTTGGAGGAAGCCATAGGCTTGGGTTTGGGGCACCAAGCGCGAGCCTGCTGGCCCTGTTGCTGGTGCTGCTGGTCTAGTCGAGGAGCAGGGACCGAGGGACGAAAGGACTTCTGCTGCTGACGGCGGCCTTGTCCCTCTGGGCGGAGGTGACCGAGTCCAGAGTGGCATTGGACTTCTCGATCCGCTGGAGGTGTCCCTCCACTCCAGGGCCGAAGAGGTCAGTCCCCAAGAAGAGGACGTCCGCCAACTTGCGCTCGGTATCCGCCGTGAAGGTGGATATCCTCAGCCATGCCCTGCGTCGCATGGACACTGCAGCCGCAACTGACCTGGCACAGGAATCACCTATGTCCAGAGCAGTCTGGAGCTGCTGCTTCACCACCTCCCTACCCTGATCCCACACCTGGCAGACCGTGGTCTGCAGGTCAGGCGGGAGATGAGGAACGACCTCATCCAGGGAGCCCATGAGGGCGTGGGAGAAGTGTGCCATCAGCACGGCCGAGCTGGCCTGCTGGAGGCCGAGGGAGGATGCAGCGTACACATTGCGCCCAGCAAAGTCCAGCTTTTTGGACTCCTTGTCGGGGGGGCTTGTCCACATCCTGAGTGTTACCAGAACGCCGGAAAACGCTGTCGGTGACTAACCCCTCAGCAGAGGGGTGTTCCCAGAAACCGGGCAAAGAGCCGGTAGGGACCGCATACTTCCTGGCCATCCTGGCCGAGGGCACAGGACAGGAAGCAGGCCGCCAGAGCTCCAAGGCTGGGCCGACAATGGCCTCAGCCACGGAAAGGCCTCCGTGGAGAATCCCATGGTCCAGAATCTCCGCAGGGGATACTGGCCTGTTTGGACACGGGCTCGAGCTGCATCCCGTGGACTCCGAGATGAGTCAAGCAGACCCAAGAAGGACGATGGCTATCGCCCACTGACTGGCCCCGTGACTCCAGATCGCACTGCCTGGAGAACAGGGAGGAATCGCCCTCGATTCCAAGAGTCTGCGAAGAGCTGCTTTTGGCCCTGAGCCACCCTCCACCTGCCGAGGACAGTCGGGAGTGAGGGTGACCGACAACCTGTGGGCAGGCCATGACCGACTGAGAATTCTTGGTCAGTGCCTGACTTTGGTTGTGGGACGCGAGGTTCCACAACAACCAGGACCAGCTGGTTTCGTTAGCAACCGCCCTGGGCGGGCAACTCGATTGAACGAGTGGTTCTTGAGCCATTCAGGCGACAGCCACTTGATGGCCGGGCTGGCTTAGGCTCGGATAACAGCAACTGCTGCCACATAAGATCCTCGTAGCGCCGGCGCAACTTGCGCCGTAGCCTCTCCTCACCCGAGGAGGAGGACGAGGAAGAACGGTGTCACCGCTTACTTCGGTAACGAGACCAAGACCGCCCATGTCGGCAGGAACGGCTGGACCGAGAAGAGGTCTGAGACCAAGACCGAGACCCTCGGGGGGACCGAGGGTGGGTCTGGGAAGGGGCGGGATACCTGCCTTCCTCGCTCGAACTTTAACCGGGCCTGCGGTCCCGAGGGAGCAGGCAGATCCTCGGTATCCACCGGGGGAGCCGGTGAAGTAGGGTTGTCGGCTTCTCCAGTCGACAGCCCGTCTAACGGATCGAGAAAAATCTCGACTTCATCGACGGGTGTCTCGGCAGACTGGCCTGACGGGGGCACCGTGAAGCCAGCGGCCTCAGCCGCAACCTCGACTGAAGTCGACGGTCAGCTGCCCGGGGAGGGGGACCTCTCCCGCTCCCATGAATGCCAACGATGGAACTTACCTTTCGATTCCCTTTTCTTGGACCGAGAAGAATGTCCCGAGGGCCCCTCTCCTTTCATGGAAAGGGACTGGCAAAGCTCCTTGAACGAACCTGTACACGAGGAGCTCAGAGAGAGTGGGATAAATGCTGCGGCCAAGGAGGAAGAAGATGCGGCCTGAGCCGCCTCCTCCTCGAGGGCGATCATCTGCTCGAACTGCTCAGTCGAGCCAGCCGCCGTGGACACTGCCCAACGAGCCTCTTTGGATTTAACTGGCGGAAAACGTTTCCCGGGGCGCCCAAGCTTCAAACGGGCAGCACGATCCTCCAGAACATTGGCCGAGAAAGAATGGCACAACTTGCAAGCCTGCAGGTCGTGATCTAGGCCTAAGCAGTAGACGCACATGGAGTGCAGATCTGTCCTGGACATTTTCTGCCCGCAAGGGCACCTCCGAAAGCCGGGAACCGATTTCTCCATCGCAGTCACGAAGGAAGATGAAGACCGAAGTTTAGAAAACTTCAAAATCAATTTCGGACGAACCGAAGAATTAGGATCCAGTCTAAAACGCAGACCGCTAAGGAGAGAACCTGAGCTTCCAAGTGGTAAGGAAGATCTGGCGTCATGGGGCGGAGCCGAGAGTTTTACCACCCGGGAGGGTGGGAGGAGCCAGCCTGAAGACCTTCCGGCAAGAATTAAAGCGGCAAGGATACCTGCCAGACAGTGTGGATGAACAACATATCCATGTCCCTAGAAATCACAGTTACACTGTTCATGAGCAGAGGTCTTAAAATGGCTATGTTGAAAATTTGGTGACAAAAGGCCATAAAATGACTGTGTTACGAGTGAGCATTGCGCAGTTTCCATGCACCCTCGTAAGTTCATGACTTTGTAATATTTTCAGTCTAGATTTTCACCAGTGGTATTTTTCCACACTTCCTTATGAACAGTACAGCTGTCATTTTTCACAACATGGCCGAAGTGTGTTTTCACACTTTCAGTGCAGAGATGCGTGGTCACTGTGGGAAATCATTGTTTGGCACAGATAAAGAAAATCACAGTGACACTGTTCATGATCGGAGGCACCAAAATGCCTGAGTTGACAATCTGCTGTAAAAAATCCCCAACCTAATTATATTACGGGTGTGCGTTGCACAGTTTCTATGTACGCTTGTCACTTCACCATTTTTTTTAATATTTTTTACTGTAGATTTGCAACATTGCCATTTTTTTACACCTCCCATGGACAGTACAGTTGTCATTTTTTCATCCTGTTCGAATGTTTTGCACCTGTGGTGCTAATGCCATAGTCGCGCATAAGCAGCCGCCAACAAACTGATATTCTCCCTGTTCATGAGGTGGGGTCACAAAAGACATGTTGAAAAATTTGGAGGAAAATACCAAAGAATGCCTGAGGTATTAGGGTTTCCAACCATAACGCCCAACCCTGTAGAGAATGACAGGCATCAGGGGTGTGACTTGGGATTCTTGCCTGTAACGCTTATACCATTCCACACCCTGCAGCCAGTGAAAGGCATTGAGGTATGCCTTGGACTCTTTGGCCCCAAAGTTCACCCCATTCTCCTATATCACACCCATCTCACCGTATTTCCTAATGGAATGGTGCGACTAAGGCCAAAGACCCAAGGAACACCGTGACACTTGTCAGTGTCTGCAGGGTGTGGTGAAATGGCTTGGCCGTTATGCCTGACAACCCAAAGGCACACCCCAATGCCTGTCACTTCGAGGGTGGTGGTGGTGGCTTTTAGTTCAATATCACTGCCATTCCTATTACGCAGCTCTGTAACTTCTACACTACCACTGCCAATGCCAGCAAGCAAACATTCGGCATTGACAAATGCTTGTTACTGTTGTCAGTATCTCACCCCCCCCCATTGTGTACTCTTCCAAGGGTTTTTGTTTCCCAGGTGCATTACCTTACACTTCTTTGCTTTGAATCTGAGCTGCCATACATCTGACCATTCCTCCAACCTTGCCAAGTCCCTTCTCATCCTTTTCACTCCATGTTGTATATCAACCCTGTTGCAGATCTTTGTGTCGTCTGCAAAGCTACATAATTTTCCTTCCAGTTCCTCTGCAATGTCACTTATAAAGACATTAAAAAGGACCAGTCCCAGTACTGAACCCTGCGGTACCCCGCTAGTAACCCTCCTTTCTTCACTGTGGACTCCATTTACTACTACCCTTTACGTCCTGTTGTCCAGCCAATTTTTTACCCAGGCTAACACCTTGGGACCCACACAAAGGCTGGATAACTTGTGCATTAATCTTTTGTGTGGGACTGTACCAAATGCCTTGCTAAAATCTAGGTAGGCCATGTCCACAGCCCCTTCCTGGTCTACTACTTTGGTCACCCAGTCAAAGAAATCTATTAGATTCGTCTGACATGACCTTCCCATTGTGAATCCATGCTGCCTTGAGTCCTGTGCCCCACTGGCTCTAGGTACTCAACAATTTTTCCTTCAGAAGTGATTCCATCATTTTCCACCACTGAGGTCAAACTAACTGGTCTGTAGTTTCCTGCCTCTGTCCTGCCCCCACTTTGTGAAGAGGAATCACATCCGACCTCCTCCAGTCCTCAGGTACTACCCCATCCTCCCATGATTTGTTAAAGAGAGTAGTCATGGTGTCACTAGTTCTACCTTTAGTTCTTTAGAATTCTTGGGTGAATCCCATCAGGCCCCATTGCTTTGACCACCTTTAATTTTATTAGTTCTTTCAGAACCCTTTCTTCTGTAAATGGACTGGTACTGACCCCCGTCTTCAGAGAGTTTCTCTTGTATGGCTTAGGTACCTCCCCCTCCTCTTCCTTTGTGAATACTGAGCAGACATATTCGTTCAGTATCCCTATTTTTTCACTGTCACCCTCTACCCACATTCCCTTCCCTTTATTAAGCCTCTGTATCCCTCCTTTGGTCTTTCTTGTCTCTAATATACCTATAAAGGTCTTATCCCCTTCAACAGAGCTGGCTATCCTTCCCTCGGTTTGGGCCTTTGCTATTCTGACTGCCTTCCCAGCCTCTTTCGGTTTTAACTGAAAAAGTTCTCTGTCCTGCTCCTTCTGTGTTTCCTTATATTTCCTGAATTCTATCCTTTTCTCCTTAACCTTCCCTGCCACCTCTTTTGAGAACCATAGCGTTTTTTTCCTTCGTTGTGTTTTGTTGATTTGCTTTACACAAAGGCTCGTTGCCTCTGTGATGGCTGTTTTGATTACGCCCCATTGTTGTTCCACCCCTCCTTCTTGCCTGTTTGCTAGTGCTTTTCTGAGGCACTCTCTCATTTTCCCAAAGTCAGCCCTCCTAAAGTCTAATACTCTTGCTTTTGTATGGCTTGATTGTATGGCAGTGTTTATCGTGAACCACAGTTTGGTGGTCGCTTGTTCCCAGATGGCTACCCACTTCTAAATCTGAGATTCTTTCCCTGTCCCCATTTGAGAGTACCAGGTCTAAGACTGCTCCCTCCTGAGTGGGTTCCAATACTAGCTGTCTGAGGCATGCCCCTTGTAGGGCATCAAGATGACCCTGCTCTTGGATGTGCCTCCAGCAAAGGTGCTCCAGTTAACATCTGGCATATTCAGGTCCCCCATCAACAATATCTCCCCTTTTGCTGCCATTCTAAGGATGTCTCCTATCATTTCCTTGTCCATTCCCTTCCCCTGAGATGAGGGTCTGTAAACAGCCCCCATGCGGATTGTGGTGCCATCTCCAGGGTGACCCAGAGTGCCTCATCTGCTTTCTGTGTACTCTTTAGTTCTGTTGCTTTGATCCCTTCCTTTACATAGAGAGCTACTCCTCCTCCTCCTCCTCTTTTACCCTCCCTGTCCCTCCTGTAGATTGAGTATCCTGGTATGTTGACACCCCAGTCATGGTTCTCTGTGTACCATGTTTCTGTGACTGCCGCAATATCCAGGCAACCCTCTTCCATCAAGGCCACTAGTTCAGGGAGCTTGTTACACAGATTACAGACATTGGTACTCATCACCCTCCACTTTTTGATGGCCTTACCCCTTTTAGTCCCATTCCTGTCCTTACTGCCTTTGCCTTTTTTTACATTTACCTCTGTACTGCTTCCTAATGACTTCTATACCTTGGTATTTACCTCACTAATTATCGTGTTTTGTGGGGGGAGGCTGGGATTTCCCTGCTCCTTTTCAGTGCCTCCCCCCTTGGCTAGTTTAAAGGCCACAACGAAGCATTTAAACCTTCATCTAGGATCCTGTTCACCTTGACAGATGCAGACCATCGCGCCAGTATAGGTCTGCATCCCTCAGTGGCTCCCAGTCCCCAATGAAGCCAAAACCATGAGCTCCACACCAGTTTTCAACCATTCATTGAATTCCTGGGTGAGGTACCCTATATCACCCTTTGCCATAGACAGGCAGCCGAGAAGGTTACCATGCGCCACTTGTCTAAGGCCTCCCAACTCTACAAACCCTCTTGCACCTGCTCTGATCCCATTCCTAGCCAGGTCATTTGTCCCTAGGTGGACAATGACATCCAGCTCCTCCCTCATGCAGCAGCTCCCACAATCCTGAGGATTCGCCCTGTCCCTCCAGCCGTGAGGCGCCAGGCAGGCACCTTCACCTTCCTCTCCCTCCTCCCATTTCTACCCCTCTATGATTGAGTCCCCTACCAGGAGTTGTTTCCTTCCTGTGGGGTCCCATGCCACCCTCCTGTGGGTCTCCTTGTGAAGGTTCCCAGCATCCTCCTTGGTCACCACTGCAGGTGCCCAACAGAGGAACCACTATCCACCAGAACAGCGTATGAATTGTGGAGAGGTACAGCTGGAGGGATGCAACTCTGTTCCATCACCTTCTCCTGAGCCCACCCTGGTCCAGCCTCCTCTTTCTTGGCAACCTCTGAGGTAGTGGCATTGGCCCTGGTGGTCCCTGGGTGGGGGAGGAGGTTTCACGAATCCTAACCAGGTCAGCCTGGAGATGAGCAACCTCCTCCCTCAGACCAGAGAGGTGCCTGCAAATAGGGCAGCATCGCAGCCTCCAGAATGTCTCCTGGAACACTGCTGCCCCATAGCCATTGCACTGCACCATTCCTATCATGTCTTATTTTGTGTCCCCTTTCTTGCTTCTCTGTATGCTTACTCTCTCCTCTCCTTACAACTCTCACCCTTCCTGTTGTGGGACAGCAACTTCCTATATTCTTCAGTAGTCTCCTTCTTCCTTGCTCAGTGTCAGAGCACCAGCAGCTGGGGGGAGAGCGAGCTACTTTTTTCCCATAGGGTTGACAAAACCAATGTTTCTCTATGATCCTTCCCTTCCTACTGCCAAACAGGAAGCTTCTGTTGTCAGTCAAATCCAGTGGCTATAAAAGTAGAACAGGCTTAGGGTGGGTGGGATGGAGGGCAATTAGTAAGAAAAAAGACTAGCAACAGGAAGTTGTAATTTGAGTCACCTGCTTTTATATTATCTAAGCCACACCCCCAATTAAGCTCTCTCTCCTCCTACTGATTTAGCAAAATAAGTTGATACAGTACCCTTCCCAGCACAGAACACACACTGACTTTTTCCTTTTTAACCCTAAATAAGACCCCTTTTACGTCTAACAAAGTATCTGTCTGCTTAATCTCAACAGACACTGAGTCCTGCTGAGATAGAAGTGTTAAATTAGTAAGAAAATGGTAGCTTTTTTTAGTTAGCTGCTTTCAACTCTACAAGCAAGGCTAGCAACAGGAAGTTGTAATTTGAGTCACCTGCTTTTATATTGTCTAAGCCATACCCCTAATTAAACTCTCTCTACTCCTACTGATTTAGCAAAGTAAGTTGATACAGTACCCTTCCCAGCACAGAACACACACTGGCTTTCTTTCTTTTCTTTTTTTTTTTTTAACCTTAAATAAGGCCCTGCCCACACTACCCTCTGTAAAGTTACAGAGTGCCCAAATTATTACCGTTAACGTTTGTACTTTACACTGTAACGTTATGAAGGTAAAGAGCAATCCTGCTGTTGTAACCACATATGAGGTGTGGTTTCAACAACGGTTATGAAACCGTTCACTCTCGGTAACGTTAGCTGAGTGTAGTGTGTACGTGTGCACCGGTCCGCCAGTGCGAGCTGCATTAGGATCGGGTGCTGGTAATGGTCACCCAGCTCCCGAAGTGTGACCGGCAGCGCCGGTCCCGTAACGGACACCATGGCAGTGTGGACACACTGCACCGCTCCCCGGTTGTAACAGTTTCTATCCATTACTGGGTCTGAGCAGTGCAGTGTGGACGGGGCCTAAGACTCCTACATCTAATAAAGTATCTGTCTGCTTAATCTCAACAGACATTGAGTCCTGCTGAGACAGAAGTGTTAAATTAGTAAGAAAATGATAGCTTCTTTTAGTTAGCTGCTTTCTGCTCTACAAGCAAGGCTAGCAACAGCTGGGCTCTGAACTGTACAGAACTGTATAATGCACTGTACAGCTAAGAACAGGTCTTATGTCGCCTGACTTTTTTGGAACCTGGAAGAAGTGGGACTAGAACCCCCTTCCCCTTTGCCGGAGAACGCTTTCTATAGCCTCCTTGAGCAAGAGAGGGTTGATTTTTTCTCTGACGAGAAGAGCCTGGTCTCAAGAGTAGGATGACCAGATTGGTGAAGAGTCTGGTGGAAGCTCCAGAAACTCTATGGTGCACCTGGAGGACACCAGCTGCAGGACCCATGCATTGGAGGTAATGCCCTGCCACTCCTGCACATGATGGGCGAACCTCACCCCCACTGGCTCCTCGCGCTGAGGCTGATGAGGGGGTAGGGCGAGGGAGTCAGGAGGTGGCAGGATGGTCAGGGGGAGGGCCCCCTGTATGTCTCTGATTCTTGGAGGCAGGAGGGGTGGTGGAACTCGTGGAGTTACGCCTGCCCTGGTGATGAGCTGGGGCTTGCTTCCTCTGCCTCCAGGCCTTTTTCCGAAAGGGCTGCTGCTGTTGTTGCGCAGCTGATCGGTACATGGACCGCACTGATCTCAGGGCCTGACCTTTATCCCGGAGATCGGTGATGATGACTTTGGTGTCACCACCAAACAGCACCGAGCTCCGAAAGGGGGCATCCTGAATCACAGACTGGACCTCATTTGCGAGGCCAGAGATGCCAAGCCAGGCCTGTTGTCTCAAAGCAATGGCAGTCGCCGAGGCGCGAGCTACTGAACTGACAGAGTCGTAAGTAGCCTGCAATGCATGCCTGCAAGAAAAACCGAGACACATGGAGTGCCTTGGCGAGCTCCTCCTTGAGATCTGAAGGTTCCACAGATTGGACTCGGACCTCAAGCCTGGCCGAGGTAGCTTTTTGGTGCAACATCATGTGGGCCACATAATTAAGGGACTGAAGCGCACATGTGGCCGAAGAATAGACCTTCTTACTGAACTGGTCCATCTGCCTCAACTCCTTGCCTGGAGGAGAGGTGCTCATGTGTTTGGGTGCTGAAGAGCAATCATGAGCAGCTGAAATCATGACAGAGTCCACCTTCAGATAAGCGTTAAGAAACGGAGCATCCTTGGGTGCTCGGTAAACCCTCTTGAGGACAGCCAGGATGGAATGAGGCATCTGCCAGACCATAGAGGTGAGGTCCTGGTGAGGCCCTATCCATGGGGGAACAGGAATTGAGGACAGAGACTCCAGGTCCAGGTGTTCGGCAAGTCTCTGCTGCATCAGATCCTGATCCTCCTACTCCCACTTGAAGTAGTTCTGCATGGACCTCAGGAGGTTCGAAAAGGCAGGGCCCTCCAGAGGGGATATGGGGGAAACCTTGCCCTTAGGGACTGAAGACTCGTGATCCGAGGGCTCCTCCGGCGACTCATCACCATCGTCATCATCATCACCCCCCCACATCTGGATGGTCTCCAAGATCCAGAAGAGTGGTCTCCTTGTGAGATGTCCCCAGGACATGAATCATAGAGGTGGATGAGCTCCTCGGGGACGGAGATCTAGGACAGCCTGGAGTTGGGAGTCTGCTCTCCAGGTCAGATACCAGCTCTGAGTGTGCCCCCTGCCACCAAGACAGAATAAGAGTCTTGAAATCCGGTTGGACCAGAGCCTGTGGAGGAGGCGGAGGAGCAGGCTGAAGTTGGGGGGAGGAGGAGGTGGAGGGATTACCAGGGGAGGAGGATAGTGATACCCCTGGTAACCTATGTAGCCATAACCCAGGTACTGACTGTAACCCAGGAAATAATGCCCCGAGCCACTCCAATCTGGAGGGGGACCAGCCAGGAGGTGGTCCCCAGGATACCCCGAGGGGTTATGCGGGACAGTCTGGGGTCTTGAGTAAAGGCCCAATGTTAGAAGATCTGCCAGAAGGGAAACCCACATAGGGCCCACTGTTGTATAAATATCGGTGGCAGGTCCGGTGTCGGGGGAGCCGGTGTCAGGACCACCGGCGTCAGGACTGGCACCACCTGATCTGGTGCCGGAACGGGGGCTGGCGTCGGAGCCAAGCAAAGGGGTTTCCAATGAAGGGACCATGTCTGACACCGGAGCCGAAGGCTGGGGCAGACGACTGGGCCCAGGCTCAGAGACCATCGTAGGGCGGTCCAGCACTGGAGGGACTGTCGCCGGATCCAGATAGGTCATCGGGTGGAGAGTGATCCCCCCAGAAGGGATAGGAGGGGCCTCCGAAGTAGGGCCAGATGGCTGTGGAGGACCCTCCATCCCTGCGACCCCATCAGGGAGTGTGGAACGGACCCAGAGGACTGGTAATCCCTCCACCTTCTCCTCCTCCTCCTCCTCCCCCCCCAACCTCATCCTGCTCCTCCACAGGCTCTGGTCCAGGGGTTCCGCACTGTCGTTGCTCAAGGTAGCAGCCTGAACAGGGGATGCTACCGGCGAAGAGGAAAGGGAGAGAGGGGCAGTCTCCTCCAGGCTCTTGAGGGCGTTGGGTTGGGCCGTTAGGCCCAGACGGAAGAGCTGCATCTGAGCACCCAGCAGGGACAGACGTCTGAACAGACGAAGCCGGGCGGGAGGGGGAGGAGCTCCCTGCCAACTTAGCAGCTGGTGCTGTGTGGGTCCCGAGGCCTGGGGCCGCTCTATAGCTGCCAGGCAATCCTAGAGGAGCCGGGGTCGACGATCTGCAGATTCGGGCGCCATCAGAGGAGCCAGCTAGGAAGAAGCCTTGTTGGTCAAGGGCCAAGAGACCTCAGGCTGGGACACCTCTGCGGAGCGCTCCCGCTTTCCTATGTTCTTTTTTGGAAGGCGATGGACAAGGACTGACTGAGCTCCTCAAACTGGCTGCCTCTTCTTCTTACTCCCTTAGGTTATTGGGCCCTGCTGTTCTCAAAGTTCCTGCCACTCGAACACAAATGGAGGACAGGGATTTTGCTTCACGTGCCCCCAGAGTATGGAACTCCTTTCCCGCCTAGGTCTGCTCCTCCTCTTCCCACTCATGCCTTCGGTGCTCCCTGTGGAATTACCTAAAGCTCTCCTCTTTGTGTGGTTGTCCTAAACCACCATAACTAACCTTGTTCCCCTGCACTGGACTTACATGTCCTTCTTTTGGTACCCTTGCACAGGTCCTGCTGATGCATCCTGCCTGCTTGGTTTCTGCTCTGGATATCATGTATTTACTCTCTGTTTCAGGTGATGCTTTGACTGCGGCTCTGCTTTTGGGGCTCTGAACTGTATAGAATTGTATAATGCACTGTTCATAGCCTTGGTGACTATGTATATATTTTGTTCCTATTCTGTGTTTACTGACTGCTTGTGTTATGTTCATCTGGTTCTATCCAATTCTGTGTAATTCCTAACTTGTATCATGCTGTCTTCTGTATGAACTTGTATTTTACTATACTCTACCAGGTCGTACCTGAAAATAGGCAAATGTCTTGTTTAGTGTACTTACCTGGTCAACAAAAGCTAAATAAATAAATAAAAGAAGATCAGATCCGCTCCATCTGCTTTTCTAAAGATGCCAGCCGGGTCTTCAAAAGTTGGTCCTCCAGAGCCCGCTGCCTCCTTTAACGTGTGAGCTGGTTAAAAGGCTTGCAGTCTGGTCAAGAAGAAACTGGGTGGTCTGGGCCTAATCCGATCACACACTTCACGTGGCTGTCTGTGTGGAATTTGCATGCCACTGGTGGAACACTTCTTTGGTGAAGACACAGAAGAAAATTCAACAAATAGAAGGGAAAAACACGGACTTCAGGTGGCGTCACCGAGCAATGTAGACGCCAAATCACGGGCTCCATCGAAACCTCAGACCTAACTAATTTAAAATCTACTCCTAAGCTGGAATTATAACTCATTTACAGCAGGGCTTGTCTTATACTAAATGGTGACTGGAAATGAACCTCGCAACGCATCAGCGGAGGCCCTAAAGCAGCAAAAATTGAACCTACCTCCGAGGTCAGCAGTGGGGAGTATGGAGGCCCCCAAGCCAGCTGACACAGTAGATAGAAACATAGAAACATAGAATTTGACGGCAGATAAGGACCGCTTGGCCCACCCAGTCTGCCCATTTCCCTACCTAATGGATAAGCTGCAGATCCTAGTTAACCAGCAGCCTACTTCTTCCTGCCCCCACCCCCTAGAATTGCCTTATGTTTGTCCCATGCATGCTTGAATTCCACCACTGTTTTGACTCCACAACCTCCTCGGAAGGCCGTTCCATGCATCCACAACCCTCTCTGTGCAAAAATACTTCCTTAAATTACCTCTGAGCCGCCCCATCTTCAAATTGTGCCCTTGTTCTGCACACCTCTTTTTGAAAGAGGCTACCTCTTGGACTTTGTTGATTCCTTGAGGTACTTGAAAGTTTCTATCATGTCCCTCTCCCTCCTTTCCTCGAGGCTATATATTAAGCTCCTTAAGTCTCTCTTCATATGTCTTCCGGTGCAGATGCTGCACCATTTTAGTTGCCCTCCTCTGGACAGCTTCCATCCTGTCTATGTCTTTGTGGAGACTGGGTCTCCAGAACTGCACGCAGTACTCCAGATGGGGTCTGACCAGCTGTCTGTACAGAGGGATAATAACTTCCTGTTTTCTACTAGTGATGCCTCTCCCTATGCATCCCAGTATCCCCCCAGCCCTCCTTGCTGCCCTCTCACAGATCCAAGCTGGGAGAGTGAATTGGAAGAAGGTGAAGACTTCACCATCACCTCTCGTAAACTTTGCAGGGAGCTCAGGCGCCTTAGTAATACGCTTGACTCTATCAAAGCAGATATCAAGATGAACAAATCAAGTATTGCTCACCATATCACTCAAATCAAACAAACAGAAGAGCACTTGACCAGCTATATAACAACTACGGACTTGCACAATGGCGCGATTTTGCAGCTCCACAATCGGTCTCAAGTCCTTCTAAATCGTACTGAGGATCTTGAGATCCGGTCATGAAGAGAAAACCTTCGTATACATGGTTTACCAGAACACTCCGAATCAACAAATATCCCAGAATTCATGGAGGGTCTGATCAAGGAGCTTCTAGGCATAGAGAAAGAGAGTCCTTTAAATATAATTCATGCTCACAGAGCACTCACAGCTCTTCCAAAGGATCCAAAGGCCCAACCTCACTCCCTTATAGTGGCTTCTCTTGATTTCAGAATGAGAGAGATGGTTCTGAGGAAGGCGTGGGAGAAAAGAGAAATTGTAGTCGGAGATGTCAAGTTGTTTTTTGAACCAGACTATGCACCCATCACCATGGTGAAGAGAAAGCTCCGGTTCCCCACCGTTAAAGCACTGCGTAATCGAGGTCTTAAAAGCGAGAGTGGACTTCCCCAATAGATTACATGTTACTTCAGATGCTGGGATAAAAATCTCTGATTCCATGGTGGACGCCAGGAAGTTTTTAACCTCCTTGGATATCCCAACCGATGACCTGATGGACCTAGGTGTGATGAAGGAGATCGAGAGAAAGGCAGTGGCTGACACCAGGAACTCGCGCAGGCATCAACCCCCGATCGCACTCTGCAGTAGGCCAGGATGGCCTCAACACTTGGAGTAGGATGAGAGAACGAGCAAGGCTGCAGAAGAGACCCGAAGGAGGAGCAGTGAGATCCAGAGACTTGGACCCCTGAATACTGGTGACTATGTTACCACCCCTGAGTGGTGGTTCTTGAGCCTCAGAATATTTTTGGGGAAACACAATGAGGAACCTCCGCAACGGTTGCGGGAGGTTTCCACTCATTCTTACCTGTGGGGGGACTCGTTTTGTTGTCCTAGCTCTTGGGAATCAGCAAGGCACCTGCTGGTGTTAGTCATACTCTACTTAGGTGGGCACCTGCTGGTGTTAGTCATACTCTACTTAGGTGGGAGTACATCATACTGGGAGAATTGGGAGGGTGGGGAGGCTTCCACAAAGATGGGGCTTCCCTTCCTCAACCTACCCTATTACAGAACATGGTCGCGGGGTCAGGAGGGGGGTTAGTCTACGTTGCATCGGGGATCCCACAGTGGTCGCATAACCCTATTTTTTCAGGGACATCGCGGTCAAGTGTTGGGTTAAACCCAGCACAGCCTGCCACTTCTGGGAACCAAAACAGTGGCGGGATTGCTGTGGCACTTTGGGAGCATATGCTTTTAGAAAAGGTTGCAAAAATAGCTTCCCCATTTAGGAGTAAATTGATTGCACAGTTTTTTTCTGGTTAAAGTTTATGGTTGTTCTCACTGTTATTTACCTTTAATTGTTGGAAGGCAGCATCTCTCCTCGACATACTGGATTTCTTTCTGGCACCTCAAATCCATTTTGCTGTATATTCCCTCCCTAGTGCTGAAGTGTATACCGCAGGGTGTGGAGGTTAGACTCCCACTAGCCCAACACCAAAATGTCATACGGGCTGGCCTGCCATATGACCATGGGGGACTTAAATATAATATCCTATAATGTTAGGGGTATAACTAGTCCTATTAAAAGGACCAAACTCCTCATAGAAATGGAACAAATGGGGACTGATGTTGCTCTCCTACAGGAGACTCGTTTAGACGCAACTCAAAGTAATAAAATTAAGCCGAAGATGGGTACGGGATATTTATTTTTCCTCTTATCAGAGTCATCCCCATCGGAGGGAAACCGCAATTTTAATACATAAATCCTGCCCCCTACAGGTCATTTCGGCACATTATGATCCTGAGGGGCGCTTCGGGTTAATTCACGCCACATACCTGGGCATGGCTTGTACTATAGCTAGTGTATACGCCCCTAATGAGGACAAAATAGCCTTCTCATTTGTGAGATCATTCTTTATGGACACCTTCAATATAGCAGGCCAGCTCTGTATTATTGGTGGAGATTTTAATACTATTCTGTCTCCAACTTAGACAGAAAAGGGGGCGCCTGGGTCACAAGACAGAGCTTGACTAGTAAAACATTAAATCGCCTGAGCCACGTGTTGGGTCTGGCTGAGGTCTGGAGAATGGTAAATGGTCAACAGAGACACTATACACATTTCTCGGACCAGCACCTCAGCTATTCCAGGACTGACTATTTCTACCTTTCTGAAGAATGGCTATACACAGTTAAAAGTTGCCAAATTCTATCCCGCACAAGTTTGGACCATGCTCCAGTCAAGCTGACCCTGGCGCTCTCCCCTCCATACAGAAACTCTCACTGGAGACTTAATGTAGGCCTGCTCAATAACCAACAGTTCAAGGATTTGGTTCAAGACACAATTAAATCATATATTCAGGACAACCCAGAGGGCACTACGTCCCACGCAGTGAGATGGGATGCAATGAAGGGGGTACTAAGAGGGGGTTATAATTAAATATGCATTACAGGAGAAAAGACGCAAGGAACAAAGGAAAAAAGAGTTAGAAATGGAAATCACAGACTTAGAAATCCAACATAAGATCTCTCTTGACCCTAAGGTTCAGAGGGAACTTGCAGATAGGAAGAATACTTTGGAGTCTTTAATAACAGCCCAGTTGGGGGCCTCATACAGAAGACGTCAACAAAACTATTATGAAAATGGTAATAGAGCTAGTAAGTTGCTGGCTGCAAACCTACGATAGCAACTAAAAAGTAGGTTGATTCTTAAATTAGAGGATCCAAAGGATGGGGGGACAATACTGTCCCACCCCAGAGAGATTACTCAGATATTCTCTCAGTACTATCAATCCCTATACACCCAGGACCCAATTCCTGAATTAGAGACTAAACTCCCTGCCTATCTTGATGCCTTAACTCTCAACAGGCTATCAAAGGCTGAGGCGGATCAACTGGACCAGTCTATCTCACAGCAGGAGCTGAAAACTCAAATAAGCGTTTTAAAATGCAGTAAATCCCCCGGTCCAGATGGTTTCCCTTCAGAATTTTTTAAAACTTTCAGTGACTCTTTTATTCCCCTGTTGCTGCCGGTATTCTCTGAAGTTACGGAGGGAGGGGACACTCCGGTGTCCTGGCAAGCAGCACATATTTCAGTGCTCCATAAAGATGGGAAAAAACCCTTGAAGTGCGAGTTGTATAGGCCATTTTCATTATTGAATGTAGACTTAAAACTATTTACAGGAATATTAGCAGGGAGACTACAACAGCATGTCCCAATACTAGTTCATCCAGATCAAACGGGTTTTATTTCAGGTTGGTATTTATCAGATAATATTTGAAGAGTTTTAAACATTATTTCTTCCCAAGATTCCATCACAAAGCTTCAGCTAGCGATTTCCATGGATGCAGAAAAAGCAATTGACAGCGTAAATTGGAAATTTCTAAAAGCAATCATGGAAAAAAATGAAATTTGGCCCTAAATTCTTAGAAGCTACCACACAGCTTTATAACCACCCAAGGGCGTTAACAAGGGTAAATGGTATTAGCTCAGCCTTCTTTCCCCTATCAAGGGGCACCAGACAGGGGTGCCCCCTATCCCCTTTGTTATTTGCTCTGAGTTTGGAGTCCTTGGCTGCCAAGATCAGACAGAATGCTGCGATTCCAGGGGTGTGGGGGGGGGGAGGTGGAGCAAAAGGTCTCACTTTATGCAGATGACTCCATTTTCTTTTTGTCTTCCCCGCAATCCTCTGTCCCACTGCTGGTTACAGAACTTCTCACCTTTGGGGAGTTATCCGGCTATAAAATTTCTCTAAATCAGAGGCAATGATTTTGAGTGGGAGAGTGCCACGGAATTTTCAAGATTACTTTACCTTTTAAATGGGCATTTAGGAATTAAATCAGATACCTGGGTATTCACATTTCAACTTCCATCTCACCAGGGAATTCAATGAGTGGTTGAAAAACTGGTGTGGAGCTCAGGGTTTGGGCTTCATTGGGGACTGGGGAGCCACCTGGAGGGATGCAGACCTATACTGGTGCAATGGTCTGCATCTGTCCAGCGGGGGAACCAGGGTCCTAGGTGAGAGGTTTAAATGCTTCATTGGCAAGCATTTAAACTAGCCAAGGGGGGAGGCACTGAAAGGACCAGGAAACGAGCCTCCCCACAAAAAACATGGTGATTAGTGAGGTAAACACCAAGGTACAGAAGTTATTAGGGAGCAGAACAGATTTAAATGTAAAAAAAAAGGCAAAGGCAGTAACAACAGAAATGGGGCTAAAAGGGGTAAGGCTATCAAAAAGTGGAGGGTGATGAGTACCAATGCCTGTAGTCTGTGTAACAAGCTCCCTGAACTAGTGGCCTTGATGGAAGAGGGTTGTCTGGATATTGTGGCAGTCACAGAAACATAGTACACAGAGCACCAAGGACTGGGATGTCAACATACCAGGATACACAATCTACAGGAGAGACACGGAGGGTAAAAGAGGAGGAGGAGTAGCTCTCTATGTAAAGGAAGGGATCAAAGCAACAGAACTAAAGAGTAAACAGGGAGCAGATGAGGCACTTTGGGTCACCCTGGAGACAGGAAATGGCACCACAATCCAAATGGGGGTTGTATACAGACCTCCATCTCAGGGAGGAATGGACAAGGAAATGATAGAAGGCTTTCTTAGAATGGCAGAAAAGGGGGAGATATTATTGATGGGGGACCTGAATATGCCAGATGTTAACTGGAGCACCTTTGCTGCAGGCACATCCAAGAGCAGGGTCATTCTTGATGCCCTACAGTTGGCATGCCTCAGACAGCTAGTATTGGAACCCACTTGGGAGGGAGCAATCTTAGACCTGGTACTCTCAAATGGGGATGGAGAAAGAATCTCAGATTTAGAAGTGGGTAGCCATCTGGGAACAAGCACCACCAAACAGTGTGGTTCACTATAAACACAGCCATACAATCAAGCCATACAAAAGCAAGAGTACTGGACTTTAGGAGGGCCGACTTTGGGAAAATGTGAGAGTGCCTCAGAAAAGCACTAGCAAACAGGCAAGAAGGAGGGGTGGAGGAACAATGGGGAGTGATCAAAACAGCCATCACAGAGGCAACAAGCCTTTGTGTAAAGCAAATCACTAAAACACAACGAAGGAAAAAAACGCTATGGTTCTCAAAAGAGGTGGCAGGGAAGGTTAAGGAGAAAAGGACAGCATTCAGGAAATATAAGGAAACACAGAAGGAGCAGGACAGAGAATTTTATCAGTTAAAGCAGAAAGAGGCTGGGAAGGCAGTCAGAATAGCAAAGGCCCAAACCGAGGAAAGGATAGCCAGCTCTGTTAAGAAGGGGGATAAGACCTTTTATAGGTACATTAGGGAGCGAAGAAAGACCAAAGGAGGGATACTGAAGCTTAATAAAGGGGAGGGAATGTGGGTAGAGGGTGACTGTGAAAAAGCAGGGACACTGAATGAATATCTCTGCTCAGTATTCACAAAGGAAGAGGAGGGGGAGTTACCTAAACCAAACAAGAGAAACACTCTGAAGACGGGGGTCGATACCAGTCCATTTACAGAAGAAAGGCTTCTGAAAGAACTAATAAAATTGAAGGTGGACAAAGCAATGGGGCCTGATGGGATTCACCCAAGAATTCTAAAAGAACTAAGGTAGAACTAGTGACACCACTGACTATTCTCTTTAACAAATCATGGGAGGATGGGTGGTACCGAGGACTGGAGGAGGCAGATGTGATTCCTCACAAAAGTGGGAGCAGGACAGAGGCAGGAAACTACAGACCAGTTAGTTTGACCTCAGTGGTAGGGAAAATGATGGAATCACTTCTGAAGGAAAGAATTGTTGAGTACCTAGAGGCCAGTGGGGCACAGGACCCAAGGCAGCATGGATTCACGATGGGAAGGTCGTGTCAGACGAATCGAATAGATTTCTTTGACTGGGTGACCAAAGTAGTAGACCAGGGAGGGGCTGTGGACATGGCCTACCTAGATTTTAGCAAGGCATTTGATACAGTCCCACACAAAAGATTAATACACAAGATAGCCAGCCTTGGAGTGGGTCCCAAGGTAGTAGCCTGGATAAAAAATTGGCTAGACAAAAGGACGCAAAGGGTAACAGTAAATGGAGTACATAGTGAAGAAGAAAAAATTACTCACCTTAGTAATGTTGTTTCTTCTAATGGAGTCTTGCTATATTATGACATATGCAGTTTGTCCCAGCCTTAGAACTGCTCCGGAGGTGAAAGAGTTAACTTCCATGCCAGGCATGGAATCTTGAGCGCGAGCTCAGTTGAAAAAACTCTGTCTGTTGATCTTCAAACTGAAACTGTCAGATCTTTACGAGCAAAAACTCACTAAGATTCTGTGTGGAAGCTATAAACCTACACTAGCCAACTGGCTACTACAATATTAACACATTTTTCTGGTCCCAAAACCAAGACTCAAGTCAGGGGACCCAGAAAATAAAATAAAATACAACACCCAAACACCCCAAAAAGGAGGGGTGAAAAACACAAGGTGGGCATCATTAAGTGCCAACACTGCACTGCCCACCCACATCCCAAGAGCAGAGGTTCTGAGAGGGGCAGGCAGGGGGGGAGGTCATATTATAGCAAGACTCCATTAGAAGAAACAACATTACTAAGGTGAGTAATTTTTTCTTCAAACAACATGAAGTCTTGCTATATTATGACATATGCAGACTACACAGCAGTACCTCCATGGAGGAGGGACAGAACCTACTTAGAAATAGGCTCTGAAGCACAACTGTTCAAACCGAGCATCCCTCCTAGCCTGGATGTCCAGGGAGTAATGCTTGTGAAAGTGTGTACTGTTTTCCAGGTAGCTGCTTGACATATCTCTAAGATAGGGATGTCCCTGGCTGCAGCTAGGGACGCAGCTGTACCTCTGGTAGAGTGAGCCCTCAGGCCTGAAGGGGGAACCTTACCCAGTTTTTGATAGCAAAATTGGATACAAGAGACAATCCACCTGGCAATGGATCTTTTAGTGGCAGGTTTCCCTTTCCCAACTTCACAATAAGTGAGGAACAGTTGGAGGGAGTCAAACCTGTGACCCTTGGTACGCTCTATGTAGTAACTAAGGGCTTTCTTTACATCTAAACTGTGCAGCCTCCTCTCGCCAGAGGGTATGGCCAGTGAAGTACACTGGAAGATATAGATTGATTAAGGTGGAAATCTGAAACCACCTTAGGCAAGAACTTCCTGTTAGTCCTGAGGACTACCTTATCTCTGTGAAAGGAGATAAAATCAGGCTCCACTGACAAAGCTTGTAATTCACTTATGCGCCTGGCAGAAGTGATGGCTACTAGAAACACAGTTTTCCAAGTCAAGTACTTAAGCTCTGCCGAAGACAAAGGTTCAAAGGGGGGTTGCATCAGCTGAGCAATGCAAACATTAAGATCCCAGGCAGGAGCAGGGTCCCTGAATGGAGGGTTGGTGTGAAGCAATCCCTTGAAAAACCTGGCGAATACAGAGTGAGCAGAAAGAGAAGAGGGCTTTCCTGCTGAAATAAAAGCAGAGACAGCTGCCAAATGCACTTTCAGGGTAGCTGGCCTCAGCCCCAAAGTATTTAGATGGACCATATAGTCCAAGACTGTGGGCAAATCAGCAGATTCTGGGGAAATATGCTTCCCAGAGCACCATATGGAAAACCTTTTCCATTTAGAATTATAGTAGCCTGGTGGAAGACTTCCTAGAAGCTTTAAGATTTCGAGTACACCTTGAGAAAGGTGTGGTCAGCAAACTCTAACTCCTCAAGAGCCAGGCCTTGAGGTTGAGGATTTGAAATTGGATACCAAACTCTCCCTGGGCACAGGTTAACAGATTGTGATTCCTGGGAGACACAGGGAAGATGGACTGCTAAGGACAGAAGGAGTGGATACCAGGGCTGTCTGGCCCAATCTGGAGCAATCAGAATCATCTTGCAAGGTTGAGATCTGATTTTGACTAGCACCTTGAACAAGAGAGGGAAGGGGGTAAAGGCATAGAGGAACTTCCCTTCCCAATCGAGAAGGAAGGCATCCAGCAGGACTGAGTCCAACACTGGGGGCCTGCAACAAAAAAGCAGAAGTTGGTGATTGTCTGGGGCTGCAAAAAGATCTATCTGAGGGGTGCCCCACCTGGCAAATACTAACCCCAGTACTAGGGGATCCAGTGACCATTTGTGATGGCCCTGGGAAATCCTGCTGAGAGCATCTGCCAGGACATTGTCCTTGCCTGGGAGGTGAACTGCTATGAGGGAGGTGTTCAGGGAATAAGCCAGAGACCACAACTTCATTGCTTCGGTGCACAAGGCCGAAGACCGAGTGCCCCCTTGCTTGTTGATGTACCACATTGTAGTGGTGTTGTCTGTTCTGACCTGTACCACTTGTTCTGTACAGGTGCAGAAAAAACCTGAAGTGCTAGAAAAACAGCTCTGAGTTCCAACAGACTGATGTGGAGCAGAGATTCCTGAGGGGACCACAATCCCTGGGTGGAGAGGTCGCCCATGTGAGCTCCTCATCCCAAGAGGGACGCAACTGTAGTAAGGGTCAAGGAGTGAGATTGAGGGATGAAAGGAACCCCCGTCTCAGATTGCTCTGATCCTGCCACCACTGCAGGGCCTGGATCAGGGTTCGAGTTACTGGGATCAATTTGGTTAGGGATCTCCTTTGAGACCAGAAGGCTCTCAAATGGAACTGAATGTCCCTCATCTGAAATCTTGTTCCTTGCACTACAGCTGTGGAAGCAGCCATGTGCCCTAGGAGCTGTAGAAGTGCCTTGCTGGTCGAGAGACCTGCAGAGTGAAGGAGGAGGCCAGAGCCACCAGGGTCTTTACTCTTTCTAGAGGAAGGAAAGCTCTGGCCTGCTTTGTGTCCAGTTCTGCGCCTATGAAGGTGAGTAGCTGAACAGGCTCCAGAACTGACTTTGGGAGATTGAGAAGAAAACCTAGAGATGTAAGCAGCTGCTGGACAACCTGAAGGTGTGATTTGACTTGGTCTGGAGACTGACCCACTATGAGCCAGTCGTCCAGGTAAGGAAAGATGGCACTCTTTTGCCTTCTTAAGTGAGCAACTGCTACTGCCAGGCATTTTGTGAATACCCTTGGGGCAGAGGTAAGGCCGAAGGGCATTGCTCTGAACTGGTAATGGCCTGAGGGCAGTTCGAATCTGAGGTACTTTCGGTGGGAGCTTCCGATGAGAACATGGAAGTAGGCATCCTTGAGGTCCAGGAACGCTAGCCAGTCCCCTGGCCTTAGGGAGGGTAAAATACTTCCCAGAGTCACCATTTTGAATTTTGGTTTTAAAAGGTGCTTGTTTAGGTATCTTAGATCCAGGATGGGCCGCCATTCTCCTGTCTTTTTTGGTGCAAGGAAGTACCTGGAGTACAGTCCTTTGCCCTGGTGTAGGGGAGGAACCCTTTCCACAGCTCTGAGAGCCAGGAGGGTTGAGACTTCTGTTTCCAAAGCAAGAGCCTCTAATGGATTTGCAGGTGGAAAAGATCTGGTTCTCATCTTTGGAAATTTTTTGAAGCTGAGAACCAGTCCCTGGCTTACTACTTCCAGGACCCACTTGTCTGATGTTAAAGACTCCCAGTCCTGGACGAAGTAAGCCAGCCTGCCCTTACAGGTAATGGAGAATCGGCCTTGGGCATCCCATCAGGGTGCCTGTTTGGCAGGGGCTTTAGGGTGAGGGGTGGGAGCAGGCCTGCTTGTACCCCGTCTGCCTCTCCCTCTGAAGAACCCCCTCTGGGCATAAGCTGAAGAGGAGGCCTGGGCTTGGAAAGGCCTGTGAAAGGCCTGCCCCTGCCCTGGAGGCTGCCTCTGAGGGGAGTGGCTTGCCTCTCCTTGGCCTGTGCACTCTAAAGTGGTCCCTATACTCATCCATTTTCTTCATGTAATTCTCTGTCTACTCCCCAAACAGAGAATTACCCACAACAGGAAAATCCATGGCCTTAGCCTGGGTATCCTGTGACAGGCTAGTACACCTGAGCCAAGCCACTCTACGAAAAGCCACAGATGTAGCCATGACTCTTGAAGATACATCATTAGAGTCCACTGCAGCATGGAATTGCACCTTGGATGCCTCAATACCATCAGCAGCCACCTGTTCCAGCTCCTTGGGAAGCTGGCCAGGGACCTGTTTCGCTAAAGCCATAACAGTATCCCATGTGGATTTCTGGTATCTTGCAACATAGGCCATATAATTTGCCTGTCTGAGTCCCAAGGATGCTGCCATGTATTGTTTCTTTGCCATGGCATCAATCCTCCTGGAGTCCTTGTCAAGGGGGTGTGAAGCCAAGGGAATATTTGCCTTATCACAGGCTGCAGCCTGCACTACCCCAACATGGCTGCATTGTTGTGAAAGGAACTCCGTATCAGGGCCTGACAATGTGTACCTCCTGTCCATCCTTTTATCCACAGGAGGTAAAGAATTAGGAGCTTTTAAAATGTTTATTGTCTGTTTCCTAAAGGATTTATGTAAAGGAATAGACAATCTCCTGGACTCTGGGATATCCATCATTTCCACATAGTCAGGCTCCTCCTGTTCATCCACAGCTTCTTCCAAAGGAAGCTGGAGGGTTTCAGCAACTTTTTTATAAAACAGAAAATGAGAAGTGGACTCAGAAAGCCTAGGGGGAGACACTCCTGAAGGTCTGTCTGGGGAGATGTCCCGTCAATGGGCACATCCAGACTTTCAAAATCACATTCACACTCTTCATAATCCTCTCCCTCCTCCGTTCATAAAATTCTTCTATATCATATTCTTGAACCGTGGAACCGAACGAACCGACCGTTTACCTGATAGTGGCGGTTCAGTGAGTTCGGGGAAGCGACTGGACAATTTGGATCGCTTTGGTTATCTCTGCAGCGGTTGGAGAAGGAAATTTGGTTCCACACCTGCTGATTTTCTAGTCCTCTTTGCTGGAACTGGCTCCTCCGAGTCAGCTCTTCGCTTGCCCGAGGAAGTCTCGCCTGGTCAGAGGGACTCTCCGTTCGGTTGAACCCGAACCGGCTGGCCATCCGGTCAGCGGACTTTTGCCTCTCGCTCCTGAGCCTACCAACTCTTATCCAGGGTAGCTGCAGGAAATTCTTGCAAATCTGGCAGTCTGCATTGAGGTGGTCAAATCCCAGACAATAGACACATGTGGTGTGTGGGTCAGCCTTGGCAAAGGCTTCCCACAGACACTACAGTGCTGAAACCCAGTGGGCTGGTTTTCTTTTGGGTTCTCAGACATAATGCCAGCCTAACCAAAAACTTGCCCTTTTCCGCAAATCGCCAAGCAAGACACCCTTATCGGTTCCCCAACCGTATCACGTGGTCGTGGAAAACCGTGAATGAAATCCGCCGCTTTTTAGAACCAATAAGAACCGAACCACACTCTAAATGTAATTTAATAAGTTTTAACAACAACCTGATCGGTTCAAACCGAACCGATAACAACGCTTGCAAGTTCCACACAGAGAATGTAAAACCTATCTATTACTTACGATACCACAGACAGAGCTTGAACCGACCGGTTGCGGTTAAAATAAATATAATTGCGGTTTAAAAAAACGAGAAATAACACTTTTTTAACCGAGAAATGAACCGAGCAGTAGGAGGAATCTCCGGAGCGACTGTTCAGTGAGGCAGAGTAAAGAATCTGACAGTTTCAGTTTGAAGATCAACAGACAGAGTTTTTTCAACCGAGCTCGGGCTCAAGATTCCATGCCTGGCATGGAAGTTAACTCTTTCACCTCCAGAGCAGTTCTAAGGCTGGGACAAACTGCATATGTCATAATATAGCAAGACTTCATGTTGTTTGAAAGGAGGGTTACTAGCGGGGTACCGCAGGGTTCAATACTGGGACTGGTCCTTTTTAATGTCTTTATAAGTGACATTGCAGAGGAACTGGAAGGAAGAGTATGTCTCTTTGCAGATGACACAAAGATCTGCAACAGGGTTGATACACAAGATGGAGTGGAAAGGATGAGAAGGGACTTGGCAAGGTTGGAGGAATGGTCAAATGTATGACAGCTCAGATTCAGTGCAAAGAAGTGCAAGGTAATGCACATGGGAAACAAAACCCAGGGAAGCGCTCACAATGGGGGTGAGATAGTGACAACAGTAAAATAGAAAGGGACCTGGGGTAATTATATCAGATGACCTAAAGGTGGGCAAGCAATGTGAGAAGGCAGTAAGGAAGGCTGGGGGATACTGGGATGCATAGGAAGAGGCATCAATAGTAGAAAACAGGAAGTTGTTATCCCTCTGTACAGACAGTTGGTGAGACCTCATCTGAGTACTGTGTGCAGCTCTGAGACCCCATCTCCAAAAGACATAGACAGAGTGGAGGCTGTCCAGAGGAGGGCAATCAAAATGTGCAGGGTCTGCACCAGAAGACATACAAAGAAAGACTAAAGGAGCTTAATATGTATACCCTTGAGGAAAGAAGGGAGAGAGGGGACATGATAGAAACTTTCAAGTACCTCAAGGATATTAACAAAGTCCAAGAGGGTAGCATCTTCCAGAAGAAGAGATGTGCAAGAACAAGGGGGCCCAATTTGAAGATTGAGGGGGGATGGCTCAGAGGTAATGTGAGGAAGTATTTTTTCACTGAGAGGGTTGTGGATGCATGGAACAGCCTCCCTGAGGAGGTCGTGGAGTCAAGAACAGTGGGAGACTTCAAGAATGCATGGGACAGGCATAAGGCAGTCCTAGTGGGGGGTAGGAGGAGGTAAGCTGTTGGTTAACTAGGATCTGCAGCTTATCTGTTAGGTAGGAAAATGGGCAGACTAGGTGGGCCAAGCGGTCCTTATCTGCCATCAAATTCTATGTTTCTATGTTTCTATCTCCAAACTATTTAACATTAACTATATCAAGCTATGGGACATCATTGCTCAAGACTTGGCACGGTGGAAGCAGCTCCCCCTCTCCCTGATAGGCCGCATAGCCATTATAAAACTGAATGTTCTGCCTAGACTCCTCTTCTTGTTTCAGTGCCTCCCATTAAAGCATCCTATAGACTTCTGGAACAGGATCACAAGGGAAACCCAGGGCTTCATGTGGCTCTACAAAAAACCCAGAGTGGCTAGAAATATCCTGTATTTGCCCAGGGAGGAGGGAGGATTGGCTCTACCATATTTCTGCCTGTACTACTTGGTGGCTCAGATGGGCCCCATACTTACCTGAGCCAGGCAAAGAAGCTCTTCAGGCTGTTATGAAATGGAGAACAAAACCTCAGGAGCGAATCCCTTATTTACTCTGGCTGTCACCCTGCAGGTGTCAGACTATCGAAAGCTAATCAGCAACAGATGGGTAAGACATGGCCTGTACAGTCTAACTAGGGTAAAAAAAATAACTGCTACACCAAGGGGTGTGGGACCCTTGTCACTCATTTGTTACGACCCATGGTTCCTTCCTCCTACCCTGGACCAGGGATATGCTAGATGGTAAGCTGAGGGGATAACTCGTTTCACCCAATTCATAGAAAATGACCACTGTATCTCCTTCCAGAGGGCCAAAGAAAAATTTCAATGGGAGAATACAGAGTTTCTGAGATTCATGCAAGTCAGGCATTTATTAATTCTTCCACTAACAGATTGAACTTAACCAGACTCTATTCAGACTGGGAGAATTTCTTATATGGGATGGTCACAACTGCAGGGAAACTTAAATACATTTCGAGTTTATACTCTCTCTCTTACTTAGAGCTAGGGGCGCCTCGTTGCACACCTTAAGAGAAAGGGGGAACAGGAGGCACAGGTAACCTTACAAGAAGCAGACTGGTAGAGATGTTTAAAATTTGGATAGCGGGCCACTTCTGCCCCCGTGTCATGGGAGTTTTATTGGAAAATATTAATAAGATACTTCAGAGTACCCACAATCACATAACACTTTGGACCTCCAGGTTTGGGCAACTTTTGGAGACTCTGTGGGGGAGTGGAAGACCACTGGCATACATTTTGGGACTGCCCGTGCCTCATAACATTCTGGTCAGCCCTGCAGCAGGCAATGCAGTAAATTTTAGGGGTCCTTATTCCCCTGGAATTTGAGGAATGGGTTCTTGGGATGCCCAATGTAACACACCTTAGGGGTGACGCAAGACAAGTAGGTCTAGTTCTGCAGGAAGAAGGCCTCAAGTGTATTACATCAAGGTGGCTTAATCCTGACCCTCCCACTTGTAAGGTATGAATAGGAAGAGTGAGAGAAGTGGTCACAATGGAGGCCATGACAGCAAGAATAAGACTCCGATCTGAAAAACATGTCTCAGGGCGGCAAGGCTGGGAAACCTGGCTTATCACACACGGGCATAACAATTTGTAGTTACATTTAGGAGAGAGTGGGAAAAATAGGGGCTAGTGACAAACACTACTTTGTTTCTTCACCTGGTCCCTCACAAGAGCAGGACGATCTGCAGAGGTGCCAACAAATCTCTTGGCACGGTGCACCTTCTGGGTGTGAAGGAGAGATTAATTATTGTAGCCTTTTGGTTAGGCCAGTTGGCCTTTTTTTTTTAACTTATGTTGAAAGGTGTTTCACACCAGATGCATGATTACATTTCTATATATAAATGCAATTTGCACCTTATAGCACTGCTTCAAATGCCTGAATATTCCAAAGTTATTATTATTAGTTCAATATATTATGGAACTGAATTCTGTCGAATTTTGTCAGTCAAGAAATGACTTATTAACTGATGATGCTCACATTTTCTGTAAAAGAAAGCAGTACCATGATGGTTATACTAATGCTGGTGATATCAACTTTATCAATAAAGCTGAGTTTAAAAAAAAAAAAAAAGAAGGAAAAAACATGGTGAAAACCGATGTGAAAAAAGCACTTTCAACTACGATCACTTGGGAAGTCTGCAATGCGACTTGACATGAGGCGACAGCAGGAAAGAACTGGAGGTCGGGCGTGGGGACAGTCCACTATATAGTGTCACGCTGACGTCGATCACGTGATGTCAGGTGGGCGGTCCCCCATCAAACATTGCTAGAAAAAGTCTGCCGTGCAGCCAGATGCCAGGTGGCACTAGTCCTATATGTGATGACCTACTGAAGGAACCCTCTCGAAAGAAGGTCTATTTTTAGGTGCCCCTATTTATATTCCACAAAAGAGTAAGCTGGATGGGCAGGCAGTACAGTGCAGTGGTTTAAGGCTCTGAGCTGCAAATCTGGAGACCTGGGTTTGAATCCCACAAGCCCCCATTTGCATACTGTGTGACCCTAAGCAAGCCCCCATTTGCATACTGTGTGACCCTAAGCAAGTCACTTAACTTCCCTGTGCTCCCAGGTCGCAGCTGTAAACAAGCTTTCAGCTTAGTGTGCCACTTCTGGATAAACAATTGGAACTGGATGGCCTTGCTGATCTGCCTGGGCTTTTCCTGAAGATTACAAAGTCCTGCCCAGGACTTCACCCCCTTCCTAACCAACTAACTTTCAAGTAAACTTTCCGGGTCAGATCTGAAAAAGGGCCTTTGGTCCGGTGTCCTAACCCAGTTAACAAATGATAAAATAAATTTAAAACTCCTCAGAGCCACAGCCCTGAGATACTTACAGTTCTGAAGATTTCAGGGGGTGCACTCGAGGGATACTGCTCGCCAGTGCCACTCTAAATACAGGAGGCAGCCTTCTCAGATGACGGGATGCAGGCTAAAGGGTCTCAATGCAGGCATTGTTTCCTTCGCCCTTAATGGGCCTTTTGCCATCTTCGCCCAATGGGCCTTTCATCATCTTCACCCTTCTG
The DNA here is from genome assembly GCA_016271365.2 of Neoceratodus forsteri. Classification (NCBI taxonomy): domain Eukaryota; kingdom Metazoa; phylum Chordata; order Ceratodontiformes; family Ceratodontidae; genus Neoceratodus; species Neoceratodus forsteri. The sequence continues at coordinate 316,540,061 of CM028129.1, forward strand.
GCCTTTCATTGTCTTCCACACACAGAGACAGTACTCCAGACCCCTTCCTGAAGATACTTCAGACACCCCCACCCTGGCTGCAAGTGAAGGATAGCTACCGCCTCCGGAGCGCTCCACCCGGCCAGGGCTCTACTCAGGCTAGTGGTTCCTCTGGATGTCTTCCTTGGTCAACTGGTTCCGCTGGAATTTTGACTGGTGTGGGTCCTGTGAGATGAACACCAGACTGGTTTGATACATTCCCAGCTGGGAAAACAGGAGAGCTGGTTGCCCTGCCCTGGCAGTTTGGTCTCTCGAGGTGGCTGTCTGCACCACAGCTCCCCTCTGGCTTTGCAGCCCTCCTTCACAGTCTCCACCCCTCTTCCTCCTCTCAACTCCGCTGGACTCCTCCCAATCCCTGGGAACAGTCCTTTTTATATCAGCCTCCCAGTTTAATTTCTGTTTGGCCAGCCCATTCCTGGGCAAACTGTATCTGAACATTGACCCTTCCCGAGCTGTCCTTGAGGCTAGGAGATCCCTGGAGGGTCACAACGTTTGTTTGCAACTGCCTGATGACCTGGAGCAGCCTCCCACTCTTTAAATGAAACCTTTTATGGGCTACCAATACTCTGCTCTGGCCCCAACGCCTGTCCTGGGGCAAGAAAAACTCCCACTTTGACTGTTAGAAGCCACGATTATCCTACATAGCTCCGGGTAGAGAAGGCGGACGTTTGCGCCGTCCTCCTGACTGTGGGTGCGCATCCGCACTTCTGCCTACAGTACCCAGTCCCACTGCCTGTTCTGGGACCGAGAACGCCTCACTGCTGCACCCAATAGTGCTTGAAGCTTAAAGTAGCAGTATTTGTTAGCAAACACACACATTTTTCAGTAATAAAGTTTGTCTGGCAAAAATATCAAGATCCACATTTTTCTTTTCATTTTTTTTTCATTCCTGAACCAAGATATGGAGTCTTGAAGTTTTAAAAGTTCCCATGCCCATGCCACACCAATGCCACACCCACCATGAAAAAAACTAATATTTTGTGCTGTTTATTATCAGAAACATGCAGAGCAACCATCCTAATACAACTACAGCATGTACATTCAACAAGTAACACCAGGAGAAGAGATTTTTATACATGGAGAATGGCAGCTATCTTTAATGACGCGAGTCATTAATTACAAAATCAGCTGTAAAAAAAAAAGTTTTAACAACATCTGAGAAAACAAAAAATATACTGAGCATGAATCTTAGGTTATCAGAAATACATTTTTGCTAAAATAAAAAAACTATATGATGAATTTTTTCACCGACTAACAAATACTGTCCCAGCTCTGCTGCCTCCTCTGCAGCCAGGACTACACAAACTTCACAACCGAGTAGGCCAAAAAAGTGTGTTCCTTCATACAGTAGCCATCTTTCCCGGACGTAGCTAGTTTTAGATCATCCCTTGACCCTGCAGAGCCCCTGGGGATTAGAAAACATGTCCCACACGCTAACCAGCACAAGACACAGCACAGCCTCAGCCCCATTTCCCATCTTGGGGCTGAGGAGCAGGAAAAGCCAGCGGCAGCAGCTGTGATGAACTCAAGGGAAGCCCTGCCCTGGATCCAGTTAGGGCTCCATGGACAATCTTGAGCAGCCCACCAGTTCTACTTCACTACAGTTCAAGGGACTGCAGGGTCAAGGCAAAGGGCTCTGGCTGAAACAGGGCTGTAGTCCCAAACAGGTAAGCCCCAAGAAAGGGGGGGGGGGGCTTTTACACACACATTGTTGCTGAAAAAAACAATATGGTCACTGTTCTAGCGAAGACCTGACAGCCCACCTTGTACAAGGATTTGCATACCCAAGATGCTTGCACTGAGACTGTTACCTCCAAGCGTACTATATGTCCAACTATCAGCCTACTGAGACACTGTGAAACCTTTTACATAAAAATTCCCCTTTTAGAAATGTTTATTTATAAGATGTAGGTATGTACAGTATTTATGCGTGTACATGCAGTATATATCTACGTATGTACAGTATGTATGTATGTATTCATTACAGAATGGACATACATACAGTGTGGACATTATGTATGTACAGTATGTACATACATAACATATGTACAATATGCATGTATGTGTCTGACATTTTTATCGAGGAAAGAAACGCACTGAACTGCATGCAGCTCATTTCTGGTGGTGTCCTGGGGACAGGGTACTTGGGGGGAAAAAAACAATAAAAAGTGCCCAGTAAATTACAGTGAATCCAGTACAAAGGCCAAAATCAGTCAAAATAAATACCGTGTTACAATATTATATACATCAAAACACAGACAATGGCGGTGACTGGGCCAACTGGATGGACCAAAGGTCCATCCAGTTGACTTAGGTTCCCTACTTAGCCCTGGGCCTATTTGTTCCTCCAGAGTCCTAGCCCTCCCTACCCCCCAATTCTCCTCCCCCATTCTGAGGACTCGAGCAACCACTATACCCTTCATTCTGTCCCAGCCACTTAAAACCACTAACGGTTTTTGCACCTTCCACCTCGGCTGGCAGTCTGTTACACAGCTGCACCACCCTTTCTGTACGATAGTATTTCCTCACGTTCCTACTGAACCTCCCTCCTGTTAGCTTCTAGTCATGACTATGTGACCGTGAGCTGGTGTTCAGGTTAAACAGTCCCCTGCAGTTTACCCTGTTAATTCTTTTCAGGAATCTGAAGGTCTCTATCATATCTCCCCTCTCCTTTCTCATCGCAGCTGAGCACTTGTTCAGTGCCTTGAGGTGCTCCTTACAGGACATGCCATGCTGACCCCCATAATTTTTTTTACCCTGTGCTGCACCATCTCGAGCTTATCCTTACCCTTCCTGAGGTGAGGACCCCAGAATGGAGCACAATAGTCCAGTTTTGTGGCCTCAACAAGGCTCTGTACAGAGGAAGTATTACCTCCCTTTTCCTGCTATCAGTACCCCTCTCAATACATCCAAGCATCCTATCTGTCTTGCTATAAGCCTTGTTGCACAGACTCGACTGCATTAGGGAGTCGCTTGATAACTCCAAGGTCTCACTCTTCAGCTGTGGTACTGAGTCTCTCCCTTCCCATCTAGTATTCTGTCCTGAGGTTCTTGTTCCCTAAGTGCATCACCTTGCACTTTTTGGCATAAAACTTCAACTGCCAAACCCTTGACCATCCCTTCAAGTTTTGCAAGTCTCTCTATATTTTTTTTATTCCCTTGCCACCATCCACCCTCCCACAGAACTTAGTGTTATCTGTGACGAGACACAGCCTGCCCTGGATTCCCTCACCGTCGCTAATGAACACGTCAGGAACAGACCCAGGACAGATCCCTGTGTAACCACACTCGTGACCCCCCTCTCTTCCGATTTAACCCCTTGCATATTTGATTTTCCTTTGTGGCTAACTGGACTGATTACTAGAATTCTGTGACAATCTGCATCAATATATTTTGCAACATTTGGTGGGGTTGTGTGATTTAAAATAGCAAAGGCTGCAGTTTGTAATTGGATGCCAGACATAGCCTGAGGTGGGGGAAATTGTCTTCACAAGTCAGAGGCCTGCATCACAGCCAATTGTCTAGCTTGACCATTTCAGCATTGTTGAATTGCCATAAACTTCTGGTGTGATCCTGTTTGAGACAGAAGTCCATCTTCTTCCAAGTTGTGTACTGGGTGTGCTTTGAAACAACTGAGAAGCTGCGTGGGATATACTATATTGGACTAGATATCTGTAACTAATCTCTTGCTTACATCTGAGAGAAGTTTTCCTCACTTTTACAGTGGTATTGCTTTGTGTTTAATTATTTTAGTTTTTAATTCAGGAAGGGGGTTTTCAAAACTGCTTATCTTGTCAGCATCTTCAGAAGGGCTGAAATAACTGCATATTTGATTTTCCTTTGTGGCTAACAAGCCACCAGGCTGTTTTGGGGCTGAAGAGGTTTACCTGTGTCTGACTTGGATGTCTGGATTTTTCTCTGTTTGAATAGCAAGGTACTTTCTCTGTCAAATTGTTGTGTAGGGTATCTTGCTGACAGGAAGGCACTCATCGTGGCGGTGGGTGAGAGCTTTTAGCTGATTGTTTTGTGAGGGCACAGTTTAGGCCAACCCTTCCCACCCTCACCCCACCCACCCTGGAAATAGTTCCTTTATACCTGAGGTTCTGACATCATTTCTCAAGAGTGCAAGGTGCATATCACTGTCATATCCTCTCTAGCACACTGCACTGACAATATAAGCATACACATTGTATAATATATATATTTCTACATAACCAATCACACACGCCACACACACACACACACACACACACACACAAATACAAACAAACAAAAAAAGTAGATAAACGTGGGGAGTAGTGCAATGTAATGGCTGTGGGGCAGCAGTCTTCCGGGAGTCTTTCTGGAGGCTGAGATGCTGCCCTATTTGCAGACAACTATCTGCCCTGAGGGAGCAAATTGCCTGTCTTCAGGCCGCACTGGACAGTAGTAAGGAAACCTTCCCCCAGCCCACACTGGACAGTATGAAGGGAACCTCCCCCATCCAGGGAGCACTAGCGCCACCACCACTACCTCAGAGGTTGCGAAGAAAGCACAGCAGTTGGACCACAGTGGGCTCAGGAGGGTGAGGACGGTGAACAGAGGCACACCCAGTCAATTGTTCCACTCCACAATCCATACACCATTCTGAGGGAGCACAGCTCCCCATGGATGCACCAAGAGAAGACTGATGACAACTGTCACAAGGGAGGCCCACAGGAAGGAGGCAGAGGACACCACAGGGAAAGGAAGCAGCTCCTGGTGGGGGACTCAATTATTAGGGGTATAGAACTGGGGGGAGCTGAGAAAACTGAAGTAAGGTGCCTGCCTGGTGCCATGGCTTGGAAGGGCAGGAAGCGCATCCTCAGGATCACGAGAACAGCTGCAAGGGAGTCTGAACTGGACGTAATTGTCCACCTAGGGACAAATGACTTGGCTCATCATGAGATTAGAGCAGTGCAGGAGGACATTGCAGAGTTGGGGAGGGGCCTAAGACAAGTAGCACACACAGTATCCTTCTCAGAGGTGCTGCCTGTCAAAGGCATGGGGGAGGCGAGGGTAATTAGAACCATGCAGTTTAATGACTGGTTGAAAAAATGGTGTGGAGCACCGGGGTTTGGCTTCATTGGGGACTGGGGTTCCACCTGGAGGGACACAGCCTATACTGGCAGGATGGTCTGCATCTGTCCAGGAAGGGAACAAGTCTTTTGAGCAATAAGTTTAAATGCTTCATTGGCAAGCTTTTAAACTAGTCAAAGGGGGAGGCACTGACAAGCAGCAGGAAAATCCCAGCCTCTCCCTACAAAACAGGGTAGTAAGTGAGAAAAAGACCGAGGTAGAACGGTCAGTGGGGGATGCTGCAACAGAAGGTAAAGCCAACAAAAAATGGAGAGCAATGAGTACCAATGCCCGTAGTCTGCGTAACAAGCTTCCTGAATTAGTGGCCTTGATGGAGGACGAACATCTGGATATCGTGGCAGTCACAGAAACATGGTACACACAAAACCATGACTGGGACGTAAACATACCAGGATACACTATCTACAGGAGGGACAGGGAGGGTAAAAGAGGAGGAGGAGTAGCTCTTTACATAAAGGAAGGAATAAAAGCAACAGAACAAAAGGGTAAACAGGGAGGAGAAGAAGCAGTGTGGGTAAATTTGGAGACAGGCAATGGCACCACAATCCGCACAGGGGTTGTATACAGAACCCTTCTCAGGGGGAGGAAATGGACAGGAAATGATAGAAAGTATACTTAGAATGGCAGAAAAAGGGGAGATATTGCTGATGGGTGATCTGAATACGCCAGATGTTAACTGGAGTGCAGTTGCAGCTGCCACTTCAAGAGTGGAGTTATTCTAGATACCTCTACGGGGCATGCCTTAGACAACTAGTACTGGAGCCCACTTGAGAGGGAGCAATATTAGACTTGATTCTCTCAAATGGAGATGGAGAGAGGATCACAGATGTAGAAGTGGGTAGCCATCTGGGAACTAGAGACCATCAAACAGTATGGTTCACAATAAACACAGCAATAGAGCTAAGCCATACAAAGACAAAAGTACTGGACTTTAGGAGGGCTGACTTTGCCAAAATGGGTGAGTGCCTAAGGAATGCACTAGCAAATGGGCAGGAAGGAGGGGTGGAAGAACAATGGGGAATAATAAAAACTGCCATCACAGAGGTAACAAGCCTTTGTGTGAAGCAAATAAACAAAACAAAACGATGTAAGAAACTACTATGGTTCTCAAAGGAAGTGGCAGTGAAGGTTCAAGAGAAAAAGAAAGCATTCAGGAAGTACAAGGAATCGCAGAAGGAGCAGGACAGAGAACTGTATCAGTTAGCAAAAGGAGGCTGGGAAGGCAGTCAGAACAGCAAAGGCCCAAACCGAGGAAAAGACAGCCAACTCAGTTAAGAAGGGGATAAACCTTTATAGGTACATCAGGAGCAAAGGGAGACCAAGGAGGGATAGTGAGGCTTAATAAAGGGGAGGGAGGGAGGGCAGAGGGAGACTGTGAAAAGGCAGAGATACTAAACAAATATTTTTGCTCAGTATTTACAAATGAAGAGGGGGAGGTACATAAAACAAACAGTAGAAACACTCTGGATACAGAAGTTGATACCAGCCCATTTATAGAAGAAAGGGTTCTGAAAGAACTCTTAAAACTGAAGGTGGACAAAGCAATGGGGCCTGATGGGATTCATCCCAGAATTCTAAAAGAACTAAGGGTAGAACTAGTGACACCACTGACTACCCATTTTAACAAATCATGGGAGGATGGGGTGGTACCCGAGGACTGGAGGAGGGCAGATGTGATTCCCCTTCACAAAAGTGGGAGCAAGGCAGAAGCAGGAAACTACAGACCTGTTAGTTTAACCTCAGTGATAGGGAAAATGATGGAATCACTTCTGAAGTAAAGAACTGTCGAGTATCTAGAGGCCAGAGGGGCACAAGACCCTAGGCAGCATGGATTTACAGCAGGAAGGTCATGTCAGCCGAATCTAATTCAATTAATCAATCAATCAAAATCTTTATTTATTCAGGCGAACATCATTGAGCATAGCTCATTTACAAGATGGACCTCAGTGGTCATAACAATATAAGGTTACAAATTTTACACAAAAAACATGGTACTGAATAAACACAGATACAATGATTTATGAATGAGACAGATGTACAAATATTTACATATATACAAGGCAAAATGACAATAAACCTAAATCATATTAAAAGGAAAGAAACAAACAGTATAGTAGGGATAAAGCTCGGATAGTTGGACTTGGGTGGGCATTTTTGTATGAAGTTGGTTGGAGAACAAGCTAGAGGAACGATAGAGAAATAGGGGTAGCATAAGAAAAGGGGTGGGGAAGGAGGGGTGGGAGGACTAGGCCTTATGGAAGCAGTTGCATGATTCTGGGAATAGACTAGTGTACAGTTTTTGAAGGATGTTAAAGGAATGAGGGTATCCAATTTCAAGGTCTTTTGAAGAGAATTCCAGATAAGTGCTAGGAATAGCTGATTGCAGCCCTGCCATACCGGGCAGGTGATAGGAATCTTCAGCATGATGAGTTTATTGATCCTTAGGGTGTAAGGCCTGGATGTGATCCGGTTGAAACAGTCTGAGATGTAGGAAGGGAGTTTGTTTGTCAGAGCTTTATAGATCCAGACAGCAGCATTTTTTATTCTTCTGTGTTGCAGGGATGTCCAACTGACTGCATTGTAGAGAGAGCAATGATGGGTGCTGGAGGGAAGATCTGTAATGAATCTGATAGCTCTATGATACAAGGTGTCTAATTTATTTAAATGGGAGAGGGAGCAGTGGCCATAGAGGAAGTCAGCATAGTCAATGAGGGATAGGAATGATGCCAGGATTAGCCTTTGTTTGGAATCTCTGGTCAGGTAGTGTTTGATCCTATAAAATAGGCCAAGTCTTTGTCTAAGCTTTTTCAGGAGCTCTTCAATGTGGCTAGAGTAATCAAGTTTATTGTCAATCCAGACTCCAAGATATTTGAATTTGTCCACATATTCCAGGTTTTCACCAAGGATGGTAGATAATTGTGGGAGGGTGAGTGATGGGACAGTGGAAGAGCAGTTCCTGGTGGCAAAGAACATAGCTTTCGTTTTCTTGGCATTTAGTAGTAATTTCTTTTCTAATAAGTTGTGCTGTAGGAGGGAGAACTCAGACTGTAAAAGCTCGCAGGCTTTTGAAGGTGAGGGATTACTGACATATAGTACAGTATCATCTGCAAAAAGGTGAATATTAGATTGAGAGAGATTGGAGTCAATATTGTTGATGTAAATGGCAAAGAGGATGGGGCCCAGGATGGAGCCTTGCGGTACACCTCTTAGGAATGGTTTAGAGGTAGATAGGTCACCTTCATTTTTTACCAGTTGTAATCTTCCGGAGAGATAGCATCTGAACCATTTAAGAGAGAGTGAGTCAAGGCCTATGGAGTTCAGAGAGGAGATTAGTAGTTCATGGTCCACAGTGTCAAAGGCTTTGCTTAGATCCAGAAACACAGCACAGGTGTTATTCTTTTTGTCTAAGGCAGTCTGCCAGTCATTTGTAACTTCTGCTAAGGCAGAGATGGTGCTGTGTATAGATCTAAACCCAGATTGAGCTGGGTTAAGGAGATTGTTGGTATCAAGGCAGGCACTTAACTGAAAGTTTACTAACTTTTCAAGCACCTTGGACAGTACTGGTAAGATGGAAATGGGCCTATAGTTGTTGAGGTCCATGGGATCACCTGCCTTAAGTAGTGGAAACACTTGAGCTGTCTTCCATATTGAGGGATAGAACCAGTGGCTAGGGACAGATTGAAGAGGTGGGTGAGGGGGCAGCTAAGGTGCAGTGCTACTTTTAGAAAGTAGGGATCCAAGGAGTCTGCACCTGCACTTTTAGTTGTATCTAGTTGGAATAGAAGGTCTTCTACTTTTTAAGAGTATTGATTTGAAGGAGAATGTGGAAGCAGCTCGTCCCTCAGTAGATTGTATGTTTAGTGATGATCTCATTAGGTTTGCAGGTGAGGAGTCTGAAAGCTAGGCCAGCTGTAGTGAAATGATCGTTGAAGGCATTTAAGATTTCTTGCTTGTCAGTGATTTCAATACTATTTAGGTGCACTTTGGGTGGTAAGACAGGGGTGGAAGTTTGACCTAGGATCCCCTTATGGTACCCCAGAACCTGGAAGGTTGTGATAGGAGGCATCCAATTCAGCTGTGTAGAAGGCAGCCTTGGCATTTCTTACTTGTTTTGTGCAGGAGTTTCTGGCTTTTCTGAATTGAAGCCAGTCATTTGGATCCTTTGTCTTTCTTGCCCTTTTCCAGAGTTTATCTCTGGCAAGCAGTGCGGATTTAAGGTCAGCAGAGAACCAGCGACAAGATTTGAGTTTGGTTCTGGCACTGGTGAGGGGTGCATGTATATTGAGGGCACTTGTGATTGTAATTGATTTCTTTAACTGGGTGACCAAAGTAGTAGATCAGGGAGGGGCTGTGGACATGGCCTACCTAGACTTTAGCAAGGCATTTGACACAGTCCCACACAAAAGATTAATATACAAGTTAGCCAGCCTGGGAGTGGGTCCCAAGATGACAGCCTGGGTAAAGAATTGGCTGGAGAATAGGACACAGAGAGTAATAGTAAATGGAGTCCATTCAGAAGAAAGGAGGGTTACTAGTGGGGTACCGCAGGGTTCAGATAGATCGGTCCTCTTCAATGTTTTATAAGCAACATTGCAGAGGGACCGAAGGAAAAGTATGTCTCTTTGCAGATGACACAAGATCTGCAACAGAGTTGATGCACAGGTGGGGTGGAAAGGATGAAAGGGACTTGGCAAGGTTAGAGGAATGGTCAAATGTATGGCAGCTTAGATTCAATGCTAAGAAGTGCAGGCAATGCACCTGGGAAACAAAACCCAGGAAAGAGTACACAGTGGGGGTGAGATACTAACAACAACAAAAATGGAAAAGACCTGGGGTAGTCATATTAGATGACCTAAAGGTGGGCAAGCAATGTGAGAGGGCAGCAAGGAGGGTGGGGGATACTGGGACCACAGGAGAGGCATCACCAGTAGAAAGCAGGAAGTATTATCCTCTGTACAGACAGCTGGTGAGACCCCATCTGGAGTACTGTGTGCAGTTCTGAGACTCAGTCTCCGCAAAGACATAGACAGGATGGAAGCTGTCCAGAGGAGGGCAACTAAAATGGTGCAGGGTCTACACGGAAGACATATGAAGAGGACGAAGGGAGCTTAATATGTATAGCCTCGAGGAAAGGAGGGAGAGGGGCATGATAGAAACGTTCATGGCACCAAGGGAATCAACAAAGTCCAAGAGGGTAGCATCTTTCAAAAAGAGGTGCAAGAACAAGAGGGCACAATTTGAAGATAGAGGGGGCAGCTCAGAGGTAATTTAAGAGTATTTTTTTTCACAGAGAGGTTGTGGATGCATGGAGCAGCCTTCCGGAGAAGGTTGTGAGTCAAAATCAGTGGTGGAATTCAAGCATGCATGGGACAGTCATAAGGCAATTCTAGGGGGTGGGGGTAGGAAGAAGTAGGCTGCTGGTTAACTAGGATCTGCAGCTTATCCAGTAGGTAGGGAAATGGGCAGACTGGGTGGGCCAAGCGGTCCTTATCTGCCGTCAAATTCTATGTTTCTATGTTTTACCACTACCCTCTGCTGCTTCCCTTTTAGCCAGTTACAGTGCCTACCCAGTTTACTATAACCTTAGCTACACCCAGATTCTCCATCTTCTTCGGCAAGCAGCTATGGGGTACCGAGTCAAAAGCTTTGATGAAGTCGAAGTAGAACATATCCATAGCGTGGCCCCTATCCAATTTCCTTGTCACACAGTCAAAGAAAACTATCAGGTTAATCTGAAAAGGCCACTCTGCCACGGGTCCATGCTGATTACTATCCTGGATATCCTTGCTCTCCAAGTAATCCATGAGTTCTACTGCCAACTGCCTGAATATCCCTGAATGCAATCCATCTGGTCCTGGGGACTAATCAATCTCTGCCAGCCCTTTCAGAACCCTTTTGCAAGTAAATGTTGGCTGCCTCATCTCCAGCAAATATAAATATATAATGGCAGATGTGTCTCTTATGGTAAAAACGAATAACTGCGCCCACATTTGAGCAAATACAACCACCCAGGTTCGCAGTCCTTGTACCGAAACTTGCACATAACAATACTCTTGTGTTTTAACATTGATGTCTGGTCTTGGTTTAAAAAAAATAACCAAAATAAACAGTTTCAAACCTATTCTGTGCACCAGTGACAATGATCCCCCTTCAGTTGACAACACGTTAAACAAATTTTTTTTAATCTGTTTTTAATACTTTTTTTTTATTTCTTTTTATTAAACCCCAAATGGGGTTGTACAGGGAAATGCATACATTCAAGCCGGCAGTGACATAAGTCGGAGTGCAAAAAGCACTGTATATGAAACATACAGTTGAAACACTCTATATACTCAATTTAAATACATACAGACAAACCACATATGACTTTACTATTATAGGACATCAGCCTATAATCTAAAAAAAAGCTGGCATATATAACTAACATTTATTATTGGCTGTTAGATAAGATTAAGGGCTTGGCTGTAGGATATCTATAGTGGGGTGTATAAAATACCACATGGAAAATGCTGTGCTCCAGTCAGCCAACATACTTAAAATTTAGAGTTCTTTGTTTCTAAAAAAGGATCACAAATTGTTTTATGATTCAAGGCCAGCCAAATGATCCCATGTTGCGGCTCCTTCCAGACACTCCCAAAATTCTATTAATGGCAGCCATACTTTCTTACAGTAATCTGTTCGCAGCCAAACTGTAATTCATTCCATAGTTTGGATTTCTTTATACCTTACTGTTCTGTCTGACTTTGGGGGGGGGGGTGTGGAGACAGTCACCTAACTGTGATGCATTTGCAGGTGGCTGCTAGAGGGATGTTGTACAATTTTCTCTTGCAGTTCTGAGAAAAAAGGCCTGGATGATACAAGCCTTATATGAGTTGGGTCGTGGTGGGTATATGAGGTAAAGAAAAGACAATTTGCAGCACTTGAGATACTGAAGTCTAGTAAGTGGTTAGACCAGGTCAATTTCAGAAAATTTGGGAGTGGTTGCCCACCTGATTGCAATCTCTCCAGCACAGTCAGAAGTAAGCCAGGTTAAAAAGTGAATTATACAATGTGGTAAATCCGATATGCCGAATCCTGCATCCTGATTGGTTGGCTGGCACAATGACTACCGTGATAAATCCTCCAGTGTACCCACTGGAAGAAGTGCCAGCCAACCTTATACCGTGTTAATCTGGTCGCTTTCACTCAGACGAAACTGCCGCGACGAACCTGTCAGCCGCTTCGCTTAAAACACCGCGAAAAATTTTTAGCAAATGACCTCCTCTTTCAGAAGTGTAGGGACCTCAGTGAGTTAGAACACAGTTAAAAACATTAAAAACAACATTCCGCATTGTATAATAAGGTTTATCCTCCAGGGTGTGGGTACACTTGAGGATTTAACACCACTGGTGTGATTCGGTCACGAAGCGCACCAGCCATGGTAAATCCTCCAGTGTACCCACACCCTGGAGGGATAAATTGCTTAAGTAAGCATTGGTCTGTAAAAGAATCTCAAATTCTTTCCAAATTATAGCGACAGTGGTACTCTGTATGGCCACATATATATGAGGCCATTCTTTTGCAGTCAATTCCTGTCTCAGTTATTTATGTCATTTTGCTTGAATCATCTGTATGGTATGGGGTGTAGACCACTGAAAGAGTCAGTAAGGAGGGAGTGCTGATGAGCAGGCTAACATGAGGACGTGTATACCTTTCACTCCACAAACCACCACATATAAATACTTTAAAAAAAATCAATATTTAAATCTGGCTACGATTTTAAAAGTTGCTTTACTGGCTGCCTGAAAGTACAGTTATGTAAGAACTTACCGTAACAGTAGATCTTCGAGAGAGGCTCTTGTAGGTAATTACACATAGGACTGAAGCCGGCAGGCGCCAGGACCCCATGGAAAAATTTCTAGCTAGCAGTCTCTGGCGAGGGACCGCCCCCATGTCAGGTGACCAGTGTCAGGAGACGTCAGTATAAAGGGGTGGTCCCTCACACCGCCTTCCAGTTCTTTCCCGCCACGGGCCAAAAGAGGCCAGACAAGAGAGAAGTGAATATTTCTCTCACAGGAAAAGGAGCTGAAAAGCTTAGGGCGATGGAGGGCGGGAAGGTATTACCTACTGTAAGAGCCTCTCTCTCTCTCAAAGATCTACTGTTACGGTAAGTTCTTACGTAACTGTACTATCTTACTTTCGAGAGGGCTCTTGTAGTAGGTAATTAAATATAGAACTGAGTCCCAAGTAGTCTGGAACAAGAAGAAGCAATGGGAGGAGGAGGAGGAAAGCTACTCAAAGTAGTTCCTCTAGCTGTGAAGGGCTCAAGAAAGGAGGCCTTGCAAAACAGCAAGCCCGAAGCCTGCTCGACTTCGAGAGGCAATATCCAAACTGTAATGTTTTGTAAAGGTATGGACGGAAGTCCAAGTGGCGGCAGCACAGATGTCTGCCGCTGACACATTCTTGAAACAAGCCGCTGAGGCAGCTACTCCTCTGGTGGAGTGGCCTCTAACTTGACCCGGAACAGTCTTGTTGTACTTGTCATAACAGAAGGCGATGCAATGAGCTAACCATTTGGACAGGCACTGCTTAGAAACAGCACTGCCTTCTCTTTTGTGGGCAAAAGAGACAAACAGTTGATCAGTCTTTCTGAGATCTTTTGTTCTGTTAGTGTAGTATCTCAGAATTCAGTGAACGTCCATAGTGTGTAATAGATACTCCCCTTGATTGGAGTATTGCGTGAAGAAAGCGGGTAACTCTATGGTCTGGTTCAATGTAGATTCCGCTACCACCATGGGGAGAAACTTAGATTGTTAGAGCCACACGTCCTTGTGAAAAATCAAGTACGGGATTTTACACATCAGGGCCTGGAGCTCGGAAATCCTCCGAGCAGAAGTAATGGCAACTAGGAAGAGTGTCTTCCATGAAAGGATCTTCATGTCTGCAGAGGCTGCCAGTTCAAAAGGAGGCAAAGTAAGCTTCTCAAGAACGAAATTCAAATCCCAAGGAGGGGCCGGGACTCAGATAGGGGATCTCAAGTGAAGAACCCCTCTGAGGAAAGTCTTAGAGACTTCCAGCTGAGCAAACGTCCTGTCTGCAAAAGGGATATGGTAGGCCAAAATGTCCACCATGTGTACTTTCAGAGATGAGTGACTAAGACCCAGATCAAAGAGATGGCGCAGGTACTCCAGCAGCCGCCCAACAGAGCACGAGAAAGGCTTAAAATCATTTGAAGCAGCCCAGATTGTGAACCGTTTCCATTTCATGGCATAGATAGACCTAGTGAAGGGTTTTCTAGCCTCCACCAAAATCTCAGCCACTCGGGGTGAAACCCCAAATCGGGCTTGAGCTACATCGCAAGAGCCATGCAAGCAGCTGAAGGGACTTGAGACCTGGATGGATCAGGGTTCCCTGATCCTGGGTCAGTAAAAGTCGCGACAGAGGAAGAGGAAGAGGAGGGTCCTCTGAGTATTGTTGCAGAAGAAAGAACCAAACTTGCCTGGGCCAGAAAGGAGCAATCAGAATCATTCATGCTCCTTCTGAACAGAGTTTCTGCAAGACTCACGGGATCAGAGGAATTGGAGGGGGGAGCATAGACGATTCTGTCCTTCCAATCTAGAGACAGAGCATCTCTCCACAAAATGCCTCGCTCTTGAATGAGCGAGCAGAAGTCAGGAAGCTGAGGACGTTGAGGACCTCGCCGGAAGACCCAAGGCCTGGCAACTAGCCGCACAGTAACCAGGCCATCAGGTGCAGGGACTGAAGGTCTGAATGGAATACCTTCACTTGATAACCGAGATCAGGTCCGGGTGGGCTGGAAGCTGCCTCAGGAGCCTGGAGCTGAGACTGAGGAGAGCTGGATACCAGAGCTGGCGGAACCAATCTGGGGCTACCAGAATCACCTGCGCCTTGCCCCTCCTCGCCGCCTTGAGAAGCACCTTGTGGATCAAGGGAAATGGGGGGAAGGCGTAGAAGAGGCCCAGGGTCCACTGCCTCGAGAAGGCTTCCCCCTGCAGCGAGCCCTGCTGAGGGGGGGGGTGCGGGCATGGAACAGTCTCAGCTTCGCATTCTCCCTGGAGGCAAACAGGTCCACCTGAGGCGTGCCCCAGTTGGAGAACAGATCTTGTACTACCTCCGGCAGGAGAGACCACTCGGGAGAACGCAGCCCCTATCCAGCTTAGGGCATCGGCCAGGGTGTAGGAGGCTCCTGTCACGTGAATGACAAGGAGATCCACCTCCAGGCTACGCACGAGTGGCCAAATGCGGAGAGCTTCCCTGCACTGAGGCATGGAGCACGTCCTGCCCTGGCGGTTTATATAGTACATGGTCGTGGTATTGTCCATCTGGACCTGAAACACTTGACCCCGTAGAAACGGAGCGAAGGCGGTGAGGGCTAGATGAACCGCTCGAAGCTCCAGCAGGATGATGCGGCATCAGGACTCCCGAGGGGACCAGAGGCCGTACGTTCTGTGCTCCCCCAGATGGGCACCCCAACCCGTTAGAGATGCAAGGGTCGATGGAGAGACCGTCGGCTCGGGGCGGACGAACGGGATGCCCTCCTGCAGATGTGCCGGAACGGTCCACCACTGGAGAGCATTACACCTCTCCTGGGTCACTGTCACGGGCTGGTCCAACGGATCGCAGCGATGTGACCACTGGCCAGCCAGTCCCCATTGAAGGGGACGCAAGTACCAACGGGCCCAATGGACCACGCTGGTGTAGGCTGCCATGAGGCCCACGAGGTGCAGAAAGTCCCGGCCAGAGCGCAATCGCCCAATCAGACGTGATTGGGTAAAGGAGGAAGAACCTCGTCCCTGTCTGCCGGGAGCCGAGCTCTGGCTCAAAGAGTCGAGCTCTGCCCCGATGAAAAGAATCACCTGCTTTGGCACAAGTTCCGACTTGGCTCCATTGAAGAGGAGGCCCATCTGAGAGCAACCTAGAGGGCTAGAACTCCGACCACTCCACCTCTGCTCTGGAGGGGGTTGCAATCAGCCAGTCATCCGGGTAGGGGTACACCCGGATCCTTCGGCGCTGCAGGAATGCTGTCACCACTGCTATGCATTGGAGAAGACCCTGGGAGCTGGAAAGAGGCCGAAGGGTATGGCTCGGAACTCGTAAACAGATCCCTCCGCTCTGAAGCGGAGAAGTCTCTGAAGAAACGGACGGATCGGAACGTGAGGAATGCGTCCTGGAGGTCCAGGGAACAGAGCCGCATGCCTCATTCCAAGGATGGGGTATCTGAGTCAGAGTGACCATCCAGAAGGTCCGAGACCTTAGGAACTTAATCAGGTCGTGCAGGCCGAGAATGGGGCACCAGCCCCCCGTCCGTTTGGGGACCAGGAAGTACCTGGACACAAACCCCGGGTCTGGAGGAGGATCCGCCACCTTCCTGATCACCTCTTTTTTGAGGAGCAGGGCAATATCGTCTCGGCAGGCCGACAGAGGCTGCGGACCCCATGGCCCCCCGAGGGGCAATGGCTCAGAAGGATGGGACCTGCCCAAACTCCAGAGGCAGGCCCTTCCCTATCACCTCCAACACCCAGCAGTCCGTGGAGATAGCGGACCAGGCGGAAGGAAGTGACAGAGCTGCCCTCCCACGGGGAAGGGGACCCGGGTAGGGGTGATGAGGCCGGGGGCGACGCCCCTCAGCCCATCACTGAGCAGGCTTGCAGGAGGGACTGGCCAAGGGAGCTCCTGGGCCTTTACCTCCTTGCTTCCCTTTAGAGGAAGCCGCTGGCTTGGGTTTGGGGTGCCAAGCGTAAGCCTGCTGGCCCTCTTGCTGGTGCCGATGGGCCGGTCGTGCTGCAGGGGCTGAAGGATGAAGGGGCTTACGCAGAGGTTACCGGCGGCCCTTGTCCCTCTGGGCGGGGGTGACCGAGTCCAGAGTGGCATTGGACTTCTCGGTCCCCTGGTCCAGGGCTGAAGAGGTCAGTCCCCAAGAAGGGGATGTCCGCCAACTTGTGCTGGGTATCCGCCGAGAAGGTGGAGATCCTCAGCCATGCCCTGCGGTGCATGGCCACCGCGGCCACTACTGACCTGACACAGGAATCACCTATGTCCAGAGCAGTCTGAAGCTGCTGCTTCGCCACCGCCCTACCCTGGTCCCGCACCTGCCCGACCGTGGTCCGCAGGTCGGCCGGGAGATGAGGTATCACCTCATCCAGGGAGCCCAAGAGGGTGTGGGAGAAGTGTGTCAACAGCGCGGCCAAGCTGGCCTGTCGGAGGCCTAGAGAGGACACGGCGTAAGCCTTGCGCCCCACATAGTCCATCCTTTTGGACTCTGTCGGGAGGCCTATCCACATCCCGAGCATTTACAGAACGCTGGAAGACGTTATCAGTAACTAACCCCTCAGCAGAAGGATGCTCCGAGAAACCGGGCCAAGAACCGATAGGGACTGCATACTTCCTGGCCATCCTGGCCGAGGGCGCAGGACAGGAAGTAGGCCGCCGCCAAAGCTCCAAGGCTGGGCCGACAATGGCTTCAGCCACAGGGAAGGCCTCCGAGGCTGAATCCCCTCGGTCTAGGATCTCCGTCAGGGGAAAATAGGCCCGTTTGGACATGGGCTCAAGCTGCATCCCGGGAAACTCCGAGATGAGCCTAAGCAGACCCAGGAAGGACGATGGGCTGTCGTCCAAAGACCGGTCCAGGGAGGACTCCAGGCCCACCAGCCTGGGGAACACAGAGGAGTCATTGTCGGACTCCGAAGAGTCTGCAAAGAGCTGCCTCAAGCCTAAGCCTCTCTTCACCCACCGAGGGCGGGCGGGAGTGAGGGTGACCGACTACCTGCAGGACAAGCCATGACCCGACCGAGGTTCCACCACAATCGGTGGGGCAGCAAGATTTGGTCGAACAACTGGCCCGGAAGTGGGCACCTCGACTGCATCGAGCAGTTGCGTCGGCCGTTCAGGCGGCAGCCGCTTGATAGACGGGGAATGAATCGGAGTCGATTGATTCCCGGACAACAGCAACTGCTGCCACATAAACTCCTCGCAATGTCGACGCCATCTGGGTCGAAGCTTCTCCTCATCCAAGGAGGAAGACAAGGAGGAATGGTGTTGCCACTTAACTCGGTGCCCGACCGAGACCGCCGAAGTCGGCGGGAGTGGCTTGACAGAGAAGAAGACCGAGACCGAGATCCTCGGTGAAACCGAGGGCGGGTCTGGGAAGGAGCGGGGGACACCCGCTCTTCCCTCGGCTCGGACACTCTGACCAAGGACTGCCGCCCTGGAGGTGCAGGCAGAACCACAGCCCCCACTGGGAAAACTGGCGAAGGGTTGACGGCTCTTCCAGTCGACCACCCGGGTGACGGATCGAGGGAAAACTCGACCGCGTCGACGGGAGTCTCGGCCAGCTGGCCTGATGGGGACACCGTGAAGCCAACAGTCTGAGCCGCAACCTCAACCGAAGTCGACGGTCAGCGTCCGGGGAAGGAGACCTCTCCCGCTCCCACAAACGCCGACGATGGGACTTACCCTGCAACTCCCTCGACCTGGGCCAAGAGGCAAGTCCCGATGGCCCCTCTCCCTTCGTGGAGAGGGAATGGCGAAGCTCCTTGAACGAAGCCAAATGAGAGAAACTCAGAGAGAGCGGGATAAATGCTGCGACCGAGGAGGAGGAGGGAGAAGCGGCCTTGACCGTCGCCTCCTCCAGGGCGATAGAGTGTTCGAGCTGCTCAGCCGAGTCAGCCGTTGCGGACACCGCTCGACAAGCCTCTATGGATTTTACCGGTGGGGAAAAAACCTCGGGGCGCCCAAGCCTCAATGGGGCCGCACGATCCTCCAGGACGTTGGTCGAAAAGGCGCGGCAGAACTCGCAGACTTGCGGGTCGTGGTCCAAGTCGAGGCAGTATACGCACGAGGGATGCGGATCAGTCCTGGAGAGATTAAGGCTGCCAGGGCGCCTCTGAGAGCCGTAAAACGAATTGTCCATCGCAGCCACGAGGGAAAAGAAGACCGAAGTTTAAAAAACTTCAAAAACTAAATTCGGACGAACCGAAGAATCAGGAACCAGTCGAAAAACACGGAGCGCTAAGGAGGGAACCTGAGCTTCCAAGCGGTAAGGAAAATCTGGCATCATGGGGCGGAGCAGAGAGTATTACCACCTGGGTGGGTGGGAGAAGCCAGCTTGAAGACCTTCCAGCAAGATTTAAAGTGGCAAGGAACCTGCCAGATAGTGTGGATGAACAACATATCCATGTCCCTAGAATGTGCAGGTAAGCATCCTGCATATCCAGAGCGCACAGCCACTGTTCCGACCGAAGGAGGGGCAGAAGGCTCTGCAGGGAGAGCATCCTGAACCTCTTGTACTCCACAAATAAGTTCAGGGAACTGAGATCTAGAATAGGCCTTACATCTCCTGTCTTCTTCGGGACCAGGAAGAAGTGCGAATAGTAACTCGTTCCCTGAAGAGGAAGGGGGACGGGCTCTATCGCCTCTTTCAGCAAAAGTGCTGAAATCTCTTCCTGGACCAGAAGAAGATGTTCCCGAGAGTACAACGACCTTGGGGGAGGGTGATGAGGTGGTTTCTGTAGAAACTCTATTGAGTGTCCTTCTGCGATTAGCTGGAGCACCCATGAATCTGAGGTTATCCTCTCCCAGCCCCGGAGGTGGAGGGAAAACCTCCCTCCTACCGGTTCCTCCAGGAAGCCCAGAGGCTGTGGGAGAGGGAAGGAGTCTGGTGGTGTGGGGCAGCACCGCAGCTGAAGCACCCGCTGCTTTTTTGGGTGGGGGGGCTTGACAGCTGGGGGGCCCGACGTTTAGTGGCCCGCTTTCCCTGGGGTTTCACCTTTGGCCAATTCCGTCTGCGAAAGGGACGGCACTGCATTTGATGGGGATGATACATACAGTCAACAGACTTTAGTGCCATCCCCTTCTCCTGCAGATCGGTGATGATGTCCTTGACATCACCACCAAACAGCACCGAACCCCGGAAGGGCGCTTCCTGAATGGCGGACTGCACTTCCGGGACCAACCCTGACACACAGAGCGAAGTATGATGTCGTAAGCCTACGGCAAAAGCTGAGCTCCTGCCAGCAGTGTCCACTGCATCGTAAGTCACACGAGGCATGTGCTGACTGGCCGAACATGCAGAGCGGACGAGGTCAGCCACTTTCTGCTTGACTTGAGAGTCCGGAAGGGAGTCCAATTTGGATTCCACCTCACTGAGAATCGCCTTCTGGTAATCCCCCATGTGACCGACATAATGCAGGGCCCTAATACCCAGAGTGGAAGAAGCAAAAATCTTCTTGCCATACTGGTCCAGAAGATGGAATTCTTTGTCAGGTGGAGACGAGCTGAGATGTTTTGGCATAGCTGTCCGGCCATGAGCGGCACTAATCACGACCAAGTCAGCTCGAGGGTGAGAATTTAAATAGTCAACACCCTCGGGAGCCTGATATAGCCTGTTCGACTTCTGAGGAAGTGGGGCTAAAGCCGACTGTTTCCAAATGGTGGTAATAAGGTTGGCATGAGGCTCAATCCAGGGTGGCACCAAGGTGGGAGCTGTCATGGGCAGATCCAGATGCTCAGCAAGTTTTTTACGCTGGGGATCCGGCTCCAAGGATTGCCACTTACGGACCTCCTGGATTTTACGTAGCAACTCCGTAAAGGAAGGATCCTCCGGAGGAGACTTCAGGAGAGTCCTTGGCCTGGGCTTAGACGGAGAGTATGGCTCGTCGCCCTGCTCGGAACAACTGTCGGAGGCATCCGAGGTGTCCGAGGAAGAAGAAGATGGCGATGAAGAAGACTCCCTCTCCCGGCGAGTGAGAGGAACGGACCCCTTGGGAAGCCCTCGGGGAAGCATGTCCTGCCTCTCTCTGGACCCAGAGTGCCCTGGTGTCCGGAGGTCGGGAGGGAGTTTGTTGTCATGGACGTATGGGAACTGGGACTGGCACCGTCATCGGGAGATGACTCTCCACCTCTCTGGTGAGCTGAGCCTTGGCCTCAGCCCACCAGGAGGCCAGAGTCTCCTGCAAGTCCACCAGTGGCTGGGTGGGCGGTGAAGGTGGAGGAGGAGGGGGAATACAGGTATGGAGTATACCCGTAAGACGCGTATCCATAACCCGACAGCGGGAAGCCCGGCGTCGGGTATTGAGGCGCTGGGTACTGTGGCGTCGGGTAGGCCGGCACCGAGTACTGCGGCCCTAGGTAAGACGGCATTGGATACGATGGGGTCGGATACCCAGGAACTGGGGGGGGGGGGCTGCCGGAGCAGATGGCTCGCCGAGGCCCCACGGGCGGTCTGGAGCAGAAGGCCCAATGGGCGGAGGGCCCGTGTTAGCGGCATCCGGAGCGGATGTCACCCGGAGTTGGCAATACCGCGTCGCAGCCAATGATCGAGGAGTTGAGACGTGCCGCGCCCAGGAGCCGGCGTTAGATCGGTCGGACCATCAAATGGTCGGTCTGACGGGGGCGGAACAGGAACCTCAGCACGCCTGGGATGGGGAAGAAAAATCCTCGGGTCAGGCTGAGCAGAGCCAGGGTCCCTGGAAGGCAGCGAAGGCTGTGGAGAGCCAGGGACGACGGACGGGAAGGTCCGGGCGCCGACTTTCCGCTGTGTGGACATCGGGCAAATCGACGTCCGCTTACCAGTGGGATCCGGTGGCACCGGAAGAGCCGGCGTCCGACTTAATGGTAGACCCTTCGCTGGAGGCAGACCGCCATGATGGACGGGTAACTGGTCGGGCAGAATAGGGCTGTGCAACGCCTCGAGGGTCAGGCGACTACCGACCTTCTCCGCAGGGTGCCTGAGGAGCCGACGTCCAGCTACCAGAGCCGCCACACCAGTAGGCTGCACCAGGATGGCTTTACTGGGAGTGGATGCCTCCAAAAAGCCGGAGGTGCCTGAAGGCGCAGTGCGAGCCAGGCGGGCTGGCTGGCCTTGTA
Source organism: Neoceratodus forsteri (assembly GCA_016271365.2). NCBI lineage: Eukaryota > Metazoa > Chordata > Ceratodontiformes > Ceratodontidae > Neoceratodus > Neoceratodus forsteri. The sequence goes on from CM028129.1 coordinate 316,562,081, forward strand.
TAGAAGCCTCTAAGGTGGCGTCGTGAGCGGTGCCGAGGGGCGTTACCCACAACATGGCGACTCCCAAAGAAGATGCGGTGGATGAGAAGCCCTTGTCCCGGTGCTTCTCCTTGTCTTTTTTCTTGCGATGGCCTTCAGGGGAAGTGGACGCCTGCCGGAGCTTTTTCAACTCCTTTTCCATCGAGCTCATTTTCTTTTTCAAAATATGGACCTCCAGGGACTGCTGCCACTGTCTTCGGGCGGCCACACTGAACTTGAGGCAGTGCTGGCACTTCTCCACCGGATGGTTGGCACCTAGGTAAAGAGGCAGGAATGGCCGTGTTTGCGCGGAGTTGCCGCATTTAGTCGCACTTATTTTTGTGCTCGGAGAGTGTAGATGACATACACCGGCCTAATACCTGAAAACAAAAATCGAAAATACCCGGGTCAAAACTACCGAATATAGAGACTGACGAGCAATGAACTTCACCGCGAGGCGCTGGCATGAGCTAACGGCCGGAAAGAACTGGAAGGCGAGCGTGAGGGACCGCCCCTTTATACCAATGTCTCCTGATGCCGGTCATCTGATGAGGGAGCAGTCCCTCGCCAGAGACTGCTAGCTATAAATTTTTCCGTGGGGTCCTAGTGCCTTCCGATTTCAGTCCTATATGTAACTACCTACGGCAAGAGCCCTCTCGAAGTAAGATCTGACCATGGATGAGTATTTGGTGTCCAGTTCGGGAAAAGGAACAGAAGCAGCGGTGAAAAATTAAAAAAAGCAACCACAGGCCTTGCGGATAGAAAGTAGCTGGATTGTCTCTATTTCAGTGGCCGAGGTCAGCGCATTGGGGCAGGAAGTCACACAACAAGTTTTAGCGGCCCTGGAACCCAGATTAACAAATTTAGCATCTAATTTCGAAAGAAAGTTACAAGAACTGGTGGACTTACATGCAGCACATACCACTCGATTTGCAGAGATGGAACAAAGAATCTCAGATGTCGAGGATGTCACCATTGAGGTCCCTGACCAGATTGCAACCCTGCAAAGAGAACTGAAGGACTTCAGGGACCAATCTGATTACCAGAACAACTACCAGAGAAGGCTGAATTTGAGAATCTGGGGGCTACCAGAGGGGTCAGAGGGAGCTAGTGTGCTGGATTTCTGTGCGACTACTTTACCGGAGATCCTGGGTCTCTCCCCTAAGAATGGCCGACTGAATCTTGAGCAAGCCCTCAGAGCTGTTATGCCTAGACCATCTCCAGATCAGCCACCAAGGCAGATAGTGCTATGATTTCACAACTTTCAAGATAGGGAATTGGTCCTGAAAGCCTATTGAAGTATGCCTGTGTTGCAACACGAAGGCCATAAGCTCTACATATCGCAGGATTACTCAGCTTGTCTGTTAAAAAAGAGCCACGCCTTCAATTCTGTAATGGCCCAGCTGCAAGGGACGCAGGTGGAATGCTTCATGATCTACCCTGCTACACTAAAAATCAAATACGAAGGTGCCACATATTCATTTTGGGAGGTACCTAAAGCGGAAACATTCATTAAAGATTTAAAGAAAAAAGTGGGCTGAAAGGTTGTTCTGCTCAAAAGTGCTAATCCCTGGTTGGCAGAAGCCAATCTGCTATTAAGCTTAAACAACTTTTTGGATGGATCGGATCAAGGCACGGCTACAGATTAAGGGAATATTTGTTCTTTGAACACTCAGTTGTGGGACTTGCAGCAGCTCAGCTAGGACCTCGGTCTCTGCTCTTTTCATTCTTGATACTCCTTCTGAGGGTGATCAAGCATTCACATGGAGACACCACGTGGAGGACTACGCGTGGGAATGGAGACTTATTTTACTTTATAGAGGTCATATAGAACGTTTTATTGAGACCTGCTGCAGAACTAATTTTGACTTTTTTTTTTTTTGTGTGTTTGTTTTTGTTGTATCTACCTAATCCGATGGACCTCTGGACATAGCCTCTTTATAACAAGGTGCTGTTTATTTTCCTTATATCTTGGCTAAAGTTTGGGAAAGGAGATACACCTTTCATGAGTGTATAGCTGGCTGAAATCTCTACTACGTTCTTTGTGGTGGGGCATGGGGGGGGGCATTCTCACTAAGCCATGGGTTGGGACTGTAAAATTCTTGTTAAATGCAATTCTTATTACACTGGGAGGGGAACTTCGAAGGGGGGGACTGTATATTGTTACTGTTTGTTGACTTATGTTAATACTGTTGTTCCACAGATCCAGTTATACTACGCCAAAGTTATATATACATCACCTACTTGAGAGTCAGGAATGGGCTTGAGTACCTGGAGGGATGAGGGAGGGCTCTGATGTCCCTAATGGCTAACACACCAGAACTGGGAATAGCCTCATGGAATGTACGTGGGATCTCTACTCCTGTTAAACGTACTATGCTGTTGACTGCCTTAAAAGGACCGTCCGTTAATGTTGCATTACTGCAGGAAATACACCTTTACGAAGTCAGAAAATGATAACTTGAGAAAGAAGGGGTGAGTGGGAGAGTGCTTTGCGGCATCGTACAATTCTCATAAGCGAGGAGTGGTGATCTTACTGCATAAGCAGTTGCAATTTGTGCCTGAATGGGTGGTGGCGGACCCAGATAATGGTCATTACATTTTTGTATCAGCCAATCTTTTTGGGGAACGGATAACTTTTGGAAGCATATACACACCTGCGGTGCATGACCCAGAATTTTACAGGTCCATTCTGATGCTCCTAATGGCAGAGCAATTCCCAGGGCTAATACTTGGTAGGGATTTAAACTGCTTGATGAACCCGAAGGTAGATCACTCCAAGTGTAAAGGGAACATTAGAGGAGCCATCCGTAGTTGGCAGGCAGGAATGGCTGACCTCGACCTAATAGAATGCTGGAGGACAGCCAATGCCACCCTGCAGAAATATACATTTTTCTTGCACCCACATCAGACATGGTCACAGCTAGATTATGTATATATTCCAAGGTCCTGGTATTCCCAGGCGACCCAGGTTAAACACGGACCAGTCCACATCTCAGATCATGCAATGGTACTCATGACAATGTCTCTAAGGGGAGAAAGGGGGGAACCCTGTGCGTGGAAATTTCCTAACTACCTACTGGCAAATAAAGAATTCGAGGAGTACCTACAGAAGCAATGGCAGCGGTATGTACAGACTAATTTGGGCTCGGCCCCATCTACAGCTGTTTTCTGGGATGCCGGAAAGGCAGTCATGAGAGGTGCCATTATTAGCTTTGTTGCGCACCATAAAAGAATGGTTAGGGAAAGAAGGGTAAACTTAGAAAATCGACTCAAGGTTCTGGAGAGACGTGTGACTTTAGGGGAAGGGGGGAGGACGCCCCTCACCTCTTGATGGTGACTAGGGAGGCCTTAAATGCCTCATTGTTGGGGGAAGCCAGGAAAACTTGTTTATTTGTGTGGAAACACTTTTATGAATTGGGGAACAAACCTAGTACTATGCTGGCCCATTTAAAAAACATGGAAAAAAGAGGGAGCATTTGTTTTCAGCAATTAAAGGAGTGTATTAAGGATAGGTTCAAAGAGTTTTATTCAGATTTATATAAAACACAGTTGGAGAAAGGAAGGGGGAGATGCTGAATTTTTTGAATGGTCTGGACCTTCCTAAACTGTCTGAGACCCAACGAGTGTGGCTGGGTTCTGGAATAACCAGGAAAGAGATTGCTAGGGCTATCTCAGGGATGAAAGGCGGCAAAGCTAGTGGACCTGATGGGTTTACCTTTGAATATTATAAAACTATGCAACCCTGTATTTTAGAGCATTTAGAGGCTATATTCAGGACAGCAAGAGAGGAAGAGGGGAATTTGCCTATTACTTGGAGGGAGGCAATGATTTGCCTGATACCCAAGGAGGGTAAAGATCCCCTCGAGTGTGCGTCTTTTCGACCAATTTCACTTCTTAACTGTGACTCTAAAATATTCGCCAAAGTCTTGGTGAATCGGTTGGATAGACTACTACCGGGCCTGGTTCACCCAGACCAAATCAGGTTTATTCGCAATAGGTACTCCTATCATAATATGCGAACCCTGTTGAATGTTCTATGGGGGGCTTCAAATGACTACGAACCTGTTAGTATACTCTCAATGGATGCGGAAAAAGCATTTGACTGAGGTAAATGGCCATATTTGTTGGACGTATTGGCCCGGTTTGGTCTGGGTGAGGAGTTCGTGGCATTGGTCCGTTTGATGAATAACAGACCAACAGCACATGTCCTGGTAAATGGGATACCCACTGAAGCCTTCACACTGGGGAGGGGAACCTGGCAAGGCTGCCCCTTGTCGCCTCTCTTATTTGCCCTGGTGCTGGAACCACTGGCAGAGGTGATTCAGAGGCACCCTGAGATTACAGGTGTTCGTGGTCGGGCAGGGAGAGATCATAAACTCTCCCTTTATGCCGACAACATGCTGTTATATGTGACCACACTCAGCCAATCTATGCCACCACTTCTGGACCCAATTAACAGGTTCTCACAATTTTCAGGATATAAACTGAATTTAAGTTAAATCAGAGGAACTTAGACTGGGGGTATCCAGGGAGAATGAAGATGAGCATGCTCAGGACTGGGGCCTCCGTCGAGTCCAAGACCACTTTGTGTACTTAGGGGTTAAGGTTGGATCTAATAATAGGTCCCTATATGAGTTGAATTACACCCCCCTATTGCAGATGATCATTTCAGATTTAGGGAGATGGGGAAAATTGCCGATCACATGGCTGGGGTGGATAAACCTGCTCAAAATGAATGTTTTGCCTAGGATATTATACATCTTGCAAATGTTGCACATGGGCCGGACAAGGGCGGATATTAAGCACCTAGAAAAGTCCTTCTCAGACTTTTTGTGGCAAGGGAAATGCCCCCGGGTGAGTCTTTCCTGCCTGAAGACCCTCACAGAGAGTGGGGGATTGCAGTTCCCTGATATAAACACTTATCATTTTGCTACACAGTGTCGCTATTTGCAGGACTGGGTGGGAAGACCCCAAGAAGCAGGGTGGGTAGATCTTGAAGAAAGAGGGTGTCCCGGAAGGATCTCAGCGTACCTTTCTGGTAGGGGTAGGAAGGCATATGCCGGACTGCCTAAGCCCAATCCGCTGGTTTGATCTGTATTAGACTGCTGGAACCAGATAAACCGCCAGAAGGGTAAGACACAGGAGGGAAACTCTGCTTCTGCCTGTGGCAGAGAACCCCTCCTTTATCCCTAGTCTGACGGACCTGGGATTTAAGGAATAGGAAGACAGAGGTATTAGATCGAGATTTATATACTAGGGAAGGCCTGATTACCTTTGAAGCCCTTCATGCTGAGACAGGTTTGGGACATCAGCATTTTTTTCGGTACCTGCAGGTTCGGGCATATTGTAAAACCTTGGGAAGATCTCAATGCTGTCCCAGTTTGAACAGCTGATCCAGGATGGGGGGGGGGGAGCCTAAAGGGGCGATACAGAAAGCGGTAAAAGTGAGCAGACAGCTACTCCCAGATGTTTCAAAAAAAAGACTAGGCAACTGTGGGCACGGGACATGGAAATCCCTGTTTCACAGAATTCTTGGAAGATCATGACACAATTACATCAGGGTATTTTAATATGTAATAAGTATAAAGAATCCTTCTATACATTTTGTCATCGGCTATACTGTCCACCTTTAACGGTTAGTAAATTTAACCCAGAAGTTTCTCCGATATGTCCTAGATGTAATGGAGATCTAGCATCTTATTATCATTACCTTTGGACATGTCCTACGCTGCAGGAGTTTTGGAGGGAGGTGAACCAGGAAGTCCAAGTTTATGCCGGTAGACCTATACCCCTACTACTGATGGTAATGTTGTTTGGGGTGGAGGACCTGGGAGAGGGAGAATGGACCTCATCATTACCTCAGTGGATAAGAGTCTTACTTATGGCCAGGCACTGCATCCTCATTACTTGGGTGTCAGCAGCCAGACCCACTATTCACCAATGGAAGACACTGATGCTGCAATTTGTTTTTGTCTTGTTCTCAGTTTAACTGTTATATTTGTATGTCTGTACTGAAAAACTTGAAATAAACATATGATGCAAAAAAAGAGTCGGTAAAATTGAACAATGACTCCCGTAAGAAATGAAGCTTATAAACATGTCACAAAATAGTGGTGGAATGGGGAAAAGTTGTGTTGACAAGTATTGTTTCTGTGGGATAGCTTGTAGAACGCTACAAAATTGAAGGTAGCAAAAGAAGTGAGACTGAGGCAAGTTAAATTTTTGTTGTAGGGCTTGGCATGATCAAATAGCTTCCTCTTGATACAACGTTCCCAACCTGGCCAGTCCCCTACATTTCCATAAAAGGTAGTTGTTATGGGTTGGAGAAGGCAGGAAATTAGGGCAGTGTACTACTGGAGCTGTGACACTGTATTCAGGAGATGATGGCAGCCGATTACCCGATGTTGAGCGATGTGTGTTGCCTTAGTCCAAAGATTGGATATACTGTGAAGAAGAGACCTTGACAACAGAGAAACTGGTAAGGCAGAGAAATGCAATAGACATTTTTAATGCTTTCTATTTATCTTTCTACTCCCCCAGGTTTGGCTCCAGAGCCTCCTTACATAATGTAAAAGTTTTTAAAAATGGGTTTTGTAATTACTGTTTATATGATACTATTTGTAAATGCTGACCATTTCAGTTCAGGAAATAGGGCTGCATCCCTAATATTCACTTACAGTATAAACAGTACAGTTTTTGCTACGTTCACTGGGCTTTGTGGACAGGTGACGTGACTGCATCAGGTAGTGACATATCTGGAACAAAATATACAAACATCTAAAATTTCTCACTGAACATGAGGCCCTCACAACCTCCTGGCATGCAATAACATCCGTTTGTCAAATCAACAACCCAAATCTTGCTTCGGAAACCACACCTCATTACATCAAACCGCATAAGGTTCGCTTGTTTGCAGGGGCAAAGATTCCACTCAACTTGCAGTGCAAACAGCTGCACCAATTCACAGGTTTCTTTTAGACTAGTAGGAAACTTCAGATGCCCCCTTTCTACTGCTTTCACACAAAACACACACACACACCAACCCAAAAGGCAAATCTGAGCCAAATTTATTGTTTACAGATGGTGAGCCAGTTGATAACAGGAACAGAAGTCACTAATGGAAACTGAATGCTCTAGCTAAGAAATGGTTAATGCTGAACATTCTAATCAGCGTTTTGCATGCCCACCATAGAGATCACTCAATACCATGGCTAAAGGGTAGACTTAAAGGAGAACTGCACTGAACTTGTAAGCCAAATTTCCCAGTAAAAGTTGGTTTTAAAGACTGGTTCCATTCTGTTAATGTTAGTCTTTCTGGCCTTTTAGTAACCTCAGTGGGTAACCACATGAGTGGTAACATGGGCAGCTGGGTGAAACTCCATGAAAATAGTGTGGGGGGTGATAAAAGGATATCAAGAACTACTTCTTTATGGAAAGAGTGGCACACTGGAACAAGCTTTCAGAAGAGGTCATCTGCACTGTAACAGTAGAGGGGCTGTAAAGCGGGTGGGACAAGCACATGGAAAAAGTGTGCAAAGTACTTCTTAACATCCTTTTTGAACACCCCCACCAATTTCATGGAGTTTTGCCCCTGGTGCACATGTTACCACTTATATTGTGAACAACTCATTGCTCTGCACTCTTATTTATGCCACAGATGTACTTGAATGTCTCTGTCATATTGCCCTCTTTCTACTGTCCTTCAGTATGCACATATTGAGATCCACTATGTGCTCATAATAAGACCTCCCCTGGTGCCGCTGCATCATTTTAGAAGCCTTTCTCTGTACAACTTCAGCCTATCTCTATCCTTCCGTAAATGTGATCTCCAATACTACACACAATACTCTAGGTGTGATTGAACCAAATTTGCAAAAAACTGCTTTGATGCACCAGACCAGTTAGGGTTCAACTTAACACAACAAAAGTAGGGAAATACAGTGTTAGGGTTTCCAACCCTAACTCTCCACCCCACCCTAAAGCAGCACAAGGAAAATAATATTAGGGTTTTGGGTCTCCAATGTCTTGGCAAATCAATGGTGGGGTCTCCCTTGGGGTTGTGAACCCGAATGCTCACCCTCACTCCCAGCCCATAGCCTCCTGTCCAAAGCATAAGATTCAGCTCTAAGCCAGTGCCTCATAGTGATGCACTCTTCAAAGTAAAGTAGTATGTTGCCACATGTTGCTAACACAATCTGTTGTAACAGGGAAGGCAATCATGTCTGACATTGCGTACACCCCACCACTGATCGGACAAGACTCTGGAGGCCAAAACCCATAATTTTTTTTCCTTTTGCTACTTAGGGGGTGGGGGTGGTGAGTTAGGGTTTCAAACCCTAATGCCACATTTCCCTACTTTTGTTGCATTACGTTGAACCCTAACAGGTGAATTAATACAGTTTTTTGCAAAGAATTTCCTTTCTTTTTGAGATAGTGGAGTTGTACCCTCATTCACGCATAACAGCACCATCCTCCCAGCCTCGCCCCATACAGCTGGCTCACTGAGCGCTCCCCCAAACTCAGCTCATCAGCACAGGATCACAAAGCACTATCTGCTGGGGTAAAGTCTAGCACTACACACAACATTTTTAATAATAATACATATATATTTCTTTTTATGTTGTCCCCAAATTTTCAAGATAGTTGTTTTATGACTCCCCCTATAAACATGACATGTAGCATCTATAGTATATTGGCCGAAAGATCATTTCACACCACAACTATGAAAACACGTTTCATCCAGGATTTAAACAAACAAACAAACAAACAAAAAAAGACACCTGTCATGTTTATGAGATGGTGTGAAAAAATGGCTATGTTCAATGTTTGGAGTAAAAATATTGAAAATGAGCAAAGTTAAGCATGGACATTAAATATCTTAACGTTTATTTCAATATTCACATATAATTTGGTAATTTTACCATATTTTTACACCAACTTTTCAACACAGCCTTATTACCCCACCTCATGAAACTGGTAGGTGAAAATGTTCAGATCCCGCCCAAAAGGTGGTTTTGCACCACAAATGCAAAAACACATTCTGGATAGGATTTGAAAAATGACAGCTGTCACACATTCATGAGGTGGTGTGAAAAAGTGGTTATTTTGGGATGAAAATATAGCACAATACCAAAGTTATGAACAAGCGTTGAAAAGTTTCAGAATATGCTCATAACTTTGTTGTTTAATATTTTTACCCAAAATTGTCAACATAGCCTTCTTAAGAGCCCATCTCACAAACAAGGGTGGTGAAAGTGTTCAAATCCTGCCCGAAAGTTGATTTTGCATAGAGACCGTGAAATCCTCTTTTGTGATGGATTTGAAACATTTCACTGCCCTTACTCAGAAGGTGGGGCCTCATAAAGGCCATTTTGAAAATGTGGTGTAAAAATAGTCAAAAATGACAACGTTATGGATAAAAGTTAAAATCCCATTGAAATACATTAAACCAGACTTACCACATTTTCTCATTATGTTAGTCGCTGGTTCCAGCAGCAAGACATGTCTTCGATCAGATAATGGATCTGAATCATGGGGCATGTTCAGGTGAGTGAGGGAGGGTGTGTGTGTGTATGCGTGTGTGTGTGAGGGTGGTGCTGAGTGGGAGGTTGGGTTAGGGTATAGGAAGGTTCAGATGGGCAAGGGAACGTTTTCTTTTTTACAGGTTGAAACAAACCAAAATCAACAAGGGACAGTTTTCTAAGTTTCAGGGAACTTGCTGACACTCAGGACTGGGCACCCCAGTGTCGGGCTGTAACAGCTGTAACAGGGAAGGCAATCATGTCTGACATTGCGTACACCCTGCAGCACTGGGGGTGAGCACCATGATGCCACCATGTATATAATGGGAAGGGGGTGGGTGACCTGGAGGGATGGGGGTGAAAAGAAGTGGTACCATGAGTGGGCACCCTGGTCCATTTATTCCACATGAAATTAATCATGGGAAAGGGAAGGCAGGCGACCTGGAGGAGAGGGAGGAGAAAAAAAGCAGTACTGGGGTGGGCACCCTGGTCCACTAGTAATTTTAACAGCACGACAGACAGATAGAGACATATACACCGTATATATATATATATATATATATATATATATATATATATATATATATATATATATGTATATATGTATGAAGAGCTGGAGAGCAGGGATTGCTGTCTCTCTGCTCTAACTGAAGCTGGCAGCATGACTCCAGCTGCGGCTTCACATTTCAAGAAAATCTAGCTGTTCTCATACTAAGAATGTGGGTGAACGGCTCCTCTCACTAAGCTGGGCGCTCAGGATTTTCAGGTACCTAAAAATGTTATTTCTAGAGCAATTTTCAAAAAACAAACACCAGAATGTAGCTAAACAGGTCCAGTTTACCTAGGTTCAGGTGTTTGTTTGTTTGAAACTACATAATTTTAATGTACTTTTAATGTTTTTTAGTTAAAAAAAAAAGATGGCAGCCACCACAATCGTTTTTTTCCCTCTCACAAATAAATCATTTTTCATGACAAGTAAAATCATGAAAATAACTAGAGGGTTATCAAAAAATTAACTTTAAATCCTTATAACTCTGGAACCGTATAATATTTTTTCATGAAACCTTCCAAAACACTGCCTCAGTACAAGCCGTTTCTACCCTGAAAGTTTTGTGAAAAAAATTCTGCACCATCTAGGCTGTGAAACCAAAAAAACAAAAACCATGCTAAGTATAGGAAAACCAAACCCTTTTTTTATTTTACATTTTTTGGTAGTCCGTATCTCAAAAACTGAACAAGATGCTGTCACAAAACATTTCATGTCTTGAGACTCTACTAGCCAGCCCACGCATGCCAAATCTAAGGTATTTTGTTGAACGCAGCCAAAGTTATTAAGGTGCAAAAATTGGGGTTTAACATTGAATAGCTTACTCAACTCTAACTGTAGGGCACTACTGCGTCCCTATATATGTAACCAGCTTCTTTCCACAGCTGACTCAAGACATGTTACCAGAGAGCATGCAAAGGGTTAAGCCAGACCCTGAGAGCTGTTCTATGGGGAGGAATGTCCAGAGACAGGATGGCTGGATGTTCATACAGAGAGTGGTCTTTTTTTTTTCCTTTTTAACAGATTTTTATGGTATTTTTTGTCTTTTTCGCCCCGATCGGAGCCCCTAACCTTGGATGTGCATGCACATGTGGAGGCATGTGTACGTCGCATCTCAAGGTGCCCTCCCTTTGTGTCACCCCCGCGCCTACACTAACCACTGGACCTCCAACCGATGGCAGTGAGACTATTGGTGGGGGCGACCACCCCCAGGAGAGGAGAGCTGCCTTCCAGCTTGCTCAATCCTGCTCTGACCCTCCCCCCTGCTGGCACCCCAATGACAGAGTCTGTTCCTGAACCTGGGTCACCGGTAGCATGAAATACAGTGAGTGGCCTGACTTAGCTAAGAGCAGGAAACTACAGCATGAATATGCATAGTTCTGACCTTCCCCTGATGCCTTATATGAGGGGAAGGAATCAGGGCAGTTTGGGCTTTTCCTGCATGAAGAGAAAGAGAGGAACAGTTCGGCCTCTCTGACGTCACTGGGCCTTGGGTGCCTGCAGTCCCAGGGATGGTGGCACCTGTCCCCTTGTGCCTGGTCTCCAGACATGAAGACCGTCAGGAGCAGCTGGAGGGATGAATACCCCAGGGAGTCGCCTCAAGAGGAGTGGAGACATCAGTCCCAAAAGGCACAACTAGGAGAGTGGTGGGCCACCCCTCAAGGGAGGTCAATAGGACCCTTCTGGGTTCACTCCCAGCAGTAACAAACATAATTGGGAGAAGTTAGTCTGCATTTGGAGCAAACTAACCTTACTAAATATACTCAATGTGTAAAGTCCTGAACAGTATGAACTGAAACCCCTGGCAGGTAGTTAAGTGAATGGGAGTCAGGTAGAAGGGGTCCTGGAAAGCGCTGATGTCAGTAAGTCTCTGCGTGTGAGGGGCCAGATATGGGAGTCTGCTTTTTGGGCCACAAGGGCTATCACTGCAGTGTAAAGGGAGGCACACACGGTTGGACCAACCATGCTTTTTTCCACTTGAGGAATATCGCCAGGATCAAATCCCTAGTTCCGCTTGAAAACCTGCCCACGCTAGTTCATGCCTTTGTGATGTCCAGGCTTGATTACTGCAACTCTCTTTACTTCGGGGTCTCTGGAGGTACCCTCCACCAGCCAAAGCTGGTGCAGAATGCTGCTACCAGGTTACTGACTGGTCTTTCTATGTGCAGTACATATGACCCCGGTGTTGCAGGCTCTGCACTGGCTGCCGGTCAGGTGGAGGGTTATCTTCAAGGTGAGTGTATTCACCTATAAAGCCCAACATGGACTAGGCCCTGGCTATCTGACTGACCTTCTGACACCGGCTGTCTCGGTCTGATCCCACTGCTCCTCGACCAGGGACCTCCTTGAGGTTCCCAGGACCCGTCTTAAAACTGCCGGTGATCGGCTTTTAGTGTCACCAGCTCTTTCACCCTACAATAAGGAGGCTCCAACGGTCAAGTGTTTTAAGAGTGGTCTTAAGGCCCATTTATTTTCATTGGCCTTCCCAGATGATGTAATTTAACCAGCCTTTACGTTTAATTTTATCAGTATTTATTGTTCTAATAGTTTTATTGATATTTATCATCTTTCTTTGCATTGTGTTTTGGATTTTATTCTAACTGCCTTTGTGTGTGTTAGGTGCCCAGGGCCTCCAGGATTGGGCGCCATACAAATAAACTTTTCCTTGCCTTCTGCACCTAATGATATCATATGCTGATACACTTTTCTATTTGTTGTCCGACTGGGCACATTGAGATACGAACTGGCACAGCTTGCCCCTCAGTTTTTGACCTGCCTGAGGAATGTGCCATGGCACAAATGGTCCTGGGAGTGCCGGGGCTCCAGGGACCATGTATGGGAGGTTATGGCTTTGTAGTGTTGGAAGAAATCCAATAATTATGCAACATCAAATTGTGCCCCTTTAGATCAGCAGGTAGGCCTGGAACAAATGTAGTCATGAAGTGAGCAAACAGGCCCCAGTACCATCAGTCCAGTGTATAGCAGCAGTAGCAGAATTGGAGGCACACTAGTGTTGGGGGGGAGGGGCGGCGATATGAAAGCCACAGGAATACAGTAAAGTATGTGTAGGACATGACCCAGGTAAAGAGTGTAAAATAACACGTGCAAGTACCATAATGAAAGAGAAGATTTATGACCAGGGAATGCCTGGAGAGCTGTGTGCCATCTGGCAGCTACTTAATAAATACTGCCATACTCAATCACAGCTTCAGTATGAACAATCTAATTTGTGTGTGGTCTCACATTAATGGTGCCCCAGGGTATGGTATTAAGGCACCTCGATCCCCACTGCCCCTGACCTGTGATGGCAAGGTGACTGGTGCTGGTGCAATACTGGTAGTCTGTAGTAGTGTGGGATAAAACAGACACAATAGGCAGACGTCAAGTGCATAAAAAACGCAAATATGCGTTTGTCAATTTATTTTTTTTTCAGCAAAAAAATAATAAAGCAAAATTAAAAAAAAAATTATTCTGGGTACCTGGTTGCGTTATCGCATACCACCAAAATAAACCTATTATCTTTGGAACTCTTGATTAAGGGACCCACAATGTCCATAGCAACCTTTTCAAAAGAAGTGGTGACATAAGGGATGGGTCGGTGGGGTACTTGATCTCTTTATCCCCCTTGGGCCACCAGTTGGCATTCAGCACAGGTATGGCAGTAGTCAGCCACATTTTCATGGATACGTGGCCAGAAAAATCTATTTAACAATCGGCTTAGCGTATGGTCTTTCCCTTCATGACTAGACAGAGGTACATCATGTGCAAGGTGTATCAGTGTGTCCCTATATACCTTGTGTACCATTAGCTGTTCTATACATACTTTGATAATATGGTTAATGCATACTCTGTACAAAGTGTCATTTTTGATCATGAGTTGAGGCTGCCCTTCTTTAATCTCTTGGTTGACCTGGGGGGAAAAGGGGTTAAAGATTCATCTAACACCTGTTCCCTTTTTATATCACTTTGGGCTAGTCCTAGTACCACCTTGGATATACCCTACTGGTGGGTTTCTTGCCATTATTTTTTTTCTCTCTCTCTTCCTTTCCTTCCTGGTTTTTCTCGATTTCTCATGGCTGTCAAACAAGTCCTCTTCGGAAGAAAATACTTGGGGTTCTTGGGTGTTTTTAGCTTGGGACCTGGTGGTAACATTAACAAGATCCTGACATGACTGCTGGGTGTTCATCAACAAGTCGAAATGGGGAAAATCCTGTCCTATAATGACTGGTACAGGTGGTCTAGGTACCAGACAGATGGTCATGCAGTGTTGTTCATTATTAACAGTCACTTCCACCAATGCTGTGTGATACTGATGTATATCCCCATGAACACATTTAACTGTTGGATCCTGTTGTAATGGGTCATGGGGAGGTACAAGATCTGCCCTCATTAGGGTTTGCCTACTGCCAGAGTCCAGTAATCCCAAAGTCTGTCTTTGACCAATTCCCACTGATGCAACATACCCCAAGTTGGCTAATGCTAGATGGGCTGGTTCCAATCTTTTGTTTGGGCAATCATGAACAATATGTCCCTTCCAAAGGCAACCATGACAAATGACATCAGAATACTGTATTCTTCCCCCTCTATCTCTTCTCCCATAATTAGACTGTCTCTGGTTGGAATATTCAAAGGTTCTTACCGCGTTCAGGGGTTGGGGTGAAGAACCTTGGTATCCTCTGGGTCTGGATGGTCGGGCTGCCCAATAATCCTCAGCGAGTCTGATGGTGTTCTCAGCTAATTTAGGCTTGTGTTCTTTTACTCAGACCTGAATATCTTGGGGTAGTACTTGGATGACTTGTTCTATTATGATCAATTCCATGATCTGGTCCAGAGTTTTGGTTGCCATTCGTAACCATTTGCAGCAGTGATCCTTGAGTCTGGCATAGGTCTCTCTGGGGGTGTCAAAGCTGGTCAGCTGGCTGGACCGGAATCGTTGCCTATATGTCTCTGTACTAATATCGTATCCCCATAGGCTCTCCTCTTTGACCCGTTCTACGATTGATGAATTAAATAAAATCTTAACAGTAGAAATGAACAACATACAACAATGGCTAACTTCCAATAGGTTAACAGTAAATAAAATTAAAACAAAAACTATGGTCTTTGGAACATCAACCAAGATAAGGGACGGGGAGGGGGGAGGATTCTTCAAGTTGAAGCGTCTGATGGTTTACTACATGAAAATGTAGTTAATTTTCAATATTTAGGTGTCCTACTGGATCTTACATTAAGCTATGAGCCTTATTTAACTAAGATGAGTTCTAAGATTCACATTAAGATTGGTACAACTATATAGATTAAGGTCTTTTTTGACATCTGAGATAAGAATGGTTATTACAAAACAATGTTTACTTCCTATAGTGAACTATGCCTCTTATTATAGATAATGCATCTAGTTATATTGTTCATAAAAAGTCTGTTTTACTGCAACTGTTAGGAAGGTTTGTACTCTCTGCTCCAAGAAGAACACATCATTGTACAGTTGTACAGTTTTGCAAGAAATGGGATGGTTGCCTGTACATTTGAACTTTACATTTTCTCTTGCTAGATTTACATTCAGGATATTACAATCTGGTGTTCCTGTGAATCTTTTTAATTCATTACAGAGGTATGGATTGAACTTTCTGTCTAGAACTGAAAAGAGGTGGAGGCATCACCATGTTTATCTCCACCAGGCTCCAGTTCACCATGGTACATCTCCCTCCACTATCGCCAGAAACAGACTCTCTACTCATCAAACTATCGCTTCCATTCTCCACCCAACTGTATGTGGCTGGTTCCTACTGTGCCCCTCCCCCCCGACCAGTGTCCTAGACCATCTGGACACGCTAAAATCATCAGCCGCCACTGGGGAGCTCCACATCCTCAGTGATTTCAACTTCAGCTGGCTTGCAAATGACAGTGCCAAGATGCGTACCAGAATAAACGCTCTAAACCTCACCCAGCTAATCTCCCACCCCACTCAACTAAACCATAAAACACACAACCATTCTCTCCTGGATTGGGCCCTCTCCTCCCACCCCCACCGAATTACTGCTGCGGGTTTGCTCCCGGACTCCTTAAGTGACCACCACATGACCTACATGGTCAGGAAAGTTCACAGGCCCGTTGCACCCCCACCAAGGATGCTGCTCACTAGGTCCTATAAATCCCTAGATCTAGCAGCTCTCCTGCATGACCTAGCCCATGTTGATTGGTCTTTCATACTCAAGACTTTTTCTATCAACCACGCACTCGAAAATTTCAAGGCCAGATTTCTCAGTGTGGGACGCACATGACCCCCTGAGAAGAAAAAGGGTCAGGGGCTCCCACCTTCCCTGGGTTTCTGCCGTTATCATCAGTCAATTCCACGCCAGAGATCAAGCATGGAAAACTTTCAGGAATACGGGCACCCAACTATTTCTCCAACACTACCGTGCTCTCCGTAACCCCTACACTAAACTCATACGCCAAGTCAAATAATACAGGTTACTCACCTGTAACAGGAGTTCTAGGAATGGTATATATTGTTCATCCACACTTATTGGCAGGTTCCTTGCCGCTTTAAATCTTGCCGGAAGGTCTTCAAGCTGGCTCCTCCCACCCACCCGGGTGGTAAAACTCTTGGCTCTGCCCCATGACACCAGATCTAGCCCGCTGGAAGCCAGGTTGTGCGTCGAAGCCAGGGAGGCCAGGTGGGTCGTGTGGATGAACAACATATACCATTTCTAGAACTCCTGTTACAGGTGAGCAACCTGTATTTCTAGGGACATGGATATGTTGTTCATCCACACTTATTGGCAGACTCCTAGCAGTTGTCCGGGAGGAGGGAGGCAAGGCGCACACCCCCTTCTTAGAGAGAAAGACTGGAGAACCGAGGCCCCCACCAACAACCCGACGTGACCCAAGGTCGATGTGGAAGGGGAGACGGTAAGCCTGCTTCTGGGCAGAAGCCCCGCGGATATCCTGAGCCCTGAGCTGGAGTATCCTCGAAAGCAGCCACCGGTGCAGCGGAAGGGTGGGTAAAATGAGCACTTATCCCTCCGGGAGGCTCCATGCCCACCCACGTATAGCGGAGACCTATGCAGGAGGTGACCCAACCGCTCGTCACCCGCTAGGCTGCAGGTCTGCCAGGTGCGGTTCCAGCGTAGATGACAAACAGCTGGCAAACCTTTCCCGAACTTCAGCCATACGCTCCCTAAGTAGGTGAGCGATAAATAGGGTCCCATGGAACCTATATACGGCCTCCGAGGTGTGAATGGGGATGAACCCCGGCAGAGACAATACCTGGTTAGGGAAGACTCCACCGCCACCTTCGGAAGGAACTTCGGGTGGGGCGCAGGACAACCTTGTCCCTGTGGAAGGCCAGATAGGGAGATTCAAAGGAGCGCCTGGAACTCTCCCCTCCTTCTGGATGGCAGAGTAGCCCCAAGAAGGTGATCTTCCACAACAGGTATGGGAAACTTGCACCTGTGCAACGGTTCGAGCGGCTTGCCCGTGAGCTAAGCCCATACCAGCGCAGGTCCCACAGAGTGGGGATACTCTCCCCCAAAGGGGAGGTGTGATCGAGGCCTAGAAAGGGGCCAGACCACCTTATCTGCGCCACCGACTGCCTTCCGGCCGGCGCCCGGAAGACAGGGGTGATCAACAGAAGCACCTAGAGGGTCGGCGGCCGAAGCCCTAGTTCAAAGAACAGACCACAGATGGTCCGGAATGATCACCCAGGGACGGGAGAGGGCCAGGCCCTAACCCCTCATCAAATGGAGAACTCTACCCATTGAAGGCGAGCATGTTTGGCCGACCTCTAGCAGGATGCCTCGAAGCGTTGAGGACCTTGCCGAAGGACCCAAGACCTGGCCCCTAGCCGCACAGGGACCGGGCCTTCAGGTGCAGGGATTGAAGGTCCAGATGGAAAACCTCCCCCTAAAAACAGAGATCAGGACCGAGCGGACTGGAAGCCGCCTCGGGAGCCTGGAGCTGAGACTGAGGAGAGCTGGATACCAGAGCTGGAAATCCAGTCTGGGCTACCAGCATCACCTGCGCCTAGTCCCTCCTTGCCTTGCCTGCGGGTCAAGGGAAATGGGGGAGAGGCGTAGAAGAGGCCCGGGGTCCGCGACCTCGACGGCATCCCCTACAGCAAACCCTGCTGAGGGGGGCGAGCATGAGACAGTCTCAGCCACGTATTCTCCCTGGAGGGAGGAGGGAGAAGATCCTGTGCTACCTCCGGCAGGGAAGACCACTCATGAGGCGCAGCTTATGTCTGGCTTAGGGCAGCAGCCAGGGAGTTGGAAGCTCCTGCCATCAAATGGCTGGGAAACCGCCTCCGACTGCATGAAAAACCCAATGTGGAGAACCTCCTTACGCCTAGGCAAGGGGTTCGACCGAACCTGGCAGGGTAGGTAGCACATGGTTGTGGTGCTGTCCGCATGGACTTAAACCACTAGACCCCGCACAAACGGAGCGAGCGGTGCAAGCTAAGTGGACCGCCTGGAGCTCCAGTGGGTAGTAAGGGCATTGGGACTCCCGAGAGGACCAAAGGCGAAGCACTCTGTATTCCTCTAGATGGGCACCCCCACCCATCCGAGAAGCATCGGTCGGAGAAGACCGTCGACTCAGGGGGGACGAACAGGATGTTCTCCTGCAGGAGTTGGAACGGTCCGATAGGGAGCGTTTCCCTAACTCCTGGGCTGTAGTCACGAACTGGTCTGAGGAACGCAGCACTGTGACCGCTGGCTGGTCCGTCCCACTAGGGGAACTCAGCCTCCGTGAGGCCCAGGAGGTGCAGGAGGTCCCGGCAGGGCACAATTACCCAGCCAAACCTGACAGGGTAAGGGAGGAAGAACCTCAGCCCTGTTCGCCTGGAGCCGAGCTCGGACTCAAGAGTCGAGCCTAGTCCCAAAGAAGCCTCACCCGCTAAGGCACGAGTTCCAACGTGGCTCTGGTAAAGGGAGACCAGTCCGAGCCTGGAAGGGTTTTAATCAGGCCGCCATCCGGGTGGGATTACGCCCGGACCCTTCAATGCCACAGAAACTGTGAAGCAGAGAACGAAGGGCCTGGCCAGGAACTCGTAAGGAGATCTCTCACTTAGGAAAGGGAGGGGTCTCCCAAGAAACAGATGGAACGAGGAGTAAGTATGTCCTGGAGGCCCAGGAAGAAGCCGCACGCCTCGATCTGAGGATGGGATATCTGCAGAGGGACCATCCGGGCATGCAGAAGGATGGGCGCAAGCCCCCTGTCAGTTTGAGACCAGGAATACCTGGACACGAACCCAGGGTCAAAAGGAGGGCCCACCACCTCCCTGATCACCTCTAATTAGAGGGCCAGGCAAGTCGGCTCAACAGTCCGACGAAGAGTCTGTGGACCCAAGATCCCCGTGAGGCAACAGCTCAAAAGGGGAAAACCTGCTCGCAACCACGACAGGACTACCCTTAGCACCACCCAAGAGGAAGAGGTGCGGAGCTGTCCCCCCAAGGGGAAACCTGGGCAGTGGCGACGGGGCCGGGGACAGCGCCCCTTAGCCCGTCACTGAGCAGGCTCGGCGGAGGAAGAGGCTGAGGGGGCTCTCGGATGCCTATCTCCTTGCTTCCTTTTGGAGGAAGACGCTGGTCTGGCGACAGGCCGCCCAGTGCATGCCTGCTGGCCCTCGTGCTGGGCCGGTGAAGCCGCAGGGGTCAGGGGGCAAAGGGGCCTACGCAAAGGCTGATGGCTGCCCTTGTCCCTTCGGGTGGGAGTGACAGAGTCCAGAGTGGCATCGGACTTCTCGGGCCTCTGGATATGTCCCTCCACTCCAGGGCCGAAAAGGTCAGTCCCCAAGAAGGGGATGTCCGCCAACTCATGCTAGGTTTCCAAGGAAGGAGGATAACCTCAGCCCGCCCTGCGTAGCATGGCCACTAGGCCACCCGATCTGGCACAGGAGTCGCCCAGATCCAGAGCCATCTGGAGCTGCTGTTTTGACACCGCCCTACCCTGGTCCCGCACCCGCCGGACCGTGGTCCGCAGGTCTGCCGGGAGATGAGGGAGGACCTCGTCCAGGGAGCCCAAAAGGGCATGGGAACAGTGTGCCATCAGTGCCGCCGAGCTGGCCTGATGGAGGCCTAGGGAGGACGCGGCGTAAACCTTGTGCCCGACATAGTCCATCCTTTTGGACTCATTGTCAGGGGGGCCTATCCACATCCCTAGCTTTTCCAAAACTTTGGAAAACATTGACGGTGACTACCCCTTCAGCCGAGGGGTGCTCCGAGAAACCGGGCAGAGAACAGACAGGGACAGGGTACTTCCTGGCCACCCTGGCCGAAGGCGCAGGGCAGGAAGTAGGCCACCGCCAGAGTTCCAAGGCTGGGCCCACGATTGCCTCAGCCACCGGGAAGGCCTCCGAGGGAGAGCCCCTCGGTCCAGAATCTCTGTAAGGGGGTAAGGTGCCCATTTGGAAACGGGCTCGAGCTGCATCCCAGTGAATTCCGAGATGAGCTGGAGCAGACCCATAAAGGACAATGGGCTGTCATCCACTGAATGTTCCGGGGAAAACCACAGGTCCTCCCTGCTAGGAAACATAATGGAGCCGACTTCAGGCTCCAAGGGGTCTGCAGAAAGCTGCCGCAGGCCTGATACACTCTTCACCTGCCGGGGGCGGGCGGCAGTGAGGGGACCGAGAAACCTGGGGAACAGGTCAAGGCCCGGCCCCGGTTCCGCCGAGGACGGCGGGGCAGCGGGGATCGGACGAGCAACCGGCCCTGGAGAGGGCTCCTCGACTGCCTCGAGCGGCTGCGTCGGCCGACCAGGCGGCGGCTGTTTACTAGCCGGAGAACCGGGGTAGATTGATTCCTGGACAACAACAGCTGCTGCCACATAAATTCCTCGTAACGTCGACGCCAACGGCATTGAGGCCACTCCTCATCCGAGAGGGGGACGACGAAGCAGCAATGCCACTTGACTCGTGCCCCGACCGAGGCGTCAGTCGGCGTGAGCGGCTAGACCGAGAGGAGGACCGAGACCCGAATCCTCAGGGGAACCGAGGGCAGGCCTGGGAGGGAACGGAGCACGCCCGCTCCTCCTTCAGCTAGGAGAAAAAGGCCGAGGACTGTCGACCCGAAGGTACCGGCAGAACCTCAGCCCTCGCCAGGAGAACCGGCGAAGGGATTGTGGCACTAGCAGGAGACAGCCCAGATGACGGGCCGAGAGGCTTGGCCACGTCGACATGGATCCTGGCCGGCTGACCTGACGGGGACACTGTGAGGCCAGTGGCCGAGGCCGCATCCTCAACCGAAGCCGAGCGTCGGCCGGCAGGGGAGAGGGACTTTTCCCGCTCCTGCCGGGGCCGATGAAGGGACCCCGCCTGCGGCACCCTGGACTTGGGCCAAGGGGCAGGTCCCCAGGGTCCCTCTCCCCTCGAGGAAATGGACTGACGAAGCTCCTTGAACGAAGCTGCATGAGTAGAGCCCAAAGACAGCAGGATAAGCGCTGCGACTGAGGAGGGAGGAGAAGCCGCCCCCTTCCCGGCAGGAGGAGGATCGAGCTGCACAGAAACAGCCGAAGCGGACGCTGACCGATGATCCGAGGGATTCTCTGGAGCGGGAAAAACTACCGGATGCCCGAGCCCCAAATGGGCCGCACGGTCCTCCAGAGAGCTGGCCAAAAGGGCACAACAAAACTCGCAAAGCTGAGGATCATGATCCAGGTCAAGGCAATAAACGCACGTGGAGTGCGGGTCTCCCCTACAGGAATTAACCGGGCGCCTCCCGGTGCCAGAAAAAGAATGAGCCATTGCCGTAGCGAAGAAGAAAGGATTGAAGTTACAGAAAAACTTCCAAATAATTTCGAAGACCAAAAATTTTCAGGAACCAGTCGAAAACGCAGAGCGCTAAGGAGAGAACCTGAGCTTCCACGCGGTAAGGAAGATCTGGCGTCATGGGGCGGAGCCGAGAGTTTTACCACCCGGGTGAGTGGGAGGAGCCAGCTTGAAGATCTTCCGGCAAGATTTAAAGCGGCAAGAAACCTGCCAAAAAGTGTGGATGAACAACATATTCATGTCCCTAGAATAATTATTTCAGGACGGCTTTCAACTCTAACCTCCATCACCCCACTAATTTCTGGAAAACTATCAAATCCCTACTGTCCCCCCTACCCAACCACCAACCCCGACCCTAACCATCCAAGGTGCTACCATCTCTGACCCTGGTGAAGTGGCCACCGCTTTCAACAAGTTCTTCACCAGCTGCGCAGACTCTCTCCTATCGGCCCTCCCGCAACCCAATACGCACCACCCCAAAATCATCACCCCCCGCCCCAGTTTTTCCTTCGACATGTCTCCCTGGCCAAAGTGTTTAAAGCTCTGCAGGCTCTCAACCCTAACAAAGGCAAATGCCCCACGGGTCTGGATGCCAAAATGTCACATCTGTCTGCTCCCGCCATCGCCACCCCGCTCACCAACCTCTTCAATCTCTCCTTCTCAATAGCTGAAATCCAAGTAGACTGGAAGCAGTCCATAGTCATCCCCCTCACTAAAGGCGGCAACCCCTCATCACCGGGAAATTACCGTCCCATCTCCCTCCTCCATATACTGGCCAAGCTTCTGGAAAGACTTGTTCTCGCCCAACTCTCCTCGTACCTAGATGCATCCTCCTTACCCCCTACCAGTCTGGGTTCTGTAAATCACACTCCACCATCACCTCCATACTAAGAATCACGGATGCCATCCTCACCGGGATGGATAAAGGGTACATCACCTCGGACATTTTCATCTACCTCGCCAAGACCTTCTATACAGTCTCCTATTCCCTGCTACTAACCAAATTAAAAAACACCGGACTCACTGATCCTGCCACCAGCTGGTTTCATTCTTAGCTGGAAGGCAGACACCAATCTGTAAAAATTGGCCCGCACACCTCAAACCCACTGCCGGTCTCTACCGGCGTCCCCCAAGGCTCGATCCTGGGACTGTTACTTTTCTCCATTTTCTTAAACAATCTCCCATCTGCCTGCCCATGCACATCTATCCACATGTAGCAGATGACACCGTACTGTTTGTCACAGGCCCCTCAATCACTGAAGTGTCTACTGCACTCCAACAGGATTTCAACTCTGTTCAGCATTGGTTCCGCTCCAACCAATTGATCCTAAACACTAAGAAAACTGTCTCGCTAACTTTCAGCTCGCTGGCTAGACTCTCCCGCCTTGCGGCTTGTCCCGTTTACCTTAACACGGACAGGACCCCACTGCAGGCATGTACCTCCTTCAGGTTCCTAGGGGTCTGGTATGACCAGCAGCTTGACTTCTCCATACACAGTGAATCAATTCAATCCCTCCCCTCCTTAAGTTCTCTTCATCTCATGCCTCCTTTAAAACCGCACTTTTTTCTCACCTCCAAGCACTTGACACATGTGACTGCAATATACCTACCTGATTCTCTTCTCTTGCTCTTCCTACTGTTCCTCATTTGCTCATTCTCCAGTCCTCAAAGCACTGCTATCATTTAACTCCTCATACTTGGGGATGTGTGTTCTGCAAATTTATTTTATTTCATCCATGAATGTTCTGTTAATTTGTTCTCTGTTGTGCTTTTCTTATGTGTAATATGCTCATGGAATCAGCTCATTGCTGTATTAATGTGTTCTCTGTTTTGCTTTCCATATGTGTAATATGCTTATGGAATCAGCTCATTACTGTAATTGTCTCTGAGTGTATGTTACATGACTGTTTACACCTGCAGTTGTACTCTCCCAGGTCGTTCCTGAAAATAGGCAGGATTTTTGCCTAGTGTACTTACCCGGTCATCAAAAGAAAATAAATAAATAAATTCACAAAAGCTACACCTTAAACTTGGTGCCCTATACTGCAACAGGGGTTGCATCCCCACTTCAGCCAGGAAGGAAATTGTTCAAAAGATGATTCTCCCTTTACTAGATTATGGCGACACAGTCTACGGACCCCTTTTTCTTCCCTAGCCAGCCTGGACACACTCTTCCATTCCTTCTGCCGGTTCATCCTGGACTGTCCTCAAAAGACCCACCACTGCAGCCTCTATAGCTCGCTAGCCCTACCCTCACTACAGGCCCGAAGACAGATCCACTGCGCCAGGTCATAGCTAATACTGGACTCAGTCCCTTCCTTTACCTCGAATCCCTCTCGACACACAACCACCGGCTGGCTATTCCTTTAGAGCACTGATCCTGGCTCCTCCATATCCCTTTTATGGGATCCTCCAAAGGCCAAGCTGCCTTCAAATACCGGTCGCCCAAAATTTGGAACACTTTGCCTTCCGTCATTAGGCATACCACAAACTCTCAGAGCCTCATCACCCTCCTCTATGCCCACTTCTCCACCAGTTGTGCATGCAACTAGCGCTGTAAGCCTCCCATTCACTTCAGTACCACGCACACTCTGTCCACCTGGCCTCTCCATTGGGTCCATGGTCGTCATCGCACCTCATATCTGGTCATCTGCCCCCTCTACAAGTGCCACAGTGCAGACTTGCTTCCCAACACTGTACCATAGATTTTTACCAATTGTACCAACCCTTTACTTGGCTAGCTCTGCCTACTAAGGCTGCTATTTCCCTCTCAGTCTAGCAATCTACCGTAATCACCTATTAGACTATAGGTATGCTAAGTTGTTTGCTCTGTCAGCACTGCTCTGCTCTCATAACCTGTACTGTTGTCAATTGTTATGCTCTGTAATTATTTTATGCATCTATATGTTCCTTTTATTTCTGTATCCCAGTTCCCTTACCCCCAGGATGCATCTGGAATCGAGTGGTACTCCGCTCAGCATGCCCTCCTGGTTAAACTCTTAAATAAATAAAACTAGGGTAGACAGGGAACTCTTGAAGCTCCTTCTAAAATGGACAATGTGTGGACAACAGTCTTTTACATATATGGCCCCAAAGGCAAGGAATGAGATACCTATGGATGTTAGGAAATCTGGAATTTATGGTCTTTTCTCATTGTCCTTATTTCAGTACTTTATTTTAAGACATTATCCGATTGTCTTTGTTTTAAATTATCTTATGTATTTTATGTGACGTGGAATTTTGTAATTCCTATTTTTTGTTTCTTGCCATTATTGTATATTTGCATTTGTATGAATTATATGGGCCGCAACTGAAAAGGGAAAGATATTCTTTCCAGTGTGCTTACCCGTAAAGCCAATAAACTAAACTAAATTAATTATTGGCATCCTGTCAACTTAACTGGCTGTAAACCAACTGGGCCCTCCCTGATATATATGGAACCAGTCTTACGACCCATTGGTCACGGGGCCAAGTGCAGGTTTGGGCAATACGCTCAAATGTCATAAGGTATGCCTCAATGTCATCCAGTTCAGTTAGTTTGGTCCGTTTGATATCTCGTGATACAGTTCGATCAGGCTGACCTGGATTCAGGGCCAGGATGGCTCTTAGGGTATTCGCCCATTTGTCATCTTGTAGTCGCTGATCCTCATCTCGCTGTCATCTGTCCTCTTCCCTTTGTCGATCCATCTCCAGCTGTTTAAGGCAGAGCCATCTCAACAGGTCACCTGGTTCATCTAGGGCTCTCTCCATCCTGGGGTACTCTTCTTTGGTTCCTTCATCTTCTTTTGCTCTGGTGTCCTCCTCCTTCTTGGCTATCTTCGGCCTGGCTCTGAAATCCAAGCTAGATAGGGGTTTTAGCCCTTTCTTCTCTGCCATGGCTCGAGTGAGGTGGAGTGCACTAGTCTCTGCCTCCTGCCCTTTTTGCATCAGCCTGGGTACTTAACTACAGTACCCATTGGTAATGCCTCCCAAGCAGCCTCGACGTACCAGATATCCCACTTCGGACACCAGTGTAGTGGCATGGGATAAAACAGACCCAACAGGCAGATGTCAAGTGCATGAAAACGCAAACGTGCATTTGTCAATTTACTTTTCTTCAGCAAAAAAATAATACAGCAAAATAAAAAAAATGATTACAGAAAGAAAAAAAAGGTGTTAGTCCATCACACCAAACAGTCAGGCAATTGCTTCCTTCAGCTAATTCCTGCGCGTAACATGATTCCACAAAAATCTCCTAAAGTGTCTTGGTTTTAGGAGAGAACCTTTCTTGTTAAACAAAATACAATACTGAACCCTTCTCCTTCCTGATGGCTGACATTTCAGCCAGTCAGCAAACCTTTCATACTGGCCTTTATTTGTTAATTTTGGCCACCGGCTGACAGACTAGCACTATTCTTTTATTTCCATCTGCTTACCTATGTTTATGCAGCTAATCTATTGCAGGCAACTACAGGGAACAATCTATCTTCCCCCTTATCCCACAGTGCCATGTCGTCTCCAAAACTAGGAAGCCGCACAGTGCATTGCACGCACTTATCTCGGAGTGCATTTTAGCTCCATTTTTAGTTTTTCACTGTATGATGTGGTGTACAATATGAGAATTTTCTTGTACTGGGGGGGGTGACTCATACATCATGCTGTAGCTGCTGACAGTCCTTGTGGCATACAATACCCAGGGAGTCCATATAATTTCAGCAGGGAATATGAGGGAGCGAGTAAGGAGCTACCCAATTCCTTTATTTCTAAGTGCTACCAGGAGCGCTAGTACTGAACATAAGTTCAGAGCTTATAAACCTCTAAACTGGGAGAAAAAGAAAAGGAATACAGGAGCACATGAGTGGTCTATAGACCACCAGCCCAGGAGGAAGAAACAGATAGGGAGCTGATGCTAGCCATCCAAAGGATGGCAGACAAGGGTGAGGTAGTACTGGTTGGAGACTTCAATATTCCAGACGTGGACTGGAGCATCCCAGCAGCAGCATCAACTAGGAGCAGATTTATCCTGGACTCCCTTCAGGGTGCCTTCCTCAAGCAACTGGTCATGGAACCAACTCGGCAGAAGGCAATACTGGACCTTCTGCTCACAAACAGGGACAGTGTGATGGGGGTAACAGTGGGGGAGCACCTGGGTAACAGTGACCACCAGTCATTGTGGTTTGAAATCACAGAAAGAGCAGAACCAAACCACACAAAAAACGTATCCTGGATTTTAGGGGGCAGACTTTGGGAAAATGGGAGATACTTGAAAAGAGGCATTAAGGGAATGGGACAGGAATCAGGGTTGAGGAACAGTGGGCAGTATTTAAAATGGGGATTATAAGAACAACAGAATTATGCATTAAGCAGGTTAGCAAGAGGAAAGGAAGAGGAGACCATTATGGTTTTCCAAAGAGGTAGCAAAAAGTGAAAGCCAAAAAGATTGCATTCAGGCAATACAAAAAGACACAGGCAGAAGGGGATAGGGAGAAGTACCAGGAGAAACAAAGGAGGCGGGGAAGTCAGTGAGGAAGCCAAGCTCAGACAGAAGAACACATTGCAAAATCCAGTGGTTAAAGGGACAAAACCTTTTACAGGTACTAGATGAAAAAAGAAAGACAAAGGAGGATAGTGAGACTGAAGGGGAGGATGGGAGTCACGTGAGGATGACAACAGTAAAGCTGACATATTGAACAGGTATTTCTGCTCAGTCTTTACTGAGGAAGAGCGGGTAATGGGTCTGAAGGAGTACAAGGGTGAGAATGGTGCAGAAATGGACACAAGTCCCTTTACGAAAAGGGTCCTGAAGGAACTGGAAGTAATAAGAGTTGACAAAGCAATGGGGCCAGATGGGGTGCACCCAGGTCCTTAAAGAACTAAGAGAGGTGGTGGCTGAACCTCTGGCTATCCTGTTTAGCCAATCACTGGAAACAGGGGAGGTACCCAAAGACTGGAGGACAGCAGATGTAGTCCCCTTATACAAAATGGGAACAAAGAGGAAGCAGGGAACTACAGACCAGTCAGCCTCACCTCGGTAGTGGGAAAGATCATGGAAGCACTACTGAAGGAGAGATTGGTGGAACATCTGGTTGTCAATGGACTACAGGACCCAAGGCAGCATGGTTTCACCAGGTGGAGGTCATGTCAGACCAACCTCATTGAATTTTTGACTGGGTGACTAGGAGGTGGATCAGGGAGGGCAGTGAACATGGCCTATCTGGACTTCAACAAGGCCTTTGACACTGTGCTACATAGAGACTATTACACAAACTGGGGAATATGGGTGTGGGCAGGACAGTAGTGTGGTGGGTAGGTAACTGGCTGGGTGGCAGGACACAGAGGGTGGTGGTAAATGGCTGTCACTCCACAGAGGGAAGAGTGACCAGTGGGGTACCACAGGGATCAGTGCTGGGACCGGTCCTATTCAACATCTTCATCAGTGACATTGGCGAGGATCTAGAAGGCAGAATTTCACTGTTCGCTGATGACACAAAGCTCTGTAACAGAGTAGACACACCAGAGGGTGTAGACAGAATGAGAAGGGACCTGCAGAAACTTGAAGAATGGTCAAGGGTTTGGCAGTTGAAATTCAATGCAAAGAAGTGCAAGATAATGCATATGGGGCACAAAAACCCTGGCACAATATATCAGTTGGGGGGTGAGGATACAGCATGCACCAAGCAGGAAAGGGATCTTGGGGTTGTCATCTCTGATGACCTCAAGGTAGGGAAACATTGTGACAAGGCATCAGGTAAAGCAAATAGGATACTGGGATGTATAGGCAGGGGCATCACCAGCAGGAAAAGGGAGGTCATAATTCCGCTATACAAGACACTAGTGAGGCCCCACCTGGAGTACAGTGTACAGTTCTGTAGACCATACCTACGTAAGGACATAGACAGGATAGAGAAGGTTCAGAGGAGGGCAACAAAGATGGTGCATGGATTGCATCACAAGTCCTATGAAGACAGGTTGAAGGAACTGAACATGTACTCCCTGGAGGAGAGGAGGGAGAGAGGGGATATGATAGAGACATACAAATATCTTACAGGGAGAAACAGGGTGCAGGAAAACACTATTTTTAAGCGAAAAAGATGTTCCAGGACTAGAGGGCATGGGATGAAGTTGGAGGGAGGACGATTCAGAGGAAACATGAGAAAGGATTTCTTCACAGAACGGGTGGTGGACAAGTGGAACACCCTGCCAGAGGAAGTGGTGGGGGCTGAAACAATCACGGGATTTAAGAATGCATGGGATAGACATAAAGGAATTCTAGAGGTCAGGGGTAAGGGGAAACAGACTTCTAGGAAAACAAACTGAACTTACAAGCTCAAATGGGCAGACTGGGTGGGCCATAGGCCCTTATCTGCCGACACTGTCTTTGTATCTATGTATCTATGAATAGCACAGCATCTAGAGGTTGTTGTGGGTGGCCAGTTCACAGTGAAAAATAGGTGGAGGGAGAGTAAGCATAGTTTAAAGAAAACAGTGAACAGAAAATTTGGGGGGGCTGGGTACCCATGTTTTCCTGAAATTTTAGCTGTACAGGGCTCACCCTGTTACATAGTCATGGCATAAGGCAGATGCTGTCCTGGATGGGATGCCAGCATATACTTCTAGACACAGGAGGGCGACCCTTGGACATCAGGTCCCCATATCCTCCTGGTGCACAATAACATATATATTTATATAATGCCTGTGACTATAAAAAACTTCAAATAAATGCATTTATTTCCATAGGTAGCTGAGCTGGAGTGAAATTGCTTATTTTCATTCCAGCTCAAAGAACAATGAATATTTTCACTCCAGCTGCTCACAGTTCTGGTCAGAATCATCTACTGATAAAAGCATTCTTATAAAATGGGCATTTAAAAAATTATGCATCCCGACTGGTTGCTACCTGTGCATCAGATCCATTTGATGCACAGGTAAGAACAACTACTGAAAATCAAAACCACAGTACACAAAAAGAAACTGCTGTGCCATCAGAACACAGCTTCTAAAACACCGCCATTTTCTTTTACTGTGGAACTGACAAAACAAGACATCAATAAGAGCTCCACAGTAACCATATTTGCCATTTTTTGAAAACATGTTTCATTTTATAATTAAATATATCTCCAAACATGTATTTACTTTGGTTTCTCCTCTGAGGTGCCGATCGCACTACCACTCCCTCCTCCCTCCATCTCCAATGCAGTCTGCGATTCCATCTTTCTCCACATACAGTATGTGAATTCCCTTATTTTATCATTTTCAAATAGAAATACAGCTTGCAACTTCTTACTAGTTTCTTAAAAGGCTTTTTGTTTTTGGGGGGGAGTACAGAAGGTACTACTTCTCCACGTTCTCGTTCGCTCCTGCTGTGCTGTCACACTTCAGTCGAGCACAGTTGGAAAAAAAAAAACATGAACAGTTGACATTAACTATATTTCTCAGTTCCCACAGTAGCAGCAGATGCCCTCTCCACTTCTCAATGTCCCTGCCTGTTCCTGTAAGTGATGCCATGCTGTAAAGGGTCGCGTTTTAAATAAAAAAAATAAATAAATAATAATCATAATAAAAAAGTTGACATTCTCTCTCTCTCTCTCTCTCTCCCCATCTCCACTTCTCCTCATGCTGCCTGCTCCTGCTGTGATGTTATGCTGTAACTGGTCGTGATTTAAATAAAAATTAAAAAAAAAAAAATTGGTTGACACTACCACTCTCATTCTCTTAGTTCCCAATATAGTGGGCATCTCCCACATACATGGGGACTCGGGGTAGCGCTGGCAGCAAAATGAAACCAGTACTACCAATGGCAGTAAAGGACAAAATTTGCACAGATAATGCAGAATGACATCATTGTACAGCAGTCAGAAGGACTATTTTAGCATAAATTCTCATAAGAAGCTTTGTTTTATCTATATAAATCACGAATCTCTTAATGTAAAAGTGAAAAAAAAAAAGTAGGCCATTTTATAAGTGCAATAGGACACTCTGGGGTGTGCATGGATCAGATATTACTGCACGGCCAGGGGCTGAAGGCACTCTGCCTCATGCCTCACCACACCCCTGGGTGTGCAGTAATATCTGTTCCATGCACACCCCGTCATGTCTTATTGCTTACTGACCAGACTGGCCAGCACAAGACTGGAATCCCACTGCCTATCATTCTACATGTGATTATAGAAAATCAGTAAAAAAATAAAGTTTAAACACACACACACCAAAAATGTTTTTGAAATTTGGACACAATTAAAGCATACAAAAGCAATGCATACAGGTAGGAGCACAGTATGTTCCATTTTATTTTTTTAACCAAAAAAAGGCAAAAAACGTTTCCAACCTGATCTTTTCTTAGAATCACTGGGACATGTTGAGATCGCAGACTATCACTGTATGAATAAAATAAAGTCAGTCAGTGATCTGTATATAGAAAAATAAATGCAGCAGTTGTTTTTTTTTTGTTTTGGTTTCCATTTCTTAATTTAATTCAATGTGAATTTCAACAGCCCACAGTCACTTTTTAACATTTGAACCCACAGCCCGCTCCCAGCCTGTCCACAACCCGCTAATACTGTTGTAGGAAAAAAAAAAAAAAACACCAGAAAAAAAGCTATTATGTTACTTCAATACAATACTTTCACATTGTTAATTTAAACAATATGTTTCAGTTTTTCAGCATCTGTTTGATAAAAAATGTCACACTAGTCAGCATTGCCATGACGAACTGAAGGCATGTGCCATCATCACATTTCTCAGGGAACCTCAGAACTGTTGAGAGTAAGAATACAGAGAGAAAAAAAAACAAGTTATTTTGGAAAAAAAAAAAAGCATTCTTCATGTTGTTCTGATGAATATGTTGGCGGGGGTGTTGAGAAGTAGTGGGAAAGGGTTGGAAGTGCTGGCCTGGTGGTGCTGGAGGTTGAGGTGCCGATCACTACACCTCGCACCACACTGGTGACCCGGGTTCGGGAATGAGCCCAGGCCACCGGGGGTTGGTGGGGGGTGGGGGGCACAGAGGATCGAGCATCTGGAGGACTGCTCTCCTGTCTCGGGGGGAGGGAGATTTGTCGTCCTGCTCATTGATTGCCCTCTGGTGGTGGCTGGAGGGCAATATGGGTCAGGAGGCTCCTGCACTCATGAGGTCAATAGAGGTCAAAACCAGCCACTCAAAATAAATCACTTATTTATAGGCAGTCCATGGGATGTCCCTTAGATAGATAAATAGATAGACAGACAGATATACATACATATATATGTTACAGTCATATTATGAAACCAGTCATTTCGCAAAATGACAAATTTTCAGTCATTTCGCGAAATGTCTGTTTCACTCAGTCATTTCGTGAAATGCCTAAAAGTTTCAGGCATTTCATGAAATGACTGTCGTTATGGGCATTCTGTTACACTATTTTATTGTACCTGTTTCACTTGGTCATTTCGTGAAATGCCTAAAAGTTTCAGGCATTTCATGAAATGACTCGCATGACTGTTACAGTCATATTGTGAAACCTGGCGTTATGGGCATTCTATTACACTATTTGACAGTGCCTGTTTCACTCGGCCATTTCATGAAATGCCTAAACGTTTCAGACATTTCATGAAATGACTGACGTAACTGTTACCTGGTGTTATGGGCATTCTATTACACTATTTGACTGTGCCTGTTTCACTCGGTCATTTCGTGAAATGCCTAAAAGTTTCAGGCATTTCATGAAATGACTGGCGTAACTGTTACCTGGCACTATGGGCATTCTATCACACTATTTGACTGATCACTTTAACAATATTTCATTATATAATTGTCAGGAAATGCAGATAGGATCATTTTTGTTTTGTATCTGAACAATACCAGACAGATTTTGACTGGCTCAAACACATTATCTCATTATCAGAAGAATGACACATTATCAGAAAGTAAACAATTAAGAGATGATAACTTTAGATAAAGAGTTGTGATCTTATTTTGAGTGGGCTCTTGCAGTAGGCAACACCGGTAGGACTAAGCCACCAAGCACTAGGACCACACGAAAACTACCACGGTGGGGGGGAGGAGACCGGCCACCCGATGTCATGTGATCAACTTCACCCTACAGTATGTAGTCGGCGGTCCCCCCACGCCCCCTCGGTTCTTTCCTGCTATCGACCTGTGCTCGTTGAACCTAGCAGAATGTTGCTTCAGTCGACCGCCATTTAAAAGTATAGCTTTTATTATTTTTTTGATTAGTGCAATAGTTTTCGTCATTTTCAACCATTGGTTGCATGTCTTCACCGACTTCTTCAGTGGAATCCCGCAAATCTAAGTGTGCCTGTGGCAAACAAATTCCAGAAAAGGATGGCCATACCGCATGTGTCCTTTGCCTAGGCCCAGACCATGACACCAAGGGCTGCAAGGCCTGCCAGAAATTTAATCAGGCCAAGAGGGGTTTCCATATAAAAACGAGGTTATTGGAAAAGGTTTCTTCACTTGCTAACTAAGCACTGCTGGAGATGGCTCAGGATTTTGAAATTAAACTCCGAGAGGAACGTTACAAGAAGTATGAGAACTGCCCAAAGTATATGATACCAAAGAAGGCAGACTGGCTGTACTACGCCCCCAATAGTAGAGATCATTTTGGGTCACACCCTAAGGCGGACTCCATTGTCATTAATGCCGCCCATGATAGAACCAAGAAACCTAAACACATGAGCGTCTTCCCTCTGGACAAGGAGTCCAGGCAGCGGGACCACTTTGGGCCATCTGCCTTCTTTGGTACAGGGGGTACCGGCACCAGTTGTTGTCATGTGGTGGGCTGAGGAAACATTAGCACAGACAGGAAAAGAAGGTGACAAGACTTTCTATAGATACATTAGTGAAAGGAGAAAGTCCAGAAGGGGTATTGCTAAGGTCAAAGGAGAGAAGGGGGCGTGTGAGGAGGAGGACCATGTAAAAGCATCTATCCTAAATAGATACTTCTGCCCAGTATTTACTGAAGAGCAGGTAGGGCAGGGCCCACAGCTCATGGACACAGGGGGCAGGGAGGTGAGCACTAGTCCCTTCAAAAAAGAAAGGGCCATACAAGAGCTCGATAAGCTCAGGGTCGACAAGGCAATTGGACCTGATGGCATACATCCCAGGGTACTAAAGGAGCTAAGGGAGGAACTAGCAGAGCCATTATCAGAACTGTTTAGTGAGTCTCTGAGCACAGGAGAGGTCCCAGAAGACTGGAGAAGGGCTCATGTGATCCCACTCCACAAGAGTGGTAGCAGAGAGGAGGCAGGGAACTACAGACCAGTCAGTCTTACCTCAGTAGTGGACAAGATTATGGAGGCACTCCTGAAGGAAAGGATAGTGCAACACCTGGAATCCACAGGAGCACGGGATCCAAGACAGCATGGGTTTACAAAAGGAAGGTCCTGTCAAACTAATCTCAGATTTCTTTGACTGGGTAACCAGAGTGGTGGACCAAGGGGGAGCAGTGGATGTCGCCTATCTTGACTTCAGCAAAGCTTTCAATACTGTTCCACATAGATTGATTAATAAGCTGGGTAGGCTCGGGGTGGGTCAGAGGTTGGTTAACTGGGTGGCAAACTAGTTGACAGGCAGAAAACAGAGTGGTGGTAAACGTTATACAGTCAGAAAAGATGCCAGTCACAAGTGGGGTACCTCAGGGATCAGTACTGGGGCCAGTCCTCTTCAGTATTCATCAGTGACATTGCAGATGGATTGGAGGGTAAGGTTTGCCTGTTTGCAAATGACACTAAGATTTGCAACAGAGCAGATGATCCAGATGGGGTGGGCAGAATGAGAAGAGATCTGAATAAACTAGCAAAATGATCGGAAAAGTGGCAACTGGGGTTTAATGCAAACAAATGCAAGATCTCGCACATAGGGAGGAGAAACCCTGAAGCCACCTATAGGCTGGGAGGGGAGTTGCTGGCAGTCACAAGGGAAGAAAAAGACTTGGGCATCATCATCATCGATGACCTAAAATCATCCAAGTAGACCACTAAAGCAGTAGGTAAGACTAGAGGGATGTTAGGGTGTATTAGTAGGGGTATCAAAAGCCGGAAGAGGGAGGTAATAATCCCTCTTTACAAGACACTGGTTAGGCCCCATCTGGAGTACTGTGTGCAGTACTGGAGGCCACACCTTTACAAGGACATTAACCAAATTGAGGCAGTCCAGAGAAGGGCAACCAAAATGGTGCAGGGACTGCATCAGAAAACATATGAGGACAGATTAACAGAGCTCAATATGTATACCCTACAGCAAAGGAAGGAGAGAGATGATATAATTGAAACATTCAAACACCTTATGGGCATTAACAAGGTGAAAGAGTCTAACATGTTTCAATATAAGAAAAATAGGAGGACAAGAGGACACAGCATGAGATTAGAGGGAGGCCGATTAAGGGGTAATGTGAGGAAGTTCTTTTTTTCACAGAAAGGGTGGTGGATGCATGGAACAGCCTACCACAGGAAGTGGTGGATATGAATACAGTGCAGGGCTTCAAACATGCATGGGATAGGCATAAGGGAGCAATACAGATGAGTATGAATAGATAGGCCATTGACAGAGCAAAGGTCGATGGCACGTTTATAAGGTAGAAAAAGAAATTGGCAGACAGGATGGGCCTTGCGGTCCTTATCTGTCGTCAACTTCTATGTTTCTATATATCATCATGGGGTGGCACCAACGGCGGCATCACAACTGCTGTAAGCTTGGGAAGACACAGTTTGCCAGCCTTGAGCTAACTGGATGAGCCACATCATTATTTATTTATTTTTTATATATATATCATAGTTTCTACTCCTGCAGAATGGTCGGCAATACTCCGGCTGCCTTCCTCCTGCGCCCCCACCGAACCCCTGTCAGACCAACACACGCTACTCGGACTAGCACACAGTACCTCTGGGGGCACCCACTTCCCCCACCAGGTCTGGATCTAACACCTGAGCACAGCTCCTCCAGGTCTGTGGGTGTGGAGGCACGGCCATCATGCCACAATGACCGACCGCTCCATTTCCTCCCCTCTGGAGAACAGCTGTGCAATGACATCAAGGCACTATGTGCCGACATCTGCCATACTCCACCCATAGATGAACCGTACTTGCATTGCTCCTGAATCACCATCAGGGGCTGCCACAGAGCGGTGCAAGCCCAAAACCCTCCCCAGGGAGAGGAGAGCAGTCAGATGCTCAATCCTCTCCCTTCCTGACCAACCCCTGACAACTCGGGCTCGTTCCCAAACCCGGGTCACCAGCGTGGCGCAAGGTGTGGCGTCCCGCACCTCAACCCTCAGCGCCACCAGGCTGAGCCGCATCATTTTTAAGAAAGAAGGGTCCTCTGGCAGTGATTTGGGAGGTTCCTTGGCCTGGGGCTCCTCTACTGAGGAACAAGACAAGACCCGATGACTTCGACGAGTTTGATTCATCATCCTCTGACAGCTCGGGATCAAGCATCAGGTGTCTGATCTGGTGAGCATTGGAGGTGGTGTTAGCCTTGCTACCTGTCCTGCTGTCTGATGGAGGAGATTTAGGGTCAGATCTGGCCTGGGCTGGCGTCAGAGGTGGGTCCGACGGTGGTGCTCCAGGGGCAGGTGTCAGATATTGCTGCGTGATAGACCACCAGGAGTTAAACAAGGGATTATGGTCAACCAGCACTGGAGGGGGGCATGCCAGTGGACAAGGGTAGCCTGAAGTCTGATAGCCCAGCATCGGGTAACCAGGATCAGGTAGCCTGGACAGGGGCCCAATGGTGGACCTGACGGGGCCGGCAATGGCCAGTGGGGTGCTGGATAACTGGGGGTTGAGCCTGATGGTCCCAGCTGTGGGCCACCAAGGGTAACCAGAACTCGGACCTGAAGGGTAATTGGGGATTGGATCCGACGGAGGCTAGGGGCCCCAAGGTAACCGGTAAGTTCAGGAGTGGGCCAGAAAATGGTGCCCAAAACTCCATCCCAATACAGCAATGGAAGGGCCGGGGTTGCCCTGGAGGGACCGGCTTAGGACGGTCCAGCATCAGGTGCGGGGGAGGCCCAACAGGCGATGCTGGTGCCAGGTGGGTGGATCCCGGGGGAGGGCCCACTGGTGGCAGCTGGAGGACTGCAGGTGCCAGGGGGGGACCCCTCGGGCATAGGCTGTGACCCAGCCACAGCAGGCGACAGTGGGCGTGGGTCCAGAGGACTAGCACCAGATCCCAAAGAAGGATCTGGCAAAGGCGTCGGGGCTGAACGGGCATCGGTAGAACCAACAGCCAACTTATTAGCCGAGCCACCTGGCTAAGGACCCTGTGGGGTGAACGGCCTGAGCGACAAGGGCAGTGGGGCGGAGGAGGAGTCCCCCGAGACCACGAAAGCACCACCCGACACTGTTACCAGAGTGGGCGGTGGGGCCAGAGGCTGCCCAGAAGAGGAGAGGAGAGGACTGGCATGGCCGGAGGGGCCAACCCCCCCACACGCAGGGTGAAGAGCCAACGTCGGCCGCTGCTCCCAGATGCAACTGCAGCCTGGAAGCGGACCATTCCCTGTCCCGATGCTTGTCCCGCTTGTGCTTCTACTTGAAGGAGTGAGATGTCTCTGATGAGGCCCCTGGTGTGGAACAGGCACTCCAAGCCCGCAGCTCTTTTTCCATGGTGGCTAGTTTCTGCTGAAGAAGGTGGGCTTCCTGGACTTTCAGATATCATCTCCATGTGACCTGATCAGGAGTAAAAGAGAGCTATCAGTAACTCAGTTAAGGCCATTTTTATGTTTGCTTGCACACATGTGCAAGAAACATAGTGCCATCATCCGAGATTTCGGAGGTGTGTCTCCTCCTCCTCCAATTCAGTCAGTGTGTTGGCAAGTGCGGCCCCTGTAAGCCAATGCATGCTGGAGCTGTCTATGACAAGCTCCAAAATGCAGTGGCATACAGTTGAAAGGGGGAGCTACGCTTCAGTGAGCAGCGATAAGATATCGCCTGCTCATGCGCAGCTCCCCCTACACACACACACACACACACACACACACACAGAAACACATGCATACTGCGTGCTGCCCTCTCCCCTGCACGTACGAGCAGCCAGGGTGCCCAATCCCCGTCAGCTTGTGCTACGCTCCACCCCCAAAAGCCTTCCACATGCCACGCTGGGTGCCCACCCCAGCGTGGCAACTCACAGAATAGCCGACGGGGTGCGAATCCCGCCGGCTCCACTGTCCTCACCCCCGAGTACTGGGTGCCACGCTGGGAGCCCACCCCAGCGTGGCAATCTGATCATATGGCGACGGGTGCCCAATCCCAGTCGGCTCCACGGCCCCCAGCCGTCCTTGTGCCATGCTGAGAGCCCACCCCAGCGTGGCACACATCCGTTGTCTTTTTTTACCTGCAAATAAAAAGCGGTCCCACGGCGCTTCTCCCAGCCCCCACAATCCGCACCCACCACTGCGCACCCTGCCTCCCACCCCCCTCACCCCATACTTACCTCCGGGCTCGGCGCGACGATCTTTGGTGGACGGGGAACACGTCTGCACTCTTCAAAGCCGACCCTGAACTGAGGAAATGCGGTAAGCTGTATAATGGGCTGAACAGGGGTTTTCAACTTTATTGCATATCTCAGGCATGTTTGGGAATTTTGCACCAAATTTTCAACATAGGGTTTTTAGGACCTTCTCATGAATGATGTCACTGTCATGGCGTTATTCGGGCCTGAAGGGTGATTTCGCGGTCACTCGTGGCAATCACCCTTCAGACCAGTCTTCAAGACAGTGACATCGTAAGAGAAGGGTCTAAAACTCATAATGGTGATTCAAAATCAAAAATGACTGTTTATATGAGCATCGTTGCTGCAGTTCCTCATGGGCTCCGTGAGTTCGTCAATTTTCAATATTTTCACTCCAGATTTTCAACATTGCCATGTTACCACACCTTCTTATATGAGTAGTACAGCTGTCATTTTCATATCTCACCCAAAATGTGATTCTGCCCATGCAGCGCACAATGGCGCAGTCGGTGTGCGAAATCAATGTACAGGACAAATTAAGAAAATCACAGTGACACTGTTCATGAGCAGAGGTCTTAAATGGCTATGTTGAAAATTTGGTGAAAAAATTCCAAAAAAATGACTGTTTTACGAGCGTGCATTGCGCAGTTCCTACGCACGCTCATAAGTTCGCGAATTTTCAATATTTTCACTCCAGAATTTCAACATTGCCATTTTACCACACCTCCTTATGAGTAGTACAGCTGTCATTTTTCACATCTTGCCCAAAATGTGTTTCCGCCCATGTAGCGCACAATGGTGCAGACAATGTGCAAAATCAATGTATGGGACACATTAAGAAAATCACAGTGACACTGTTCATGAGCAGAGGTCTTAAAATGGCTATGTTGAAAATTTGGTGAAAAAATTCCTAAATATGACTGTTTTATGAGCGTGCGTTGCGCAGTTCCTATGCATGCTCGTAAGTTTGCGAATTTAATATTTTCACTCCAGATTTTCAACATTGCCATTTTATTACACTTCCTTATGAACAGTATAGCTGCAATTTTTCATATGTCGCCCAAAATGTGTTTTCGCACATGTAGCGCACAATGGTGCTGTTGGTGTGCGAAAGCAATGTTTAGGACAGATTAAGAAAATTACAGTTACACTGTTCATGAGCAGAGGTCTTAAAATGGCTATGTTGAAAATTTGGTGACAAAAGTCCATAAAATGACTGTGTTACGAGTGAGCATTGCGCAGTTTCCACGCACCCTCGTAACTTAACGACTTTGTAATATTTTCAGTCCAGATTTTCACCAGTGGCATTTTTCCACACTTCCTTATGAACAGTACAGCTGTCATTTTTCACAACATGACTGAAGTGTGTTTTCACACTTTCAGTGCAGAGATGCGTGGTCGCTGTGGGAAATCATCGTTCGGCACAGATAAAGAAAATCACAGTGACACTGTTCATGATTGGAGGCACCAAAATGCCTGAGTTGACAATCTGCTGTAAAAAATCCCCAACCTAATTATATTACGGGTGTGCGTTGCACAGTTTCTATGTACGTTTGTGACTTCACCATTTTTTTTTTATATTTTTACTGCAGATTTGCACCATTGCCATTTTTTACACCTCCCCATGAACAGTACAGCTGTCATTTTTTACATCCTATTCGGAATGTTTTGCATCTGTGGTGCTAAATGCCGTAGTCGCTGCGCATAAGCAGCTTTCGACTAACAAACTGATATTCCCCCTGTTCATGAGGTGGGGTCACAAAAAAAACATGTTGAAAATTTGGAGTGAAAATACCAACGAATGCCTGAGGTATTAGGGTTTCCAACCATAACGCCCAACCCTGTAGAGAATGACAGGCATCAGGGGTGTGACTTGGGATTCTTGCCTGTAATGCTCATACCATTTCACACCCTGCA
Organism: Neoceratodus forsteri; assembly: GCA_016271365.2. Lineage (NCBI taxonomy): Eukaryota > Metazoa > Chordata > Ceratodontiformes > Ceratodontidae > Neoceratodus > Neoceratodus forsteri. The sequence goes on from CM028129.1 coordinate 316,602,271, forward strand.
GCCAGTGAGAGAGGCATCGAGGTATGCCTTGGACTCTTGACCCCAAAGTTCACCCCATTCTCCTATATCGCACCCATCTCACACGTATTTCCTAATGAAATGGGGGGTAGCGTGAAGGGCCAAAGACCCTAAGGAACACCGTGACACTTGTCAGTGTCTGCAGGGTGGGGTGTGGTGAAATGGCGTGGCCATTATGCCTGACAACCCAAACGCACACCCAATGCCTGTCACTCTCTGCAGGGTGGTGGTGGGGTTGGCTTCAGTTCAATACTTCACTGCCATTCCTATTATGCAGCTCTGTAACTTCTACACTACCACTGCCAATGCCAGCAAGCAAACATTCGGCATTGACAAATGCTTGTTATGTTAGCAAGGCATACAGAGATCAAACAGGCCCTGATTGAACTTAAGCACTGAGCACTTTGACTTACTCCACTATTGTCATCAATGAGTATAGTGAAGGGATGTGTACTACTGTATGGTTTTAGAAATAAACTTAAAAAAGAAAAATAGTTTTACATGTCTTTTTGAGTTAATAATCCCAAATGACCAGGGATTAGGCATTTCCAATAATGCCCATCTACTATTTTCAATCATTTCGTGAATTGCCTGAAACTTTTAGGCATTTCAGGAGATGACGGAGTGAAACAGTCATTTCACGAAATGACTGAAAACTTTAGTTATTTCACGAAATGACTGGTTTTACAATATGACTAACATATACATACACACGCACACACACACACACACACACACACACACACACACACACACACACACACACACACATATATGCATATACAGGGCCGACATTGCTTCCCTCTTTGTGCTAATTAGCCCCTTACCAATGAATCCCAGCATGAGATTAACCTTTCCCATATTCCTCTTACACTGTGCTGGTGCCTTCAAATTCTTCATTATTATTACCTCCCAGGTCTCTTTCCTCAGCTGTGCCCTTCACAACCACCCCATCCATCCTTCCTCTATTCCTTTCTTGTGTTCTTGGTCCCCTATGAACATTACACTGCATGATCAGCAGCCACACCACTGACCACTTCTTCAGTCTTTCCAGATCCTTCTTAATGGCCCTTAACCCCTTGTCAGTGTCCACTCTAGCACAGATCTTGGCATAGTCTGTGAAGAGGCATATCTCACCCTGGACCCCTTCCCTTTTGTCATATAGATATATATATATATATATGTTAAAGAGGGCTGTTCCTCGCTGGCTTGGTAGCGCAGTGGTAGCTTTACCACTTGCTACCCCAGTAACCCAGGATCAGGAAAGGACTCTGGTCACTCAGGGCTGGCCAGGGGAGGATGGACTGAGTGTCCCAGGGACAGCTCCCCTTTCAGGGGGGGTGGTGGGGTGGGACTCTGCTTCTGCAGTTCAACTGCCAACTGGTGCAGGCCAGGTAGCAGCACAGCAGGACAACACAGAACGGGAGTCTAGCAGACATCAGATGCCAGACATGCATGCATGCCTCTGCACCCACATCTGTGTATCTTTGCATTCCAGCACCCTCCAGCAGAAAAGCAAGAGCTAGAGGAAAATGTCCTCGTCCATCAGGCCCCCCCCAACAGGTCCACACAAGACTGGCAGGCCACCAGCCACTATCGTGGTCCTGGGTAAGCAGTGGATTACCAGGAAATCCATGAAAAGGTGGTGCTATAGGGACAGCCAGAGAACTGGAAACAGCTTGATTAAAACAAGAGGGAGAAGACTGCTCCTAATACTGATCTCCGGGACACCCAGTTAGTAACTTCCTTTACCCGTGAAGGCTCTCCATTTAGGACTACCCTCTAGGTCCTCTCACTCAGACAATTGTTTACTCACCTTATCTTATGCTGTACCCCCAGGTCACCCACTTTCTTTACCAACCTCCCATGTGGGACGGTCAAAGACTTTGCAGATATCTAGGTACATGACATCTGCTGCATGATCCCTATCCAAGGTCTTTGTCATCCAATCAAAGACTTCAATCAGGTTCATCTGGCATGAATTCCTACAGGTAAATCTGTGCTGAATGGAGTCCTGCAGGCTGTTGGCCTCCAGGAATCCTACTAGAGTCGAATTGTATCCAAACTACAGACATCATGTTCACTGTCCTTCAATCATCTGGTGCTCCCCTTGTCTCTAAAGAGCAACTGAGCCCAGCCCAGGACCTGCCTCATCTTCTTTAGCACCCTTGGATGCATTCCATCCAGGCACAATTATTTATTAATATTCAGTATCCGTAGGTCCTTCAGCACTCTCTTATGTGACGGTCTCCATGTTTGCGCTAGCCTTAGAGCTCAGAAAAGCTGATGAGCTTCCACCTACAGAATTTTTTAATTGATCTAGCTAAGGTGATGTTAACCAAGAATTATTTCAAGTATGAAAGCACCTTTTTTGAGCAGATACATGGCACAGCGATGGTGTCCACACTGGCTCCAACCTATACAAATTTAGATATGCATAAATTTGAATCTACCTTTACTGCAGACAGTTCAGTTAACCAGTATTATGACAAAATTCTCTATTACAGAAGATTTATTGATGATCTTATATTTCCATGGAATGGTAATGAGACAGAATTAGTGGCTTTCCACTTGTTCTTGAGCAGTTGTAAACCTAATCCAAAATTTATATTAGAATACAGTCAGGACAATATTGCATATTGTGATTTGGAGATATTGAAGGAGAATGGTACATTGAAAAGCAGATTATTCCATCAACTGAAAGAGCAAAATACCACTTTATATTATGAGTTTTTGTCCTAGACAGTTGAAGGCTAATATACTGTACCATACAGTCAAATAATAAAGTCAAGGTGTAATTGCTCAGATTTTGGGAGTTTCCAAAGAGAAGCTGAAACCATGGAAGCAAGGCTTGTACAAAGGAATGGTCAAATGTATGGCAGCTTAGATTCAATGCAAAGAAGTGCAAAGTAATGCACCTGGGAAGCAAAAAGCCCAAGGAAAGAGTACACAAGGGGGGGGGTGAGATACTGACAACAACAAAAATGGAAAGGGACCTGGGGGTGGTCATATTAGATGACCTAAAGGTGGGCCAGCAATGTGAGAAGGCAGTGAGTAGGGCTGGGGGGATACTGGGATACATAGGGAGAGGCATCACCAGTAGAAAACAGGAAGTTGTTGGCCCTCTGTACAGACAGTTGGTAAGACCACATCTGGAGTACTGTGTACAGTTATGGAGACGCCATCTCCACAAAGACACAGACAAGGTGGAGGCTGTCCAGAGGAGGAGCAACAAAATGGTGCAGGGTCTGCACCAGAAGACAAGGAAGAAAGACTAAAGGAGCTTAGGTGTATAACCTCGAGGAAAGGAGGAGGTGGGACATGACAAAACTTTCAAATACCTCAAGGGAATCAACAAAGTCCAAGAGGGTAGCAACTTTCAGAAAAAGAGATGTGCAAGAACAAGGGGGAACAATTTGAAGATGGGGTGGGGGGGGGGATGGCTCAGAGGTAATGTGAGGAAGTATTTCTTCACAGAGAGGGTTGTAGATGCATGGAACAGCCTTCCTGAGGAGGTCATAGAGTCAAAAACACTGGGAGAATTCAAGAATGCATGGGACAGACGTAAGGCAATTCTAGCAGAGGGTAGGAGGAAGTAGGCTGTTGGTTAACTAGGATCTGCAACTTATCCGTTAGGTAGGGAAATGGGCAGACTAGGTGGGCCAAGCGGTCCTTATCTGACGTCAAATTCTATGTTTCTATGTTTCTATCCCCTGGCCACTGTACACGCAGCAAAGAAAGAGCTGCAGAGAAAGAAAGAAGGAAGCCCTTTAATTTACAAAGATAACATTAAGGAAGATATTCCTGACAGAACTGTGTTTTCCACCATGTTTTTCCCAGACTTTGATAATATCTAAAAATAAATTAAAATTGAAAATATCCTAAACAAATACTGGAGAGTACTCTAGTCCACCAACGTAGGGGGCATGGAGCTTTGTCTCACCCCCGCTAGTGGTAGCCAAAAAATGCCACACTTTAAAGGACGAACTAGTGAGGTCAGATCACACACCCCTACAAGAGACTCAAGAGTAGGTTCACTTGTGAACAAATTCCACCAGGCAGCTCACCTTGTAGGAGCTGCACACAATATAGCAACACTTTTTAAGTCAGCAATACTGCAAATAAATTCAGAAATGAAAGAAAATAAAAGAGAGGACAATATGCACACCTCGCTTGGCCTTTATTTATTTATTTTATTTATGTCTTTGTTAATCGGGTAAGTGCACTGATCCAAAAGGACCGTTTTCAGGCACAAGCTGGGCCATACAGATGGCACTGATAGCTTATAATACAAGTGTAAGAGACAGCAGTAACAGTAAAACAATCCACAAAAATTATCACAGTTACAACTGGGAATTGCAGGCAAGCATTGGTACAGATACAACTGATAACTGCAGGCATATACTGATACAGATACAGTTCAAATAGACAATAATGACTCAACAGGTTCCGACCCCTGCCTCCCATCTTTCAGGCGTGGTTCCCACCAGGACAGGTGCAACAAGGAAACAAAAAGAATTAAGAGCAAGAGGCATAGGGGGAATGAGAGTTACTCCCAAAAAGTGGCTAGTAGTTGGGGTGGGAAAGTCACAGAAGTCCGGGAGGGGGGCTACCCTGATGAGCAGTGGCAACCAGTCTCCTTCAGGAGCCAGACTTTATAGAGGAATCTGAAGACAAGATGAGAGTTTGATGAGCGGAGGGGGACAGGAATATCATTCCACAGAGAGGGGGTCGCGACAGGGCTTTTCCACCCATGTTGGAGACGACTCTCGGGACCTCAAGGGGAGGTGTAGTGAATGAGCGGAGGCTCCTGGGTAGGGTTCTGATCATGAGGAGGGATGAGAAAGGGGACTTATTCCCACACCTAATAGTGTTATCCACAATGCAGCCAAGGGCAAATTAGAAGTGGCCTTGGAGAGGAAGCCAGCCGAGCAACGGACAGAAGTCACAGTGATGGGCAAAGAATGAAGCCAGGAGAGCAAAGCGGCAAGCGCTGTTGTAGATGGAGATGAGCCTGGCTCGGAGGACAGAGGATACACAGGAATAGATGGGAGAACAATAGTCTAAGATGGGGTGCACACTGCCTTGAACGATTGCTAGGCGAGCCTCTGGGGTCAGGGAGTGACACAGACGATAGGCAGATCCTAAATTTTGATTTACCCTGTGACCTACAAGGTTGATGTGGTCAGAGAAGGACAGAGAGGGGTCGAGCGTTACCCCCAGATATTTAAAGGTGAGGACGTTCTCAATGGCTGAACCGTCTGGAGAAAATATTTGGAGGGAAGAGCAAGATTTATGAGTTTTGGCAAGAAACGGTTTAGACCCAAATAGCATGGTCTTGGTCTTTTTTTCATTAACCAGAAGCAGGTTAGATGTGAACCAACTATGGGCACAGCCCTAGTTCCAGGTGAGGACAGAGGATATGTGATAGAGACTTGAGACTTGTCACTACAGAAGACGACAAGATCATCCACATGCAAGAGGGAATTACAGTTAAGCCTGGCAGAGGGGAGGGAATTGATAAAAATAGAAGAAAAAATTACTCACCTTAGTAATGTTGTTTCTTCTAATGGAGTCTTGCTATATTATGACAGATGCAGTTTGTCCCACCATTAGAACTGCTCCAGAGGTGAAAGAGTTAACTTCCATGCAGTGCATGGAACTTAGAGCGCGAGCTCGGTTAGAGAAGCTCTGTTACGGTGGTTTCAAACCGAAACCGTCAGATCTTTACAAGCAAAACTCACTAAGGCTCTGTGTGGAAGCTGTAACCTACACTAGCCAACTGGCTACTAAAATATTCACACATTTTCCTGGTCCCAACACCAAGACTCAAGTCAGGGACCAGAAAAATAAGATAAAATAACTAAATAAAACACAACACCCAAACATAAAAGGGGCATCAATAAGTGCCAACAGTGGACTGCCCACCCATACCAAGTAGAAGTTCTGAGAGGGGCAGGCTGGGAGGTCATAATATAGCAAGACTCCATTAGAAGAAACAACATTACTAAGGTGAGTAATTTTTCTTCAAACAACATGAAGTCTTGCTATATTATGACAGATGCAGACTACACAGCAGTACCTCCATGGAGGAGGGACAGAACCTACTTAGGGAATAGGCTCTGAAGCATGGCTGTGCCAAACCGATCATCCCTCCTGGCCTGGATATCCAGGGAGTAATGCTTGGTGAAAGTGTGTACTGTTTTCCAGTAGCTACTTGACATATCTCCAAGATAGGGATGTCTCTAGCAGCAGCTAGAGATGCACCTGTACCTCTGGTAGAGTGAGCCCTCAGGCCTGAGGGGGGGAACCTTACCCAGTTTTTGATAGCAAAACTGGATACAAGAGACGATCCACCTGGCAATGGATCTCTTAGTGGCAGGTCTCCCTTTCCCAACCTCACCATAAGTGAGAAATAGTTGGAGGGAGTCAAACCTGTGACCCTTGGTACGCTCTATGTAGTAACTTAGGGCCCTCTTAACATCTGTGTGCAGCCTCCTCTCACCAGAGGAGGAATGGTCAGTGAAGAACACTGGAACTGAAATAGATTGGTTAAGGTGGAAACCAGAAACCACCTTAGGCAAAAACTTCCTGTTAGTCCTGAGGACTACCTTATCCCTGTGAAGGAAATAAGTCAGTCTCCACTGATAAAGCCTGTAACTCACTTATGCACCTGGCAAGTGATGGCTACTAGAAATACAGTTTCCAAGTCAATACTTAAGCTCTGCCGAAGACAGAGGCTCAAAGGGGGGTTGCATCAGCTGAGCAATGCAAACATTAAGATCCCAAGCAGGGGCAGGATCCCTGAATGGAGGATTGGTATGAAGCAATCCCTCAAAAAACTTGGAAAATACAGGGTGAGCAGAAAGAGAAGAGGGCTTCCCTGCTGAAATGAAAGCAGAGACAGCTGCCAAATGCACTTTCAGGGTAGCTGGTCTCAGTCCCAAAGAATTAAGATGGACCATATAATCCAATACAGTGGGTAAATCAGCAGATTCCGGGGAAATATGGCTCCCAGAACACCATATGGAAAACCTTTTCCACTTGGAGTTATAGGTAGCCCTGGTGGAAGGCTTCCTAGCAGCTTTCAAGATTTCGAGAACACTTTGAGAAAGTTGAAGATCAGCAAATCTAACTGCTCAAGAGCCAGGCCTTGAGGTTGAGGGATTTGAGACTGGATACCAAACCTCCCTGAGCACAGGTTAACAGATTGTGGTTCCTGGGGAGACACAGGGAAGATGGACTGCTAAGGACAGAAGGAGTGGGTACCAGGGCTGCCTGGCCCAGTCTGGAGCAATCAGGATCATCTTGCAGGGCTGAGACCTGATTTTGACTAGCACCTTGAACAGGAGAGGGAAGGGGGGAAAGGCATAGAGAAACTTCCCTTCCCAATCGAGGAGAAAGGCATCCAGGGGGACTGAGCCCAACACTGGGGGCCTGCAACAAAAAAGTGGAAGTTGATGATTGTCTGGGGCTGCAAAAAGATCTATCTGAGGAGTGCCCCATCTGGCAAAAACTATCCCCAATACTAGGGGATCCAGTGACCATTCGTGATGGCCCTGGGAAATCCTGCTGAAAATCTGCCAGGACATTGTCCTTGCCTGGGAGGTGAACTGCTATGAGGGAAGTGTTCAGGAATAAGCCAGAGACCACAACTTATCGCCTCGGTGCACAAGGCCAAGACCCAGAGTGCCCCTTGTTTGTTGATGTACCACATTGTAGTGGTGTTGTCTGTTCTGACCTGTACCACCTTGTTCTGAACAGATGCAGAAAAACCTGAAATGCTAGAAAACAGCTCTGAGTTCCAACAGGTTGATGTGGAGCAGAGATTCCTGAGGGACCATAACCCCTGGGTGGAGAGGTCGCCCATGTGAGCTCCCATCCCAAGAGGGACGCATCTGTAGTAAGGGTCAAGGGTGGGACAGAGGATGAAAGGCACCTTGTCTCAGATTGCTCTGATCCTGCCACCACTGAAGGGCCTGGATCAGGGTTCTGAGTCACTGGGATTAACTTGGATAGGAGATCTCTTCTTTGAGACCAGAAAGCTCTCAAATGGAACTGAATGTCCCTCATCTGAAATCTTGCTCCTTGCACTACAGCTGTGGAAGCAGCCATGTGTCCTAGGAGCTGCAGGAAATGCCTTGCTGGTCGAGAGATCTGCAGAGTGAAGGACGAGGCCAGGGCCACTAAGGTCCTTACCCTTTCCAGGGAAAGGAAGGCTCTGGCCTGCTTTGTGTCCAGTTCTGCGCCTATAAAGGTGAGTACCTGGACAGGTTCCAAAACTGACTTTGGAAGATTGAGAAGAAAGCCCAGAGAGGCAAGCAGCTGCTGGGTAACTAGCAGGTGTGATTTGACTCTGGTCTGGAGACTGACCCACAATGAGCCAGTCGTCCAGGTAGGGAAAATGGCAATCTTTTGCCTTCTTAGATGAGCAACTGCTACCAGACATTTTGTGAACACCTCTTGGGGCAGAGGTAAGGCCGAAGGGCATTGCTCTGAACTGATAATGGCCTGAGGGCAGTTCGAATCTGAGGTACTTCGATGGGAGCTTCTGATAAGAACATGGAAGTAGGCATCCTTGAGGTCCAGGGAAGCTAGCCAGTCCCTGGCCTTAGGGAGAGTAAAATCATTCCCAGAGTCACCATTTTGAATTTTGGTTTTAAAAGGTGCTTGTTCAGATATCTTAGATCCAGGATAGGCCGCCACTCTCCTGTCTTTTTTGGGGTAAGGAAGTACCTGGAGTACAGACCTTTGCCCTGGTGTAGGGAGAACCCCTTTCTACAGCTCTGAGAGCCAGGAGGGTTGAGACTTCTGTTTCCAAAGCAAGAGTCTATAAAGGATTTGCAGGTGGAAAAGATCTGGCTCTCATCTTTGGAAATTTTTTGAAGCTGAGAACCAGACCCTGGCTCACTACTTCCAGGACCCACCTGTCTGATGTTAAAGACTCCCAGTCCTGGACGAAGTAAGCCAGCCTGCCCCCTACAGGTAATGGAGAGCCGACACTGGGCATCCCATCAGGGTGCCTGTTTGGCAGGGGCTTTAGGCTGAGGGGTGGGAGCAGGCCTGCTCGTACCCCCGTCTGCCTCTCCCTCTGAAGAACCCCCTCTGAGCATAGGCTGAAGAGGAGGCCTGGGTCTGGTAAAAAGGCCTGTGAAAAGGCCTGCCCCTACCCCTGGGGGGCTGCCTCTGAGGAGTGGCGTGCCGTTCCTTGGCTTGTGCACTCCTATAAGTAGATCTATATTCATCCATTTTCTTCATATAATTCTCTGTCTGCTCCCCCAAACAGAGAATTTCCCACCACAGGAAAATCCATAGCCTTAGACTGGGTATCCTGTGACAAAGTAGTACACCTAAGCCAGGCCAATCTATGAAAAGCCACAGATGTAGCCATGACTCTAGAGGATACATCATTAGAATCCACTGCAGCATGGAACTGCATCTTAGATGCCTCAATACCATCAACAGCCACCTGCTCCAGCTCCTTTGCAAGCTGGCCAGGGACCTGTTTGGCTAAGGCCATGACAGTATCCCATCTAGATTTCTGGTATCTCGCAACATAAGCCATATAGTTTGCTTGTCTGAGTCCCAAAGATGCTGCCATGTATTGTTTTTCGGCCATGGCATCAATCTTCCTGGAGTCCTTGTCAGGAGGATGTGAAGCCAGGGGAAATTTAGCTTTATCACAGGCTGCAGCCTGAACTACCCCAACATGACTGCATTGCTGTGAAAGAAAATCTGTATCAGGACCTGACAAAGTGTACCTCCTGTCCATCTTTTTATCTACAGGAGGCACAGAATTAGGAGCTTCTAAAATTTTTATTGTTTGTTTCCTAAAAGATTTATGTAAAGGGATGGACAATCTCCTGGACTCTGGTATATCCATCATCTCTACATAGTCAGGCTCCTCTTGCTCATCCAAAGCCTCCTCTAAAGGAAGCTGGAGGGTCTCAGCAACTTTTTCATAAAACAAAAAATGAGAAGGGGACTCAGCAAGCCTAGGGGGAGATTCACCTAAAGGTCTGTCTGGGGAGATGTCCGGTTCAATGGGCACATCCAGACTTTCAAAGTCACATTCACACTGATCATAATCATCCTCCCCCTCCTCTGGTTCATAAAACTCTTCTATATCATATTCTTGAAGCGGTGGAACCGACCGAACCGACCTTTTGCCAGATAGTGGCAGTTCGGAGGGAACTGGGGACAGTGACTGGACAATCTGTATTGCCCTGGCTATCTCTGCAGCAGTTGGAGAAGGGATTTTGGACTCCACACCTGCTGACTTTCTAGTTCTCTTTGCTGGAACTGGCTCCTCAGAGTCAGCTTTACGTTTGGCCGAGGAAGTCTGGCCCTGGTCAGAGGGCACTCCCTCCAGTTCGGCTGGCACTGAACTGGGCTGGCTATCCGGTCCAGCGGACTTTTTTGGCCTCTCGCTCCCTGAGCCTACCAACTCTTATCTAGGGTGGCTGCAGGAAATTCTTGCAAATCTGGCAGTCTGCATTGAGGTGGTCAAACCCCAGACAATAAACACATGTGTGTGTGTGGGTCAGCCTTGGCAAAGGCTTCCCACGAACACTACAGTGTTAAACCAGTGGGCCCGGTTTTTCTTTTGGGTTTCTCAGACATAATGCCAGCCTAACCAAAAACTTGCCCTTTTGATGGCAGTGCCAGGCAAGACACCCTTATCGGTTCCCAACCGTGTCACGGGTCATGGAAAAAACCGTAATGAAATCCGTTTTTTTTAGAACCGATAAGAACCGGGAACCGCACTCTAACAAGCCTTAAAAGGCTTCAAAACAAAGTTTAAATACAATTCGATCGGTTCAAACCGAACCGATAAACATTTACAAGTTCCACACAGAAACCTATCTATTACTTACAATACCATAGACAGAGCTTGAACCAATCGGTTTGCGGTTAAAATAATATCGCGGTTGAATTTAACCGAGAAAAGACGCTTTAAACCAAGGAAATGAACCGAGCAGCAGGAGGAATCTCCGGAGCGACTGTTCAGTGAGGCGGAGTAAAGAATCTGACGGTTTCGGTTTGAAACCACCCTAACAGAGCTTCTCTAACCGAGCTCGCGCTCTAAGTTCCATGCACTGCATGGAAGTTAACTCTTTCACCTCCGGAGCAGTTCTAATGGTGGGACAAACTGCATCTGTCATAATATAGCAAGACTTCATGTTGTTTGAAAAAAGTAAGGGGGCCCAGACTGGAGCCCTGGGGGACGCCTGCGGAGACCGGCAGGGCTGGGGAGATGGCCGAGCCGATACATACAGATTGGGAGTGGCCCGAGAGATAGCTCCTAAACCAGTTAGAGGTCTCTGGAGAGCAACCAAGCTGGTGCAGTTTGGAGTGTAGGAGGGCAAAGTCCACAAAAACAGCACCTGTGGCGCATCCCCGGTCCCATGTGAGTATGGATGTGGTCGGTGAAGAGTGCCAGGGCAGAGGTGGTGCTGTGATTACTGTGAAAACCATGCTGCTGGCTGTACATGAGGTTGTGCTTCTCCATGTGTTCCAATAGCTGATGATATACAATTTTCTCAAGAAGCTTGCTTTGGTGGGGGACAATAGAAATTGGTCTATAGTTGTCAGAGGAGTGGGGGTCACCAGCTTTGAAAATAGGCACCACCTTTGCAGATTTACAGAGGTCAGGCATGGAGGAGGTGGACAGGGCCAGGTTAAAGATAAAAGTGAGGTGTTTTGAGATAGCAGGGGAGATGAGCTTGAGCAGGGCAGGGGAGAGGCCATCTGAACCAGGGCTACCTCAATTGGGGAGACACTTTAGGGGTTTGGAGGTGTCGGGGGGGATGGGTAAGAGGAGGAGGAGGAGGCAGAGGAGGGCTGAGAGTCCGTGCAGTTTCCCAGCTTAGGAAGTAGGCTGCTAGGAGGTTAGCAGAGATGAGGTGAGAGATCGGTGAATTTCATATTGAAAGCCTGAGCTACTTCAGAAGGCTCAGTCAGTGGACCAGAAGGTGAGTTAAGTCTCATAACAGGACTGTTAGTGTGGGGATTGAGAATGGAGCTAACAGAGTCCCAGAATTTCCTGGGATTACCAAAGCTCTCCCTCTGGAGGCTGAGGTAATAGTTCCATTTCAGGGATTTAACTATGTGCTTGCACTGATTTCGCAAGTGCTTGTACTCATTCCACAGGGCAGGGGAAGGGGACAATTTGTGGGCTGCCCACTTTCGGTTCCTAGCTTTTGTAAGTGTCAGGGGTTCTTTAGTAATCCAGCGGGTACACCCACCTCTCACTCTCCTAATCGTGAGAGGGAAATTACGGTCTTGGATTACCAGGAGGGCATCCGTGAAAAAGGTCACGGCCAATGCCACATCAGCTAGAGTGTACAGGCCCGACCAGTTCATAGACCTAACATCGTCCAGGATGAGGAAGGCATCAGGGCAGTTAAAATTATGGAAAGAGAGGAACTTGGGGGCAGCAGCTGGAATTTGAGGACCAGATGATGTACATGGGAGAGCCATCACTTATATAGTCCGCCATAGTTCCGGCCTAGATTACCACCCAATCCAACAGTGATTGAGTAGAGGTGTGTAGGTTATGTCTGGTGGGTAAAGTGATAGTCTGCACCAGATTATGCAGTTTCAATTGGTTGGCAGTGTCTGGTTCATGGGCGTTTAACCAGTTAAGGTTATAATCACCTAGGAGAATGGTATCCCTAGGAGTGGGGAAAGAACCAAACCCAGCCAGGAGGTTATGTAGTTTGTCAGTGCTCCGTAGGAGGACTGTAACAGCACCCCAGGAAAAGTTTCTTAGAGGAACTCAGGGTCACCTCCGAGATGAGCCACTCACTGGGGGAAGATGGACTGGAACAGAGTGCAATAGTGGCAGAGAGGGGTTCTCGCAGGTATAAAGCTACACCGCCACCCATTTTTTCCCCTGGCCTATTGTGTTGGAGCAGGGAGTAGCCAGACAACTGGTACATAGTGTCAGGGAGGTATGGCTTTAACCAGGTTTCCGAGACACCAAGAACATGGGGGTTGTGGAGTGATACCCAAGCTTCAAGATCAGAAAATCTGGAAGGGAGGCTGCAGACGTTCATATGAGCAATTTTTAATCTGGGGGGGGCTGACCCAGATGCTAGTAGAAGAGGTGATAGTGTTATTTACTGGGCCAGGGTTACTATGTATGTCACCAGCCAATAATAACAGGGAGAATAAGAGGCTGTAAGGATAAGTCGACCCAGGGGATGAGAGACAGAGGGAGTATAGAAATAGGCCCAAGAGGCGACGCTGTAGTTTAGAGAGTAGCATGAGGGTGAGCGGATCGTAAGGGATGTGCTCCCACCAAACTAATCCAATGGAAGGGGGGGACCAACGGTTGTCAAGTGACAGAAAAACAAGATAATTTGGCTTGATCATGTGCTAACACAGTGGCATAGAAGTCAACCATCCAAAGGGTGCCTCGCAGCGAGACTGCCAGTAAAGGGAGGAATGACGAACAAATCGCTGGTGTCAATCAGCAAGCAATGCAGAGGATATTGGTAAAAAGTATAGCCAGGTGGCTGGGCTGCCGACTGGGGATACAAGCAGAGGGCAGCCTAGGCTGGGACTGTAATTTGCTGTCAGTGGGTGGGGAGCAGCTCCTGTGGCTACAGCTATGGGTAGGAAAAATGCCCAGGGGGTAAAGGTGGGGACTGGAATTTGCTGTCGGCGGGTGGGGAGCACCTCCTATGGCTATGGCTGCAGGTAGGAGAAATGCCATGGGGCAAAGGCAGGGACTGGAATTCACTGTCAGCGGGTGGGGTGCAGCTCCTATGGCTACAGACGTGGTAGGAGAAATGCCCAGGGGGGCAAAGGCGGGGACTGGAATTCTCTGTTGGGGGCAGGGAGCAGCTCTTGCGGCTACTACCATGGGTAGGGGACATGCCCAGGGGGCAAAGGCAGGGATTATTATTAAGTGCCCGTGTGACAAAGCTTATATAGGCAAAACATCACAAATGTTAAAAGTAAGGATTTCTGATCATCTTGGAGGAAAAGAGGAAACTTCAAGTGTTGCCAGACACTTCAATGCACTAAATCATTCAATTACATCTTTAAAGTTTTTTGGGTTGAAGAAGGCTGAGTTACCAAAGAGAGGGTGCAATCTGGAGAAAATGCTTCTTGAAAAGGAAGCATTTTGGATCCAGAGACTTGGGACTCTGGACCAACAACTTCAGTTTAAACAAAGAGGTTGATTGGTCGCTGCCGATTCTATAGACAGGTCTCTGTGGGAACACCTACCCATGCTTTGCCATATAGGGATTCGAATGTGTGCAGTTTGTAGAAACCCCCTACTATTCTTTCCTAGGGCTGACTTCATAAAATGTATAATTCAAAACATATGCCCACCCTTCCCCCCATCTTCATACCCCTCCCCCCAAGCCTTTGCTTCCCCTCCCCTCCAATATTTCAGGATGCTTATTGCTTAAGTTAATATTGTATTTGGACTTCATTGTTATGAATTTTTATTGTTTCCTTGTATTGTATTTTGTTATTTGCAAATAACCTGGTGAACTCTGTGGATATGGGTGACACCGGCCAGTTTCTAAAGGTTCACATCTCCCTCAAGCCTGACCTCCGGGAACCCTTAAATGCTGTCAGTTAATTTGATGCAATTTTTAAACAAGGTTTGTAAATATAGTACATGGAGTACATTAGTGGATTTGTGACTGTTCATCATTAAAAAGAAAAGAACAGTTAAGTACTTACTGTAACAGCAGATCTTCGAGAAAATCTCCTTCATTAGGCCACACCTATGGAACTATAGTCACCAGGCGCTAAGACTACACAGAAACTGCTTGCAAGCAGTCCACTAAGGACCGCCCATGACAATGTCCTGCGTCAGCACTTCCCAAATAAATGTGGGAGGCCCCTTCCCTCCTCAGTTGTCTGCCGGAGATCATGTTCAGAGGACCTCCCTATAGGGAACCAGGGGAGAACCTGTTGCCCTGCCTACCAGGCAAGCCAGGAAGCAGCAGGTAAACCTTTCTGGAGAATGAGACAGGATTTACAGAGCTCTAAATCCTTAGGGGGACAGAAGGCGAGATGGCATGGCCTGACGAAAGACAGTCTCTCAAAGATCTACTGTTACAATACGTGCGTAACTGTTCTGTCTTTGAGGATCTCTCTCTCATCAGGCCAGGGCTGTGCCAATTACATTAGTGGCCCCACTGTAGATTATTTTCTGGGGCCCAACCTCCTCGCCAATATGTATAATAACATTCACTGGCGCATATACATTACATATTTTGTAGGATTACTTACATAAGTCATGCTAGGCATCTATAGTTTGTCTGTACTGCCCCCCTTCTCCATTACCTGCCACCCTGATTGGGACACTGAATTATGTAATTTGTCCTTGCACCTCCTGACTCTGACATCAGGTGTGGATGATTTGGTAGTAGGCCTTACTACATCTTTGTTCTGTTTTCTACCCTCACTGCACCCCTTGAGAGCAGAGTTGAAATCTGCAGCATGGGCCTCACTGCTTCCACAGCTGACAATCCCAAGTGTGACTGGATACGCAATGTGCACAAAGATGGCTAGCGGGTTGTCTCCGACTTTACACGGATGTTCTTACTATAGCCCTCTGAGGCAGTGGGCCCCCTGACACTGGGAGACCTACTGTGACTGCATCATTTGCACCCTCCCCCCCGGTCATGGCCCAGCATCTGGCCACACCTATGGAACAAGTACCAAGCAATACTAACAATAAAACAGGCTGGGCGGCTGAAGCCTACACACCTAAGAAAGGAGTCCTTGAAGCACAATAGGCCAAAAATACAGGTTATTTACCTGTAACAGGAGTTCTAGGAGTGGTATATGTTGTTCATCCACACTGTCTGGTAGGTTCCTTGCCGCTAGCTGGCTCCTCCCACCCACCCGGGTGGTAAAACCCTCAGCTCTGTCCCAGGACGCCAGATCTAGCCCGCTGGAAGCCAGGTTGCGCGTCAAAACCAGGGAGGCCGGGTGGGTCGTGTGGATGAACAACATATACCACTCCTAGAACTCCTGTTACAGGTGAGTAACCTGTATTTCTAGGGACGTGGATATGTTGTTCAATCCACACTTGCAGACTCCTAACTGTTCTCCAGGAGGAGGGAGGCAAGGAGTGCACCCCCTATTTGGTAAATAAGGACTGGAGAACCGAGGTCCCAAAACCAGCATCCTGGCGTGACTCAAGGTCAATGTGGTAATGGGAAATAAAGCTGCGTGCTGACTTCCAGGTAGCAGCCCTGCAGATTCCCTGGATAGGGACGTCCCCAGAAGCAGCCACTGAAGCAGCGGTATGGTGGGTAGAATGAGCTCCTATCCCTTTGGGAGGCTCCATGCCCGCCAACCTACAGCAGAGATCTATGCAGGAGGTGACCCACCTGCTTATTATCCGCTTGGCTGAAGGTCTTCCAGGTGCGGCTTCAGAGTAGCTGTCAAACAGTTGGCAAACCTCTCCCCGAACTTCAGCCATCCACTCCTTATAATAAGCGAGTGCTCTTCTAGGGTCCAAAGTATGGAGCCTATATTCGGCCTCCGAGGTGTGACTGGGGTAGAACACCAGAAGAATCAACACCTGGTTAAGGTGAAACTCCGACACCACCTTCGGAAGGAACTTTGGGTGGAGATGAAGGAAAACTTTGTCCCTGTGGAAGACCAGGTAGGGAGACTCGACAGAAAGCGCCTGGAGCTCTCCCATCCTTCTGGCTGACATAATAGCCACCAAGAAGGCAGTCTTCCACGACGGGTGAGAGATGTCACACCTGTGCATCGATTTGAATGGCTTGCCCATGAGCTTAGCCAATACCAGCAGTAGATCCCACGGAGGTGGAGGGTCTCACACCGGAAGGGATATGTGGTCTAGGCCTTTGAAAAAGCACCCGACCACCTTCTCCTGTGCCACCGACTGCTTGCCGGCCCGAGCCCGGTAAGCAGAGATGGCTGCCAGGTGCACCTTGAGGGTCGTCGACCGAAGCCCTAACTGAGAAAAGGACCACAGGTAGTCCAAAATACTAGCCAATGGACAGGAAGAGGGGTCCAACCCCTTGTCCTGACACCCAATGGAGAATCTCTGCCATTTGAAGGCATAGCATTTTCTGGTCGACTCCTTACGTGATGCCTCAACAATGTTGAGGACCTCATCGGAAAGACCCAAGGCCTGGAACTCTAGTGGCTCAGAAACCAGACCATCAGGTGCAGGGATTGCAGGTCTGGATGGAAAACCTTCCCGTTGTTGACTGAGATCAGGTCCGGGGGGGCTGGAAGCCGCCTCAGGAGCCTGGAGCTGAGGCTGAGGAGATCTGGGTACCAGAACTGGTGAGGCCAGTCTGGGGATACCAGAATCACCTGTGCCTTGTCCCTCTCCACCTTGAGAAGCACCTTGTGGATCAAGGGAAATGGAGGGAAGGCATAGAAGAGGCCCGGGGTCCACGGCCTCAAGAAGACATCCTCCTGTAGTGAGCCCTGCTGAGGGGGTGGGCATGAAACAGTCTCAGCTTTGCGTTCTCCCTGGAGGTGAACAGGTCCAGCTGAGGGGTGCCCCAATGGGAGAACAGGTCTTGCACTACCTCTGGCAGGAGAGACCACTCGTGAGATGCAGCACCTATCCGGCTGAGGGCATCGGCCAGACTGTTCGAGGCTCCTGCCACATGGATGGCTAGGAGATCCGCCTCCAGGCTGATCACGAGAGACCAAATGTGGAGAGCTTCCTTGCACAGAGGAAAGGAACGCATCCCGCCCTGATGGTTGAGATAGTACATGGTCGTGGTACTGTCCGTCTGGACCTGAACCACCTGAACCCGTACAAATGGAGCAAAGGCGGTGAGGGCTAGTCGAACTGCTTGAAGCTCCAGCAGGTTGATATGGCATCGGGACTCCTGAGGGGACCAGAGACCATGGGCCAGGAGTTCCCCCAGATGGGCACCCCAACCCATCAAAGAGGCGTTGGTCGTAAGGGTGACTGTTGGCTCGGGGTGGACAAACGGGATACCCTCCTGCTGATGAGCTGGGATGAGCCACCACTGCAGGCCGTCCCACTTCTTCTGGTCACGGTCACCCGAGGCGGGTCCAAGGACGGGCGCCAGTGACCACTGGTGGGGCCAGCCCATTGCAGGCGCATATGTCAGGCCCAATGGACCACAATGGTGCAAGCCGCCATGAGGCCCAGAAGGCGCAGGATGTCCTGGGCAGGGTGCAACTGCTCAACAAGAAATGATTGGGCAAAGGAGGAAAGGATCTCGGCTCTGTCCGCTGGGAGCCAGGCTCTGGCTCGAAGAGAATCAAGCTCTGCCCCAATGAACTGAATCACCTGCGATGGCATGAGTTCCGATTTGGCCTTGTTGATCAGGAGGCCAATTTGAGAGCAGACCTGAAAGGCCAGATCTTTGAACCGCGCCACCTCCAACCTGGAGGGGGCTGCTATCAGCCAGTTGTCCAGGTAAGGGTACACCCAGACCCTTCGGCGCCGCAGGAATGCTGTCACCACTGCCATGCATTTGGTGAAGACCCTGGGAGCTGAAGAAAGGCCAAAGGGCATGGCTTGGAACTTGTAAAGTGATCCCTCTGCTCTGAAGTGGAGGAATCGCTGATGAGACGGATGGATTGGGATGTGTAAGGACGCATCCTGGCGATCCAGAGAGCAAAACCACACGCCTAGTTCCAAGGATGGAATGATCTGAGCCAGAGTGACCATCCTGAAGGTGCGCGGCCTTAGGAACTTGTTCAGGTTGTGCAGGTCGAGAATGGGGCACCAGCCCCCGTCCGCTTTGAGACCAGGAAGTACCTGGACACAAACCCCGGATTTGGAGGATGATCCGCCACCTCACTGATTACCTCCTTCTGGAGGAGCAGAGCAATGTCGGCTCGATGAGCTGACAGAGAGGCTGCGGAGCCCGGAGCCACCCCATGGGACGATGGCTCGATAGGGAGGGGACTGCTCAAATTCCAGAGGCAGACCCCTGCCGACCACTTCCAGCACCAACAGTCCGTGGTGACAGCGGACCAGGTGGAAAGGAAGTGGCTGAGCCGTCCCTCCACGGGGGGAACCTGGGGAGAAGTGACAAGGTTAGGGACGACACTCCTCAACCAGTCACTGGGCAGGCTTGGAGGAAGGGCCGGCCAAGAGGCCACCTGGACCCTTCCCTCCAGGCTTCCTGCTGGAGGAAATGGCAGACTTGGCCTTGGGGTGCCAAGTATGAGCCTGCTGGCCCTGTTCCTGGTGCTGCTGGGCTGGACGTGCCGCAGGGGCGGAAGATCTTACGCTGCTGCTGGAGGCCTTTGTCCTTCTGGGCAGACGTGACAGAGTCCAAGGTGGCATTGGACTTCTCGATCCTCTGGGGATGGCCTTCCACCTCAACCCGAATACAGCGGTACCCAGGAAGGGCATGTCTGCCAGCTTGTGCTGGGTATCCACCGTGAAGGTGGAGATCCGCAGCCAAGCTCTGCGGTGCATGGCTACTGCAGCCGCTACTGACCGGGCACAAGAGTCTCCAATGTCCAAAGTAGTTTGGAGCTGTTTGGCTACTGCCCTTCCCTGATCCTGCAACCTGCTTGACCGTCATCCGAAGGTCAGCCGGGAGATGAGGAATCACCTCATCCAGGGAACCCATAAGGGCGTGTGAAAAATGTGCCATCAGCACAGCTGAGCTAGCCTGTCAAAGACCTAGAGAGGAGGCAGCGTAAACTTTTCGTCCCGAGTAGTCCAGCTTTTTGGACTCCTTGTCGGGGGGCTTTTCCACATCCCTAGCTTTTCCAGAGCGCCATAAGATGCTATTGGTTACCAGCCCCTCAGCAGAGAGGTGCTCCGAAAAACCGGAGAGGGAACCAGTGGGGACTGCGTACTTGTGAGCCATCCTGGCTGAAGGAGCCGGACAGGATGCAGGCCACTGCTACAGCTCCAGGGCCAGACCCAACAATGGCATCGGGCACAGGGAAGGCCTCCACAGGGGAATCCCCTCGGTCCAGAATCTCCGTGAGGGGATATCTGGCCCGTTTTTGTACGGGTTTGAGCTGCATCCCAGTGGACTCTGAGATGAGCCGAAGGATTCCCAGGAACAAGGATGGGCTCTCGTCCACCGACTGACCCCTGGAAGATTCCAGGTCATGGGGCCTGGAATACAAGGAGGAGGAGTCGTCGGACTCCGAGGAGTCCGCAAACAGCTGCCGAAGGCCTGAGCCACACTCCACATGCCGAGGCCGATCGGGAGTGAGGGTGACCGACAACCTGTGGGACAAGCCCTGACCTGACCGAGAATCCTTGGTTGGGGCCCCAGTCTTAGTTTGCAGAGGCGGTGGTTCCACCACAAAGGGTGGAGCAGCCGGTTTCGGCTGAACAATAGGAGCCAGAGTCAGCACCTCGACTATAACGAGGGGTTGCTTCGGTCGTTCGGGTGACAGCCACTTAATGGCAGGTAAAGGTGATAGAGTCGGCTTATTACTGGCTAACAAGAGTTGCTGCCACATCATGTCCTCATAGCGCCGACGCCTATACTCTGAAGAGGACGATGAGGATGAGCGGTGATGCCGCTTTCCATGATGCCAGGACCGAGACCACCGATATCGGTGGGACCTACCCGACACGGAAGAGGACTGAGACCTTCGGGGTCACCAATGGTGGGTCGAAGAGGGGGAGGGGGGAAACCCGCTTATCCCTCAGTACATGGTCCTTAACCAGGGACTTCGTCACAGGAGGCACAGGCAAGTCCTCGGTAACCACCGGGGGAACCGGTGAAGAAGGGTTGTCGGCTTCTCCAGTCGACAACCTGTCCAACAGGTCGAGAAAAATCTCGACCGCATCAACGGGTGTCTCGGACGGCTGACCTGACAGGGACACCGTGAAGCCAGCAGACTTTGCCGCAACCTTAACTGAAGTAGAGAACCGACGGTCCAGGGAAGGAGATCTCTCCCACTCCCATGAACGTCAACGGAGGGACTTACCTTTCGGTTCTTTTTTCTTCTACCTACTCATGCGAGTCCCCGAGGGTCCTTCTCCTTTGGTGGAGAAGGACTGACAAAGCTCCTTAAAAGAAGCAGTGTAGGAGGAGCCCAAGGAGAGCGGGATAAACATCGACGCCGAGGAGGAAGAAGACGCGGCCTGGGACGCTTCCTCCTCGAGGGCGATCAACTGCTCCAGCTGCTCCACGGAGCTCTTAGCCACGGACACTACCCAATGGACCTCCTTTGACTTCACCGCCAGATACAGTTTCTCAGGGCGACCCAGTTGAAGTCGGGCAGTGTGGTCTTCCAGAACCGAAGCTGTAAAGGCCTTGCAGAAATCGCAGGCATGCGGATCGTGGGCAAGACCCAGGCAGTAAACGCACATGGTGTGTGGGTTGGTCCGAGACATCTTTTGCCCGCAAGGTCACCAACGGAAGCCAAGGGTAGATTTATCCATCGCAGCCACAAGGGAAGATGAAGACGAAGTCTAGTAAACTTCAAAATTATTTTCTGAAATTCCGAAGGATTAGGATCCAGGCCTACAACGCAGAGCGCTAAGGAGGGAACCTGAGCTTCCAAGTGGTAAGGAAGATCTGGCGTCATGGAGCGGAGCCGAGGGTTTTACCACCCAGGTGAGTGGGAGGAGCCAGCTTGAAGACCTTCCGGCAAGAATTAAAGCAGCAAGGAACCTGCCAAACAGTGTGGATTGAACAACATATCCATGTCCCTAGAACCTGCCCTTTTTTTCATGAGGCAATGTCCAGACTGTAGTGTTTAGTAAAGATGTGGATAGTACTCCAGGTGGCAACTGCACAAATGTCAGCAGCAGACACATTCTTAAAACAGGCAACAGAAGTGATTATGTCTTTAGTTGAATGGCCACGAACAACCCCAGGAAGTTCCTTACCATACTTCCTGTAACAAAAGTAATACAGTTAGCCAGCCATTTGGACACGCACTGTTTAGAGACAGGAACACCCTCTTTCCCAGGGGTGAATGAAACAAGCTGTGAGGACTTCCTGCAGTCCTTCGTACAGTGCATACAGTCCCTGAGTATTCCATGTGCATCTAAAGTACGGAGCAATGCTTCCCCTGGATTGACATGTTCAGGAGAATAAACTGGTAGGTGGATAGCAGGCCCATTCGCTGGTCAGGAAACAGGGAGGGTTCTTTTTTTGGCCAAGGTGAAACTGGGGCAGCACAAGTCATGCTTGCTGATCATGAGTGCTACTAGAAGCTTTTACAGGTTATTTTTGAGTCATGTGGTAAATCATTCTAGGAAACAAAGTCCTTCATTCTGTGCCATTAGTGCTCTTCTGACTGCCACAAATACACGAGTTGTAGTGTATGTCACAATCGATGCACAATTAATTTTATTTATTTTTTTGTTAAGTATTTTTATGCACCGGAGCTCTCCGTGGCATCCTGCAGAGGTGCCCAACTCGATCCTACCCTTCTACTCCCTACCATGGCCAGCCATCACGGTTCACCCCGAGGAAGTTCCCAGTGCTCCGGATCACCCCCGGAACTGGGCCGCCCCACCCTCGGTGGCACTTTCTGAAATTAGAGGGTCCATCCCTCTGGGAGGTCGGTTGTGGATCCCTGGTGTGGCCTGGCCTGGTGTTAGGGATGAGAGGGAGATCCCTGGGGCCCTCGTCATCTCCTCGCGAGCCGGGACTTTTCTGCTTTAGTTCACCCCTCTTCCTGCGGAGCCCAGCCAGCAAGGCAATGAAGTGCCATGGCTCTGCCCCCATGGCATACACTGCGCGCCACAATCGGCGATAATCCAGCCACCGCCACAGGTCACTCCAAGAGCGAGCATACCCCATACCCACCCCCAGGAAGAGAGAGCAGTCCTCTGGCCCTCGATCTCTTCCCTCCCCTGCTGAACCCCAGAGGCCCTGGCTCGTTCCCGAATCCGGGTCGCCGGCGCGGCACAAGGTGTGGCGTCCAGCACCTCAACCCTCAGCGCCACTGGGCCAGCCGATGCACAATTAATCTGCACTGTGTAACAGTGTAGGACTTTGGCAATGCTGCTGAGAAAAACAGCCATGCAAGTGTGGTATGCAACACCCCAACAACGGACATAACTGCATCACTGGTTGGTTCAGTGATCATCTCTTTCCATGACAGTCCTACTCTCTAGTAATACAGTGGACCTTATCACCAGGGAATAGGACTGCTATGGAAAGACAATTTTTCCTTTCCCCTACATTACTACCTTTGCACTAAGCTGTGTTGCTGCCAGTACTCCCTTTTTAATCCGATCCAGTTTTCTGGCTGTTCCAACTGATGCTGTTGTATTTTGCAATTTTCCACCCAGCCTCTCCCTTAGCCTCACAAACGTTGTCCTTCTGAAATCCAGGACTTTATTTATTTAGTTTTTGTTAACCGGGTTAGGTGCGCTAGCCAAAGTGGACTATTTTCAGGCATGACCCAGGAGAATACCTACATGAAATGAGATGCGATTATACAATACATAGTACAGGTACATAGTATATAGTACAGGTAGGTCAGAATACAGATCAAGTCAGACAGTACTCGAGATAATACATATAGTTATGCAGGGATGACAAAAGTGACATTAGTACATGCAAATAACAACTGAAACTGGGCTAAGTAGCAGCTATAAAGACATTTTATAGCAAAGCTTGTTTAGAAGTGCAGCAGTGTCTTGGGCGAAATAGGGTGGTTAGCTGTGAGACATTAAGTGGGATCAAAGCATGTGCAGGGGTCCTGGGATAGGTGGCGATATAGTTCTTTTTTGAATATTGGGTGGGAGTTAGCCTGCTTCAGTGCAGGAGGGAGGGAGTTCCAGGTGGCCGGGGTGGTGCAGTGAAATGCTCCAGAGCCCTTTGAAGTAAGACACCTGGGTACGGTAAGTAGAAATTTGTTTGCCGGGCGTAGTCTGTGGGCAGTTGTCCGTGGTACAAGTAGAGCTGCAAGGGAGGAGGGGGTTTGGTTATGGATTACAGAGACTGTGAGGGTCCCTAGGGAGTATAGTCAATAGGCAGTTGGGGAGAGCCAGCCTAGGTCGCTATACAGTGTGCAATGGTGCTTCAGGTGATGGGAAGAGGAGGCATACCGACATATGTTGTTATACGCGACATCCCATTTATGCAGAGCAGTCTTATGGGCTTTAGCAAAAGTGGAGACACCATATGTCAGCACTGGAAGCAGAATATCCTTGGTAATTGCCAATTTGGCGGATGATGTTAGCAGATGACAAGTCTTGTAGGCGATTCCAAGTTTGGCATTTGTTGCTTTACAGGTTGACATAGAAACATAGAATCTGACGGCAGATAAGGACCGCTTGGCCCACCCAGTCTGCCCATTTCCCTACCTAATGGATAAGCTGCAGATCCTAGTTAACCAGCAGCCTACTTCTTTCTACCCCCACCCCTAGAATTGCCTTATGACTGTCCCATGCATGCTTGAATTCAACCACTGTTTTTGACTCCACAACCTCCTCCGGAAGGCCGCTTCTATGCATCCACAACCCTCTGTGAAAAATGCTTCCTTACATTACCTCTGAGCCGCCCCCTTCAAATTGTGTCCCTTGTTCTTGCACACCCTTTTTGAAAGATGCTACCCTGGACTTTGTTGATTCCCTTGAGGTACTTGAAAGTTTCTATCATGTCCCCTCTCTCCTCCTTTCCTCGAGGCTATACGTATTAAGCTCCTTTAGTCTCTCTCTATGTCTCCTGGTGCAGACCCTGCACCATTTTAGTTGCCCTCCTCTGGACAGCTTCCATCTTGTCTATGTCCTTGCGGAGATTGGGTCTCCAGAACTGCACACAGTACTCCATATGGGGTCTCACCAGCTGTCTGTACAGAGGGATAACAACTTCCTGTTTTCTACTGGTGATGCCTCTCTCTATGCATCCCAGTACCCCCCAGCCCTCCTTATTGCCCTCTCACATTGCTTGCCCACCTTTAAGTCATCTGATATGACTACCTACCCCCAGGTCCCTTTCCATTTTTGTTGTTGTTAGTATCTCACCCCCCATTGTGTACTCTTCCCCTGGGTTTTTGTTTCCCAGGTGCATTACCTTGCACTTCTTAGCACTGAATCTAAGCTGCCATACATTTAACCATTCCTCTAACCTTGACAAGTCCCTTCTCATCCTTTCCACCCCACCTTGTGCATCAACTCTGTTGCAGATCTTTATGTCATCTGCAAAAAGACATACAGTCAGATTTGAAGGATGTGACACAGTTAATGAGAGACCCCCAGAGTCGTGGACTAGAAGGGGTTCCTTACAGGCCCGGAGTTTGGGGGCAGTGCCAAATAGCATGGATTGGGGGTTTTTTGTGTTGAGGATGAGCTTATTAGCATTTAGCCATGTTTGCACATTCCTGAAATCCGAGGAGAGGTTTTCATTAATGATGTTAACTTTGTCAGCGCTGGAGTAGAGGACAAGATCATCAGCATACAGGATAGCTGAGCAGGAGAGAATGGCATAATCTATGTTGTTGATGTACAGCGAGAAAAGAAGAGGTCCCAGGATGGAGCCCTGGGGTACTCTGATGTCAGTGCTGGTCACATCTGAGAGAGCGGAGTTGAATTTAACAAGTTGTAATCTGTTTGATAGGTAGTTGTTAAACCAGTCAACTACTGAGTATGAGAAGTTAAGTCTATGCAGGGTTGAGGGAAGCAGGGGATGATCAACAAGATCGAAAGCTCTGGTAAGATCGATAGATACTGCTCCAGTGAGTAGGCCTTTGTCCATGTTGCAGAGTACATCGGTGGAGAATTTGAGATGAGCGGTTGAGGTATTGTGTCCTTTTCTGAAACCATGCTGAGTGTCTGAGAGAAGGTTGTTCTTTGTAAGATAGTCAATGGTTTGGGTTGCAACAGGCTTCTCCAGTAGCTTGCTTAGCACAGGGAGGATGGCTATGGGCCTGTAGTTGTTGATATCCTTTGGGTCTCCTTTTTTAAGGATAGGCGTAACTCGGGCAATCTTCCAGAGATCTGGGACAATGCCAAGAGAGACAGAGAGACAGAGTGAAAATCTTGGCCAGTGGCGAGCAAATTAATGGTGCCGTTAGCTTCATTAGTCGTGGCTCGAGTGAATCTGAGCCAGGGCTAGTGTTGTCAGATATGTTTTGCAATAGCCCTTGGACCTCAGATCTAGATAGAGCTTTAAAGTGAAAAGGGGGTTAGTAGTTAGTTGGCAGTGGTTAGCACCAGATGCAGATCTCTGAGGTGTGCAGTAAGGCTGAGATGCTGTGGGAGGTGAAGCGAAGGACGAGGTGTACTGAGACAGGTCCGTGAATAATCTGTTAAAGGCATTCGCTATAGTGTTCGAGTCGTTGCAATGCACCCCATTTAGGATCATATCCCCTGGGGTCGATGACTGGGCAGCCCCAAGAAAGGTCTTGATGTGTGTCCAGAATTTTCTAGGGTCACCAGCACAGTTTGTGAGCAGTTCCTTGCAGTAGATGCTCTTTGCTGTTCTGATTTGTTTTTTACAGGTGTTCCAACAGGCCTTGTAGGTACTGTAGTCTGGACACTTACACTTCTTCCAGAGTTTGTCCCATGAGCGCAGGTTAGCTAGCAGGTCCTTGTGTAGCCATCTTGTTTGTTTACCCCTGACCCTTCTGCTGACCTTCGGGGTATGTTTATCCTGAAGTGCTGTGAAATTATCAATAAAGATATCAAGGGCTATTTGAACATCATGGGAGTGATAGATGTCAGACCAGTTGATACAGGATACATCATAGAGGAAAGATTCCATGTCCAGTTTGGCAAAGTTGGTAATTGTGATGTAGCACGGAGGGTGTGGGGGAGCAGTCTCTGTGCTCCATACACAGAAAGTGGGGGACTGGTCTGTGATAGCATCTTATAAGATGCCTGCAGTTTGCTCATGGTCAAGGCGATTCACTAGTACACAGTCTGTGAAGGTGGAGGTAGTTAGAGAAGGGGTGGTTCTAGTGGGTTCAGTTAAGATCTGGTGCAGGTTATAGCTCTGCGTTACTGTCAGCAGTGTGCTGTGAGTTGGTCCCAGCCAGTTTAGGTTAAAGTCACCTAAGGTTATGACCTCGTTTTGCTTGGCATTTGTGATGGTTTGATTAAGGCCCCATCCACACTACACTGCTCCGGCCCAGTAACGGATGCAAACCATTATAGCCAGGGAGCAGTGCAATGTGTCCACACTGTGGCAGTGTACGTTATGGGACCGGTACCGCCAGTCCACACTGTGGGAGCCGGGTGACCATTACAGCAGCACCCGATCCCACAATGCAGCTCATGCTGCGTTAGGGGACCAGTACCACGCATCCACACTACGGCCAGTAACGTTACCGAGGCGTAACCGGTTTCATAACAGTTGTTGAAACCACCTCATATGTGGTTTCAACAACAGTTACGAAAACACCTTCTGTAACATTACAGGTACAAACGCAAACCGTTGAGGTAACAGTTTGGGCCCCCTGTAACGTTACAGAGGCGTAGTGTGGACAGGGCCTAAGTAAATCCTGAAGACATGCGATACCTCCAGTGGGTGGGTTGTAGGCGCAGATAATGTGGAGTTTTTTTGCGCCAAGGGCAATGGTTGTGTGTAGGGACTCACAGACTGAGGGGGAGCCGGTGGGTGGGCAGACCGTAACATCAAGATGGTTTTTATAGAGGAGAGCAACCCCCCCTCCATGTTTTGGGGAAGGCCTATCTCTCCGTATCAAGGAGTAATTGGGCAAGGAACATAAGGAGTCCAGAATGTGAGGCTTGAGACATGTTTCAGATAGGCAGAGTAAGTCAGAACTGTACACTTTTGTCCATGCCTCGAGATCAGCAAAGTGCCTGATAATGCTCCTAATATTCATATGGGCAATCAGAAGTCCTTTTCCTGAAACAGCCTATAGGTCAGTGGGAGAGTGGTGGACAGAGGGGCCAGGGTTAAGTTCTACGTCCCCTGACCATAGGATGGCGAGGAGTAGGAGAAACCACAATTTAATAGTGTGGAATGGGAGATGACCCAGTTGTGCCATTTTGTATTTTCTGAGCATACGAAACTAGTTGTAGTTACCACCCTTCAGAAGGATAAGGGTGGTGTAGGCACGCACATGTTGGGTTTCAGCAATTTGGTTGGAGAAAGTAAAATCGTTGTGTTGTGAGGTATTCTCTCCATGGTGGTTGTTGATTGGAACAGAGGTGGATACCCCATGTAAGCATAATAGCAGTATCAGAAGCAGGATTCGTCCTCCCAATCTATGAGTTGCCAGTTTTGGCAGGAGACTGCAAATGTTTACTGTAGCAAGGGTTAATCCTGGAGTGTATGTAACCCCCTACTAATTTGGGGGCTTACCTGCAACCCATAGCTCCCGTTTCTGCTCTCCCTTTTAGCACCTCCAGGAATGGCTGCATTTTTTTTGTTGCCCCCCCCCCCCCGTGTCCTTGCTCTACCCCAGTGTAAGCCCAAGTGTAAAATCTAGCCCTCTGGGGCTCCAAAGACTTGGACCATGATCACCGCTGAGACATGCACTCAGGTGCAGTGGAGATCGCGTAGGCGCCAGTGGTGCCTTTGACCTAGTGACTGCTCACCTAGCAGTCGTCCAAATGAGTGTTTGGCAGTCCCGGTGTCCCCACCTGGTCAGTGGGACCTGTTGACCACGGACAAGGCTGAGAGAGCCTATTGTTCCAAAAATTTAAGGAGATCCACAAGACAGTAATGATTGGGGATCATGATTATTAATGAGCTGGGGCCTCGATCACTCAGACATATGCATGAGGGCTGTCTGCCCTCAGGGAAGCTGTATTTTGGCTATGGCCGAGAACAAGGAAAAAATAAAATGTTTAAAATAAAATATTTGTAACTTGTTGTGTGTGTTTGAAGGAAAAAGGTGTACAAGGGAAAAGTGTTTTAAACAAATACATGCCTTACTCCTGGCTGCACCAGTAAATGTTGGGACTCAGAGAGACAGCCTGCCTGCTGCAAAAGGTGTTGAAATACTGGCAGCAGCAACAGAAAAATCGGACTGAGCAACCTATTTAATCTGTGCAGTGATAGCAAGTACACATCCAGGGCTAATGAACTGTGAGGCATTTGGGCAAATATTCACTTTATTCTGACTGCACCAGGACTTTGTTTGAGACTGTACTGATCTGCTCAAGGGACTGTGTTTTCAGCAGCCATTACAGAGCATCACAGCCAATCGGAAAGCTAGAATTTTATTTTTTTTTTAACCAGGGGAGACACACAAAGCCAAAGCTTGTTTACAGGGGTGGCCTGGGAGCACAAGGAAGTTAAATGACTTGCTCAGGATCACACTATATGCAAGTGGGGGCTGTGGGATTCAAACCCAGGTCTCCAGGTTTGCAGCTCAGAGCCTTAAACTACTGCGCTATACTGCCTCAATATCACAGAATATCACAGCCAGGACTTGTGGGACATTACAAAGCTCGTGGGAAACTTCCAAGTACTCATGGGGAACTGCAGGGACCTAATTTCAGGCACCAAAACAGTAAACCAACTGTGCAATGGGTGAGGTTCATGCATAACAGTGTCAGTGGCTCAGTAGGTAGAACACTCACCTCTGAGGCCGGGAGATCAGAGGGCTATGGGTTCAGTTCCCACATCTGGCACTCAGGTTAATATCCTGGTACTGACACTGTAGTGCAGCATGAGAGGGGTGCTGCACTTCTGAGGTGCCGTCTCTCGGATGAGACATTAAACCGAGGTTCCATCTGCCTGGATTGGTGGTAGTTCAGGTGGATATTAAAGATCCCATGACACTTATCGAAAAGAGTAGGGGAATTTTTTATTAACAAAACTTCAAAGAAATAAAACATATACATTGTTAATACACAATAGTACATAAAATGAAAAAACTCAAACCCCCCCCCCAAAAAAAGGAAACAAATCAAAAAAGGAAAAAGAGAAAAAAAAAGACAAAGAATTAAACAGGTAACATCAGACCTAGATGATTCAGAAAGAAACTATGTAACAGGAACATCATTATCCATTACCCAAGGTAGATTTCTCCAATTAGACATTAATTGGGCACGATGACATCTGCCCACTTCATATTTATAAATGTTCAATGATTCAGAATTTATCTTTTGCAAAAGTTCCTTATAAGAAAAATCTTTTTGTTGTAGAGTAAAAAGACACCTGTTTTGCCAAATAAACCATTTAAAAACTGCAAAAATAACATGTAAGGTGCCAGTATCCCATTTTCCCCAATGGGCAGTGTAAGAACCATAAATGAGAACATCATAAGTTACAAATTCAAAGACAGGTTCATTCCAACTAATGGCAACATAACTCCAAAAGGTGGAAATATATGGACATGAAAAAAATAAGTGATGCATTGATTCAAGAACTTGAAAGCAACCAGGGCGGGAACAGTAACGATCCTGCAGTTGTTTATGAAACTGATTGCCCATGACATTCAGCTTTTCATGACCACATAACCAAGTTACATCCCAGAGTTTAGGAGGAATCCGGGTATTAGCTATTAAGCTCTGTACCGACAAAGCAGTTCAGCAGGACATTTTGGAAATATCATGGATTCTGTAAAACAGGACTCTAGAACAGAGTGATATAAAGATTTTTTACGTTTGGAAAGTATCCAATCACTAGAGATTTTCCACTGTCGTAGTTTAAGGAAAATTTCACATTGATAAGGTGGAACCTTAGAGTAGTTAGTAAGATGTCCTCGCTTACCAGATACCCAGTCGGTATACCAAAACCCCATAACCTGCAAGGTAAGACTAGTCCATAGTTTGGGAAATTGTTTCAACAATGGTAAAAAATTAGTAAAAAAAAATTGACAGTAAAAAAAGAGCAAGGGATTAATCATGTTTAAACCGCCCCGGGACACCGGTAAGTATAAAATATTGCATTTAATGGGATTGAGACGACTACCCCAAACTGCTTGAAAAAAGATACTAAATAAAGTCGCTTCCCTTTGTTTGGGTGGGGGAAAAATATTACTCAAGAATAAAAATAATGGAATTAAGAAGGCATGTATCAGATGGATACGCTTGAGTTTGGATAACTGCCATTTATTCCAATTCTGTACCATCAATTTACCTTTCTGCAAGTAAATATCCCAGTTATAAATAGCCGGCGTAGAGGAACCAAAGAAAATACCTAAAATCTTTATGGGTGACAACGTAAAACGGATATCACACATAAGTGATTGTTCACTTAAATCAAAACCCAAGCACTTAGGCACATTTAAAGACATACCAGAAAGGGAACCAAAAGAGTGGCACAGATCCACAACCGAAGGAACAGAAGAAGCAGTGGAGGTGCAAACGCAGATATCGTCCGCATAAGCAAGGGCGAAAAGGGGATAGAGACTCCAGGTACAGAAATAGGGGGTATTAAATTATTCAAAGTGCGCAACAAAGGGTCTATACTATATATGTATAATAATGGACTAATGGGACAACCCTACCGAACACCTTGCTTCACCGGAAGCATAGGCCCAAGATGTCCATTAACCAAAGGGATACCGTAGCTGTTTTATAAAGTTTCTGTAACCAAAAACAAAAGTGGATGGAATACCGTAATGCAATAAAGTAAGCCAAAAATTATGATTCACAGAATCAAAGGCCCTTTGTTGATCCAAAGATAAAATAAATCCAGGTAAAGCCAAGTGAAGCAGAGCTATCAAAATCCACATAAAAAAGCAACTGGTCAATAGAGATCTATTAGGAAGTGCACAAGACTGTGCAGGAGAAATTAGTAGGAAGATATAGTCAACAGTCTCGTATTTAAAATTTTCATCAAAAGTTTCAAATCAGCATTCAATAAGCTGATAGGTCTCCAGTTGGAAAGAAGTCTTTCGTCACCTTTTTTAAATAAAAATATCAAAACTCCCCTCATCATTTCCAAGGGACAGTCAGAATGCATCAATAAATCATTATAAACATCTGTAAGTTCTTAGGAAACGATGGGTCCTAATAATTTGTAAAATTCAGTAGTTAGACCATCCAGACCAGGTGCTTTTTTGCACGAGAGAGTGTTGAGAGCCGTAAGAACCTCCTGTGACGTAATAGGAGTAATCAAACCATCCAAGAGAGATTGAGAACAGTCCGGAACCGCAGTGTTGCGGAGGTAAGCTCGAGCAGAACCCAGGTCGACTGAGTTTCGAAGAGTGTCGCCATATATATGCACACCCTCAACCATTAAGTCTGCTAGTGAATGTTTAACTAGACCATCTTGCACCATTAGACTGGTAAAACCTTTTCCCAAGCCTTGCTTTGCTTCCCAGAAAAGGGCAAATGGTGGCAAAACCACCTTGTGTCCCAAATTGTTGTTGAAATTTCAAAACTTGGGACTGGTGTTTATGAAAGGGTGCCATTTTGCCCTTAATAATATTTATTTGGGATGAGAAATGAAGCTTTGTAGTCTGGGCCAGGGACATCAATTTCTACGATTGACTCCAAAATTGTAAATAAGAAACATAAGCATCTGAACGTTGAGATTTCCCAAAAGATTTCAATAAAGAAATAACATCTGACTTAGTATCCAACCACCAAAGCAGTGTGTCGTCATACATTTCATATAAACATTTCCTTGCCATCATAAAAGCATGCAAATGTTCCAAAATATCCTGACAGAGAAGCAATTGAGAATTCAGTTTCCAGAGACCTCTACCAAAGGAACAGGCAGCTGGAGACCCAACCCGTATGCACAGACCACTGTGATCAGAAAATTCCACCAGGGTAACCCATGCTGAATGCAATGGGTAAATTCTGATTAACAAAGAAGTAATCTATCCTTGTGGCTAATGCACCTCTGCGAAAGGTAGGAACAGAAGCCATATGAAGATGAGCATAAGCGTCAATCAAACTAGCTGTGTGAACCACCCCCGCTAAACAGGACATGTCACTAAAAATGTTAGTAGTCTTTACTCCTTTACCTTTATCTTTATTGGATAGGCCGCAATTAAAATCTCCACCCAAAATAACATTATAGGAGGTATGCAAATACGGTTGCAAAAGCCTAAATAAATCCACCCTGGTTGCTTTAGTTTGGGGTGCATAAACATTTAATAATCGGTAACATGTCCCAAGGAGCACAACATCTAAAAGTAATACTCGGCCAGGAACCAAGTCAATTAACTTCAAAACTTTCACCTCAGAGGAAAAAAGTATTGCAACCCCTGTACACCTTTCAAGACCCAGTGACCAGTATGAAACCCCCGCAGACCAACGCCGTGAGGCACCCGTAAGTTCAGCTATCGTATGTATACGTGTATCTTGTAAAAAAAAGATATTACAATGTAAATATTGTAAGAGGGAAAAAAAAGCAGCCTGTCTGAGCTGATTTTTAATGCTGTTCACATTAAGTGAGCAGAAAGTTAAAGAAGAAATCATTTAACCCATCATGGTGGTTTGCGTTTATTCTTTTTCCCTTTTTTAGGAACTGCAGTATTGTTCTTTTGAGGGAGGGACAGGAGCAGAATACTCTCGGAATCCACATCCACAGATTTTCCTACGGGGTCAACTCCTGACTGGGAGGATTCGGAATCAGCGTCAGATACATCTTGTGCCAGTAGGAGGGCATGAAATCGGGTTAGTAGTAGGGGTGTTCGCTAATTTAGGAACTTTTGAAGCAGGTTGAGCATGATAGGACTTACTCCGAGTCACTCTAGTGGGAAAAGAGAAGACCTGGGGAGGCTGGGGGGTATAGAAAGGCCAGCTATAGGAAGAGAAGCTTGAGGTGGAGGGTCAGGTAGCGGAACATCTGGGTCAGGGGCCAATGAGGGCGGGGAGGTGGGGGGGGAGAGTCTCGAGAGACAGGAAGGGTTTCAGCAGAGGAGGGTAACTTAGTAGGAAACGGTGTTGCACGGGATGTGGGAAAGGGTGGTTCTGGAGCGTTGTGCAATTGCAATCAACAAACGTTGTTCTTCAGAGTCCTGATTGTCTGAGTGTTGGTGAGCTGCCTCTGGGCAGGTGGCATAAGTGTGTCCGCGAGCAGCACACAGAGAACAGACAGCCGTATCACGACAATGTTCACTGACATGTCCTAAGGAATTGCAAAGGTTACATCGTAAGTGGTCACAGGCACTACTAATGTGACCCGATTTTCCACACCTGTAGCAGGATTTAGGCTGGCCCGCATGAAATAGTACCCCCCTGTCCTGTCCTAAAAAAATACAATTTGGGAGGTGCTGTAAACCATCTTCAGTAGAATTCAATATCACCCGAATCCTCCATCCCCCTGTCCAGATATCTTCTGAGTCAAAAATTGCCTCAGGTTGGCCTAATACAGTACACCTCTGTTTTAACCAAAAACAAGGTCCGAACACTAACGCCCATTCCAAAAAAGGACAGTGACAGTTTTATGTGCCGGTTTCGTGAGGGAAAAACCTCAAATGGGGGACCAAAGAGGAGTTTTTTTTACCAAATGAAATTTGGGCAAAACTTCTCCAAACCGCTTATGCAGCTTAAAACTAATATCAAGGTCTTTTCACCAGTTACATGTATTAATGCATACAATTCAGCAGAAGTAAACCGCAGACTATCTTTCAATAATGATTTTGCCACATATTTTCTATCAGGAAAAGCCTCCAATCCCCCCTTATAGATAAGCCAAACAGCATTACGTCTTTTAGCAGTACAAGAAGAGGAACGAAAAAGGAGGCATAGGGGAGCGTGAGCAGGTCGGTCTGGGCCAGGCAAAGAGTCCGTGAAGGGCCCTCAGCGCCATGAGACACCCAGGGTTATTCAAACTTCCTCGTCAAGGGTGCAAAACTGAATCGGAATCGGGTCAGGAGGGGGTGTAATCTGTCGTGGAAGAAACCCAAGTTCAGGAGACTGTGTAAAGGAAAGTTCAGGGGGTAAAGCCAAAGGAGAAGCTAAAACTTCTTCGAGGTGTGTGTCAGGTTCAGCAGGTAGAGTCACTTGAGGATCAGAGGGTTCATGCATCGGCTCAGGAGAAACATTAGACAGTTTCCGTGATACCCCCGGAATGGTGACCGGCATAAAGCCAGAGATCAATTCACCTGACTCGGGGTGCTGCGCCCAGCCCACAGACGTCAGGGCCTTGGAAACCGACCAAGAGGCATCAGCGTCATCTACCTGATCTGCCCAGGAGCGGGGTTTGTCAGCCTGAGTTTTCTTAACAGCTGGTTTAAAAACTCATGAATGTTTAGCATCAAAAGAAAAAACTGACACTTTGCTTTGGTCAGAGGGTGTAGTAACGTAGACAGTATCTGTAGGAGAGAGAGACCAGATGGAGATTCTTTCAGCAGTTCAACTGGGGCAGCAGTCGCCTGAGAGGTAGTTCCGATTATTTGCTGCATAGCAACCTCGCTGTCAGACAGCTTAGTTCCAGCTGTCATAGTATTTCCAATCATTGGTTCCACATTCCACGGTCGAGGAGAAAGAATGGGTAGAGTTGGAGCTGGAAACTTGAAGTCAGAAGGTAATATCTCAGAAAACGGAGTCGTAGGCAGTGAAGCCACTCGTAGGTGTTTTGTTGCAGTCGAAACCTCCAGAGGAGTAATTAGTGTAGCAGATAAGACAGGTTCCATCGGCGCTTCAAAAAATATCTCGGAATCCGCAGTTTCCATCAGAGTAGGAGTAATTGGCCCCTCAGCCTGCAGCACATCCTGCTGCAACGAAGACGGCTCAGCGACTGAGCATTCCATCATGAAAGTCAGTAAGTCCCCCTACTGGCCAAACAGTAGGGGAATGTTTTATTAAAATCAAAACAAAAGCATAACAAAAGATACACAAATCAGTATTTTTTCATACAAATCCATAAAAAGGAAAAACATCAAAACAGAAAACAAAGTCATACAATAATCTCAAACATAAAAAGAAGAGTAATACCAAACCCTTTCCACTCCCCACACTGAGTGTAGGAGTATATTTTTTTTTCTCTCCCCACTCCCTATTCCATTTCTTCCTGACCCTAGTTCCATAGAAAATCAAAATTCTCCATTCTGATCCCCAATTTGCGAATGGAATTGGCCTAATTCACTACATTTCCATTTCATAACCTCCTTCATGATAACAAAATACAGATCCAATGCTGAAATATCTTGTTGCTGTAAAACCAAACGACATCTACAAATCCAAATCCAATAAACAAAATGAGCATACAAAATTCGAAGCAGACCAATATGTGTCTGAGTAAACCGTGAGTCAGGGATCCCAAAAAATAACAAAGCTGAAGATGGAGGTATTAAGGCATCAATTTTCCACCGATTCTTAACAATATCCCAAAATCGCATAATATACGGACAGGAAGAGTATAAATGATCAAGCGTTTCAACTATTGCCTCACAACCCTTTCTTGGACAATACCTTTCATGCACTGCTTTGTGTTTCTGGTTTCCTTTAACAGTAATCTTCTGATGAACCCCTAACCAGACTGTATCCTACATATGCTCAGGGATTCGTGAGTCTGTAACATAGCTCAATACTGATTCTCGCTGAGAACAAGTAAAATTCGAAAAAGGATGTTCTTGAAATTGAACCATCAACAATTCATCATAAAAACGCTTTCTAGTAAAGGTTTGAACCATAGTAAAATGAATATCCCATTTAATCACCCAATCAAAAACCTCCTCCCAGCATTTATCCAAACAAGGCTTTCTTTTGTTTTTATGGAAAAAAATGCCCTTTTCCCATTCCAACAAAATCCTTTTAAGCACAAAAAGGACTCCTCCACACCATAATTGTGTAGATCCTTTAATTAAGGGAACAATATTAGCATATAAAAATATAGAAAAAACAAACAAAATGGGGTTTAACATATTAATTCCACCGTCTTTAATTTGTTTGTACAGTACATTCCTTTTAATAGGGTTCAAACGACTACCCCAAAAACACGTAAAAAATAATCTAGATAGTGAAACTTCAAATTTTTTAGGTACCATAAAAACAGTACTGATATAAATAAAAATTGGAGCCAAAAAGGATTTGATCAAAAAAAACCCATTTCTTTTTTCCAACCTTCCAACGGTTCCACCTACTCACCATCTCATTCCCTACCGATAATAATCTAGCCCAATTATAATCTGCCATATTATTACCACCAAAATAAACACCCAGAATTTTACATGGAGCAGAAGCCACCTCACTACCCTCAGTCATTCTGAGATCCTCTTGAAAACCTTGTATATCAATACATTTTGTTTTCTTCAAATTCAACGTAGCCCCCGAAACTTGTCCTAGTTCCTGAACCAAATTTAAAGCTTTAATTATTGAATGAGCATCCCGAAGCAACAAACACATATCATCTGCATAGGCGAGTACTTTACAACCAGACGAAAAACTTCCAGATAAACCTAAAATATTAGGGGAGAGCTGCACTAATCTCATAAGAGGATCAAGAAAAAAACACATACAAGAGGGGACTTTAGGGGCAACCTTGACGTACCCCTCTCAACACTGGAATCTTTGGGCCCATAATACCATTCTCAAAAGGAACTACATAGGCAAGACTATAACATACTTTTAGCCAATCTACAAATACCACCGGTAGCCCATAGGCCAGTAAACAATCCCACAAAAAGGAATGAGACACCTTATCAAATGCCTTGGCCTGGTCCAAACTGACCAAAAACCCAGAATTTTCCTCCATACTAGTCTTACCATCCCCTTCTACTGTTTCCCGAAGTAACAGCAAAGCATCCGTAATATTACGGCCAGGGATTGAACAAAACTGAGTAGGACTAATCAGAACATCCATAACCAGGGCTAATCGATTTCCCAGTAATTTAGCAAAAATTTTGAAATTAGTATTTAACAAAGTAAGTGGTCTCCAATTCCCTAAATCTGTGGAATCACCTGATTCAAACAAAAAAAACAACAATCCTTTATACATTTCATTCGGGTAAGTAACATTCTGCCTGAAAAAATTGAAAAACAC
The DNA here is from genome assembly GCA_016271365.2 of Neoceratodus forsteri. Taxonomy (NCBI): domain Eukaryota; kingdom Metazoa; phylum Chordata; order Ceratodontiformes; family Ceratodontidae; genus Neoceratodus; species Neoceratodus forsteri. The sequence goes on from CM028129.1 coordinate 316,640,058, forward strand.
CTAACATTTCCACTGGAATAATGTCCCACAATAATTGATACATTTCCGAAGGTGAGCCATCTGAACCAGGCGAAATACCCTTATGAAGACTCTTAATAACCTTCTCCAATTCTAAAGAAGAAAAGGGAGATATCAAAACATCACAAAGTTTAGCATTAAGGCGAGGTAAAGCTGCCGCCTGTAAAATCTGAGGGGTATAAGAAGAAGAGTCAGCTGAGGAACCAAACATTTCAGTAACATAATGCACTATAGTATCCATAATAGAACCATTATCCAAGGCCAGTGTGCCCAGTGTAGATTGTAAGCCATTAATCAGCTTCCGCTCCCTACATTGCTGACAGGAAACAAAAGGATTAACACCTTCAGCTTTCCCTTGCGTACCAAACATTTGTTCCCTCTGGAGAGAGCATAACCGGTCATACTGATATGATCTCATCTGACACGTAATACTAGCAATCTCCGTACTAAGATCTACTTTTTCCACACATTGCCTAGATAATAACTCACCTAAAGAACACTGTAAAACTAAATACTCCTTGTATTTAGACATAGCATAAAACTTTCCTTGGCACTTAAAAAATGCAACTAGAAGGACCTTCAAATCCTCCCACCAGGACCCCACATTATCGTATAAAAACACTGTGGAAACTTTATCAAAAATAAATTCCTTAAAGCGAGACAAAATCGCAACATCCTCCAATAAGGAGACATTCAATCGCCAAAATCCAAAACCTGGTTCTCTAGCCGGTGGAGTTGCAATAGTAACACCAATCAACATATGGTCAGAAGATTCCATAGGCATAATCAAAATGTCTGAAATATCTAAAGAATGCTTTAAAAATAAAAAATCAATCCTGGAGGAAAGAGATCCTTTAAAAAAAGTAGCTTTAGCCATACCCGACTTATGTCCCTGGAAATCTTTCAACCCAGCTTGAGAAATCAGAGATTTCAAAAAGGTTTTATCACAATACTGTTTACTCGTAGATTCCTTAACCTGAAAATTAACATTAAAATCACCTCCCCAAAAAAATCTGTCTACTGGTAAATAAATACAGCCGAATTTTGGTGAATAAATCAATCCTCAAAGCCTTAGTTTGTGGGCCATAAACTGTAATTAATCGACATGATAGACAATTAATAATGATATCTAACAGAAATGCCCTACCAGGCTCAATGTCTACTAAACGTATAACCTGAACATTAGAAGCACAAAAACCCACCCCACAACAGGCTTCCGATCCTATCGACCAAAAGGAAGAACCCCACCACCAATCCTTTGAAGCCTGTGAAGTTTCAGTCAAGGTATGAAGTCTCGTATCTTGTAACATAAAAACATCAAACTGCAACTGACTCAAACAACCAAAAGTTAGTTTACGTTTGTAATCCGACTTAATACTATTGACATTTAAGCATGCCACCCACAAATTCAAAGAATCAAGGGGGCTTGTTCACAATTTTTTTACTGGACCTAGTAACCCTTTTTTGTACCACCTTATTTTGTGAAGAAAGTAATGCTAAATCAGAAAATTCTTCACTCGTACCCCGTACCACATCCTCCAAAGGAACATCCTTGTCCACTTGCTCCCCCCACGTAGCTAAAGTCGAAAATCTGTTGGAAAGGGGCAATGGAGACACAGGAGTGGGGCCGACCCTGGGTTCACATCCGCCACACAACATAAGGGTGTAGAAGGGACCTAGACACTCATCTTGCAAGGGAAATATCTCCGAGGAGACTGGAGAAGGAATGGGCAGCGAAGTCAAAATTCGCCTGGGAGAACCTTGAGGGGTCGCAAAGGGTGTGTCCACCATTACCAAATCTGCGGAAACCAGTCCTGCTTCAGATACCGAAGAAACAGGGGGAACTTCTGAGGGGCAGAGATCCTTATACTGAACCACCATGCCACCTCTAGAAGAGGAGGCAGTAATGCCACCCCTACCTCTACGCCGAAGTGGAGGAGGGTGTACCCTAATCTGACCCACATCATCCACCCGGGGCCCACAAGCTCGGGAGAGAAGTACCTCAAGGTCAGAAACCGTCTCTACATTATGGGCAGCCCAGGGACAGTCTTGAAAAGCATGGGCCTCATCTCCACACAGGTTGCATGTAGGAGGGGCTGAATACTGGGCAGCCTAATGACCCAATAAACCACACTGGAAACATTTAATCTTAACACAATCACTACTCAAATGAGTTAGGTTGCCACATTTATAACAACTTTTAGGTTGACCTACATAAAACAAAATGCCCCTGTCACGCCCGCAAAAAAAAGAGCTCGGTAGATGTTGAATCCCTCTGTCTGATTGTGGTAACTGAACCCGAAAGTTCCAACCACCAGTCCAAAACCATTCACATCCATAATAGGTTTAGGATGTTCAAAAATAGTACATTTCTTCTCTAACCAAAATCTAATATCATTAACATCAACCCCTTCATTCCGAAATAACAGTGTTATCGTTTTAATAGTGGGCTTAGTAACAGCCACAAAATCTAACCAGTCACTCGAATCCTGTTGTTCATAATATAGTTTCCAAAACGTATCCAACAAAGCCATTGAACAGAAGCTAATGTCATAATTTCGATCCCCCGAAGCATGAATGAAAGCATATACCTCCATAGGGGTAAAACCCATCCTATCCTTAATCAGGGTTTTCCCCACCCAAACATGATCAGGGACAAAGCACCCCGACCCCACATATCTGAGAGCGAACCAAATATCTCCCCGCTGGCCGCTACCTCAGGTTTGAAAAAGTCCAGCATAAGTTCTCTCATTGTCTCTACTGCGGGAAGTATCTGATGGAGTGTCACCCTTGTCAGCCTCCTTGTCCTGTACCGGCGATGTCAAGAAGTCTGCCCTCGTATCTCTTACCTTTCCCTCCGTGGCGGGGAAAACATCATGTCGATCCTCCTGAAAAACTTCTGAAACTGCACCCGACACCACCGGAACGGCCCCATTAGTCGTAGCGTCCAAAGCTGGAGCCTTCAAGGCAACGTGTGCAGAAGCAGTAGAACTGTGTACTAACGGAGACTGCTGCGCCAGTCCACAGCCTGAATGTCTCCCTGTGCAGTCCGACGAACCAGGAAGTGGGACCAACGGATCTGGAACCCAACGATTCCCATCAAAAAACCAGCCAGCCTTTTGCAAAGCCGACTCCTTAGTCCATTCAGTTTGTGATGCCTGCAACGCAAGGTCAGTTCGTGGAACCATACACTCACTCTCCATAGTCTCTTCCGAAACAGATTCTGTACTTAAGGGTAAACCTTTGCCAGTACTCGTCATAGGACTGGCTACAGACTGCTTCCATTTTTTTCTTTCTTCCTCCTACTTAGATTTACTTTGGTTGTAATCCAATTCGGCATTAGAGATAAGCGCAATTAAATTAGCTTTTTTTTCCTCCAGTTCCATTTGCAGTCTGACTTCTTCCGAACTCAAACCTCCAACCGTATCCTGCAAACCCAGCATTTCCAAACATGTTTCAGGAACAAACTCAGGGACCAAAGTCTGCACAGGAAAATCGCCAACAGCAGACTGTAAAGCTTCCTCCATTGGAGCTCCGTGAGCCTGTCCTGCCCCATCCATGGTCTGGGACGGACTGAGCTGCTCCTCTCACTCCAACAATGCACAGCGCCCTCTGTCACTGCGAGAGTAGGGGAATTTCCCGTGTCCCGCCAAATTTCCTCTTTCACTAAAAAAAATACCACCAACAGCTTAATCTGGTTCAAGGTCAGTTGGCATTCATCTGTATCCCCCTTCCTCGCGTCGTGCCTGAAAATAGGCAGGATTTGTCTAGTGCACTTAGCCGGTTAACAAAAACTAAATAAAATTATTCTTTTTTTTGACTGACAGGGGAAGAGTACACAATGGGGGGTGAGATACTGACAACAGTAAAAATGGAAAGGGACCTGGGGGTAATTCTATCAGATGACCTAAAGGTGGGCAAGCAATGTGAGAAGGCAGTAAGGAAGGCTGGGGGGATACTGGGATGCATAGGGAGAGGCATCAATAGTAGAAAACAGAAGTTGTTATCCCTCTGTACAGACAATTGGTGAGACCCCATCTGCAGTACTGTGTGCAGTTCTGAGACCCAATCTCCAAAAGACAGAGACAGAGTGGAGGCTGTCCAGAGGAAAGAACCAAAATAGTGCAGGGTCTGCACCAGAAGACATATGAAGAAAGACTAAAGGAGCTTAATATGTATACCCTTGAGGAAAGAAGGGAGAGAGGGACATGATAGAAACTTTCAAGTACCTCAAGGAATCATCAAAGTCCAAGAGGGTAGCATCTTTCAGAAAAGAGATGTGCAAGAACAAGGGGTATAATTTGAAGATAGAGGGGGACGACTCAGAGGTAATGTGAGGAAGCATTTTTCACAGAGAGGTTGTGGATGATGGAACAGCCTCCCTGAGGAGGTCATGGAGTCAAGAACAGTGGGGAATTCAAGAATGCATGGGACAGACATAAGGCAGTCCTAGTGGGGGGCAGGAGGAAGTAAGCTGTTGGTTAACTAGGATCTGCAGCTTATCTGTTAGGTAGGAAAAATGGGCAGACTGGGTGGGCCAAGCGGTCCTTATCTGCCGTCACATTCTATGTTTCTATGACAGGCCCTCCAGCCAATCAGAGGCCAACCTCCAAATAGCTTCAGCCAATCGGGAGCCTCAGGAAAGCCCTATAAGAGACTGTTTTCCAGCATTTTGCCAGATTCGAGTGGGAACCTCCACAGGGGTTGGGGCTCAGACCCCCAGCCAGGCATCCAATCCTGGAAATCCAGTTGATCCTCTCCATCCAGGACGGGGTGTTTGCCGTCATAGCAGTAAAAGTTAAAGTTATTTAGTTTTATGTAGTACCTCCTAGCCTGGCGGTTGCCAGAATGTCCCCCAGGTGCTAGCCCTCCCTTCCACACTGGGGAAAAGACGTGGACCTGCAACCTGATGACATCAAGCCAGCTGAGAGAGAGCTGATCGTACCTCAGTTGTGAGAGGACTGAAGAATTCAGGAACCTTGATAGTGGAGATTCTACCGTGGGGAGCCTGAGTAAGTACTCTTGTACCCCTCCCCCGTGCAAGAACGAAAGAAAGCTTGCTTAGCTTGCTTAATTGGGGCTGCCTAAGCCCAAGTGGCTGTGCTGTGTGAAATAATTATTTGGGTCTGCATCCTGCAACAGCTGCACCCAACCTTATCCCAGCACTGGTGGACCCTTTTGTTTAAACTTTTGCGGAATGTGACTGTTCTGAGGGGATCCAATTGAGCCCAGAACATAGTACAAATGTGCTAATATGTAATGTCTGCTATGGAGCCTACAGGACTGGAAGGGGAGCACTCAGTAAAGAGGCTCATCCTGTCTTTGCCTCGGAGGTCCAGTATTGTGCTATCTGGTCAAGACGTCCAGTGCAGCGGCAAGCCACAGCCACAAAACATGAATAAGACCAAGACCCCCAAAGTTTGAATCGGACTTCAGTAACCTGGAAATAACTGTTTCCTAAGCAACCTGACCAGGGCGGCCCGCCTGGCCCCTGGTTGAAGAAGCCCTACCTTCTTCAATTGTGGCAACTGTCTCTAGGATATAAATGTGCTGAATGTTCTGATACATATAAATGTGCTGGATATTTGGAATTACAGATTAGGACCAACCGTGTAACCGGCTGGTTGCATCTACCACATGTTTTGACTGCAACATGCAGGGCAATCCCACACACCCAAAGGGTCTGAAATTGTTTATTGTTTAATTGCCTTTAAGTTGAGTACTAATTCTCTGTTAAATCAAGCTGGCCAACGTACAGCTGCAACTTCCTCTAGGCCTGCAACCATCAAAGGACTTTGGTAACTGGGTACCCAGGGTAAAATGTGTGCGATTGTGGAGTGTCATACGGAGTCTGGGGAACTGGTACCAGTGATGGGTAAAAAATTATAATGTGTTCCATCCGATAAAAGGCAGTTTAGATAGCCAGGGATCTGGATATCCACGTTGGTACAAAGTGATTGCTTCTTCTATGTTTGCTAACAAATATCTACCCAACTGGAGGGTTTTCACCAGCCCCAAATCCAAACAAACCCAAGCAAATGTAAATATTAATAATCACTGCATAACCTCTATTCCTGGTGTTTCCCCATTCCTAATCCCTATGCCCCCATAAATAAATATTTTTGTTGTTTTACAAATGTAATGTCGTGAGCATATTATTAGAGACAGTCTTTAATTAAATGTCTGAAATGTGGGAAAATGTTTTTGGGTCATGTGTTCGGGTGGCTAATGGTTGATGTGAGTGGTATGACATCCCAGGGGGTTGTACCAGGTAACTGCTAGCCCATTTTAAAGCTAAACTCTATGTAGAGTCACTGCACAAAGGTAAAAGCATGGAAAGAACCAATTTTAAAGTAAAGTTTGGAAACCCAGGCCCCTCAACCTTGGTCTGGCCAGGCAAGGTAGGGGTAGTAACTCTAGGAGTAGCACCGCCTAGGGGTTACATGTACCTTATCAGTTCTCTCACCCAGACCTCCCCCACGCTGTTCCTGTTTGTCAGGGCTAGGTCCAGTATGGCCCTCTCCCTAGTGGGTTCCTTGACCCTCTGGCTCAGAATTCTTTCTACCAGGGACTGGCTTTTTTTTTTTTTTTTTTTTTAACTCTTTCTTTATTCTCACCCACACGCCAGAGCCCCGCTCTGTTGGGAGACACCGACACACGAGCCCCACTTCACTGCCTTACCTGGATCCCAGGTAGACCCCCCCATGGAGCCGTGAGACATTCCGGTTTTGTCAGGTCCCTCCGGAGGTCAGGCAGCCAGGAGTATCTGTGCTGGCACTCCTTCACCTTGGTGCTCCAGCATATTTTTCCCTGTACTGAGGGAGTGGCACGTGCCCTGACGTCAAGGCAACTCCGCTGACGTTCACCACTCCCCAACCCTCTCTCTCTGTATGCTCTGTACTTGCTGTGCCCCTTGCCGCCCCAGAGGCCAGTCAAGTGCCGAGCCTGTACCCCCCACTCTCCCAGGGAGAGGACAGCTATCCCTCCGGACGCTCAATCCTCCTCCCTCCCTGCTGACCCCCGATGGCCCGGGCTCATTCCCGAACCTGGGTTGCCAGCATGGCGCAAGGTGTGGTGTCCAGCACCTCAACCCTCAGCACCTCCGGCCCATCTGGGACTGGCTCTTTGAACTCACTGCTATTGGGATGTTCTAGTCTACATCCGGCAAACTGAAATCCCCAATTTCAGCACCTCTCTCAGTCCTGACATCCTGTTAATCTCTTCTTTTACCTTTTTGTCTGATTATCTTTGTGTGCTGGAGGCCTGCATCCCACGTACCAAAGTTCATTTTGGAATTATTGGTCCACTCTGATAGTTTATTAATGTCCTTGTGTAGTGTGTTTATGCTGGTGATAGAATCTATAATGTGTGCTTAGTGTCATCTGTAAACTTATATGCCGAACCTTTTGCTGTATTCCCTTAAAACAATCTCACACATGAAAGCTAAAGAGTAGTGGTCCTGACACTGAACCCCGTGGAACTCACACTAGTCATGTTTGTCCATCCTGATGTCTCCACACTGGCCCTGAATTTCTGTCATCTTCCAATCAACCAGTTGATAATCCATTTAAGGATGTTACCAGGGACACCTGCTTGTAGTAGTTTATTTAATATTTCTACAATGAGGGACAGCGTTGAAGGCCTTTGAACACTCAAAAAAGACCACATCCATGGATTTTACTTCGCCCAGAGCTCTGCTAACTGACAAGTTTAGTAGATTAGTAAAACGTGACCTCCCTTGTCAAAACCCATGCTGTTTCATTTGTAATATTATAACCATGTTTCCAATTTTGTTTTGATAGTCTTCTCCTTTAATTTGTATATAACTGCTGTTAGGCTAACATGCCTATAGCTACTCGCATCCAATTTTGTTCCTTTTTTTAGGGATAGGAACCACAATGGCATCACGCAATTTTTTCAGCACCTCACCTATAATCCAGGATTTCTTGAGAAGTGCTTATACTGGCCCGCATAATCCTTCTGCCAATTCCTTTAGTACTCTAGGATGTATCGCGTCTGGTCCAGCAAACTTATTCTCATCAATTTCCCTTAGTAATTGTAAAACTTCTGTGTTATTTATGCAATGGTTATGTGATGCAGCTACAGCCTCAGTTTGTACCTCTGTAGATATACTTGTTTATTTATTGAAACATATTTTACCAGATAAGCACACAAAGCCCTGAGGACTTATTTGAAGGGGGGCATGGGAATCATAGGGAAGGGTACATTCCACCACATTTGTTCTTAAGTACGATACAGTGCAAATTCAGCATACAGGATGAAAACATAGGTACAGGATGCAAAGCAAGGCAATATGATGACATAGTAGGTTCAGGTTAAAGACAACTGAGAAGAAAAAAATTACTCACCGTAGTAATATTGTTTCTTCCCAATGATACTCAGGTATTCAGAACTCTTGCAGTGACCGTTTAAGATACAGCTGTAAAGAGAGATGGAACATATGCAAATGATGGAATCTTTTGCACGTGCCACTTTTTCAAATGCTGCCTTCTACTAACTGCCTTAGTGCTAAACCCCTGAGATTTCCTGGAAGCCTGGAAAGAGAGGCCCACAAGGACTAAGTGTAATAATATTAATAACAATATTTAATCATAATAATAATTACTGTAGGAACTCCCTTAACGCCCAAAAAAGGCCTCCAACTGGAGGGCATAACATATGAAAGAATACCCCTGAATGTCAGAATCACCTGAAAAGGAGCAACAACAATAGTGAACATAATCACAAAATATGTACCAGAGTGTAGTACAGATACCCCTGAGAACACAGCATTTTTAGGAATGCAGAGGCTACTGGTTCTAGAAGAGTACACTGTGTCACCCTCATATGCAGTTTGGCTAGAAGAACAGTAGGGATCACTGTTGCCATCAGCCTGAGAAGATGGAGGATCAACCGGGCTGTGCTCCAGCATGAGCTGGCCACTAATCTGGCCTATTCCTGCAGGCTGTCCGAAGGGAGGAAGGCCCTGCCCTGGACTATATCCAGCACTGCCCCAAATGAATTACAGGCACTGGGAGGAGAGAGATGAGACTTGGGACAGTTGACTGTTATTTCAAGTCTGGAAAAGAGGTTCAGTGTGAAGGAGAGAGACTCCCTCAGACTGCTCTGTGATGGGACTGACAGAAGTCAGTTGTCCAGATGCAGGCACAATTAGATCCCACTGTGGCACAAAGCCACAGCCACCACTACTAGGCACTTGGTAAAAACCAAAGTTGCCGAGGATAGGCCAAAAGGGAGAGCCTTGAACTGGTAATGTTCCCCCTGGAAGGCAAACCGAAGAAAGCGGCAGTGGGCCTGGACGACAAGGATGTGCAGGTAAGCATCCTGCATGTCCAGCGCACAAAGCCAATGGCCCTTGTGGAGCAAGGTTAGAAGTGCCTGGATGGTGAGCATGCAGAACCTCTTGTACTTGACGTACAGGTTGAGCATACTGAGGTCCAAGATGGGTCTTAGGTCGCCCATCTTTTTGGGCACTAGGAAGAAAGAAAAAATTACTCACCTTAGTAATTGCTTTTCTTCTCATGGAGTCTTGCTATATTATAACATTAGCAGTCAGCCACTGCAGCTGAACTGCCCCGGAGAGGAAGGAGTTAACTCCAGAGGATCTGGAGTTCTACAGCGCGAGGGCGCTGTGCCCAAAGTTTCATCTGGCAGTTTCAAATGAAACTGTCAGATCTTACTGGGTTAACATCAAAGAACAGAAAGTCTGTGTGAAACTACACTAGCCCATGGCTATCTACTACTAGTAGTAACAACAATATAAACAACAAAGAAACACCCAGAACCATAATAACAAAATTGATGGTATTATGGTTCGCTTTACCACCCTTGACAAGCACATTATGAACCCTCTTCCCCAAGACTCAAGTCCAGGAAGGGGCAATATAAATAACCTAAATGGAAGCAACCAGATCCCTAACCCAAAGGAAAGAGGGTAAAGGATAACTACAATGGCATGACACAGTGCTTGACTAATTCGCCACCCCTACCCAAGTAGAGGTTCTGAGAGGGGCAGGAGGGAGGGTGGTTAGGACATAGCAAGACTCCATGAGAAGAAAAGCAATTACTAAGGTGAGTAATTTTTCTTCAAACACCATGAAGTCTTGCTATATTATAACATTAGCAGATTACACAGCAGTACCTCCATGGAGGAGGGTCAGAACCTACTTAGGAAATAGGCTCTGAAGCACAGTTGTGCCAAACTGAGCATCTCTCCTGGACTGGACATCCAGGGAATAATGCTTGGTAAAGGTGTGAACTGTCTTCCAGGTAGCAGCTTGACAAATCTCCAGAATGGGAATGTCCCTCAGCAGCCGCTACAGACGCAGCTGTACCCCTGGTGGAGGGGCCCTCAATCCTGAGGGGGTACTCTCCCTAGTTTCTGATAACAGAATTGGATACAAGAAACAATCCACCTTGCAATTGTTCTCTTAGTGGCAGGTTTTCCTTGCCAACCTCGCCATAGGTAAGAAACAGTTGAGGGATTCGAACCTATGACCTCCTGGTGCGCTCTTAAATAGTAGCTTAAGGCTCTTTTGACATCCAGTTGTGCAGTCTCCTCTCACCTGAGGAAGAATGCTCAGTGAAAATACTGGGAGAGAGATAGATTGATTCAGGTGGAAATCAGAAACCACCTTAGGCAAAACTTTCTATTAGTCCTAAGGACTACCTTATCTCTGTGGAAAGAGATAAAATCTTCTTCCACTGACAGGGCCTGTAACTCACTTATGGCCTGGCAGAGGTGATAGCTACTAGGAAAACGGTTTTCCAGGTTAATACTTGAGCTCTGCTGAAGACAGAGGCTCAAAGGGGGTTGCATTAACTGAGCAATGCAAATATTCAGGTCCCAGGCGGAGCAGGTTCCCTAAAAGGAGGGTTAGTATGAAGTAACCCTTTAAAAAACTTGGAGAACACAGGGTGAGAAGAAAGGGAGGCAGGCTTCCTGCTGACACAAAAGCAGAGACAGCTGCCAGATGAACCTTCAGGGTAGCTGGTCTAAGGCCTAGGGAATTCAGATGGACCAAATATTCCAGAAGAATGGGAAGATCAGCAGATTCTGGACAATCTGCCTCTCAGAGCACCAGATGGAAAACCTCTTCCACTTAGAATTATAAGTGGCTCCTAGTGGAAGGCTTCCTAGAAGCCTTTAAAATATCCATGACACCTTGAGAAAGGTGTAAGTCAACAATTCTAGCTCCTCAAGAGCCAAGCCTTGAGGTGGAGGGATTTGAGGTCCGGATACCACACTCTCCCTGTGCACAGGCCAGTAAGTCGTGGACTCTGGGTAGGCTCAGGGCAGGGTGGACTGCCAAGGACAGAAGCAGAGGGTACCAGGGCTGTCTGGCCTAATCTGGGGCAATCAGAATCACTCTGCACGGTTGAGATCTGATTTTACTAGTACCCTGAAAGAAGAGGAAAGGAGGAAAGGCACAGGAACTTCTTTCTGAACCAACAGAAAGTCGTCCAGAGGGACTGAGCCCAGTACTGGAGGCCTGCAACAGAAAAGAGGAAGTTGATGGTTGTCTGGGCTGCAAAGATCTATCTGAGGAGTGCCCCATCTGGCAAAAGACGGACCCCAGCACTTGTGGATTCAGAGCCCATCTTCGTGATGGCCCTGAGAAATTCTGCTGAGGGCGTCCGCCAGGACATTGTCCTTCCCTGGGAGGTGAACCGCTATCAGGGAGGTGTTCAGGGAGTAGGCCAGAGACCACAACTTCATTGCTTCGGTGCACAAGGCTGAAGACCAAGTGCCCCCTTGCTTGTTGATGTACCACATTGTGGTGGTATTGTCTGTCCTGACTTGAACCACTTTGTTCTGGACAGAATCTGAAAACACCCGAAGAGCTAAAAAGACAGCTCTGAGTTCCAACAGATTGATGTGGAGCAGATTCTTGAGGAGACCACACCCCTGGGTGGCAAGATCGTCTAGGTGAGCCCCCCACCCTAACAGGGAGGCATCCGTGGTGAGGGTGAGGGAGTGAGAAATGGGAATGAAGGGAACCTCTGTCTTAATTGCTCTGGACCTGCCACCAGTGGAGGGCTAGGATCAGAGTTTGAGTAACTGGAACCAACTTGTAAGGGGGTCCTTCCTTTGAGACCAATAGGCCCTCAAATGGAACTGAATGTCCTCATCTGGAATCTTGCTCCTGCATGACAGCTGTGGAAGCAGCCATGTGCCCAAGGAGCTGCAGAAAATGCCTTGCTGGTCGAGAGACCGGAGGGTAAAGGAGGATGCCAGGGCGATGAGTCTGTCCACCCTTTCCGAGGGAAGAAAGCCCTGGCTAACCTTGTGTTCAATTCTGCGCCTATGAAAGTTAGGACCTGAACCGGTTCCAGAACTGACTTTGGTAAGTTTAGCAGGAATCCCAGGAAGTGAGAGAAGCTGCTGGGTGACTTGCAAATGGGTTTCACCTGACCTGGAGACTGACCACAATGAGCCAGTCGTCCAGGTAGGGAAACACAGCAACCCTTGCCTTCTTAAGTGAGCCACTACTACAGCGAGACATTTTGTGAATACCCTGACGCAGAGGTCAGGCCGAAGGGCATTGCCCTGAACTGGTAGTGGCCTGAGGGCAGTTCGAACCTGAGGTACTTCTGTGAGAAGGCTGATCAGAACATGAAAATAGGCATCCTTGAGGTCCAGGGAAGCTAGCCAGTCCCCTGGCCTTAGGAAGGCAATATCATTGCCAGAGTCAACATTTTGAACTTTGTTTCAAAAGATGCTTGTTCAGGTACCTTAAATCTAGAATGGGCCTCCATTCTCCTGTCTTTTTTGGGGTAAGAAAGTATCTTGAATAAAGCCCCTTGCCCTGATGGCAAGGAGGAACCCTTTCCACTGCTTTGCAGTCCAGAAGAGAAGAAACCTCTGCTTCCAAAGCAAGGGCTTCTGAAGGATTTGCAGGTGGAAAATGTCTGACTCTCATCTTTGGAAAGTGTTTGAAGCTGAGAATCAGACCCTGGCCTATTACCTCCAGAACCCATCTGTCCAGAAGTTAGGGACAGCCAGTTCCGCTGAAATAGGCCAACCTGCCCCCACTGGTACAGGAGACCGGCCCTGGGCACCCCATCAGGGTGCCTGCTTAGCAGCAGCCTTAGGCTGAGGGAGGGGACGGTCTGCTTGTGCCTTGTCTACCCCTGCCTCTGAAGAAACCCTCTGCTAGACAGCAGAGGAGGCTTGAAATTGGTAAAAGGCCTGAAAAGGCCTGCCTCCTTCTCTGGAAGCATGCCTTGTGGCATGGCATGCTTCTCCTTAGCCTGGGCACTTTTGTAGGTAGTTCTGTATTCATCCATCTTTTTCATATAGTTTTCTGTTTGCTCCCAAACAGAGAATTTCCCACTACAGGAAAATCCATAGCCTTTGACTGGGTATCTTGGGACAGATTAGTGCATCTGAGCCATGCCAACCTACGGAAAGCTACAGAAGTGGCCATGACCCTAGAGGAAACATCATTAACATCAACAGCAGTATGAAATTGAACTTTAGAGGCTTCAATGCCATCAGCAGCCACCTGTTCCAACTCACTAGCCAGCTGGCCATGGGCCTGCTTGCTAACTGCAATACTGTGTCCCACCTAGATTTCTGATATCTAGCCACATAAGCCATATAATTTGCCTGCCTGAGTCCCAAAGAAGCTGCCATATACTGTTTCTTCGCCATGGCATCAATCTTCCTGGAACTTATCAGGAGGATGTGAGGCCAGAGGAATATTAGCCTTTGTCACAGGCTGCAGCTTGTACCACACCTACATGACTACACTGTTCAGTAAGGAAGTCTGTATCCGAGCCTGACAAAGTATACCTTCTGTCCATTTTTTTATCTACAGGAGGGACAGAATGAGGATTTTTAAAATCTTTGTTGTTTGCTTCCTAAATGACTTATGCAAAGGAATAGACAACCTCCTAGACTCTGGAATATCCATCATTTCACATAATCAGGCTCCTCTTGCTCATCCACAGCCTCTAAAGGAAGCTGGAGGGTTTCTGCAACCTTTTGTAAAAAATAAAGAAAGAAGGGGACTCAGACAGAATAGGAGGAGATTCTAAAGGTCTGTCTGGAGAAATGTCCGTTCAATGGGCACGCCCAGACCCCCAGCCACACATATATTTGATCAAATTCCTCCTCCTCCTGTGGTTCATAAAAATCCTCAACTTAAAAATCCTTGAACCACTGGGACTGAACGAACCAACCTTTTACCAACTGTTGGTGGTTCTACAGATCCCTGAGACAGTGACTGGACAATCTGAATGGCTTTAGCTATCTCTGCAGCAGTTGGAGACACAATTTGGACCCAAACCTACCAGATTCCTTGTCTTTTTACTCGGACTGGTTCCTCTGAACCAGCCTTCCTTTGCCCGAGGAAGTCTCGCCTGGTCAGAGGGCATCTCCCTCTGGTCCAGTGGGTACTGGACCGGCTGGCCATCCGGTCAGCGGACTTTTTGGCCCTCGCCCCTGAGCCGCCCAATCTCTTTCCAGGGTGGCTGCAGGGAAATTTTTACACACCTGGCAGTCTGACAGGAGGTGGTCAGCCCCCAGACAATAAACACAAGTGGTGTGTGGGTCAGCCTTGGCAAAGGCCTCCCACAGACATCACAGTGTTGAAACCCAGGGCCCGGTTTTTCTTTTGGTTTCTCAGACATAATGCCAGCCTAACCAAAACTTGCCCTTTTGATGGCAGTTAGGCAAGACACCCTTATCGTTCCTAACCGTTCACGGTATTTGAAAAAACGTTATAATTCTGTTTTTTTAGAACCGATAAGAACCGGAACCGCACTTAAAACCCACTGTACACTTTTAAAATGTAGAAATAACAAAGCGATCGGTTCAAAACCGAACCGATAATTAATTTTCCACACAGACTTAAAATTTAGTACTTACGTTACCAGATAGAGCTTTAAAACCGAAATGCGGTAAAAATAATGACTTTTGCCGGTTCAAATGAACCGAAAAATACTCGCTTGAACCGAGAATGAACAGAGCTGAAGGAGCTGATCTCCGGAGCGACTGTTCAGTGAAGCGAGTAAAGAATCTGACAGTTTCATTTGAAACTGCCAGATAGAGTTTGGGCACAGCGCCTGCTGGCTGTAGAACTCAGATCCTCTGAGTTAACCTTCCTCTCCGGGGCAGTTCAGCTGCAGTGGCTGACTGCTAATGTTATAATATAGCAAGACTTCATGGTGTTTGAATGAAGTAGTACCCTCTTCCTATCTGTGCTGGAGCCACGGGCTCTATGGCTGACTTTTGCAAAAGAGCCTGGATCTCGTCCCCTATCAGAGACTGGTGCCTTGGAGGATAATGAGAGAGCGCTGGGGGGTTGTCCAGAGGCCTGTCTAGGAACTCTATGGTGTAACCTCTTGATATTAACTGAAGGACCCAAGAGTCCATGGTTATGCCCTGCGACCCTGGAAGGTGGAGGGCAAATCTCCCCCCCCCACTGGTTCCTCTAGAAGATCTGATGGAGGCAGGGGGGTCCCCCATGAGTCAGGAGGCTGAGGGGAGGGAACCAGCAGCCCCTCTAGGGGATTTCTGGGACTTGGCAGTGGGTGTAGGGGTTCCTGATGCTGGATACCAGCATTTGGCCCTACGGGGTCAATACAGTGCACCCAGAAGGGTGCATGGACAACAGTGCATGTACCACAGTGCAGATCCAAAACAGTACATGGCACAGCACAGTGCATACCAGAACAGTGCAGAGGCGGAGCACATCATTGCACATGGCAGTGGTACAGTGCAATCCCACAACGTGCGCGCCAGACACACTGCATGCCACAACAGCGCATGGCTTCACCGCGCAGGAGGAAGGCATGCACGACAACACAGCACATGGCACCATGGAGCCGGGAAAAGACAGGGAGTTCTACCCTGTCAACAGAACACCCCAGCTCCTGTGTCTTCTTTCCAGGGGGGTTCCCCATGCGCATGCACGCCCCACACACAAGCCACGCAAGAGTCGGGAACCCAGCCGAGCAGCACCCATAGCACAGCAGGTGTGAGCATGCTGAAGAGCCATGAGGAGAACCAGCGTCGGAAGTTCAAATCTGACAGCCACCATCCGCCACAAACAGCACCATTCGCCGTCCACCCAGCAGTTGCTCGCCACACCACAACACAACCAACCACCATCATTCAAGGGAGCCAGAGGACATGGACCTTGTCATACAATGGAGGACCAGCCAGCACATTCCCCGATGCTATTCGCCGAACCCCTGGGGCAATGAAGTAAGTGCAAAATATGCTATGACTTCAGTGACGATAACAGCAGGTGAAGTCTGCAGACAAATGTCCTGTCATCATACAAATGTTCTAAGTTATAAAGAATGAGCCACAAATACAGAAACATTATTAACCATACGGTAAATTAGATTAAATGAATATATTGTAAAAACTTGTCTAGTATACAGAACAATTAGTTGAGTGTTACAAGTACATTTCCTTTTCAATAACATTTACTTCAAAAGCAGTAGAATGTATGTGCCACTTTACTTGTAGCCGATACGGGTATGGGACAGCCAGGGGATGCAGGTGAATGGCGGGGGCGATACCAGAGACAGACACAGGAGGGCCAGGAAACCCAGTGGATGGGACGGGCACACAGTAGACTGTCCGGGGCAGACCTGTAGGACTCGACACCAGCACAGCACAGGCACCGGATGGACAAGAAGGGCACAATGTTGCGAGTCCAACAGCAAATGCCTCAATGGAAGTCCCATCACACAGACCAGCGATGCCGACAGGAGCGGAACCGGGGTCACACAGGCATGCAGTACTGTTTGTTGGCAGATACCTCGTGCCTGAGCATTGGCATGTGCACACAGCCCTGTCAGTGGCAGGGACACCCACAAGGAACCATGGCCTGGGCGGAGGCCTGCATGCGGTATCCCAGTCGGCATGCCACACCAAACCCAACAGAGGAAAGGGGGGTTTACCTGTTGCAGCACAGTGTCATTGACAAAGGGTCCAGCTGTGCAAGATACATGTCAGGCATGTCACTGCACAGGAATGTCTGCGTACAAAACTATTTGTAGTGGTAGTATTGCATATGGTGCTGAGATGCCTGGTTTGTTTGCTGTCATACCTGTACTCACTGGCTATGTGAGTGCTGGCTGTGCCATGCTTTGTAGTGCTGCACCTGCACAGGCTGGAAGGCCAGTAGCATGCATGCTGTGCTCCACGAGTGCCCCAGGGCTGGGATGGGGGGGGTGTGCCTGTGCAGTCCCCAAGTACCCTGTGACATGCCCCATGCACACTCACTGACGTGCACCTGCTCCCTGTTGTGGACCAACGCCCTGTCCCAGTGTCTCTGTGCACACCACCAGGGTCAACAGGCAACAGGTGCTGCAGGGGTGTGAGTGCACAGGTGGGACCAATCATGCCCACACTGCGGATCCATAAATGGAGCACACTGCGTTGCCGGGTACTCATTCTGTGGTGGCTGTCCATGCATGAGGATGCCTCTGGTGTACATCCGCAGCCAGAAGGGAAAGCCCCTACTGCACCACGTGGGATATTTGTACTGTCAGGAATGCGTGCACCTTAAGCGGATATACTGGAAGTGTATCAAGTAGGAGAAGGCGAAGTGTCCTGCGCGTGTGCATATGCGGTCCGAGGAGGTGGTGAACTGCACAGGTGGGCACAACCATGTCCCAGACGCCATGGACATCGCAGCCTGGGAGGTCTTGGCATCGGGCGAAAGACCATGCCCGATGCACCAATGAACCCTGCAGTGCACTGGTGGCAGGATGCACATCGGTTGTGCCCACACCCGCCACGGGAGACTGCCTGCATTGCCACTCATCAAATGGACCTGTGCCAGGGCCAGGACTACAGCGACAGGTCACCATCACAACCATCAAGCCTGCAGCAGCTTGGATACTCCCAGAGTACACTTCAACTGAGACAGGTGTCCCTTCTCCTGCATGACAGTGGCCTGGGGACAACAGGCTGTTGGTCTTTGCTACATGGTCCATGCTGGCACACTTGCAGGGGTGTGCCACTATACTTGCGGATGGAACATTCAGTGTCACCTGCCGCTGTTCCAGCAGGTGTATACAATCCATGGCCAGCTAGAGGGTGCTACATTCCCAGCCGCCTATCTGCTTATGAGTTCCAGAACCACCGCTGCATACACAGCTGCGTTCCAGCAGGTGAGATCTCTTTGCCTGACCTCACATCTATGATTGTCCTCATAGACTTTGAACTTGGCGGCCATGCGGTCTTTTCCAGCATATTTCCTGGCAGTCACCAGCAGGGCTGCTTCTTCCATCTGACAGGCTGTGTGGCACCATTGGCAACAGATTGATGGTTTTGTGGCCGCTACACAGAGGACCCTGAGTTTGCCTATAATGCCCGTATGGTAGTGGCACTTGCCTTCATGCCACCTGCCGATGTCGTCGATGTCTGCACCGCACTGTGGGAGATGGAGTACATGAAGGCCAATGGTGACCCGTTATTCCAGCTGATAAGACTACTTCGAGGACACGGGTGGGTGGGTAGGCCTGTGGGCCACTCCACATGGCACAGGCCTCTGTATGACATTGCTATGTGGAATGTCTATAATGCCACATGAGATGGTACACCCCGAACCACTAATGCCGTGGAGGCCTGGCCCAGAGGTTTTGCCACATGCCTGGGGGCATGTCATCCAAATCTGTGACGGTTCCTATGGGTGCTGGGGGCCAAGGAGCAGCTGACCACTGTGAAGTGGTCCCAGCTGTCCACTGGGAACACCATGCCCACTGCTAAGAGGTGCTATAAGGATGCTGAGAGGAGGATTGCTGCCATTGTTGGGACCTACAGGCAGCGGTCCACTGTGGAATACCTCCATGGCATAGCATTTGACCTGTCCCTCCAGGTGTAACATGACTGTGTTGCTGGGTTCTGTGGGGGTTTGGGGGTTGATTATTTTCACTTTCACTGTTGCACTGCGGTTTGCCTTACGTACATACAAGTAAACATTATTTGCACACATATCTGTTGTCCTGCCTCCTGCTTCCTGCCCACATCATGTGGGCCTGCTTGCACCATTTCCCTGTGCAGCCATCTGTCTGTTAGCTGTTTTTTATGCACTGTTCTGCCTTTAACTGTTTTTGCATATGACATTATGACCCGATGCCGCATTTGGCAGGGGCTTCTTTGATCAGGCATCTCTGTTGCCGACAAAAAGGCTGTTTGACATTGTAACCCCTTCAGTACATGAAGTGGACGTCGCCAATGGATTTACCATGGTCCTGCAATTCAGGGATAATATCCTTGACGTCACCTCCGAATAACATGGATCCCCTGAAAGAGCATCCAAGATGAAGGTCTGAACGTCTTGTGCCAGGCCAGCAATCCTGAGCTACGAATGTCGCCTAATGCAGAGCAGTGGCGGAAAGAAAGAATTGATTCTCCTGTATCATAAGTGGTCTGGAGGGCATGATGACAGGAGATTTTAGCCATTCTCACTGTCTTGGCAATCTCGCCTTAAGCTCCTGGTCCTGGATAGCTTCCAGCTTGGACCAGAGTGAGGTCAGGGAAGATTTCAGTTAGGAAACCACATGAGCCACATAATTAAGAGACCTGAGGGTGCAAGTGGAGGAGGAATGGATCTTGCAACCAAAATTGTCCAGTTGCTTAGACTCCTTATTAGGAGGAGACATGCTCAAATGTTTGGGTTTAGAGGACTGGCTGTGGGTGTGACACTTGGACAGCTGGTTCTGATTAATCTATGCTTTTTGTAATATAAAAATCTGTTACTGAGTGTCTCTCATGAAACATGCTGTTTCAGCTAAAAGGTAAAAGCCAGGCGATAATTACAGGCTAGAAGAGAATTAAAGTAAGGATCTCCCATTTATCTAGCTTAATTGTAGCTGCCAGCTGCTAGGCTGGAAAATCATAACTTTTATGATGTTTAGGAAAAGAATACAGGTTATGTCACTGTGGTGCGAAGTCATAAAAGGTCCTTTGATGTCCTTGAGAGAGGATGCTGCTCATGGATGAAAGAAAGGACTTGGAAAATTACAGACCTAATTGGGAAGTCATATAGGGAAACAAGTTTTTTCTGCTGATGTCACCTATTAATTTACCTCCTGACACAAGACATCCTGATTGTATAATTTTTAATAAACAGGAGGAGCTGGGTGACATCATGGAGAAGGCAGAGTCAAGACAGTGTGTTAATTATGCTGTAACAGACCTTTACAGACACATATTTGGACTCTGAAAAAAGAAACATCTACAGCACTATAAGAAGATAAGAATACATTAGGTAGAATAACTCTGAGCAGAGCAGGAGAGCGGCTAGCAAGTCAAACAGGATGTTGGGATGCATCGTAAGGGGGATCACCTCTAGGAGCAAGGAAGTGATTCTGCCGCTGTACAATGGACTGGGTAGACCACACCTTGAGTACTGTGTACAGTACTGGAGACCACACTTGAAGAGGGACATACAGCTCCTGGAGAGGGTACAGAGGAGGGCAACTAAGATGATACAAGGGCTAGGGGATTTGACGATGAGGACAGACTTGAGAGCTCTGCCTGTTTTCATTGGAGGAGGAGAGACAGGGGACATGATTGAGGTCTTCAAGTACCTCAATGGAATAAATAGGGTAAACATGGAGGGATCTTTAGACTAAAGCAGGAGGTATCACCAGAGGGCATGGTTTGAACTTGGAAGGTGGAAGGGTGAGGGGGAAAGAGGAGGAGGTTTTCACTGAGAGGGTGGTGGACCCTTGGAATGCACTGCCTGGCGAGCTGGTTCAGAGAACTACAGTGGAGGGCTTCAAGAGAGGGTGGGACAGACACAGAAAGTGGATGTATCAGATGATGGCCTGTCCCAGGGGTTGGGATGGATGATAGGGTTTCTGGAACACAAGGGAGGGAGGGCCTCGGCACCCAAATAGGGATCTGAGGTTCGAGCAAACTGATAGACCGTAAGGCCTAATCTGCTGGCAAATAGTATGTTAATTTGTAGACAGGTCTAAGTGTATTATTGGTAGGAATTTGCACTTTTTAAACCTTATTGTTTTAAAAGATTATATATTTTGCGATATATGGTTCTGTTTTACATTTTTATCTATTTTAAGTAAACCATTATTTTTAGAGACTACTTGGTGTGCCTTTGAAATTCTTTTCTTTGACAAGTGACACATATATGGTTAAAGCTGACCCTCTACAAAGCTTACTGGTTTTACCAAACTGTGAAAAGGTAAGAGTTTATTCTGAGGTCTTTCATAGAGTTTTTAAGGGTTCAATTTTGTACACCTGGTTAGGTGCCCATAGGCGAAAGATATCTGGTCCCCTGAAGAGCAGAATTATCTGAGCCTGTACATTGGGTACGATAGCAAGAGGTTCACAGTTTGAATCCCTCCAGAACTTGAGAGCAAAGTTTGATTCAAACCCACAAAACAGACAGGAGGGTTACCCTGTTCTGTTAACTGTTCACAGTGCTACGCTCGGAGGTTGGCACTGTGGGAGCAGAGGGCCTGACCTGCTAAGTGGGGTTGTGACAGTGGGCAGCTGTGATAACAACTGAGTCTGCATTAGGATGGCCAGTAAGGTGTGTGGCCCCATCTGGGGGGTGGTACACCCTAGTCTGCCTTTTTTCAAACAGCTGGAATGGAGGAAGGCTGTTGCCAGCTAATGGACGTCAGGTTTTCATTGGGGCCAGTCCAAGGCAGTATTGGCATAAGAGCTATTTCAGTCATATCTAGATGCTCCACAGGCCTTTTCTGCTTTGGATCCTGTTCCTGGATAGCCCAGCCACAGGCATTTTGTATAGTTATGAGGAGTTCTGCAAAGGAAGAGTCCTCCGGAGGGGACTTCGGGGACTCCTCAGACTGAGGCTCTATAGGTGTATGCGTACCAGAGCTGGAGGATGAATTAGAGTCAGAGTCCAAAGAGTGCCTGTTGGGGGGTCTGAACCCTTTTTAGAGAGTGTCCTGGGTTTTACCCCTGACCTGATGTCTAGAGGAGCCTTCTCCAGAAAGGTAGGAATTCACAGGAGAGGCTGATCTAGGGGTCAGAAAGGAGGCGGGAGTAAAGGCTGCCACTGGTTTCCAACGGTCAAGCTCTGAGGCTAGTTCAGTCCTGGCCTCCTGAATCAGAGTCTGAAACATTGCCTGGATATCAGCCTGAGGCTGCTGTGGAGGCAGAGGCAGAGGCTGAGGCTGAGGCTAAGGAGGAGGAGGTGGTGAAGGAGGAAGTTGGTATAATGGACAGCCTGGTGTCTGATATTGAGGGTATCCATGAGCCTGACAGCAGTAGGGAAAGCCAGAAGGAGCATACACTAGATTAGGCACAACCAGACATCTGGTGCCCCGGTACATAATGGGGTTGATTGACCAGGCGTTGGATAACCTAGCGAAGGTTACACTGGGTATTGTGGGGGCGGACAGCCTGGAACATGGCCCATAAGTCTAGCCAGAGGCAGAGTTGAAGGCCCGGCAGGAGATCCAGAAGGACAAGACATTGGCCCCATGGGGACATTCGAAGGGGCTGGGACTGGATCAGGCACAGGAATTTCCAGTACCGGAAGATTCGACACCTGAAGTCCTGATGGAAGGTCGTCCAGTGTTTGAGGAATGTCCAGAGTGCCAGACATACCCTGACCTGGCGAAGGGTCACCTGGCGATGGGTCACTTTGCATCTGGGTGCGAGTAGAACCCGATGGAAGATACGCCACTGTCTGAGGAGCCGGAGTCCAAGATAGCAGAACCTGGTTGTCCAAGGGGGCCTGGGTTGAGGACATCCCAATGGAAAGTCCACAGAGGGATTAACAATAGGTCCAGTGGGTGAACCAGGAAAAGACTGACCCGGCAAAGGAGGGGGAACCTCCAGATTAGTGCCCACCTCCGGTTCTTGATCTTCAGACAAGCCTGGAGGGTCTGGTGGGTCAGTGGGAGTGAGAAACGCTCTAAAGACTGTTGCATGTCCGGCTGCTGGCTCAACGTGATGTTGGGGGTATCCTTCTTCTTTTTTTCAAACTTTTTTTACTCGCCTCTCTCCTTCATGGGCTCACGGTGCTGCGACTCTCCCGTCAGCCTGAAAATATCGGCAGCCTGTCTCCGTGGGGGACCACCTGCCAGACTGGCCAGCCTGACCCTGTATCTGAGTCCCCTGGGGAGGGACTGCTGTGCTCCTCTGGTGCTCCATCTATAGTGCTGAAGACTGCCATGTCTAGGAAAGGTCCGATCATGCATCCTGATACCAGAGAGTGACGTGGGTCATGACCTCTGGCCTCGCTTTGCCTAACAATGGTGAGAGTTTTTTCCTTGAACTGTTCCCAGTGGTGTGGACATGCAATGATATCTGGCGCAGCGCAGACACGCCCTGCGCCTGCCTGCTGGACATCTGCCACTACCACAATACCCAATCCTGCATGCACTGTTTGGCCCAAGCCCCTGACTACTAGGGGTCGCCAAAGCCGCTCAGAGCGAGCACACCTCCTGGGAAAGGAGAGCTGCCAGACGGCCGCTCAATCCAGTTCCATGCCCTCCCCCACTGCCGGAGCTCATTCCCGAACCTGGGTCACCAGTGTGGCGTGAGGTGTGGCGTCCAGCACCTCAACCCTCAGTGCCACCAGGCCAACCTCACATCAGGGGTATCCTGCAACCCTGATAGGAGAGCCTCAGCTGTGCAGTCCCCAGAAGAACCGGGGAGCGACTTATCAGCCACGGTCGTGAAGCGTCAGAAGAGCCAACATCCAACTTATCAGTCTGGGCCATGCAAACAGCAGTGGAGCTTGGGTCCAGCTTAACGGCTGTGACCGTGTGCTCCTTGGGTGGGGCGGGGAGTGACTTGTTGACCTGGCTGCTGACGATAGACCCTGAAGAAGAAGGAGCACAATAGGGGTTCCGTCGTCCAAGAAGAGCCCTGACTGCACCGTGAGTAAGGCAGGGAGGCTGTGGTCTGATCCACTGGAGCAGTAGGCGACCCGGCCGTAGGGATACTTACTGAAGTGAAGGCCCCTCCGGTGTCAGTGGTGCACAATGGTCACCGCCAAGTGGATGGAAACCTGTCCCGGTCTCGCTGCCTTTCCTTGTCCTTTTTCTTCTTTTTGGGTTCTGGCATTGGAGAAGGAGATTTTTCCCACAGATTCTGCAACTCCTTTTCCATCAAAGCTAGGTACTTCTCCACTAAGTGAGCTTCAAGCTTTTTCTGGTGCCTAATCCATGAGGCCTGGTTAAAGGACTGACAGGGTGCACAGTCCTTGACCCAGTGTTTGGGGCCTAGGCAGATTACGCAGTGGGAATGCTCATCCGCATGCAGGATCTGGGTTCCGCAGGACTTGCACTTCTTTTCGACGCATCACCCAACTCTTTATGTTCCTGAATTGTTTCGCCAACTATATCCCATGGTGTAAATTTATCAATGTTATTTATTTACTTCTCTTTCTTCTATATATTCCTAAAGATCTCTGTATTAGACCCAGTTATGTTAGACCTGTTCATACTGTATTTTACTATGTAATTGCTTGACCTGGTGTTCTGTTCTCTTATACTTAACTGGACATTCGTGTAAACGGGCATTTTGCTCACATACCTTTCAGCATAAAATAAAGACTGACTGATTAAAAACTGGACTGACGGATATGAACCACAGCAGTTCTGTAAAAACCAAACTGGCGATACTGGGTGCCACTTGCACAAATACTGCTGGTCCAGTCACTCTGGCTGCACTGTTCAGTCCAACTTTTATGTATCTGGTCTACTCCTGGAAGTCTGTTTTTCTTTTTTTAATACTTTCTTTTTATTCAGAGAGAAAGAAAAAATACACACCAATGATCACATCATATAATTTCTTCTCGAGACAATTTACCCTAATATCATTCTTTTATTTATTTATTTATTTAAAAGTTTTACTAGGAAAGACATACTGAGCAGACTACCGCTCGATTCCAGATGCGTCCTGGGGGTAGAGGGAAAGGGATAGTACATACAAGTAAACATACAGAAATTATAGAACAGCAAAAATTTACATAGGTTACATACAATATGTACAAGGTTGTATAATTTCAGTGAAAAATAATCTCGAAATAGTATGTACAGGATGCAAGAAACAGAGAGTGAACAGCGTAATAGTAGGCAGAATATGTAGAGAAGGTAGTGGCAATTAAAATTTGATAGTTAAGCATTTGAGTGGACAACACAGATCGCATTGGGTGGTTGGCCATTACATTGTGCACACTAGTTAAGTCATGGCCCATGCTAGTGCACGTCAAGTTGACATGAGCAGCTTATGGGGACTTGCCCTTTTAGAAGGGAGATTTGTTGCCAAGGGGAGGGGGAGAGCCGGATGTCAGCCAGCAGAGAGTTCCATAGTTTTGGCAGACGGACTCTAAAAGCAGACTGTCCAGCAGAGGAAGTCATGTGTGGGATTTGTAATAGACGGGAGTCATAATTTCTGAGTGAGTATGCTAATGGTTTTTGGGCTGTTAGGGTAGAGGCTAGGTAGGAGGGCAGTAACTGGGTCCAGAATTTGGCTGTGAGTCTGTTGCAGTGGTATAGGCGCCTATTGACGAGGGAGGGTAGGTTAAGTTGACTGTAGAGGTTGCAGTGGTGAGTGGAGGGAGGACAATCCAGTGCAAAGCGGCAGAAGGAGTTAAAAGAGAATCCAGTCTAGCCAGGGTGGATTTGGGGCAGAACTATAAACTACATCCCGCAGTCAAAATTAGGGAGGATCATTTTCTGTATGATCTCTTTGCAGGCAGGCAGAGGGATGCAGCTGTGGTTCCCGGCAGTGCCCCCAGCCTAGGGTGTAGTTTTTGTGGTTGCTTGATGTGCGTGGAAAAGTCTAGGTGTTGGTCCAGCCAGACCCCAGGTATCTGAAAGAGGTCAGACTTCTAGAGGGTCCCATCAAGTGTTTGAGAATGGGGAAAGCGGGGAGGCGGGAGAGTCTTTGTCTTGTACCAAAGTCACGGAGATCATTTTTTTGGCATTTAGAATAAGTTGATTTCTACGAAACCAGTGCTGGACTTCTGTGAAATCTTGCTGGATCTTGG
Source organism: Neoceratodus forsteri (assembly GCA_016271365.2). NCBI lineage: Eukaryota > Metazoa > Chordata > Ceratodontiformes > Ceratodontidae > Neoceratodus > Neoceratodus forsteri. Next base: position 316,666,073 of record CM028129.1, read on the forward strand.
ATGCAACTTCCAGCGGGAAGTGACCTGAGGCGTACAAGACTGTATCGTCTGCGTACATGTGAACGTCAGCATGCAGGCAGATCGAAGGAAGGTCGTTGAGAAAAATGGAGAATAAGATAGGGCCGAGGACAGAGCCTTGGAGGACACCAATGGAGACAGGGAGGGAGTTTGAGGCACCAATCTTTACCGATTGGGACCTGCCACCCAGGTACGAGTTGAACCAGTGTGTAGCCGCACTGGAGAGGCCTGCCTTAGAGAGTTTTGACAGAAGGAGGGTATGTGAGACTGTGTTAAACGCCTTGGCTAGGTCGATGAAAATGGCAGATGTGATACGGCTATTATCCATGCCTGTGAGAAAGGAATCTGTGAGTCTGAGGAGGGGTGTGACAGTGGAGTGGGATTTTCTAAAACCAGACTGGTAAGGGGTGAAGAGGAGGAGTCAAGGAAGGTGGTGAGCTGCGAGAGGACGAGATGTTCCTGGATTTTTGGCTAGGGTGGGTAGTAGGGAGATTGGGTGGAAGTTACTGGGGGAGGATGGGTCACCACTTTTCAGGAGGGGGATGACTGTGGCATGCTTCCATTTTGAAGGTAGAGAGGCAGAGGTGAAAGAGAGGTTGAAAAGAGACGCTAGAGGCATGACAATTGCAGGTGCAGAAAGGTAGAGCATTTTGGCGTCCATGCCTGTGGTGAATCTACCTTTGGAGGGATTTAGGGCGAGCAGGGCTTTGAGTACTTCTGGTGGGGTAACCAGAGTGAAGGAGAAAGCCGGGTGAGGGGTCAGCATGGGTGAGGGGATGAGGATGTCGCATTTTGTGTGGCAGGTGGGGGGCTGGAGTAGTGAGGGTAGTGAGGGGACTCGCTGCTAGTAAACACTGAGTTGAAAGCTGGGGCAACTGCTAGTGGTTCAGTTATGATAGAGCCTCCCACATCTAGGGCAGGAGTGGGTGGCTGGGCGGGAGGGGAGAAAAGTGATTTTTATAGACCTCCAGAACTTGGCTGGATGGTTGAAATTCTTTGGGAGGGATGATGTGAAGTAGTGAGCTTCAGCCTGGTGGATAAGCCTGGTGCAGGCATTTCTAAATGTTCAGTAGTATAGGTGATCCACGTGCCTCCCCGATGTCTTATAGGCTTTCTACGCCTGATCTCTGACACGGAGGTGCTCCACAAGGTCAGCAGTGATCCACGGCAGATGAGCTCCCCTTACTCTAACCTTTCTGGGTGGGGCATAGTAATCCCAAACAGCAAGAAATTTTGACTTAAAGAAGTCAAAGGCGTGATCCATGGAAGGGGCCCAAGTATGCAGGACCAATCCGAGTTTGCTAAGTCTTGTAGGAGACCATCGAGGTTAAGGAATTTATAAGATCTAATGAGAGTTTTCGGAGGGAGCGACTTAGCTTTGAATACTTTACGTATTACATATATCATATGGTGATCACTCAGAGAGTCCTGAAGGAGGCCTGAGGTTATAATCCTGTGTGGGTGAGAAGTGAGGGCCAAGTTGAGCAGGGAGTGGTTTTGCATTTTGTGGTTTAGCCACATAGGTTCAGTGATGAGTTGAGTCAGATTTAAGCTAGCTACATGTTTCGAGTTTGGTGCTAGCACTAGTGAGCCAGTTTAAGTTGAAATCACCTGGATGTGGAGCTCCCCACCCAAGGTGGTGGTTTTAGGTGCATCTAGATGAGCTGCTATGGAGTTAAAAGGGAGTCAGGGGAACAATAGGTCCCTGCTATAATGATAGGGATGGAGTGGGGTAGGGAGATTTTTATTAGTGAGGAGTCGATGTTGTCAGGGAAGGAGGTAGCGAGACAGGTGAGAATTGTACCTGGGAAGACACATAATGGCTGTACCACCACCTCTCTTGTGCCAGGCGGTCCTGAGAGGTGATGGAGTATCCAGGAAGAGCCACTTCAACATCCGGGTTGTGTGGTTTCAGCCAGGTCTCGTGATAATTAGGACGCCAAGGCATAGTGTTCGTACTAGGGTTTGTAGTAGGGCATTTTTTGTAGGAGGCTGCGATGTTTAGGTGGGCTATTTTAGGCCTCTGGGTAGTTGGCCAGTGGGGGGGTGAGGCAAGCACTGGTGGCAGGTCCGGGATTTAGCTCAATGTCCCCAGCGAGTAGGAGTACTAAAGTTAGTACCAGTTTTAGGTGTGGTAGTATTTTTATTGGTTTGCGGCAGGGTAAAGGAGACTGGGGAGGCTGTGTGAAAAAGCCTGATGTGCGTAGTTTCAATATGGCCAGCCCAGTGTGGAAAGATAGGGGGATGATGGATGGGCCAGGAATCCAGGAACTTTGTGTCCCCAAGGAGGATTGGCCATTTGTGGTGGTGGAGCTGTGACTAGGGTGGCAGTGGAATGGGGAGAGGTTTGGGGGGCCAGTAGTGGATTAGGGTGGAGCGTGGGTGGTAGGGATACAAATGTTGCAAGGAGTGCTATCCCTAGCATTGTTTTTAAGGCTATGTGTGGCATAGCGTTCCAAGAGGGGGATTTAATGCAGCAAGAACAAAGGGAAATTGCGGTAGCGGCCACTATTGGTGAGCTCTGATAATCTGCAGATGGAAAAGTAGGCTGATTGGTTAAAATCAGTCACCTGATGAGTACTATATAATTGAGTGCTAACCAAGGGTGGTGCTGGGGGTGGCTGGGCAGCTGACGAAAAGCGTCAAAAGCAGCACTCGACACTGAAGCAGAGCAGCGTGGTCACTTTCCGAGATTGTAGTACCTGGGCACAGTTTGAATGTGAATCCTCGGGGGATGGCAGCTCTATGCACCCTTGCGACCACCAAATGACGCTACCTCCGTGGGGGCTCCTGAGAAAAAAACAAAGACACAGGTATTTATAGGGAGAAAACATGGAGGTTTGGGGGGGCTGGGATTACAGGCAAGTCGGGTAACGTGCTACACAGTTCGTGATAGGCTTTTTATTTTTTTTTGTTTCTGTACTCTGCCTCGTGGAAGATTAGTAGTGTTTTTGTAATTGCAGGCTCGGTGAGGGAGTGCACACGCAATCCTTGAAGCAGCCTTTTAAATGGGAGACTAGTAACGAGTCCCCTGCTACTTAGCCACAGCACTTGTGTTCGGTTAAGAAAAAGCAAATTTAAGTGGCACAGTTAACACTCGACTCTACAAGCAGCGCTCTGGTAGCTTGATTTAGTCATATGCAGGGAGCCCTGCTACTTAGCCACAGCACTTGTGTTTCAGTTAAGAAAAGCAAAATTATGTGGCACAGTGAGCACTCGACTCATACAGCAGCCTGGTAGCTTGAGTTAGTCGTGTACAGGGAGTTAGCAGGTAAACTATCCAGGGCTTAAATTAGTGCAGGAACCAAACAAATGACTAGGGGATGTTTCCAATAGAAAAACAGAGGGAGCCTTAATTAAATTGGTGCAGCCAAGGAGACATTTGCAATAGAAAAAATGGAGGAAACCTTAAAATTAAAAATGGTGCTGCCAGGGCAGAAAGTATGGAGCAAGGGAAGCAGGTCAGGGTCTCGGGGAACATTTAAAAATGAGAGACTGGCGCCAAAATGGTAGCTTAGGCAGTAATTAAGAAGTCAGAAGCTCGGGACACTATTAAACTGTATACTTGTCAGGGCTTCATTCAACTTCTTAGGTGCAGAAATACTAACAGTGATGCATTTCAAGTGATATACGTAAGGTCCCATAATTACAAAGTTTCTTACTGCTTCAATCAGGATGACATTTTAAAGTACAGGAACGACAATAATCCAGTAAGATAATGACACACTAGCAGCTAGAAGGGCTAAATAGTTCACAAATATGCCGCTCTAAACTCTTAAGGTAATGACACAGTAGCAGCTGGAAAGGCACAATATTACACAAATATGCCCCATTAGACTCTTAAGGTAACGACACAGAAGCAGTTGGAAGGCTCAAAAGTACAGAAAATATTCCCCACAAAAAACTATCAGCATTCGTGTGGGGACACAAAGTCTCTCTTAAGGCAACACCCGACATAGAAGCAGAGCAGCGTGGTCACTTTCCGAGATTGCAGTACCTGGGCACGGTTTGAATGTGAATCCTCGAGGGAGGGCAGCTCCATGCACCCTCGCAACCACCAAACGATGCTACCTCCGTGGGGGCTCCTGGGCATGGTTTGAATGAGAATCCTCAGGGGAGGGCAGCTCCATGCACCCTCGCGACCACCAAACGACGCTACCTTCATAAGCAGCCCCAAGCATTAATCCATCCCATTTCAGAAAAAGAAAAACTAAAAGAAAAAATTACTCACCTTAGTAATGTTGTTTCTTCTAATGGAGTCTTGCTATATTATGACAAGTGCAGTTTGTCCCACCACTAGAACTGCTCCGGAGGTGAAAGAGTTAACTTCCATGCAGAGCATGGAGCTTAGAGCGCGAGCTCGGTTAAAGAAGCTCTGTTAGGGTGGTTTCAAACCGAAACCGTCAGATCTTTACGAGCAAAACTCACTAAGGTTCTGTGTGGAAGCTGTAACCTACACTAGCCAACTGGCTACTAACAGATTCACACATTTTCCTGGTCCCAACACCAAGATTCAAGTCAGTGGACCAGAAAAATAAGATAAAATAACTAAATAAACACAACACCCAAACATGAAAGAGGGCATCAATAAATGCCAACAGTGGACTGCCCACCCCATACCCAAAGTAGAAGTTCTGAGAGGGGCAGGCTGGGGGGGGGGGTCATAATATAGCAAGACTCCATTGGAAGAAACAACATTACTAAGGTGAGTAATTTTTTCTTCAAACAACATGAAGTCTTGCTATATTATGACAAGTGCAGACTACTTAGGGAATAGGCTCTGAAGCACGGCTGTACCAAACCGAGCATCCCTCCTGGCCTGAATATCCAGGGAGTAATGCTTGGTGAAAGTGTGTACTGTTTTCCAAGTAGCTGCTTGACATATCTCCAAGATAGGGATGTCTCTAGCAGCAGCAGCTAGAGATGCAGTTGTACCTCTGGTAGAGTGAGCCCTCAGGCCTGAGGGGGGAACCTTACCCAGCTTTTGATAGCAAATTGGATACAAGAAACGATCCACCTGGCAATGGATCTCTTAGTGCAGGTCTCCTTTCCCAACCTCACCATAAGTGAGAAATAGTTGGAGGGAGTCAAACCTGTGACCTTGGTACGCTCTATGTAGTAACTTAGAGCCCTCTTAACATCTAGCTGTGCAGCCTCCTCGCACCAGAGGAGGAATGGTCAGTGAAGAACACTGGAAGTGAAATAGATTGGTTAAGGTGGAATCCGAAACCATCTTAGGCAAAAACTTCCTGTTAGTCCTGAGGACTACTTTATCCCTGTGAAAGAAATAAAGTCAGTCTCTACTGAAAAGCCTGTAACTCACTTAGCGCCTGGCAGAAGTGATGGCTACTAGAAATACAGTTTTCCAAGTCAATACTTAAGCTCTGCCAAGACAGAGGCTCAAAGGGGGTTGCATCAGCTGAGCAATGCAAACATTAAGATCCCAAGCAGGGGCAGGGTCCCTGAATGGAGGATTGGTATGAAACAATCCCTTAAAAAACTTGGAAAATACAGGGTGAGCAGAAAGAGAAGAGGGCTTCCCTGCTGAAATGAAAGCAGAGACAGCTACCAAATGCACTTTCAGGGTAGCTGGTCTCAGTCCCAAAGAATTAAGATGGACCATATAGTCCAACACAGTGGGTAGATCAGCAGATTCCGGGGAAATATGCTTCCCAGAACACCATATGGAAAACCTTTTCCACTTGGAGTTATAGGTAGCCCTGGTAGAAGGCTTCCTAGCAGCCTTCAGGATTTCGAGAACACTTTGAGAAAGTTGTAGATCAGAAAACTCTAACTGCTCAAGAGCCAAGCCTTGAGGTTGAGGGATTTGAGATTCGGATACCAAACTCTCCCCTGAGCACAGGTTAACAGATTGTAGTTCCTGGGGAGACACAGGGGAAGATGGACTGCTAAGGACAGAAGGAGTGGGTACCAGGGCTGCCTGGCCCAGTCTGGAGCAATCAGGATCATCTTGCAGGGCTGAGACCTGATTTTGACTAGTACTTTGAACAGGAGAGGGAAGGGGGGAAGGCATAAAGGAACTTCCCTTCCCAATCGAGGAGCAAGGCATCCAGGAGGACTGAGCCCAACACTGGGGGCCTGCAACAAAAAAGTGGAAGTTGATGATTGTCTGGGGCTGCAAAAAGATCTATCTGAGGAGTGCCCCATCTGGCAAACACTATCCCCAGTACTAGCGGATCCAGTGACCATTCGTGATGGCCCTGGGAAATCCTGCTGAGAGCATCTGCCGGGACATTGTCCTTGCCTGAGAGGTGAACTGCTATGAGGGAAGTGTTCAGGGAATAAGCTAGAGACCACAACTTCATCGCCTCAGTGCACATGGCCGAAGACTGAGTGCCCCCTTGTTTGTTGATGTACCACATTGTAGCGGTGTTGTCTGTTCTGACCTGTACCACCTTGTTCTGATCAGATGCAGAAAAAACCTGAAGTGCTAGAAAAACAGCTCTGAGTTCCAACAGATTGATGTGGAGCAGACATTCCAGAGGGGACCACACCCCCCTGGGTGGTGAGGTCGCCCATGTGAGCTCCCCATCCCAAGAGGGATGCATCTGTAGTAAGGGTCAAGGAGTGGGACAGAGGGATGAAGGGCACCCCTTGTCTCAGATTGCTCTGATCCTGCCACCACTGAAGGGCCTGGATCAGGGTTCGAGTCACTGGGATTAACTTGGATAGGGGATCTTCTTTGAGACCAGAAAGCTCTCAAATGGAACTGAATGTCCCTCATCTGAAATCTTGCTCCTTGCACTACAGCTGTGGAAGCAGCCATGTGTCCTAGGAGCTGCAGGAAATGCCTTGCTGGTCGAGAGACCTGCAGAGTGAAGGACGAGGCCAGGGCCACTAAGGTCCTTACCCTTTCCAGGGAAGGAAGGCTCTGGCCTGCTTTGTGTCCAGTTCTCGCCTATAAAGGTGAGTACCTGGACAGGTTCCAAAACGACTTTGGAAGATTGAGAAGAAAGCCCAGAGAGGTAAGCAGCTGCTGGGTAACTAGCAGGTGTGATTTGACCTGGTCTGAGACTGACCCACAATGAGCCAGTCGTCCAGGTAGGGAAAATGGCAATCTTTGCCTTCTTAGATGAGCAACTGCTACTGCCAGACATTTTGTGAACACCCTTGGGGCAGAAGTGAGGCAGAGGGCATTGCTCTGAACTGATAATGACCTGAGGGCAGTTTGAATCTGAGGTACTCTTCGATGGGAGCTTCTGATAAGAACATGGAAGTTGGCATCCTTGAGGTCCAGGGAAGCTAGCCAGTCCCTGGCCTTAGGGAGGGTAAAATCATTCCCAGAGTCACCATTTTGAACTTTGGTTTTAAAAGGTGCTTGTTTAGATATCTTAGATCCAGGATAGGCCGCCACTCTCCTGTCTTTTTGGGAAGGAAGTACCTGGAGTACAGACCCTTGCCCTGGTGTGGGGGAGAAACCCTTTCTACAGCTCTGAGAGCCAGGAGGGTTGAGACTTCTGTTTCCAAAGCAAGAGTCTCTAAAGGGTTTGCAGGTGGAAAAGATCTGGCTCTCATCTTTGGAAATTTTTTGAAGCTGAGAACCAGACCCTGGCTCACTACTTCCAGGACCCACCTGTCTGATGTTAAAGACTCCCAGTCCTGGACGAAGTAAGCCAGCCTGCCTCCTACAGGTAATGGAGAGCCGACCCTGGGCATCCCATCAGGGTGCCTGTTTGGCAGGGGCTTTAGGCTGAGGGGTGGGAGCAGGCCTGCTCGTACCCCGTCTGCCTCTCCCTCTGAAGAACCCCCTCTGAGCATAGGCTGAAGAGGAGGCCTGGGTCTGGTAAAAAGGCCTGTGAAAAGGCCTGCCCCTACCCCTTGGGGGCTGCCTCTGAGGAGTGGCTTGCCGTTCCTTGGCTTGTGCACTCCTATAAGTAGTTCTATATTCATCCATTTTCTTCATATAATTCTCTGTCTGCTCCCCAAACAGAGAATTTCCCACCACAGGAAAATCCATAGCCTTAGACTGGGTATCCCGTGACAAAGTAGTACACCTGAGCCAGGTCAATCTCAAAAACCCACAGATGTAGCCATGACTCTAGAGGATACATCATTAGAATCCACTGCAGCATGGAATTGCACCTTAGATGCCTCAATACCATCAACAGCCACCTGCTCCAGCTCCTTTGCAAGCTGGCCAGGGACCTGTTTGGCTAAGGCCATGACAGTATCCCATCTAGATTTCTGGTATCTCGCAACATAAGCCATATAGTTTGCTTGTCTGAGTCCCAAGGATGCTGCCATGTATTGTTTTTTGGCCATGGCATCAATCTTCCTGGAGTCCTTGTCAGGAGGATGTGAAGCCAGGGGAATATTAGCTTTATCACAGGCTGCAGCCTGAACTACCCCAACATGACTGCATTGCTGTGAAAGAAAATCTGTATCAGGACCTGACAAAGTGTACCTCCTGTCCATCTTATTGTCTACAGGAGGCACAGAATTAGGAGCTTTTAACATTTTTATTGTTTGTTTCCTAAAAGATTTATGCAAAGGGATGGACAATCTCCTGGACTCTGGGATATCCATCATCTCTACATAGTCAGGCTCCTCTTGCTCATCCAAAGCCTCCTCTAAGGGAAGCTGGAGGGTCTCAGCAACTTTTTTATACAACAAAAAATGAGAAGGAGACTCAGAAAGCCTAGGGGAAGATTCACCTAAAGGTCTGTCTGGGGAGATGTCCGGTTCAATGGGCACATCCAGACTTTCAAAGTCACATTCACACTGATCATAATCATCCTCCCCCTCCTCTGGTTCATAAAACTCTTCTATATCATATTCCTGAACCGGTGGAACCGACCGAACCGACCTTTTGCCAGATAGTGGCGGTTCAGAGGGAACCGGGGACAGTGACTGGACAATCTGTATTGCCCTGGCTATCTCTGCAGCAGTTGGAGAAGGAATTTTGGACTCCAAACCTGCTGATTTTTTAGTTTTCTTTGCTGGAACTGGCTCCTCAGAGCCAGCTTTTCGTTTGCCCGAGGAAGTCTCGCCCTGGTCAGAGGGCACTCCCTCCGGTTCAGTTGGCACCGAACCAGGCTGGCCATCCGGGTCAGCTGACTTTTTGGTCTCTCGTTCCCTGAGCCTGCCCACTCTCTTGTCCAGGGTGGCTGCAGGGAAATTTTACAATCTGGCAGTCTGAATTGGGGTGGTCAAACCCCAGACAATAGACACATGTGGTGTGTGGGTCAGCCTTGACAAGCTTCCCCCACAGACACTACAATGCTGAAACCAGTGGGCCGGTTTTCTTTTGGGTTTCTCAGACATGATGCCAGCCTAACCAACAAACTTGCTCTTTAACGGCAAAGCAGGTAAGACACCTTTATCGGTTCTCAACCGTGTTATGGGTCGTGGAAAACCGTAATGAAATCTGTTTTTAGAACCGATAAGAACTGAACCGATTCTAACAAGCCTTAAAAGGCTTCAAAACCAAGTTTAGTTAATTCGATCGGTTCAAACCGAACCGATAAAAATTTACAAGTTCCACAGAGAAACCTATCTATTACTTACGATACCATAGACAGAGCTTGAACTGATGGGTTTAGGTTAAAATAAATAAATCATGGGTTAAATTCAACCGAGAAAAACGTTTTAAACCGAGGAAATGAACCGAGCAGCAGGAGGAATCTCCGGAGCGACTGTTCAGTGAGGCGGAGTAAAGAATCTGACGGTTTCGGTTTGAAACCACCCTAACAGAGCTTCTTTAACCAAGCTCGCGCTCTAAGCTCCATGCTCTGCATGGAAGTTAACTCTTTCACCTCCGGAGCAGTTCTAGTGGTGGGACAAACTGCACTTGTCATAATATAGCAAGACTTCATGTTGTTTGAAGTCTCTCTTCAGGTGTCATCCCTAAACAATTTTCATTCCTTTGGAATGTCTTCCAGCTGAATTCTAGTTATAATTTCATCCATCTGTCATAGGAATATATTGAGTATTGTCTTCCAGATCTTCCTCTTCTTGATCTAAATCAGATTTCAACTCCGTTGGCAAAGAAGAAAAAATTACTCACCTTAGTAATGTTGTTTCTTCTAATGGAGTCTTGCTGTATTCTGACAGTAGCAGTGAGTCCCAACCTTCGAACTGCCCCGGAGATGAAACAGTTAACTTTCCATGCCAGGCATGGAACGCTGAGCTCGAGCTCGGTTGAGACGCTGTCTGTTGCTGTTTAAACTCAAACCGTCAGACCTTTACGAGCTAAACTCACTAAGGTCCTGTGTGGAAGCTGTAAACCTACACTAGCCAACTGGCTAATAAACATAAAAACAGATATTTTGGTCCCAAAACAAAGACTCAAGTCAGGAGACCCAAAAAATGAAAAACACAACACCCACTCACCCAAGAAAAGGGGTGAAAACAACGAGGTGGGGCACCTACTGAGTGCCAACACTGCCACTGCCCACCCACATCCCAAAAACAGAGGTTCTGAGAGGAGAAGGCAGGGGGAGGTCAGAATACAGCAAGACTCCATTAGAAGAAACAACATTACTAAGGTGAGTAATTTTTTCTTCAAGCATGAAGTTTTGCTGTATTCTGACAGTAGTAGACTACCACGCAGTACCTCCATGGAGGAGGGACAGAACCTACTTTGGAAATAGGCTCTGAAGCACAGCTTGCAAGAAACCGAAACATCACTCCTAGCCTGGATATCCAGGAGTAATGCTTGGAAAAAGTGTGAACTGTTTTCCAGGTAGCTGCCTGACATATCTCTAGAATAGGGATATCCTGGCAGCAGCCTGGGAAGCAGCTGTACCTCTGGTAGAGTGAGCCCTCAGGCCTGAGGGTGGAACCTTACCCAGTTTTTCATAACAAAATTGGATACAAGAGACAATCCACCTGGCAATGGATCTTTTAGTGGCAGGTTTCCCTTTACCAACCTCACCATAAGTGAGGAACAGTTGGAGAGAGTCAAACCTGTGACCCTTGGTACATTCTATGTAGTAGCTAAGGGCTCTTTTCACATCTAAACTGTGCAGCCTCCTCTCACCAGAGGAGGAATGGTCAGTGAAGTACACAGGAAGAGACATAGATTGGTTAAGGTGAAATCTGAAACCACCTTAGGCAAAAACTTCCTGTTAGTCCTGAGGACCACCTTATCTCTATGGAAGGAGATAAAATCAGGCTCCACTGACAAGGCTTGTAACTCACTTATGCGTCTGGCAGAAGTGATGGCTACCAGAAACACAGTTTTCCAAGTCAAGTTCTTAAGCTCTGCTGAAGACAAAGGCTCAAAAGGGGGTTGCATAAGCTGAGCAATGCAAACATTAAGGTCCCAAGCAGGGGCAGGGTCCCTGAATGGAGGGTTGGTATGAAGCAATCCCCTAAAAAACTTGGAGAATACAGGGTGAGCTGAAAGAGAGAGGCTTACCTGCTGAAATGAAAGCAGAAACAGCTGCCAGATGCCTTTAGTGTAGCTGGTCTAAGCCTAAGCTATTCAAATGGACCATATAATCAAGGACTGTGGGCAGATCAGCAGACTCTGGGAAATGCGCCTCCAGAGCACCATATGGAAAATCTTTTCCACTTGGAATTATAAGTAGTCCTGGTGGAAGGTTTCCTAGAGGCCTTCAGAATATCCATTACACATTGGGAGAGGTGTAAATCAGCAAACTCTAACTCTTCAAGAGCCAGGCCTTGAGACTGAGAGATTTGAGATTTGGGTACCAAACCCTCCCCTGAGCACAAGTTAACAGGTTGTAATTCCTGGGAAGAGACAGAGGAATGTGGACTGCTAAGGACAACAGGAGTGGATACCAGGGCTGTCTGACCCAGTCTGGAGCAATCAGGATCACCTTGCAGGGTTGAGACCTGATTTTGACTAGCACTTTGAACAGGAGAGGGAAGAGGGAAAAGTATACAGGAACTTCCCTTACCAATTGAGAACTAAGCCATCCAGGGGGACTGAGCCCAACACTGGAGGCCTGCAGCAAAAAAGGGGAAGTTGGTGATTGTCTGGGGCTGCAAAGAGATCTATCTGTGGGGTGCCCCATCTGGAGAATATCACCTCCAAAACCAGGGGATCCAGTGACCACTCGTGATGGCCCTGAGATATCCTGCTGAAAGCATCTGCCAGGACATTGCCCTTGCCTGGGAGGTGTACTGCTGTAAAAGAGGTGTACAGAGAATAAGCCAGAGACCACAACTTCATTGCTTCGGTGCACAAGGCCGTAGACCGAGTGCCTCCTTGCTTGTTGATGTACCACATCGTGGTGGTATTGTCTGTTCTGACCTGGATAACTTTGTTCTGAACAGATTTGGAAAAAGCCTGAAGTGCTAGAAATACTGCTCTGAGTTCCAATAGATTGATGTGAAGCAGAGATTCCAGAGGGGACCACAACCCCTGGGTAGTCAGGTCGCCCAAATGAGCCCCCCACCCCAAGAAGGAGGCATCTGTAGTAAGGGTTAAGGAGTGGGACTGAGTGACAAAGGGAACTCCCTGCCTTAGATTGTTCTGATCCTGCCACCACTGTAAGGTCTGGATCAGGGTTCAAGTCACTGGGATCAATTTGGTCAGAGGGTCCTTCCTTTGAGACCAAAAGGCTCTCAAATGGAACTGAATGTCCCTCATCTGAAATCTTGCTCCCTGCACCACTGCCGTGGAAGCAGCCATGTGCCCCAGGAGCTGTAGAAAATGCCTTGCTGGTCGAGACACCTGCAGGGTGAACGAGGAGGCCAGAGAGATAAGGGTCCTTGCCCTGTCCAGGGGAAGGAAAGCTCTGGCCTTTTCTGTGTCTAGCTCTGCGCCTATGAAGGTGAGGAGCTGAACAGGCTCTAGAACTGACTTTGACAGATTCAGAAGGAAACCCAAAGAGGTAAGCAGTTGCTGAGTTATCTGTAGGTGTAACTTGACTTGGTCTGGGGACTGGCCTACTATGAGCCAGTCGTCCAGATATGGGCAGATGGCAATTCTTTACCTTCTCAGAGAAGCAACTACTACTGCCAGGCATTTTGTGAATACCCTTGGAGCAGAGGTTAGACCGAAGGGCATTGCTCTGAACTGGTAATGGCCTGAGGGCAGCTCGAACCTGAGGTACTTTCACTGGGAGCTTCTGATGAGAATATGGAAGTAGGCATCCTTGAGGTCCAGGGACACTAGCAGTCACCTGGCCTTAGAGAGGTAGAATAATTCCCAGAGTCACCATTTTGAATTTTGGTTTTAAAGGGTGCTTGTTTAAGTATCTGAGATCCAGGATGGGCTGCCATTCTCCTGTCTTTTGTGGGGTAAGGAAGTACCTGGAGTACAACCCTTTGCCCTGGTGTAGGGGTGGAACCCTTTCCACAGCTCTGAGAGCCAGGAGGGAAGAGACCTCTGCCTCTAGGGCAAGTGCCTCTGAGGGATTTGCAGCTGGAAAGGATCTGGCTCTCAGTTTTGGAACTTTTTTGAAGCTGAGAACCAATCCCTGGCTTACTACTTCCAGGACCCACTTGTCTGATGTTAGAGACTCCCAGTCCTGGACAAAGTAAGCCAGCCTGCCCCTACAGGTAGTGGAGAATCGGCCTGGCCAACCCATCAGGGTGCCTGTTTGGCAGGGGTTTTGGCTGAGGGTGGAAGCAGGTCTGCTTGTACCCTTCTGCCTCTCCCTCTAAAGAATCCCTCTGAGCATAGGCAGAAGGGAGGCCTGGGCTGGGTAGAAGGCCTATGAAAAGGCCTGCCCCTGCCCCTGCCCTGGGTGCTGCCTCTGAGGAGTGGCCTGCCTTTCCTTGGCCTGTGCACTTCTATAGGTGGTCCTATATTCGTCCATTTTCTTCATGTAATTCTCTGTCTGCTCCCAAACAGAGAATTACCCACAACAGGAAAATCCATGGCCTTAGTCTGGGTATCCTGTGACAGGCTAGTACATCTGAGCCAAGCCATTCTACGAAGTGCCACAGATGTAGCCATGACTCTAGATGACACATCACTGGAGTCCACTGAAGCATGAAATTGCACCTTGGATGCCTCAATACCATCAGCAGCCACCTGCTCCAGCTCCTTGGCAAGCTGGCCAGGGACCTGTTTTGCTAAAGCCATGACAGTGTCCCATCTGGATTTCTGATACCTAGCAGTATAGGCCATATAGTTGGCCTGTGTCTGAGTCCCAAGGATGCTGCCATGTACTGTTTCTTTGCCATGGCATCAATCCTCTTGGAGTCCTTGTCTGGGGTGAGGCCAAGGGAATATTTGCCTTATCACAGGCTGCAGCCTGCACTACCCAACATGGCTGCATTGTTGTGTAAGGAACTCCCGTATCTGAGCTCTGACAATGTATACCCTTGTCCATTCTCTTTAGCCACAGGAGGTATAGTATTAGGAGTCTTTAAAATCTTAAATGTCTGTTTCCCAAAAGATTTATGTAAGTGAATAGACAGCCTCCTAGACTCTGGGATATCCATCATTTCCACATAGTCAGGCTCCTCCTGGTCATCCACAGCTTCTTCCATAGGAAGCTGGAGGGTTTCAGCGACTTTCTTATAAAACATGAAATGGGAGGGAGACTTAGAAAGCCTAGGAGGAGACACTCCTGAAGATCTGTCTGGGGAGATGTCCGAGTCAATGGGCACATCCAGACTTTCAAAACCACATTCACTTTCCCCATACTCCTCTTCCTCCTTCTCCAGTTCATAATATTCTTCTAAATCATAATTTTGAACCGGTGGAACCAGCCAAACTGAGCACCTCCCTGATGGTGCCGGTTCAGTCGGAACCGGGGAAAGCGACTGCACAATTTTTATCGTTTTGGCTATTTCTTCAGCGGTTGGAGAGGAAAGTTTTGGCTCCACACCAGCTGATTTTTCTTTTCTAGTTTTCTTAGCCAGAACCGACTCTTCAGAATCGGCTCTCCTTTTGCCCAAAGAAGTCTCGCCCTGGTCAGAGGGCACTCCTTCTGGTTCGGTTTGAACCGAACCGGGCTGGCCATCCAGTTCAGCGGACTTTTTGGCCTCCCTTTCCCTGAGCCTACCAACTCTCTTTTCTAGGGTAGCTGCAGGAAAATTTTTACAAATCTGGCAGTCTGCATTGAGGTGGTCAAACCCCAGACAATAAACACAGGTGGTGTGGGGGTCAGCCTTAGCAAAGACTTCCCCATACACACTACAGTGTTGAAACCAGGGGCCCGGTTTTTCTTTTGGGTTTCTCAGACAATGTGCCAGTCCTAACCAAACTTACCCTTTTAATGGCAATCCGCCAGGCAAGACCCTCTTATCGGTTCCTGACCGTGTCACGGGTCATGGAAAAAAACGTAATAAAATCTGTTTTTTTTTTTTAGAACTGACAAGAACCGGTAACCACACACTAAAAGTACACATAAAGATTTTTTAACAGCTTGATCGGTTCAAACCGAACCGATGAACCGTTTACAAATTCCACACAGAATAAGAATTAATATAAACCTATCTAGCACTCACAAATACCACAGACAGAGACTGAACTGACAGGTTACGGTTTAAATTCAGTCGAAAACCGAGAAAAGCGGTACTTTAACCGACAAACTGAACCGAGCAGAAGGAGAAATCTCCGGAGTGACTGTTCAGTGAGGCGGAGTAAAGAATCTGATGGTTTGAGTTTAAACAGCAACAGACAGAGTCTCAACCGAGCTCGAGCTCAGCGTTCCATGCCTTGCATGGAAAGTTAACTCTTTCATCTCCGGGGCAGTTCGAAGGTTGGGACTCACTGCTACTGTCAGAATACAGCAAGACTTCATGTTGTTTGAAACATTTTTATCGTACAAGTCCGTAGCTTTATCAACATCCAAAAAGAAATAATCCTTATTTTGACAGGTCACCTTGAGCTTTGCTGGGGCTTGTAAAACTGCATGGACTCCTGCTTCAATAAACTCATTTCTCAGAGTCAGAAAACATTTCCTACGGCATTGTGTTATTAGACAAAAGTCAGGATACAAATGTATTCGTACCCCTTCATAATAAACACCTTTCTTAGCTCTCGCTAGCTGGAGTAACTTGTTCCTCAAGAGAATTGTAGAAAAAGTACAAATCATGTACCTCGCACCAGTTTCTGAAGAGGCTCCTGCTTGCAATTTGGGTCGAAATACTGAATCCAGTAATACTGGTTGCTCAGGAGAAAGAGTAAGGGTCAAAATCTTTTCAATCTCAGGCTTTAAATCTGTTTCTATCAGAGCAGCGGGAAGTCCAATTAACCGTAGATTTTTCAGAAGCATAACATTTTCAATCTTCTCCAGTTTACCGATAGTATCTACCTGCTCATGGAGGGAAGCATTAACTGCTCCCTCAACTGTTAGAACTCTAGCAGCGAGCTTCTCCATTTCACTCTCGGAAATAGTCACCCTTTCCTCAATCGCAGTTATCTTCGCTTCAATATTTTCACATCTAGCACCAATTCCGGTTAATGTTGTCTTAATTTCCGATAATGCAGTCCTAGTTTCAGTCTGAATCCATTAGGAATGATTGAAGTGAAGCCAGCTTAGTTTTCTGTGAGGGTTTCACCTTCGCGCTCATATCCAAGCGCACTGCTGCAGGTGAAGCCGTTCCACCCAACGTGAACTGCGCTCCGTCAATCCCTTGCTGAGAAGACTGCTTCCCCATGGACATTTTAGGGGAAAAATACTTTCCAATTTGCTCAACACTCTTCCCTGCTTCTTCCTTAGCTTTATGAGACATCATTTATGTTATGTTAGGAACAAATACGAGCAGGAGAGTAGAAACAGCGGAGCCAAGTTGAGGTGTAGGCGGCCATCTTGAACTCATTAGCGCCTCCCCGAAGTCTGTTTTTCAATCCTTCCTTGGCATGGTTGAAAACGGAACTGTCAGGACCAGACCAGATAGGTAAAAGCCAGACCAAATAATCTGGAGCGAGTGGATCAGCAATACTTGCACAAGCTGTGCCCAGTCCAGATGTTACCGCTCTGGTCTGGGTCTAGTGATCTGTTTTTTACCCATACCCCACTGCTTGTGGCTTAGTAACATACTGTACAGATGGATGCAGAGTCTAACCCATTGAAGGTTTACATTTCAGAATACCCTTATGCTAAAAATACCAAGATTCACTCAATTCCTGATGATCTTGAAGGTTGAAGTTTCAGAAAACCATTATGCTAAAAATACCAAGACTCACTCAATTCCTGATGATCTCCCACCCCAAGACACACTTGGTCCTCTACCAAAGTCATGCTCAAATATTGGCGCCTCTACAACCACACCATTACAAACGTTTAATGCCATCATGCCTCTTCTGCTGCCGTGGGCTCTCCCATCCATGTTTAACTGAAGTCAAAGAAAATTTAGACACACATGCGTACCGATTTGCAAGTGAATCAAATGTGGTTACTATCATTCAGTTGTAAAAACCTATAGTTGCAAGTTAAGAACATTCAGTAGAATATAAACAGCAGCCCAGAACTGCCTGCAAAAATGAAGTTGGTGTATTATTTGGAAACAGGCATCACTGGCACTCTTTGCTGTGGAATGTCCTGCAAAGCAGAAGAATGACTGCTCTTAGGATGGTGGTGTCAAATGGCTTAATGAGGGCACAGCAGAGCTTATTTGTTATGCAGAAAACTCCAGGAAGTGTTTAACCCATTCTTCCAATAGCTTCCTATGATGTCTGTACTATCCAATGGTAATCTCACACAGAATGACTGCCAGAAGTTAACTAGTTAACTTTCTGTGGGCTCCATTAACTCCTCAAGCCAGAGGAAAAATAGTGTTCTACAGCTTCCTATACATACACAGGCAGCGTAGTAATGAGGCTTCAGCAGAAGAATCTATTTTTAACACTTAGTCTTGTTGTTTAGTAGCAAAAATTACATCAGCAAAACGTCTGCTGGGCTATGCCCACAGCTGTAAAAAAGCTTGCTGTGAAATGATCTGCCTCTGCCTCCCCTTCCATAGGTTTTAGTGAACGAGGAAACCCTTACTTTTGCAGAATTGCTTCTGTAGGTGGTTTTTCACGTAAGCCTCTGTCTTTTCTCCAAAGAGGGAATTACCCTCAACTGGGAAATCCATAGTCTTGGTTTGGACATCCTGAGTGAGGTTTGTGGTTTGCAGCCATGCAAACCGCCTCTGAACCACTGTATTTGCCATCCATCTGGCAGCAGCGTCATCCGAGTCAGCAGCCATTTAAAACTGGTATTTGACTGCCTCCAAACCAAATTTAGCTGTTTCGGCTAGATCATCTGACAGGGGAGTCTGGGCCTTGACTGCCATAGCAAGGACAGACTGCCATAGTGACTTTTGGTATTGAGCAGCATAGGCTTGAAAGTTTGCCTGCTGGATGGCCAAGGAAGCTGATAAATATCCTTTTTTGGCTATGCTGTCAATTTTCCTGGAATCCTTGTCAGGAGGATAGGATGCCAGGGGTACCTTTGCATTGTCATAGGCTGCCACTTGTACCACTCCCTGCTGGACAGGGAGGGAGAATAAAAATCAGCTCCTCACTGTCCAGCTGATAATGCTTATCTAGACTCTTATCAAGAGGGGAAGGGAACAGAGTTGGAATTTGTAAAACCTTTGAAGTATCTTTCTGGAAGAATTTATTTACAGGAAGGAGAAGCTTTTTAGTGGGGATGGCTAAAACATCCACCATTCTCTCACATGATCTGCTGGGAGAGCCAAACTCCTGTTCAGGGGAAACCTCACCCAAATTCTTCCTCTTAAATAATAGGAAGACTGAGCAGAGGGGACAGCCTGCTTTGCAAGGGTCTGCAGAAACATAGAATTTGACGGCAGATAAGGACTGCTTGGCCCACGCAGTCTGCCCATTTCCCAATCTAATGGATAAGCTGCAGATCTTAGTTAACCAGTAGCCTACTTCTTTCTACCCCCACCCCCTAGAATTGCCTGATGACTGTCCCATGCATGCTGGAATTCCACTACTCTTTTTGACTCTACAACCTGCTTCGGAAGGCCATTCCATGCATCCACAACCCTCTCTGTGAAAAAATACTTCCTTACATTACCTCTGAGCTGCCCCCACCCCCATCTTCAAATTGTGCCCCCTTGTTCTTGCACACCTCTTTTTTTGAAAGATGCTACCCTCTTGGACTTTGTTAATTTCCTTGAGGTACTTGAAAGTTTCTACCATTTCCCCCCTCTCCCTCCTTTCTTCGAGGGTATACATATTAAGCTCCTTTAGTCTCTCCTCATATGTCTTCCGGTGCAGACCCTGCACCATTTTAGTTGCCCCCCTCTGGACAGCCTCCATCATGTCTATGTCCTTACGGAGACTGGGTATCCAGAACTGCACGCAGTACTCCAGATGGGGTCTCACCAGCTGTCTGTACAGAGGGATAACAACTTCCTGTTTTCTACTAGTGATGCCTCTCCCTATGCATCCCAGTATCCCCCCAGCCCTCCTTATTGCCCTCTCACATTGCTTGCCCACCTTTAAGTCATCTGATATGACTACCCCCAGGTCCCTTTCCATTTTTGTTGTTGTTAGTATCTCACCCCCCACTGTGTACTCTTCCCCTGGGTTTTTGTTTCCCAGGTGCATTACCTTGCACTTCTTAGCACTGAATCTAAGCTGCCATACATTTGACCATTCCTCTAACTTTGCCAAGTCCTTTATCATCCTTTCCACCCCACCTTGTGCATCAACTCTGTTGCAGATCTTTGGGTCATCTGCAAAGACATATTTTTCCTTCCAGTCCCTCTGCAATGTCACTTACAAAGACATTGAAGAGGACCGTTCTAATACTGAACCCTGCGGTACCCCACTAGTAAGCCCCTTTTTAGAGTGGACTCCATTTACTATTACCCTCTGTGTCCTATTCTCCAGCCAATTCTTTACCCAGGCTATCATCTTGGGACCCACTCCCAGGCTAGCTAACTTGTATATTAATCTTTTGTATGGGTCACCCCTGTGCCCCTCTGGCCTCTTGGTACTCGACAATTCTTTCCTTCAGAAGTGATTCCATCATTTTCCCTATCACTAAGGTTAAACTAACAGGTCTGTAGTTGCCTGCTTCTGCCCTGCTCCCACTTTTGTGAGTGGGGTATCACATCTGCCCTCCTCCAGTCCTCAGGTACCACCCCATCCTCCCATGATTTGTTGAAGAGGGTAGTCAGTGGTGTCACAAGTTCTACCCTTAGTTCTTTTAGAATTCTGGGATGAATCCCATCAGACCCCATTGCTTTGTCCACCTTCAGTTTTAAGAGTTCTTTCAGAACCCTTTCTTCTGTAAATGGTCTGGAAGTTGCATTAGCTGCTGTGCGAGCTCAAGATGGAGGGAGAATTAACTGAGAATACCAGGAACCGCCCACACTTCTATTGGAAACAGGAAGCTGATGTCGTGTGGGCGGTCCCTGGTGAAAAACTGCTACAATAGCTGCCGTGCACCACAGTGACCTCTGCTGGATACCCCAAATTATTACCTACTGCTGAGAGGCATACAGCCCTCGTAAGACTGAATGACCTTAAAGGTCTGTGCAACTTCTTCAAGAGTCGGCAGGCTTTATAGCAGGCACAGAAGTGCCTGAATGCTGTCCAGCAGGGAGTTCTGTGTGCTTAGTTTTCTTTGATTTCTCTGAGGGAACCAGGGAGTCAGCTGGTTCAGCCAGCCTCCTAGGAACTGCCTGTATACCTGTGTAACACCCCTCCCAAGTCAAGAGCTTACTTGCGCCTCCTGCTGCTCCTGCATGCCAGCACTGTGTGGCTTTGCTCTTGGCAGTCCACTCCTGGACTGCCAAAGAGCCAGGGAGCACTTTTAACTTTGTTGTGGCACCTCCTTTACCCAATCCCTGTGCAGCCAGCAAGCCATTAGCTTCCTCGCAGGGAGTGCGACAACTGTTTTCAGCACCTCCTGAGCCTGAAAAGTGGCCAGTGAGCCGCATGGCGTGTTTCCCGTCCCAGACTGCCACACAGCAGGGTGGGAGCAAGGACAAGGCAAAGCTGTTTTGGTGCCTCACGCCCATTAGAAAGCAGCAGAAGTGCCGTGAGGAGATTCATCTCCCCAGCCCCACCAGACTGCCAAAGGGGCTGGGAAGGGGGACAAAAAACAAACAAATAAACTGTATAAGAAATCCCCGACCTGACCTCTGCCTCCAGTGGGTCGGGGAGTAAGGGACAACATGGTGCCTGTCTGGGACTACATGTCCCATAATTCCTTGCACCTAGAACGGCTGTTTTCAATACCAGCTCCTTCTGGGGAGCCCATAAAACAGAGTTAGCGATGCAGCTCCTGTCCCCTAATTGTTCACCCTGGACCTAGTGACTCTCAGTCAGGACCAGGAGGGTGCTAGCCCTGCAGCCAAATGTTGCCAACTCTGTGCCAATAATATTTTACACTTTAGAGTAGAGACTGAGCTGGTGAGAACTGTTCAAGGGCATCCATCTTTGCCGAGGTTGCTCGAGGATAGTGTGGAATCTATTGGTAGCTGCAGTATCTCCAATCAGGGTGAAGGGCTCATGAGTTTTAAGGTCCAATGAGAAGCTGGATTTCAAACATCAAGATTCTGAGTTTTACAGTTTGCCAATGTGATGTTCCTGTGGAGTTTGAAGGAGGAGAGGGTATTTTTGACAGCTTCTGCTGCTGTTAGAGAGAAAATCCTGCAGTTTGTGTTCTGCACAGATTAAGAATGGTTGACTTTCCCTACTATGGCCCTGGTGAATCCCAGAGATCGGGGATTTGCCTCAGCTGTAAGAACTGGGACATTTGGAGCCCCAAATATCAAAGCCTAGTGAAGAAAAGTATTTTTCTGCTGTGGAGATTGAAGTAACAAAAGCTTCTGCCTCATTTTCCTGACAATAAAGAGACTGTTTCCTGTCAGGACCTACTGTATGCTCTGGGGTCCTGCCTGCTTGCTTGATCTGCTGCTGCCTACCTACTGCCAAGGTGCGTGAAGACAAGTCCCTCTGTGGGCTGAAGCCTGCCTACCTACATTTGAGGTAGGTGAAGACAAGTCCCTCTGTGGGGTGAAGAGAATCGTCTGCATCCACGCCTTTCTTGCCTGTTCTTCCAAGTTGCTTGCACAGGGGAGACGTCCCCAAACAGCCTGCATCTTTTCACCAAAGGTCGTGATTACTGGGTTTTACCCAAACAAATACCTTTCTAACTGTTCAGCTTGTTAACGTTACATCTGGGCTTCCTGCACGACCTTAGCAATGCCCTTAGCAACAAGTACAGCCAGGAATAAAACTGTTTTCACTGCACTCCTGGTGTGGTTGGTACTTTGCACTGCAGCACCACTGTTGACCTGTGCTGCACCCAGTTTTTCCATGTCACAGGCCTGCAACTACTCAGTGTGTGCACAACAAACAAGAGTTCCCACAGGGACTGTGGGGTTAACTGATGCACCAGTGAGGGAAGTGCATCTGGGGCTGGTAATTCTGAAATACAAAGTACTGTTTATTTTGAATGTCAATGTGTTTATCTTGCTTGATGTTTGTAGAGTATAAGGTTTGTTATTAAATGTTTTTATTCCCCTTTGTTTCCACTACCCCATACCTTTTTATCCAGCCCCCAAATACCCCCCCCTTGTTTATTTTACTGCAATTACTGAATTATTTGTATTACCACGTACTGTGATATGTGCATGCTTAGAGTAATAAGTGGGGAGAGGACTGTATATTGTTTTACCGGTTTCCAAGGGAGGGGGCTGTATTTAATTTCCTGTGGGGAAGCACCCTGGCAGTACACTTTTAGAAGAATCCTCATAGGTGGAGGCACTGCACCACTTGCCATGCCAATTATAACCATGAACCCAGGCACCAACCTATATCCCTTAGGCAGCACCACTTGCTGGTGGGTGTGCAGGTAGAAGGGAAACACAAGTTACTCACCTGTAACAGTAGTTCTAGGAGTGGTATATGTCATTCATCCACACTTGTTGGCACGTCCCTTTCCTTTTAAATCTTGACGAAGGTCTTAAAGCTGGCTCCTCCCACCCACTGGGGAGGTATATGCCTCAGCTCCGCCCCATGACGTCAGATCTTGCATGCTAGAAGCAGAGGTTGTGCGTCAAAGCCAGGGAGGTCAGGCGGGTCAGTGTATATGAACAACATATATAACTCCTAGAACTACTGTTACAGGTGAGTAACTTGTGTTTCTAGGGATGTGGATATGTTGTTCTTATCCACACTTGTTGGCAGACTCCTAGCAGTTCTCCAGGAGGAGGAAGGCAAGGCGCACACCCCCTAATTAGGGAACAGAGATTGGAGAACTGAGGCCCCAAAACCAGCATCTCTGCATGACTCTACACCGATGTGGTAATGGGTAATGAAGGTGTTTGCTGACTTCCAGGTAGCAGCCCTGCAGATATCCTGGATAGGGACATCCCTAGAAGCAGCTACTGACGCAGCAGTATGGTGGGTAGAATGAGTTCTTATCCCTCTGGGAGGCTCCTTGCCCGCCAACCGGCAACAGGATCAATGCAGGATGTTATCCATCTGCCAATCGTCCACTTTGCTGCAGGTCTGCCAGGTGCGGCTTCAGCGTAGGTGACAAACAGCTGGTGAAAACCCAGGGGAAGAGTACACAATGGGGGGTGAGATACTAACAAGAACAAAAATGGAAAGGACCTGGGGTAGTCATATCAGATGACCTAAAGGTGGGCAAGCAATGTGAGAGGGCAGCAATGAGGGCTGGGGGATATTGGGATGCACAGGAGAGGCATCACCAGTAGAAAACAGGAAGTTATTATCCTCTGTACAGACAGCTGGTCAGACCCCATCTGGAGTACCTGCAGTTCTGGAGACCCAGTCTTCATAAAGACATAGACAGGATGGAAGCTGTCCAGAGGAGGGCAACTAAAATGGTGCAGGGTCTGCACCGAAGACATATGAAGAGAGACTAAAGGAGCTTAATATGTATAGCCTCGAGGAAGAGGGAGAGGGGGACATGACAGAAACTTTCAAGTACCTCAAGGAATCAACAAAGTCCAAGAGGGTATGCATCTTCAAAAAAAGAGGTGCAAGAACAAGGGACACAATTTTGAAGATGGGGGGGCGTCAGAGGTAATTTAAGGAAGTATTTTTCACAGAGAGGGTTGTGGATGCATGGAACGGCCTTCCGGAGGAGGTCGTGGAGTCAAAAACAGTGGTGGAATTCAAGCATGCATGGGACAGTCATAAGGCAATTCTAGGGGATGGGGGTAGGAAGAAGTAGGCTGCTGGTTAACTAGGATCTGCAGCTTATCCAGTAGGCAGGGAAATGGGCAGACTGGGTGGGCCAAGCGGTCCTTATCTGCCGTCAAATTCTGTGTTTCTATGAACCTCTCCCGAACTTCAGCCATTCACTCCTTATAATATTTTTATTTGTATTTATTTATTTAGGGATTCGGATAATACCTTTGAGTTCAGAGCTCTTTTACAAAGGTTCCACGTCAAACAGTGACAATGACAACAGTAACAATCAGTTTATATACAATACCTGAATAGTAGGTAGCTAGTATACAATAAGGTTACAATACCATTCATAGTACCAATGGTGATAGTACGGCGTCAAGAGCATTCAACTAGGGTAAAGGACAGTGTTTGTATGTGAGTGGAGAGAGAAGAGGTGTGACACCTACTGTGAGAGTCCGAGAAGGAGGAGTTAAGGTGGGGGAGAGACTGGGAGGGGGAGTGGGCAGCCTAAAGAAGTGGCTTTGCCAAGGAGGTTGGGAGGTAGTGGTAGTAGGTTGGTTATAAGGTTGATCCAGTCGGGGAAAAGGCACATGGGGAGAGGAAGACAGAGGGATAGGGCAAGGGGAAGAGTGGGGGTAAAAGGAAGGGAAGGAGAGTGTGGGTGAGTTGGCATTATGGGTGTTCGAGTCCTAGCGGCAGTCACAAACTGTCCTAGTAAGAAGGTGTTGCCTTAGGCCATTTTTAAATTGCAAGATGCATTGAGAATTTAGAATGTGCACTGGGATTTCATTGATCTATTTGGGGGGCCCTGTAGCTGAAAGCACGCTGTCCCTGCACAAGAGAGTGCTCGTGTCAGGTCCAAAATATGGAGCCTGTACTCTGTCTCTGAGGTGTAACTGGGGTAGTACACTGGCAGAGTCAACACCTGGTTCAGGTGAAACTCCGACACCACCTTCGGAAGGAATTTCGGGTGGGGGGCATAGGACAACCTTGTCCCTGTGGAAGACCAGATAGGGAGACTTGACAGAAAGTGCCTGTAGTTCCCCAGTCTTTCTGGCTGACGAGATAGCCACCAAGAAGGCGGTCTTCCACGACAGATGTGACATCTCACACCTGTGCATCCATTCGAATGGCTTGCCCATGAGCTTTGCCAAAACTAGCAGTAAATCCCACGGAGGTGGTGGTTCACGCACCGGAGGGGAAATGTGGTTGAGGCCTTTAAAGAAACGCCAGACCACTTTTTCCTGTGCCACCATCTGCTGACCAGCCCGTGCCCGGTAAGCACAGATGGCTGCCAGGTGCACCTTAAGGGTCGTAGACCAAAGACCTCCTTTGGAGCGAGACCAAAGGTAGGTGAGGATGCTAGCCACCGGACAGGATGCAGGGTCTTGGCCCTTGCCCCGACACCAAGTGGAGGATCTCTTCCATTTGAAGGCATAGCACCTGCTGGTTGACTCCTTCCTAGATGCATCAACTACAGTGAGGACATCGTCAGAGTCCCAAAGCCTGGAACTCTAGCCAATCAGGAACCAGGCTGTCAGGTGCAGGAATTGAAGGTCTGGATGGAATACCTTCCCCTGATTGACAGAGAGCAGGTCCGGGTGTGCTGGAAGACACCTCTGGAGCCTGGTGCTGAGGAGATCTGAATACCAGAACTGGCGGGGGTCAATCTGGGGCTACCAGGATCACCCTGCCTTGTCCCTTCTGACCTTGAGGAGCACCTTGTGGACCAAGGGAAGTGGAGGAAGGCATAGAAGAAGTCTGGGGTCCATAGCCTGAGAAAGCATCCTCCTGCAGCGAGCCTTGCTGATGGGGGTGGGCATGAAACAACCTCAGCTTTGTGTTCTCCCTGGAGGCAAACAGGTCCACTTGAGGGTTGCCCCACTAGAAGAACAGGCTGTGAGCTACCTCTGGATGGAGAGGCCACTCATGGGATGCCTCACCCACACAGCTGAGGGTGTCCGCCAACTGATTCGAGGCTCCTGCCACGTGAATGGCCAGAAGATATGAAAATTACATACCTACTGTAATTGTTGATATTTCTGTGTATCTTCACCATTCATCACTAGTGGGGTATGGCGCCGGAGCTAGGACCCCACAGGAGACTTTTTTTTCCTATGGGCGGAGTCGACATAGGATCAGTGCCATCCTCGAGGCTGATGTTCCATGTGGTGCTCGCAGGTTGGCCGTTAACTGCCGTCGACTCCGCCCCAGCCCAAGTTCTGAAACGCCAGAGAGTGTAAGGAAGGGAGGGTGGGATGAGGCAAGAGAGCCTAAGGGATAGACAAAAGGAAAGTAATAATGAACTAAAAGGAGAAATAAATGACAGAGGAGAAAGAAGAGAGAAATAAAATAGGAAATTGAGGAAGGGAGAAGCCCAATCTCTGGAAGGAGAAGCAGAAGATAGGTGAGGGAGGGATAAGAGGGAAGGAGGAGGAGAGAGAAGCACAACCGGGAGCGGTTCTGCACATTACAATTTTTAGTAAAAAGATAGTCCAAACACTGGGCTATCAAGGTTCAGCTGCCAGAAGGCAAGGCCTGGATTTAAAGCAACATGGGCCTAGAAGACCAACCAACAGAGGGGTGCAGGTTGAGGGTGTGTCTCAAACTCTCCCCCCTTCCCCAAGAAAAGGGGGGTTTTTAAACAACCAAGATGGCATAACGGAAACACCTGAACTCAAAATTTGAGTTCATAAATTAAACATTTTGGGGGCCAGCACTCCATAGATTCCCTAGAATTAAGGGAGAAAAGAAGAGAAAGAGCCCCCCCATACACTTCCATAATACCCCCAAGGACATTCATCCCTGTGTGTCTCTACAGTCCCCTTCCGCCCAACCACAAGGGAGAGGAGAGCGAGGAAATAAGAGAAGACACACGGGGGAGGAGGGAGTCCAGAAACTAAGGCCCATAGGGGGAAGGAGGGTGGGATTTAGTGATGAATGGTTAAGATGAAAAAATTACTCACCTTAGTAATGTTGTTTCTTCTAATGGAGTCATACTATATTATGACATATGCAGTGAGTCCCAACCTTCGAACTGCTCCGGAGGTGAAAGAGTTAACTTTCCATGCCAGGCATGGAACGCTGAGCTCGAGCTCGGTTGAAAACTCTGTCTGTTGTTCTTCAAACTCAAACTGTCAGATCTTTACGAGCTAAACTCACTAAGGTCCTGTGTGGAAGCTGTAAACCTATACTAGCCAACTGGCTACTAAATATAACAACACATTTTTGGGTCCCAAAACAAAGACTCAAGTCAGGAGACCCCAAAAAAATGAAAAACACAACACCCAGTCACCCCAGAAAGAGAAGGTGAGAAAAACAAGGTGGGCATCTACTAAGTGCCAACACTGCACTGCCCACCCACATCCCAAAACAGAGGTTCTGAGAGGGGCAGGCAGGGAGGAGGTCATAATATAGCAAGACTCCATTAGAAGAAACAACATTACTAAGGTGAGTAATTTTTTCTTCAAACAACATGAAGTCTTGCTATATTATGTCATATGCAGACTACACAGCAGTACCTCCATGGAGGGGGAAAGAACCTTCTTAGGAAATAGGCTCTGAAGCACAGCTATGCTAAACCAGCATCACTCCTAGCCTGGGTGTCCAGAGAGTAATGCTTGGTAAAAGTGTGAACTGTTTCCAGGTAGCTGCTTGACAAATCTCTAGAATGGGGATGTCCCTGGCAGCAGCCAGGAAGCAGCTGTACCTCTGGTAGAGTGAGCCCTCAGGCCTGAGGGAGGAACCTCACCCAGCTTTTCATAACAGAATTGGATACAAGAGACAATCCACCTGGCAATGGATCTTTTAGTGGCAGGTTTCCCTTTACCAACCTCACCATAAGTGAGGAACAGTTGGAGGAAGTCAAACCTGTGACCCTTGGTACGCTCAATGTAGTAAATTCTCTCTTCACATCTAAGCTGTGCAGCCTCCTCTCGCCAGAGGAGGAATGGTCAGTGAAGTACACTGGAAGAGAAACAGGTTGATTAAGGTGGAAATCTGAAACCACCTTAGGCAAGAACTTCCTGTTAGTCCTGAGGACCACCCTGTCTCTATGAAAGGAGATAAAATCAGGCTGCACTGACAAAGCTTGTAATTCACTTATGCGTCTGGCAGAAGTGATGGCTACCAGAAACACAGTCTTCCAAGTCAAATACTTGAGGTCTGCTGAAGACAAGGGCTCAAAAGGGAGGTTGCATAAGCTGAGCAATGCAAACATTAAGATCCCAGGCAGAAGCAGGGTCCCTGAATGGAGGGTTGGTGTGAAGCAATCCCTTAAAAAACTTAAGAGAATACAGGATGAGCTGAAAGAGAAGAGGGTTTACCTGCTGAAATGAAAGCAGACACAGCTGCCAAATGCACCTTTAGGGTAGCTGGTCTGAGCCCCAAAATGTTCAAATGGACCATATAATCCAGGACTGTGGGTAAATCAGCAGATTCTGGGGGAAATATGCTTCCCAGAGCACCATATGGAAAACCTCTTCCATTTGGAATTGTAAGTAGCCCTGGTGGAAGGCTTCCTAGAAGCCTTCAATATATCCAATACACCTTGGGAGAGGTGTAGATCAGCAAATTCTAACTCTTCAAGAGCCAGGCCTTGAGATTGAGAGATCTGAGGTTCGGGTACCAAACCCTTCCCTGAGCACAGGTTAACAGATTGTGATTCCTGGGAAGACACAGGGGAAGATGGACTGCTAAGGACAGTAGGAGTGGATACCAGGGTTGTCTAGCCCAATCTGGAGCAATCAGAATCACTTTGCAGGATTGAGATCTGAGTTTGACTAACACTTTGAACAGGAGAGAGAAGGGGGGAAAGCATAGAGAAACTTCCCTTCCCAATTGAGAACTAAGGCATCCAGAGGGACTGAGCCCAACACTGGGGGCCTGCAGCAAAAAAGGGGAAGTTGGTGATTGTCTGGGGCTGCAAAAAGATCTATCTGCGGGGTGCCCCATCTGGCAAATATTACCTCCAGGACCAGGGGATCCAGTGACCATTCGTGATGGCCCTGGGAAATCCTGCTGAGATCATCTGCCAGGACATTGTCTTTGCCTGGGAGGTGAACTGCCGCAAGGTAGGTGTTCAGGGAATAAACCAGAGACCACAACTTCATTGCTTCGGTGCACAAGGCTGTAGACCGAGTGCCTCCTTGCTTGTTGATGTACCACATTGTAGTGGTGTTGTCTGTTCTGACCTGTACAACTTTGTTCTGAACAGATCTGGAAAAAGCTTGGAGTGCTAGAAAAACTGCTCTGAGCTCCAACAGGTTGATGTGCAGCAGGGATTCCTGAGGGGACCACAGTCCCTGGGTAGTGAGGTCGCCCATGTGAGCTCCCCACCCCAAGAGGGATGCATCTTTAGTAAGGATTAAAGAGTGAGACTGAGTGACAAAGGGAACCCCCTGTCTCAGATTACTCTGATCCTGCACTATTGTAGGGCTTGGATCAGGGTTCGAGTCACTGGGATCAATTTGGTTAGAGGGTCCTTTCTTTGAGACCAAAAGGCTCTCAAATGGAACTGGATGTCCCTCATCTGAAATCTGGCTCCTTGCACTACTGCTGTAGAAGCAGCCATGTGCCCTAGGAGCTGTAGAAAATACCTTGCTGGTCGAGAGACCTGCAGGGTGAATGAGGAGGCCAGAGAGACCAGGGTCCTTGCCTGTCCAAAGGAAGGAAGGCTCTGGCTTCCTCTGTGTTCAGTTCTGCGCTAGAAAGTGAGGAGCTGGACAGGCTCTAGAACTGACTTTGGCAGATTCAGAAGGAAACCTAGAGAGGTAAGCAGTTGCTGAGTTATCTGAAGATGTAACTTGACTTGGTCTGGAGACTGGCCTACTATGAGCCAGTCATCCAGATAAGGGAAGATGGCAATTTTTTGCCTTCTTAGGTGGGCAACTGCTACTGCCAGGCATTTTGTGAATACCCTTGGAGCAGAGGTGAGGCCAAAGGGCATTGCTCTGAACTGGTAATGGCCTGAAGGCAGCTCGAACCTGAGAGGTACTTCGATGGGAGCTTCTGATGAGAATATGGAAGTAGGCATCCTTGAGGTCCAGGAACGCTAGCCAGTCCCCTGGCCTTAGAGAGGGCAGAATAATTCCCAGAGTCACCATTTTGAATTTTGGTTTTAAAAGGTGCTTGTTTAAATATCTGAGATCCAGGATGGGCCACCATTCTCCTGTCTCTTTTGGGGGTAAGGAAGTACCTGGAGTACAATCCTTTGCCCTGGTGTAGGGATGGAACCCTTTCCATGGCTCTGACAGCCAGAAGGGTAGAGACTTCTGCCTCTAGGGCAAGTGCCTCTGATGGATTTGCAGGTGGAAAGGATCTGGTTCTCATCTCAGGAAATTTTTTGAAGCTGAGAACCAGTCCCTAGCTTACTACTTCCAAGACCCACTTGTCTGATGTGAGAGACTTCCAGTCCTGGACAAAGTAAGCCAGCCTGCCCCTACAGGTAGTGGAGAATCGGCCCTGGCCACCCCATCAGGGTGCCTACTTGGCAGGGGCTTTAGGCTGAGGGGTGGAAGCAGGTCTGCTTGTACCCCATCTGCCTCTCCCTCTAAAGAACCCCCTCTGGGCGTAAGCTGAAGAAGAGGCCTGGGCTTGGTAAAAAAGGCCTATGAAAAGGCCTGCCCCGCCTCTGGAAGGCTGCCTTTGAGGAGTGGCCTGCCTTTCCTTGGCCTGTGCACGCCTATAGGTGGTCCTATACTCATCCATTTTCTTCATGTAATTCTCTGTCTGCTCCCCAAACAGAGAATTACCCACAACAGGAAAATCCATGGCCTTAGTCTGGGTATCCTGTGACAGGCTAGTACATCTGAGCCAAGCCATTCTGCGAAGTGCCACAGATGTAGCCATAACTCTTGATGACACATCATTAGAGTCTACTGCAGCATGGAATTGCACCTTAGATGCCTCAATACCATCAGCAGCCACCTGCTCCAGCTCCTTGGCAAGCTGGCCAGGGACCTGTTTTGCTAGAGTCATAACAGTATCCCGTCTGGATTTCTGGTATCTAGCAACATAAGCCATATAATTTGCCTGTCTGAGTCCCAAGGATGATGTCATGTACTGTTTCTTTGTCATGGCATCAATCCTCCTGGAGTCCTTGTCAGGGGGGTGTGAGGCCAAGGGAATATTTGCCTTGTCACAGGCTGCAGCCTGCACTACCCCAACATGGCTGCACTGTTGTGTAAGGAACTCTGTATCAGAGCCTGACAATGTGTACCTCTTGTCCATTCTCTTATCCACAGGAGGTATAGTATGAGGAGTTTTTAGAATTTTTACTGTCTGTTTCCCAAAAGATTTATGCAAAGGAATAGACAGTCTCCTGGACTCTGGGATATCCATCATTTCCACATAGTCAGGTTCCTCTTGATCATCCACAGCTTCCTCCATAGGGAGCTGGAGGGTTTCAGCCACTTTTTTACAAAAATAAAATGAGAAGGGGACTCAGAAAGCCTAGGAGGAGACACTTCTGAAGGTCTGTCTGGGGAGATGTCCGGTTCAATGGGCACATCCAGACTTTCAAATCCACATTCACTCTCCTCATACTCCTCTTCCCCCTCCTCCGGTTCATAAAATTCCTCTAACTCATACTCTTGAACCGGTGGAACCGGCCAAACCGTTCGCTTACCTGATGGTGCCGGTTCGGTCGGAACCGGGGAAAGCGACTGGACAATTTTAATCGCTTTGGCTATTTCTTCAGCAGTTGGAGAGGAAAGTTTTGGCTCCACACCAGCTGATTTCCTTGTCCTTTTTACTGGAGCCGACTCCTCCGAATCGGCTCTCCTTTTGCCCGAGGAAGTCTCGCCCTGGTCAGAGGGCACTCCCTCCGGTTCGGCTGGAACTGAACCGGGTTGGCCATCCGGGTCAGCGGACTTCTTGGCCTCCCTTTCCCTGAGCCTACCAACTCTCTTATCCAGGGTAGCTGCAGGAAAATTTTGCAAATCTGGCAGTCTGCATTGAGGTGGTCAAACCCCAGACAATAAACACAGGTGGTGTGGGGGTCAGCCTTGGCAAAGGCTTCCCCACAGACACTGCAGTGTTGAAACCCAGTGGGCCCGGTTTTTCTTTTGGGTTTCTCAGACATAGTGCCAGTCCTAACCAAACTTACCGATTTATGGCAATCCGCCAAACAAAACCCTCTTATCGGTTCCCAACCGTGTCACGGGTCGTGGAAAAAAAGGTAATAAAATCCGTTTTTTTAAGAACCGATAAGAACTGGTAACCACACTTTAAAAGACAGATTAATATATTTCAAAACAACCTGATCGGTTCAAACCGAACCGATAACTGTTTACAAGTTCCACACAGAAGAATTAAATGTAAAAGCTATCTAGTACTTACAATACCACAGACAGAGCTTGAACCGACCGGTTGCGGTTTAAATTCGGTCAAAAAACCGAGAAAATAATACTTTAACCGACAAAATGAACCGAGCAGAAGGAGAAAATCACCGGAGCGACTGTTCAGTGAGGCGGAGTAAAGAATCTGACAGTTTGAGTTTGAAGAACAACAGACAAGAGTTTTCAACCGAGCTCGAGCTCAGCGTTCCATGCCTGGCATGGAAAGTTAACTCTTTCACCTCCGGAGCAGTTCGAAGGTTGGGACTCACTGCATGTGTCATAATATAGCAAGACTTCATATTGTTTGAAACACAAGAAAGATCAACAATTACGGTAGGTATGTAATTTTCATATGTTATCTGTATCATTCTTCACCATTCATCACTAGTAGGTGAGTACTGAGCCCCACCGAAGGGGGCCCTGAATTACCCCAAGAGACTAGTTCCCTTAGCCTCCAGTGGAGGAGACACCAGAAGGGAGAACCTTTACAGGCCTGGGGAGGCCTGAGACTGGTCTGGGTGACACGGGGAGCCCCCAGTGGGGAAGGGAAGGGAAGGTGCCCCGAAAGTCGCCGCCTCACCCTTTGGGAGAAAAGATGGGCTCTTCGGTATGCGGAGTAAATCACCCTACCCAGGGGTGACAACCGGGACAGGCAAAGCCATGCCATCTGCCTAAGGCAGATCGCTGTCCCTACTACTCTGAATGCCACCTTACTGGCATCATAAGATGCCCTTGTTTGGCACCTTGCTAGCTCTAGGCCTTGTGCAGAGATGGCAATGGCTTGCCTGGTTTCCCTCAGAATCAGGCATTGAGGCTAGGATCTGTCCTAGCCTGGACCACAAGAACCTGTTGCAGGCTGCGAAGTGGGCCTGATGTGCTACAATAGAGATCCATGCCGAGTAGAGCACTCATCTCCCCCAGAAATCAAAGTCCGCAAAGTCCGAGTCCAGGGTTCGGTCATGGTAAGGGGCGTGAGGCCTGGGGGGGGTGTCCAGGATGGTCAAACCTGAGGAAGGATGAGGCAGAGAACCTGGAGACCTGGGGGGGAGCGCAATACCGCTGGCGTAGGTCCCTTGGGGCTGGAATGGTGGAGAAGGGAGATAGCCAGAGCTGATGTGACGCTTCCTGAAAGGGAACAGGCCAGGCGGGAGCCACCTGGTAAGCAGCACTGTACTCGCCTAAAAAGGCACGCGTCACATGCTCGGGATTGCTTATCAGGAGTGGGGTAAGATGAAGCTCATCCAACATACTCACAAGGAACTGCTGATAACAGGAAATATCAGACGCTGGGAGATGTGGACAGATGGCTCCTCTCCCTCCATGGAGGGAAGAGGATGAGGACAAGCTCCCAGGTTCAGGGTCTGGCTGCACGGCAGCATGGTGGAACACCTGCTGGTCTAGGGCATGGAGGTAAGTGGGGAAATGTGCAGCTGAACCTCTGAACTGTTCCCAGGGGAGAGGTCCTTGAGGACAAGGAATACCTGGGACAGCTGGAGATGGAGAAAGAGGCTTGGGGGACAAGCTGCTAGCAACAGGAGAACGGTCTATGTCAGGGCAGGGGAGCCAACAGGAAACCCTTCACAGGGAGGGGGATCTGAAGGCCGCAGCAGCTAACAGCCGTTCAACCAGATCAGAACGGTCAGAGCTGTGCCCAAAGGAAGAAATCCTCTGGTGAGGTAACCGGGACCGTGAAAGTCCAGAATAACGGCCCCTGACCTAAGAAGTTAAAGTCCCTCTCGAGGACTCATCCAGGAAAAGGCAAGGGTCTGCACTGCAACCCTCCCAGAACCAGACTGGGCTCTAGGGAGAGGGCGGCCATGCAACACCTCTACCCCTCAAACCTTCGGAATCGGAGAGGGACCTCGTCCTCACAGCCATCAGCCTAGGCAACTGGCAACTCCAGGTGGCCTCCGAGGAGTTCACCCAGGGAGCAGTACCCTCCCCTTCCTGGCATGCCCCGGGCTGCCCCAAACTTGGGCTGTCCAAACACACCAAGGAAGGGGGTGCCCCAACTGGAGGAGCAGAAGTGCCAGTAGCCCCAGGTTGCACGGCTGTTTTCATGGGGATCACTGCTGGCTGGTCAGAACCACTGACCCTAGGACCTACGAGCGACAACTGACCTGCAGAGGGAGGCTGAGTGTGGGCTGAGGTGCTGGAAACGGAGGGGTCCGATGATTCCGAAGAACATGGGAACCAGTCCGGATCAGACCCAGAGTCCGCCTCCAAAGAGGTAGGCCACGAAGTCCAATGCCAGACAACTCCCCGAGCCCCTCCAGTTCCTGTACCACGAGCTGAAGCACCTGTAACCTGGTGCTGTGCGGTGCCGGAGCGAAGAAAAGCCGCATACCTGGTGCTGACACCCACCCCGGTGCCACGAGCTGCACTGGAGTCGGGCATGGCCCCAAACACGGCGGTGCATAGCACCCCGGTGCCGCTCCACGGTGCCAACCCCATCCCCGGTGCCGGCTCCAGCTCTGGCACCAGCTCCAGCTCCGGCACCATGCATGATGCCAGAACCAGAACCAGACCCAGAAACACTCAAAGCACCATCCCCGTGTCGGCGAGAGCCCGAGCCGTGAACAACATCAGAAGCAATAGCAGCACGAGAGAAGGCCCAGTGCTGACCACGGCACCACTCTAAGCCCACGGCACCATGACCAAGAGCAGCGCCATGAGACAGCACCGAGGAAGGTGCCATTTGACACCGAGGGAGCCTTCACCTCTGAAGAGGCGACTGCCAAAGCGGTGCCTCCCGACTGACCCCCAAAAGGGCCAGCCTGGCCTCCGGCACTGCGGAAGAAACTCCCGCCATGACAAGGCTAAGAGAGGCAGGGGCCCCCTCCTCCATGGGCTGTATAGGACCGGGAAGGGACCTGGAGGAAGGGCCAAGAATCCTTGCCTTGGTCCACCAACTGTGCATTCACCCTCTGAAAGTCGGCAGCACATGTCCGACTTTCCACATGCGGTTCTCGACAACTCGGCAGTCCACAGAAAAATAAAAGCTGCAGTTGTCCATCTCGTGGTCCGGGCCGAGGCAGGAAAGGCAGCGGTTATGCTGGTTCATCACGGAATACAGGCGGCCACAGGGGCACCAACACATAGGAGATCACCCAGCTTTTGATGTTTTTTTGCCGCCCCCAGACGAGACATGACCATTCGGTAAATAAAATACAAAACAGTACTCAACGTTGCTTTGAATAAACAGGAAAGGTCTTACCAGCCAAAAGTGACATCAAGCAGGGCGAACAGAATCAAGGAACACAACACACGCGACAACCACGCCGACGAACTTTAGGCTGCAATGCAGAATCCAGCAGTCTCCACACAAGGTCTTCACTGACAGTGGGAGAGAAAGAACTGGGCTAAGGAGTCGACAGCAGTTAACGTACAACCCATGAGCCACATGGAACGCCACGCTGAGGGGCGGGCGCCAAACCTGCGTCAACTCTGCCCATAGAGAAGAGAGAAAAAAAGTCTCCCAGTCTCCCACGGGGTCCCATATCCAACGCTATACCCCACTAGTGATGAATGGTGAAGACTGACACAGATAAGATCTGCCTCCAGTCGTCTCACAAGGGTCCAAATGCATAGCGCTTCCCTGCAGAAGGGCTGGGAGTGCGTGCTGCGCTGTTTGTTGAAGTAGTACTTGGTCGTGGTATTGTCCGTCTGGACTTGGATCACTTTTCCCCCCCGATAGAACAGAGTGAATGCAGCCAGTGCCATCGGGACTGCTCAGAGTTCCAGCAGGTTGATGTGACATCGGGATTCCTCAGGGGTCCAGAGCCCATGGACTCTGTGGTTCCCATGTGGCACCCCAGCCCATGACAGAGGTGTAGGTCATGAGACCGACCGTCTGCTCGGGGTGGACAAACAGGATACTTCCCTGCAGATGTTCCTGGACGGTCCACCACAGCAGGGCATCCGACATCCTCTGGGTCACAGTGACCAGCTGGTCGAAATGACAGTGTTGCTGAGACCACTGGCTGGTCAGCTCCCATTGAAGGGGGCGCATATGCCACCGGGCCCATCGGACCATGATGGTGCAGGCCGCCATGTAACCCACACGTTGCAGGAAGTCCCAGGCAGTGCACAAAGTGCCCAACCAGAAATGACTGGACAAAGGAGGAGAGAACTTCTGCCCTGTCCACTGGGAGCTGGGCTCTGGCTCAGCAAGAGTCGAGCTCTGCCCGATGAAGCAAATCACCTGCGAGACCAGGAGGCCAAGGCTGAAGCACGTGTGGAGGGCCAGATCCCTGGACCTCTCCACCTCCAGTCTGGAGTGACCCGCTATTAGCCAATCGTCAAGATAGTGGTACACTCTGACCCTTCAACGCCGAAGATGGGCCACCACCACTGCTATGCATTTGATGAAGACCCTGGAGACTGATGACAGGCCAAATGGCATAGCTTGGAACTCTTAAGAGGGTTCCCTCCACCCTGAAGTGGAGAAACCTCTGATGGGATGGACAGATCAGAACATGGAGAATGCACCCTGTAGATCCAGTGAGAACCACATATTCTGCTCAAGGGATGGCATGATCTGGGACAGAGTTACCATCCAGAAGGTGCACGATCTCAGGAACTGATTCAGATCATTCACATCTAGAATGGGGCACCACCCCCCCCCCCGTCCATTTTAGGACCAGGAAGCACCTGGAAACAAATCCTAGGTTGACATGGGGGTCCATGACTCTGACCACTACCTCCTTGTGGAGGAGTTGGGCAACATCGTCCCTGACAGCCAACTGAGTATGGGTGGATACCTTTTCCTCCTGTGGGACACGGGCTCAACCTGGAAGGTACTGCTCGAATTCCAGAGACAGACCCTAGCTGACCACCTCCAAGACCCACCTGTCCACTGTGATAGCGGACCAGGTAGAAAGGAAGTGACGGAGCCGGACCCCCCACAGGAGGACTCAGAGTGGTCATGATTGGCATGGGTGCGGCTGTCCCCATCGCGTCATGGTGCAGGAGTGGAGAATGAAGAGCCGGCAGCAGGGCCACCGGAACCTCTCCCTCTGGGCTCACAGTTCGCTGAAGCCCCAGACTTGGGCCGAGGGAGCCAAGGTTGAGCCTGTGGCATCTGCCCAGTTTGGTACTGGGGCTGCTTGGCCACAGGGGCAGAAGGTCGAAAGGCCTTCTTCTGTGATTTCTTAGAACCCTGGGGTTCTTTCTGGGCAGAGGTAATGGAGTCCAAGGTGGTACTGGACTGCTCGATACACTGGAGGTGACCATCAACTCTTGGACCGAACAAGTTGGTACACAAGAAAGGAACATCCGATAGTTTATGCTGGGTGTCTGTCGAAAAGTCGAGACCCCAGCCAAGCCCTGCAGCACACGGTGACTGCAGCTGCCACTGAACAGGTACAAGAATCCCTGATGTCCAAGGCCATCTTGAGTTGCTGTTTAACAATGGCCCGCCCTGATCACGGACCTGCTTGACTGTGCTCTGAAGATTCAAGGGGGAGATGAGGAAGCACCTCATCCAGAGAGCCCAAAAGGGTGGGAGAAGTATTCCATAATGACAGCCGAGCTTGCCTGTCAGAGGCGGAGTGAGAAAGCAACATAGAGCTTTCTGGCTGCACGGTCCAACTTTTGGACTCTTTATCCAGAGGTCTATCCGTATCTCCCGAGTTGCCCGAGCGCCGGAACAAACTCTGTCACCAGTCCCTCAGCTGAGGGATGTTGTGTAAACCCCAAGGGGGAGCCGATGGGAACCACACACTTGTAGGCCATACGGGCAGAAGGTGCAGGGCAGGAGGCTGGATGCTGCCAAAGCTCCAAGTCTGGACCAACGATGGTCTCGGGCCATTGGGAAGGCCTAAGACGGAGAATCCCCTTTTCTGAGGATATCAGTCAAGGGGTATTCTGCCCATTTTTTGACGGGCTCCAAAGGCATCCTCACTGATTCAGAGATGAGATGGAGGATGCCCATGAAGGACGTGGGACCCTCCTCCATTGACAGACTCATGGAATTGTCATCACACCGACACGAATACAAGTCCGAATCCTCGGACCCCGAGTCCGGGTAAAGTAGCCAACTACCAGAGTCACTCTCAACCAGCCGTGGACGGTCAGGTGTAAGGGTGACCGACAGCCTGCACGGCAGACCGTGATCAGGTTGAGACTCCTTGGCAGGAGCCCCTGAGGGAGTCTACTTAGGTGGCAGCTCCACCAAAATGGGTGGAGAGGCCAGCTCAAGCTGAGCTGGGGAGGGTTTCCATCAGTTCTGCAGGCAGAGGGACGGTGTTGACCAGCTCCAGAGGAGTCTGCATTGGCCTGGAAGGTGACAGCCAAGTGATGGCCAGAGTAGAAGCTGGGGTCGACTTTGGTCCAGTCAGCATGAACTGCTGCCACATGAGGTCTAGCGGTAGACACAACTTGCATCAAAGCCTCTCCTCACTCAAGGAGGACGAGGACGAATGGCGACATTGCCGCTTCTTGGAGCGCCACTTGTGAGACTTCCTTGGCCTATCGGTCAAAGGGGTCCGAGATCTAGAAGACGAGCTTAAGGGGGACAGACGGGGCTTCTCAGAAGGAGCCGAGGAGAACCGCGTCTCCTCCAGATCAGGGATTGTGACCCCGGGTGGAGCGCCAGCAAGCTGGGTCTCCGCGTTGGTCAGTAAGACCAGAGTCCTAAATAAAGACCTGTCGGCCTCAGTCGACAACAGGTTGATGGGGTCGACTATAATTTCAACCTGATCATCATCCCGCGTCTGGGCTGGCTGGCCTGACAGGGGTACCATGAAGCCAGTGGCCGAGGTCACAGTTTCGACCGAAGTCATGACAGGAAACTCCTATGACCAAGAGCTCTCTCTGTCCCAAGAGCGTCAACGTTGTGAAGACTCTTCTCTTGGACCTCTGTCCTTTTACGGTACCAGGAGGTGTGCGAACATGACGGACCCCTCCCCTTTCATAGGGAGAGACTGACATCTCTTTGAAGGATCTGGAGAAGGAAGTGCCCAGTTTGAGCGGAACAAAAAACGATAAGGAAGAGGATTGTTCGGTGGTTCGAGCCACTTCCTCCTCGAAGGCTTTCATCTGCTCCAGCTGGTCCATGGATCCCGCTGCCGCGGAGACTACATGACGGGCATCTTTAGATTTGACTGGCGGGTGCCATTTTTCTGGTCGTCTGAGCTGTAAGTGTGTGAGGCGATCATCCAAAACCTGCAGATGGAAGGCGCGGCAAAGATTGCAGACCTGAGGGTCATGCACATGGCCCAGGCAGTAGACGCACGTGGAATGCGGAGCAGTATGGGACATTTTCTGTCCGCAAGGACACCGGCAGAACTCGGGACAGGACTTGTCCTCCATCGCAGTCGCAATCACGAATTTACGTGGAGAAACCCGAACAAGTTTTAATTTTGGTAAACTAGACGAAGTATTAAGCACCAGGGCCTACTCAACGCAGAGCTGTATGGAAGGAACCTGAATCTTCCAAACAGAAAGGAAAATCTGGCGTCATGGGCAGAGCTGAGGCATATACCACGTGGGTGGGTGGAAGGAGCCAGCTTTTAGACCTTCCGGACAGATTTAAAGGGAAAGGGACATGCCAACAAGTCTGGATAAGAACAATATAACCAGATCCCTAGAAGGGGTGGTTACACCCATATCAGGGCTTGCAGTTACACTAGTTGTTGTTGTGGTTTCACCCACAGTAATTTAGGTGTCAGCTGGTCAGAGCTCGAAGGACCCTTAGGTGGTTACAGTTTTCCCTTTAGCCTTATCCAGGCATTTTTCAATAGTTTTCTCATGTATTGCAGATTTCACTCTACTTTTAAATGTTCATGCCCAGGCAGGCAACACAAAAAGAATGTCTTGGCAAAATTCACCACTCTCAAGACATGATTTGAAACCAGGATCACCAGTTTTTCTTTTCGTTTTTTCTGACATTCTTCAATGTAAAACCAATAAAAGTTGCAACTGCTAAAAAAATTTTTACATTTAAGTTTATTTAGCGGTTGTGGTCGGTCCCAGAACCGATAAGGAACTGATCGGAAATCGGGAACTGAGGTAAAAGTGAACCAGTTCTTAAAACAAGTTAAATATAATAAAAGTAAACATAACTAATAGAATTTTTAGTCAGAAAACTCTGATAAATATAAATAAAACCTCGGTTTACCCTGGTTATACAGAACTGGGAGAAACTGAGAAAACTTAAAATTTAAACCCAAACTGTGGTTTAACTTAAAATTACAAAAAGTAAAAAGCAGGAAATTAAATGTAAGAGTACATATATATATATATATATATATTTATTTTATAAGTTTCCTCATGTCAGAACAAGATGAGGAGAGGATCTCCAGTGTCTAGTCTTGACAAGCGGAGAGAGAGAAATCTGAGGGGTTTAGAACTAAGGCAGTTAGCAGAAGGCAGCATTTGAAAAAGTGGCACGTGCAAAAGATTCCATCATTTACATATGTTCCATCTCTCCGGGCAACTCTGTCTTTTTTAACTTTTTCTCTTTATCTCTCCTGTCTGCTCTCGGAGTCCACTCCTTCCGTCCACTCATTTTTCCCCCATTCCACCTTCATGGGATCTGTCCCTAGAGTGCCTCCTCTCTCCTCCTGCACAGTGGACTCTGTCCCTTTCTTGGTGGTCC
Organism: Neoceratodus forsteri; assembly: GCA_016271365.2. Lineage (NCBI taxonomy): Eukaryota > Metazoa > Chordata > Ceratodontiformes > Ceratodontidae > Neoceratodus > Neoceratodus forsteri. The sequence continues at coordinate 316,707,066 of CM028129.1, forward strand.
GGATGGAATCGGAGCAGCTTTCATCCAGGGCTGCCGAGAGGTGTTTTCCGTTTTTCTCCCCTATGTCCCCTACCCTCTGAGATGTCGAGCGCTAGGACGTATGTCCCGAGTGGTGGCGTGCGGCCTTTGCAGGCCTCTCATGCGCCGTCCAACGTCCCCCTCCCGACTCTGATGAACGGAGCTGCCTCCATCCCTTCCTAATGTCAGTGCTTCCACCGGCTATGGAAGGGATGCAAACACTAGTAGCATTCTTAGTCTCCCACCCGAGGGAGGAGAGCATCCCGTTGGGCAGCTCGATCCTCCTCTCCTACCGACCTGACCACCCGAGTCCATTCCGAACCGGGTCACGGCGTAGCGCGGTGTGGCATCCAGCGCCCAACCTCAGCGCCACCAGGCTGGCTTTTCATATTATATAGGTACATAACGTTTGTAGTTGTTAGATGAATCTGTACCTATTCCTACTTTCATCTTTGTTTTACTCTTTATATTTTCCTTCGTACTTCCTTTCTTTGACTGAGTAGGAAATAGATCAAGGAAGAGGCAGTGGATGTGGTCAATTTGGGCTTCAGCAAGGCCTTCAAACTGTGCTGCACATTAGCCTGATAAAGAAATAGAACAGTCTAAGAGTAGGATCCAAGGTTGTGAATTGGATTAGAAACCGGTTAACAGATAGGAAGCAAGGTGCCACAGGGCTCATTACTGGGACTGGGCCAAGGAACTGGAAGGGAAGGTATGCCTTTTTGCAGACGATACTCAAATTTGCAATATGCTGGACAGTCAGGAGTGGGTGCAGAGAATGCACAGGATCTTGGGAAATTCAAAGAGTAGTCAAGAGCATGGCAGTTGGGGTTCAATGTCAAAAAGTGCAAAATCAGGCACCTAAGCACAGAACCCAGGTGCTGAATATGGACTGTGGGGCACTAACAGTCATTAAGCAGAAAAAGGACCTTGGGGTTATCATATCTGACAAGCTCAGAATAGTAGGGCAGGGGCGCTGTTGAGTACACTATTGAGTGGACGTGTTTTTCCATGCTCTGCATCTGTTGAAAGTTTATATCTTTTATCTGAATTTAAATGTGATTAGCGGCCCAGTGGCATGGAGGGCTGAGGCATCACTGCCTTACCTCCTGCCACACCGATGACCTGTATCGTGGTGTGAACAGGTTGCGGGGGTCGGCTGGGAAGGAAGGATCGAGCATCTAGAGGACAGCTCTCCTCTCCCGGGGCGGGTTTGGAGACCGGTGCACTCCTGGCCCCAGCAGTGGCTGGAGGCTGGCACACAGGCTCCAAGATGGCGGGGGGTGTAGATTGAGCAGATGCCCAGTGGGCCACATACAGCTCGGCCATTGGTGTCATTGCACATCATGGTTCCACACTCAGGGAAGGAGAAAAAACAGGCGAAAATCCCACCAACTGGCGGGATGAAACCGGCCCCCCACAGGCACCGCACCTGACCAGCTGGCACCTCAATGCACAGGTGAGTACCAGTGAACGCCAAGGTGACAGGGCTGGGGGCCGGTCGGTATGAGAGATAAAGAGAAAGAAAACAAAAAGTGATTTGGAGCCAAAATTTTACCACTATCGGAATATCTGTCTCAGCCTTAACAGGTTGGTGCCAAATATTAACATGAGATGTTTAAACTCCAAGTGGTTCAAACTCTCAGCCACCGACAGAACAACAGGCCTCTACTTTCTGCTCACTGACAGCAATGCGGAGCCAATTTGGAAGGCCTTGCAACTTTCTATGCAAACCACTGATGCCAAAGTGGAGAATATTTTACAGCGGCTTGGTGAACAGGATTTAAAAATTGAGACTGCTACAAAAACTGTCTGCTCAGCTGAAAGCCAAGCCATTAAAGCTCTATCGACCACAGCGAAGTTAGTGCAAGAGAACAGGCAGCTCCGGTACTGTCTCGAAGTGCTGGAGAATGCTAATCATGCCCCTAACGTTAGGCTGGTTGGACTACCGGAGGGATCTGAGGATCCGGATCTCTTAACCTTCTTGGAAACTTGGTTATTAGCTGCCCTACGGATAGAATCTGAATGCTGTCTACATTTTCTGAGGGCCTACCGGATTTCGCCAAGATTAGTGGAGGCACAGCGGATCTCCCCCGAACGGTGCTGTTGGTTACAGATGGCATTATGGCTAAGGAGCAGGCACTGCAGGCAGCCCGAAACACAGACCAGCTGAATTATGACGGGCACACCTTATGTCTTTTCCCGGATCTCTTACACCACCAGGGCCCGACGAAGAAGTTCAATGGCGTCTCAGCTAAGCTGAGGAGTTTAGGTGTGGTGTACTCTTTATTGATGCTGGCTCACCTTAGGATTTACTATGGGGCATACATTCCAGTTCATGGACCCTATGGAAGCCACCAAGATAGTGGAACAGATTCAGAAAGAATGTGAGGCCTCTCAAGATCATTCTACAGTGGTACAAGACCACAGGATGAAGATACTTGAGTTTGGTAAACTGCAGGATTAGGCACCCTCAGTTTTGACTTTCTGCATTCAGCGGTGTTCTCTAGAACTGATCTTTGAACTTTAATTATCAACAGTTGTATTACTTATTTTCTCTGGTGACTGTAACCAATTATTATGATCTACAGAAACATAGAATTTGATGGCAGATAAGGACGCTGGCCCACCAGTCTGCCCATTCCCTACCTACTGGATAAGCTGCAGATCCTAGTTAACCAGCAGCCTACTTCTTCTTCTTACCCCCACACCCTAGAATTGCCTTATGACTGTCCCATGCATGCTTGAATTCCACCACCGATTTTGACTCCACAACCTCCTCCGGAAGGCCGTTCCATGCATCCACAACCCTCTCTGTGAAAAAATACTTCCTTAAATTACCTCTGAGCCGCCCCCCCTCTATCTTCAAATTGTGCCCTCTTGTTCTCTATGTACCACACTTGGATGGGACTTTTACATGACAGTCGCCATATTTTCTTTAGTTTGCTATACTGTTCATTTTATTGTGCCTTTTCTGGTGATATCTGGCTCTATTATTAGTTTACATTTTGATGTCAGAGTTTATGGGAGGGTACTAAACATTTGAAATTTCAAATACCTTGGAATGGAGTCACATCAGCACTGGTTGTTGAATCTTATATTTCCTTATACAGATTGATCTGGACTGACCACCTTGTCTTGTAGGGTGCAGTTATTCGTGATTGTATGTTGTATTTTATATGTCATGGTATCCCCCATATCCATAATCTTTTGAGCTGAGAATTTGGTGCCCTGTACCATTAGATGGCGCCTGTACTTTTTTCTGATGTCTGGCATATGGAAATTGTAACTGTGTTTATTTGAGCAAATCAATAAGCATAAAGATCAAAAAGAACAGTAGGGAAGTGTGACAGCAGTGGGTAAGACTAGTGGGATGCTGGGGTGCATGAAAAGTATGTCCAGCAGGAGGAGGGAGGTGGCATTGACACTGTATCATTCACTGGCAAGACCCCACCTAGAGTACTATGTCCAGTTTTGGAGCCGCATCTCAGAAAGGATATAGACAGGGTGATGACAGTCAGAGGAAAACAACTAAAATGGTGCAGTGTTGCATGAGAAGCCCTACAAGGAGAGACTGAGGGATCTCAACATGTACACCTCTGAAGAGACAAAGAGGTGACATGACAGAGATCTAAAGTACCTCACAGGATAAACAGGTTGCAGAAGTGGAATCTCTTTCAAATGAAAAAGAGCAGCAGGAGCAAGGGGCATGCAATGAAGCTAGATGGGGGGAGGAGTTTATAAGAAACGTGAGAAAATATTTCTTTACTGAAAGGGTGGTAGATGTTTGGAACAGATTGCTGGCAGAAGTGGTAGAGGCAAAAACAGTGGGGTGATCAAGCATACACTGAGCAGACACAGGGGTGTATTTGGAAACAGGCCTGGGGGACATTAGAGCGCCATCTTCCAGGCTGGACGCACTTCATTAGAGCTCTCTCCCATGAGGCGTTCTTATAGCCAAGTGATAATGTTTTGGAACAGACTTATTTTTACAACATAAAGCTTCTACATATCAATTGAAATAGTTTGATATTAAACTCAGCATGGGTTTTCCCAAAACACAGCAGAGACCACCAAAAGATCCATCATCTGCTCCCAGCAAGGCCGCTGGGGCTCCAGGCAGTGCTGATGCCAGCAGCCAGCAACCTAAGACCAACCCACCGTGGCAAGCTATGTTCAAGTCTATGTGGGCCATGGACTCAAAAATGGAAACACCGATTCAAAAATTTGAGACACAGGATGCTGCCATTAAAACCCCAACAGCCACAGTTAAACAGCAAATATTAACCAGAGCCTGGTGCATGAAAATAATAAAATATAAAGGAAGGAGAGTGTACTTCGATGACGATTATTCACCTGCAGTAATGGCCCGATGACATGAATATGCTCCCATCTTGCGAATCCTGAAACAGCAGCAGCTTTGTTTTACAACTCCCTACCCTGCAAGACTCACAATTATGTTTCCAGATGACCCACAACAATTTGAAACCCCTGAAGCAGCAGTCAAAGTTCTGAACATTAAGGTCATTTCAGTTTCCTTACCGAAAAGGCAAGTAACCTATGAGCAAGAACAGGAGATGCGTGAAGCAGCATGGGCCCCACGCCTAGCAAGCAAAGCTGTAAACAGCAGGACAGGCTAGTCTGCACGACAAGAAGACACTCCTGCAGCAATTTTGTCAAGAGGCAGCTTCCTGAGGGACTCTTGGACTCTTAAGGCATCACTCTTCTGCAGGTAACGGACCCTACCGAACTGATAAGCAGTCCCTGCAGTACAGGGACAGGATTTTTCTGACCTTCCTTGCCTGAAGTTGGGTGCTGGGGTGGGGAGACTCGGAGAACTCAAGATAGTGTTCCCTTCCCATCCTTGAAAGAAGCTGGATGTTGGGACTTCTCCCCACTCTGAATGAACTTTCAAAAGGACAAGATAAGGACACTGATGGGGGAGGGGGCTGGGGCATGGTTTGGCAAAATGGCTGTCACTGGGGGCCTGGGGAGGGGAAGGCAGGAGACAAATGAAGTGTTGATTTTTCAACCTAAATGTCTTATTTTCTAGTGCGCTTTTCTCCTCTTGCGACTCATACAGAATGGAAAAGAGGTAGAAATGTTTACACCCTGACTTAGGAGGTGCACCCCACCTCCCTGATAGGGGCAGAGTCTCACTTACTGAAATATTTCTGAGACCACCCAGCTTTACAAGAAAACAAATGTTTTTCTTTCTTTTTATAATTGGTACCAGGGGGTTATGGGGTAACCGTTGCTGTACAAGACACACTTATGGCGTCTACTGTGTCCGTTGTGATGGGATACATTATGGAGATTACAGGCAGCAGAGCAACGGACTCAGGAGATATTAACAGTTACAGTACTTTCTCCTTCTCATCTTATTGGTCCTCGCTCTCCGTACAACATCTCTTTCTACCACCAGTACTCAGACTGGTGGGGAAGTGAACCCACAAATGAATCTGGCAAATCCTCGGGAGTTGTTTTGGACCCCCACATAGGAGGTGAGTGAAATACCTCCCTACCTAAGAAGTCACATTTGATGCTGGATTGCAGCTTTACCAATTGCAAAGAGTTAAACTGGTATCTTTCTACCAGTAGGGTGCCCCCAGGCACATTCATCGCATTCGCACTGAACAGTTAATGGTTCTTATTATTATGTTTAAGTTACAGTTACTGCATATAGTGTGTTGGAAATTGTTACACTTAAGCCGTAGTTATGGCTACATATAGAGAATAATGGATAGGAAATGTGTGATATGAAAATTTAATGCACACCCGAGGAGTGGGATGCTACATAAACCCCAAGGGTGAAGTTTGAGGGGTTTATGAAAGCATCCCTCCCCAAGGATGTGCATTAAATTCTCATTTCACACACTTCCCTATCTTTTACTTTTTTATAATAAACTGGCAAGGAATTTTTTCCCCACCAAGTTCAGGTGTCTGTTGAATATACAGTAAATGTTTCAGAAAATAATAAACTTATGAATAATGATCAAAGCATTATTAAGTGCAGCATTACAACAGCAGGAACATTTATATGAAAAAACAATTTACTACATTTTATGCCTTTAGGAAGTACATTTTACATGTGCAGCCCTTCCCATCCTGCTCTTCTACAAAATTGTGTCTGGATTCTGACAAGGAGATGTCAAAGCAGTCATTCATTGTAAAAGCTTTTTTTCCTTTTTATTGTTTGGGTCAGAGAATGCTTTTTGACACTGAGAAGTCTGATGCTGATGCCTGCTACCAGGACTGCTTGGCAGGTAAGAAAAATTACTCACCTTAGTAATGTTGTTTCTTCTAATGGAGTTTTGCTATATTATGACATATGCAGTATAACCCCAGGTTAGAACTGCTCCGGAGGTGAAAGAGTTAACTTTCCATGCAGGGCATGGAATCTTGAGCGCGAACTCGGTTGAACACTCTGTCTGTTGTAGCTCAAACTTAAACTGTCAGATCTTTACGAGCAAAAACTCACTAAGGTTCTGTGTGGAGGCCGTAAACCTACACTAGCCCGCTGGCTACGAACTACAAAAACACATTTTTACTCTTGATCCCAAAACAAAGACTCAAGTCAGAGGAATCAAGACAGAAAAAATAAGCATAACATCTAAGCACCCTAAGAAGGGTGAAAATAAAGTGGGCATCTATGAAGTGCCAACATTGCACTGTCCAACCAGATCCCAAAAATAGAGGTTCTGAGAGGGACAGGCTTGGGGGGAGGTCATAATATAGCAAGACTCCATTAGAAGAAACAACATTACTAAGGTGAATAATTTTTCTTCAAACAACATGAAGTCTTGCTATATTAGAACCTACTTGGAAATAGGCTCTGAAGCACAGCTATGCTAATCCAACATCACTCCTAGCCTGGAAATCCACGGAGTGATGCTTAGTAAAAGTGTGAACTGTTTTCCAGGTAGCTGCTTGACATATCTCTAGGATAGGAATGTCCCTGGCAGCAGCCAGAGACGCAGCTGTACCTCTGGTAGAGTGAGCCCTCAGGCCTGAGGGAGGAACCTTACCCAGTTTTTCATAGCAGAATTGGATACAAGAGACAATCCACCTGGCAATGGATCTTTTAGTGGCAGGTTTCCCTTTACCAACCTCACCATAAGTGAGGAACAATTGGAGGGATTCAAACCTGTGACCCTTGGTATGTTCTATATAGTAACTAAGGGCTCTTTTGACATCTAAACTGTGCAATCTCCTCTCACCAGAGGAGGAATGGTCAGTGAAGTACACAGGAACAGACATGGATTGATTAAGGTGGAAGTCTGAAACCAACTTAGGCAAAACTTCCTGGTAGTCCTGAGGACCACCTTATCTCTATGAAAGGAGATAACATTAGGCTCCACTGACAATGCTTGTAGCTCACTTATGCACCCGGCAGAGGTGATGGCTACCAGAAACACAGTTTTCAAGTCAAGCACTTAAGCTCTGCTGAAGACAATGGCTCAAAAGGGGGTTGCATAAGCTGAGCAATACAAATATTAAGATCCCAAGCAGGGGCAGGGTCCCTGAATGGGGGTTGGTGTGAAGCAACCCTTTAAAAAACTTGGAGAACACAGGGTGAGCTGAAAAAGAAGAGGGCTTACCTGCTGATAAGAAGGCAGACACAGCTGCCAAGTGCATTTTTAGGGTAGCTGGTCTCAGCACCAAGGAATTCAAATGCACCAAATAATCCAGGATCGTGGGCACGCCAGCAGATTCTGGGGAAATATGTTTACCAGCACAACAAATGGAAAATCTCTTCCATTTTGAATTATAAGTAGCCCTGGTGGAAGGCTTCCTAGAGGCCCTCAATATATCCAATACACCTTGGGAAAGGTGTAGGTCAGCAAACTCTAACTCTTCAAGAGCCATGCCTTGAGATTGAGAGATTTGAGGTTCGGATACCAAACTCTCCCCTGGGCACAAGTTAACAGGTTGTGATTCCTGGGAAGACACAGGGGAAGGTGGACTGCTAAGGACATGAGGAGTGGGTACCAGGGCTGCCTGGCCCAATCTGGAGCAATCAGAATCATCTTGCAGGATTGAGATCTGATTCTGACTAGCACTTTGAAAAGAAGGGGGAAGGGGGGAAAGCATAGAGGAACTTCCCTTCCCAACTGAGGAGGAAGGCATCCAGAGGGACTGAGCCCAACACTGAGGGCCTGCAGCAAAAAAGGGTAAGTTGGTGATTGTCTGGGGCTGCAAAGAGATCTATTTGTGGGGTGCCCCATCTGGCAAATACTACCTCCAGTACTAGGGGTCCAGTGCCCATTCGTGATGGCCCTGGGAAATCCTGCTGAGAGCATCCGTTAGGACATTGTCCTTTCCTGGGAGGTGAACTGCCATAAGGGAGGCGTTCAGAGAATAAGCCAGAGACCACAACTTCATTGCTTCGGTGCACAAGGCCGTAGACCGAGTGCCCCCTTGCTTGTTGATGTACCACATTGTAGTGGTATTGTCTGTTCTGATCTGAACAACCTTGTTCTGAACAGATGTGGAAAAAACCTGAGTGCTAGAAAAACTGCTCTGAGCTCCAACAAATTGATGTGGAGCAGAGATTCCTGAGGGGACCACAGCCCTTGGGTGGAAAGGTCGCCCATGTGAGCTCCCACCCCAAGAGGGATGCATCTGTAGTAAGGGTGAAGGAATGAGGCTGGGGTGAAGGGAACCCCTGTCTCAGATGTTCTGATCCTGCCACCACTGGAGGGCCTGGATCAGGTTCAGTCACTGGAATCAATTTGGTTAGAGGATCTGTCCTCTGAGACCAAAAGGTTCTCAAATGGAACTGGATGTCCCTCATCTGAAATCTTGCTCCCTGCACTACTGCTGTAGAAGCAGCCATGTGCCCCAGGAGCTGAAGAAAATGCCTTGCTGGTCGAGAGACCTGCAGGGTGAAAGAAGAGGCCAGAGAGCCAAGGTCCTTGCTCTTTCCAGAGGGAGGAAGGCTCTGGCTTTTTGTGTTCAGTTCTGCGCCTATGAAGGTGAGAAGCTGGACAGGCTCCAGAACTGACTTTGGAAGATTGAAGGAAACCTAGAGATGTAAGCAGTTGCTGAGTTACTTGTAAGTGTAGTTTGACCTGTTCTGGAGACTGGCCTACAATGGGCAGTCGTCCAGATAAGGAAAGATGCAATCTTTGCCTTCTTAAATGAGCAACTGCTACTGCCAGGCATTTTGTGAACACCCTCGGGCCGAGGTGAGGCCGAAGGCATTGCTCTGAACTGGTAATGGCCTGTGGCAGTTTGAATCTGAGGTACTTCGATGGGAGCTTCTGATGAGAACATGGAAGTAGGATCCTTGAGGTCCAGGAGGCTAGCCAGTCCCCTGGCCTTAGAGAAGGTAAAATAATCCCCAGAGTCACCATTTTGAACTTTGGTTTTAAAAGGTGCTTGTTTAGATACCTGAGATCCAGGACGGCCACCATTCTCCTGTCTTTTTAGGGTAAGGAAGTACCTGGAGTACAACCCTTGCCCTGGTGTATGGTTGAACCCTTTCCACGGCTCTGAGAGCCAGAGAGAAGAAACTTCTGTTTCAGGGCAAGTACCTCTGATGGGTTTGCAGGTGGAAAAGACCTGGCTCTCATCTTGAGAATGTTTTGAAGCTGAGAACCAGTCCCTGGCTTACTACTTCCAGGACCCACTTGTCTGATGTTAAAGACTTCCAGTCCTGGACAAAGTAAGCTACCCTACAGGTAGTGGAGAATCGGCCTGGCTACCCCATCAGGGAGCCTGTTTTGCAGGGGCTTTGGGTTGAGGGGTAGAAGCAGGCTTACTAGAACCCCTTCTGTTCCTTCCTCTAAAGAATCCCCTCTGGGCATAAGCAGAAGAGGAGGCCTGGGCTTGGTAAAAAGGCCTATAAAAAGGCCTGCCCCTGACATGCTGCCTTTGAGGAGTGGCTTGCCTTTCTTTGGCCTGTGCACTACTATAGGTGGTCCTATACGCATCCATTTTCTTCATATAATTATCTGTCTGCTCCCCAAACAGAGAATTGCCCACAACAGGAAAATCCATAGCCTTAGACTGAGTATCCTGTGACAGGGCAGTGCATCTGAGCCAGGCCATTCTGCGAAGATACACAGACGTAGCCATGACTCTTGATGAAACATCATTAGAGTCTCGGCAGAAATTGCACCTTGGATGCCTCAATACCATCCGCAGCCACCTGCTCCAGCTCCTGGCAAGCTGGTCGGGGGCCTGTTTTGCTAGGGCCAGGACAGTGTCCCATCTGGATTTCTGGTACCTAGCTGCATAAGCCATATAATTTGCCTGTCTGAGTCCCAAAGATGCTGCCATGTACTGTTTCTTTGCCATGGCATCCATCCTCCTGGAATCTTTTCAGGAGGGTGAGAGGCTAGAGTAATATTAGCCTTGTCACAGGCTGCAGCCTGCACTACCCCACATGGCTGCATTGCTGGGAGAGGAACTCCGTATCAGAGCCTGATAAAGCATACCTCTTGTCCATCCTTTTATCCACAGGGAGGATAGAATGAGAGTTTTAGAATTTTTACTGTCTGTTTCCTAAAAGATTTGTGCAAGGGGAATAGACAGTCTCCTAGACTCTGGAATATCCATCATTTCCACAAAATCAGGCTCTTCTTGATCATCAACAGCTTCCTCAACAAGGAGTTGCAGAGTCTCTGCAACTTTCTTGTAAAACAAAAATGAGAAGGGGCCGAATAGCCTGGGAGGGGAAACCCCTGAGGGTCTGTCTGGAGAGATGTCCGGTTCAATGGGCACATCCAGACTTTCAAAAATCACACTCACTCTCCTCATACCCCTCCTCCCCTTCCTCCGGTTCATAAAAATCCTCAAAATCATAATCTTGAACCGGAGGAACCGTCCGAACCGACCGCTTCCCTAATGGTGTCGGTTCGATTTTGAACCGGGAAAGAGACTGGACAATTTGAATAGCTTTGGCTATTTCCTCAGCGGTTGGAGAAAGAACTTTTGGCCCCAAACTAGCTGACTTTCTAGTCCTTTTAGTTGGAACCAGCTCCTCAGAGCTGGCTCTTCGTTTGGCCAAGGAAATATCGCCCTGGTCAGAGGGCACTCCCTCAGGTTCGGTTGGAACCGAACCGGGCTGGCCATCTGGGTCAGCGGACTTTTTGGCCTCCCTTTCCCTGAGCCTACCAACTCTCTTTTCCACGGTGGCAGCAGGAAAATTCTTACAAATCTGGCAGTCTGCATTGAGGTGGTCAAACCCCAGACAATATGCACAAGTGGTGTGTGGGTCAGCCTTAGCAAAGGCTTCCCCACAGAGGCCACAGTGTTGAAACCCAGTGGGTCTGGTTTTTCCTTTGGGTTTCTCAGATATAGTGCCAGCCTAACCAAAACTTGCCCATTAATGGCAATCCGCTAAGCAAGACTCTCCTATCGGTTCCCAACCGTGTCACGGGTCGTGGAAAAAAACGTAATAAAATCCGTTTTTTTTTTTAGAACCGATAAGAACCGGGAACCGCACTCTAAAGGACTAGAAAGTAATTTTAAACCCAATCTGATCGGTTCAGACTGAACCGAAAAGACGTTTACAAGTTCCACACAGAAGAAAATAAAGAAAAGCCTATCTATTACTTACAGTACCACAGACAGAGCTTGAACCGACGATTGCGGTTAAACTGCGGTAAAATAAACCGAGAATTACACTTTAAAACCGAGAAACGAACCGAGCAGCAGGAGGAATCTCCGGAGCGACTGTTCAGTGAGGCGGAGTAAAGAATCTGACAGTTTAAGTTTGAGCTAAAACAGACAGAGTGTTCAACCGAGCTCGCGCTCAAGATTCCATGCCCTGCATGGAAAGTTAACTCTTTCACCTCCGGAGCAGTTCTAACCTGGGGTTATACTGCATATGTCATAATATAGCAAGACTTCATGTTGTTTGAAGCTAAATTTATCTCAGGAGGTCGCAGGGAAGGAGTTTTGATTTTGACTGTGGCGGTCGTTTGAGCGGCTGAGAGAAGAGCAGCTGTGGGGCTCGCACTGCACTCTGTTTTGCTGAGCGCGTTTTTGTCGTAACATCCAGCTGGTTGTTACGACAAATATCAGCTTTCTCTGCCATGAAAAAAATTCCTTGCCAGTTATTATATTGAGGTATATGCCAAGACCCAGAAGCACATTAAAGAATCACTGGACGGTTTTAGTCCACTTTAAACTATATTAGAGGTACAGAGTTGTTGTAAAGATAACAGATATAGATCTAAGTAATATGAGAAATCTTGAGAGACTAGCTTTAGAGGTAACTCACCCAGAAAATGTTTTTATTACAGAAGGGACAGCAGAATTCATTAGGAAATATAATTATCGTCACCATGGATAAGTCAACGTTAGTGATGTCACTAAATATTAATGGGATACAACAGCCCCGTTAAATGTTATAGCCTCCTATAATTCATTAGAAGAGATAAGCCTGAGATTGTGTTTCTCCAGGAGACGCACATGTTGGCAGAGGTACATAAAAAAAGACAACATTTTGGATTCTCAATTGTGGCGGCCTCCTCCTACCCCTAAGGTAGGAGAAGGGGAACAGCCATCTTGATACCAAGAGGGGTTCCTTTTGAGAAGCAGACCCAAATAATAGATCCTGAGGGTAGGTATGTTATCCTGGCAGGTAGGTTTATGCTCACCCAGTAATCCTGGTATCCCTGTACTCCCACCCCCACCCCCAGGATCAACAAAACACTGGCACAAGAAAAAATTACTCACCTTAGTAATGTTGTTTCTTCTAATGGAGTCTTGCTATATTATGACAATTGCAGTTTGTCCCACCATTAGAACTGCTCCGGAAGTGAAAGAGTTAACTCCATTCCATGAATGGAACTTTGAGCACGAGCTCTAAAGAGAAGCTCTGTCTGGGTAGTTTCAAACCTAAACTGTCAGATCTTTACCAGCAAAAACTCACTAAGGTCTGTGTGGAAGCTGTAACCTACACTAGCCAACTGGCTACCTAAATATTAACACCCATTGCTGGTCCCAACACCAAAGACTCAAGTCAGGGGACCAGAACTAATAGTATAATTTAACAATATGAGAAGTAATATAAGGAAAAATGAAAAGTGAAAAAACACCACACCCCAAACCCCAAGAAGGGGTGACAACACATATAATGGGCATAAACTAGTGCCCACACTAGGCTGCCCACCCCATACCCAAGTAGAAGTTCTGAGAGGGGCAGGCTGGGAGGGAGATCATAATATAGCAAGACTCCATTAGAAGAAACAACATTACTAAGGTGAGTAATTTTCTCTTCAAACAACATGAAGTCTTGCTATTGTAACCCCTAGATGACGCTATCCCAGGGGCTACTACCCCTGCCTGATTTGCCACTAACAGGTTGAGGGGCCTGGATCCAATGGCGGGTGCCTCCACCCAGAGGTCAGGGTTTGCAATAGTTAAACTTACTTGGTCACAGCCCTCTGGGACACTGCAACCCCCCTTTCTTCCCACTAGTGGCCCACACAATATATCAGAATTACCTTCACAGTATACACTTACCCCCAGGGCTGGTTCAGGCACTGGGACCTCCTGTAAAATAAGATACAGTGCAACAATCACAGTACAATACTTTAACATAGACAAATACCTCAGGCAGTATAACTTTGCTGAAACAAGCAGCTCTAATTTATTTAGGGGAATATAACAAGACAGGGGAAATCAGGTTAATTTAGCTTATCACTCTTGTTTCCATCTATTTATGGCTTCTGTGCATTAGTCTATCCCTACCAGTTACTGTCCCTGGGTACCCAAGCCCTAGTGGCTAGTCCAAACCGTGGCAGCTGGTAGGGGCCCTTTCCCACAGAGAAAAGAAAAATTAGTTTAAACAGTCAGCAGTACAGTGATTCCATTTGGATTTAATGTGGCAATTCAACAGGGGCGACCCTGAATTAGTACTCATGACCTCCAAACAAGATAGGGTCCTTCAACGTCAGCAGGGCTACTCTTGAGCTCCAAGAGACTCCTCACACATTTATATGGTAAACAGTCACAGGCAAAAGTCACGTAATGGCAGCAGGATTCACTTGAGGTACACAAACCTCTTCACACATTTATATGGTAAAAGAAAGCACTATACCAGGCAGGCTGCATCTGTATCCCGATCGCAATTACTGCACAATACCCGGGAGAACACACAGCAGATTCAGTTCCTGACAGACCGAGTGCAATTCAGCAATTCCTCCAGTCTTCTACAGGGTGAGCCTGATTTCTACTCTTCAGATATCCTTTGATTCTCTTCACAGGACAGATTCAGTCCTAACAAGCAGTTACACAAGCTGCAGACCGGAACTCAGGGCCTTACACACGTTTCCCGACTAAAACTGCACACCGAAAAAGCACAGGGCTCCTTCCCTCTTCACTGCCAGAGCTCAACTTAACTCCAACAGACAAAACCGGGCACTTCCTTTGAGTTCCTCCCAGTTCTTGACTGGATTGGCTGTCACTCACAATAGACTGCTGCTGTTGGTCCAAAAAGGCGCCGAAGTCTAAACTACATCTCCCAGAGTCACTGCCCATACAATCCTCTTGTGGCTGGCTCAGATTATGAGTCCAAGTTCTGATTCGTCCAAGGCACCATTTAGAGCTAGCTTACCCACACTGATTGGTCCAGTTCAGCAGTTCAAAACCAGAATGGGAGACTAGGCAGACACAGTTCTGACTGCAAAGAAAGCAAGTTAGACAAACTGTCATTTCATTATTACTCTAAATGATTTCTGGCAAACAGTTACACCTTTCAGATAGGTTCCCTTTGCACTCCTAGTGACTGCAAAATGGAGTGAATTGGCAGCAGTTCGAGTGGTACTCAAGCAGAGAAGCACACAGTCCCCCATACAACTAATTATGTCTGCAAGCAGACAGCTCTTAAAGAAGACAGTACCAGAGGCTCTAAAACACTCACTGATAAATGGCTAAACGCAAACACCATTCAGGCTTGGAGCATTCAAGCAAGCTCCTGGAAGTCTTTTGGGAACCCCCATTTGCAGGGGGGGTTACACTATATTATGACAATTGCAGACTACACAGCAGTACCTCCATGGAGGAGGGACAGAACCTACTTAGGGAATAGGCTCTGAAGCACAGCTGTGCCAAACCGAGCATCTCTCCTAGTCTGGACATCCAGGGAGTAATGCCTGGTGAAAGTGTGTACCGTTTTCCAGGTAGCAGCTTGACATATCTCTAAGATAGGGATGTCTCTGGCAGCAGCTAGAGAAGCGGCTATACCTCTGGTAGAATGAGCCCTCAGGCCAGAGGGGGGATCTCTCCCAGTTTCTGATAACAAAATTGGATACAAGAAACAATCCACCTGGCAATTGATCTCTTAGTGGCAGGTTTCCTTCCCACCTCACCATAAGTGAGAAAAAGTTGGAGGATTCGAACCTGTGACCCTTGGCACGTTCTATATAGTAACTTAGGGCCTCTTAACGTCCAAACTGTGCAATCTCCTCTCACCAGAAGAGAAATGTTCAGTGAAAACACTGGAAGGAGATAGATTGGTTAAGATGGAAATCTGAAACCACCTTAGGCAAAACTTCCTGTTAGTCCTGAGGACTACCTTATCCCTGTGGAAAGAAATAAAGTCAGTTTCTACTGACAAGGCTTGCAACTCACTTATGCGTCTAGCAGAAGTGATAGCCACTAGGAAAACAGTTTTCCAAGTTAGATACTTAAGTTCTGCAGAAGACAGAGGTTCAAAAGGGGGTTGCATTAACTGGGCAATGCAAACATTAAGGTCCCAGGCAGGGGCCGGATCCCGAAAAGGTGGATTAGTATGAAGTAATCCCTTAAAAAACTTGGAAAATACAGGGTGAGCGGAAAGAGAGGATGGCTTTCCTGCTGAAACAAAAGCAGAGACAGCTGCCAAATGAACTTTCAGGGTAGCTGGTCTCAGACCCAAAGAATTAAGATGGACCATGTAGTCCAACACAATGGGCAAATCAGCAGATTCTGGGGAAATATGTTTCCAGAACACCAAATGGAGAACCTTTCCACTAGAATTATAAGTAGCTCTAGTGGAAGGCTTCCTAGAAGCCTTTAGGATTTCAAGAACACCTTGAGAAAGGTGTAGGTCAGCAAATTCTAACTCCTCAAGAGCCAGGCCTTGAGGTTGAGGGATTTGAGGTTCGGATACCAAACTCTCCCCTGGGCACAGGTTAACAGGTTGTGATTCCTGGGGAGACACAGGGGGAGATGGACTGTAAGGGACAGAAGGAGTGGGTACCAGGGCTGCCTGGCCCAATCTGGGGCAATCAGAATCACCCTGCAAGGCTGGGATCTGATTTTGACTAACACCTTGAATAGGAGAGGGAAGGGGGGAAAAGCATAAAGAAACTTCCCTTCCCAATCCAGGAGAAGGGCGTCCAGGGGGACTGAGCCCAACACTGGGGGCCTGCAACAGAACAGTGGAAGTTGGTGATTGTCTGGGGCTGCAAAAAGATCTATCTGAGGGGTGCCCCATCTGGCAAAAACTATCCCCAGTACCTGAGGATCCAGAGACCATTCGTGATGGCCCTGAGAAATCCTGCTGAGAGCATCTGCTAGGACATTGTCCTTTCCTGGAAGGTGAACTGCTATGAGTGAAGTGTTCAGGGAATAGTCCAGAGACCACAACTTCATTGCCTCGGTGCACAAGGCCGAAGACCGAGTGCCCCCCTGCTTCTTGATGTACCACATTGTTGTGGTGTTGTCTGTTCTGACTTGTACCACTTTGTTCTGAACAGAAGCAGAGAACGCTTGAAGTGCTAAAAAGACAGCTCTGAGTTCCAGCAAATTGATGTGGAGCAGAGATTCCTGGGGGGACCACACTCCCTGAGTGGAGAGGTCGCCCATGTGGGCTCCCCAACCCAGGAGGGAAGCATCCGTAGTGAGGGTCAAAGAGTGAGAAAGAGGAATGAAGGGGACCCCCAGTCTTAAATTGCTCTGATCCTGCCACCACTGGAGGGCCTGGATCAAGGTTCGGGTCACTGGGACCAACTTGGAAAGGGGGTCTCTTCTCGGAGACCAATAGGCTCTCAAGTGAAACTGAATGTCCCTCATCTGAAATCTTGCTCCCTGCACTACAGCTGTGGACGCAGCCATGTGCCCCAGGAGCTGTAAAAAGTGTCTTGCTGGTCGAGAGACCTGCAGAGTGAAGGAGGAGGCCAGAGACACCAAGTTCCTTACCCTCTCTAAGGGAAGAAAGGCTCTGGCCAGATTTGTGTCCAACTCTGCACCTATGAAGGTGAGCTGGTTCCAGAACCGACTTTGGTAGATTTAGCAAGAAGCCCAGGGAGGTGAGGCTGGGTGACTTGCAGGTGAGATTTTACCTGTTCTGGGACTGCCTACAATGAGCCGTCATCCAGATAGGGAAAACAGCAATCCTTTGCCTCCTTAAATGAGCAACTGCTACTGCCAGACATTTTGTGAATACCCTTGGGACAGAGGTAAGGCCGAAGGGCATTGCTCTGAACTGGTAGTAACCTGAGGGCAGCTCGAATCTGAGGTACTTTGGTGGGAGCTTCTGATTAGGACGTGAAAATAGGCATCCTTGAGGTCCAGGAAGCTAGCCAGTCCCCTGGCCTTAGAGAGGGTAAAATCATTGCCAGAGTTACCATTCTGAACTTTGGTTTCAAAAGGTGTTTGTTCAGATATCTGAGGTCTAAAATGGGCGCCATTCTCCTGTCTTTTTTGGGGTAAGGAAGTATCTGGAGTACAGACCCTTGCCCTGGTGTAGGGGAGAAACCCTTTCTACCGCTCTGAGAGCTAACAGGGTTGAGACCTCTGTTTCTAGAGTAAAGAGCTCTAAAGAGCTTGCAGGTGGAAAAGACCTGATTCTCATCTTTGGGAACTTTTTGAAGCTGAGAACCAGACCCTGGCTTACTACTTCCAGAACCCAATTGTCTGAAGTTAGAGACACCCAGTTCTGACTGAAGTAAGCCAACCTGCCCCCTACTGGTAAAGGAGAATCGGCCCTGGGCACCCCATCAGGGTGCCTGTTTGGCAGGTGCTTTAGGCTGAGGGGTGGGGGCAGGCCTGCCCACACCCCGTCTGCCTCTGAAGAACCCCCTCTGAGCATAAGCAGAGGAGGCCTGGGTTTGGTAAAAGGGCTCGTGAAAAGGCCTACCCTCACTCCCCTGGGGTGTGCCTCTGAGGAGTGGCTTGCCGCCTCCTGGCCTGGGCACTCTTATAGGTAGTCCATATTCATCCATCTTCTTCATATAATTCTCTGTCTGCTCCCAAACAGAGAATTTCCCACCAGGAAAATCCATAGCCTTAGTCTGGGTATCCTGTGACAAGCTAGTACACCTGAGCCAGGCCAACCTATGAAAAGCTACAGATGTGGCCATGACTCTAGAGGAAACATCATTAAAATCCACAGCAGCATGAAACTGCACCTTAGAAGCCTCAATGCCATCGGCAGCCACCTGCTCCAGCTCATTAGCAAGCTGGCCAGAGGCCTGTTTGGCTAAACTCATAACAGTGTCCCATCTAGATTTTTGATACCTTGCTACATAAGCCATATAATTTGCTTGCCTGAGTCCCAAGGACGCTGCCATGTACTGTTTTTTTGCCATGGCATCAATCTTCCTGGAATCCTTGTCAGGAGGATGTGAAGCCAGGGAATGTTAGCTTTATCCAGGCTGCAGCCTGAACTACTAACATGACTGCATTGCTGAGAAAGGAATTCTGTATCAGGACCTGACAGTGTGACCTCCTGTCCATCTTTTATCCACAGGAGGCACAGAATTAGGAGTTTTAAAATTTTTATTGTTTGCTTCCTAAATGACTTATGCAAGGAATAGACAATCTCCTAGACTCTGGTATATCCATCATTTCTACAAAATCAGGTTCCTCTTGCTCATCACAGCTTCCTCCAAAGGGAGCTGGAGGGTTTCAACAACTTTTTGTAAAACATAAAATGAGAGGAACTCAGAAAGCATAGGGGGAGATTCTAAAGGTCTGTCTGGGGAGATGTCCGGTTCAATGGGCACACCCAGACCCTCCAAGTCACATTCATACTGTTCATAATCATCCTCCCCCTCCTCTGGTTCATAAAACTCCTCAACATCATATTCCTGAACCGATGGAACCGACCGAACCGACCTGTTACCAGATAGTGGCAGTTCGGACAGAACCGGAGAAAGTGACTGGACAATCTGAATAGCTCTTGCTATCTCTGCAGCAGTTGGAGAAAGTTTTGGGCTCCAAACCTGCTGGACGTTCTTGTTTTCTTTACTGGAACTGGCTCATCCGAGCCAGCTTTTCATTGCCGAAGTCTCGCCCTGGTCAGAGGGCACTCCCTCGATTCGGTTGGCACCGAACGGGCTGACCCATCGGGTCAGCGGACTTTTGGCCTCTCGTTCCCTGAGCCTGCCCAATCTCTTTTCCAGGGTGGCTGCAGGGAAATTCTTACAAATCTGGCAGTCTGAATGGAGGTGGTCAAACCCCAGACAATAAACACATGTGGTGTGTGGTCAGCCTTTGCAAAGACTTCCCCACAGACATCACAGTGTTGAAACCCAGTGGGCGGTTTTTCTTTTGGGTTTCTCAGACATAATGCCTAACCAAAAAAACTTGCCCTTTTAACGGCAGTGCCAGGCAAGACACCCTTATCGGTTCCTAACCGTGTCACGGGTATTGGAAAAAACCGTAATGAAATCCGTTTTTTTTAGAACCGATAAGAACCGGGAACCGCACTCTAAAATCTCAAGTTTAAATACTTCAAGTTTTAACACAAGCTGATCGGTTCAAAACCGAACCGATAAACCTTTACAAGTTCCACACAGAATTAAAACATGAATTACTTACGATACCACAGACAGAGCTTGAACCGATCGGTTTTGCGGTTAAAATAAAACTATTCTCGGTTAAATTGAACCGAGAAAACACTGTTTAAACCGAGAAATGAACCGAGCAGTAGGAGGAATCTCCGGAGCGACTGTTCAGTGAGGCGGAGTAAAGAATCTGACAGTTTAGGTTTGAAACTACCCAGACAGAGCTTCTCTTTAGAGCTCGTGCTCAAAGTTCCATTCATGGAATGGAGTTAACTCTTTCACCTCCGGAACAGTTCTAATGGTGGGACAAACTGCAATTGTCATAATATAGCAAGACTTCATGTTGTTTGAAAAATTCCTTTCACAGCTTCTGGAGATCATATAGGGCCAGCTTCTGCTGGCGGGGGGCTAAACATCACTTTGAGCCCTTCCCTAGATGCAGCGATATCTAGGCCACATAGGTCTAAGCCCCTACAAAAATACCTTAGACAGACCCTCCCCGCACTGGGAGTTGTGGACACTTGGCGTCACTGCTACCCATCAGCTAACGGCTACACACACATGTCCCCGGCCTCGGAAGAATCCTCCTGAATAGATTACTTCTTCACCATAGCAGAACATCTGGAGACCTTGCAGGATGTATGGCATGTGATAACATTCCTGTCAGACCATGCTACGGTCTGGACCAAGTTCAGTTTGGGAAATAAGAAAGGCACATTATTTTGGCATGTAAATTTGTCACATATGAGGTATCCGGAATTCAAATAGATGATTGAGGAGGTCATCCCACCACAGGCTCCAAGTGAGAATGCTCATCCGGAGACCTCAGCTGCGGTGCTTTGGGACACCCTGAAAACTATTGTCTGGGGCAGGATAATAGCTTACTCTGCCAGAAAAAGAAAGGGAAGCCTACATTAGGGAGCTACAGAGTGAACTCCAAATCTTACAGTCTTTTATGCTCAGGGAGACAAATCTGTTCAACCTAAAATATTGGAAGAGTAGCAGAAACTCCAGAAAATCATGGCTCAAAAGACAGAGTAACAGTTGTTCTATTTGAAACACACCTATCATGAAGGGGCCCAGGGGCACTTCGCAACCCTGTCACACAGACTCACAGTTCACAAAGCTAGGGCATGTGTGACCACTTTGAGTCAGGGACAGGGAATCTTATAGTCCATCCACGAAAAATTAGACAAACCATGGCTAACTATTATCAATAACTATACTCGGCTGATCCACTCCTGGACACCACCCAAATATGCACCTACTTGCAGGGCTTGGCCTGCAAAGCTCACTCAGAACAAGTGAGTCACTCCTAGCTCAATATTGGAGGAGTTGGATGTGGTGGTTAGGAATGCCAAGACCCTGAAGGCCTCAGGACCTGATGGATATCCATCAAATTTTATAAACAAGACTTCGGTGATGTCCAGAGTAGTATGGCTGCCTAGACTCGCTGCTCCAGAACCTATACACTTCTCTCCCACAATATAGATAAAACAGCTGCCTTAGTTTGCAAAAATATTTACAAGGGAGAGGTGGCCATGGCACACAGAAGAGCAAGGCTAACATATTTGACATAGTCGCACGAGATGCAGATGATCACATGGAAGATGTCTCCAACTCAGCAGACTCAGATCTCGCAATGATCCTCCATTCCTCCCGTGCAACCAAAAAAAAACAACAATAAGAACAAGGCGTGGGGGAACAAAATGGACAAAGCCAGAACAGAAGCAGATCTGGACAGTAAATTAGATAAGATGCTTACTGAACTCACTGCAATAAGAACAGAGGTATGGACTTTTAAGGATTCCATGACAGAAATCAAAACAGAGATGGTAGAAATAGACAACAGGGTAGGAAAGTTGGAGAACCTCCAAGCAGTATCGGAACAGCAAACTGAGTAAATCCAGGGCAAATTAAACAAATCATACAAATCTGTAACTTAATCTTGGACAGATAAGAGGATGCCGAAAATCGACAATGCAGAAAAAACATCAGGATCTATGCTATTCCTGAGGGGGCAGAAGGCAAAGACTTAGGCAGTTTTATTGATACCTTGCTTTTGTACCTCACTGACTCTGGATGAGGCTTTCCTTCTAGAGTTCAAGAGGATGCATCGAGTCCTAGGCCCCAGGCCCTCATCACCACCCACCAGACCGAGGTCCATCACTGTGCAGTTCCATAAATATACCACAAAGAATTTGTCCTTAAAAAGCCTGGCAACAGAAAAAGGTCTTCTACGGTTCAACTAGATATTTTACTGATCATGATTATGCCCCATACACATGCGGCCGCATAGAGTATATCCACTCTTGGCAACTCTCCAGCAACAAAAGCTGAACTTCAGAACACTGTACTACTTTCGTTAGTGGTACAGTTACCGAAGACCAATGTTCCTACTTCACTGCGGCTGAGGCACTCCAGGACTTCAGACAGAGGGACTGGACAACCTGAAAAAACTGCAGCTTCCCAGGGTACAAGGAGCCGAGGTCCCGAGAGGAACCCTGAGATCAACCCAGCCTCACAAATGGAATGTACATTGGAAGAGATTAAGTCCCTGCTTCAGAGAGGTCCCCTGCTGAACTGAAGGAGACTGTTGTGAGAATAAAATACTGCAGGCCTTAAGTGGGTGAGTACACTCCCTGCCAGAAGGAAATGTCTGCCCCTTCTGGGGCCCCGGAGTCGGATCACAGACCCCCAGGGGGTGCCTGCCTGGGGCCCGAGGGGATGGGTCGAATTAGAGGCGGACTTGCCGTCGAGGACGCAATATGTGGGGGAAAGGGAATGCCTCCTTGGCGCAGCATGTACCTCTGACTCATCCATGTTCCCATGTAAAAAAGGAAGCTTAAACTTTAAACTAAATTTTAATAGAAATCGTGGTGCTGCTATGCGCTCTGAGGAGGGCTGGCCCTGGAGTACACCAATCAAAGATCTCGGCACACAGTTAAAGTTGCTGGTTGTATGCAGGCCTTATTAGTGCTCTCGCCCCTCAGAATCCAAGAGATTCGGCAAATTAACTAACTCTTAGGCTATGGGTGCCTTGGTCTGGGGGCATGTGGGGGGTGCTGGGGGAGGGGAGGGGAAGCCTCCCTTCCCACCTGTACCCTGCTGGGTGGTCCCACGAGCGGTGGCATAAACAAATAAGTTGAGAGGAGGTTGTTGGGGTGCTGGGCCAGGGTGGTTCCGGGGCGGCCCTCTCCTTGCACGTGCTATGGCGGAATTAAACACGGAGTGTGGAATCTCGCAATCACAAAGGGTTATTGATGCAGGCATGCTGCGTTGGGGGGGTCCCCGTCTCGCTGTGGGGGCCTGGGGGGCATGTCGGTTTCAGTCCGTTCATCCTGCCTCCGGCCGGGGGATGGGCAGTACCCGGGAGTTTCGGTTGGGGCGGAGAAGTCTTACCCTCCCTCCTTCCCATATAGCCATGTAATCTGAAAGGTGATCGGACTAAAAGGGATACTTTTTTTCTCTCTTTTTTTTTCAAAGGCCTCATTATAATGGGTGGCTCAGTGAATGTGACCCCCTACTCGGACACTTATTTTCTGCCTCCAGACTTTTACTTCATTTAACCCTGCATTACTTTGTCTCTATTGGGTAACATGGGAAAGTTTCAGAATAGGCGGGATCAGAGCTTAGAGCAGGCTACTCTCATAGCGCCTTACCTATTGTGTTACCCCCTCCTTTTTAGTTCTAATTTTCACATCCTATATATATTCTTGATTTACATTCCCCTTAATGGTTATTGTACCCTATCCCTCCATCCCAAATCTGGGGTTATTGCAACCCACAGGGAGTTCTTGGCTCGCTGAGAAACACCACCTCCCTTGGTGTTATGTGATGACACCAAACCTAGGTCGGCTGATGGAGGCCACCTATTTGTTGGAAGTCATATATGTAAATAGTTATGGTTCACGTTGGCATCTTATTTCCTTTGTTATCCCTGACTCGCAGACTCCCTGGTTGGGACTTGAGCAGAGGTTTGGTAAATACAGGGGAACCAAGCATCTGGAATACCGTACTGAAGATAATGAACAGGTAAAACAGAGTTAAAGGCAAATTAGCTTATCCAGGCAATGTTAGAGGTTTGCCAAGTGTGCTGGGCTGCTCTTCCGTCCTGGGGGGAGGAGGGGCAACATCCAGAAGGGTACATATCATGAGGCACAATGACACGACAGTTCACTTGATATCCCATAATGTGAATGGTTTAGCTGGCCCAATTAATGATACCGGACAATATCAGCCCTGAAAAAATGTAAACCAGATCTTCTCTTGTTACAGGAAACCCTTTTATCCTCCGCTGAGCACCAGAAATTAAAGAAATTTGGATTCTATCAGGTTACAGAATCTGCTTATAAAAATGGCCGGAGAGGTACAGTGATATTGGTTCTTAAGGATACCCCACTACAGGTGTCCAATTCCTATAGTGACCCGGAAGGCAGACTAGCACTAGTAGTGGGGTAGTATTGGGACTGTGTCTATACAATCACAAGTCTCTATACCCCACCAAGCAGTGATGCCTCATTAGTACAACTACTGATAGATAAAATAATCACATACAAGCAAGCAATTCTAATTGTAGGGGGTGATTTTAATTGCTTACTAAAACCCTCGCTCGACATCTCGGCCATCGGGCCCCCTTCCTTAACACCTGGGCAACGCCATCTAAGACATTTAATTAAGGAAAATGGGACTAATTGATTTGTGGAGATACTGTAACCCTGCGAATAGAAAATTCCCCTTCTACTCGCACGCTCACAAAACCTACTCCCGACTCGATTATCTATGTGTCTCAGCGGAACATTCGGAACAAATAATACAGGCAACTATTCATAACATCTAGCCGACCATGCCCCCACTGAACTAGACTTATCATGCAAGATGGAATACAAGACCACTATGTTGCGTTTGAATAATTCCCTACTCCAGGACCCGGAATTCAAGGATACACTAAAAACTAGAATCCACAAAATTATTATTGATAACGCCTCCCCTCAGGTTACTCCGCAGCTACTATGGGACACCTTGAAGGTAGTCCTCAGGGGACAAATTATAGCATATGCTTCACAGAAAAAAAAGGAGAAGAATTTACAACTGCAGAAACTGCAGGAAAAGTTACAATTCTTATTACAGGCACATATGCAAGGAGATGATTCATTAGAAACACAAATTAAGATAACACAAGAAAGGATACAAAGACTTTTAACAGCCAAAACAAAGCAGACCCTACTCTGGCTCCGGCAGTGGTATTATGAGGGGGAGCCAGATCCTCGAAGATTTTTGCATACCGCCTCCAAAAACAAACTCAAAAACTACTAATAACCAAAATAACACACAAAAATGGGACAAATCCACAAGTTTACCGAAAGGATATCACACACTTTTAGACCATATTATACCAAATTATACGCCTCTGAACCCATCCCTTCGAAGACTTTGCTTAATTTATTTCTCTCCAACCTAAAACTCCCAGAACTATCAGAAACTCAACAACAAAAATTAATCCAACCTATTTCAAATTTAGACGTCCACAGTGTTATAAAAAACCTTAAAAATGGGAAAGCACCAGGACCAGATGGTTAAGGTTCAGAATTCTGCAAGACTACTTGGGATCTTCTTGGAGAGCTCCTTAAAAAAAAGCTGTCCAAGAAACCACCAAACTGCAGACTACCCCAGATCCTGGTCCTAGCGACAATTTCAGCAATCCTGAGCAAACAACCCCCCCCCACTCCCCCATCTTTGCAATTCATACCGCCCTATCTCGGGCCTTAATCAGGACTACAAAATATATTCCAGTATATTACCTCATTGACTAGGTGATATTAGGTCCCAGATCATACACCCAGACCAACAGGTTTTATAAAATCAAGACAAACTGCAAATAATATTAAAATAACTTTGTGCCTCATAGAGCAGGCCCGTCATTCGAACTTACCCCTTCAAACAACATGAAGTCTTGCTATATTATGACATATACAGTGAAGTCCCAACCTTCGAACTACTCAGGAGTGAAAGTTAACTTTCCATACCAGGCATGGAGCAGCTGAGCTCGAGCTCGGTTGAAACTCTGTCTGTTGTTCTTCAAACTCAAACCATCAGATTCTTTACTCCACCTCACTGAACAGTCGCTCCGGAGATTTCTCCTTCTGCTCGGTTCATTTTGTCGGTTAAAGTATTGTTTTTCTCGGTTTTCGACAGAATTTAAACCGCAACCAGTCGGTTCAGACTCTGTCTGTGGTATTTGTGAGTACTAGATAGGTTTTACATTAATTTCTATTCTGTGTGGAACTTGTAAACAGTTTATCGGTTCGGTTTGAACCAATCAGGTTGTTTAAAATATCTTAATCAGTCATTTAGAGTGTGGTTACCGGTTCTTATCGGTTCTAATAAAACCGGATTTTATTACGGCTTTTCCACGACCTGTGACATGGTTGGGAACTGATAAGAGGGTCTTACCTGGTGGATTGCCATAAACGGGTAAGTTTGGTTAGGACTGGCACTATGTCTGAGAAACCCAAAAGAAAACCGGCCCACTGGGTTTCAACACTGCAGTGTGTGTGGGGAAGTCTTTGCCAAGACTGACCCCCACACCACCTGTGTTTATTGTCTGGGGTTTGACCACCTCAATGCAGACTGCCATATTTGTAAACATTTTCCTGCAGCTACCCTGGAAAAGAGAGTTGGTAGGCTCAGGGAAAGGGAGGCCAAAAAGTCTGCTGAACCGGATGGCCAGCCCGGTTCGGTTCCAACCGAACCAGAGGGAGTGCCCTCTGACCTGGGCGAGACTTCCTCGGGCAAAAGGAGATCCAACTCTGAGGAGTCAGTTCCAGCAAAAAGGACTAGGAAATCAGCTGGTGTGGAGCCAAAACTTTCCTCTCCAACCACTGAAGAAATAGCCAAAGCGATTAAAATTGTCCAGTCGCTTTCCCTGGTTCCGACCGAACCGGCACCATCAGGTAAGCATCCGGTTCAGCCAGTTCCACCAGTTCAAGAGTATGATTTAGAGGAATATTATGAACCAGAGGAGGGGGAAGAGGAGTATGAGGAGAGTGAATGTGGATTTGAAAGTCTGGATGTGCCCATTGACCCGGACATCTCCCCAGACAGACCTTCAGGAGTGTCTCCTCCTAGGCTTTCTGAGTCCCCTTCTCATTTTATGTTTTATAAAAGTGGCTGAAACCCTCCGGCTCCCTATGGAGGAAGCTGTGGATGATCAAGAGGAGCCTGACTATGTGGAAATGATGGATATCCCAGAGTCTAGGAGACTGTCTATTCCTTTGCATAAATCTTTTGGGAAATAGACAGTTAAAATTCTAAAAACTCCTCACACTATACCTCCTGTGGATAAGAGAATGGACAAGAGGTACACATTGTCAGGTTCTGATATGGAGTTCCTTTCACAACAATGCAGCCATGTTGGGGTAGTGCAGGCTGCAGCCTGTGACAAGGCAAATATTCCCTTGGCTTCACACCCCTCGGACAAGGACTCCAGGAGGATTGATGCCATGGCAAAGAAACAGTACAAGGCAGCATCCTTGGGACTCAGACAGGCAAATTATATGGCTTATGTTGCTGGATATCAGAAATCCAGATGGGATACTGTTATGGCTCTAACAAAACAGGTCCCTGGCCAGCTTGCCAAGGAGCTGGAGCAGGTGGCTGCTGATGGTATTGAGGCATCCAAGGTGCAATTCCATGCTGCAGTGGACTCAAATGATGTGTCATCAAGAGTCATGGCTACATCTGTGGTACTTCACAGAATGGCTTGGCTCAGATGTACTAGCCTGTCACAGGATACCCAGACTAAGGCCATGGATTTTCCTGTTGTGGGTAATTCTCTGTTTGGGGAGCAGACAGAGAATTACATGAAGAAAATGGATGCGTATAGGACCACCTATAGGAGTGCACAGGCCAAGGAAAGGCAGGCCACTCCTCAAAGGCAGCTTCCAGGGGCAGGGGCAGGCCTTTTCATAGGCCTTTTTACCAAGCCCAGGCCTCCTCTTCTGCTTATGCCCAGAGGGGGTTCTTTAGAGGAAGAGGCAGATGGGGTACCAGCAGGCCGGCTTCCACCCCCTCAGCCCAAAGCCCCTGCCAAGCAGGCACCCTGATGGGGTTGCCAGGGCCGATACTCAGCTACCTGTAGGGGGCAGGCTGGCTTACTTTGTCCAGGACTGGGAGTCTCTGACATCAGACAAGTGGGTCCTGGAAGTAGTAAGCCAGGGACTGGTTCTCAGCTTCAGAAAGTTTCAAAGATGAGAACCAGATCCTTCCATCTGCAAACCACCAGAGGCACTTGCCCTAGAGGCAGAGGTCTCTTCCCTCCTGGCTCTCAGAGCTGTGGAAAGGGTTCCACCCCTACACCAGGGCAAAGGGTTGTACTCCAGGTACTTCCTTACCCCAAAAAAGACAGGAGAATGGCGGCCCATCCTGGATCTCAGATATTTAAACAAGCACCTTTTAAAACCAAAATTCAAAATGGTGACTCTGGGAATTATTCTACCCTCTCTAAGGCCAGGGGACTGGCTGGCGTCCCTGGACCTCAAGGATGCCTACTTCCATATTCTCATCAGAAGCTCCCATCGAAAGTACCTCAGGTTCAGAGCTGCCCTCAGGCCATTACCAGTTCAGAGCAGTGCCTTTGGCCTCACCTCTGCTCCAAGGGTATTCACAAAATGCCTGGCAGTAGCAGTTGCTTCCCTAAGAAGGCAAAAATTGCCATCTTCCCTTACCTGGATGACTGGCTCATAGTAGGTCAGTCCCCAGACCAAGTCAAGTTACATCTACAGATAACTCAGCAATTGCTCACCTCTAGGTTTCCTTCTGAATCTTTCAAAGTCAGTTCTAGAGCCTGTCCAACTCCTCACCTTCATAGGCGCAGAGTTGAACACAGAGAAAGCCAGAGCCTTCCTTCCTTTGGACAGGGCAAGGACCCTGGTCTCTCTGGCCTCCTCATTCACCCTGCAGGTCTCTCAACCAGCAAGGCATTTTCTACAGCTCCTGGGGCACATGGCTGCTTCTGCAGCAGTAGTGCAGGGAGCAAGATTTCAGATGAGGGACATCCAGTTCCATTTGAGAGCCTTTTGGTCTCAAAGGAAAGACCCTCTAACCAAATTGATCCCAGTAACTCGAACCCTGATCCAGGCCCTACAGTGGTGGCAGGATCAGAGCAATCTGAGACAAGGGGTTCCTTTGTCACTCAGTCTCACTCCTTAATCCTTACTACAGATGCATCCCTCTTGGGGTGGGGAGCTCACATGGGCGACCTCACTACCCAGGGATTGTGGTCCCCTCAGGAATCTCTGCTCTACATCAATCTGTTGGAACTCAGAGCAGTTTTTCTAGCACTTCAAGTCTTTTCTAAATCTGTTCAGAACAAAGTTGTACAGGTCAGAACAGACAACACCACCACAATGTGGTACATCAACAAACAAGGGGGCACTCGGTCTACGGTCTTGTGCACCGAAGCAATGGAGTTGTGGTCTCTGGCTTATTCCCTGAACACCTCCCTTACAGCAGTTCACCTCCCAAGCAAAGACAATGTCCTGGCAGATGCTCTCAGCAGGATTTCCCAGGGCCATCACAAATGGTCACTGGACCCCCTGGTCTTGGAGGTGATATTTGCCAGATGGGACACCCCGTAGATAGATCTTTTTGCAGCCCCAGACAATCACCAACTTCCCCTTTTTTGCTGCAGGCCCCCAGTGTTGGGCTCAGTCCCTCTGGATGCCTTAGTTCTCAATTGGGAAGGGAAGTTTCTCTATGCTTTCCCCCCTTCCTCTCCTGTTCAAAGTGCTAGTCAAAATCAGATCTCAACCCTGCAAGATGATCCTGATTGCTCCAGATTGGGCCAGACAACCCTGGTATCCACTCCTACTGTCCTTAGCAGTCCATCTTCCCCTGTGTCTTCCCAGGAATCACAACCTGTTAACCTGTGCTCAGGGGAGGGTTTGGTACCTGAACCTCAAATCTCTCAATCTCAAGGCCTGGCTCTTGAAGAGTTAGAGTTTGCCGATCTACACCTCTCCCAAGGTGTAATGGATATACTGAAGGCTTCTAGGAAGCCTTCCACCAGGGCTACTTATAATTCCAAATGGAAGAGGTTTTCCATATGGTGCTCTGGGAAGCATATTTCCCAGAATCTGCTGATTTACCCACAGTCCTGGATTATATGGTCCACTTAAATACCTTGGGGCTGAGACCAGCTACCCTAAAAGTGCATCTGGCAGCTGTGTCTGCTTTTATTTCAGCAGGTAAACCCTCTTCTCTTTCAGCTCATCCTGTATTCTCCAAGTTTTTCAAGGGATTGCTTCACACCAACCCTCCATTCAGGGACCCTGCCCTGCCTGGGATCTTAATGTTTGCATTGCTCAGCTTATGCAACCCCCATTTGAGCCTTTGTCTTCAGCAGAGCTTAAGTACTTGACTTGGAAGACTGTGTTTCTGGTAGCCATCACTTCTGCCAGATGCATAAGTGAATTACAAGCTTTGTCAGTGGAGCCTGATTTTATCTCCTTTCATAGAGATAAGGTGGTCCTCAGGACTAACAGGAAGTTCTTGCCTAAGGTGGTTTCAGATTTCCACCTTAATCAATCTATATCTCTTCCAGTGTACTTCACTGACCAATTTCTCCTCTGGCGAGAGGAGGCTGCACAGCTTGGATGTGAAGAGAGCCCTTAGTTACTACATAGAGCGTACCAAGGGTCACAGGTTTGACTTCCTCCAACTGTTCCTCACTTATGGTGAGGTTGGTAAAGGGAAACCTGCCACTAAAAGATCCATTGCCAGGTGGATTGTCTCTTGTATCCAATTTTGTTATGAAAAACTGGGTAAGGTTCCTCCCTCAGGCCTGAGGGCTCACTCTACCAGAGGTACAGCTGCTTCCCTGGCTGCTGCCACGGACATCCCTATTCTAGAGATATGTCAAGCAGCTACCTGGAAAACAGTTCACACTTTTACCAAGCATTACTCCCTGGACATCCAGGCTAGGAGTGATGCTCGGTTTGCCACAGCTGAGCTTCAGAGCCTATTTCCTAAGTAGGTTCTGTCCCTCCTCCATGGAGGTACTGCTTTGTAGTCTGCATATGTCATAATATAGCAAGACTTCATGTTGTTTGAAGAAAAAATTACTCACCTTAGTAATGTTGTTTCTTCTAATGGAGTCTTGCTACATTATGACCTCCCCCCTGCCCCTCTCAGAACCTCTGTTTTTGGGATGTGGGTGGGCAGTGCAGTGTTGGCACTTAGTAGGTGCCCACCTTGTTGTTTTTCACCCCTCCTTTATTGGGGTGACTTGGTGTTGTGTTTTCATTTTTGGATCTCCTGACTTGAGTCTTTGTTTTGGGACCAAAAATGTGCTCTATATTTAGTGTACAGTTGGCTAGTGTGGGTTTACAGCTTCCACACAGGACCTCAGTGCGTTTAGCTCGTAAAGATCTGACGGTTTGAGTTTGAAGAACAACAGACAAGAGTTTCAACCGAGCTCGAGCTCAGCGTTCCATGCCTGGCATGGAAAGTTAACTCTTTCACCTCTGGGGCAGTTCGAAGGTTGGGACTCACTGCATATGTCATAATATAGCAAGACTCCATTAGAAGAAACAACATTACTAAGGTTAGTAATTTTTTCTTATGATTCTTAGTTGAGATGCCCAAAGGCATTTGATAGAGTCAGTGGGGTTTCTCTATCAGGCCCTTTTAAAATTTTATTTTCCTGATAGTTTTGTCAGGAATATCCAAGGAATGTATTGTTCACCCAGGGCCATGTTTAAGGTTAACGGTTTTGTTCACCACTTGAATTATCAAGAGGCATACGTCAGGGCTACCCATTATCCCCTATTTGTTCTGCCATTTATGCTGACCAACAGCACAGTACCTCAGACAACACGAAACTTCAGGGATTTAAAATATCGGATCAAGAACATAAAGTTACGTTCTATGTGAATGATCTTTATTATATCTAACAGAACCAGAAATATCCCTAAAACCATTGGAAGCCAGCTTAAAAGAAATAGAGATGATGACAGGATATAAGGTGAATGCGACTAAAACAGAAGTGCTCCATGTAGTAGGAGACCTCTCAGCGGACATCAGAAAACAATATAGATATAAGTGGGACAGAACATCCCTGAAATATTTAGGGATCCATATCTCAAAATAAAACATATGAGATTTATGCATTTAATTATAATGCGATGTATACACAACTAGATTTATAACTCAAAACCTGGAAACTGCTACCCATACTGCTAATCAATAGGATACAGTCAGTTCAGATGAACCTTCTCCCTCGAATATTATAACTAATGCAAATAATACCACTACCAATGACAAAGGGGGATGAAAGAAAATGGAACAGAATGATTAAAACTTACATATGGCAAGATGACAACCCCAGAATTTCAATGACCCGCCTGCAGGCCCGAAGGAAGAGCAGGAGGCTCTCCCTACCAAAACTCTCGGACTACGAACAGGCGGCCCAACTAATCATATGCTGGCTTGGTTTTACCCCAGCAGAGGCATCACTATGGATTAAAAACAGAACGAGAAATTACTCAATTCCCTTTAGACAAAACAACAATATTTCAACCAAACTCCAAAGAATAACAGACATTATACTACACCGAACATCTCCAAAATTAGCCATAATTTCTAAAACAGGCAGAGCGCAGGACGGGGCAATATGGATGGGTCTACCAGCATGGGATGACATTCATCCCAGCTAAGTTGGACTCTGCTTCTGCCAGTGGGTAGGACAGGGGCTTGAACACATCCACAACTTCAACAGCGTGCTTTTAAATCCTTTCAGTAATTGAGGGGTTCTCTCTCTCTCACAGAGGATTTTTCCGATATCTGCAACCTAGACACCATATAGAGTCTCAACTGGGCCTGAATGTCATGGACGTGGTAATATTTGACCTCCTAATACGGGTAGCAAGGAGCACTCTCCTGGCACCTAATATCCTGCCTATATAAAACCATGGTGATGAATCTATATCCCAGCTGATTAATAGTACAACAAAACTGGGAAGCTGAACTGGTCAGTGTAATCAACCCTAAAGAATGGCTGTGGATTTTGAGACAGCATAAAATAACCAGCTCATGTAATTGGCGAAATTTGGATGGAAGATAGTGTCAAGATTCTTCAGAACTCACAAATCACTGCCAAATTCTCAGTATCAAGAGACTCCTCATGTTGGAGGGGGTGTAGGGAGGAGGTAGCAACCCATACCCATATCTTTTGAGGTGCCTAGCACTGAGGGAATATTGGGCGTATAACATAATTTTAGACAGTTTTCCAGAGCTCCGGACCCTCACCTCAGAAATAGTAATACTGCTGCACTTCCCATCAAATCTTAGGCAAAAACAGACTACATATTTATTGTCAATACTATTGACAGCAGCTAAAAAGGCCATTACCGGAAAGTGGCTGAAACCAGAACTGCCCTCTCCGATTTCCTAGCAAAATACAGTTTAAGACATATATCTAATGGAGTCCATGACAGCCAAACTGCAACATTCTGAAGAAAAAAACAGGAACCATTGGATAAAATGGTTCCTTACAGTCACAAATATCGGCCAGATATTGTACCATAGAGACATGGGACATGTGGGGTGGGGGTGGGAGGTGCTCTCCTTCCCCTCTCTGGGACAGAATGGGCAGACAGTATCAGCCAATTTATACCTGGAATAAATTATAGGTTGGCTTCTTATTACTCTGCATATATTTAAGAGTTTTATGTAATAATCTGTGATGTTGTAATGTCTGTATAAAGTGCAAATGTGTCATAGGCACCCCTGTAAAAAATCTTTAATAAAGACTAAGTTAAAAAAATGGATTTTATAAATAATTCAAAACACTGTTGTACCCCCACCATGCTGGACATTTTTCATGAAGTCCAGAGTGGAAGGCCTCCTCCCCCCTCTTGGAAATACACCATCCTGACTGCAATACTCAAACCCAAAAAGACCCTCATATAGACCAATATCCATGCTAAATTATGATTATAAATTTATTCGCCATTTATACTGCCCACCACCTATTGTCCACAAATTTAACCCAGCCATATCACCAATTTGTGGGCAGTGTAATAGTGACCTGGGTTCTTACTATCACTATATTTGGGCCTGCCCAGCCCTGCAGGCCTTGTGGGAGGAAGTGGCAGGGGAAATGGAAAAATGAATTGGAAGGGTGCTGCCAGTGACCCCGCTTTTCCTCTTGTTTGGACTGGAGGACCTGGGGAGGAAGGATGGTCCACTGCCATGATGGTCCCCGAGTGCTTCTCATATCTTGGCATTGCATTCTGAACACCTGGAAGAACCAGATTCTATCCTCTCCTGCGGGAGGGGGAGGGTTAAAGGGAGAGGAATACCTGAATACTGAAAGCTTCCCTCAGGGCAACTATGATGGTTAGAGACTTCACAGCTTATGTTACCCTCAGCATGGTGGAGTGGGGAGAGTCCACTGCACCTCCCATATACATCAGACCAAAGGAATTCGACACTAGATTCCATATCTCACATGAAATGTATTAGGTATGACAGAGAATATAATTTAAATATAATTTTTAAAAGTAATGGATTGTACCCAATTATATATAGTTTGATAAATTGTTCTGTATGTGATGTATGTTGTGTTTGTCTGTATCGCTAAAATTTCAATAAAAGATGCAAAAAAAAACATTTATATGAGTATCTTGGCTCATAGATTTCAGACCCTTCTCCCCAATTAGTAGACCCAGATCAAGTAGGCTTCATCAAAGAATGCCAAGCTCAAGATGCGGTCAGGCGCATTTACTTAATAATCGACTATGCCACACAGAGAAAGATCCCTGGTCCTGCTGGGCCTATATGCAGAAAAGGCCTTCAACAGGATCTTGTGGTCTTTTCTGTGGAGACCCTATTCCACTTTGGCTTCCCAGATCAAATTATAACAACTCCAAATATCTACAATGCCCTGTAGGCCTATCTAAAAACTAGATGGGGTACTTTAGGACTACTTCACCTGAGGCTTCAGGACCCCAAGGTGTCCACTTCTCTCCCTCCTGTTAGCCCTGTACCGTGAACCCCTGGCACAAGCTACAAGGAAACACATGGAGATAGAAGGCATAAATATGGGAGGTAGAACTTATAAAATCTCTATTTGCTGATGACATTTTATTGTCAGTAACCAACCAGAGCAATCTATCCCAAAGGTCTGGGAACAAATACAGGTTACTCACCTGTAACAGGAGTTCTAGGAATGGTATATGTTGTTCATCCACACTCATTGGCAGGTATCCTTGCCGCTTTAAATCTTGCGGAAGGTCTTCAAGCTTGCTCCTCCCACCCACCGGGTAGGTATAACTCTGGCTCCAGCCCATGGCCTTCAGATCTAGCCGCTGGAAAGCTCAGGTTGTGCGTCGAGCAGAAAGTCGAGTGGAGTCGTGTGGATGAACAACATATACCATTCCTAGAACTCCTGTTACAGGTGAGTAACCTATATTCTAGAGACATGGATATATTGTTCATCACACTCATTGGCAGACTCCTAGCAGTTCTCCGGGAGGAGGGAGCCAAGCAGCACACCCAATACTTACTTGGGAAAGAGACTGGAGGACCGAGGCCCCAAAACCAGCATCCCGGCGTGACTCAAGGTCGATGTGGTAGTGGGTAATGAAGGTGTGTGCTGACTTCCAGGTAGCAGCCCTGCAGATTTCCTGGATAGGGACGTCCCTGGAAGCAGCCACTGATGCAGCAGTATGGCGGTAGAATGAGCTCTTATCCCTCTGGGAGGCTCCATGCCCGCCAACTTATAACAGAGAATCTATGCAGGAGGTTACCCACCTGCTTATCGTCCGCTTGGCTGCAGGTCTGCCAGATCCGGCTTCAGCGTGGGTGACAACAGCTGGCGAACCTCTCCCAATTTCAGCCATCGCTCCTTATAATAAGCGGCGCCTTCTAGGGTCAGAGTATGGAGCCTATATTCAACCTCGAGGTGTGATTGGGGTAGAACACGGCAGAGTCAACACCTGGTTAGGTGAAACTCGACACCACCTTCTGGAAGGAATTTCGGTGGGGCGCAGGGACAACCTTGTCCCTGTGGAAGACCAGGCAAGGAGACTCGATGGAAAGCGCCTGGAGCTCTCCCATCCTTCTGGCTGATGTGATAGCCACCAAGAAGGCGGTCTTCCACGACAGGTGAGAGAGACACACCTGTGCATAGGTTCGAATAAACTTGCCCATGAGCTTTGCCAGTACCAGCAGTAGATCCCACGGAGGTGGGGTTCCCGCACTGGAGGAAATGTGATCAAGGCCTTTGAAAAAGCGCCAGACCACCTTCTCCTCGCCACCGACTGCTTCCGGCCCGCGCCGGTAAGCAGAGATGGCTGCCAGGTGCACCCTTAGGGTCACTGACCTAAGCCTTGACTAGAAAGGGACCATAAATAGTCCAAGATGCTTGCCAAGGAACAGGAGGAAGGGTCCAAGCCCTTGCCTGACACCAAATGGAAAACCTTTTCCATTTGAAGGCATAACATTTTCTGAGTGACTCTTACGGACGCCTCAACTACATTGAGGACCTCGTCGGAAAGACCCAAGGCCTGGAACTCTAGCAGCTCAGGAACCAGGCCGTCAGGTGCAGGGATTGAAGGTCCGGATGGAACACCTTCCTGATTGACTGAGAGCAGGTCCGGGCGAGCTGGAAGCTGCCCGGAGTCCTGGAGCTGAGACTGAGGAGATCTGGGTACCAGAACTGCGCGAGGCCAGTCTGGGGCTATCAGAATCACCTGCACCTTGTCCCTCCTCGCCTTGAGAAGCACCTTGTGGATCAAGGGAAATGGGGGAAAGGCGTAAAGAGGCCCGGGGTCCATTGCCTCGAGAAGGCATCCCCCTGCAGCGAGCCCTGCTGAGGGCGGGCATGGAACAGACTCAGCCCGCGTTCTCCATGGAGGCAAACAGGTCCACCTGAGGTGTGCCCCAAAGGAGAACAGATGCTGTACTACCTCCGGCAGGAGAGACCACTCGTGGGATGCAGCCCCTATCCGGCTCAGGGCATCGGCCAGGGTGTTGGAGGCTCCTGCCGCAGTGAATGGCTAGGAGATCCGCCTCCAGGCTGCGCCACAGTGACCAAATGCGGAGAGCTTCCTTGCATAGAAGCATGGAAGCGCGTCCCTTCCTGGCGGTTTAGATAGTACATGGTGTGGTATTGTCCGTCTGGACTCGGACCACTTGACCCCGGAGGAGCGGAGCAAAGGCGGTGAGAGCTAGGCGGACCGCTCGGAGCTCCAGCAGGTTGATGTGCAGGGACTCCCGTGAGGGACCAGAGGCCATGAGCCAGTGTTCCCCCAGATGGGCACCCCAACCCATCAGAGAGGCATCGGTCATAGAGACCCGTCGGCTCGGGCGGACTAACGGGATGCCCTCCTGCAAATGATCTGGAACAGTCCACCACTGGAGAGCTGCTCCACATCCCTGTGTCACCGACACAAGCTGGTCCAAGGGATCGCAGCTGCCAGACCACTGGCTGGCCAGTCCCCACCGAAGGACGCAAGATGTTCCAGCGGGCCCAACGGACCACGCTGGTGCAGGCCGCCATGAGACCCAGGAGGCGCGGGAAGTCCCGGGCAGGCGCAATTGCCCAACCAGAAATGATCAGGCAAGGAGAAAGAACCTCGGCCCTGTCCGCCGGAGCACGCTCTGGCTCGAAGAAGTCGAGCTGCGCCCGATGAATAGAATCACCTGCTTGGCTCGAGTTCCGACTTGGCCTCGTTGATAAGAGGCCCAGTTGAGAACAGACCTGGAGGCCAGATCTCTGGACCACTCCGCCTCCTTTCCTGGAGGGAGCTGCTATCAGCCAGTCGTCCAGGTAAGGTACACCCGACCCCTCGGGCGCCACGCAGGAATGTCACCACTGCCATGCATTTGGTGAAGACCCTGGGAGCTGGAGACAAGCCGAAGGGCATGGCTTAGGAACTCGAAGAGGGATCCTTCCGCTCGGGCGAAGGAATCTCTGGTGAGGCGGTACGGATGGGACGTGGCAAGGCGTCCTGCAAGTCCAGGAAGCAGAACCACCGCGCCCGCGTTCAAGGATGGTGATTATCTGAGCCAGAGTGACCATCCTGAAGGTTGAGACCACTGTATTCATCCATCTTTTTCATATAGTTTTCTGTTTGCTCCCAAACAGAGAATTTACTACAGGAAAATCCATAGCCTTTGACTGGGTATCTTGGGACAGATTAGTGCATCTGAGCCATGCCAACCTACGGAAAGCTACAGAAGTGGCCATGACCCTAGAGGAAACATCATTAACATCAACAGCAGTATGAAATTGAACTTTAGAGGCTTCAATGCCATCAGCAGCCACCTGTTCCAACTCACTAGCCAGCTGGCCATGGGCCTGCTTGGCTAACTGCAATACTGTGTCCCACCTAGATTTCTGATATCTAGCCACATAAGCCATATAATTTGCCTG
The DNA here is from genome assembly GCA_016271365.2 of Neoceratodus forsteri. NCBI lineage: Eukaryota > Metazoa > Chordata > Ceratodontiformes > Ceratodontidae > Neoceratodus > Neoceratodus forsteri. The sequence goes on from CM028129.1 coordinate 316,745,259, forward strand.
CCTGAGTCCCAAAGAAGCTGCCATATACTGTTTCTTCGCCATGGCATCAATCTTCCTGGAATCCTTATCAGGAGGATGTGAGGCCAGAGGAATATTAGCCTTGTCACAGGCTGCAGCTTGTACCACACCTACATGACTACACTGTTCAGTAAGGAAGTCTGTATCCGAGCCTGACAAAGTATACCTTCTGTCCATTTTTTTATCTACAGGAGGGACAGAATGAGGATTTTTTAAAATCTTTGTTGTTTGCTTCCTAAATGACTTATGCAAAGGAATAGACAACCTCCTAGACTCTGGAATATCCATCATTTCCACATAATCAGGCTCCTCTTGCTCATCCACAGCCTCCTCTAAAGGAAGCTGGAGGGTTTCTGCAACCTTTTGTAAAAATAAAGAAAGAAGGGGACTCAGACAGAATAGGAGGAGATTCTAAAGGTCTGTCTGGAGAAATGTCCGGTTCAATGGGCACGCCCAGACCCCCAGCCACACATATATTGATCAAATTCTCCTCCCTCCCTGTGGTTCATAAAAATCCTCAACTTAAAAATCCTGAACCACTGGGACTGAACGAACCAACCTTTTACCAACTGTTGGTGGTTCTACAGATCCCTGAGACAGTGACTGGACAATCTGAATGGCTTTAGCTATCTCTGCAGCAGTTGGAGACACAATTTTGGACCCCAAACCTACTAGTTCCTTGTCTTTTTACTCGGACTGGTTCCTCTGAACCAGCCTTCCTTTGCCCGAGGAAGTCTCGCCCTGGTCAGAGGGCACTCCCTCTGGTCCAGTGGGTACTGGACCGGGCTGGCCATCCGGGTCAGCGGACTTTTTGGCCTCTCGTTCCCTGAGCCGGCCCAATCTCTTTTCCAGGGTGGCTGCAGGGAAATTTTTACACACCTGGCAGTCTGACAGGAGGTGGTCAGCCCCCAGACAATAAACACAAGTGGTGTGTGGGTCAGCCTTGGCAAAGGCCTCCCCACAGACATCACAGTGTTGAAACCCAGTGGGCCGGTTTTTCTTTGGGTTTCTCAGACATAATGCCAGCCTAACCAAAACTTGCCCTTTTGATGGCAGTATGAGCAAAGACACCCATATCGGTTCTAACACGTGTCACGGGTATTGAAAAAACGTTATAATTCTGTTTTTTAGAACCGATAAGAACCGGAACCGCACTCTAAAACCCACTGTACACTTTTAAAATGTAGAAATAACAAAGCGATCGGTTCAAAACCGAACCGATAATTAATTTTCCACACAGACTTAAAATTTAGTACTTACGGTTACCAGATAGAGCTTTAAAACCGAAATGCGGTAAAAATAATGACTTTTGCGGTTCAAATGAACGGAAAAATACTCGCTTGAACCGAGAATGAACAGAGCTGAAGGAGCTGATCTCCGGAGCGACTGTTCAGTGAAGCGGAGTAAAGAATCTGACAGTTTCATTTGAAACTGCCAGATAGAGCTTTGGGCACAGCGCCCTCGCGCTGTAGAACTCCAGATCCTCTGGAGTTAACTCCTTCCTCTCCGGGGCAGTTCAGCTGCAGTGGCTGACTGCTAATGTTATAATATAGCAAGACTTCATGGTGTTTGAATGAAGTAGTACCCTCTTCCTATCTGTGCTGGAGCCACGGGCTCTATGGCTGACTTTTGCAAAAGAGCCTGGATCTCGTCCCCTATCAGAGACTGGTGCCTTGGAGGATAATGAGAGAGCGCTGGGGGGTTGTCCAGAGGCCTGTCTAGGAACTCTATGGTGTAACCTCTTGATATTAACTGAAGGACCCAAGAGTCCATGGTTATGCCCTGCGACCCTGGAAGGTGGAGGGCAAATCTCCCCCCCCCACTGGTTCCTCTAGAAGATCTGATGGAGGCAGGGGTGTCCCCCATGAGTCAGGAGGCTGAGGGAAGGGAACCAGCAGCCCCTCTAGGGGATTTCTGGGACTTGGCAGTGGGTGTAGGGGTTCCTGATGCTGGATACCAGCATTTGGCCCTACGGGGTCAATACAGTGCACCCAGAAGGGTGCATGGACAACAGTGCATGTACCACAGTGCAGATCCAAAACAGTACATGGCACAGCACAGTGCATACCAGAACAGTGCAGAGGCGGAGCACATCATTGCACATGGCAGTGGTACAGTGCAATCCCACAACGTGCGCGCCAGACACACTGCATGCCACAACAGCGCATGGCTTCACCGCGCAGGAGGAAGGCATGCACGACAACACAGCACATGGCACCATGGAGCGGGAAAGACAGGGAGTTCTACCCTGTCAACAGAACACCCCAGCTCCTGTGTCTTCTTTCCAGGGGGTTCCCATGCATGCACGCCCACACAAGCCACGAGAGTCGGGAACCCAGCCGAGCAGCACCCCATAGCACAGCAGGTGTGGCATGCTGAAGAGCCATGAGGAGAACCAGCGCCGAAGTTCAAATCTGACAGCCACCATCCGCCACAAACAGCACCATTCGCGCCACCCAGCAGTTGCTCGCCACACCACAACACAACCAACCACCATCATTCAAGGGAGCCAGAGGACATGGACCTTGTCATACAATGGAGGACCAGCCAGCACATTCCCGATGCTATTCGCTGAACCCTGGGGCAATGAAGTAAGTGCAAAATATGCTATGACTTCAGTGACGATAACAGCAGGTGAAGTCTGCAGACAAATGTCCTGTCATCATACAAATGTTCTAAGTTATAAAGAATGAGCCACAAATACAGAAACATTATTAACCATACGGTAAATTAGATTAAATGAATATATTGTAAAACTTGTCTAGTATACAGAACAATTAGTTGAGTGTTACAGTACATTTCCTTTTCAATAACATTTACTTCAAAAGCAGTAGAATGTATGTGCCACTTTACTTGTAGCCAGAATGGTATGGGACAGCCAGGGGATGCAGGTGAATGGCGGGGCGATACAGAGACAGACACAGGAGGGCCAGGAAACCCAGTGGATGGGACGGGCACACAGTAGACTGTCCGGGGCAGACCTGTAGGACTCGACACCAGCACAGCACAGGCACCGGATGGACAAGAAGGGCACAATGTTGCGAGTCCAACAGCAAATGCCTCAATGGAAGTCCCATCACACAGACCAGCGATGCCGACAGGAGCGGAACCGGGGTCACACAGGCATGCAGTACTGTTTGTTGGCAGATACCTCGTGCCTGAGCATTGGCATGTGCACACAGCCTGTCAGTGGCAGGGACACCCACAAGGAACATGACAGAGGCTATCCAGTATCCAAGTCGGCCACAAATAAGGGAAGGTTTACATGTTGCCTGATGTCATTGACAAAGGTCCAGCCATACAAGATACAGATATCAGGCATGTCACTGCACAGGAATGTCTAGTACAAACTATTTGTAGTGGTAGTACTGCATATGGTGCTGAGATGCCTGGTTTGTTGCTGTCATACCTGTACTCACTGGCTATGTGAGTGCTGGCTGTGCCATGCTTTGTAGTGCTGCACCTGCACAGGCTGGAAGGCCAGTAGCATGCATGCTGTGCTCCACGAGTGCCCCAGGGCTGGGATGGGGGGGGTGTGCCTGTGCAGTCCCCAAGTACCCTGTGACATGCCCCATGCACACTCACTGACGTGCACCTGCTCCCTGTTGTGGACCAACGCCCTGTCCCAGTGTCTCTGTGCACACCACCAGGGTCAACAGGCAACAGGTGCTGCAGGGTGTGAGTGCACAGGTGGGACCAATCACCCACACTGCGGATCCATAAATGGAGCACACTGCGTTGCGGGTACTCATTCTGTGGTGGCTGTCCATGCACAGGGATGCCTCTGGTGTACATCCGCAGCCAGAGAGCCCCTACTGCACCACGTGGGATATTTGTACTGTCAGGAATGCGTGCACCTTAAGCGGATATACTGGAAGTGTATCAAGTAGGAGAAGGCGAAGTGTCCTGCGCGTGTGCATATGCGGTCCGAGGAGGTGGTGAACTGCACAGGTGGGCACAACCATGTCCCAGACGCCATGGACATCGCAGCCTGGGAGGTCTTGGCATCGGCGAAAGACCATGCCCGATGCACCAATGAACCCTGCAGTGCACTGGTGGCAGGATGCACATCGGTTGTGCCCACACCCGTCACGGGGAGACTGCCTGCATTGCCACTCATCAAATGGACCTGTGCCAGGGCCAGGACTACAGCGCACAGGTCACCATCACAACCATCAAGCCTGCAGCAGCTTGTGATACTCCCAGAGTACACTTCAACTGAGACAGGTGTCCCCTTTCTCCTGCATGACAGTGGCCTGGGGGACAACAGGCTGTTGGTCTTTGCTACATGGTCCATGCTGGCACACTTGCAGGGGTGTGCCACTATACTTGCGGATGGAACATTCAGTGTCACCCTGCCGCTGTTCCAGCAGGTGTATACAATCCATGGCCAGCTAGAGGGTGCTACATTCCCAGCCGTCTATCTGCTTATGAGTTCCAGAACCACCGCTGCATACACAGCTGCGTTCCAGCAGGTGAGATCTCTTTGCCCTGACCTCACATCTATGATTGTCCTCATAGACTTTGAACTTGCGGCCATGCGGGTCTTTTCCAGCATATTTCCTGGCAGTCACCAGCAGGGCTGCTTCTTCCATCTGACAGGCTGTGTGGCACCATTGGCAACAGATTGATGGTTTTGTGGCCCGCTACACAGAGGACCCTGAGTTTGCCTATAATGCCCGTATGGTAGTGGCACTTGCCTTCATGCCACCTGCCGATGTCGTCGATGTCTGCACCGCACTGTGGGAGATGGAGTACATGAAGGCCAATGGTGACCCGTTATTCCAGCTGATAAGACTACTTCGAGGACACGTGGGTGGGTGGGTAGGCCTGTGGGCCACTCCACATGGCACAGGCCTCTGTATGACATTGCTATGTGGAATGTCTATAATGCCACATGAGATGGTACACCCCGAACCACTAATGCCGTGGAGGCCTGGCCCAGAGGTTTTGCCACATGCCTGGGGGCATGTCATCCAAATCTGTGACGGTTCCTATGGGTGCTGGGGGCCAAGGAGCAGCTGACCACTGTGAAGTGGTCCCAGCTGTCCACTGGGAACACCATGCCCACTGCTAAGAGGTGCTATAAGGATGCTGAGAGGAGGATTGCTGCCATTGTTGGGACCTACAGGCAGCGGTCCACTGTGGAATACCTCCATGGCATAGCATTTGACCTGTCCCTCCAGGTGTAACATGACTGTGTTGCTGGGTTCTGTGGGGGTTTTGGGGGTTGATTATTTTCACTTTCACTGTTGCACTGTGCGGTTTGCCTTACGTACACAAGTAAACATTATTTGCACACATATCTGTTGTCCTGCCTCCTGCTTCCTGCCCACATCATGTGGGCCTGCTTGCACCATTTCCCTGTGCAGCCATCTGTCTGTTAGCTGTTTTTATGCACTGTTCTGCCTTTAACTGTTTTGCATATGACATTATGACCCGATGCCGCATTTGGCAGGGCTTCTTTGATCAGACATCTCTGTTGCCGACAAAAGGCTGTTTGACATTGTAACCCTTCAGTACATGAAGTGGGCGTCGCCAATGGATTTACCATGGTCCTGCAATTCAGGGATAATATCCTTGACGTCACCTCCGAATAACATGGATCCCCTGAAAGAGGCATCCAAGATGAAGGTCTGAACGTCTTGTGCCAGGCCAGCAATCCTGAGCTACGAATGTCGCCTAATGCAGAGAGCAGTGGCTGTGGTGCGAGCAACTGATTCTCCTGTATCATAAGTGGCCCGGAGGGCATGATGACAGGAGATTTTAGCCATTCTCACTGTCTTGGCAATCTCGGCCTTAAGCTCCTGGTCCTGGATAGCTTCCAGCTTGGACCAGAGTGAGGTCAGGGAAGATTTCAGTTAGGAAACCACATGAGCCACATAATTAAGAGACCTGAGGGTGCAAGTGGAGGAGGAATGGATCTTGCAACAAAATTGTCCAGTTGCTTAGACTCCTTATTAGGAGGAGACATGCTCAAATGTTTGGGTTTAGAGGACTGGCTGTGGGTGTGACACTTGGACAGCTGGTTCTGATTAATCTATGCTTTTGTAATATAAAATCTGTTACTGAGTGTCTCTCATGAAACATGCTGTTTCAGCTAAAGGTAAAGCCAGGCGATAATTACAGGCTAGAAGAGAATTAAAGTAAGGATCTCCCATTTATCTAGCTTAATTGTAGCTGCCAGCTGCTAGGCTGGAAAATCATAACTTTATGATGTTTAGGAAAAGAATACAGGTTATGTCACTGTGGTGCGAAGTCATAAAGGTCCTTTGATGTCCTTGAGAGGATGCTGCTCATGGATGAAAGAAAGGACTTGGAAAATTACAGACCTAATTGGGAAGTCATATAGGAAACAAGTTTTTCTGCTGATGTCACCTATTAATTTACCTCCTGACACAAGACATCCTGATTGTATAATTTTTAATAAACAGGAGGAGCTGGGTGACATCATGGAGAAGCAGAGTCAAGACAGTGTGTTAATTATGCTGTAACAGACCTTTACAGACACATATTTGGACTCTGAAAAAGAAACATCTACAGCACTATAAGAAGATAAGAATACATTAGGTAGAATAACTCTGAGCAGAGCAGGAGAGCGGCTAGCAAGTCAAACAGGATGTTGGGATGCATCGTAAGGGGGATCACCTCTAGGAGCAAGGAAGTGATTCTGCCGCTGTACAATGGACTGGGTAGACCACACCTTGAGTACTGTGTACAGTACTGGAGACCACACTTGAAGAGGGACATACAGCTCCTGGAGAGGGTACAGAGGAGGGCAACTAAGATGATACAAGGGCTAGGGGATTTGACGTATGAGGACAGACTTGAGGAGCTCTGCCTGTTTTCATTGGAGGAGAGGAGAGACAAGGGGGACATGATTGAGGTCTTCAAGTACCTCAATGGAATAAATAGGGTAAACATGGAGGGGATCTTTAGACTAAAGCAGGGAGGTATCACCAGAGGGCATGGTTTGAACTTGGAAGGTGGAAGGGTGAGGGGGGAAAAGAGGAGGAGGTTTTTCACTGAGAGGGTGGTGGACCCTTGGAATGCACTGCCTGGCGAGCTGGTTCAGAGAACTACAGTGGAGGGCTTCAAGAGAGGGTGGGACAGACACAGAAAGTGGATGTATCAGATGATGGCCTGTCCCAGGGGGGTGGGGATGGATGATAGGGGTTTCTGGAACACAAGGGAGGGGAGGGCCTCGGCACCCAAATAGGGATCTGAGGTTCGAGCAAACTCGATAGACCGTAAGGCCTAATCTGCTGGCAAATAGTATGTTAATTTGTAGACAGGTCTAAGTGTATTATTGGTAGGAATTTGCACTTTTTAAACCTTATTGTTTTAAAAGATTATATATTTTGCGATATATGGTTCTGTTTTACATTTTTATCTATTTTAAGTAAACCATTATTTTTAGAGACTACTTGGTGTGCCTTTGAAATTCTTTTCTTTGACAAGTGACACATATATGGTTAAAGCTGACCCTCTACAAAGCTTACTGGTTTTACCAAACTGTGAAAGGTAAGAGTTTATTCTGAGGTCTTTCATAGAGTTTTAAGGGTTCAATTTTGTACACCTGGTTAGGTGCCCATGGCCGAAAGATATCTGGTCCCCTGAAGAGCAGAATTATCTGAGCCTGTACATTGGGTACGATAGCAAGAGGTTCACAGTTTGAATCCCTCCAGAACTTGAGAGCAAAGTTTGATTCAAACCCACAAAACAGACAGGAGGGTTACCCTGTTCTGTTAACTGTTCACAGTGCTACGCTCGGAGGTTGGCACTGTGGGAGCAGAGGGCCTGACCTGCTAAGTGGGGTTGTGACAGTGGGCAGCTGTGATAACAACTGAGTCTGCATTAGGATGGCCAGTAAGGTGTGTGGCCCCATCTGGGGGGTGGTACACCCTAGTCTGCCTTTTTTCAAACAGCTGGAATGGAGGAAGGCTGTTGCCAGCTAATGGACGTCAGGTTTTCATTGGGGCCAGTCCAAGGCAGTATTGGCATAAGAGCTATTTCAGTCATATCTAGATGCTCCACAGGCCTTTTCTGCTTTGGATCCTGTTCCTGGATAGCCCAGCCACAGGCATTTGTATAGTTATGAGGAGTTCTGCAAAGGAAGAGTCCTCCGGAGGGACTCGGGACTCCTCAGACTGAGGCTCTATAGGTGCATGCGTACCAGAGCTGGAGGATGAATTAGAGTCAGAGTCCAAAGAGTGCCTGTTGGGGGTCTGAACCCTTTTAGAGAGTGTCCTGGTTTTACCCCTGACCTGATGTCTAGAGGAGCCTTCTCCAGAAAGGTAGGAATTCACAGGAGAGGCTGATCTAGGGGCCGGAAAGGAGGCGGAAGTAAGGCTGCCACTGGTTTCCAACGGTCAAGCTCTGAGGCTAGTTCAGTCCTGGCCTCCTGAATCAGAGTCTGAAACATTGCCTGGATATCAGCCTGAGGCTGCTGTGGAGGCAGAGGCAGAGGCTGAGGCTGAGGCTAAGGAGGAGGAGGTGGTGAAGGAGGAAGTTGGTATAATGGACAGCCTGGTGTCTGATATTGAGGGTATCCATGAGCCTGACAGCAGTAGGGAAAGCCAGAAGGAGCATACACTAGATTAGGCACAACCAGACATCTGGTGCCCCGGTACATAATGGGGTTGATTGACCAGGCGTTGGATAACCTAGCGAAGGTTACACTGGGTATTGTGGGGGCGGACAGCCTGGAACATGGCCCATAAGTCTAGCCAGAGGCAGAGTTGAAGGCCCGGCAGGAGATCCAGAAGGACAAGACATTGGCCCCATGGGGACATTCGAAGGGGCTGGGACTGGATCAGGCACAGGAATTTCCAGTACCGGAAGATTCGACACCTGAAGTCCTGATGGAAGGTCGTCCAGTGTTTGAGGAATGTCCAGAGTGCCAGACATACCCTGACCTGGCGAAGGTCACCTGGCGATGGGTCACTTGCATCTGGGTGCGAGTAGAACCCGATGGAAGATCGCCACTGTCTGAGGCCGGTCAAGATAGCAGAACCTGGTTGTCCAAGGGGCCTGGGTTGAGGACATCCCAATGGAAAGTCCACAGAGGGATTAACAATAGGTCCAGTGGGTGAACCAGGAAAAGACTGACCCGACAGGGAGAGACCTCCAGATTAGTGCCCACCTCCGGTTCTTGATCTTCAGACAAGCCTGGAGGTCTGGTGGGTCAGTGGGAGTGAAAACGCTCTAAAGACTGTTGCATGTCCGGCTGCTGGCTCAACGTGATGTTGGGGGTATCCTTCTTCTTTTTTTCAAACTTTTTTTACTCGCCTCTCTCCTTCATGGGCTCACGGTGCTGCGACTCTCCCGTCAGCCTGAAATATCGGCAGCCTGTCTCCGTTGGGGGGACCACCTGCCAGACTGGCCAGCCTGACCCCTGTATCTGAGTCCCCTGGGGAGGGACTGCTGTGCTCCTCTGGTGCTCCATCTATAGTGCTGAAGACTGCCATGTCTAGGAAAGGTCCGGATCATGCATCCTGATACCAGAGAGTGACGTGGGGTCATGACCTCTGGCCTCGCCTTTGCCTAACAATGGTGAGAGTTTTTTTTCCTTGAACTGTTCCCAGTGGTGTGGACATGCAATGATATCTGGCGCAGCGCAGACACGCTCCTGCGCCTGCCTGCTGGACATCTGCCACTACCACAATACCCAATCCTGCATGCACTGTTTGGCCAAGCCCCTGACTACTAGGGGTCGCCAAAGCCGCTCAGTGCGAGCACACCCTCCCTGGGAAAGGAGAGCTGCCAGACGGCCGCTCAATCCAGTTCCATGCCCTCCCCCACTGCCGGAGCTCATTCCCGAACCTGGGTCACCAGTGTGGCGTGAGGTGTGGCGTCCAGCACCTCAACCCTCAGTGCCACCAGGCCAACCTCACATCAGGGGTATCCTGCAACCCTGATAGGAGAGCCTCAGCTGTGCAGTCCCCAGAAGAACCGGGAGCGACTTATCAGCCACGTGTCGTGAAGGCCAGAAGAGCCAACATCCAACTTATCAGTCTGGGCCATGCAAACAGCAGTGGAGCTTGGGTCCAGCTTAACGGCTGTGACGTGTGCTCCTTGGGTGGGGCGGGGAGGTGAGCTTGGTGACCTGGCTGCTGACGATAGACCCTGAAGAAGAAGGAGCACAATAGGGTTCCGTCTGCCCAAGAAGAGCCCTGACTGCACCGTGAGGAAGGCAGGGAGGCTGTGGTCTGATCCACTGGAGCAGTAGGCGACCGCCGTAGGGATACTTACTGAAGTGAAGCCCCTCCGGTGTCAGTGGTGCACAATGGTCACCGCCAAGTGGATGGAAACCTGTCCGGTCCCGCTGCCTTTCCTTGTCCTTTTTCTTCTTTTGGGTTCTGGCATTGGAGAAGGAGATTTTCCCACAGATTCTGCAACCTTTTCCATCAAAGCCAGGTACTTCTCCACCAAGTGAGCTTCAAGCTTTTCTGGTGCCTAATCCATGAGGCCTGGTTAAAGGACTGACAGGGTGCACAGTCCTTGACCCAGTGTTTGGGGCCCAGGCAGATTACGAGTGGGAATGCTCATCCGCATGCAGGATCTGGGTTCCGCAGGACTTGCACTCCTTTTCGACGCATCACCCAACTCTTTATGTTCCTGAATTGTTTCGCCAACTATATCCCATGGTGTAAATTTATCAATGTTATTTATTTACTCCTCTTTCTTCTATATATTCCTAAAGATCTCTGTATTAGACCCAGTTATGTTAGACCTGTTCATACTGTATTTTACTATGTAATTGCTTGACCTGGTGTTCTGTTCTCTTATACTTAACTGGACATTCGTGTAAACGGGCATTTTTGCTCACATACCTTTCAGCATAAAATAAAGACTGACTGATTAAAAACTGGACTGACGGATATGAACCACAGCAGTTCTGTAAAAATCCAAACTGGCGATACTGGGTGCCACTTGCACAAATACTGCTGGTCCAGTCACTCTGGCTGCACTGTTCAGTCCAACTTTTATGTATCTGGTCTACTCCTGGAAGTCTGTTTTTCTTTTTTTAATACTTTCTTTTTATTCAGAGAGAAAGAAAAAATACACACCAATGATCACATCATATAATTTCTTCTCGAGACAATTTACCCTAATATCATTCTTTTATTTATTTATTTATTTAAAAGTTTTACTAGGAAAGACATACTGACGCAGACTACAGCTCGATTCCAGATCGTCCTGGGGTAGAGGAAAGGGATAGTACATACAAGTAAACATACAGAAATTATAGAACAGCAAAAATTTACATAGGTTACATACAATATGTACAAGGTTGTATAATTTCAGTGAAAAATAATCTCGAAATAGTATGTACAGGATGCAAGAAACAGAGAGTGAACAGCGTAATAGTAGGCAGAATATGTAGAGAAGGTAGTGGCAATTAAAATTTGATAGTTAAGCATTTGAGTGGACAACACAGATCGCATTGGGTGGTTGGCCATTACATTGTGCTACACTAGTTAAGTCATGGCCCATACTGGTGCGTCAAGTTGACATGAGCAGCTTATGGGGACTTGCCCTTTTAGAAGGGAGATTTGTTGCCAAGGGAAGGGGGAGAGCCGGATGTCAGCCAGCAGAGAGTTCCATAGTTTTGGCAGACGGACTCTAAAAGCAGACTGTCCAGCAGAGGAAGTCATGTGTGGGATTTGTAATAGACGGGAGTCATAATTTCTGAGTGAGTATGCTAATGGTTTTTGGGCTGTTAGGGTAGAGGCTAGGTAGGAGGGCAGTAACTGGGTCCAGAATTTGGCTGTGAGTCTGTTGCAGTGGTATAGGCGCCTATTGACGAGGGAGGGTAGGTTAAGTTGACTGTAGAGGTTGCAGTGGTGAGTGGAGGGAGGACAATCCAGTGCAAAGCGGCAGAAGGAGTTAAAAAGAGAATCCAGTCTAGCCAGGGTGGATTTAGGGGCAGAACTATAAACTACATCCCCGCAGTCAAAATTAGGGAGGATCATTTTCTGTATGATCTCTTTGCAGGCAGGCAGAGGGATGCAGCTGTGGTTCCCGTACAGTGCCCCCAGCCTAGGGTGTAGTTTTTTGTGGGTTGCTTCGATGTGCGTGGAAAAGTCTAGGTGTTGGTCCAGCCAGACCCCTAGGTATCTGAAAGAGGTGCAGACTTCTAGAGGGGTCCCATCAAGTGTTTTGAGAATGGGGAAAGCGGGGAGGCGGGAGAGTCTTTGTCTTGTACCAAAGTCACGGAGATCATTTTTTGGCATTTAGAATAAGTTGATTTCTCTGAAACCAGTGCTGGACTTCTGTGAAATCTTGCTGGATCTTGGATGCAACTTCCAGCGGGAAGTGACCTGGGCGTACAAGACTGTATCGTCTCACGTACATGTGAGCAAGTCAGCATGCAGGCAGATCGAAGGAAGGTCGATTGAGAAAAATGGAGAATAGATAGGGCCTGAGGACAGAGCCTTGGAGGACACCAATGGAGACAGGGAGGAGTTTGAGGCACCAATCTTTACCGATTGGGACCTGCCACCCAGGCAGAGTTGAACCAGTGTAGCCGCACTGGAGAGGCCTGCTTAGAGAGTTTTGACAGAAGGAGGGTATGTGAGACTGTGTTAAACGCCTTGCTAGGTCGATGAAAATGGCAGATGTGATACGGCTATTATCCATGCCTGTGAGAAAGGAATCTGTGAGTCTGAGGAGGGTGTGACAGTGGAGTGGGATTTTCTAAAACCAGACTGGTAAGGGGTGAAGAGGAGGAGTCAAGGAAGGTGGTGAGCTGCAGAGGACGAGATGTTCCTGGATTTTGGCTAGGGTGGGTAGTAGGAGATTGGGTGGAAGTTACTGGGGAGGATGGGTCACCACTTTTCAGGAGGGGATGACTGTGGCATGCTTCCATTTTGAAGGTAGAGAGGCAGAGGTGAAAGAGAGGTTGAAAGAGACGCTAGAGGCATGACAATTGCAGGTGCAGAAAGGTAGAGCATTTTGGCGTCCATGCCTGTGGTGAATCTACCTTTGGAGGATTAGAGGCGAGCAGGGCTTTGAGTACTCTGGTGGGGTAACCAGAGTGAAGGAGAAAGCGGGTGAGGGGTCAGCATGGGTGAGGGATGAGGATGTCGCATTTTTGTGGCAGGTGGGGGCTGGAGTAGTGAGGGTAGTGAGGGGACTCGCTGCTAGTAAACACTGAGTTGAAAGCTGGGGCAACTGCTAGTGGTTCAGTTATGATAGAGCCTCCCACATCTAGGGCAGGAGTGGGTGGCTGGGCGGGAGGGGAGAAAAGTGATTTTTATAGACCTCCAGAACTTGGCTGGATGGTTGAAATTCTTTGGGAGGGATGATGTGAAGTAGTGAGCTTCAGCCTGGTGGATAAGCCTGGTGCAGGCATTTCTAAATGTTCAGTAGTATAGGTGATCCACGTGCCTCCCCGATGTCTTATAGGCTTTCTACGCCTGATCTCTGACACGGAGGTGCTCCACAAGGTCAGCAGTGATCCACGGCAGATGAGCTCCCCTTACTCTAACCTTTCTGGGTGGGGCATAGTAATCCCAAACAGCAGAAATTTTGACTTAAAAGAAGTCAAAGGCGTGATCCATGGAAGGGCCCAAGTATGCAGGACCAATCCGAGTTTGCTAAGTCTTGTAGGAGACCATCGAGGTTAAGGAATTTATAAGATCTAATGAGAGTTTTCGGAGGGAGCGACTTAGCTTTGAATACTTTACGTATTACATATATCATATGGTGATCACTCAGAGAGTCCTGAAGGAGGCCTGAGGTTATAATCCTGTGTGGGTGAGAAGTGAGGGCCAAGTTGAGCAGGGAGTGGTTTTGCATTTTGTGGTTTAGCCACATTGGTTCGGTGATGAGTTGAGTCAGATTTAAGCTAGCTACACAGTTTCAGAGTTTGGTGCTAGCGCTAGTGAGCCAGTTTAAGTTGAAATCACCTAGGATGTGGAGCTCCCCACCCGAGATGATGGTTTTTAGGATGTCTAGATGAGCTGCTATGGAAGTTAAAAGGGAGTCAGGGGAACAATAGGTCCCTGCTATAATGATAGGGATGGAGTGGGGTAGGGAGATTTTTATTAGTGAGGAGTCGATGTTGTCAGGGAAGGCAGGTAGCGAGACAGGTGAGAATTGTACCTGGGAAGACACATAAATGGCTGTACCACCACCTCTCTTTGTGCCAGGGCGGTCCTGAGAGGTGATGGAGTATCCAGGAAGAGCCACTTCAACATCCGGGTTGTGTGGTTTCAGCCAGGTCTCGGTGATAATTAGGACGTCAAGGCATAGTGTTCGTACTAGGGTTTGTAGTAGGGGCATTTTTTGTAGGAGGCTGCGTATGTTTAGGTGGGCTATTTTTAGGCCTCTGGGTAGTTGGCCAGTGGGGGGGGTAGGCAAGCACTGGTGGCAGGTCCGGGATTTAGCTCAATGTCCCCAGCGAGTAGGAGTACTAAAGTTAGTACCAGTTTTAGGTGTGGTAGTATTTTTATTGGTTTGCGGCAGGGTAAGGGAGACTGGGGAGGCTGTGTGAAAAAGCCTGATGTGCGTAGTTTCAATATGGCCAGCCCAGTGTGGAAAGATAGGGGATGGATGGATGGGCCAGGAATCCAGGAACTTTGTGTCCCCAAGGAGGATTGGCCATTTGTGGTGGTGGAGCTGTGACTAGGGTGGCAGTGGAATGGGGAGAGGTTTGGGGGCCAGTAGTGGATTAGGGTGGAGCGTGGGTGGTAGGGATACAAATGTTGCAAGGAGTGCTATCTAGCATTGTTTTAAGGCTATGTGTGGCATAGCGTTCCAAGAAGGATTTAATGCAGCAAGAACAAAGGGAATTGCGGTAGCGCCACTATTGGTGAGCTCTGATAATCTGCAGATGGAAAAGTAGGCTGATTGGTTAAAATCAGTCACCTGATGAGTACTATATAATTGAGTGCTAACCAAGGGTGGTGCTGGGGGTGGCTGGCAGCTGCGCAAAAGCGTCAAAAGCAGCACTCGACACTGAAGCAGAGCAGCGTGGTCACTTTCCGAGATTGTAGTACCTGGGCACAGTTTGAATGTGAATCCTCGGGGGATGGCAGCTCTATGCACCCTTGCGACCACCAAATGACGCTACCTCCGTGGGGGCTCCTGAGAAAAAAACAAAGACACAGGTATTTATAGGGAGAAAACATGGAGGTTTGGGGGGGCTGGGATTACAGGCAAGTCGGGTAACGTGCTACACAGTTCGTGATAGGCTTTTAATTTTTTTTTGTTTCTGTACTCTGCCTCGTGGAAGATTAGTAGTGTTTTAGTAATTGCAGGCTCGGTGAGGAGTGCACACGCAATCCTTGAAGCAGCCTTTTAAATGGGAGACTATTAACGAGTCCCCTGCTACTTAGCCACAGCACTTGTGTTCGGTTAAGAAAAAGCAAATTTAAGTGGCACAGTTAACACTCGACTCTACAAGCAGCGCTCTGGTAGCTTGATTTAGTCATATGCAGGGAGCCCTGCTACTTAGCCACAGCACTTGTGTTTCAGTTAAGAAAAAGCAAAATTATGTGGCACAGTGAGCACTCGACTCTACAAGCAGCGCTCTGGTAGCTTGAGTTAGTCGTGTACAGGGAGTTAGCAGGTAAACTATCCAGGGCTTAAATTAGTGCAGGAACCAAACAAATGACTAGGGGATGTTTCCAATAGAAAAACAGAGGGAGCCTTAATTAAATTGGTGCAGCCAAGGAGACATTTGCAATAGAAAAAATGGAGGAAACCTTAAAATTAAAAATGGTGCTGCCAGGGCAGAAAGTATGGAGCAAGGGAAGCAGGTCAGGGTCTCGGGGAACATTTAAAAATGAGAGACTGGCGCCAAAATGGTAGCTTAGGCAGTAATTAAGAAGTCAGAAGCTCGGGACACTATTAAACTGTATACTTGTCAGGGCTTCATTCAACTTCTTAGGTGCAGAAATACTAACAGTGATGCATTTCAAGTGATATACGTAAGGTCCCATAATTACAAAGTTTCTTACTGCTTCAATCAGGATGACATTTTAAAGTACAGGAACGACAATAATCCAGTAAGATAATGACACACTAGCAGCTAGAAGGGCTAAATAGTTCACAAATATGCCGCTCTAAACTCTTAAGGTAATGACACAGTAGCAGCTGGAAAGGCACAATATTACACAAATATGCCCCATTAGACTCTTAAGGTATCGACACAGAAGCAGTTGGAAGGCTCAAAAGTACAGAAAATATTCCCACAAAAACTATCAGCATTCGATGTGGGGACACAAAGTCTCTTAAAGCAACACCGACATAGAAAGCAAAGCAGCGTGGTCACTTTCCGAGATTGCAGTACCTGGGCACGGTTTGAATGTGAATCCTCGAGGGAGGGCAGCTCCATGCACCCACGCAACCACCAAGATGCTACCTCCGTAGGGGCTCCTGGGCATGGTTTGAATGAGAATCCTCAGGGAGGGCAGCTCCATGCCCTCGCGACCACCAAAGCGCTACCTTATAGCAGCCCCAAGCATTAATCCATCCCATTTCAGAAAAAGAAAACTAAAAAAAAAATTACTCACCTTAGTAATGTTGTTTCTTCTAATGGAGTCTTGCTATATTATGACAAGTGCAGTTTGTCCCACCACTAGAACTGCTCCGGAGGTGAAAGAGTTAACTTCCATGCAGAGCATGGAGCTTAAGCTTGACTGGTTAAAAGCTCTGTTGAGGGTGGTTTCAAACCCGAAACCGTCAGATCTTCTGAGCAAAACTCACTAAGGTTCTGTGTGAAGCTGTAACCTACACTAGCCAACTGGCTACTAACGATTCACACATTTTCCTGGTCCCAACACCAAGATTCAAGTCAGTGGACCAGAAAAATAAGATAAAATAACTAAATAAACACAACACCCAAACATGAAGAGGGCATCAATAAATGCCAACAGTGGACTGCCCACCCCATACCCAAAGTAGAAGTTCTGAGAGGGGCAGGCTGGAGATCATAATATAACAAGACTCCATTGGAAGAAACAACATTACTAAGGTGAGTAATTCTTTTCTTCAATACAACATGAAGTCTTGCTATATTATGAGACAAGTGCAGACTACTTAGGAATAGGCTCTGAGCTAATGGCTTATTAAACTGAGCATCCCTCCTGGCCTGAATATCCAGGGAGTAATGCTTGGTGAAAGTGTGTACTGTTTTCCAAGTAGCTGCTTGACATATCTCCAAGATAGGGATGTCTCTAGCAGCAGCAGCTAGAGATGCAGTTGTACCTCTGGTAGAGTGAGCCCTCAGGCCTGAGGGGGGAACCTTACCCAGCTTTTGATAGCAAAATTGGATACAAGAAACGATCCACCTGGCAATGGATCTCTTAGTGGCAGGTCTCCCTTTCCCAACCTCACCATAAGTGAGAAATAGTTGGAGGGAGTCAAACCTGTGACCCTTGGTACGCTCTATGTAGTAACTTAGAGCCCTCTTAACATCTAAGCTGTGCAGCCTCCTCGCACCAGAGGAGGAATGGTCAGTGAAGAACACTGGAAGTGAAATAGATTGGTTAAGGTGGAAATCCGAAACCATCTTAGGCAAAAACTTCCTGTTAGTCCTGAGGACTACTTTATCCCTGTGAAAGAAATAAAGTCAGTCTCTACTGATAAAGCCTGTAACTCACTTACGCGCCTGGCAGAAGTGATGGCTACTAGAAATACAGTTTTCCAAGTCAAATACTTAAGCTCTGCCGAAGACAGAGGCTCAAAGGGGGGTTGCATCAGCTGAGCAATGCAAACATTAAGATCCCAAGCAGGGGCAGGGTCCCTGAATGGAGGATTGGTATGAAGCAATCCCTTAAAAAACTTGGAAAATACAGGGTGAGCAGAAAGAGAAGAGGGCTTCCCTGCTGAAATGAAAGCAGAGACAGCTACCAAATGCACTTTCAGGGTAGCTGGTCTCAGTCCCAAAGAATTAAGATGGACCATATAGTCCAACACAGTGGGTAGATCAGCAGATTCCGGGGAAATATGCTTCCCAGAACACCATATGGAAAACCTTTTCCACTTGGAGTTATAGGTAGCCCTGGTAGAAGGCTTCCTAGCAGCCTTCAGGATTTCGAGAACACTTTGAGAAAGTTGTAGATCAGAAAACTCTAACTGCTCAAGAGCCAAGCCTTGAGGTTGAGGGATTTGAGATTCGGATACCAAACTCTCCCCTGAGCACAGGTTAACAGATTGTAGTTCCTGGGGAGACACAGGGGGAAGATGGACTGCTAAGGACAGAAGGAGTGGGTACCAGGGCTGCCTGGCCCAGTCTGGAGCAATCAGGATCATCTTGCAGGGCTGAGACCTGATTTTGACTAGTACTTTGAACAGGAGAGGGAAGGGAAGGCATAAAGGAACTTCCCTTCCCAATCGAGGAGAAAGGCATCCAGGGGGACTGAGCCCAACACTGGGGGCCTGCAACAAAAAAGTGGAAGTTGATGATTGTCTGGGGCTGCAAAAAGATCTATCTGAGGAGTGCCCCATCTGGCAAACACTATCCCCAGTACTAGGGGATCCAGTGACCATTCGTGATGGCCCTGGGAAATCCTGCTGAGAGCATCTGCCGGGACATTGTCCTTGCCTGAGAGGTGAACTGCTATGAGGGAAGTGTTCAGGGAATAAGCTAGAGACCACAACTTCATCGCCTCAGTGCACATGGCCGAAGACTGAGTGCCCCCTTGTTTGTTGATGTACCACATTGTAGCGGTGTTGTCTGTTCTGACCTGTACCACCTTGTTCTGATCAGATGCAGAAAAAACCTGAAGTGCTAGAAAAACAGCTCTGAGTTCCAACAGATTGATGTGGAGCAGACATTCCAGAGGGACCACACCCCTGGGTGGTGAGGTGCCCATGTGAGCTCCCCATCCCAAGAGGGATGCATCTGTAGTAAGGGTCAAGGAGTGGGACAGAGGGATGAAAGGCACCCCTTGTCTCAGATTGCTCTGATCCTGCCACCACTGAAGGGCCTGGATCAGGGTTCGAGTCACTGGGATTAACTTGGATAGGGGATCTCTTCTTTGAGACCACAAAGCTCTCAAATGGAACTGAATGTCCCTCATCTGAAATCTTGCTCCTTGCACTACAGCTGTGGAAGCAGCCATGTGTCCTAGGAGCTGCAGGAAATGCCTTGCTGGTCGAGAGACCTGCAGAGTGAAGGACGAGGCCAGGGCCACTAAGGTCCTTACCCTTTCCAGGGAAGGAAGGCTCTGGCCTGCTTTGTGTCCAGTTCTGCGCCTATAAAGGTGAGTACCTGGACAGGTTCCAAAACTGACTTTGGAAGATTGAGAAGAAAGCCCAGAGAGGTAAGCAGCTGCTGGGTAACTAGTAGGTGTGATTTGATCCTGGTCTGAGACTGACCCACAATGAGCCAGTCGTCCAGGTAGGGAAAATGGCAATCTTTGCCTTCTTAGATGAGCAACTGCTACTGCCAGACATTTTGTGACACCCTTGGGGCAGAAGTGAGGCAAGGGCATTGCTCTGAACTGATAATGACCTGAGGGCAGTTTGAATCTGAGGTACTTTCGATGGGAGCTTCTGATAAGAACATGGAAGTTGGCATCCTTGAGGTCCAGGGAAGCTAGCCAGTCCCTGGCCTTAGGGAGGGTAAAATCATTCCCAGAGTCACCATTTTGAACTTTGGTTTTAAAGGTGCTTGTTTAGATATCTTAGATCCAGGATAGGCCACTCTCCTGTCTTTTGGGGTAAGGAAGTACCTGGAGTACAGACCCTTGCCCTGGTGTGGGGAGAAACCCTTTCTACAGCTCTGAGAGCCAGGAGGGTTGAGACTTCTGTTTCCAAAGCAAGAGTCTCTAAAGGGTTTGCAGGTGGAAAAGATCTGGCTCTCATCTTTGGAAATTTTTTGAAGCTGAGAACCAGACCCTGGCTCACTACTTCCAGGACCCACCTGTCTGATGTTAAAGACTCCCAGTCCTGGACGAAGTAAGCCAGCCTGCCTCCTACAGGTAATGGAGAGCCGACCCTGGGCATCCCATCAGGGTGCCTGTTTGTCAGGGGCTTTAGGCTGAGGGGTGGGAGCAGGCCTGCTCGTACCCAGTCTGCCTCTCCCTCTGAAGAACCCCTCTGAGCATAGGCTGAGAGGGGAGGCCTGGGTCTGGTAAAAGGCCTGTGAAAGGCCTGCCCCTACCCTGGGGCTGCCTCTGAGGAGTGGCTTGCCGTTCCTTGGCTTGTGCTCCTATAAGTAGTTCTATATTCATCCATTTTCTTCATATAATTCTCTGTCTGCTCTCAAACAGAGAATTTCCCTACACAGGAAAATCCATAGCCTTAGACTGGGTATCCCGTGACAAAGTAGTACACCTGAGCCAGGTCAATCTACGAAAACCCACAGATGTAGCCATGACTCTAGAGGATACATCATTAGAATCCACTGCAGCATGGAATTGCACCTTAGATGCCTCAATACCATCAACAGCCACCTGCTCCAGCTCCTTTGCAAGCTGGCCAGGGACCTGTTTGGCTAAGGCCATGACAGTATCCCATCTAGATTTCTGGTATCTCGCAACATAAGCCATATAGTTTGCTTGTCTGAGTCCATGATGACTGCCATGCCAGTATTGTTTTGGCCATGGCATCAATCTTCCTGGAGTCCTTGTCAGGAGGATGTGAAGCCAGGGGAATATTAGCTTTATCACAGGCTGCAGCCTGAACTACTACAACATGACTGCATTGCTGTGAAAGAAAATCTGTATCAGGACCTGACAAAGTGTACCTCCTGTCCATCTTATTGTCTACAGGAGGCTACAGAATTAGGAGCTTTAACATTTTTATTGTTTGTTTCCTAAAAGATTTATGCAAAGGGATGGACAATCTCCTGGACTCTGGGATATCCATCATCTCTACATAGTCAGGCTCCTCTTGCTCATCCAAAGCCTCCTCTAAGGGAAGCTGGAGGGTCTCAGCAACTTTTTTATACAACAAAAAATGAGAAGGAGACTCAGAAAGCCTAGGGGAAGATTCACCTAAAGGTCTGTCTGGGGAGATGTCCGGTTCAATGGGCACATCCAGACTTTCAAAGTCACATTCACACTGATCATAATCATCCTCCCCCTCCTCTGGTTCATAAAACTCTTCTATATCATATTCCTGAACCGGTGGAACCGACCGAACCGACCTTTTGCCAGATAGTGGCGGTTCAGAGGGAACCGGGGACAGTGACTGGACAATCTGTATTGCCCTGGCTATCTCTGCAGCAGTTGGAGAAAGAATTTTGGACTCCAAACCTGCTGATTTTTTAGTTTTCTTTGCTGGAACTGGCTCCTCAGAGCCAGCTTTTCGTTTGCCCGAGGAAGTCTCGCCCTGGTCAGAGGGCACTCCCTCCGGTTCAGTTGGCACCGAACCAGGCTGGCCATCCGGGTCAGCGGACTTTTTGGCCTCTCGTTCCCTGAGCCTGCCCACTCTCTTGTCCAGGGTGGCTGCAGGGAAATTTTTACAAATCTGGCAGTCTGAATTGAGGTGGTCAAACCCCAGACAATAGACACATGTGGTGTGTGGGTCAGCCTTGGCAAGCTTCCCCACAGACACTACAATGCTGAAACAGTGGGCCCGGTTTTTCTTTTGGGTTTCTCAGACATGATGCCAGCCTAACCAACAAACTTGCTCTTTAACGGCAGTGCCAGGCTAAGACACCTTTATCGGTTCCCAACCGTGTCATGGGTCGTGGAAAACCGTAATGAAATCTGTTTTTAGAACCGATAAGAACTGAACCGATTCTAACAAGCCTTAAAAGGTTAAAACCAAGTTAGTATTAATTCGATCGGTTCAAACCGAACCGATAAAAATTTACAAGTTCCACACAGAAAACCTATCTATTACTTACGATACCATAGACAGAGCTTGAACTGATGGGTTTACGGTTAAAATAAATAAATCATGGGTTAAATTCAACCGAGAAAAACGTTTTAAACCGAGGAAATGAACCGAGCAGCAGGAGAATCTCGGGCGACTGTTCAGTGGTGCGGAGTAAAAGAATCAGCACGTTTCGGTTTGAAACCACCTAACAGACTTCTTTAACCAAGCTCAACGGTTTAAGCTCCATGCTCTGCATGGAAGTTAACTCTTTCACCTCCGGAGCAGTTCTAGTGGTGGGACAAACTGCACTTGTCATAATATAGCAAGACTTCATGTTGTTTGAAGTCTCTCTTCAGATGTCATCCCTAAACAATTTTCATTCCTTTGGAATGTCTTCAGCTGAATTCTAGTTATAATTTCATCCATCTGTCATAGGAATATATTGGAGTATTGTCTTCCAATCTTCCTCTTCTTGATCTAAATCAGATTTCAACTCCGTTGGCAAAGAAGAAAATTACTCACCTTAGTAATGTTGTTTCTTCTAATGGAGTCTTGCTGTATTCTGACAGTAGCAGTGAGTCCCAACCTTCGAACTGCCCGGAGATGAAACAGTTAACTTTCCATGCCAGGCATGGAACGCTGAGCTCGAGCTCGGTTGAGACGCTGTCTGTTGCTGTTTAAACTCAAACCGTCAGACCTTTACGAGCTAAACTCACTAAGGTCCTGTGTGGAAGCTGTAAACCTACACTAGCCAACTGGCTAATAAACATAAAAACAGATATTTTGGTCCCAAAACAAAGACTCAAGTCAGGGAGACCCAAAAAATGAAAAACACAACACCCACTCACCCAAGAAAAGGGGTGAAAACAACGAGGTGGGGCACCTACTGAGTGCCAACACTGCCACTGCCCACCCACATCCCAAAAACAGAGGTTCTGAGAGGAGAAGGCAGGGGGAGGTCAGAATACAGCAAGACTCCATTAGAAGAAACAACATTACTAAGGTGAGTAATTTTTTCTTCAAGCATGAAGTTTTGCTGTATTCTGACTAATAGAACTCACGCAGTACCTCCATGGAGGAGGACAGAACCTACTTGGAAATAGGCTCTGAAGCACAGCTGTGCTAGAACCGAGACATCACTCCTAGCCTGGATATCCAGGGAGTAATGCTTGGAAAAAGTGTGAACTGTTTTCCAGGTAGCTCCTGACATATCTCTAGAATAGGGATATCCTGGCAGCAGCCTGGGAAGCAGCTGTACCTCTGGTAGAGTGAGCCCTCAGGCCTGAGGTGGAACTCACCCAGTTTTTCATAACAAAATTGGATACAAGACAATCCACCTGCAATGGATCTTTAGTGGCAGGTTTCCTTTACCAACCTCACCATAAGTGAGGAACAGTTGGAGAGAGTCAACCTGTGACCCTTGGTACATTCTATGTAGTAGCTAAGGGCTCTTTTCACATCTAAACTGTGCAGCCTCCTCTCACCAGAGGAGGAATGGTCAGTGAAGTACACAGGAAGGACATAGATTGGTTAAGGTGGAAATCTGAAACCACCTTAGGCAAAAACTTCCTGTTAGTCCTGAGGACCACCTTATCTCTATGGAAGGAGATAAAATCAGGCTCCACTGACAAGGCTTGTAACTCACTTATGCGTCTGGCAGAAGTGATGGCTACCAGAAACACAGTTTTCCAAGTCAAGTTCTTAAGCTCTGCTGAAGACAAAGGCTCAAAAGGGGGTTGCATAAGCTGAGCAATGCAAACATTAAGGTCCCAAGCAGGGGCAGGGTCCCTGAATGGAGGGTTGGTATGAAGCAATCCCCTAAAAAACTTGGAGAATACAGGGTGAGCTGAAAGAGAAGAGGGCTTACCTGCTGAAATGAAAGCAGAAACAGCTGCCAGATGCACCTTTAGTGTAGCTGGTCTAAGCCCTAAGCTATTCAAATGGACCATATAATCAAGGACTGTGGGCAGATCAGCAGACTCTGGGGAAATGCGCCTTCCAGAGCACCATATGGAAAATCTTTTCCACTTGGAATTATAAGTAGTCCTGGTGGAAGGTTTCCTAGAGGCCTTCAGAATATCCATTACACATTGGGAGAGGTGTAAATCAGCAAACTCTAACTCTTCAAGAGCCAGGCCTTGAGACTGAGAGATTTGAGATTTGGGTACCAAACCCTCCCCTGAGCACAAGTTAACAGGTTGTAATTCCTGGGAAGAGACAGGGGAATGTGGACTGCTAAGGACAACAGGAGTGGATACAGGGCTGTCTGACCCAGTCTGGAGCAATCAGGATCACCTTGCAGGGTTGAGACCTGATTTTGACTAGCACTTTGAACAGGAGAGGGAAGAGGGGAAAAGTATACAGGAACTTCCCTTACCAATTGAGAACTAAGCCATCCAGGGGGACTGAGCCCAACACTGGAGGCCTGCAGCAAAAAAGGGGAAGTTGGTGATTGTCTGGGGCTGCAAAGAGATCTATCTGTGGGGTGCCCCATCTGGAGAATATCACCTCCAAAACCAGGGGATCCAGTGACCACTCGTGATGGCCCTGAGATATCCTGCTGAAAGCATCTGCCAGGACATTGCCCTTGCCTGGGAGGTGTACTGCTGTAAAAGAGGTGTACAGAGAATAAGCCAGAGACCACAACTTCATTGCTTCGGTGCACAAGGCCGTGACCGAGTGCCTCCTTGCTTGTTGATGTACCACATCGTGGTGGTATTGTCTGTTCTGGACCTGGATAACTTTGTTCTGAACAGATTTGGAAAAGCCTGAAGTGCTAGAAATACTGCTCTGAGTTCCAATAGATTGATGTGAAGCAGAGATTCCAGAGGGACCACAACCCTGGGTAGTCAGGTCGCCCAAAATGAGCCCCCCACCCCAAGAAGGAGAGCATCTGTAGTAAGGGTTAGGGGTGGGACTGGTGACAAGGGAACTCCCTGCCTTAGGTTGTTCTGATCCTGCCACCACTGTAAGGTCTGGATCAGGGTTCAAGTCACTGGGATCAATTTGGTCAGAGGGTCCTTCCTTTGAGACCAAAAGGCTCTCAAATGGAACTGAATGTCCCTCATCTGAAATCTTGCTCCCTGCACCACTGCCGTGGAAGCAGCCATGTGCCCCAGGAGCTGTAGAAAATGCCTTGCTGGTCGAGACACCTGCAGGGTGAACGAGGAGGCCAGAGAGATAAGGGTCCTTGCCCTGTCCAGGGGAAGGAAAGCTCTGGCCTTTTCTGTGTCTAGCTCTGCGCCTATGAAGGTGAGGAGCTGAACAGGCTCTAGAACTGACTTTGACAGATTCAGAAGGAAACCCAAAGAGGTAAGCAGTTGCTGAGTTATCTGTAGGTGTAACTTGACTTGGTCTGGGGACTGGCCTACTATGAGCCAGTCGTCCAGATATGGGCAGATGGCAATTCTTTACCTTCTCAGAGAAGCAACTACTACTGCCAGGCATTTTGTGAATACCCTTGGAGCAGAGGTTAGACCGAAGGGCATTGCTCTGAACTGGTAATGGCCTGAGGGCAGCTCGAACCTGAGGTACTTTCACTGGGAGCTTCTGATGAGAATATGGAAGTAGGCATCCTTGAGGTCCAGGGACACTAGCCAGTCACCTGGCCTTAGAGAGGGTAGAATAATTCCCAGAGTCACCATTTTGAATTTTGGTTTTAAAAGGTGCTTGTTTAAGTATCTGAGATCCAGGATGGGCTGCCATTCTCCTGTCTTTTGTGGGGTAAGGAAGTACCTGGAGTACAACCCTTTGCCCTGGTGTAGGGGTGGAACCCTTTCCACAGCTCTGAGAGCCAGGAGGGAAGAGACCTCTGCCTCTAGGGCAAGTGCCTCTGAGGGATTTGCAGCTGGAAAGGATCTGGCTCTCAGTTTTGGAACTTTTTTGAAGCTGAGAACCAATCCCTGGCTTACTACTTCCAGGACCCACTTGTCTGATGTTAGAGACTCCCAGTCCTGGACAAAGTAAGCCAGCCTGCCCCCTACAGGTAGTGGAGAATCGGCCCTGGCCAACCCATCAGGGTGCCTGTTTGGCAGGGGGTTTTGGCTGAGGGGTGGAAGCAGGTCTGCTTGTACCCCTTCTGCCTCTCCCTCTAAAGAATCCCCTCTGAGCATAGGCAGAAGAGGAGGCCTGGGCTGGGTAGAAAGGCCTATGAAAAGGCCTGCCCCTGCCCCTGCCCTGGGTGCTGCCTCTGAGGAGTGGCCTGCCTTTCCTTGGCCTGTGCACTTCTATAGGTGGTCCTATATTCGTCCATTTTCTTCATGTAATTCTCTGTCTGCTCCCCAAACAGAGAATTACCCACAACAGGAAAATCCATGGCCTTAGTCTGGGTATCCTGTGACAGGCTAGTACATCTGAGCCAAGCCATTCTACGAAGTGCCACAGATGTAGCCATGACTCTAGATGACACATCACTGGAGTCCACTGAAGCATGAAATTGCACCTTGGATGCCTCAATACCATCAGCAGCCACCTGCTCCAGCTCCTTGGCAAGCTGGCCAGGGACCTGTTTTGCTAAAGCCATGACAGTGTCCCATCTGGATTTCTGATACCTAGCAGTATAGGCCATATAGTTGGCCTGTCTGAGTCCCAAGGATGCTGCCATGTACTGTTTCTTTGCCATGGCATCAATCCTCTTGGAGTCCTTGTCTGGGGGTGAGGCCAAGGGAATATTTGCCTTATCACAGGCTGCAGCCTGCACTACTCCAACATGGCTGCATTGTTGTGTAAGGAACTCCGTATCTGAGCCTGACAATGTATACCTCTTGTCCATTCTCTTAGCCACAGGAGGTATAGTATTAGGAGTCTTTAAAATCTTAAATGTCTGTTTCCCAAAAGATTTATGTAAGTGAATAGACAGCCTCCTAGACTCTGGGATATCCATCATTTCCACATAGTCAGGCTCCTCCTGGTCATCCACAGCTTCTTCCATAGGAAGCTGGAGGGTTTCAGCGACTTTCTTATAAAACATGAAATGGGAGGAGACTTAGAAAGCCTAGGAGGAGACACTCCTGAAGATCTGTCTGGGGAGATGTCCGAGTCAATGGGCACATCCAGACTTTCAAAACCACATTCACTTTCCCCATACTCCTCTTCCTCCTTCTCCAGTTCATAATATTCTTCTAAATCATAATTTTGAACCGGTGGAACCAGCCAAACTGAGCACCTCCCTGATGGTGCCGGTTCAGTCGGAACCGGGGAAAGCGACTGCACAATTTTTATCGTTTTGGCTATTTCTTCAGCGGTTGGAGAGGAAAGTTTTGGCTCCACACCAGCTGATTTTTCTTTTCTAGTTTTCTTAGCCAGAACCGACTCCTCAGAATCGCTCTCCTTTTGCCCGAAGAAGTCTCGCCCTGGTCAGAGGGCACTCCTTCTGGTTCGGTTTGAACCGAACCGGGCTGGCCATCCAGTTCAGCGGACTTTTTGGCCTCCCTTTCCCTGAGCCTACCAACTCTCTTTTCTAGGGTAGCTGCAGGAAAATTTTTACAAATCTGGCAGTCTGCATTGAGGTGGTCAAACCCCAGACAATAAACACAGGTGGTGTGGGGGTCAGCCTTAGCAAAGACTTCCCCATACACACTACAGTGTTGAAACCAGGGGCCGGTTTTTCTTTTGGGTTTCTCAGACAATGTCCAGTCCTAACCAAACTTACCCTTTTAATGGCAATCCGCCAGGCAAGACCCTCTTATCGGTTCCTGACCGTGTCACGGGTCATGGAAAAAAACGTAATAAAATCTGTTTTTTTTTTTTAGAACTGACAAGAACCGGTAACCACACACTAAAAGTACACATAAAGATTTTTTAACAGCTTGATCGGTTCAAACCGAACCGATGAACCGTTTACAAATTCCACACAGAATAAGAATTAATATAAACCTATCTAGCACTCACAAATACCACAGACAGAGACTGAACTGACAGGTTACGGTTTAAATTCAGTCGAAAACCGAGAAAAGCGGTACTTTAACCGACAAACTGAACCGAGCAGAAGGAGAAATCTCCGGAGTGACTGTTCAGTGAGGCGGAGTAAAGAATCTGATGGTTTGAGTTTAAACAGCAACAGACAGAGTCTCAACCGAGCTCGAGCTCAGCGTTCCATGCCTTGCATGGAAAGTTAACTCTTTCATCTCCGGGGCAGTTCGAAGGTTGGGACTCACTGCTACTGTCAGAATACAGCAAGACTTCATGTTGTTTGAAACATTTTTATCGTACAAGTCCGTAGCTTTATCAACATCCAAAGAAATAATCCTTATTTTGACAGGTCACCTTGAGCTTTGCTGGGGCTTGTAAAACTGCATGGACTCCTGCTTCAATAAACTCATTTCTCAGAGTCAGAAAACATTTCCTACGGCATTGTGTTATTAGACAAAGTCAGGATACAAATGTATTCGTACCCCTTCATAATAAACACCTTTCTTAGCTCTACGCTAGCTGGAGTAACTTGTTCCTCAAAGAGAATTGTAGAAAAAGTACAAATCATGTACCTCGCACCAGTTTCTGAAGAGGCTCCTGCTTGCAATTTGGGTGAAATACTGAATCAGTAATACTGATTGCTCCAGGAGAAAGAGTAAGGGTCAAAATCTTTTCAATCTCAGGCTTTAAATCTGTTTCTATCAAGCAGCGGGAAGTCAATTAACGTAGATTTTTCAGAAGCATAACATTTTCAATCTTCTCCAGTTTACCGATAGTATCTACCTGCTCATGGAGGAAGCATTAACTGCTCCCTCAACTGTTAGAACTCTAGCAGCGAGCTTCTCCATTTCACTCTCGGAAATAGTCACCCTTTCCTCAATCATGATTATCTTCGCTTCAATATTTTCACATCTAGCACCAATTCGGTTAATGTTGTCTTAATTTCCGATAATGCAGTCTAGTTTCAGTCTGAATCCATTAGGAATGATTGAAGTGAAGCCAGCAGTTTTCTGTGAGGTTTCACCTTGGCGTCATATCCAAGCGCACTGCTGCAGGTGAAGCCGTTCCACCCAACGTGAACTGCGCTCCGTCAATCCCTTGCTGAGAAGACTGCTTCCCCATGGACATTTTAGGGAAAAATACTTTCCAATTTGCTCAACACTCTTCCCTGCTTCTTCCTTAGCTTTATGAGACATCATTTATGTTATGTTAGGAACAAATACGCAGGAGAGTAGAAACAAGCGAACCAAGTTGAGGTGTAGGGCCATCTTGAACTCATTAGCGCCTCCCCGAAGTCTGTTTTCAATCCTTCCTTGGCATTTGAAAACGGAACTGTCAGGACCAGACCAGATAGGTAAAAGCCAGACCAAATAATCTGGAGCGAGTGGATCAGCAATACTTGCACAAGCTGTGCCCAGTCCAGATGTTACCGCTCTGGTCTGGGTCTAGTGATCTGTTTTTACCCATACCCCACTGCTTGTGGCTTAGTAACATACTGTACAGATGGATGCGAGTCTAACCCATTGAAGGTTTACATTTCAGAATACCCTTATGCTAAAAATACCAAGATTCACTCAATTCCTGATGATCTTGAAGGTTGAAGTTTCAGAAAACCATTATGCTAAAAATACCAAGACTCACTCAATTCTGATGATCTCCACCCCAAGACACACTTGGTCCTCTACCAAAGTCATGCTCAAATATTGGCGCCTCTACAACCACACCATTACAAACGTTAATGCCATCATGCCTCTTCTGCTGCCGTGGGCTCTCCATCCATGTTTAACTGAAGTCAAAGAAAATTTAGACACACATGCGTACCGATTTGCAAGTGAATCAAATGTGGTTACTATCATTCAGTTGTAAAAACCTATAGTTGCAAGTTAAGAACATTCAGTAGAATATAAACAGCAGCCCAGAACTGCCTGCAAAATGAAGTTGGTGTATTATTTGGAAACAGGCATCACTGGCACTCTTTGCTGTGGAATGTCCTGCAAAGCAGAAGAATGACTGCTCTTAGGATGGTGGTGTCAAATGGCTTAATGAGGGCACAGCAGAGCTTATTTGTTATGCAGAAAACTCCAGGAAGTGTTTAACCCATTCTTCCAATAGCTTCCTATGATGTCTGTACTATCCAATGGTAATCTCACACAGAATGACTGCCAGAAGTTAACTAGTTAACTTTCTGTGGGCTCCATTAACTCCTCAAGCCAGAGGAAAAATAGTGTTCTACAGCTTCCTATACATACACAGGCAGCGTAGTAATGAGGCTTCAGCAGAAGAATCTATTTTAACACTTAGTCTTGTTGTTTAGTAGCAAAAATTACATCAGCAAAACGTCTGCTGGGCTATGCCCACAGCTGTAAAAAGCTTGCTGTGAAATGATCTGCCTCTGCCTCCCTTCCATAGGTTTTAAGTGAGCGGAAACCCTTACTTTTGCAGAATTGCTTCTGTAGGTGGTTTTCACGTAGCCTCTGTCTTTTCTCCAAAGAGAATTACCCTCAACTGGGAAATCATAGTCTTGGTTTGGACATCCTGAGTGAGGTTTGTGGTTTGCAGCCATGCAAACCGCCTCTGAACCACTGTATTTGCCATCCATCTGGCAGCAGCGTCATCCGAGTCAGCAGCCATTTAAAACTGGTATTTGACTGCCTCCAAACCAAATTTAGCTGTTTCGGCTAGATCATCTGACAGAGTCTGGGCCTTGACTGCCGCCTAAGGACAGAATCGCCATAGTGACTTTTGTATTGAGCAGCATAGGCTTGAAAGTTTGCCTGCTGGATGGCCAAGGAAGCTGATAAATATCCTTTTTTGGCTATGCTGTCAATTTTCCTGGAATCCTTGTCAGGAGGATAGGATGCCAGGGGTACCTTTGCATTGTCATAGGCTGCCACTTGTACCACTCCCTGCTGGACAGGGAGGGAGAATAAAAAAAATCAGCTCCCTCACTGTCCAGCTGATAATGCTTATCTAGACTCTTATCAAGAGGGGGGAAGGGGAACAGAGTTCGGAATTTGTAAAACCTTTGAAGTATCTTTCTGGAAGAATTTATTTACAGGAAGGAGAAGCTTTTTAGTGGGGATGGCTAAAACATCCACCATTCTCTCACATGATCTTCGGGGAGAGCCAAACTCCTGTTCAGAAACCTCACCCAAATTCTTCCTCTTAAATAATAGGAAGACTGAGCAGGGGACAGCCTGCTTTGCAAGGGTCTGCAGAAACATAGAATTTGGACGGCAGATAAGGACTGCTGCCCACGCAGTCTGCCCATTTCCAATCTAATGGATAAGCTGCAGATCTTAGTTAACCAGTAGCCTACTTCTTCCCCCCACCCCCTAGAATTGCCTGATGACTGTCCCATGCATGCTGGAATTCCACTACTCTTTTGACTCTACAACCTGCTTGAGGAAGGCCATTCCATGCATCCACAACCCTCTCTGTGAAAAAATACTCCTTACATTACCTCTGAGCTGCCCCACCCCCATCTTCAAATTGTGCCCTTGTTCTTGCACACCTCTTTTTGAAAGATGCTACCCTCTTGGACTTTGTTAATTTCCTTGAGGTACTTGAAAGTTTCTACCATTCCCCCTCTCCTCCTTTCTTGAGGGTATACATAATAGCTCCTTTAGTCTCTCCTCTCATATGTCTTCGGTGCAGACCTGCACCATTTTGAATTGCCCCCTCTGGACAGCCTCCATCATGTCTATGTCCTCACGGAGACTGGGTATCCAGAACTGCACGCAGTACTCCAGATGGGGTCTCACCAGCTGTCTGTACAGAGGATAACAACTTCCTGTTTTCTACTAGTGATGCCTCTCCCTATGCATCCCAGTATCCCCCCAGCCCTCCTTATTGCCCTCTCACATTGCTTGCCCACCTTTAAGTCATCTGATATGACTACCCCCAGGTCCCTTTCCATTTTTGTTGTTGTTAGTATCTCACCCCCCACTGTGTACTCTTCCCCTGGGTTTTTGTTTCCCAGGTGCATTACCTTGCACTTCTTAGCACTGAATCTAAGCTGCCATACATTTGACCATTCCTCTAACTTTGCCAAGTCCTTTATCATCCTTTCCACCCCACCTTGTGCATCAACTCTGTTGCAGATCTTTGGGTCATCTGCAAAGAGACATATTTTTCCTTCCAGTCCCTCTGCAATGTCACTTACAAAGACATTGAAGAGGACCGGTTCTAATACTGAACCCTGCGGTACCCACTAGTAAGCCCCTTTTTCCAGGTGGACTCATTTACTATTACCCTCTGTGTCCTATTCTCCAGCCAATTCTTTACCCAGACTGTCATCTTGGGACCCACTCCCAGGCTAGCTAACTTGTATATTAATCTTGTATGGGTCACCCCCTGCCCTCTGGCCTCTTGGTACTCGGACAATTCTTTTCCTTCAGAAGTGATTCCATCATTTTCCCTATCACTAAGGTTAAACTAACAGGTCTGTAGTTGCCTGCTTCTGCCCTGCTCCCACTTTTGTGAGTGGGGTATCACATCTGCCTCCTCCAGTCCTCAGGTACCACCCCATCCTCCCATGATTTGTGAAGAGGGTAGTCTGAGGTGTCATAAGTTCTACCCTTAGTTCTTTAGAATTCTGGGATGAATCCCATCAGACCCCATTGCTTTGTCCACCTTCAGTTTTAAGAGTTCTTTCAGAACCCTTTCTTCTGTAAATGGTCTGAAGTTGCATTAGCTGCTGTGCGAGCTCAAGATGGAGGGAGAATTAACTGAGAATACCAGGAACCGCCCACACTTCTATTGGAAACAGGAAGCTGATGTCGTGTGGCGGTCCCTGGTAAAATCACAATAGCTGCCGTGCACCACAGTGACCTCTGCTGGATACCCCAAATTATTACCTACTGCTGAGAGGCATACAGCCCTCGAAGACTGAATGACCTTAAAGGTCTGTGCAACTTCTTCAAGAGTCGGCAGGCTTTATAGCAGGCACAGAAGTGCCTGAATGCTGTCCAGCAGGGAGTTCTGTGTGCTTAGTTTTCTTTGATTTCTCTGAGGGAACCAGGGAGTCAGCTGGTTCAGCCAGCCTCCTAGGAACTGCCTGTATACCTGTGTAACACCCCTCCCAAGTCAAGAGCTTACTTGCGCCTCCTGCTGCTCCTGCATGCCAGCACTGTGTGGCTTTGCTCTTGGCAGTCCACTCCTGGACTGCCAAAGAGCCAGGGAGCACTCTTAACTTTGTTGTGGCACCTCCTTTACCCAATCCCTGTGCAGCCAGCAAGCCATTAGCTTCCTCGCAGGGAGTGCGACAGACTTGTTTTCAGCACCTCCTGAGCCTGAAAAAGAAGTGGCCAGTGAGCCGCACAGGCGTGTTGTTTCCCCGTCCCCCGAACTGCCACACAGCAGGGTGGGGAGCAAGGACAAGGCCGATAGCTGTTTTGGTGCCTCAAGCGCCCATTAGAAAGCAGCAGAAGTGCCGTGTGAGGAGATTCATCTCCCCAGCCCCACCAGACTGCCAAAGGGGCTGGGAGGGGGGACAAAAAACAAACAAATAAACTGTATAAGAAATCCCCGACCTGACCTCTGCCTCCAGTGGGTCGGGGAAGGGACAACATGGCGCCGTCTGGGACCACATGTCCCATAATTCCTTGCAACCTAGAACGGCTGTTTTCACCAGCTCCTTCTGGGGAGCCCATAAAACAGAGTTAGCGATGCAGCTCCTGTCCCCTAATTGTTCACCCTGGACCTAGTGACTCTCAGTCAGGACCAGGAGGGTGCTAGCCCTGCAGCCAAATGTTGCCAACTCTGTGCCAATAATATTTTACACTTTAGAGTAGAGACTGAGCTGGTGAGAACTGTTCAAGGGCATCCATCTTTGCCGAGGTTGCTCGAGGATAGTGTGGAATCCTATTGGTAGCTGCAGTATCTCCAATCAGGGTGAAGGGCTCATGAGTTTTAAGGTCCAATGAGAAGCTGGATTTCAAACATCAAGATTCTGAGTTTTACAGTTTGCCAATGTGATGTTCCTGTGGAGTTTGAAGGAGGAGAGGAGTATTTTTTGACAGCTTCTGCTGCTGTTAGAGAGAAAATCCTGCAGTTTGTGTCTTCTGCACAGATTAAGAATGGTTGACTTTCCCTACTATGGCCCTGGTGAATCCCAGAGATCGGGGATTTGCCTCAGCTGTAAGAACTGGGACATTTGGAGCCCCAAATATCAAAGCCTAGTGAAGAAAAGTATTTTTCTGCTGTGGAGATTGAAGTAACAAAAGCTTCTGCCTCATTTTCCTGACAATAAAGAGACTGTTTCCTGTCAGGACCTACTGTATGCTCTGGGGTCCTGCCTGCTTGCTTGATCTGCTGCTGCCTACCTACTGCCAAGGTGCGTGAAGACAAGTCCTCTGTGGGCTGAAGCCTGCCTACCTACATTTGAGGTAGGTGAAGACAAGTCCCTCTGTGGGGTGAAGAGAATCGCCTGCATCCACGCCTTTCTTGCCTGTTCTTCCAAGTTGCTTGCACAGGGGAGACGTCCCCAAACAGCCTGCATCTTTTCACCAAAGGTCGTGATTACTGGGTTTTACCCAAACAAATACCTTTCTAACTGTTCAGCTTGTTAACGTTACATCTGGGCTTCCTGCACGACCTTAGCAATGCCCTTAGCAACAAGTACAGCCAGGAATAAAACTGTTTTCACTGCACTCCTGGTGTGGTTGGTACTTTGCACTGCAGCACCCCACTGTTGACCTGTGCTGCACCCAGTTTTTCCATGTCACAGGCCTGCAACTACTCAGTGTGTGCACAACAAACAAGAGTTCCCACAGGGACTGTGGGGTTAACTGATGCACCAGTGAGGGAAGTGCATCTGGGGCTGGTAATTCTGAAATACAAAGTACTGTTTATTTTGAATGTCAATGTGTTTATCTTGCTTGATGTTTGTAGAGTATAAGGTTTGTTATTAAATGTTTTTATTCCCCTTTGTTTCCACTACCCCATACCTTTTATCCAGCCCCAAATACCCCCCTTGTTTATTTTACTGCAATTACTGAATTATTTGTATTACCACGTACTGTGATATGTGCATGCTTAGAGTAATAAGTGGGAGAGGACTGTATATTGTTTTACCGGGTTTCCAAGGAGGGGGCTGTATTTAATTTCCTGTGGGGAAGCACCCTGGCAGTACACTTTTAGAAGAATCCTCATAGGTGGAGGCACTGCACCACTTGCCATGCCAATTATAACCATAGAACAGGCACCAACCTATATCCCTTAGGCAGCACCACTTGCTGGTGGGTGTGCAGGTAGAAGAGGAAACACAAGTTACTCACCTGTAACAGTAGTTCTAGGAGTGGTATATGTCATTCATCACACTTGTTGGCACGTCCCTTTCCTTTTAAATCTTGACGAAGGTCTTAAAGCTGGCTCCTCCCACCCACTGGGAGGTATATGCCTCAGCTCCGCCCCATGACGTCAGATCTTGCATGCTAGAAGCAGAGGTTGTACGTCAAAGCCAGGGAGGTCAGGCGGTCAGTGTATATGAACAACATATATAACTCCTAGAACTACTGTTACAGGTGAGTAACTTGTGTTTCTAGGGATGGATATGTTGTTCTTATCCACACTTGTTGGCAGACTCCTAGCAGTTCTCCAGAGGAGGAAGGCAAGGCCACACCCCTAATTAGGGAACAGAGATTGAGAACTGAGGCCCCAAAACCAGCATCTCTGCATGACTCTACACCATGTGGTAATGGGTAATGAAGGTGTTTGCTGACTTCCAGGTAGCAGCCCTAGATATCCTGGATAGGGACATCCCTAGAAGCAGCTACTGACCGAGCAGTATGGTGGGTAGAATGAGTTCTTATCCCTCTGGGAGGCTCCTTGCCCGCCAACCGGCAACAGGATCAATGCAGGATGTTATCCATCTGCCAATCGTCCACTTTGCTGCAGGTCTGCCAGGTGCGGCTTCAGCGTAGGTGACAAACAGCTGGTGAAAACCCAGGGGAAGAGTACACAATGGGGGGTGAGATACTAACAAGAACAAAAATGGAAAGGGACCTGGGGGTAGTCATATCAGATGACCTAAAGGTGGGCAAGCAATGTGAGAGGGCAGCAATGAGGGCTGGGGGGATATTGGGATGCACAGGGAGAGGCATCACCAGTAGAAAACAGGAAGTTATTATCCCTCTGTACAGACAGCTGGTCAGACCCCATCTGGAGTACTGCAGTTCTGGAGACCCAGTCTTCGCTAAAGACATAGACAGGATGGAAGCTGTCCAGAGGAGGGCAACTAAAATGGTGCAGGGTCTGCACGGAAGACATATGAAGAGAGCTAAAGGAGCTTAATATGTATAGCCTCGAGGAGGAGGGAGAGGGGACATGACAGAAACTTTCAAGTACCTCAAGGAATCAACAAAGTCCAAGAGGGTGCATCTTCAAAAAAAAGAGGTGCAAGAACAAGGGACACAATTTTGAAGATGGGGGGGCGTCAGAGGTAATTTAAGGAAGTATTTTTCACAGAGAGGGTTGTGGATGCATGGAACGGCCTTCGGAGGAGGTCGTGGAGTCAAAAACAGTGGTGGAATTCAAGCATGCATGGGACAGTCATAAGGCAATTTAGGGATGGGGGTAGGAAGAAGTAGGCTGCTGGTTAACTAGGTCTGCAGCTTATCCAGTAGGTAGGAAATGGGCAGACTGGTGGCCAAGCGGTCCTTATCTGCGTCAAATTCTGTGTTTCTATGAACCTCTCCCGAACTTCAGCCATTCACTCCTTATAATATTTTATTTGTATTTATTTATTTAGGGATTGGATAATACCTTTGAGTTCAGAGCTCTTTTACAAAGGTTCCACGTCAAACAGTGACAATGACAACA
The DNA here is from genome assembly GCA_016271365.2 of Neoceratodus forsteri. Taxonomy (NCBI): domain Eukaryota; kingdom Metazoa; phylum Chordata; order Ceratodontiformes; family Ceratodontidae; genus Neoceratodus; species Neoceratodus forsteri. The sequence goes on from CM028129.1 coordinate 316,781,796, forward strand.
GTAACAATCAGTTTATATACAATACCTGAATAGTAGGTAGCTAGTATACAATAAGGTTACAATACCATTCATAGTACCAATGGTGATAGTACAGCGTCAAGAGCATTCAACTAGGGTAAAGGACAGTGTTTGTATGTAGTGGAGGAGATGAAGAGGTGTGACACCTACTGTGAGAGTCCGAGAAGGAGGAGTTAAGGTGGGGGAGAGACTGGGAGGGAGTGGGCAGCCTAAAGAAGTGGCTTGCCAAGGAGGTTGGGAGGTAGTGGTAGTAGGTTGGTTATAAGGTTGATCCAGTCGGGAAAAGGCACATGGGGAGAGAGGAAGACAGAGGATAGGGCAAGGGAAGAGTGGGGTAAAGGAAGGAAGGAGAGTGTGGGTGAGTTGGCATTATGGGTGTTCGAGTCCTAGCGGCAGTCACAAACTGTCCTAGTAAGAAGGTGTTGCCTTAGGCCATTTTAAATTGCAAGATGCATTGAGAATTTAGAATGTGCACTGGGATTTCATTGATCTTTGGGGCCCTGTAGCTGAAAGCACGCCTGTCCCTGCACAAGAGAGTGCTCGTGTCAGGTCCAAATATGGAGCCTGTACTCTGTCTCTGAGGTGTAACTGGGTAGTACACTGGCAGAGTCAACACCTGGTTCAGGTGAAACTCCGACACCACCTTCGGAAGGAATTTCGGGGGGGCATAGGACAACCTTGTCCCTGTGGAAGACCAGATAGGGAGACTTGACAGAAAGTGCCTGTAGTTCCCCAGTCTTTCTGGCTGACGAGATAGCCACCAAGAAGGCGGTCTTCCACGACAGATGTGACATCTCACACCTGTGCATCCATTCGAATGGCTTGCCCATGAGCTTTGCCAAAACTAGCAGTAAATCCCACGGAGGTGGTGGTTCACGCACCGGAGGGGAAATGTGGTTGAGGCCTTTAAAGAAACGCCAGACCACTTTTTCCTGTGCCACCATCTGCTGACCAGCCCGTGCCCGGTAAGCACAGATGGCTGCCAGGTGCACCTTAAGGGTCGTAGACCAAAGACCTCCTTTGGAGCGAGACCAAAGGTAGGTGAGGATGCTAGCCACTCGACAGGATGGGGGTCTTGGCCCTCTGCCCCACACCAAGTGGAGGATCTCTTCCATTTGAAGGCATAGCACCTGCTGGTTGACTCCTTCCTAGATGCATCAACTACAGTGAGGACATCGTCAGAGTCCCAAAGCCTGGAACTCTAGCCAATCAGGAACCAGGCTGTCAGGTGCAGGAATTGAAGGTCTGGATGGAATACCTTCCCCTGATTGACAGAGAGCAGGTCCGGGTGTGCTGGAAGACACCTCTGGAGCCTGGTGCTGAGGAGATCTGAATACCAGAACTGGCGGGGGTCAATCTGGGGCTACCAGGATCACCCTGCCTTGTCCCTTCTGACCTTGAGGAGCACCTTGTGGACCAAGGGAAGTGGAGGGAAGGCATAGAAGAAGTCTGGGGTCCATAGCCTTGAGAAAGCATCCTCCTGCAGCGAGCCTTGCTGATGGGGGTGGGCATGAAACAACCTCAGCTTTGTGTTCTCCCTGGAGGCAAACAGGTCCACTTGAGGGTTGCCCCACTAGAAGAACAGGCTGTGAGCTACCTCTGGATGGAGAGGCCACTCATGGGATGCCTCACCCACACAGCTGAGGGTGTCCGCCAACTGATTCGAGGCTCTGCCACGTGAATGGCCAGAAGATATGAAATTACATACCTACTGTAATTGTTGATATTTCTGTGTATCTTCACCATTCATCACTAGTGGGGTATGGGCCGGAGCTAGGACCCACAGGAGACTTTTTTCCTATGGGCGGAGTCGACATAGGATCAGTGCCATCCTCGAGGCTGATGTTCCATGTGGTGCCTGCGAGGTTGGTCAACACTGCGCTGACTCCGCCCCAGCCCAAGTTCTGAAACGCCAGAGAGTGTAAGGAAGGGAGGGTGGGATGAGGCAAGAGAGCCTAAGGGATAGACAAAAGGAAAGTAATAATGAACTAAAAGGAGAAATAAATGACAGAGGAGAAAGAAGAGAGAAATAAAATAGGAAATTGAGGAAGGGAGAAGCCCAATCTCTGGAAGGAGAAGCAGAAGATAGGTGAGGGAGGGATAAGGGGAAGGAGGAGGGGAAAGAGAAGCACAACCCCGGGAGCGGTTCTGCACATTACAATTTTTAGTAAAAAGATAGTCCAAACACTGGGCTATCAAGGTTCAGCTGCCAGAAGGCAAGGCCTGGATTTAAAGCAACATGGGCCTAGAAGACCAACCAACAGAGGGGTGCAGGTTGAGGGTGTGTCTCAAACTCTCCCCCCTCCCCCAAGAAAAGGGGGGTTTTTAAACAACCAAGATGGCATAACGGAAACACCTGAACTCAAAATTTGAGTTCATAAATTAAACATTTTGGGGGGGGGGGGCCAGCACTCCATAGATTCCCTAGAATTAAGGGAGAAAAGAAGAGAAAGAGCCCCCCCATACACTTCCATAATACCCCCATGGACATTCATCCCTGTGTGTCTCTACAGTCCCCTTCCGCCTAACCACAAGGGAGAGGAGAGCGAGGAAATAAGAGAAGACACACGGGGGAGGAGGGAGTCCAGAAACTAAGGCCCATAGGGGGAAGGAGGGTGGGATTTAGTGATGAATGGTTAAGATGAAAAAATTACTCACCTTAGTAATGTTGTTTCTTCTAATGGAGTCATACTATATTATGACATATGCAGTGAGTCCCAACCTTCGAACTGCTCCGGAGGTGAAAGAGTTAACTTTCCATGCCAGGCATGGAACGCTGAGCTCGAGCTCGGTTGAAAACTCTGTCTGTTGTTCTTTCAAACTCAAACTGTCAGATCTTTACGAGCTAAACTCACTAAGGTCCTGTGTGGAAGCTGTAAACCTATACTAGCCAACTGGCTACTAAATATAACAACACATTTTTGGGTCCCAAAACAAAGACTCAAGTCAGGAGACCCCAAAAATAGAAAAACACAACACCCAGTCACCCCAGAAAGAGAAGGGTGAAAAACAAGGTGGGCATCTACTAAGTGCCAACACTGCACTGCCCACCCATATCCCAAAAACAGAGGTTCTGAGAGGGACAGGCAGGGGAGGAGGTCATAATATAGCAAGACTCCATTAGAAGAAACAACATTACTAAGGTGAGTAATTTTTTCTTCAAACAACATGAAGTCTTGCTATATTATGTCATATGCAGACTACACAGCAGTACCTCCATGGAGGAGGGAAAGAACCTTCTTAGGAAATAGGCTCTGAAGCACAGCTATGCCAAACCGAGCATCACTCCTAGCCTGGGTGTCCAGAGAGTAATGCTTGGTAAAAGTGTGAACTGTTTTCCAGGTAGCTGCTTGACAAATCTCTAGAATGGGGATGTCCCTGGCAGCAGCCAGGGAAGCAGCTGTACCTCTGGTAGAGTGAGCCCTCAGGCCTGAGGGAGGAACCTTACCCAGCTTTTCATAACAGAATTGGATACAAGAGACAATCCACCTGGCAATGGATCTTTTAGTGGCAGGTTTCCCTTTACCAACCTCACCATAAGTGAGGAACAGTTGGAGGAAGTCAAACCTGTGACCCTTGGTACGCTCAATGTAGTAAATTCTCTCTTCACATCTAAGCTGTGCAGCCTCCTCTCGCCAGAGGAGGAATGGTCAGTGAAGTACACTGGAAGAGAAACAGGTTGATTAAGGTGGAAATCTGAAACCACCTTAGGCAAGAACTTCCTGTTAGTCCTGAGGACCACCCTGTCTCTATGAAAGGAGATAAAATCAGGCTGCACTGACAAAGCTTGTAATTCACTTATCGCCTGGCAGAAGTGATGGCTACCAGAAACACAGTCTTCCAAGTCAAATACTTGAGGTCTGCTGAAGACAAGGGCTCAAAGGGAGGTTGCATAAGCTGAGCAATGCAAACATTAAGATCCCAGGCAGGGGCAGGGTCCCTGAATGGAGGGTTGGTGTGAAGCAATCCTTAAAAACTTAAGAGAATACAGGATGAGCTGAAAGAGAAGAGGGTTTACCTGCTGAAATGAAAGCAGACACAGCTGCCAAATGCACCTTTAGGGTAGCTGGTCTGAGCCCCAAAATGTTCAAATGGACCATATAATCCAGGACTGTGGGTAAATCAGCAGATTCTGGGGAAATATGCTTCCCAGAGCACCATATGGAAAACCTCTTCCATTTGGAATTGTAAGTAGCCTCTGGTGGAAGGCTTCCTAGAAGCCTTCAATATATCCAATACACCTTGGGAGAGGTGTAGATCAGCAAATTCTAACTCTTCAAGAGCCAGGCCTTGAGATTGAGAGATCTGAGGTTCGGGTACCAAACCCTTCCCTGAGCACAGGTTAACAGATTGTGATTCCTGGGAAGACACAGGGAAGATGGACTGCTAAGGACAGTAGGAGTGGATACCAGGGTTGTCTAGCCCAATCTGGAGCAATCAGAATCACTTTGCAGGATTGAGATCTGAGTTTGACTAACACTTTGAACAGGAGAGAGAGAAGGGGGGGAAGCATAGAGAAACTTCCCTTCCCAATTGAGAACTAAGGCATCCAGAGGGACTGAGCCCAACACTGGGGGCCTGCAGCAAAAAAGGGGAAGTTGGTGATTGTCTGGGGCTGCAAAAAGATCTATCTGCGGGGTGCCCCATCTGGCAAATATTACCTCCAGGACCAGGGGATCCAGTGACCATTCGTGATGGCCCTGGGAAATCCTGCTGAGATCATCTGCCAGGACATTGTCTTTGCCTGGGAGGTGAACTGCCGCAAGGTAGGTGTTCAGGGAATAAACCAGAGACCACAACTTCATTGCTTCGGTGCACAAGGCTGTAGACCGAGTGCCTCCTTGCTTGTTGATGTACCACATTGTAGTGGTGTTGTCTGTTCTGACCTGTACAACTTTGTTCTGAACAGATCTGGAAAAAGCTTGGAGTGCTAGAAAAACTGCTCTGAGCTCCAACAGGTTGATGTGCAGCAGGGATTCCTGAGGGGACCACAGTCCCTGGGTAGTGAGGTCGCCCATGTGAGCTCCCCACCCCAAGAGGGATGCATCTTTAGTAAGGATTAAAGAGTGAGACTGAGTGACAAAGGGAACCCCCTGTCTCAGATTACTCTGATCCTGCACTATTGTAGGGCTTGGATCAGGGTTCGAGTCACTGGGATCAATTTGGTTAGAGGGTCCTTTCTTTGAGACCAAAAGGCTCTCAAATGGAACTGGATGTCCCTCATCTGAAATCTGGCTCCTTGCACTACTGCTGTAGAAGCAGCCATGTGCCCTAGGAGCTGTAGAAAATACCTTGCTGGTCGAGAGACCTGCAGGGTGAATGAGGAGGCCAGAGAGACCAGGGTCCTTGCCTGTCCAAAGGAAGGAAGGCTCTGGCTTCCTCTGTGTTCAGTTCTGCGCCTATGAAAGTGAGGAGCTGGACAGGCTCTAGAACTGACTTTGGCAGATTCAGAAGGAAACCTAGAGAGGTAAGCAGTTGCTGAGTTATCTGAAGATGTAACTTGACTTGGTCTGGAGACTGGCCTACTATGAGCCAGTCATCCAGATAAGGGAAGATGGCAATTTTTTGCCTTCTTAGGTGGGCAACTGCTACTGCCAGGCATTTTGTGAATACCCTTGGAGCAGAGGTGAGGCCAAGGGCATTGCTCTGAACTGGTAATGGCCTGAAGGCAGCTCTGAACCTGAGGTACTTTCGATGGGAGCTTCTGATGAGAATATGGAAGTAGGCATCCTTGAGGTCCAGGAACGCCAGCCAGTCCCCTGGCCTTAGAGAGGCAGAATAATTCCCAGAGTCACCATTTTGAATTTTGTTTTAAAAGGTGCTTGTTTAAATATCTGAGATCCAGGATGGGCCACCATTCTCCTGTCTCTTTTGGGGGTAAGGAAGTACCTGGAGTACAATCCTTTGCCCTGGTGTAGGGATGGAACCCTTTCCATGGCTCTGACAGCCAGAAGGGTAGAGACTTCTGCCTCTAGGGCAAGTGCCTCTGATGGATTTGCAGGTGGAAAGGATCTGGTTCTCATCTCAGGAAATTTTTTGAAGCTGAGAACCAGTCCCTAGCTTACTACTTCCAAGACCCACTTGTCTGATGTGAGAGACTTCCAGTCCTGGACAAAGTAAGCCAGCCTGCCCCCTACAGGTAGTGGAGAATCGGCCCTGGCCACCCCATCAGGGTGCCTACTTGGCAGGGGCTTTAGGCTGAGGGGTGGAAGCAGGTCTGCTTGTACCCCATCTGCCTCTCCCTCTAAAGAACCCCCTCTGGGCGTAAGCTGAAGAGGAGGCCTGGGCTTGGTAAAAAGGCCTATGAAAAGGCCTGCCCGCCTCTGGAAGGCTGCCTTTGAGGAGTGGCCTGCCTTTCCTTGGCCTGTGCGCCTATAGGTGGTCCTATACTCATCCATTTTCTTCATGTAATTCTCTGTCTGCTCCCAAACAGAGAATTACCCACAACAGGAAAATCCATGGCCTTAGTCTGGGTATCCTGTGACAGGCTAGTACATCTGAGCCAAGCCATTCTGCGGGAAGTGCCACAGATGTAGCCATAACTCTTGATGACACATCATTAGAGTCTACTGCAGCATGGAATTGCACCTTAGATGCCTCAATACCATCAGCAGCCACCTGCTCCAGCTCCTTGGCAAGCTGGCCAGGGACCTGTTTTGCTAGAGCCATAACAGTATCCCGTCTGGATTTCTGGTATCTAGCAACATAAGCCATATAATTTGCCTGTCTGAGTCCCAAGGATGATGTCATGTACTGTTTCTTTGTCATGGCATCAATCCTCCTGGAGTCCTTGTCAGGGGGGTGTGAGGCCAAGGGAATATTTGCCTTGTCACAGGCTGCAGCCTGCACTACCCCAACATGGCTGCACTGTTGTGTAAGGAACTCTGTATCAGAGCCTGACAATGTGTACCTCTTGTCCATTCTCTTATCCACAGGAGGTATAGTATGAGGAGTTTTTAGAATTTTTACTGTCTGTTTCCCAAAGATTTATGCAAAGGAATAGACAGTCTCCTGGACTCTGGGATATCCATCATTTCCACATAGTCAGGTTCCTCTTGATCATCCACAGCTTCCTCCATAGGGAGCTGGAGGGTTTCAGCCACTTTTTACAAAAATAAAATGAGAAGGGGACTCAGAAAGCCTAGGAGGAGACACTTCTGAAGGTCTGTCTGGGGAGATGTCCGTTCAATGGGCACATCCAGACTTTCAAATCCACATTCACTCTCCTCATACTCCTCTTCCCCCTCCTCCGGTTCATAAAATTCCTCTAACTCATACTCTTGAACCGGTGGAACCGGCCAAACCGTACGCTTACCTGATGGTGCCGGTTCGGTCGGAACCGGGGAAAGCGACTGGACAATTTTAATCGCTTTGGCTATTTCTTCAGCAGTTGGAGAGGAAAGTTTTGGCTCCACACCAGCTGATTTCCTTGTCCTTTACTGGAGCCGACTCCTCCGAATCGGCTCTCCTTTGCCCGAGGAAGTCTCGCCCTGGTCAGAGGGCACTCCCTCCGGTTCGGCTGGAACTGAACCGGTTGGCCATCCGGGTCAGCGGACTTCTTGGCCTCCCTTTCCCTGAGCCTACCAACTCTCTTATCCAGGGTAGCTGCAGGAAAATTTTTGCAAATCTGGCAGTCTGCATTGAGGTGGTCAAACCCCAGACAATAAACACAGGTGGTGTGGGGGTCAGCCTTGGCAAAGGCTTCCCCACAGACACTGCAGTGTTGAAACCCAGTGGGCCCGGTTTTTCTTTTGGGTTTCTCAGACATAGTGCCAGTCCAACCAAACTTACGATTTATGGCAATCACCAACAAAACCCTCTTATCGGTTCCCAACCGTGTCACGGTCGTGGAAAAAAGGTAATAAAATCCGCTTTTTAAGAACCGATAAGAACTGGTAACCACACTTTAAAGACAGATTAATATATTTCAAAACAACCTGATCGGTTCAAACCGAACCGATAACTGTTTACAAGTTCCACACAGAAGAATTAAATGTAAAAGCTATCTAGTACTTACAATACCACAGACAGAGCTTGAACCGACCGGTTATGGTTTAAATTCGTCAAAACCGAGAAAATAATACTTTAACCGACAAATGAACCGAGCAGAAGGAGAAAATCGGAGCGACTGTTCAGTGAGGCGGAGTAAAGAATCTGACAGTTTGAGTTTGAAGAACAACAGACAAGAGTTTTCAACCGAGCTCGAGCTCAGCTGCCCATGCCTGGCATGGAAAGTTAACTCTTTCACCTCCGAGCAGTTCAAGGTTGGGACTCACTGCATGTGTCATAATATAGCAAGACTTCATATTGTTTGAAACACAAGAAAGATCAACAATTACGGTAGGTATGTAATTTTCATATGTTATCTGTATCATTCTTCACCATTCATCACTAGTAGGTGAGTACTGAGCCCCACCGAAGGGGGCCCTGAATTACCCAAGAGACTAGTTCCCTAGCCTCCAGTGGAGGAGACACCAGAAGGGAGAACTCTTACAGGCCTGGGGAGGCCTGAGACTGGTCTGGGTGACACGGGAGCCCCAGTGGGGAAGGGAAGGGAAGGTGCCCCGAAAGTCGCCGCCTCACCCTTTGGGAGAAAAGATGGGCTCTTCGGTATGCGGAGTAAATCACCCTACCCAGGGGTGACAACCGGGACAGGCGAAGCCATGCCATCTGCCTAAGGCAGATCGCTGTCCCTACTACTCTGAATGCCACCTTACTGGCATCATAAGATGCCCTTGTTTGGCACCTTGCTAGCTCTAGGCCTTGTGCAGAGATGGCAATGGCTTGCCTGGTTTCCCTCAGAATCAGGCATTGAGGCTAGGATCTGTCCTAGCCTGGACCACAAGAACCTGTTGCAGGCTGCGGCGGGCCTGATGTGCTACAATAGAGATCCATGCCGAGTAGAGCACTCATCTCCCCCAGAAATCAAAGTCCGCAAAGTCCGAGTCCAGGGTTCGGTCATGGTAAGGGGCGTGAGGCCTGGGGGGGGTGTCCAGGATGGTCAAACCTGAGGAAGGATGAGGCAGAGAACCTGGAGACCTGGGGGGGAGCGCAATACCGCTGGCGTAGGTCCCTTGGGGCTGGAATGGTGGAGAAGGGAGATAGCCAGAGCTGATGTGACGCTTCCTGAAAGGGAACAGGCCAGGCGGGAGCCACCTGGTAAGCAGCACTGTACTCGCCTAAAAAGGCACGCGTCACATGCTCGGGATTGCTTATCAGGAGTGGGGTAAGATGAAGCTCATCCAACATACTCACAAGGAACTGCTGATAACAGGAAATATCAGACGCTGGGGAGATGTGGACAGATGGCTCCTCTCCCTCCATGGAGGGGGAAGAGGATGAGGACAAGCTCCCAGGTTCAGGGTCTGGCTGCACGGCAGCATGGTGGAACACCTGCTGGTCTAGGGCATGGAGGTAAGTGGGGAAATGTGCATCGGAACCTCTGAACTGTTCCCAGGGGAGAGGTCCTTGAGGACAAGGAATACCTGGGACAGCTGGAGATGGAGAAAGAGGCTTGGGGGACAAGCTGCTAGCAACAGGAGAACGGTCTATGTCAGGGCAGGGGAGCCAACAGGAAACCCTTCACAGGGAGGGGGATCTGAGGCCAAGAGCTAACAGCCGCTCAACCAGATCAGAACGGTCAGAGCTGTGCCCAAAGGAAGAAATCCTCTGGTGAGGTAACCGGGACCGTGAAAGTCCAGAATAACGGCCCCTGACCTAAGAAGTTAAAGTCCCTCTCGAGGACTCATCCAGGAAAAGGCAAGGGTCTGCACTGCAACTCCTCCCAGAACCAGACTGGGCTCTAGAGAGGGCGCGCTGCGCAACACCTCTACCCCTCAAACCTTCGGAATCGGAGAGGGACCTCGTCCTCACAGCCATCAGCCTAGGCAACTGGCAACTCCAGGTGGCCTCCGAGGAGTTCACCCAGGGAGCAGTACCTTCCCCTTCCTGGCATGCCCCGGGCTGCCCCAAACTTGGGCTGTCCAAACACACCAAGGAAGGGGGTGCCCCAACTGGAGGAGCAGAAGTGCCAGTAGCCCCAGGTTGCACGGTTGTTTTCATGGGGATCACTGCTGGCTGGTCAGAACCACTGACCCTAGGACCTACGAGCGACAACTGACCTGCAGAGGGAGGCTGAGTGTGGGCTGAGGTGCTGAAACGGAGGGGTCCGATGATTCCAAGAACATGGGAACCAGTCCGGATCAGACCCAGAGTCCGCCTCCAAAGAGGTAGGCCACGAAGTCCAATGCCAGACAACTCCCCGAGCCCTCCAGTTCCTGTACCACGAGCTGAAGCACCTGTAACCTGGTGCTGTGCGGTGCCGGTCAAGAAAGCCGCGATACCTGGTGCTGACACCCACCCCGTGCCACGAGCTGCACTGGAGTCGGGCATGGCCCCAAACACGGCGGTGCATAGCACCTGCAAGCTCCACGGTGCCAACCCCATCCCCGGTGCTGGCTCCAGCTCTGGCACTAGCTCCAGCTCCGGCACCATGCATGATGCCAGAACCAGAACCAGACCCAGAAACACTCAAAGCACCATCCCCGGTGTCGGCGAGAGCCCCGAAGCCGTGAACAACATCAGAAGCAATAGCAGCACCGAGAGAAGGCCCAGTGCTGACCACGGCACCACTCTCTAAGCCCACGGCACCATGACCAAGAGCAGCGCCATGAGACAGCACCGAGGAAGGTGCCATTTGACACCGAGGGAGCCTTCACCTCTGAAGAGGCGACTGCCAAAGCGGTGCCTCCCGACTGACCCCCAAAAGGGCCAGCCTGGCCTCCGGCACTGCGGAAGAAACTCCCGCCATGACAAGGCTAAGAGAGGCAGGGGCTCCCTCCTCCATGGGCTGTATAGGACCGGAAGGGACCTGGAGGAAGGGCCAAGAATCCTTGCCTTGGTCCACCAACTGTGCATTCACCCTCTGAAAGTCGGCAGCATGTCCCGACTTTCCACATGCGGTTCTCGACAACCGGCAGTCCACAGAAAAATAAAAGCTGCAGTTGTCCATCTCGTGGTCCGGGCCGAGGCAGGAAAGGCAGCGTTATGCTGGTTCATCACGGAATACAGGCGGCCACAGGGCACCAACACATAGGAGATCACCCAGCTTTTGATGTTTTTTTCTCCCAGACGAGACATGACCATTCGTAATAAAATACAAAACAGTACTCAACGTTGCTTTGAATAAACAGGAAAGGTCTTACCAGCCAAAAGTGACATCAAGCAGGGCGAACAGAATCAAGGAACACAACACACGTCAACCACGCCGACGAACTTTAGGCTGCAATGCAGAATCCAGCAGTCTCCACACAAGGTCTTCACCGACAGTGGGAGAGAAAGAACTGGGGCTAAGGAGTCGACAGCAGTTAACGGCCAACCCATGAGCGCCACATGGAACGTTGGCCGCGAGGGCGGCGCCAAACCTGCGTCAACTCTGCCCATAGAGAAGAGAGAAAAAAAGTCTCCCAGTCTCCCACGGGGTCCCATATCCAACGCTATACCCCACTAGTGATGAATGGTGAAGACTGACACAGATAAGATCTGCCTCCAGTCGTCTCACAAGGGTCCAAATGCATAGCGCTTCCCTGCAGAAGGGCTGGGAGTGCGTGCTGCGCTGTTTGTTGAAGTAGTACTTGGTCGTGGTATTGTCCGCCTGGACTTGGATCACTTTTCCCCCCCGATAGAACAGAGTGAATGCAGCCAGTGCCATCGGGACTGCTCAGAGTTCCAGCAGGTTGATGTGACATCGGGATTCCTCAGGGGTCCAGAGCCCATGGACTCTGTGGTTCCCCATGTGGGCACCCCAGCCCATGACAGAGGTGTAGGTCATGAGACCGACCGTCTGCTCGGGGTGGACAAACAGGATACTTCCCTGCAGATGTTCCTGGACGGTCCACCACAGCAGGGCATCCGACATCCTCTGGGTCACAGTGACCAGCTGGTCGAAATGACAGTGTTGCTGAGACCACTGGCTGGTCAGCTCCCCATTGAAGGGGGCGATATGCCACCGGCCCATCGGACCATGAGATGGCAGGCCGCCATGTAACCCACACGCTGCAGGAAGTCCCAGCAGTGACAAAGTGCCCAACCAGAAATGACTGGACAAAGGAGGAGAGAACTTCTGCCCTGTCCACTGGGAGCTGGGCTCTGGCTCAGCAAGAGTCGAGCTCTGCCCGATGAAGCAAATCACCTGGGGACCAGGAGGCCAAGGTTGAAGCACGTGTGGAGGGCCAGATCCCTGACCTCTCCACTCCAGTCTGGAGTGACCCGCTATTAGCCAATCGCCAAGATAGTGGTACACCTGACCCTTCAACGCTAAGATGGGCTCACCACCACTGCTATGCATTTGATGAAGACCCTGAGACTGATGACAGCCAAATGGCATAGCTTGAACTCTTAAGAGGGTTCCCTCCACCCTGAAGTGGAGAAACCTCTGATGGGATGGACAGATCAGAACATGGAGAATGCACCTGTAGATCCAGTGAGAACCACATATTCTGCTCAAGGGATGGCATGATCTGGGACAGAGTTACCATCCAGAAGGTGCACGATCTCAGGAACTGATTCAGATCATTCACATCTAGAATGGGGCACCACCCCCGTCCATTTAGGACCAGGAAGCACCTGGAAACAATCCTAGGTTGACATGGGGTCCATGACTCTGACCACTACCTCCTTGTGGAGGAGTTGGGCAAACATCGTCCCTGACAGCCAACTGAGTATGGGTGATACCTTTTCCTCCTGTGGAACACGGCTCAACCTGGAAGGTACTGCTCGAATTCCAGAGACAGACCCTAGCTGACCACCTCCAAGACCCACCTGTCCACTGTGATAGCGGACCAGGTAGAAAGGAAGTGACGGAGCCGGACCCCCACAGGAGGACTCAGATGGTCATGATTGGCATGGGTGCGGCTGTCCCCATCGCGCCATGGTGCAGGAGTGGAGAATGAAGAGCCGCAGCAGGGCCACCGAACCTCTCCTCTGGGCTCACAGTTCGCTGAAGCCCCAGACTTGGGCCGAGGGAGCCAAGGTTGAGCCTGTGGCATCTGCCCAGTTTGGTACTGGGGCTGCTTGGCCACAGGGGCAGAAGGTCGAAAGGCCTTCTTCTGTGATTTCTTAGAACCCTGGGGTTCTTTCTGGGCAGAGGTAATGGAGTCCAAGGTGGTACTGGACTGCTCGATACACTGGAGGTGACCATCAACTCTTGGACCGAACAAGTTGGTACACAAGAAAGGAACATCCGATAGTTTATGCTGGGTGTCTGTCGAAAAGGTCGAGACCCCCAGCCAAGCCCTGCAGCACACGGTGACTGCAGCTGCCACTGAACGGGTACAAGAATCCCTGATGTCCAAGGCCATCTTGAGTTGCTGTTTAACAATGGCCCGGCCCTGATCACGGACCTGCTTGACTGTGCTCTGAAGATTCGCGGGGAGATGAGGAAGCACCTCATCCAGAGAGCCCAAAAGGGTGTGGGAGAAGTATTCCATAATGACAGCCGAGCTTGCCTGTCAGAGGCGGAGTGAGAAAGCAACATAGAGCTTTCTGGCTGCACGGTCCAACTTTTTGGACTCTTTATCCAGAGGTCTATCCGTATCTCCCGAGCTGCCCGAGCCCCGGAACAAACTCTGTCACCAGTCCCTCAGCTGAGGGATGTTGTGTAAACCCCAAGGGGGAGCCGATGGGAACCACACACTTGTAGGCCATACGGGCAGAAGGTGCAGGGCAGGAGGCTGGATGCCAAAGCTCCAAGTCTGGACCAACGATGGTCTCGCCATTGGAAGGCCTAAGACGGAGAATCCCTTTCTGAGGATATCAGTCAAGGGGTATTCTGCCCATTTTGACGGCTCCAAAGGCATCCTCACTGATTCAGAGATGAGATGGAGGATGCCCATGAAGGACGTGGACCCTCCTCCATTGACAGACTCATGGAATTGTCATCACACCGACGAATACAAGTCCGAATCCTCGGACCCCGAGTCCGGGTAAAGTAGCCAACTACCAGAGTCACTCTCAACCAGCCGTGGACGGTCAGGTGTAAGGGTGACCGACAGCCTGCACGGCAGACCGTGATCAGGTTGAGACTCCTTGGCAGGAGCCCCTGAGGGAGTCTACTTAGGTGGCAGCTCCACCAAAATGGGTGGAGAGGCCAGCTCAAGCTGAGCTGGGAGGGTTTCCATCAGTTCTGCAGGCAGAGGGACGGTGTTGACCAGCTCCAGAGGAGTCTGCATTGGCCTGGAAGGTGACAGCCAAGTGATGGCCAGAGTAGAAGCTGGGGTCGACTTTGGTCCAGTCAGCATGAACTGCTGCCACATGAGGTCCTCGCAGCGATGACACAACTTGCATCAAAGCCTCTCCTCACTCAAGGAGGACGAGGACGAATGGCGACATTGCCGCTTCTTGGAGCGCCACTTGTGAGACTTCCTTGGCCTATCGGTCAAAGGGGTCCGAGATCTAGAAGACGAGCTTAAGGGGGACAGACGGGGCTTCTCAGAAGGAGCCGGGGAGAACCGCGTCTCCTCCAGATCAGGGATTGTGACCCGGTGGAGCGCCAGCAAGCTGGGTCTCCGCTGGTCAGTAAGACCAGAGTCCTAAATAAAGACCTGTCGGCCTCAGTCGACAACAGGTTGATGGGGTCGACTATAATTTCAACCTGATCATCATCCAGCGTCTGGGCTGGCTGGCCTGACAGGGTACCATGAAGCAAGTGGCCGAGGTCACAGTTTGCGACGAAGTCATGACAGGAAACTCCTATGACCAAGAGCTCTCTCTGTCCCAAGAGCGCCAACGTTAGAAGACTCTTCTTCTGGACCTCTGTCCTTTTACTGTACCAGGAGGTGTGCGAACATGACGGACCCTTCCCCTTTCATAGGGAGAGACTGACATCTCTTTGAAGGATCTGGAGAAGGAAGTGCCCAGTTTGAGCGGAACAAAAAACGATAAGGAAGAGGATTGTTCGGTGGTTCTGTCACTCCCTCCTCGAAGGCTTTCATCTGCTCCAGCTGGTCCATGGATCGCGCTGCCGCTGGAGACTACATGACGGGCATCTTTAGATTTGACTGATGGTGCCATTTTTCTGGTCGCCTGAGCTGTAAGTGTGTGAGGCGATCATCCAAAACCTGCAGATGGAAGGCGCGGCAAAGATTGCAGACCTGAGGGTCATGCACATGGCCCAGGCAGTAGACGCACGTGGAATGCGGAGCAGTATGGGACATTTTCTGTCCGCAAGGACACCGGCAGAACTCGACAGGACTTGTCCTCCATCGCAGTCGCAATCACGAATTTACGTGGAGAAACCCGAACAAGTTTTAATTTTGTAAACTAGACTTTAAGTATTAAGCACCAGGGCCTACTCAACGAGAGCTGTATGGAAGGAACCTGAATCTTCCAAACAGAAAGGAAAATCTGGCGCCATGGGCAGAGCTGAGGCATATACCACGTGGGTGGGTGGAAGGAGCCAGCTTTAGACCTTCCGGACAGATTTAAAGGAAAGGGACATGCCAACAAGTCTGGATAAGAACAATATAACCAGATCCCTAGAAGGGGTGGTTACACCCATATCAGGGCTTGCAGTTACACTAGTTGTTGTTGTGGTTTCACCCACAGTAATTTAGGTGTCAGCTGGTCAGAGCTCGAAGGACCCTTAGGTGGTTACAGTTTTCCCTTTAGCCTTATCCAGGCATTTTTCAATAGTTTTCTCATGTATTGCAGATTTCACTCTACTTTTAAATGTTCATGCCCAGGCAGGCAACACAAAAAGAATGTCTTGGCAAAATTCACCACTCTCAAGACATGATTTGAAACCAGGATCACCAGTTTTTCTTTTCGTTTTTTCTGACATTCTTCAATGTAAAACCAATAAAAGTTGCAACTGCTAAAAAAATTTTTACATTTAAGTTTATTTAGCGGTTGTGGTCGGTCCCAGAACCGATAAGGAACTGATCGGAAATCGGGAACTGAGGTAAAAGTGAACCAGTTCTTAAAACAAGTTAAATATAATAAAAGTAAACATAACTAATAGAATTTTTTAGTCAGAAAACTCTGATAAATATAAAATAAACCTCGGTTTACCCCTGGTTATACAGAACTGGGAGAAACTGAGAAAACTTAAAATTTAAACCCAAACTGTGGTTTAACTTAAAATTACAAAAAGTAAAAAGCAGGAAATTAAATGTAAAGAGTACATATATATATATATATATATATTTATTTTATAAGTTTCCTCATGTCAGAACAAGATGAGGAGAGGATCTCCAGTGTCTAGTCTTGACAAGCGGAGAGAGAGAAATCTGAGGGGTTTAGAACTAAGGCAGTTAGCAGAAGGCAGCATTTGAAAAGTGGCACGTGCAAAAGATTCCATCATTTACATATGTTCCATCTCTCCGGCAACTCTGTCTTTTTAACTTTTCTCTTTATCTCCTGTCTGCTCTCGGAGTCCACTCCTTCCGTCCACTCATTTTTCCCCCATTCCACCTTCATGGGATCTGTCCCTAGAGTGCCTCCTCTCTCCTCCTGCACAGTGGACTCTGTCCCTTTCTTGGTGGTCCGGATGGAATCGGAGCAGCTTTCATCCAGGGCTGCCGAGAGGTGTTTTCCGTTTTTCTCCCCTATGTCCCCTACCCTCTGAGATGTCGAGCGCTAGGACGTATGTCCCGAGTGGTGGCGTGCCGACGCACACCGAGCCTCTCATGCGCCGTCAACGTCCCCCCTCCCCGACTCTGATGAACGGAGCTGCCTCCATCCCTTCCTAATGTCAGTGCTTCCACCGGCTATGGAAGGGATGCAGAACGCAGTAGCATTCTTGGTCTCCCACCCGAGGGAGGAGAGCATCCCGTTGGGCAGCTCGATCCTCCTCTCCTACCGACTTGGCCACCCGAGTCCATTCCTGAACCCGGGTCACCGGCGTAGCGCGAGGTGTGGCATCCAGCGCCTCAACCCTCAGCGCCACCAGGCTGGCTTTTTCATATTATATAGGTACATAACGTTTTGTAGTTGTTAGATGAATCTGTACCTATTCCTACTTTCATCTTTGTTTTACTCTTTATATTTTCCTTCGTACTTCCTTTCTTTGACTGAGTAGGGAAATAGATCAAGGAAGGGCAGTGGATGTGGTCAATTTGGGCTTCAGCAAGGCCTTCAAACTGTGCTGCACATTAGCCTGATAAAGAAATAGAACAGTCTAAGAGTAGGATCCAAGGTTGTGAATTGGATTAGAAACCGGTTAACAGATAGGAAGCAAGGTGCCACAGGGCTCATTACTGGGACTGGGCCAAGGAACTGGAAGGGAAGGTATGCCTTTTTTGCAGACGATACTCAAATTTGCAATATGCTGGACAGTCAGGAGTGGGTGCAGAGAATGCACAGGATCTTGGGAAATTCAAAGAGTAGTCAAGAGCATGGCAGTTGGGGTTCAATGTCAAAAAGTGCAAAATCAGGCACCTAAGGCACAAGAACCCAGGTGCTGAATATAGGACTGTGGGGCACTAACAGTCATTAAGCAAGAAAAAGGACCTTGGGGTTATCATATCTGACAAGCTCAGAATAGTAGGGCAGGGGGCGCTGTTGAGTACACTATTGAGTGGACGTGTTTTTCCATGCTCTGCATCTGTTGAAAGTTTATATCTTTTTATCTGAATTTAAATGTGATTAGCCGGCCCAGTGGCATGGAGGGCTGAGGCATCACTGCCTTACCTCCTGCCACACCGATGACCTGTATCGTGGTGTGAACAGGTTGCCGGGGGTCGGCTGGGGAGGGAAAGGATCGAGCATCTAGAGGACAGCTCTCCTCTCCCGGGGCGGGTTTGGAGACCGGTGCACTCCTGGCCCCAGCAGTGGCTGGAGGCTGGCACACAGGCTCCAAGATGGCGGGGGGTGTAGATTGAGCAGATGCCCAGTGGGCCACATACAGCTCGGCCATTGGTGTCATTGCACATCATGGTTCCACACTCAGGGAAGGAGAAAAAAGAGGCGAAAATCCCACCAACTGGCGGGATGAAACCGCCCCCACAGGCACTGGCGACCTGACCAGCTGGCACCTCAATGCACAGGTGAGTACCAGTGGAACGCCAAGGTGACAGGGCTGGGGGCCGGTCGGTGGTAGAGATAAAGAGAAAGAAAACAAAAAGTGATTTGAGCCAAAATTTCACTATCGGAATATCTGTCTCAGCCTTAACAGGTTGGTGCCAAATATTAACATGAGATGTTTAAACTCCAAGTGGTTCAAACTCTCAGCCACCGACAGAACAACAGGCCTCTACTTTCTGCTCACTGACAGCAAATGCGGAGCCAATTTGGAAGGCCTTGCAGCTTTCTATGCAAACCACTGATGCCAAAGTGGAGAATATTTTACAGCCGGCTTGGTGAACAGGATTTAAAATTGAGACTGCTACAAAACTGTCTGCTCAGCTGAAAGCCAAGCCATTAAAGCTCTATCGACTACAGCGAGGTTAGTGCAAGAGAACAGGCAGCTCCGTACTGTCTCAAGTGCTGGAGAATGCTAATCATGCCCTAACGTTAGGCTGGTTGGACTACCGGAGGGATCTGAGGATCCGGATCTCTTAACCTTCTTGGAAACTTGGTTATTAGCTGCCCTACGGATAGAATCTGAATGCTGTCTACATTTTCTGAGGGCCTACCGGATTTCGCCAAGATTAGTGGAGGCACAGCGGATCTCCCGCGAACGGTGCTGTTGGTTACAGATGGCATTATGGCTAAGGAGCAGGCACTGCAGGCAGCCCGCAACACAGACCAGCTGAATTATGACGGGCACACCTTATGTCTTTTCCCGGATCTCTCCTACACCACCAGGGCCCGACGTAAGAAGTTCAATGGCGTCTGGGCTAAGCTGAGGAGTTTAGGTGTGGTGTACTCTTTATTGATGCTGGCTCACCTTAGGATTTACTATGGGGGGCATACATTCCAGTTCATGGACCCTATGGAAGCCACCAAGATAGTGGAACAGATTCAGAAAGAATGTGAGGCCTCTCAAGATCATTCTACAGTGGTACAAGACTCACAGGATGAAGATACTTGAGTTTGGTAAACTGCAGGATTAGGCACCCCTCAGTTTTGACTTTCTGCATTCAGCGGTGTTCTCTAGAACTGATCTTTGAACTTTAATTATCAACAGTTGTATTACTTATTTTCTCTGGTGACTGTAACCAATTATTATGATCTACAGAAACATAGAATTTGATGGCAGATAAGGACCGCTTGGCCCACCCAGTCTGCCTATTTCCCTACCTACTGGATAAGCTGCAGATCCTAGTTAACCAGCAGCCTACTTCTTCTTCTTACCCCCACACCCTAGAATTGCCTTATGACTGTCCCATGCATGCTTGAATTCCACCACCGATTTTGACTCCACAACCTCCTCCGGAAGGCCGTTCCATGCATCCACAACCCTCTCTGTGAAAAAATACTTCCTTAAATTACCTCTGAGCCGCCCCCCCTCTATCTTCAAATTGTGCCCTCTTGTTCTCTATGTACCACACTTGGATGGGACTTTTACATGACAGTCGCCATATTTTCTTTAGTTTGCTATACTGTTCATTTTATTGTGCCTTTTCTGGTGATATCTGGCTCTATTATTAGTTTACATTTTGATGTCAGAGTTTATGGGAGGGTACTAAACATTTGAAATTTCAAATACCTTGGAATGGAGTCACATCAGCACTGGTTGTTGAATCTTATATTTCCTTATACAGATTGATCTGGACTGACCACCTTGTCTTGTAGGGTGCAGTTATTCGTGATTGTATGTTGTATTTTATATGTCATGGTATCCCCATATCCATAATCTTTGAGCTGAGAATTTGGTGCCCTGTACCATTAGATGGCGCCTGTACTTTTTTCTGATGTCTGGCATATGGAAATTGTAACTGTGTTTATTTGAGCAAATCAATAAGCATAAAGATCAAAAAGAACAGTAGGGAAGTGTGACAGCAGTGGGTAAGACTAGTGGGATGCTGGGGTGCATAGAAAAGGGTATGTCCAGCAGGAGGAGGGAGGTGGCATTGACACTGTATCATTCACTGGCAAGACCCCACCTAGAGTACTATGTCCAGTTTTGGAGGCCGCATCTCAGAAAGGATATAGACAGGGTGATGACAGTCCAGAGGAAAACAACTAAAATGGTGCAGTGTTGCATGAGAAGCCCTACAAGGAGAGACTGAGGGATCTCAACATGTACACCTCTGAAGAGACAAAGAGGTGACATGACAGAGATCTACAAGTACCTCACAGGGATAAACAGGTTGCAGAAGTGGAATCTCTTTCAAATGAAAAAGAGCAGCAGGAGCAAGGGGCATGCAATGAAGCTAGATGGGGGGAGGAGTTTATAAGAAACGTGAGAAAATATTTCTTTACTGAAAGGGTGGTAGATGTTTGGAACAGATTGCTGGCAGAAGTGGTAGAGGCAAAAACAGTGGGGTGATCAAGCATACACTGAGCAGACACAGGGGTGTATTTGGAAACAGGCCTGGGGGACATTAGAGCGCCATCTTCCAGGCTGGACGCACTTCATTAGAGCTCTCTCCCATGAGGCGTTCTTATAGCCAAGTGATAATGTTTTGGAACAGACTTATTTTTACAACATAAAGCTTCTACATATCAATTGAAATAGTTTGATATTAAACTCAGCATGGGTTTTCCCAAAACACAGCAGCAGAGACCACCAAAAGATCCATCATCTGCTCCCAGCAAGGCCGCTGGGGCTCCAGGCAGTGCTGATGCCAGCAGCCAGCAACCTAAGACCAACCCACCGTGGCAAGCTATGTTCAAGTCTATGTGGGCCATGGACTCAAAAATGGAAACACCGATTCAAAATTTGAGACACAGGATGCTGCCATTAAAACCCCAACAGCCACAGTTAAACAGCAAATATTAACCAGAGCCTGGTGCATGAAAATAATAAAATATAAGGAAGGAGAGTGTACTTGATGATATTATTCACCTGCAGTAATGGCCCGATGACATGAATATGCTCCCATCTTGCGAATCCTGAAACAGCAGCAGCTTTGTTTTACAACTCCCTACCCTGCAAGACTCACAATTATGTTTCCAGATGACCCACAACAATTTGAAACCCCTGAAGCAGCAGTCAAAGTTCTGAACATTAAGGTCATTTCAGTTTCCTTACCGAAAAGGCAAGTAACCTATGAGCAAGAACAGGAGATGCGTGAAGCAGCATGGGCCCCTGCGCCCAGCAAGCAAAGCTGTAAACAGCAAGGACAGGCTAGTCTGCACGACAAGAAGACACTCCTGCAGCAATTTTGTCAAGAGGCAGCTTCCTGAGGGACTCTTGGACTCTTAAGGCATCACTCTTCTGCAGGTAACGGACCCTACCGAACTGATAAGCAGTCCCCTGCAGTACAGGGACAGGATTTTTCTGACCTTCCCTTGCTGAAGTTGGGTGCTGGGGTTGGGGGAGACTCGGGAGAACTCAAGATAGTGTTCCCCTTCCCATCCTTGAAAGAAGCTGGATGTTGGGACTTCTCCCCACTCTGAATGAACTTTCAAAAGGACAAGATAAGGACACTGATGGGGGAGGGGGCTGGGGCATGGTTTGGCAAATGGCGTGTCACTGGGGGCCTGGGAGGGGAAGGCAGGAGACAAATGAAGTGTTGATTTTCAACCTAAATGTCTTATTTTCTAGTGCGCTTTTCTCCTTTGGCTCATACAGAATGGAAAAGAGGTAGAAATGTTTACACCCTGACTTAGGAGGTGCACCCCACCTCCCTGATAGGGGCAGAGTCTCACTTACTGAAATATTTCTGAGACCACCCAGCTTTACAAGAAAACAAATGTTTTTCTTTCTTTTTATAATTGGTACCAGGGGGTTATGGGGTAACCGTTGCTGTACAAGACACACTTATGGCGTCTACTGTGTCCGTTGTGATGGGATACATTATGGAGATTACAGGCAGCAGAGCAACGGACTCAGGAGATATTAACAGTTACAGTACTTTCTCCTTCTCATCTTATTGGTCCTCGCTCTCCGTACAACATCTCTTTCTACCACCAGTACTCAGACTGGTGGGGAAGTGGACCCACAAAATGAACGTGGCAAATCCCCCTCGGGAGTTGTTTTGAACCCCCACATAGGAGGTGAGTGAAATACCTCCCTACCTAAGAAGTCACATTTGATGCTGGATTGCAGCTTTACCAATTGCAAAGAGTTAAACTGGTATCTTTCTACCAGTAGGGTGCCCCCAGGCACATTCATCGCATTCGCACTGAACAGTTAATGGTTCTTATTATTATGTTTAAGTTACAGTTACTGCATATAGTGTGTTGGAAATTGTTACACTTAAGTCGAGTTATGGCTACATATAGAGAATAATGGATAGGAAATGTGTGATATGAAAATTTAATGCACACCCGAGGAGTGGGATGCTACATAAACCCCAAGGGTGAAGTTTGAGGGGTTTATGAAAGCATCCCTCCCCAAGGATGTGCATTAAATTCTCATTTCACACACTTCCCTATCTTTTACTTTTTTATAATAAACTGGCAAGGAATTTTTTCCCCACCAAGTTCAGGTGTCTGTTGAATATACAGTAAATGTTTCAGAAAATAATAAACTTATGAATAATGATCAAAGCATTATTAAGTGCAGCATTACAACAGCAGGGAACATTTATATGAAAAAACAATTTACTACATTTTATGCCTTTAGGGAAGTACATTTTACACATGTGCAGCCCCTTCCCATCCTGCTCTTCTACAAAATTGTGTCTGGATTCTGACAAGGAGATGTCAAAGCAGTCATTCATTGTAAAACGCTTTTTTTTTTTCCTTTTTTATTGTTTGGGTCAGAGAATGCTTTTTTGACACTGAGAAGTCTGATGCTGATGCCTGCTACCAGGACTGCTTGGCAGGTAAGAAAAAATTACTCACCTTAGTAATGTTGTTTCTTCTAATGGAGTTTTGCTATATTATGACATATGCAGTATAACCCCAGGTTAGAACTGCTCCGGAGGTGAAAGAGTTAACTTTCCATGCAGGGCATGGAATCTTGAGCGCGAGCTCGGTTGAACACTCTGTCTGTTGTAGCTCAAACTTAAACTGTCAGATCTTTACGAGCAAAAACTCACTAAGGTTCTGTGTGGAGGCCGTAAACCTACACTAGCCCGCTGGCTACGAACTACAAAACACATTTTACTCTTGATCCCAAAACAAAGACTCAAGTCAGAGGAATCAAGACAGAAAAAATAAGCATAACATCTAAGCACCCTAAGAAGGGTGAAAATAAAGTGGGCATCTATGAAGTGCCAACATTGCACTGTCCAACCAGATCCCAAAAATAGAGGTTCTGAGAGGGACAGGCTTGGGGGGAGGTCATAATATAGCAAGACTCCATTAGAAGAAACAACATTACTAAGGTGAATAATTTTTTCTTCAAACAACATGAAGTCTTGCTATATTAGAACCTACTTGGGAAATAGGCTCTGAAGCACAGCTATGCCAAATCGAACATCACTCCTAGCCTGGAAATCCACGGAGTGATGCTTAGTAAAAGTGTGAACTGTTTTCCAGGTAGCTGCTTGACATATCTCTAGGATAGGAATGTCCCTGGCAGCAGCCAGAGACGCAGCTGTACCTCTGGTAGAGTGAGCCCTCAGGCCTGAGGGAGGAACCTTACCCAGTTTTTCATAGCAGAATTGGATACAAGAGACAATCCACCTGGCAATGGATCTTTTAGTGGCAGGTTTCCCTTTACCAACCTCACCATAAGTGAGGAACAATTGGAGGGATTCAAACCTGTGACCCTTGGTATGTTCTATATAGTAACTAAGGGCTCTTTTGACATCTAAACTGTGCAATCTCCTCTCACCAGAGGAGGAATGGTCAGTGAAGTACACAGGAACAGACATGGATTGATTAAGGTGGAAGTCTGAAACCAACTTAGGCAAAAACTTCCTGGTAGTCCTGAGGACCACCTTATCTCTATGAAAGGAGATAACATTAGGCTCCACTGACAATGCTTGTAGCTCACTTATGCACCCGGCAGAGGTGATGGCTACCAGAAACACAGTTTTCCAAGTCAAGCACTTAAGCTCTGCTGAAGACAATGGCTCAAAAGGGGGTTGCATAAGCTGAGCAATACAAATATTAAGATCCCAAGCAGGGGCAGGGTCCCTGAATGGGGTTGTGTGAAGCAACCCTTAAAAACTTGGAGAACACAGGGTGAGCTGAAAAGAAGAGGGCTTACCTGTTGATAAGAAGGCAGACACAGCTGCCAAGTGCATTTTTAGGGTAGCTGGTCTCAGCACCAAGGAATCTAAATGCACCAAATAATCCAGGATCGTGGCACGCCAGCAGATTCTGGGGAAATATGTTTACCAGCACAACAAATGGAAAATCTCTTCCATTTTGAATTATAAGTAGCCCTGGTGGAAGGCTTCCTAGAGGCCCTCAATATATCCAATACACCTTGGGAAAGGTGTAGGTCAGCAAACTCTAACTCTTCAAGAGCCATGCCTTGAGATTGAGAGATTTGAGGTTCGGATACCAAACTCTCCCCTGGGCACAAGTTAACAGGTTGTGATTCCTGGGAAGACACAGGGGAAGGTGGACTGCTAAGGACATGAGGAGTGGGTACCAGGGCTGCCTGGCCCAATCTGGAGCAATCAGAATCATCTTGCAGGATTGAGATCTGATTCTGACTAGCACTTTGAAAAGAAGGGGAAGGGGAAAGCATAGAGGAACTTCCTTCCCAACTGAGGAGGAAGGCATCCAGAGGACTGAGCCCAACACTGAGGGCCTGCAGCAAAAAGGGTAAGTTGGTATTGTCTGGGGCTGCAAAGAGATCTATTTGTGGGGTGCCCCATCTGGCAAATACTACCTCCAGTACTAGGGGGTCCAGTGCCCATTCGTGATGGCCCTGGGAAATCCTGCTGAGAGCATCCGTTAGGACATTGTCCTTTCCTGGGAGGTGAACTGCCATAAGGGAGGCGTTCAGAGAATAAGCCAGAGACCACAACTTCATTGCTTCGGTGCACAAGGCCGTAGACCAAGTGCCCCCTTGCTTGTTGATGTACCACATTGTAGTGGTATTGTCTGTTCTGATCTGAACAACCTTGTTCTGAACAGATGTGGAAAAACCTGAGTGCTAGAAAAACTGCTCTGAGCTCCAACAAATTGATGTGGAGCAGAGATTCCTGAGGGGACCACAGCCCTTGGGTGGAAAGGTCGCCCATGTGAGCTCCCCACCCCAAGAGGGATGCATCTGTAGTAAGGGTGAAGGAATGAGGCTGGGGAGTGAAGGGAACCCCCTGTCTCAGATTGTTCTGATCCTGCCACCACTGGAGGGCCTGGATCAGGGTTCGAGTCACTGGAATCAATTTGGTTAGAGGATCTGTCCTCTGAGACCAAAAGGTTCTCAAATGGAACTGGATGTCCCTCATCTGAAATCTTGCTCCCTGCACTACTGCTGTAGAAGCAGCCATGTGCCCCAGGAGCTGAAGAAAATGCCTTGCTGGTCGAGAGACCTGCAGGGTGAAAGAAGAGGCCAGAGAGGCCAAGGTCCTTGCTCTTTCCAGAGGGAGGAAGGCTCTGGCTTTTTTTGTGTTCAGTTCTGCGCCTATGAAGGTGAGAAGCTGGACAGGCTCCAGAACTGACTTTGGAAGATTGAGAAGGAAACCTAGAGATGTAAGCAGTTGCTGAGTTACTTGTAAGTGTAGTTTGACCTGTTCTGGAGACTGGCCTACAATGAGCCAGTCCAGATAAGGAAGAGACAATCTTTGCCTTCTTAAATGAGCAACTGCTACTGCCAGGCATTTTGTGAACACCCTCGGGCCGAGGTGAGGCCGAAGGCATTGCTCTGAACTGGTAATGGCCTGTGTGGCAGTTTGAATCTGAGGTACTTCGATGGGAGCTCTGATGAGAACATGGAAGTAGGCATCCTTGAGGTCCAGGGAGGCTAGCCAGTCCCCTGGCCTTAGAGAAGGTAAAATAATCCCCAGAGTCACCATTTTGAACTTTGGTTTTAAAAGGTGCTTGTTTAGATACCTGAGATCCAGGACGGCCACCATTCTCCTGTCTTTTTAGGGTAAGGAAGTACCTGGAGTACAACCCTTGCCCTGGTGTATGGTTGAACCCTTTCCACGGCTCTGAGAGCCAGGAGAGAAGAAAACTTCTGTTTCAGGGCAAGTACTCTGATGGGTTTGCAGGTGGAAAAGACTCTGGCTCTCATCTTCGAAATGTTTTGAAGCTGAGAACCAGTCCCTGGCTTACTACTTCCAGGACCCACTTGTCTGATGTTAAAGACTTCAGTCCTGGACAAAGTAAGCCAGCCTGCCCCCTACCGGTAGTGGAGAATCGGCCCTGGCTACCCCATCAGGGAGCCTGTTTTGCAGGGGCTTTGGGTTGAGGGGTAGAAGCAGGCTTACTAGAACCCCTTCTGTTCCTTCCTCTAAAGAATCCCCTCTGGGCATAAGCAGAAGAGGAGGCCTGGGCTTGGTAAAAAGGCCTATAAAAAGGCCTGCCCCTGACATGCTGCCTTTGAGGAGTGGCTTGCCTTTCTTTGGCCTGTGCACTACTATAGGTGGTCCTATACGCATCCATTTTCTTCATATAATTATCTGTCTGCTCCCCAAACAGAGAATTGCCCACAACAGGAAAATCCATAGCCTTAGACTGAGTATCCTGTGACAGGGCAGTGCATCTGAGCCAGGCCATTCTGCGAAGATACACAGACGTAGCCATGACTCTTGATGAAACATCATTAGAGTCTACGGCAGCGTGAAATTGCACCTTGGATGCCTCAATACCATCCGCAGCCACCTGCTCCAGCTCCCTGGCAAGCTGGTCGGGGCCTGTTTTGCTAGGGCCAGGACAGTGTCCCATCTGGATTTCTGGTACTAGCTGCATAAGCCATATAATTTGCCTGTCTGAGTCCCAAAGATGCTGCCATGTACTGTTTCTTCCATGGCATCCATCCTCCTGGAATCTTTTCAGGAGGGTGAGAGGCTAGAGTAATATTAGCCTTGTCACAGGCTGCAGCCTGCACTACCCCACATGGCTGCATTGCTGGAGAGGAACTCCGTATCAGAGCCTGATAAAGCATACCTCTTGTCCATCCTTTTATCCACAGGGAGGATAGAATGAGAGTTTTAGAATTTTTACTGTCTGTTTCCTAAAAGATTTGTGCAAGGGAATAGACAGTCTCCTAGACTCTGGAATATCCATCATTTCCACAAAATCAGGCTCTTCTTGATCATCAACAGCTTCCTCAACAAGGAGTTGCAGAGTCTCTGCAACTTTCTTGTAAAACAAAAAATGAGAAGGGGACGCAGATAGCCTGGGAGGGGAAACCCCTGAGGGTCTGTCTGGAGAGATGTCCGGTTCAATGGGCACATCCAGACTTTCAAAAATCACACTCACTCTCCTCATACCCCTCCTCCCTTCCTCCGGTTCATAAAAATCCTCAAAATCATAATCTTGAACCGGAGGAACTGGTCTCAACCGACCGCTTCCTAATGGTGTGCGGTTCGATTGAACCGGGAAAGAGATTGGACAATTTGAATAGCTTTGGCTATTTCCTCAGCGGTTGGAGAAAGAACTTTTGGCCCCAAACTAGCTGACTTTCTAGTCCTTTAGTTGGAACCAGCTCCTCAGAGCTGGCTCTTCGCTTGCCCAAGGAAATATCGCCTGGTCAGAGGGCATTCCTCAGGTTCGGTTGAACCGAACTGGGCTGGCCATCCGGGTCAGCGGACTTTTTGGCCTCCCTTTCCCTGAGCCTACCAACTCTCTTTTCCACGGTGGCAGCAGGAAAATTCTTACAAATCTGGCAGTCTGCATTGAGGTGGTCAAACCCCAGACAATATGCACAAGTGGTGTGTGGGTCAGCCTTAGCAAAGGCTTCCCCACAGAGGCCACAGTGTTGAAACCCAGTGGGTCTGGTTTTTCTTTTGGGTTTCTCAGATATAGTGCCAGCCTAACCAAAACTTGCCCATTAATGGCAATCCGCCAAGCAAGACTCTCCTATCGGTTCCCAACCGTGTCACGGGTCGTGGAAAAAAACGTAATAAAATCTGTTTTTTTTTAGAACCGATAAGAACCGGGAACCGCACTCTAAAGGACTAGAAAGTAATTTTAAACCCAATCTGATCGGTTCAGACTGAACCGAAAAGACGTTTACAAGTTCCACACAGAAGAAAATAAAGAAAAGCCTATCTATTACTTACAGTACCACAGACAGAGCTTGAACCGACGATTGCGGTTAAACTGCGGTAAAATAAACCGAGAATTACACTTTAAAACCGAGAAACGAACCGAGCAGCAGGAGGAATCTCCGGAGCGACTGTTCAGTGAGGCGGAGTAAAGAATCTGACAGTTTAAGTTTGAGCTAAAACAGACAGAGTGTTCAACCGAGCTCGCACTCAAGATTCCATGCCCTGCATGGAAAGTTAACTCTTTCACCTCCGGAGCAGTTCTAACCTGGGGTTATACTGCATATGTCATAATATAGCAAGACTTCATGTTGTTTGAAGCTAAATTTATCTCAGGAGGTCGAGGAAGGAGTTTGATTTTGACTGTGGCGGTCGCTTGAGCGGGCTGTAGAGAAGAGCAGCCGTGGGGCTCGCACTGCACTCTGTTTTGTTGAGTTGTTGCTTTTGTCGTAACATCCAGCTGGTTGTTACGATAAATATCAGCTTTCTCTGCCATGAAAAAATTCCTTGCCAGTTATTATATTGAGGTATATGCCAAGACCCAGAAGCACATTAAAGAATCACTGGACGGTTTTAGTCCACTTTAAACTATATTAGAGGTACAGAGTTGTTGTAAAGATAACAGATATAGATCTAAGTAATATGAGAAATCTTGAGAGACTAGCTTTAGAGGTAACTCACCCAGAAAATGTTTTATTACAGAAGGGACAGCAGAATTCATTAGGAAATATAATTATCGTCACCATGGATAAGTCAACGTTAGTGATGTCACTAAATATTAATGGGATACAACAGCCCCGTTAAATGTTATAGCCTCCTATAATTCATTAGAAGAGATAAGCCTGAGATTGTGTTTCTCCAGGAGACGCACATGTTGGCAGAGGTACATAAAAAAAGACAACATTTTGGATTCTCAATTGTGGCGGCCTCCTCCTACCCCTAAGGTAGGAGAAGGGGAACAGCCATCTTGATACCAAGAGGGGTTCCTTTTGAGAAGCAGACCCAAATAATAGATCCTGAGGGTAGGTATGTTATCCTGGCAGGTAGGTTTATGCTCACCCAGTAATCCTGGTATCCCTGTACTCCCACCCCCACCCCCAGGATCAACAAAACACTGGCACAAGAAAAAATTACTCACCTTAGTAATGTTGTTTCTTCTAATGGAGTCTTGCTATATTATGACAATTGCAGTTTGTCCCACCATTAGAACTGCTCCGAGGTGAAAGAGTTAACCCATTCCATGAATGGAACTTTGAGCACGAGCTCTAAAGAGAAGCTCTGTCTGGGTAGTTTCAAACCTAAACTGTCAGATCTTTACCAGCAAAACTCACTAAGGTCTGTGTGGAAGCTGTAACCTACACTAGCCAACTGGCTACCTAAATATTAACACCATTGCTGGTCCCAACACCAAAGACTCAAGTCAGGGGACCAGAACTAATAGTATAATTTAACAATATGAGAAGTAATATAAGGAAAATGAAAAGTGAAAAACACCACACCCCAAACCCCAAGAAGGTGACAACACATATAATGGGCATAAACTAGTGCCCACACTAGGCTGCCCACCCCATACCCAAGTAGAAGTTCTGAGAGGGGCAGGCTGGGAGGGAGATCATAATATAGCAAGACTCCATTAGAAGAAACAACATTACTAAGGTGAGTAATTTTTTCTTCAAACAACATGAAGTCTTGCTATTGTAACCCTTAGATGACGCTATCCCAGGGGCTACTACCCCTGCCTGATTTGCCACTAACAGGTTGAGGGGCCTGGATCCAATGGCGGGTGCCTCCACCCAGAGGTCAGGGTTTGCAATAGTTAAACTTACTTGGTCACAGCCCTCTGGGACACTGCAACCCCCCTTTCTTCCCACTAGTGGCCCACACAATATATCAGAATTACCTTCACAGTATACACTTACCCCCAGGGCTGGTTCAGGCACTGGGACCTCCTGTAAAATAAGATACAGTGCAACAATCACAGTACAATACTTTAACATAGACAAATACCTCAGGCAGTATAACTTTGCTGAAACAAGCAGCTCTAATTTATTTAGGGGAATATAACAAGGACAGGGGAAATCAGGTTAATTAGCTTATCACTTTTTTCATCTATTTATGGCTTCTGTGCATTAGGCTATCCCTACCAGTTACTGTCCCTGGGTACCCAAGCCCTAGTGGCTAGTCCAAACCGTGGCAGCTGGTAGGGGCCCTTTCCCACAGAGAAAAGAAAAATTAGTTTAAACAGTCAGCAGTACAGTGATTCCATTTGGATTTAATGTGGCAATTCAACAGGGAGCGACCCTGAATTAGTACTCACGACCTCCAAACAAGATAGGGTCCTTCAACGTCAGCAGGGCTACTCTTGAGCTCCAAGAGACTCCTCACACATTTATATGGTAAACAGTCACAGGCAAAAGTCACTTAATGGCAGCAGATTCACTTGAGGTACACAAACCTCTTCACACATTTATATGGTAAAAAGAAAGCACTATACCAGGCAGGCTGCATCTGTATCCCGATCGCAATTACTGCACAATACCCGGGAGAACACACAGCAGATTCAGTTCCTGACAGACCGAGTGCAATTCAGCAATTCCTCCAGTCTTCTACAGGGTGAGCCTGATTTCTACTCTTCAGATATCCTTTGATTCTCTTCACAGGACGGATTCAGTCCTAACAAGCAGTTACAAGCTGCAGACCGGAACTCAGGGCCTTACACACGCTTCCCGACTAAAACTGCACACGAAAAAGCACAGGGCTCCTTCCCTTCACTGCCAGAGCTCAACTTAACTCCAACAGACAAAACCGGCACTTCCTTTGAGTTCCTCCCAGTTCTTGACTGGATTGGCTGTCACTCACAATAGACTGCTGCTGTTGGTCCAAAAGGGCGCCAGTCTAAACTACATCTCCCAGAGTCACTGCCCATACAATCCTCTTGTGGCTGGCTCAGATTATGAGTCCAAGTTCTGATTCGTCCCAGGCACCATTTAGAGCTAGCTTACCCCACACTGATTGGTCCAGTTCAGCAGTTCAAAACCAGAATGGGGAACTAGGCAGACACAGTTCTGACTGCAAAGAAAGCAAGTTAGACAAACTGTCATTTCATTATTACTCTAAATGATTTCTGGCAAACAGTTACACCTTTCAGATAGGTTCCTTTGCACTCCTAGTGACTGCAAAATGGAGTGAATTGGCAGCAGTTCGAGTGGTACTCAAGCAGAGAAGCACACAGTCCCCCATACAACTAATTATGTCTGCAAGCAGACAGCTCTTAAAGAGACAGTACCAGAGGCTCTAAAACACTCACTGATAAATGGCTTAAACGCCAAACACCATTCAGGCTTGGAGCATTCAAGCAAGCTCCTGAAGTCTTTTGGGAACCCCCATTTGCAGGGGGGGTTACACTATATTATGACAATTGCAGACTACACAGCAGTACCTCCATGGAGGAGGGACAGAACCTACTTAGGGAATAGGCTCTGAAGCACAGCTGTGCCAAACCGAGCATCTCTCCTAGTCTGGACATCCAGGGAGTAATGCCTGGTGAAAGTGTGTACCGTTTTCCAGGTAGCAGCTTGACATATCTCTAAGATAGGGATGTCTCTGGCAGCAGCTAGAGAAGCGGCTATACCTCTGGTAGAATGAGCCCTCAGGCCAGAGGGGGAATCTCTCCCCAGTTTCTGATAACAAAATTGGATACAAGAAACAATCCACCTGGCAATTGATCTCTTAGTGGCAGGTTTCTTCCGACCTCACCATAAGTGAGAAAAAGTTGGAGGATTCGAACCTGTGACCCTTGGTCGTGCTCTATATAGTAACTTAGGGCCTCTTAACGTCCAAACTGTGCAACTCCTCTCACCAGAAGAGGAATGTTCAGTGAAAACACTGGAAGGAGATAGATTGGTTAAGATGGAAATCTGAAACCACCTTAGGCAAAACTTCCTGTTAGTCCTGAGGACTACCTTATCCCTGTGGAAAGAAATAAAGTCAGTTTCTACTGACAAGGCTTGCAACTCACTTATGCGTCTAGCAGAAGTGATAGCCACTAGGAAAACAGTTTTCCAAGTTAGATACTTAAGTTCTGCAGAAAACAGAGGTTCAAAAGGGGTTGCATTAACTGGGCAATGCAAACATTAAGGTCAGAGCAGGGCCGGATCCCAAAAGGTGGATTAGTATGAAGTAATCCCTTAAAAAACTTGGAAAATACAGGGTGAGCGGAAAGAGAGGATGGCTTTCCTGCTGAAACAAAAGCAGAGACAGCTGCCAAATGAACTTTCAGGGTAGCTGGTCTCAGACCCAAAGAATTAAGATGGACCATGTAGTCCAACACAATGGGCAAATCAGCAGATTCTGGGGAAATATGTTTCCCAGAACACCAAATGGAGAACCTTTTCCACTTAGAATTATAAGTAGCCCTAGTGGAAGGCTTCCTAGAAGCCTTTAGGATTTCAAGAACACCTTGAGAAAGGTGTAGGTCAGCAATTTCTAACTCCTCAAGAGCCAGGCCTTGAGGTTGAGGGATTTGAGGTTCGGATACCAAACTCTCCCCTGGGCACAGGTTAACAGGTTGTGATTCCTGGGGAGACACAGGGGGAGATGGACTGTAAGGGACAGAAGGAGTGGGTACCAGGGCTGCCTGGCCCAATCTGGGGCAATCAGAATCACCCTGCAAGGCTGGGATCTGATTTTGACTAACACCTTGAATAGGAGAGGGAAGGGGGGAAAAGCATAAAGAAACTTCCCTTCCCAATCCAGGAGAAGGGCGTCCAGGGGGACTGAGCCCAACACTGGGGGCCTGCAACAGAACAGTGGAAGTTGGTGATTGTCTGGGGCTGCAAAAAGATCTATCTGAGGGGTGCCCCATCTGGCAAAAACTATCCCCAGTACCTGAGGATCCAGAGACCATTCGTGATGGCCCTGAGAAATCCTGCTGAGAGCATCTGCTAGGACATTGTCCTTTCCTGGAAGGTGAACTGCTATGAGTGAAGTGTTCAGGAATAGTCCAGAGACCACAACTTCATTGCCTCGGTGCACAAGGTCAAGACCGAGTGCCCCTGCTTTTGATGTACCACATTGTTGTGGTGTTGTCTGTTCTGACTTGTACCACTTTGTTCTGAACAGAAGCAGAGAACGCTTGAAGTGCTAAAAAGACAGCTCTGAGTTCCAGCAAATTGATGTGGAGCAGAGATTCCTGGGGGGACCACACTCCCTGAGTGGAGAGGTCGCCCATGTGGGCTCCCCAACCCAGGAGGAAAGCATCCGTAGTGAGGGTCAAAGAGTGAGAAAGAGGAATGAAGGGGACCCCCAGTCTTAAATTGCTCTGATCCTGCCACCACTGGAGGGCCTGGATCAAGGTTCGGGTCACTGGGACCAACTTGGAAAGGGGGTCTCTTCTCGGAGACCAATAGGCTCTCAAGTGAAACTGAATGTCCCTCATCTGAAATCTTGCTCCCTGCACTACAGCTGTGGACGCAGCCATGTGCCCCAGGAGCTGTAAAAAGTGTCTTGCTGGTCGAGAGACCTGCAGAGTGAAGGAGGAGGCCAGAGACACCAAGTTCCTTACCCTCTCTAAGGGAAGAAAGGCTCTGGCCAGATTTGTGTCCAACTCTGCACCTATGAAGGTGAGCTGGTTCCAGAACCGACTTTGGTAGATTTAGCAAGAAGCCCAGGGAGGTGAGAAGCTGCTGGGTGACTTGCAGGTGAGATTTTACCTGTTCTGGGGACTGGCCTACAATGAGCCAGTCATCCAGATAGGGAAAAACAGCAATCCTTTGCCTCCTTAAATGAGCAACTGCTACTGCCAGACATTTTGTGAATACCCTTGGGACAGAGGTAAGGCCGAAGGGCATTGCTCTGAACTGGTAGTAACCTGAGGGCAGCTCGAATCTGAGGTACTTTCGGTGGGAGCTTCTGATTAGGACGTGAAAATAGGCATCCTTGAGGTCCAGGGAAGCTAGCCAGTCCCCTGGCCTTAGAGAGGGTAAAATCATTGCCAGAGTTACCATTCTGAACTTTGGTTTCAAAAGGTGTTTGTTCAGATATCTGAGGTCTAAAATGGGCCGCCATTCTCCTGTCTTTTTTGGGGTAAGGAAGTATCTGGAGTACAGACCCTTGCCCTGGTGTAGGGGAGAAACCCTTTCTACCGCTCTGAGAGCTAACAGGGTGAGACCTCTGTTTCTAGAGTAAAGAGCTCTAAAGAGCTTGCAGGTGGAAAGACCTGATTCTCATCTTTGGGAACTTTTGAAGCTGAGAACCAGACCCTGCTTACTATCCAGAACCCAATTGTCTGAGTTAGAGACACCCAGTTCTGACTGAAGTAAGCCAACCTGCCCCTACTGGTAAAGGAGAATCGCCCTGGGCACCCCATCAGGGTGCCTGTTTGGCAGGTGCTTTAGGCTGAGGGGTGGGGCAGGCCTGCCCACACCCCGCCTGCCTCTGCTCTCTGAAGAACCCCTCTGAGCATAAGCAGAGGAGGCCTGGGTTTGGTAAAAGGGCTCGTGAAAAGGCCTACCCTACTCCCCTGGGGTGTGCCTCTGAGGAGTGGCTTGCCGCCTCCTGGCCTGGGCACTCTTATAGGTAGTCCTATATTCATCCATCTTCTTCATATAATTCTCTGTCTGCTCCCAAACAGAGAATTTCCCACCACAGGAAAATCCATAGCCTTAGTCTGGGTATCCCTGACAAGTTAGTACACCTGAGCCAGGCCAACCTATGAAAAGCTACAGATGTGGCCATGACTCTAGAGGAAACATCATTAAAATCCACAGCAGCATGAAACTGCACCTTAGAAGCCTCAATGCCATCGGCAGCCACCTGCTCCAGCTCATTAGCAAGCTGGCCAGAGGCCTGTTTGGCTAAACTCATAACAGTGTCCCATCTAGATTTTTGATACCTTGCTACATAAGCCATATAATTTGCTTGCCTGAGTCCCAAGGACGCTGCCATGTACTGTTTTTTTGCCATGGCATCAATCTTCCTGGAATCCTTGTCAGGAGGATGTGAAGCCAGGGGAATGTTAGCTTTATCACAGGCTGCAGCCTGAACTACCCCAACATGACTGCATTGCTGAGAAAGGAATTCTGTATCAGGACCTGATAGTGTGTACCTCCTGTCCATCTTTTTATCCACAGGAGGCACAGAATTAGGAGTTTTAAAATTTTTATTGTTTGCTTCCTAAATGACTTATGCAAAGGAATAGACAATCTCCTAGACTCTGGTATATCCATCATTTCTACAAAATCAGGTTCCTCTTGCTCATCCACAGCTTCCTCCAAAGGGAGCTGGAGGGTTTCAGCAACTTTTTGTAAAACATAAAATGAGAGGGACTCAGAAAGCATAGGGGAGATTCTAAAGGTCTGTCTGGGAGATGTCCGTTCAATGGGCACACCAGACCCTCCAAGTCACATTCATACTGTTCATAATCATCCTCCCCCTCCTCTGGTTCATAAAACTCCTCAACATCATATTCCTGAACCGATGGAACCGACCGAACCGACCTGTTACCAGATAGTGGCAGTTCGGACAGAACCGGAGAAAGTGACTGGACAATCTGAATAGCTCTTGCTATCTCTGCAGCAGTTGGAGAAAGGATTTTGGGCTCCAAACCTGCTGACGTTCTTGTTTTCTTTACTGGAACTGGCTCATCCGAGCCAGCTTTTCATTTGCCCGAGGAAGTCTCGCCCTGGTCAGAGGGCACTCCCTCCGGTTCGGTTGGCACCGAACCGGGCTGGCCATCCGGGTCAGCGGACTTTTTGGCCTCTCGTTCCCTGAGCCTGCCCAATCTCTTTTCCAGGGTGGCTGCAGGGAAATTTTTACAAATCTGGCAGTCTGAATGGAGGTGGTCAAACCCAGACAATAAACACATGTGGTGTGTGGTCAGCCTTGCAAAGACTTCCCCACAGACATCACAGTGTTGAAACCAATCAGGCCCGGTTTTCTTTTGGGTTTCTCAGACATAATGCCAGTTTAACCAAAAACTTGCCTTTTAACGGCAGTGCTAGGCAAGACAATTCTTATCGGTTCCTAACTGTCACGGTATTGGAAAACCGTAATGAAATCCGCTTTTTTTACAACCGATAAGAACCGGAACCGAGACTCTAAAATCTCAAGTTTAAATACTTCAAGTTTTAAATAAGCTGATCGTTCAAAACCGAACCGATAAACCTTTACAAGTTCCACACAGAATTAAAACATGAATTACTTACGATACCACAGACAGAGCTTGAACGATCGGTTTTGCGGTTAAAATAAAAACTATTCTCGGTTAAATTGAACCAGAAAACACTGTTTAAACCGAGAAATGAACCGAGCAGTAGGAGGAATCTCGAGCGACTGTTCAGTGAGGCGGAGTAAAGAATCTGACAGTTTAGGTTTGAAACTACCCAGACAGAGCTTCTCTTTAGAGCTCGTGCTCAAAGTTCCATTCATGGAATGGAGTTAACTCTTTCACCTCCGAACAGTTCTAATGGTGGGACAAACTGCAATTGTCATAATATAGCAAGACTTCATGTTGTTTGAAAAATTCCTTTCACAGCTTCTGGAGATCATATAGGGCCAGCTTCTGCTGGCGGGGGGCTAAACATCACTTTGAGCCCTTCCCTAGATGCAGCGATATCTAGGCCACATAGGTCTAAGCCCCTACAAAAATACCTTAGACAGACCCTCCCCGCACTGGGAGTTGTGGACACTTGGCGTCACTGCTACCCATCAGCTAACGGCTACACACACATGTCCCCGGCCTCGGAAGAATCCTCCTGAATAGATTACTTCTTCACCATAGCAGAACATCTGGAGACCTTGCAGGATGTATGGCATGTGATAACATTCCTGTCAGACCATGCTACGGTCTGGACCAAGTTCAGTTTGGGAAATAAGAAAGGCACATTATTTTGGCATGTAAATTTGTCACATATGAGGTATCCGGAATTCAAATAGATGATTGAGGAGGTCATCCCACCACAGGCTCCAAGTGAGAATGCTCATCCGGAGACCTCAGCTGCGGTGCTTTGGGACACCCTGAAAACTATTGTCTGGGGCAGGATAATAGCTTACTCTGCCAGAAAAAAGAAAGGGAAGCCTACATTAGGGAGCTACAGAGTGAACTCCAAATCTTACAGTCTTTTTATGCTCAGGGAGACAAATCTGTTCAACCTAAAATATTGGAAGAGTAGCAGAAACTCCAGAAAATCATGGCTCAAAAGACAGAGTAACAGTTGTTCTATTTGAAACACACCTATCATGAAGGGGGGCCCAGGGGCACTCGCAACCCTGTCACACAGACTCACAGTTCACAAAGCTAGGGCATGTGTGACCACTTTGAGTCAGGGACAGGGAATCTTATAGTCCATCCACGAAAAAATTAGACAAACCATGGCTAACTATTATCAATAACTATACTCGGCTGATCCACTCCTGGACACCACCCAAATATGCACCTACTTGCAGGGCTTGGCCCTGCCAAAGCTCACTCCAGAACAAGTGGAGTCACTCCTAGCTCCAATATTGGAGGGGGAGTTGGATGTGGTGGTTAGGAATGCCAAGACCCTGAAGGCCTCAGGACCTGATGGATATCCATCAGAATTTTATAAACAAGACTTCCGGTGATGTCCAGAGTAGTATGGCTGCCTAGACTCGCTGCTCCCGAACCCTATACCGCCTACTCTCCCCACAATATAGATAAAACAGCTGCCCTTAGTTTGCAAAAATATTTACAAGGGAGAGGTGGCCATGGCACACAGAAGAGGCAAGGCTAACATATTTGACATAGTCGCACGAGATGCAGATGATCACATGGAAGATGTCTCCAACTCAGCAGACTCAGATCTCACAATGATCCTCCATTCCTCCCGTGCAACCAAAAAAAAACAACAATAAGAACAAGGCGTGGGGGAACAAAATGGACAAAGCCAGAACAGAAGCAGATCTGGACAGTAAATTAGATAAGATGCTTACTGAACTCACTGCAATAAGAACAGAGGTATGGACTTTTAAGGATTCCATGACAGAAATCAAAACAGAGATGGTAGAAATAGACAACAGGGTAGGAAAGTTGGAGAACCTCCAAGCAGTATCGGAACAGCAAACTGAGTAAATCCAGGGGCAAATTAAACAAATCATACAAATCTGTAACTTAATCTTGGACAGATAAGAGGATGCCGAAAATCGACAATGCAGAAAAAACATCAGGATCTATGCTATTCCTGAGGGGGCAGAAGGCAAAGACTTAGGCAGTTTTATTGATACCTTGCTTTTGTACCTCACTGACTCTGGATGAGGCTTTCCTTCTAGAGTTCAAGAGGATGCATCGAGTCCTAGGCCCCAGGCCCTCATCACCACCCACCAGACCGAGGTCCATCACTGTGCAGTTCCATAAATATACCACAAAGGAATTTGTCCTTAAAAAAGCCTGGCAACAGAAAAAGGTCTTCTACGGTTCAACTAGATATTTTACTGATCATGATTATGCCCCATACACAATGCGGCCGCATAGAGAGTATATCCCACTCTTGGCAACTCTCCAGCAACAAAAGCTGAACTTCAGAACACTGTACTCGCACTCGTTAGTGGTACAGTTACCCGAAGGCCAATGTTCCTACTTCACTGCGGCTGAGGCACTCCAGGACTTCAGACAGAGGGGACTGGACAACCTGAAAAAAACTGCAGCTTCCCAGGGTACAAGGAGCCGAGGTCCCGAGAGGAACCCTGAGATCAACCCAGCCTCACAAATGGAATGTACATTGGAAGAGATTAAGTCCCTGCTCCAGAGAGGTCCCCTGCTGAACTGAAGGAGACTGTTGTGAGAATAAAATACTGCAGGCCTTAAGTGGGTGAGTACACTCCCTGCCAGAAGGAAATGTCTGCCCCTTCTGGGGCCCCGGAGTCGGATCACAGACCCCCAGGGGGTGCCTGCCTGGGGCCCGAGGGGATGGGTCGAATTAGAGACGGACTTGCCGTCGGGGCCTGTGTGGGGGAGAGGGGGAATGCCTCCTTCGCGCAGCATGTACCTCTGACTCATCCATGTTCCCATGTAAAAAAAGGGAAAGCTTAAACTTTAAACTAAATTTTAATGGGAAATCGTGGTGCTATGCGCTGCGGGGAGGGGGGCTGGCCCTGGAGTACACCCAATCAAAGATCTCGGCACACAGTTAAAGTTGCTGGTTGTATGCAGGCCTTATTAGTGCTCTCGCCCCTCAGAATCCAAGAGGATTCGGCAAATTAACTAACTCTTAGGCTATGGGTGCCATGGTCTGGGGGCATGTGGGGTGCTGGGGAGGGAGGGAAGCCTCCTCCCCACCTGTACCCTGCTGGGTGGTCCACAGCGGTGGCATAAACAAATAAGTTGAGAGGAGGTTGTTGGGGTGCTGGGCCGGGTGGTTCAGAGGCGCCCTCTCCTTGCACGTGCTATGGCGGAATTAAACAGATGTGGAATCTTAATCACAAGGGTTATTGATGCAGGCATGCTGCGTTGGGGGTCCCCTTGCCCGCTGTGGGGCCTGGGGGCATGTCGGTTTCAGTCCGTTCATCCTGCCTCCGGCCGGGGATGGGCAGTACCGGGAGTTTCGTGGGGCGGAGAAGTCTCACCTCCCTCCTTCCCATATAGCCATGTAATCTGAAAGGTGATCGGACTAAAAGGGATACTTTTTCTCTCTTTTTTTCAAAGGCCTCATTATAATGGGTGGCTCAGTGAATGTGACCCCCTACTCGGACACTTATTTTCTGCCTCCAGACTTTTACTTCATTTAACCCTGCATTACTTTGTCTCTATTGGGTAACATGGGAAAGTTTCAGAATGGGGGCGGGATCGGAGCTTGAGCAGGCTACTCTCATGACGCACCTTACCTATTGTGTTACCCCCTCCTTTTTTAGTTCTAATTTTCACATCCTGTATATATTCTTGATTTACATTCCCCTTAATGGTTATTGTACCCTATCCCTCCCATCCCAAATCTGGGGTTATTGCAACCCACAGGGAGTTCTTGGCTCGCTGAGAAACACCACCCTCCCTTGGTGTTATGTGATGACACCAAACCTAGGTCGGCTGATGGAGGCCACCTATTTGTTGGAAGTCATATATGTAAATAGTTATGGTTCACGTTGGCATCTTATTTCCTTTGTTATCCCTGACTCGCAGACTCCCTGGTTGGGACTTGAGCAGAGGTTTGGTAAATACAGGAACCAAGCATCTGGAATACCGTACTGAAGATAATGAACAGGTAAAACAGAGTTAAAGGCAAATTAGCTTATCCAGGCAATGTTAGAGGTTTGCCAAGTGTGCTGGGCTGCTCTTCCGTCCTGGGGGGAGGAGGGGCAACATCCAGAAGGGTACATAATACGCAGGCACAATGACACGACAGTTCACTTGATATCCCATAATGTGAATGGTTTAGCTGGCCCAATTAATGATACCGGACAATATCAGCCCTGAAAAAATGTAAACCAGATCTTCTCTTGTTACAGGAAACCCTTTTATCCTCCGCTGAGCACCAGAAATTAAAGAAATTTGGATTCTATCAGGTTACAGAATCTGCTTATAAAAATGGCCGGAGAGGTACAGTGATATTGGTTCTTAAGGATACCCCACTACAGGTGTCCAATTCCTATAGTGACCCGGAAGGCAGACTAGCACTAGTAGTGGGGTAGTATTGGGACTGTGTCTATACAATCACAAGTCTCTATACCCCACCAAGCAGTGATGCCTCATTAGTACAACTACTGATAGATAAAATAATCACATACAAGCAAGCAATTCTAATTGTAGGGGGTGATTTTAATTGCTTACTAAAACCCTCGCTCGACATCTCGGCCATCGGGCCCCCTCCCTTAACACCTGGGCAACGCCATCTAAGACATTTAATTAAGGAAAATGGGACTAATTGATTTGTGGAGATACTGTAACCCTGCGAATAGAAAATTCCCCTTCTACTCGCACGCTCACAAAACCTACTCCCGACTCGATTATCTATGTGTCTCAGCGGAACATTCGGAACAAATAATACAGGCAACTATTCATAACATCTAGCCGACCATGCCCCCACTGAACTAGACTTATCATGCAAGATGGAATACAAGACCACTATGTTGCGTTTGAATAATTCCCTACTCCAGGACCCGGAATTCAAGGATACACTAAAAACTAGAATCCACAAAATTATTATTGATAACGCCTCCCCTCAGGTTACTCCGCAGCTACTATGGGACACCTTGAAGGTAGTCCTCAGGGGACAAATTATAGCATATGCTTCACAGAAAAAAAAGGAGAAGAATTTACAACTGCAGAAACTGCAGGAAAAGTTACAATTCTTATTACAGGCACATATGCAAGGAGATGATTCATTAGAAACACAAATTAAGATAACACAAGAAAGGATACAAAGACTTTTAACAGCCAAAACAAAGCAGACCCTACTCTGGCTCCGGCAGTGGTATTATGAGGGGGAGCCAGATCCTCGAAGATTTTTGCATACCGCCTCCAAAAACAAACTCAAAAACTACTAATAACCAAAATAACACACAAAAATGGGACAAATCCACAAGTTTACCGAAAGGATATCACACACTTTTAGACCATATTATACCAAATTATACGCCTCTGAACCCATCCCTTCAAGACTTTGCTTAATTTATTTCTCTCAACCTAAAACTCCCAGAACTATCAGAAACTCAACAACAAAAATTAATCCAACCTATTTCAAATTTAGACGTCCACAGTGTTAAAAAACCTTAAAATGGGAAAGCACCAGGACCAGATGGTTAAGGTTCAGAATTCTGCAAGACTACTTGGGATCTTCTTGAGAGCTCCTAAAAAAGCTGTCCAAGAAACCCACCAAACTGCAGACTACCCCAGATCCTGGTCCCAGCGACAATTTCAGCAATCCTGAAACCAAACAACCCCCCACTCCCCCATCTTTGCAATTCATACCGCCCTATC
Organism: Neoceratodus forsteri; assembly: GCA_016271365.2. Taxonomy (NCBI): domain Eukaryota; kingdom Metazoa; phylum Chordata; order Ceratodontiformes; family Ceratodontidae; genus Neoceratodus; species Neoceratodus forsteri. The sequence goes on from CM028129.1 coordinate 316,823,913, forward strand.
TCGGCCTTAATCAGGACTACAAAATATATTCCAGTATATTACCTCATTGACTAGGTGATATTAGGTCCCAGATCATACACCCAGACCAAACGGGTTTTATAAAATCAAGACAAACTGCAAATAATATTAAAATAACTTTGTGCCTCATAGAGCAGGCCCGTCATTCGAACTTACCCCTTCAAACAACATGAAGTCTTGCTATATTATGACATATACAGTGAGTCCCAACCTTCGAACTGCTCCGGAGGTGAAAGTTAACTTTCCATGCCAGGCATGGAACGCTGAGCTCGAGCTCGGTTGAAACTCTGTCTGTTGTTCTTCAAACTCAAACCATCAGATTCTTTACTCCACCTCACTGAACAGTCGCTCCGGAGATTTCTCCTTCTGCTCGGTTCATTTTGTCGGTTAAAGTATTGTTTTTCTCGGTTTTCGACAGAATTTAAACCGCAACCAGTCGGTTCAGACTCTGTCTGTGGTATTTGTGAGTACTAGATAGGTTTTACATTAATTTCTATTCTGTGTGGAACTTGTAAACAGTTTATCGGTTCGGTTTGAACCAATCAGGTTGTTTAAAATATCTTAATCAGTCATTTAGAGTGTGGTTACCGGTTCTTATCGGTTCTAATAAAACCGGATTTTATTACGGCTTTTTCCACGACCTGTGACATGGTTGGGAACTGATAAGAGGGTCTTACCTGGTGGATTGCCATAAACGGGTAAGTTTGGTTAGGACTGGCACTATGTCTGAGAAACCCAAAAGAAAAACCGGGCCCACTGGGTTTCAACACTGCAGTGTGTGTGGGGAAGTCTTTGCCAAGACTGACCCCCACACCACCTGTGTTTATTGTCTGGGGTTTGACCACCTCAATGCAGACTGCCATATTTGTAAACATTTTCCTGCAGCTACCCTGGAAAAGAGAGTTGGTAGGCTCAGGAAAGGAGAGCCAAAAGTCTGCTGAACGGATGGCCAGCCGGTTCGGTTCCAGCGAACAGAGGGAGTGCCCTCTGACCTGGGCAGACTTCCTCGGGCAAAGGAGATCCAACTCTGAGAGTCAGTTCCAGCAAAAGGACTAGGAAATCAGCTGGTGGAGCCAAAACTTTCCTCTCCAACCACTGAAGAAATAGCCAAAGCGATTAAAATTGTCCAGTCGCTTTCCTGGTTCCGACCGAACCGGCACCATCAGGTAAGCATCCGTTCAGCCAGTTCCACCAGTTCAAGAGTATGATTTAGAGGAATATTATGAACCAGAGGAGGGGAAGAGGAGTAAGGAGGGAGAGGAATGTGGATTTGAAAGTCTGGATGTGCCCATTGACCCGACATCTCCCCAGACAGACCTTCAGGAGTGTCTCCTCCTAGGCTTTCTGAGTCCCCTTCTCATTTTATTTTTATAAAAGTGGCTGAAACCCTCCGGCTCCCTATGGAGGAAGCTGTGGATGATCAAGAGGAGCCTGACTATGTGAAATGATGGATATCCCAGAGTCCAGGAGACTGTCTATTCCTTTGCATAAATCTTTTGGGAAATAGACAGTTAAAATTCTAAAAACTCCTCACACTATACCTCCTGTGGATAAGAGAATGGACAAGAGGTACACATTGTCAGGTTCTGATATGGAGTTCCTTTCACAACAATGCAGCCATGTTGGGGTAGTGCAGGCTGCAGCCTGTGACAAGGCAAATATTCCCTTGGCTTCACACCCTCGGACAAGGACTCCAGGAGGATTGATGCCATGGCAAAGAAACAGTACAAGGCAGCATCCTTGGGACTCAGACAGGCAAATTATATGGCTTATGTTGCTGGATATCAGAAATCCAGATGGGATACTGTTATGGCTCTAACAAAACAGGTCCCTGGCCAGCTTGCCAAGGAGCTGGAGCAGGTGGCTGCTGATGGTATTGAGGCATCAAGGTGCAATTCCATGCTGCAGTGGACTCAAATGATGTGTCATCAAGAGTCATGGCTACATCTGTGGTACTTCACAGAATGGCTTGGCTCAGATGTACTAGCCTGTCACAGGATACCCAGACTAAGGCCATGGATTTTCCTGTTGTGGGTAATTCTCTGTTTGGGGAGCAGACAGAGAATTACATGAAGAAAATGGATGCGTGTAGGACCACCTATAGGAGTGCACAGGCCAAGGAAAGGCAGGCCACTCCTCAAAGGCAGCTTCCCAGGGGCAGGGACAGGCCTTTTCATAGGCCTTTTTACCAAGCCCAGGCCTCCTCTTCTGCTTATGCCCAGAGGGGGTTCTTTAGAGGAAGAGGCAGATGGGGTACCAGCAGGCCGGCTTCCACCCCCTCAGCCCAAAGCCCCTGCCAAGCAGGCACCCTGATGGGGTTGCCAGGGCCGATACTCAGCTACCTGTAGGGGGCAGGCTGGCTTACTTTGTCCAGGACTGGGAGTCTCTGACATCAGACAAGTGGGTCCTGGAAGTAGTAAGCCAGGGACTGGTTCTCAGCTTCAGAAAGTTTCCAAAGATGAGAACCAGATCCTTTCCATCTGCAAATCCACCAGAGGCACTTGCCCTAGAGGCAGAGGTCTCTTCCCTCCTGGCTCTCAGAGCTGTGGAAAGGGTTCCACCCCTACACCAGGGCAAAGGGTTGTACTCCAGGTACTTCCTTACCCCAAAAAAGACAGGAGAATGGCGGCCCATCCTGGATCTCAGATATTTAAACAAGCACCTTTTAAAACCAAAATTCAAAATGGTGACTCTGGAATTATTCTACCCTCTCTAAGGCCAGGGGACTGGCTGGCGTCCCTGGACCTCAAGGATGCCTACTTCCATATTCTCATCAGAAGCTCCCATCGAAAGTACCTCAGGTTCGAGCTGCCCTCAGGCCATTACCAGTTCAGAGCAGTGCCTTTGGCCTCACCTCTGCTCAAGGGTATTCACAAAATGCCTGGCAGTAGCAGTTGCTTCCCTAAGAAGGCAAAATTGCCATCTTCCCTTACCTGGATGACTGGCTCATAGTAGGCCAGTCCCCAGACCAAGTCAAGTTACATCTACAGATAACTCAGCAATTGCTCACCTCTCTAGGTTTCCTTCTGAATCTTTCAAAGTCAGTTCTAGAGCCTGTCCAACTCCTCACCTTCATAGCGCAGAGTTGAACACAGAAAGCCAGAGCCTTCCTTCCTTGGACAGGGCAAGGACCCTGGTCTCTCTGGCCTCCTCATTCACCCTGCAGGTCTCTCAACCAGCAAGGCATTTTCTACAGCTCCTGGGGCACATGGCTGCTTCTGCAGCAGTAGTGCAGGGAGCAAGATTTCAGATGAGGGACATCCAGTTCCATTTGAGAGCCTTTGGTCTCAAAGGAAAGACCCTCTAACCAAATTGATCCCAGTAACTCGAACCCTGATCCAGGCCCTACAGTGGTGGCAGGATCAGAGCAATCTGAGACAAGGGTTCCTTTGTCACTCAGTCTCACTCCTTAATCCTTACTACAGATGCATCCCTCTTGGGGTGGGGAGCTCACATGGCGACCTCACTACCCAGGGATTGTGGTCCCTCAGGAATCTCTGCTCTACATCAATCTGTTGGAACTCAGAGCAGTTTTTCTAGCACTTCAAGTCTTTTCTAAATCTGTTCAGAACAAAGTTGTACAGGTCAGAACAGACAACACCACCACAATGTGGTACATCAACAAACAAGGGCACTCGGTTCACGGTCTTGTGCAATCAAGCAATGGAGTTGTGGTCTCTGGCTTATTCCCTGAACACCTCCCTTACAGCAGTTCACCTCCCAAGCAAAGACAATGTCCTGGCAGATGCTCTCAGCAGGATTTCCCAGGGCCATCACAAATGGTCACTGGACCCCCTGGTCTTGGAGGTGATATTTGCCAGATGGGACACCCCTCAGATAGATCTTTTTGCAGCCCCAGACAATCACCAACTTCCCCTTTTTTGCTGCAGGCCCCCAGTGTTGGGCTCAGTCCCTCTGGATGCCTTAGTTCTCAATTGGGAAGGGAAGTTTCTCTATGCTTTCCCCCCTTCCCTCTCCTGTTCAAAGTGCTAGTCAAAATCAGATCTCAACCCTGCAAGATGATCCTGATTGCTCCAGATTGGGCCAGACAACCCTGGTATCCACTCCTACTGTCCTTAGCAGTCCATCTTCCCATGTGTCTTCCCAGGAATCACAACCTGTTAACCTGTGCTCAGGGGAGGGTTTGGTACCTGAACCTCAAATCTCTCAATCTCAAGGCCTGGCTCTTGAAGAGTTAGAGTTTGCCGATCTACACCTCTCCCAAGGTGTAATGGATATACTGAAGGCTTCTAGGAAGCCTTCCACCAGGGCTACTTATAATTCCAAATGGAAGAGGTTTTCCATATGGTGCTCTGGGAAGCATATTTCCAGAATCTGCTGATTTACCCACAGTCCTGGATTATATGGTCCACTTAAATACCTTGGGCTGAGACCAGCTACCTTAAAGTGCATCTGGCAGCTGTGTCTGCTTTTATTTCAGCAGGTAAACCCTCTCTCTTTCAGCTCATCCTGTATTCTCCAAGTTTTCAAGGATTGCTTCACACCAACCTCTATTCAGGGACCCTGCCCCTGCTGGGATCTTAATGTTTGCATTGCTCAGCTTATGCAACCCCCTTTGAGCCTTTGTCTTCAGCAGAGCTTAAGTACTTGACTTGGAAGACTGTGTTTCTGGTAGCCATCACTTCTGCCAGATGCATAAGTGAATTACAAGCTTTGTCAGTGGAGCCTGATTTTATCTCCTTTCATAGAGATAAGGTGGTCCTCAGGACTAACAGGAAGTTCTTGCCTAAGGTGGTTTAGATTTCCACCTTAATCAATCTATATCTCTTCCAGTGTACTTCACTGACCATTCCTCCTCTGGCGAGAGGAGGCTGCACAGCTTGGATGTGAAGAGAGCCCTTAGTTACTACATAGAGCGTACCAAGGGTCACAGGTTTGACTCCCTCCAACTGTTCCTCACTTATGGTGAGGTTGGTAAAGGGAAACCTGCCACTAAAAGATCCATTGCCAGGTGGATTGTCTCTTGTATCCAATTTTGTTATGAAAAACTGGGTAAGGTTCCTCCCTCAGGCCTGAGGGCTCACTCTACCAGAGGTACAGCTGCTTCCCTGGCTGCTGCCACGGACATCCCTATTCTAGAGATATGTCAAGCAGCTACCTGGAAAACAGTTCACACTTTTACCAAGCATTACTCCCTGGACATCCAGGCTAGGAGTGATGCTCGGTTTGGCACAGCTATGCTTCAGAGCCTATTTCCTAAGTAGGTTCTGTCCCTCCTCCATGGAGGTACTGCTTTGTAGTCTGCATATGTCATAATATAGCAAGACTTCATGTTGTTTGAAGAAAAAATTACTCACCTTAGTAATGTTGTTTCTTCTAATGGAGTCTTGCTACATTATGACCTCCCCCCCCCCTCTCAGAACCTCTGTTTTTGGGATGTGGGTGGGCAGTGCAGTGTTGGCACTTAGTAGGTGCCCACCTTGTTGTTTTTCACCCCTCCTTTATTGGGGTGACTTGGTGTTGTGTTTTTCATTTTTTGGATCTCCTGACTTGAGTCTTTGTTTTGGGACCAAAAAATGTGCTCTTATGTTTAGTGTACAGTTGGCTAGTGTAGGTTTACAGCTTCCACACAGGACCTCAGTGCGTTTAGCTCGTAAAGATCTGACGGTTTGAGTTTGAAGAACAACAGACAAGAGTTTCAACCGAGCTCGAGCTCAGCGCTCCATGCCTGGCATGGAAAGTTAACTCTTTCACCTCTGGGGCAGTTCGAAGGTTGGGACTCACTGCATATGTCATAATATAGCAAGACTCCATTAGAAGAAACAACATTACTAAGGTTAGTAATTTTTTCTTATGATTCTTAGTTGAGATGCCCAAAAGGCATTTGATAGAGTCTCGTGGGAGTTTCTCTATCAGGCCCTTTTAAAATTTTATTTTCCTGATAGTTTTGTCAGGAATATCCAAGGAATGTATTGTTCACCCAGGGCCATGTTTAAGGTTAACGGTTTTTGTTCACCGTACTTCGAATTATCAAGAGGCATACGTCAGGGCTACCCATTATCCCCCTATTTGTTCGCCATTTATGCTGACCAACAGCACAGTACCTCAGACAACACGAGAAACTTCAGGGATTTAAAATATCGGATCAAGAACATAAAGTTGCGTTCTATGTGAATGATCTTTTATTATATCTAACAGAACCAGAAATATCCCTAAAACCATTGGAAGCCAGCTTAAAAGAAATAGAGATGATGACAGGATATAAGGTGAATGCGACTAAAACAGAAGTGCTCCATGTAGTAGGAGACCTCTCAGCGGACATCAGAAAACAATATAGATATAAGTGGGACAGAACATCCCTGAAATATTTAGGATCCATATCTCAAAATAAACATATGAGATTTATGCATTTAATTATAATGCGATGTATACACAACTAGATTTATAACTCAAAACCTGGAAACTGCTACCCATACTGCTAATCAATAGGATACAGTCAGTTCAGATGAACCTTCTCCCTCGAATATTATAACTAATGCAAATAATACCACTACCAATGACAAAGGGGGATGAAAGAAAATGGAACAGAATGATTAAAACTTACATATGGCAAGATGACAACCCCAGAATTTCAATGACCCGCCTGCAGGCCCCGAAGGAGCAGGAAGGGCTCTCCCTACCAAAACTCTCGGACTACGAACAGGCGGCCCAACTTAATCATATGCTGGCTTGGTTATTACCCCCAGCAGAGGCATCACTATGGATTAAAAACAGAACGAGAAATTACTCAATTCCCTTTAGACAAAACAACAATATTTCAACCAAACTCCAAAAGAATAACAGACATTATACTACACCCGAAAACATCTCCAAAATTAGCCATAATTTCTAAAACAGGCAGAGCGCAGGACGGGGGCAATATGGATGGGTCTACCAGCATGGGATGACATTCATCCCAGCTAAGTTGGACTCTGGCTTCTGCCAGTGGGTAGGACGGGGGCTTGAACACACATCACAACTTCAACAGCGTACTTTTAAATCCTTTCAGTAATTGAGGGGGGGTTCTCTCTCTCTCACAGAGGAATTTTTTTCCGATATCTGCAACCTAGACACCATATAGAGTCTCAACTGGGCCTGAATGTCATGGACGTGGTAATATTTGACCTCCTAATACGGGTAGCAAGGGAGCACTCTCCCTGGCACCTAATATCCTGCCTATATAAAACCATGGTGATGAATCTATATCCCAGCTGATTAATAGTACAACAAAACTGGGAAGCTGAACTGGTCAGTGTAATCAACCCTAAAGAATGGCTGTGGATTTGGCGCAGACAGCATAAAATAACCAGCTCATGTAATTGGCGAGAATTTGGATGGAAGATAGTGTCAAGATTCTTCAGAACTCCACAAATCACTGCCAAATTCTCAGTATCAAGAGACTCCTCATGTTGGAGGGGGTGTAGGGAGGAGGTAGCAACCCATACCCATATCTTTTGGAGGTGCCTAGCACTGAGGGAATATTGGGCCGGCGTATCGCTTATAATTTTAGACAGTTTTCCAGAGCTCCGGACCCTCACCTCAGAAATAGTAATACTGCTGCACTTCCCATCAAATCTTAGGCAAAAACAGACTACATATTTATTGTCAATACTATTGACAGCAGCTAAAAAGGCCATTACCGGAAAGTGGCTGAAACCAGAACTGCCCTCTCCGATTTCCTAGCAAAATACAGTTTAAGACATATATCTAATGGAGTCCATGACAGCCAAACTGCAACATTCTGAAGAAAAAAACAGGAACCATTGGATAAAATGGTTCCTTACAGTGTCCAAATATCGGCCAGATATTGTACCATAGAGACATGGGACATGTGGGGTGGGGGTTGGGGAGGTGCTCTCCTTCCCCTCTCTGGGACAGAATGGGCAGACAGTATCAGCCAATTTATACCTGGAATAAATTATAGGTTGGCTTCTTATTACTCTGCATATATTTAAGAGTTTTATGTAATAATCTGTGATGTTGTAATGTCTGTATAAAGTGCAAATGTGTCATGGGCACCCCTGTAAAAAAAATCTTTAATAAAGACTAAGTTAAAAAAAATGGATTTTATAAATAATTCAAAACACTGTTGTACCCCCACCATGCTGGACATTTTTCATGAAGTCCAGAGTGGAAGGCCTCCTCCCCCCTCTTGGAAATACACCATCCTGACTGCAATACTCAAACCCAAAAAGACCCTCATATAGACCAATATCCATGCTAAATTATGATTATAAATTTATTACGCCATTTATACTGCCACCACCTATTGTCCACAAATTTAGCCAGCCATATCACCAATTTGTGGGCAGTGTAATAGTGACCTGGGTTCTTACTATCACTATATTTGGGCCTGCCCAGCCTGCAGGCCTTGTGGGAGGAAGTGGCAGGAAATGGAAAAATGAATTGGAAGGGTGCTGCCAGTGACCCGCTTTTCCTCTTGTTTGGACTGGAGGACCTGGGGAGGAAGGATGGTCCACTGCCATGATGGTCCCAGTGCTTCTCATATCTTGGCATTGCATTCTGAACACCTGGAAGAACCAGATTCTATCCTCTCCTGCGGAGGGAGGGTTAAAGGGAGAGGAATACTGAATACTGAAAGCTTCCCTCAGGGCAACTATGATGGTTAGAGACTTCACAGCTTATGTTACCCTCAGCATGGTGGAGTGGGGAGAGTCCACTGCACCTCCCATATACATCAGACCAAAGGAATTCGACACTAGATTCCATATCTCACATGAAATGTATTAGGTATGACAGAGAATATAATTTAAATATAATTTTTAAAAGTAATGGATTGTACCCAATTATATATAGTTTGATAAATTGTTCTGTATGTGATGTATGTTGTGTTTGTCTGTATACGCTAAAATTTCAATAAAAAGATGCAAAAAAAAAACATTTATATGAGTATCTTGGCTCATAGATTTCAGACCCTTCTCCCCCAATTAGTAGACCCAGATCAAGTAGGCTTCATCAAAGAATGCCAAGCTCAAGATGCGGTCAGACGCATTTACTTAATAGTCGACTATGCCACACAGAGAAAGATCCCCCTGGTCCTGCTGGGCCTATATGCAGAAAAGGCCTTCAACAGGATCTTGTGGTCTTTTCTGTGGGAGACCCTGTTCCACTTTGGCTTCCCAGATCAAATTATAACAACTCCAAAATATCTACAATGCCCTGTAGGCCTATCTAAAAACTAGATGGGGTACTTTCGGACTACTTCACCTGAGGCTTCAGGACCCGCCAAGGGTGTCCACTCTCTCCCCTCCTGTTCGCCCTGTACCGTGAACCCCTGGCACAAGCTACAAGGAAACACATGGAGATAGAAGGCATAAATATGGGAGGTAGAACTTATAAAATCTCTATTTGCTGATGACATTTTATTGTCAGTAACCAACCCAGAGCAATCTATCCCAAAGGTCTGGGAACAAATACAGGTTACTCACCTGTAACAGGAGTTCTAGGAATGGTATATGTTGTTCATCCACACTCATTGGCAGGTATCCTTGCCGCTTTAAATCTTGCCGGAAGGTCTTCAAGCTTGCTCCTCCCACCCACCCGGGTGGTATAACTCTCGGCTCCGCCCATGGCGCCAGATCTGCCGCTGGAAGCTCAGGTTGCCAGCGCCGGAGAAACAGAATAGGATGAACAACATATACCATTCCTAGAACTCCTGTTACAGGTGAGTAACCTGTATTTCAGGAGACATGGATATGTTGTTCATCCACACTCATTGGCAGACTCCTAGCAGTTCTCCGGGAGGAGGGAGGCAAGACGCACACCCAATACTTACTTGGGAAAGAGAGACTGGAGGACCGAGGCCCCAAAACCAGCATCCGCGTGACTCAAGGTCGATGTGGTAGTGGGTAATGAAGGTGTTTGCTGACTTCCAGGTAGCAGCCTGCAGATTTCCTGGATAGGGACGTCCCTGGAAGCAGCCACTGTTGCAGCAGTATGGCGGTAGAATGAGCTCTTATCCCTCTGGGAGGCTCCATGCCCGCCAACTTATAGCAGAGATCTATGCAGGAGGTTACCCACCTGCTTATCGTCCGCTTGGCTGCAGGTCTGCCAGATGCGGCTTCAGCGTAGGTGACAAACAGCTGGCGAACCTCTCCCCGAATTTCAGCCATGCGCTCCTTATAATAAGCTAGCGCCCTTCTAGGGTCCAGAGTATGGAGCCTATATTCGGCCTCCGAGGTGTGATTGGGGTAGAACACCGCAGAGTCAACACCTGGTTAGGTGAAACTCCGAACCACCTTCTGGAAGGAATTTCGTGTTGGGGGCACAGGACAACCTTGTCCCTGTGGAAGACCAGGTAAGGAGACTCGATGGAAAGCGCCTTGAGCCTCCCATCCTTCTGGCTGATGTGATAGCCACCAAGAAGGCGGTCTTCCACGACAGGTGAGAGAGCACACCTGTGCATAGGTTCAATGGCTTGCCCATGAGCTTTGCCAGTACAGCAGTAGATCCCACGGAGGTGGGGTTCCCGCACTGGAGGAAATGTGATCAAGGCCTTTGAAAAAGCGCGCAGACCACCTTCTCCCTGCGCACCGACTGCTTCCGGCCCGCGCCGTAAGAAGCAGAGATGGCTGCCAGGTGCACCCTTAGGGTCGCGACCTAAGCCCTTGACTAGAAAGGGACCATAAATAGTCCAAGATGCTTGCCAAGGAACAGGAGGAAGGGTCCAAGCCCTGCTCTGACACCAAATGGAAAACCTTTTCCATTTGAAGGCATAGCATTTTCTGGTCGACTCTTACGGGACGCCTAACTACATTGAGGACCTCGTCGGAAAGACCCAAGGCCTGGAACTCTAGCCGCTCAGGAACCAGGCCGTCAGGTGCAGGGATTGAAGGTCCGGATGGAACACCTTCCTGATTGACTGAGAGCAGGTCCGGGCGAGCTGAAGCTGCCGGAGTCCTGGAGCTGAGACTGAGGAGATCTGGGTACCAGAACTGGCGAGGCCAGTCTGGGGCTATCAGAATCACCTGCGCCTTGTCCCTCCTCGCCTTGAGAAGCACCTTGTGGATCAAGGGAAATGGGGGAAAGGCGTAAAAGAGGCCCGGGGTCCATTGCCTCGAGAAGGCATCCCCCTGCAGCGAGCCCTGCTGAGGGGGGCGGGCATGGAACAGACTCAGCTTCGCGTTCTCCATGGAGGCAAACAGGTCCACCTGAGGTGTGCCCCAAAGGGAGAACAGATGCTGTACTACCTCCGGCAGGAGAGACCACTCGTGGGATGCAGCCCCTATCCGGCTCAGGGCATCGGCCAGGGTGTTGGAGGCTCCTGCCACGTGAATGGCTAGGAGATCCGCCTCCAGGCTGCGCACGAGTGACCAAATGCGGAGAGCTTCCTTGCATAGAAGCATGGAGCGCGTCCCGCCCTGGCGGTTTAGATAGTACATGGTCGTGGTATTGTCCGTCTGGACTCGGACCACTTGACCCCGGAGGAACGGAGCAAAGGCGGTGAGAGCTAGGCGGACCGCTCGGAGCTCCAGCAGGTTGATGTGGCACTCGACCGTGCGGGACCAGAGGCCATGAGCCTGTGTTCCCCCAGATGGGCACCCCAACCCATCAGAGAGGCATCGCCCAGGAGACCACGGCTCGGGCGGACTTAACGGGATGCCCTCCTGCAAATGATCTGGAACAGTCCACCACTGGAGAGCTGCTCCACATCCCTGTGTCACCGACACAAGCTGGTCCAAGGGATCGCAGCTGCCAGACCACTGGCTGGCCAGTCCCCACCGAAGGACGCAAGATGTTCCAGCTGGCCCAACGGACCACGCTGGCGCAGGCCGCCATGAGACCCAGGAGGCGCAGGGAGTCCCGGCAGGGCGCAATTGCCCAACCAGAAATGATCGGGCAAAGGAGGAAAGAACCTCGGCCCTGTCCGCTGAGCCGCTCTGGCTCAAGAGAGTCGAGCTGCGCCCGATGAATAGAATCACCTGCTTGCTCAGTTCTGACTTGGCCTCGTTGATAAGGAGGCCCAGTTGAGAGCAGACCTGGAGGCCAGATCTCTGGACCACTCCGCCTCTTCCTGGAGGGAGCTGCTATCAGCCAGTCGTCCAGGTAAGGTACACCGGACCCCTCGGGCCGCCCAGAAATGCTGTCACGCTGCCATGCATTTGGTGAAGACCCTGGGAGCTGGAGACAAGACGAAGGGCATGGCTTGGAACTCGAAGGGGATCCTTCCGCTCAGGCGAAGGAATCTCTGGTGAGGCGGACGGATAGGGACGTGGAAAGGCGTCCTGCAAGTCCAGAGGAGCAGAACCACCACGCCCGTTCAAGGATGGTATATCTGAGCCAGAGTGACCATCCTGAAGGTTGAGACCTAGGAACTTGTTTAGGTCGTGTAGGTCGAGAATGGGGCGCCAGCCCCCCGTCCGTTTTGGAACCAGGAAGTACCTGGACACAAACCCTGGGTCTGAAGGAGGGTCCACCACCTCTCTTACCACCTCCTTCTGGAGGAGGAGAGCGATGTCGGCTCGACGAGCCGCCAGTGAGGCTGGGGATCCCGAGAAGCCCCCGAGGCGGCGGCTCTGAGGGTGGTGCCTGCTCGAATTCAGAGGCAGGCCTCTTCCCACCACCTCAAGACCCACCTGTCCGTGGTAACAGCGGACCAGGCGGAGCAAATGCGGGCCGTCCCCGGGGGACAGGGAGTGAGTGACGAGGGATGAGGCGACACCCTCAGCCCGTCACTGGGCAGGCTTGGAGGAGGGACCGGCGAGGGACCTCCTGGGCCCTTCCTCCTGCCCTGTTAGAGGAAGCCGTGGCTTGGGTTTGGGATGCCAAGGCCGAGCCTGCTGGCCCTAGCGTTGCTGGGCCGAGTGCGCCGAGGGGCACGAAGAGACGAAAGGGCTTAGGCTGTGGTTTAGGCCTTTGTCCTTCTGGCGGAAGAGACCCGAGTCCAAGGTGGCATTGGACTTCTCGATCCTCTGCAGGTGACCTTCCACCCCAGGGCCGAAGAGGTCAGTCCCAAAAGGGAACATCCGCCAACTTGTGCTGGGTATCCAGTAAGGTGGATATCCTCAGCCAAGCCCGCGACGCGCCCTCTGCCGCCACCGATCTGGCACATGAGTCCCTATATCCAAAGCAGTCTGGAGCTGCTGTTTGGCCACTGCCCTGCCCCTGGTCCCGCACCTGCTTAACCGTAGTCTGCAGATCGGGCGGAAGATGAGGGATGACCTCATCCAGGAGCCCAACAGGGCATGAGAAAATGTGCTATGAGGACGGCCGAACTGGCCTGACGAAGGCCGAGAGAGGACGCAGCGTAGACTTTTCGCCCGACATAGTCCAATTTCTTGGACTCCTTGTCAGGAGGTTTGTCCACATCCCTGGCGTTGCCGGCGCGCCGGAAAACGCTGTCGGTAACCAACCCCTCAGCAGAGGGGTGTTCCGAAAAACCGGACAAGGAACCGGTAGGGACCGCATACTTCCTGGCCATCCTGGCCGAAGGCGCAGGGCAGGAAGCAGGGCGCTGCCAAAGCTCCAGTGCCGGACCCACTATGGCCTCGGCCACCGGAAAGGCCTCCGTCGGAGAATCCTCGGTCCAGAATCTCCTGAGGATACCTGGCCCGCTTGGAAGCGGGTTCGAGCTCCATCCGGTAGACTCCGAGATGAGCGAAGCAGTCCTAGGAAGGAAGGAGACGGGCTATCGTCCATTGACTGACTCCTGAAGACTCCAAGTCCAGTCGCTTGGAGAAAAAGGAGGAATCATCTTCGGACTCGGAAGAGTCCTCGAAGAGCTGCCTCTGGCCTGAGCCACCCTTCACCTGCCGAGGTCGGTCGGGAGTGAGGGTAACTGACAGCCGATGGGATAGACCCTTAGCCGACCGAGAATCCTTGGTCGGAGCCCCAATTGGTGGCTGTGGAGGCGGAGGTTCCACCGGAATCGGTGGAGCAGCTGGTTTTGGCCGAACAACCGGCCTGGGTATAGGCTCCTCGGATAAGTCGAGGGGTTGTGTCGGCCGTTCGGTGACAGCCACTTAATGGCTGGGGAAGGCGGGGTCGGCTTATTCCGGCCAGGAGGAGCTGTTGCAACATAAGGTCCTCCGCAGTCGGTGTATTTACGCCGAAGCCCCTCATCCGAGGAGGAGGACGAGGAGCGCCAGCGACGCCGCTTACTCAGTGCCGAGACCGAGACCGCCTATGACGGTGGGATCGGCTGGACCGCCAAGAGGTCCGAGACCGAGACCAGAGTCCCGGAATTTCCGAGGTCGGTGCGGGAGGTGTCGGCCGGAACCGCACTCTTCCGCTCGGATGGTCCATCCGAGGGGCCCGGAACCGGAGGCACAGGCGAGCCCACGGATTCTCAACCTCCCGGGGAACCAGGAGAGGGAATTCGCTGCTAAAGGCGACAGCTCGTCCAATGGGTCGAGAAAAATCTCGACTTCATCGGTGGGAGTCTCGGTCAACTGACCTGGACGGGACACCGTGAGGCCAGTGGCGGGTTGAAGCGGTCGACCGAAGCCGACGGTCGACGCCCGGGAGAGGGGACTTCCGCCTCCCAAGAGCGCCGACGAGGGACTTACCCCGCTCTCTTGGACCGAGAATAAGGTCCAGCAGGCATGAGCCCTTCTCCTTTAGTGAGAGGGACAGACAAAGCTCCTTAAAAGAAGCCGTGTGGGAAGAACCCAGAGAGGCGGATAAATGCGCGCCGAGGAAGATCTGCCCGCGCCGCCTCCTCGGCGACCATCCGCTCGAGCTGATCCCCGAGCCCGCCGCCGGATACCGTAACCGGGTCTCCTTGGACTTCACGAGAGAGGACTTCTCGGGACGGCCCAGTTGCAATCGGGCATACGGTCTTCGGGGGCGTGGGCCGAGAAAGATGAGCACAGGTATGCAAGCCTGCGGGTCGTGCTCAAGGCCTAAGCAGTAGACACGCGTGGAGTGTGGATCCGTCGAAGACATCTTCTGCCGCATGGGCATCTCAAAATCGGAGTCGGTTGTCCATCGCAGCCGCGAGGGATAGAAGACTGAAGTCTTTTTTAAATCCATAAGCGGAGAAATGAGACCAGTCTGCACGCCCAGCGTTAAGGAGAACCTGAGCTTCCAAGCGGTAAGGAAGATCTGGCGTCATGGGGCGGAGCCGAGAGTTATACCACCCGGGTGGGTGGGAGGAGCAAGCTTGAAGACCTTCCGGCAAGATTTAAAGCGGCAAGGATACCTGCCAATGAGTGTGGATGAACAACATATCCATGTCCCTAGAACTTGAGGTTTTTGGAGGGATGGCGGGGTACAAGGTGAACGAGCAAAAAACAGAGGTCCCATCATATTATTACACTGCCACGACCACCTTAAAGCAATGTTTCCCATTTAAGTGGCACAGACAAGCAATGTACTACCTTGGAATAAAGCTTACAAAGCACTTTCAATTGTTTAACCAGGTGAGACACATTAAGCTAAAAGCTTTTTTACAGGTGCAACCTGGGAGCGCAGGGAAATTAAGTGACTTGCTCAGGGTCACACAGTATTGCAAGTGGAGGCTGTGGGATTCAAAACCAGGTCGCCAGATTTGCAGCTCAGAGCCTCAAACCACTGCGCTATACTGCCTCCAAATACATACAAATACACTTAATACATGCTTATATCCTTAATTATGAGACTCTGACCTAACAGCACCAGGAGGATATAACTAGATGGACAAAATTACCCTTGAGCTTCCTAGCACGAATCGAAAACAATCCAGCAAAATATTTTCCCTCAAATTTTATTTTTTCTCGAAACCCTCCTAATACTCCCAGACAGTACTTATTTCCGAACTTGGGATTATATGATTTCAAGATTTATATGCAGAGGCCCCCCCCCCTAGAATTCGTCTAGCCATCCTATGACTCCCTCAGGAGAGATCTGTATTTATTTTTTCATTTTATTTATTTAGAAATTTTGGAAGCATACCTTTGAGCAAAGCTCTTTTACAAAGGTTCTATGTCAACAATGAATAGACAACAAGCATAATATATATCATTTACATCAAGCTTCTCAGTACAGGGTACCACGTCGGAGTAACAGTTAGCAGACTCTGATAACACTAAATTTAGAAAGGTGGGGTAGGTAGGTGGGAAGGTCGGGGAGGTAACGGACAGGTGGGTTAGAGAGAGATAAATATAGAAGAGCCAAATGCTAGTACATAGGCCGAGTACAAAGACAGTGCAAAAAAGGGGATTAAGGTGGGTTGGGGGCCACGCAGGTAATTTGGGGAGGGAGGGAACAGGAACAACAGAGGACAGGAGATTAAGGATGTACCGGGGCAATACTGGTACAAAGGCTAAGCACTATGACATTTTAACAGGCTAGAGAGGTCATAGTAGTAAAAAGGGAGGGGGGACTCAAGGAATGGCAGGTTAAGTAGGGAGAGGTGGTGGGCAGCCGCGCAAGGGGCATTGTCGAGTGGGGGAGAGGGTTGGAGAGGGGTAGTATTATAGGCAAGGCGAGGGAGGCAAGAAGGAAGAGGCTAGGAAAATGGGCAGAGGGGATTCAGAAGCAGCAGCATTTGGAGCTTGAGATGAGGTGTTTCCTCAGGCCAGATTTGTAGTGGAAGAGGTTACTGGATGTTCGTAGAGGTCCTGGGATTTCGTTTAGCCATTTAGGTGCCATGTAGGGAAAGGTGCGTTTTCCAAGAGCAGTCCGGCAGAATGGTATGGAGAGAGGAGGCCTTAATCTCCCTAATTTACAAAGATACACAATGGCATCCCAAATACGCACAATAATGAACTGGTTAAATCTGTCATATGGGGCTCACTGGAAACAGTTTGAACTCCATTGGAGTGATTTATTTGACCTATCCACCTATGTGTTTGGCCATCCCCCCCATAATACTCCCCAGTCTTAAAATTACATACACACACACACACACACACACACACGCACAGCACACACACACACACAACAATCCCATTCCGGCAATGGTTAATACTGATTAATAAATACCTCACTTCCCCTGGAGCTTTATGTCTTAGAGCCCTTTCATCAAACGCCCGATTCCCTCCTAATAGGATAGAGAAGGCCATGGAACAATGGAGATGATTTGGGATACAGTATGTCCACCAGTTGGTTGGTCCGGCAGACCTTTATTCCTTTGCTTACCTTTAGGCAACCCATAGGTTACCCCAGAGATACTTACATAATTACACACAACTTAAAACCTATCTTCAGCCCTGTAAAGATGTCCTGTCAGAACTGTGGGAGCACCAAACACCCTTAGTTGCCCTGATTTTGTTCCAGATGATAGCTGATCCAGCAGATCACTTAATCAGTCGAATAGATAAGGCGCTGACTGCCTGTCTCAGGGACACCAATACTAGTATAAAAGAAGCATAGTTGAGGGAACTGCAAATAGATATTCCAGAGAAGAGGTGGATAGCACACTCAGTCAGGACTCTTAAGGTCTCAAGTTCTCCATATTGGAGGGAATTCACCTGGAAAACGCACAGTTGATACTTCCTAACTCCAGTAGTGGTAGCCAAATTCTCTCTAGATGCCCAGCTAAACTGTTGGCGTGCACGTGGATGTCCCAGAGCAGACCAGGCCCATGTGTTTTGGAACTGCCACCTATTAAATACCTTTTGGAAAGAAATCATCTCAAAGATAACAGATATATATTGTTACTTAGAACTTCTCACTCCCACATTTGTCCCCACAGCAACCCCACCTGTGGGTATACGAGTAGATAAGGAATCCTATAGACAGGTTTCCCTGTTATTACTGGTGGCTAAAAGAGGCCATTACCAGGCTTTGGCTTACAACAACCATACCCACAAAGGGAACACAGACTATGATCGTAAGAGAGATATATGCCCTAGAAAGCCTAATGGCATGACTTAGAGATCAGACAGAAATCTTTGACCTGCGCTGGTGCAAATGGGTTATGTATCAATTTGATCACTATCTAGAATTTGTCCCATGAAAATGACCAGAGAGTGTCGGGGGGGGGGGGGCTGGACTTCCCAACAGTTTTCGGGAGTTAGACTTGTTTAAATTAAATAAAGCATGGAGCCTGAGGAACTGGGTAATGCATTTTTAATATATAAAAAAAACATCAGATGGAGTGTAGGGGTACCATGGGCTGGAAAGAAAAATTACTCACCATAGTAATGTTGTTTCTTCTAGTGGAGTCTTGCTGTATTCAGACATAATGCAGTTAGCCCCAGCACTTGAACTGCCCCAGAGAGGAAAGAGTTAACTCTGTGCAGGAGCATGGAATGTTGAGCTCGAGCTTGGATTTCAAACCTCTGTCTGTGGTACTTCCCAGTGTAACCGTCAGATTCTTACGAACAAACTAACTAATCTACTATAGTATGGAGATTGTTCAAAACATAGCCAAAGGGCAAAAGATTTCTTTTTGGGCACCAAAGACTCCAGTCGAGAACCCAAGAAGGAAAGGTAGTGACAATATTTAAGTAAAACACCAGAAAAATAATAACATCTACCCCACCCAAGAGGGTGGGTACAAGGTACACCCCTGAGGTGCAACACTATACTTGCCAGCCCACTTCCCAAAACCAGGTTCTGAAAGGGAAGGCGGGGGGAGGTCTGAATACAGTAAGACTCCATTAGAAGAAACATTACTATGGTGAGTAATTTTTTCTTCAAACAACATGAAGTCTTGCTGTATTCACACATAATGCAGACTACCAAGCAGTTCCCTATGGAGGAGGGCATGCAGAACCTACTTTGGGAAGAGGCTCTGCAGTACTACTGTACCAAACCTAGCATCACTCCTAGCCTGGATGTCCAGGGAGTAATGCTTGGTGAAAGTATGTACTGTTTTCCAGGTGGTCTACTTTACAGATCTCTAACAGAGGTATATCTCTGGCCGCAGCTAGAGAAGCAGCTGTACCCCTAGTCGAGTGAGGGGGCGCCCTACCCAACTTGTCATAATAAAACTGTATAAAAGAAACAATCCACCTGGCAATAGTTCTTTTAGTGGCAGGCTTACCTTCCCCACTTCACCATAAGTGAGAAAAAATTGAAGACAGTCATTTCTATGTGCCTTAGTATGCTCAATGTAGTAGCTAAGGGCCCTCTTAACGTCCAGACTGTGTAACCTTCTTTCACCTGAAGAAGAATGGTCAGTGAAAAACACAGGGAGAGATATAGACTGGTTCTGATGAAAATCTGTTATCACTTTGGGCAAGAACCTCCTATTGGTTCTTAGGACCACTTTGCCCCTATGGAAGGAGATAAAGTCAGGTTCCACTGACAGAGCCTGTAACTCACTAATCTGCCTGGCAGAAGTAATAGCTACCAGGAACACAGTTTTCCAGGTCAAATACTTCAATTCGGCCGAAGCCAGAGGTTCAAAGGGTGGCTGCATTAGCTAAGCTATGCAGACATTAAGATCCCAAGGCAGAGTGGGCTCCCTAAAGGGGGGGTTAATGTGAACCAGACCTTTGAAAAACTTTCTGAAAACAGGATGAGATGCCAGGGAAGAGCTCTTCCCTGCTGAGAGGAATGCAGAGACAACTGCTAGAGGAACCTTCAGAGTAGTAGGCCTAAGGCACTGAGATGAACTAGATAGTCCAAGGTTGTAGAAATGTCTGCAGAATCGGGCAGGATGCCTTTCTGAGAGCTCCAAATACTGAACCTTTTCCATTTGGAGTTGTAAGTTTTTCTTGTGGAAGGTTTCCTGGAGACCTTCAGAATATCCAGAACTCCCTGAGAAAGATGTAGAGCTGCATATTCTAACTCTTCACGAGCCAGGCTTTGAGATTGAGAGACTGGAGATTGAGGTACCAGATTCTCCCCTGGGAGGAGGACAGGAGATTGTATGTCCTGGGCAGAGACAGGGGACATGACACTGACAAGGACAGCAGTAGAGGATACCAAGGTTGTCTGGCCCAATGTGGAGCCACCAGTATCACTGTGCAGGGTTGAGTCCTGATCTTGATAAGAACTCTGAACAGCAGAGGGAAGGTAGGGAAGGCATAGAAAAACCTGCCCTTCCAGTCCAAAAAGAGAGTATCCTGGGGAACCATCCCCAGGACTGGAGGTGTGCAATGAAACAGAGGAAGTTGATGATTGTCCGGTGCTGCAAAGAGATCTATCTCTAGAGTGCCCCACCTGGAGAAGATGACCTTCAGGATGTGAGGATCCAGGGACCATTCGTGGTGTCCCTGTGAAATTCTGCTCAGAGCATCTGCTAGTACATTGTCCTTCCCTGGAAGGTGAACTGCTACCAGAGAAGTCTAAAGAGAATAGGCCGGAGACCACAGCTTAATGGCTTCTGTGCACAAGGCTGAGGACCAAGTGCCTCCCTGCTTGTTGATGTACCACACTGTGGTGGAGTTGTCCGTTCTGACTTGGACCACCTTGCCCTTGACTGAATCCGAGAAGCTCTGCAGGGCTAGGAAAGATGCCCTGAGTTCCAGAAGATTGATATGAAGGAAGACCACAGCCCTTGAGCTGTCAGGGCTCCCGGGTGGGCTCCCCACCCTAGGAGAGAAGCATCCGTAGTTAGAACTACTGATGGGACTTGAGGGAGAAATGGAACCCCTTGTCTGAGGTTGTCCTAGTCCAGCCACCACTGGAGAGCTTGGACCAGAGTCTAAGTCACTGGAATCAGTTTGGTAAGTGAATCCTTCTTTTGAGAACAAAAAGACCTCAGATGAAACTGAATGTCCCTCATCTGGAACCTTGCTCCCTGCACCACTGCCGTGGAAGCTGCCATGCGGCCCAGGAGCTGGAGGAACTATCATGCTGGGTGGGAGACCTGAGGTCGAAAGAAGAAAGCGAGATCCACTAGGGCCTTTACCCTTGCCAGGGGAAGGAAGGCTTTTGCTTGTACAGTGTCCAATTCTATGCCTATAAAGGTGAGAAGTTGAACTGGTTCGAGTACAGACTTTGGGAGATTGAGAAGAAACCCCAGGGAGCTGAGTAGGTCCTGGGTAGTTTGAAGAGCTGACTTGATCTGTAAAGGTGACTTGACCCACTAAGAGCCAGTCATCCAGATACGGGAAGATGGTGATACCCTGTCTTCTGAGGTAAGCCACCACTACTGCAAGGCACTTTGTGAACGCCCTTGGAGCTGATGTTAGGCCGAATGGCATGGCTTTGAATTTGTAATGGCCTGAAGGCAACCTGAATCTGAGGTATTTTCTGTGGAAGCACCTGATAGGAATATGGAAGTAGGCATCCTTGAGGTCCAGAGATGCTAACCAATCCCCTGGCCTTAGAGAGGGAAGGATTATTCCCAGAGTTACCATTTTGAATTTGGACTTTGAAATGTGTTTGTTCAAATACCTTACGTCTAGGGTGGGTCGCCACTCCCCTGTTTCCTTTGGGGTAAGGAAGTACCTGGAATACAGTCCTTTTCCCTTGTGCTGAATAGGAACTTTTTCTATAGCTCTGAGAACTAGAAGAGAGGAAACCTCTGCTCTAGGGCAAGGGTTTCTGAGACTGATGCAGGTGGAAAAGACTTGGCCCTCTTTTTTGGAAATGTTTTGAAGCTGAGGGCCAGTCCCTGGCTTACTACTTCCAGGACCCACTTGCCTGAGGTCACAGACTTCCAGGCCTGGAAGCAGCAAGCCAGTCTGCCTCCTACTGGAAACGGGGAGTCGACCCGGGCTGAAACACCAGGGTGTCTGCTTGGCAGGAGCCTTAGACTGAGAGGAGGAGGGAGCAGCCTTGCTCATCTCCCTTCAACCCCTCCCTCTGAAGAACCCCCTCTGTGGGAAGGGAGAGGAGGCCTATGCTTGGTAAAAAGGTATTTGAAAGGGCCTGCCCCTGCCCCTAGACTGCTGCTTGTGCGGAGTGGCCTGCCTTTCCTTGGCCTGTGCACTCCTGTACGTGGTCCTGTATTCATCCATTTTCTTCACGTAGGCCTCTGTCTGCTCCCCAAACAGAGAGTTACCTACTACAGGAAAATCCATGGCCTTAGTCTGGGTATCCTGTGAAAGGCTAGTACTTGTGAGCCAAGCACGTCTTCTGAGAGACACAGATGTAGCCATGACTCTAGATGCCACATCACTGGAGTACACATCAGCATGAAATTGCATTTTGGATGCCTCAGTTACATCAGCAGCTACCACCTCCAGCTCCTTGGCTAGCTGGGAAGAGGCCTGTTTAGCCAGTTCCAGAACTGTATCCCATCTGGATTTCTGGTACCTGGCTGTGTAGGCCCTATAAGTAGCCTGCCTGAGTCCCAAAGAGGATGCCAAATACTGTTTTTTGGCCATGGCATCCACTTTCCTGCAGTCCTTATCTGGGGGGGGTGTGAAGCCAAAGGAATGTTAGCCCTGTCACAGGCTGCAGCCTGCACTACCCCAACATGGCTGCAATGTCTATAAAGGAACTCTGCAGCTGAGCCTGATAACGAATACCTCCTGTCCATTCTCTTATCAACAGGAGGTATTGAATTAGGAGTTTGTAAAATTTTGTGTGGCTGTTTCTCCAAGGATTTATGAAGAGGGACAGACAGCTTTTTTTGACTCTGGGATGGACATCATTTCCACAAAATCAGGCTCTTCATCCTCCTCCTCTGCGGCTTCAACCAAGGGAAATTGCAGGGTCTGTGCCACCTTTCTGTAGGACAAAAAGTGCGACGGGGACTCAGAGAGCCTGGGAGGAGAGACACCTGAGGGCCTGTCTGGGGAGATGTCCGGTTCAATGGGCACATCTAGAACCCCCTCATCGTCATCATCATCGCCATCATCACCGGGATAGTCTTCATCTCCCTCCCACTCCTCATAATAAGCACCTGGGTCATAATCCAGAGGAGACGGAACCAACCACCGAACCGGCGGTACCGGTTCAGACGGAACCGGTCTAAGCAATTGGACAATACTAATCGCTTGGGCTATTTCGTCTGCAGTTGGAGAGTGGGATACAGGATCCGAACCGGCAGACTTGCGCTTTTTGACGGAACCGACCCCTTGGGGTCGGCTCTCCTTTTGCCCGAGGAGGTATCGCCTAGATCAGTAGGCACCTCCTCAGGTTCGGCCGCAACCAAACCACGCTGGCCATCTGGATCTACAGACTTCTTGGCCTCCCTTTCCTTCAGCCTACTCAGTCTTTTATCTAGAGTGGATTTAGAAAAGTTTTTACAGATTTGGCAGTCTGCTAAGGCCGACCCACACCTCATCTGTGTTTATTGTCTGGGGTTTGACCACCTCAAGTCAAAGGCCTCCCCACACTCTGTACAGTGTTGAAACCCAGTGGGACTGGTTTTCT
The DNA here is from genome assembly GCA_016271365.2 of Neoceratodus forsteri. Taxonomy (NCBI): domain Eukaryota; kingdom Metazoa; phylum Chordata; order Ceratodontiformes; family Ceratodontidae; genus Neoceratodus; species Neoceratodus forsteri. The sequence continues at coordinate 316,847,097 of CM028129.1, forward strand.
TCTTGGGTTTCTTAGACATGGCCAACCTAACAAATTACCCTATTGCAGCTTTCAAGCCAGGTAATATAAGAACCGATCGGTTACAAACCATGTCACGGGCTTTTAAAAAAAGCAGCAAAAAGTTCAGTTCTTTTGAAACCAATCGGTACCAGAACGCCACACTAATCCCAGAAAAAAAGAAATTAAATTTAACAAAGTCGGTTCCAAACTGGACCGACCGGGAAGAAACCGAAGAAAAAGACAATTTCAACTTTTTCACCAAAGTAAAACTCAGTCACTACCTAGCTACACACTACCTGTACCGTAGACAGAGGCTGGAAATCTAAAAATAACAAAAAAATATGCGGTTTAAACCGAACGCTTTACTTTTACCGAACCGAGCAGAGGAAATCTCCAGAGCAACTTCACTGTTAGGCGGAGTAAAGAATCTGACGTTACACTGGGAAGTACCACAGACAGAGGTTTGAAAACCGAACTCGAACTCAACATTCTATGCTCCTGCACAGAGTTAAATCTTTTCTCTCCGGGGCAGTTCAAGTGCTGGGGCTAAATGCATTATGTCTGAACACAGCAAGACTTCATGTTGTTTGAACCACTGATTTATGCTCTGTCAGTCTATATGTATGAATAATGGAAAATACCTCTAATGTATCTGTAACTCTATCAATTCCTTTTTTTAACTTTTTTATTGTTTGTAAAGTTCGATTACAACATGACATTGGTTAAAGTTCAAAAGACACAGGTTCTTCCATATTACAAGGTTATGTGTGTTACATGAAGCAGTCTAGGTAAACATTCATTTCTACAGTTACCTTTATTACCTCCTTTAATGTAAAAGTCTATCAGTTCTAGTTGTACAATCGATCAGTGTATAACTGGCTGTGTACCTGTTTGTTTGATGAATGTCAATAAAAATTATAAATATAAAAAAAAAAAAAAACCCTCACAGCCATGGTTGTGGATTGGGACAAACCAGTGACTACTATGATGTCAGCCATGGCATCGCTCAATTGACAACTTCGTGGAAAGATAAAGGCCTTAGAAAATGAAATCAAGGCTGGAAACCCTCAGTTTGTGGGAGTTCTGGAGGGGGGGGCCAAGGGACTTGACTTATCTTACTTTATCTTACTTGGACGATTGGCTTACAGGACATCTTACTGTTCCTGATGAGTTTCGGTGGACATCCCTAAGGAAAGCATATCAAGTAAATTCTAGGGTTCATCACGATTGTGCTGTTCTCTCTACTGAATTATTCTCCCTAAAGGATACACCTATTGCCACTGAAGAGGCTAGAAAATTGTTAGAGACCTTGGGCAGGATTCACAAAGAAAGCTGAAATTCCCGTAGCTGCAGGAAAAAGGCTTGCTGCAGTGCGGAAACACAGGTGCGCTGTATTCTCAAAGAAAACCAGCGCAGCTGCGGTTCGTAAAAGTGCATGAGGTGGCAATTTAACTGCCACAGGACTTGTGCAAGTGTTGCGATTCCACAGCTGCGGAGGCTGTGAAGGCACAGCAATAGGGAACCACAGTAGCTGAAGCAGTAGACTGTAACAGTGCTGCTATAATATGAAGCTGACAGCACACACAGAGACCAGCAACCAGTCCCCAACTGGGACCACAGCAGCACTACAGGTACCAGCGATACCTTGGCACCACAGTGGCTGACTGTCCCTGCTGGTTGTCCCTCCCTGGGGTGTTCCTGTGGCCTGCGGGGGTAGCACTTGCTGCGGGCTGGCCAGGCTCTGCTTCCTGTGGGGCTCCATCATGGGCTGCACCGGGTCTAGTGGTTGTTGCCTGTTGCCATATCATGGCAATCTGTGCTTTCAGTGCAGTAACATCAGCCACTGCTATACTGTCTGAGATGCTATTACCTGTGGTACACCTCTACCTTAATTGATTCCAATTGCTGGGGCACTCCTGCAGTGTGCTGAGGGAGAGTTACACCTAATTCCACTATGTGTAACACTCTTTCCTCAGCTGTGGAAAAAAACTGACTGTGAATAGCCTTTCAGGGGCTGTGCCTTACTTATCTCACATCTTTCTGTCCTGAGGGACATCAGCAGCTGCACTTTTTTCCACAGTCCATAGTGTTTTCTCCTGCAGCTGCGGAGGGTTTTGTGAATAGCACTTGGAGCAAACTCCCCTTCTTTTCCGTAGCTGAAGAAGTTTTGGGGACTTAGGGAAGGTTTTGCACCTTCTGAAAGCTTTGAGAATCCTGCCCCTTTTCTTTAACCCATCTTTTTAAAGGATTCCCACCAGTCCTGCTGTACAAGACTGCATGGGATAACTATTGTATATCAACTTATTTGACGTGTAGCAACATATCATTGTAATGTACCTTTCCTAGTCCCTGTATGAAAAAGCGGATATTAACTATCTGTTTATAAGAAAATTAATAAACATAAAATTAAAAAAAAATATATATAGGCCTGGAGGAGAGAGTCACCAAAGACCAGTTAGGGTCTGCGGAGACAGTTTAGGCAGGAAACTATTGGGCAGACTGGCTAGGCCAAGTGCTCCTTTTCTGCTGACAAATTCTTTGTTTCTATGACTTTATGTTTCTATTCATAACTATGTTTCTATTCATAACCACTACTTTCCACACAGAAGCAAAAGTTAAATCCTACATAATGAAGGTGATGTCTCACATTATGAACCCAGGGTTCTATGCACTTCTTGACTTGGTAAGCACCAGAAAAGGCACATATTAGTTATTTTTTGTAATTTAAAGTTTATTCACTTTTTTAGGAGCATTACAGACATTAAAATTAGTCACAGCATTTAATCTTACAGAAAAAATATGGATTTTTTTTGTTAGCGCATATAAAAAGTATAATATACTTACTAAATATAAATATAGCATAATAAGACAGTTTGGTGGTGTGCCTCTAGTTTAATTCGAGTACTCCCGTCAGGGGAAAATATTGCAGTATCCTTTAAATGTTCTTTTTATGGGATAATATCTGGTCTATGATCCAAGATCCACATTAGCCATTTATTCCAGATGCAGAAAAAGCACTTATTGGACTGTGCACCCATCCCCAGATAAACAGGCTGGGTCAGGATTCTCGATCCCTGGCTGGCCCAATGTATGACTGTGTAGCTCTGTGCATGGGGAGAGGCCAGCCAAGGTGATGGACCTGGTCAAGACACTGGGCTTCCAATATGAAGCCCAGGCCGATTCTGAAGTCTATCCTCCTAGTCCATGTGGGAGCAAAGGATCATGAAATACAGCAGTTTGCAAAGGACTGCTGTATCCCAGAGTCTGGGAATTTTTGTTTGTTTTTTTTTTATTGGAAAAAAATTTAGCAGTCGGCATCCTCACCCCAGCCCTCTGTGGCATAGAGGTGTGCTGAGGTCTACAGCTGTGGGACCTTCCAGAGCTTCATCACTCATTCAAGGGGGCTGTGCATCAGTTACAGCAGACCTCTGGCTGGCATACCCAACCCCCCTCCTTTATACTGGACTGTCAGGAGTGTAACGGCCTTAGTGCATGCCATGCTCTGCAAGCCCAGCCTCTGACATTTCCACTCCCTGCTAATAGCCCTAACCAACCAGATGCACGAGTACAAGCATAGTCAGGGCCTAGGAGGGACATGCAGTGGAAGAGGGCTCTTAGCACATCTGTGGGTGCTCAACAGACACCCAGGATGCATGCATCTTGGCCCTATGCACCACGTATTGTGGTGAGTAGGGCCAAATGTCAATAGTGCATTGGGTCTCCAGACTTTAAAGCAGAAATTTATGAGCCAGCCCGGTGGTGCTGAGAGTTGAGGCACTGGACACCACACTTCGTGTTATGCTGGCAACCTGGGCTTGGGAATGGACTCGGGTTGTCAGGGGTCGGCAGGGGAGAGGGAGGATCGAGCATTCCACGACAGATCTCTTCCCTCTGGGGTGGGTAAGGGGTCTACATTGCTCTGTAGCGGCAACTGGTAGAAGTCAAGGGCACTGCAAGAAGCAGCATACATCTGGGGGCAGCAGCATGGCAGGCGGCAGCATGTAGTGCATTGACACCATTACACGTCCGGTTCCAAGGGAAGAAAAATCCAGGCGGAAAACTGCAGGGGTGGTGGGCGAAGCTATGGTCAGATGCGCACCCCGGACCTTTGAGGTGCTCCCAGGTATTGATCCAGGTCCCTGGAGGGGAGAGAGATACTGCATGCCAGCCTCGTGGGAGAAGAGCATGTCACAATAATATCAGGTCTGGGGTGTGGATGCAGACGGCCAGATGACCTGTCAGCCCACTCCGCAGAGGTAGGAGGTAAAAGAATGTCGATATTAAAAAAAGCTGAAATTTATTTGGGGGGGGGGGCTAACAGCCTAGCTGGAAAAACATGCTTATACAAAGCTCCACCAGTAACTATCAGATTTGGAACTAAATATCGGTTTTAGCCCATGTTAAAGTTTATTTTTAATAGACTGGATTAGTTGCTGCTGTTCTTTCATTTGAGCTGAGCAAACTTCACAGGATGGGATGCTCAACAAACACCTCCAAATCAGACTCCTCCAAGCTGGGGCCTTCTAAGCCTTCCAGTGTGGTGCCGCCAACTCAGCCTCCAGGAGACTCCCCAGTCATACTTGAATCGCTGCAGTTTGTGGTGAATGCTCTTGCCCAAACTGTAAGGAACAAAGACAAAGAAATGGATTCCTATATGTAGTGGTTGATCTCGGTAGAAATCAAAGTGGATAATGTAATGGAGCACACGGCGGAGGCCGAAATAACTCACGGAAAGATTCTGTAGCAGCCGAGGCCTCAATCAAAGAGCAGGGACTGCTTAGATTGAGACTTGAACAGTTGGAAAATAATGTTCAAGTAGTGAATACATGTATCTTTGGGATGCTGGAGAATATAGTGGGAGAGGATGCTGCTACTTATTTGGAAAGGTGGCTGCCGGAATGCTCAGTTTGGGACCACCCTGATATCTTGAAGGCATACTGGGTCACACCCAGGGGAGCCCGTTTATCTGAGGACAGGCCATGTACCCTGTTAGTGGTTACAGAGTCTTTGGTAATGAGGGACAAACTTCTATGGGCTAGCAGTGAACACAGCCCAGTCACCAACCCTTGTTAGTTGACTGGTGCCCACGTTTCACTGCCAAGTGGCCACTATATAATTTAAAATCAATAGAAAAACTGCCACCCATTATATATAATGGAGCGCTCCCCCGCGCTCTTACTGGCATCTCGTCATCACGCTTAGTGGGCGCATGGAGCTGAGGGCAGAAAATAAATTAAAAATCGAAGTCCTTGGGACCCAATTTTATATTTTTATGAGGGACAGATCTTTTTAAGTGCGGAAACTTTTTGGACATACTAACTTCATTGGGATCCTCTGGGGGCAAGGCACCGATGGGTATGGTGCAGGGCAGTATCGTGGTGAGTCTCTTTAAAAATGCATAATTAAAAGACTCTTGATAAAGTATTTGTAGTGAAAGTTCCAATTAAGTCACCCTTAATTTTCAGAGAGTGACCAGTGTGGTGATCTGAACAAACGTAAAATACAGAATATCACATTAAGAAATACCAAAAGCTACTATTCAAGACAAAGACAGTTTGATTCCCTTGAATTTTTGTTTTGACTAGTTTTATTTTTCAGTGGTGCCCAAACAAAGGCAACCCTTAATAACAAAAAAACAGAGCACTGATCCTGGGTAAGAAAATTAGGAAATTATCCTTTATGGTGTTGGAGGTAGTCAGCCTTTTTAAATAGCAAGCATGGGCTTTTAGTGAGTAGAACATTTTTGGCGGTCAGTCTTGACAGATATGGAGTTTGCCCACAGAGTGCCAAAGGGCAGCTCCATGCTCTCAGAATGGTAAATATGCTATTGGAGCAGTGTAGCATTTGACAAGTCGGCAAGAGGTTTCTAGAGCTCAGACTACAACACATAATAAAGGGTGTGTGGGCTGTTACCACACATGCAGGCCTGAAACATATATTAGCAAGATCCTTCATTTACTTTTGTAGGGAGGATGGGAGAAGTGGGGAGGCAGGGCAGGGACATTAGCTCAAGCTGTGGACCCTGCAATATGAGCAGCCTTGATAGACCAAATGGCCTTCTTCTGCTGGCTTCTTCATATGTTCATATCATTCATGCTTACGAAAAAGGAATAAACTGGCAACACTGAAACTGAGGCTTTCCATCAACTCTCAGCTTATGAAAAACACTGTGAAACACTAGCTTATCAAGTCTGCATGGTTGCCATTTTATTTCTTTATTGTTTTTACCTTGCATTCTCCCCCCGTGAGGGGGTTCCTACAGCAGGATCACTCTTCTGGCCTAGAGGATGGGCAGATGGGGAAGAAACAGTTAATATTTTTGCAAAAAAATTTAAATTATGTACTCACTGTAATTCTTGATCGTCTGTGAATATCTTCACCATTGATTCACACTAATGGGTCTGACCTGAAAGCACCAGGACCCTGTGGAAGCCAGAACTTTTCAGGGGCCTGGCACTGAGTTAAGCAGCTGCACGTGTACAGCACCATGAGACTGGCTGGCACTGCATGGCTTACCTCAGAAGCAGCAATCAACCGCTTCAGAGCCCTTTTTACCGAGGAGGTGCAGCATAACCTAACAAGCACTTATGCAGTTAACCTATGGAGAATAAGAGAGTCCTGGCGACCCATAAGAATAGGGTCAACAAACTAGTAACACCGTCTTTTCACAGCCCCAACGACAAACAAGGGATGAAGACCAACAAACAGACCAGAATGAGCCTGGGAATGGCAGGCGAATCAGTGGTGAAGATATTCCTAGGAATTACAGTGGAGTATGTAATTCTCATATCTTCCAGGAATCAATCTTCACTACTGATTCACACTAATGGGTAGGACTACCATACCAAGCTCAGACAAAAATCCCCTGGACCAGGGTGGTAACAGCCAAGGCTCACTCAGAACAGAAGTCCATTCAGGACAGTCCTGCCAAAGGAAGCATGCTGCCTGGCATGGATGTCTAAGGCCTAGTGCTTAACAAAAGTGTGCACTGTGCTCCAAGTTGCAGCTCTGCAAACACAGGACAAACATCTGCCAGGGACATGGCAACTGTTCAGGTGGTGTAGGCATGCATCTGCCCTTCCAGCTTGATCTGCACCAGGGCACAGCAGTGGTGTAAACAGCTCACAAATCTAGGCAGAAATGCACTTGACTGTAACAGACTATCCCTTCCAATTAGGGTCGAAACAGACAAAGAACTGTTTGGATTGCCCAAAGTCCTTAGTTCTGTCCAGGTTAAACTTATGGACTCTCCTAACATCCAGAGAATGAAGAGTGCGTTCCCCTTCATTCTGGAAACTGGCGAAGCAGGTAGGCAGCACTAGCGGCTGATTCAGATGGCACTCAGACACCACTTTTGGTAAGAACTTAGGGTACATGCAGAGAGCTACCTTTTCCTTGTGGAAAACAGTATACGGAGGGGGGAATCTGTGACCAAGGCATGAATTTCAGACACTCTGCAAGCAGAAGTGATGGCCACTAGAAAAGCTGCTTTCCAAGTTAAAAACTTTAGCTCACATGTCACAAGGGGTAGAGCCAGGGTTCGTCCAAGAACCGAACCTAAACCAAATACAAACTTTTTGATTTTTGCTCAATCCGAACTGAACTTGAACCCCAAAAATAAATAAATAAAAGATTAACCCAAACCGAACACAAACCCTTACCATGAGAGATGAGGAGAACCCACGTGGAGGCAGTAGGGTGAATTCATTAGAACTTGAACTGATAAATTACAGAAAGAAAAAAAAAACTCAAAACGAACTGGACTTGAACCCAAACTTCCACTTATCAAATCGAACTGAACCAAACTCGAACTATACCCCGCCGAACCTGAACCAAACAATAACCCTAAAACATGTTGAACCCTCCCTCTAGCAAGAGGTTCAAATGGCTTATGGGTGAGCATGTCCAGCACAAGGTTGATATCCCAGGCAACTATGGTTTCAGGATGGGGAGCCTTGTGTGTAAAATGCCTTTAAGGAACCTCTTAAAGAGTGGCAGCTGAGCCAGGCAGAGAGTACCAATGGAAGCGTGGTATGCGGAAATAGCACACAAATGAACCCTGACTGGAGTACCGCAAGCCAGGATCAGAAAAGTCCAGCAAGTACTCAGAGCTTTGTCAGGTGGGTACCGAAAGGGGTCCATGTGGATTTTGGAGCACCAGATGGAAAATCTTTTCCATTTGCCTGTGTAAGTTTTCCTGGTGGAAGGTTTATGGGCAGCCAGAAGTATTTCAGAGACCCTCTGAGATACACTGTACCTGTTCACTTCTATTTCTTCAGGAGCCAGGCCTGAAGATGAAAGGAGTGCAAGCTGGGATAGACCATGTGACCCTGAGTCAGTAAATCTGACCTGAGTGGGAGGATCCTAAATGTGCTGACAGATATCCTGTTCAGAGGATCCTAAATGTGCGGACAGATACCCTGTTCAACAGGGGAAACCATATCTGTTGAGACCAACAGGGGATGATTAAAATCATCTTGCCCCCCCCCCCCCGAGCACCTCCAGTTTGAGCAGTACCTGCTACATCAGAAGGATTGGAGGAAATGCATGCAGAAAAAAATTTTACCATTGCAATCTGAATGTATCCTGACAGAAAACGCCATGTTCTGAATTTCTGGAGCAGACTTGAGGCAGTTTGGCATGGAGTGGGGATGCAAAAAGGTCCACATCTTATGTTTCCCACTCGTCAAACAGCAGTCTCTCGATATCTAGAGCTAGCGACCACTCGTGATGATCAGCCTCTGGCTGAGCTGGTCTGCCAGAGCATTTTATACTTCTGGCTGGTAAACTGCTTGGAGCAGGATCCCCTGCTGCTGGCACCATTCCTACACTCTCATTACCTCCCTGCTTGTTTACGTAACATGTGACGAACTTGTCTGTTTGGAGAAGAACTGTTTTGTGGCTGACGAGATCCACTAGGGAATGAAGGCCTACAACACAGCTCTCATTTCCAACACACTGATGTGGAGAAGAGTTTCTAAGGGGTTCCAGACACCTTGTGTTTGGAGACCTTGACAGTGGGTGCCACATCCCATGAGGGAGGCATCCATGATGAGAGTCACCTCAGGCTCCGGTTGGGAGAAGGAAAGGCCCTGAAGGAGACTGTCCTCCACTTTCCACCATGTACATGACTGAACTTGGGGCTTGGTGACCTGAGTGGGGTAAGTTTGAGGATGTAATGCTTGTGATGCTTGTTACCACTGTGCATTGAGCATCCACTAAGCTGTTCTCATGTGCAACTGTGCCAGGGGCACTGTGCACACTGAGGAGGCTATCAGACTTAGCACACATTGCATGGAGTGTGCGTGCACAGATCTGCGCTCACTTATGTAGGGTGCCATCTGCAGGAATGCCCGACTGCTGATCTTTGGAAGAAATTGTGGGCCTTGGTCATATGTCAGTGGTCATATGTCATATGGCAGTGTCAGTGGCTCAGCAGGTAGCACACTTGCCTCTGAGGCCAAGAGATCAGAAGGCTGTGGGTTCTTGCCCCACACCAGGCACTTGGGTTAATATTCCAATACTGACACTGCAGTGCAGCATGAGGGGGGTGCTGCACTCCTGAGGTGCCATCTTTCAGATGAGACGTTAAACCAAGGTCCCATCTACCTGTTCTGGTGGTAGTTCAGGTGGATGTTAATGATCCCATGGCACTTCTTGAAAAAGAGTAGGGGAATTTCCCCGGTGCACTGGCCAAATTTCCCCCCATTCACTAAAATACCACCAACAGCTTAATCTGGCTCAAAGTCAGTTGCCATTCATCTGTATCCCCTTCCCCCGGGTCGTGCCTGAAAATAGGCAGAATTTGTCTAGTGCACTTACCCAGTCAACAAAAACTAAATAAATAAATATCCAGAAGAGCTCCTTTGAACAGCAGCTACCTGCTGTGAAGGCTGAAGTTGAGACTTCTCTAAGTTCAGCAGAACCCCCATGGTGGTGAGGAACTGAGAGGCTGTGGTCACTGCTTGCTCCACCTCTTGCCTGAACAAGCTGGATATCACCCAGTCATCTAGACAGAGGTAAACCTGGAGTCACAGTTTTCTCAGATGTGCTGCAAGTACAGACAAGCACTTTGTAAAGACTCGAGGTGCTGAGGATAGCCCAAAGGGCAGAACTCTGAAGTGATAATGCTGGCCCAGTACAATGAATCAAAGGTATCTGTCATGGCTGGGGTGCACTAGGATGTGTTGGTAAGCATCCTGCATATCCAGGGAGGCTAATCAATCCTGTAGCTCCAGGAAGGGAAGCAGAGATTCCAGAGAAACCATCTTGAATTTCTCTCAATCCATGAACTTGTTCAGATTTCTGAGGTTGAGAATGGGGCATGTGCCCCCTGATTTCTTTGGAACTGGAAAGTATCGGGATTAGAACCCTGTGTTTTGTTCTGACTCTGGCACTACCTCCACTGTCCTGTTGCTCAGAAGACCCACAATCTCCTACGCAAGAAGCTCTGACATATGGGCTGATAAAAGGGGTTGCCTTCTGAGTAGATAGTCCAAAGGGATTTCTGTGAAGTTCAGGGTGTACCCCTCTCGGATGATCCTGCGGACCAACTTGCCTGTCATGGCAGACTCCCATTGATAGTAAAACTGGATCAGGTGTCCCTTACCGGAAAGGAGAGGTCAGCCTCAGGCAGCTGAGGCAGGACTGGGGCTGGAGCCTCAGAGGTGGGCACTAGGCGCTTTCTACATCTGTGCCTTCGGTTGCACCTTCTTTTGAGGCTGAGATTTGTTTTGGGCTCCCCTGCCTTTTCCCCAAAAGGACTGCCTGTTCTGAAAATACAGGTTACTCACCTGTAACAGGAGTTCTAGGAATAGTGTATGTTGTTCATCCACACTTATCGGCAGGTATCCTTGCCGCTTTAAATCTTGCCAGAAGGTCTTCAAGCTGGCTCCTCCCACCCACCCAGGTGGTAAAACTCTCGGCTCTGCCCCATGACGCCAGATCTGGCCCACTGGAAGCTCAGGTTGTGCGTCGAAGCTGGGGAGGTCGGGTAGGTCGTGTGGATGAACAACATATACCATTCCTAGAACTCCTGTTACAGGTGAGTAACCTGTATTTCTAGGGACATGGATATGTTGTTCATCCACACTTATTGGCAGACTCCTAACAGTTCTCCGGGAGGAGGGAGGCAAGATGCACACCCCCTACTTAGGGAAAAGAGACTGGAGAACCAAGGCCCCAAAACCAGCATCCCGGCGTGACTCAAGGTCGATGTGGTAGTAGGTGATAAAGGTGTGTGCTAACTTCCAGGTAGCAGCCCTGCAGATTTCCTGGATAGGGACGTCCCTGGAAGCAGCCACCAATGTAGCGGTATGGCGGGTAGAATGAGCTCTTATCCCTCTGGGAGGCTCCATGACCGCCAACCTACAGCAGAGATCTATGCAGCAGGTGACCCACCTTCTTATCGTCCGCTTGGCTGCAGGTCTGCCAGGTGCGGCTTCAGCGCAGGTGACAAACAGCTGGCGAACCTCTCCCCGAATTTCAGCCGTGCGCTCCTTATAGTAAGCGAGCGCCCTTCTAGGGTCCAGAGTATGGAGCCTATATTCGGCCTCCGAGGTGTGATTGGGGTAGGACACCGGCAGAGTCAACACCTGGTTAAGGTGAAACTCCGACACCACCTTCGGAAGGAATTTCGGTGGGGCGCAGGACAACCTTGTCCCTGTGGAAGACCAGGTAAGGAGACTCGATGGAAAGCACCTGGAGCTCTCCCATCCTTCTGGCTGACGTAATAGCCACCAAGAAGGCGGTCTTCCACGACAGGTGAGAGAGATCACACCTGTGCATTGGTTCGAATGGCTTGCCCATGAGCTTTGCCAGTACCAGCAGTAGATCCAATGGAGGTGGAGGTTCTTGCACCGGAGGGGAAATGTGATCAAGGCCTTTGAAAAAGTGCCAGACCACCTTCTCCTGCACCACCGACTGCTTCCCGGCCCGTGCCCGGTAAGCAGAGATGGCTGCCAGGTGCACCCTTAGGGTCGTCGACCTGAGCCCTTGCTGAGAAAGGGACCATAAATAGTCCAAGATGCTTGCCAAGGGACAGGAGGCAGGGTCCAGGCCCTTGCCCTGACACCAAATGGAAAACCTTTTCCATTTGAAGGCATAGCATTTCCTGGTCGACTCTTTACGGGATGCCTCAACTACATTGAGGACCTCGTCGGAAAGACCCAAGGCCTGGAACTCTAGCCACTCAGGAACCAGGCCGTCAGGTGCAGGGATTGAAGGTCCGGATGAAACACCTTCCCCTGATTGACTGAAAGCAGGTCCAGGCGAGCTGGAAGCTGCCTCGGGAGCCTGGAGCTGAGGCTGAGTAGATCTGGATACCAGCATTGGCGGGGACAGTCTAGGGCTACCAGAATCACCTGCGCCTTGTCCCTCCTCGCCTTGAGAAGCACCTTGTGGATCAAGGGAAATGGGGGAAAGGCGTAGAAGAGACCCGGGGTCCACGGCCTCAAGAAGGCATCCCCCTGCAGCGAGCCCTGCTGAGAGGGGCGGGCATGGAACAGCCTCAGCTTCGCGTTCTCCCTGGAGGCAAACAGATCCACCTGAGGTGTGCCCCAATGGGAGAACAGATCTTGTACTACCTCCGGCAGGAGAGACCACTCGTGAGATACAGCCCCTATCCGGCTTAGGGCTTCGGCCAGGGTGTTGGAGGCCCCTGCTACATGAATGGCTAGGAGATCCACCTCCAGGCTGCGCACGAGTGGCACAGAGGCATGGAGCGCGTCCCGCCCTGGCGGTTTAGGTAGTACATGGTCGTGGTATTGTCCATCTGGACCTGAACCACTTGACCCCGTAGAAACGGAGCGAGGGCAGTGAGAGCTAGGCGGACCGCTCAGAGCTCCAGCAGGTTGATATGGCATCGGGACTCCCGTGGGGGCCAGAGGCCGTGCGCTCTGTGCTCCCCCAGATGGGCACCCCAACCCATCAGAGAGGCGTCGGTCGATAGAGAGACCGTCGGCTCGGGGCGGACAAACGGGATGCCCTCCTGCAGATGAGCTGGAACGATCCACCACTGGAGCGTTCCACATCCCCTGGGTCACCATCACTAGCTGGTCCAATGGATCGCAGCATTGAGACCACTGGCTGGCCAGCCCCATTGAAGGGGGGCGATGTTCCAGCGGCCCAATGGACCACGCTGGTGCAGGCCGCCATGAGACCCAGGAGGTGCAGGAAGTCCCGGCAGGGCACGATTGCCCAACCAGAAATGATTGGGCAAAGGAGGAAAGAACCTCAGCCCTGTCCGCCAGGAGCCATGCTTGGCTCGAAGAGAGTCGAGCTCTGCCCCGATGAAGAAGAATCACCTGCTTCGTTGAGTTCGACTTGGCCTCATGATAAGGAGGCTGACCTGAGAGCAAACCTGGAGGCCAGATCCCTGGACTGCTCCACCTCCTGTCTGGAGGGGCTGCTATCAGCCAATCGTCCAGGTAAGGGTACACCGGACCCCACGGGCGCCAAGAGGAATGCTGTCACCACTGCCATGCATTTGGCGAAGACTCTGGGTGCAAGAGACAGGCCGAAGGGCATGGCTCAGAACTCGAAAAGGGATCCTTCCTCTCGAAAGCAAAGGAATCTCTGATGAGACGGATGGATAGGGATGTGAAAAAACGCGTCCTGCAGGTCCAGAGAGCAGAACAACACGCCGTGTTCCAAGGATGGTATTATCTGAGCCAGAGTGACCATCCTGAAGATCCGAGACCTTAGGAACTTGTTTAGGTCATGCAGGTCGAGAATGGGGCTCCAGCCCCCGTCCGTTTGGGACCAGGAAGTACCTGGACTGAAACCCGGGTCTGAGGAGGTCCGCCACCTCTCTGATCACCTCTTTGCTGAGGAGCAGAGTGATGTCGGCTCGGCGAGGCCGACAGCTAGGCTGCGGGACCCCGAGGCCCCCCTGGGGCCACCACTGGAAGGGCGGGCCTGCTCAAACTCCAGAGGCAGGTCTTTCCTACCACTTCCAACACCCACCGGTCTGTGGTTATAGCAGACCAGGCAGAAAGGAAGTAGCGGAGCCGTCCCCCCACGGGGGGAACCTGGGGTGAGGTGACGAGGTTGGGGGAGACACCCCTCAACCCGTCACTGTGCAGGCTTGGAGGAGGGACCGGCCGAGGGGCCTCCTGGGCCTTTACCTCCCTGCTTCCTGGAGGAGGGAGCCACAGGCTTGGGTTTGGGATGCCAAGCGCGAGCCTGCTGGCCCTGATGCTGCTGGGCCGGACGTGCCGCGGGCGCAGATGGACGGAAGGGCTTGGGTTGCGGTCTGCGGCCCTTGTCCCTCTGGGTGGATGAGACCGAGTCCAAGGTGGCACTGGACTAGGGCAGTGGCCAAGCAGCAACTTCAGACTGCGTTGGACATCGGTGACTCATGCGCCAGGTCAGTAGCAGCCACAGTGGCTATGTGCCGTCCAGCATGGCTGAGGATATCCACCTTCACAGCGGATACCCAGCACAAATTGGCGGATGTCCCCTTCCTGGGGACCGACCTCTTCGGCCCAGGAGTGGAAGGCCACCTCCAGAGGATTGAAAAGTCCAGTGGTATTTACCATTCTCCTACCTTGGGAGTAATCTTGTGAATAGTTTTTTTTCCTGGGGGAGGATTGCTCTGTTGGCGCCTGCCCATAGGAGGTTTGAGATTGTATGTTGTGTCTGTGTTCATGTGGTGTTGCAAGTTATAAATTTCTATGAAGGATTTCAATGGCATGATACATCTGATCAATACAGAGAAATGCAAAGACTTATCCAACTCTGGGGGATTGAGGACGGGGAGGAGAACACCGGAGAATACCTTGGGGAGACAAGGGGGAGAAGAGGGGTCCCCATATCGATGGGATTATAACTTTGGCCCATAAATGGAGGAAAGGTCCAGTATAAGAATTGTCTCTCACAATGTTAATGGGCTGAACAACCCGTTAAAAAGACACAAAGTCATGTCTGCTATAAAAAGACAGAAGCCCACGTTTGTTCTACTGCAAGAAACTCATTTAAATAAATCCGAACACCAAAAATTGGGGAAGTATGGCTATGAGCAGGTGGTCGCAGCCTCTTATGGGAAGGGTAAGAGAAGAGGCTCTGTGGTACTGGTCTCCAAAGGAACGCAGTTTCAGAGGTTGACCAGCTATACAGACCCTGAGGGCAGTATGGTCATTATCACAGGGAACCTTGAGGGTTCCCCTATCACGTTGGCCTCCCTGTATGCACCCCTGGGCTCTACTAAGGACGTTTTTCGTTCCTTACTACATAAAATAACGGAGCAGCAAAGGGGATTGTTAATAATAGGGGGGGACTTAAATCAGGTATGGGAACAAAGTGACACGTCCAGAACAAAGTCATTTCGGCAGAGCCCAGCCAGTAAATTCATTAAGAACCACCTAAAGGGGGCTTCTGGGTAGATGCCTGGAGAAGGCATAATAAGAATAAGCGAGAGTACACACACTACTCATTCCCCCACGGCTCCTTTGCCAGGATTGACTACTTGTTGATCTCGGGAGAGCATCAAGATCAAGTATTGGATTGCAAACATATCCCATCGGTACTCTCTGATCATTCTCAATTGTTGCTGAGACTAAATTGGAAAGTCTCAAAAGGTCAATCTCTTTGGAGGTTCAACAATTACTTTCTGAACTTAAAAAGAGTTTACAGACATGGCCACTGCGAGGCTAACACAAATCCAACAAGATAATAAATACCCTGAGGTACCGGGTACTACACTTTGGGATACAGTGAAAGCAGTATTTAGAGGGGACTGCGTCAAGTTTGCGGCCTATTTTAAAAAACAACAAAACCAGCAGATGGAAGACCTTCAAAATCAATTACTTGTCCTACAGGGAAGACAGGCCGGGGGGAGGGGGGGGACAGTTCAGTAATATTAGACATACAAAACATTAAACAAAGGATTCAAAAGCTAATAGATATAAAAACGGAACACGCACTACAGTGTTTGCGACAAAGATACCATGAAAGTGGCCCTAGAGCTTCTCGTCTCCTGGCCCACCGTCTGAGACAACATACCGCTAGGTCTACGATCACTCGGATCAGAGACCCCAAGACAGGTCAGATATTGAATTCCCCAGAAAAAATCCTGAATAGCTTTCGGGATTTCTACTCTAATTTATATGCGTCTGAACAGCCACCGGATAAAGAACAAATCAAATCATACTTGATTAAATTAAAGTTACCGCGTTTGACGGAGGAGACAAGGGACTCCCTTGACTCTCCCATCTCCTCTACAGAGCTGGCCTCAGCGATCAAAAATCTGAAAACGAAAAAGTCCCCGGGTCTTGATGGATACACCCCTGAATTCTTTAAGTTCTTCGTACAGGACATTAAGAGCCCTCTGTTGGAGGCGTGTAGGGAAGCACAATCGGGGGAGGTGCTCCCAGACTCCTGGAACTATGCGGTCATCTATAGTGTCCCTAAACCTGGTAAGGATGTCACACAGTGTAGTGCTTTTAGCCCTATAACAGTTTTAAACATTGATTATAAGGTATATGCATCTATATTGGCGAGGCGTCTGGAAGTGGTACTGCCTGATTTGATCAATTATGATCAGACGGGCTTTATCCTTGGTAGACAGACTCAGGATAACATTAAAAGATCTCTGCAAATCCTACACCGGGCCACTCGGCTGGGGGCGCCATGCATGCTATTAAGCCTGGATGAGGAGAAAGCCCTCGGCCGAGTGGCATGGAGTTTCTTGGACCTTACCATGGGCGTATTTGGATTCTCCGAATCCTTTACTGAAATTATAAATAATATACACACCAACCCCAAGGCATATATAAAGATCAATGGCAGAGTTTCCCCCCCATAGCCCTATACCGCAGCACTAGGCAAGGTTGCCCCCTCTCCCCCCCTCCTTTTTGCCCTATACCTGGAACCTTTGGCCCAGGCATTAAGACAGGACGAGTTGATACAGGGATGGGATCTGGTTGGGGAATTACATAAGTTGGTGCTATATGCGGATGATTTATTAATTTATCTCAGAAACCCAGAGCAGTCGTTGGATCCCTTGTGGGCTCGTCTGTCTGAGTTTAGCCTTTTGGCGGGTAACAAAATAAATATGAGCAAGACAGAGGTCTTAAGAACACGTTATGAACCATCGGAACAGATCCAAAGGAAATTCCCATTTAGATGGAATACATCCCAGATGAAATACCTCGGGGTCCAGATGTGCTTTCAGGTGGACCGATTGTTCTCTCTCAATTTTATCCCAGTATTAGAAAGAATTAAGCTGGAGTTGGACTAGTGGGCTCCTATCCCTATACCGTTGATACAAAAAGTGGAAGCGATAAAAATGATAATCTCCCTAAGTTCTTATACTTGGTACAGACAATACCTATTCTAGTCCCGGATGCATACTTCCATTCTCTAAATAGAACGATTTCTCGTTTTATCTGGGGTCCACAAAAATCCAGAATCCGCCTCTCGACACTTCAGATCCCGAAGGCAGAGGGGGGCCAAATTACATTACCAAATTTTAAACTATATCACCGTGCAGCTCAGTTACGAACAGCCTTTTACTGGCTGGATCAGACCTATTCGGCTAAGTGGAACACCCTGCAACTATGGGAGACTACCCCACATAAAAATCTGAATGCTATGCTCCTTGGGCAAAGAGGAAGATTAAATACGGGGCAGAAAGATAACCCTTATACGGCCTCTACTCTGAGTGTTTGGCGTGGAATTTTGGGAGACAAAAGGGCTAAGAGCAGGAGGAGCTTGTTGACTTCTGTTCCATATTTAGATTCGTTTGCACCTAATCGGTGGGATGCTGGATTTAGGGGATGGAAGGAGAGGGGCCTACATCTGATTGGCACTTCCTAGAAGGAAATGAGATTCTGCCGTTTGAAACACTAGTCCATAAGTATGGAATTGTTTGGCAGGACAGATTTAAATACTTTCAAATTAGAAATTATATTAGTAATCTCTTGAGTCATCGCAAGAGTGAGGGCTCATCTCCCCCACAGATTGCATACATTCTTAAAAAAGCAATAGAAGGGGACCCGATCAGATCTCACATTATTTCTAAATTATACCAGGTGGTCCTGTCCTGGAAAGGAGATATCTCCTCTTATATAAAGACAGCCTGGGAGCGAGATCTGGGAGTCCGGATCCCCGAGGAATTTTGGGCGTGGACACAAACGAGGATCCATTGGGGTATAGCAGCAGTTAGCTGGCAGGAGTTCTCGTGGAAGATCTTTATCCGCTACTTTCGAACTCCAGCAATCCTGATGAAATACCGAGGCTCTTTGTCTCCATCCTGTTGGAGAAACTGCGGACATTCCCCTGCATCATTGGCACATATACTGTGGGACTGTTCTATATTAACCCCTTTCAAACAAGATCTTCAACAAGCCATACAGGCAATTATAGATCCTAAATTGGAAATCTCACCCCTATGTTATTTCTTTTTGGAACTACCAAGGGAATTTCGGGATCCCCTGATGACTAAGTTCCTGAAAATTTCTTTCTTGGCGGCCCAAAAGGCAGTCACAAGTAACTGGCTTTCTCCCAAGGTTATCACCCTAAGTATGTGGCAGGATCGTATGATAAATATATATTGAATGGAGGCTCTAACAGCCACTATTAATAAAAGAGTCCCTTGTTTTGAGATCTTGTGGAGGCGATGGGTTCTATACATGGCAGGGGCGAGACCCGACTTCTTGCCTTGAACCGAGGTTTGGTGAAATTGCCATATTCAGGTCCGATAGGGAGGACGCACTGCATAACATAGAGCCCCATAATCTATTAATAAAGTCCTTTCCTTTTGCTCTGATTAGGAAGTGGATAGATAGTTTGGCTCCGCCCCTACTCCTCCTCCTATTCCTCTCCCTTATATTAAAGGGTTCAACTTTAAAAGGTACATCCTGGATTTCAACTTAGTTGAATTTTACAGTTTGTAACCATTAAGGATCTCTGGATGTTATTGGCTATCCTCTGTATAAACCACTGACTGTTTTTTTTTATGTTGTTTCTTGTTGGATGAATTGACAATGGAAACAAAAGAGAAGGGGAATTAAGTATAATGGATATGTGTGAAAGATATGTATGTACCTTATATGTTAGGTGTGTATATACAAAACATTTTAAATAAAGAAAGTTTCAAAAAAAAAAAAAAAAAAAAAAAAAAGCACCTTGTGGATCAAGGGAAATGGAGGAAAAGCATAGAAGAGACCCGGGGTCCACGGCCTCGAGAAGACATCCCCCTGCAGCAAGCCCTGCTGAGGGGGTGGGCATGAAACAATCTCAGCTTTGTGTTCTCCCTGGAGGCGAACAGGTCCACCTGAGGGGTGCCCCAATGGGAGAACAGCTATTGCACTACCTCCGGCAGGAGTGACCACTCGTGAGATGCAGCGCCTATTCAGCTGAGGATATCGGCCAGACTGTTGGAGGCTCCTACCACATGGATGGCTAAGAGATCTGTCTCCAGGCTGATCACGAGAGACCAGATGTGGAGAGCCTCCTTGCACAAAGGCCAGGAGTGCGTCCCGCCCTGATGGTTAAGGTAGTACATGGTCGTGGTGTTGTCCATCTGGATCCGAACCACCTGACCCTGTACAAACGGAGTGAAGGCGGCGAGGGCTAGCTGAACCACTCGAAGCTCCAGCAGGTTGATGTGGCATTGAGACTCCTGAAGGGACCAGAGGCCACGGGCCTGGAATTCCCCCAGAAGGGCACCCCAACCCACCAGAGATGCATCGGTCATAAGAGTGACTGTCGACTCGGGGCGGACAAACGGGATACCCTCCTGCAGATGAGCTGGGATAAGCCACCACTGCAGGCCATCCCACATCTTCTGGGTCACTGTCACTGGCTGTTCCAGAGGACCGGAGCACTGTGACCACTGGCGGGCCAGCCCCCACTGCAGAGGGCGCATATGCCAGCAGGCCCAATGGACCATGCTGGTGCAGGCCGCCATGAGGCCCAGAAGGTGCAGGAAGTCCCGGGCAGGGTGCAAGCGCCCAACCAGAAATGATTGGACATATGAGGAAAGGACCTCGGCCCTGTCCTCCGGGAGCCAAACTCTGGCTCAAAGAGAGTCGAGCTCTGCCCCAATGAACTGAATCATGCAATGGCATGAGTTCTGATTTGGCCTCGTTGATGAGGAGTCCAATCTGAGAGCAGATCTGGAAGGCCAGATCCCTGGACCGCGCCACCTCCAACCTGGAGGGGGCTGCTATCAGACCCCTGCCGACCACTTCTAGCACCCAGCGGTCCGTGGTGATAGCGGACCAGGCAGAAAAGAAGTGTCGGAGCCGTCCCCCCACAGGGGGATCCCAGGGAGGAGTGACAAGGCTGGGGGCGACACCCCTCAACCCGTCACTGGGCACGCTTGGAGGAAGGATGGCCGAGGGGCCTCCTGGGCCTTTCCCTCCAGGCTTCCTATTGGAGGAAGTGGCAGACTTGGCCTTAGGGCGCCAAGTGTGAGCCTGCTGGCCCTGTTGCTGGTGCTGCTGGGCTGGACATGCCGCAGGAGTAGAAGGGCGAAAGGGCTTATGCTGCTGCTGGCGGTCTTTGTCTTTCTGGGCAGATGTGACGGCATCCAAGGTGGCACTGGACTTCTCGATCCTCTGGAGATGGCCTTCCACCCCGGCCCAAACAAGTCGGTGCCCAGGAAGGGAATGTCTGCCAGCTTGTGCTGGGTGTCCGCCGTGACGGTCGAGATCCGCAGCCAAGCTCTGCGGTGCATAGCTACTGCGGCTGCTACTGACCGGGCACAAGAGTCACTGATGTCCAAAGAGGTTTGGAGCTGCTGTTTAGCCACGCCCTTCCCTGATCCCGAACTTGCTTGACTGTCATCTGAAGGTCAGCCAGGAGATGGGGAATCACCTCATCCAGGGAACCCATAAGGGCGTGTGAGAAATGTGCCATCAGTACAGCCAAGCTAGCCTGTCGAAGGCCTAGGGAGGAAGCAGCGTAAACTTTCTGCCCCGAGTAATCCAGCTTCTTGGATTCCTTATCTGGCAGTTTGTCCACATCCCTAGCATTCCCGGAATGCCAGAAAACACTACTGGTCACCAGCCCCTCCGTATAGGGGTGCTCCAAGAAACTGGAGAGTGAACCGGTGAGGATTACGTACTTGCAGGCCACCCTGGCCGAAGGCATGGGACAAGAAGCAGGCCGCTGCCACAACTCCGGGGCCAGGCCAACAATGGCTTCGGCCACTGGGAAGGCCTCCGTAGGAGAATCTCCTTGGTCCAGTATCTCCGTGAGGAGATACCTGGCCCATATCTGGATGGGTTCGAGCTGCATCCCAGTAGACTCTGAGATGAGTCGAAGAATACCCAGGAACGAGGATGGGCTCTCATCCACCGACTGACCCCCAGCAGATTCCAGGTCAGTGGGCCTGGAGTACAGGGAGGAATCGTCGTCAGACTCTGAGGAGTCTGTAAACAGCTGCCGAGCGCCTGAGCCACCCTCCACCTGTCGAGGTCGATCAGGAGTGAGTGTGACCGACAACCTGTGGGGCAAGCCCTGACCCGACCGAGAATCCTTGGTCGGGGCCCCAGTCTTCAGTTGAGGAGGCGGTGGTTCCACAATGGGTGGAGCAGCTGGTTTTGGCTGAATAACCGTCGCCGGGGTCGGCTCCTCGATGACTATGAGGGGTTACTTCGGTCGCTCCGGTGACAGCCACTTAATTGCCGGAGAAGACGACGGAGCCGGCTTGTTACCACTCAATAAAAGTTGCTGCCACATCATGTCCTCGTAGCACCGACATAACTTAAGTTGGAGACTATCCTCCGAAGAAGATAGGATGAGCGGTGGTGCCACTTTCCATGGTGTCAAGACTGAGACCGCCGACGTCGGTGGGATCTACTTGACTTGGAAAAAGACCCAGACCGTGACCTTCGAGGTCACCGAGGGTGGGTCAAAGAGGGGAGGGGGAAACACAATCATCCCCTGGTTCAGGGTCCTTTACCAGGGACTTCGGCACAGGAGGCACGGGCAAGTCCTCAGTTACCACCGAGGGAACCAGTGAAGAAGGGCTGTTGGCTTCTCCAGTCGACAAACCATCTAACAAGTCGAGAAAAATCTCGACCGTGTCGACGGATGTCTCGGCCGGCTGACCTGATGGGGACAACATGAAGCCAGCGACCTTAGCCGCAACCTCGACCGAAGTCACATGCCGACGGTCCGGTGAAGGGAATCTCTCCCACTCCCACGAACGTCGACGGTGGGACTTACCTTTTGGTTATTTTTTCTTATACCGACTGGAATGTCCCAATGGCCCTTCTCCTTTAGTGGAGAGGGACTGGCAAGCTCCTTAAAAGAAGCAGTATAGGAGGAGCCCAAGGACAGTGGGATAAACGCAGCAACCGAGGAGGAAGATGAAGCAGCCTGGGCCGCCTCCTCCTCGAGGGCGATCAACTGCTCCAGCTGCTTCGCGGAGCCCGCAACCGTGGACACCGCCCAACGGGCCTCCTCTGACTTCACCAACGGGTACCGTTTCTCGGGACGCCCAAGTTGCAGTCTGGCAGCGTGGTCCTCTAGAACCGAAGCAGAGAAGGACCTGCACAGATCGCAGGCCTGCGGAACGTGAGCAAGACCCAGGCAGTAAACGCACGTGGAGTGCACAGAGGGAAGCTGGGAGTGGATTTGTCCATTGCAGCCACGAGGGAAGAAGAAGACAGAAGTCTTGTAAATTTTAAAACAATTTTCAGTAAACCCGAAGAAGTAGGAGACATGCCTAAAACGCAGAGCGCTAAGGAGGGAACCTGAGCTTCCAAGCGGTAAGGAAGATCTGGCGTCATGGGGCGGAGCCGAGGGTTTTACCACCCGGGTGGGTGGCAGGAGCCAGCTTAAAGACCTTCCGACAAGAATTAAAGTGGCAAGGAACCTGCCAGACAGTGTGGATTGAACAACATATCCACGTCCCTAGAGGAAACCTTGTCCTTTCCCCCCTGAGGGTTAGCAGGAGTTGGTATAGAAGGCTTTATGTCATTCTAGTTTTCTGAGATGCTTCAAGAGACTGCTCTACTTGCTGTGCAAACATAGACTTTAACGGCAGATGAGGATCGCTTGGCCCACCTAATCTAGGTAAGTACCATCAAAGGAAACATTCATTACTTGCTGTTAGACATCCTGAGAAAGAATAGAAGTACAAAGCTAGGCGCGTCTTCTAATATAAATGCCCACTGCAGCAGAGTGAGAAGCAGTGTCAAAGGCATCCATAGCTGCTTTGAGCTGAAGGCAGTAAGACGTGATGCCATGAGTAACAGTTTGCAGGATCTTTTGTTTAGTCTCAGAGTCAAGGAAGGACTCTGCAAGAGACTTAAGCAAGCTCCAAAGGGTATACTCATACCTGGAGAAAATGCCCTTGGTAGCTAACAATTTGCATGCCAAGAGTGGCGACTCTGAAAGCTCCCTTGCCCACAGTGTCTATCTTGCATGACTCCTTGTTAATAGGGTGTGCAGTGACCTCTTGTGGCAGAATGGCTGTTATTCTCAGCAAGAAGAACAGCAGTATCTGCTATAGGATGAGAAACATACCGGTCTGTCCTTAGCTGCAGCGTACTTTCCATTTATCTGCCTACAGACAGAAAGGATGGAAGCTGGCCTATTCCAGACTG
Organism: Neoceratodus forsteri; assembly: GCA_016271365.2. Lineage (NCBI taxonomy): Eukaryota > Metazoa > Chordata > Ceratodontiformes > Ceratodontidae > Neoceratodus > Neoceratodus forsteri. Next base: position 316,870,661 of record CM028129.1, read on the forward strand.
CATCTGACAAGGTTTCAAATGCTGGAGGAATAACGGGACCCAGGCTGATGGGCATGGTAGAAACTGGAGATAAAGACATTTAGCTGAGTGAATAGCGGAAGACTCAAAGTAAAGTGCAGAATCCATATTTCTTAGCAAGGCCTGGAAAGTCAAATCCTCCTGAAGAACAGGAGAAGGGCTTGGGTCCGAAGAGTCCAGGCTATAGAAAGTGTCATCGCCACTGCCCCAAGTTAAGGGTCAGACTCGTCCTCCTCTAGTCCCCCCCTCTAGGAAGGAGGATTGAAAAGGGAAGTGGACTGCAAGGCCCCAATCCAGAACAAGGCCTCAGCAACACTGGACCCATTTTATGTGGAGCAGGCGTCAATGGCAGTTCTGTGGCTATAACTAAATCCAATGCCAGACGGTATCAGTCCCAAGGATGGCAACAAGGCAGGTGCCATGACAAGCCCCAAGAAGTCTAGACCTGGTGCCAACCCCATCACCGACAGTCCAGCCAACATTGGAGTGACAGGCAAGGGTACTGCAGGCAGTCCCATCGTAGTGACACTGCATGAGAGTGCAACCAGTGGGACACGAGTTGGCAGTGCAGTCACTGGTAAGGGCCCTGGGGCTGTTGCTGGAGCTAAACACTCTACCCAACTTGCAGGCCCCATCTGCAGCTCCAGTTCCACCTGCCCCACACAGCCAGGGACTGGTTCCACAGGCAGCGGCAAACAAGCCAGATGCTGCACCCACTGCTCCTTAAGAGCTGTCCAGTGGTGGAACTGTCCACTGGAGTCCCCACTAGGACAGAGAGGGACCCCGGGCCAGAGACCTTAACCTCCAATGAATAGAAACCTCCTGGGACACCGATGGCACCAGTGAGGGCCTCCTGCTCATGAAGACTGAGGATCTCACAGCGGATCTCGCCAAGGATGACCCTGAGTGGTAAAACATCTTCCCTTTCTTGTGGGAAGAGGAAGAACATGAGGCTGACTGGCACCATAAACCTGGCTGGGATGGGGAACAGGACAGTTTCTTTTTCTGCTTCCAGGAGGACTGTCATCCCACCTGGGCACAGGACTGGCCAACATTGGCACCCTCCCCCAAGTGGACCAGACATGGGCCCTACTGCTGGAGCAGCTTGCCTGAGAAGGCTCCCTACCATCATCATCCATGACCATCGACCATTGACTCAGGAAGGCTGTGAAAGACTGAGAGAAAGTATTTTTGTAAAATCACTAAACACAAAAGTTAGAAGAATTGCTGGCCCAGAGGCACTGAGGGTTGGGGCACTGAGTGCCACACCTCGCACTATGCCAGTGACCTGGGCTCAGAAACGAACTTGGGTCACTGGGGGTTCAATTAGGGGAGGCAGGACAGAGCATCCCAATAGATGCTCTCCTCCTCCACGGGGGGGGGCAGGTTAAACGGGCAGCAATGCCCAGACGCGTTACTGCCTGTGGAAGCATGGGCGGTGAGGCGAAATGCCGGCTTCTTACAAGGGGCTGGGGGGTGGGGAGAGCGCTGTGGACGCTTGATGGCGGCGTGCATAAGCATGTCATTCGTCTGGACGTAAATCCTTTGCGTCAGTGCTCTCAGAGGGATGGGACCGGGAGAAAAATCAAAGGCAAAAAATCTCCCCGCCCCAAGCATAATGATGCCGGGTTCACACTATGGAAGTGGCCGGCCCAAAAGACCAGTAAATAAGATCTACTGGGCAGGGACCTGGAGCAAGTAAAAAAAAAAAAAAGTTAGAAAAATTGAATGCTGTTGTTGTACAGACGTGAAGTTCTGACCACCAGTGGGCAAATGATATCATCACTGAAGGGCACAGGATGGTGGGAAAAAAGGAACTGAGGGGGTTGAGGGCTGGTGCCCAGGTAAGCCAGGCAGTGTAAGCAGTCACGTGGTGTCTTGTGTGCATGCAGCTTACCTCAGCACCAGCCCTCCTGAAAAGTTCTGGCTCCCACAGGGTCCTTGCACACATGGCTTAGTCCCATTGGTGTGAGTCAATGGTGAAGACCAATTCCTGGAAGACCTACTCAGTTTTCAACAACTGCTACCCAAAACTGTTTGCGTATAGCAGTCACTTACTACACATCTGTGTTCACACAAAGGTAGCTGTACAGCTGCTTTACGCAATGTTACCTGCAAACGTTACATACTCTGCCTACTCAAACTAAATTTTGTAATGCTGCAATTGCTACACAAACATTTATTAAAATTCACCCTTGCAAGCAGCTGCCTTTACAACAACAACAAGGCTGAGCCTTTGATAAAGGACCTCAGTGTGAAACGCAACAGGTGGGCTGGGCACAAGATGGGTGTGTGCAAACTTTTTACTGATTTGACGTTTTTATAATAAAAGACAACGGAGCCAAATACTACAGCATTATGGTGTCCATTTGTAACAACTGGTGAGTGCCCCAATTGTTCTACATACTCCCCCCAGCTTACCAGGGACCTAAGGAAACTAATGCTGAACAAAGTGTATGATATATTTTGCACAGCTCTTTGAACCTCTTTTGGGAAGGGCACTTCAAAAACAAAAGTTGACTGCATGGATTGAGGGACTGCAAATTAAGGAACCAGGGAAATGTTAGAAGATTGTAGCAGCATCTGCAGACACCACCAAAGCTTTCTTCCAATACATTGATGGAAGCAGAAGTTGAGGCAGGGGACTGGACCCTTACATGGGCCATATTCATGGTGCCCATCTGGCACTCACCTATTTCTTCCTGGTGATACAGAGATCCCCCAAATCATCTGGACATCCCTGGTAGCTTGATATATGAGCCCTGTCCCTTGCCTTTTGTTTATGGTGGCACAATCTTCGACCAGAACATTCTCTGTTTCAGTTTTCAAGACTGTCCCCTCACCCCAACAGACCTGTTTGTATACAATCTATCATGACCAGGGGGTGCTGTTGCTTGTGATTGGGGGGTGTGGGTAACAGCAAGACACTGAGCTCATTTTGCATGCTGGTAATCTGCATTAGCCTGGTTGACCCAATTCCTTTCCCTGCGCTGTTGTAATGCCCATAGTGATGATGCAGGGAAAACTATGTGACCATGCTACGTATAACACAACGTCCAGGCTGCACCTAACTTTGTACCACCAAACTGCATTTGTGTATTGGGCCCTGAAGCATAAGTTTCAATGTAGCCAAATGCAAGGTGCTATACTTGGGGAGGCAAAAAAAGAGGTCGGACCTGCACATTGTGTGAGGCTCCTCTTTCTACAGTCGAGGAGCAAAAAGACCTGGGGTCATAAAAGAAAAGGTGCCAAAGCAGAACAGCAGTACAGGGCCACTGTCAAGAGGGCAAGCAGAATGCTGAGATGTATTGTCTTGCCACTTTAAAAGGCTCTGTACACGCCCACCTGGAGTACTGCATGCAGGTTTGAGCGCCTCAATATAGAAAGAACTTGTGAAAGTTACTACAGCAAATGCCTATTTGTGAATGCACGGATATAAAAAGGAGAAGTGATAATACAAGTTTCTGCAAGGCAGCTATTTCTGTATGTTACCAGTCCCCCGGACGCCAGGTACTACGAGCCCCACCCCTTGACGTAGAGAGCCAGCCCTGGTTTTTATTAAATCTGGGGCACTGAAGCTAACAGAGAGATTCCTTAAAGCTGCTACTACTTGCAATAATGTATTCCCCACAAACAAGGCCACAATCTACTCAGGGGAAGTAGAGTCACACACAACAAAATTTATCAAGCCATACATAAAGCCACATTTGTTCTGGGGGGGGCTCCACACATTTACAAACATAGCATAGTTACTCTGGGCTGCTATGTAGGATCCCTGATGTATGGGAAGCCCTCTTCTGTTTCTCCTTTGGGTCTACAGACATTTTTACTGAAGGTGATTTAGTGGGAGTGGGTACAGTGCTACAGGAGACAATTCCTTCTCTCTCCTGACATATTAGGCCACATATATACTATTAAGGAATGCATCTCTGCAGAAGCTGCCACCTTCAAGCACAATACCAGTTCTACAAGGGCTCCATCACGTCCCAGTGTGAGGGCTCCAACAACTGAAACAGCTGTAGTTGTAACCAGTACCAGACCAATACCAATGATACTTTAGTCAGATTGCTGGAGCCACCTACAACACATCATCATTCCTCCCATGGTCACCCACTCCTAACCCCATCCAATCGGGATGGAGTAGCTGTTATTTCCTCCTTGGAGAAAACACCCCAGGATGACAGGTTACATTTAGGCCCTGACCACACTACACCACCTACAGTCTGTAACGGTTCCAAACCGTTACAGACCGGAACCGTTACAGTGTGTCCACAGTGCCGGCAAACAGTCTCGATAATGGTTTGGAACCATTACAGCCCATCCACATTGTGGGTGCCGTGTAACCATTATGGCTGCACCCTATCCCACAATGCAGTTCGTGCTGCACTGGGGGAATGCTGGAGCTACATGCTCACGCGTCCACACTATGGCTGGTAACGTTACAGGGGCACAACCATTTTCGTAACTGTTGTTCAAACCACTTCATAAGTGGTTTCAACAACGGTTACAAAAACACCTTCTGTAACGTTACAGGTGTAAACGTAAACCATTGCGGTAACGGTTAGAGCCCACTATAACGTTACAGAGGCATGGTGTGGATAGGGCCTTAGAAACTACCCAAACACTGGAGGACTTGGTTAGCAAAATAAGACTACACAGCTCTGTTACAGTCCTGTCTATGACCAAAGCTATTATGCACTTCCCAGGAGTCCTACCTTCTTGGGCTGATGCTTCTATCCCCTGGGAGGTCAGAGATTAACAGGGTAACTCTCACCCTCAGCTCCAGCTTATGAAGGACACACTTTCATTAGCCTCCCAGTGCAGAGACACATACCTGACAGGTCACGCTTGGCAGTCATGTGTGACCCCTACAGTTGGAGCGACTCCAAGACTGCTGCTAGGAGATTTCTTCTGGACTCTCCTATGGCTCTTTCTTATCACCTAGGATGTTTTCCTCCATCACAACAAAATCTAGAGTAGGTTCACATGAACCACAACCAGGGGACTCTCTTAAGGGGATACCCTCACACCTCTACTGTAATGCTCTCTCTCTCTCTCTCTCTCTGTCTTGCGAGACCATGTCCTCTGGGAGACCATGTGGCCTCTGAGTTCTCCGGCTTCTTTACTCTTGGTGCTCTCCTATTCATCTACAACCTGTACACCTAGGTTTACATATATTTTTTGCTCCCTGGCACTGGTGTGACGAATATACCATCCTCAGGCCTCACTCGGAGGCCATCATGCTGCTTGGCAAAAAGGGATTTACTCCTTTTGGTTTTCCCTGTACCCTCCACCACCTTCCCCCTATACCTGTGTTCCTGCACTACCATTCATATATAAACTGGTGGAAGAAAGAGTGCAAATCCTTCTCCCCATAACTGGCCCCAAATAACCCAGGCTTATTCCCGAACCCAGGTCGCTGGTATCACAAGCAGAGTAGCGCTACCACTGCACTGATGGTTCAGCTCTCTCCGTTACTTTTTACTCAGCTCTTGTCTCTGCTGTTCTCTAGATCTTATTCTCCTTCTACTTTCTTGCTGATTCTGGCCAGAAGTGCCCCCAACCTTTGGAAGGCGGGGGAGAGAATCTGCAAAGACCTTCTCTGTCTCTTCCTCCCTCAGGCCAGAAATATTTTCACTCCTTTGAGTGGAGGCTCAGAACTCGGTCAGGCATGACTGACTAGTGCACCTGCCTCACCCTATTTATATGGAATGGGAGGGGCAGGCAGCTCTGATATCTGCACCACTGAGCACATGTACAGGGCATGTACAGTGACTCAGCAGACTAGCAAACGCTAGTGGAAGAGAGCCAGAAAAGTTCCAGGACTCAGGGCTCCCGATTTAACCATTAACACTTTAGTAACCAAGGTCAAACAGCAGGGGGTGCAAGCCTGGTTATATGAAGTACAGAAAACACTGGGAAAATTGTGCTGTAAGTAAGGGAGGGTATCAAAGTGACATCATTGCAAGAAAACCATGAGGAAAGGAGGGGTTGAAGGAGGCAGGAGCTGAAACCACTATTTGTACTGGGGTGATCTACAGACATCCAACACAGCAAGAGGATCCGGATAAGGAACTGGGGTAAGCCATCAACACAATGGCAGAAAATGGTGAGGTGCTGCTGGGGGGGGGACTTCAATTTGCCGAATGTAGACTGGAGCATCCCAGCCACAGCATCAGCTAGGGAGCATTTCTGAGGCAACTAGTCAGGGAGCCCACTCATGATGGGGCAATAATGAACCTGGTGCTCGCAAACAGGGACAGTATTGCAGATGTGAAAGTGAAAGGTCAACTGGGGACCAGTGACTGCCATACAGTGTGGTACAACATAAGGACAGCAGTGGAGGCAAACACCACAAGGACAAGGTTCTGGACTTCAGGAGGGCAGAATTTTTTTTTTAAATGGATGAATGTCTCAGAGACGACCTAGCAGGAGGATGGCCTGGGTGGAGTGGAGGAACAGTGGGCCAAGTTAAGGGATGGCATAGTAAAGGCAACAAACCTCTGCACAAAAGAAGTGAGCAAAACCAGGAGGAAACAGAGACTGCTATAGTTCTCAAGGGAAGTGGCTGAAAAAGGTTAGAGCTAAAAGGGTAACACTGAGGAGGTACAAAGTGATGCAGAGTGAAGAGGATAGGGAGGTGTGCCAGGAGAAGCAGAGGGAAGCAGGGAAAGCGGTGAGGAGTGCAAAGATGCAAACTGAGGAAAGGACAGCCAAAGGGGTAAAGGGGACAAGACCTTTTTTAGGTACAGTACATAAGAGGAAGACAAGGAGAGGGATTGTGAATGTAAGAAGGGCAAGGGGGACTCTGTGCAGAGGAGGAGGATCAGGAAAAAGCAGAGATCATGAACAGATACTTGTGTTCAGTCTTCACAGTGGGTAGGGGAAGGACCACATAAAAGAAGCAGAAACACTGTGGGGAGGCAGGTAGATACAAGTCAATTTACAGAGAAGAGAGTCCTGAAAGGACTTGCAAATCTGAAAGTGGAAAAAGCTATGGGGCCGGATGGGGTACACCCAATGGTGTTGCGTGAGTTCAGGTAGGTACTGGCTGCACCTCTGATACTCCTATTCAACAACTCACTGAAAACAGGAGTGGTTCCAAAGGACTAGGGAAGGGCATATGTAATCCTGCTACATACTTATACTTAGCCCTCTCTCTCCTTTCCTTGGATGATCGCTGCCTAAGTCACTGGGCCTCTTATCTCTAAATTCTGGCTGGCCTCCCTTCCCCTTGGCTCCCTCCTCTCCCTTCCCCGATTCCCTCCTCTTACACCCTCCATAACTCTGGTTTCTTCACGGCTCCCTCTCGAAAATCCCTCACTTGTCAGGCTGCCTTCTCTTTCTGCTCTCCTAAACTTTGGAACTTCCACTAACCATTCACTCCACCTCTTCCAAACACACTCTCCTCTCTGCTTCATGACCACATTGCTCCCTCCTGTGCCTGCTCTCAAGTCACAGCCCTGACCTACTCCTCTATTTACCCTATTCCCCTCCTTCTCCTCCTCCTTGCCCCTCCCCTCACAAACCCTCCTCCCTCTCTTCATCCTCCCCTACTTGTTCTGCACTCCCCCCCATTTGTGCTTCTTCCTACAACGCCCTATCCCCTGGTGCCATCACCGTTTTAATGTACTTTTGCTTAAACCCAGGGGGCAGATCCCCCACCCTGTCCTTGTAACACTGTTGCCTATAATTTTACCAGTCTGGTGAACCTTTTCTTTTTTTAAACTGTTTCATTTATATTACTGCATGATGTTTTATTGTACAAGTTATGTGTTCTATTTTGTTCTCACCCCGGACGTATCTGAAAATGAGCTATTTTTCAGCTCAGTAGGTCTTTCCTGGTAAAACTTTTGAAAAAATAAATAAAAGTGGACTGGCAACTATAGGCCAGTCAGTCTGACATCACTAGTGAGGAAGTTAATGGAGTCACTTTTGAAGGAAAGGATCATGGAGTGTCTTACCCAGGCAGCATGGATCTATGGTGGGGGGGGGGGTCACGTCAGATGAACCTGATCAATTATTTTGATTATGGGACCAGGAATATACATCAGGGTGAGCAGTGGACATGGTCTACTTAGACTTCAACATGGACGTAGTCTACTTAGACTTCAGCAAGGTTTCGACACCAAATCACATAGGAGGCTCATAAGAAAAACTGGTCCGTTTGGAGTGAGTCCTAAGGTGGTAAACAGAGTACAGAATTGGTTGATGGATAGGCAACAGAGGATGGTGGTAAACAGAACTCACTCGGGGGAAGGGAAGGCGACCAGCAGGGTACTTCATGGCTCAGTACTGGGACCAGTCCTCATTAACAAAAGATAAATGATATTGCAGATGAGCTGAAAGGGAAGGTATGCCCCTTTGCAAATGATACCAAAATCTGCAACACAGTGGACACTCCAGAGGGGGTACAGAGAATGCGCCAAGTCCTAAGAAAACTTAAGGAGTGGTCAGCTGGGTTTCAATGCAAAAAAGTGCAAAATCATGCACCTAGGGCACAGAAAGTCAAAGGCAGGATATGAAATGGGGAAGAGGTATTGACGGTCACCAAACAGAAAAGGGACCTTGGAGTAATTATATCTGATTACCTCAAAGTGGTGGGGCAGAGCGACACAGTGGGATGCTGGGGTGCACATGAAGAGATTTCACCAGCAGAAGGGGGAGGTGGTGTTGCCACTGTATAGACTGTTGGTGAGACCCCACTGGAAGTACTGTGTCCAGTTCTGGAGACCATATCTTAGGAAGGACACTGGGTGGAGGCTGTCCATAGGAGGGCAACTAAAATTGTGCAGGGGCTGAATCAGAAGCCCTATGAGCATATGAGACAGGGTTGAATAAGGCCCTGTTCCATTTGTTATGCAGAAATAGTTTAAACGCAAGGGTCTGTTCTGTTCTGTTCTATTCTTTCCTTTTCTGTCTCTTGTCTGTCTGGTTGTACAACCAAATTTTCTTGTGAGAGCTAGGAACTGATCACTCCAATGGTTTCGCAATTCTCTGTCCCTCGCTATCTCTCTGCCTTCACTTGCTATTTCAGCCTTTTCTTCCCCCTTGCATATCAGCAGGTGTAAAAATATATGTGAATCTTTATGTGGAAATGTCATGGATACTGGGATCCCTTTGTTTAAAACTGTATATAGTTATACTGTTGAAATGATTGCAAAAAGCTATTTGGAACTCAAGGGGTTAACCGGAGATGCAGTTTTTAAGCCCTTTGCAGAGCTGTCAACAAGAGGTCAGTTCTGGGACACCATGTACTGTTTTGTTGCACCTGCAAGGAATGAAACTGACAAGAACATTCTGTGAACTTACAAGAACATTCTGTGAGAAGCAGGCCCTCTTAACGAGTTCCCAAACAAAGACTTACAAAAAGAGCAGCACTGCTTTTGCTAGAAAGACAAGGAAAGTGAGAGACTGAAAGACAAACTTGGAATTAAGAGATAACCTCAGAAGGGTAGTTTTCTCTGTTTGTACTGCTTTTGTAAATAGTCATACTAAATAATTTTTATTTTTGTTTTGCTGTTATTAATAATAATAAAACCCTCATCGCAAATTTTACAACTGCTCCTGGTCATCCTGTGCTTCCTGACCTGTGCCTCGACAACAGCATGGACTGAGGGATCTCAATATGTACACCCTGGAAGAGAGGAGAGAGAGGAGGGATGTGAGAGACCTATAAATACCTCATGGGGTTGAGCAAGATTCAAGATGGGGGTATTTTTTCAGAAGAAGGGTCCAAGAGAACAAGGGGACATGTAACAAACCCGGAAAGGGGAAAATGTCGGAGAGATGTAAGGAAGTACTTCTTCACTGAAAGAGTGGTGAATGCCTAGAACAGTCTTCCAGTGAAGGTAGTAGGGGAGAAAACAGTGATGGGTGTCAAACATGCATGGGATAGGCACAAGGTAATCTTGGTTGGGAAAGGGGGGGGGTTGCCAGAGATCAGGTAGAGTCTCCGGTAACAGTATAGGCAGGACAAACAGGCACACTAGGTGGGCCAAGTGGGCCTTGTCTGCTGACAAATTCTACGTTCTAATTAGAAAGGTATGAGCAGAGAAAGCCATGGAGTCCATCCACCCTGCCCTCGAAGCCTACCTTGAAACTGCTGCCTTTTATCCCCCCCAAACTACAAAAGCAATATTAACTGTGGCAGATTTGTTTCTGCAGATGTGAAACTGTCAATCATAGCAACATATGTGTCCATCTGTTCTGGGGGTAGCAATCAGCTCACTCACTGGGGTATTTACAGTCAGATCTGAAAGCAAATCCATGGAAAAGAAATCACTTTAAAAATAAATTAAAAAAAGTTTTAATATGGTTTCATTGAGGTAATGTTTCTTTTGGCTTTGCACATGCAAGCTGTATTAAAATGGCTGAAAATGCAGATGGTGTTCTTTTTTGGTTTCATGTGCCCTCTTGTGAGGTGCACGTTTTAAAGTAACATAAAGATGGGCTTGGTTTAAAGCCACACAACTAGATGACCAGGAAGTGATTTTCATCTACCAGCGTCTGGTATGGTCCTACATTAGGATTTTAATTTTAATGTTTTTCAGCGTTCACCATTCCAAGTTTCCCTTTTTTAGTAAACGTACTTCTCAGCATGCATCTGCATCAAATATGTGTGTGTGTGTGGGGGGGGTGGTGTTGTCTTACAATAACTAAAATGGACTTTTTTTTGTCTTAACTAAAAAGGATTTTTTTTAAGAACTTTTACTGCTGCTTTATAGAGAGAATAATGAATGGTCAGCTGTCGGTTACAAACATGAACAGTCATTAAGACATTGCCAGGGTGACTGTTTAAACCTCAAGAGCGAAGCTCAAGAGGTTTTGGTGGACTTGGCTACCTGGAGATGGTAACACACACTTTTTGTTGCAGATAGTGGACCATACTTTGTCTTATCTGGTGCACAAAAACAGCAGCATCCTTACTTTTCCTTTTTTTTTTTATCACCGCCACTCTCTTCCAGGTCCAGCTCTCACTGCTGTGGCTGGTACAGGAATATGAAGATTGGCATAATGCGCATGTGTGAATGTGTTCCATGTTATACCATTGATGTGACGTATTCACAATGGTACAACAACACTGTGACGTCACATTGATAGTACAACACTGTGAAATTATCGAATTTGGGAAATAACATTCTACCATCCATTAAACTGTGCTAATAAACACCTAGTTAACCCTCCACTGAGCAGTACCCCTCCCCATAAACATGTAATTGGAAAAATGTTATAACAGGAACACACTGAGATAGACAGGAGGATAGTGCATGTGTGTGTATGTCTGCTCATTCTACAATATTTCTTGTTTGGTTTCAGTCCAGTGTTTATCTCACTTCCTTAGCTCACCCCCCAGCCCCACCATCTACCTTCTCTGGGACTTACCGCCAGTACTTACCTTGGACATCTATGGTGAGGGGGCGCTGCCGTCAGTAGTGCGGGGGTCTGCAAGGATGCCAGCATCATCCTGCCTGCTGAGGGAGCTTTCCATCCATTTTCTCCTGAAGGGCCATACACTTGCAATAACACATGCACAGGCTTGTGGTGTACTGTATGCTGACACCACAGCAACAACTTTACAGCAATCTCACAGATACCGTCAAGATCAACAGATTGCTGTAAAGTCCGCTTGGGACTCCGGCACTATTTCCCCCGGTCTTGCACCCCTCTCTGAATCAGCTCCGACTCAGAGTTGATTATAATAAACTGGGTGGGGGGTACGGGGTGCATCCCCCCCAAAAAAAAACAAAAAAAACATATTTGATTACTGACGGCACAATGTTGACAGAAACTGCGGTCAACATAGTGCCATCACTGTAACATCGGGTCGACATATGTTTGTCGAACTGGCATCATAGATAACACGGTGTACTATCAGCATCTCTCCCCCATGTGAGCCCACCTGACTTCATAGAAACATAGAAGCTGACAGCAGATAAGGACCGCAAGGCCCATCCAGTCTGCCCATTTCTTTTTCTACCTTATGAATGTGCATTGGCCTTTGCTCTGTCAATGGCCTATCTGTTCATATTTATCTGTATTGCTCCCTTATGCCTATCTCATGCCTGTTTGAAAGCCATGCACTGTATTCATATCCACCACTTCCTGAAGTAAGCTGTTCCATGCATCCACCACCCTTTCTGTGAAAAAGGACTTCCTCACATTACACCTTAATCGGCCTCCCTCTAATCTCATGCTGTGTCCTCTTGTCCTGCTATTTTTCTTATACTGAAACATGTTAAGACTCTTTCACCTTGTTAATGCCCTTAAGGTGTTTGAATGTTTCAATGATACCACCTCTCTCCCTCCTTTGCTTTAGGGTATACATATTGAGCTCAGTTACTCTATCCTCATATGTTTTCTGATGCAGTCCCTGTACCATTTTGGTTGCCCTGGACTGCCTCAATCTGGTTAATGTCCTTGTGAAGGTGTGGCCTCCAGTACTGCACGCAGTACTCCACATGGGGCCTAACCAGTGTCTTGTAAAGAGGATTATTACCTCCCTCTTCTGACTTGTGATACCCTACTAATACACCCCAACATCCCTCTAGCCTTACCTACTGCTTTAGTGGTCTGCTTGGATGATTTCAGGTCATCGGTGATGATGACGCCCAAGTCTCTTTCTTCCCTTGTGACTGCCAGCAACTCCCCTCCCAGCCTATAGGTGGCTTTAGAGTTTCTCTTCCCTGTGTGCATGATCTTGCACTTCTTTGCGTTAAACCCCAGTTGCCACTCTTCCGATCATTTTGCTAGTTTATCCAGATCTCTTCTCATTCTGCCCACTCCATCTGGATCACCTACTCTGTTGCAGATCTTGGTGTCATCTGCAAACAGACAAACCTTACCCTCCAGTCCATCTGCAATGTCACTGATGAAGATATTGAAGAGGACTGGTCCCAGGATTGATCTCTGAGGTACCCCACTTGTGACTTGCATCTCTTCTGACTGTATACCATTTACCACTACTCTCTGTTTTCTGTCCGTCAACCAGTTTGCCACCCAGTTGACCAACATCTGACCCACCCCGAGCCTATCCAGCTTATTAATCTTCTATGTGGAACAGTACTGAAAGCTTTGCTGAAGTCAAGGTAGGCAACATCAGCTGCTCCCCTTTGGTCCACCACTCTGGTTACCCAGTCAAAGAAATCTATGAGATTAGTTTGACAGGACCTTCCTTTTGTAAACCCATGCTGTCTTGGATCCTGTGCTCCCGTGGATTCCAGGTGTTGCACTATCCTTTCCTTAATGAGTGTCTCCATAATCTTGCCCACTACTGAGGCAAGACTGACTGGTCTGTAGTTCCCTGATACCACCCTTGTAGAGCGGGATCACATGAGCCCTTCTCCAGTCTTCTGGGACCTCTCCTGTGCTCAGAGAATCACTAAGCAGTTCTGATAATGGCTCTGCTAGTTCCACCCTTAGCTCCTTTAGTACCCTGGGATGTATGCCATCAGGTCCCATTGCCTTGTCCACCCTGAGCTTATCGAGCTCTTGTAGGACTCTTTCTTTTGTGAAAAGACTAGTGCACACCTCCCTCCCTCACCTCTGTATTCATGGTGCTGACCTGTGGGCCCTGCCCTACCTTCTCTTTAGTAAATATTGAGCAGAAGTATCTATTTAGAATAGATGCTTTTACATGGTCCTCCTCCTCACATGCCCCCTTATCCCCTCTGGGCTTTTTCCTTTCACTAATGTATCTATAGAAAGTCTTGTCACCTTCTTTTACTGTTCGTGCTAGTGTTTCCTCGGTTTGGGCCTTTACCTGCCTTACTGCCTTCCCTGCTTCCCTTAGGGAAGTTTGGTATGCCTCCCTATCTTCATCCTGCTGCATTCCCTTATATTTCCTGAAGGCCAGCCTTTTGGCTCTGACCTTTTCTGCTACTGTGTTTGAGAACCAAACTGGCTTCCTTCTTCTTTTGCACTTCCTTTTCTCACTAAAACACTGGGATGTTGCTTCAAGTATTGCATCTTTAATGCTTGCCCACTTTGCCTGTACCCCCTCACCTGTATTTCTTTTTGCCAGGGTTAGCTTAACTCTGTTGGCCATCTTATCAAAGTCAGCTCCTCTGAAGTCCCATATTTTTGCCTTGGAATGGGATGATTTTGTTCTAGTGACCAAACTGAACCATACCATGTGATGGTCACTGGCACCCAGTTGACCTTCTACCTGGAGACCTGTGATCCTTTCCCTGTTAGTCAGAACTAGATCTAGGACAGCCCTGTCTCTTGTGGTTGTTGTACCAGTTGTTTGATGCCCTCCCCCTGTAGAGAATCCACCATGTGTCTAGTTCTGGCAGATGTCCCTGCTGGTATTGACCAATTTGTATCTGGCATGTTGAAGTCTCCCATTATCAGAACCTCCCCTTTAGCTGTCATGTTTTATATATCTTCTAATAGTAACGTGTCTATGTCCTCCCCCTGGTCTGGAGGCCTGTACACAACCCCAGTTCTTATGGCAGTCCCATTTCCTGTTTCCAGGCTGACCTACAGTTCTTCTGGCTCCTTATGTGTATTCTGAATTTCTGTAGCTTTGTTATTTTCATTGACATAAAGGGCCACTCCACCCCCCTTTTTGCACCTCGATCTCTTCTGAACAGTACATAGCCAGGTACTGAAGTCTCCTAAGTGTGGTTACTGGTAAACCATGTCTCGCTAATGGCTACTATGTCCAGTTTAGCCTCTACCATTATTGGCTGCAGGTCTGGGATCTTGTTTACCAGACTGTGAGCATTTGTGTACATGATTTTCCATTGGCCAGATTTCGGTGTGTTAGTTGTTGTGCGAGGACCAGCGTTTCTCCTGTGCATCGTATGGGGAGCCGGACCTTTTTCTTTACCTGGTGATGCAAATAAACTCCAAACATGCTGAACTCCTGTTGACCACTAGCTGAGGAGGGTAGGGTGTTCTTCCCATTCGACGTATGGGGTGCTGCACCCCCTCCCCATTTGCTAGTTTAAATATTCTGCAAAGACGTCAAACGTATGCCCAAATGCACTGACTCCCTCCTTAGTCAGATGCAGTCCATTAAATTTAAAGAACTTTCGCTCCCAAAACTGTTGCCAGTTCCCTACAAATGTGTGTCCTTTTTCCTGGCACCAGCCCTTAAGCCACATGTTTAGCGCCCCTATCTCCCCTTCTCTGACCTTCCGTCCATCTGTCCCCCTCTCCCAGACTGGTAGGATCTCAGAGAAGGAGATGCTGGATGAAATGGATGATAGTTTGTCACCCAGCCTGGTCAGGTGTTCCTTGGTCTCCACAACTGACCGGCTGGCGAGATCGTTAGTCCCTATGTGTGTACCAGGACATCAATGTTTTCTCCTGCTTCCTGAACAATTTTAGCAATGAGGTCAGTATCTCTCCATGCTGATGTACCTGGGAGACATCTGACCACTACTCCTGGCTGGAGATCAACTCCCCGAATCATGGAGTCTCCTATGGTCAAAAGTTTTTGGGATTTCCCTTTTGCTTTTTTGTTTTGTTTCCTGTTTTGGGCGAGTTTTGTTGTGCTAGCTCCTGCGCTATAGTGTCCTGCTCTGCAGTGTCATCTGCCCCTTTGTTTGATTTCGGAGATAGAGACAGATACCTGTTCGTAGTTTTTATATGGTTTGTGGAGGTGATATGTTGGAGAGCACCGAGTGATGGGGCACCAGATCTGCCCCTCCTAACCAACTGCCAACCTCCTGGACCGACTACCCTCTGCGGGCGAGGTGCTTCTGTTGGATGTTGGTGAAATGGCGGGCGGTTCTTATATTTCCTCTTGAATGTGCAATTTGAGGCACACAATCTCTGCCCATGCTGCCTGGAGCTGAGGCCTTAGATCTCCAATGGCGCAGCATGTAGGACAGTGTCCTAAATCCCGTAAAAACTGCTCTTCTGAAAAGTGTTCCACAGTACCTGCAGTTAATGATATCCATTGCAGATAAGTTGCTGGATTTATAACCTGATCAGAGTAATTAGAACGAAGAACAAGAAAGCAAAAGTTGATTTTGTGTTTTGTTTTGTTTGTTTTTGTATAACTTGTTATAACAAGTTAAAGTACTAGTGCCCCTGTAAATGAGGTCACTGTGTGGCTATCCCTCTGATCCGCCCCTTCCTGCCTTGCTACAGGAAATGTCATGACTGTGCTAGCCTATACAAGGAGTGTAGTGTGGGGCGATTGGGGGTGGGGGTGGGCCATTCCCCTGCCGAAAAAGAACAACCACAGATGAAAGAAACAAGGAGGTAAGAGCAGAAACAATCAGCCAGCAACAAATGCAGCAACCCTGAAAGCTCATCCAAATGATAGCTAAAACTGTAAAACCTGTAAAGCACCACCTGTAATAATAATAATAAACACTTTGCTACAAAGAAAAATAAAGCAGTAACAGAAGATATACCTTGCAAAAGACAATTTGAATCAGATTATAGCAGTAATCTGTAAGTACACACCTGTAGGCAAACCCTGTAATAATGCAGCAGAAGGTATACCCAGCAACAACAATTTGAATCAGAGAAAATAAAGCAATACAATGTTAGCAACAAACCGTAACTATCCCTGTGAGTACAAAATAAAAACAACACACAGTAAATCTGCCTAGCCAAAAGAAGCCTTAATCCTTATCCTTGCTCTGGCAAGGTTCTTTGCTCTGTCCTTTCAAGCAACCTAGAAGAAAATAGCTCAGGTGAAGCTAGGTGCCTTGGCCAGCAAACCTAGTC
This sequence comes from Neoceratodus forsteri, assembly GCA_016271365.2. Classification (NCBI taxonomy): domain Eukaryota; kingdom Metazoa; phylum Chordata; order Ceratodontiformes; family Ceratodontidae; genus Neoceratodus; species Neoceratodus forsteri. The sequence goes on from CM028129.1 coordinate 316,887,374, forward strand.
TTCCACCTCCAAGATATCAACTAACCTACCTTTTAACCCTTCCCTCTGTTGGAAGTTCCTGACAGTTTGTCAGCTCCACCCCAGATACACACCTAATCCCCTGGAAGAGTTGTGGGAGGAAAGCAACTAGTTCCTTCAAAGACAAAGAACCTCTGTGCACAAACACTGAGGCAAGGGTTACCCCAAAGGGCATTTGGCTGGGAAGCTAAGTTTCAAGAAACTACAAAATCACACATGCCCACACAGTGCAAAGCATCATGGGCTGCATCTGCAAATCACCACAGTGAGATGTGAGAAGGAGACAGCAACACCTGTGAGACAAACAAAACCTTTAGCAAAAAACAAAATAAAATAGTGGCAAACAGTGATTTTGCTTAGCTTAATGATAAAAAGTCACAAAAATGTAAGCACCACCTGTAATAATTTCACAGAAGATATGCCCTGTGAGAAACACTTTGCTACAGAGAAAAATAAAGCAGTAACAGAAGATATACCTTGCAAAAGACCTGGAGACAGGGAATCAGTGGAGTGCAGCCATCATCCTTCCCAAAAGGAAAATAGCTAGTCATGGACAGTCAATCCTCCTACCCCAGTCTGGTCTCCAACAATCTGAATCTTTTCCCAAAACCTAGTAGCTGTTGAAGGGTGCAGAAGCGCTACCGGGTCATATACTCATTCTACACTCTTTCTTAAAGGGAAATGCTTATGACTCAGCTTCAAACTACTGTGATGGAATCAGGCTGTTCAGACTAAGAGAATCACGCCTAAGAAAAGTTTTTTTATTACTGTACTTACTACATTTGATATAGATCATGTTAATAATTTGACTGACCCAGTGACAACCCATCCCCCCCCCACCACCATCCAGCCTGAAAATACATCTCATTGTGTTCCACTGCTGAGCCTCTGCTGAGGTCAGTGAGGAACTCAGCTGCGGAGATATCCAAGTGCTGCAACTGAGAGATATGGTATGGGGGCATATTGCACACTTGAGCACCATTGACACTGCCTGTCCAGTCTCCTGTCCTGAACCTGTTTAAAGAGGAACTTTCATGGTGGTCCAAAAAGTTACAGCTTGTAGTCATTATATGCAGTATTAGACCTGAAAAGGTATGTGCATTTGTCATTTTTGGCCAAGGTTTACTCTGACTTCCATAATTTGGATTTGTCTTTGAGCCCTGCTGCACATGCCTTTGCTGTTCAGTTGATGGGCTGCTGGCTCCTGATGACATCACTATAGGATAGAGAAGTGACTTACACTGTGCAGTACCATGCAGTTGCAGCAATGCTGCAAGGAAAACCTACCAGTACTCAGTGTACATACTGTGTTCCCCCTTCCCCAAGACACTTTGTTAGCAGTGCATCATGCCAAAGTCCAAATGCCTTGTCAGTATGTTTTTTTTTGTGTGTAAAATTGACTCTGCCCTACAGTGATGTCAGCAGTACAACCCTGGGCCCACAGCAACACCAGGCTTGCTATACTGTAGAAGCTCTGGTACACCCTTCAGTTTTTAGCAGCTCAGAATGCAAAAACTTATTGCAGCAGACAGTAATGAAATACAATTCCAGAATCAATGCGAGAAGGAGTAATATATGCATGAAAGTCAAAAGGATTAGTGAAGGTCCTCTTTAATGCTGCAATATGTCTCTATACCATATCTCTCAGATGTAGCACTTGGATAATCCCTGCAACCGAGTCCCTCGCCAATGTCAGAAAAGGTTCAGTTGTGGGGCACAGTGGTATATGTTTTCAACTGGGGTTTGTGTGTGTGTGTGTGGGGGGGGTGCGTATGTGCAGGATCAACCAAATACCAATGTGAACTACACTATACCAAAAGAAAGCAAAAAGCCATTTTCTTGAAGGTGTGATTTTCTTTGTCAGCCCTCCTGGTCCCGTCGCAGTATTTTGAAAACAATGAGCGTACCCTCTACTTGAATGTGGTAATACCAGAGAGGAACCTTGGAAGCCCTGTCTGAGAAATTGATTGAAAACATATCTACAGTATTTTTTGGGGGGCGGGGCGTTGAGCTTACCATCGGTTTCCTTTTGAATACCTGGGACTACAGGCACCTAAAATGACTTTTAGATAGGCTTTTCTACTTTTGCTTGCTAATGACTTCACCAATACATATACGCGTGTAAATTCATGCATTACCCTGCTGTTACATATCTGCAACTTGGCTGAGATAGAGAATGAGAAAGACAGAGGGAGAGGAGGCGAGATGGCATATAAAAAGTCATGTTTCGTTATTATTATCAGTACAGTATAAATAAACAGGCTTCTTCCTGCCACAAGTTGAACACCAAGAGGTTAAGTATGAGTACTGGAGATGTTTATCTGACTGACTTTAGAATGAAGAGGATGTGGGCAGAAACACGTTATACATAGGAGTCTACCTTCTTTCATTAGTCTGCCTCCATAAAGCAAACAATCCAGCTTTTCTTAAAGATGCACTAGACTTGTCAAAATGGTGGTTTCTGCACGTTTTCTCGGCGGTTAGTTAAAATGAGAATAAAACTAACTTAAAATTAAATTGATGATGTGCCACATCACAGATTACACAGATTTCCCCAACATGTTTTACAAATATATGCCCTTTGTACAAAACAAAATCTGTTATTTCTTTAGCAGTGCTTGGGAAAAATGTTATTCCAAATGGTTTGTGGAGCAAACGCTGTGATATGAAACATAATCCGAGTGGCAGTTGTGTGTAGGTAACACTGTGAAAGTGCCGTAACCATCATGTGACAGAATGAGAACAGTGACCACTTGTATGTAACATCAGATGTGCTGAAAGTGATAGCAAAAGCGTGGAGTTTAAAGACTTCTGATCCAAGTTTATAGCACTGGTTAAGTCTAACTGCATGCATTACTTAAGCAATAATCCATGACAGGGTATGGGTTATGCTGGGATTTACCCAAGCCTGGTGTGGTTTGGTCATGAGGTCACAGCCAGAGTGACCAAATCCACATCAGAAGTGGGTAAATGCCAGTGAAACCCACGCCCAGGAGTGGATAATGGGGATTATACAATGTCCTCCTTTACTTTTTGCAAGAAAAAAAAAAATATTTTTTTCATTTTAAATGTTTTATTTTCAATTTATGCTTACGCAAGTAAACACAGTTCTGTGCTTCCCAGCATCAGCTTTTCCAGAGTACTCAATGTGCAACTACAGCATCAGCCGCACGCTCTTCCCGTATCTGTAACTGAAGACGGTGTGAATGTACATGTATACTGGTGCTTCTAGGAGTTTCCACTTGTTAACTGATATGCACAAAAGCAATTTTAGGAGGTACTAGTGTAGTGACTGTGGTATTACAACAACCAGTCTAACATGTTTAATCTGATGTTTGAAAAGTGAAGCCGTCACTCCAGGCATGCACACTAGTGTCAATAGTAATGCACATGCCTTGAGTTATGGCTTCACTTTTCAAACATCAGATTAAACATGTTACGGCGCTCGTTTAAACAGCACACTGGCTTTCTGGTAGAGAGGAGATGATTAGATTGTAGGAAATTGGTTTTCCTCATATTAACCTTACAAAATTTGTACTCGTACAAAGATGAGTTTGGACGTGCTTCGGTGCCCTGTTTTGAGGAGTATTTAGTGAGGAAAGATCATGGCAGCAGTTTGTTTACATTTTTGCTGACATAGAAGGATTTTTTTTTTGTGTGTGTGTGAATGAGGTTTCTTGAACTACTGATCTTTACCTGTGGATTACTGTAGGGTTTACCTAAGGGTAAAGACCCTCAGTAGCCAATCAGACTGAAGGAAAAATGGACCCCATTGTATAATAATGTTTATAAAATGGCAAGGAAAAAAATCTAGGAACTTCACTGGCCAAGACACGTCACCTGGCCATGCATTAAATTCCCAGCACTACGTGGTCAAGTACTGGATGTCATTTCCATCTCCAAAAAACTACTTGTGAGCCATTTTACACAGTATCACTGCAAAGTGTGCATTACAGGATTTTAATACACTTCTCATGGGTGTAAGAACACCCAGCCAATGACCTTGTGCCTTACTGCAGTCATGGGGCATGCATTAAAGGAGAAATTCCTTCATACTTACCGCAATTTCCTTTTCTGTTAGCTCCAACGTTGTCATTGGGGACTTAATACATATAGGTAATGAACACCCTTACTGGGGCAATGGTACAGCCCAAAGTTGTCAATCAGCATAGAACCTTGGGCACATGAGCATTCCGGGATCAGTAATTCCTCAGTGTTTGCTGTACCACTAGAAGGGTAGGATGGCATAGGTAGAGCTCTCCCTAAGAAGCAACTGCCTACAGTTAATTTGTTATTTTTTGACAGGACTGTGCAGTTGGGAGTCTGGTTGGGGCTACCTCGTGATAGGGAGCTCCCTCAAATTTAGAAATTGTGCCTATTACGCTGCAGCTCTCAAACTGACTAACCTGCCTTGACTCTCATTTCAGTGCCTTCTGTACATGAATTTGGATCCATGTGCCACTGTACTGTACTTAGAGTGTGCAACAATCTCCTTAGCCTGGTGCCTCGGGTAAGTGATTTAAGTTTGTTTGGGGGGGCACAGACACTCAGCTAGCTTTTGGGTCTCTTAGTAATCCTCAACTTTTTTTGGTTAGCACACGAGTGCCTAGAAGAAAAAGGCATGAACAGGAACACTATCTCAAGTGCAGAGGCACGAATACATGCTGGCAAGCTGCCAGCAAAAGTGGGCGTACTGCATGGCTAGGGGTGGGTGGGACAACTGATGCACTGATAAATGCCTTAGTCAAATATGCTCAACACAGTTTGGGATGGGAGAAAAACTGACACGCTGATAAGCACTTTAGTTAAATAAGTTCAGGGTAATAAAATCAAATACAGATGAGCCCTGACCCTTTCAGTTCTCCTCAAAAGCCCAACTGCAACTGAGCACAGGCAAAAGCAACAACACTAAGTGCACTGCACTACCCAGTGCCAAACAGAAGTAAACCAAAAACTCCACTCAGTCTGCTCAGCACCAGCATTTAACTCAGACCTAAGTCCCAGTTAGAGGAAGGGTAGGGAGGTACTGTCGCCAGAAGAATGCTAGAAGAAAAAAGAAAGGGAAAGGATAAGTAAGAGACCCACAAGCTAGCGGAGTTACTGTACCCCTCCCCCAAAAAACATTTTTAATCACTTACATAAAGCACCTGGCTAAGGGGATTGGAGACCTTGTTGCACACCCTAAGTACAGTACAGTGGCATGTAGACCACAGTTCATGCATAGAGGGCACTGAAATAAGATTCATAAGGCAGGTTAGTCAGTTTGAAATCCACAGCTTAGAAGGCATTATTTCTAAATTCGAGAGTGCTCCCTGTCAGCAGGCAGCCCAGCCTGACTCACAGCTGCATAATCCTGTCAGGAAATAACAAAATAACTGCAGACACATCTTAAGAGAGCTCTCCCTATGCCATCCTACCCCTCTAGTGGTACAGCTAAAACTGAGAAATTACTGATCTCAGAATGCCCATGTGCCCAATGTTCTATACTGACTGACAGCTCTGGGTTGTACCATTTACCCATTTGTGCTGACTCCCCATTGACAACATGGAGCGATACAGAAAATCCTGTAATGCACCCTCTGTTGTGGTTTATTGCTTACGTGGGGCAGCCTTCTGCACAGCAGTAGTCTATAGACCACCAACCCAGGTGGAAGAGACAGCTAAGGAATTGATGCTTGCCATCTAAAGAATGGCAGACAAGGAGGAGGTGGTACTGGTTGGAGACTTCAACATGCCAGATGTGGACTGGAGCCCCCCAGCCAGCAGCAGCAGTCAGGAGCAGATTTATCCTGGACTCCCTTCAGGAAGCCTTCTTTAAACAATTGGTCATGGAACCAACTCGGCAGGAGGCAATACTGGACCTGGTCCTCACAAACAGGCACTGTGTAACAGGGGTCACAGTGGGGAAGCACCTGGGGAACAGTGACCACCAGACACTGTGGTTTGAAATAACGGAATGGGCAGATCTCTGCCACACTAAAACACATATCCTAGACTTTAGGAGGGCAGATTTTGGGAAAATGGGGAAATGCTTAGAAGTACTAGCTGGAATGGGGAAGGAATTAGGGGTGGAGGAACAGTGGGCAATATTTAAAACAAGGATAGCAAGGGCAACACAATTATGCGTTAAGCAGGTTAGTAAGGGGAAAAGAAAGAGGAAACCCTTATTATATTCCAAGGAGGTAGCAGAGAGAAAGTGAAAACCAAAAGGATTGCATTCAAGCAATACAAAAAGACACAGGCAGAAGGGAATAGGGAGAGGTACCAGGAAAAGCAAAGGGAAGCAGGGAGGGCAGTAGGGAAGCCAAAGCTCAGACAGAGTAGCACATTGCGAAAACAGTGGTTAGAGGGGACAAAACATTTTACAGGTATGCAAGTGGAAAAAGGAAGGCAAAGGGAGGGATAGTGAGGCTAAAGGGTGAGGGCAAGAGTAGTCTTGAGGATGACAACAGTAAGGAAGACATACGGAACAGATATTTCTGCTCAGTCTTTACAGTAGAAGGGGCAAGTAGTAGGCCAGAAGGGAGTACAAAGGGGGTGGAAGGGCACAGAAATGTATATAAGTCCTTTTTCACAGGAAAGGGTCCTAAAGGAACTGGAAGGAATAAGAGTTGATAAAGCTATGGGCCCGGATGGGGTGCACCCCAGGGTGCTGAGAGACGTGGTGGCTGAACCTTTGGCGACCCTGTTTAGCCAATCAGTGGAAACAGGTGAGGTGTCCAAAGACTGGAGAACAGCTGATGCAGTCCCCTTATACAAGAGCAGGAATAAAGAGGAAGCAGAAAACTACAGACCAGTCAGCCTCACCTCAGTAGTGGGGAAGATTACTGTAGCACTACTGAAGGAGAGATTAGTGAAACACCTTGTGGCCAACAGTCTACAGGACCCAAGGCAACATGGTTTTACTGGGGGAAGGTCATGCCAGAATAACCTCACTGAATTTTTCAACTGGGTGACAAGGGAGATGGATCAGGGGTAGCAATGGACATGGCCTATCTGGACTTCAGTAAGGTCTTTGACATGATGCCCCATAGGAAGCTGTTAAACAAGCTGGGCAATATGGGTGCGGGTAGAACAGTAGTGTGGTGGGATGGGAATTGGCTGCATGGCAGGACACAGAGGGTAGTGGTAAATGGCTGTCACTCGCAGAGGGAAGGGTGACCAGCAGAGTGCCACAGGGATCAGTGCTGGTCCGGTCCTCTTCAAAATCATTATCAGTGACATTACAGATAATATAGAAGGGAGAATTTCCATGTTTGCTGATGACACAAAACTCTGTAACAGAGTGGACACACCGGAGGGAGTGGACAGAATGAGTAGAGACCTGCAGAAGCTTGAGGAACGGCCAACAGTGTGGCAGTTGAGATTTAACACAAAAAAGTGCAGAATAATGCACGTGGGGCACAAAAACCCTAGAACATCACATCAGCTGGGGTTGGGGGGGGGGTATAGCATGCTCCAAGCAGGAAAGGGACCTAGGGGTTACCAACCTTGATAACCTTAAGGTTGGGAGTCAGTGCAACAAGGCGGCAGGTAAAGCAAATAGGAAGCAGGGATGCATAGGCAGGGGCATCTCCAGCAGGAAAAGGGGAGTTCATAATTCCACTGTACAAGACATTAGTGAGGACATACCTGGAGTACAGTGTCCAGTTCTGGAGGCCTTACCTACGTAAGGATATAGACAGGGTGGAGACAGTTCAGAGGAGGGCAACAAAAATGGTACAGGGTTTGCATCACAAGTCCTACAAGGACAGGCTGAAGGACTTGAATATGTACTCCCTGGAGGAGAGGAAGAAGAGGGGGGAATATGATAGAGACATACAAGTACCTCACAGGGAGGAACAAGGTGCAGAAAAACACTATTCTTTCAGAGGAAGAAATGTTCCAGGACTAGGGGTCATGGGATGAAGTTGGAGGGAGGAAAGTTCAGAGGGAATGTGAGGAAGTATTTCTTCATGGAAAGCGGGGTGTACAAGTGGAACGCCCTGCCAGAGGAGGTGGTGGGGGCTGAAATGATTATGGGATTCAGGAATGCATAAGATAGGCAATGGGGTATCCTAGCAATTGGGGGAAGGGACAACCCAATTCAACAGAAGCTGGAAGAGGCAAAATTACATGCACAATTGGGCAGACTAGATGGGCCAAAGACCCAATTCAACAGAAGCTGGAAGAGGCAAAATTACATGCACAATTGGGCAGACTAGATGGGCCAAAGGCCCTTATCTGCCGTCAATATCTATGTATAATACATTATTACATATAATAGTGTAATAATATTATTATTACACAGAAACATAGAAACATAGAATTTGATGGCAGATAAGGACCGCTTGGCCCACCCAGTCTGCACATTTTCCTTACCTACTATAATACCGTAGACCCTACTTTATCCCCAGCTTAGCCCTCCCTTCCCTAATGACTAAGGTTTCCTTATGCTAATCCCATGCGTTCTTGAATCCCACCACAGCTTTCACCCCACCACCTCCACTGGAAGGCTATTCTAGGCATCTGCTACTCTCCCTGTGAAGTACTTCCTTACATTTCCCTGGAGTTTACTCCCTCCAGCTTCATAGCATGCCCCCTTGTTCTTGAGCTTCTTTTTTTCTGAAATATGCTTCCCTCTTGTACCTGGTTTATACTCGTGATGTATTTGAAAGACTACCATATCCCCCCTTTCCCTTCTTTCCTCCAAGGTATACATATCGATGTTCTTTAGTCTCTCCTCATATGGTTTCTGGTGTAAACCCTGCACCATTTTTGTTGCCCTCCTCTGGACCGCCTCTACTCTATGTCCTTCCGGAGATGTGGTCTCCAGAAATGGACACAGTACTCCAGGTGAGGTCTCGCCAATTATTTATACAGTGGTATCACCACTTCCCTCTTTCTGCTGGTGATACCCCTCCCTATGCACCCCAGCATCCCACTGGCTCTCCCCACAGTCTTGTCACACTGTCTGGCCACCTTTAGGTCATCAGATATAATTATCCCCATGTCTCTTTCCTGTTTGGTGGTCATCAGTACCACTCCTCCCATCCTGTAATCAGCCCCTGGGATACTATGCCCTAAGTGCATGATTCTGCACTTCTTCACATTGAAACTTAGTTGCCACATTCTTTACAACTCCTCAAGCTTTCCTAGATCCCTATTCACTTTTTTCCACACACCCCACCCCCCCAGAGTGTTTATCCTATTGCAGATTTTAGTGTCATCTGCAAAAAGGCATGCCTTCCCATCTAGTCCCTCTGCAATGTCACTAATAAACACATTAAAGAGGACTGGTCCCAGTTCTGATCCTTGTGGCACACTGCTGGTCACCCTCCCTTCCTCAGAGTGAACTCCGTTTACCACCACCCTCTGACGCCAATCCCCCAACCAATTCCTGATCCAATTTACCACTTTTGATCCCACTCCCAGGCTGCCAAGCTCGTTTACTAGAACTGGAACAGTGTTGAAGGCCTTACTAAAATCTAGGTAGGCCACATCCACCACTCCACGGTGATCTACTTCCCTGGTCACCCAGTCAAATAAATCTATCATATTTGTTTGACATGGCCCCCCTGATGAATCCATGCTGCCTCGGATCCTGTAAGTATCAAGATATTTCACAATCCTTTCCTTCGGTAGTGATTCAATTAATTTCCCCACCACTTGGGATCAGGCTGACTGGCCTATAATTTCCAGCTTTCTCCCTGCTACCACTTTTGTGAAGTGGGACTGCATCTGCTCTCCTCCAGTCCTCCAGTGAGTGGCTGAACAGGACTATCAGAGGTGCAACCAGCACCTCTCTAAACTCCTTCAATATCCTTGGCTGTACCCTGTCTGGCCCCATTGCCTTGTCCCCTTTCAGATTTGCAAGTTCCTTCAGGACTCTCTCCTCTGTAGATGGACTAGTGTCCACCTCCCTCCCTTCCTTCGATGCTTCTTTCACTTAACTGTGGTCCCTCACCTTCCTCTTCCTCTTCCTCTATGAACACTGAAGAAAAATATTTGTTCAGGATGCCTGCTTTTTCCTGGTCTTCCTCCACACACTCCTCCCCATTCCTTTCTTAGCCATACAATCCAACCCCTAGTTTTTCTCCCTTTTGCTTACATAGCTGAAAAATGTCTTATCCACTTTCTCTACTACCTCTGCTATTTTCTCTTCTGTTTGCGCATTTGCACTCCTGACTGCTTTCCCTGCCTCCCTCTGCATCTCATGATACACCTCCCTATCCTCCTCCCTCTGTGTCTCCTACATCCTGAATGCAAACTTTTTTGCCCTTACCTTCCCAGCCACCTCTTTTGAGAACCATAGTTCTCTTGCTTTTGCTTACTTGTCTGATGCAGAGGTTTGTTGCCTTCCCTATGGGCCCTTTTAGTGTTGCCCACTGTTCCTCCACTCCACCCATGTCCTTTCCCCTGCCAGGGCATCCTTGAGGCATTCCCCCATCTTTGTAAAGTCAGCCCTCCTGAAGTCCAAGACCCTCACCTTAGTGTGTTTCGATTCTGGCTCAGCAGTTATACTGAACAACACTGTACAGTGATCACTGGGCCCCAGGCTGTCACCCACCTCGACATCTTCAATGCTGTCCCCATTGGTGAGTACCAGGTCCAACACTGCTCCCTCAAAAATGGGCTCCCTTACTAGTTGCCTGATGAATGCCTCCTACAGGGAGTCCAGGATGTCCCTGCTCCTAGCTGAAGCTGCAGCTGGGATGCTCCAATCCATATCCGGCAGACTGAAGTCCCCCACCAGCAGCACCTCCCCCTGGTCGCCATCTTTTGGATGGCTTCCACCAGTACTTTATCCATCTCCCCCCCCATGGTAGAGGTCTGTAGATTGTGCCAGTGTGAATGGCAGTTCCATTTCCTGCCTCTAGGGTAACCCACAGTCCCTCCGCCCCCTCCCTGTATTCTCTGTGTCTCTGTAGCTTTTATGCTATCCCTTACATAAAGAGCCACTCCTCCTCCTTTCTTACCCTTCCTGTCCTTCCAGAACAGAGTATAGCCTGGTATGGCTATGTCCTAGTCATGGTTCTCATTGCATCATGACTCAGTGATGGTGACAATGTCCAGGTCAGCCTCTACCATAATGGCCACAATGTCTAGGATTTTATTTCCCAGACATCGAGCATTTGTGCATATAGCCTTCCAAATTCTATTATCGCCCTTCTTCTCAGTCTCCCTTTTTCCCTTTAGCCTACTCTTTTTATTCCTTCTGCCTCCATTCCCACCCCTCCTCATTTCTACCATTCCACTTGTCCTATTAGAAACCTTGGGGATTTCCCTCCTTTAGGGTTTTCCCTATTGATCACTTCAGCTTGCGGGGATGGACAGTTAATGTCTCCCTTATTCCTTCCACCAGCTCCCTCGGCTAGTTTAAATGCTTGCCACTGTAGCTTTTAAACAGTCCACTGAGGACTGTGGCACCCCTCCCGGATGGATGCAGGCCATCTCCCCTGTATACGCCTTTATCCCTCCAAGTGGGACCACAGTCCCCAATGTAGCCAAAACCCTCCTCTCTGCACCAATCTTTCAACCACTGGTTGAAGCTATTGGTAAGGAGTACCCTATCCTCCTCTCTTTCACAGAGAGGCAATACCTCAGAAAATGCCACTGAGTGTGCTACCTGCCTAAGACCATTCCCCAATTCCCTGAACTCCTCCTGCCTACTCGTTAACCTCATCCCTAGCCAGGTCACTGGTCCCTAGGTAGACAATGACATCCAGCTCTCCCTCCCATCCTGCTGCCCTAGCAGTCTCCAGGATCCGCTTTCAATGCCTCTAAGCCATGGCGCTGGGTAGGCATCCAACTTCCCTCTCCCCCTCCCTCATTCTCCCTATATCTATCCACCCCCCAAACAACTGAGTCCCCCACCAGGAGTTGCTTCCTCCTTTTCTGGAGTCCTCTACCACCCACCTTGGTGCCTCCCATACAGAGGACCCACATCCTCCCTGATAACTACTGCAGATGCCTCCATGGGACAGTCCCACCCTGCTAGAGCAGCGTATGAGTTGCATAGTGGAACCATCTGGGTGATGTGTCTGAACCATCACCCTCACACTTTCCAAGCCCACTGTAGCCCAGCTGCCCCTACTCTCTGGCAACCTTTGAGGCAGCGGTGGCAGACTTGGTGGTCCCTTGATGGGGAAGGAGGCCTCCCAAATCCAAGCCACTCAGCCTGGAGACATCCACTGCACTACACCACTCCCAGCGTAGCTATTGTTTACTTTGCCCATTTCTGTTTTGCTTACTCTAGTCCCTTTTTTTTTTACCCCTACCCTAGATGAGGTGTTTCACCTGTTCCCACCTTTTGAACCTTTAACCTGACCCTAGATAGGGTGTTTCATCTATTCCCACCTTTTTGCTTACCGTAACCCTTTTTTACCCTTACAGCAGACAATGTGTTACACATCTATTCCTACCTGTCCTGTCACCCTTCCCAGTAGTGGCAGTTGCACAGTAGTGAATATGTTCTTTGCCTTAGTCGACCGGCAGAGCCCTCCACTTCTCCACATCCTTCTGCCGACATCTACGACGTCATTCACCTGTTTCACTCCTTCGCTGGGACACGTTAGCATGGAAGTACTTTTATAGTGCTCTTGTAAGAAGGCACTAAGCCTCTGTCAGCTCCATCCCCAATTACACACCTGACTCACAGGGCTTCCTGAATCTACTCACCCCAAGATTAAGTTCCTGAGCTAGATCTCCCCCACACTACCTGTTACAATTTAAAACCCAAGTTTCAAGCTACCCCAGTCACTGCCTACCAAGTTTCAAAGTGTCTCCACCACTGCTTACAGATCTTTTCTCCCCACTTACCCTGCTACTTACAAAAGGAAGAGAAGTGTAAATAAATATACCTTTAAGGGAAAGCTAGGTGCTTTTACTCCACTCTGTCAGTAAACTCTGGTCTTCCACCTCAGGACACCAGCTAAGGTGGTATTACAAATCAATTATCTGGATAGCATAACACATGGAGTGGCAGTTATCTGGTACCGTGTGATGAATGCAACATTCTCTATCTGCTGCACGTATTCCCATCATGCTTTATCTAGTGCTGTGATTGCACACAAACGAAAGGAGCTCTTAATTAGCCTTCAATATTTTACATTTAGAAAATGACAAAAGATGTCGCCTTCAGATTTATTTTATATTGACTCTTGAGCACTTAAAAAAGGGAACTGTAGATCTTTGCATATCTGGTCTTTTATTGTATTTTTCAAATTCTGCTAATCAGGATGGTTTTATTAAGGACAATCATCACCTGTTTTTCAAGAGGGTCCTTAGGGACATACTAACAGACGCAGAGTGGCAAAATGATTAGAGCCCATACAATCTTACATTGTTCAATGTATTTATACGAACATACGAATGTGCCAGTAAAAACAGACCTCCTGGTCTATCAGTGTCTGCTCGAGTGTGCAGCTAGCACCCCTAAGCTGCAGCTGCCCAACCCCCTCCCCTTTTGTCCATCCTCGGCCGTTCTCAGCCTCACCCCCCCCCGTACTCTCCCCTGTTCTCTGTCCCATGTCCTTTTAAAGCTACCCACAGGTTTGCATGAGATCACCCTCTCTGGCAGGGCGTTCCACTTTGACACCACTCTGTGAAGTAATACCTCCTCATCTCCCTCCTAAATCTTCCCCCCTCTATTCTTAGCCTGTGCTCTCTTGTGTCATTTCCCTTCCTCAGTTTAAAAACCCGACCGGCTCCATCCTTGTTGATTCTCCGCAGATGCTTGAAAGTTCTGATCATGTCCCCCATCGTCCTCTCCTCCAGGGTGTACATATTTAGTTCCCCAGCCTGTTCTCATAGTCTCTCCCCTCCATTCCCTGTATCATCCTCGTTGCCCTTCACTGCACTCCCTCCAGCAGCTTGATATCCCGCTTCAGGTATGGCATTCAGAACTGCACACAGTACTACAAGTGTGGCCTGACCAGTGACCTTTAGAGGGGCAAGATCACCTCCCTCTGCCTGGATGAGAACCCCCTCGCTATACACCCCAGCATCTTGTTTGCTTTCCTGCATTGGGCAGAATTGTTCATGCTCCCTGTTACCATCACCCCTAGGTCCTTCTCCTCCTCAGTGATCCCCAACTTCACCCCCCCCCCAACCAGTATTCTCTTCTTGGGTTCTTTGCCACGAAGTGCATAACCTTACACTTCTTTGCACTGAACCCCAGCTGCCACCTCTCCGATCACTCCTCCAGTTTGGTTAGGTCCCCCTGCAGTTGCTTCCATCCCTCCTCCTCGTCCTCTACTGCACCCATTTTGGTATCATCTGCGAACAGACTTACCCAGTTCACCACTCCGTACGTGATGTCTGAGATGAAGAGCCCAAATAGCATTGGGCCCAACACCGAGCCCTGCAGCACCCTGCTCATCACTGGTCTAGGTGTTGAGAATTCCCCCACCACCACCCGTTGTAGCCTCCCATGCAGCCAGTTTGTAATCCAGTTTGCCATCATCGCCCCACTCCCACACCAGTTAGCTTCCCCCCAAGCCACCCAAGAGGTACTGAATCAAAGGCCTTGCTGAAATCCAAGTAGAGGACATCCACTGTGTGGCTCCTATCCAGCTCTCGTTACCCAGTCATAATATTGTATTAGGTTAGTTTGACAGAACTTCCCCAATATGAACCCATGCTGCCTCACATCCTGGAGGTAATCGTCCTCTAGAAATGACACCAGCCTCTCCTTCAGTATCATCTCCATAAGCTTGCCCACTATGGAAGTGGGACTGACCAGCTGATAATTTCCCCGTTCGTCCCTTGGGCCACTCTTGTGTATTGGCACCACATGGGTCATCCTCCAGTCCTGAGGCACACATCCCGTATCCAGGGAGGTGCTGAACAGATCCGCCAGCACCTCCGCCATCTCCCTCAGCACCATGGAGTGGATACCATCCGGCCTTGGTGCCTTGTCCACTTTTAGCACCCACAATCCCCCTAATTCTCTACTTCCCTCAATCATTCCATCCATCATCTCTTCCCCTCCCCACCCTCATCTCTTCCCTTCCCCACCCTCCCAGTCCAAAGTGGTAGTGGTCCCCACTTCTGTGTGAACACTGAGCAAAAGTATTCATTTAGTGCTTCCGCTTGTTCCTCCCCCTTTTCCACCCACTCCCACCCCTCTTTATCCTCACTATGTTATCCCTGCACTTTCTTTTCTCTATTTGAAAAAGTCCCCCTCCCCCTTAATTCCCTGTGCTAACCTTAGCTCCCTTGAGGCCTTAGCTTCCCTCACCCTCTTGGTCACTTCCTTGGACCATCTTGCATACTCCTCCCTGTCCTCCTCATTCCCTGTCCTTCTGAACCTCTGGTACGCAGCTCTTTGCCCTCACCCCCGCTATCACCTTGCTATTCAACCAGCATGGTTTCCTTGCTCTGCTCCTCTTACTCTGTAACTTAGTGCAAGCTTCCGTTGCCTCTGTAATCCCCCATTTAATAACGTCCCATTTCTGCTCCACTTCCATCCCTGGCCCTATGTCCTCAAGTTTCCCTTTCAGTATCTCCTGCATCCTTCCAAAGTCTGCCCTCCTGAAGTCCATCACCTTTGTTAGTGAGCCCCCTGACTCCCTGCTAATCATGATAGTAAACCACATCGTTTGGTGATCGCTATCAGCTAGTGGGTCCTCCACCCTTACTTCCCGCACTGCCTCACCATTCGACAGTACCAGATCTAGCATGTTACTTAGCCTAGTAAGTCCAGTGACCAGCTGTGTCAGGAGTCCCTCCTGGATCGCGTCCAGCAGCACCTGCTCCCTTGCACTGGAGGTGGCCGGAGTGCTCCAGTCAACCGCCGGCAGATTGAAGACCCCCACGATGATCACGTTCCCCTTCCTACATGCCCTCCTAATTTGTTCTGCTAACTCCCAGTTCAGCTGCTCTGCCTCGGACAGCGACCTGTACACCACCCCGAACCTCAGCTTCCAACCCTTGGAGTCCAGGAGCTGCATCTAAACTACCTCCGTTCTCCTTTCCTCCCCCTCTTTCCTTGTACATTTGATCCCGTCCCTCACATAGATTGCCACCTCACCCACCCCTCCCCATGGTCCTTCCTATACAATTTATACCCTGGGATTGCCAGATCCCAGTCCTTGCACTCGGTGGCCCATGTTTCCATGATGGCTGCAATATCCACCCTCCTCACTGCCAAGAGCACCTGTAACTCAGCTGATTTGTTAACTAAGCTTCTCACATTCAGGGAGACCACCCTCCATCCTGTCCCCTTCCATTCTTTTTCGTGCTTCTCTTCCCTCCTATCCCCTCCCCCATGCAACTTCCCCGATTCCTTCCCTGCTAGCTTGGGGGTCAGCTCGTTTGGCTCCTCTCTTCAGGATCCCTGCCTACCAGCTGTCCACTCACCACCCCCCACCTAGTTTAAATCCACCTCTGTCACTATAAACCCCTCTAACTTCTATTTTAATACCCCTTCCCTCCCCACTCAAGGGTGGCCTATCCCCTGCATATAGATAGTTATTGTCCCAGGTTCTGCCCCATCCACCCACTACCCCGTACCCCTTGGATTGACACCACTCCCCCACCCATGAGCTGAACTGCCCAATCCTCCCTTTCCCCACCTTACTCGCATAGGGTATTGGGAGGACCTCTGAGAAGGCTACCAACTCCCCAATCACCTTGCACAGCCTTCCCACACCTTCAAACCTATCCCTCACTACCTCCACCGTCTCCCCCGCCAGGTTGTTTGTCCCCACATGCACCACTATATGTGTTTTTTCTCCTACCCCTCCTTGCGCACTTTAGAATTGATTGCCCCACCCTCTCTGCTATTAACCCCAGTATGGACTCCACCCATATGTGACTATGCCATTCTCCCTTGCTGCCCCATCTGATCCCCTTAAGTATGGTGTCCCCCAATACCAATACACCCCCTTCTTCATTCTTCGCTCTCATCCCCACCATTCTACCCAGGTTCCCATTTCTAAAGTCCCCCATATTAGAACCTCTATCATTCGTTCCAGTGGTTCCCTCCACTTTCCACCTCTGACCTATCCCTTCCCCCCTTCACTGCTTGCTATCCTCCACCTCCCCTCCATCTACCCTGGGCTCCTCCCCCACCTCCGAAATGACCCTCTCACCTCTTCCACCAGTATTGCCCCTCTTCCCCTCCTCTTCCTGAGTACCGTCCCTTGTGCAATCCCCTGTTCCCTTTCCTGCCCCTCCTGAAGCCTGCCCTCCTTCTCTTCCTCCCCCACCAGCGTCGATAGTACAGCAAACCTATTTCCAACCCCCTCTGTCCTGCTATGCATCATCTTCTCCCTCCTGACTTGAGTCCCCCCCTCTGTTGCTAGGCCTGACCCGAGTCCACTCTCCATCATTAGGCCTCCTGTCCAGTTTGCTCCCGCTCCCTCCCCCCAACCCTTCCCTCTACCCATTATTCCTCCCATGTGGTGTCCTCATGTTACTCCCTGGCGAATGCCCACCGATCCTAAAATTCACCCCCGTCCTCTCCAGCTCTCTACCAAGCCACCGCACCTCATCCTCAGGCCTCCTCAGCCTGTGGCAGCTTGGACACCCTGTCAAAATGTAGAAAGAAGTCAGTCACTTCATGAAAGTTTTGAATTTTCTTAGGTTTATTTTTTTTTCTTTATTACAAATAGATCCTCATACACCAACGTTTCGCTAGGTATGGCTTCTTCAGGGTGGGGATCTAATATTGAACATAATTATAAAGTATTTTTATAATCATTTTTCATATTAAATTCATATTTTTGACTTTAACTAAATTTTAAACATTCTGTAATTTTTGTTCATATCACTAAGTGGTGGGTGTCATCTATCACATAGTAAATACTATTTTATACTCTCAATACAGTGATTCTCTTCTGAATTTATGCAATCTGGATTTGACCTGCCCATGGCGCAAACTGAACCTTAGCTGGCCATCTGCTGCCTCTCATACCTGACCCCCCTCCGCGGTCCTGGCTTCAGGAGACCGCTTAGCAGGATCCGACCCGACCACGGCATGAACTGAACCTTAGGTAGCCACCTGCCGCCTTGCATACCAGACCCCCCCCTGCAGTCCTGGCTTCATGAGATCGCTTAGCAGGATCCAACCCGCCCGCAGTGCAAACTGAACCTTGGGTGGCCACCTGCTGCCTCACATACTGGACCCCCCCCCTGCGGTCCTAGCTTCAGGAGACCGCTTAACAGGATCCGACCCGCTCACCTCAGGCACAAATTGAACCTTAGGTGGCCACCTTCCGCCTCACATACCACCCCCCATGCAGTCCTAGCTTAAGGAGACAGCGTAGCAGGATCTGACCCGCCTGCTGTGTGAATTGAACCGTAGGTGGCCACCTGCTGCCTCGCATACTGGACACACACACACACACACACACACACACCCCGTGGTCCTGTCTTCAGGAGACCGCTTAGCAGGATCCGACCCGCCCACCTCGGACACAAATTGAACCTTAGGTGGCCACCTGCCATCTCTCATACCGGACCCACCCCCTGTGGTCCTGGCTTCAGGAGACCACTTAGCAGGTAAGGCAGAGCTCATCGGAAAAACCGCAACTTCCACCTGCGAGAGGCAAGGGAGAGCATAGGGGTGCATGCACCAGGAACTTTAACTCATGGTTGAAGAACTGGTGCTGTGAGGAAGGGTTTGGATTCATTGGTGACTGGGGACCCACCTGGAGGGATGGAGGTTTGTTCAAGCCTGATGGCCTGCATCCATCCTGGAGGGGAATCCAAGCACTCAATGATAAGTTTAACTGCTACATTGACAAGCATTTAAACTAACAAAGGGGGGTGGAAGGCCAGCAAGGAGGGTACCTACTTGCTCACCTCCCACAGCTAGCAGTGGAACCAGTGAACTGGAGGACTGGCTATCTCTACAAAGCAGTGTGCAAAAGATGGAGATTAGCGCCTAAGAGGTGGATAGGCAGAAAAAGGGCAAAATTCAGCAGAAGGGCAGACAGCAAGGAGAACTAGGGATAAAGGACAACCAAGGAAGGGGATGGAGTAGGACAGCGAAACAGTCTAGGGAGGTCAAATCATGGAAAGCCATGTGTGCCAATGCCAGGAGCCTTAGCAACAAGATGGAAGATCTGGAGGCTGTCATGGTGCAGTCACACCTGGACATTGTGGCCATCACTGAAACCTGGTTTAATGATAACCATGACTGGGAGATGGCCATACCTGGCTACAACATATTCAGAAGAGACAGGACAGGTAGGAAGGGAGGAGGAGTGGCACTGTATGAGAAAAATGACATAAGGGCCACAGAGATCCAGGAGGAACAAAATGGGTGAGAGATACTGTGGGTTAAGCTGGAAAGGAAAATGGGGCCAGCCATCCGCACAGGTGTGGTCTACAGACCACCAGCCCAGGAGGAAGAAACAGATAGGGAGCTGATGCTAGTCATCAAAGGATGGCAGACAAGGAGTGAGGTAGTACTGGTTGGAGACTTCAATATTCCAGGCGTGGTCTGGAGCATCCCAACAACAGCATCAACTAGGAGCAGATTTATCCTGGACTCCTTCAGGGTGCCTTCCTCAAACAACTGGTCATGGAAACAACTCGGCAGAAGGCAATACTGGACCTTGTGCTCACAAACAGGGACAGTGTGATGGGGTAACAGTGGGGAGCACCTGGGGAACAGTGACCACCAGTCATTGTGGTTTGAAATCACAGAAAGAGCAGAACCAAACCACACAAAAACATGTATCCTGGATTTTAGAGGGCAGACTTTGGGAAAATGGGAGCTACTTGAAAGAGGCATTAAGGGAATGGGGCAGGAATCAGGGTTGAGGAACAGTGGGCAGTATTTAAAATAGGGATTACAAGAGCAACAGAATTATGCATTAAGCAGGTTAGCAAGAGGAAAAGGAAGAGGATACCATTATGGTTTTCCAAAGAGGTAGCAAAGAAAGTGAAAGCCAAAAAGATTGCATTCAGGCAATACGATAAGACAAAGGCAGAAGGGGATAGGGAGAAGTACCAGGACAAGCAAAGGGAGGCAGGTAGGTCAGTAAGGGAAGCCAAAGCTCAGACAGAAGAACACACTGCAAAATCAGTGGGTAGAGGGGACAAAACCTTTTACAGGTACATAAGTGAAAAAAGAAAGGCAAAGGGAAAGATAGTGAGACTGAAGGGGGAGGATGGGGGTGGCGTGGAGGATGACAACAGTAAAGCTGACATGTTGAACAGGTATTTCTGCTCAGTCTTTACTGAGGAAGAGGAGGGTAATGGGTCTGAAGGGAGTACAAGAGGTGAGAATGGTGCAGAAATGGACACAAGTCCCTTTACGAGAAAAGGGTCCTGGAAGGAACTGGAAGTAATAAGAGTTGATAAAGCAATGGGGCCAGATAGGGTGCACCAGGGTCCTTAAAGAACTAAGAGGTGGTGGCTGAACCTCTGGCTATCCTGTTTAGTGATCACTGGAAACAGGGAGGTACCCAAAGACTGGAGGATAGCAGATGTAGTCCCCTTATACAAAAGTGGGAACAAAGAGGAAGCGGGAACTACAGACCAGTCAGCCTCACCTCGGTAGTGGGAAGATCATGGAAGCACTACAGAAGGAGAGATTGGTGGAACATCTGGTTGTCAATGGACTACAGGACCCAAGGCAGCATGGTTTCACCAGGGAAGGTCATGTCAGACCAACCTCATTGAATTTTTGACTGGGTGACTAGGGAGGTGGATCAGGGGAGGCAGTGGACATGGTCTATCTGGACTTCGGCAAGGCCTTTGACACCGTGCCACATAGAAGACTGTTACACAAACTGGGGAATATGGGTGTGGGCAGGACAGTAGTGTGGTGGGTAGGTAACTGGCTGGGTGGCAGGACACAGAGGGTGGTGGTAAATGTCTGTCACTCCACAGAGGGAAAAGTGACCAGTGGGGTACCACAGGGATCAGTGCTGGGACCGATTCTATTCAACATCTTCATCAGTGACATTGCACAGGACCTAGAAGGCAGAATTTCACTGTTCGCTGATGACACAAAGCTCTGTAACAGAGTAGACACACCAGAGGGTGTAGACAGAATGAAAAGGGACCTGCAGAAACTTGAAGAATGGTCAGGGGTTTGGCAGTTGAAATTCAATGCAAAGAAGTGCAAGATAATGCATATGGGGCACAAAAACCCTGGCACAATATATCAGTTGGGGCGTGAGGATATAGCATGCACCAAGCAGGAAAGGGATCTTGGGGTTATCATCTCTGAAGACCTCAAGGTAGGGAAACAGTGTGACAAGGCAGCAGGTAAAGCAAATAGGATGCTGGGATGCATAGGCAGGGGCATCACCAGCAGGAAAAGGGAGGTCATAATTCCACTATACAAGACACTAGTGAGGCCCCACCTGGAGTACAGTGTACAGTTCTGGAGACCTTACCTACGTAAGGACATAGACAGGGTAGAGACGGTTCAGAGGAGGGCAACAAAGATGGTACATGGATTGCATCACAAGTCCTATGAGGACAGGTTAAAGGAATTGAATATGTAATCCCTGGAGGAGAGGAGGGAGAAAGGGGATATGATAGAGACATACAAGTATCTTACAGGGAGGAACAGGGTGCAGGAATACACTATTTTTAAGCGAAAAAGATGTTCCAGGACTAGAGGGCATGGGATGAAGTTGGATGGAGGACGATTCAGAGGAAACGTGAGGAAGAATTTCTTCACAGAACGGGTGGTGGACAAGTGGAACACCCTGCCAGAAGAAGTGGTGGGGGCTGAAACAATCACGGGATTTAAGAATGCATGGGACAGACATAAAGGAATTCTGGAGGTCAGGGGTAAGGGGCAACAGACTTCTAGGACAACATAAACTGAACTTACAAGCTCAAATGGGCAGACTGGGTGGGTCATAGGCCCTTATCTGCCGACATTGTCTATGTATCTATGTAACGCAGTACAGCTGCGTTAGAAAATGAACTGTGTGTCTTGGCGCCGTTTTACCTGGCTCAGCCATTGTGAGCACTGTGCCACAGCTTGGACTGAGAGCCAATATCTGTACATTTGAGTTCTTCTTTCTGCTCACTGAGGGAGATATTTACATACAGAACTGCGTTACAGCTAATTTTATTTTTTGCCATAATGAATGCTTACTTTTGTTCCTATAAAGTAGATAAATCTCCCTGCTAGAACTTGCTATTTGTCTCACCCTATAGCCTTTGTAACCATTTTTAAGTATTTGCCAAATCACTGTACTACTAATTTAATGTACTCCTTGCCCCATAAGCCAGACCTAAACTCTCACTACTGCATTTCTGTGCTTTAGCTTAGCTCTGCTCTTTTACTCCTGTTCCCACTCTCCTAGCTTTTTGTTCTTTTTTCTTGTTTCTTTTCCTGTTCCTCTCATAAGCTCCCCATTCATCCTGCCCCTGCCACTTTATCCTTCGCTGCCTCTTTTCCAGTGCCAGCCTGCTCTTTTTGTTTTCCATAGCCCTCCCCTGTAGCTGCTGCTCTATATAACCCCTCTCCTCTCTCTCTTCCCCTAGGATCCGACCCAGGAGACCACTTAGCAGGTACGGAAGAGCTCATCGGAGAAACTGCAACGCTGTACAACTGCGTTTGAAATTGTGTGTCTTGGCGCCTTTTTTCCTGGCTCAGCCATTGTGAGCACTGTGCCATGGCTTGGACTGAGAGCCAATATCTGTACATTTTATTTCTGCTCACTGAGGGAGCTATTTCACCCCCCGACTCACCCCCTACACCGGCCTTAATTAAATACGCGTTTGCTCCTCCTTCCTAAACTCTGCCCTGCTCCTACTGGCTGTTGCCTCTGTTGCTCCTTGTGCTACAGTTATCATCTCTTATACTACCACCTCTTATATAGTGGGCTACAAAACCTCTACTGCCTGTCAGCTATTTCTTTTCTCTATCTGCACCTTGGAAAAACATAATGGCACCTCAAAAGTCACTTATCCTATCCCTTGTTGCTATCTTCTTTGTTAGCAATGCTCATGTAAGATGCATTGCCCCAAAAGCGTATCACCTTGCTCTCTCAGGATCCTTCCTATGTGTGTTTCAAGATGCAAACTGCACAAGCGCGGAACCCTACCTGCCACTCATCTACAAGCGCCCACTTCAAGGCTACAAAACTTGGACAACAACTCTATTCCTAACAGCTGTCCTAATCTGCTGGGATTTGTCAGCCTTGGCAATATATAAACACAGGCGTACACAGTTCTACTGCCTGCGGTACTGCTGCTACTTACCCTCTCTTGGTTTACGACCACCCCTTCTCTATTTCTGCTGCCCTCCCCATGTCTGAATATTACTTCTGTTTCTCAAATCTCCTAATTCTATCACCAGAAGGTTGTGTCTCTATTCCTCTACTAATTCCTAGGGGGATTATCTACCTAGTGGCTATATTTCTAAAGAAGTGTTTTTCTTGGACCCTATCTCTCCATCCTTTCATACATCACAGACTATGGTTTCTTATTCTCTTGGCTATCCTATTCTCTGGTGATGCAGAACTAAACTCAGGCCCCTTGACTGGCTACTGTCACTCAGACGCATCGCTAAAAACTAGAAAAGGCTATGTGTTATGCATCACAATATCAGAAGCCTCGTGCATAACTTTGCTGACCTAGAGGCTTGGGTGACACTTTACAAACCAGGCATACTCTGCTTATCAGAGACACGACTTAAACTCTCCATGCCCAACTCCTTATGTTTCTTGCCGAACTATAATCTACTACAGAAGGATATGCTCTCATCCAAATGGGGAGGTGGTGTCGCCATCTTTTTCAGGGATCATTTAGATCTCACAGTTGTCACTACTCCAGCCCTCTCCTGCTGTGAATCACTACACGCACTACTTTCCCGTGGGGCAAAAAAACTACACATAGTGTGTACATATAATCCCCCCCCCCCCAAAGTGGACAAACTGGTCTTGAAGATTTTCTTGACCAAACATCCCAAAACATGGATCAAAATGAAGTGCTCATCTTAGGGAACATTAATCTAAACTAGCTGGGGAAGAATCAAAGTACACTCCTCTCCTTAGTCCAAGGACACCTTCTGCAGCAAAATATAACCAAACCTACAAGGGTCACTCCACATGCAAACTCCAGCACTCTAAATCGACTGGGTATTAACAAATCGTCCTTGGTATACCCATACTGCAGGCACCCTAGCTGACGCGATAACTGTTTTCTGTATCTGGAGCCCGGCAGCTACTCCTCCTTCACCGCCGCATTACATTACCTTTAGAAACTATGCAAACCTTGACAAAACTAAGTTTCTTCTGGATGCATCACGCATTGACTGGTCCAGTCTGTATCAAGCAAATGATGCTCAGTCTGCTCTTGGAATCTTCCTCAGCTATTTTAGCACCCTACAGGATATGCATACCCCCAATCACTCGTCGTGTTAAGGGCAAGCAGACAAAGTGGCTAAAAAAAGACCTGCTTGTGATACTCAGAAGGAGGGACAAGAGCTGGTGTCACTTCAAGTCCTCTGGACTGCAGGCAGATTCTGACCACTACAGGACCCAGCAGAATGCATGCAGGAAACAAATAAGAATTGCAAAAAGCACATACTGCAAGGGCCTTTTAAAAAGTGCTGCAGGTGAAACTAGAAGATTCTGGGCTCATGTCAAAACTTTCATGGGCTCCACTCACTCCTCAATCCCAAATGACATGATCCTCAATTGTATAAACTGTAATGAACCCTGCACTATTGCAGATTTTTTTAACCAGCAGTTCTCTAACTTTACCCAACACACCTCCTCCTCCTCCTTCTTCCCCTCTACTCTACCATGAAACTCTCACCTATCCACTTGTACAGGAGCAAAGACACCTAATTTTCACTTTAAGGCCATATCAAGGATAGATGTCTTAAAACTCAAACACAATCTCGGACACTACTAGCACAGACTCTGATCATCTTGAACCACGGCTCCTAAAACGTGCAGCTCCTTTTACAGTTTCACCACTGGCAAGGATTTTCACCCTCTCCCTATATCATGGCTCTGTCTCAGATGTCTGGAAGATAGCTAGGGTCACGCCAGTCTCTTTAAAACAGGAGACACCAAAGACCCCTCAAACTACAGGCCCACTGCCATCCCATCTGCCCTCAGCAAAATTCTAGAGAAGCTTGTTGCTAGGCAAACAATTGACTTCCTGCTCAAACATAATCTCCTCTCAGTTAACCAACATGGTTTTCATAAGGGACATAGCACCACCACTGCCTTGCTCAAATTCACTACAGACACCCTCGTTGCTATGGACTCTGGTCTTCTCACTGGTGCTGTGTTTACTGATATGACTAAGGCCTTTGACCTTGTTGATCATCCTATACTCCTTGGCATGCTTCACTCGCTGGGCTTCTCATCGTTTGTGATAGCCTGGTTCTCAAATTACCTATTAAATAGGGTCCAAGTTGTTAAGTACAATAACACTCTCTTGAATCCAGCAACCATCAATATAGGAGTCATACCTCTCAACTGTACCACATTACGAGGAACGTTCCTCATTTTACTTCAGAAAAGGTCCCTGTTCCACATTATGAGGACTTGTTCCACATTCAGAGTCAACATTTTAAAGCAAATATCCATAGTAAATGATGGAAAAAATAACTTATTCAATTAACAACAGACATTCTCAACAGA
This sequence comes from Neoceratodus forsteri, assembly GCA_016271365.2. Lineage (NCBI taxonomy): Eukaryota > Metazoa > Chordata > Ceratodontiformes > Ceratodontidae > Neoceratodus > Neoceratodus forsteri. The sequence continues at coordinate 316,912,963 of CM028129.1, forward strand.
AATGCAACATTTTAATAGTGTTTTGAGCTTCTTAGGTAAAGATTTGATTAAGTGTTCCACATTTTGCCCATTTGTTCCACATTGTGACAGGCAATGTTCCACATCTGGGGGACAAAAGGTTGAGAGGTATGATAGGAGTTTCCCAGGGCTCCAGCCTGGGCCCCCTTCTCTTTACATTATTTATAAATAAAATCACCTCTTGTGTCTCATCCTGCTCATCCCTTCTTTATGCAGATGATATTGTACTGTACTCAAGCTCTAAAAATATTTCTGAAATTAACTCCAGCCTCTCAGTGGACTTTATTAACGTACAGGCTCGGCTTACTGAAAACAAGCTGGTTTTCAATGAAAGTAAAACCCAGCCTATGTTATTTGGATCAGCTTCTAAACTTAAATCCTCTCAAGTGAATTTCAAAGTATCCGGCACTACCGGCTCCCCAATTAGTATTGTTTCTCCCTTCAAATACCTAGGCATCACTCTGAATCAGTCCCTTGACTTTGACCTACATGTGCAAACCACTTGTAAATCCATAAATTCAAAACTTGGCATAGCATATAAAACTAGCTACACACTTATACCCTCTGCTAGGCTGGCCATCTCACGGGGCATCCTGCCTCCCTCCCTGACCTAAGGGGTACTGACTTACGCTGTCATGCAAAAATCTACACTACGTAGATGGGATGTTGCTTATAACATTTTTCGACATGCCTCCTCGTTGACGCAACTAAAGCACCATTGCCAGCATTATTCTGACCTAGGCTGGCTATCACCCTCTGCAGTCAGACTACACTCCCTTGGCTCTCTGACTGATAGTATCATGAGGTCCCAAACTCCTGTAGCACTTGCTGCCTTGCTGCTTCCCCCAGTCATCCCCATATGGCCTACGCTCAGTTGAGAAATCCCTTCTTCATATCCCAAGATGTAAAACCTCAAAAGGCGCTACTGCCTTCTCCCACTTTGCCCCAAATTACTGGAACACTCTGCCTCCTGCTGTATGTCAGCCTCCATCACATGCCACTTTCAAAAATGACCTCTGCAAATTCTTATCCCTCTGAGGTTTGCTCTTGCTTTAAACCACCATAATTTGATTCTCCCCACTCTTTCCCCCTTCTCTCCCCTACTAAACCCATTTCTTGGTTCTCACTTGTGTCTCTATCGACCCTCTCCTCCCCACTCCTCTAGCAAAAGGCCTCTCCTCCTTGTGAGGGTAGTGATTAAGTGCCTTCTGAACTCAGAGCTACCTTATCCTCTCACCTATACCTTGCCCCTGTAGTGTGCCACACACTTTATATCTGTATTGAGTTGTCAATATTATCTTTCCTGCTGGTGATTCATTTGTGTCTTTCCGTTAAAATGTCTTACGCAATTATGTGTACCCTGTCTAAACATACTGTATTTAAACTTTTTCTTTTTGTATCATTCTAATTTAAGTTATTATGTCTGAAAATGTCCTTATCCTGTTTAGACTATCCATCTATGTAACTTATTTTTTTTAATTGATTATCCTACACTGTTCTCTGTTACTTTGCTGTGCTGTATTTGACCTTGTATTTCTACCCCGGTCGTGCTTGAAAACAGTTATAACTTGGCTAGTGCACCCACCCGGTAAACAAAAACTAAATAAAAATATTGTTCACGGACAACATGATGCCTTGACCGATACACAATGCTGAATAACATCCTGAGGCATACCTGACATTCAGCTATGCACTTAGTTCATATACATCTTTGTATCTTAGTCTTGACACTTTTTCAGTTTCAGTTTGTTTACTATTACTTCCTTCATATATACCTCTAAGCAGTGTTAAAATGATATCATGTTAATCAAATAAAGCTCTATATGAGATGTTTGTTAAGCTAAACATGGTACAGTCTAATTACATCATTCCACTCTGTGGGATAATTCAGGTTTTGTCATTCTACTTTATGCATATATTTATATTCTTTCTTCATACACAAAGTTGTTTTACATACCTCTATCTAAGACTGCAACACTGTGATACTCGTCTGATAAATTCTAGCTGCTTTGCAATGCTGGATTACCATCTGTGTAGTCAAAGAGAGACTACTGGTGTGACCTTTTTGTCAATTAGCTAGTTCTTAGGTAGCCCAGTATGCTTAATCAACATACTAACATACTAAAATGCCAGCAGAATAGGCCTAATGGTCTTTCGAGTCTGCTCGATTGGTCAGCCCCCACCCTGGGTGCTGACCTTGCTGCCCCCCTCGCCTTCTCTGGCTTCTCCCTTCCCAGTTCCGGATATTCTTGCTGCATTGGATTTTGCTTCCAGAACCCTTCCCCTGTACCTATCCCAGCCCCTCTTGAACCCCTCCACCGTCTCTGCCTCCACCAGCCCCCTAGGCAGTGCATTCCATGGCTCCACCACCCTTAGGTAGTAGGTAGTAAGAAATTCTGACCTGGCTGAGAATTAATCAATCTTATTTTGTCCTTTTAAAAATAGGTACAGCCTCTCCTACTTTAGTGCTACAACAAGTGGATATAACACCATGTTAGTTTCCTTATGTTTCATACACTTTAATATCAGATAATGCTGGCTGGAGTTTACTCACTTCACACTTTGCTTAAAGGGCCAACATCTGAGTCAGTCCTATTTTCTTCTTTTAAAGTAGGTGTAATTTCTTCTACTAAAGAGCTGAAACAAGTAATAGATAAACCACTCTGAGATGTGCGATCGCGCTCTGATATATACGCCGTAATTGTGCGTTATTACATGAAGAGGCCACAGGCCGATCGTCAACCACCAAAAGCGTGCGTATATCAGGCGCCGCACACCCTCAGAATGGTTTATCCATCTTATAAAATGTCAAAATTGTTTTGGGGGGGGGGTAAAAGTGCAGGTGTGCGGCTGCGCTCTGATATACGCCCAGTCATGTGATGCTCAATATCCAATCAATCCCAAGCAATTTCCCTAACCATTTTATAAGTGGATATAACCAAGCATTCATTTCCTTTTGTGTTATATGCCATGCTATACTATCATACAATGTTGGCTGGTGTTTACTCACTTAGCACCTAGTTCAAGCAACTTGTGAGTTCAGTGTTTTATCATGAGAAGCGTGTTCCATAGTAGGCGAAAAAATACAAAAGTTTTTAAGTTTTCAGACTGCATAGTAAAGTTTGTTACATTACATTGTGTAGCCACAGTTTAAACAGTTAGAAATGCCATACTGAGTGTGAAAAGTACAGACACTTGCATATTTTTTACCAACTGCATCACATCTGTGTTGCAGTGGTCAGTGTTAAGCCCCAAGTCTGGAAAGCTGAATGGAAGACAATACTAAGTTTTAAAATTGCTGGTTACAGTGTTTCATCATAAACAAATAGCTGACAGTGTGGCCTACCTCCGGGGAGTTCTGTCTGCGTGTGCTTCAGGGAGCAAGGACTGCAGTGCGTGTGGGTCCTGCATCATTTTTATATCAGGAGGTGCCAAGGGGCAGAGTTGCTCAGACCAGGAAGTACCGCGGGATTTCAGCATTCACCTGGTCAGAGTACTACTGCTAGGCAACAGTACACACCTCACCAAACCCAAAGGTTCAGTGGGTGCTTTCAGCCCCATTGCTGCCTCAGTGTATTTGATGAATGCATGGACCATGCAGGGTGGCAGTATCTGGTCAAGTCCCTACCATATGTTTTATACAGATAATATTTGACCGAGTTTTAAGTAGTGACTAATTAGTCATTCGCTGCTTTCAAACTACCCTGTATTATGCCAGGGTTTGTATTACAAGACCTGGTGTTTTTGTAATAACATTGGCATCTATACACACATCAAGGTTAGATGAAACTTGGTAATGTGTTTCTGAGTTCTATGTGTACATCACACTTTTTTATGCTGAGTTCAGTACCATTTGTACCTACAGTTATGTGGGAGACTAGGACGGTCACTGGGCAAGGTCACAAGCAAAGAAAGATAGATTAAGACTAACAATGTGCAGATGTGCATTTCTATGTTCTGTGTCATAGCAAGTTAATATTCCTAAGGGTTATTATTAGGTACTTTTTTGACAAAAATAAAATAAAAATTAAAAAACTAACCTGGAGGTCACAGGTGCTCAGGAGGTCATCTAGAGAAACAGCAGAACATCCAGGGAATGAGCTTCATTGTTACTACTTGATATGTCAGACATATGTGTAGTGTACAAAACTAAGATAAGGGCAAGAAGGGCATGGAGAGCCGGGGGGGGGGGGCAGTGTTAGGGACAGTGCTTTCTGTACTGAAGTTACCAACTGGCATTCCAATTCTTCATCTTCATTTAATCCATATCTGTCTCTGGTGTTGTTGAGAGTGTATATCCAATCCATTTCTCTGTGCTTCAATGCCACTGTCCAGTTTCCACTCCTATGGGGTTGGTCAACATGTTCAACGCACCAAAATTTGAGGGATAAGGGGTTATGACCTGCCTCTGTGAAATGAACTGCTACTGGGGACACTTCATTCCGTAATCTAATGTTACTTTTGTGTTCAGTAATCCTAAACTTCAGGGGTCTTGTTGTCATTCCTACATAGTGTTTAAAACAGGGGCAGGTCAGAATGTAAACAACATGATCTGCGCAAGGACATAGACAAGGTGGAGACTATCCAGAGATGGACAACAAAGATGGTGCAGCGCTTACACCACAAAACATATGAGAGACTAAGGGACCTCAATATGTACTCACTGTAGGAGAGGAGACAGCGGGGGGACATGATTGAAACTTTCAAGTACCTTAAGGGCATAAACAAGGTGCAGGCAGGGGAGCTTTTTCAATGTAGAAAAAGTACTAGAACAAGCGGGCACAATATGAAATTGAAGGGGGGTAGATTAAGAAGTAATGTGAGGAAGTTTTTCTACATAGAAAGGGTAGTCGACACATGGAATAGTCTGCCACAGGAGGTAGTGGGGGCAAGCACAGTGGAGGGGTTTAAGCATGCTTGGGACAGGCACAAGGGAAGTCTGAGTGGAGAGAGAGTGATGACAAGCCATTGATCGCATAGGATCAGTGGCCACATACAATGCATAGGGCCTATAGGCAGACTGGATGGGCCTAGCAGTCCTTATCTGCCGACAATTTCTATGTTTCTATGTGTCACATGTAATGTTGGTCTTGATGGGATATTTCTGGTTCCCACTTGGATGTAGGAATTCTGCTTTTTTTAGATGTGTTGTTACAATGGCAGCATCTGTCACACGGTTTCATTTCTGGTGTTAGGGGTCCAAGTAGCAACTGTCCTTGCTTAGTGGTGCTGCTGCTCCTGTGTTCAGAGTGGACAAGTCTGTCCCTGAGGGTACTGACTCGTTTGGAGGCAATTATTGGTTTAGTATAAAAGTCTGGTATCCCAGTAGGCCTGAGTGTGTCCCAGTGTTTATATACAATTGTTTTGATATAGTCAGTGAATCCTGAATATATTTATTTATTTAGCTTTGCTAACCAGGTAAGTATACTAGACAAGACATTTGTCTATTTTCAGGTACGGCCCAGGACAGTACAGGAAATACAAGTTCAAATACGTAGGACAATATAATACAGATTCAGTCAGTTTCACAGAGTCAGGAAAAGCATAACATATTCAGTATGTACACACAGTAGAACATATGCATAGAAACACGAGTAGTGTAATATATACAATTAGAGGTGCAATATATACAAATTATATACAGTTTAGAGCCCCAGAAAAGTGGAGCCACAGTCAGAGCCATGCCGGAAGCGTAGGGTGGAGACAATTATACGCAGAGTCAAACCCAAGCGGTCCGACAACACCTAAAGAAAGTAGGGTACAGTGTCGGGGACCAGGTGAGATTATGGAGGATTGGGACAACCACATGCTGAGGAGAGCTTCAGGTGATTCAATAGGGAGGATCGAAGGCATGCATGTGAGGGGGAGGAGTGGACCTGGGCAGGAAGGGAGTTCCACAACCTGGGGGCACATGAGGCAAAAGCTCTGTCCCCCATTTGAGTGCAAGTGGCAGGGATCTTAAGGACAGCAAGTCCCAGAGACCTAAGGGAATAAGAAGAGGAGACAGCTGGTATGAGGAGCTCTGCCAGTCCGGGGTGGGGGGTGGTGCCAGTGTCGAGTACCTTGCCTGTGAAACACCCCAGGACAACATTTAAGTAATTGGACGGGGAGAGCCAGTTCAGCTTGCTATACAGGTCACAGTGGTGGGTAAGACGAGGGGCAGCAAGAGAAAAACGGCAAGTGTTGTTGTAGGCTATGGTCCACTTAGAAAGGTGAGCTTTGGAGGTGCAAGCAAAGGGAAGGAGCCCGTAGCAGAGAGAGGGGAGGAACACACCTCTAGCCAGTGCAAGGCGAGCAGCTGAAGTAAATTAATGGCGTTACCATTCTCTTGCCTGTGTCTTTATTGTGTTCCCTTCTTGTGCCAAGTGTCTTAGAGGCTATGGTTTGCTGCACAGCTTGGTTCACAGTTCTCCTGCCATAACCCCTGTTAAGGGATATGTTAGACAGTTCAGTGAAGCCCTGTTGTCTGGTTTCTGTCTCACTGCAGTTACGTTTAACTCGTAACATCTGTGAGAATGGTATGCTCCGTATTGTGTGTGGGGAGTGGTAACTGGTGGCATAGAGGAGAGTGTTTTTGTCTGTTTTTTCTTACCTGTATAGGCAGTACTCTATTGTGTTTGTACCTTTATAGATAAGGAGCTCCAAGAAGGGGATTTCTGTGTTGCTAGCTGTCATGCTGAATTGAAGGTTTTCACTAACAGAATTGAGATGCCTATGGAAGGCCTCCAACTCCTCTATCGTACCATTCCAGACAAAAAACAAATCACCTATGTATCTCTTATAGCTGAAAATGTATTTGTAGAATGGATTATACATAGAATTTGTGATGTATTGGATCTCAAAATGTTCCACGTGTAGGTTTGCATACGTGGGGGCCATGGTGCTGGCTATGGCAGTTCCATTTGTCGGTCAGCAGTATATCCCTTTTGAACCTGAAGTAGTTCTCAAACAGGACTAATCGTGCCAATTAACAATGAGTGTACTAGTTGGGGGAGTTTGTGCATCCCTTATTTTGTTAATTCCGATTTCTAGTGTATATAGCCTTTCCTCATGTGGAATGCATGTGTACAGATCCTTAACATCCATAGTACATAGTATTAGTTGTGATAAGGTCTGTGTAGTCAACAATTCATTCAATTTTTTGATGCTTTCAATTACATCATTGGTGTCACATAGGTAACTATCCATCAAAGGTACGGCTGATTTTTTTATATAGTGATCACCGAAGTTGGAAGGTCCTTCCAAAATCGATTCATTGTCAGAAACTATAGGGTGTGCGGGTGGTTTATCAAGATTTTTGTGAATTTTGGGTAGTCCATAGAAAACAGGGGTTTTTGAGTAGTCACTTTTTAGCAGTGCCACTCTTGCAAATGACCCAATTCTTGTTCAATCTGAAGAATAGCATCAAGGCTTGCCACTATTCTTGTGTTTATCCATTACGACCACTCCACCCCGTCCACTGGCTTGATGACTATAGTGTCATCTTTTTCCAGATCTTTCAGTGCCTGTGCTTCGGTTTTGCTTAAGTTGTATTTAGGTGCTGGGTTTGCACTGTCTCTTAAAATGAGTTCCACATCTAGAAGCACTTGATTTATATAGGCCTCAACATTTGGATTTCATCCCCTTTGAGGATTATAGGTAGATTTATAGTTCATATCTATTCTAAGATTCTTAACGGCCGGGTCTTGTGGGGGTTGGAGGTGAACATGCTCTTTTAAACGGAATTGCAGAAAGAACCTATGCAGGTCACTCATAATCCTGAATCTGTCTGGTGGAGAGAAGGGGGAGAAAGAGTCCCCTACTGAGCACCCGTCTCTGTATCTGAAAGTTGTCTGTAGCCAAGGTTGAACATGGCTATATTCTCCTCCCCTGTATACTCCGCCTCTCCCTCTGCCTCCGCCTCCTCGCCCTCCTCCTGAAGCTGTCAGTGGTGTTGTGTCTATTTCTGGTATATACCCTTGGGACCTGGTAAAGTATCTCTGGGGGGGTTCCTCTTGGTAAGTGTCATGTCTGTTCCCTTGTGGCTGTTGATGATCTAAAAAAGGCTGTCTTGGTTGGGATGGAGTTTGAGGTACTCTCTCCTATGTGTATAACTATCAGAGCTATCTGAATCTGTCTCATTTCTGGTATATCTATAGTTGTCTTTTACCTTCCAGTTTTATACATGATCTAACCTGTAATCATTGCTATCTCTTCTAAATTTCTTTAGCTTTGTCTTTTTGAGGTCTTCCTCGAACTAAAAAAAAAAGTGTATTTTTTATATCCTCAAGATTTTTCTTGAATTTTTCTTCCTCTGAAGTTAATTTGAGTTGATCTTGCAATTTACTGATGTCATCTGCTAGGGTGCTCCTACCTTCTAACACAGCTTCGATGATCGCGTACATAAAGTCATTGCTACAGTGGTTCCTAATACCTTCCAATCTTTCAGTTAATTTTTTGGACTCTACACCGATGTTAAGTTCTATAAGTACTCTGGGACCCCTATGGATTCTTTTACAGTTTAGGTATTCCGCTAAAGTGATCCTGTGCGATTCCAGCTTAGTGTCCTTTTTTTTTTTTTTTGCAATTGTTCAAGTCTGTTTTTAAGTTCCTGTTCATTTGTTGTTACCTAAAAGAATTTTCTGTGCCCTAATAGCAGTGAATAATCAAAGCTGCTCAGCTTCACTGAACCCAAATGTGTGTTGTCTCTCCTCAGCACTGTTCCCCGCCTCGGCAAAATTATTCATGTCTACTTGCTATATAGTTTATAACTCAGACCAAGTACGTGAAAGATACATTACTCACTGTTATATGAACTATGTATAACATAAATTTTCCAAAAGTTGCAATAATGTCACCCACAAAACGATATGAGGGTAATCCAAAATGGCTCAATAGTAGTTCATAAGTTGGGAGTCCATCCACAGAGTGAATCTTTCGCTTGGTTCACAGTTAATCAGCAAGAAGTCCAGAGTGTGTGGGTTCCTTCCCTTGATGCAACAACATGTAAAGTTCTGGGGCTCGTGGGCGAAGTCACAAAGTCAAAAAGTAGAAAGAAGCCAGCCACTCCATGAAAGTTTTGAATTTTCTTAGGTTTATTTTTCTTTTTTTCTTTATTACAAATAGATCCTCATACACCAAAGTTTCGCTAGATATGGCTTCTTCAGGGTGGGGATCTAATATTGAACATAATTATTAAGTATTTTTATAATCATTTTTCATATTAAATTCATGTTTTTGACTTTAACTAAACTTTAAACATTCTGTAATTTTTGTTCATACCACTAAGTGGTGTGTGTCATCTATCACATTGTAATTACTATTTCATACTCTTAATATAGTGATTCTCTTCTGACTTTATGTAGTATTGTTCATGGACAACATGATGCCTTGACCGATACGCAATGCTGAATAACATCCTGAGGCATACCTGACATTCAGCTATGCATTTAGTTCATACACATCTTTGTATCTTATTCTTGACACTTTCTAGTTTCAGTTTGTTTACTATTACTTCCTTCATATATACTTCTTGGCAGTGTTAAAATGATATGTTAATCAGGGCCCCTAGTGCTCTGTGGCAGAATTTTCTGATTTCTGCAGCAGGGCTCCTAGGCTTCTGCGGCAGCATTTTCTGATTTCTGCGGCAACATTTATTCATTTCTGCAGCAGAATGCAGTCCTACCATTAGCTAAAATATGACGTGATGTCATAGATGACATCACCTGCCAAACATAGAGGAGGGGCTTCAGGATAAACAAGATGGATACGGGAGTCTGGCACTATGGAAAACTGTATAAATTCACCAAAAACAACGAAATCTGTCGCACTATATGAATTCTGTGGCATGATGCAGATTCTGCAGAAAATTCTGCAACCGCAGAATTCCAGCAGCCTTGATGTTAATCAAATAAAGCTCTATATGAGATGTTCGTTAAGCTAAACATGGTACAGTCTAATTACATAATTCCACTCTCTGGGACAATTCAGGTTTTGTCATTCTAGTTCATGCATATATCTATATTTTTTTCTTCATACACAAAGTTGTTTTACATACCTCTATCTAAGACTACAATACTGTGATACTCTTCTGATAAATTCTAGCTGCTTTGCAATGCTGGATTACCATTTATGAAGTCAAAGAGAGATTATTGGTGTGACCTTTCTGTCAGTTAGCTAGTTCTTAGATAGCCCAGTATGCTTAATTACGTAGTAAGGAATTTTGACCTGTTTGAGAATTAATCAATCTTATTTTGTCCTTTTAAAATAGGTACAGCCTCTCCTACTTTAGTGCTACAACAAGCGGATATAACACCATGTTAGTTTCCTTATGTTTCATACTCTTTAATATCAAATAATGCTGGCTGGAGTTTACTCACTTCACACTTTGCTTAAAGGGCCTACATCTGAGTCAGTCCTATTTTCTTCTTTAAAGAAGGTGTAATTTCTTCTATTAAAGAGCTGAAACAAGTAATAGATAAACCACTCTGAGGTGTGCAGTCACGCTCTGATATATGCACGCCTTGGTGTGCGTTGTTATGCATGAGGCCGCAGGCCAAGTGCGTCAACCACCCAAGACGTGCGTATATCACAGCACTACTGCACACCTCAGAGTGGTTTAACTATCTTATAAAATGTCAAAATTGTTTTGGGGGGGTAAAAATGCAAGTGTGCGGTTGCGCTCTGATATACGCACAGTCATGTGATGCTCAATATCCAATAAATCCCAAGCAATTTCCCTAACCATTTTATAAGTGGATATAACCAAGCATTCGTTTCCTTTTGTGTTATGTGCTATGCTATACTATCATACAATGTTGGCTGGTGTTTACTCACTTAGCACTTAGTTTAAGCAACTTGTGATTTCAGTGCTTTATCATGAGAAGAGTGTTCCACACTAGGTAATAAAATACAAAAGTTTTTAGTTTTCAGACTGCATAGTAAAGTTTGTTACATTACATTGTGTAGCAACAGTTTAAACAGTTAGAAATACCATACTGAGTGTGAAAAGAACCCTGTATTATGCCAGGGTTTGTATGCTTGGGTGCATAGCGAGGGGGGTTTCGTCCAGGCGAAGTGAGGTGATCTTGCCCCTCTACAGGTCGCTGGTAAGGCCGCACTTAGAGTATTGTGTGCAGTTCTGGAGGCCATACCTAAAGCGTGATATCAGGCTGCTGGAGGAGGTGCACAGGAGGGCAACAAGGATGATATGTGGAATGGAGGGGAGAGACTATGACAGCAGGCTGGAAGACCTAAATATGTACACCCTGGAGGATAGAAGGGACGGGGGGACATGATAGAGACATTCAAGTATCTGAGGGGAATCAACAAGGATGGGGCAGATGGGGTCTTTAAATATAGGAGAGGGAGGGTCACCATGGGGCACGGGCTAAGAATGGAGGGAGAAAGATTTAGGAAGGAAATGAGGAGACACTATTTCACAGAGAGGGTGGTAGCAAAATGGAACGCCCTACCAGAATAGGTGCTATCATGTAATTCCTTGAACAGCTTCAAAAGGGCATGGGACATGGAACAGGGGAAGGTGAGGGTAGGGGGTGGCAGTGGGATGACAAAAGGGGGGGGCAGCTGCAGACTAGGGGTGTTTGCTGCACACTCGAGCAGACTTAGACCTGGTGGTCTGTTTCTGCTGGCACATTCGTATGTTCGTATTACAAGACTTGGTATTTTTGTAATAACATTGGCATCTATACACATATCAAGGTTAGATGAAACTTGGTAATGTGTTTCTGAGTTCTAAGTGTAATACAGGGTAGTTTAAAAGCAGCGAATGACTAATCAGTCACTACTTAAAACTGAGTTAAATATTATCTGTATAAAACATATAGTAGGGACTTGACCAGATACTGCCACCCTGCATGGTCCATGCATTTATCAAATACACTAAGGCAGCCATGGGGCGGAAAGCACCCACTGAACCTTTGGGTTTGGTGAGGTGTGTACTGTTGCCTAGCAGCAGTACTCTGACCAGGTGAATGCTGAACCTGCGGTACTTCCTGGTTCGAGCAACTCTGCCCCTTGGCACCTCCTGATATAAAAATGATGCAAAACCCACACGCACTGCAGTCCTTGCTCTCTGAAGCACACGCAGACAGAACTTCCAGGAGGCAGACCACACCCGTCAGCTATTTGTTATTTGCTTATGATGAAACACTGTAACCAGCAATTTTAAAACTTAGTATTATCTTCCATTCAGCTTTCCAGACTTGTGGCTTAACACTGACCACTGCAACACAGATGTGATGCAGCTAGTGAAAAATATGTTAAGTGTCAGTTCTTTTCTCACTCAGTATGGCATTTCATATAGCTTGGCAGAAGACACCAAGAGAAAGGACTGCTGTGTGACTGAACTTCTCTGCTGGGACTAAAGTAGAAGAACTTTTGTATTTGGACCTTTAATTTAGGGTAAAAAACTAACATACAAAACAAAAACAAAAAAAAGTGTGTGTTTGGGTTAACTGAACTGAATGGGTAACTGAAAAGTCATCTAGGTGTAAATCTCAGGTGACTGAAAGGACTTAACTGCTGTGAGGTTTAAATTACTTGTAGAAAGATCTGGTAAGTAGGGAGGTGGCTTAGCTAGAAGAGCTACATTTAAAGACTGCCTTAGAAAGATTCTGCTAATAGCTTGGCAGAAGACACCAAGAGAAAGGACTGCTGTGTGACTGAACTTCTCTGCTGGGACTATATTGCTCTCCTTCCTCTCCTCCACCCAAAGCTAGTTCTATTTTATAGGCACAGGATTTGACTGACAACAGGAACTTCCTGTTTAGGGGCAGGAAGTGAGTGATCACAGAACCACCAAAGACCCACCATCCTAGAAGGGTAGAGTAGCTCTCCGGCCCCTCTAGCTGCTGGAGGTCTGCCTCTGAACAAGTAAGTGGTCTACTGAGAAATATAGGATATTCTTGTCTCAGAACAGGACAATCAGGAGCTTAAAGGGCACACAGGCAGAAAGTAAGAGAGAGAGAGAGAAAAAACAGGCGAAAAGAGTAAGTTGCAAACAGTTAGGGATCGATAAGACATGATTGGAGTGGTGCAGTGCAGTGGCTGTGGAGCAGCAGTCTTCCGGGAGATATTCTGGAGGATGCGGTGTTGTCCCATCTGCAGGCACCTCTCTGGGCTGAGGGAGGAGGTTGCTCATCTCCAGGCTGAGTTGGCCAGGATTTGTGGGACCTCCTCTTCCATCCAGGGACCACCAGTGCCACTGCCATTGCCTCAGAGGTTGCCAAGAAAGAGGAGCGGTTGGACCACAGTGGGCTCAGGAAGGGTGGTGGAACAGAGGCACATCCCTCCAGTTGTACCTCTCCATAATTCCTATGCCATTCTGGCAAAGTGTGGTTCCTCTATGGAGGCACCTACAGTGGAGACCAAGGAGGATGCTGGGAACCTCCACAAAGGAGACCCACAGGAGGGTGGCAGGGGACCCTGCAGGGAAAGGAAACAACTCCTGGTGGGGGACTCCATTGTTAGGAAGGTAGAACTGGGCAAGGAAGGGGAGAGGGAGGTAAGGTGCCTGCCTGGCGCCATGGCTTGGAGGGACAGGAAGCGAATCTCAGGATTGCGGAGCAGCTGCACAAGGGAGGGAGCTGGATGTCATTGTCCACCTAGGGACAAATGACCTGGCTGAAAAGGTTAGAGAAGTGCAGGAAGAGTTTGGGGAATTGGGGAGGGGCCTTAGTCAAGTAGCACGTACGGTAACCTTCTCGGAGGTGCTACCCATCTATGGCATAGGAGAGGCTAGGATGTTCTGTACCGTGGGATTCAATCAGTGGTTGAAAAACTGGTGTGGAGCTCAGGGATTTGGCTTCATTGGGGACTGGGGGTCCACCTGGAGTGATGCAAGCCTATACTGGCATGATGGGCTGCATCTGTCCGGGAGGGGAACCAGGATCCTAGGTGATAGGTTTAAATGCTTCATTGGCAAGCTTTTAAACTAGCCAAGGGGGGAGGCACTGGAAAGGAGCAGGAAAATCCTAGCCCCCAAACAATCACGGTAGTAAGTGTGGCAAACACCAACATGGAGGTGTCGATAGGGAGAAGGGCAGGGGTAAATGGAGAAAGTGACAAAGGCAAGAAGGACAGGGATGGGGCAAAAGGGGGTAAAGCCATCAGAAAATGGAGGGTAATGAGTACCAATGCCCGTAGTCTGGGCAACAAGCTCCCTGAGCTGGTGGCCTTAATGGAAGAGGGATGCCTGGATATCATAGCAGTGACAGAAACATGGTACACAGAGAACCATGACTGGGATGTTAACATACCAGGGTACATAACCTACAGAAGAGACAGGCAGGGGAGGAGTAGCTCTCTATGTAAAGGAAGGGATAAAAGCAACTGAACAAAAGAGTAAACAGGGAGGAGAGGAGGCACTGTGGGTCACCTTGGAGACTGGAAAGGGCACCACAATCCGCTTAGGGGTTGTGTACAGACCCCCATGTCAGGGGAAGGAATGGACAAGGATATGATGGAAGGCATTCTTAGAATGGCAGGAAGGGAGATACTATTGATGGGAGACCTGAATATGCCAGATGTTAACTGGGCACATTTGCTGTAGCCACATCCAAGAGCAGGGCCATTCTTGATGCCCTACAGGTGGCAGGCATTAGACAGCTAGTTTGGAACCCACTCGTGAGGGAGCAATCTTAGACCTCGTACTCTCAAACGGGGCAGTGAGAGGATCTCAGATCTAGAAGTAGGTTGCCATCTGGGGACAAGTGACCATCAAACAGTGTGGTTCACGTTAAACTCAGCTACAGAGTCAAGCCATACAAAAGTGAGGGTACTGGACTTTAGGAGGGCTGACTTTGCAAGATGGAGAGTGCCTCAGAAAAGCACTAGCAAACAGGCTAGAAGGAGGTGTGGAGCAACAATGGGAATTATCAAAACTGCCATCACAGGCACTAACAAGCCTTTGTGTGAAGCAAATAAACAAATCAAAATGAAAGAAAAAGCCACTATGGTTCTCAAGAGAGGTGGCTGTGAAAGTCAGGAAGAAAAGATAGCATTGGAAGTATAAGGAAACACAGAAGGAGCAGGACAGAGAGCTGTACCAGTTAAGGCAGAAAGAAGCAGGAGGAAGTCAGAATAGCAAAGGCCCAAACTGAGGAAAAGATAGCCAACTCAGTTAAGAAGGGGATAAAACCTTTTATAGGTACATCAGCGAGCGTGAGAAAGACAAAGGAGGGATAGTGAGGCTGAATAGAATGAACGGTGGGTGGGCAGAGGGGACAGTGAAAAGCAGGAATACTGAATGAATATTTCTGCTCAGTATTCACAAAAGAGGAGGGAAGTGCCTAATCCAATTAACAGAAGCACTCTTGATAGGGGGCGATCCCAGTCCTTTCACAGAAGAAAGGGTTCTGCAAGAACTCCTAAAACTGAAGGTGGACAAAGCAATGGGTCCTGATGGAATTCACCCAGAATTCTACAAGAATTAAGGAAGGAACTACTGAAACCACTGGCTACTCTTTTTAATAAATCATGGGAGGATGGTGTGGTACCCGAGGACTGGAGGAAGG
Source organism: Neoceratodus forsteri (assembly GCA_016271365.2). Classification (NCBI taxonomy): domain Eukaryota; kingdom Metazoa; phylum Chordata; order Ceratodontiformes; family Ceratodontidae; genus Neoceratodus; species Neoceratodus forsteri. Next base: position 316,928,496 of record CM028129.1, read on the forward strand.
CGGATGTGATTCCCCTTCACAAAAGTGGGACCAAGACAGAGGCAGGAAACTACAGACCTGTCAGTCTGACCTCTGTGGTAGGGAAAGTGATGGAGTCACTTCTGAAGGAAAGAACAGTTGAGTACCTAGAGGTCAGTGGAGCACAGGATCCAAGGCAGCATGGGTTCACAGCGGGAAGGTCATGTCAGACGAATCTAATAGATTTCTTTGACTGGGTGACCAAAGTAGTAGACCAGGGAGGGGCTGTGGACATGGCCTACCTAGACTTTAGCAAGGCATTTGACACAGTCCCACACAAAAGATTGATAGTCAATTAACCAGCCTGGGAGTGGGTCCCAGGGTGGTAGCCTGGTAAAACATTGGCTGGACAACAGGACACAGAAGGTAATTGTAAAGGGAGTCCTCTGAAGAAAGGGTGGTTACTAGTGGGGGTACCGCAGGGGTTCAGTATGGGTCCAGTCCTTTTAATGTCTTCATCAGTGACATTGCAGAGGGACTGGAAGGAAAAGTATGCCTTTTGCAGATGACACAAGATCTGCAACAGGGTTGATACACAAGGAGGCATGGAAAGGATGAAAAGGGACTTAGAAGGTTGGAGGAATAGTCAGGCACGATGGCAGCTAGGATTCAATGCAAAAAGTGCAAAATAATGCACCTAGGAAACAAGAACCCAGGGAAGAATACACAATGGGTGGGGAGGTAGTAACAACAACAAAACAGGAAAGGGACCTGGGGTAATCATATCAGATGACCTTAAGGTTAGCAAGCAATGTGAGAGGCAGTAGGGAGGGCCGGGGGTATACTGGGATGTATAGGAGGCATCATCAGCAGAAAACAGGAAGTTGTTATCCTCTGTACAGACAGTTGGTGAGACCCCATCTGGAATACTGTGTCCAGTTCTGGAGACCCCATCTCCAAGGACATAGACAGGATAGAGGCAGTCCAGGGAGGGCAACTAAAATGGTGCAGGGGGTCTGCAAGAGAAGCCGATGAGGAGAGACTAAAGGAGCTTAATATGTATACCCTTGAGGAAAGAAGGGAGAGGGGACATGATAGAAACTTTCAAGTACCTCAGTGGAATCAACAAAGTCCAAGAGGGTAGCATCTTTCAGAAAAAGAGACTTGCAAGAACAAGGGGACACAATTTAAAGATAGAAGGAGGGCAGTTCAGGGGCAATGTGAGGAAGTATTATTTCACAGAGAGGGTAGTGGATGCATGGAACAGCCTTCCTGAGGACGTTGTGGGGTCTAAAACTGTGGGAGAATTCAAGAATGCATGGGACAGACATAAGGCAATTCTTGTGGGGGGCAGGAAGATAAAGGCTGTTTGTTAACTAGGATCTGCGGCCTATCCTGTAGGTAGGGAAATGGGCAGACTAGATGGGCCTAGCGGTCCTTATCTGCCGTCAAAGTCTATGTTTCACCCACCAGCCCCCGAACTTTACATATTGTTGCAGCAAGGGAGGGAACCCACACACTCTGGACTTCTTGCAGACTGGACACCCTCCCAGCCTCCACAATATGTTCATCCATATTGTTACCCCACAACCATTGCATCCTACAATCCTACCCATGGCTAGCACTACCTATTAATGAAACAAAAGGTAATACAGTACTATCTATACTAATTGTACCAGTCTAGCCCTGTACCCACTATACCTCCAGAAGGCATAAGATAATATTCACAAAAGATACATAAAAATGCCTATAAGTTATATTACCAACTGTATGTACACAGTTCTGACCAACAGCTCCTGCCCTTCCTGTTATGGGACAGGAAGTTCCTGTATTCCTCAGTAGGAAGTAGAAGATTGCAGGATTTATTTATTTAAATTTTGGTGACCGGGTAGGCCCACTAAGACCGAAACAGTCCCTTTTTCAGGGACAACCCGGAATTAATTATATACATCTATAAACATAACAAAATACATACATGTCATTTCACAATTAACAGTCAATATAGACATACTGACTGACCCAGTCAAGGATACAGTGACAGGTTAATTACAATCAATATCAACAGGAGTAGAAGTACTAATATACACAAGACAGTCACTGTTGCAAGGCACTATGGGACCTGTCCTACAAATAAAGGCCAATCCCTGGGGTGGGTTTATAAATGAACTGGAGGTGAGTATCTCCAGATAAAGTGCCAAGTTTGCTGAAGACACCAAGATGGGAAAGGTAGTTACACTGGATAAATGAAAGGCAGTAGGATCTGGACCAGTTCAGGAATTGGGTGGCAAAATGGCATATGAACTTCACCACTGAAAAATGCAAGCTGAGGGTGCTAGAGAGCCATACACCTGACCAAGTGCACTTTGAGTCAGCTCCAGCAATGCAGCAGATGAATTTGATTTTTTAAACATCTTTAACTACAACCTCTTGTAAAACAAAAAGCCAATAGTTTGATTCCTTACCTCAACTGAAGTCATTTTGTTTTTTCAAACATAGTTTACTGAAGTGCAGAATGCAGCACTTATAGCAGCTACGCATATGCTAGAAGGCCGCTTATGGCGGACAGATTTCTTTTGTCAAAAGCCTTTCCAATACGACTTAATATTAAAACACAATGTTATGCCATACTGTGGCTGCCATCTATAGCTGTCTCCACTAAGCCCTTGGTGCAGCTGTAATCGGGTGTGAATCACTTGTTAATATCCATCTATTGATGAAAAGGTACTGAGCATGCTGTGAGCTTGCAATAGCACCACTAATCCCCTGTAATTGGGTGCAAATCAGTGTGTCAATCACTCGCTCATGTGGCATGTCAGACTACAGAATCCTGCTATGCTGTAAACTGAGAACTTCCCTCTCCCCTTTTTAAACCTCCTACTGCGATTCTAAAAAAATCGCTGTTAAACTTCACACTTGCCGTGCTCACATATATTCACTCAGTCCTGTAATACGGAACTTTATTATTCAACATGCTATTTACCACTGCAGGCGATAATTTCTGCTGTGAACTCACTTATAAATTTCCTGCTTCCTGTGCCGTAAATTTCCTGCTTACCATGCTCACATACATTCACTCAGTCCTGTAACAGGGATATTTGGAAGTGGATTGGCTCTATGGGGTAGTAAATGGCAAGAGTGAGAGTGCCAGCATTTTTCAGCATGTTAGCTTATGGTGTGCAACACTGGAGGAACTATAGGCGCTTTTACACACAGGTCTACGTAACGGAATAACTGTTACGGAAACAGTATTCCATTACATCCCTTGTGTGTAAAAAGCATTTGTTTCGCCTTGCAGAACGCTCGTCCAAAACCGCAATCTCTGCTTCTGCAGCTTGCATTTAATCGCAGCCTGCTTTTTGATCTGGTTGTGTAAACAGCCATTCCGGTACCACTGCAGAAACTGCCATTAGAGCAGCAAACTCTGGGGAGCTGAAACAACTGGAGGCGGATTAGCCGGAATATACGGAGGGGTGTAAAAGGAAACCCGAACGCAACAGAGTACATCGGTGCCACACAAGTAACGTTTATTTCGTTTTACAAACCTGTGTGTAAAAGTGCCTTATACCTCTATGTACTCCCTGGAGCAAAGAAGAGAGAGGGAAGACATGATAGAATCCTTAAAATACATGAAGGGCATGAATAAAGTGCAAACACAGGACCTTTTCCACTTAAAGGAGAACAGTACGACTAGGGGGATGAGACGTTAAACCGAGGTCCCATCTGCCTGGATTGGTGGTAGTTCTGGTGGATGGTAAAGATCCCATGGCACTTCTCGAAAAGAGTAGGGGAATTTCCACGGTGTCCTGGCCAAATTTCCCTCATTCACTAAAAAAAATACCACCAACAGCTTAATCTGGTTCAAGGTCAGTTGGCATTCATCTGTATCCCCTTCCCCCAGGTCGTGCCTGAAAATAGGCAAGATTTGTCTAGTGCACTTACCCGGTCAACAAAAACTAAATAAATAAAAAAAAATAAATATGAAGCTAAAGGGAGGGAGGTTCAACACCAATACAAGGAAGTTGTTCTTCATGGAGAGAGTGGCGGTGCAGGAATAGCCTGCCCCTGGGGGTGGGCGGGGACAGTGGGGAAATTCAAGGCAGCATGGGACAGACACAAGGGAGCCCTCACACACAGGGGTGAGTAGAGGTTAGTAATAAATCAAGGGCAGACTAGATAGACCTAACGGTTTCCTTCTGCCGTCACCTTCTATGTTTCTATGCTATGTTTCCATACCTAGAATGGGGGCTGGTTTCTCTATGGTGCAAAGTGGTCGAACAGCCTCAGTAAACAGCAATAGCGAGAGTGCCAGCATTTTTTTCTTTTAATTACAGTTACAAAAATAACATACATAAAACATTTCCTTGGTTCCAAGGCACAGTAATGAATAAAGTGAGTTTATACACAAAAGAAATTAATTCCTGTCATCCAGTGCTACAACATCGGGGTGGGGGGGTACCAATATATGGAGCAAAAAAGCCCATGGTCCCATAAGGTGGCCAATAGCACCATGACCACAGATTATTCCTCAAAATGTAGTGACTCCATAATGCCCTGAGTGAGAGCACTCTTGAAAACATCCAACAGGACTTTCAAAAGTCTGGCAAAGCCTTTAATTCAATAATACACCAGTAAGGTGAAAGCACGTACCCCAGGGACTCCCAACAGCATCCAAATTCTAAACTAATAAAGTGGTTACTCAGATGGAGAGAACGAAAAAACAGAAAATAAAACAATCCAACTGAATCTGAGAAATAGAACTGTAGATCCCCAAGTAATAAGGTATTAATCCCCAAATGTAATAGAGCTTAAGGAATATACCATTAGGAGAGCAGCCAAGTAGGCTCCAGTACTAAATGTCACCAGTCATTGTGGTTTGAAATCACAGAAAGAGCAGAACCAAACCACACAAAAACACGTATCCTGGATTTTAGGGGGGCAGACTTTGGGAAAATGGGGAGATAATTGAAAGAGGCATTAAGGGGAATGGGACAGGAATCGGGTTGAGGAACAGTGGGCAGTATTTAAAATGGGGATTACAAGAACAACAGAATTATGCATTAAGCAGGTTAGCAAGAGGAAAAGGAAGAGGATACCATTATGGTTTTCCAAAGAGGTAGCAAAGAAAGTGAAAGCCAAAAAGATTGCATTCAGGCAATACAAAAAGACACAGGCAGAAGGGGATAGGGAGAAGTACCAGGAGAAGCAAAGGGAGGTCAGTAAGGGAAGCCAAAGCTCAGACAGAAGAGCACATTGCAAAATCAGTGGGTAGAGGGGACAAAACCTTTTACAGGTACATAAGTGAAAAAAGAAAGACAAAGGGAGGGATAGTGAGACTGAAGGGGAGGATGGGAGCAGCGTGGGGATAACAACAGTAAAGCTGACATATTGAACAGGTATTTCTGCTCAGTCTTTACTGAGGAAGAGGAGGGTAATGGGTCTGAAAGGGAGTACAAGGGGTGAGAATGGTGCAGAAATGGACACAAGTCCCTTTACATGAGAAAGGGTCCTGAAGGAACTGGAAGTAATAAGAGTTGATAAAGCAATGGGGCCAGATGGGGTGCACCCCAGGGTCCTTAAAGAACTAAGAGAGGTGGTGGCTGAACCTCTGGCTATCCTGTTTAGCCGATCACTGGAAACAGGGGAGGTACCCAAAGACTGGAGGACCGCAGATGTAGTCCCCTTATACAAAAGTGGGAACAAAGAGGAAGCAGGGAACTACAGACCAGTCAGCCTCACCTCGGTAGTGGGGAAGATCATGGAAGCACTACTGAAGGAGAGATTGGTGGAACATCTGGTTGTCAATGGACTACAGGACCCAAGGCATGGTTTCACCAGGGGAGGTCATGTCAGACCAACCTCGTTGAATTTTTGACTGGGTGACTAGGGAGGTGGATCAGGGAGGGCGGTGGACATGGCCTATCTGGACTTCAGCAAGGCCTTTGACACTGTGCCACATAGAAGACTATTATACAAACTGGGAATATGGGTGTGGGCAGGACAGTAGTGTGGTGGGTAGGTAACTGGCTGGGTGGCAGGACACAGAGGGTGGTGGTAAATGGCTGTCACTCCACAGAGGGAAGAGTGACCAGTGGGGTACCACAGGGATCAGTGCTGGGACCAGTCCTATTCAACATCTTCATCAGTGACATTCTGCGGGACCTAGAAGGCAGAATTTCACTGTTCGCTGATGACACAAAGCTCTGTAACAGAGTAGACACACCAGAGGGTGTAGACAGAATGAGAAGCGACCTGCAGAAACTTGAAGAATGGTCAGGGGTTTGGCAGTTGAAATTCAATGCAAAGTGCAAGATAATGCATATGGGCACAAAAACCCTGGCACAATATATCAGTTGGGGCTGAGGATATAGCATGCACCAAGCAGGAAAGGGATCTTGGGGTTATCATCTCTGATGACCTCAAGGTAGAGGAAACAGTGTGACAAGGCAGCAGGTAAAGCAAATAGGATGTTGGGATGTATAGGCAGGGCATCACCAGCAGGAAAGGGAGGTCATAATTCCGCTATACAAGACACTAGTGAGGCCCCACCTGTAGTACAGTGTACAGTTCTGGAGACCATACCTACGTAAGGACATAGACAGGGTAGAGAAGGTTCAGAGGAGGGCAACAAAGATGGTGCATGGATTGCATCACAAGTCCTATGAAGACAGGTTGAAGGAACTGAACATGTACTCCCTGGAGGAGAGGAGGGAGAGAGGGGATATGATAGAGACATACAAGTATCTTACAGGGAGGAACAGGGTGCAGGAAAACACTATTTTTATGCGAAAAAGATGTTCCAGGACTAGAGGGCATGGGATGAAGTTGGAGGGAGGACGATTCAGAGGAAACATGAGAAAGAATTTCTTCACAGAACGGGTGGTGGACAAGTGGAACACCCTGCCAGAGGAAGTGGTGGGGGCTGAAACAATCACGGGATTGAAGAATGCATGGGATAGACATAAAGGAATTCTGGAGGTCAGGGGTAAGGGGCAACAGACTTCTAGGAAAACAAACTGAACTTATAAGCTCAAATGGGCAGACTGGGTGGGCCATAGGCCCTTATCTGCCGACACTGTCTATGTATCTATGTATCTAAATGTAAATAAAATGCAAAGCTCCTTCATACTGGCTGATACATAAATAAAGAACATTAATGTCCATTTGGAGGGAATCCCCTAAACTAATAGGAATCTGAGCTAGACGCTGCATCCAAAAAGCTGTGGAAGTGTGCAGACAGCCAACCAACTCCACGCAACACCAGCCATTTTAGTGCCCAAACCTCCACCCCATAATGCCAACCCACCCTTATAAATGGTGTAAACCCACCAAAGAACAAATTTCAGATAACACCCCACAACAACAGAAAGTCAATGCATGTCTGTATACTTGGGCGTCAGACAAAAAAGGGACGTGAAACAGTGTAAAATGGCTTTAAAACTGGAGAAACATCAGAGACACTGCTGATAAAAGTTACTGCAGGCAAACATAAATGATGAACCAAGTCAAATAAGTCAGGCTCAAAGTTCAGTCCTCAGCATCTTCTGTAGTGCCAACAGATTGTTGCTGAAAATCCTCTTTGATTTTGAGCACGTTTGCCCGCTTCCACTGGATCAAAAAAAAGAAAAGTCTTACCCAAGTAGGTTAATCTAAGTTTCGCCAGCATGGGTAAAGCATGTACAATCCTCAACTGGCAAAGCTCCATTCTGACTGAATCAAACTATTTTCTCTGCTGACAGGTAGCATAGGAAAGATCAGGGAAGCAATGAAACCAGGTCCTGTCATCCAGCACAAGCTGTCCCTTAAGTTTAGCGGCTTGTAAAACGGAATCCCAAACATGTATGCCTGCACTAACAAGTATCAAAGTCCAAGGGTTCCCCCTGTCCTTTGACTGCCTTCAAGGTGTGATTCAATAAACTTTAATAATTGGGCCAGTAAGATCCAAGTTTAATTGTGTTTGTAACAAAGTAGTAACAAAGGGAATCACATCTTGCCCCTTCTAGTTTTCAGGAATGCCCAAAAGACGAATGTTGGCCTGGCGAGCTCCATTCTCCAGTTGTTCAAGGTACATATGCAGTATTTTATTCTCCTGCACCATGCCTGAGGCTGCTACCGTTGCCTTCTCAGCTGTGGTTTTAGTAGTTTTGATATCCAAGGAGACCCCATCCATCTTGGTTTCAAGTACTATCACTCGGATATTAACAGTGTCCACCTTTTTATTGAGTTCTCTAACAACTTGCCCAAGTCCTTTACTGCTTGCAGGACTGCTCTGTTCGAAGGTTCTGGCTTCCCTTTGCCTTGTTATTGTGGAAGTTGATTTTTCAGCTTCCATATATCCAATCAGAACACAGAAAACACTGATGTGTACAGAAACAGTTGGGCTATCAAATTAGAGCTACAACTGGGAATAAATTAGAGCAAAAAGTTAAATTGTGAGGTTATTAACAGAAATGCTGTGGGAGCTGCCTCAGGACACGTCTTTCTCAGTCGGCAGCTAGCCACGCCCCCAGAGTGCCAGTATTTTTCAATGTGTCTGTGTGCCATAGAGTCAGTAAGCAGTGTGAGTGAAAGTTTATTTTTTAAGCACACTTCGACATCCAGGACACCTGCTATACTGGACAGTTTCCAAGTCAGCAAACTAGTCTGGTATAAGCAGCATATACTGTATTCAATACAATACAAGTAGTTATATAAGTAGGCTGCAATTTCAAGTACAGTTCTGTTAATACTAATATATTACAAGGGACAGTTTTTTTTTTTTTGCTAGTTAACATTTTTATTGAGTTTTATTCAAAATAAAGCATGCATATAGTACAAGCAGACCAAATGTAAAATTGATATGGAATAATTTTGCATACATAACAGCGTAAGGAAAGCTAGCAAACTGTGTACAGATATATGAGGAATTTAAAACAGGTGTTATTTTCCAGTAGGCAACTGATTAGCAGAGATACAATGGATAATTATACGTATACATTTTTTTTTGTATTTTATTTTTATCCTTTTATCATAGACATGAAAAAGCATACTGCAAACAGACCATCAGGTAGATCAACTTTTGGGAAACACATCCCTTAATCAAAGGAAATATTATGCATTTGCCATATAGTGATACATTATTAGGGGACTCTATAGTAACTTTCTCCAAAATTAAGTCCATATTGTGCTGCGTTTAAGAGTCCATAAGCTACATGGCTATATCGGATGTAGGACTGTCCAGCAATTACAGTCCAGCAGAATAACAGTGTCCCAAAAGGGACTATTGTTGCCTTGTATAAAGCCTTAATAAAAAAGAGAACACCTCATAACAATATTCATGCAGCAGGATACATTTCATATCTATAAAAATAAAGCAACCTGCCCCCATCCCCCCTTATCTCCCAAGCACCTGAAAAAGAAAAGGCATTAACATTTCTTATAGCCCAGGGAAGACTACCCCCGTGGAAGGTAATGAACTTTATGCTACACAAACAGAAACTTTCCCCAACTTGAAGTAAGCATTAGACCCATAATTGTATGAATTTTTATAGCAAATCAGAACCAGACTCTAGAAGCTCAGAATGAAATAGAACAGTACCAGTTAGCTTGGAGCGCTGAGCTATATCATAGATTAAGTTCAATGTCCCAACTGTTGCTTTAAGTGGCTCCTAAAACATCCTCGCCATCAGAGTCCTCCACTCAACCACGAGACTTGGCTGCCCTACGATTAGCCCACTTGCCTACTTCAATAGGATCAGACTATATATAAAACTTACTTTGGTAGATGATCTAAAGCTGGGCTGGGAAAATCATTTTATGCGGCACTCCAAGCTCGCGTAGAACCAGTTTTACTCCATCGAACTTCATCCCACGTTGTCTAGTGGTGTAGCTGATGTCGGGGAAAAATGTGGACCTGGTGGTCATCCTGAGACAGTGGGGCAGCCCAACGTGCACAGCGAAGGATCTTGTCTCAAGTCCCGACTCCCGAGGTAACCAGCATTAGAGTCCGGAGCTCGTCGGAATTCTGTGGACATCTGCGGGGAGTAACCCGGTATACCTTCTGAACCTCCCACACTCCATCTGCTCCCTCCAGCAGCAATTTATCAGTGAGCCAGTCCTGGATAAACATTATCGGGTGATCACCATCACATCCTTCAGGTGAACCCACTATACGAATGTTGGCAGACCTGGTTTGGTTTTCAAGCGCTTCTAATCTCGCCCATAGGTGTTGATTTTCTTTAGCCATGAGGGCGGTAGCACTGGTAGAGGCATCGGCCTGCTTACACACCTCTCGCATGTCTCCCTTCAGTCCATCAACTGCGGTCTCTAGAACTAAGACACGACCATTAAAAACGTCCACCTTCCGATTAAGGGAGGACATAGAGGTGATTAGTGTCTGAAGTTTGTGCCCCAAAATTGTAATAGTTTCCCAGGAGCCGGATGCTTCTTCAACCTGTATGGCTTTCCCAGATCTCAAGGCTCTGCCAGTTCCTTTACTTTTTCCAGCTCCTCCGGCCATTTTGTCTCTCTTGGGGTTGCCCATATTAACTAAATCAAGGTTGCTCTTTCCACTGGTGGGGGCAGAATTCAATTCCCGAGCTTAGAAAAGGAAGATTAGGGCAGATTTCAATAGAAGTTATAGAAAGCTTCCAAAAGCTGCTGCTCGGGCTCCAGAGCGCCCCCCCCCCCCATTACATATAGATTATAGATTTCTTATCACATTGTACTGTTACCGATCACTAACTTCCATTAGTCTTTTTAGGGTAGACCACTCAAAAAAGTTATTACAAACAAAGGAGGCAGACATGGTCAATATGCAGAGTCATCTGGCCTACTAGAAGCCTAGCTGTATTTTACTATCACCATACAATTACGCTATGAAGGGACAGAGTTAAACAAAATATTGTCCACTATGTGTGCATAACTGGATCTCGCTATTCACATGCATTACTGTCTTTGCCTTTTTTTCAGTCGATTAGTATAAAAATGAACTATGGAGCACCCACAAAGAGCACTGGTAGCCAAAGAAAGAATCAACAGTCTTACTACCATTGAGTCAGCAAAAGGCCCTACAGCTCATGGGTGGGAGTCTGCAAAGTGCCAGACTGCTCTGGATCCCCGCCACCTTAGGAGAACATCCTTAAGGCTATGAGGGACATGGACAAGAAAGTTGAGCTCATCTTGAATAGGATGAACATGCAAGATACAAAGACTGATGCTGCTGTTACCATTGCTACTGAAGCAGACAACTGGTCCAAGACAATGCAAGCTGCGATGAGCAACTTACCACAGAGAATACTCGCCTCCATACCTCTCAACCTTATGTCACTGAAATGAGGGACACAGGCACTCAAAACAAGGGACAGTGAGGGGCACTGATCATCAGAATGAAGGACACATCCTCAAACATGGGAGATCCAAGCTCAGAACACTGTGAAAACCATTGGGATTACTTGAACAAAGTCTATTTTTCATTCAGCATCTTAAAATATTATGATTTTCAGCTTTAAAGACTGAATTTACAGCACTTTCTTTGTGTGGAAAGCAACTTTTCCATGGGGGAACACAGCAATTTTGAGGGGTAAAATGAAGGTCATCCCTCATAATCAGGGACAGCTGAGAAGTATGTTCACCTCAAGTCTTGGTTGGAGACCCTTGAAAACAACTCTCGAACCATGACTATGAGAGTAGTGGGCTCTCTGAAGGAAAGAAAGGGGAGAACTTGGTGTCCTGTTTTAGGACGTGGTTCCAGCAAACACTACCAAGGACTCAAGCCTGAGGATATGATCTGTGACTATCAAGTGGAGTCCCAGGAGCACAAACTCCCGGGGTGCACAGCTGAACAACGACACCCCCACTGCACTATCCTGTTGGTAAGTAAAAATGTGGAAACCAAGGACAGATTTTTACATTTGGCTAGGTGCAATTTTAACATTCAAATCGAAGATACAGACATAAAACTGTTTCCAGTTTGGTCTTGCCACGTGGTCAAGGAGAAAGCCTTTTGACCCCCATGCAGCAGCAGCTGAGGACCTTGGGGTGGTGCACTCACTTCTAGATCCAGTATGGTTGCCAGTCACCTATGGAGGATGTACCTTCCAATTTAATGATCTGAACGAGGCACAGAAGATTGTATAGTGGATGCATATAATTGTGTGCCACCAACCACCTCAGCAGAAGAAGCAATGTTGGACGATGAAGATGAGTAGCCTGAGACATTTTATTGACTTTACTTGCATATTGCATGTGGTTTAACTTTTAGGAGCTCCCTTGACTCCTTAATATATGCAGTGTAAAAGTTAATGCTTTTTCTCTATATGTAAGCTATAAGGCATTGCTGCTAAATCCTGACTATTTCATATGGGGTAAGTTATACAGAATAGGTCTGTCTGAAAGGGACAGCGGGAGAGGGTTTCATGTATACTTTACACACTGATGGTTCTGTGCGGAGGTATGTCATTGTTCAATTTTTTTCTTCCCTTAATGCACAGGCACATGGCTGCGTAACACCGCATGCCAGTCAAAATGGTTAGGGAGTAGTCTGCCTTATCTACCCTGGGCTGCATACCTCGTTTTTTGTTTTTTTGGTGCGCACACACGGCCATTAGCAATAAATCCAACTGCCTTGCGTGGCTTAGGCAGGGCAGAGGTGACTGCTTATAATGGAGGCGGAATGCAGGTTGGGAGGATAACAGTTATGTTTAATGTCCTAACAAGAAATCCTGCTAATTTTGTTCACCCTCCTCGATCTGTAACTTTGTCAGGCCCACATTACTGTTTGCGATACTGCCGATACATGTTCAACTGTAGTTGAAGATGTTATGCACTTTTTTCTATTAAGATTTGCAAAACTGGGTGACTTAAAGGGACAACATGTTTTTTAACTATCCTGTTATGCAGATACAGTGACTAAAAGGGTCACATTTCCCTGAGATCAAAAATCTCTTAATACTGGATTCATCTGCGGGTCATAGCATAGCATGGCTTGGCATATGTGAATTTTATGGCAATCTCACATAACCCCCAGATGATGTATCAAATTACTTGGATTTAATAACACTGTAGCTAACATATCTGGACACGTCTTGTGCTATTCTGTACATGTACTTTATCAACTGTAGGAAGAGGAAACGTGAGGAAGAATTTCTTCACAGAATAAGCGGTGGACAAGTGGAACACCAGCCAGAGGAAGTGGTGGGGGCTGAAACAATCACGGGATTTAAGAATGCATGGGACAAATAAAGGAATTCTAGAGGTCAGGGGTAAGGGGCACCAGACTTCTAGGAAAACATAAAGTGAACTTACAAGCTTAAATGGGCAGACTGGGTGGGCTATAGGCCCTTATCTGCCGACACTGCCTAAGTATCTATGTATGTCTGAGATTGTTCTTACTTGTACTGTTATGTTTCATTTTAAAATAAATAAAATATAAGTTAAAATGCACCCTGGCGCCTCTAGGGAAAAAAAACACACAAAAGCAGATACCACCAAAATGAAACAGAATACCAAAACCAATTCAAATATGGTATGTGGTTCCCATTTCTGAGGAAGCATATGGACATGATTAAGAAAATACAGAGGACAGTGACCAAGCAGGTTGATAAACAATGGCTATGAGGATCAGACAACAGAACTGAGTCAGTTTTCATTGGAAAAAGTAATCTGAAGAGACATGATCATGGTCCTCAAATATCTGGAAGGGACAACACATAGGCCAAATATAGTTCTTTCTGATACACATGGAATATAAAACAAGGGGTCACATCATTTCACTGAAGGGAAGAAGAACATATGCAGAACTACTTCACAAAATGAAAAGTGGATACATGGATTACATTTGCAGAGACGGTGGTATTAGGTGACACTGTAATGATCTTCAAGTACAAACCCAAGTATGTTGAAAAACAAGGAATAAGATTTATTTCCAACTGAACTGGTGGAAGAAAGAAACTTGATGGTCCAGTGATCCTCTCCTTCCTAAAGATGTCTTTTTTTTTATTTTATTCTTTGGTAACTGGGTACGGCCCATTAGGCACAGATTCAACCCAGGAGCACTGGGGTGGTTAAGTAACTTGCTCAGAGTCGCATAGTATGTGAATGGAGGCTGTGGGAATCAAACCCAGGTCTGCTGGATGTACTAAGCTCATTCGCAGCTTGTTACTCTAACCTCTAGGCTATACTGCCAGCCCAAAGATTATCTGTCAGAAGTGGGATTTGAACCCATGCCTCCATTTGGAGACCTGAACACCCATGGTTAGGAAGGACATTACACCTTGAGTCTGGTGCCTTAGACCACTTGGCCATCCTGACAGGGGTATGTGCAGGGGGTGACAGGGTATTCCCACTGAGTTGGTGGGAGGAGGGAACTCAATGGATCACTAGAGGCTGCTCTCCTTCCTAAAGAGATATATATATTTCTGGAATATAGTCCACTCCCTTCTAAACCCACCATCTTAAACAAACACCTCCAACTCTTAAGCACAATGGCTTTACAATAACTGACCCCGTCCAAATTGCAGAAACCCTCAACACATTTTTCACAACTTGTGCCCTCCCCGACCACCCCCCCCCCACTCTCAGCTAAACCACACCCTCATAACCCTCCTCATAATACCTTTTTGTTCACCCCCACTTCTGCTGAGGAAGCACTGGAGGCACTCCCATCTCTCAAACCATCAAAATCTAGCCCTGACAGTATACATCCTAGCCTCCTGTGCTTATCAGCCCCAGCTATTACCCTTCCCTCTCACCTTCATACTAAACCTATCCTTCTCCTCAGGCACGGTCCCTAAAGCCTGGAAGTTGGCCTGCATCATCCTTCTCCATAAGGGTGGTGACCCGTCTACACCTGGCAACTACCAGCCTATTTCCCTCCTCCCACCTTATCCAAACTGCAGGAAAGGCTAGTGCAATCCAGGCTGACCAATTTCCTCACCTCCACAAACTTCCTCTCCCCCATCAATCCAGCTTCAGAAAGCACCACTTCACCATATCCTCCCTTCTCTGTGTCACAGGTCACATACAATCAGCTGCAGATCAAGGTCATCTCACCACCGCAGTCTTCATTGACCTGGCTAAAGCCTTTGACTCTGTATCCCACCCACTGCTCCTGATTATGCTGGAGGATGCAGGGCTTGCCCCCCCCCCCGTACAGTGGTTTAACTCATACCTCATAAACCAATGTCAATCTGTTAAGATCGCCAACTCCTCATCCCCTTCCCTCCTCATTCTTGCCAGCGTCCCCCCAAGGCTCAATCCTCGGCCCAATTCTATTTTCCCTTTTTATAAACAACCTCCCCTCTGTCTGCTCCAAATCCCTCATCCACATGTATGCAGATGATACCATCCGGTTCACTTCCGGCCCTAACCCAACTGTAGTCCAATCCATCCTACAACAAGGATTTCCACTCTTTACAGTCTTGGTTCCAGGCAAATCAACTAAAAATCAACACTTCGAAAACTGTTTCAATGATCTCTAAAAGAATGACTAAAGTACCCCGCTCCCCGGCCAATCACGTCTCTGGACAGCACTTTTCTTAGCGTGGTCTTATCCTATAAATATCTTGGTGTATGGCTAGACCCTAAACTAAACTTCTCAAACCACACTGACTCCACATCGTCAAAACTATGTCCAAAGCACACCAGCACACGATTGCAGCAGCAAGAGCATCCACTTGTGGCACTGACATCCTGGGTTCGGTGATGGACTCGGGGTTGACGGCCAGCCGGGGAGAAGGACTGAATGTCCCAGGGACTGCTCTTCTCCGGCGGGGAGTGTTCGTGCTATGCAGACCTCTGGCAAAGGCTGGGGGTACTGCCGGCACCTCACGCAAGGTGGGGTGGTGTGGATGCTGGTGTCATTGCATGTCCCCACCCCCAGGGATCTCAACATACCAGAAAAATTCCAGCTCCATTCATGATGGCCCCCGCCTCTGCTGCTGCTCCCGCTGCGACTAATGCCCGCCGGGGTGGGGGGGTTCTGCTCCCATTGCCCCGCCCTGAGGGTTAAGCTAAAGCAAGAGACAGTGTTCCTGGGAAGAGGGCTGCCTGCCCAGCAGCCTCACCACGGGGTAAGCCAGGGCATGGGGGGGTGGCGGGGCATAGGTGGCCAAACCCTCCAGCTTGGGGGGAGCCTAGGCAAAAAAAAAAAAAAAAACTACACCCAAAGCTGGGCATCCTTTACTGCAACAAAGAATCACTCCCTCTCCCTGTTCGATGGGAACTACTGGCTAAAATAACCCCCATTTTTGACTACGCTGACACAGTATACAGCACCATGCCTTCCTCCTCTCTTGCTAGACTTGACTCCCTCTTTTATGCCTTCTGCCACTTTGCCTCCAGCTCTCCCCTCAGAACCCTCCACTGCTCTCTTCTCTCTCTGCTTGAGCTTGCTCCTCTTTCCCATCAACTCTCATTCACTCCATCTCCATAATTTCTAAATACTGGTTTAACTTGCTTCCCTCCTACCTCTCCGACAACCTCACTTCTGCTCCTTCCTCACCCTTCTCCTTATCTAGGGACTCACACTCCTTCTCCTTTGCTAAACCATCCTCGAACGCAGGCAAATCCGCCTTCACCTATAGGCTCCCCTCACTTTGGAACACTCAAGCACCTCTCCTATGTAACGCACTGTCACACAATTCTGTCAAATCCCAGCTGCGCCATCTGCCCTGCTCCTGTTTCCATGACAACAAACAGCACCTTGCTTCTGACCCACTAAAAACAAGAAGCATTTCTCCCGCCTCCTCTCCTCATCTCATTCTCCTTGCTCATCTTCCACCTCCCTCTGTATATCAATCCCAATAAGCCCTCCCTGCTGTTAATTTATTCCTACTTACTTATCGTCTATACCATTGTATCCCCATGCTTATAATGACACGAGTTTTGCCTCTGCCTACATGTTTGTATTTCTGCATTAGAATTACCAATCTGCTTATACTGTATTGTCCTACCTACCTGTATTTGTATTATGCACTTTATTGTATACTGTGCACTCTGCGTACTTTACAATCATCAACTGCTCATTTGGTATGTCCTACCTACCTGTATTTGTATTATGCAACTTATTGTATTCTGTGTTCTATTTACCCTATGTTCCCTACCCCCGGGTCGCACCTGGAAACGAGCCTCGGCTCAGCATGCCTTTCCCAGTTACCAAATGTTTAAATAAATAAAAAAAAAATTAGGGGGTGGCAAAGTACACCCACTGAGTCGGCAGGAGGGAGGAACTTGATAGATCACTGGCCTTCTCTCCTTCCTAAAAAAGTATGTATGTATGTGTGTGTGTATGTTTGTAACATAGAAACATAGACTTTGACGGCAGATAAGGACCACTTGGCCCACCTAGTCTGCCCATTTCCCTACCTACAGGATAAGCCGCAGATCCTAGTTAATCAACAGCCTATTTCTTCCTACCCCCCACAAGAATTGCCTTATGTCTGTCCCATGCATTCTTGAATTCTGCCACAGTTTTAGACCCCACAACCTCCTCAAGAAGGCTGTTCCATGCATCCACTACCCTCTCTGTGAAAAAATACTTCCTCACATTGCCCATGAACCCTCCCCCATCTTTAAATTGTGTCCCCTTGTTCTTGCACGTCTCTTTTTCTGAAAGATGCTACCCTCTTGGACTTTGTTGATTCCACTGAGGTACTTAAAAGTTTCTATCATGTCTCCCCTCTCCCTCCTTGCCTCAAGGGTATACATATTAAGCTCCTTTAGTCTCTCCTCATATGGCTTCTCTTGCAGACCCTGCACCATTTTAGTTGCCCTCCTCTGGACTGCCTCTATCCTGTCTATGTCCTTGCAGAGATGGGGTCTCCAGAACTGGACACAGTACTCCAGATGGGGTCTCACCAACTGTCTGTACAGAGGTATAACAACTTCCTGTTTTCTGCTGGTGTTGCCGCTCCCTATGCATCCCAGTATCCTCCCAGCCCCCTACTGCCTTCTCACATTGCTTGTTAACCTTAAGGTCATCTGATATGATTACCCTAGGTCCCTTTCCTTTTGTTGTTGTTGTTACTACCTCCACCCCACTGTGTAATCTTCCCTGGTTTTGTTTCCCAGGTGCATTATTTTGCACTTCTTTGCATTGAATCCTAGCTGCCATACTTCCAACCATTTCTCCAACCTTTTTTTTGTTGTTGACCAGGTAAGTGCACTAGACAAATCCTGCCTATTTTCAGGCACAACCCCGGGGGAGGGGGATACAGATGAATGCCAACTGACCTTGAACCAGATTAAGCTGTTGGCGGTATTTTTAGTGAATGAAGGAAATTTAGCCAGGACACTTCCCCTACTCTTTTCGATAAGTGCCATGGGATCTTTAACATCCACCTGAACTACCATCAATCCAGGCAGATGGGACCTCAGTTTAACGTCTCATCCGAAAGATGGCACCTCAGAAGTGCAGCTCCCCTCTCATGCTGCACTACAGTGTCAGTACTGGGATATTAACCCAAGTGCCAGATGTGGGAACTGAACCCACAGCCCTCTGATCTCTCGGCCTCAGAGGTGAGTGTGCTACCTACTGAGCCACTGACACTTGCCAAGTCCCTTCTCATCCTTTTAAGTATGTATGTATGTATGTATGGGCTGACAGGATATTTCCTCCGAGTCGGTGGGATGGAGGAACTTGATGGATCACTGGCCTTCTCTCCTTCCTAAAAATGCATGTATTTAGGCTGGGTGGTGGCAGGGTATTCCTACTGAGACAGCGGAAGGGAGGAACTTTATGGATCAATGCTCTTCTTTTCTTACTAAATATGCACGTATGTGGGGGGGGGGTGAAAGGGTATTCCCACTGAATGATCATGCAACACAGTGCTGGTATTACCCTAATATCGGCACTGTCTTGTTAGACAAAGTAAAGGACACGACAATGTTTGCATAGAGAGTACCAATATTAGAGTAATTCCAACACTGCAGCACATGATCGTTCAAACCCCAAGGGACACGTCACCAAGGTCTCAGGGACTTTTTACCCTAATTTTTCATTTTCTTACTTTTATGTTTTGCGCTTTAACCCAAATGGATGCATTTACATAGTTTTTTGCAGTTAATATAAGTTAATACATCATCCACAGGGTGTGTCTTACAGTACAAGAGAAATCTGAGCATGTATTTTTGGTGAAAGGACTGCAAAGGAAAGTTGAGAGGTTCTGGTTGCCCCTACCTCACACAAGGAGTTTCTTATACCACAAGAGACATCCTGTGGAGAATGTTAACTTATTTTAAATCACTCAAGTTATAGTAGTTACAGTGATTTATGATGAGTTTTAATTAAGTCAACGTTTTTTGTATTTTAAATTTAAATCTTGCTATACTCCTCAGGGCTCTGAATTGAACTTTACCCTCTTAACGTTCCTGAGCAACAGATCACTGTATACAGGATAAGAAGTATTTATCTTATTTATTTAATTTTAGATTAGGATTAATACCTTTGAGTGAGAATCTCGTTTACAAAGGTTCCAAGCCAACTCAGGTACGAGGACAGACAGACAACACACAGTTACAGAATCAATACACAAAGTAAGGAGGGTATACAGAGCATTTGCAAAATTAGTTATAATAGTTACAAACTGTAGCAAAGAGAAATTGTTGAAACTAGGCATTCAAGAAGCCAACAGTTCTTGGGTATACATAAGTGCATTAGGATAGTGAGATATAGGTTCAGGGAGAGTGAGAACAGGGAGTAGGAGAGTATAGCGAGAAGAGGGGAAATGCAGAGGTCTGAAGTAGTAACTAGTAGCGGACTAGAGTGGTGTAGAGGAGCAGCCAGAGAATGGCTTTTCAACAAAGGCATGGGTGGAACATGTGGGGGGCTAAAGAGAAACCAGGAGGCAGAGGGAGGTTGTGGAAAAGGGAGAAGGGTGGGGGGCCAGGTGCTAGGCAAGAGGAGAGTTTAGAAGGTAGGAGCTGTGGGAGGAGGGAGGAAAAGAGAGTCACTGGGACAGCAGGTTGGTGAGGAAGAGGGAAATTAAAGTGGACGTAAGGAGAGGTAAGGGGCCAGGGAAGCAGGAGAGGGAGTAGGTAAAGGAAATCAAAGGCAGTTACAAACATTCTCCAGGACCAGGTGTGCTCGTAGTCCAGACCTGAATTGGCCAATTTTACTGCATTCAGTCAGGACCATAGGGAGATTATTAACCCACCTCGGGCCACGGAAAGAGACGGATCGTCGCACTTAGGAAGTTCTCTTGAATGCTAGCACCAGCCCACCTTTGTTCGCATTCCGGGTCTTTAAGTGGGGTTGTACAGTTTCGAAGAGGCTGGACGTTGAACCAGGGGTGAGGCCTAGCAGGGATTTCTTTGCTAGTAGACACGACTGGTAGGCAATTCTGTTTTGTAGTGGGAGCCACCCTGTCTCCTGGTACAGGGCACATGAGTGAGTTCAGTGATCTGCCCCCAGGATCAGATGACAGGCTTTATTAAGAAGAGTTTTAACCCTTTTGAGGATGGTGTTGGTGCCGGTACCATAGATAACGAGACTGCAGTCTATGGTGGATAGGATAGAGCAGCTTGTGACCAGTTTCAGCGCTTCCGAGGTCATAGAGTGCCGGTGTTGGTAGAGGACTCCCAGTTTAGTGTTGGCAGATTTAACGACATGGTCAACATGTTCACCAAAGGAAAGTGTATTGTCCAGGATAACCCCAGGTATTTAACGGTGCACACCTGCTCCAATGTGACTCCTTCAAGGCTCTGAACTAGCAGGGGCCCATATTTCTTCCTGGTCTGAGGAACAGAGAAGAGCATGCACTTCATTTTTTGTGGCTGAGCAAAAGTTTGTCATCAATTAACCATTTTTAAAGTCCTTGGAAACTGGCTTGAAGTTCAGAGGAGATGGAGGCTGAGTTTTTCCCAGAGACAGAAATTACTGCATCATCTACGTAGAGTACAATTTTAGAGGGGCAAGCTGACGGTAGTGGGTTAATAAAGAGACTGAAGAGAAGTGGCCCTAATATGGACCCTTGGGGGACACCCAGGCAGACATCCCTAGGCTGTGAGAGGGTCCCATTTATTCTGACATGCTGGGTCCTGTGTGAGAGGTAGCTGTTAAACCATGTCACCAAATCATTAGACAGTACAAGGGAGAGAAGGATATGTAGCAGAAGTTGATGGTTGATGGTGTTGAAGGCTTTCATAAGGTCTATAAATATAGACCCCACAGCCAGACCATCCTCGAAGGCATCACAGATATAGGAGGTGAAATCGACCAGGGCGGAGACAGTAGAGTGGTCCCGTATGAACCCATGTTGCTGGGGACTGAGTAGGCTGTACTTGACTAGATATTCAGTGAGCTGGTCAGAAACTACACGTCTGAGTGCTTTAGACAGTGGAGGGAGGATAGAGATTGACCTGTAGTTAGATAGGTTGGTAGTATCTCCATTCTTGAGGATAGGAGTAACCAGGGCTTCCTTCCAACTGTCAGAGAAAACTCCTGACCTTAGAGAGGCATTGAACACTTTAGTGACAGGTTCAGCCACCTCATTTAGCACCAGGGCTAACAGCTTCATGTCCAAGTTGTCACCTCCCATCCTGGTCTTCCCAAGTGCTTAATATATCCTACAATTTCTTGCTTGTGAAGCTGCCTGAAATGGGGGGGGGGAGGGACACTAGCAGGAGAGGACCCGATAGATGGCTTAGGAGGGGTGGTTGGGGATAGGTAGTCACTGGGTAGTACTGAGCTAAGGTCAGCGAATGCCTTGTTGAAGGCATTTGCTATGTCGCTGGGGTCTTGTAATGTCCCGGTGTGGGACAAGATTAGGTCCGGATGTACTTTAGTCATTTTTCCTGTGAGGGATTTCACTGAATCCCAAAAACCTCTACCACGACCCCAGTTCCTCTTTAGGAGGTCACTGTAGTAGGACACCTTTGCCTGCTGGATAAGCTTAGGCATTTATTCCTGGCTGTTTTGTAGGAAATGATGTCGGGAAGTTTACCCGTGACTTTGGCCTTATGCCTTAAGTAGTCCCTAAGTCGCATGAGCTCCAGGATAGGGCCCGTGAGCCATGGGTTTGAGGCACTCCTGATTTTTTTGGTTTTGTATAGGGCAAAAATATAAGAGGCCTTGTTAAATATTGTAAAGAAGTAGTTAAGGGCAACATTGTCATCCTGAGCATTGTCTAGTAGCGACCAGTCCAGCAGGTTAAGGTACTGCTTAAAGGAATTTAGTTGGCCCGGTCTCAGAGAGCGACTTGTGACCTGGGGGGTCACTTTTAGTGAATTTATTGTACCAGGTGCACATGATTGGGGAGTGGTCGCTTAAGGTGTCTGATAAGACCGAGACATCAGAGATGTGCTCTGGGCAGGTAGGTAGGATCCATCAATGAGTGTGCCGGTGTCCAGTTTATAGTTGTATCTGGTAGGTTGAGTAATTAACTGTGAGAAGTAGAGTCCTGTGAACTGATCACGGATAGAGGATGTGTCATTGGCCAGCCAGTTAAAGTTAAAGTCACCAACAATAACGTGTTCCCAGTTTTTATCAAACCGCTCCAGGTTAGTGAGTACTTGCTGTACTCCCATAGTGCGGATGCTGGGTGGTATGTAGATGGTGGAGAGTAGTAACACCTTGTTCTGCTTTCTGATTGAAAGTTTAATGCTTAGGAGCTCTGTTGGTAGTAACTGGCCACTAATACTGCTTTTGATGTAGACCAGGCAGCCTCCTCCACGCTTGGAGAGCCTGTCCTGCCGGAACAAGGTGTATCCATCAAAGGCAATGGCGTTATCACTCACTTTAGAGGACAGCCAGGTCTCCGTAAGTGCAATAATGTCTGGTTTTACTAGTTCAACCCATGCCTGAAATTGTGGCATTTTAGGTAGCAGGCTAAGGACATTGAGAGACACTATTTTTAGGCACTCCAACTTGGGAGTGGAAGTGATTTAGGCTTGTGGGGACCTGGATTGGGGTGTACTTTCAGGAGATCAGGAGGAGCAGCAGCAGCAGCTTCCTTAGAATGCATGCCCAGTTGTGCCAACCTTTGGCTGTGTATTCAGACCTTCGGTATCCATGGACACTGGTGGCAGCCACTAAGGCACTGCACAGCAGAAGAGTGGCCACAGGGATCTTTTGAGTAGCTGGGGGTACATACGTTTGGTGTTTTAGTTTGCTGCGAAGCAGTGTACCTGCATCGGTCTGCATTCCCACAGGGTAGTGTGTCAAACTTTCGTGGTAGGTGGGAATGTCTTGGGTAGGGGAATCATTGAATCTTGAAACCTCCCCTACTAGGTGGAGGTTACAGAGGATGAGGAACCAGAGCATTTCTGTTTGTAAGGGAGGAAGGGAGCTGCAGTTTCACCCAGAATGGTCTGTCATTGTGACAGCCAATAGGGAAGGTGCAGAAGGGTGTGTGTGTCTCAGCAGGAGAGCATTTAATAGAGGTCGGGCTGGGGAGGGTGGGTGGAAATATAGCCCTCAAGGAGGGCGGCAGCGAAGTTAGGAGCAGAAAAATAAAAAGCACTTAAAAAGGTGCTCACTCAGAGTCCCAGAAAATGTTGGAGTCAGAAGCAGCCAATCACGGCGTGCAGAGTAGGAGAACCGCCAATAGGGTTGTAAGCAAGAATGGGTCTGGCCAATCAGAGCTGCAGCTGTTCTCCAGCCGGGGACAATACCTTAGTGGAGAAGCGTAGCTTTTCAGGCCGGGATTGGATAGCGGGCGGCCGGGGTAGTTCCTCGCCGCAGCCGCTCATCGGCAGTGGCCCCAATCAAGGGCGCTGGTCCTGAAAGGAAGAGGAGTTGGAATCAGAGACAGATAAGGGCCCGTGCCAGAGGGCTGGCACCAGGTTTAATCAGTGGGAGGGCCTGCAAAACAGTGGGGGGGGGAGCAAGGGAGAGGGGGGGATTCGTTAGGGCAGTAGAGGGACAGGATTAGGTTACAGTGCAAGAGGGACAGGTGGGGGTAGCTGAGTTTTTGCCGAGGCCTAAATGGCCGTCAAACAAGCTAGTAGGGATTAGCCAGAGGAAAGGAGCAGAGTAGAGAGCCAATTACAGCAATTTTCAGACAGATTTAAAAGCAGTCCCTGGGCTAGCTAGCAACAACAGTCCTGTCTGCTCTAGGAATACTTTTCAGGCATAGCACAGTAAAGTTTAAACAAATTTAGTTAACACCATATAGTCCAAAATATACAGCCCTCGGGGAGGGCAGCAGTGAAGTTAGGAGCAGAAAATTAAAAAGCACTTAAAAAGGCGCTTACTCAAGAGTCCCAGAAAATGTTGGAATTGGAGGCAGCCAATCATGGCATGCTGAGTAGAAGAACCGCCAATAGGTTTGCAGGCAAGAATGGGGCTGACCAATCAGCGCTGTGGCTGTTCTCCAGCCGGGGACCATACCTTAGCAGACGAGCGTAGCTTTTTAGGCCGAGACTGGAGAGTGGGCAGCCAGGGTAGTTCCTCGCTGCAGCCACTCATTGGCGGTGGCCCCAATCAAAGGTGCTGGTCCTTAGTGGAGGAGCGAAGCTTTTCAAGCTGGGATTGGAAAGCGGGTGGCCGGGGTAGTTCCTCATCGTGGCTGCTCGTCAGCGGTGGACCCAATCAAGGGCACTGGTCCTTAGTGGAGGAGCGGAGCTTTTCAGGCCAGGATTGCGGCTCTGTGTGCTGACTGGCTGAAATGTGATTTAAAAACTGTCATTATGTGTTCATTTCTGTTTAGAAAGCCTTTTCAATTACAATGTCTTTTTGCTGTGATTAGGCACTATACATTTCTTGCGCACTTTTGGTTTCAAGGTATTTACATACCAAATTAAAGAGATACTTTCAGTCTCCCATTCTTTTCACAAAGGCTTATGTTGGCCCCTTAAAGAGGGATATGGAACAGATCCTCTCAGCAAGGTATAGATGTACCAAAAACTACAGGGGGTGCCTTACTAGCGGGGTAACTCTTTCTGTTTCTTAACATGTAGATTATTAAATCTAAACACAACAGTATTGTGCTGTTGGGAAGAACTTGGGGTCCATTTTGTTTGCCCCTCCTGCTGCATGGCAGTAACTATACAGTATAAGGCAGAGCAAGGCAAATTTTATTTTTAATAACACCCAATCCCAGAGGCTCTGGGCACTCAACGTATTAAAAAATAAAGCAGTTATTTAAAATCCAAAACAAATAAGTAAAACTCAGAATTCAATTAATACAATTCACTATAATAGATCGTGAGTGAGTGCATGTTTGGACCCGATAGCTAATCAGAGGCGGAGAGAGAGTTACAGTGCAAATGTATCATGTTCCCTTTTTTTATTATTGTTTTTCCTTTTTTGTAAATGTTATGATTTCTGAGTGGCTGAAATTATTGTTTTTGTGAACTGAGCGGGGGGACTCTTACTCATTAAGCGAGAAAAAAGTAAAAGCAGATTTAAGGCTACAAAACTTGAGCAAGGAGAACTCTGTTTTTATATATATATATATATATATATATATATATATGTGTATCAGAGTTAAATGATTTATGAACTGCAAACTGAGCATGTCAAATGTTGATGTTACATGTTTTTGTTACTTGCATATGTATGCAATATAATGAAATGCAGTATGATTTTGCCAAAATGTATCAGTATCTAATGTAAGACAGACATGTTATGTTTTTTTATATATGTCCATGTGGGAAACTGTTAAAAGCTGTTTAATAAAAATAATTCATTAAAGCAGCAGTACTACGAAAAAAAAATTGCGCTTTTTTGAGACTTTATTCCCTGTGCCCTGATAATCATATACCTGGTGATCTTTCTCGCCGGCATTGTACTATCGCCGAGTAATTTGCTCAGTTATTCTCTGCCTTTGTTTACATTTCTGCCACTAAGCATGTTGCACTGGAACCCCCTCTGCTGTCAACTGCACATGTGAATGACTTGCAGGGACATCGGGAATGGTCAACAGAGGGTCCCTCTGCTGTTGTCAAAAGACGTAATGTGACCTGTAGAAAAAGCGCAGCTGAAAATTAGTCAGCCACCATATTTGTTGTAGCGCTACAACACTTCAAATAAATTGAAAATATCTAAAAAACTAAAGACGACTGGAAAAAAACATTTACAGGTATGGAAACTGGAACTTTGACCGCATGCTTACAGCCAGAAAACAGAATTTTGATAGGTCACTTCCTGATTTCGTAGTACTGCTGCTTCAACTTTTAAAAATTCTGCCAACCATTCACTGATTTTTCAGTCATGTTGGCACTGAACGTTTTAACCCAGTCTCTATTAGCACATAAATGCAGGTCTAGATGGGATGCTCAGCCAGTCAGAGACTGGGATTTTTTTATAACCCATTTTCCAAAACAGCACCATTTCTTGATGTTTGAGGCAAAATGATGAGTTATTTTGAGGTGAGAAAAAGATCATTTTCTGTTGCCTTAAGTGACACTTGGGGTATATTTTTTCTAATACGAATTTTTAATTTTTCTTTTTACGTTATCATTTGCTCTCCTTACCAGATTGGCCACACTCTCCTTTAACTTGACCACAAACTCTTAATCTCACACCCACTGGAGAGGTTGCCAGTGTAACCCAGATACCTACTTCCTTTTCTCTCCTATATGCTCCCAAACCTACACCTCCAGGTGGGGCTGGATGGAAGTCCAGTAGCACCAAGATACCCACTGCCTCTTCTGTCATAGCCTACTCCAAACCTATAGAAACAAAGAATCTGTTCACAGAAAAGGACGGCATGCCCCAACCAGTCTGCCTAAGTGTTCCCTGCCTATTCTACCTCTGCAGACCTTTTCTGGTCTCTGGTGACCCTCCCCTCCCTTCTTCTGATTTAATATACCCCTATGTTTATCCCACGCATGCTTGAAGCCCTCAACCATTATAGTCTCCAGCACTTCAGCTGGCATTTGGTTCCATGTGTCTACCACCCATTTCAATGAAGAAATATTTCCTCACATCCCTCCTGCACTTCCCCCCTCCAGCTTCATCGCACGCCCCCTCCTGCACCCTGTTAACCCAGGTGGGGCTAGATGGCACTCCAATGGTACCCAGATACCCATAGCCTCTTTCCTCATAAACAGTCACAAACCTACCCCTCCAGATGGCACTGCATGGCAGTCCAGTAGTACCCAGATATTCATTACTTCTTTTGTCACAGCCTATTCCAACCCTACTCCTCCAGGTGGGGCTGTGTGGCAGTCCAGTGGCACCCAGATACCCACTGCTTTGCCCTTGTTCCTCATATACTATCTCAAATCTACCCCTCCAGGTGGGGCTGGACGACAGTGGACTTTGTGGCCCAAGCAGTGCAACTGGGCTGTCGCCATTATTTCCACAGCTGTGTCATTACCCTTAAAGGGCAGCTTTATACTGTTACTAGTGCTGCTCTCCCCCCGTCCATTTGATGACTTACCCCCTCAAACATCTCCCTACGAAGTGTGGCAGACAATCTCCTTTTGTATTTAAAATTATGTCCCTCATAAAATTAAAATACAGCAGGTCGACAAAAAAAGACCGGCTTCCTGGTCCGCAAACTACACCCCCACGTTGGCCCATGCAGCCCTGTTTTGTGATGTCACAAAACAAAAGCTGCCTGAGCGCGGGCCCCATTTAATTCTATGGGGCTGATTTTTCCAAAGATTTTTACACCTTTTTCGGTGGGATTTTAGTAAATCAAAGCGATCAATCGACTAATAGGGTCCTTATTAGTCGATCAAAATCTCGGATTTATTTTTGCCGACATGCTGTATTTTAATCTTACGAGGGACATAACTAACTACAAAAGGAGTTTTTCTGCCACAATTCGTAGGGAAATGTCTGAGGGGGTGAGTCATCAAATGGGCAGGGGCAGGCAGCTACTAGAAACCTGCTCTTTAAATCCCACCCTCCACAGGGGCATGGCCCAAGATGGGATACCTCTCCAGACAGTCAGAATTTGGCTGGGACCAAGCTACCCACTACACTCTGCCTGACACCCACTGGCACAGGAGTGGACATACAATGCTGCCATGTCTTATGTCCATGTCCTGAGGCATGATTTCACCTCCCAATCTGAAGCTGCACATTCTTGCCACACAGCTCCCTCCCCCAGGTTGCCTAGGTCAGTTTTCAGGGATAGGAAAGGGCCACCCACCCTCACTGAGTTAAGGGAGTCCAAGATGCACAGCACTGCCGTTGCCACCTAATATGTGACAACCTGGGTCCAGAACCCAGGTCGTCACCATGGTGATGAGCCGCAGTGCTGAACATTAGGGCCTTCAGGAGGATGCCAAAATACTTTCTACAGTGTCTACAAAGACTGCTGCCTACCGATTGGCTGACACAGGCTAACACCTGTACTATTACCTCAGCAAAACTCCTATTGACAAAAAAAAAAAAATACTGGTGCCAGCCTATCCAATTACCATATATACTAGTGGATACACGTGTATTTTTACGTTCAAAATTTTGGGCCATCTCTTCCCTCAAAATGTAACAAAATACTTAAATAATACATTGAATTTGCTGTTATTCTGTACTCCGTGTACATTCTTTTATCATAAAATCCAGTTTATAAGTTCAACAAGACACTCCAGGGTGTGAGGCTGAGACAACCACACTTCCAGGAGCTACAAGACCCTTCCCCTGTGGCATCAGGCCTCACAACGCCCTTAGGCATTTGATTAGCTCATTCTAACTCCGACCCTGTTGTGTCTTATTGCTTACTCGAAAGCATTTTGTAGTGCCCTCTACCATACTAGATAGGCAGACATGAGGGTTGCCGCACAAGGATGGGCATTTTTGTTATCAGTCATCACCTAACTGGCCAGTCCAGGAAAGGTAGTGAGAAGCTATAAAAGAACCACATTTTTCACAAGTATCACAGATAGTTTCTCAATGATAAATTATCCGATGCTGAATCATTATAGTATTCATATCAGTAGAGCTAAATGAAATACATATAGCACTGCAGCATAAAGATTAGGTGTTGCTCGAGAGATGTTCTTTGAGTATTTCTCTGTTTAAAAACAAAACAAAAAAAAAACCACATTGCTTTGCCCTTTATAAGATGCCATTTTCTATGGAAATTGTACCTTGCTAAGCAATGAATAAAAACAAATAATCACATATTATTTTTACAACAGCAATACCATCGTTAATAATCTCATTCAGTTGCTTTCTAACCCACACTTTCCAACCACCAACTCAAACAGGAAATAAGAAGGTCACACCTGCAAACCTAACATACTGTCCCCTGCTTTGGAAGGGTGGGGGCACAGGAAGACAGCATGACTAACTTCCTTTCAGAATCTGCATTTTAAAAAACATACTTTTCAGCCCTATACAGGTTTACTAATCATATTCAGATACCCACTGCATGTCCCTCATATACTGTTTCCAGATACCCACTACCTGTTCCTCATATATTGTTTCCATATACCCACTGCCTGTCCCTTTTATACTGTCCTCAGATGCCCTCCACCTGTCCAATCACTTATCATTCCAGGATGCCCACTGCCTGTTCCTTCATATATTTTTCCTAGATACCCACTTTCTGTCCCCTCATATATTGTCCCCAGATACCCACTGTCTGCCCCCTCATATACTGTCCTCAGACACCCAGTGTATGTCCCCAGCATACCTCTCTAGATAGGGCTAGCACTTTCCCAACCAACAAATGGGTTGGGAGAGTGTAGTGGCATCCTCCCACTGGGACCACGGTTGTTTCCACCTATTACCTCTGATCCCACTATGGCAGAACAACACTGTGGAGGAACTTGAAGGTACAGTGCATCTCTCTGTAGATGATGAACAAATCTACAACAGGATCGACACTCAGAAAGGGGTGGAGAGAATGCAAAGGGATCTGAGAAAACTAGAGGACTGGTCTAGGGGTGGCAGCTGGGTATCAGTGCCAAAAACTACAAGGTTATGTACATTTAGGGCTGTAGAACCCAGGGGCTGTGTATAAGATGGAGGGGGTGGAGCTTATAGTCATCAAACAAAAAAAAAAACAAGGAGTCATTATATCTGATGACCTCAAGGTAGTTGGGCAGTGTGACAAAGCAGTGGAAAAGGTTAACAGGATGCTGGGGTGCATTGGGAGAAGGATTTCTAGCAGGAGGAGGAGGAGGGAGGTGCTGCTGCCATTGTATCGCTCACTGGTGAGGCCCCACCTGGAATACTGTGTCCAGTTCTGGTGGTTGCACCTCCACAAGGACATTGAAAGGGTGGAAGGGGTACAGAGGAGGGGCAACCAAAATGGTTAGGGGGTTGCAGAAGACGCCATATGAGGAAAGGCTGCAGGAACTCAACACATACTCCCTGGAAGAGAGGAGAGTAAGAGGGAACATGACTGAAACCTACACGTACTTCAGAGGAGTGAACAAGGTGCTAGTGTAGGGTCTATTTCAGAGAAAGGAAGGCACCATAATAAGCGGGCATGCAATTAAGCTAAGAGGGGGAAGTTTAGGACAGATGTGCGGAAATACTTCTTCACGGAAGGGGTGGTGGATGACTGGAACAGCCTGCCAGAGGAGGTAGTGGGGGCAAAGACTGTGGGGAGCTTAAAGCATGTGTGGGATAGGCACTGGGGCATATTAGGTAGCAGAACGGGGGGGGGGGAGTGACACCTACGACCAACTATGGTCAATGGTGACAGAATAGGCAAGGACAAGGGGCGAACTGGATGGGCCCTAGGGTCCTTTTCTGCTGACAAAATCTATGTTTCTATAATCTGAGATGGGAGACCTAGCATCCCGGTCAAAAAGAAGACTGGGAAAGCTGGTCCAGTAGCACAGCAGTAGTGTTACCGTCTGCTGCACTGTCAATCCAGGTTGAGGAGTGACCTTGGGTCACATGGAGGTCAGCTGGGGGAAGAGAGGATGGAGAGTCCCATGGATTGCTGCCCTCTCTTATGGAGGGGGGAAAGGTTGCTCCACCACTTGCCTGCCAACTGGTAGAGGGCACATGGTAGTACAGCAGTAGTGTCAACACTGGTGGTGGGCTTACTGACAGTCACGCGTGTAGTGCATCACAGTGCAGTCGACAGACCTGAGGTGAAAATGGCAGCAAAAAAATATAACCGGTCAGAATGAAGCTCTGGTGGAGGTCATGTGATGCTCAGTGGTTGGTTGTAGTGTGTCAGGAGAACTCTACTTTGGCAAAACTTTTAAACTACTGAAAACACTTTTTAAAAAACACTAAAACCATGCTACTACAGAAGCATCAGCAGTTACAAATCCAGAGAGTTGGGAAGACAGAGCAACCAGTGTTAAAACGTCAACTTTACAAGCGTTATTAAAGGATGCAGCCCTCAGCATAACAACACTCAGACGTTCCCCCTGCTCGCAAGTGCGGGAAGCCCTTAGAGTCTCCTGAGGCTGCCCCCAGTCAGCCACCACAGGAAACCAAGATCGACCGACTAACATAAGACCTGTCAATTATCAAGTTGGCAATTTTAGAGTAGGCAGTAGAGTACCAAACCATCAAGCCAACCCTGGATACAATAGGATAACGTACAGGCAAGGAAGAATATGCTCAATAGAAGATAAACAAGCTAGAGACCATGCAGACATCATGGCAGTAAGGCGCGAAGTATCAAAACTAGGGGAGCAGGTGAACAACCAAGAGGGAAGGAGCTGGAGAAACAATTTAATAACTGTAGGCCTACCGGAAAAAGCTGAAGGCTCTGACCTGATCCAGTTCATCTGAAAGTTATGTGAAAAGACTGAAGGACCCTCACCAAATAGCCCCATCTACGTAATGGAACGTGCACATAGAGCACTCTGTCCACCACCGGAGGAAGGTAAAAGGCAATAGGTCATCATTTTACAGCTGCTCAACTTTCTGAACACAGTCCATCTGAAGGCTAAGGCCAGAGAACTATGAATCGACTGAGTGGGAGGGAAGATGCCTATTTCTGTTCAACGAACTAAGCCCATAAACGCAGCAGAAACAGGCAGCATATTAAGAGATTAAAGCCAAGCTCCATGCAGCATCTATTAAATTTCACATTCCCTATTCTGGAAGACTGGTGGCTTCAATAAATGGCAGCATTCACCAGTTTCACTTGACGGAGCAAGAAGCTCACGGTCTACCTGGCCTCCTCCCTAATCTGTTTCCCCTGACTAACAGAACTGGAAGAACACAAGGAAACACCAGTCAGGGGACATAAACTAGCAGCATACTTCCAGTGACGCCCCCGCTGAGGGTAGGCACAAACTGAACGACTCTGGAGCTGCCGCGATTGTTTATTTTGTCACAGTTTATTCGGGTCCGATTTAGTGCCATGCTTTATTATTTTGGTGCCACTACTACCACAAGCGAGATCTACAGTTTTGCCCCATGGATCCGCTATAGCTTACCACACTGCTCGAGCCGCCACTGTCCCCAGCACTTTTGGCCTGATCTCCTGCATCTACGCGGTCTAAGGGCAACCCTCTTTCATCGGATTTGCCCAGTTCTATGGCTGAAGTGTCACTCTTAGATAAGTTTGATGGATGTCAGCTCGGCCAGAAACTTATTGTTTCTGACAGCACAGCACACCTTAAAGAGCAGTTGACACCTTCAGGAGAACTTTACCAAAACATAATATTTAGACACAATTCAGCTTATATTTCATATTAGTTCTGTATTTCTCCTCTACATTATTTATTACTGAGGTCATTTGCATGAAAACAGGATCTTTGTGCATGAAGAGTTCATCTATTCCTGTTGCTTTCTCCCTACCTTACGTCATAATGCACTGTTTGTGACATCACAGTTACTCCCATGGCAACAGACTGTGAAGTCACAACAGAGGATAATGACTTGAAGTAGGGAATAAGCTACTGAGGCAGATGAATTCTGATGGATAACAGTGATGTATTCATGCAAATTTCCTCAGCAATAAATAATCGTGAAAGAAATCTATAGAAGACGCTCCTTTTCATTTACAACTCTAACTGACTGGAACTCCCGTCCTCCATTCTCTCCTGCTTCTCCCTCTCACAATTTCAATCCCATCTGTCTGCCTTTCTGTCTTCCTCTGGTACCTGTTCCTGCCTTTGCTGAAGGATGCCTACCCAGAAACTCCCCCACCTTACCTATGGCAACCTCCTCCTACCTTACTCTTCTCCCACTCCACTACTACTGCACCTAGCATAATAGAAGACTAATGCGTGTAGAATTATCTGGTCCTAGCCACTCCCATGTATATTATTAGTATGTTTATTATGAAGTTTTGTACTATAAACTGCCCTGTATATAGCCCATCAGGCATTCAATTTATGCACCGCTTGTCAAATCTGTTGTCAATTGCTTGTGTACTTGCAACATTTTGTCTTGACATGTACTCTGCCTAATGCCATCCTTGTAACATGAGAACTGCGTTGCCTGTTGCACTTATACCTTCGTGGTTGATTCTCAACCCCGGGTCGACCCTGAAAAAGGGACTGTAATTGTCTCAGTCGACTTCCCCGGTTACCAAAACTCAAATAAATAAATACTGTAAATATATGGAGTACAAGCTGAATTGTAATTAAGTATGTTTTTTCAAGTTTTTCTTGAGGTGTCAGCAGCTCTTTAAAGAGGTTAAAGCCTCTCTGGGAGCTCTCTCTCACCGTATGGGGATGCTGATGCAAGTACTACTCCATTGAAGATCTCCAACAGCACCAGGAGTCCATGCTGATCTCACTTAGAAGGAAAGTGGCCAAATTAGAAGTCAAGCTGGAGGACTTGGAAAACAGAAGCAGGTGGCATGACCTGCTCTTCTTTGGTATACCGGAATCAGCAGAGGGGAATGATGTTGTGGCTTTTGTCAATGACCTTTCTACAGCACTGGCTGGTCCTACAGAGTCAGGTCGGAATTATGCCATTGAACAGACTCATCAGGCACTGCGGTCAAAACCACCATAGAGTGAGTAACCTGAAGTCATTCTCTGTCGCTCACTAAACTTTCAGGATAAGGTGAAAATTCAGTAAGTTGCAAGGTTCCAGCCTGCTTTATACTGGAAGGAGACCAGATATTTCATACTTAAATTATGTCAGCCAGAATGTCTGTGAGAAACAAGCTTACAGGGACATTAAAACCATTCTCCAAAGGGGTAATGTTACATTTTGCATGATATATCCTGGCAGACTGATCACCCAACTGCCAGTGGGCTCCCACATCTTTGACTCAGCACAGGCAGCCCAACAGCAGCTTCTTGGTCTACTGCCACATCTCCTTCCACGCCACCCTCCTACAAGACAGTCTTCGGATATGCTGCATTGATTTTTCCTTGATCTGTCCTGGACTGGTGCCCTGGGTTATGGTGAAGGCCTCGGGAACAGGATCTGTTTGTTTGGGACATCATGGCTTAGTTGTTGGTTTCAGTTTTGTGTTTGATATTGGGGACAGAGAGGTGATGTGCATAGCACAGGCACACGGTTTCTGTTTTGGTTTTGTTTATTTTAGTTATATGCTTTAACTCTGCGGTTTTAAGGTGAGCTATCTCAGTTCATTTATACTGCGTCATCACTCGGTAATAACATGACGATAGTGGACAGCTTCTCTGCATCCAAGTCATTTGACTGGTTTGAAATGGTGGCGTCCTCTCCTCAGTTACTTCCTGCATGCTGAGATTTTTTTTTTTAATCACTTCTCCCAATGATGCTGGAACGTACTATCAAGGAGTGTTCCTCTATTTCTCTGCAACCCCTCCATAGGAGTGGTTTTTACACTGTTTGTTGAACAAGTGGCTGGATTCTTGTTGTTCCTGGTTTTCAGATAATGACCAATTCGCAGCTTAGAAATGACTGTTTATGGTGTTTTTTCTGGAATTCAAATAGTGTCTATTTATTGCTGAGATCACTGATTTATTAGCGACACAGTTTAAAGTGGGTGCTTTGATTTATATCCTTATGATCTGGAGGTCTACCCTTTCCCCCACATGCATAATTTCAGTTTATGCTACTTGCTTGCTACAACTTCATATTGTTCACCTTTCCTATAATAGTCTCACAAGGTTGATTATGGCTGTTATCGCTGGGGGGGTGGGGGGCATTTCTGGGACTCTTGTATAGTTTATTTTATTTCTTTTTGTTTCGGACCTACCTGTTGCAGAAATCGTGTCATCTACATGGAGGCAGCCCACTTCACCCGTTGGTGGTCCACCTTGGATGTGACTTTAGCTATGCTTCTTTACGGGAGCATCTGGGTAGAGTGCTATGAGGGTATATTCACTATTCTGAGGGTAGGAGGGTGGGATTTGTTTTGCTTGGTATTGTTTTGATTTTTTTCTGAGGGGGTTGTATTGGTTGACTTTCTCAACAGTTATTTTAGTTTGCATGTTTTTTGTATTCTTTTCAAGCGTGTTTATATCTTACTGGGGGCATTCGTGTGTTCCAAGTGGGGTTATGGTTTCTGTTGGATGAGGAAAGGGGACGAAGTGGGTTGAGGGAGGCCACATGTGTGGAGATCTGCTCTTGTGGTATGGATCAGGGAAGGGACAATAAGTGGGGACGGTTCTCCTGTGCGGTTCCATCCCAAAGTCAGCTTCCTGGTTAATTTTTTACAATGTCCCTATGGCCAAGCCCTATTTAACTTGCATTACTGGGAACATTAAAGGTACAAATTTCCCTTAGAGCAATCCTGAGTTCTTACTCATGTAAATAAATATGCACCTGATATTTGTTTTCTTCAAGAAACACACTTATTTGATCACCATGTCTAGTTACTGAGATGTAATTGGGTTGAACAAGTTTATTTTTATTTTTTTTTTTATTTTAGTTGTTTAACCAGGAATAGCACACTAAACTGAGAGCTTTTTTACAGGAGCAACCTGGGAGCACAAGGAAGATAAGTGACTTGCTCAGGGTCACACAGTATGCAAGTGGAAGCTGTGGGATTTAAACCCAGGTCTGGTCTG
This sequence comes from Neoceratodus forsteri, assembly GCA_016271365.2. Classification (NCBI taxonomy): domain Eukaryota; kingdom Metazoa; phylum Chordata; order Ceratodontiformes; family Ceratodontidae; genus Neoceratodus; species Neoceratodus forsteri. The sequence goes on from CM028129.1 coordinate 316,964,214, forward strand.
CTGGATGTCACCAGATTTGCTGCTCAGTTTATGGCACAAGTGTGAGTACTAAACATGTCAGGGTGGCTATACTACACTTTTACCCTCCTTCATGAAGTCTGTGACCCAGATGGGCGATATATTATCTTGCATGGTGTGGTGGATAGGACTGAATTTGTGCTGGCTTCAGCATATTGTCCCATACAGGATAATACTCCCTTTTTTTCTCAGTTTCTATATACAGTAGTTTGTTACAGTGGTCACATAAACCGATACTTCTTGCTGGGGATTGGAATGTTCCATTCGATTCAGATTTGGATCATTCTGGTTGTCCTTGGGTGCACATAACACTCAAAGAGCAGTTTGAGAGTTTGGTGACTCCCTTCCTCTCATAGACCCCTGGAGAACTTTACATCCTTCTGATGGGGAGTATACTTTTTTCTCTAACCCCCATAAAACTAGCTCCAAGATAGATTATTTTTTACTAAACCACTCCCTTCTCCCTAGGCTGTATATGGCGGAAATACTTCAAGTCATTTCGGATCACACCCCAGTAAAGCTCACTTTGTGTTTAGATATCCACACAGAGATAGGCATTTAAATAATAACCTTTTGCACTCCCACAAGCAGTGAAGCTTACAAACTTTCATGGACCAATTTTGTAAGGAAAATCATGGCTCAGTAGCCCAGCTAGATGTTCTTTGGAGCGCAGTATGAGGGGAGCTTATTCGCATTGCTACCCGGAACACTAAGAAGCTGACGGCTAAGACCGCTTCTCTGCTTAGCCAGATTAGAAACTTAGAACACCAATTATCTCAATCCCAAAATGATTCCCTCCAACAAAGGCTTATTCTTCTATAAGAACAATATCATGAATTGAATTGAGAACAGGCCGAAATCACTCTTTCACGCCAAAACTAAATATGTCTTCCAAGGAGAAAAGGCTGACTGACATTTAGCCTGCCATCTGCAGAAACAGGAAATAGTTTCTGCTGTTAAGTTTCTGAGAAGGGAGGGTTCTTCCACACACTGACTAAACCATGGGAAATTATAAAGGCTTTTCAAACTTCTTATTTGAACCTTTACAATGCTGTAGATCAATATCCTCCAGAATATGAGGTTAAAGAATACTTAGCCAGTGTTAAACTCCCAACCTTTTTGGTGGAAGGTCAGGAGTTTCTCAAATGCTCAATGAGCCTAGAGAAGCTTTGCCATGCCTTGGGTTCTCTTGTCTATGGTCAAGACTCCGGGGCTGGATGAGTCATCTGTTATTTTTTACAGAACCTTTTGAGGAATGTCTTCCTGGAAGCCCATGAGAGGGGAGACCTGGAGGTGTCGATGCTGCAATCTTTGATCTCTGTCCTTCTAAAATATGGTAAGAATGGCAGTTTGGTTGAAAATTGTCATATTTTGCTACTAAAACGGTGATATTAAAATACTAGCCAAACCACTGGCATCTTGCCTCCAACAAGTCTGGGATCCTTTGATTAGTGCTTCCGAAGTGGGCTTTATGGCAGACCAGGTTTCCTCAGATCACTTACGAAAACTCACCCACATTATCTCTACATCCGGGGATCTGGACGTTCCAGCAGTACTTGCTTCCCTGGATGTGGAGAAAGCATTTGATTGGGTCTCATCACTATAGGATTCCTATGGAATTTATAGCTTGGATCTGACTCCTTTACTATAACCTAACAGCGCAGGTTAAATGTCCTCTCCTCTGGTTGTTCTCTAGCAAATGGTACCCAGCATGGTTGTCCCTGCTTTCAATTTCTTTTTAATTTATACTTGGAACTCTTAGCCCAATGTATCATACATCACCCTGTGATAGATGGCATTTTACTTGGGGGGGAACCCTTCAAGACACCACTATGTGCAGACAATATCTTGTAACATCTTCAAAACCCTGTTATCTCCCTCCTGTACATTTTGGATGAAATACGTGCTTTTGGTGCCCTATCCCTTTATAAACTAAACCTGGAGAAAACTGTGGTTATGCCTTAAATCACCTTGTGCATAAGCATAAATTGGAACATTTGGGTCACTCTTGGACTACTCGGCATCTTTACTACTTGGGACTTCAGCTCTCCAAGTCCTATTCTCATATGTTCAAGGATAATTTGAGTACTTTTTTTAAACTTCATGTTTATTAATTTCTCTATAAGCAGACACTCCATAAAACTCCTACAAGGTACAGGTTTGACAGGACATTACATCCTCAAATGGTTGATAAACAAATAATAATATCCATGTATTCTTGTACAGAAGTAGAGGTGGGAATCCTAGACAATAAGTCCTCATAATCAAGTCTAAAGGTCTGTCGAAATTTGCCAGTCTCTTCAAAGGTAAAAGGTATGTCCACCATTAAGGAGAATCAGAAAGGAAGCATGAACACAATCCTAGGATTGCTATTTAAAGATCAAATGAACCATTTTTTTTATATTTTTAATACAAGCTTGAATTCACTTGAATTCAAGTCCCTGTGTCATGATTCCTGAAAATGTCATGTTGTTTGGTTTTGTGGGTTTCTTTAAATCAGCATTTGTTAATGTGCCCTGCAGTAACTGAAAACAGTGCAACGGTTTCTGTCCCTAACCATGAGACCTGCAGAGCGATGACATCATTTTGGCCTAAACTGCTGCTTCAGCAGTTGAGTCCCTGACTGACTGAAGAAGCGGTTGCATTCCCCAGTCAGAGCAGTCTATAGAGCTAATTGTTTTCTCTCCAATTTTTGTACCAATTCATCTGGTTTGTGTTTAGATAGATTAGCTTAAAATCTATCGCTCTATTCTTACAAAAAGTTGATCATTTGAGTTTTAGTGCTGAACTGAAGTGGTATGAATGTTTGTGAGAAATCACCTGTCTATATCACAGCTGTCGTTTTTTTTTTCATCAAAACTCTGCATTGTTTTCTGGCCGTATAACACAGGGTCGTTTAATAGATATGAAATAAATTTAAATGTTAAATGAGGCACGGGAAAGGGGGCAGAAGAGTGTTGCTGCCTCAACTGTCAGGCGGAAAAGAGAGGCATCAGGATGTCATATAGTATTTCTAGTTATACACATACATGATGTATTTTCACACAGAAACCCTCAAAGAACTGACATTTGTGAGTTTATACAGTACATGTGCCTGAAATAGCAGAGTGTGGTAGACACCTGTTTGTCAATCTGACATGTAACAAAAATGTTCTCACATGAACCTATTTATAGAGACTACATCAAAGACAAACTACTTCTATGAATTAATAAAATGTAGATTTATTTTATATCCACTAAACAATCCTGTTATATAGCCAGAAAAAAATGTTGCATTTTGGTGAGAAAGAACTGACAGCTGTGATACAGACTAGGTGATTTCTCACAAACATTCATACCACTTCAGTTCAGCACCGAAACTCAAATGATCAACTTTTTATAAGAACAGAATGATCGATTTTAAGTTAATCTACCTAAACACAAACCAGATGAGTTAGTACAAAACTTGGAGAGAAAACAATTAGCTCTACAGACTGCTCTGACTGGGAAGTGCATCAGCGTCTTCAGTCAACCAGGGACTTAACTGCTGAAGCAGCAGGCTAGGCCAAAATGATGTCATCGCTCTGCAGGCCTCACGGATAGGGACAGAAACAATTTCACCATTTTCAGTTACTGCAGAGCACATTGACAAATGCTGATTTAAAGAAAACCACAAAACCAAACAGCATGAAATTTTCAGGAAACACTAATCATGACACAGAGACTTGAATTTAAGTGAATTCTAACTTTTATTAAAAATATGGGCAAAAAAAACAGTTCATTTGATTTTTACATCTGTTGCATGACTTGGGAGAATACATAGTAAAAAATGACCTCCTTGTGGAAACCCCCTACCCACCAGTAAAGCAAATGCATGGCAAACAGTAGTAGTAGTAATAATGATTTTATTCATCTATAATTGAACAAGGTAAACAATCCCATTAAGTACACAAGTACACTCATTTTCAAGGGACACCTTCTAAAGTACATAACCTGCTTACAGTCTAGGGAGAAAATTCTCAAGACATACAAAAATACGAATATACATATATATAATAAATACATTTCCACTTATTGGATCACATCCCACTAACCACCGATTACCCTTCTGTTAAAAATGTATCCATTTTCCAATACTACGCAACATTCATGCACTTCATCACTTTGTTTATGGTACCACTGCCTAGTCATAGTCCAACTTACTTCAACACTGTAGGATCTTTGGTCAACAGGTAGATTATTCCAGGTTTTTGGACCCAAGTAAAACAGCATTGCACACCCACATTTTGTCCTACACTTTGGCACTTCAAACTCTATATACTGGGCTAATCTCAAACCTTTGATTGGGTGTTTAATTTTTAGATCTTTAGTAATGTATTCAGGTAATTTATTTTCTATAAACTTGTACATAATTTTAGTTATATGTCAATTTCTCCTGTTATACAAATGATCCCATTCTACATCTCTATACAACTCACAATGATGTGTAAGTCTATGTACCCCCATAATATACCTAGCCATTTTTTTGTATATACTGTCTAATTTTTTCAAATCATTTTTGTTTTGCCCCCCACCACCCCAATTTATTATGTCAGCATAATCAATCACTGGCACTAACATTGTGTTTATCACATGCAACCTGGTGTTCCTTGAGAAATTATTTTTTATTCTATACAACATCCCCAGTTGTTGCCCCAGCCTCCTAACCAAATTGCCTATATGAAAGGACCACTTACAATTTATGTCCATACATAACCCTAAGTATTTATACCCATTTACCAACTGTAATATAGAACCGTCTCGCACTATTTCCAAGGGTTTTTTAATGTATGGCTCTTTATTTTTTTGTGGAAACAATATTACCTTGGTTTTAGTAGTATTCAATACCAGTTTATTTTTAATATAGTAATTCTGTATATCATCAAATGCTAATTGTAATGTGTGTTGTATACAGTAAGAATCCATTCCTGAAACATACATAATAATATTATCAGCGTACTGATGATATTCATTTTTCTTGTTTAAATTCCAAATCATTTGTAAATAAATTAAATAAAAGGGGCCCCAGGATTGATCCCTGGGGTACCCCCAGCCCTATTTGCCTAAAGTCTGAAGAATATGTGTTTAAAAACACCTTTTGTTTCCTACCCCTTAAGTAACTGGAAAACCAATTTACAACATTATCTGAAAATCCCATATTTTTCAATTTATAAGTATACCATGATTTAAGGAATCAAAAGCTTTTGACAAGTCAATTATAATTGTACCTGTTAATAATCCATTATCCATTGCAATCTGGATATCCCCCGTTACTTTTATTAATGCAGTTTGGGTACTATATCTTTCTCTAAAGCCTGACTGATTACTATGAAAAATGCCCTGCTCTTTTATGTACTGCTTAACCTGCTTTTATGACACTATGTGGTGTAGACTAAATACATAATCAGTTCTAAATTTCCAAATATATCTCTCTCATACTGCTTAACCTGCTTAGCTACCATTTTTTCACAAATCTTTGCAACCACTGGTATCAAAGATATTGGTCGATAATTACTAATCTCTTTTTTAGAACCAGATTTAAAGACTGGAATTACTTTAGCAAGCTTCCATTCATCAGGCATTTTAGCTGTATGTAATGACAGATTAAAAATTTGTGTCGGGGTGAGCAACAACTGGGGTTGCAAATTTCAACAATTTACTGCTAATATCATCTAATCCCATTGCCTTTCTTTCATTGCTGTTCAATAATTCTAACATTACCTCATTAATATTTATTTTACCAAAATTAAACACCTGTTTTAACTCCCTTCTGCTGTCAAAGAACTTTTGTTCCCCAATTAAAGTAGCTTCTTCTGTTACATAGTTTACAACACCCATATTCAAAATAGGTAATTAAAACAATTGGCCATCTCAGAGCACTGTTCCATATCCCTACCATTAATGCAAAAAGTTTTTGGATAACCATTTTTACCCGGATTTTGTAATTTATAACTTAGGTTCCAGAATTTACCAGGATGTGAAAATTGTGTATCTTGTAATACATATTTATGATAATCTACCTTTGCCTTCCTTACTTTCTTTAAATATTTATTCCTTAGGACTCTATAACTATCCCAATCCACCTGAGCCTTTGATTTCCTTGCCTGTTGCCATTGGACGTTTCTCTTTTTACGTAAATTATGCAGATTCCCATTGTACCAGATAGCATTTTTTAACCCACGACACACCTTTCTCATGGGTGCATGCTGGTTACAAATATTTTCAAATTCCTCCCTAAAATACTGCCAAGCCTCATTTATGGTAGGAATTAGAGCTATCCTCTCCCAATTCACATTTTCCAAATCCTGCATAAAGGCAATGTAATCAAAGTGCCTAAACGTTCTTTACGGAACCCAGTATCCAGATTTAATTCCTTTTTCTTCAGCTCTCACACACACCACCCCCTGGTGATCACTAAAGGTATCTAACAAAACACCACTTATTTTATAATTTACTTTTCTTGTAGTAAACTTCAAGTCCAGGGTTGAAGAAGCCTCACTGTCATTACTATTAACTCTGGTTACCCCATTGATTAACTGATTTAGGCCCAGTCTCATACATACATCGACCAGTTCATGATCAACTGTAACCTGTTCCCAATTTACATTAAAATCACCAATCAGCAGTATCTCATGTGTTGATTTAAATTTGTGTAAATAATCATACATAATCCCAAATTTTGATGGGTGAATCTTGGGAGGTTTATATACACCCAGTATCACTATATGTAGGGGAAAAGGAAGACCTAATTCCACTGTTAGTACTTCAATACCCTGAAAATCCACTTCTTTTGGTAAGACTTTAATATCTAATTGCTGCTTTGCATATAATGCCACTCCACCGCCTTTCTTATTACGTTCTTGCCTAAACAACTGATAGCCATCTATCTCAAAAAAGGAAGATGGAGTTTTTATACTTAGCCAGGTCTCTATTAACATAATTAAATCTACCTGACGTTCTAAGACCCATTCTCTAAAAACATCCATTTTGTTGCCTAAGCTACTCATGTTGAAATGTACAGTTGAAAAATCTTTCCCATTTAAAATGTCCATAGAAACTGCTTCTTTTTGTTGTGGACCAGGATTCAAGTGTACATTTCCACTTAAAAATAACAGTGTAGTGACAAAAACAAGTTTAACCCATGTTCTCTTCTGTAGGCAGATTCTAATCATTGCCCTTCCAATTATTTTATTATACATACTAACCAAGAAGATACACACCTGCACTCGTTCCCCAAATCCCATGTGAATACTACTTAATTTAAAGAAAATCCCATATACCCAGAGACATAACTTGTGGGGATATTAACCAGTTTACATCCTTGCCATGATGCCCAAAATCCCTGCTTGTAACCCTTACAACTTGCCCATTCTCTTAAGCTGTTGTTGTATACATGCAGATTAGTAAAAGGAGCAAACTGGACAATCTAATAATTTTATAAACATACATACTCTCTAATAAAATCTCCAGCCTGGGGAACACAATAAAAAAAGGTAATATGTATTATCTAACAAAGACTAATTCGACAATAACACATTAAACAAATCACCCTATGCCTTAGTATTTCTCTCCTATCCTGAACCTCTCTAACTTAGAAAATGCTTACTACTTAATTTTCCTGATGATTTAATACCTAAATCTAAACAGAATGAATAACCACAATCTAAGTAGGTAACAATATCTAAACTTCTGATGTAAGGTACAATTACTGTTTGTATTCTTAAATCGTTATAAACTCAAATACTAAAATCATTGACTCTCAAAACGATTAAAACTGGGGCCGCTCACTGTGCTCACACAGTGAAGCAGCGTGAGTTTTAGCGCCACTGTGTCCCCCCCCCCCACTTGCAGACTCACCCTATAGCTCGCCACCGAGCCCACTATACCAGCGTCTGCACGGAGATATAATGAATGCGGAACAGCTGATTCAGACACAGTCCCGGGGGCTCTAAACACTAACAGTCAGCATGCAGCAAGTTGTAAATCAGGGCAAAGAGTCTCTCACAGGTGGAATATGTAGACTGTCCTCCCCTTCGCTGCGATATGCCTCAAGTACTGGTAGTAATGAAATAGGATGAACTAGGTAATAAGTAGGCAGAAATTTAACAATAAAAGCAAATTCCATTCTAAAACATTAAGAATGGAACTATGCAGATCCAACAGGACAGCAAACGGCAGGTCTGACAGCTGCAGTGCCCCCGAATGTGAGAAAGAACATGAAGGGACACCAAAAATGGCAGCATTTCCCACCAGAGCCACTTGGTGAAACCGCCAAGAATAATATAATAAACATAAATGAACTGTGTGATCCCTTCTGTACCACCCACATATAACAGTAACATGCAGTTGTAGAAAACCAGAAATAACACGTGTGACTCCTAAACAAAGGGAAATATTAGATACACAGTGAACACTGCAGTTTAGTCTGCACCGGTTTCAACAGGTAACGGAGACACTCACAGTTCAGATTTCCTCAAAGTCAGAGCTATGAGGTTCAGAAGGTTCCCAGCGTGCAGCAAACTCCTGTTTGACCTTCTTAGTTCAATGGCCCACATCCTGAGTATTTGTAAACTGCCAAGAATTCCGTCTGTAGACCACCCTGAGCTGAGTGAATGGATGATTCCCAAAGCCCGAAGTCGATGTCTCACAGCACCAAAACTCTTCCACCTGGAACGAGTGTGAAAGGAAAGGTCAGGATACAGCTTGATATCTGTGCCATTAATTTCCAATGGATACGCCACTTGGGCTGCGAGGAGAATCGTGTCACGGATCTCAGACCATGAAGATTTCAACAGGGTGGTGTGTGGCTGATTAGAAGAAGCTGGACAGACCCTTGGGTTAACCCTGTAGGCTTTGGTGAGTGAAGACCAGGGAAACCCATGCCCCTCATGGACTCAAGCATAATTTGCCATGATGGTACTGTCTGCGGGGTTGAATTGCTGGCTCCACTGCCAGCTGATGGTCCCGTGGCCCTACTGGTATTAGGTGGCAGATCCTTAAGCAGCCCCTGCTGCTGCGCTTTCTGTTGGCCCATGTCAAACGTGGTATCTATAGATGCAGGGAGTCATACTGGAACGAGTTCTGCAGTTGGATCTTGAGGAAACTGCCTAAAACTTTTTCATTTATTTTCCCACCTTGTGAGAGAGAACTCCAAAGGAGTGTGTCCAACCTGGAAGATGGCTTTCTAACGCCCCCTAATTTGAGTACTTTAATACAAAATATTCAGCGCGATTTGGAACAGATGGCAACACCTCCTTTTATCCTTGTGGGGACCTATTAAAGGAAAACAATCGGGAGGGGTGCGCTGTGGAGCCAGAGTGTGGTGGACACTTGAAAATTGGAGCTCTGTATTTAGCAAAAATAAACAGTACTTAAACTAAACAAATTCAACTTAAAATGGGATACAAACCTACTGTGTGGGAGCTGAAATGCTGTAGAACACCACGGGAAAACTGAAAACTGCACAAAATACTGGTGATGAAAGAAAAGATCAGCCAAAGTCGGGGGCTTCAGGGCCCAGTACTCGATCTGCGCCACAAGACGGCAAAGTGGAGACAGGAGCCGAAGAAACGCTCCATCTCTGGGTGTTAAAATGAAACAACTTTTGGCATCAGTCTCAGCAATGAACACCAGGTCTGATGCCCTTACATCCAGGATGGCGACTGTGGAAATTACAGTGGATGGTCTCAAAACAGAGGTAGAAGATACCTATCAGCAGACTGAGTGATATAACGCTGCTGTAACCCAGTATGCTAAGGAAATCTAGATTAGAAGTGTTGGAAAATCTTCTTGGGCATCCCAGAGGGTGCGGAAGGTGACCCATTTGCTCCTTCTCCTGCAAAATTGGCTGATGCAGCAACTTAAGGATCATACAGGTAATCAAACTTGGCCTATATTAAAAGGCTTTCAGATTCACCCACGAGGTCGCCAAGACGGAGATGCCACACGAGCAGTCCTAGCTACTCTAGACTCATCAGCTACTTAAGACAAACTGCTTAACCTAGCTAAGCGCCATTTCCCATTGTTATCGGATGTAACCCTGTTTGCCTATTCCCTGATTTGTGTTTTTCTACATAGCAACGAATGAAAGATATTTGACAGCACGAGAAGCGATTCTCAAGGATCTCAATGTGCCACATGCCATTCTCTTCCCTGCAAAACTTCGCATAATATTCCAGGATAAGTTATATTTGTTTACGGACCCATCCAGTGTGGTGAAGTGAGTGACAATGCTTCAGCAGTCCCAACGGAGAGAAGAGGATTCTGAAGAGGAAACGGCCATAGGGTCTTAAGACAGCTGAACATTTCTAGGTTAAAAGTACTTTATCCTCTTGCTGGTCTCAGCATGTTGCTGTACCGCATGGGCTGGTTTGTGACCCTTTTTGAATAAATGTTTGTTTGGGTCTGTAAATCAGTTACTCAAAATAGGGGTGAGTGCTATATTAATTTTATATGTTATAAATGTAGCCAAGTCTGCTTGATATACCGATTTTTGAAATATATCCTCTTGGATTTCATACTTAGCAGTTGTGCCATGATATGCGGCAGGTCTATGGCTACCAAGTATACGACTTCCATTGTTAAACACTCACTGTTCAGAGAGCAGTTTATAACATTGGTAAAGTACAAGTCAAATTTCCTTTTTGGCATTAGTGATTATTTCAGTAAAACTATGACTTTTTTTTAAGACTTATTTCAAGTGTTCAATATTAGTACTGTTTAGGAACGTTTACATTATCCGATATATACATGGCACCATTTTCTTCAGCAGAGTTTGGCGAAACTGGACAATAACTTGGACTTTAGAAAGTATTAATTACATGCCATGTGCTCCTGGTTTATAATTACACAGCATATTTGTCATATATCTAGTTCTTATTTACTTTTTACTTATACTAGTCTTCCCCCCCCCCACCCAAGCTGGGAATTATTCAGGGGATGCTGTTATCCTGTATGAGAATGGAGTACTTTCTCTATATGTAAAATAACTGATGTTCCCTGAATGGAATGTAACTCGTGTTTTGTCATTTTTAAATGAAAAAAATATAAGTAAAAAAAGAGGGAAAAACTCATATTCTAAACAGATTCACCCCCAAAAGCTTTAGCCCCCAACTAAGCTTTGTGGCTGCGAAAGCATTTTTTTTATTATATGTACGTACAGAAAATACAGGTTACTCACCTGTAACAGGAGTTCTAGGAGTGGTATATGTTGTTTATCCACACTTCTTGGAAGGTACCTTGCAGCTTTAAGATGTGCCAGAAAGTCTTCAAGCTGGCTCCTCCCACCACCAGGTGGTAAAACCCTCAGCTCACCCCATGGCGCCAGATCTAGCCCACTGGAAGCCAGGTTGCGCGTCGAAGCTGGGAAGGTCGGGTGGGTCGTGTGGATGAACAACATATACCACTCCTAGAACTCCTGTTACAGGTGAGTAACCTGTATTTCTAGGGACGTGGATATGTTGTTCAATCCACACTTCTTGGCAGTTCTCCGGGAGGAGGGAGGCAAGGCATGCACCTCCTTATACTTACTTGGGGAATAAGGACTGGAGAACCGAGGTCCCAAAACCAGCATCCCGGCATGACTCTAGGTCAATGTGGTAATGGGAAATAAAGGTATGTGCTGACTTCCAGGTAGCAGCCCTGCAGATTTCCTAGATAGGGACGTCCCTACAAGCAGCCGCTGAAGCAGCGGTATGGTGGGTTGAATGAGCTCTTATCCCTCTGGGTGGCTCCATGCCCACCAACCTATAGCAGATATCTATGCTGGAGGTGACCCACCTGCCTATCGTCTACTTGGCTGCAGGTCTGCCAGGTGCGGCTTCAGCATACGTGACAAACAGCTGGCAAACCTCTCACCGAACTTTAGCCGTCCGCTCCTTATAATAAGCGAGCGCTCTTCTAGGATCCAGAGTATGGAGCCTATATTCGGCCTCCGAGGTGTGACTGGGGTAGAACACCGGCACAGTCAACATCTGATTCAGGTGAAACTCCGACACCACCTTCGGAAGGAATTTCGGGTGGGGGCGAAGGACAACCGTGTCCCTGTAGAAGACCAGATACGGAGACTCTATGGAAAGCACCTGGAGTTCTCCCATCCTTCTGGCTGACGTGATAACCACCAAGAAGGCAGGCTTCCACAACAGGTGGGAGATATCACACCTGTGCATCGGTTCGAATGGCTTGCCCATGAGCTTGGCCAATACCAGCAGTAGATCCCATGGAGGTAGAGGTTCTCGCACCGGAGGGGATATGTGATCTAAGCCTTTGAAAAAAAAAAAGCCAGACCACCTTCTCCTGTGCCACCAACTGCTTGCCGGCCCGTGACCGATAAGCAGAGATAGCTGCCAGGTGCACCTTAAGGGTCGTTGACTGAAGCCCTAGCTGAGAAAGGGACCACAGGTAGTCCAAAATGCTAGCCAATGGGCAGGATGAAGGAACCAACCCTTGCCTTGACACCAAATGGAAAATCTCTTAAAGGCATAACATTTTCTGGTCGACTCCTTACGGGACACCTCAATGACATTGAGGACCTCGTCGGAAAGATCCGCTCAGGAACCAGGCCGTCAGGTGCAGAGACTGAAGATCCGGATGGAACACCTTCCCCTTGCTGGCTGAGATCAGGTCCGGGCGGGCTGGAAGCCGCCTCAGGAGCCTGGAGCTGAGGCTGAGGAGATCTGGATACCAGAACTGGCGAGGCCAGTCTGGGGTTACCAGAATCACCTGCACCTTGTCCCTCTTCGCCTTGAGAAGCACCTTGTGGATCAAGGGAAATGGACGGAAGGCATAGAAGAGGCTGGGGGTCCACGGCCTTGAGAAAGCATCCCCCTGCAGCAAGCCCCGCTGAGGGGGGAGGGCATGAAACAGTCTCAGCTTCGCGTTCTCCTTGGAGGCAAACAGGTCCACCTGAGGGGTGCCTCAATGGGAGAACAGGTCTTGAACTACCTCCAGCAGGAGAGACCCCTCGTGAGATGCAATGCCTATCCAGCTGAGGGCATCGGCCAGACTGTTCAAGGCTCCTGCCACATGGATGGCTAGGAGATTCACCTCCAGGCTGATCACGAGAGACCAAATGCAGAGAGCTTCCTTGCACAGCGGCAAGGAGTGCATCCCGACCTGACGGTTGAGATAGTACATGGTCATGGTGCTGTCCGTCTGGACCTGAACCACTTGACCCTGTACAAACGGAGTGAAGGCAGTGAGAGCTAACCATACGGCTCAAGGCTCCAGCAGGTTGATCTGGCATTGGGACTCCTGAGGGGACCAGAGGCCGTGGGCCCCGAGAGTCCCCAGATGGGCACCCCAACCCATCAAGGAAGCGTCGGTCATAAGGATGACCGTCGGCTCGGGGCGGACAAACGGGATACCCTCCTGCAGATGAACTGAGACGAGCTACCACTGCAGGCCGTCCCACATCTTCTGGGTCACAGTTACTGGCTGGTCCTGAGGAACGGAGCACTGAGACCACTGGTGGGCCAGCCCCCAATGCAGTGGGCATATATGCCAGTGGGCCCAACGGACCACGTTGGTGCAGGCTGCCATGAGACCCAGAAGGTGCAGGAAGTCCCAGGCAGGGTGCAATTGCCCAACCCGAAATGACTGGACAAAGGAGGAAAGGACCTCGGCACTGTCCACCAGGAGCCGGGCTCTGGCTCAAAGGGAGTCAAGCTCTGCCCCGATGAACTGACATCACCTGCGATGGCACGAGTTCCGATTTGGCCTCATTGATGAGGAGGCCAAGTTGGGAGCAGACCTGGAGGGCCAGATCTCTGGACTGCTCCACCTCCAACCTGGAGGGGGCTGCTATCAGCCAGTCATCCAGGTAAGGTACACCCGGACCCCTCGGCACAACAGGAATGCTGTCACCACTGCCATGCATTTGGTGAAGACCCTAGGAGCTGAAGAGAGGCCGAAGGGCATGGCCTGGAACTTGTAAAGTGATCCCTCCGCTCTGAAGCAGAGGAATCGCCGATGAGACGGACAGATTGGGATGTGAAAGAATGCGTCCTGGAGATCCAGAGGACAAAACCACATGCCTAGTTCCAGGGATGGTATCATCTGAGTCAGAGTGACCATCCTGAAGGTGCACGGCCTTAGGAACTTGTTCAGGTCATGCAGCTCGAGAATGGGGTGCCAGCCCCCCGTCTGTTTTGGGACCAGGAAGTACCTGGACACAAACCCTGGGCATGGAGGAGGATCCGCCACCTTGCTGCCCACCCCCTTTTGGAGGAGCAGAGCTATGTCTGCTCGATGGGCCAACAGAGAAGCTGCAGAACTGGTAGCCCCCTGAGGGGTGCTGGCTCAGAAGGGAGGGGTCTGTTCGAATTCCAGAGGCAGACCCCTGCTGACCACATCCAACACCCAGGAAGTGGCTGAGCCAGCCCCCCACGGGGGACCCAGGGGAGGAGTGACGAGGTTGGGGGCAGCACCTCTTAACCCATCACTGGGCATGCTTGGAGGAAGGGCTGACTGAGGAGCCACCTGTACCCTTCCCTCCAGGCTTCCTGTTGGAGGACGCAGGAGGCTTGGCCTTGGGGCATCAAGCGTGAGCCTGCTTGCCCTGCTGCTGGTGCTGCTGGGCCAGTTGCGCCACAGGAGCAGAAGGGCAAAAGGGCTTACATTGTTACTGGTGGCCTTTGTCCTTCTTGGCAGACGTGACCGAGTCTAAGGTGGCATTGGACTTCTCGATCCGCTGGAGATGGCCCTCCACCCCGGGCCCAAACAAGTCGGTGCCCAAGAAGGGGATGTCTGCCAGCTTGTGCTGGGTATCTGCCATGAAGGTGGAGATCTGCAGTCAAGTTCTACGGCGCATGGCTACTGCGGCCACTACTGACTGGGCACAAGAGTTTCCGATGTCCAGAGCAGTCTGGAGCCGTTGCTTGGCCACCGCCCTTCCCTGATCCTGCACCTGCTTGACCATCATTTGAAGGTCAGCTGGGAGATGAGGAAGCACCTCATCCAGGGAGCCCAAAAGGGTGTGTGAAAAGTGTGCCATCAGTAGAGCTGAGCTAGCTTGTCAAAGGCCTAGGGAGGTGGCAGCATAAACTTTGCACCCAGAGTAGTCCAGCTTTTTGGACTCCTTGTCCAGGGGCTTCTCTATGTCCCTGGCATTTCCAAAGCACCGGAAAATGCTATCGGTCACCAGTCCTTCAGCCGAAGGGTGCTCCGAAAAACCAGAGAGGGAACCGGTCGGGACTGCGTACTTGCGGGTCATCCTGGCCAAAGGCGCAGGACAGGAGGCAGGCCACTGCCACAACTCCAAGACCGGACCAACAATGGCCTCAGCCACAGGAAAGGCCTCCATAGGGGAATCCCCTCAGTCCAAAATCTCCGTGAGGGGATATTTGTCCCGTTTCTGCATGGGTTCGAGCTGCATCCCAGTAGATTGTGAGATGAGGCGAAGAATACCAAGGAACGAGGATGGGCTCTCGTCCATCGACATACCCCTGAAGGATTCCAGGTCGAGGGGCCTGGAATACAGAGAGGAGTCTTCAGACTCCAAGGAGTCTGCAAACAGCTGCCGACCACCTGAGCCACCCTCCACTCGCCGAGGCCGATCGGGGTGAGGGTGACCAACAACCTGTGGGGCAAGCCCTGTCCTGATCGAGAATCCTTGACCGGGGCCCCAGTCTTCGGCTGAGGAGGCGGCGGTTCCACCACAATGGGTGGAGCAGCCGGTTTCGGCTGAGCAATCGGCACCTGAGTGGGCTCCTCGACCAAGGAACCGAGGGCAGGCGATTGCTTCAGCCACTCGGGTGACAGCCACTTTACTGAGAGCGAAGGCGTCGGCTTGTTGCCGGCCAATAAGAGCTGCTGCCACATCATATCCTCATAGTGCCAACGCAACTTGCACCGGAGCCTCTCCTCCAAGGAGGATGATGAGGATGAGCGGAGATGCCACTTTCCGTGATGTCGGGACCGAGACCGCCGTTGACGGGACT
Source organism: Neoceratodus forsteri (assembly GCA_016271365.2). Taxonomy (NCBI): domain Eukaryota; kingdom Metazoa; phylum Chordata; order Ceratodontiformes; family Ceratodontidae; genus Neoceratodus; species Neoceratodus forsteri. The sequence continues at coordinate 316,980,188 of CM028129.1, forward strand.
TGCCCAACACAGAAGAGGACCGATACAGTCGGGGTCACCAATGGTGAGTCGAAGGAGGGGCAGGGGAGATCCGCACATACCCCGGTTCGGGGTCCTTGACCAGGGACCTCGGCTCGGGAGGCCAAGACAAGTCCTCAGTAGGCACCAGGGGAACCAGTGAAGGAGGGTTGTTGGCCTCTCCAGTCGACAGCACATCTAATGGATTGAGGAAGATCTCGACCTCATCGATGGGTGTCTCGGTCGGCTGGCCTGACGGGGACACCGAGAAGCCAGCAGCCTTGGCTGCAACCTCAACCGAAGTTGATAGAGGATGGTCCGGGGAGCGAGATCTCTCCTGCTCCCGCGAACGTCGACGGTGGGACATACCTTTCGATCCTTCTTCTTCTACCAAGAGAAATGAGTCCCTAAAGGCCCCTCTCCCTTGGTGGAGAGGGACTGGCAAAGCTCCCGAAAGGAAGCAGTGTAGGAGGAACCCAAGGAGAGCAGGATAAACGCAGATGCCGAGGATGATGAAGCCATGGCCTGCACCACCTCCTCTTCGAGGGCGATTACTGATTGAGCTGCTCCCACAGACACCGCCTAACAGGCCTCCTTCGACTTCACCGGTGGAAACCGTTTCTCTGGTCGCCCCAGATGGAGTCGGGCGGCACGGTCATCGAGAACCGATGACGAAAAGGACTTGCACAGATCGCAAGCCTGCGGATCGTGGCCAAGACCAAGGCAGTAGATGCATGTGGTGTGCGGGTCGGTTCGAGACATCTTCTGCCCACAAGGGCACTGACGGAAGCCAGGAGTGGATTTTGAGTCCATCGCAGCCATGCGGAAAAATGAAGACTGAAGTCGGGTAAACTTCAAGACAATTTTCGGTAAAACCGAAGGTTTAGGATCCAGGCCTAGAGACGCAAAAGCGCTAAGGAGGGAACCTCAGCTTCCAAGTGGTAAGGAAGATCTGGCGTCATGGGGTGGAGCTGAGGATTTTACCACCCCGGTGGGTGGGAGGAGCCATCTTGAAGACGTTCTGGCACATCTTAAAGCGGCAAGGTACCTGCCAAGAAGTGTGGCTTGAACAACATATCCACGTCCCTAGAATGTAATTTTTTAAAGTCTGCACTTCCCAAACATGGCGAACAGTACACGGCTCCATGTCATCCGAAGTTGCGGCACCGCACCGCTAGCCCCAATACATCTGTGTGTCTGATGATCAACTGGAATGTCAAACCAGCAAGAAGGAAAGCATGAGTAGCACAAATATAACCCACCCCAGGCCATTTTCTGAGTTATTAAAGAGCTGCTGACGCCTCAAATAAATATTTGAAAAACATAACATTTAAGGACAATTCAGCTTTACATTCCATATATACATATTCTATAGACTTCTCATCCTCATTGTTTATTACTGAGAATTTGCATGAATACATGATCTTTATGCCTTAGACTTCAACTGCCTCTACAACTTACTCTGTACTTCAAGTCATAGTCCTCTGTTGTGACATCACAGTCTGCTGCAATAGAAGTAATCATGATGTCACAAGGGATGCATTATTGCCTCAGGTAGGGAGAAAGTAACAAGAACAGATGCAATCTTCAACAGCAAAGATCCTGTTTTCATACAAATGGCCTTAGTAATAAATAACGGGGAGAAGAAATACTGAGCTATTGTGAAATACATGCTGAACTTTGTCTGCATATTATATTTTGTTAAAGTTCTCCGGAAGGTGTCAGCCGCTCTTTAAGTTATCAGCTTAAGTGTTTAATGTTAAGGGTTCAAGAATGAGGGCTCTCAATTAACTACTGAATTTTTGTAGCAGTCAGTGTTTCAAGTATTGCTAACTAACTTAGCTTTTTTGAAGAAACGTGATTTAGCTAAATGTGGACCTCCTCTGCAATGTCTGATGGCTCAGCAAGAGGGTCATGCAGAGGAAGGAGAGGAGAGAACCCTAGGCCACCAATCATGGTAGCTGGACATCTCCTAGGGATGCAGTAGAATCTAGCTATTAAAACATACTGTTGTGAAACTATAACCAATGTGTTACTTTTAATTACTGTTATGTGTTTATTAATGGTAAAAAACGTGTATGTTTTCAATGTGGGGGAATAACAAGGGAAGGTTCAAAAATATGTTTGTCTTGATTGTGTCGGTGGGAGGGAGGGAGAGGCTATGCAGTAGTAAAATAAACACCACAAACTCAGAAAATTGCAAACAGATAACATCGGTGGAAAGGAAGTCAGGTTACAGCCCCACATAACTAGCAGAAATTGGTACACCCTGTAAGTTTATGTTGTGGTATATCAAAGTTGGGCAGTCTGTCCAGAAGAGACACCAAGTGTTAAGAAACTTTAAATGTCTAGGGTGTTCACAAAGGATGAAGGAGCGAAGAAGGCATAGCCCACAGTTGCTCCTGTATGACTAATAAAAAGTGCCACCATCCCTAAAGAACTTATCCAATCTATGTTTTAATTTGTCTCTGGAGACGACCTCTATCATAGAAGATGGTAAACAATTCCAGGAGTTTACCACTCTTATGGGAAAAAAGTACTTTCTGTTTGTTTTTAATCTGTTAGGCTTTAGTTGTAATGGGTGGCCTCTAATGCTGATATGACTATAGCTTCAAATTTAGCTGCGCCATGAGGAAGTTATCACTGTATTAATTTGGACTCCTTCAGGAAACCCACATAATGGAAAAAGAGCTTAATGTGTTCAGGCGCAATGGGTAGGACAGGTCTTCAGAGCAGGGGATGTCATTTTAGTATCAATTTTAAATCCATGGCTGAAAAAGCGATATGAGAGAAGGATGGAAGGTACGTACTGGTGCAGGGGATGCTTAACACCACCAGAGTCCTCCTAGATAACATATGTGAGCTAAATACAGATAATCCTATTTTCTTCACAGATCTACTCAAAACACGGAGCCCATTCAGAGGTATCCCAATGCTTCTTGAAGGGGATTGGAACCTAGCGCACATTACACTGTATGGAGAATGGATACAGGGAATACACAGCAATGAAATAGAGGCATGTGTGGTTTCAGGCAAATCACCAGTCATTCTGGTTCACTGCTTTGCACAAGCTATGGAACAGGACAGAGTGTAGCATATAAATAATCAGCTTCTAAAAGATATAAAGACAGCTGAGCATCTTAAGGATGTAATGGACACATTCTTTGAGAATAATGAGGGAACTATGGAAAGGTGAGATACACTCTGGGTAGCTGTAAAGTGCCATGTAAGAGGGGTCTGGAGCTTCTCTGCCAAACAGCTAAAAGAAAAAAGGGAAAAAGAGGGTAAAATGAAAGATATATTGGAGAAAATGAGCGAGAAGAGAAAAAGCTGGGTCTGGCTAACCCTGAAGCCATCTGGTTAGAACTCAGCAGCTGCAGAGCTAGGTATCAAGAGCTGATCAGAAAGAAAACAGAACAGGCAATCTACAAGACTAAAGCCATGTATGTAGAGCATGGGGACAGAGCTGGGAGGACTGATGGCCATGCACTTTAGCAAACAGGAGCCAGCTAGAGCTATACTTGGTGTAAGGGACACAGCAGACACAAAACTGAACACAGACATTAGTGGTATAGCTAAAGAATTTAAACTATTCTACAAAACGTTATATAGTGCAGAAAATACCACTAACCTACAACAAAATAAAAAAAATCTAAATTTAAATACCTGTAAATTTTCATTCTCAGACGGCTGGTCTCTGGGCTTCCTTACTCACGGGATGTACCTCCTGATGCTGATAGGAATGCAGAAATCAGACCTCTGCAGCAGGGGACATCCAGCCCTCAACTTCCTGTCTCCCTCAGTTCTTCCTAAAGCAGTCCAAATATGGCAATACTACAAGAACTTGGAAACAAAAAACAAGAATGTTAGGGCATACATAGCTGTGAGGCCAGCCAACAATATACATTCTGGGAGTGTATCCGAGGCCCGGAGACCAGCCGTCTGAGAAAGAAAATTTACAGGTATTTAAATTTCAATTTTTCTCTCCTAAGCTGGTCTCTGAGCTTCCTTACTCATGAGATATACAAAAGCAGTACATCCTCAGATGTCCTGGGTGGGAAGAATGTAAAGTTCCCATAAGGGTCCACCACCATCTGAAGCGTTCGGTGGGCAAGGATGCCTCCGCCGAGGACATCACATCCAGCTTATAAAATTTTGTAAACATTGGAATGGATGACCAATTGGCGCTCTATATAAGTCTGCTGGAGATGCTTCTCTGAAGTATGCCCATGAAGGAGCCATAGCTCTTGTGGAATGGGCTCTCACTGGGCCAGGCAAGGTTACTCCGGCCTGATCATAAGCCGTGGAGGTGACAGATAGAATCATTCTGGCTACACAGCCTTCTGAATCCTTGTTACTCATAATTTTGACCCGTAGTTGAAATGAACAAACCTGAAGTTTTGCAAATAGCCTCCGTTCTCTTAATATACATTTTCAACACGCTTCTCGGGTCTAGTGGATGAAATTCCCTTTCCTTATAGCTTTTAGGAAGTGAGCAGAAGGAAGGAAGGAAGGAAGAATGAACCTCTGATTATAATGGAAGGGAGATGTAACTTTTGGCAAAAAACCTGAATCTGTTCAGAGTACCACACAGCCTGATAAAAGACGGTATACGGCTCTTGGGTGAACAATGCTCCTAGTTTGCGGATTCTCGTGGCTGAAGAAATAGCTATGAGAAAAAGGCGACCTTCATTTTGAGATGCATGAGGGATGTCTTCTTGAGAGGCTCTCAAGCAGCTTGGGTCCCACCCTTGAGAACCAGATTAAGACTCCAAAGTGGTATCGTTGGTTGATTGGAGGGTGTTTTTTTTTTGTTTGTTTAAATCTTTTTATTGAGTTTTCCAACATATTTACATTACTATATCTCATCAATTTAAGAGAGACATCATAGTTCACATTTCAAACAGTCCATCCGATCTCGTATGATCGTATTCTCTCTCATGTTACCAGCTCATTTCTCTTTTTTAAAAACAAAAAACAAAGATACAAAAAGAAATTTTCTTCTTGCAATAAAATATTAATACATTATACCAAAAAAGTATAAAAGAATATAGAACAACTCCTGTAATTCATTACATCCGTAAACCTATATACAATTCTACCAAGGTCGCCTAGTCCCCCTCTCTTTCCCTATCTGCTATTCAACTCTCGCCCTCCTTCCATCAACGTATTCCTTTCCTCCTCCATCTTCATCTAGTTACATCCCTTTAGTTTACCCTACGTTCAGTATCATAAGTTCGTCCACTGTGAGTGTTTCTATGAAGTGGGCCCACTCATTCCCAAATTTCTCCAGTCTATCTTGTGTCTGGTAAGATCTCTGTTCCAGTCCCAAAGCTCTTATGGACAGCGTCTGCCACTGTGTTATTGTAGGGGGATCCCCAGAAACCCAAGTATTTAGGATCACCTGTCTGGCCTGTGAAAGTAATATTCTAATCCATCTCTGATGTGGCATCCAGATCTCTTCATTTCCCTCTTCCATACCAAAGAGCAAACTGAGGGGTGTTAGTGCAAGCTCCCTTCCCAGCATGGTGCCTAGATGTTGCCCGACCCCTTGCCAATATGTTTTCAGAATAGGGCAATCCCAGAAACAATGGAAATATGTTCCCCTCTCTCTCTCTTACATCTTCCACACGTTTCAGGGATTTCGGGATTCACCTTATGACTCACCACTGGTGGACAGTAAAGTCTATGGACAAACGTATACGTACTCTCCTTATATTTGTTGCATGTCAAAAGCCCTACATGCGATTTCAATATTAACCCCCAGTTATCCGGGGATATAGCTACCCCTAGGTCCCTTTCCCACATTTGTCTCTGTTTATCCGACAAATCCTTAATACTTAATCTTAATAGGTGCACTGCTTTCCTTAGGATCCCCGTCGGGTTCCTCCTTGCCAATCCAATTAACCGCTCCAACTGCTCTATTCCTGGGCTCTCCATCCTCTTTTTCTCCACTGCTTTAATCCAATTCCTAATTTGAAAAAATCTAAAGAGATGGGTTGTCGGCAGTCCTAACCTCTCTTGTATCTCCTGGAAGGACATCACCATACCTCCCCTATATACATCTCCTAGACATCTCGCCCCTTTCATCTCCCACTCCCGAAAACCCTTGTCCTCCAAGCCAGGTCTAAAAAAAGGGTTCCCTGCTATTGGTAACAATATTGTCTCCCCTTCTTTACATCCGAGGATTGCCTTTATTCTAAACCAGCTCTCTGTTACTGTGCAAATCATGGGGTTGGTATATTTCATGGAGGCATATCGCTTTTTACCCTTTTCTGATAAATAAGCAGTCAGCCGACCTGCCGCCTCTTCCTCCTCTAATTCTAGCCAGCTAGCTGCTTCCACCCCATTAAGCCAACCTTTAATAATCCTAATCTGTGCCGCTAAAAAATAATGTTTCAAATCTGGGAAGTTCAAGCCACCGCACGCCGTTGACGCCTTCAACCTCCTTAAAGCTATCCTCAATCTTTTCCCTCTCCACAAAAACTCTCCAAATCCTCTCTCTAAAGTTTTAATGTCTCTGTTATTGAGACCCATTGGTAGCATCTGTAGTAAATATAAAATGCGTGGCAGAATGTTCATTTTAATTAGGTTAATACGTCCAAGCCAAGACAGAGGTAGAGCCCGCCATCTCTTTAACTCCTCCAGTATCCCTTTAATCATGGGGGTGTAATTCAGTCTGTAGAGGTCCTCCCATTTTTGTCCAATCACTACTCCCAAATATTTGAATGAGGAGGACACCCATTTTAGGCCCCATTCCCTTCTATTGTCCTGTAACCCCGTGTTCCCCACTATTAATATTTCGGACTTGTCAATATTAATCTTATATCCAGAAAAGTCCGCAAATTCAGCTATTGCCCTCAGTAAAGCCGGTATCGAATCCTCTGGGTCTCTAAGATATAGTATCATATTATCCGCATATAGAGATAATTTGTGATGTCCACCTTCTCTCCCAACCACTCCCTTAATCTCAGGATTTTGCTTAATTGCGATGGCCAGAGGCTCTATTGCCAGGGCAAACAAAAGGGGAGACAAAGGGCACCCCTGCCTCGTTCCTCTGCCCAAAGAAACCCACTCAGACAGGCCTCCATTTGCTAGGATCGCAGCCCGAGGGGAGGTATACAGGGCCCGTACCATCCCTATAAAATCCTTTCCAAACCCATATCTTCCCAACACCTCAAATAAATATTCCCATTCTATGCAGTCAAAGGCCTTTTCGGCATCTAAGGAAATGATTGCCGTAGGGCTCTTTGTCCTAGTTGCAGTCTGTACTACATTTAAGACCTTCCTTACATTATGATATGAGTATCTACCATGAATAAATCCTGTTTGGTCTCCGTGCACCAGTTCCGGGAGTAACTCATCTAGCCTAGAGGCTAATATTTTAGCATATATCTTTGCATCGGCATTAAGGAGAGATATGGGTCTGTAAGCAGCACAATCTCCTTGGTCCCTACCAGGCTTCGGGATAACACATATAGTCGCCTCCCCCTATAGAACAAGGCAAAGGTCCCCCCTTCCTGACCTCCTTAAAGAGGATCCACAGGTGCTCTATCATCTCCTTTCCCATCACCTTATAATATTCTGCAGGTAGCCCATCTGGTCTGCATGCTTTTCCCGGATTTAGGCAAGCAATGGCCCTGGCAATCTCTTCCTTGGAGATTTCCTTATCCATCTTATCCCTCCAACCTTCCGAGACCCTTGGCATTGTAATCCGGTGTAAAAACTGACTCATCTTTTCCCTCCCTGCTGCCCCCTCCTCTGCTTTGTAGAGCTCACTATAGAACTCTGCAAAGCTATTCAGAATACCTTGTATGCTCCTATGCAGAGTTCCCTGTCTGTCCCTCACTTCATTAATCCTCTTACTCCCTTTCTTGCCCTTAATCAAGTTAACCAGTAGGGGGCCCAGCTTATTACCCCACCCATAAAATTTATGTTTCCAGAAAAATATTTGTGTGCGGACCTCATCCATTAAAGATTTATTCAGTGCTTCTCTGCTGGCTGCCAATTGCTGAGAGACCTCCCTTCCCCCCTTCCCCCCTTCCTTGCCATCTGACACTCCAGTTCCCTAACTGTATTTCTTAGCTCTATCTGCTTCTGGCGCTTCTCTTTTTTATACCTAATAACAAATCCCATTATAGCACCTCTCATGAATGCCTTTCCAGCATCCCAGAACCCCTGAATAGAGGGGGCAGACGACAAGTTCGTCGAAGTGTACAATTCCCATTGAGCCTCCATGTATTCCCGGAAGTCCTGGGAGCCCAGGAGATACAATGGGAAATGCCAATTATTGATTTTCATTTTTTGGGGAACCATCTCTATAGATGCCACAACCATTGCGTCATCCGAAACATATATAGGGCCATGCTTAACGTCTGTTAATCTGGTGTACCATGTTCCTGTGATATACAAATGGTCTATCCGTGACCATGTTTTATGCGGTGGGGAGTAAAAGGTGAAGTCCTTTTCACGGGGGTTTGCCGTTTTCCACGCATCTACTATGTCTAGTTCACTAAGCCCCTCACACCACCTACGCATGCAATGCCTTCCTCTTCCCTTGCCTTCAGAGTGGTCTCAATTCTGATCTGGGGTGCAGTTGAACTCCCCCCATCACTAAGCCTTGAAACTGTTCGCGAATTAACAGATTCAAAATTCTCTGATAAAATAATGGTTCAAACACAGCAGGTGCATATACACTTCCAAATGTTACAGGCTCCTCCTGCAGCATACCCTCCACAAAGATATAGCATGCACCAAGCAGGAAAGGGATCTTGGGGTTGTCATCTCTGATGACCTCAAGGTAGGGAAACAGTGTGACAAGGCATCAGGTAAAGCAAATAGGATGTTGGGATGTATAGGCAGGGGCATCACCAGCAGGAAAAGGGAGGTCATAATTCCGCTATACAAGACACTAGTGAGGCCCCACCTGGAGTACAGTGTACAGTTCTGGAGACCATACCTACGTAAGGACATAGACAGGGTAGAGAAGGTTCAGGGGAGGGCAACAAAGATGGTGCATGGGTTGCATCACAAGTCCTATGAAGACAGGTTGAAGGAACTGAACATGTACTCCCTGGAGGAGAGGAGGGAGAGAGGGGATATGATAGAGACATACAAGTATCTTACAGGGAGGAACAGGGTGCAGGAAAACACTATTTTTAAGCGAAAAAGATGTTTCAGGACTAGAGGGCATGGGATGAAGTTGGAGGAGGACGATTCAGAGGAAACATGAGAAAGATTTCTTCACAGAACGGGTGGTGGACAAGTGGAACACCCTGCCAGAGGAAGTGGTGGGGCTGAAACAATCCGGGATTTAAGAATGCATGGGATAGACATAAAGGAATTCTAGAGGTCAGGGGTAAGGGGAAATAGACTTCTAGGAAAACAAACTGAACTTACAAGCTCAAATGGGCAGACTAGGTGGGCCATAGGCCCTTATCTGCCGACACTGTCTATGTATCTATGTATCTATATATCTCCCTTCTTTTCCATCTCTCAATACTCTAGTAACCTTGAATGGTAATCCTTTATGCAGCAGGACCGCCACTCCTCTCTTATGGAACGTGTAAGAAGCAGCATAGCAAGCTCCCACCCAAACCTTCACCAATTTTTGATGCTCCAACTGCGTCAGATGCGTCTCTTGAAGAAGCGCAACCTGTGCTCCTGCTCGTCTTAACGCAGTCAGAACAGACGTCCTTTTAATCGGAGTAGAGATCCCCCTGATATTCCAAGAAACAATATTTACCTTATCTCTAGCCATTCCAGCCATTTATGCTTTTTACTAGATGCTCCTCTGGCCTTCTCCTCCATTCGCCCCACTCTTCCCCGCATTGCCCTTTCTCCTTTTTTGTTAGAATACAAACCTTGCGACCTTGGTAGTAAAAACAGCTAATACAATTGACATACAAAAAAACACTGAAACAGGTAGATAACTTATTTACAAGTATTCCCTCCCACTCACCCCCCCCCCAGTGCACAACATTCTACAAAATCGAATTAGTGCGCTCCTTCCAACTCAACTCCTACCAATAACCTTGGGTTTGGATTGAATATCCAATCTTCTCTCCCCCCTCCCCCAGTCCAACTCTAGATTCCTTTATTTTACTCCAGTTGTCCCCTCTGTGCATCACATTTCTCCAGACAGGGTTTTTCTACCTATATATGATTCGTGCTGTCAGTTAACTCCCCTTCATTTTCCCATACCCTTCCACACAGTCCTCTGTGTCTCATAGAGCAGCCATTCCCTCCCTACTTGCCGCTTACAGCTTGCCCCCCTTCATCAGTTAGTTCATCACAGCCTATCACTCTCCCATTCCCCTGTGTCTAAAAGTTCCACTGGAATCTATGCCTGGGACCATCCATCAGCGTGGGAAGAAACCCTGTTAAGGATCCCCCGTTTAGTGTATCACCTCGGGGCCACCAGCACATCATCCTGCGCCTGGGTCACCCATAGGCCGCAATTCTCAACCCTCTCACATAGCAGGGATTCCCCTCGTGTCGCCCTCCCCTCCCGAATATTCCACGTATACGAGTATCCCTTGTATCTTCCTAGTTCCCATATAATATTTAGCCATACCCTTTCCGCCATTTGGAGCTGTAAGGAAGTGCAGCACAGGAGAAACTCCTTCAAACGATCCCTCCCTCTCGAGCTCTTCCGAGCAGAGTAAACTATCGCCTCTATCCCCAGCCTCTTAATCTCCATTAATTACTCATCCCTTATACCCAGAGGCACATCAGCAAAGAGGAGGTTATCATTTGATTGTTATCACAGTACTTTAACAATGTGAGGGTATCCTTTTTTAATCAATCTTCCGGTGCGTTTCCTTCCCTCCTCCCCCTTCCCACTGCGACACTACGGGTGACCCGGCGATTCAAATCCAATGCCTGGGTCCCCCATAGGCCGCTACTCACAGTTCCAATGTACTTTCAGGGTTCCATCTGCGACTCCACTTCTTATGCATTCTTTTGCGTACATTCACATTTCTCTTCTCGTCTTCGGTTCTCCCTCTCAGAAAGATTCAAGTGGGGTTGTGGCAGGGGAAGATCCTATTTTCGAAAGTTGTCCCTCTCGATTTTACGTTTACCTCCTTCAGTAAACAAACTCCATTTCAAGTCCAAAATTTCTCAAACCCACACCAATCAATCACTTCTCAGACACAGATTCCTTATGTCCACCCGTGCTCTCTGCTGTATTATCTCCTCCCCGTTCACCCGATTTTCTTTTTAAGCTCCGATACAAAAGCTGCAGCCTTCTCAGCCTCCCAGAAGCTATAAGATGCTCCCTCATGTTTTATTCGTAGCATGGCAGGGAAAACCATATACCACTCCAGCTTCAGTTGTTGGCATAATGCAATTACTTCGTTAAAGGCCCTTCTCTTCCTCCCTATCCTGGGTGAATGATCTTGAGCTAATTGCAGCTTACATCCATCGTACTGTAATTCTTGTATTGCCCGAAACTTACTCCACATTTCCTGACAGCCTTGAAAATTATGAAATCTGAACACAATCTGACGCGGGGGCTGGCCTGGTGGTGGGCGTGGGAGTACAGCTCGGTGGGCCCGCTCTAACTTGTACCTTCCTCCCTTAGGCTTCAGGCCCATAAGGGCCAGTAGAGTGCTGGCACAGAATTCTAGTATATTGGCTCCTTCTCGTCCTTCAGGGAGGCCCTTTAGTCTAAGGTTCGATCTGCAGTGATAATTTTCTTGATAATCCCGGGCCTCTCTCAGCTCAGCAATCTCCTTCTCCAGTTTCTCTATATGCTGTGGGAGCGGAGCCACGAGATCCTCCGTACTTGAGATACGTTGCTCAGCCTCGTCTGTTCTTTCTTGTTGTTGGGCAATCTGTGCATCTAGCCTTTCCAGCCGGCAATCTATCTTTTCCTCTACCCGGTTTAGCTGTGGGGTAAGGACCTCTGTTAATTGCTCCTGCAATTCTCTGCCTATAGCCGACATCTTAGCCGCCGACAACGAGATAGGCTCCTCGGCATTGTTCGGAAGCACCGCCATCTGTTTTTTGTTACCCTTCGCTCCCGCCCTTTGCGATTTCGCTCCACCGTTCACTATGTATTCATTCATCCCTCCTCCGTCTTACAGCTCCTTAAAACCCTTCTTTTTCAGCTGGAATCTATCAAAATTTTAACTTTATAGTTGGACCGGGGTCGGAGCTCGCAGAAGACATGTCTTTACGCCATGAAGCGGTCACGTGACCCCCCCTGGAGGGTGTTTTAATGTTGCTGCCTTTAGAAACCTCCTGACATGGGGATGTAAGTCCAACGATTCCCCTGAATCCAACAATAAGAGTGCCCCAGCATGGAAACCTGAACTCTTAAGGTGGCTGGTTGCAGTCCTTTGTCCAACCCATCTTAAAGGAACTGCAGTAGTACAGGTGATTATATTGGATGGTTCTGTATATGATTGGAATGAAGCCAGAACCGGAATTTCCTCCAGATTCCACAATACACTTTAGAGGAAGAAGGAACATACAAGTTTCCCATCATTTGAATAACAAGAGCTGTGTAGCCTAGCTCCTTGGTGTTTTCTCGCTCAATCTCCAGCCTACAGCGACAGGTTGTTCAAACTGGGATGCAGAACCGGACCTTGATGGATAAGGTCCATGCTGAACTTGAAAGTTAGAGTTGGTCTCCTTGACAAATGAATGAAAAGTGGGAACCATGGGTGGAAAGGTCATAAGGGACGGACTAGAATCATGTCTGACCTGTCCAGAGGGGATCTAGATACTAGGTGATAGGTTTAAATGCTTCACTGGCAAGCATTTAAACTAGCCAAGGGGAAGGCACTGGAAAGGAGCAGGGAAATCCTAGCCCTCCCCACCCCAAAAAAAAATCAGGGTAGCAAATGAGGTAAACACCAAGATAGAGACGTCGACAGGGAGAAGGGCAGGGGTAAATGGAGAAAATGACAAAGGCAGTAAGGACAAGAATGGGACAAAAAAGGGGAAAGGCCATGAAGAAATGGAGGGTAATAAGTACCAATGCCTGTAGTCTGGACAACAAGCTCCCTGAACTGGTGGCCTTGATGGAAGAGGGATGCCTGGATATCGTAGCAATCACAGAAATATGGTACACAGAGAACCATTACTGGGATGTTAACATACCAGGGTACACAACCTACAGGAGAGACAGGGAGGGGAGAAGAGGGGGAGGAGTAGCTCTCTATATAAGGGAAGGGATAAAAGCAACAGAACAAAAGAGTAAACAGGGAGGAGAGGAGGCACTGTGGGTCACCTTAGAGACTGGAAATGGCACCACAATCCGCACAGGGGTTGTATACAGACCCCCATCTCAGGGGGAGGGAATGGACAAGGATATGATAGAAGGCATCCTTAGGATGGCAAAGAAAGGAGAGATGCTGTTGATGGGGGACCCGAACATGCCAGATGTTAACTGGAGCACCTTTGCTGCAGCCACATCCAAAAGCAGGGCCATTCTCAATGCCCTACAGGGGGCATGCCTCAGACAACTAGTTTTGGAACCCACTCGTGAGGGAACAATCTTAGACCTCATACTCTCAAATAGGGACAGTGAGAGGATCTCAGATATAGAAGTGGGTAGCCATCTGGGAACAAGTAACCACCAAACAGTGTGGTTCACAATAAACTCAGCTACAGAGTCAAGCCATACAAAAATGAGGGTACTGGAATTCAGGAGGGCTGACTCTGGCAAGATGGGAAAGTGCCTTAGAAAAGCACTAGCAAACAGGCTAGAAGGAAGAGTGGAGCAACAATGGGGAAACATCGAAACTGCCATCACAGAGGCAACAAGCCTTTGTGTGAAGCAAATAAACCAAAATGAAAGAAAAAGCCACTATGGTTCTCAAAAGAGGTGGCAGGGAAGGTTAGGGAGAAAAAGACAGCATTTAGGCAGTATAAGGAAACACAGAAGGAGCAGGACAGAGAACTGTTACCAGTAAGGCAGAAGGAAGCAGGGAGGGAAGTCAGAATAGCAAAGGCCCAAACTGAGGAAAAGATAGCCAACTTGGTTAAGAAGGGGGATAAAACCTTTTATAGGTACATCAGGGAGCGTAGAAAGACAAAGGGAGGGATAGTGAGGCTGAACAGAATGGACGGTGGGTGGGTAGAGGGGGACAGTGAAAAAGCAGGGATACTGAATGAATACTTCTGCTTAGTATTCACAAGAGGAGGAGGGGGAGGTACCTAATCCAATTAACAGAAGCACTCTGGATAGGGGGGTCAATCCCATTCCTTTCACAGAAGAAAGGGTTCTGAAAGAACTCCTAAAACTGAAGGTGGGCAAAGCAATGGGGCCTGAAGGGATTCATCCCAGAATTCTAAAAGAATTAAGGGGAGAACTAGTGACACCACTGACTACACTTTTTAACAAATCATAGGAGGATGGTGTGGCACCTGAGGACTGGAGGAAGGCGGATTTGATTCCCCTTCACAAAAGTGGGAGCAAGACAGAGGCAGGAAACTACAAACCTGTCAGTTTGACCTCTGTGCTAGGGAAAGTGATGAAATCACTTCTGAAGGAAAGAACTGCTGCGTACCTAGAGGCCAGTGGGGCACAGGACACAAGGCAGTATGGGTTCACAGTGGGAAGGTCATGTCAGACCAATCTAATTGATTTCTTTGACTGGGTGACCAGATGTAATAGACCAGGGAGGGGCTGTGGACATGGCCTACCTAGACATTAGCAAGGCATTTGTCACAGTCCCACACAAAAGATTAATAAACAAATTAACCAGCCTGGTAGTGGGTCCCAGGGTGGTAGCCTGGGTAAATCATTGGCTGGACAACAGGACACAGAAGGTAATCACAAACTGAGTCCACTCTGAAGAAAGGGAGGTTACCAGTGGGGTACCACAGGGTTCAGTACTGGGTCCAGTCCTTTTTAATGTCTTTATAAGTGATATTGCAGAGGGACTGGAAGGAAAAGTATGCCTCTTTGCAGATGACACAAAGATCTGCAACAGGGTTGATACACAAGGAGGCGTGGAAAGGATTAGAAGAACTTGGCAAGGTTGGAGGAATGGTCAGAGGTATGGCAGTTTGGATTCAATGCAAAGAAATGCAAAATAATGCACATGGGAAACAAAAACCCAGGGGAAGATTACACAGTGTGGGGGGGGGGTAGTAACAACAACAAAAATGGAAAGGGACCTGGGGTAATCAAATCAGATGACCTTAAGGTTGGCAAGCAATGTAAGAAGGCAGTAAGGAGGGCTGGGGGGATACTGGGATGCATACAGAGAAGCAGCACCAGCAGAAAACAGGAAGTTGTTATCCCTCTGTACAGACAGTTGGTGAGACCCCATCTGGAGTACTGCGTCCAGTTCTGGAAACCCCATCTCCGCAAGGACATGGACAGGATGGAGGCAGTCCAAAGGAGGGCAACTAAAATGGTGCAGGGTCTGCAAGAGAAGCCATATGAGGAGAGACTAAATGAGCTTAATATGTATACCCTTGAGGAAAGGAAGGAGAAGGGGGGACATGATAGAAACTTTTAAGTATCTCAGTGGAATCGACAAAGTCCAAGAGGGTAGCATCTTTCAGAAAAAGAGACGTGCAAGAACAAGGGGACACAATTTGAAGATAGAGAGAGGATGGCTCAGGGGCAATGTGAGAAAATATTTTTTGACAGAGAGGGTAGTGGACGCATGGAACAGCCTTCCTGAGGAGGTTGTGGGGTCTAAAATTGTGGAAGAATTGAAGAATGCATGGGACAGACAAGGCAATTCTTGTGGCGGGGGGGTAAGAAGAAATAGGCTGTTGGTTAACTAGGATCTGCAGCTTATCCTGTAGATAGGGAAACAGGCAGACTAGATGGGCCAAGCAGTCCTTATCTGCCATCAAAGTCTATGTTTCTATGTTGTGGAGGACTCTTGATAGAAGCGGTATTGGAGGTAAGGCATACAGGAGACCGAACTGACCCCAGTCTAGGGAAAAGGTGTCCTGAGCCAGGGAGCAGAATTGCTTTACCTTGGAGTTCCGCCAGCAAGCGAAAAGATCTATCTGAAGACTGCCCCACTGTCCTGTTAGGATGTGGAAGGAACTCTCCTTCAGCTCCCATTCCCCTGGTAGAACAACCTTGTGACAGCCAGTCTGCTATGACGTTTTCCTGTCCTTGAATATACCTTGCTCAGTGGTGCTCAGCCCACTGAAAAAAGAAGGGAGTCCCTTAGCATTTTTGAGCTTCTTGTACCACCCTGATGGCTAATGTATGCCAACACTGTCCAATTCTCAGTTGGAATCAGTCCATCCTGATTGAGGAATTGCTGTTCAGAGTGCAAGGCATACTGCGTTCATTATGAGAACGTTTATGCTGTACCTTGTATCTAAAAGCGACCACCTACCCTGTGCTGACAGCTAATGCAGGAGAGCCCCCCAGCTCCTGAGGCTTGCATCAGTCGTGATTTGGGTTTGGTGTGGATGACCCAACTTGTGACCCGTCATGACCTCTGTCCTCCGAGACCATCACTGGAGGGAGGGTTTAATCTGTCCCAATTAGCTGCATGAAAAAAAATAAGCAAGCAGCTGAGGAGCTATGTGAAACTCTTTTATCAGCTTTAGCCGATCCCTACATTTAGCTTCTGGGGGAAAGACCTTGTTGGTTTGTGTCCTGATGTCTGCCCCCAGGAGGATTTAGGTCTGGCCTGGAGTTAGGAAACTCTTTCTCCAATTAATGAGAAATCCGTGTGCCGACAGGCCCTAGACTACCTCCACCCCTGCTTGTACTGCTTGGTTGAGTTGTGGGCCTTTATGTGGACTATGCCCACTACTGGCATCTTTAATAATGTCCATGGGTCTGAGGAAAACACGAATGGCAGAGTTTTGAATTGAAGAACTGCTCCCCCACCTTGAACCTGAGATAGTGCTTGTATAGTTCCTGAATGGGAATATGCAATTCGGCATCTTCCAAATTGATGGATGCCAGAAAATCCCCTTTTTGCAACTCCCTGATGCTCGATGACCCAACTTCCACCTTGAAGGATCTGCTGTGGATACAACTATTCAGGAATTTGAGACCTAGGAGTGGCCTGAATCCCCTGTGCATTTTGGCACTATGAAAACTAGGGCGTAACCCCCCAATTGATCTCTGTGGGGGAACTTTGTTCAATAGCCCCTGACTGTAGAAGGTGTGTAATGGTTTGTAACATTGCCTGCCTTTTGGATGGGTTGCCAGAGATAGGGGAGGGCACCACCCGAGGTAGTGGGAGCTTGCTGGTGATGTCTAGGATCCCTCTGTCCAACTTGGTTTGGATCCATTCCTCAAGAAAATTTGAAAGTCTGCCCCCTACTCCAGGATGGGCCCAGATAGCCTGTGACTACTTGCTGCTGATCCCTGTGTCCCTGGTGCCACCATCGCCACTGGATCTGCCCCCTCTGAAGTTTTGCTGGCTATGCGAGGAGAACCATACTCTCCCCACTCCCCGAGAAGTTAGAGTTTGACCCTTACTCATAAGCTCGGGCATGAAATTTGCATCTGGGGTCTGAGGAGCATGAACTGCCCCTGCCCTTGACTGGGGCATGTGTGCCTTAGCCATCTCCCCTGATTTCTTCATCACCTCCTTCAGGGCTGACCCAAAACAGGAGAAAACCTTCAGGGTGCATTACCAAATGGCTCTTTGAAGAGGTGCCTGCTTGCTAGGCCCAAAGCCAGAGGTTGTGACGAGCCGAAGTTTGAGCATCGCCCCTGACAGCCTCACCCGATACGTCTGCTGCCTAAGCCCATTAACTGCAGTTGATGAATAACAGTCGCGTTCTTCTCTGGGTCCTCAGGGAATTGAAAGGCTAAATCCGAGGCCCAGGACAGGGCGGTTCTGGCTGAAAAAAAGGTTGGTGGCTGCCACCTTGAGAGACAATGCTGATGCCTGGAAGGCCTTCTTGAGCAAGGCATCCACTTTCCTGTCCAATGACCATCTGTTTGGTTAGGTTTGAAATCAGACAGTAGCTTCTGGGGCAGTTTAACCACTTTTCAGGTTGCTTTTTGTCAAGCCTGAGAAGCTTAAAGATCTGCCGGGGCACTGGATAGGTGTGTTCTGGACCTTGCCCGTTCCTCCTTTAGCAAATTCCCTTATGGCAGGAGGAACAGGAAAACCTGTTGCCAGTTTGGAGGTAGATGTCAGGCAAAAAAACTGTTTTGGTTGGGTGGGAGCCGCCAGGGGAGATCAGAGGGACATCTTGGCTGTAACCTTTTTTATGAAAACTCTAGGTCCTCCCAGTCAAGGTTTCGCCCACTAGCTCCCCCTCCGAGAAGAAGATAAACTGGAGTCTTAGGAGTCCATGAAACGCTCCCTGCAACACTTTCCCTTAAGAGTGCCCTTAGATTTCCTTCGAGAACTAGATATTTTTCTTTCTCCTGTGATGTGAAGAATGTTGATCCCCTTCCTCTGAGGATTTCTGTTCCTGTGTCGATTTTTCTGTTTTCTTGTAGTGTTATGAGGACAACTGCCCCTCAGGGGTGAGGATGAAGATGGGGTCTTTTTTCTTTTGCCTTCTTGTGAGGGCTCAAGTCTGGTAATCCCAGGTTGTCAGTCGAAGCATACCGGATCCAGCGCAAGGCCTATTTAACTTATGAGGTCTGGTGCCAGAGAGGGGGCTGCGGACTGCTTGGTCTCTCTGGTGGCTAACACTTATTCTGACCTGTTGGCTATCAGACTGAGCCAAGATAAGGTCTGCCTCCGTCACGTCTTCCCCATTCGCAGATGCTGCCTTCTGACATTTTAGGCAAAACGACCCCGCCAAGGTGAATTAGTAGCGGGGGACTTGCAGCGCTGACATTTTCTGCCCCTGGAAGGTTTGTAGAAGGCTATGACACCAAAAAGGCCCTACTTCCCTTTAATTCAGTGTACACCTTCCCCCCAGTAGGCTTCCTGATGCTATGCCGCTGAAGCTGCGATTAATTGTGCTGGCCCTTTAAGAACTGTGCTGGCCCTGTAAGGGCAAAATACTGAGATGCCCCCTTGTGTAATCAATAATTGCATTTCACTCCTTAGAGACTATGCAGGAATCCTTCTAAGCATCACTTCTTACTGGTTTGGGGGTGGTGGGGAGGCTGCAGAAAGCTGAGCAAAAGCTCCGAATTAGTGCTCCTCTGGCGCCGTGACGCTAGTCGACGAGAATTCCCTGATCATCAACAAGCCACTATAGCAGCACTGCAGGCCCACCGTCAATGAATGGCTGAGGTGATCAGATTGCCTGCTGTTGACAGGTTGCTCCAGATTACGACTCCTTATGCCCCTTGGTGCTCGTCAACAAGAGTTCCCTTGCTCCGCTCATCGGCGAGAGTTCTCTTGCTCCAGATTAGGGATCCTCATGCCTCGTCGATGAAAGCTCCCTGTACGTTGACGAGCTGCCACAGTCGTGCTGCAGGCCCACCAATGACAAGCGGCTGATACAGAATGCCGACCGTCAATGGAAAATATACAGAGCTGCCGTTAGTGAGGGGATAGATCCTTCCTAAGCACTCCGGTGCTGTTTTTATTCCCCTACACAGACTTTCAGTGCACTGTAGAAGCATTCCAGGTTCAGCCCAGAAATCGCAGGACAAAACACCATGGTGAAGTGGGGCCAGTCTGTGCAGTTTGCGAGGCTGAGACTGGAACCCACACAGGAGCGCTGAAACACAGCTATGATTCCTCAAATATCCAAATTAAAGAGAAATTGTTTGACTTATAGTCTGCTGTCTTCAGCTCTGCCACATGGCAGAGCTCTGCTTGCAGAGTACCTGCCAGTCTGAAGGCAAGAAGTAAACTGAGGGAGACAGGAAGTTGATGGCTGGATATCCCCCTGCTGCAGAGGTCTGATTCCTGCCTTCCTATCAGCATCAGGAGGTACAACCCATGAGTAAGGAAGCCTGGAGACCAGCTTAGGAGAGAGAATAAATACTTTGTCAGAGGTTAATGGGAAAACACTGTTAGGAGTCCAAAATAACCAGGCAGCACGGATATTTTTTATTTTATTTTAGCCTTTGGTAACCGGTTAAGGCCCACTAGGCACAAGTGCCTGTTTTCAGGGGTGACCTGGGAGCACTGGGAGGTTAAGTGACTTGCTCAGAGTCGCACAGTATGCAAGTGGAGGTTGTGAGAATCAAACTCAGGTCTGGTCTGCTGGATGTATCGAGCTCGTTTACACCTCATTCCTCTAAGCTCTAAGCTATACTGCCAGCCCAAATCATTAACTGCCAAGAGAATCCTCCTAAGATGCTGGATGGATTCAAAAGTGGCATCATATAAGTAGCATAATGAGATACCAGTGGCATTACAAACTGAAAAAAACAAAACAATAGCCAGTGTAAATAACAGGTACCACACATATCAGCAGAGATGGGAAAAATTACATACACTACATTATACCCATCAGTGTAATTAACAAATAAAACCTGGTACTGGCAAATAAGTGGTTAACAAGAAAAGCTAACAACAATATATACTGCGATCTGTCTAGTACAGTATTACTGTATCTGTCCATGTAGTCATTGTGAGAGTATTGTGATGTATTGTCTTGTAAGTATTAATGGAAAAAAGTTCAATAAAGTATATTAAATTTAAAAAAAAGGATGAAGCTCTGGTCTCCTGCAGGCCCTGCACCATAGATGGAGCTCCACACCAGAATCTGGACTGTACTCCGGAGGGGCCTGGCCAGTCCCAACAGCCCTGCCATGGATGGTAACCAGGCCCAACCTTCACATTCTGAATGACATTGGACTGCACAGAACTGGATGTAGGACACAGCCACCGCATCCTGCTTCAGTGTCTTGAATCCGCAGCAGCAGGATCATGTCACACCCCCAGATCTGCAGACCCAAACTTTTTTACAACTGGCACATAATGTGTTTATGGCTGCTGCGTACCAATTCTACAGCAATGTCATGAACTGCATTACCACTTCAATGTGGGGAGACAGTAAGACGTAACTTACAGCAGACTGCGACTTTTGCCTGTTGCATTAAAATTATTTAAAGCATCAGTTTTATCAAAAAACATTTTAGTAAAAATGTACTTATCCAAAACATCAAATACTGGAAGCGTGGCCAGCAGCCGATGGAGCAAGGCATGTTTTGGCAGAGTTTCTAATTCTGCCCTGAATAAGAATAACTGTTCACTGGACTTGAGCATACCATCTGATAGTACATTCAAAAGTTTACATGCAACGTCAAAGTCATCACAAACCAAGATGAGGAAGCCGTGACAGGCCCAGCAGCAAGAGACATGGAAAGGAAAACTCCAGAAGCCACTGGAGGGAGCTGGAAAGAGGGGTCAGGTAGTCAGGCTGATGGGAGGTAAGGAGGAGACCTTGCTTGGAGAAGTGCTGAAGGTTCTTGGGAGATATGGAACAATGTGTGAAAGATATATAAATATACTTTTTTTGTAATTTATATTTATTGACTTCATATTTAAACATACAAAATATAACATGTCATTCCATTGTAAGGGTAATCTATTACATATAAGTGAACTCATAAAGCATGCAAAACCCCTTACACTGTGGTATGACTGTCACAGCGTGAGGGAATAAACTTCAGAAGAGGCAAATTCACAGATTTAAAACACACCTTGGTATGATATTTATTTTTCAAAAGTTCGAAAAATAATAAATGAAAACAAAACAATTGCAAAGAAAATCACTACTTAACATTAGTGGTTTCTCACATAATACAGTCCTGGATTCTAGTGCTCCCAAGACCCTTCTCATCTGCATTCAACAGATTGTGTGCAGTAGCACCTCTCTCCTTCACTCTCAAGACTGGACTCTACTAGACTGAACTGAGGTAAACTCACTGAAGAGGTATTTATATATTTTTGGTGGGATCACCTGACTGAGCAGTCTTCTAGTTACAAGTCTGGACATGTTGCTTCATGTCTTAACATGTTTCAAAACCAAGGGGGGAGGGGTTATTTCAGGGGACTGCCTGGTTCAGTTAAAGGTACAGTGTATATATCCACAGATACTGACTTGCTATATCTCTGATCCACAGTGATTAAGCTCTTTTATACATAGAACCTTATACAGTAGCAAGTTTATAATGTGAATTTATGAAAATACCTTTAGGATTTCTTATAACTGTACTAATCATGACATTATTATTGTTTTATAGGACTTTTGAATCATTTTTCTTTAAAAAAGGCTCTTTACTGTATTCATTCTTATTTAAAATAGCCTTCATGCTTTTTGTACACAAAATGCACTTCTGCACTTTACCCAACACCTCTCTGAGTGTTTGGCATCATTCCAGGGACTGGATGGATGGAAATGGAAAAAGAATGAAGAGAGAGAACTAGTAGGAAGTTTAGTAGGGATAGTAAAGAGCTACGATAGGTGGCCAACCGGGGGAAGAAAAGCAAAGAGAAAAGTGTTAACTGTTGCGCACAGATATTTTGGTAGCTAGGAAATAAGGAGGTAGAAAAGTGGTCCATCAGTCACAGCCAAGGGTGTAGCCTAACTCCGCCACAACGTCCACTGGGAGAATAAAGGAGTAATGAATTCTAATACTGAGTTCTGCTAAATAGCTACTCACATGGGTTACAGACTTAAAATAATTAATGTCCAAGAGAGACCTGAGGATTGGTCCATGGCCATGGTCTATACTGTATATAATCAAACGCAGTGGTTGAAATTTGCACCGGCCCACTAGCCTAATGCTGGTAGATTTTGCAACAGGCTAGTAAAATTCTCCTTTAACTAGCCCTGTGGGCTTGTACTGGAGAAGGTAACACTTCAGTAAGTTCACCAACTGGGCCATTTGAAATGACTGTGGGGCTAGTGGATTTTCCCAGTCACTAGCCCTACTAGCTAGTGGCTGCAAAACTTAACTTCGATCCCTGCAAAAGCTTAGACCAAAGTACATGGACACATCCTAGAGCATTTTAAATGCTATTACTGCATATCACTATTGAATAAATTTTAACTTTACATAAAAGTACAACAGGTATTCTGCATGTGGGGACATGTTATTACGGTTTTCAAACATTTAAGACAGAGACCTAAAAAATAAATTTCATGAAAGTATCTAAGCTATCCACTAAATTAACAGTCATTAACAAACAAGTAAGAATAGCCTACTAGCTGTTAGCCATGCCAACTGAACACAGGAGAAACTTGATAACGGATTGTAAGGTGCCATTTTTACATACACAATGATAATTGAAGGGCTTAGCCCGTAGTTATGTGGGGGAAGAGCTCCTCCCCCACATGCTACTTAACTCAAGCAGCAGACTTCCGCTCTGCTTAGAGCGAGTTGCACTCGCTGGCGTTGCGGTGCTGGTGCTCGGCTTGTCTCTTTCTCGTTCTGTTGCTGTGTCCCCCACTCCTTGTTGTTGCCCCCTTTGCTTTGTGTGCTCCCGTTGTTGTCGTGTCTTTCGTACCTTGTTCTTTTGGGGATTCCTGCTGCCTCTCCTTGCACCACTGTGCCTTTGGTAGACCGCTTGCTGCCTCCGCTTTACTAGCATGACTTTGTCTGCTGCCTGTTGCTCACTTGCTCTCCTTCCTGCTTCTGTCTTTTCTTTTTTCGAGCGGCTGCTGCTCCATGCTACAGCCAAGTCCATTCGTGTTGCTCCCGGCGCTTTGCACCCGCCTACACTGCACCCGCTCCTCTGGATCTCCGCTGTGGCCAACCGCCACCACAGTGCTGGGCTTACATTCCTTCAGCTGCTGCTTCTCAGACACCTGGATTATATCCTCTTCAACCTTCATGCCTGCTGTTGGAGCCTGTTGGCTTTCCCTTCTCCCTGGAAGCCTTCCACGATCGTTCCCCTTTTCTCTTGGATGCCGTTTTGCTTCAAAGCAGCCATGCAACTTGACAATTTATCAGCCCATTGTAATATTCATTTGCCTACTGAGCAATCTGACTTTCTCCATAATACAACACCAGCGTATTTGAGAGTGTTAAGATACCAGTGGCAGTGTTTCTCATGTGGCTTGGGCTTTACTGATTTTATCTATTCTTGCATCTGATGAGTGCAGTCATTGTAGCAGCTCCAGCTTTCCGCTCCGTTGCTGACTTGTGGCTTTTGAGGAATTATACAGGTACTAGAAGCGTATGACACTTTTGCTTATCATTTAACATTTATCTGCATGGCATTTCTGAACCCACTTTATCTCCAATTCCTACTGTTATCTGCTACATGAGTTCAGGTTCCCTTCCTGCGCGCTTGCCTCTATGATACATGCTGCTTCAGGCAGCCCTCCTAGGCAAACCTCTGCAGCTATCAGCACCCTAACCCTATGGATGCCTTTCCTGTCTACTACTCCATCCAGTCCTCTGGTGTCCACTGCTTTTGTTCATACCTCAGCCTCCTACCTCATAACTCGGGGACAAGGCTTGATAAACTCGGAGACCAAGAAGCAAAAATCAAGGACGCATCTTCAATTGGAGACATCAACTCAGGAAGTCGGTGGAATAAGGGGTTTAGTGTAAATGCATTCCACAGAGGAACAAGTCTGCATCTTGCTGTTGGACAATACTCGTCCTTACACCACTCTACCGTTTGGTCTCTACACAAAACAAAAATTTAAGGGAGTCAGACTAATTCCCCACTATTCATTCCACGCCCTTCTCCACCATGTCCCATATGCCTTACTTCAAAACTACTGCTTACTACTTAAATGCCTCTCGTTCCTCATGAACTGGCATCCGTCTACCCTATGTTTATGTATTTACTGCGATCACTACATACCAGGACATGACCCTCTGCATTGCATGCAGTTTAACATTTCCATTGCATTATCTACCACTGCTCTGCAACCTGCCTTGCCCCGCGGGGCCTGAGGCTAGCCATTGCATTTAGTCAGACCTGTGCCCATGGGCTGGCGTCCTTTGTTCCTATTTTAATGCACCATAATCCTGCTTCTAAGACCTGCCTTCACCCATCAGGCTGGGAGGTTTGCCTACTAATCACCTTCTTCTATGACCTGCCTTCGCCTATCGGGATGGGAGGCTTACCTACTATTTACCTACTTCTATGACCTGCCTTCGCCCATCGGGCTGGGAGGTTTACCTACTCGTCTGCTTCTACGACCTGCCTTCGCCCCTCGGGCTGGGGGGTTTCCTCCTTCTGCTCTCCTTCTGCTTCACCCTGTTCAGAGCCTGGAGATTCACACATTCTACTATACGCCTAACTGATGCCATGTCGGCCAGCCAGAAGCTCCTTTCCTGGATTGCATCTGGATGTTTCTTCGTTCATCGTCTCTTCTTGGATATTTGCCCTGCTGTCTCAACCTCGGACTTACTGTTGCTTCACCTTTTCAGGACACCTAGTTAGTGTCTCCTGCAGACCTTCAATATCCTGATTATGCTCTACCGCTTTCGGACCCTATGACAATGCTACTTCATTTGATTCAGCCTCTTCAGTTATCTCCATCTAGGACTCTTTGGGTCTCATCTGGTTTTCCTGCCTCGAACTTCGCATACCTGCAGTTTTGAATGTTATTCCTCTCATCCAGTTGCCATCTCTGCTTCAGTCTCTTCAATGCGATCCGTGCCATCCTTGATCTGGATACATCAGTCATCAGCACCATGCCATTCTCTGGGTCTGCCTTCCGAATGCAGTGCTACCGCTCTAAACTGATTTCAGGTATGTCTCCTGGAGGCTCTCTGCCACACTTATTCCTATTAGCTGACCTCCGTAGGTCTGACTGCGTTTCCTGTTACCTGGAGTTAATCGCCTATTTACCTCATCAGCTGATGGATTTGCTGCGCATCTCGTCAAAGGACTACCTGCCACGCTCTATTTCTCCAGCAGACCTCCATAGGTCTGGCTGCGCTTCCCATACCTAGAATCAGCCGCCTCTCTCCTACCTCACCAGCTGTCAGTTAAGCTGCGCTTTCGCCAGGGGCTGGTTGCCACGTCTCATTCTTTCTCATCTGCCTGCGTTGGTGCATTCCTTGCTTCCTATTTCTCTCTTCGGATTCGCTGTCCACCCGCCTTGCTTACTTTTTGGGCTCGCCATATTCTACTACTTGGATGCTTCCTAACCTCACACTAATGCCTCCGAATAATCCTTTACAGCCAGCCATTATTCCAGCTCAACTCTACAGCCGTTGCCTTTATATAAATTCCTAAGACTATAACCTACTCCTATCGTATTTACCAGAACTGGATTCGTCAGTCGATAGCCTAGCTCCAAGCCTTCTCCTATTCCACATGCTATACAAGCCCTCTATTACTAGAAACCAGGAAGTCGTACCACTTCTATTCATCATGCCTCATTTGCGTCAAAGCTTGGATACAACTATTTCATCTGGTCACCTGTATGGAGTTCCTCAGTCATCAACTTTATCTCCACCATCATACAATTCTCTGGGTTCTCATGCCTTCTATCAACTGAAGTCCGGAAGATGATCTTTTCCATATATAAACTCTCCATCATTCCGAATTGTACATGGATTCTCGAACTCGGAGTTTACTAGGAGGAGATTGCTTCTCTGGACATGCTACAATTCAGTACTTAGTTCTACAATTTGGAATTCAGATTAGCTGATTAATTCAATTTGTTAATTAGGATCTCTCTCCTTTAGTATGCCCAGAAGAACGGGCAGGTCAGTAGCTATGGGTCCTCAGAGGCTTCCCCCCAAGGGTTTTTTTCCTCTCCTGCTTACTACTGGTCACACTTTCCGGAGCTGGAGGAGGTAATCATCTATTCATATCATTATTAGGAGGTGTATTCCGCTCGACTCACTCAGTCAGTTAGTTGTAGAACAATAGTTGATATTATATTCTTTCTGGGGTCCCATAACACTAAACCAAGCTTCCTCCCTACAGGTGGGATACAGAGAAAAGCCAAAACCATCAAATGATATCAATGACTCAATTCAAGCATCCAAGTACATTGCTCAGAATATCCAATTCATATGTACTATATTCATTGACTCTATTATGTTCATGCTGAAGTACCTAAGCACAAATCATATACTACTAGTACCTAATAAGCATTGTCCTCTTACCTGCTGGCCTCTGTATCCAACAACCATCTCATCATCCAGCTACAATATGTTACACAAGCACTGAGCTATGAACCACGCATAATTGAAGGGCTTAGCCGGTAGTTATGTGGGGGAAGAGCTCCTCCCCCACATACTGCTTAACTCAAGCAGCAGACTTCCGCTCTGCTTAAAGCAAGTCGCACTCACCCACCATCCTCCCCAACAACTCCTCCTTCTGCGGCACTCTTATCCCACCGGGGGGTCCCGTAATACTAAACCAAGCTTCCTCCCTACAGGTGGGTTACAGAGAAAAGCCAAAACCATCAAATAATATCAATCACTCAATTCAAGCATCCAAGCACATTGCTCAGAATATCCAATTCATATGTACTATATTCATTGACTCTATTATGTTCATGCTGAAGTACCTAAGCACAAATCATATACTACTAGTACCTAATAAACATTGTCCTCTTAGCTGTTGGCCTCTGTATCCAACAACCATCTCATCATCCAGCTACAATATGTTACATAAGCACTGAGCTATGAACCACACATAATATCCTTCTGGTGCAGAAACCAAACCACCCACTCCCCTCATGGTAAACTGAGTATTTATAAAACAAAAAAAAACCAAAAAACTAATAACATGAAAAATGTGGTAGATCAAACTTGTGGTCTTTTGCAACAGCATAGTCATACCGAAAAGGTCTGACCTATGAGAGATTTTTCTCACGCCCTCTGTAGCCAGTCAGTACTTACTACATCTCCTCTCATGTTTCCTGATCCTCTGAACCACCATATGAATCAGTCCAGTAAACATGACCCCCTGTACAAAACAAAAATGTGCTGGCAATCGTAGTGCATGAAGAATATTCTTCTCTCAAAGCTTGGCTCAGACATCATCACATTGCTTATACCGTTCTCCTGCAGCATATGCGAGGTCTGGAAATATTTTCACATGGCAGCTGTTCACAGTAAAGGACCGCTTGCATCATGCAACCTGTAGGATCCTGTCTCTGGTCCTCACTCTGCCCATCATCACCAGCATAGTTCTAGCTACCTCCATCGTGGATGCAGCTCTCCTTAGGGTAATACAGTGTGCCCAATCAACCAGCAGTTCTACTCTCTGGTCCCAACCCAAGATTTCTGGAAACCAGTCACTCATGTATAAATAAGGCAAGTTCCCTTCCACCCCCTCAGGCAGACCCACAAATTGTATCTTTGTGGCTCTTGCTCAAGTCTCCACTTTCCAACCAGATTCTGTATTTTCTTTCACTAACAGAGCTGCAGGTTGCATGAGTTTTCCTGAAGATACTGCAACCTCTGTTGTTGCTTTAGCCATTTCAGTCACTTTATGTTCGACTGCTGTAAATCTACCAACCTATAGATCCATTTTTTTGTCAAGAGAAGTGACTGGCTGCTTAAGTGCTACGTACTTCCATCAAGCACTTCCAAAGTGATACCACCAGACTCTGCTGAGCCTACATCCCTGCCTTGCACCCAGTTGCTGCTTTATTTTTGCTGGGTTCGCCTGTTGCGGTCTCTCTTTAAGGTTTTACCACTGAGCCCCAATCAAGTACAGTCACTCTCAGAAGAAAATATTTCAGATTTGTTTAGGTCTATGCAGTGTTTTAAACGTTTTAAATAATAGAAATCAGGAACTGTGTCTTTCCTGAGTGCTAAGCTATGCCCCCTCAGTGATAAAAAACTGGTTATCGCTGGATACTAAAATGGAATCTTTTAATACCAAAAAGACTCTAACTGAAAGCACCATGGGCACAATATACTTTGGTTAATATTTTGGGATGGTCTGAGACACTGGCTGTCCATTCATGTCCACACCACAATTAAATTAAGTAACTCTTAAATTTACTTTCATTCATTCATATAATTCACTTTTGAACCATTGCTGGTTTTGCAGTTCAATATCTTGTCTGGCAGATTTTTCCAAATGTTCACTACCCTTCATGTGAAACAGTGTTTTCTGGTGTTTGTTGTATTATGTGATGTTTTAAGTTGCTTGTTATGTGAGGTATCCTTAAAGAAATGGTGACACATTCAGGAGAACTTTAACAAAATCATAGGTGATAATGGCTGGGGATCAGGAGATAACTACGTTGTAATCACCTCGAGTGGTTGCTAGGGCAACATGGTAAACCTCGACAGCGCAGCTTGAGAGGTTTACTGTAGTCTAAGCAACCCACAGGAAAATTCAGTGACTGTCACCGATCCCCAGCCATCATCTTTTATTGCGTATGGTCAAAAAAACACTGCTTGCATTCTACGTGTGAGAATTATGGAACTCTGGTGCATTCTTTTTTGTTATGCCACTGTTTGGAAGTTCCAAAGTGTGGTTAACAACTTTTAAAATTCTAAACAGTGCATAACAAAGCTGTGTGACTGCTGATTATGGTGGTTAATAGGCACTTACCACACATTATATAATATTTAGATACTGTCTAGCTTGTATTTCCCATTAGTTCTGCAGTTCTCCTCCCCACTGTTTATTATTGAGGTCATTTGCATGAAAAGAGGATATTTGCTCCTGAAGAGTTCATCTATTCCTGTTGCTTTCTCCCTAATGGATGTCATAATGCACTGCTTGTGACTTCACAGTTACTCCCACGGCAAGAGAATGTGATGTCATAACAGAGGATTGTGACTTGAAGTACGGAGTAAGCTATAGAAGCAGATGAACTCAAAATAAACTCTAAGTGACAATGACCATATATTCATACACATTTCCTCAGTAATAAATTATGGGGAGGAGAACTATATAAAATATAAATGGAATGCAAGCAGAATTGTACCTAATTATTATCTTTTTTAAAGTTTTCTTTGAGGTGTCAGTAGCTCTTTAAAGTGTAATGTTCTTGCCCCCATTCCATGTTTATACTGTTCACTAACTCTGGATCTTTCTCTATGCTGTGGAGTAATAATATATTGCCCCTTACGTGCCTTCGTTCTAATGTATGTAGTCCTAAGTATTTAAGTCTATCGTCATAACTTTTGTTCTCAAGTCCCCTTATCGTCTTAGTGGCTCTGTGCTATATTCTCTCTATTTGTAAGTTTTCATTTAAGTCCGAGTTAAAGGGCTAGGGGATCCAGAACAAGCAGACTGGAAAAATAATAAAAATTTTAAGAAGTAGACAGTTCTAACTTTTATTTCTGAAATATATTTCTTTTTCCTTTTGCTCATTAGAAAGTCTTCTATGTGATAATATGGCACTGGATATGTGGAACGACTCTTAGCCTGGCAGCGGACGTATCTATCTCTATCCATCCCACTACATCATCAACATTGTGACCCCACAGACAGTAACATCAAAGACGAGTGACCTGGCAGCCACTGAGTGGCGGTTCCTAAGCACCTGTGATGTCACAGTCAGTGAAGTCACAATGCTGATGATGCAGAGTGTGTGTGTGTGTGTGAGTGAGTGTGGGGGGGGGACAGATAGGTCAACTGTCAGGCAGACTGCTGTCCCATACGGAACACTGACTAACATCAGGTAAAGAATCTAATTAACCAAAGGGAAAATAAAAAGTACCTCGGCTATAAAAGGAAATGGTTGACAGCTTTTAAAAAGAAATATTAGCTTTAGGCAGTACATTAACTTTTTAATACCTCCCTACATTTGTGACCCATAGTCGATCAGTGACCTTACATATGAGCTATACAGTGGTAGTAACACCAGTAGGTAAAATATATTTCAATGCTATGTAATAAAATGACATGTTTTGCATATATTACCTTCACCGGTTTCCTACTTTTGAAGTCATTGTAGGTACAGAGTCCCAGGTCTTTCTCACATGTGGTTGTTTTTAATTCGGCACCATTAAAATAATACTTTATTTTCTTACTGTTTTTGCCTAGGTGCATCACTGTAAATTTCTCACTGTTAAATTTCATCTTCCACTGGTATGCTCACTCAATCATTTTAGCTAAGTCACCCTGCAGGATTTTGGCTTCTTCCTCTGAATTACCCTTCTGCCCAGTTTCGTGTCATCTGCAAATTTATTACACACTCTGTTCACTCCCTCAGCCAGGTCGCTTATGAAGAGCCCAAAAAGTACTGGCCCCTGGGGGACACCACTCATCACACCCACCTCCTCCAATTTGTATCCCATTACTTCGGAACCTGGGTCATCGGTGTCACAAGTGGTAGCACTACCGCTGTGCCGGTGGGCCGGCCTGTGTCACATGCAAAAATTAATAGAAAAAAATTTATCAAATGAGAATCGACTGTAAAAATTGTAAACTGCTTGCGACACCGATGACCCAAGTTCAGAAGCAAGCCTGAGATGTCAGGGGGCCAGCCAGGGTGAGGAGGAGCGAGTGTCCACAAGACCACTCTCTTCCTCCAGCGGGGGGGGGGAGCTTGGTGCTCCACTGGCTCCCAACGGAAGCCAAGGTTGAGGCAGCCTGAGCTGAAGAAGTGGGGGAGACATGATAGAGGTCAGCGTGTGCACCCTGACGTCAGTGCACACCATGTCTCCAGAGGGAGAACATAGGGAAAAACTATGATTCTCTTGGGATGACTGCGGCCTCCGTAGGCCCGCACTCGGCAACTCAGGCACCTCCCAGAAAATCTTGATCTGGTTCTGGTGGGTCAAGGGACTCCCTGCCACCCTGCAATGGAAGGCAAGCTGTGAGAGGTAAGCCCTGGGGAAAGCCGGGGTGACGGGGCTGGGAGGACCATCAGGAAGGACGGCCAGCATTATGCAACAGGGGAGCATTAAAAAAAAAAAATTTGCATGCAACACTACATCAAAGGCCTTATTTAGGTCCAAAAATATGTCTACTGCATCACCATCATCTAGGTCCCTACTTATGGCTCACAGAATGTAAGTAAGTTTGTAATGCAGGACCTTCCTGCCTTGAAACCCTGTTGCACATCATCTGTAATTCCCCTTTCTCTGCTGTCTTACTCCATCATGTGTTTATACAACATCTCCATTATTTTTCCAGTTACTGAGGTAAAGCTAACAGGTCGGTAAATTTATTTATTTTTTATTTATTTATTTATTGAAATTTGTTGACCGGGTAGGCCCACTGAGACAACAGTGTCCCTTTTTCAGGGGCGACCCAGAATTAATTACATTTAAAAAAGACACATAAGCATACAGGAGACAAAGACAGAGCATTAATTACACTGACTACATGCATCAAAAGCATACAGGAGACAGAAATAGGCAACAGTAGAGGTAATCAGTTATACAAAGTTAGTGTACAAAGCTAGCTACCACAAGTCAATTTCAGCAGTGAGACGTAACACAAGCAGAATATATCACAAGCAGAAAGTGGGGGGTAATTGTTGGAGTGTTCATCTCCCTTTTTGGAAAGAGGTATAACCTCTGCTATCTTCCAGTCCATTTGTATCTCCCCAGTTGTTAGTAATAAGTTGAACATGTAGAGTAATATAGATGCAATATTCTCTGCTGTTTCTTTTAATAATTTTGGGTTGATTCTGTCTAGCCCCCATGCTTTATATACATGTAATTTGTTTAGATTGCTTAATACCTCTTCTCTTGAAATTACGTATTTTTCTACTGTTACACACATTCCAGAAGAAATACTTATTCTGTTCATTTGCTATCTTCTTTTGTAATTAATCTGTCGTCTATTTTAAGTGGGCCTATTTCCATTTCCTCCCTTTTTTGGAATTTATATATCTATAAGACGCTTCTCCAGCCTGTTTTTTTCTTCATCAGTTTCACTTCATAATTTACGCACATACGAAACTGCCAGCAGAAACAGGCCTCCCGGTCTATCGAGTCTGCTCGAGTGTGCAGCTAGCACCTCACCTCACAGCTGCCCCCCTCTTCCCAGTATCCCTTCTCCTTTACCCTGTCCCAACCCCTCTTGAAATTGCCCACCATCTAAAGGTGTTCCATTTGTCCACCACTCTTTCAGTGAAAAAATGTCTCCTGATCTCCCTCCTGAATCTTCCCTCCTCCAATCTCAGTCCACGCCCTCTCGTGTCCCTCTCCCTTGTCATCTGGAAAATCCCTTCTGTGTTGGTCTTGTTTATCCCCTTCAGATACTTAAAGGTCTCGCTCATATCCCCCATATCCCTCTTCTTCTCTAGCGAATACATATTCAGCTCTCCCAGTCTGTCCTCCTAGGGCTTGCTCTCTAATCCCTGGATCTTCTTTGTGGCTCTTCGCTGCACCCATTCCAACAATCTGATGTCTTTCTTTAGGAATGGCCACCAGTACTGCAAGCAGTACTCCAGATGGGGCCTGATCAATAACCTATACAGGGGCAGGATAACCTCTCTCCTTCTGGAGGAGATCCCTCTTGCAATACACCCCAGCATTTTGTTGACTTTTGTGGCTGCCTTCCTGCACTGAGCAGAGTAGTTCATGCTCCCTGTAATGATCACTCCTAGGTCCTTCTCCTCTGTGGGGTTCCCCAACTGTACCCCATTCAAGTGATAATCCCTCCCCTGGTTCCTGGCTCTGAAGTGCACAACCTTGCACTTCTTGGTGTGGAACCCCAACTGCCATGTTTCCTCCCACTCCTGCAGCTTAGTCAGGTCCTCCTTCAATCCCTTTCACCCTTCCGCATCATCAGCCACAGCTCCCATCTTGGTATTGTCTGCAGACAGACTGATCCTGCTCTGGATCTCGTGTTTGATATCTGCAATAAAAATTCCAAACTGCACCGGTCCCAGTACCGATCCCTGTGGTACCCTGCTCGTCATCGCTCTCGGTGACGAGCGGTCCTCCACCACCACCACCACCCTTTGCTGCCTTCCCTTTAGCCAATCTGTGATCCATTTAACCATTTTTAGTCCCGCCCCCACATATTTCAGTCCCCCCCAACCTCCAATGCGGCACTGAATCAAAGGCCTTGCTGAAGTCTAACTACAGGACATCCACTGCATGGCCTCTTGTCCAGTTCCCGCTATTCAATAATATAGTACTCTACAAGGTTTACACAGAAAATACAGGTTACTCACCTGTAACAGGAGTTCTAGGAATGGTATATGTTGTTCATCCACACTATCTGGCAGGTTCCTTGCCACTTTAAATCTTGCCGGAAGGTCTTCAAGATGGCTCCTGCCACCCACCCGGGTGGTAAAACTCTCGGCTCCGCCCCATGACGCCAGATGTAGCCCGCTGGAAGCCAGGTTGTGCGTCGAGGCCGGGGAGGCCGGGTGGGTAATGGATGAACAACATACACCATTCCTAGAACTCCTGTTACAGGTGAGTAACCTGTATTTCTAGGGACATGGATATGTTGTTCATCCACACTATCTGGCAAACTCCTAGTAGTTCTCCGGGAGGAGGGAGGCAAGACGCACACCCCTACTTAGGAAATAAAGACTGAGAACCGAGGCCGCAAAACCAGCATCCCGGCGTGACTCAAGGTCAATGTAGTAGTGGGTGATGAAGGTGTGTGCTGACTTCCAGGTAGCAGCCCTGCAGATTTCCTGGATAGGGACGTCCCTGGAAGCAGCCACCGATGCAGCAGTATGGCGGGTAGAATGAGCTCTTATCCCTCTGGGAGGCTCCATGCCCGCCAACCTATAGCAGAGATCTATGCAGGAGGTGACCCACCTGCCTATCGTCAGCTTGGCTGCAGGTCTGCCAGGTGCGGCTTCAGCGTAGGTGACAAACAGCTGGCGAACCTCTCCCCGAACTTCAGCCGTCCGCTCCTTATAGTAAGCGGGCGTTCTTCTAGGGTCCAAAGTATGGAGCCTGTATTCGGCCTCCGAGGTGTGACTGGGGTAGAATACCGTCAGAGTCAACACCTGGTTAAGGTGAGACTCCGACACCACCTTCGGAAGGAATTTCAGGTGGAGGCGGAGGACAACCTTGTCCCTGTGGAAGACCAGATAAGCGACTTCGATGGAAGCGCCTGGAGCTCTCCCATCCTTCTGGCTGGCGTGATAGCCACCAAGAGGCGGTCTTCCACGACAGGTGAGAAGTCTCACCTGTGCATCGGTTGAAAGGCTTGCCCATAGGCTTAGCCAATACCAACAGTAGATAGCATGGAGGTGGGGTTCTGCACGGAGGATATGTGATCAAGGCCTTTGAAAAAGCACCCGACCACCTTCTCCTGTACTTGCGACAGCCTGGCCCGCCCAGTAAGCAGAGATGGCTACCAGGTGCACCCTTAAGTTGTTGACGAAGCCCCTGCTGAGAAAGGGACCACAGGTAGTCCATAATGCTTGCCAAGGAACAGGAGGAAGGGTCCAGGCCCTTGCCCTGACACCAAATGGAGAATCTCTTCCATTTGAAGGCATAGCATTTTCTGGTCGACTCCTTACAGGACGCCTTAACAACGTTGAGGACCTCGTCGGAAAGATCCAAGGCCTGGAACTCTAACCGCTCAGGAACCAGGCCGTCAGGTGCAGGGATTGAAGGTCCGGATGGAATACCTTCCCCTGATTGACTGAGATCAGGTCCGGGCGGGCTGGAAGCCGCCTCGGGAGCCTGAAGCTGAGACTGAGGATATCTGGATACCAGAACTGGCGGGGCCAGTCTGGGGCTACCAGAATCACCTGCGCCTTGTCCCTCCTCGCCTTGAGAAGCACCCTGTGGATCAAGGGAAATGGGGGAAAGGTGTAGAAGAGGCCAGGGGTCCACGGCCTTGAGAAGGCATCACCCTGCAGCGAGCCCTGCTGAGGGGGCGGGCATGAAACAGTCTCAGCTTCGCATTCTCCCTGGAGGCAAACAGGTCCACCTGAGGCAAGCCCCAGTGGGAGAACAGATCTTGTACTACCTCCGGCAGGAGAGACCACTTGTGGGACGCAGCCCCTATCTGGCTTAGGGCATCGGCCAGAATGTTGGAGGCTCCTGCCACATGGATGGCAAGGAGATCTGCCTCCAGGCTGCGCACGAGTGACCAAATGCAGAGAACTTCCCTGCACAGAGGCATGGAGCGCGTCCCGCCCTGGTGGTTTAGGTAGTACATGGTCTTGGTGTTGTGTTATCTTCAGACTGTGCCCCCTTGTTCTTGTGCATCTCTTTTTCTGAAAGATGCTATCCTCTTGGACTTTGTTGATTCCTTTGAGATACTTGAAGGTTTCTATCATGTCCCCCTCTCCACTCCTCTCCTCGAGGGTATACATATTAAGCTCCTTTAGTCTCTCTGGTTTGTCTGGCAGGATCTGCCCACTACAAACCCATGCTGTTGACCATCCTGGACACCGTTTTCCTCCAAGAAACTCACTAGCCTCTCTTTTAGGATGGTCTCCATGAGCTTTCCCGCGATCGAGGTGAGGCTCACTGGCCTATAGTTTACTGGTTCATCTTTTGGGCCACTTTTGTGGATGAGCACCACATGGGCCATTCTCCAGTCCTGTGGTACGCATCCTGTGTCCAGGGAAGTATTGAACAGGTCAACCAGTGGCCCTGCCAGGACCTCTGCCAACTCCTTTAGTACCCTAGGGTGAATGCCATCAGGTCCAGGTGCTTTGTCCACCCTTAATGCCCTCAACCCATCTAGTACCCTGTTCTCTGTAATCCCTACATCTGTTGTCTCCTACTCCCCTACCCACCCACCCCTCACCTGAGGTATCCCCCCCCTTCTCCTGCATGAATACAGAGCAGAAGTATTCATTCAGTGCCTCTGCCTGCTCCCCTTTCTTCACCGCCCCCATCCTTCTTAATCCTCACCAGCTTATCCTTGCTCCTCCTTCTCTCTCTTTCCAACGTAGCGGAACAAGTCTTTTTCTCCATTTTTGATTCCCTGTGCCAGTCTCAGCTCCCTGGATGCCTTGGCCATCCCGACCAGTCTGGTAACCTCCCTGGACTTCTCCATGTACGTATCCTTATCTTCACCCCTCCCCAATTTCCTGTACTTCTGAAATGCTGCCCTCTTGGCCCTCACCCCTTCCATAACCTCCTGTGTCAGCCAACTGGGTTTCTTTGCACTTCCCTTCATGCTTTTCTTCCTAATGCAAGACTCCATAGCCTCCACCAGCCCTTCCTTTATGGTGTCCCATTTCTGGTCTGCATCCATGTGTGGTTGCATACCTGCCAGATGCCTGCCCAAAATTTCCAACATCTTCTTAAAGTCCACCCCTGAACTCAATCACCCTTCTACCCATGCCCCCTGTTTCCCTCCCCATGTTGAGCGTGAACCACACCGAACAGTGGTCACTCCCAGCTAGTGGTTCCTCCACTTCCTGATTCCTTACAGCTTCCCCGATATCCAGTACAAGGTCCAGAGTCCTTTCTAACAGAGTCGGCCCCTGGACCAGCTGTGTCAGAAAGCCATCTTGAAATGCTTCTAGCAGGACCCACTCCCTTGCACTCATGGTGGATGGGGTACCCCACTCCACCCCTGGTAGGCTGAAGTCCCCCACCACCACTGTGCTCCTCTTCCTGCAGACCTTCCTAATTTGTTCAGCTAATTCTCTATCCAGGTCATTCCCCTGAGCTGGTGGCTTGTACACCAACCCCATCCTCAGTGTTATATTCTTTGCATCTCGGAACTGCATTCATAGTGCTTCTGCCCTCCCCTCCTCCCCTTTGCACTTTATCCCTCCCCCTACATAGATCACCACTCACCCTCCCCCCCAATTCCCCTTAGCCCTATCCTTTCTGAATAACCTGAATCCCAGGAACATCATATCCCAGTCCTGGTACTGGGTGGCCCACGTTTCCATGATGGCAGCAATGTCCACCTCCTCCACTGCCATGAGAGCCTGCAACTCCACTGTTCTATTCCTTAGGCTTCTTACATTCAGTGAGACCACCCTCCAGCCTGTCTCCTCCTTTTCCCTACCCCTATTCTTCTCCCCTTATCCCTTCCTGTGCCACTTCCCCACTGTCTTTACAAATAACTAGGGGGGTGAGCTCACTAGGCTCCCCTTTCCAGACCCTTTTCTCATCAGCGGTCCCCTCACCACCCCCCCTCCTGGTTTAAATCCACCTTTGTTGATATATACCCCTCTATTCCCCATTTTAGTACTCCCTCCCCCTCCCTGCTCAAATGTAACCTGTCCCCTGCGTATAGGTCACTATTGCCCCAGGTCCTGCCCCAGTCTGACACTAATCCGTACTCCCTGATATGGCACCAATCCCTCAGCCACTCAATGAACTCTTCTATCCTTTTTTTCCTCACTGCATCACTATGTGAAGTTTCTTCCTCCCCTTCCATAAGCACTTGAGAATTGCCTACCCTGCCCGCGGGCAGCACTTCTAATACCCTTCCTCCCTCAATCGATCTCCAAACCTCCCTACCACCTCTGATGACAACACTGCAAACCTATTACTTGCTACCCCCGCAGTGGTGCCCATCTCCTCCTTCCCCCTGCCCTAGGCCTTCCCTCCACTTACTGCCCCTCTGTTCTCCTTACCCCCATCCCCCTCCCTACATCCTCACGGGATTTAGCCTTGCTGTTCCTCCTCTGCTTCTCCTAGCTACTCCTCTCCGGGGTCCCTCCTGCCCCAGCCCCTCACCCTCTCCAGCTCCCTCCAGAGCCCCTGTAACTCCTCTTCCAGTCTGCTCAGCCTGTAACAAATTGGACAACCTCCCACTTTCCATACTATATTCATCCAAACAGCCGCCCCACAACCACTGCACCCCACTATCCTCCCTGTGCCTGCCACCCTCACTCCATGGTGCCTCCCATTCCATCCTCTATTCCAGTGTCTCCAGCCACCCTTATTCGTGCCCCTCCACCCCCCCGTGTGACCCCCCCATTCCTCATTTTCCTTCCCTCCATTATTCAAACTTAACTTAAATGTAACCTCAATTTCTTATCACCCAGTCTGTACAGCAGCAGCCGGATACCATATATGACCCTACTAGTTTGCTTCCGAGTCCTTCTTTACCCCATTGGTCCCTAGCTTGCTAGCTTAGTAACTCTGGTTCACACATTTATACATGACCTTGTCAGTTTCAGCTTTCAAACTTTAAATATGCAGTTACCCTCCTTAACTCAAACTTGTCACTTTGACCAAATCCAACTAGTAAAAGCTTGAGTGTCTGAACTTTTCAAGACCCATTAGCTTTAAGAGTTAGCTCATACAGGAAGTTTGCAGCTCCCCAAACTCCTCCCTCACAGCCTTCAAGCCCAACCCGCAGTGACTTTTCAGTATTTAAGAAGGGCTGGTGGAGAGGGTGGGGGACTTTTTTTCAGTCCATCCAGCCACAGTCACCAGTCAAGCCAACAACTATTAAAAGATTTAATCTAAATTCAAAAACCATCCAGCCACAGTCCCCAGACAAGCCAGCAAC
Organism: Neoceratodus forsteri; assembly: GCA_016271365.2. Classification (NCBI taxonomy): domain Eukaryota; kingdom Metazoa; phylum Chordata; order Ceratodontiformes; family Ceratodontidae; genus Neoceratodus; species Neoceratodus forsteri. The sequence goes on from CM028129.1 coordinate 317,019,289, forward strand.
TATTAAAAGATTTAATCTAAATTCAAAAACCACCAGCAAAACCTACAAAAAAAATCATTTCTTGTTCAAGTGTTTTTGTTACCTTTCTTACTTTACTCCTGTTTCCTTCACATGTGTAACCCCAAGGGGGTGCTATCCCAAGGGCTACTACCCCTGCCTGCCTTTACTGTAACAGGGTAAGGGGCCCAGATCCGTTGGCGGGTCGGAGTTAGAACAGTCGAGGTTGACTTGGTCACAGCCCTCTGGGTTGCTGCAACCCCCTTTTCTTCTCGCTAGTGGCCCACACAGTTCAGTTGCAGTGTCCTTACCATAAAAACTTACCCCCCCCGGCTCAAACCACTCAGCTCACTCCAGGGACCCCCTGAAAAGTAAGGTACAGTTACACAATATTCACTGTGCAGTATTTCACCATCAATACACAAACCAGTCAGTATACTTTTGCAGAACAAGCAATTGGATTTATTTAAGGGGGAATAACAAGGACCGGGGGAAATCAGAGTGACTGACTTACTACTACAATATACGAGTATCTACCTAGGGCTCTGTGCACAGGCCTAACCTATAAATTGCTGTCTATGGGTACCAAGCCCTAAAAGCTAGTTCCTCGATGCAGCTGGTTGGGGGCCTGACACAAATGAGCATTTAATTCCTACGAAGAGTAGATGGAGCCAGCAGGCTCAGTTAGGGCAGTCAGCAAAGCAACCTGAAGATCTTGCCCTCGCTAGAAATATGTAACAGGGAGCTACCCTGCTTTAGTACTCACAACTCCAGAGAAAAAACGCTCTCACACCACTCGCAGGGCTGAGCCTGATCTTCAGATACTTCTCCACACATTTATATGGAAAACAACAGAGGGGTACCATACCAGGCAGCTGCTCCTAGGGCCCGACCAAACTCACAGCTATCGGGAATCTCACTGCAGCTTCACTCTCCTGACAGACCGAGCGCGATTCAGCAGATTCTCCAGTCCTCTACAGGTTGAGCCTGGTAGGTAGCTGTGCTTTTACACAGCCTCCTCTGATCGCCACCTCACGGATTCAGTCCAAAACTCGCTGGCTATTCAAATGACCAACTCAGGCCTTTCACATGCTTCCTGCACGAACACTCAACGGCGCAGGAGCCCAGAGCTCCTTCCTCATCTACAGCCACGACACCTCTGCCCCTTGGCAGTATGGGGCAATTCTCTCAGCTTGGGCACCACCCGATCCCACTGGTTGGCTACAGATGGCAATCACTTACTCCTGCTCTCAGTGGTGCGAAAAAGGCGCCATGGTCCAGACTCCACTTCCCACAATTACTAGCTGTATCTTCATTGGTCAGCCGACTCTCTAAAGAGTCCTACTTCTGGTTGGTAGCCAGTTACTCCATTTGAGATATCCCCCTGCCCCTACTGGACCCTTCAGAACGTCCTGGTCCAAAATGGAGGGACACAGCACACACAGTCTCAGCTGCAAAAGAAACAGGTTAAACAAACTGTAATCCCATCAACATGCTAGCTAGTCATGGCCAAACAGCTACAGTACATCATCCAAAAGGGCTCCCTCTGCACATACAGCAACTGCCAACAAAGGAGCGATTTTGCTGCAGCTCAGGTGGGATTCAAACAGGGAAACCCCAATCCCCCTTGTACAAGCTCGCTGGAGCCTGCAAGCAGGCAGCTCTTAGACAGTACCGGAGGCTTTGGAAGCACTCACAACACCCACATTTAGGCGGCGCTGAGCCGAACATCAGTTAGGTAGGGAGCATTCAGGCAAGCTCTGGGAAGGCTTTCAAGAACCCCCATTCGTACGGAGGGTTACACATGGATATTTTGTGTTCATTTTGCCGGCTTTTTTTTTTTTTTGGTTACTTATCATTCTTGATATATTCTTTATAAACCCATGGTGGCATTTTCGCCTATTTATTGTATGAGTGTCTACTGGGTATGCATTTATCTCTTAGATGCAGCAATTTGTTTTTAAATGCCCCCCAATATTCTTCTATTGTTTTTTCCTCCATTTCTCTTTTCCAGTCCCAGTTATTTATTGCTTCCCTTACACTATCATAGCCTCCCTGTTTATAGAGTTAAACTACAACTGATTATAATATTACTCTCCATACAGATTTCTATTACTGAGTGGCTACTACTACATAGGAGTTCTAACATAGAAACATAGATTTTTGTCAACTGAAAAGGACCTTTAGGACAATCAAGTATGTCCCTTGTCCCTGCCTATTCAGTCATCATTGACCATAGTTGGCCATAGGTGTCACTCCCGCCCACCGATTCCTCCACCTAATATGCCCTGTACCCTGTCATAGCATGCTGAGCTCCCCAGCTGCCTCTCAACCTCCTTCCTCATAAATCAGGAACAAGGCTTAAAAAAATCAGGGACAAAAGACCAAAATCAGGGACACATCTTCAAAATTGGTGATATTGTCTCAGAAAGCTGGTAGAATAAAAGGCTTAGTGTAAAATGCATTTTCTAAAGAGGAAAAAGTCTGTAGCTTTAATGTCTGACATTATTTTGTGCTTACAGCTCCCACTGTTTGGTCACGGAAACACAATTTTTAGGAGGGACAGAGTAAAATTTTGAGGCAAAATCAGGGACATCCCTGAAAATCAGGGACAGTTGAGAGGTATGCCCTACAGTCTTTGCCCCACCACCTCCTCCGGCAGGCTGTTCCAGTCATCCACCACCTTTTCCGTGAAGAAACATTTCCGCACATCTCTCCTAACCTTCCCCCTCTTAGCTTCACTGCATGCCCCCTTGTTCTAATGCTTTCCTTTCTGTGAAACAGACCCTCTACTTGCATTTTGTTCACTTCTGTGACATACTTGTAGGTTTCAATCATGCCCTCCTCTCTTCCAGGGAGCACACGTTGTGTTCCTGCAGCCTTTCCTCGTACAGTATGTCTTCTCGTGCAACCCCCTCACCACTGGGTTGCCTTCCTCTGCATCACCTCCACTCTTTTAATGTTCTTGCGGAGGTGCAGCCTCCAGAACTGGACATAGTACTCCAGGTGGGGCCTCACCAGTGAGCAATACAGTTGCAGTACCACCTCCCTCCTGCTGCTAGAAATCCCTCTTCCAATACAACCCAGCACCCTGCTAGCCTTTCCCGCTTTGCCACACTGCCTAGCTACCTTGAGGTCATCAGATATGATGACCCCTAGGTCTCTTTCTTGCTTGGTGACTGTAAGCTCCACCCCCCAATCTGATGCACAGCCCCTGGGTTCTTATGGCACTGAAACCCAGCCGCCACCCCCTAGACCACTCCTCTAGTTTCCTCAGATCCCTTTACATTCTCTCCACACCTTCCTGTCAACCCTTTGTATTATCACAAAGAAACACCCTTACCATCAAGCTCATCCACAATGTCGCTTAAGACACTGAAGAGGCCCGGCCCCAGCACTGAACCCTATGGCACCCCACTAGTTACACTCCTGTCACCTGAGTGGCTACCATTACCACCATGCAGAACAGACGTGGGCCCCTCTAGCTCAAAAAAAGCCAATACACCATAAATGTTCTTATGAGAATAGTTTATTTGTGCTAGTCCCATTTCGCCCTATTTGGCTTCTTCTGGGGATTGTAAATAGAACATACATAATGTTTTTTTACAATTTGTGTACTCATAATTCATATAGAAAATAATAATGCACTTAGTCGAGCAACAACTATCAGTTGTTACATACCAATATGAAGTCAGTTTGAAAAACTTTATCCAGGAACTTAATTATCCTCATAAGAACATTTATGGTGTATTAACTTTTTTTGAGCTAGAGCGGACCACGCTAGTTCTGTGTTTTGGAAAATCCAGATTTCTAGGCCAGTTCTTCTTAAAATTGTAGGCCAGCTCCACTTAAAATTATGACTTAAAAGTGCCCCCTCTCGCTCTCCTCTCTTCCAGGGAGTACACGTTGGGTTCCTGAATGCTTAGTTCCTGCAGCCTTGGGACAGTGTTTCTTCATGTTACTGTTACCACTACCTTTTGCCTCCTATCCCTTAACCAGTTTGATACCCTCCTATTAACTTTCTCCCCCACCCCCAGGCTGCTTAGTTTCTTAATCAGCCTCCTGTGTGGCACATTGTTGAAAGCCTTACTGAAGCCTTATTAAAGTCCAAATGGGCCGCATCCACTGCACTCCCTTGATCCACCTCTCTGGTAACCCAGTCAAAGAAATTTATGAGATTAGTTTGATACGGCCCCCGTGAAACCATGCTGCTAATGGTCCTGCAGCCCTTTGACTCCAGGTGCTCTACCAGCCTCTCCTTCAGTAGTATCTCCATTAACTCACCCACCACTGATGTGAGACTGACTGGCCTGTAGTTGTTAGCATCCTCCCTACTGCCACTTCTTTGCAGAGGGACCACATCGGCCCTCCTTCAGTCCTCTGGAATCCGCCCCCCCAATCTCCACTGAGGTGCTAAAAAATTGTTGACAGAGGGATGGCCAGCACTGCGCTCAGTTCCTTTAGGACCCTTGGGTGAATCCCATCTGGCTCCATAGCTTTATTCTCCTTTAAGGCTACCAATCCCTTCAGGAGCCATTCCACCAAGAATGGACTTGTGTCCACTCCCCTCCCCTCCCTCCCTGGCGCATACTGCAGCATGCTGGCCTGCCCCCCCCCCTTCTACCTTGAAGACTGAGCAAAAGTAATCGTTAAGTATTTCTGTTTTCTCTTGATCTTCCTCATGCAGCCCCTGCCCCCCGATTATCACTCTTCCTCTCCTCCTTTAAGGCTACCAATCCTTCTAGAGCCTCTCCACCAAGAATGGATTTGTGTTCCTCCCCTCTCTCTCCCTGGTGCTTACTGCAGCATGCTGGTCCTACCCCCTCCCACCAGCTTCACACTGAAGACTGAGCAAAAAGTAAATACGTTTAGTATTTTGCTTTCTCTTGATCTTCCTCTGCAGTCTCTCGGCCTCCTGATTATCACTCTTCCTCCCCTTGTTTTCCTCCTTTGTCCCCACATACTCGAAGATGGTCTTGTCTCCTTTTTTGACCTTCTTAGCTATCCTCTCTTCTGTTACTGCTTTAGCTGCCCTCAACCTCCTCCTGCCTCACTTTGTTTTGTCAGATATACCTCCCTGTCTAAATCCTTCTGGGTCTCTGTGTACTTTCTAAATGCTGTGTTCTTCTCCTTCACTGCCTTTGCCACCTCCTTGGAGAACCATAGCAGCCTCTTCCTCCTCTTTCCCTTGCTCACTTCCTTCAAACGGTATGCCTCTGCGTGGGATATACTCTCATTAATTTTTCTCAATTGGGCCTCCAGTTCCCCTCTGCCTCCCCCACCCAAGGCATTCTCTGAGGAAGTTTCACACTTCTTTAAAATCTGCCCTCCTGAAAACCACGACCATTGTCATAGTGTTTTTTTTTTTTCCTTGTCCTATCTGTATGCCAAACCACACAGCACGGTGCTCACTTGTACTCAGCGGACTACCCACTGTGACATCAGCAATGCTGTCTCTGTTTGTAAGTACCAGGTCCAGCACTGCCCCATCCCTAGAGGGTTCCAAAACCAGATGCCTGAGAAATGCCCCATGTGTGGAACTGAGGATGGTCCCGCCTCTTGATGTAGCCTCGGCAAGAATGCCCCATCCTACATTTGGCAGATTAAAGTTCCCGATAATCAAAACTTCCCCCTTGCTGGCCATTTTGCTACGGGCTTCCCCCAGGGCTCTGTCTAAATTCCCCTGTGTCAGAGAGCTGTACACTACTCCTGTGTGAATAATGCCCCCAACCCCATCTGTAGGCTGACCCACAGTACCTCCAGACCTTCACTGTCCTGTTGTTCCCGTAGCTCAGTGGCCGTTATATCCTCCTTCACATATAAAACAACCCCCCTCTGCTTTTTCTCCTTTTTCCCCCCCTTTTTTTTCCAATCTACATTTTCTATGAAAATAGTATTAATGTGGCAGCACCCGAGTTTCATTTCCCATTGGAAAAATATAGAAGTGGGCCAAGTGGGAGATCCTCCACTGCAAGCTATCGTTTCTAATAGACAATTGCAGGCCCAGCTGGGTGGACGAAAGATGGGGGGTGGTGAAGCTGCCCTAGAAGGATGGAGGAGAGGGACCAATAGAGGGGGCATAGTACAACACATGTGGAAGTATAAGTGGAGGGCCTGGGATGCACAGTTTGTCCCAGCAACACATGATCCTTGGTTTAAGACCCAGGCTCGCAGGGGATTCTACTCCCCATGGCAGATTTTGAAAGGAGGCACACCAATCCCATTCGAAGCAGCTCAGACTCTATATGACTTGACCCCAAGGGACAGATTTAAATATTATCAAGTGAGAAATTGGGTCTGTGCAGAGTTAAATAAGCCAGCAATGCTGGGGGTTTCGGATGTGCCTCACCCTCCCTTTGAAAAAAATATGGGCCTCGGTGATGGGACGAGGGGCTATCACACTATTATATTCTAATTATTTCACAGATCAAGAATATAGTACTAGAGGAACTAAAATTAAATAGGAAGAGGAACTAGGAGAAAGACTAGAAGACACTGAATGGGAAAGGAGTTGGAGGGGTTGTGGGGTACCACCAACTCACCTACTTGGCGTGAGTTCAGGTGGAAAACTAGAATAAGATACTTTATTGTACCTAAGGTCCAGGCTAGATTCAATTCCGGAGGCAGCCCTGCATGCTGGAGGGATTGTGGGGAAACCTCTGCGGGTCACACACACATATTCTGGCAATGCCCTGGCATAAGAGACTACTGGGGAGATCTTATAAAACACCTAAAAGCAATCTTTACAGAAGTTATGGATATAAGCCCTAAGCAATTAGTGTTGGTAATTGACCCTAAGACCTTGAAGGGACATGAAGCTAAGTACCTTTGGCGCATCCTGTGTGTAGCGGCACTCAAGGCCCTTACTAGACGCTGGTGGCAGAGAGATAGCCCCACTATAAAAGAATGGGTAAACTTAGTCACTTCAGTACAAGAGATGGAGAGGATTACTTTTGCGATTCAGCACAGGCAGGCCCAGTTTCTCAACAGATGGACCAGATGGGAGATACATGTGGTAAACATATGATAAAAGAATAATTAGTTCCCCCTTGGTCGGGTTAGTTCCTGGGAATCTAAAGAGGAAGTTAGAGGGAAGAGGAGTGGGAAAATAATGAAAGAAATAATGGTCTGACATAAGATAAAATGGGAGGGAGGGGGCAGTGGACGGCAGTCTTTTATTTTAAGTTTTTTAGGTTAATGATTTTTAAGTTATTGTTTTTTTCAAGATAGTAGATTTATAAATTAAATGAGTGTTTTAAGGTATATATTAAGTTAACTCAAACAACATCATAAACAACTTTGAAAGGAAGTTATAACTCTATAATAGTATCAACAGAACATTGAACTAATAGGAATGTCACTGGATGAGACCTGCTGTAAGTGTATAAATAATGCATTGTACATATAATCGAAACTGAATGTTTGACAAGATGTTGTGGTTAAAAATAAAAATAAAGTTTAAAAAAAAAATCTACATTTTCTTCCCATTTTTTCCATGCACCTGGTTGTCCCCACACCATGCAACCACCTTGCGCGCTGTGAGAACGCCGCGCCACCGTGGTTCCCGGTGCCCCTCTCTGTGCTGCCCACCCCACACTACCCTCAGGCCTCCACCTGGGGGCAGTGGAACTAGAGGGGGCAACAGGATCCCTTCCTGGAAGAGGAAAGTTTACCTTGCAGCTACTCAGTCCCACTCTCTCCCCCCCTCCTCCTGCCAGCTCCCAATGACCTTGGCTCATTCATGAACCCAGGTCACCAGCATGGCACAAGGTAAGACATTCAGCACCTCAGCCCTCAGCACCAACAGTTTGACCCTGCTTTTCCTCCTTGACTTGTCCTTCCAGAGCATAGTGTAGCCTGGAATGGCCACTTCCCAGCGGTGGCTGTCCATGCACCATGATTCCGTTATGATCGCCAAATCCAGGTTCTTGTAACTTCATATGTTATTGAAGAATTAATATTTGCTACTACGAGGTCCAATATGCTTATGCCACGTGTTGGTATTTTCTTAATCTGCCTCAGGCTGTTTTCATGAAGTGTATCTGGAAAATTATTCCCTTTTTTGCTCGCTACTTCACTGTTTTCCCACAATATGTCTGCTAGGCTGAAAATCATCCAGACATATTACAGTTCCTTTTTTAGAAATGTCTCTAATTTCTTTTAAATGTTCAGAGAAGTTCACTTTACTAATGTTATATATGGCAAATAACTGTTTCTTATTATTAAGTTTGGGGGGGTTACACTGTATATTACCACCCATATTGATTCAATATTATTATAAAATATTTTTATCATTGGAAATGTTCCTTTTGGCTATGATTTTAGCCGAGGTTGCCAACAAATCCTCCACTGTGGTTATTGGGGTTCTCAAAAACATAAATATTTTTGAGCTCCATTTAGAGCACTTGGAAAATGGGGCCAGATCTTCTAATCTAAGATTGCTGGGTGTACTGGAGGAGGCAGATGGGTAAGAGCCAGCAGGGTTTGTGACGGGACTTTTCAATAAACTGCTGGATACTAACCTGGAAGGCCGTATCTCCAGAGTGTACCAAATAACCCCTCTCAAGGGCTCACAGAATTGGGAAAACCTAAGCAAAAAGGGCAGCTGGAGGGATGAAGGTATGAGGCTCTTCTGTTTCCCTGACCTAAGTTACACCACAAGGCAATCAACTCAGTCAGAGAAGGTGTTGAGGAGCTGGGGATCTTCTACACACTTCAGTTACTAGCAAAACTCAGACTCACATAAGTGGGGAAAAACTATTTTTAATGATCCCACTTGAAGCTAGTACGTGCTTGCAGAGGAAAAAAAAAAACTTTTCCAGACAGCCCCAGCTACCGAAATCAGATAATGAGGAGGTTTAAGGGGCATACTCCTTGGTGGTTAATTTAGTAGGCTTTGACAAACATATGCTCTTATTTTCTCATTTCCTTTTAAAAGCAATTTCTAAACATATGGCAGTACTATGTTTCAATAAGGGGACAAAATATGTCCTGTGACAGTGTACTCTGTTGCTCCCTGTAACAGATCTGAGTACATCAATAGTATAAATATAGGCGGGAGTAGTAGCAGCCATGAATTTCTTACATGAACATTTTTCTTGGTTACTGGAGAGCTTGGAATACACCCATGGATGTAGTCCCTCACCAAGATCTGTGATTCGTAATGGCAATGGGCATCCACACAGTATGAGGGACTGCAAGTGGTATATACACTGGACTTACAGCTCCTATACAGAGACACAAATACAACTAATGGGAAACAGAGGTAGACAGACAATTCTCTTATTAAAGTTTAAACTACCGATGTATACTTACAAGGGCTGCATAAGTCACAAGAGTCATTTTTCTTAAATGAATATTGCCTCTGAGGCAGCGCTGCCTTAGAGGCAGACGACTTAATTCTGCCCTCTGTTGTGTCTCATTGGTTAATATGTTCTGAAGGACAGTAACTGAGGTTGCCCGCCTCTTGCTGCTGATTGGTTACACATACCGCTGCCTCGAAGGCAGACTGCTTAATCCTGCCCTCTGCTGCATCTCATTTGTTAATACCTTATGAAGGACAGTAACTCAGGTTGCCGCCTGTTGCTACTGATTTGTTATACATGCCGCTGCCTCGGAGGCAGGCCACTTAATCCCACCCTCCGCTGTGTCTTCTCATTGGTTAATACCTTCTGAAGGAAGTAACTGAGGTTGCTGCTGATTGGTTATTCATCTGGTCTCTAAATAGCCCTCTCACGTTTCTTCTTGCTCTGAGTGGGTGGTTTTAGCCTGTTCCTGAATGGCTGATATACCAAAAGTGCCTTTTTTAAAGACACTTTTTTAAATGAAAGTTGTCTCCAAGGCAGATCTGCCTCCGAGGCAGCCTGCCTTTGAGGCAGGTATGGATAGAGTTGCCTCCCAGGCACAGCTTTAACCTCTATAGCTAAAGACCTGAGCTTCACTGCTGTGCCACTGGTGGTGTAGTGGAAAGGTCTATAGCCTGATGAACAAGAGGCTGAGAGACTGAATCCACACAGCGTCCCTCAGTTCCCTTTTGTCAGAATTTCACTTGAGTGGTGATCCATGGCAGCATGGTGTTAGAATAGTAAGTATATAAGAAAAGGGACTTAGAAACATAGAATTTGACGGCAGATAAGGACCGCTTGGCCCACCCAGTCTGCCCATTTCCCTACCTAATGGATAAGCTGCAGATCCTAGTTAACCAACAGTCTATTTCTTTCTACCCCCCCACAAGAATTGCCTTATGTTTGTCCCATGCATGCTTGAATTTAACCACTGTTTTTGACTCCACAACCTCCTCCAGAAGGCCGTTCCATGCATCCAACCCCTGTGAAAAATACTTCTTACATTACCTCTGAACCACCCCCTTCAAATTGTGCCCCTTGTTCTTGCAAACCTCTTTTTGAAAGATGCTACCCTCTTGGACTTTGTTGATTCCCTTGAGGTACTTAAAAGTTTCTATCATGTCCCCCCTCTCCCTCCTTTCCTCGAGGCTATACATATTAAGCTCCTTTAGTTTCTCTTCATATGTCTTCCGGTACAGACCCTGCACCATTTTAGTTGCCCTCCTCTGGACAGCTTCCATCTTGTCTATGTCCTTGCACAGATTGGGTCTCCAGAACTGCACACAGTATTCCAGATGGGGTCTCACCAGCTGTCTGTACAGAGGGATAACAACTTCCTGTTTTCTACTGGTGATGCCTCTCCCTATGCATCCCAGTATCCCCAACCCTCCCTACTGCCCTCACATTGCTTGCCCACCTTTAAGTCATCTGATATGACTACCCCCAGGTCCCTTTCCATTTTTGTTGTTGTCAGTATCTCACCCCCCCATTGTGTACTCTTCCCCTGGGTTTTTGTTTCCCAGGTGCATTACCTTGCACTTCTTAGCACTGAATCTAAGCTGCCATACATTTGACCATTCCTCTAACCTTGCCATGTCCCTTCTCATCCTTTCCACCCCACCTTGAGTATCAACTTTGCTGCAGAACTTTGTGTCATCTGCAAAGAGACATACTTTTCCTTCCAGTCCCTCTGCAATGTTGCTTATAAAGACACTGAAGAGGACCAGTCCTAATACTGAACCCTGCGGTACCCCACTAGTAACCCCCCTTTCTTCAGAGTGGATTCCATTTACTATTACCCTCTGTGTCCTATTCTCCAGCCAATTCTTTACCCAGGCTATCATCTTGGGACCCACTCCCAGGCTGGCTAACTTGTATATTAATCTTTTGTGTGGGACTGGGTCAAATGCCTTGCTAAAGTCTAGGTAGGCCAAGTCCACAGCCCCTCCCTGATCTACTACTTTGGTCACCCAGTCAAAGAAATCTATCAGATTCGTCTGGCATGACCTTCCCGCTGTGAATCCATGCTGCCTTGGGTCCTGTGCCTCTCTGGCCTCTAGGTACTCGACAATTCTTTCCTTCAGAAGTGATTCCATCATTTTCCCTATCAATGAGGTTAAACTAACAGGTCTGTAGTTTCCTGCTTCTGCCCTGCTCCCACTTTTGTGAAGGAAATCACATCTGCCCTCCTCCAGTCCTCAGGTACCACCCCATCCTCCCATGATTTGTTAAAGAGGGTAGTCAGTGGTGTCACTAGTTCTACCCTTAGTTCTTTTAGAATTCTGGGATGAATCCCATCAGGCCCCATTGCTTTGTCCACCTTCAGTTTTAAGAGTTCTTTCAGGACCCTTTATTCTGTAAATGGGCTGGTATCAACTTCTGTATCCAGAGTGTTTCTATTGTTTGTTTTAGATACCTCCCCCTCTTCATTTGTAATTACTGAGCAAAAATATTTGTTTAGTATCTCTGCCTTTTCACCGTCACCCTCTGCCCAACCCCCTCCCCTTTATTAAGCCTCACTATCTCTCCCTTAGTCTTTCTTCGCTCCCTGTTGTGCCAAAAAAGGTTTTATCCCCCTTCTTAACTGAGTTGGCTATCTTTTCCTCGGTTCGGGCCTTTGTTGTTCTGACTGCCTTCCCAGCTTCCTTTTGCTTTAACTGATACAATTCTCTGTCCTGCTCCTTCTGTGATTCCTTGTACTTTCTGAATGCTTTCTTTTTCTCTTGAACCTTCACTGCCACCTCCTTTGAAAACCATAGTGGTTTCTTACATCGTTTTGTTTTGTTTATTTGATTCACCCAAAGGCTTGTTACCTCTGTGATGGCAGTTTTTATTATTCCCCATTGTTCTTCCACCCCTCCTTCCTGCCCATTTGCTAGTGAATTCCTTAGGCACTCACCCATTTTGGCAAAGTCAGCCTTCCTGAAGACCAGTACTTTTGCCTTTGTATGGCTTGACTCTATTGCTGTGTTTATTGTGAACCATACTGTTCGATGGTCATTAGTTCCCAGATGGCTACCAACTTCTACATCTGTGATCCTCTCTCCATCTCCATTTGAGAGAACCAGGTCTAAGATTACTCCCTCTCGAGTGGGTTCAAATACTAGCTGTCTAAGGAATGCCCCCGTAAGGCATCTAGAATAACCCCCCTCTTAGAAGTGGCTGCTGCAACTGCACTCCAGTTAACATATGGCATATTCAGATCACCCATCAGCAATATATCCACTTTCTCTGCCATTCTAAGTATACTTTCTATCATTTCCTTGTCCATTTCCTCCCCCTGAGAGGGGGGCCTGTATACAACCCCTGTGCGGATTGTGGTGCCACTGCCTGCCTCCAAATTGACCCACAGTGCTTCTTCTCCTCCCTGTTTACCCTTTTGTTCTGTTGTTTTGATTCCTTGCCTTATGTAGAGAGCTACTCCTCCTCCTCCTCTTTTACCCTCCCTGTCCCTCCTGTAGATAGTGTATCCTGGTATGTTTACGTCCCAGTCATGGTTCTGTGTGTACCATGTTTCTGTGACTGCCATGATATCCAAATGTTCCTCTTCCATCAAGGCCACTAATTCAGGAAGCTTGTTACCCAGACTACGGGCATTGGTACTCATTGCTCTCCATTTTTTATGGCTTTACCTTCTGTAGCAGCATCCCCCACTGACCTTTCTACCTTGGTCTTTTTCTCATTTAGTACCCTGTTTTGTAGGGGGAGGCTGGGATTTTCCTGCTGCTTATCAGTGCCTCCCCGCTTGACTAGTTTAAAAGCTTGCCAATGAAGCATTTAAACCGACTGCCCAAAAGACTTGTTCCCTTCCTGGACAGATGCAGACCATCCTGCCAGTATAGGCTGGTGTCCCTCCAGGTGGAACCCCAGTCCCCAATGAAGCCAAATCCCTGTGCTCCACACCATGTTTTCAACCATTCGTTAAACTGCATGGTGCAAAGTACCCTCGCCTCATCCATGCCACTGACAGGCAGCACCTCTGAGAAGGATACTGTGTGTGCTACTTGTCTTAGGCCCCTCCCCAACTCTACAAAGTCCTTCTGCACTGCTCTAATCTCATGATGAGCCAAGTCATTTGTCCCTAGGTGGACAATGACGTCCAGCTCAGACTCCCGTGCAACTGTTCTCGTGATCCTAAGGATGCACTTCCTGTCCCTCCAAGCCATGGCACCAGGCAGGCACCTTACTTCAGTTTTTCCTGCTCCCCCCAGTTCTATCCCCCTAATAACTGAGTCCCTCACCAGGAGCTGCTTCCTTTCCTTGTGGTGCCCTCTGCCTCCTTCCTCAGGGCCTCCCTTGTGACAGTTGTCTGCCACCTCCTTAGTCTCCTCTGTGGGTGCATCCATAGGGGAACTATGCTCCCCCAGAATGGTGTATGGATTGTGGAGTGGAACAACTGACTGGGTGTGCCTCTGTTCCACCACCCTTACCCTCCCTGAGCCCACTGTCGTCCAACTGCTGTGCTTTCTTCGCAACCTCTGAGGTAGTGGTGGTGGCTCTGGTGCTCCCTGGATGGGGGAGGTTCCCTTACTACTGTCCACTGCGGCCTGAAGATGGGCAACTTCTTCCCTCAGGGCAGACAGTTGTCTGCAAACAGGGTAGCATCTCAGCCTCCAGAAAGACTCCCGAAAGACTGCTGCCCCACAGCCATTACATTGCACTACTTCCCACATGTCTGTCTACCTTGTTTATTTTTTTTTTTGTGTGTGTGTGTGTGTGTGTGTGATTGGTTTGTTATATAGAAATATATGTATCATATAATGCGTATGCTTATATTGTCAGTGTAGTGTGCTACAGAGAATATGACAGTGATATGCACCTTGCCCTCTTGAGGAAATTATGTCAGAACCCCAGGTATAAAGGAACTATTTCCAGGGGTGGGTGGGGTGAGGGGTGGTAAGAGTCTGGGCCTAAACTGTGCCCTCACGAAACAATCAGCTAAAAGCTCTGACTTACCGCTGCGATGAGTGCCTTCCTGTCAGCAAGATGCCCTACACAACAATTTGACAGAGAAAACACCATGCTAATCAAACAGAGAAAAATCCAAACATCCAAGTCAGACACAGATAAATCTCCCCAGCCCCAAAACAGCCTGGTGACTTGTGCTCTGAAAGCAGTCAGCCCCAAAACATATCAGCTGTGCACAAGGACAGACACAGTAAACAGTATGCAGTCCCTGTGGGTTTAAACTCTTCCTGCACTGAAAATCTTAACAATTGTAACAAAAGTAAAGCAAGGTCCACCTCCCTCTGTTGATTGAAAGACTGCCTTTTCTGATAATTCTAAGTTCCTTATTTCACCCTTCAGTTAAGTATCCTCCACCTGAAGAATATTAACTTTCCTAAGGAATCTGCTTCAAACCAAAGACAATTGTAAACTGTAAGGTTCACCTCCCTCTGTTGTGAGCACAACTCGCTTTCTTGCAAATCGTAAGGCCAGTGTTGCAGCTTCCAGCCAGAGGTAGCTTCACCTGAAGAATATTAGGTTATCTGATGAGCCTGCTAAAATTAGTACTGTTATCAAGGTCCGTAAGATTCTTCCAGAGCTATTGGCTGATAAGCAGCTGTGATGTAAGCACTTCCTGACACAGTCTGGCCTGGCCTTTTAAGGCACACAGACATAAACAAAAGAAAAAAACAGTTTCCACCCCCTAGGCACTGTCTGGGTCCAATACACAGCCTGTAACCTGCTCTCAATTCAGGACTTATGACAAATTCTTAGCCCAGTGAATAACTCACAGTATTAAAAATATTGCAATGCAAACAGTCAATCACTAACTCCAATCAAGGCAGCTGTGCACAGTAAACAGTATGCAGTCCCTGTGGGTTTAAACTCTTCCTGCACTGAAAATCTTAACAATTGTAACAAAAGTAAAGCAAGGTCCACCTCCCTCTGTTGATTGAAAGACTGTCTTTTTTGATAATTCTAAGTTCCTTATTTCACCCTTCAGTTAGAAGTATCCTCCACCTGAACAATATTAACTTTCCTAAGGAATCTGCTTCAAACCAAAGACAATTGTAAATTGTAAGGTTCACCTCCCTTTGTTGTGAGCACAACTCGCTTTTTTGCAAATCTTAAGTCCAGTGTTGCAGCTTCCAGCCAGAGGTAGCTTCACCTGAAGAACATTAGGTTATCTGTAGCTGTGAGAAAGAATAATTGCAACAATAAACTTTTGCATTAGAGGCAGATCTGCAACATTTTTCTTAAACGAATATTGCCTCTGAGGTACAGGTAAGTCCTTTCTCTTATATACGTACTATTCTAACACCATGCTGTCATGGAGCACCATTCAAGTAAAATTCTGACAAAAAAGAATGGAGGGAACCTTGTGTGGATTCAGACTCTCAACCTCTTGATTATCAGGATGTAGAACTTTCCACTACACCACCAAGCTGGCACAGCAGTGAAGTTCAGGTCTTTAGTTACAGTGGTTAAAGCCCTGCCTGGGAGGCAGCCCTATCCATTCCTGCCCTAAAGGCAGGGCTTCCTCGGAGGCAGATCTGCCTTGGAGACAACTTTCTTTTAAAAAAGCGTCCTTAAAAAAGGGTTTTTCTGTATGTTAACCAATCAGAGGCAGGCTAGAACCATCTAATCAGAGCAAGAAAAAGCAAATGGGAAGGCCATTTAGAGACCAGGTGAATAACCAATTAGCAGCAATATGTAGCAACCTCAGTTTCTGCCTTCAGAAGGTATTAACCAGTGAGACGCAGCGGAGGGTGGGATTAAGTAGTATGCCCCCGAGGCAAGGCATGTATAACCAATCAGTAGCAACACACAGCAACCTGAGTAACTGTCCTTTATAAGGTATTTACCAGTGAGATACAGCAGAGGGCGGGATTAAGTAGTCTGCCTCTGAGGCAGCGGCGTGTGTAACCAATCAGCAGCAAGAAGCCGTCAACCTCAGTTACTTCCCTTCAGAAGGCATTAACCAATGAGACACAGTGGAGGGTGGGATTAAGTCATCTGCCTCCGAGGCAGCGCTGCCTCAGGCAATATTCGTTTAAGAAAAGTGTCTCTTGCGCGTAAGTCATTCAGGGATCTCTATTCTCTTATTGCTCTTCTAGATAACCTGATTAATCTGGGTTTGCCATGTTGAAACTGGTGATAGTGAGCTAACTGCCGTATGTTTAAAACACAGAAGTTTTGTGTGGTTTTTAATATATTGTGCCAATCATTTCTAACTAACTTATAATGTACCTACTTAACTTTTAGTTTGAGTGGGGTGGTTTCACTCTGTTGATGCTTGCGTTTTATGTGCAAATGTAACTGCTGTGTTTTCAGTGCTTGTGACAACCCACATCTCTCTCTCTCTGGACTGTAGTAGCTTTCAGAGAGGTGTCTGTCTTTAGGTATTCACTGCCACCAGCTGGATTCACCCAGCACCGAACTCTCCCTTTCTCCAAACTGGGAGGTCAAACATGCAGTTGCACAGATCAAAGCCTGGTAGTGTGTCTCTCACGTGGCAGATGCTAAAAAGAGTTTTGCCTCAACCAGTGGAAATCATAAATTACCTTAGAAATAATTGAAATTGCAGCCACAACTATTAAGTAAACAGTTTTTTACTTAACAGAAAGTCAAAAGTAACACTACAGGATATACATGTTTAACACAAAAAAATGACACTGTTACAGGAAAAGTAAACCAATGTTTTTAAATAACAGACGACAAAAGAAAAAACTATTACTGACACATGCTATTATTATTATTACTCTTCTCTATCCATCAAAAGACACTGGACCCTATGCTATCTGCCAGCTCCCATGGACATAGCTAGAAGAATAGGCCCAAGCTTAGCCTCTTGGATGTAGCTTCTCCCAATGCCAAAAGCAACTCCCCCTACTCACGGTCTTTCAGCATCTTATATTCTCTCTTGAGAATAGGTGATTCCTAGTCCCCTTTGAATGCACCAAGTATGTATTTCATTGCCCCAATCAGATTGAACACCTATCAGTGTCCAATTATATTCATTTTTAACCTTAAGTTTATATTTGAATGATCCAATCCATTTAAACTGTGAGTCTGTGTGTGCATGCATGTCCACTCCCCTTCATGGTCCCTGTGTCTTGAGATTTATTACTCAACCCTTATCTAGATGCTGGTGGATGGTGGAATCCCAGCCTGTGTGTGTCTTTTTTCAGACTGCTAAAAAAAATACTAGCCAGAAAATCCAAGCCATTAACTCCTTCCTTCCCATTTCCGTCACAGTGCTCATAGACTAAAAAGCCACTGGATGGCTATTTAAGTGTTTTGCACTCTGGAACTTTCATTCATGAACATTGCTGAACTAAGTCCATGGTACTGCTGTGAAAGATCATATTTAGAACATTTCCTTCCGTATACTGATATGGATTATTTTTGATGTCCTCTCTCCATGGGGTAACAAAGGACTATAAGTACAAACTCCTAAGATGATATTTCTTTTGTGATGCATTTCATATGCTATGTATTCCAGGTTTAATTCTCGCTGCACTGATTGTGTGGAAATGGAATAAAAAAATAAAATCAAAATATTTATTTTTTCTTTTCATTGTATTCCACTCTTAAACTAAGATGTGGGGCTTTAAAGTTTTTATAGCCCCACTCTCTAGCCACACCAACTATGAACAAATTAAAAATGTTAGTGTGGTGCTGTGCTGCTTACCATCAGAAGTGTACGCTAGAAGAAAAAATTACTTACCATAGTAATCTTGTTTCTTCCCAGTGATGCTCAGATATTCATAACTTTATGCAGAAAGCCTGAAGGGGTTGGACTGCCCAGAGAGATGGAACACTTTGCACATGAGCATCTTTCAAATCCAGCCTCTACTAACTGCCTGTGTTCTAATCTCTTCAGATTTTATAAAGGAGCCTGAAAAGGTAGGCCCAGAATAATGTAGTACTAACATTTTTTATAAAAATTTGGATTACCCAACAATATGGATTTACTAAAAAAATAAACCTCCAACTGGAGAAACAAACAATTAACTCATTGGGTCCAGTAGACACCATATGGCGTTGGAACCATCCACTGCTAAACCTGACCCAAAATGGCCACCCGGACTCAATGAGTTAAGTAAAGTTAGAACAACAAGCCAGAAAATACCAAAAAGATAAACACAATGAACTCTGTTCACTTAACTAATACAGGTGCAGCGTGTATTATGACATGGTGACACCAGCATGCGGAGTGCAGGGGCTAAAGTTCTGGAAGGGGAGGTAGGGAGGGAAGTTATGAATAGCTGAGCATCAATGGGAAGAAACAAGATTACTATGGCAAGTACATTTTTCTTCTAACCCCAGTAATGCTCAGTATATTCATAACTTTATGCAGCCAACCAAGCAGTACCCCTGGAGGTGGACACAGGACTCTATTCTGGAAACAGACTTTGCAGGACTGCTGTGCCAAACCTAGCATCACTCCTGGATAAAATATCCAGGTTGTAGTGTTTTGTAAAGGTGTGTACTGTTTTCCGGGTTGCTGCTTTATATATATCCACCAATGAGACATCCCTGGCAGCTGTCCCTCTTGTAGAAAGAGCCCTCAACCCTGATGGGGGTTCCCTACCAGCATTAGTGTAACAGGGTTTTATTGAACTCCAAAAATTGATGAGCGTTTTGCTCATAAAAGTGCTAAAATATTATGAAAATGCATAGCACTTGCCTCATTGTGTTTAACAAGCATAACACTTCTAGAAAACCTATATAAATACTTTCTGTACAATTAGCATTGTCCCAAGAAAAAAACTGCTAATCAATTATTTAAAACCCTGGTGTAACAGAATTGGATACACTGGACTATCCATTGAGAAATTGATATTTTTGAGGCTGGATTACCTTTTCCTACCTCCCCATAAGTCAGGAACAAATGCTTTCTATCCTGTCTAAGGTCTTTAGTGGCTGTCATGTAATAACTGAGGGCCCTCTTCACATCCAAACTGTGAAGCCACCTATCACCAGACAGTGGCATGATCGGTGAAAAAGACAGGGACAGTGATGGATTGATTTAAGTGAAACTCAGAGACCACCTTGGGGAAAAAGTATCTGTTTTTCTAAGGACTACTTTATCCCTACGAAAAGTGATATAGTCCTGATCTATACAGAGAGCCTGAAGCTCACTGATTCTTCTTGCAGAAGTCATTGCACTAGAAAAACTGTTTTCCAAGTGACATATTTTAGATGAGCTGTAGCCATGGGCTCAAACGGAGCAGACATGAGCTCAGCTATACACACATTCAGGTCCCAAACTGGCACTGGTGGCCTGTGAGGGGGATGCAAATGATTCAGGCCCTTAAAGAACCTTTTAAAAATAGGGTCTGAAGCTTATGTTACCTTTTTCCCCAGCAGAAAGGTAAGCAGACACTGCTGCAAGGTGAACCTTCAAAGAACTGGGCTGCAGACCCAGAGAATGTAAATGGGTGAAATAATCCAATACCGCTGGCAATCCAGCCTGGGCTGGTACCAGAGTCTTGCCTGAACACCAGACAGAAAATCTCTTCCATTTGGAAGAATATATTTTTGTAGTAGAAAGTTTTCTGTAACTTCTTAGAATATACTAATTTAAAACTTTCTGAACTTGCCTTAAATATTCTAAGTACTCAAGAGCCAAGCTTTGAGATTGAGGGACTTGAGATTCGGGTACATCAGAGTTCCGTGGTTGGAGGTCAGTAGGTTGTGCCTCCGAGGGAGATGTATTGGGTTCACAACAAACATTGAGAGCAGAAGAGAGTAGCATGGCTGCCTCGGCCAGTCTGGAGCTATCGAGATCAGTGATGCTGTATGGGATCTGAGCTTGCCAGTATTTTGTAGATCAGAGGGAAAGGAGAGAAAGCATAAAGGAACATTCCTGACCAATCCAGACTTGGAGAATCCAGAGTAAGCGTTCCCTGATCTGGTGGTCTGCAACAGTAATGTGGCAGATGGTGGTTCTGGTGGGATGCAAACAAGTCTATCTCTGGCATGTCCCACCTTCCGAAAATAACGTTTACCACCTGTCTGTTTAGGGTCCATTTGTGATGGGCCTGATTTATTTGACTCAATGCATCTGCCAGGGTATTGTCCTTCCCTGGCAAATGAATTGCCTGCAGAGATACTCCCAATGAGTAGGCCAGAATCCAAATCTTTATGGTTTCTGTGCAGAGAAGGCATGACTTTTTGCCTCCCTGCTTGTTTATGTAATACATTGTGGTGGTATTGTCTGTTCTGACCTGTACCACCCTGCCCTGGACTAGGGAAGAAAAAGTTTTTAGAGCTAGCAAAACTGCTCTGAGTTCCAGTAGATTTACGTGCTGAAAGGACTCTGTGGCTGACCAAGTGCCCTGGGTTGTGTGTTCCCCTATATGGGCACCCCAGCCCAAAAGGGATGCATCTGTTGTGAGAACCACTGAAGGATGATCTTTCTGAAAAGGAACTTCTTGCCTTAAATTGGATTTCTCCTTTCACCACAGGAGGGCCTGTAGCAGTGTCCTTGTTACTGGAATAAGCTTTGAAAAGGGATCTTTTCTCTGACACCAGTGAGACCTGAGGTGGAATTGGATGTCTCTCAGGTGGAATCTCAACCTCAGCACTGTGCCTGTGGAAGCAGCCATGTGGCCCAGTAGCTGGAGAAACTGTCTTGCAGTTTTTAAGTTGTGCAGCCTGAAAGAGCTTGCTATTAGCCGAATGCTCTTTATCCTCTCCAGAAGCAGATATGCTCTGACTTGTAAGGTATTGTTCTCTGCTCCTATGAACTGCAATACCTGTGCTGGAGTGAAGACTGACTTTCTGTAATGGATCAGGAATCCTAGAGACTCCAGGAGGTCCTGTATGACCTTCAAATCTTGCTGTACTTGCGGGGGGGTGTCCTACGACCAACCAGTCATCCAGGTAAGAAAAAAACAGATATTCCCTGTCTGTGAAGATGTGCCACTACAACTGCCAGGCACTTTGTGAACACCCTTGGGGACGAAGGCCAAAAGGTAGGGTTGAAAACTAGTAGTGACCTGAAGGGAGTCTGAATCCGAGGTATTTTCGGTACAACTCCTTTACGGGGATGTGGAACTAGGCGGCTTTCAAGTCCAGTGATGCCAACCAGTCTCCTTTTTGAAGTGTTGGCAGAATCAAAGCCAAAGTTACCATTTTGAACTTTGTTTTTTTTCCAAGAGCTTGTTTAGAGCTCTTAGATCCAATATAGGCCGCTACTCCCCACTTTTCTTTGTGGTTAAGAAGTATCTGGAATGGAAGCCCTTTCCCTTCAGAGATGTTGGAACTGGTTCCACTGCTCTAAACTGTAGCAAGTTTCGAACCTCTGCCTCCAAGAGCATCTTTTCTGCTAGGGAGGGAGAACTGAAAACTCTGGACTTTTCACGAGGAAAGGACTTGAATTCCAAAGACAGACCCTGACCCATGACCTCCAGAACCCACTTGTCTGTGGTGATGTTCAGCTAAGCCTGGAGGAAGTGGAACAGTCTGCCTCCGACAGGTAGGGAGGAGGCGGCCTGTGGTTCAGGGGGTCTGTTTGGTCTGTGACTGAGGCTGAGCATGGGATCCTCACCTCAAGCCCCTTCAGCCCCTGCCCCTGAAGTATCCCTGCTGCAGATACTGCTGGTACTGAGGTAAGGCCACGGTTGGAAGAAGGGACTGGTGTAAAAGTACCTGCCCCAGTCTCCCCTTCCATAAAGCTTGGTGGATGGAGAAGCCCTCTTTGGCAGAGTTGCTTCTATAAGTGGCCTTATATTCATCCACCTTCTTCATATATGCCACAGTGGACTCCCCAAAGAAGAAATTTCCCTCTAGGGGAAAATCCAAAGCCTTTGACTGCGTATCCTGAGTGAGATTTGTAGCTCTGAGCCAAGCAAACCTCCTCTGTGCCACCATATTTGCTATCCATCTGGCTGCAGTATCATTAGTGTCAGCAGCCATCTGGAATTGGTACTCAGCTGCCTCTAACCCAAACCTGGCAGTCTTAGCCAGATCATCTGACAAGGGCGAGGGAGCTTTCTGAGACATGGCCAGGACTGACTGCCACAGGGATTTTTGATACTAGGCAGCATATGCCTGGAAGGTAGCTGGATGCACAGCCAAAGAGGCTGACAGGTACCTTTTTTTGGCCATACTTTCGATTTTTCTAGAGTCCTTGTCCAGAGGATGTGAGGACAGATGGACCCTAGCCTTGTCACAGGCAGCTTGCTGTATGACTCCCTGGTGGAAGAAGAGAAATTCAGCTCCCACCCTTTCCAACTGGTACTTTCTGTCCATCCTTCTGTCTATGGGAGAAGTGGAATCTGGTGCCTGTAAAATCTTTAATGCATCTTTTTTAAAGAATTTATAGACAAGAAGGAGAAGAGTCTTTGTGGGTGTTAACCCCCATCATCTCTAGGTACTCCACCTCCTCCTCATCTTCGATTTGTTCAGTGGTGGAAATGTCCAGTGCATCTGCCATCCTCCTGACAAAGGTAAAATGGGATGAAAAATCCTCAGACACCCTTGGAGGAGGACCAAATTCCTGTTCAGGGGACACTTCAGGTTCTATTGGATCATCATCATCATCATCATCATCATCACCACCACCACCACCAAAAGTATCCACTCCTTCTTGAGGGAGAGGATGCACATTACTGCCAACCTGGGGACCCCAGGGGGGATAGGAGGCTGTTGAGGAGGAACTATTGCCTGTAGAAACTGAATTATTTTAAAAACCTGAGCAAAAAAAAAAAAAAGAAGCAGTCCTTGGCCAGTGGGATCCGGAGGGGGGACAAGGGGTTCTTTAGATACATAGGGGAAAAAAAGGAAAATAAGGGGACAGATCAGCAAGATAAGGGTAGGGGATGGTTGGGCACAGGAGGCGGAAGGACAGGCAGAAGTCCTAAATGAGTACTTTGCCTCAGTTTATACCAGGGGGATGGAGGGGCTATATCTTGCGAGGGGAACGGGGGCAAACCGAAGCAAGGGGTGAGACCGGTAGAGACCAAGGGCCCTGATGGGTCTGAGAAAAGGGGGACACCACCACAGACAGGTGGGGGCCCAGCAGTGCATGGTGAAAAGGGGGAGGACAAGGCTGAAATCCCAGTAGAGAGAGTAAGGGAAGCCCTCAGGTCCCTTCAGATGGAGAAAGCACCTAGATCAGATGAGATACATCCCAGGGTGCTGAGGGAACTGGCAGATGTCCTGGCAGACCCTCTAGCAGAACTTTTCAACATCTCTCCGAGGACTGGGTAGGTGCCCCAAGACTGGAGGGTGGCCCATGTCGTGCCGATCCACAATGGGGGGATCAAGAGAGGAGGCAGGAAATTACAGGCCTGTTAGCCTGACATTGGTGGTTGGCAAGGTGATGGAGGATATTGTCAAGGAAAGGCTAGGGGGGTTACTGGAGCAAACTGGGTACTCGGACGATAGGCAGCATGGCTTTGTCACGGGAAGATCGTGCCAGACAAATCTTGTTGGGTTCTATGACTAGGTGACGAGGGCCCTGGACCAGGGTAGGCCAGTGGATGTCCTGTTTCTGGATTTTAGCAAGGCATTTGATTCAATACCCCACAGTGGCCTGCTGGCTAAGCTGAAGGAAATAGGGGTAGAGAGACAGTTGCTAAGATGGATAGGAAATTGGCTTTCTGAGCATACTCAGAAGGTGGTGATTGGAGGATTAGCCTCATCCCCACGGTGGGTTACTAGTGGGGTTCCCCAGGGGTCAGTGCTGGGGCCACTCCACTTCAACGCCTATATCTCAGACATCAGGAGGAGGAGGAGGAGGATGATCAGGAGTGAGATGAGTCTCTTTGCAGATGACTCAAAGCTAGGTGCAGTGGTGGATGGGGAGGAGGGAAGGGTGGCCTTGCAGGAGGACCTGGAGGCTCTGGAAAGGTGGTCGGGAAAATGTAAACTAAAATTCAATGCGGGGAAGTGCAAGGTTCTGCACCTGGCAGTCAGAAATCCAGGCCAGAGGTATACCCTGGGAAGAGACATGATTCAAGTCACGGAGGGTGAGAGGGACCTGGGGGTGCTTGTAGATGTCAAAATGAACAACTCGTAGACCTGTAGGAGGGCAGCGACAAGAGTAAATAGGATGCTGGGATGCATCGCCAGGGGGATTACCTCCAGAAAGGTGGAAGTGATCCTTCCACTGTACAACTGCTTGGTTAGGCCACACCTTGAGTATTGTGTACAATTTTGGAGACCACATTTAAAGAGGGACATTACACTCCTAGAGTAGAAGTTCCAAAGGAGGGCAACCAAAATTATCTGGGGCCTGGGGGAGAAGACCTAAGAGGAGAGACTCAAGGAGCTCAACATGTACACCCTGGATGAGAGGAGGGACAGGGGGGACATGATAGAGGTCTTTAAGTACATGAAAGGGATCAATAAAGGAGGCCCAGTCAGGGTGCTCCAAAGGAAGGAGGTTGGGGCAACAAAAGGTCACGGGTGTAAGCTGGAAGGGAGCATGCTCAGAGGGGAGAGGAGGAGATGTTATTTCACTGAAAGGGTGGTGGAGCCATGGAATGCACTGCCCAGGGAGCTGGTAGAGACGGAGCGGTGGACGGGTTTAAAAGGGGATGGGATAGGTACAGTGGGAGGGTAAATCTGACCAGGCACAATACAGGTGGAACATCTGGGATTGGGGACAGTATAACCCAAGGGGGGGGGGAGACACCAAAATCGGCCCTCAGTGTGGATGCTGAAAATCGACAGACTCGAGAGACCGTTAGACCTATTCTACTGGCATTTTAGTATGTTAGTATGTAATCTCTTAGGCCGTAGGTACATGCAAAGCAGTCACAGAAGTCCCCAGTTTAGCAAGCGAGGGTTCTGTGTGCTTCAGTTTTTTGCTTCTTTTAGCAGAAACCGGGGAGTCAGTTGGTTCAGTAATTCTTTTTGTTCCCTTTGTGCCCATCTCAGGGGCAGGAACAGACAAAGATGTGGGTTCAGCCACAATATCCTGGGGTATCAGCTGGTCAGAGCCAGAGGGACCCCTTGGAATTTTCTTTTTAAGCCTTTCAAGGCATTTCTCAATGGTCTTCTCAGGGAATGTCTTACATACATCACATTCCTCTTTTAACTCATTGTCTCCTAGCAGACGCCTGTAGTCGTCGGTAAAATACTCTGGTGTGTCCTGAGGACGTCTGCAGAAGTCGGCTACTGACTCCCAGTGTGCCCTTGCAACGTCTGGAGAAGTCACTTATATCTTTTAATATACAGTGTAACAGAATATAATATATATTTGACTGCATAGCACCGTTGGAGAGGTAATTTCATGCTGAACAACTTTGTCACTGATATTTTGTGCATATCATGTATACTTTAGGAGTTACTTGCATTTGTTAATGTATGGTGTGTATGGCTTATGTTGCCTGTTTTAGTGAAAAAAATATTTTTTTTGCTGTTTCAACCAGCTTAAAAAAAAAAATTACATATTATTTGCATACCACCATTTTGAAGGTAATGTTGTGCTGAACAACTTTGCCACTAATATTTTGTGTATATCATGTATACTTTAGGAGTTATTCACATTTGTTTATGGTATGGTGTGTATGGCTGACATGTTTTCCATCAAGATTCACCTAAGCAGCTTGAATAAAATTCACTTTTTTGGCATTTCAGCAGGTATAAAATAAAAACCGTATTGATTACAACTGGTTGCATAGCACCATTGGAAAGGCATTTTTGTGCTCATCAACTTTCATGCTGATGCTTTGTGTGTGTCATGTATACTTTTGGAGTTATACGCATTTGTTTATGATATGGTGTGTGTGGTTGAGATTCATCCCTCAAATCTCACCAAAGCACCTTGACTAAAATGGGGAAAAATTACGTTTTATAATAAAAAGATATATTTTTTTTTAACAAACATAATATTAAAACACCATCTAATGTCTGTATGCTTAATTTGGTGTTGATATTTTACATATTTTCCAACAAAAAATGTCTTATGTTGCCCTTTTTTTAGTGAAAAAAATATTTAGTTTGCTCTTTCGACCAGCACAGGAAAAAAAACAAAATTACTTATTATTACATGCATGCCACCATTGGAAAGGCAATTTTGTGCTGAATAACTCTGCCACTCATACTTTGTGTCTAGCATGTACAGTTATTGAGCTATTAGCATTTGTTTGTGACATGCTGACTATGGCTTGAATTTGCTTAGAAAGGCCCAGGATTCACTGTTAAAAGTATACAGGAGATTCAGGAGGCAAGTGGTGTAATCTCAGAGTGAGCCTGTGGAGGCAATGAGTTAAGTGATCAAAGCCCAGGCAAACTACACAAAATGTGTGCTTGACTGCTTTTGCAAACACCTCTCCACATCGAGTACAGTTTTTAAAATCGGGTTCACTGGTTTTCTTTTTGGGGTTTTTCGACATAATTCAAAAAACAAGCAACCACTAAGGAAAAAACACTTTATATATATATATATATATCTATATGTATATACATATACATACATACACACACACATGTACACACACATACGGTTCCGGAACCGAACCATTTACAAAATACGGAACCGGGTTAGTGGTTCAGCAACCGAGATTTATCGGTTACAATTAAAATTAACTTTTTAAAGTATAAATAAGGCAATTCTTTAGTCAGAGAACCCCGATTTCAATTAAAACCATCCCGGTTCCCCCACGGTTGTCCTGAACCGAGAAAAACAAATTTAAACGTAAATAAGATTAATTATAGAAGCAGTAAATGAAAACAAAATATACTTAAGGTCAGTATTTGTCATTTTCTTCACGGAGGATAAAGTGGACGAACGGCACTCTGAGCGACCAGATTTTTCAGACGGAGAGAGAAAAATATGAAGGGGTTAGAACACAGGCAGATGGTAGAGGCAGTGTTTGAAAGACGATCACGTGCAAAGTGTTCTATCATTTGCATGTGTTCCATCTCTCCGAGCAGTCCAACCCTCAGGCTTACTGCATAAAGTTATGAATATACCGAGCATTACTGGGGTTAGAACTCTCCTAATATATTCACAGTATGAATCCAATATGTGAAATCAAAGAGTAACCTCAAGGAAAGGGATTTTTACAAATTGCAAGTGACGTCCATTTTTAATCTCTTGAGTAATTAACTATAAAATTAGTCTAACGTAAGACTTAATATGTAGAGCTATGCATGAAACTTTCATTTAGTGGATAACGAATGTGATAAAAGTGCAATAAGTAGTGACTTTTGCTTGAATTGAGGAAAAGTCTTCACTATTGTGCGACACCAAAGAATATTTTATTAACTCCATAAAATATTTTAGCTACTGAGGAATGTACAGTATATGGGGAACTGAGACTGCATTCTGTTTTTTTCAACCTAAGCAAGAGGGCAAACTTTCGTTTAAACTCCTCAAAGAACAGAGTTCTAGCTTTTTTTTTTTTAAAGTGGCTATTTATATATAAACAAATGGCCACGGCAGGCTAGATGTCCCCTGCAAAGCAGTGAGCCACGTGAACAAAAGAGCAAATCAAAATCGAGTTACCAGATCAAACCAGTTCTGTCATGGATGTAGAACCACAGATCAAAGTAATGTACAGAGTGTGATGTAACAGAGGCACAGCAGATAATGAGTACAAATTGGCCAGTCTGGCATGGATATTTCAGTGACTCAATGTCCTTAGGAAAGCCAATCATATTGTGAGAATTGATGCCACATCGCTATGACTGAAGAGATTCCAGTTGAGGGGGAAGTTTAAACTATCTGCTTAGAATCTCGTTTAGACCTTAATGAGATTGTTCTGTCTGTATTCTGCTTGTTCAAGAGTTTTGTTCTCCCTGTGGTGTACCGTATTCCCAAAGTATTTAGTGTGTATAATCTTGAACCATATGTTAATATCATGAAACGTTAAATATTATGTGTGTATACTTCATGTTCTCTACGACTATACTTTTAATAGTATACATAATCTGGTGTAACTGGTAAGTCCATGATCAATTTCCAAAGAGACAGACTACTAAACTGTCCAAAGCAAAGTGTTCTAAGCTGTGACTAAAGTGGTTGGTTGTTTGCCCTTTGGGAAAGGCCACCATACTGTGTGAGCAGTGGCTGGTGGTGAGATTCTGATCTAAAGATACCTCAAGTGACAGTCACGTCAGATGGAAGTAGTTTATACAGGTGACCAAGCAGTTTATACAGGTGACCATTCAGGTATCTGAATGTTCCTGAAAACTGGTAGTGCAGTACGGACTAAGTTCTGGGAGGACCAGTCAGTGACAAGTGTAATTATCAAATCAGCAGCTGTCAGTCACTGAGCGGATATTATTTACAGCATGCACACATTCATAACTCAGTCAGCAGCTGGCTGTGGTGGTGAGCAGTGGGCTGTGCCAGTTGCTGGCTGGGGTACGGGTTGGGGGAGAGCGGGGTAGTGGAGTACTGTGGGGGTGGGTGATCCACTAGACCACCAGGAGGTTAGCATGATCATGTACCAGGGGATCAGAGCCATCAGCTAGCCCACCAGGGAACTTTCATTTCTTATTATGGGCGATCAGGTCTTGGGGGGGACGCTAGCTCAACGGGGAACTTTCATTTCTTATTATGGGTGATCGGGTTTTTAGGGGGCTGATAGCTTACCAAGGCAAAACAGATTAATAATATTGGAAATCAGGGCATGGGGGGCCCTAGCCCACCAGGGCAATTTAACCCTGGTGGCACATTGGTGCAACCCCCAGAGGATGCATAAGTACACACAAACCAGCCCCTGGCTGGTTGAAATGTACTTAGTCGTCCTCTGGGTGGTTTTGGAATACCATTTTAGGGGATATGGCCCCTTGCGTCTGCCACAAACCCCCAGTACCATGCCGCAGCCGATTTTATGGGGCAAGGCTGGTGCAAGCCCCCTTTGCCACAAGCAGTCTGTGTTTGTCACAGGCTGCTTTTGAGGATAGCTTGGGGTGCATTTCTCTGATGCAAGGAGCCACTTGTATCTTTTTTCTTTGACGCAATCACCTTGTGTCATTCTAAGTATTTTGAAAATCGTCCCCTGTGACTGTCATAATGCAAATTACCTACTCTGCCCTTTTGATAAATGACGGGGAATTAAAGTCATCTACCTCTAGGTTCATTTACCTCAGACATAACCTATAACAGTGCCGCCAGACGGCCCAGCAGTAGTGTGTTGCATTGCCACATCAGCGACATGGTTCTGGGAGCGAGCTTGGGTCACTGATGATTAGGCGGCTAGCAGGGTACATCCCTGTCACCTCAGCCTTGGGAGGGTCAGGGAGCTTTTATCCCCTAAGGGCTGCACTGCATGTGCTTAATGCTGCCATCAGGGAGATGTGTGGCAGCTGGAGATGGGTCAGTGTCACCACTATTAGAATAGCAGAAAATGGCTACTGCTTTCTTCCCCACCCCAGTCACATTCAAGGCCTGTGCCAGCACTGCTGCTCCCACAATGGATTTTGCTTCCTTGGGGAGGGATGGCTCCAAACCCTGACACAGAGGAAGGATATTAGGACCTCGGAACTATGGGTGTCCAAGGATGGGGTGGGAAGTCATCCATGGGATCAAACCCAAAGTAGGGTGGCTGGTCAGAAAGATAACAATATATACATCTAGAGGAGAAAAAAGATCCTGTATAGTACATTCAGCTGAATGGCATTCTGAGAAATGGTAGTCTGTGGTGGATGTATTTTTCCTGGAATCACTTACTGTATGTGTAGGAATACTGACATGAACAGCCAACAGACATAGGCAGTTGACTCGATCTTTTTTTTTTTTTTAAACCATCATACACCTGGTAGACCGATGTAAAGCTGATGCTTCAAGTCTCAAGCACTCCCATGTTTGTGTTGGCTTTTGGACAACAAATTATAAACTAGATGCATATCACACCTATTATCCAAACACAGCATGCAGACTTGCATATTTCCGAATATACTGCACAATTTTTTTTACTTCAGTACTAATTATTTATTTTTATTTTACGACTTTTATCCAGGACAGACACACTAAGCAGAGGCTTGTTTCCAGGTGCATCCTGGGAGCACAGGGAAGTTACATGACTTGTTCACTGTCACAAAGTATGCAAGCTGTACCTTTCGAAGTTGCAGACATAAGCCTATTTTCCTCAGGGACATTTACTTTGCACATTTTTTGTAATGGGAACGGCTGTAAAGAAACTCAAGTTGGCAGGTCTAAACGTAGTTCAGCTCTTGAAAGAATCACATCTCATTGCTTTTCTCTGCGTAGCTAAATGCATAATGCGGTGCACACTGCAGGCCTACCAAGGTACAGGCCATGTACACTGCAGTTTCTTTTGAACTATTGTATGCTTGAACTCTGCAGTGAAATGCACACGCACAATTCTGAATGTGAACGTGCAGTCCTAGACAACTGGGCAATTTAGACTGTGGTTACTGCATTCAGCGAACAACTCTACAGTTCCTCTCATGTCACACTTGAATGTAATAATACTATGTTTACTAAAATGTTAGTGGTGATGGATCCCCTTCCCCGCACCATGTAAGAGGATCTGTAAACTGAGCTTCTGGGAAATAATGTGTTGACTGATCCCCCTACCACCCCCTTACAGATTTTCAGAAGCCTCAGTCCAAAACTAACCTCTTTACTGTAAAATAATGATGAATACCATAGGTACAAGTTCCAGAATTTACACTGGCTGGGGTCTGGGTGCATCATGGGTACGAGTCCCAGAATGTTATGCATGAGCCAGTTGGGGCCTGGGCATGTCACGAGTACAATCCAAGAAGGCTATGCAATAGATGGTCAGGACCTGGACGTGCCCCAGAAGGTTAAGCAGGTGTCACCTGGAGCCCGGCTGCATCATTGGTACAAGTCCCAGAATCCCATGCAGGAGCTGGTTGGAGCCTGGGTACACCATGTGAACAAGTTCCAAAATGCTATGCAGGTGCCAGTGTGGGCCAGGGACCATCATAGGTATGAGTTCCAGAATGCTGGGCAGGAACTGGCTGGGGCCAGGGAGTATCATGGATATGAGTTCCAGAAGGCTATGCTAGAGCTGATCGAGTCTGGGGACATCATTGGTAAGAATCGCTAAAGGCTATGCAGGAGTCAGTCGGGCCCAGGTCCATCATGGGTGCAAGTGCTGGAAGGACAACACAGGCATCGGTTGGAACCCGGGTGTATCATGGATAAGCGCGTCAGAAGTCTACACATGAGACAGCTGGGGTGCATATGCATCATGAGTATGGCTCCCAAAATGCTACACAGGAGGCGGACAAAGCCTTGGTGCATCACAGGTAGGAGTCCAGGAATGCTATACAGAAGTTTGTGTGGGCCCAGCTGTATAATGCACAAGTCCTGGAAGGTTATGCAGAAACCAGTGTGGTCTCGGCTGCATCATGCGTACGAGTCTGTTCTTGGAAAGCTACGCAGGAGCCAGTCAGGGTCCAGATGTATCACTGGTATGACTCCTGGAAGGCTATGCAGGAGATGGTCAAAGTCACAATGCACCACAGACAGAATATGGAGAATGGTAGAAAGAGCAAAAGGGCAGCTTGGGGTGCTGGTACACTTTGGTAGTAAGGATATGTCGAACCAGCCTATTAAGACAGGGAAGGGTAACTTCTGAAGGCACACTCGGCTTCCCTGGCCTTTTGTGAGGTACTCCCTGTGACACTTCAGCATCTAACAGTACCAGACGTCGGGGCCTGCTAGATATGTTGCAAGACTGCCTGCTGGTCAGCTAGTCAGGGAACCCACAAGGCAGGTTGCCATTCTCAACGTAGTGGTAACCAACTCGGAAAGAGCAGGTGTAATGCGAATTAGAAAACCACTGGGGTCCACTGACAATTACACCATATGGTTTGAAATGACCCTGGGTACCAGTATGCCCTTCTCAAAGGCTGAGTTCTGACTTTCAGACGAGCAGACTTTGAATAGACGAAGGAATTAGCAAAGGATAAGTTGACTGGAGTGGACAAACTCGGGGGAGAAGTGGGGAGTAATTAAAGGGGCCATTCTCGAGGCAACTAAGTCATGCTTGAGAATGGTTACCAAAAGCAGCAGGCACAAGAGACCAATCAAATTCTCTAGGAATGTCAGAGAGGCACTGAGGACCAAAAAACGGGCCCTTATTAGATACAAGGAGAAAGAGGAGGACAAAGAATGGAGTGAACACCAGAAGAAGATGAAGGAAGCCAAAAAGACAGTCAGGGACACAAAAGTAGACACAGAGCTGCATACTGCAGAGGGGTCAAAGAAGGGGAAGTTCTTTAAATACATTAGGGAAAAATGCAAGATGAGTGAGGGCACAGTAAGGCTGAGCGAGAGACGGGGATAGAGTAATAGAAGATGATGAGCGGATGGCAGCTGTTCTTAATGAAAACAGTTTCTCTAGCTCTGTGAGGTACCATCAACACAATCAGCCTTAAATCAATCAAAAGTAAGCCACTCAACAACCTCCCCACAAGGACTTACGCCACAGAGAGATACTTGTAACTGCCCCAAATATTTAGATAAAAATAAGTTTTATTTATTATAACAAAAAATATAACTCACATGAGCACTGTACAAGAGATGGTCAGGACTAACATATGGTGCCAAGCCTAACGTTTCACATGGCGTGAATGTTGAGCGGCCATTCTGACCACCTACAATACTCATCGTGTCCACTATATTTTATATTAAATAAAAATGATTTTACTAAATATTTTGAGCAGTTACGAGTATATCTCTGTGGGATATACCCCTGTTGTTGTTAGGAGGTTGCAGAGTTCTTAATGGCTACTTCTGCTCTGTATTTACAGTAGAGGGTAGCAGGCCTTTCCCAGAAAGCAGCATAAAGGCTGCTGTAAGGGGAGCATAAATGGGGCAGCTGGTGATTATGACAGAATGGATTAAAAAAGGTCCTGCAGTCCTGAAAACAGATAAGGCTCCAGGGTTGGATGGGATGCACTCATGACTGCACAGGAAACTGGCATCTGAACTATATGGAGCCCTGGCAGTGCTATTCAACAGCTCATCACAGTCAGCAGTGGTTCTGAAAGATTGAAGGGTAGCAGACAAGGTTCTGCTCCACAAGGGAGGGGACAAGAAGCAACAAGATAACTACAGTCCCATCAGTCTTACCTCCATTGTGGGTAAACCAATGGGGGAACTAGTAAAAGAGAAAATGAGCTCATGGATAAGCAGCAGCATGGATTTGTGGCAGGGAGGTCTTGTCAGACTAACCCGATAGTGTTCCTGACTAGCAGGTAACAAGGGCAGTGGATAAGAGGCAAGCACTGGATTTACTCTACCATGAATTCTGCAAAGCATTCTAGTTACTATGTAGAAGGTTGCTGAACAAGTCAGAGGATCTGGGAGCACAGAAGGACCTAGACAGATGCACTGGGAAGTTGGGGAGGGGGAACTACAGAGGGTGGTGGTAAAAAGAGTCAAATTAGAAGAAAGGGAGGTCCCAAATACGGTGCCGCAGGAGTCAGTCCAGGGGCCAGTCCTTTTCAATACAAACATACAAAGAAGCCAGCAGAAGAATGCCATTTGGTCTATCAAGTCTGCTCGTATTGCAGGGTTCACAGCTTGAGCTACTGTCCCTGCCCTCCTCCCTCCCATCCTCCCTACCCATGATCCTTACCTTCCCTATCCCAGCCTCTCTTAAAGCTGCCCACTGTCTTCAACCAGATTACCTCTTCCGGCAGCGCATTCCAAGTGTCCACCACCCTCTCAGTGAAGAAGTGCTCCCTGACCTCCCTCCTAAACCTCCCACCTTAAAACTGTGCCCCCTCATGTTATGGTTGCCACTCAGCTTAAACAGACTCTCCTTATCAACCTTATTTATCCCTTTCAAGTACCTGAAGGTCCCAATCATGTCCCCTCTCTCTCGTCTTCCAGGGAGTACATGTTCAGTGCCCTCAACCTCTCAAGTGACACAGAAGGAATACAGGGCAAGATGCATCTCTCTGCAGATCACCCTAAGCTCTATGGCAGGGCAGAGAACAAGAAGCGGGTAAGGGAGTTACAGAGTGATCTGCAAAGGTTAGAGAGGTGGTACAAGGTTTTGCAGTCGAACTTCAGTGCCAAAATGTGCAATATGATGCACACAGTGAACAAGACCCCAGGAATACTGGATGGGAGGGATTAATGTTGGGAAATAGTTTTTTTTTATTTAACTCTTTTTTACTCCTTCTCCTTGGCTGGCCCTCCTTCCCATCAACCCTCCCAGCCCTGTCACCCAGCTTCTCCCTGGACTTACCTCTCCCTGGTCCCCCATGGCTTGCCCTCCATGGCAGAGGGTTGGGGAGTCCCTTAACCTGACAACCAATGGATCCAGATTTTCTGGGAGGTGCCTGGGTTACCAGTGTGGGGGCCTGCAGAGGGTCGGTGATTATCCTGCTAGCCAGGGTGTTTTCCACCATTCTTCCTACTCTCTTGTTGCCACATAGCCCCTCCCCGTAGGGACGCTGGCACTGGGACACTGTCCCAGATGTGAACATGCAATGAGATGCGTGCCTTACCACCCACATGTCTGTACGTGGCAGTGGTGCAGCAGGATGGGGCACCCTCACCCCACCCAACCCCCGAGAGGAAGAGAGCATCCCCTGGTATGCTCATTCTTTATCCCCCCCCCGATGGCCCTTGATGACCCAGGCTTATTCCCGAACCCGGGCTGCTGGTGTCATGAGCAGTAACGCTATCACTGCGCTGATAAACCAGTTGCTGGGCACTACTTCTGAAGAAAGGAACCTGAGAATCATCATGAGCGACTCCCTAAAACAAGCACCAATGCAAAAAGGCCTATGGTAAGGCAACCAGAATGTTGGGTGTACTGGGAGGACTTTCGATAGCAGGAGGAAAGAGGTAACACTACATCTCTACAGATCACTGGTGATACCCCATTCCAGAAACTGTGTCCAGTTCTGGAGTCCTCAATTAAGGAAAGACAGGACCAGTCTGGAGACGGTACAGCATAAGATAACAAAAATGATTCACAGCCAACAGGACAAATCCAGTGAGGACTGGCTTACAGCACTGAACATATATGGATTAGAGGCCAGAAGGGAGAGGGTCAACATAACAGAGACCTTCAAGTTCCTGAAAGGAATGAACAAAGAAAACTGTGTGGAGATATTTAGCAGAAATGGAGTCTCAAAAACAAGAGGGCATGAGTGGAAGTTGACGAGGGTGGGAATTCAGGAGGGTTGTGAGAAAGTGTTACTTTACAGAGAGATGGCTGAGTAGTGGAACACCTTACTGTTTGACGTGCTGGGTATAAAAACCATTAATGGATTCAAACACTGCCAGGACAGAGCAAGGGCGTAACAGTTAATCGGGGTAGCAGTAAGCCAGGGAGCAAAAGCCTCGTCCGGACATTAGGTCTTGGGGTAGGACAGGGTAAAACTAGGCAGACTGGATCGACCGTTGGTCTTTTTCTGCTGACATGGTTTGTGTTTCAGTGAAACCCAGAAGGCTACACAGAAGCCGGTTGTGGCCCAGGTTCATTATGGGTACATACGAGTCCCAAAATCCTAAACAGGAGCTGGCTGGAACCTAGATGCATCAAGGGTAGAAGTTTGAGAACCCTATACAGGAGCTGGTTGGGGGCAGCTCAATGACAAGTCGATAGGAGTTTCAGAATCCTAAGCAGGAGCTGATCGGGCAGGGTATAACATAGGTACAAGTCTCAAAATCCAAAGCAGGAGCAGTTGGGGCCCAGATGCATCATGGGTGTGAACCCCAAAAGACACTGCAGAAGCCAGTCGGGGCCCAGGTACATCATGAATACAAGTCTTGGAAGGATATGCAGGAGCTGGTTGGAGACAGTGAGCATCATGGGTATAGGTCCTGGAAAACTATGCAGGAGCCAGTCAGGCCTGTGGGCATCACAGGTACAAGTCCAAGAAGGCTGCAGAGGAGCCAATCAGGGCTCGAGTGCATCATAGGCACGAGTCCTGAATGGCTGAGCAGGAGGTGCTCGGGGCCTGGAGGCACATAAGACCCTCAAGAGAAAGGATCACTCTCACATTCCTG
This sequence comes from Neoceratodus forsteri, assembly GCA_016271365.2. Lineage (NCBI taxonomy): Eukaryota > Metazoa > Chordata > Ceratodontiformes > Ceratodontidae > Neoceratodus > Neoceratodus forsteri. The sequence goes on from CM028129.1 coordinate 317,055,526, forward strand.
AGAAGTTTCTTCTCACAGCATGCACCAGATGTCAGGGAAGGGGGGAGGGAGAAAACACAGAAAAAAAACATGTCTCCCTGCCACCAATTATGATGGCCCCCAGCGCTTTCAGGTCCTACACAGAGCAGAGTCCCACCAGCTGGACGGTGGGAGCAGCAACAGACAGGCACTGGGGGCAGCTGGACAAGTGGCCAGAAGTAAGGCAGAGGTGGTGGCGGGGGAGCAAAAAGCTCTACAGCAAAAAAAAAGAGTTATATTTTTCTGATGCACATGAAAAAATGTTCAAGGCTGTTTACTGGCACAAGTGCATTCTTAAATATAGTAAATGGAAGCATTATCAGAATAAAAATTTATCCTGTTATGTCCTGCTAAGGATGCATACAGGGTGGCAGCAAGGTAATCAGCTCCCACAACTACAACCTCTGACATTATTCAAGGTGCTTTATGTATGTCTAGCTGTCTTAGGTTACTCTGTTTCTTATAAAGTCCTGGTCATTCTACATGCACTTCTGAATTGTCTGAATAGCTTTCTCGCGCAAGTTTTATTTTTTTTCTGGGATTTTTTAAATACCTTTGTCCTAAGCTGACCAGTTCAGAAACTGCAACTTCGAAAGCACATACTGTATACCCCAAAACATAACATGGCAACCCTATATTTCTTTCTTTAGGTATATCCGCAACTATATTACACATACTTTTATGAAAATGACTAATTGAATTTCAATGTTTTTATGCAAGAGGGTATCATAATATTGGTAATTTACTCCTTATTTATGTGTTTGTGGAAAAAAATGAAGCAAACATCCTGACAAATGATGTGCCCTTGTTTCAGTTTTTTTTTTTTTCATTTTTCATACTCATGATGACACCTAAAACAATGATACAGTATATGATGGAACACTGTTCTGCATGGAAATCCATGCCTAGAACAGCCTTGTTGAGCTGCAGTAGTGGTATCAAAATGTTGTTGTGCTGCACTAGGTACATCATTACTGCAGCACAACACTGAATGCTGTCTAGCATCCCCCCCCCCTCACATTATAAATACTGTGCTGTCAGAGCTGTCAAAATCTGTCACAGAAACATAGAATTTGACGGCAGATAAGTACCGCTTGGCCCACCCAGTCTGCCCATTTCCCTACCTAATGGATAAGCTGCAGATCCTAGTTAACCAGCAGCCTACTTCTTTCTACCTCCACCCCCTAGAATTGCCTTATGACTGTCCCATGCATGCTTGAATTCAACCACTGTTTTTGACTCCACAACCTCCTCCGGAAGGCCGTTCCATGCATCCACAACCCTCTCTGTGAAAAAATACTTCCTTACATTACCTCTGAGCCCCTTCCCATCTTCAAATTGTGCTCCCTTGTTCTTGCACACCTCTTTTTTTGAAAGATACTACCCTCTTGAACTTTGCTGATTCCCTTGAGGTACTAGAAAGTTTCTATTATATCCCCCCTCTCCCTCCTTTCCTCGAGGCTATACATATTAAGCTCTTTTAGTCTCTCTTCATATGTCTTCCGGTGCAGACCCTGCACCATTTTAGTTGCCCTCCTCTGGACAACTTCCATCTTGTCTATGTTCTTGCGGAGATTGGGTCTCCAGAACTGCACGCAGTACTCCAGATGGGGTCTCATCAGCTGTCTGTACAGAGGGATAACAACTTCCTGTTTTCTACTGGTGATGCCTCTCCCTATGCATCCCAATATCCCCCCAGCCCTCCTTACTGCCCTCTCACATTGCTTGCCCACCTTTAAGTCATCTGATATGACTACCCCCAGGTCCCTTTCCATTTTTGTTGTTGTTAGTATCTCACCCCCATTGTGTACTCTTCCCTGGGTTTTGTTTCCAGGTGCATTACCTTGCACTTCTTAGCACTGAATCTAAGCTGCCATACATTTGACCATTCCTCTAACCTTGCCAAGTCCCTTCTCATCCTTTCCACCCACCTTGTGCATCAACTCTGTTGCAGATCTTTGTGTAATCTGCAAAGAGACATACTTTTCCTTCCAGTCCCTCTGCTATGCTTATAAAGACATTGAAGAGGACCGTCTAATACTGAACCCTCGTTGCCCACTAGTAACCCCCCTTTCTTCAGAGTGGACTCCATTTACTATTACCTCTGTGTCCTATTCTCCAGCCAATTCTTTACCCAGGCTATCATCTTGGGACCCACTCCCAGGCTTGCTAACTTGTATATTAATCTTTTGAGTGGGACTGAGTCAAATGCCTTGCTAAAGTCTAGGTAGGCCATGTCCACAGCCCCTCCCTGATCTACTACTTTGGTCACCCAGTCAAAGAAATCTATTAGATTCGTCTGGCATGACCTTCCCGCTGTGAATCCATGCTGCCTTGGGTCCTGTGCTCCTCTGGCCTCTAGTGATTCCATCATTTTCCCTATCACTGAGGTTAAACTAACAGGTCTGTAGTTTCCTGCTTCTGCCCTGCTCCCACTTTTGTGAAGGAGAATCACATCTGCCCTCCTCCAGTCCTCAGGTACCACCCCATCCTCCCATGATTTGTTAAAGAGGGTAGTCAGTGGTGTCACTAGTTCTACCCTTAGTTCTTTTAGAATTCTGGGATGAATCCCATCAGGCCCCATTGCTTTGTCCACCTTCAGTTTTAAGAGTTCTTTTAGAACCCTTTCTTCTGTAAATGGGCTGGTATCAACTTCTGTATCCAGAGTGTTTCTATTGTTTGTTTTAGGTACCTCCCCCTCTTCATTTGTAAATACTGAGCAAAAATATTTGTTTAGTATCTCTGCCTTTTCACAGTCACCCTCTGCCCACCCCTCTCCCTTTATTAAGCCTCACTATCCCTCCTTGTTCTTCCTTCACTCCTGACGTACTAAAAAGGTTTTATCCCCTTCTTAACTGAGTTGGCTATCTTTCCTCGGTTTGGGCCTTTGCTGTTCTGACTGCCTTCCCAGCTTCCTTTTGCTTTAACTGATACAATTCTCTGTCCTGCTCCTTCTGTGATTCCTTGTACTTTCTGAATGCTTTCTTTTTCTCTGAACCTTCCTGCCCTCCTTTGAGAACCATAGTGGTTTCTTACATCGTTTTGTTTTGTTTATTTGCTTCACACAAAGGCTTGTTACCTCTGTGATGGCAGTTTTATTATTCCCCATTGTTCTTCCACCCTCCTTCCTGCCCATTTGCTAGTGCATTCCTTAGGCACTCACCCATTTTGGCAAAGTCAGCCCTCTTGAAGTCCAGTACTTTTGCCTTTGTATGGCTTGACTCTATTGCTGTGTTTATTGTGAACCATACTGTTTGATGGTTGCTAGTTCCCAGATGGCTACCCACTTCTACATCTGTGATCCTCTCTCCATCTCCATTTGAGAGAACCAGGTCTAAGATTGCTCCCTCTCGAGTGGGTTCCAATACTAGTTGTCTAAGGCATGCCCCTGTAGGGCATCTAGAATAACCCCACTCTTAGAAGTGGCTGCTGCAACTGCACTCCAGTTAACATCTGGCATATTCAGATCACCCATCAACAATATCTCCTTTATCTGCCATTCTAAGTATACTTTCTATCATTTCCTTGTCCATTTCCTCCCCCTGAGGGGGGGGTCTGTTTACAACCCCTGTGTGGATTGTGGTGCCATTACCTGCCTCCAAATTGACCCACAGTGCTTCTTCTCCTCCCTGTTTACCCTTTTGTTCTGTTACTTTGATTCCTTCCCTTATGTAGAGAATTACTCCTCCTCTTTTACCCTCCCTGTCCCTCCTGTAGATAGTGTATCCTGGTATGTTTACGTCCCAGTCATGGTTCTGTGTGTACCATGTTTCTGTGACTGCCATGATATCTGGATGTTCCTCCTCCATCAAGGCCACTAATTCAGGAAGCTTGCTACCCAGACTATGGGCATTGGTACTCATTGCTCTCCATTTTTTGATGGCTTTACCTTCTGTAGCAGCATCCCCCACTGACCTTTCTACCTTGGTCTTTTTCTCATTTAGTACCCTGTTTTGTAGGGGGAGGCTGGGATTTTCCTGCTGCTTATCAGTGCCTCCCCCCTTGACTAGTTTAAAAGCTTGCCAATGAAGCATTTAAACTGATTGCCCAAAAGACTTGTTCCCTTCCTGGACAGATGCAGACCATCCTGCCAGTATAGGCTGGTGTCCCTCCAGGTGGAACCCCAGTCCCCAATGAAGCCAAACCCCTGTGCTCCACACAATTTTTTCAGCCATTCGTTAAATTGCATGGTACAAAGTACCCTCGCCTCACCCATGCCACTGACAGGCAGCAACTCTGAGAAGGATACTGTGTGTGCTACTTGTCTTAGGCCCCTCCCCAACTCTACAAAGTCCTTCTGCACTGCTCTAATCTCACGATGAGCCAAGTCATTTGTCCCTAGGTGGACAATGACGTCCAGCTCAGACTCCCGTGCAACTGTTCTCATGATCCTAAGGATGTGCTTCCTGTCCCTCCAAGCCATGGCACCAGACAGCCACCTTACTTCAGTTTTCCCTGCTCCCCCAGTTCTATCCCCCTAATAATTGAGTCCCCCACCAGGAGCTGCTTCCTTTCCCCGTGGTGCCCTCTGCCTCCTTCCTGAGGGCCTCCCTTGTGACAGTTGTCTGCAACCTCCTTAGTCTCCTCTGTGGGTGCATCCATAGGGGAACTATGCTCCCCCAGAATGGTGTATGGATTGTGGAATGGAACAACTGACTGTGCCCTCATGAAACAATCAGCTAAAAGCTCTGACCTACCGCTGTGATGAATGCCTTCCTGTTAACAATATGCCCTACAAGACAATTTGACAGAGAAAATACCCTGCTAATCAAACAGAGAAAAATCCAAACATCCAAGTCAGACACAGGTAAACCTCCCCAGTCCCAAAACAGCCTGGTGACTTGTACTCTGAAAGCAGTCAGCCCCAGAACACGTCAGCTGTGCACAAGGACAGACACAGTAAACAGTCTTCAGTTCCTGTGGGTTTAAACTCTTCCTGCACTGAAAATCTTAACAATTGTAACAAAAGTAAAGCAAGGTCCACCTCCCTCTGTTGATGGAAAGACTGCCTTTTCTGATAATTCTAAGTTCCTTATTTCACCCTTCAGTTAGAAGTATCCTCCACCTGAAAAATATTAACTTTCCTAAGGAATCTGCTTCATACCAAAGACAACTGTAAATTGTAAGGTTCACCTCCCTCTGTTGTGAGCACAACTCGCTTTCTTGCAAATCCTAAGTCCAGTGTTGCAGCTTCCAGCCAGAGGTAGCTTCACCTGAAGAATATTAGGTTATCTGATGAGCCTGCTAAAATTAGTACTGTTATCAGGTCTGTTAGATTCTTCCAAAGCTATTGGCTTATAAGTAGCTGTGATGTAAGCACTTCCTGACACAGTCTGACCTGACCTTTTAAGGCACACAGAGATAAACAAAAGAAAAAACAGTTTCCACCCCTTGGGCACTGTCTGGGTCAAATACACAGCCTGTAACCTGCTCTCAATTCAGGACTTATGACAAATTCTTAGCCCAGTGAATAACTCACAGTATTACAAATATTGCACTGCAAAGAGTCAATCACTAACTCCAATCAAGTCAGCTGAGCACAAGGACAGACACAGTAAACAGTATTCAGTCCCTGTGGGTTTAAACTCTTCCTGCACTGAAAATCTTAATTGTAACAAAAGTAAAGCAAGGTCCACCTCCCTCTGTTGACTGGAAGACTGCCTTTTCTGATAATTCTAAGTTCCTTATTTCACCCTTCAGTTAGAAGTATACTCCACCTGAAGAATATTAACTTTCCTAAGGAATCTGCTTCAAACTAGAGACAATTGTAAATTGTAAGGTTCACCTCCCTCTGTTGTGAGCACAACTCGCTTTCTTGCAAATCCTAAGTCCAGTGTTGCAGCTTCCAGCCAGCGGTAGCTTCACCTGAGGCATGCGAAAGGCAGACGAATCTAGCACTACACATCTTGGCCACAATTTTCTCTACATTCCCAAATGAGCAGCAACAGTTTATTTCAGAGCAGGGAAATCAACGAACAATTAAAGCAACTGAAAATTATCTGAAACTCGCAAAACGTTTCCTAACTGATGCTGAAGAGAGTCGCCGTGTAGTTGACATTCTTGTCAATGAGCAGGATCCATTAACTGCTAATTTCATTTTGTTTTGGCTTAGTTTTTTCTCTCCGTCTGACCAGCCCCCTTCCACCACTCTACCCAGCCCCAACATGCTGGCATCCTCCAGTGCTTACCTGCCCATATCTGCATCCAGGGCTTGCTCCCCAGCAGGGTTCACCAACCCCTCCCAACAGGATCTAGTTTTGCTGAACAGGGCCTGGATAGTCAGGTGCGCGACCTGTGGGTGATCAGTGTCATCCTGCGGGTTAGGAGTTTCCCATGTTCTCACCCAGGAGTTGTGGACATACCATTTTGGTGGCCCTTCTACTAGGGGCCAGGCATACGCCAAAACCCAAGTCCCCTCACCCCCAGAGATCAGTCCCCTGGATGCTCAATCCTCCTTCACCGGACAACCCTCTGACTCCCCAAATTTGCTTCCAAACCCAGGTTGTTGGTGCCACAAGTGGTAGCGCCACTGCTTCACTGGCAAGCTGGCTACTGATTTCATTTTTCAACTGGAATGGCTCAACAGTGCTCAGTTTGAATCAAGCACCAAAATGGGAATATTGGGCAGCACTGCCCAGAACTTACTGAGAGACAATTATGGGCAATCCATATTTCATGGAAATACAACTGAATTTAGAGAGTTTGGCAACTTTATCTGCCAAGCAAAATTACTTGAAAGAGCATGGCAAGGTTAACACATCCCAGAGATTTGAGGCACTAACCACCACCAATACTGATAAGCGCTACAGTACAGACACCCTCAGACTAAACAGCCCTACAGGTTGTCTCTTTGCTCTGCAACTTGCATGGCAATATGCTCTAAAATGGGGTAGCCTCCAACTCCTTGTTGACACCAACGCACAGAAATAGCTATAATATAATGAGAGGCAAACTAAAATATGTGCCATTGACAACCCCTGAGACATCAGAGCAATCAAGCCAAAAAGTACCAAAACGTTTCAAACCACAACCAAGACCTAGTTGCAGCAAATGAACTGTATGCATCCCTGCGACCTGAAAAAATGTAAGCAGCCTCCCACTTCTGTCTTGCCCAAAGTGTGAATCACAAGGTTGGCATCTCCAGCTGATACAGAGCTATGGAGGTTCAGGAGAATAAAATAAGGGAAATGCTGAAAGCAATAAAAAACAACTGGTCTGATTCATTTGACCCATGTTTAGTTACGTCTAGGGTTCTGCAAAGTAGAAAACATTTGACAGGTAAAGTATGGTTTCAAATACGTACTGAAATACAAACACATACCAGCCTGTTGATGCAGCAGTAGAGCTACAACTTGCAATACCAACGACCCGGGTTGGAACAAGCTTGGGTAACTGGGGGCCAGCCGGGAAGTGAAGGAATAAACATCCCATAATAGGATACTTTCCTCCTCTGAGTTGGAGAAAGGGGGTGCAAGATCCAGCTGCCACACTGCTATCTGTGTAGACCAGAACGCAGGAAAAAAAAAAAAAAAAAAACACTCTGGACCACAGCAGGATAACTATAGCATGCTCATGCCCTGGTCCCCAGGACTGACTGCCTCCACCTAAAGCGGTCCCTAAGGAAGGGGGACTGCTACTTCACCAAGCAGTGGCCAGGACTGGCAAGCTCCACCCCATGGGGCAGGCTGGCAGATTTCAAATAAGTGCCAGAGACAGAAGAGGGCCACTCTGGGAGTCACAGGGCATAAATAATACATAAAAAAAATACAAAAACAGATTACATGCAACGTTTGAAATAACAGAACACACTATTGTTACTACAGGATATAGTTTCTATGTTGTTGTGCATGGATTTCCATCCTAACTGAAAATATTGTTCCACAGTGCAAAGGTCATAACATGCTGATGTACCCTTTTGTGGTATGACTTCTTTTTACTCAGAATGGAAATTCATGCCACTAGGCATTTTACTTTCATTTTACCCAAACAAACGAAACCAAGACACCCTTCAAAAAGAAATCTTAAAGAGAAACTATTTATTATAATAAAAAGCTTACAATTAGAGAGTTACAAGAATTATGTTTTAACTTTGTTTTCTAGTTATTTGTCATTTTCTTTACTTTTCCCTGCTATTGGTATACTATGTATTGCAGATAATACAGCAACTATTCCACTGAGTCTTTCAAAATGTATCTGACTCTTCCCCTGCTAACCACACAATTGCTGTTTGTGACATCACAGTCTATGTTATGGTGAGCACTATGATTTCATAATCCAAGACACTCTGAGGTTAACAGAGGAGATGCAAATGCTTTCAACGGTTTTCTAAGACGGACTACCAAAATATGCTGTACAGCTTGGAAAACGAACATTGAAATGAAAATAAAATGCATTCTCTAGTAAAAGATAACAGCTGAAACATCTTATTCATGAAAGCACATGCTGAAGTGCACAGCTGCTCTTTAATTTCTTTCATCATTAAAACAAAAACAGAAAGTCACCCCTCACCTGATGTTTTTTGTTTTTAAATAATAACAAATTAAACTAAGGATTTCTTGAGGAGAAAAAAACCAGCATATTTTTATTTTGTGTTTCAAAACATATATTATGCAAAATAACACATGGGCAACCATGCACAACAGGCTGTTTCCATCTCAGGGTTCTGATGACATCAGGGACTGCTTAAGCTTAGACCCCTCGGTGGAAAACAGCCATGTTGTGTAAGGTTGTCCATGAATTATTCTTTAGGTTTTCTCCAAAACAGCTATACATACTTTTTCAGTAAAACAATACTACAGTATATCAACAAAAATAACTGCAGGTGGCATGGTAATGAAGCAGATTATGTGCACAGTAGCAACAGGATTGTTCTCTAAAGTTAGCTGTATGTCCAAGCACCCTTCCTTGCAGGACAGATACATTCCCAGGGTTAAATGGAGGGACATACCTCCTAAAGTGGGACAGTGACATCCACAGCCATCTAAGCATGTGCCACTTGCACAAAGTTTTTAAGTTGAATGAAACTCTGCAATCATTACTGTCCCCCCAAGGACCCCCTAGAAAAACAGATGTGCTGCTTAAACAAGGCTACTCTGGTGTGTGAAAGTCTAAATAAATAACTACTGAATATGTCTGACAATGCTTTTCTCTTTTTCAGAAGAATGCTGAGAACAACACTGACACCACCTGATGGATTTGAGATTTACTCAACTATGGTCACTTGTCAATTAATTCGTCTCTCAGAATGTCAGTCACCATAAGCTCATGTTTCAGACTGCAGAGCCTTTCCACCAGTTTGTCCGAAGTAGCCTGAATTGGAACCACAAAGCCGTTTAAAATGTTTTTATCTACTGAACCTTTTTTCAATCCATTTTCTACTCTAACAAACTGTACAGATAATTAGCATATGACAACAATGTAACTGCGACATACGAATGTGTCAGAACTAATGATTCTTAGGCACAACAACCTTTATATGCACTCCCCACTAACAAAAAGAACAAAATAAACTTGTCTTAGCATTTGACTGTCCTGCTCAGGCAGATGTGCCAACCACAGACAATTACAGTCTGCAATGAAAAAGTGTCTAATTGGGCCTACATACCCCATTCCACGCTGGACCTTCGGGTTGCAACATTATATCCAGCCAGGGTTGAAAAAGGGGGGTTCAACACGTCCCAAGCCTGTCTGCTCATCCCGCTGCACATTAACTTGTTTAAACCCCCATTATTAGAAACATTGGTTTAGGATCTGGCTCTAGCGGGGTTGGAACCTGTGATCCGCTGGCTGGCTCCCAAGCCAGAGCTCCAATCACTAAACCACACACACTGCCTCTATAGGCCAGATAAATAAGCCTATGTCAGGACCTCAGTTTTCTCAATGTCTCTTCAGTGTGCACTGAAATAACATAACCAATATAACAGGGATCCTCCTGAGCCCTATAAAATACAACTGTCACCAAACCCTATAAAATGCAGCTGTCCTGGACCCTTTAAGATATAACTTCCTGAACCTTATCAAATATAACTGCCCCAGAACCCAATAACAGGTAACTGCTCACTCAAACCCAAAAAGTGTCTCAAACCCTTTAAATACAACTGCCTCCACAGCCTACAAATTATAACAGTTCCCGAATCCAATAAGATATATGATCTGACCCTGAATCCTATAAAATATAACTGCCCCGAACCCTATAAAACCTTACTGGCCCGAACGCTATAAAATATAACAGCTCCTGAGACTTATAAAACATATTTGCCCATGAACCCTATAAAACACTAATGCCCCAAGCCCTATAAAATATAACTGACGGGCCCCATAAACCTATAAAACATTACTGGCCTCAAACGCTAAAAAAACATAACTACCCCGTCCCCAATGCTTATAAAATATAACTTAGAACTCCCCGGCCCTATATAACAGTACTCGGCCGAACGTTATAAAACATAACTACGCCCGAACTCTGTAAAGCATAACTGCCCTTCTCGAACCCAATAAAATACATATGCCCCCGAATACTATAAAACTGCTCCCTAAGCCAATACAATACGACTCCCGAATCCAATAAAATATAAATGCCCCTTCCCCCGACCGGTGTGAGGGCGAACTCGGAGGAGTTTATCCACTCACGGTTGTGTTAACCCTCACCTTCTGGTCGCGCCCGCCGTCCCCCGACTCGGAGAACATTCCCTTTGCAGTCTCGGGTCCCGGTCCTCCTCGTACGTTCAGTCCCAGGACTCGGCACACCGCGTCCTATCAATCTTGCTAAGCCGTTCCAAGTAACGGCGCTCGAGACAGAAAGGCTAGAAGATGCAGGGATGTTGGCCCCGCCCAGAGTGATGTCAGCCCCACCCTCAATTCAGGTCTATGTATAGGCTAGCATCGCGTGCTCGGTAACGTATGTGTTTTGAGGAAAAACTGTCTCTTTGCACTGACCTGTACCTTCTATCTGCTGTAGAGTCGATACCTCTTTTACCTTTTCGTATTCCAAATGCGGGACACTTGTTTTTTTTTCTTTTTCTCCTTCAGAAGGAGCGCGTAGGGTCTTTGAAGAAGCCCACACGTGAACAATTAATAGCAAAACAACATTTTAGCCTGCTAACAATGTGTGTTTTTTTTATTTTGGCTTCTGAGTGGTAAACTGAGGGACTGTCCTCTGCATTGGCACAGGCTCCTGGGGTGCTCTCAGAACTGTAACTGTAACGGTTGAAGTAACCATCTGCTTCCTTCCTGTCAGGCCCCCTATCTCACTACCACGTTTCATGCCTTAAGCACTTGTCCAAAACCCTATTTAATTTTGGACCTGGGTAGACTGCATTTCTCCTTTGCCTTGGCTGCTCTTTCTACCCCCACAGATATTCTAACCTCAACAGTTTAGTTACCACCTGGATCTGCTCTATGTCAATACTTTTCCTGTAACTTATTTCTTTAGCAATGCTTGCTCTAGTGCTGTGTTGCTTATTTTCTCCATAGGCTGTAACTGCTATTCATTACCTGTTAATTATATTGTTGCCCTGTGTTTCGTGCTCAAATTCCCTACATCTATGTATAAGGATTTGTCTTCCCAATAATGTAAGGTTTGTTTCTCATTGTTGGAAATGTTCTTTACCTATTTTCACAATGTAATGTACTCTCCTGGGTCCTGCCTGAAAATAGTGACACTGCTGGCTAGTGCACCTACCCGGTAAACAAAAAATAATTAAAATAAATAAAGAGCTGCTGACGCCTTAGGGAAAGCTTTAAAAAACATAATAGACAGCATTCAGCCTGTAGTTCCTATATCTTCTGTAGATTTGTTCTATCCATTATTTATTATTGAAGAAATTCCCACAAAAACAAGATCTTTCCCTAGAGTTCATATGTCTCTGTAGCTTACTCCCTACTTGAAATCATAATGCTGTGTTGTGACATCACAGACAGTCACCATCGGAATGTGATGTCAGAAGCAGAGTATTATGCTATCAGGTTTGGAAGAAGCAATAGGAGCTGATGAATCCTCAAGGCACAAATATCCTGTTTTCAGGCATAACTTATCAGTAATGATTACTGAGGATAAGAAATACAGAGCTAATGAGAAATATAAACTTCTTTGGTTCCAAAGTTCCTCTTGAGATAGTGGCTATATAAGGTCACAGTAGGAAAAGGGGCCATGGGCTGTAACTACTGAATTTCCAAACACCCATCCCAAGGAGGTGTGACAGGGTGAGCCCTGTCTGGGGTGCATGCCCATGTGTGAGGTATCCAAACCTGCCCCCCCCCCATTCCTTTTGCTCTCTATTTTATTGGACTGACCGTTTATTCTGGGAATGAAAATGAAATATGTTTGCTTGTCTATTTTAGGGTGTCACATTTAATGATTTAATGGAAATAAAAATAAAAAGATATGAGTTCCAAGGGTTGGCAGGAGAAGGGAGAAGAGCATGCCCTCGTTCTCCCATGTTATTTATTACTAGGATTACAATACCTTTGAACCAGATGCTCTTTTGCAAAGGTTCTGTGTCAAGTACAAACAGAGACTGGGAGTAAAATACAGGAACGGTGGAATCCTCATGGACTTACTATCTTATTAAAACTATCTTTTGAGATGAAACAAAATGGAAACATAAAACCCCCTAAACAGAAACCCCCACTTAACCAAGAAAAGAGGAGTTGAATCTAGGCTAGAAAACATAACATGTATGAACATGTTAGCAGAAGCAGGAAAATCCTAGCCCCCCCCCCCAAACAATCACTGTAGTAAGTGTGGCAAACACCAACATGGAGGTGTTGCTAGGGAGAAGGGCAGGGGTAAATGGAGAAAGTGACAAGGCAAGAGGACAGGATGGAAAGGGGTAAGGCCATCAGAAATGGAGGGTACTGAGTACCAATGCCCGAAGTCTGGGCAACAAGCTCCCTGAGCTGGCGGCCTTAATGGAAGAGGATGCCTGGATATCGTAGCAGTCACAGAAACATGGTACACAGGGAAACATGACTGGGATGTTAACATACCAGGGTACATAACTTACAGGAGAGACAGGCAGAGGAGAAGAGGGGAGGAGTAGCTCTCTATGTAAAGGAAGGATAAAAGCAACTGAACAAAAGAGTAAACAGGAAGAGGAGGCACTGTGGGTCACCTTGGAGACTGGAAAGGGCACCACAATCCACAGGGGTTGTGTACAGACCCCGTCAGGGGAAGGAATGGACAAGGATATGATGGAAGGCATTCTTAGAATGGCAGAGAAAGGAGATACTGTTGATGGGAGACCTGAATATGCCAGATGTTAACTGGAGCACATTTGCTGCAGCCACATCCAAAGCAGGGCCATTCTTGGCCCTACAGGTGGCAGGCATTAGACAGCTAGTTTGGAACCCACTCATGAGGGCAATCTTGAACCTCATTACTCTCCAGCGGGGCAGTGAGAGGATCTCAGATCTAGAAGTAGGTTGCCATCTGGGGACAAGTGACCATCAAACAGTGTGGTTCACGTTAAACTCAGCTACAGAAGTCAAGCCATACAAAAGTGAGGTACTGGACTTTAGGAGGGCTGACTTTGCAAGATGGGAGAGTGCCCTCAGAAAAGCACTAGCAAACAGGCTAGAAGGAGGTGTGGAGCAACAATGGGAATTATCAAAACTGCCATCACAGACGCAACAAGCCTTTGTGTGAAACAAATAAACAAATCAAAGCGAAAGAAAAAGCCACTATGGTTCTCAAGAGGTGGCTGTGAAAGTCAGGAAGAAAAGATAGCATTCGGAAGTATAGAAACACAGAAGGAGCAGGACAGAGAGCTGTACCAGTTAAGGCAGAAAAGAAGCAGGAGGGAAGTCAGAATAGCAAAGGCCCAAACTGAGGAAAAGATAGCCAACTCAGTTAAGAGAGATAAAACCTTTTATAGGTACATCAGCGGCGTGAAAAGACAAGGGAGGGATAGTGAGGCTGAATAGAATGAGCAGTGGGTGGGCAGAGGGACAGTGAAAAAGCAGGAATACTGAACGAATATTTCTGCTCAGTATTCAAAAAGAGGAGGGGAAGTCCTAATCCAATTAACAGAAGCACTCTTTGATAGGGGTCGATCCCAGTCCTTTCACAGAAGAAAGGGTTCTGCAAGAACTCCTAAAACTGAAGGTGGACAAAGCAATGGTCCTGATGGAATTCACCCCAGAATTCTAAAAGAATTAAGGAAGGAACTAGTGAAACCACTGGCTACTCTTTTTAATAAATCATGGGAGGATGGTGTGGTACCGAGGACTGGAGGAAGGGATGTGATTCCCCTTCACAAAAGTGGGACCAAGACAGAGGCAGGAAACTACAGACCTGTCAGTCTGACCTCTGTGGTAGGGAGTGTGGTCACTTCTGAAGGAAAGAATAGTTGAGTACCTAGAGGTCAGTGGAGCACAGGATCCAAGGCAGCATGGGTTCACAGCAGGAAGGTCATGTCAGGCAGATCTAATAGATTTCTTTGACTGGGTGACCAAAGTAGTAGACCAGGGGAGGGCTGTGGACATGGCCTCACCTAGACTTTAGCAAGGCATTTGACACAGTCCCACACAAAGATTGATAGTCAAATTAACCAGCCTGGGAGGGGTCCCAGGGTGGTAGCCTGGGTAAAACATTGGCTGGACAACAGGACACAGAAGGTAATTGTAAATGGAGTCCACTCTGAAGAAAGGCTGTTACTAGTAAGGTACCCAGGGTTCAGTTTGGGTCCAGTCCTTTTAATGTCTTCATCAGTGACATTGCAGAGGGACTGGAAGGAAAAGTATGCCTTTTGCAGATGACACAAAGATCTGCAACAGGTTGATACACAAGGAGGCGTGGAAAGGATGAAAAGGGACTTGGCAAGGTTGGAGGAATGGTCAGACGTATGGCAGCTAGGATTCAATGCAAAAAAGTAAATAATGCACCTGGGAAACAAGAACCCAGGGAAGAATACACAATGGTGGGGAGGTAGTAACAACAACAAAACAGGAAAGGGACCTGGGGTAATCATATCAGATGACCTTAAGGTTAGCAAGCAATGTGAGAAGGCAGTAGGAGGGCCGGGGTATACTGGGATGTATGGGAGAGGCATCAGCAGCAGAAAACAGGAAGTTGTTATCCTCTGTACAGACAGTTGGTGAGACCCCATCTGGAATACTGTGTCCAGTTCTGGAGACCCCATCTCCACAAGGACATAGACAGGATAGAGGCAGTCAGAGGAGGAAACTAAAATGGTGCAAGGTCTGCAAGAGGTTATGAGGAGAGACTAAAGGAGCTTAATATGTTACCTTGAGGAAAGAAGGAGAGGGGGGACATGATAGAAACTTTCAAGTACCTCAAGGGAATCAACAAAGTCCAAGAGGGTAGCATCTTTCAGAAAAGAGACTTGCAAGAACAAGGGACACAATTTAAAGATAGAAGGAGGGCGGTTCAGGGGCAATGTGAGGAAGTATTATTTCAGAGAGGGTAGTGGATGCATGGAACAGCCTTCCTGAGGAAGTTGTGGGGTCTAAAACTGTGGGAGAATTCAAGAATGCATGGGACAGACATAAGGCAATTCTTGTGGGGGGCAGGAAGATAAAGACTGTTGGTTAACTAGGATCTGCGGCCCATCCTGTAGGTAGGGAAATGGGCAGACTAGATGGGCCTAGCGGTCCTTATCTGCCGTCAAAGTCTATGTTTCTATGTTTCTGTGTATGTCTTTACTGTTTGATGGGGAACTCCTGAGAATAAGAGGTTTATACTGGTTTTAGCAAAAAAACGGTGCATCACCTGATGATGATGCCACCCACGAAAGGTATAAACACCCACACTTGGAATAACATAGATAGATGGGGGAATCTGCTGAATACTGACTACCAAGTGAGGAGGACCTCAGAAGTGTGTGCTTGTTTCCACACTGTTCTATTTGCAGAGGCTGAAGTTAAGCCTCAGGAATTTTTGAAATTAGAAAGTTTGCTGGATAATGGACATTGAATAACCTTTTGCTTTCTGTATGTTTATTATTTTTATATTTTTATGTTCTGATTTGAATAAAATACATTTTTGCGTTTTTGTGCACCTGACTTCTGGTTTGTTGTGTCTGCTTTATCACACACCTTCTCAGGGGGTTGGGGGGCATTCTGGTTATTTGCTTTGGGGCAAGGCCCCATAGTCTTGTAGGTGTTACACCATTTAGATGCTCAAGTACCCTGAAACTTAATGAGTACCCTCAATGTTTTGTGGCAGGGCTGCGAGAGTCAGAATTATATGTAAATATTGTTCACCATTGGTATGCTTTCTACTGTCACCCTTGTACAGCTATCTGCTCATGTCAACAAAAACTAAATAAAAACAATAAATAAATCTAAGCATGTGCCAAATTCTTGGGAAGTCCATTGGCTAGAGCTTCAACTCCTTCTCCTTTTTCTCTTGCATCTTTACCACTTAGATCTTTCATATAAATGAAGAAGTTCACCAGCAGAAGACAGCCTTGTGGTATAGTCTGCCTATGCACCTCGAGTTACATGCTGCTCTTCCCACCTGCTCCCAAGACACCCTCACCCTCTCTTTAACTCTGTCCCACCCCTTCTTGAAGCCAGTCATGATTTTTGCACTTACCACCTCCTCCAATAACTTGTTCCATCCTCCTATCACCCTCTCTGTGAAGTAGTACCTCTTGGCATCTCTCCAGAGCTGTTCCTCAGTCAATTTGCAGCTGTTTCCTCATATATTTTTTCTTATCTTATCTTTTCTTTTCTTATCTTATCTTTTAGGAGGCAGTATAGCGCAGTGGCCTAAGGCTCTGAGATGCTAATCTGGTGACATCCAACAGACCAGTCCTGAGTTTGAATCCCACGGCTTCCACTTGCATACTGTGTGACCCTGAGCAAGTCACTTAACCTCCTTGTGCTCCCAGGTCGCTCCTGTAAAAAAGCTTTCAGCTTAGTGTGCTATACCTGGTTAAACAACTAAAAAAAAATAAATAAAAATTATCCTTGGTCCTGAATACTTCACTTGGGGTGACCTTGTTGATCCCTTTAAGTATTTAAAGGTTTCTTACCATGTTCCCTGCTCCCTTCTATCCTCCAGTGAGTACATATTCATGTTCTCCAGCCTCTGTTCATATTAGTACCCCTGCTGCCCCTGAATCATTTTGATTTTAAACAAGAACCACAAGAAACGTGAGGCCATCCCAACAAGATGACCTGGAGGAAGGGGTAGCATATCCTATGGATCGCTAGGGCAGTAGGAAGGAAGGGGGCACTAGATGTCATTGTCCACCTGGGGACAAATGACCTGGCTAGGAACAATGCAGGGGGAGTTTAGGGAGCTGGGAAGGAGTTTTAGGTAACATGCTGTGTAGCTTTTACAGCGGTGATGCCTATTCGTGGTTGGGGAAAGGAGAGGGAGCTCCGCACCAAAGCCTTCAGCTCATGGTTGAAGGAATGGTGCAGAGAGGAGGGGTGCAGCTACATTGAGGACTGGGGGTCCACCTGGGAGGATCAGAGCCTATTCAGAGGTAATAGCCTGCATCCGTCTGGGAGGGGATCCACACTTAGTGTATGGTTTAAACATTACTCTGATAAATGCTTAAACTAGCTGAAGTGGGGATGGAAGAAAAAAGGGAGGCAGAAACTGCCCCCCCCCCCAGGTAGGGAGATCCTGAGGGGCAGGAGTCCCACCATGGTGCAAGTTAAGGAAGGGGGGGTTAGTAAAGGAAGAAGGGGAAAACAAAGCAGTCTGAAGAGAAGATGGAGGAAGGGGGGAACATAAGGAAAAAGGGGGAAGCAATAACAGAGCTAACAAAATCTGGAAGGCCATGTGTGCTAATGCTAGAAATCTGGGAAATAAGATCCCAGATCTATAGGCTATAATGGCGGAGGATGGCCTGGATATTGTGGTCATTACTGAGTCATGGTGCACTGCCAGCCATGACTGGGGCATGGTCAAACCAGGCTACACAATGTTCAGAAGGGACAGAGTAGGAAGGAAAGTTTAAGTTTATTGTAGGAAAACTCCATTGAGCAGGCTCATTCACAAGGAAGTCCTGTACACATAATAGTAAACTGTAGAAATGCAAATACATTAAGTTGAAAGGATAACATCATTAGGAGACCCAGAACACAGAGCAGCAATTTATAGTAATACAACTACATCAAATTGAAAGGATAAAACATTAACCATATACATATACATATAGGCCAAGATATTCAAAGGGGTTGCACCTGGCGCAACTGAGTTGCACCAGCACAACCCCAGAAATGCGCCCCGGGGCAATATTCAAAAGGGAGAATTGCACAGCACAATTCCCCATGCGCCAGGGCGCAAAGATAATGTGTGCGGCACATCTCCAGGGGGCATGCCTATGTATGTGCAGCAAATCCCAATATTCAGCCCGAGATGTGTGGCGCATATGCTTGCACAACCCTGAGATGGGCCACATACCAGGGCACAAAGTTAAGCCCAAAAAACATGGCTCAAATGGTATCCACCCACAGGCAAGCTGTCGTAAAGCAAGGTGCATCACAGCAGCCGCCAGCCATGGGGGTGTGCCCCCTCCCCAAAAACTGTTCACAAGCACCCATAAATGACCCTGGTGGTCCAGTGGTTCCCCCCTCCCTGCCTGACTCCCTGATCACCGTATAAATGGGCAGTAGAACTCCCTGGTAATCTAGTGGTTCCCCTCTCCCTGCCCCTAACCCCGATTGCCCAAATTAAAGTATTTTATATTCCCTGGTAGTCTAGTGGATCACCAGGGATATGTTTTACTCAACTGTATGGGCAGTCAGGGTTACCAGCAGGGTGGGGGGGTACCACTAGACTACTGAAATGTGTGCATTTACAGTGATCGGAGGTATGGGAGGGGTGGGGGTACCTCTAGACTACCAGGGAATATAAAATACTTTAATTCGGGCAATCAGGATTATGGGTGGGGAGGTACCACTGGACCACCAGGGAGTTTATATATCTTTGTAATGGCAATCAGTGGCATGAGATGGGGGGGCGGTACTACTGCAGTCCCTGGTACAGGGACCACATGCTGTGCAGGGCACCGTGTGCATTTCACTGGCCAGCCCTGCACAACACATGTAAATGGGGCCATAATGACATGCAGATGGTTCCATTTGGGCCTTGCATTAGGGTTGTCAGAACCCTCTGAAGTCCTGGGTTCTAGTTCTAGTCTAGAACTTTTGAAAAAGTTCTAGGGTTCTAATCTTTTTTAGAACTCGAACCCTATTTTTTTTATTGCGCTGCCAGTAATGAAGATAGTAAAATACATGTGAAGGAAAAACTGTTCAATATAAGGAGGAGAGAAATTATCATGTGTGACATTGATAGGAATACAACTAGGTTTATCTATGGTTTCTTCTGTTTGCTAAAGCCAGCAATTTAATACGTAACAGGCCCACCCACCCACCCATATGTTAAAAGTTTTCCTGCTGCAGCTGCTTCATAGTTCCTTAGTGAAAGAAAGAGGCACATTAGCCATTTATGTACTCAGTTATATACTCATCGTCATGAATTATGAGAAAAAATAATTGATATTACCTAATCTCAGCTATTTGCTGCTTTCTGTTTTAAGTGAGTAAATCAGAAGTTGCTATGTTTAAAAGAAAGCTTTTATAAGAAAGTCAAGCCAAGGCACTGCAGCAGCAGCACGTGGAACTGTTGCAAAACATATGTCATAACGTAGTCAGTCAAGACATTTGAATAAAAAAAATATGCCAGTCATTGCTGCTGGCAAAAAATGCATGCAATTTTCTAAGATAATGCATACATATACCAACATTCTTGTTGGCAAATTGAACATACAACTTTCTAAGATGATGCATTTTTGCAGCTGATACGTCAATAAAATCTGTATTTCAGTCACATAAATAAAAAAAGTGGTTTCCTCACCACATACTAACTTAAGGAACATTTAATGTAGCTGCAGCAGTTGGCATGTGGGGCTGGATATTCAAACTGTGCCTGAAAAGTGCGCAACAGCAAGAGCAAGCGCAAGTCACTTGCGCACATGCACAATCGTCGCGATATTCAAACATGGAGCAAGGCCAATTGCACAAGCAGCCAACGTCTGAATATCGCACAAACTGTGCCATAGCGCAACCAGGGAGGGGAAGCTGAGCAGATATGATGCGCCATAACGCAACCAGGAAGGGGAAGCTGAGCAGATACGATGTGCCATAGCGCAACAAGACCAGCCCAGCTGAGCAGTCCAGAGGCCCATAGGGCAAGCAATGACACCCCCAGCAGCATAGCAATGGAACAGCACAACCAGGGAGGTAGGCAGAGGCCCACCACCCATGCCACAGATGGGCACAGGGACACACTGCAGAACTAACAATGCACCCCCACATCCCAAGAACAGCATAACTGGGGAAGGGACGGAATATCAACCGGCCCATGGGGACAAGCAAAGAAAGCACATTCCGGCCGTGTTACTGCAGCACACCCACTGGCAAGCTAAGACTGCCACACAAAGGGGGCAGACCACCCCAGTGTCCAGCAGCCCCCGTGTGCACAGCACCCCTGAACTGTGACCCCAAGACACCACCCATGAGCAGTGACTGTGACCGTCACTGCAGGACTCCTGAGGCCCCCGCACAATACAACCATGTACCACCGAACCATACAAGCCAGACCCACCAGGAGCACCCAGCGTGTGTGGCAGCAGACAGCCAGTCCGGCTGAAGCCACCACCACACCAGGACACCCCCATGCACACACACACAATCCTAGGACAATACCACACCAGATGCCATGCACACACTGCAACTGAGCACCCATAGCCAGCTGCAAATCAGAGACCACTACAGTATTCATACAAAATAGATTTATAAAAGAATATCAACACGAACACACAACAATAAACTATGTACAGAAGATATATACAAGAAAGGGGTGGGAGTGCGGGTACAAATGCGGGTGGGTAAGGGGCAGGGGTGAAGAACTTGGTGAGGGAAGGCAGGGTGTGAGGGAAGGGTAAAGGGGGTAGGTGTGGGACAGCTACTGTCCTCCATGCTGCACAGCAGCAGGTTGCCCCTGGTCTCGTGGCCTCCTCCGTCGACTGACACCACTCCGGTGCATCTCCTGCAGAATGGCTAGGGATGCCGTGGACACCTCCAGCAGGCGGTGGACAGCCCGCTCAATCCTGTGCAGGACCCGGACACCTAGGGCAAGGGAACAGAATCAGTGGCTGTGACTGTCCACAACCCTGAAGCCCACCCAACATGCATGGCATACAGCCAAGTGCCCCACCCCTGTGATGGACTGCACCCACTCACAGTGACTGTGTACAAGACAAGCCCAACCAGGCAGCAACAGCCATGTGTGCCACTGCACACACCCCACCATGCCCAGCACAGCACAACCAAGGCTGTCCAGTGACGTGGCTATGTCGAGAGGAAGGTAGTGCCACAGCCATGTGCCCAGTGCATGCATGGACCACCAGTGATGCACTCACAGACATGCAGTGCCACTGGACAGTGCTGACTGTCACACGTCACGTGCATGGCAGTGTTGTCCATGGATGGTGGCCATGCCCCCCCACAGCATGCAATAGCATCCATGTTGTAATGACACTCACCCTCATCAAGCCGCTGCATCAGGTGCTGCGGCTGTGGCTGCTGCTGTTGCTGTGGCTGTTGCACCCCTCCTCTGCCAGCCACCCTGGCACCGCCATCCCATGCCTCAGCCCATGCCTGCCTCCGCTCCTCTATGCCTGTGGGAGACAAAGGAAGAGAAAAACATCAGTGAGATCCCAAAGCAGACAGCCCCTTGCCCCATTGAGTGTGCCTGCCCACACATCCAGACCCAAACAGCACACACCTGCAAACACCCTCACAGCAAACTACTGGCCAACCCACACCCATACAGATTACATTACACGTCACCATGCAGACAATACCAGTGCATACACAACACCCACCTGGCCTGGGCACAATGCCCCTCCTGGCCGCGCGACCTGAGGCGCCAAGCAGAGCGCGGCTCCCTCCTCTGCAGGTCGCCATGGCGGTGCCTGCACTGTTCAGGGGTCCTCCTCCGCCCAGTGGCCTGCTCCAGGGCAGCGGCGACCTGCTGCCACACATGGGTGCATGGCACCTGCAGGGGCACACCCTCGAACAGTGAGCCATAGTGGGGCTCCACCACAGCCACCAGGTTGGCTAACTCCAAAGCCCCCCATTGTGGTGCTCTCCTGCGTGCCATTGTCAAACTGTACAGTGGCAATACGGTGCTCAGCAGTGCGGCAACCCCACGTGGAAATGTTGCGCAATACAACTCCATCACTGCCTATCGCGCTGTTCGGACAGTGCCGTTGGTCCACATCGCGCTGTCACCGAACAGCGCAATAGAGCTGTACACATGGCAGACGTACAGCGCCAGGGGGCAAAGGTTGTGCACAAGGTCATGGGTCAGTGGCACAAGGCCACGCACAGCGCCATCGGACGTCCACACGTCCTGCACGATCGGACACCTGCGTGCCAGTGCCACAGTGGACTGTGCGCGGTACTGCCACTCGCCATGTGGTGACCAGCGCTGTAGTGCCATTGGCACAATGGTAGGCCATAGCCTGGTGCCGATCGCGCAGCGCGTCATCAGCAGCGGCAGGCGCCTCGTAAGCTACCTGGGCATACGCAAAAGTAGTGTACCACACAGTCACAGATATGCGCCATTGGCTCAGCCGGCTCAACCGTATTAGCAAAGCGCCAATGGCGCGATATTCAGCCGACACATGCAAATCATCTGATCAGCCATTTCAAAGGCGCAGTGGCGCGATTTGCATCTCATTACAGTTGCTCCACTCCTAATTTGCATGCATTGCGCTATAAATGTGTGACATTGGGCAGCGCTGGCCAGATTCGGTTACTGCAGGTGAGAGGTGGGTTGCATGCTGTGTGATGTTCTGGACAATGGTCATGGGATAACGCTGTAGACTGCACAGTGACAGGTGTCCACCTCCACCCATACAGATCGACATGACCGAGCAGAGCCAAGGTGAGGGTGAGGATGGTGGGCGGAGGAGGAGGCCCAACTTCACCACGGCGGAGACAGAGGCCCTCTTCCAGGCCTACCTGGAGGTGGAGCCACTACTGAGTGGACGGCGGGGCACCCCTCAGGCCCGTGTGGCTGCATGGGAGGGGGTAGCTTGGGCAGTGAACCTGCATGGAAGCCACTAGCGTTCCGTGCAGGAATGCAAAAAGAAGATGGGGACTGACCGCAGGAGGGTGAAGGAGAAGGTGGCAGCCCTCAGGGCGGCATGTGCTGGCACAGGCGGGGGCCAGCCAGCGGTGGTGGAGCTGACCCCGGCTGAGGACCGACTGGCTGCATCAATGCAGTGGAGTGCTATTGAGGGCGTACCAGGAGGTGGATTCCAGACAGGTGGAAGCCCATCACTGCAGTATGACATGGTGGTGGTGTTGGGGGGAAGGTTGTTCACATGCACTCACATGTCCTCACTTTCTGTTACAGATCCTGTTCATCTTCAGGGGATGGTGGTGGTGGGTCCAGGCAGTGAGGAAGACCTGCTGGACATGGAGGGTCCATCCACCTCTGTCACCAGCCAGCATGCACTGCACCAGCATCGCGCCGGGCTGCCAACTCTGGTGTCGGGTGAGTCGGGTGTGGGGGTGCACAGCCTGTGTCTCAGCAGTCTGGCATGCAAGCATGCCAGCATGCTGTGACTGTGGCTGTAGCAGCGATACCTGCACCATTGATGATACAGGACTGCAATGGGCAGTGACATGTGTGTTCCCATGACAGACACACAGCAGACTAGCACATGCCCCTGGGCCTAGCTGGTTCCAACGTGTGTGCCAGCATGTCGGCACAGTCCCAGGCTGTGCCTGTCAGCACTGGTGGGGCAGCACCGGTGGCTGTGCAGGTGTCTGGCACTGTTGCGGCCACAGCAGTGGAACGAGTGGTCCCTGGGGCACAGCGATTGGAGGGGCAGCAGCAGTCACCCACCAGGTCTGGGGGTGCAGTGTCCAGCGGTGACACATGCCCACCGCCCTTTGATATGCCCATTCCTGGTCCTGGTGAACAGTGCCCACCCTCAAGGGGTGTTGAGCATCAGGACCTTCCATACCCTGGGGGACAGGATGCCATTGTGGCAGAGTACCCATTTGAAGAGCACACCCGCCTGCTGCGGAATCAGTACAGCAGCAAAGGCAGGTTGCAACGTCCGTGGAGGCACTCAGCGTGGCTGTGAGCGGCACAGCAGGGACTGTGCTCTGAACCTTGCAGAGATGGTCCATATGCAGATGGATGTGACCGCCGCCATTGACAGGCAGACCCAGGCATTGGTGGCTATGTCGTGGCTGCATTGAGCACACAAGCAGGTGCCCTGTACCGCGCATCCCAGCAATGCGCTCTCACTCCCCATTCCCGGCGATAGTGCGACACCAAGCCTGTGGCGGGTTCTGCTGTGGGCATCAGAGCACCCCTGGTGCAGGTATGTTTGGCATACTACAGACCCAGTGCGGACAAGATCGCGATCGGCGCAGTGGGACCCTGGTGGTCCATCGGTGCCACCCATGTAGCCCTGCTCAGCCTGCCAGTGTTGTTGGGTCACGCAGGGCCGCCCCACATCCGCACGTGGCCGTGGAATGGTGCAACATGACTGACCTGTCTCCCAGTGCGGGCCCTGTCTGGTGCTGCCCTGTGTGCACTGTGCGTCATGGTGGGCAGTGCACTGGTGGGGTGCCCTGCACATCACGCCAACATCGGACCACCTGCATACCATCCGACTGCTGTCCACAGGTGCATGTGCATGATGATGCCTGCATTGTACTGTACACCAAGGTGCAAGGGTGCCCAGCATCTGACACACGTACTTGGACAGTACAGGTGGTGGGTGTGGTCTGTGGATCTGTGTGTTTGCCATGTCTGTTCCTGCTCTGCTGTGCACCTGCCCATGTACGCTTTGTGCCTGGTGTGTGTGTATGTGTGTGTGTGTGTGTGTGTGTGTGTGTGTGTTTGTCCATATGACTGTTCACCCCTCCCTGATGGTGTGTTTGAGTGCCTGGTCCCTTCCACTCCCCTTGCTGTCACGCACCCCTGGTGTGTTACTCTGTGTGCCTGTGGGTTGCGCCAGGACAGTGTTGGTTGCACATGGCCCCTTGACTTACCTGTGTCGTGCATAATGCTCCTCTATGATGGTGTCCCAGTGCAGCTGGGCCTGCCGGATCAGTCGGGGGTCCCGCCGTCCAGGGGAGGGCTGCTCATCACCATCATCACCGGCGCTGCTGGCATCCCCATCGCTATCCCTCTCCTCAACCTGAATGGCTATCCCACAGTCTTTGGCCATGTTGTGCAGGATACAACACGCCAGGAATATCCCACAGGCCTTTGAGGGGCTGTACTGTAGAGCACCGCCGGAGGTGTCTAGGCATCGGAAGTGTGCCTTGAGCATCCCAAACACCCGCTCGATGATGTTGCGTGTGGCGGCATGCGCCTCATTATAGCGTTGCTGCGATGGGGTCATGGGGCGCCGGTATGGTGTGAGCAGCCAGGGACGGAGTGGGTATCCGCTGTCACCTGTGTGGAGATGGTGGAGATAAGTATCATGTTCAGGTCCATAATGCCCACATCCCTGTGTGCTACTACCATAGCACCTGTGGCATTCCCACCCTTGCCCCACGTTTGCAATTCCTACATGTGTACTCACCCACTAGATGGCCTGTGGGGATGTCCCCACTCTCGAATCGATGGCACAGTGTGGACTGATACCATATAAAGGCATCATGTGCTCCACCAGGGTGTGTGGCACAGACATTGATTATGCGCCCAGTGGCATCACACACCACCTGGCAGTTGATACTGGAATAGCCCTTCCTGTTCCTATATGCAGCCCCATCGGGGCCAGGTGGCATGTGAATGGCCACATGGGTGCAGTCTATGGCCCCTAGCACGCCAGGCATACGTGCTACCCTGTGGAACTCCTGCATGTTTGCTGTACGCTCTGCCGTGGTGCTGGGGAACTGGATGTGCTCCGCAGCATGTGGCAGCAGTGCGCTGAGGAATTGGGTGAGGATGCATGACGTGGCCAACTGTGTGATGCCTGTGGTGTCCCCTGTCAGCCTCTGGAAGGTGCCCGTGGCGAGCAGGCACATGCAGGCTGTCACCTTGGTCTCCACTGATAGAGCGTGACTCCGTCGTGAGGGTGCCTGCATCACATCACTGCACAGCTCACAGAGCCGTGTCAGTATTGCCCTGTTCAGGCGGTACCGGCCCACAATCTCTACATCTGTGTACAGCTCAAAGCTGATGCGGCACGGCACTGCCTGTTGGGGCGTGACTACCGACGGGCCCTTCCATGGCCACGCCCCTGCAGCATGCATTCTCACCCCTCATTACAAGCTTCCATGTGGAAGCTGGCATTGTCCATCTCCCTGGCTTGTGACCCCGGCTGATGTTTTTCGTTTGTTACTCCCGCTGTCCTGACTGCTACCTCCACTGCACCGGGTACCCCCGCTGGCCTCTGCAGCCTATGGCACACACAACTTCCCTTGCCTGCCCTGTTCTGGACTATCACTGTCTGTCTCTCTCTCTCTCTCTCTGTCTCGCTTGGCATCTCTGTAGCGTTCTTGCGCCTCTTCCTTGAGCCTTTTTATTTTGGCTCATTTCCGCTGTGGTGCAACTTCCGGCTGTTCCGCTGTTGCGCATTGCGCAACCCTTTGAATATCGCATTGCGCTCTTTATGCAGGGATCCACCCCCTTTGGTTGCGCAGGCCGTCATTTGCATTGCACTGTTGCTCAGCCTGTTTTCGGTGGCGCAACTGCCTCCTGCTGAATATCGCAGAATGGCGCACTTTTGGACTTGCGCATGCGCAACCCTATTGTGCATGGCGCAACCCTTTTGAATATCTGGCCCGTGATGTTTAAGGGACAGTGTCTATCAACCCCATTATGTATCAAATTATCACTACTTGTAAAGCAAAAACACTTTATGATAGGTCACATTCTGTGAAAACTGCTGATGCAGATTTTCTTTTATTTCTGATTCCTTTATTCTTTTTTTAAAGGGGACAGGACAATTGTGCTAGGTGGCAGCAGTTTGCAAGGTATTTAATAATAAAAAATATATATATATATATATATATATAGTAGGTTCGGTCTGTCATCATCTTTTTCCTCACCATCCCCAGCCGATCATGAATCTGTAAATGAAAGGACTAAAACAACACCCACCCTTCACCCCATCACCCATTCCACTTTTCTTCCACCACCCTCATCTGTGCAGTAGCACCCATACCACCCTTACACCCATGTTAAAACCAACCCACAACCCTCACCCCCCTCAAGCATGTATTCCACCCTCCTCCCTCACCCAAATGTTTAAACTACCCCCACCTAGTCATGAACTACCATTCATATCACCCTTCTCCGTCCCTCACCCATGTTAAAACCCAGTCCCCCAACCATCACCCATGTACTAGCATCCATTTTGGTTTATGGCTAACATTTCTGTAATTGAAAACATAATAAACAGCTACCAATTAGAACTCATTGTTTTGTCCTCTTTAAAATTGAAAAATAGACTGCCCCCAGTCCCAGCCCGTACTGATGCACCACAAAGTCACAGAAGGTAAATCCAAAAATATATGTTTGCACTTTAACTATAAATAATATGATACAGAAAGGATTGACGTGACAGTGTCCCTTTTATGCCAAATTTGGGCCTGTTCCCACTGATGTTAAAATTGCCCTGTATATAAAACTTGTTCACTTTAGTTTAGACCCTAGCTACAAAGCAGTTTTTTGGGGTATATAGTCCAAGGTAGTAGATCAAGAAAGGAGAGAGACAACCAAAGTCATCACAGTCTATAAAAGTTTCCTTTTTGGTGCAGAGAGACTCTGTCCCACACAGTATTTACCAGCCACCACCATTAGAGTTGTTATCACCATCAACATCCACAACATCAATCACTTCAGGATCAGTTTGTATACTCTTGTAGGGATACGAAAATCTTGACTCATTAACTTTAATAAAAGTTAACGTGTGTACATTTTCTGGCAGCAACCTATTTCTGGTGTCTGTCACAATATTGCCAGCTGTACTAAACATGCGTTCTGAAGAGACACTTGTTGCAGGACAACAAAGATATTTACAGGCTTCATCATACAGCTCTGTCCAAATCGACTTTTTTGATCTCCAGTATTCAAAAGGGCATGCATCAATAGGAATAGGCAGTTCTTGCAGGTAACGGTCTACCATGATGGACAGAGACCGCTCAGAAGAGGAATCAGCAGAAGCTGGTATGGCAGCAATTTGGGAAAGGTTTTGCCACAGATTTAGCTTGCTACTACGGGTTGAAGAAGTGGCAGTTGTGGAACAACTACTGTTAATGTTTGGTGACTTTTCCAGTTCTGTACCCTTTGTGAACCTGCATGTTGTGGTGATGACAACCTGAGGGTACTGTGCATGTCTGTGTTTGACTCCTGTGAGTGCTGCAGCTCGTCTAGCAACAGACATTTGTACTGCTCTATATCATCTGTTTTTGGAAGATGTATAGCCTTGAACCTAGGATCTAAGAGAGTTGCAAGGATGTAGTGTTTTGATTTCATCATTGCAACTAATTTGTCATTGGTTTTGAAGTGCTCGCTCATTCTCTTTATGAGATTCCCATGATACAGGCGACATGTTGTCTGCGTTTCAGATCTGTCTTTTTCTATTTGTAGATTTAGAACACTAAGATGATGTGAAATTAGCATTATGAGTGGGATAACCTGACTCACAGATGCACCTTCAGAAGAAACGTCCCTTGTAGCTGTCTCAAAAGGAGCTAGGATGCAGCACACTGTCTCCATTAATTTCCATTGCAGCACAGACAGCATAATGCCATCTCCAATAATATAACTGGAGCAATACTCATGTACAGCTTGCTTTTGCTCCAAGAGGCGCTGCAGCATATAAAGCGTTGAGTTCCAACGAGTGGAAACATTTTGAATCAGCTTTTGCTGGGGCAGCTTGTGTTTTTTTTGCAGTTCGGACAATATCCGTATAGCCTTAGTTGAATGTGAAAAGTGAGTCACAATTTTTTTGCAAACAGCAATCATACCATCCACTTGTGTTTCACTGCTGAGAAATCCTGTGACAATTAAATGTAAGCAATGTGCAAAGCAAGAAGTATGCACAAATCCTCCATCCTGTACTGCTTTCAAGATGTTGGCTCCATTGTCACTTACTATGAAGCCACATTTTAGACCATGAGAATAAACCCATTCGTCAAGGAGGTCATTTAGTTCCTGCAAGATGTTTGCAGCAGTATGACTTTGCCCAGACTTCTTTATATGCAGCAGCGCCATCTTTTGAGATGTCTTTGTTTTTGAAGAAGCACAAGAAAACGTGACCCAATGAGCAGTAAGGGACATGTAATCTATGTTTTGAGTGCTGGTCCCATGGGTGTAAGCAGGCATACTCCAAGCACTCCATGGTGTGCAACTTTTTTTAAGGGGGGGTAGCAGATAGGCTCTGAACTGCTTCCTTTTTCCATGAAAACTAACAAAGAAAATACTGAACCTTTCTGTAATTTTATTCATAGGAGTCGAAAGTAGAAGGACTGGTTACTAATACTCTCTTTGCATCCCAAGGACAATACAACTTTACAGGCTCTGAGCTGGTATTTGGGTGTCTTAGGGAACAATACATAGCATTTGTATTTACCCATGCATGGCAACAACCATTGTCATGAGATACAAAAGTTGTATTTATTGTGCTAAATAAGGCAACAAACACGGTCCTATTGTATATTGTCTAGCTACACGCCGTCGGGGGGTAGATCACCCTAACAAGGGGGATGGGGTAGCAGTGAGTCCACTTGGTGTGCAGATCTGAAATCCCTAGCTACACCCCTGGGTCCACATATCTGTTGTGACATGAATAACCCCACCCTCTGCAGTTTTAAGTGCAAGCATCACTGTCCCTTTTAAAGCCTGATAAATGTTTGGTATTTCAACATAGGAAAAGTACCTTAGATGAGGAACATTGTAACGAGGCTCTGCTAATGTCATGAGCTCCCTAAAATCCTCATGATCTACCAAAGAGTATGGGAGAAGGGCTCCAGCTAACAGTTCGCCAATTCTGTGATTGAGATGAAGGGTCTTTGGATGATTTCTAGTAAAGGTATTCTTCCTTTCAAATGCCTGAGACAGTGTTAGCTGTTTACAACATGTCCCTGCTGGTTTATTATACACCGTGCTTCGATGGGCAGATGGACGCAGAGATGGTGGACTAGGACTTATATCTTCAGTGCCATCACTGGATGTGCAACTGGTAGTAATGGTGCTGGCATTGGTGGTAACAGTGATCCTAGGGTTGGCAGTGGTTCTGTCCGCATCAGGTTCAGACAATTCAGTATCCATTTCAAATTCTTGACCCTTCTCACGTGTGGTCTGGAAGATGGAGGACATGGGTTTTGGACGATCAAGCAAAATTGAATGCTTTTTCAGATGGCGTTTAAGAGCTGTAGTGCCAAGGCATGACACAACTTTACCATGGCTTACACTCTGTTTACATAGGGAACAAACTGCTCTGCATGGATCAGTTTTACTGACAGAGAAATAATTCCACACCTCAGATGTGACAGATTTTGTTTGAGTGCTAGGAAGATAGCTAAAGACTGTTTGTGTCTTTTCACCTGTCCTAACAGAACCCGGGACATGCTCCTTGGTGCTAGAAGAGTGGGCAGAAGACTCTGATGGATTTTCATTGCTGGCCGACACAGAAGTGGTGGATTCAATGGATATGTCATTTTCATTGCCAACAGTGCTGGATGTATTTGCAAGTGCACTACCTGATTCATTGTCAGCAGACTTGCTCTTTTCACTTTGTTGAAGAAGTAATGATACGTCACAAGACACAACAGTGTCAGACTGAGACAAAGAGCTACTGTCTGAGTCAGAGTGGGACTCACTGTCACTTGCATTATTACTGCTAGTCACAGGGATTTTAACAGCATGAATGGCATACCTTATGGTGCCTCTCCGTGTGACCCCAGCAGCTGCACAGGTTTTCTTAAAAGGTCCCCCTTTACCACACTTCGCTGTTGCTCTTTTGCTGTTTGTTGAATTTTTATCACATGAAACATTTTGGCTATTTCTGCTAGCACCAGGATTACCACTACCACCAACACCTGCTCCAACACCAGCACTAGATGCTTCATCTATGTTGGTGTCAGCCATAACAGAACCAGTATACTGCAATGAATACACCCACACAATTCCTGTGTAAGAAAGCAACGTGATCTATGATCATTGGCTACAACTCCAAAATTTTATTTTGGCTACGTGACACTGTGATGCAGTGGACTGAAAGTAATTGAAGAATATGATGGTTTGCAACTAAAGGATCCCAGGTTCAAGGCTTACAGAATGATTGGGCTGCTGGGCATAGGCATACACATAGCAGTGAAGGGGCGCACAGCAGCAGGGTGATGGGCTGTCCACAAGATAAGGAGTTACACACACAAACCGAGGAAAGAGATTTTTCTGTCTCTCCTCCCAACAGGGAAATATATTTCTGGGCTTCTGTCATGTATTTAAGGATAATGCCACCACACGACAACTGGCCACTGGGCCTCTCTCGGTAACACACACTGGGTAGGGTACAGTGCAGTCAAAAGGCACACAACAGATGGGCTGACCACAGGAGACGGAGTCACACACACATATACAACCCAAGGAAAGAGATTTTTCTCTCTCTTCTCCCAACAGGGAAATATATTTCTGGGTTTCTGTCATGTATTTAAGGATAATGCCACCACACGACAACTGGCCGCTGGGCCTCTCTCGGTAACACACACTGGGTAGGGTACAGTGCAGTCAAAAGGCACACAGCAGATGGGCTGACCACAGGAGACGGAGTCACACACACATATACAACCCAAGGAAAGAGATTTTTCTGTCTCTTCTCCCAACAGGGAAATATATTTCTAGGCTTCTGTCATGTATTTAAGGATAATGCCACCACACGACTGCCCAACAATGGGCTTCTCGCAGTAACACACAATGGGTAGGGTACACAGTCAGCAACCGCAGCAGGGTGATGGGAACACCACAGGAGAATAGAGAGATACAGTGTAGTGGAGTCACATACACAACACACAAGTAGTGAGTACTGTGTAAAAAAAAAATAAAACATCCTGGTGTTGTTCTATCAGGAATTTTATAGGGTGGAATAAAATAACACTTAGCAGCACAGTACCAAAGAATCCCATCCCTTCCCCTCCCTGTCCTCCTGATTATTTTACTTCATTTTGTGGAGTAGGGTATAAAGTAACATAGAAACATAGAATTTGACGGCAGATAAGGACCGCTTGGCCCACCCAGTCTGCCCATTTTTCTACCTAATGGATAAGCTGCAGATCCTAGTTAACCAGCAGCCTACTTCTTCCTACCCCCACCCCCTAGAATTGCCTTACGACTGTCCCATGCATGCTTGAATTCCACCACTGTTTTTGACTCCACAAACTCCTCCGAAGGCCGCTCCATGCATCCACAACCCTCTCTGTAAAAAATACTCCTTAAATTACCTCTGAGCCGCCCCCCATCTTCAAATTGTGCCCCTTGTTCTTGCACACCTCTTTTTGAAAGATGTTACCTCTTGGACTTTGTTGATTCCTTGAGGTACTTGAAAGTTTCTATCATGTCCCCCTCCCTCCTTTCCTCGAGGCTATACATATTAAGCTCCTTGAGTCTCTCTTCATATGTCTTCTGGTGCAGACCCTGCACCATTTTAGTTGCCCTCCTCTGGACAGCTTCCATCCTGTCTAGGTCTTTGCAGAGATTGGGTCTCCAGAACTGCTGAGTACTCCAGATGGGGTCTCAGCAGCTGTCTGTACAGAGGATAATAACTTCCTGTTTTCTACTGGTGATGCCTCCTAAGCGTCCCAGTATCCCCCCCAGCCCTCCTCTTGCTGCCCTCTCACATTGCTTGCCCACCTTTAGGTCATCTGATATGACTACCCCCAGGTCCCTTTCCATTTTTGTTGTTGTTAGTATCTCACCCCCCATTGTGTACTCTTCCCCTGGGTGTTTGTTTCCCAGGTGCATTACCTTGCACTTCTAAACATTGAATCTAAGCTGCCATACATTTGACCATTCCTCTAACCATGCCAAGTCCCTTCTCATCCTTTCCACCCCACCTTGTGCATCAACTCTGTTGCAGACCTTTGTGTCATCTGCAAAGAGACATACTCTTCCTTCCAGTCCCTCTGCAATGTCACTTATAAAGACACTGAAGAGGACCGGTCCTAATACTGAACCCTGCGGTACCCCACTAGTAACCCCCTTTCTTCAGAGTGGACTCCATTTACTATTACTCTCTGTGTCCTATTCTCCAGCCAATTCTTTACCCAGGCTGTCATCTTGGGACTCACTCCCAGGCTGGCTAACTTGTATATTAATCTTTTGTGTGGGACTGTGTCAAATGCCTTGCTAAAGTCTAGGTAGGCCATGTCCACAGCCCCTCCCTGATCTACTACTTTGGTCACCCAGTCAAAGAAATCTATCAGGTTTGTCTGGCATGACCTTCCCACTGTGAATCCATGCTGCCTTGGGTCCTGTGCCCCACTGGCCTCTAG
This sequence comes from Neoceratodus forsteri, assembly GCA_016271365.2. NCBI lineage: Eukaryota > Metazoa > Chordata > Ceratodontiformes > Ceratodontidae > Neoceratodus > Neoceratodus forsteri. The sequence continues at coordinate 317,089,069 of CM028129.1, forward strand.
ATACTCGACAGTTCTTTCCTTCAGAAGTGATTCCATCATTTTCCCTACCACTGAGGTTAAACTAACAGGTCTGTAGTTTCCTGCTTCTGCCTTGCTCCCACTTTTGTGAAGGGGAATCACATCTGCCCTCCTCCAGTCCTCGGGTACCACCCCATCCTCCCATGATTTGTTAAAGAGGGTAGTCAGTGGTGTCACTAGTTCTACCCTTAGTTCTTTTAGAATTCTGGGATGAATCCCATCAGGCCCCATTGCTTTGTCCACCTTCAGTTTTAAGAGTTCTTTCAGAATCCTTTCTTCTGTAAATGGGCTGGTATCAACTTCTGTATCCAGAGTGTTTCTACTGTTTGTTTTAGGTACTCCCTCTTCCTTTGTAAATACTGAGCAAAATATTTGTTTAGTATCTCTGCCTTTTCACAGTCACCCTCTGCCCACCCTCCCTCCCTTTATTAAGCCTCACTGTCCCTCCCTTGGTCTTCCTTTGCTCCCTGATGTACTTATAAAGGTTTTATCCCCTTCTTAACTGAGTTGGCTATCTTTTCCTCGGTTTGGGCCTTTGCTGTTCTGACTGCCTTCCCAGCTTCCTTTTGCTTTAACTGATACAGTTCTCTGTCCTGCTCCTTCTGTGATTCCTTGTACTTCCTGAATGCTTTCTTTTTCTCTTGAACCTTCACTGCCACTTCCTTTGAGAACCATAGTGGTTTCTTACATCGTTTCGTTGTAAGTAAAAATGCCATCAAATTCAAATGTTTCAACTTCTCAAAGACTCACACATTAAAGTTAAACTTAATTTTCCTCGAGTCACAATCTGTTTGTTTTAATTTCTTCACCCCTCCCCCAGCCATCTGATGATTGCTCCTTCTTCCCAGTGTGAAACATCTACGCCACGCAGAAATGAAGTTTTGGAACTGTTGTTTGAGACTACGATAAAATTCTCTCAGTTTCACTCAAATACTCAGCAACTTTAACTTCCCTCGCTCTGTCCGTCTCATCCTGAGACTGAGCCTCTCACCAACTGTTCCTAAGTTCGGGCCCTTTCTTCTCCTCGGTTCTCACTCCCAACCCGGAGTCCCCCTGCCCCTACCTTTAGTTTTCACCCCACCCACCCCTTAGCTTTTTATTTATTTTTTTAGTTTGCTCAATACACACACATGACAATTTCATTTCACAATTAGCAAGCAATTGCCAGAGCCAGAGAACAGAGCTAGCCCAGACAGAGGGAGTGAGCGAGTAACACAAGCTGCTGCAGCCTGCAACTCCTTTATGGCACTGGCTGGGTAAATGAAGGGAGCTGCAACCGCGTGCCGGTTTATGTCAACCATCCACCACCTGACCGCAGAGCAGATGGTCAGGTGGTAACACGGACTGTGGGGATGAAGTACGTAGGCGCGCAGTCCGACTCCAGTGCAGTCCACACCATTCAGCCCCCACAAGTTTGTGCATGCCATCATGCACCCTTCCCTTCATTCCACCTCCTTTCTGCCTCCTGTGGCACTGTGCTGCCTCCCAATCCCATCCTGCTCCTTCAATCTCTCTCCCGTCCCTTCGGAGCTGACACTATAGGGCTAAGCAAGCTTGCGTTGCAGTTGCAGCTTCTTAAGGCATAAAAAAAAAAAAATGGATTGATTCAAACCCGTTTGCGAACCCACTAGTGTTCGAGTTCTGAATTAGAACTCGAACACCAGGGTTCGTGATGGGTTCGAATCTTTCCTGAACTAGTTCTGACAACTCTACCTTGCATGCATAATGGCCCCATTTCCATAGCCATGTCTGAATATCTGGGAATTGAGCCCGACGCAGCTACAGCTGCGCTGCAGCATTCCCATTCCTGGTATTCAGACCTGTCTGGGCGATGCGCCAGTGCATTATATTTGCGCTGTGCGTATTATGTGATATAATGCAGGGTAGCAGGGAGGAGGCAGGGAGTGGTAGCAGGGAACTACAGAACAGTCAGTCTTATCTCAGTAGTGGGCAAGATTATGGAGGCACTCTTTAAGGAAAGGATAGTGCAACACCTGGAATCCATAAGAGCACAGGATCCAAGACAGCATGGGTTTACAAAAGGGAGGTCCTGTCAAACTAATCTCACAGATTTCTTTGACTGGGTAACCAGAGTGATGGACCAAGGGGGAGCAGTTGATGTCGCCTACCTTGACTTCAGCAAAGCTTTCGATACTGTTCCACATAGAAGAGTGATTAATAAGCTGGGTAGGCTCTGGGTGGGTCAGAAGTTGGTCAACTGGGTGGCAAACTGGTTGTCGGGTATAAAACAGAGAGTGGTGGTAAATGGTATACAGTCAGAAGAGATGCTAGTCACAAGTGGGGTACCTCAGGGATCAGTCCTGGAGCTGGTCCTCTTCAATATCTTCATCAGTGACATTGCAGAAGGACTGGAGGGTAAGGTTTGTCTGTTTTCAGATGACACCAAGATCTGCACTAGAGTAGATGATCCAGATGGGGTGGGCAGAATGAGAAGAGATCTAACTAGCGAAACGGTTGGAAGAGTGGCAACTGGAATTTAATTCAAAGAAGTGCAAGATCATGCACATAAGGAAGAGAAACCCTGCAGCCACCTATAGGCTGGAAGGGGAGTTGCTGGCAGTCACAAGGGAAGCAAGAGACTTAGGCGTCATCATCACCGATGACCTGAAATCATCGAAGCAGACCACTAAAGCAGTAGGTATGGTAAGGGGGGATGTTGGGGTGTATTAGTAGGGGTAGCACAAGTTGGAAGAGGGAGGTAATAATCCTTCTTTACAAGACACTGGTTAGGCCCCATCTGGAGTACTGTGTGCAGTACTGGAGGCCACACCTTCACAAGGACATTAACCAAATTGAGGCAGTCCAGAAAAGGGCAACCAAAATGGTACAGGGACTGCATCAGAAGACATATGAGGACAGATTAACGGAGCTCAATATGTATACCCTAGAGCAAAAGAGGGAGAGAGAGGTGATATGATCAAAACATTAAACACCTTAAGGGCATTAACAAGGTGAAAGAGTCTAACATGTTTCAATACAAGAAAAATAGCAGGACAAGAGGACACAGCATGAGATTAGAGGGAGGCCGATTAAGAGGTAATGTGAGAAAGTTCTTTTTCACAGAAAGGGTGGTGGATGCATGGAATGGTCTACCTCAGGAAGTGGTGGATATGAATACAGTGCAGGGCTTCAATCAGGCATGGGATAGGCATAAGGGAGCAATACAGATGAGTATGAATAGATAGGCCATTGACAGAGCAAAGGCTGATGGCACATTCATAAGGTAGAAAAAGAAATGTGCAGACTGGATGGGCCTTGCAGTCCTTATCTGCTGTCAACTTCTATGTTTCTATGTTTCTATTATTCAGAAGAGATACGCCATGGCACATCTCTTTTGAATATCTCTCATTGTTGCTCCAGCAAAACTCAGTTGCGCTGCACCACCACTTACGCCTTTGCCAGGTGGAATTCTTTTTTTTTTTTGCATTATTTATTTATTCCCTTCTGTGCTTCTGGTGACCTCCACTCCTTCAGGCTCCTTCCAAGTCCTCACCGATCCCCACTGGCCTTACCCAAGCTCTCTCTCTAACCCTCACAACGCAGCCAGTCCCTGGGATATCTCGGACGTAATCCTTTGCTGGGTGGGTCCTCCTCCTCTGAGGGGGAAGGCACCAGGGGAGGAGTCCAGCGCACTCTTGATAGGGCCCAGGGATGCTGCTGAGGAAAGGATGCTCACCGAAGGCACCAGAGGAATCGGGGGACGGAGAGCCGTAATCCGGCAGCCACCACCAAGCGGTATTTCTGGTTTTCCAGGTTCCCTCATCATGCCGCTCGTGCAGTGCCTCCAGTCTCCACTGGGGGCCACTGCTGAGTGAGGCAGTCCCCAACCCCACCCCAGGATAGGAGAGCAGTCCTTCGGATGCTCAATCCTATTCTCCCCCTGCCGACCCCCGGTGTCCCAAGTCCGTTCTCGAACCCAGGTCGCCGGCGTGGTTCGAGGTAAGGTGCCAGCACCTCAGCCCTCTGTGCCACTGGGCCAGTTCCAGGTGCAATTCTAAATATCGGGGCCATGGTGTACAAATATAATGGATAAAGACTTACAAGTATGGAATTTGCAAACAATAAGAACTTGGCATAATACAAACATAGAGATCATGGAGAAATAAATGCGTGGAGATACAGTAGCTAGGGTATGGGGAGAGGGAGGGAAGGGGTAGGTAAAATAGAGGGCTAGTAAGAAAGAGGGTAGGAGGTATCTAGACAGGGAGCTGAGTGTGAGGCAGGAAGGGTAAGGTAAGGCAAGGAGCACAGATATAGGGTGGAGTATAAGGGGGGAGAGAGTGGGTTGGAGAGGGAAAAATGGAAGGGGGAGAGGGTAGGGGTAGGTGGGGTAACACAATTTAAGAGAAAGGGAGGGAACAGGGTAAAGGGGGTGTGAGGGAAGGGGCTGGGGGCTAGACTGTGGTAGAAGAGCATGAGTTAGGATAATACTAGTGGCATTTACAAATGACTAAATTTGCTAGCCATCAGGGCTTCATAGAAGTTAATCGTGACAACACTGGTAAGCTTGAGAACCGATTTTAGGCTATTCTAGGTGGCGGGTAGAGCATAGGAGATAGTCCTTTTGCCACAGTTCATACATATCTTGGGTACATCAAGGAGGATGAAGTAAAACTTCCTTAAGGAGTAGGTGCTATGCGAGGTGTGAATAAAGGAGGATATGTATCCTGGGAGCTTGTTTAACAGGATTTTTAGCATCCAAGTTCCAAGATGAGTCAGATGTCTTGTTGCTAAAGAAGTCCAGCCTACTGCAGAATACAGATCACAGTGGTGGGTTCTGGGAAGGGCATTTGTGATGAAATGCAAAGCCCAGTGGTACAGTACATCTAATTTGTGCAGGTTGGTAGCTGAGGTGCAGTTTTAAATTCTGTCTCCGTAATCGAGAAGTGGTAGGAACGTGGCTTGTACGAGCTTAACTCTGGTATCGGATGGAAAAAGGGACTTGTTTCTGTAAAAGAACCCTAGTCTAGATTTGAGTTTGCTGGAAAGATTGTCGATGTGAACATTGAAGGTAAGCTTATTGTCAAGCCATATGCCAAGATATTTAAATTTATCTACAACCTCCAGAGATTCTCCTAGGGTGGTGACAGTGGGTACAATTTGCCTAGATTGTGCCAGAGGTGGGGGTTGTTATTAAGGATAAAAAACATGGTTTGGCTTTTTTTTTTGCATTTAGCAGTAGCTTGGCGTTGATGAGTATTTGCTCAGTTTGCAGTCCCTTGCAGGCTTCAAGCAGTGTTGGCTTTGAAATGTACAAGACTGTCATCTGCAAAGAAGTATAGTTTGGAGTTGACAATATTGGAATTAAGGGTATTGATATAAATAGAAAAAAAGGATGGGGCCTAAGATGGATCCCTGTGGGACACCCCTTGAGATAGGCAGAAGGTCAGAGAGTATGCTGTCAGCCTTGACTTTCTGCACTAGACCTGAGAGATAGCTGATGAACCATTGTACAGAAGCTGCCGAGACACCTAGGTTTTTGAGGCTGTGCAGAACGAGGTTGTGGTTCACAATATCGAACGCGTTACTGAGGTCAAGAAAGACGTGCCAGTGACCAGTTTAGAATCATGAGCAGTAATCCAGTCGTTAGTAACTTTGGCGAGTGCGGAAATGGTGCTGTGATTTTTCCTAACCCCGGATTGACGAGGGTTGAGCAGAGAGTATTTTTTGATGTGTACTTTCAATTGGGTGTAGATTAATCTTTCGAGAATTTTAGATAGAATAGGGAGGATGGAGATGGGTGTCACAAATTCACTCAGTAGGTCAGGCCCTCTACTCCCAAAGTGCCAACCACTGAGCGCAGTCTTGTGAACAGTGTAACAGACAAGGTAACCTTCTTGTCTGTTTTTGTGAGTTTGGATCAACCTTTGGTCTCAGTTCTGGAGGGATTCAAACTGTAACCTCTTGCTAGCATACCCAATGCACAGGCTCAGATATATCTGTCTTCAGGGAGCCAGATATCTTTGCCTATGGGCACCTAACCAGGTATTCAGAGATGAACCCTTAAAACTTAATAAATACCTCAGATTTAAAATGCTTCTGTTTCCAGTTTGGTACCACCATACAAGCTATATGTCTGCTGAACCATAAATATTTCTTAGCAAAAGAAAGCAACTCAAAGACAGACCAGGTTTGCTCTAAAATTAGAGTTTTTACTAAAATATATAATAATATGTCAAACATACAATACAGAACTCTTATAACACAAGTCATACATATCTTTAAACAAAACAAGGTTTAAAACAGTGCAATTCCTACAACTATATTTAGATTTTGTCTAGCTTTCTAAATACCTGTTTTCAGTGCTCAGATGTTTCCTTAGTCTGTGTCAGATACAAATGCAACTCTGTAGTGAAAGAGAATAATCTTTTCAATCAGTATTGGCCAACCCGTTTTGGGTGAAGTCATCCAGCCCCTCCTCTGGTCAAATATCTAACAAAAATATATTTTCATACTACTACAGGATGTAATTTTATTAATCTATACTATACAGCTATACAGGATGTATTAATTCTGCAACCTTAGCATAACTCAAGTTTCAATGACACCTCTTTTGATCTCATGCTGTACCCTCTTCACACAGGCTTCATAGGGTAATTTACAACCTTACACCTCTATGTAACATCCTAGCTTCCCTTATTTTAACGTCATAAACCTAGTTTATGATTTCTCTCTTAACAAAATTAACTTAACAACTCTGTAATTAGCTCAGAGAAACAGGATCCTTAATAAAAGTCTTCCAGTAACACATTGTCTCTAAAAAGACTGAGTGTGTGATACAATGCTGTCAGCAGTTCTCTTGGCCTGCATCTGTCAGCTAAAATCTGGGAGGGGGGAATGAGAGAGGTCATTCCTAGAGCATTTGAATTTTCAGCAGAGACATTAATACATTTTATATTAAAAAAAATATTATACAGCACTCAGAACTGGCTGTCTACGTCACACTCCTCCCCACCTAGACTGAATTTGGGGGATCTATCCCTTACATGGGATGAGCTTCCCAAATCAGTTCACTCCTCATAGACCCTAGACAGTCCATCGGCGTTATGATTCTTTTTTTTTTGTGTGATCTATTTTTCCACCCCCGTGCTCGCTGGTCCACCACTCCTTCGGGCTCTACCAAGTTCCCCCCCCCAGCCCCTACTGTCCTTATCCAGCCCTCCTCTTATCTTCATATTGCAGCTGACCCCCGGGATATCCTGGCATATCCCTTCGCTGGGCGGGTCCCCCTCCTCCGAGGGTGAAGGCCCCGGGAGGGGGGAGAGGCGTGACCCCAGCACATACTCCTAGGGCCCGGGGACGCTGCTGAGGAACAGGATGCCCTGGGAAGGTGCTGGAGGCCCTCAGGGAACAAAGAGCCATCATCCGACGGCCACTGAGCTATTTTCCTGGCTTTCTTAAGGTGTGTGACGTCCGGACGTCAAAGCAAGAGCCAACGTCTGTCATGCACCACCGCAATAACCCTGACGTGTTGCTCTACCACTGGCCTCCACCAGTGGTCACTTCAACACCGGGTCACAGCCCCTTCCCTCCCTGAAGACAGTGAGCAGTCATGGGACGCTCAAGCTGCCTCCCCCCGGCCAGCCCTCCAGCGACCCGAGCTCGCTCCCGAACTCAGGTTGCTGGCATCTCAAGCGGAAATCCAACCGCTGCGCCAATGGGCAGTTCTGATTCTTAATGCCTGCCTTATGTATGATTGTCAGATCATATCCTTGCAAAGCAAGACTCCATCTTAGTAGTCTCCCATTGCTCTTTCCTATCTGTGTCAGCCAAACCAGGGGGTTGTGGTCAGTCTGCACCACAAAATGCTGCCCATACAAGTATGGCTCTAATTTCTTCAGGGCCCACACTATGGCAAGACACCATGGAGTACACTTGCTCCCTGGGGAGCAGCTTTCTGCTCAGGTACAAAACTGGGTGATCTGTCCCTTGGCTAAACGTCTGGCTAAGTACTGCCCCAATATCCATGCCTGAGGCATCCGTCTGAACTATAAAGGTTTTGCTATAGTCCAGACTTGTCAAAACAGGAGCCCTGCACAGTGCCTCCTTCAGTCTGGTAAAGGCTTCCTCACAGGCTGGGCCCTAGGTAATTTTCCTTGGCATCTTTTTCTTTGTCAGGTCAGATAGGGGAGCAGCCAGGGCACTGTTATTAGCTACAAACTTTCTGTAGTACCCTGCTGTCCCTGGAAAGCTCATGACCTGCTTCTGGGTTTCTGGTCTGGGCCATGCCTGAATCACCTCTATCTTCATTTGGTAAGGACGGAGCTGTCCCCGGCCTACCACATGCCTGAGATATGCCACTTCCACCATGGCCACCTGCCACTTCTCGGCTTTGACAGTGAGCCCAGCCCTCTGTATCTTGCCCAGCAATTCCCTAAGGTGTGAAAGACGTTCCTCCCAGCTGGTACTGAAGATGGCAATGTCATCCAGGTATGCTACGGCATATTCCTCAGCACCATTCAACACCTGGTTCACCAACCTTTAAAAAGTGGCTGGGGCGTTCTTCATTCCGAAAGGCATTACTTTAAACTCAAATATGCCTATCAGAGTGTTGAAGGCCAACCTTTCCCCTAGCTCTGTCTGTCAATTCTACCTGCTAATACCCCTTGGTCAGGTCAATAGTCATAAGGTAGGTCGCCCCCTCCGAACTTGTCCAGGAGTTCATCCGTCCAGGGTATCGGGTGGGCATCGGACTTCGTGACTGCATTCAGTCCACGGTAATCCACACAGAAATGAGCTGAGCCATCTGGCTTGGGCACAAGGACTACAGGTGAGGCCCAGGGGCTGTGGGATCTCTGGATTACCCCTAAATCCAGCATCTCCTCCACTTCCCTCCTAATGTCCTTTTGGACAGCCTCTGACACCTGATATGCTGTTCACCGTATGGGCATCTGTGTCCCTGTCTCCACATCGTGTGTTGCTAAGGGAGTTAGTCCAGGCTTGGCGCGCTAAACAAGGGGGCAAAGTCTGCTAAAACCTCCCTTACTTTCTGGACCTGGTCCAGGTTCGGCTGGTGAGACAATTTTACTGACTCCACAGAGGACTCCCACTTACTTTCTTCCAGCAGATCCAGAAGGGGGGTCTCCTTCGTCTGTCCCCTTCCCATGACTACACACTGCAAACACCATGTCAGCCCTATTTGCATATGGCTTCATCATGTTGACATGGTACATCCTTTCTGTCTGTCTACGGTCATGTAACTCCACAATGTAGTTTACGTCATTTACCTTCCTAACCACTTTGTACGGTCCTGTCCACTCAGTTTGCAGCTTGTCTTTCTGGACTGGAATAAGGACCATGACTTCCTGACCCACCATGTACAAGCGAGCTCTGGCTCTGCGGTCATACCACACCTTTTGTCTCTGTTGGGCGGCTGCCAGGTTACTCTAGGCTGTCCCTATAAGGTCCTTCAGCCCTTCCCTAAACCTAAGGACATAATCCACAATGGGAGTTCCTTGAGTGGCGTGCTTGCCTTCCAAGTCCTTCCGGATTAAGTCTAGGGGCCCACGTACCCGGCGTCCATATAAGAGTTCGAAGGGGGAAAATCCTGTTGACTCTTGGGGCACCTCCCTGTATGCAAACAACAGGTGGGGAAGGTATTTCTCCCAGTCCCTCCCATGCTGTTCAGCAAATGCCTGGAGCATTGATTTTAGGGTACCATTGAAATGTTCCACAAGTCCATTGGCTTGTGGGTGATACAGTGTAGTGCATCTCTGCACCACCCCACACTTCTCCCATAAGTACTTCATCAGGTCCGACATGAAGGAACCCCCTCAATCAGTGATTACCTCCTGCGGAAACCCAACACAGGAGAAAATCCCAAGTAAGGCATCTGCCGCTTTGTCTGTCCTCAGAGAGGATAGGGCGACTGCCTCTGGGTATCGGGTGGCATAATCCACCACAGTCAGGATGAATCTCTTCCCTGAGGAGCTGGGGGTATTTAAAGGCCCCACAATATCCATTCCCACCCTCTGGAATGGCTCCTTCACTATGGGCAAGGGGATCAGGGCGGCTTGGGTTTTCTTGCCCACCTTCCCTATTTCTTGGCACCGGTGACAAGACCTGCAATACTCTTTCACCTGCTGGGTGAAGTTAGGTCAGTAGAAATTCTGGGCCAATCGCTGCATAGTTCGTGCAATTCCCAGATGACCAGACAAGGGAATATCATGTGCAATTTTGAGCAACTGCTCACGATACTCCTGGGGAACGACAAGCTGCCTGCCTAGCATCCCTCCCTCTGTCTGTACTGCCTGTGTATACTTAAGTTCATTTTTCCAATAAACCTTATGTCTGCCGTCACCTCCCTGTGTGCCCTCAGAGTCTGCCCAAGACCTCAGCTTCTCTAAACTAGGATCACTCCTCTGAGCAGCTGCAATTCCCTCACACAGTCCCAAGGCATGGGACAAGTCCCCTTCAGTCGCTAAACTAGGGTCCCTAGCACTAGCGTCAGGGCCCTCAGGATCACTGTCAATCTTAACCTTCTGACGATTGGTCACCCCTTCCTCTTCGGAGTAACCTTCCGTAGCTGTGTGGCCACTCACTACCAGGGAAATTTCTACCCCTTTTTATCAGTCTCCCCATCTGGATACACAGACTGGGGAACCAGCCTCTCCGTGGTTTTCACGCCGGTTTCTGTGGGGTTCAGGGAACTACTATTTTCCCTTGCTGCTTGTCTACGGGTAACAGCACATACCATCCCCTGTTGGAGATTGTTACCCAGGATCACATCTACTGCTAACATTTTAGCTACAGCCACCTGTTGCACAGTTCCCCCTGTTTCACCCCAGTCCAGGAGAACACTGGCCAGTGGCAATGTTTTCGCTTCACCCGCAAAGTCCTGTACAGTCACGTATTTGTTTGGGATAAGCTGACCAGGCTGTACTAGATCCCCTTTCACCAATGTCAGGGATGCCCCTGTGTCCCTTAACCCCTGCATCTGTATGCCATTTACCATGACTGGGTGCATGTGTTCTTTCATGTTCACTGGCATGCTCTCAGGAACACACAAACAACCCACTTCTTTTCTGGTACCACTTTACATATTATTGCTTGCTCTTCTTGGACACTGTCTGGCAATGTGCCCAGTTTCTTTACATAACCAACAAGCGTTTCTTACTTCAGAGAAATCTTTTCTTTGAAACCTGGGGCTAACTGGTTTCAGTGGAGGCAGTGAGGGTTTTAGCTGCCCTGAAGGCATGCTTTCCCCTTTCTGCGCTGCCACGCCTGCCCCATTCGTTCTTAGAGCAGGTCTGCTCTTGGCATATCAGTCCGAGAGTTCAGCAGCCTCTTGCACTGTTTTTGGATCTCGGTCCTCTAGCCAGGTTTTTAACTCTGCTGGGCATGCCCAATAAAACTGTTCTAATAAAATCACATTTTCAATTTTATCAACAGTGTTTGCCTCAATTCCTTCCCACCAACGTTTTAAAAACTGACATTGTTTCGTGACTAGCTCCTCATAGCTCATATCAGGGCTTCTTCTAAGCTTATGGAATTTAGCTCTGTATGATTCAGCAGTTAATTCAAGCTTTTTTAGTAGTGCAGCTTCTAACTTGCTGTAATCATCACTGTCTTTATTGTCCATGTGACCCAATCCATCCCGAGCCTTTCCGGTGAGTAGTGGGGATAGCTGGAAGCTCCAGGACTCTAGGAATTTTAGCCTGAATACAACTTTTTCAAAATAATTTAAAAAGGCGTCTATATCCTCCCCGTCCTTAAACTCAGCTATTAATTTAGAGTTCAATTTGTAACCCAGTCCTGCAGTCCCAGTTAAACCAAAGCCACTTACCTGCTCTGGTGCCGCTGGTTGGAATCGCATCTTCTCCAGCTCGTGTTGCCTCTGGCACTCCTGCTCCTCACGGTCTGCATCTCGGCGTTCTCATTCTCTCTTCTTCTCTGCATCTCGCTGGCGCTCACGCTCCTCACTGTCTGCCATCTCTGTTGTTGCTCTGCCTCTCTGCGTTCTCGCTCTGCCTCATGGTCTGCCTCTTGCTTCTCTCTCTCTCTCTCTCTCCTCTCCTGGGACTCCAGCTCCATCCTGCGCAACTCAAGTTGCAACCTGAGAACATCTGGATTCAGGATACTGGTGACTCATCCCTGCTGCTGTGGCCCTTTACTAACAGTGGACCTGCTGTCATCCTCATCGGCTCGGGACCCCTCACTAGCCGCTAGTTCTGCCACACTCGAGATCTGGTCCCTTTCAGTCATGGTCTATGACTCCCTGCTCTGGGTATCTGCTACCATCAGGGCCTCTGTGAGGTTCTGCTTACTGGCTTTCATCTCGAACAGGACTCCTCTGTCCTCGCACAACTGTTTTAACTGTTCTACAGTGTGCCTGCTGTGGTAGGACGCCATCTTTCCTAACTACTGCTACTCTGACTTTGCAGTTTAGAAAAAAAAATAAAATAGGTAGGAACTTGACTGTACACCAAGTGATTTATAGTTCTGTTTTCTTTTTAAAATAAAACTCTGTCTTTTTCTTTCTTTGCAAGAGAGCTTAAGGTCTCAGCTGACAGAACAATAAAGCTTGTGATACCAAAATTATGCCACTGCTGCCAACCAGTCTGTCTTAGATTCATTCAGCAGGTCAGGCCCTCTACTCCCAAAGTGCCAACCTCTGAGCGTAGTCTTGTGAACAGTGTAACAGACAAGGTAACCCTCTTGTCTGTTTTTGTGAGTTTGGATCAACCTTTGGTCTCAGTTCTGGAGGGATTCACACTGTAACCTCTTGCTAGCATATCCAATGCACAGGCTCAGATATATCTGTCTTTGGGGAGCCAGATATCGTTGCCTATGGTCATCTAACCATGTATTCAGAGATGAACCCTTAAAACTTAATAAATACCTCAGATTTAAAATGCTTCTGTTTCCAGTTCGGTACCACCATACAAGCTATATGTCTGCTGAACCATAAATATTTCTTAGCAAAAGAAAGCAATTCAAAGACAGACCAGGTTTGCGCTAAAATTAGGTTTTTACTAAAATATGTAATAATATGTCAAACATACAATACAGAACTCTTATAACACAAGACATATATATCTTTAAACAAAACAAGGTTTAAAACAATGCAATTCCTACAACTATATTTAGATTTTGTCTAGCTTTCTAAATACCTGTTTTCAGTGCTCAGATGTTTCCTTGGTCAGAGTCAGATACAAATGCAACTCTGTAGTGAAAGAAAATAATCTTTTCAAGCAGTATTGGTCAACCCCTTTTGGATGAAGCCATCCAGCCCCTCCTCTGGTCAAATATCTAACAAAAATATATTTTTATGCAACCACAGGATGTAATTTTATTAATCTATACTATACAGCTGTACAGGATGTATTAATTCTGCAACCTTAGCATAACTCAAGTTTCAATGACACCTCTTTTGATCTCATGCTGTACCCTCTTCACACAGGCTTCATAGGGTCATTTACAACCTTACACCTCTATGTAACATCCTAGCTTCCCTTATTTTAATGGCATAAACCTAGTTTATGACTTCTCTCTTAACAAAATTAACTTAACTTAGCTCAGAGAAACAGGATCCTTAATAAAATTCTTCCAGTAACACATTGTCTCTAAAAAGACTGAGTGTGTGATACAATGCTGTCAGCAGTTCTCTTGGCCTGTATCTGTCAGCTAAAATCTGGGAGGGGGGATGAGAGAGGTCATTCCTAGAGCATTTGAATTTTCAGCAGAGACATTAATACATTTTATATTAAAAAAAATATTATACAGCACTCAGAACTGGCTGTCTACGTCACAATGGGTCTATAGTTATTCATGTCACAGGGGTCCCCGAATCTGAATAAGGGAAGAACATGGGCAGATTTCCCTTAGGATGGTACAGTGTCAGGAGCTATGGAGAGACTGCAAATGTGGAGTATAGGAGCTGCAAGATAGTAATGGCCTAGTCTGAGGAAGAATGGCTCTAATCCATCAGCAGCACCACCTTTTCTTGTGTCTAATTTTTTGAGGTAGTCTTCCACTTCCTTGAAGGAGATAGGCCTGAGTTGAGAGGGGTGTGGTGAGGAGGGGGCAGGGGGAACTACAGTCTGGAAGGGAACTGCATAGTCTGGCATAGGGAGAGGAATAAAAAGCAAGCCCTACGGTGGCAAAATGCATATTCAGTTCTTCTAGGATCTGGGTGGGTTCTTCGGTTATAATTCCATTAGCACAGATCTCGGCAGGAATGGAGGGAGCAGGTTTCCGTCCTTCAATAAACTTAATGGGCTACCAAGTTTTAGCTGAATTTCCTTTGGCTTGTTCTAGGGTCGCATTGTAGAAGTTAGATTTGGCAGTACGTAGAAGTTTGAAACATGCGTTCCTTGCAGCATGAAAAACATTCCAATCGGACAGGGACTTGATATGCCTTGCATGGGCCCAGAGCTTGTCGCGGTTGGAAAGTGTGGCTTTTTTTTATTTTAACTTCATTCTTTTTTATTCGGATAAAGATACACGTTCTCAACATCAATACAATGTAGCAACATCCTGTGATCAAGTTATTGTGTCTACTTAAAATAAATCTAGGTATTATATATTGGGGGAAAAAAGCTAGTACCTTAGTAAGTGTAATGGTGAATATTACAGTGCTCAGTGGGATCACCATTACCTATGAAAGTTCTGCTATTTTAGAATGTCTGAGATCCGTATTAATCCATCCTGCAGGTGACTTTAAAAATGACAGTCTTTCTATTGTAGTTATACAATTGCAGGTGAGGCATTTTGTTATGTCAAGATGTAGACTTCATCTTTCAACAATTAATTTATAAGAAAAGAAATACCAATTTGTACATCTTCATTTAACTTAACTACTTGCTAGATAACAACCGAAAACATAAAACCAATTAACTTGGGTGCATTATTCCTATGACTTCCCCGATGCCCTACCCTGCGGTGTTTATTTACATCATCACACTTAAATTGCCTGTGCCTGATGCTATGGGCACCATATCTCCATACATTTCTCATGAGTGAGCCTTAATTTGACTGGTTATTCTCTCTAGTCTTTCTAGTTATGAGACTCTATTCCTCCAGTCTTACAAGGTGGGTATTGTGGGAGTAAGCCATTTGGAGGTAATACCTTTCAGTGCTGCTACTCCGAGTATTTGGCCTAGGAACCTCACCCTTGAAGCACACGACACCAAGGTCGGGAAACCTAAAACTAAGTCTGTGGATGTAAATGGTATTGTGAGTCCAGTTAAAGTTTGTATTTCCAAGTGGACTGCTTGCCAAAATCCTGATAGTTTTGGGCAAGCCCAAAATATGTGATAATGAGAACCTGTATCATTGCACCCCCTCCAACAGAGATCAATATATGTTGAGTTAAAATGTTTTGTTATAGTCAGTGTGCGAAAGAATCTAATTAAAACTTTCCAGTTAAACTCTCTCCAAATGGGGGAGGAAGTCACGGCCACCCTAATGTCAACCATCTCTCCCATTGTTCCTGGTTTATCTATCTTGTTCCCACCTTAGCTGTACATGTTCTAAAGGGGGAGTTTCTGGAGTTATTAAAATGGAGTAAAGCTCCAATAGGTATCTAAAATGGGCCCAGAGGGAAATAGCAAAATAAAAAAGGATTTGAGGGATGTCCAATCTCGTCGAATTTTAATATGAACATCAGAAGACATTATGAAGTGTTGTACTTGTAAATATCTGTAATGGTCTTCTTTTCTGAGAGTGTATTTATCTTGCAATTGATTAAATGGGAAACACCCATGCTCATCAATGCATTTTAAGAAGGTTGTCAATTTATGTTGCACCCAGCACTTGTACCCCGGATCCAGGGTAGGGGGTTGAAAGAGCCCTCATGTCTAATAAGGGAGAGGGGACCCATCATATTTGGGGTATGTGTAAGCTTCCTAAGTCTCAATAAAATCCTTATTGTATGTTTAACCCAGGAGTTAGATGTCTGTCTCCATATATGGGGTAGGACAGTGTTAGTCAGTAGGGACCATAATGCCCAATTCTTCAGGGCCTCCTCCTCTAACAAGTACCAGCCTTAGCTGGTTTCTCATTTGGCCCACGTACACAGGTGTACTCCATGAGCAGCTAAGTAGTAAAGGTTGAGATTTGGAGGAGCTAGCCCTCCTGTGGACCTTGGTGCCTGGAGTATTTTTTCCTTTTATTAAGGGTCGTGTGCCTGACCAGAGAAAGCGACAAATTTGTTTGTGCAGGTTATTCCAAAAATAATTGGGGATTGTAATGGGTAGACACTGAAATAAGAACAAGAGCCGTGGTAGAACATTCATCTTGATAGTTTGCACATGGCTATATAGGGTGAGTGGTAATAAATTCCATCTGGCCAGATCTGCTTGTAGGACTTGATAAAGTTTGTTATAGTTATTACTAAATAATAGAGATAGATCTGCAGAGATCAGAATTCCCAGGTATCTAAACATGTTCCTCTTGTCCCAAGTGAATGGGAAAGACTGCCGGAATGTGGGGGGGGGGGGGAAGGTGCTCAAGATCATTGTCTCTGATTTCTGTAGATTTATTTTATAGCCTTGCAAGAGCCCCAAATTCTTGTAAGGTCTGTTGTAGATAAGGTAAAGATGCGGAGGGGTCTTCCAGGATAAATATGAATCATCCATGTACAGTGCTAGTTTCTGCTCTTTTCCTCCAACCCACACCCCCTTTATATGGGGATTTGCCCTGATGTATATTGCCAGTGGTTCCAGTGCAAGGGCAAAAAGTAGGGGTGAAAGGGGGCACCCCTACCTCATGCCGCAACCCAAAAGGAAATTCTCCAACAGGAAGCCATTTACTTTACTCTAGCTGTTGGGGTACTGTAAAGAGAAGTAACTGCTGAAATAAAATTAGACCCCAGCCCAAATGCTTGTAGGGTAGTGGACATAAATGCTCAATCCACCCTATCAAAAGCCTTTTCGGCATCCATACCTATTGCTAATTTAAAGGTTTTATTAGTGCATTGGGCCGAGATAATGTTTAGAAAACGACGTATGTTATTCTGGAGAAGTCTACTCGATATAAAACCAGTTTGGTCAATGTGTACTAGTGGGCTGATACAAATTTGAAGACGATTTGCCAATATCCCCATGAAAATTTTTAAATCTACTGGTAGTAATGAAATTGGGCAATATGACCCACAATCCTCTGGGTCCTTGTTTGGTTTTAACAGTACAGAAATTAGAGCAGAATTCCATGAAGGGGGTACCTCCACTTCTCCTACTAATATTTCATTCACTGCTTCTTGGAGTGTGGGGAAGGGGGCACCACAGCTGTAAATTGTTTATAAAAATTGGAGTTAAATCCATCTGCACCAAGAGATTTGCCATTTTTTAGCTTTTTAATTTTAGTCTCAATTTCAGGAATGGAAATTGGAGCGTTAAGTTTATTCCTCTGCTCGTCAGATAAAGTAGGGCTGTTTACTTTGCTCAGATATTTCCTCACTCTCTCTACATGGTCTGGGCCACGTTCTGAAGTGTATAAATATTTGTAGTAAGAGACAAAGATCTAGGAAATCTCCTTCATTGGGGTCGTGGAAGAGGTTCTCGTGGGCCTTCGGAGGCAAAGGACTGCATGATTGGCAGCCTCCTTCCTTAATTGCCAGGCCAAGGGACGTCCCGCCCTATTCCGTGTTCAAAGTATTTCTGTTGAGAGTAGCGCAATTGACCCTCAATCTGGGTGTCCAGCATTTTGTTAAGTTTTATTTTTTCTAGATCTAACTACATTTTTACCTCTTCATTTAATGTAATTTGGTATTGAAATTCAAGGTCTGATACCACGCGTGCTAAACCAAGTCGCTTCTGTATAAGCTCTCTCTTAATGCAAGAAAAATATTTAATGATTTCTCCTCTAAAAACACTTTTTAGTGTGTCCCAGCGAATCCCCTCCCCCTTGTCCGCTTGTGGATTGGTCTCTAAATGCCTCCTGATAGTGTCTGTTATTAGGTTTTTACACTCTGCGTGTGTTAATAAACTAACATTAAGATACCATAGTGTCTTTGTGGGTGTAGGTGAGGTGTTTAAGTGTATCTGGATAGGACCATGGTCCGAGAGAATAATGTTTCCAATCTGAGCTTCACTCAGCCTATACATCCAGTTCGCTGAGACCCAAAAGAAATCAATACAGGAATACATATTATACTGTGGGGAGTAGTAAGCATAGTCCTTCCCTCGTGGGTTGAGAAACCACCACCCATCACTTAGAGCTAATTCAGTGCATAGCCAGTCAAGAGCTTTCCCTGACCTAGTAGATCCCTTCGAGCCCATCCCCACCCTATCCCAGGTGGGGTCTAAAACCGTGTTAAAGTCACCGCCCACTATAACCAAACTTTGTGTGTCCCCCACCGTATCACCTAGTACCTTCACAAAGAAGGTCTTGCATTCTGATTCGTCGTTGGAGGCATATAAATTAAGGAAAATACACTGTTGACCCCTATATTCTCCATGAAGGTGCACAAACCTGCCTTCTGGATCAGTATCTACCCGAGTCACTTTGAGAGGTGTATTACGGTGCACAAGAATAGCTACGCCTCTACAGTGTGGGTCTTCCTCGTAATGAGAGGCATATACCTCCCCTACCCAACCCCTTCTCAACTTGAGGTGTTCCTGATGAGCTAGGTGTGTCTCTTGCAAGAAGGCAATTGTGGCTTGCTGTCTTTGCAATTCTTGCAAAATTCAGGCCCTTTTGTTGGGACTATTGATACCCCTAACATTAAAGGAGGAAATCTTTAGGTCAGCTATCATGGAATGAGGGGGAACCAAAACACCGCATCCAGTTGGTAGGCATGGGAAGGGAAATGCACCAGAAAATATAACGCTTAAACACAAACATATTTATTTATTTAGTTTTTGTTTACCGGGTAAGCACCATAGCCAAGACATGACTATTTTCAGGCACGACCCGGGAGATTACAGTGGATAGGAATAATTAGGGAACACATACATTTTTGCAAATCAGGGAAAGCAACATGAATACAAAAGCAAGATCAAGATTACATGATTTGCAGGCATAATTGATAATAGGTAGGGATAAAAGAATACATGCATTTTGAATTCAGGGAAATTGACAATGACACAGAGATTTCACAGATTGTAGCATACATGACAGAATAGGCATAACAGCAGCATACATTTCGTAAATAGTACTCAATCTTTCTAGCAGACAGCTGAGGTTGAGAGCAGCTTGAAACAGATACAAGAATACAACATAAGTGCTTATTAATCTGACTAAATGGGCTAACCAGAGAGTAGTTTTTCGCAGTTATGGAAGTGAGAGAAAGGGAGTCCGATAAACAGGTTCAGCGGGGTTTGAAGCAGGTACAGAAGACCTGGCTAATTGAGGAAAGAGCGATATTTTCTTTTAAACTGGTCATAATTTGGGGCTAGGCAAACCTCAAGAGGCAATGAGTTCCAGAGTTTGGCCGCCCAGTGAGAAAAGACAAGGCTGCCTTTGCTTGATTTACATCTTGGTATTGTCAGCAGCGCTTTATCAGATGAGTGGTGGCCGTGGGAGGAGGGCAGTGGAGTTAGTAGGGAGGCCAGCGAGACTGGGATGCCGGTTCTAATGACATCGGTCAGTGAGCCAAGAGCGAGAGTATGAGCATTAGAGGGGGGCAGCCAGTTCAGATCCGCATAGAGCAGACAATGGTGTTTTGACCAGGGAGAGGCCGAGGCGTACCTACATATGCTGTTATAAGTGGTATCCCACTTCCTGAGGAGAGTTGAGGATGCATTGAGATAAGTGACTACCCCATAAGATAAAGACGGGAGTAAAATCCCATGGGCTATAGCTAGTCTGGCTGACTGCGTACAGATGTAGCTGGTTTTGTAGGCTACACCAATTTTATCATTAACTGATTTACAGGTAGATGTTATATGCTTATCAAAGTTAAGATTCTCATCAAGGAGTACTCCAAGATACTTAAAAGAGCGAACTGGTTCAAGAATCATCCCACCCTGACCTGAGACTTTAAAAAGGTCCCGGATGTTATTTAATTTAGATGTAGAGCCAAACAGCATCATAAGTGTTTTATCAACATTAAGGATTAGTTTGTGTTGGAAGAGCCATGATAAATAGATTTGAAAGCAGTAGTGAGGGTCAGGTTGATACAGTGTGTATTTTTATCACTACAGTATAAGACCAGGTCATTTGTGTACAGGATAGCCGAGCATTCGGGGGTATTTGACGAGATATTATTAATAAAAATAGAGAAGAGAAGGGGTCCTACTATTGATCCCTGGGGAACACCTAGGTTAATAGTCATTGGGCTGAACACAGCAGAGTTGAATCTAACAAACTGAGTTCTATTATACAGATAGCTATGGAACCAGTCCACTGCGGTTTGAGAGAAACCAATGGCTAGGAGACTATCTAGAAGAAAAGAATGATCAACAAGGTCAAACACCTTTGTGAGGTCAATAAAAATTGACCCTGTGAGGTGGCCATTGTCAATAGCTGTTAGAGTATCATTTACAAGGTGGAGCAATGCTGTGGTGGTACTGTGACCTTTGCGAAAGCCATATTGAGTAGGCGAGAGAAGATTATACTTTGTCATGAATTCAGTGACCTGGATTGAAACTAGCTTTTCCATTATTTTGCACAGTACTGATAGTATAGCTATTGGTCGATAATTAGTTATTTTCCTATTATCACCTTTCTTATAGACTGGTGGGATTCTGGCCATCTTCCAGATATCCGGACAATTCCATTGCAAAGAGAGAGGGTGAAGATCCTTGCTGAAGGCTGGGCAATAAATGGTGTGGCCAATTTAAGAAGTTTGGGTTCAATACCGTCGAAGCCTACGCTAGTGTTGTCTGAAATGGTATTTATCAAACCCAGAACATCTGATTTGGATATCACCTTAAAGTAGAAAGGAGGGTGAAGTGGTGTTGGGTTGGGTGGAGTGGATGGAGAAAGAGACTGCCCCTGGAGCAAGACAGATGTAAAGTTGAACAGGTCAGAGAATTGTTTATTGAACACTTCTGCAATGGTCCCTGTGTTGTTGCAGTGGACTCCTTTAATGATCATTTCATCAGCCAGTTGAGCTTTCTTTGTGCCTAGAAATGATTTAACATGTGCCTAGAGTTTCCTGCGGTCACCTGATGCGTCCAGCAGAAGCCCCTTATAATATGTGCTTTTTGCTAGTCTGATCCGCTTTTTACAGTCACTTCCCTGAGTCCTGTAGGTCACAATGTGGTAGTCAGCTATAAGTCCTGATTTTCTGAAGCACTTCTAGCTCTCATCCCTGACATGCAATGCAGCCAGAAGATCTTTGTGCAACCACTTTGTGGGTGTCACACGAACACGTCGGGTCACATGGGGTGTATGTCTATTCTGGACTTCACTAAATTTGTCTAGAAAGTAGTCAAGAGCTGTTTGTGCATGCTGGGACATTTTATACAGCCTTTTAACATGATACACTAGAAAACTTGTAATCAAAACATTCCAACAATTTTTTTAACTTGCACTTCAAGGCTTAATAGACCCACTCTTTGACCAGAGTAGGTGGACCTGTGGGAAGAGGCAGTGAGACACTTCTAGTTGCATCTCAGTCCAGTTTTACACTAACTTACTAAGCTGTGAAACCCGGAGGGTAGGAAAAAAAAAAAGAAATTACCCTTTAGTGGAATGTGGCAGCAAAGTCTGCCTCTCACTGTCAGTACAGAGTGAAGGTTCTAGCCTTGTCCAACATCCAAAGGGACCCAGCAGTATGAACACAATGGTAAAAAAAAATAGCGCCCAGTGTGTAGGTGGTCGCAATGAGAGTGGGGTTATTATAACTTCTATAGCCACCTGTCCTCCTTTCTGAAGAAGAAGAAAGAGAAAGAAAAGGGGAAGGGGCAAATCTCCAGGTGGTTTCCCTGGTATCTCTCCTTTACTGAGTTGAGGTAGCCCCCCACCAACACCCCAAGGAGCCCCAAGTCCACCTCACCCCCCAAGTCCAACAAGAGACCCAGCTCCAGCCTATTGGCCGCAGCCCCACCAAGCCATCTGGGCAAAAGGAAAAAAAAACTGGACTGAAAGTCAACTAAGGTGTTCTTCTTAGAAAAAAAACAAAAAAAACACCACACTCATTCACCGGCTCGGAGACCAAAGGGGTAACTGGAAGCTCAGGCATGTAGGCCATCTTTCCCCAGAGAACAGCTCTTAGGAGACCGTTATGTTTTATTAAAGGAAGGGTTGAAATTCAGCAAGGCTTAGTGGTGGGCAAGTTTTCTTAAACAGTTTGCTATCTGTCTTGGCCTAGGTCCCTCCGAGCCTCTGCCTTTGATCTCTTTAGCCCCTCTCAGCTTGCCTTTTAGGACTGATCTTGAAACCAGGAAATCCTCCAGGTACACACCATCAGTTAGAACTTGTCTTGGCCCTTGCCATTTCAAAAGCATTCCAGGTACTGGCCCCCATTGCCTCGGCCTCTCCCCCGGCCCCAGCCCCAAATGAATTACTGGTTAGCTTGTCCAGTTCCCAGGTAAACTATACAAGGGTGAAAAAGAAATGAACCAACCATAACCTGAGTGCTCCAGTCTGAACCTGGCCATGAATTTTAAGCCCAGCGCTTAGTGTGCCGCTACCCCCAGGAAAATCCAGCCCCTGTCCAACACAGGCACGAGGCAGCAAACCTGCACCCCCCCCACAGTGCCAGCAACCAAGGGAGGCCCCCCAGCCAGCAGATCTCACAAATCAGAATGCTTTCTCTCTCCCCCTTCCCCCCCCAGCTCCACTGCACCCCACTTCTCTGAATCCCTCCACCCTGGATTGTATTTGTTACGTTCTGAAGGGTGAACGCGGACCTCACAGAGCTAATTAATATACATTTTAGTCAAGTACACCTGCTTTTTATATTTAGCCCTTCCCCAGTCCCTCCTGCATTCCCCCAAAATGTCTGTGACAAAGTATTAACATAAATCATTATTTCAGTCACATTTACCGAGCCCTTTCAGGTATTTGAAGTTGAGGGATTGCAATCGGAACATGATGTTTCTTTAGCCGCTGTCACCTTCTCGGACTCCTGATGGGATACATTTTAAGGAACCTTGTCCCATAGTGCTGGACTTGCCACCATATCTCTCTTCTTAGTCGAGCTGGATCCTCTTTGCTTGCCAGGCTCTAGCTTGAAGGGCTGATCTCTGGTTGTTGGCTACCTCTTCGGGAATAGGAATCCCCAGCTCCTGTAGGAATGGTGAAGCTGCTTTAAGGTCTGAGAACCATCATGGGTCTTTCTCCGTTTGAATCTTCAGGTGTGCCAGGTATTCTACAAAGGCCTGATGTCTGGCCTGTTTGAGCACCTTCATAACCTTGAACATTTGTTGGTGCTTTTGTAGGGTTTGTGGTGCATAGTCTTACATACTAACATACTATTTGCCAGCAGATTAGGCCTTACGGTCTATTGAGTCTGCTCAAACCTCAGATCCCTAGTTGGGTGCCGAGGCCCTCCCCTCCTTGTATTCCAGAAACCCCTATCATCCATCCCCACCCCCGGGACAGGCCATCATCTGATACATCCACTTTCTGTGTCTGTCCCACCCTCTCTTGAAGCCCTCCACTGTGGATCTCTGAACCAGCTCGCCAGGCAGTGCATTCCAAGGGTCCACCACCCTCTCAGTGAAAAACCTCCTCCTCTTTTCCCCCCTCACCCTTCCACCTTCCAACTTCAAACCATGCCCTCTGGTGATACCTCCCTGCTTTAGTCTAAAGATCCCCTCCATGTTTACCCTATTTATTCCCTTGAGGTACTTGAAGACCTCAATCATGTCCCCATCTCTCCTCTCCTCCAATGAAAACAGGCAGAGCTCCTCAAATCTGTCCTCATACGTCAGATCCCCTAGCCCTCGTATCATCTTAGTTGCCCTCCTCTGTACCCTCTCCAGGAGCTGTATGTCCCTCTTCAAGTGTGGTCTCCAGTACTGTACACAGTACTCAAGGTGTGGTATAACCAGTCCATTGTCCATTGGGGGATGGGTATAGCTCTAGACTTCTATGGTTTTCAGTTAATGGCGGAACAATATGGCGGTCATACTGGACTAGCCTTCACCTCGTCTTTACCTCGCTTTTGTTTTAATTTGGTTTTATTTGTCCTAATACGTTTTATACGTTTTACTTGCTTAGTTTTATTTTCTAGTTTTTTACATTCATTTTAGCAGTGTTGTGTTGCCGCGTTTATGTTTTGCTGCGCTCGTTCTGGCGTGGTCGCGGTTGAAGGACATTCTAGCGGGGGAATTGTTCCCCTTCTTTAGTTGACTGCTGTTTTGTTTGTTCTACAGCAGCTTTATTCAAATATTTTTCGCCCTTGCTTTGGAGAATCTAGCAAGCAAATTCTTGCCAGGATTTAGATTTGGCTGCCACCCCATCGCTTTTGCAGCTGGTCTCTTGGTGTTATTGTGTATAGGAGTTTTGGGGACATGAGCGAGCAAATTCCTTCTGGGATCCAGATTTTGTGGCCTTTTCACTGCCTTTGTAGCTGCTCCCTCGGCGTCTGTGTGTGTGTGTGAGCTTCGGGGAAATGAGCGAGTGAACTTCTGCTGGGAATTAGATTGCTACCAGTCTACCACTTTGCAGCTGCTCCCTTAACGTTTTCTGTGTGTGGGAGTTTTCGGCTCAATTGAATGTTTGCTGGCCCCAGTCCCAGGGATTAAATGGTTATCATTCGATGCAGGATGTATTTTTCTTTTGGACGCTGGATATATTGTGAAGATTTCTACAGTGTCGTACTTGGCGAAGACCTGGATTAGTTGGTGTCATTTGCTGTGACTGCTATACGACTTTGGGCATGAAAGAATAATCTGTTTGCCTTAGATGTATTGTGAGTACTAGGACTCAATTCATTATCATTGTCCTCTGTTTCTCTGGGACTCTAAAATTGACTTTAAGCTGTGTCCAAGGTTTCTTGGGGTAATATTACCACATTGTTGGTTTTGGTTTTGGGAGATTAACCCCCACCCCCCCCCTTTTTTCTTTGCCTGGGCATTTGGTGTTGTGCTGTCTGGGACCAAGCAGGAGCCTCTCCTGTTCCCTTCAAGGAGTTGGGGGTTATTGGGAGAGCTTCTAAGTTACTCTAGGGCCGGCCTTATTCGTCTGGTCTGGGGGTATCTGAAGCTGTGGGTCTCAGTGGTATAACTGGGCCTTATTAGGCAGCTTGGGGGTGTTGTGGGGGGGGGGAGCCTCCTCACAGCTAAGTCGATAACTATCTTTAACTTTACAAGAGACATTTTTTCCTTTCATCCATGAATTTGTATTGAGTCTGTATACCATTGCTTCTTTGAATGTATATTTAGAATATTTGGGATTTTGTCTTAGTTTATCGCAACACTACTGATTTTTTATTGGATGGACAGTGTGCGCAGTGAGAGGGCCTCACTGTCCTTACATATTTAGACCTTTAACATTATATCCATTGGCAGTGAGAGTGCCTAAAAATAATTGCAATTTCATTTTTTGGACCCTGTTTCATCATATGAAGGACAGTGTGTGCAGTGAGAGGGCCTCCCTGTCCTTATATATTTGGATTCTTTAATAATTGCTTACAGATTACTTATGGTTGTGTAGTTTGTAGGTTTTATTAGTTTCGTTTTGTTTATTTGGTTTTGGATTATGTTATTGTGTGGGCTTTTAGTCTAAGTGTTATTGTGGGTTTTTATTTAAGAGGTATTCAGGATTTTTATTTATCTGTTTGCAGCTAGTTTGTTTCCCGGTTTTGTTATGAGTTGTTTAGTTACCCCGGTCATGCATTATTCGTCTTCCGACCTCCACGCCCTCCGTCCTTCTTGCCCTCCTCCCCTCCCATTTTTCACCTACCAGCACTGTCGGGCACTTGGTATTGCTCGTAGGAGGGGTGGGCGTGGCGGGGGTTGTGGACACGGTAGGGCGAATGAACGGACCTTTCGTATAGGGATGGTTAAGCCCAGAAGATGCCCTGGGGCGAAATGGAGCCTGGAACGTGGTCATCCATGTCTAGTCTCCATACCCAAGGGCTCCACCTACTTGGATGGGCAAGTAGTCGGGATGGCTCCGGAGCCCTGTCCAACTCGGGCGGTGTTGTGCAATGCCAGATCTGTCAAAAACAAATCAGCCGTTATTTCTGATTTTGTTGGGACAGCAGATCTGGCTTGCATCACCGAGACCTGGCTGGATGGAAATGCTGGCCCCATTTTGGAGGCGACTGTTCCGGCTGGGTACTCAGTGATTCACCGCCCAAGATTGGATCACAGGGGGGGGAGTATCGGTCTGTTTCAAGACCAGGTTGGGGCTCACGGGTGTACCAGTTGAGGAAGCTGAATCCTTTGAGTGTACTGTAGTGGCTGGTGTGGGTTGCAGGATAGCCCTCATCTACCATCCACCAGGAGACGAGGGACGATTCCTGCAGGAAGTGGCAGACTTCATCATCGATATGGCATTGGAGTCGCCCAGACTGATGGTTCTGGGCGACTTCAATGCCTGGGTTGACGACGAACTTTCTGCCTTTGGTCAGCACTTCCTCCAGTGGATGACATCACTGGGCCTTACACAGATTGTTTCCTCAGCCACTCATAATCACGGTCACTCTTTGGATTTAGTTTTTCTCCTGAGGATTGAGGCCTCTGATTTGGTGGTGGAACCTGTCAGTTGGTCTGATCACTACACCGTGGGCTTCAATTTTTGTGCTCCCCTTCGTAGGTCTGCCCCTGTGGAGATGGTTCGATACCGCCCTTTACGGGATGTGCGCCCTGACGACCTGACGGCGGTGTTGAACCTCTCAGAGTTTCCGATTGCCAGCTTGGGGCCAGAGGCCATGGTCTTGGCTTATAATCAGGCCATTTCCTCGGCCCTGGACTCAATTGCTCCTGTCCGTGTTCGTCCCCTCTCTCTCCACCCTCGGGCCCCATGGTTCGATGGGTCCTTGAGGGAGATGCGACATGTGGGACGACGGTTAGAGCGTCGTTGGAGGAAATCTGCTCTAGATGCCGACCGCCTTAGTTTGGAGGAGCATTACCGGCTCTACCAATCAGAGATCTCCCATAAGAAGGCAGAATTCCTGTCCAGGGAGATCTCTGTTGCTCAGAATCGACTGGCTCAGCTCTTCAGAACTGTGGACAGGCTGTGCAACCCAGCCTGTCTCCAGCTCTGTCGAGCCTTTTCACAAAAGGAGTGTGACAAGATCGCTCAATTCTTTGCGAATAAGGTGGCCAACATCAGATCCGAGATCCGTCTGACACACTCTAAGGGGGAAGCTATTGGTCGGCGTTTGGTCACGGAATCCTCTGCCTCCTGGTGTTCTTCTGACCTGCCGACGTTCAGTGATATTATGCTGATCATCCAGGGGATGCGCCCTACGTGCTGTAGTTTAGATACGGGTCCTACCTCCCTGATTTTGGGGTGTGTTGAGATCGTTGGCCCGTTTCTGGTTCAAATAATCTGGTGCTCCCTAGAATTGGGTGAGTTTCCTAGCTCCCTAAAGGAAGCTGTGGTGACTCCCCTTTTGAAGAAGGCTTCTTTAGACCCAGATATTTTTTCCAACTACAGACCGATCTCTAACCTTCCCTTTATTGGGAAGGTTATTGAGAAGGTGGTGGCAAACCAGCTGGAGGACCATTTGACCATCCTTAATATCTATGAACCACTCCAGTCTGGTTTTCGTAAGAGGCATAGTACCGAGACTGCTCTGGTTCGGGTGCTCAATGATCTCTTGATGGCAAGAGATCAGAGGAACCGCTCTATCTTGGTCCTCCTTGATCTCTCTTCAGCCTTTGACACTGTAGACCATGGGGTTCTGCTCGAGCGTCTGGAGTCCATCTGTGGACTGTCTTATACAGTGCTCAGATGGTTTTCATCTTTTCTATCTGGGAGAATGCAGAGAGTTGTGTCGGGAATTTTTTTCCTCTGACCCTTTCCTCTGCAGTGTGGTGTCCCCAGGGCTCGGTGCTTTCCCCATGTTGTTTGCAGTGTGCCCCTCGGGAGACATTGTAAGAAGGTATGGGCTGAGGTTTCACTGCTATGCTGATGATACCCAGCTCTACCTGTCTTTTGCCCCCGACCAGATTAGTGCTCTCTCTGTATTTAATAGCTGCCTCGCTGAAATCCAGGACTGGATGAATGCGAGCTGGTTAAAATTGAACGCCGGTAAGACTGAGGTTATGGTTGTGGACCCGAGTCGTGGGACAGGGGGATTGGGGTCTGGTCAGTCCTCTGGCGTACTGCTGGGGGGGGATCTGATCCTTACCTCTGAACGGGTGCGTAACCTGGGAGTGGTACTTGACTACGGGCTGACTCTTCATCATCAGGTGTCAGCAGTCGTTAAGTCCACATTTTACCATCTTAGGAACATTGCCAGGGTGAAACACCTTGTTCCGGCCAGCGATTTACCTGTGTTGGTCCATGCTTTTGTGACATCTCGCCTTGACTATTGCAACTCCCTTTACTTGGGGCTTCCTGGGGTTGATATCAGCCGCTTGCAGCTAGTGCAGAACGCTGCTGCAAGGTTAATGACAGGGGTGACTAGAAGGACACATATTACCCCTGTGCTGCGCGATCTGCACTGGCTGCCTATACGGTGGTGGATCACCTTTAAAGTAGGTCTTTTGACCTTCAAAGCCCTGCACGGACTCGGCCCCAACTACTTGAAAGAGCTTCTGATTCCTAACCGCCCCTTGCGACAGCTCTGTTCAGCCGACGAGGGGTTGCTAGAGGTTCCGAGGGTTATACTGAAATCTTCTGGGGCTAGGGCCTTTGTGTTTGCGGCTCCAACCCTCTGGAACTCTCTGCCTCGCCGGCTTAGGGAATGCACGACCGTGGAATCCTTTAAGCGGGATTTAAGACTTTTTTGTGGAGCAAGGCTTTTGTGGATTGATGCTGCTGTGAAGCTGATTTTATATGTATATTTTGATTTTATGATTCATCTGTACAGCGCCTTGGTGCTTGAAAGGGGCTAAATAAATAAAGTTTTATTATTATTTATTATTGTAGAGTGGCAGAATCACTTCCTTGCTCCTAGAGGTGATCCCCCTTATGATGCATCCCAACATCCTGTTTGCCTTGCTAGCTGCTCTCCAGCACTACTCAGAGTTATTCATACATGCATCCACCATGACCCCCAGGTCTTTTTCCCCTATTGAGGCCTCCAGCGCCTCCCCTCCCAGGGTGTACCTGTGTTTAGGGTTTCCCCGCCCAAGATGTAACACCTTGCACTTGGTGATATTGAAATTTAATTTCCATGTGAGCCCAGCTTCCAGGGTGTCCAGGTCCCTTGCAGGGCCAACCTCCCTCTTCTCCCTCAACTACTGCTCCCATCTTGGAGTCATCAGCAAAGAGACTCATTTCACACCCTATACCCACCCTGCTGTCCGATACATATGCATTAAACAGGATCGGACTCAGGACCAAGCCCTGCGGTACCCCACTACCAACCTCTCTAGGGTTCGAGAGCTCCCCACAGACCACTACTCTCTGGGTGCGTCCAGCTAGCCAGTTTTCAATCCATCTGACCATCAAAGGGCCTACTCCCAACCCCATCAGTTTCTCCACCAGACCATTGTGGGGGACAGAGTCAAACACCTTGCTGAAGTCCAAGAATAATACATCCACAGGCTTTCCCCTGTCCAGTTCTGATGTTACCCATTCGTAGAACTCCACAAGATTGGTTTGACATGATCTACCTGGCACAACCCATGTTGCCGACTATCCAGACCTCCCACCTCCTCCCAGTCTACCCCCAATTGTTCCTTTAGTATACTCTCCATTAATTTTCCCACCACTGAGGTCAAACTGATGGGTCTATAGTTACCTGGTACTTCCCTCGACCCCCCTTTATGGATTGGCACCACATGTGCCTCTCGCCAATCACTAGGTACCCTCCCTGTCTCAAGTGACCTGTTGAAGAGCTCCACCAGGGGGTTCAGCCAGTATGTCCGCCAATTCCCATAGTACTCTCGGATGAATGCTATCCGGCCCAGGAGATTTGTCTTTCTTTAGGGCCTTGAGTGCTAACCACACCCTTTTGGCGGAGATAGCATTATCCGTCCCCTCCACCTTACTGGCCTTTTTATCCTTATCCTGATGTGACACCCCAGGGGTACCTCTCCCTCCCTCTTACTCCACTTCTGTTGCTCCCCTGATCCCACTCACTGACGCTTCTATCCCCATCTTGCCTTGCTTTGTAGATATCTCATCCCCCTCCCTAGTGAACACAGAGGCAAAGTACTCGTTAAATACTTCTGCCTGGTCCTTCGCCTCTTCCACCCACCCTCGTTCTGATCTCAGTCTGCTGAGATGGCCCTTAGTTTTTCTCCACTCCCCAATGTACCGGAAGAACCCCTTTTCCCCTCCATGTATCCCCTGTGCCAGCCGCTGCTCTTTACTGGACTTTGCCCCCCTCACCATCCGGGTGACTTTTCTAGATGCAAGATGGTACATTTCCTTATCCCTATCCCCTCTTGTTGTTTTATATTTTTTGTAGGCCGCGTTCGTTTCTCTGACCGCTACCTGAACCTCACTGGACCACCAGCATGGTTTATGTGACCTTGCTCCCTTACGTTTCACCTTAGCGCAGCTCCTGACTGCCTCATGAAGTTTCCGTTTTATGACCTCCCATCTCCTTTCCACATTTGTCATTGATGTAATCCCCTTCAAGTGATCCTTGAGAATATTTCCCATGCCCACAAAGTCTTCCCCCCTGAAGTCCACTGCCAGTGTCCTAGATCTCCCCCCTCCCCCCATGCTTATTTGAAACCAGACAGTATTGTGGTCACTCCCAGTCAGGGATCCTCTACAACCAGGTCCCTTACCAGATCCCCATCTGCCAGAACCACGTCCAGGACATGCCCTCCCTTGTGGGCTCCATCACATGCTGTGTTAAGAACACATCCTGGAAGCCACCCAGCAGCCTCTGCTCCTTGGCCACCTTAGAGGACATGGTTCCCCAGTTTGTACCTGGCATATAAGGTCCCCATCAACACCTCCTTCCCTTTTGGTCCACACTGGGCAATGATGTTGTCCAGCAAACCATCCTCAGAACATCACCCATCCGGGGCCTATACTATACCCAGCTTGACCTTATCTCCTGCTGGGGATCGTAGAGTGACCCATAAGGCCTCCACGTTTCCCTCTGCCTCTTCTACCCTAGCAATTTCTGTCATCTCTAATGAACATAGCCACTCCACCCTATGCCCTCCTTTCCTATCCTTCCTAAGCATAGTGTACCCCATGCGTTTAGGTCCCAGTCATGGTTTTGTTGTACACGTCTCCCGTGACCGCATACATCCCAGAACAGCATGGCCTGGAACTCATAACTTGTTTCCAAGCTCCTGGCATTTACTAACACCAACCCCACCCTTATCCCTGATCCCCTTTGTCCAACCCCACCCAGGTTCCTATACTCATCCTCCCTCCCTCTGCTCCTCCTGAAACCTCCACCCCAGTCTGTTTCCCTCCCCTTGGGTTTGAAGGCTACTCCCTCATCTGGAGGAGAGGGCTTCTGGTCAACCTCCCTTATCCCTCCCCTCACAAGTTTAAACCCCACCCCATCATGTCTTGGTTGAATTATAAGCAGATGTCCCCAAAGCGGATCTCTTCTTTTGCCCAGGCTTGGTGCAGTAATTCTCCCCTTGTACGAAAATCCAGCATTGCCATCACAATCAATCAGGGGCGAGCTTTGGGGTCCTCAGGACGTGGAACCAGCTACCTGTGTGCTCTGATTATGCCCAAGTCCTTTTCCTGTTGTTAGTTAAGGATTTCCTTTAGGAAACTATCTATAAAAGAGATCATGTTCCCTGATTCCATGCCCTCAGGAATTCTTATATGAAGATTGTTTCTCCTATTCTGATTTTCCAACTCCTCCAGCTGTTGTTCTTAATATTGTTCCCAGCGATGTAAGTTTAAAAGGGCTATGTTATGTACATCTGTTGTGGTGGTATAGTCCGACAGGGCTTTTTCTATGTCCCCATTTTTCGTTGGAGTACCTTTGTGTCTTTACGATCCTCAAACACTTTAGTTTCTAATCACTGGAGGGTGTCATTGATTTGCTGCAATGTAGGGCATAGATTTTTGAGGTGATGGTACACTCTGGTTCCTCCGAGTCACTTGCTTGAGGAGATGAGGTCAGGGTTGCAGTTGCGGCCTGTAGTGTGGCCACCGCTGAGTTGCTCAACTTGTGTTTTTGTGGCTTTGTAGAGCTGCTGGATGAGTGATCATTATTTCGATGCCTTGCGGACATTATAAATTCAGTAATTTCTCGATTGTTAATGATTATCTCCCTGCTAGGTCGGAGCTCCTGGACTATGCTGCCATTAGAAGGGTGATGTCACCGGAAGTCAAAAGTGCGGCTTTGAGGTCTGAAGTGAACCAAGGGTTAGACGATTTACGGGCTTTGGTTCGTATGTAGGGGGCATGTTTATTTGCCAACCGTGTTAACTTGCCATTGAGGATCTCGACAGCTTCATCTGTTGACTTCGCAAGGTAAAGGCTTTGCCAGTTTAGATTGCTTAGGTCTGAGAGGTGATTAATAGAACTGAATTTATGGAAAGAGCACTTCTTGATGAGTCTGGGTGAAAAAGAAGCCGTTTTATGGGCTATTATGTAGACAACTATCCCATGGTCGCTTAGGTCATTGTGGAACACAGAGATATGCAGGATTTTATGCAGGTAGTTTGACAAGTTTACGTTCAGAATGGAGCTATTTGCACAATTTTTTGTGTTAGTCCTTGTTGCTTTGGTGATGAGTTGGGCCAGGTCGAGTTCGTCACAAAGACCTTTGAGGCTGTTGGATTTGTGAGATAACCAATCCATTGTTAGGTCCCCAAGGATGATGGTTTCGTTGTTGTTTTGGGAGACGAGGAATTTTAAGGTTGTTATAAAGTCATGGCCCCCAGAAGGAGGCCTATAGCAGTCGAGGATGTTGATAGTTTCAGACGAGGGCAAGTTTATTTTTAGGAACACAAGTTCAAATTCTTTCAGCTTGGTGATGCTTATTACATCAGAGACAATGAACCTGACCTTACTGTAGATGACCACACCACCTCCCCTGGATGCTCCATCTGCCCTAAAAAGTTAATAGTTAGGGAGAGCAATTTGTTGGTCTGGAATGGCATTTTTAAGCCATGATTCCATGATAACAATGATGTCAGGAGTGGTATGGATGGCCCATGCTTGCAGTTGGTCAAGTTTATTTGTTAGGCTCCTTGCATTAATTAACATCATTTTTAGGTCTGAGGAGGATGCGATGTCTGAGGGAGAGGCAAGTGAGAAAGGGAGGCAAGGGTTAACCTCAATATTTCCTGATCACAAGAGAAGAAGCAGACGAGTTTTAAGGAGCGCCACAACATGGCAATTGCTTTCTTTTTTTGATGGCGACCGTAGCACGGGGGTGAAGACAGGGGCTTAGAGGGAACAGAGGTGAGCTGGTGCAACAGCAGGCAGAGAGTAGGGAGAGCACTTTAATGGACATGGGAGCCATGGGAAAAGAAGGGAGGTTGAGTGGGATGCAAAGCTGGTTGGAGTGGTACTTTATGTGAAAGAAAGCATAAAAGCAACAAATACAGGGAACTAGGGAGGGGGGAAGCAGAGCTGCTGTGGGTCACACTCAAGTCAGAAAACGGAACTACTATTCGGACGGACAGGTGTGATCTACAGACCTCCGACACAGGGGCAGGACTTAGACAAATGTTAGAAACAATTGGCAAAATGGCAGAAAAGGGAGAGGTGCTGCTGGTGGGGTACTTCAATCTGCTGGCTGTAGATTGGAGCATCCCTGCTGCAGCTTCAGCTAGAAGCAGGGATGTCCTGGATTCACTGCAGGGGGCATTCCTCCAGCAACCAGTCTGTCAACCCACTCAGGATGGAGCAATGCTAGAACTGGTGCTTATTAACAGGTACAGTGTTGCAGATATCAAGGTGGGAAGCCATCTGGGGATCAGTGATCATCGTACAGTGTGGTTCAACATGACAACAGCCGCAGAATCCAACCATACAATGGTGAGAGTTCTGGACTTCAGAAGGACTGATTTTTTTTTTTTTATATTTTTTATACTCTTCTGCTCCAAGGCACTCTCAATCCATGAGAGCCCCTATGCCGGCCAGGTGGCGCTGAGGCTGGGCGCTGGTCGCCACACCGCGCTGCGCCCGGCCACCCGGGTTCGGAACGGACTCGGTGGCTGGGTTTGTGGGGAGGGAGGATTGAGCGTCCCAACGGATGCTCTCCTCCTCAGGGGTGGGAACCTAAGAAGCGCTTTCACGTTCTACATCACCCTCGTGAGTCGTGGCTAACCGGCTACCAGAGGGATGAAGGCGGCCCGCTCAAAACGGAGTCGGGAGGGGGACGTCAGCCACGACATGAGTGCTCTGGAGTGCGTCAGCACGCCATCACTCGGGACGTACGTCCTAGCGTTCGGCGTCCCAGAGGGTAGGGGAAACCAGGGGAGAAAAAGGGAAAAACACCTCTCGGTATGCCCTAGATGATAGCCTCTCGGTACCATCCAGAACCACCAAAAGAGGGACAGACCCCACTGTGCAGGGGGAGAAGGAGGCACTCTAGGGGCAGATCCCCCTGAAAGTGGAATCGGAGGTTGAGAGGAAGGAAGGAGAGGGCTCCGAGAGCAGGAAGGAGTATAAAGAAATAAAGTAAAAAAAAAAAAAAAAAATCCATGAGAGCCCCAGCCCCATCACAATGGCGTCCACCATCCAACACTAGCTCCCAGGGATTGCCTCCCATGGCGGGGTCAGCGGAGGAGGCTCTTCCCCCACTGAGACTGGATCTGTGTGTCATGCTGTGGCTGGCCAGGTATGGGGCCTGTGAGCTCCCCCGCCATCCTCCGGCAGCTGTATTTCCTGTTCTTCTCTCCCCCCAGGGGTGGCATGTGCAATGACACCTACAACATCACCATGCATGCTGCCATGCGTGACCCTTTCTAGCATCTACTTCGCTTCACGATCCCCATGTGTGGTGTTGGTGCTCCTGCCCCCAGCCTCCACTAGGGGCCAGGTAAGCTTGGACTGCTGGAATCCCCCTTCCCCGTTGAAGGAGAGCTGTCCAGCGGACGCTCAATCCTTCTCCTCCCCCCTGCCAACCCCCGGCGGCCTGTGCTTGTTCCCTAACGTGGGTAGCCAACGTGGAGCAAGGTGTGGTGCCCAGTGCCTCGGCCTTCAGTGCCACCAGGCCGGCATCAAAAGGACTGATTTTACTAAGATAGGCGAATGCCTCAGAAATGACCTGGCAGGGGGAAATAACCAAGGTGGGTGGAGGAAAAGTGGGTCAAATTAAAAGAGAGCATAGTGAAGGCAGCAAACCTCTGAGTCTATTTTAAACAGATGAGCAGAAGTAAAAGAAAGAGGAGGCTGCTATGGTTTTTAAAGGAGATGGCACAGAAGGTGTAAGCTAAGATAGTAGTATTCAGAAGGTATCAGGAGACCCAGAAAGAGAGAGAGAGATGCCCAGTATCACGGACCCTAATCTGTAATATTTCTAGCCCTTGTTTTACATTTTCATGCACGTTCCCAAGTTCAGCTTTCTTTCTGCTCTTAAAAAATGCTATTTGTTGAACTTGGGGTGTGCCAAGCCTTGCCTTCCTGAATATGGGAAGTTCTGGTGGGTGAGAATCAGAGAGACTTATGGGACCACGGGAGGATGCCGGGAGAAGAGACTTTCAATCAGAGTGAACACTGTAGATTGTTTACACAGCAAGGTAATGCGCTGTAAGTTGCTCACTCTCACACAGGTCCCCGCTTCCAAGTCACATCAGAAACCTGATGCAAAACACTCCTAGGACGCTCCCACAAGTGTCCACACTGCTGACTTGGAATGTAGCCAGAAATTTTCATTTTGTACACAATCTCCAACAGTTTCACCCCCCAATTAAAAAATGTATACATCTTTTCCAAATGGCCCCCCTTTCCAAACAAGTCAAATTGTTGTCAGATGACTCCTCTACTCTCTAAAGAGGTTATACATGTATTGGACACTCCTCACTGGCCTACACTAACCCAAATACTACAGATTAGAATGATAATATTAACAGAGTGGCTTATGGTTTGTGACAGGCACTCAACAAAACTGTACACAAATGTGTACAGTGAGTATGCCTGTCTACACCCTTGCAGTGAAGCACATCAACTGATCCACTGTTGTTTTCCCAATTACCACCCCTGACCTTCCTTCTGTAAGTCTTTCTTGTTATGTTTGAACATTCCTCACATTTCTCTCTATATAACCTTACTATCTTATTAACCTTTTCACTCCACAGGTTAGGTCCATGGTTTCTGCACTTATTATATATCTTACTGCCATTATCTGTATAATGCTTGCCATTATTTGTTGTTGTTTCTACCCATTGTATTTTTGTAGCACTGCTGTACTGTTCCTCTATTTGTATTATTGTACCCATGTTGCTGTTGTTCAACTGTTCTACTTTTGTTGTACTCTCCGGGTCGTGCCTGAAAATAGTCATTTTATGGCTAGTGCACCTACCCGCTTAACAAAAACTAAATAAATTAAATAAATAAATGAAAACCCATGCACATGGGTTGATGCACTTTAAAGTTGACAGTGAAAACAGGGCTCTAGACTTCACCAGAACAGAGCTGGATACTCCGTAAGAAAAAGCATTTCTTCCACAAGGCATGGTAGCAAACCTGATTTCCACTACAGAATCATTCAACAAAGGTCAGTCAAGGCCTACGAGGGATTTTCTGCAACTACTAGGGCACATGGCTTCAGCCACAGTTGTGGCATCATGGGCTCATCTGCAAATGAGGACACATAGTACCACCTCAGAAGGTACTGGTCTCAAAGGTAAGATCCCTTGACATATCCCATGTCAGTCACAAAGAACTTTGTGCAAGCACTGCAGTGGTGGAAAGAAATCAGCCTATGAGAGGGCATTCCCTTTTTCCAGCAATCTCTCACCAAGATTCTCACAACAGATGCTTCACTGCTAGGGTGGGATGGTCATCTGGGAAACCTCATGGTAAGTGGCATCTGGACTTCACATGTGCACATAAACCTGTTTGAGCTCCATTTAGTGCTCTTGTCAATGCGTTCTTTTTTCCTCCCAGTTGTAAGGCCAGTCACTCCAGATACAGACAACGTCATAACCATGTATTTCATACTGTATAGCATAATTCTCTGCAAAAAAAAAATTCATTAATGCACCAGTTAGGGTTAACCGACAAAAGTAGGCAAATACGGTGCTAAGGTTTCCAACTCTAACACCCCACCTTCATACTGCAAGCAGCAAAAAGCCAAAAAATTTACAGTTTTGGCTGTCCTGAGACCTGGCAAATCAGGCCTGGGATCCCCTGGGGTTATCAACCTTAATGCTCCCCCATTCTATCAGCAAATAAGCTCAGATGTGCAGACTGTTTGAGAATGGGGTGAGCGATAGGGTTGATAACCCCAAGGAAGATCCCAGGCCTGATCTGTCAAGACTCAGGACAGCCCAGACCATATTTTTTTTCTTTTTGCTACTTGCAGGATAGGGGTGGGGTGTTATGGTTGGAAACCCTAACACCGCATTTCCCTACTTATGTTGGTTTAACCCTAACTAGTGCATTAACCAAGTTGTTTACAATTAATTTCCTTACTTTTTGAGACAGCAGAATCATATCATCAGGTCCCAAAGGGACCTGCATGAACACATCCATGTAATTACGGAAGCACAGGTACCTCTGGGCTCAACGCTTCTGTGCCTCCATTTATTCACATGTGTATGTGGGTGTGGAAGCACATGGCCCAGAGGGCTCAACATATCCATTCTTCCAGAAAAGCAATTTATGCATGTCCTTGTATTTCTTTTTTTTTTTTTTTGTAGGGATAGACCATTTTCAGTTCTCATTTCTTGGGGGCTTACAGTTATACTAGTCATTGAGACCTTTCTTTTTTTTTTTTTTTGTAAATATACTTTTTATTGAGTGCATTTTACATTTTTACAGTCACATTTCCATATTCGTACTTTACCATACTGACAGGGTTATAATTCATTAATATACATCGGACATGCAGAGTGCAACGTGGACAGCCAGTTCTGAGT
The DNA here is from genome assembly GCA_016271365.2 of Neoceratodus forsteri. Classification (NCBI taxonomy): domain Eukaryota; kingdom Metazoa; phylum Chordata; order Ceratodontiformes; family Ceratodontidae; genus Neoceratodus; species Neoceratodus forsteri. The sequence continues at coordinate 317,127,045 of CM028129.1, forward strand.
GCTACATGAGTTTTTATAATATAAAAATGTGTTCTAGACTGTCTCTCATGAGAAATGCTGAAACAGCATGTGAGTATCACACACACACACACACACACACACACACACACACAGGTTTTAGATACAAGGGTTTACCTGGAAGGCCAGAAGCTAATTACAGGCTAGAAGATACCTAACTGCCAAGATAGATCATAAACTTTTATAATGCTTAGAGGAAGAAGAGCAGGTTGTGACATTTTAGTGCAAAGTCATAAAAGATACTTTGATGTCCTGGAAAGGGGAAGCTGATCATAAGATCAAAGAAATGTCATTTGAAAAAGAAAATGAGTTATGCTGAGGTTACAGAATTTAAAACTTGGAAAAGACATCCTGTTTTTATATAGATTTTTTTATATATATTCTGACAGGGAGGAGCTAGGTGACCTCATGAAAAGAGGTGGGCAAAGCCAACTTTTAAACAGTATTCTGTTTTCCATTAAGACACAAATGTTTGGACTCTGAAAGCTACAATATCTACAACACTGTGAGATAAAAATACCTTATAACAAACAATTCTACGTGTACTTGAGGTAGGAATCTGCACCTTTTTAAAACCTTATTCTTTTAAGTGATTTGTATGTTTTGTGATATATGGTTCTGTATTTACATGTTACATATTTTTATCTATTTTAATAAAACTCTATTTTTAGAGTCTACTTGGTCTGTCTTTGAATTTATTCCTTTAACAAGTGAAATATATGTGGTTAAAGCAGACACTGTGCATAAGCTTGAATGGTGATACCAACCTGGAAAAAGGTAAGAGTTTTAATCTGAGGTCTTTTATTAGAGTTTCTAAGGGTTCATTTCTGTACACCTGGTTAGGTGCCCATAGGCAAAGATATCTGGCCCCCAGAAGACAGAATTATCTGAGCCTGTGCATTGGGTATGCTAGCAAGAGGTTCACAGTTTGAATCCCTCCAAGACTTGAGGCCAAAGGTTAATTCGAACCCACAAAAACAGACAGGAGGGTTACCCTGTTTCAGTTTCCTGTTCACAAGACTGCGCTTGGAGGTTGGCACTTTGGGAGTAGAGGGCTGACCTGCTATGGGGTTTATGACAGATTGGTTGTCAGCGGTGTGGATAAATTTTGGTATTACAAGCTTTAATTGTTCAGTGTGTCAGCTTGAAACTGTCAGCTCACTTGCAAAGAAAAAAAAAGGCGGAGTTTTATTTTCAAAAAAAGGAAACAGAACTATATCACTTGGCGTACAGTCAAGTTCCTACCCATTTAATTTTTTTTCCGAAAGTACAAGTCAGAGTAGCAGTAGTTAGGGAAGATGACTTCCAACTACATTAGGCACACTGTAGACTACTTAAGGCAGCTGTGTGGGGACAGAGGAGTCCCGTTTGAGGTGAAAGCCAGCAAGCAGAACCTCATAGATGCAATGATGGTAGCAGATACCCAGGGCAGCGAGTCACAGACCATGACTGAAAAAGACCAAACCTTAAATGTGGCAGGGCTAGCGGCCAGTGCAGTGACCAGATCCAATGAGGAGGCAACAGGGCCAGTGCCAGTGAATGACCACAGCAGCAGGGAAAGGTCACCGGTATCCTGGATCCAGAAGTACTTAGGCTGCAAATTGAGTTGCGCAGGATGGAGCTGGAGTTCCAGAAGAAGGGGGGGGGGAGAGAAGCGAGAGGCAGACCATGAGGCAGAGCGAGAACACTGAGAGGCAGAGTGTAAGGAGCGTGAGCACCAGCGAGCTGCAGAGGAGAAGAGAGAGTGAGAATGCTGAGATGCAGACCGTGAGGAGCAGGAGCGCCAGAAGTAACACAAACTGGAGAAGCTACGACTCCAACCAGCGGCACCAGAGCAGGTAAGTGGCTTGGGTTTAACTGGGACTACAGGACTGGGTTACAAATTGAATTCCAAATTAATAGCCAAATTTAAAGAGTGGAAGGATATGGATGCCTTTTTAAATTCTTTTGAAAAAGTTTGTATTTAGGCTAAAATTCCTAGAGAGTCCTGGAGCTTCCAGCTATCCCCGCTACTTACCGGGAAAGCTTGGGATGCATTGTGTCAAATGGACAATGAGGACAGTGGTGATTACAGCAAACTTAAAGCTGCACTGTTAAAGAAATTTGAATTAACTCCTGAATCATACAGAGCTAAATTCCATAAGCTCAGGAGAAGCCCTGACATGAGCTACAAGGAGCTAGCCATGAAACAATGTCAGTTTTTAAAACATTGGTGGGAAGGAATTGAGGCAAACTCTGTTGATAAAATTGAAAATGTGATTCTGTTAGAACAGTTTTTTCTGGGCGTGCCCAGCAGAGCTGAAAACCTGGCTAGAGGACCAGTGCAAGAGGCTGCTGAACTCTCAGACCGCTATGCCAAGAGCAGACCTGCTCTGAGAGCGAACGGGGTGGGCGTGGCAGTGCAGAAAGGGAAAAGCACACCTTCAGGGCAGCTAAAACCCTCACTGCCTCCACCGAAACCAGTTAGCCCCAGGTTTCGGAGAAAAGATTTCTCTAAGAAAAGAAATGAATGTTGATTGTGTAAAGAAACTGGGCATATAGCCAGACAGTGCCCCAAAAAGGCGAGCAATAATACACAGCCGTGTGCTAGAAAAGAAATGGGCTGTTTGTGTATCGCTGGAAGCATGCCAGTGAACATGAGGAAACACATGCACCCAGTCATGGTGAATGGTGTACAGACGCAAGGGTTAAGGGACACAGGAGCATCCCTGACCTTGGTAAAGGGGGTTCTGGTATAGCCTGGTCAGCTTATACCAAATAAATACGTCACTGTACAGGACTTTGCGGGTGGGGAGAAAACATTGCCCCTCACTAGTGTTCTCTTAGACCAGGGTGAAACAGGGGGAACTGTGCAACAGGTGGCTGTAGCCAAAACATTAGCAGTGGATATGATCCTTGGCAACAATCTCCAACAGGGGATGGTATGTGAAGTTACCCGTAGTCAAGCGACAAGGGAAAATTGTAGTCCCTGTACCCCACAGAAGCCATTGTGGAAAACCACTGAGAGGTTGGTTCCCCAGCCTGTACCTCCAGAGGGGGAGACTGATAAAAAGGGGGTAGAAATTTCCCCAGTAGCAAGTAACCACATAGCTACAGAGGGTTACTCTGAAGAGAGAGAGGTGACCCTTTGTCAGAGGGTTGGGATTGACAGTGATCCTGAGTGCCCTGATGCTAGTGCTAGGGACCCTAGTTTAGTGACTGAAGGGGACCTGTCCCATGCCTTGGGAAAGTGTGAGGGGTTTGCAGATGCTTAGAGAAGTGACCCTAGTTTAGAGAAGCTGAGGGCTTGGGCAGACTTGGACGGCACACAGGGAGGTGATGGCAGACATAAGGTTTATTGGGAAAATGGACTTATGTATACTCAGGCAGTACAGACAGAGGGAGGGGTACTAGGCAGGCAGTTTGTTGTTCCCCAGGGGTATCGTGAGGAGTTGCTCAAGAGTGCACATGGTATTCCCTTGTCTGATCATCTGGGAATTGTGCACACGATGCAGCGGTTGGCCCAGAATTTCTACTGGCCTAACTTCACCCAGCAGATGAAGGAGTATTGCAGGTCTTATCACCGGTGCCAAGAAATAGGGAAGGCGGGCAAGAAAACCCAAGCCACCCTGATTTACTTGCCCATAGTGGAGGAGCCATTCCAAAGGGTGGGAATGGATATTGTGAGGCCTTTAAATACCCCCAGCTCCTCAGGGAAGAGATTCATACTGATTGTGGTGGAATATGCCACCCGGTACCCAGAGGCAGTTGCCCTGTCCTCACTGAGGACAGACAAAGTGGCAGATGCCTTACTTGGGATTTTCTCCCATGTTGGGTTTCCGCAGGTGGTAATCACCGATCGAGGGAGTTCCTTCATGTCGGACCTGATGAAATGTTTATGGGAGAAGTATGGGGTGGTGCAGAGATGCACGACACCGTATCACCCACAAGCCAATCGACTTGTGGAACGATTCAGTGGTACCCTGAAGTCAATGCTCCAGGCATTTGCTGAACAGCATGGGAGGGACTTGGAGAAATACCTTCCCCACCTGTTGTTTGCATACAGGGAGGTACCCCAAGAGTCGACAGGATTTTCTCCCCTTCAAACTCTTATATGGACGCCAGGTACGTGGGCCCCTAGACTTGATCCGGGAGGACTGGGATGGCAAGCATGCCACCCAGGGAACTCCCATTGTGGATTATGTGCTTAGGTTTAGGGAAAGGCTGAAGGAGCTTATGTGGACAGCCCAGAGCAACCTGGCAGCTGCCCTACAGAAACAAAAAGTGTGGTATGACCGCAGAGCCAGAGCTCGCCCGTACATGGTGGGTCAGGAAGCCATGGTCCTTATTCCAGTCTAGAAAGACAAGCTGCAGACTGAGTGGGCAGGACCGTTTAAAGTGGTTAGGAAGGTAAATGACATGAACTATACTGTAGAGTTACCTGACTGAAGACAGACAGAAAGAATGTGCCATGTCAACATGATGAAGACATATGCAAATAGGGCTGACATGGTGTTTTCAGTGTGTAGTCCTGGGAAGGGGACAGACGAAGGAGAGCCCCTTCTGGACTTGCTGGAAGAAAGTAAGCGGGAGTCCTCTGTGAAGGCAGTAAAATTGTCTCCCCAGCTGGCCCCGGACCAGATCCAGAAAGTAAGGGAGGTTTTAGCAGACTTTGCCCCCTTGTTTAGCGCCAAGCCTGGACTAACCCCCTTAGTGACACATGATGTGGAGACAGGGACACAGACGCCCATACGGCGGACAGCATATCGGGCGTCAGAGGCTGTCTAAAAGGACATTAGGAGGGAAGTGGAGGAGATGCTGGATTTAGGGGTAATCCAGAGATCCCACAGCCCCTGGGCCTCACCTGTAGTCCTTGTGCCTAAGCCAGATGGCTCTACTCATTTCTGTGTGGACGATCATGGACTGAATGCAGTCACAAAGTCAGACGCCCACCCGATGCCCCGGATGGACGAACTCCTGGACAAGTTAGGGGGGCTACCTACCTTACGACGATTGACCTGGCCGAGGGGTATTAGCAGGTAGAGTTGACAGACAGAGCTAGGGAGAGGTTGGACTTCATCATCCCGATAGGCTTATTTGAGTTTAAAGTAATGCCTTTTGGAATGAAAAATGCCTCGGACACTTTCCAAAGGTTGGCAAACTAGGTGTTAAATGGTGCTGAAGAGTACGCCGTGGTGTACCTGGATGACATTGCCATCTTTAGTACCAGCTGGGAGAAACACCTATTCCACCTTACAGAAGTGCTGGGCAGGATACAGAGGGCCAGACTCACTGTCAAAGCTGAGAAGTGCCAGGTGGCCATGGGAGAAATGGCATACCTCGGGCATGTGGTAGGCTGGAGACAGCTTCGTCCTAACCAAATCAAAATAGAGGTAATCCAGGTGTGGCCCAGACCAGAAATGCAGAAGCAGGTCAGGAGTTTTTTGGGGACAGCAGGGTACTATAGAAAATGTGTACCTAATTACAGTGCCCTGGCTGCACCCCTATCTGACCTGACAAAGAAAAATATGCCAAAGAAAATTACCTGGAACCCAGCCTGTGAGACAGCCTTTACCAGACTGAAGGAGGCATTGTACAGTGCTCCTGTTTTGACAAGTCCGGACTATAGCAGACCCTTTATAGTTCAGAGGGACACCGCAGACGTGGGTATTGGGGCAGTACTGAGCCAGACATCCAGCCAAGGGAGGGATCAGCCAATAGCCTACTTGAGTAAAAAGTTTCTTCCCAGAGGGCAGGCATACTCCACGGTGGAAAAGGAGTGTCTTGCCATAGTGTGGGCCCTAAAGAAATTAGAGCCATACTTATATGGGCAGCATTTTGTGGTGCAGACTGACCACAACCCCCTGGTTTGGCTGACACAGATGGTGAAAAACAATGGTAGATTGCAAAGATGGAGTCTTGCTTTGCAAGGGTATGATCTGACAATTGTACATAGGGCTGGAGCCAAAAACCAGAACTCAGATGGCCTGTCTTGTCTCTTTGAGGAGTGAACTGATTTGGGAAGCTCATCTCATGCAGGGGACAGAGACCCCAAATTCAGTCTAGGTGGGGAGGATTGTGACGTGGACAGCCAGTTCTGAGTGCTGTATGATTTTTTGTAATATAAAAATGTGTTATGGACTGTCTGTCATGAGAAATGCTGAAACAGCATGTGAGTATCACACACACACACACACACACACACACACATACACAGACAGGTTTTAGATACAAGGTGTTACCTGGAAGGCAAAAAAGCTAATTACAGGCTAGAAGATACCTAACTGCCAAGATAGATCATAAACTTTTATAACGCTTACAGGAAGAAGAGCAGGTTGTGACGTTTTAGTGTGAAGTAATAAAAGATGCTTTGATGTCCTGGAAAGGGGAAGCTGACCATAAGATCAAAGAAATGTCATTTGAAAAAGAAAATGAGTTATGCTGAGGTTACAGAATTTAATACTTGGAAAAGGCATCCTGTTTTTATATAGATATATATATATATATTCTGACGGGGAGAGGAGCTAGGTGGCCTCATGCAAAGGGGTGGACAAAGCCAGCTTTTAAACAGTATTCTGTTTTCCATTTAGACACAAATGTTTGGACTCTGAAAGTTACAACATCTACAGCACTGTGAGATAAGAATACCTTAGAACTGACAATTCTAAGTGTACTAGTGATAGGAATCTGCACTTTTTTAAAACCTTATTCTTTTTAAGTGATTTGTATGTTTTGTGATATTTGGTTCTGTATTTACATGTTACATATTTTTTATCTATTTTAGTAAAATTCTATTTTTAGAGCCTACTTGGTCTGTCTTTGAATTTCTTCCTTTAGCAAGTGAAATATATGTGTTTAAAGCAGACACTGTGCATAAGCTTGAATGGTGATACCAAACTGGAAAAAGGTAAGAGTTTTAATCTGAGGTCTTTTATTAGAGTTTTTAAGGGTTCATTTCTGTACACCTGGTTAGGTGCCCATAGGCAAAGATATCTGGCCCCCCCAAAGACAGAATTATCTGAGCCTGTGCATTGGGTATGCTAGCAAGAGGTTCACAGTTTGAATCCTTCCAAGACTTGAGACCAAAAGTTGATTTGAGCCCACAAAAACAGACAGGAGGGTTACCCTGTTTCTGTTTCCTGTTCACAAGGAAACAGAAACAGATCATTGAACAATATTTAAACTAAATACGGGGGGGGACTGGGGGCTGTGAATATAAATATGACTCATAAACAAAAACCCTTGTGGAATTGCCTTGTCCTAAAGGCTAGAAGCCTTACAAATAAAATGGATGAATTAAAACTAAAACTGTACAATGATAATATTAAGGTATGTGCCATTACAGAAACTTGGTGGAGGGTCGAGGATACGTGGGACAAGCAAATCCCAGGGTATACTTTATACAATAAGGATACTCTCCACACAAGAGGAGGTGGAGTGGCATTATATATTCAAAATGACATCACATCTAAGAGTACAGACTGTTCAACTTGGGCCCCGGAGGAAATCGTATGGGTTAAGATTATCCCACCAAGAGCACCCAAGATTAATATAGCAGTGGTATACAGACCACCAGCCAGGTTACCTGAACAAGACAGCCATTTGCTAGATTTTATTAAATGTATAACCCAAGAGGATAATGCCATCATACTAGGAGACTTTAACCTCCCAGGTATACAGTGGGACCTATTACAGGCAAGCACACATGTTGAAGCTAGCTTCCTGGAAGAACTTCTAGCTGCAGAAATGGACCAACTTGTAAATGATAACACAAGGGGGAATCATATTTTAGATTTAGTATTAACTAATATGGTAGATAATATTCAAAACTGTAAGGCTGAGGCTCCACTGGGTAATAGTGACCATTCCATGGTCAGTTTTCAACTTGATAGGGGTTACCATATTACTAGTGGGAGTACATTATTGTATGACTTTAATAGGGTCAACTATTGTACACTCAAATATGAACTAGATATCTGGATTTGGCAGCAGGAGTTAGCTAATTTAACATTACAGGAAATGTGGGACAAATTCATTAACAAAATAAATGAGTTGATTCAAAGACATGTCCCAAGCCGAAAAAAATATCGCAACTCCAGGAGATCCTTGCCCCCTTGGTAAAAAAGTTGATAAAAAAAATAAGGCATATTCTAGGGCAAAGTGTAGTGGAGAAGCCAGATCATGGGCTATCTATAAACACAATTTAAAAAGGGTTAAAATAGCCATAGGGAAGGCTAAAAGGAGCTTTGAATTAAAACTGGCAACAAAAGTACGGGATAATTACAAAAGTTTTTACACATATGTCAATAATAAAAGGGGTCAGGGCAAAAATACTGGACCACTAAAAGATAATAATGATAAAACAATAACTGAGAACAAGGAAATGGCTGATACGTTCAATACATGCTTCTCCTCGATGTTCAATACAGGTCTAAAATCTAGAGTAGTTGATCATACAGTATTGGGAACATCTGATGTTAAAATGGAGTTAGAGGATGTAAGAAATAGGCTAAGGAGTCTGAACCATAACAAAACTGGTGGACCTGATGGTTTACATCCAAGATTATTGAAGGAATTGGCAGATAATCTGGCAGGGCCTCTCACACACTAATATTTCAACAGTCACTGGAGACAGGGCAGACTGTGCAGGTATGGAGACAGGCAACGGTGGTCCCTATCCATAAAAAGGGACCATAGTATGTAGTGGGCAATTATAGGCCGAGACCCCTGAGGCACGGAGGTCGCGAGGGCTCGTTCTCCCTCACCCACAGCCAGACCCCACACGCAAAGGCCGAGACCCCCGAGGAGCAGAGGTCGTGAGGGCTCATTCACCATCCCCCACAGCCAGACCCCCACACGCAAAGGCCGAGACCCCTGAGGAGCGGAGGTCACGAGGGCTCGTTCGCCCTCTCCCACAGCCAGACCCCACATGCAAAGGCCGAGATCCCCGAGGAGCGGAGGTCGTGAGGGCTCATTCGCCTTCCCCCACAGCCAGACCCCACACGCAAAGGCCAAGACCCCTGAGGAGCGGAGGTCGCGAGGGCTCGTTCGCCTTCCCCCACAGCCAGACCCCACATGCAAAGGTAATACAGCCTGCCTGAAAGAGAATCCTTGGTGGCAAATTGGTGCCTTTTTTTGAATCGGCTTCACTAGACTCCCTGCAATCGGCCCTCAGTAAAGATCCACAGCCTGCCTTACCTTGGGAAGGACCTGCCCTGCTTTTTCCGTCAGCGCAGCTGTGGAGATAGCCTTGCTATATTTGACTTGGGACTAAAATTGCAGCCTTTTGATAATTTCATGTTTCTATTTTGGTGCTTGCACTGCAGCGTCTGAAAGGAAGCTCCCTTAAAGCAGTACTCCCCTTTAAGAAAAAAAAATATAATCCAGCCAGTTACTACTGCTTAAATTCTGTGAACAGTCTTACTATATTTTACTGTCCCGACTTGTTCTGCTCAGCTGGATGAACTGTTAAAGTGATTACAGGCTGATTGTTAAGAGCCTTGTGCTCCGGTTAGTTATGCTGTACAGTAATGTTCGGGACTGAGCTCTCCTTCGTGGGCTGCCGGCCGCCAATCGCGACCCCCCCCTTTTGTCTGTTAGCCTTACCTCCCCCAGTTCTCCTCCTATAATAGCGCCTGTTCTTTCATTTCTCCTCAGGCCGAGACCCCCGAGGAGCGGAGGTCGCGAGGGCTTGTTCGCCCTCCCACAGCCAGACCCCACATGCAAAGGTAATACAGCCTGCTGAAGAGAATCCTCGGTGGCAAATTGGCACCTTTTTTTGAATCGGCTTCACTAGACTCCCTGCAATCAGCCCTCAGTAAAGATCCACAGCCTGCCTTACCTTGGGAAGGACCTGCCCTGCTTTTTCCGTCGGCGCAGCTGTTCTCGCCCCGCCGCCCCCACCACCACTCTTGGTTGGCTTTCCCCAATATAGGCTGATCGCGGTCACATGGGGGCTGATTTTATCCTATCAGCCTAGTTTTCCATTTGCACGTTATATTAACCTGCCACTAGTGGCCGCCCCTACTTCCCTGCTACTTTAAGGCTTCTCCGCCTGAGCACTGCCTGTTTTCCTCCCATTGGCTGGGACATGCTGCTCTCTAGATACCCAGTCACTCCTCTAACCGTTCACCTCACCTCCTCTACCCCTTCTACCCCTATCTGACATGCGGTCACGCCTCCCTACCACTGTCTCTCCCTGGGTGTCCCCTCCTCCCCCGGCTTTGTATTTTCCCCTGCTTTGGTACAGCTATCTCACACCACCAGCTTATCATGGCAGCTCCCCTACCCCATCTGCAAGTGTGTCTGGGGCTGCCACCTGCCCCAGCCAGGCTGTCCCCTTCCCCTCCCTCAAGTCCCCACCGGCGTGGTTCTCCTCCAAGGGACTAAAAATTGTCCACCTCAACGTTCGGAGTCTCTTACGTAACCTTGCGGAGCTTACTGCCTGGGTCACCCACTACAACCCTGATATCATGGGTATCTCAGAAACATGGCTCAAACCTCACATCCCTGACGGGCATGCACCCTACCCGGATATGGCCTCATCAGGCGTGATCGGCGGGGAACAAGCGAGGGGTGCTGTGCTACTCTACTATAAAGCTCACCTGAGCGTGTCCACCCTGGTGCCTCAACATCCGGCGCCTCCCCTGTAGGTTCCTACATGCCCTTCTCCTCTTGGGCCTCACAAAGAAAATTCATCTCATTTGTTTCTACAACCCCAAGGGTGGTCTGCCTGCACTCTCCTCGCTCTCTCTCCTCCTTGGCGAGCAGGCCCCAGTGAAGTCCTCATCATAGGTGATTTCAATCTCAATTGGATGGGCTCCAACTGTAAGCTATACGAGCCACTGCTCTCAAGCCTTGCACTTAGCCAAATAATCACCGAGCCCACAAGGCCCTCTCTCCGGGGGGGGCGAAGGGTCACTACTTGATTGGATCCTTACCAACAGGCCCGATAGGATTACCACCTCAGGCATCCTACCTGATGCTATCTCCGACCACTCGCCAACCTTCTGCACCTGGGGCATTTCTCAGGCCAAAGTGCCCAGCAAAGTGATCCAGCTGAGGGATTACTCGAAATTCTCCCCACCTGACTTTCTTGGTGATCTCACCTTAATTGACTGGTCTAGGGTCACTGTGTCAGCTGACCCAGCCCTAGCCCTGGATATTTTTCTATCAAAGTTTATCCCTGTTCAGAACAAACATGCCCCCCTCACTAAAAGGAGGGTTAGGGGCGCTGTCACCAAATGGCTTCATGGCGGACTATTCTCCCTAGTGAAACAAAGGGATAAAAGCTGCGTGGCCTACAAAGCCTCCCTAAGTAACACCAACCTACTTGCATATAGAAGGCTCAGAAACTCCTGTAAAAAAGCCATCCGGGCAGCAAAAAGTGAGGCTTGCCGATCAGCCCTGCTCTCCTCTGCTAGCAACCCGAGGAGTTTCTGGCAGAACATCAGAAATGCTGTTGGGGTCTCAGCCAAAGTGCAACCCACTGACCTGCTCATAGATGGGGTCAGCTGCAACAACCACTCACAATCTCTAGCCTTTAATGCGCGTTCACTCAGTTACCGTCCCTCCCCCTACCCACGCTCATCGTCCCTCACACCCCTCCCAGCCCCAAGTCCCACCTTCCTCCTTCATCATGTGTTGGCTGCGAGATCCAGGTGCCTTGCCACCTCTCCCCCCATAGTGGGGTGGGGCATGACTGCCTAGAACCTAGACTACTCAGACTTGGGGCCTCCCTTCTAGCCCGACTGCTAACGCATATCTTCACCTCCTCCCTAACCACTGGCATTATCCCTGACCTCTGGAAAATTGCCAGGGTAACACCAGTTCTAAAGCAAGGTAACCCCAGAGATCCACTCAGCTATCATCCCATCGCCATCCTGTCGGCCGCCTCAAAGATCCTGGAGAAGGTCGTGGCCTCTCAGCTCTCCAGGTACATACAAGAACACAACCTCCTCTCCACCGCTCAACATGGGTTCAGGAAAGGACACAGCATGGCTACCGCCCTTACTGTTGTCTCCTCAATGATTAGAACTGCCACTGACCTCACCGGTGCCATCTTTGTGGACCTCTCCAAAGCCTTCGACAGGGTTGACCACGCTCTCCTTAGCTCCACCCTTCTCTCATTTGGTCTCTCCCCCCCTGCTCACAACTGGTTCCTCAACTACCTCTCTGGTCGGAAGCAGTATACCAACTTTAACTGCACCCCCTCCCACCTCACTGATGTCCTGTGTGGGGTTCCCCAGGGGTCGGTCCTTGGCCCTACTCTCTTCTCCCTCTTTATCAACGAGCTGCCGTCCATCACCTCCCATGGGCACACCACTCTATATGCGGACGACCTGGTTGTTCTGTCAAGCACCCGAGACATTGTCACTATTAACTCACAACTTAACTCGACTTCGCGCAGATCCAATCCTGGTTGGTTGAACATAGGCTTACTACCAACCTCAAAAAAACCCAAGCTATGCTTTTTGGGTCCCAGTGCAAATTAAAATCTTGCCCTGCCCCGCTCAGAATCCTCGGGGCTGATGGCTCCCCTTGCAGATGGTGGCTGCCATCAAATACCTGGGTGTTAAACTTGACCCACAACTGGATCTCACTATGCACATCCGAAATGTCTGTAAGGCTACAAATGCAAACTGGGCCTCGCCTATAGAGCCAAAAGCTGCTTAACCCCGGCGGCTCATGTTGCCCTAGCCAGGGGGGTCCTTCTCCCGTCTCTCTGCTATGGGCTAGTTGCCTTTGCACCCATGCCCAAAACTAGCCTCTCAAAGTGGGATACAGCTTACAATAATATCTGGCGCTTATGCCCCCAACTCACCGGCCAGACCCCACTACTACAGTGGCTACCCCTGAGAAACACCGCACCTTTGTAGTTGGGAACATCATTGACAACATTGTCAGATCCGGTACTCCTGCATCCCTTGCCCTTCCCCCCACCCCGACACTTCCTCCTACCCCCTCCAGTCGAGATCTACACCTGACCGCCTGGTTCCTAGAACCCATACCCAGGCGGGTGACCGGGCTTTCACCGTATATGCCCCTAAAATCTGGAATTCACTCCCTGCCTGTACTCGGTCCTCCTCCTCCTCCTCCCATCTGGGCTTCAAATCCTCCCTATGGCATTACCTGAAGGGACCCTCCACTTGTTCATGCATCCCGCAATACTCGCGCTCTGACGTGACATGACAGGCCTTGCCTTCTTGGGGGCTACTATTATTATTATTTAACCTCTGGTACCTGGCTCTGTAACTGTCACATGTCTCACCTGAGCCTGTCCTACCCCCCCCCCGGGTGGCCTTGGTCCCCCGCAGATGCCCGCTGGCACTTGTATTCCGTTGCATGATTTTCTGATGGCATAAGGGTATTCTCACCTCTATGCACCGAGCTACTCTGGGGTATATTTTATATTGTATCCCATGGAGTACTTACCCCTTGGGTAACTGTATCTTCTGTTGTTTTGCACTTTGCGTATCCTGTACTACACTGTCTCCATTTGTTGTTAGCTCCCTACGATAGCCCTGTTTAACTGTCATGTATCTTGATGTAAACCTTAGGTTTTTGACTTACTGTTTGTTCACTCAATCTCTCCTTACCCCAGTTTATGCTCGTCCTGCATCTCGATGTAAATTTTTTTGACTTACTGTTTGTTCACTCAGTCACTCCTTACCCTGTTTATGCTTGTCCTGCATCTCGATGTAAACCTCTCTCATGATTGTATGTAAACTCTCTGTAACCCAGTTTGTAATCCTCCTGGGTCTCAACTGAAGATAGGCACTTGGCTGTCTAGTGTGACCTACCCGGTTAACAAAAGCAAATAAATAAATAAATAGGCCGATTAGCCTGATGTCTGCACTAAGAAAAATACTGGAAGGTATTATCAAGGATCACATTATGGACTATGTAGAGCTTGAGGAGAAAAAAGATGAATCTCAACATGGATTTACTAAGGGACGCTCATGTCAAACAACCTTATTGGAGTTTTACAGCAAATTCAGTAAATCACTTGACGAAGGCAGTTCAGTGGACATTATAGTCTTAGACCTTGCAAAAGCATTTGATAAGGTCCCTCACGGACAATTGGTTAAAACCATTTCTAACTTAGGGATACATACTATAGTTAAGTGGATAGGGGATTGGTTGTTTGCAAGGAAACAGAGTATGCGTCTTGGGAGAGATGTCTGACTGGGCAGCAGTCACTAGTGGGGTCCCACAGGGATCTGTTTTGGGACCATGTTTATTTAATCTCTACATGTCTACTATGCAAGTAACACTAGACATCTGGTTGTGCAAATTTGCGGACGACACGCATATAGGCCTTCCAGTTAATAGTAAAGCTGATGCTTTAAATCTACAACTAGCTCTTGGTGAACTGGAGATATGGACCAGGGAAAATAGGGCGACTTTCAACACAGACAAGTACATGGTCATGCACTTCGGTAAAAAAAATCTCGAAGTGAATTATAGTTTGGGTGGGAGTATCTTCAAAGTTGTACATGAGGAAACAGACTTGGGTATAAGGGTCAGCAATGACTTTAAGTTCCTCTCACACTGTAATCATGTGCTTATGAAGACAAATGGAATCCTGGGATGCATACATAAGCACATCAAAAGTAGGAAAAGAGAGGTATTGTTCCCTCTGTATAACTCCCTAATGAGGCCTCATATGGAGTACTGTGTGCAGTTCTGGGCACTAGGCTACAGGGAGGATATAAAAGCCATAGAGAGGGTACAGCGAAGGGCAACCAAAAGAATTAATGAGGTTAAGGATACAGCCTACGAGGATAGATTGAAGAAACTGGACCTGTATTCCCTTGAATACCGTAGGCTGAGAGGGGATATGTGCCTAATCTATCGGGCATTATCTGATAATCAGCTTTGGGAGCAATTAGACTTGCACCTCAGGGTACAGACTTATAACACCAGAGCCCAGCCCTTACAGCTTAAGATGGATACATGTAGGACACAGTCTCGTATGTTTTGGTTTTCAAATAGGGTGGCAAGAGTATGGAATGACTTGCCGATTGAGGTTGTAGCTAGTAAAACAATGACATCCTTCAAACAGTCTCTTGATACTTTTTTAAGGGGCAGAAATACAGAGGGATACTAAATTTACTGATAAGTGAGCCAAATGGACTTTAGTCTTTATAGAGCTCTGTATTACCAATGTTACCAAAAGACTGCGCTCAGAGGTTGGCACTTTGGGAGTAGAGGGCTGACCTGCTGAAGGGGTTTGTGACACAGAGCATTATGAAGTTATAGCTTAGCAATTTCTTAAGTTACATGTGGTTATTCCCACACCTCCCTCCTTCACACACCATCCAGATTGGTCCTCCTCCTCCACCCGGCCACCCCTCCTCTCCAGATCAATTCCTTCTTGTGTTTAGTTCCTGGTGTGTTTCCATTGCCTCCAGAATCGATATTCTCTACCCCTGCTATGGGCAACTACTCTCTGGATGTTTTTGGGTGGTGGTTAAAAGGCAGTCAAGTTGAAAAGGGCCTAACTGGGACTAAAATAGTGTGCAATGCTAGGGTACAAAGTGTGGATCTTTGGTCATGATGTACATTATCCACCTTCTCCATTTAATAGTGCAGAGGTCTGAATTATCATTCAGGTTGTATGTGATTCTCTCTGACTTGTAAATGTGGTTGACTATTTCTCACCAATCTGGTATTGAGGGTATCTCTGTAGTGAGCCAGCATTTAGTGATAGCTTTCTTTGCAGCAAGAAGAAAAATTCCCATTAGATAGCGACTGTGTGAGTTACTTAATTCACTTGGGAGGACATGCAGGACAAAGAGTTCCCCTGACAGGAATATCCTGTGTCCGAAGAGCTCTTCTAGTTTGCTCTGCAGATCTTGTATAAAAGATTGTAGTTTTGGGCATGACCACAGCATGTGTGAGTGATGTGCATTAATATCCCTACACTCACGCCAGCATAGTGCTGATCTGGAGGTGTGATAGTGTGCGGTTATAGCTATGGTACGAAAGAATCTCAACAGTAGTTGCCAGGAGAACAATCTACATGTACATGAGATGGTGATTCTCGCTGCTGTGTGGCAAATAGTGCCCCACAGCTGCGGAGATATTTGGATATCTAGCTCAGCACCCCACTTTTCCTCTATCGACCCCATATTCCCACCCATTGTCTCCATTAGGGATTTAAAAAGGACTGAAATGGCATGGGGCAGCACCTTGGCAAGCTCTATTTGTTGAAGGAGCTTAACTAAGTGTGGGTGTTCCTCTGGACTACGTACTGCCAGCGGAAGGGTGCCATAGTCATTAAGACCTTTCTATATTTTTATATTAATGGTTTGAAACTATGTTCTTGATATTGTTAGTTTCATTATTTTATGTCCATCTTCTGTTTTTACAATGCTGAAATTCAATAAAACAAGTATAAAAAAAGACCTTTCTATTGAGATATATATATATATATATATATATATATATATATATATATATATATATATATATATATATATATAATATATGCCCATTAACTAGAGCAATAGTTACAGTTTGCTAAAGTTGCAATTTTATCCTATTGGAACTGTAATTTATTACGTTTTTTTATATGGCCCTTAATTTTTTGGGGGGGGTTGTTAGTGCTGTAGTACTCATTAAGACCTTTATTTCGACATAAATATAGATTGTCACATAATTGCATATATTTATGGAGTTATGCCTTATTAAAGTTGAAATGTGGAAAAAAACTAAGTTCAAATTCTTTTTTTGTATGAAGAGATCTTTTTCATGGGATTGTGTTGTTCATATGAAAAAAAGATAGCTTTATACGAAAAAAGCCTGTGAAAAAGACGAAGTCCAAATTCTCTTTTTGTACAAAGGGATCTTTATTCATGAGGTTGTGTCATTCATACAAAAAAAGATTCCTTCATACAAAAAAAGTCCAAATTATTTTTTTGTATGAAGGGAATCTTTTTTTCATATGGCCCCATTCTTTTTTCGTATGGCCATACAAAAAAAGACATTTGGGTCACGAAAAAAGATTTTAAAAAGTGTTAAAAACACATTTCTTGGTGATTTTTCCCAAACTAACTGTAGACTCCACCTAAGGGATTCCATATTAGAAAGATAAATGTGTTGATATCTCTGCAGGGAATCATGTTTATGGCTTTTCAAAAAAAAATTTCAAGAAAAAGTGAAACAAGATGGCTGTCATATAAAAAAAAAATGTTCCCACTGTAAAAGATTACCTCCCATGTGAAACAGAGGGCCCGATTCATGGAGGATGACGCAGGCCTTGTGCCAAGCCCTGCATCATCTGTAATTTTTGGCGCAGCTGCGCCAAAGCACTATGGTGCAACACAACCTGATTCAAGACAGGCTGGTGTATTTGCAACGTTTACCACATTTTATGGCAGCTTGCAAAAGGTTTGGCACATGCCCTGTAAAATGCATCCCCTTGGATGCAGAGTTAGACCATGGGGGACCTGGTCTTACATGCTGCATCTGGTGCACCTGATCATGAATTGCACTCAGCACCAAATGTCTGCCGCAAGCCCCCTGGCACCAGTTGTTCGGCACACTGGGGACTTGCGGTAGATGCAACACTTTGTGAATCAGGCCCAGAATCTTTTTTCTTATGGGCCAAATTATTTTTTCGTATAAAACAGCTATCCAGAAGACCATGCTTAGCATGTTCAGAACTGAAATTTTAAATCCATATAACTCTGGAATGGATTAAGATTTTTTTCACCAAACCAGTGAAAGGCACCTCTGTGGCCCAAGCCCTTTCTACACTGAAAATTTCAGAGCAAAATTCCAAACTGTCTGGGTGCTAAGTGATAACAAAAAATAGCAAAATAAACCCGGACTGTTTCACTTTTTTCACTATCACGCAACCGACCAGAACAAAACTTGGCAAATCAAGAGAACGTGGCCTCAAGACTGCACATGCAAAACTTCATGCAAATCCATTGAATAGTAGCAAAGCTTTTAAAGTGGAAAATTAGGAGTTTAACATTAAACAGCCTACTCAACCCTAACTACAGTGGCACTACCACACCACTATAATATATGGGGATGCAGATCACACCAGTGCTTCTCTGGACAAGAAATGTGGCACTAAAACCATCACACATTTGGCTGATATTGGTAAAGTAGCTGTGGCCATTGGATCCAATGTTTGCAAGGCACTTATAGGGATGCATGCATACACTGCCTGTGATACAGTAAGTGTTTTTGCTGGGAAAGGTAAGCTGCGTGCACTTCAACTTCTCAAAACAAACAACAATGTCAGGGAAGCTTTAGTAGAACTTGGGGAAGACTGGAACCTAACTCCACAACTTCATGCCTAGTTGGAGAAATTTGTTTGCTACTTGTATGTGGCCAAACCCGAAATAACTGAAATTGATGAGCTGAGATACAATCTGTTTTGTTCAAGAAAAGGAGAACTTGAATCACGCCAGTTACCACCGTGCAAAGGCTATCTTCTAAAGCACGCCGTCAGAGCAAATTACCAAGCTGTGATCTAGAAAAGGAGTCTTCAAACCAACCCTGGAACTCCTGATCCAATGGGAAAGGGAAGGAAACACAAGTCACAAAGGTCAAAGGCATCTCCTCATTGACTGGCACAGACGTGTGCAGACTGAGGCACTGTGCCAATCAGGCATGCGTTGAGGACTGTGAATCACCAGTAAATGCAGAAGATGACCCTTATGATGATGATGACTATGACTACTAAATATATGAGGGATTTATGTGAAAATGTGTGAACTCTTGGGAAACAAGTATCTGTTATGCTCATCATTTTGCAATTTGTTTTCTCACAATTATATGTATGTTCATTTTAGGTCTCCATTATATCCCCCAGCCGGGGCCATTTGGCCTGATAAGAAACAATAAAACACCCAAAATACTATTTGAGTGTAAATGGACCCATTTAAAAGTTTTACCCATGTTTTAAGTTGTTTATAAAATTCAAGTTTGTAATAGTGTTTGAAAATAATAACATTATTGATTAGTGTACTTAATTACCTCATTCTGGTCACCAAAACTATATTGTTTCTATTATAAAGGTTAGTGTTAGTGTCCAGTTTTATAGTATGTGACATATCTAGCACGGAGAAGCACTCACAGATGTGTTTTTGTGATGAGCTGTTGTTTTATATTTGATTTTTAGTTAGTATATGCTTAAATACAAACTTCAGGTGCTTGACGGACCTTTCCAGGGGTGGGTATACATTTGGTGTGATAACATACATAAAGCTACTCAATGCACAATGCTATCACATAAATTTGTTATCTAGAGATATTAGGCTTTCAAAAAATCACCATGAGCATTCGCCGCCCAGAGTGGTACCGGTGACCCCTTTGGGGGGCTGTGGCTCATACAGTATAAGGGTTTCCAGGAAACCAGCTATGAGAAAGGCACATGCCTCAAAGTGGAAAAAGTTTCTCTTACTGGTGTGGTCCCATAAAAATGGTCTCAATGCACACAGGTCTGTCCACAGTTCTAGGCTACATGGTACACTTACAGTCCTAGATCTGAGGCCCACAAATTTAAAAGTGCACCTGGTATCAGTTCCAGCTTACATGTTAGCTGGCAAGGATAAATCATTGGCCTCAAAAACTGTTTTTTTTTTTTTTTTTTTAATTTAGCTTTTCGGTCCCTGCCACCTCTCCCTGCCAACTGGTGATGGGGACACATATGCATTTTACAAATTTTGTCCCCTTACTCCCCCCCCCGAGGTCCTGGCACATGGCTATGCGAGCATGTGGAGGCATGCTATGCACCCCATGGCGCCAGCTCAGTCCCTTCCACCTCCTGATACTTTGCCACCCCTCTCCATCTACGTTACCTACCAGATCTCCACCCAGTGGGAGCAGAACTTGAGGGGGTGCCAATCCACCCTCACCACCCTTAGGAGAGGAGAGGAGAGGAGAGCTGCCCACCAGCATGCTCAATCCTGCTCCACCCTCCCCTCCCCTCCCTTCCCCACACTGGCACCCCGACGACCAGAGGTCATTACCGAACCCGGGTCGCTGGTGGGGCATGAGGTGTGGCGCCCAGTGCCTCAACCCTTAGTGCCACCAGGTTGGCTTCTCAAAAACTGTTTTTAAAAGGTTTTTCATATGCCTCAATCACCTTCATCGCCCTGTGAGGGAACTGGTCCCCCCATAGGAATTATTTGTCTTGCATAGCTGATGGAATCTTCCTTCGAGCCTATGGCTACAGCAGACTAAAGTCAAAATTTAAAAAAAAATGTGCAGAGTGTTATGATTTATAGGTGTACTCCAAGTAAGTCCTTCCCTTTATTTGCTGAAAGGAGTTTTTTTTTTTATTATTTGCTTACTGGTTTAATGGTCCCTGGGGATCTCTCTATCAGTATTTTTAATTTTTTATTTTATTCTTTTGGTAACCAGGTAAGGCCCACTAGGCACAACTGCCTGTTTTGAGGGACAACCCAGGAGCACTGGGAGGTTAAGTGACTTGCTCAGAGTCATACAGTATGCAAGTGGAAGTTGTGGGAATTAAACTCAGATCTGCTAGATGTACCAAGCTCATTCACAGTTCATTACTCTAACCTCTAGGCTATACTGCCATTTTCAAAGGCTCTTCTTGTTCCTACAATGCCTCCTGTCCCATCTGACAGTGATGCTTCCAAGACCACTAATTCAACAAGAGCTATTTGTTGACAGTAGCAGAGCTGTTGTGTTAGGTAACTCTCCTTGTCCTGGGAGGTCTAATGAAGACTAAATTTACAGGAGGCAAATGCCTGAGGGATAATTGGGTGAGTTATTCGGTAGGGAAACTAATTATAGCATGTGTGACCTTGGGTGATTTGTGTGTTTTTTAATAATTATTTGTAGTTTGATCAAATACAAAGATTTAAAAACAAAACATTCACTTCTTTTGGCTAGACCTAGACAAGAGTTCCTGTGCTGGTTCCTCCGGCTTGCCATGCCTGCCCATTTTTCTGTTTGACTGTACATTCTGTACTGTATGTATTTTAAATTGTTCGCCCTGTCAAAATCGTTTGAAATGTCTGTATATTGTCTCCTGAACTTATGTACAATCCTTACTACCCTGAAATGTATGCTTTGTTTACCTGATGCTATGTGTTACTCTGTTTGAACATATCTCTATACTTTCCTTGTAATCTCCCGGGTCGCACCTGAAAATAGGCACCTGTTTTGTCTAGCGTGCTTACCTGGTTAACAAAAACTATATAAATAAATATCTAGAAAACAGAAAGTTTGGATTAGACAGAGATATTTAGTAGAAGCCAGAATATCAGACTCCTAACAAGAGATTGCAGCTGCAGCAGTTATTATTGTCTGAATTAATGGTCCTGGACACATTTATTTTATTTATTTATTAAAGAGTTTTACCAGGAAAGCATACTGAGTTGGTTACAGCTCGATTCCAGATGCGTCCTGAAGAATAGGGACATGTGGTTCAATACATCATAAGAAGAGTGTACAATCTATGCAATTACATTTACATACAGTAGAGGAAGATTGTACATTTTGAGCAGAACACTATGCAGGGAGTTGTTATACAGAGGTGAGAACAGGTGCATACAAGTAATAGCCATGAAGTGGAAGCACATGTGTGCAGCTTTCATATTGCAAACAGAAGGCAAAATCGTGCATGTGACAATTAACAGAGAGGTATAATTAGTTGTGAAACATGTGTGAAGCAAAAGAGTTTATAGATGGTTCTAAGAAAGGAGTGCACTTTGACCCCTAACAAGCGCGTAAACTACGCAGGGATGGTGTACTATGAGCACGTCAAGAGAGATTAATAAGAATAGAGGACTTGGGGTATCAGCCCTTTAGGTGGCCCTAGGTGCAGGCGCACGTAGGGGAGAAGTGGGCCTTGAGAAGGTTGTTTAGGTGAGCCGGGTTAGTGAAGTTACGAACATCTTCTGGGAGAGCATTCCAAAGTTTAGGCATGAGATAACTGAACACCACTTGGCCCCTTGATGTGGCCATGTGTGGAACACGTAGAAGCCAGGAGTTACCACTCCTAAGGGAATAGTTGGGCTGTGATGGGACTGCGAGGGCAGATGCCAGGTAGGGGGGAAGGGACTGAGCCCAGAATTTTGCAGTGGTCCTGATGCAGTGGATATGTCTGCAAGCGTGGAGCGATGTTAGATCAAGGGAGCTGTAGAGGTCACAGTGATGAGTCGAAGTGGGGCGGTCGAGGGCAAAGAGACAGAAGAAGTGGAAAAGAGGGTCAAGGCTGGCTAGTGCAGACTTGGGAGCAGCACAGTATACTGTGTCCCTGTAGTCCAGAATCGGGAGGATAATTTTTTGGACTATTTACCAGCGGGCTGACAGGGGTAAGCTACCCTTGTTCTGGTATAAGACTCCAAGTTTTGGGCGCAGCTTTTTGTGAATCGATTCAATGTGCGTGGAAAAGTCCAGGTGTTGATCAAGCCAGACCCCGAGATAATTGAAAGAGGTGCAGGTCTCAAGAGGGATCCCTTCGGTGGTGAAACAAGTGGGAATAGAAAGGAGTCTGGAGAGCCTTTGTCTTGTCCCAAAAGTTAGGGAGACTGTTTCTTTGGGGTTTAGAAAAAGTTGATTTGATCGAAACCGGTGCTGTACTGCATTAAAATCTTGTTGGAGGGTAGAGGCCACTACATCGGGGCCGGGGTCTGTGGCAAATAGAACAGTATCATCAGCATATAGGTGTATAGATGTGTGAGTGCAGACTGAGGGAAGTTCATTTAGGAATATTGAGATGAGTAGTGGGCCGAGGACTGAGCCCTGTGGGACCCCAGTAGTAACGGGGAAGGGGGGAGAGCAAGTACTGATTCTTACCGATTGAGTTCTGCCTACCAAGTAGGAGTAGAACCAACTGGAGACTTCGCCAGAGAGTCCGGCAGATGATAGTTTGGATAGCAGTAGGGAGTGGGAAACAGTATTGAAAGCTTTTGTGAGGTCAATGAAGATGGCAGAAGTGGTGTGCCCATTATCTATGCCCGAGAGGATGACGTCAGTGAGCCTTAGCAGGGAGGTTATGGTGGAGTGCGATTTTCTGAAGCCTGATTGGTACAGTGTAAAGAAAGAGGATTGGTCGAGGAAGGAGGAGAGTTGGTCTAGGACAAGGCGCTCCTGTAGTTTGGCAAGGATAAGGAGTAGGGAGATTGGTCGGTAGTTACCCGGTGACGAGGGGTCACCCCCTTTCGGGAGGCGGATGACAGTGGCATGCTTCCAGTCGGATGGTAATGGTACGTCGGCCAGAGAAAAAGAGAGATTGAACAGCGCAGCCAGCGGGGTGGCAATGGCAGGGGCAGATAGATGTAACATCTTCATGTAAGACCGAAGGCATTCTGGGAACAAGAAGACCCATAGTAAATACTAACATAGAGTTCCTCAGGGGCCATAAGACCAGCAAAAAAAACCTTCTTTCAGCAAATAAAGGGAAGGAATTAGTAGTACTCCTACAAATCAAGACACTCTGCACAACATATACATATATATATATATGTACACACACACACACATATAAACCATACTGGCCCATCAAGTCTGCCCTTTTTTTCCCCTCCACACACCCCCCCTGCCAGCCCCAACCCTCCTCCCGATACTCAGCCCATATGCCCATCCCATGCCCTTTTGAATCTGTCCACCAATTTAGCCCCACCACTTCATCTGGTAGTCTGTTTTAGGGCTCCACCACCTCTCTGTGAAGAAATGTCCTCTCACATTGCCCTGTATCTTTTTCCTTACAGTCTGAGGCCCTGCCCTCTAGTTCTGACCTCCTTCTTCTAAGTAAACTTCGATGCCGAAGGCTGGCTGGCGCTGGGCAGGCTGCCTACCTCATACACTGGCGCACCCAGGTTTGGGAACGGACCTGGGACATCAGAGGGCTGGCTGGGAGAAGGATTGAGCATCCAACGACTGCGCTCCTTCTCCCGGTGGGGGGTAGAGTGTTTGGTGCAATACGTACACCTAGCGGAGGCTGGGTGTACTGATCACGCCGACGCCAAGTAGCTTAGGGGGGCGGGGTTGACGCTTGACATCATTGCACATCCCCTCCCCTGCACACCGGGGAAAATCAAAATGCTGCCGGCCGCCCTAGATGAAGCCCGCCCTCAGCTTCAGTTAGCTCCCAGGCCAGCCCTTCGACCTATCCTGTTGTCTGCGGCACTATGGGCCAGTGCTGCAACCCCACCCTGGGGGTAAGCCAGGCGGTATCGAAGAAGGCGCGACCATATGGGAGTGGAAGCAGGGGTTCCATGACCGGCAGAGGTGGCCAGTGGCAGAAAAAAGTATAATAAAAATAAAAATTAAGTAAACCCTCTTCTCCCACTTTTTTGAGCCCCTTTACATATTTAAAAGTTTCAATCATGTCTCCCTTTTCCCTCCTTGTCTCCCGCGTGTACAGATCCATATATATATATATATATATACAGTATAGTAAATATCAACTTTAATTTTCCTTTAAAATATGTCACTTGGAAAACAGTGTTCCTAGTAGCCATGACATCTGGCAGGAGGTTACGTGAACTGCAAGCCCTTTGCACAGATCCAAACTGGATTATATTTCATGGAGACAAGGTAGTCCTTAGGACAAATAGAAAGTTTCTACCTAGCCAGTCTGCCGGTGCAGCGGTTGGATTTCCGCTTGCGATGCCGGGGAACTGAGTTCAGGAATGAGCCCGGGTCATCAGATGGCCAGCTGGGGGAGAAGGATCGAGCATCCCTAGGACCACTCTCCTTCTCTGGGGAGTGGGGGGTCTCTGCACTCAGTGCAGGAGTGACACCTAGTGGAAGCTAGGTGCATCACCCTGAGCACCGACGCACGGTCAAGGGGGGCACTGGGGTGGGACAGATGCAGGCATCATTGCACGTCTCTGCCCCAGCCTATAGGGACAAAAAATCCCTCCTCGCTGGACGTCTCTATGATGCCCTGCCCCTGGGCTTCAATTAGCCGTCTGATTGATGGCTCTCCCAACCAGTGATGGTCACATGACACTGATACCTGCCACGGTGCCATGCCCTGCTTCCTGGGGGGCAAGCCAGGAGTGACCAGGACAGCGAGAAGCTCAACAGGCGGTGGAAGCCTCGGGGGCACCGTAAGCAGGGTGGAGCTCTGACGGATGGCAGGAGGACAAAAAGTGAGGTAAATTAAAAAAAAAAAAAAGTTCCTACTTAAAGTGGTGTCAGGATTTCACTTTAATCAGTCAGTGGCTCTACCTGTGCTGTTTCCTAAGCACTCTAGCACAAGCAAGCAAAAACGACACTGCCTCGATGTAAAAGGGCACTGGGCTGCTATATGGACTGGACAATTTATTTATTTCAATTTTGTTAACCGGGCAGACCCACTGAGCTCCTAAGGTCCTTTTTTCAGGGGTGACACAGAATTAGTTACATAGAATAGAGAAAAGGACATTTTGCCATACAGTGCAAACCAGTAACAGAGTTTAGCTTACAGACAAGACATTGTACATCAGAGAATTATACAGTACAATCAACAGTTAGACGATATATGACACTATCACATTTGCCTACACTCCTGGCCAGGGCAGTATTAGTACAGCACACTATAACTCATCAGGTGGTCTAAGTAAGAATCTACAGCCCAGTAGATAGGTTTGGAGAGGGCAAGGTTGTGTTCAAGTGCAGGAGCATTTGCTGATGTCCAGCTGGTGCAGGGTGTCAGATCTGACAGCATATGACTCTTTTTCACTTACTAGGAGGTTGGAAAGTGTAAACCAGCGGTCAGGAAAACTATTTCTCATTGGATAGTCTCCTGCATCCAGATCTGTTATGAGAAAGCTGATAGACAACCTCCCAGAGGCCTACAAGCACATTCCACAAAGGATACCTCTGCCTCTGTAGCAGCTACAAAGGGTATTATCCTTCACGTTATTTGCAAAGTAGCTACCTGGAAGACAGTCCACACCTTCAAAAAGCACTATTGCCTACACAAACATGCCAGGAGGGATGCCAGCTTCTGCTGTCTTGCAGAACCATTTTCCTACATAGTTTCTAAACACATGCTCCCAAGGTACCGCTTGTGAATCTGCCATTTGTATTAGATATTACTGTTGGATTCCGATTGATAGAAGAAAAAAATACTCACTGTAGTAATGTCTCTTCTATGGGATCCAACAAAAAGTTTGCCATTGGACCAATGCCGTAACTGCAGGGCTCATGGAAAAAGCCTGAGCCTCCTTTCCATCTGCTTGCTCCCCAGCTGCCAGTCCTCGGACCCTAGAAGTCCAGGACTACAGGAAGGACTCCATGTCTGCCGACCACCACTTGGGTCGTTTCAGGAGCAGGACATGGCTGTTCAGTGCGATTTTCAACAGCGCCCTTTATCTCCAGTCTCCTCAGTTTGCCACTGGATCAGTGCTGCAATGTAGGGCTCACAAAGAGAGCCTAAGCCTCCTCTCCATTTGCTTGCCTCCCCAGCCACCAGCCCCCAAACCCTCGGAGTCCAGGACTACAGGGAGGACTCTGTGTTTGCCAACCACCAATTGGGTGGTTTCAGGTGTGGGACTTGGCTGTTCGTCTCAATTTTCAACAGCACTCTTTGTCTCCAGCCTTGTCAGTTTGATTCCGGACCAACACCACAACTGCAGGGCTCAGACAGTGAGAGAGCCTGAGCCTCCTCTCCATCTGCTTGCCCCCCAGCTGCCAGACCTCTGACCCTCAGAGCCCAGGACTACAGGGAGGACTCTGTGTTTGCCAACCACCAATCAGGTGGATTCAGGGGCAGGACTTTTCTACTCACCTGCTTTACTTGACCGGGCCTGTGTAAGTGGCCTGTTCTTGCGGCGGCCCCTCCGCGCAAAGGACCATGCACTAAGGACATCAAGAAGTCTGCCTGGAGTCAGCTGGTCAGCCCACCACGCTGCTCCACAGACCCCCACTTGCATCTACTTACATCTCTCCCTTGTAAGTTCCTCACTATTGTGTGACTTAATCCTGAACAGGACTCAATTCCAGTGAGCATCAACTTGCTGTATACTGGCACAGCATACTGCACCATTACATTACCAGCCTCTGAGTATCTACTGATTGCTTGGTCAGCTAGCTCTCTAGCCTAGACTTACTTCATCTCCAGTACTCATTGTTACAAACCCACTCAGCAGGTCAGTCCTCTACTCCCAAAGTGCCAACCTCCAAGTGCAGTCTTGTGAACAGTTAACAGAAACAGGGTAACCCTCCTGTCTGTTTTGTGGGTTCGAACCAACCTTTGGTCTCAGTTCTGGAGGGATTCAAACTGTGAACTTCTTGCTAGTGTACCCAATGCACAGGCTCAGATAATTCTGTATTCAGGGGGCCAGATATCTTTGCCTACAGGCACCTAACCAGGTGTACAGACATGAACCCTTAAAAACTCTAATAAAGACCTCAGATTTTTCTTACCTTATTCCAGTTTGGTATCACCATTCAAGCTTATGCACAGTGTCTGCTTTAACCATATATACTTCACTTGTTAAAGAAAAGAAATTCAAAGACAGACCAGGTAGGCTCAAAAAATAGAGTTTTACTAAAATAGATAAAAGTATGTAAACCATAAAATACAAAACTATATATCACAATAACCATCCAATCTTTTAAAAGAACAAGGTTTTAACAGTGCAATTCCTACTACAGTACTTAGATTTTGTCTCTACCTGTATACTTGCTCAAAGTGCTCAGAGATGTTTCTTTGTTAGAGTCTAGATAAAAAGTCTCTGAAGAAAAACAGAATACTTGTTTAAAAGCTGGCTTGGCCCACCTCTTTGCGTGAGGTCACCTAGCTCCTCCTCTGTCATGAAAAATCATACACCCAGGATATTTTATCATATTAGAAGGTAAGATAATTAAAAAGAAACACAGGTGAGGGGGTACAGGCAAAGTGGGCAAGCATTAAGGATGCAATACTTGAAGCAGCATCCCATTGTGTTAGAAAAGGAAGTGCAAAAGAAGAAGGAAACCACTTTGGTTCTCAAATACAGTAGCAGAAAAGGTCAGAGCCAAAAGGCTGGCCATCAGGAAATATAAGGGAACACAGCAGGATAGAAACATGGAAACATAGAAGTTGATGGCAGATAAGGACCGCAAGGCCCATCCAGTCTGCCCATTTCTTTTTCTACCTTATAAATGTGCCATCGGCCTTTGCTCTGTCAGTGGCCTATCTATTCATACTCATCTGTATTGCTCCCTGATACCTATCCCATGCCCGCTTGAAGCCCTGCACTGTATTCATAGCCACCACCTCCTGAGGTAGGCCGTTCCATGCATCCCACCCTTCTTTGTGAAAAGAATTTCCTCACATTCGCCTCTTAATCGGCCTCCCCTAGTCTCATGCTGTGTCCTCTTGTCCTGCTATTTTCTTATATTTAAACATGTTAGACTTCTTTCACCTTGTTAATGCCCTTAAGGTGTTTGAATGTTTCGATTATATCACCTCTCTCTCTCCTTTGCTCAAGGGTACATATTGAGCTCTGTTAATCTGTCCTCATATGTCTTCTGATGCAGTCCCTGCACCATTTTGGTTGCCCTTCTCTGGACTGCCTCAATTTGGTCAATGTCCTTGTGAAGGTGTGGCCTCCAGTACTGCACACAGTACTCCAGATAGGGCCTAACCAGTGTCTTGTAAAGAAGGATTATTACCTCCCTCTTACGACTTGTGATACCCCTACTAATACACCCTAACATCCCTCTAGCCTTACCTACTGCTTTACAGGTCTACTTGAATGATTTCAGGTCATTGGTGATGATGATGCCCAAGTCTCTTTCTTCCCTTGTGACTGCCAGCAACTCCCCTCCCAGCCTATAGGTTGCTTCAGGGTTTCTCTTCCCTATGTGCATGATCTTGCACTTCTTTGCATTAAATTCCAGTTGCCACTCTTCTGACCATTTTGCTAGTTTATCCAGATCTCTTCTCATTCTGCCCACCCCATCTGGATCATCTACTCTGTTGCAGATCTTCGTGTCATCTGCAAACAGACAAGCCTTACCTTCTAGTCTATCTGCAATGTCACTAACGAAGATATTGAAGAGGACTGGCCCCAGGACTGATCCCTGAGGTACCCCACTTGTGACTTGCATCTCTTCTGACTGTATACCATTTACCACCACTGTTTTCTCGCTGCCAACCAGTTTGCCACCCAGTTGACCAACTTCTGACCCACCCCGAGCCTACCCAGCTTATTTATCAATCTTCCATGTGGAGCAGTATCGAAAGCTTTGCTGAAGTCAAGGATAGACGACATCAACTGCTCCCCCTTGGTCCACCACTCTGGTTACTCAGTCAAAGAAATCTATGAGATTAGTTTGACAGGACCTTCCTTTTATATACCCATGCTGTCTTGGATCCTGTGCCCTATGGATTCCAGGTGTTGTATTATCCTTTCCTTAAGGAATGCCTCCATAATCTTGCCCACTACTGAGGTAAGACTGACTGGTCTGTAGTTCCCTACCTCCTCCCTGCTACCACTCTTGTGGAGCGGGATCACATGAGCCCTTCTCCAATCTTCTGGGACCTCTCCTGTGCTCAGAGACTCACTAAACAGTTCTGCTAATGGCTCTGCTAGTTCCACCATTAGCTCCTTAAGTACCCTGGGATGTATGCCATCAGGTCCCATTGCCTTGTCCACCCTGAGCTTAGCGAGCCCTTGTAGGACCCTTTCTTTTGTGAAGGGAGTAGTGCTCACCTCCCTCCCCCCTGTGTCCATGGTGCTGAGCTGTGGACCCTGCCCTACCTTCTCTTCAGTAAATACTGAGCAAAAGTATCTATTTAGGATAGATGCTTTTACAGGGTCCTCCTCCTCACATGCCCCCATTTCTCCTTTGAGCTTAGCAATACCCTCTCTGGACTTTCTCTTTTCACTAATGTATCTATAGAAAGTCTTGTCACCTTCTTTTACTGTTCATGCTAGTGTTTCCTCAGTTTGGGACTTTGCCTGCCTTACTGCCTTCCCTGCTTCCCTTAGGGCAGTTTGGTATGCTGCCTTATCTTCATCCCGCTGTGTTCCCTTATATTTCCTGAAGGCCAGCCTTTTGGCTCTGACCTTTTCTGCTACTGTATTTGAGAACCAAAGTGGTTTCCTTCTTCTTTTGCACTTCCTTTTCTGTCTAACACAATGGGATGTTGCTTCAAGTATTGCATCCTTAATGCTTCCCCATTTTGCCTGTACCTCCTCCCCTGTGTTTCTTTTTGTCAGGGCTAGCTTAACTCTGTTGGCCATCTTATCAGAGTCAGCTCCTCTGAAGTCCCATATTTTTGCCTTGGAATGGGATGATTTAGATGTAGTGGCCAAATTGAACCATACCATGTGATGATCACTGGCCCCCAGGTGACCTTCTACCTGGAGCTCTGTGATCCCTTCCCTGTTAGTCAGTACTAGATCTAGGATAGCCCTGTCTCTTGTGGGTTGTTGTACCAGTTGTTTGAGGCCCTCCCCCTGCAGGGAATCCACCATGTGTTTAGTTCTGGAAGATGTTCCTGCTGGTATTGACCAATCTGTATCCAGCATGTTGAAGTCTCCCATTATCAGAACCTCCCCTTTAGCTGTCATGTTTTGTGTATCTTCTAACAGTAATGTGTCTGTGTCCTCCCCCTGGTCTGGGGGCCTGTAGACAACCCCAGTTCTTATGGCTGTCCCATTTCTGTTTCCAGGGTGAGCCACAGTTCTTCTGGCTCCTTATGTGTATTCTGAATTTCTGTAGCTTTGATATTTCATTGCATACAGGGCCACTCAACCCCCCTTTGCACCTCGGTCTCTTCTGAACAGTACATAGCCAGTTACTGAAGTCTCCCAAGTGTGGTTACTGTAAACTATGTCTCACTAATTGCTACTATGTCCAGTTTAGCCTCTGACATTATTGCCTGCAGGTCTGGGATCTTATTTCCCAGGCTGTGAGCATTGTGTACATGATTTTCCATTGGCCAGATTTCAGTGTGTTAGTTGTTGGGTGAGGTTTGGCATTTTCTCCTGTGCATCGTTATGGGGAGGCGGACCTTTTTCTTACCTGGTGATGCAAATGAACTGCAAACATGCTGAATCCTGTTTGACCACTAGCTGAGTGGCGGGGGTGTTCTTCCCATTCGACGATGGGTGCTGCACCCTCCCATTTGCTGAGTTTAAATATTCTGCAAGACGCCAAACTTCTGTCCCAATGCACTGACTCCTCTTTAGTCAGATGCAGTCCATCAAATTTAAAGAACTTCGCTCCCAGAACTGTTGCCAGTTCCTACAAATCTGTGTCCTTTTCCTGGCACCAGCCCTTAAGCCACATGTTTAGCTCCCCTATCTCCCCTTCTCTGACCTTCCATCCATCTGCCCCCCTCTCCCAGACTGGCAGGATCTCAGAGAAGATGTCGGATGAAACGGATGATAGTTTGTCACCCAGCCTGGTCAGGTGTTCCTTGGTCTCCACAACTGACTGGCTGGCGAGATCATTAGTCCCTATGTGTACCAGGACATCAATGTTTTCTCCTGCTTTGTGAACAATTTTAGCAATGCGGTCAGTGTCTCTCTCCACACTGATGTACCTGGGAGACGTCTGACCATTACCCCTGGCTGGAAATGGGTATCAACTCCCCGAATCATGGAGTCTCCTATGATCAGAAGTTTTTTGGATTTCCTTTTTGCTTTTTTTGTTTTGGTTCCTGATTTGGGTGAGTTTTGTTGTGCTAGCTCCTGTGCTGCAGTGTCCTGCTCTGCAGTGTCCTCTGCCCCTTTGTTTGATTTCAGAGATAGAAGCAGATACCTGTTTGTAGTGTTTATATGGTTTTTGAAGGTAATATGTTGGAGAGCACAGAGTGGTGGGGCACCTGATTTGCCCCTCCTAACCACCTGCCAACCTCCTGGACCAATTACCCTCTGCGGTCAAGGTTCTTCTGTTGGATGTTGGGGAAATGGCGGGTGGTTCTTATAATGTATTTCCTCTTGAATATGAAATTTGAGGTGCGCAATCTCTGCCCATGCTGCTCAGAGCTGAGCCCTAAGATCTCCAATGGCCCAGCATGTAGGACAGTGTCCTAAATCCTGTAAGACTGTCCTTCTGAAAAATGTTCCACAGTACCTGCAGTTAATGATATCCAGTCCAGATAAGTCGCTGGGTTTATAACCTGGTCAGAGTAATTAGAAGGATAAAAATGAAGGATGAAGATAGGGAGGCATACCAAACTGCCCTAAGGGAAGCAGAGAAGGCAGTAAGGCAGTTAAAGTCCCAAACTGAGGAAACACTAGCATGAACAGTAAAAGAAGGTGACAAGACTTTCTATAGATACATTAGTGAAAGGAGAAAGTCCAGAGGGGGTATTGCTAAGCTCAAAGGAGAAAAGGGGGCATGTGAGGAGGAGGACCCTGTAAAAGCATCTATCCTAAATAGATACTTTTGCTCAGTATTTACTGAAGAGAAGGTAGGGCAGGGCCCACAGTTCAGCACCATGGACACAGGGGGAGGGAGGTGAGCACTACACCTTCACAAAAAGAAAGGGTCCTACAAGAGCTCGATAAGCTCAGGTGGACAAGGCAATGGGACCTGATGGCATGCATCCCAGGGTACCTAAGGAGCTAAGGATGGAACTAGTAGAGCCATTAGCAGAACTGTTTAGTGAGTCTCTGAACACAGGAGAGGTCCCAGAAGACTGGAGAGAAGGGCTCAAGTGATCCCACTCACAAAAGTGTGGTAGCAGGAGGAGGCAGGAACTACACACCAGTCAGTCTTACCTCTAGTAGTGGGCAAGATTATGGAGGCACCCTTAAGGAAAGGATAGTGCAACACCTGGAATCCATAGGCGTAGGATCCAAGACAGCATGGGTTTATAAAGGAAGGTCCTGTCAAACTAATCTCATAGATTTCCTTGACTGGGTAACCAGAGTGGGGACCAAGGGGAGCAGTTGATGTCGGCTTAAATTGACTTCAGCAAAGCTTTCACACTGTTCCACATATAAGATTGATAAATAAGCTGAGTAGGCTCGGGTGGGTCAGAAGTTGGTCAACTGGGTGGCAAACTGGTTGACGGGCAGAAAACAGAGAGTGGTGGTAAATGGTATAGAGTCAGAAGAGATGCAAGTCACAAGGGGTACCTCAGGATCAGTCTTGGGCCAGTCCTTCAATATCTTCATTAGTGACATTGCAGATGGACTAGAGGGTAAGGCTTGTCTGTTTTCAGATGACACCAAGATCTGCAACAGAGTAGATGATCCAGATGGGGTGGGCAGAATGAGAAGAGATCTGGATAAAATAGCAAAATGGTCAGAAGAGTAGCAACTGGGATTTAATGCAAAGAAGTGCAAGATCATGCACATAGGGAAGAGAAACCCTGAAGCCACCTATAGGCTGGGAGGGGAGTTGCTGGTAGTCACAACGGAAGAAAGAGACTTGGGCATCATCATCACCGATGACCTGAAATCATCCAAGCAGACCTGTAAAGCAGTAGGTACGGCTAGGGGGATGTTAGGGTGTATTAGTAGGGGTATCACAAGTCGTAAGAGGGAAGTAATAATCCCTCTTTACAAGAGGCTGGTTAGGCCCCATCTGGAGTACTGCATGCAGTACTGGAGGCCACACCTTCACAAGGACATTAACCAAATTGAGGCAGTCCAGAGAAGGGCAACCAAAATGGTGCAGGGGCTGCATCAGAAGACATATGAGGACAGATTAATGGAGCTTAATATGTATACCCTTGAGCAAAGGAGGGAGAGAGGTGATATGATCGAACATTCAAACACCTTATGGGCATTAACAAGGTGAAAGAGTCTAACATGTTTAAATATAAGAAAATAGCAGGACAAGAGGACACAGCATGAGATTAGAGGGAGGCCGATTACAGGGCTAATGTGAGGAAATTATTTTTCACAGAAAGGGTGGTGGATGCATGGAACAGTCTACCTCAGGAAGTGGTGGCTATGAATACAGTGCAGGGCTTCAAACAGGCATGGGATAGGCATAAGGGAGCAATACAGATGAGTATGAATAGATAGGCTAACAGAGCAAAGGTCGATGGCACATTTATAAGGTAGAAAAAGAAATGGGCAGACTGGATGGGCCTTGCGGTCCTTATCTGCCATCAACTTCTATGTTTCTATGTTTCTAAGGCTACATCAGCAGAAACTCCTTTCCCCATGTGACTTCACCAATCAAGTCTGTAAATTTATTTATTTATTTAGCTTTTGTTGACCGGGTAAGTGCACTAGACAAATCCTGCCTATTTTCAGGCACGACCCGGGGGAGAGGGATACAGATGAATGCTAACTGACCTTGAACCAGATTCAGCTGTTGGTGGTATTTTTAGTGAATGAGGGAAATTTGGCCTGACACTGGAAATTCCCACTTTTGCAGCATACGCTAAGAGAGCAGCCATGGAGGAGGATCGCTCAGGCAGGCGCCTGCCTGTCGGATGCAGGAGTTGGAATCACACCCAGGATGGCTACAGAGACAGATTACGATTTACTTCAGGGGCACTGCAGGCTTGTACGCATGCAAACGGGAGCCAAAAATGGTAAATGCCTCTATACCTGAAGTTTGTAATATGGATGTTACCGCCTGGAGTTGCCAGTCAACCATTCTGGAACAGACAAGAGGAGGCAGAATTGAAGATATGGAGGAACTCTGCAAAAGGTACTGTGAATAAATTTGAGACCCAGGATTCGGGTCTCGCTTTCAGGGAACTTTGGTCCAGAGACAGCGGTTTTCCACTACGAGGACAGTCAGTGTAACGCATTCGGTGCACCCATATGCTGATCCGCCCACAGAACAATGCTGAGGAATCCAAAACGACGCTGACAGCATCGCAAGCAGTAAAAACAATTTAAAATACAGACCCAGGACTCAGAAATAACAGACTGGTCAGAAGAGGATTCCTTTATGAATGCAGGTTGATTAAAGCGTAGGCAGGAATTTGGACCTCTAATCCTGAATGGACACCGTCGCCTATACATCACCAAGCATGCCACCATACTGAGCTCAGGTAGTGACTTTAATACTACTAAAGGGTACACCGAGTATTGCAGGACAAGGAGGCTACTAGTAGCTCCAAGTTTCCTTCAGTGGGGATAAAACTAAATGCATAAAGGAATAAAGAAAATGCTGAACCGAAACAGTAAAATTTACATTCCTCCACGAAGTTTCTATGGTAGACCTTTTCAGGCAAAAGCTTGAGCAGGCTCTCAGGAGAAACGCTGTGAGATTACGATATAGAGGAGGTTTAGATTTAAACCTTGATAGATACTATATAGTTAATACTTTGCTTAAAACACTATGTTTTTTTCCCATCTGATTTTTTTACTTATTCATGTCTCTGGAGAAGATTCTTTGACATAAGTTTTCAACAAACAATAGCTTGGAAAAATTTTGGGAAAATACTCAAATCTGAAAACACTTTATGGTTACCTTTCTAGCCATTCCTTTAACTAGACCACAAATTAGATACGCTCACAGTAATGTTTAGGAATGAAGGAGTGAATGTTAGTGACGATTTATCACTGGATGCAAAACGATAAGTGATATTTTAGTCCCTCTGAGGCCTTGTTGATTTAGAGGGTATTTGACGGGAGTTGGAAATTTAAAGTGAAATTATTTCAGTTAATTCAGATATAAATCATCTCCCTAACAGTTTTTTCCTGGGAAAAGATAGGGGTGTAGTTTTTTATAACGGTCAACCTAGAGCCTGTTATAAATGTGGCTCACGGTCTCATATTAGCAGTTCCTGTGAAATGATGAAATGTTCACTTTGTGGAGGTTTTGGTCATTCGATGGATTTATGCCAGAACATATTCCAATGCAACCTCTGTGATGAAAAGGGACATGCCTTCCACCAATGTCCCTGGGCCAAACGTAATAAAACAGAGGGTTGGAACCATGAGGAATTAGTACTTCAAGCACAGGATAGAACTCATAAGCCGGGGCCGCCTGCAGACACAACACCCATCATCACACCATACAAAAAAACAACTGTTCAGGTTCCCAAAGTATCTCAGGACCATAGAATTGAGTCTAGCACAGCTGAAGCTAACATGCCACCCCAAAAACAGATTTTGAAACTATGAAAGGAAGAGGTTTACTAGATCGTCTTTAAAAATGTCTATTCCTGACCCTCTTCCAACATCTAATATCTTTTCCACTGCAAGAAGATCTGGGAGAATCGATTTAGAATCAAACACATCTCATAGATCTGAGATGATTACTGAGGATGAGGATGGAAAGTTGATAGAGATTATGAAAGACAAAAAAAGTAAAAAAGGTAAAAAAAGGAAAGCAAATGATAATTCAAAGGGGGGAATAGGCTGACTTGAAATGCTTGATGTCTACACTACAACTTTTATCTCTTAATGTCAGAAGTTTAAAAACATATAAAAAACAAATCTCTGTTCTGTCACACTTATCAACCTTGCCTGTAGATGTCTTTTTTTTTGGAATGCCATATTTCTTCATTTAAGAAATAGAGAGGTACTTAAGAAGCTGATGGTACTGGGGCCTTTTTTGGTCCTTCAGTACAGATATTGCAGATGGGATTGGTATTTATTTAAAACCACTAATGTCCACATTATTCGTTTAATAGATGTCAGTCCAGGTAGAACCTTAATCCTAGATTGTTCCATAAGAGATTTTTCTTTTCGACTTATTAACATTTATGCACCACAAACCAAATCTGCTAGGGTAGACTTATTTGGTGATATTAAACCCTTTCTTTTTACTAAACGATATGTTATTTGGGGAGGATTTTAATTGCTCTTTAGACATACCTGTAGCTACAATTAAACAAAGAAGATATATTGTGATTCCAATGCTTTAAAACAAACTTTAGACGTTTCCAATATGCAGGATGCTTTCCGAAACTACACCCTAATGATACTGGTGCCATATCATAGATTTATTTATGCTACTAGAATAGACATGTTTTTGTTCTCTAAACATTTACACCTAATGTATGTTATTCTCAACCCACGGAATTTTCTGATCGTGAATATTTTATTTTGCTCTTTCACTTACAATTTCTTTCACCAAAAATATATTCTAAATATAACCGCTGGAGACTTAATATATCACTGTTTGATGATTCATCCTTTAAAACTAAAACTGATAATTTATTTGCATATAGAGATTCAGTATTTTGTGCATATTCTGACCTCTACGTTGGTGGATGGACACAAACGGAATTAAAAAGCTATTTGTCTCTTTTGGCAAAATTAAAGCTAATTCCAAATATATAAAATATTTACTTACGTAACCAATTATATAAACTAATGTCATTTGATTTAAAAATAATCAAGGTTTGCTTTCCCAAATTAAACTATTGAAGGAACAAATGAAAGAATATCAATATGACAGAGCTAAATCCCTAGAACTAGAGTTTAAATTTGGGATCAAAACTACCCCAGCCTCGGATCCCTTTACAGCATGTAAACTTAGATTAGAAACCACTCTTATGACCCACTTACGGGCAACTACTGGAGTTATATTCACAAAGGATATGGACATACTAGCTATAGTTCAAGACTATGTGGAAACATCTTAAAATTCAGAGGTGTCAAGACCTCCTGGATTTTTCCTTCTTTACGCCCTGTTCCTGAACTGCCTAGAACTAAACTGATACCGTTGATACAACCAATTACACACAAGAAGTTGAATTAGCAATTCAACAATTAAGTAAGGACACGACAATTCAGGGTGGGATGGCCTACCCAATGAGTTTTATAAACTTTTTCTTCCCTATATGATATTATTTTTGCCTAAAATATTTAATTTTTGTTATTCTCCCCAGTGAATTGCTTGGTTTTAATACTTCACTATTATTTTTCTATATAAATCAGAGACAAGGCTTCAATAATGAACTGGAGGCCTTTAAGTTTATTAAATAGTGATTATAAAATACTTACTAAAATTTTGAATAACAGACTGCTGTTAGTAGCGAAAACTAATTCACCCAGCCCAAACATGTGCCATCCCCATAGGAAAATCCAACATAATTTATACCTCTTACGAGAATTATTTGAACTAAGTAGTAAGAAACAGATTTCAGGGTACATTGTAGCCTTGGATCAAACTACAAAGCTTTCGACCGAGTTAATCATAAATACCTATTCTCAGTGCTTTTATGATATGGAATCCCATCTCCTTTTGTACACTGGATTTCAACCTTATATAGACAAGCTAACTGCATTCCCATGGTTAACAATTTATTTGGGACAGAAGTACCTATATCAATTGGAG
The DNA here is from genome assembly GCA_016271365.2 of Neoceratodus forsteri. Classification (NCBI taxonomy): domain Eukaryota; kingdom Metazoa; phylum Chordata; order Ceratodontiformes; family Ceratodontidae; genus Neoceratodus; species Neoceratodus forsteri. The sequence goes on from CM028129.1 coordinate 317,165,190, forward strand.
TAAGGCAGGATGCCCTTTAAGCCCACTTCTATATTCTTTTGCCCTGGATCCCATTATCAGACAAATTGTTTGGGATACAAATATTATAGGCTTATCTCCTTCCCTGGTTTACCACTGGAAAAATAACTGCATATGCAGATGATATTACCTTGCTCTAAGAGATATACCTTCATTACTAAGAGCCCTATCTACATTTCTCATTTTGAGACATTATCAGAGCCCAACTAAATATGGGAAAGTTTCATTTTATTTTACAACCTACAAACTCAGATCCAACTAATATTGCAAATATTCCTGTAGAATCATCACACCGTAAGATTTAGGAATTTGGTTTGGAACTGGTGATCTAGCGACATACAACTGGGAGAAACAATTATACATTGGAGAATTTAAGATTCACAGATGGAAGGGATGGAAATTTGGCAAAAGAAGAGGTTATTATTATAAAGAAGTTTGTGTTACCATTTTTTATATTTAAGTTATGTGTTTCCGCCCCTATTAATCTAGAATCTAGGCTGTTAAGTATTTTTTCCAAATGTTATGGGTAATAGATTAAACCCAGTGCAGGGACATCACGTGCCTCCCAATTACTAAAGGAGGCCTAGGAATGATTAATCCTATTATTTTTACCATTCCATTTTTTATTTGATTCTTTCTCATACTTATGGTCTAATGACACTAAGACTTGGCAAAAATGGTCTAAATCTTTGTGGTCTATCTATTTAAATAAATGGTCCCTGTTTCCTCCTAAAATACTTGGTAGACACTTTTGTCATTATATGGAGTTCTTACATTTAAGAAATTACAACAATGGAAAATATCACTTCAAAATTGCTTACTTTTCAAGGAAAACTTTTATAATTTCATGGTATTTGAAGTGCAGAAATGTATTCCCCTGTTCCCAGAATGTGTACCTACACAAATGATTTATGCTATTAGGAAATTGACTGATTTTAGAGTACCCCTTTCATCTGGGATATTGTATGTTATCTATACAAGGGAAATTAGGTCCGAGGTAATTTAAAATACAAACCTACCACTGAAAGATTCTGTTTAAGAAACACATGTATCAACTGTGAAGAAACTATGGTTCATTTTTTGTCTCCTGCTCTTTTAGTCAAAAATTTTGCAAGATGCTTCTATTCACTGGAATCTCCTCTTTTGGGTAATGTTACATATCAAACTATAGTTTTAGGTAATTATACTGGCTCTTGGAGACGTTATCATAGGAGCACCTTAAATGTTTTTTTGCTTTCATACAATATTGTCTTTGGTAAGCCAGATGTCAGTTTATCTTTCAACAATTAAATGTGTTGATCTAACACTTTGTTTATTCAAATTGAACAGGATTTACTTTCTGTTAAAACCAGGGATTTAAGTTCTTTCTCTAAATCAAAAGTTGATTTATTTTGGAAAATTTTATTTCTATATGATGTATTTAGTTTCTATTGGGTAGTCTTTGTTTTTCCCTCAACACTATGTTAAAGAACAACATAGATATATTATCTGTTTGTATGATTTCTTGTGATGTTATGTTTTCTGTCAATAAAATTTCCCCTACTCTTTTCGATAAGTGCCATGGGATCTTTAACATCCACCTGAACTACCACCAATCCAGGCAGATGGGACCTCAGTTTAACGTCTCATCTGAAAGATGGCACCTCAGAAGTGCAGCACCCCTCTCATGCTGCACTACATGTCAGTACTGGGATATTAACCCAAGTGCCAGATGTGGGAACTGAACCCACAGCCCTCTGATCTCCCAGCCTCAGAGGCGAGTGTGCTACCTACTGAGCCACTGACACTGACACATTTCCTTTCATCTATAAGCAGTATCCTCTCTCACACAGACATCAAAGCATTTATGACTTCTCACCAGTGTCACATAATCCTGCATTCTTCCCCTAAATGCCATAAAAGTTTATGATTTCCCTCTTAGCAACTACAGCTATAATTAACTTAGATAAATAGGACATCCTTGATCAAGGCCTGTTCTACCCTGTAATTAGTGTCTGGCCTTCCAGGTAACACCTTGTATCTAAAACCTGTGTGTGTGTGTGTGTCATACTTACATGCTGTTTCAGCATTTCTCATGAGAGACAGTCCATAACACATTTTTATATTACAAAAAATGATACAGTGATCAGAACCAGCTGTCCAAGTGTCACACTCATCATTAAACAAACATAACTGTTCCTAACTGCATACCAGTTTGGTCAATTTGTATTTATGCCTATTCACCCTTCCTCAGTTGCTTATTCCTACTTGGTCAATTTGGCATCTGTGCTTGTTTACCCATTTTAGGGCTGCAGTGGGCGTAGCCCTGCTGACCTCTTGTGATGAGAAAAGGACTCAGTGAATTCCTTCTGACCAAACAACATGTTGGAGTTGCACCACAGTCGCCTCTGCACCTGTGAAGCATTCCGCTCATTGTCTCAGCTGAAAGTAGCACTGCACTATTTTTACCATGTTGGCAGTCACAGTAGAACACAGCATACTCTGCCATGTCCAAGATGGCCACCTAACTGTATTGCACATGCACGATCACTAACACATGCGCAGTTCAGTGTAGCGCCATCTTGGTCATGGTGGACTGTGCTGTGTTCTGCCATGACCGACAATTTCTTTTTTTGTTAACTTATACATATCCCCCCACCCGACCCTCCTCTCAGCACCTACCACCCCACACCCCCCAGAAACATAAGAGTGACACTGGGGGTGCCCAATCCCCCAGTGTTGCAATAAGCATTTTTCTACCCCTCATCCGACCCTCACTCTCAGCATCCACCCCAAAAACATAACAGTGACACTGGGGGTGCCCAATCCTCCAGTGTCATGATCAAAATAGGCCAGGTATTAGTCAGCAGCAACAATATAGAACGTGGTTGCAGCACAGAACCTTGAATTGGGATATCAGGTTCAAATCCCACCACAGCCCTTTATGCATCATGTAACTTTTACCAGTCACTTAAGCTGTGCATGTGCATGTGCATGCTGTAGTTTACCCAGTTTTAAAATGGGCAAAAGCAGGACCCTATCAAAAATGGGATTTTACATGTCGCCTGGGCTTTTTTTTTTCTACCTGTAAAAAGAAAACTGTCAATCAATGTTTTTGGTGGTCATTAGACTCTCCCCATCTGACTCTCCCACTCAGCACCCACCCACCCCCAAGCCCTTACTTTACCCATGGGGATCCAACGACGTAATCCTCTCTGGACGTCTTCACTCCGGACCACAAACTGAATAAACAGGTATGTGCTTCAATGTATTTCAATGGTGTTTTGAACTTAGTGGCATAACTTGGGCATTTTTGCATATTTTTGGCCCCCATTTTAAACATGCCTTTTTTGGGACTCCACCTCATGAACAATTGCACTGACATTAGGCAAGTCTGTCCCAAAATTTGATTTTGTGGTCCCTGTGCTAAATCACCTTTTGGGCAGGAACTGAAAATTGTTTCTGCCCTTGTTCATGAGGTGGGGTCATAAGAAAGCTATGTTGAAAATGTGGTGTAAAAATATTAAAAAATAACAAAGTTATGAGCCTACACTGAATTTTGCGAATGCAGGCTTATAACTTTGGTAATATTCAATATTTTTACCCTACAGTTTCAACATAACCATTTCTTTACAGAACCTCATGAATGTGACAGCTGCCATTTTTCAAATCATGACCAAAATGGGGTTTTTTTTGCACCCTGAAAGGTGATTTTGTGGTCACTGCACGAAATTACCTTTCAGACAGGAGCTGAACATTTTCTCTGCCCTTACTCATGAGGTGGGGTCATAAGAAGGCCAATCTGGAAATCTGATGTAAAAATATTAAAAACAACAACAACGTTAGGAGCCTACATTGAATTTTGTGAACGCAGGCTTGTAACTTTGGTAATATTCAATATTTTTACCCCAAAGTTTCAACATAACCATTTCTTTACAGAAACTCATTAATGTGATAGCAGCCAATTTTCAACTGCTCTCCCCTTCCTCCCACTCTCTACGCTTAAGGGACATCTGCACCTTCTCTGTTCCTCACCTCCACTCACGTACTGGTCAAGCTGCTTTCTCCTACCAGTTCCCCCTCTCTTTGGAATTTTCTCCCCTCTCCCTTCATCTATCCCCTTCCCTCCTAAATCTAAAATGCCTACCAAGGCTCTCTCTGTTTCTCCTCCTCCATGTACCTGTCCCCCCTCTTCCTGAATCCTCTGTTCCTTTTCACCCAACAGTTTCTACTACCCTCCCCAGTCTCAACCTCCTCTTTCCCAGTGTCACCTGAACTCCTGGCCCTGTCTGCTCTCTCTCTCTCTCTCTCTCTTGAGGGCCAAACCCAACCAAGCACACTTACAAGCTTTTGTACAGGCCAACCACGTATAGTGTGAGCTTCTTAGCTCATCTGCAATCTTTGTAAATTCGCTGTTTTATATTGTTCTGCACTTGTACCTTGCTCTTATTGCACTTCTGATGTTTGTAATGCTTGTATACCTTATTGCCACTCCCCCATTTCGTACCTAGAAAAGAGCCTTGGCTCAGTGTGCCTTTCCCAGTTATCAAAATGTTAAATTACTAAATAAGCCAGCACAAACCCTGACCCTGTCTTCCCTTCTAGAAACTGAAAACAGGTTCACGCAAGAATCAGTTTATTGTTTTCTATGTGCTTAAGCATTACTTTTCTACAGTTTACACAAATTTTAAACTTGTGGTCATTTTACTGCTAGTTCTGTCTGTTAATTTTTCTATTTGGTTTTAGTAGTCATTAGCTAGATACTGGTGGTCACTACTCCCGACTTTTAGAAACAAATCTGGCATTAAGCCAGTGGGGGGAGCATGACACACTGCAGAGTCTGAATAGAGTTCCAAGTTCTACTATTTTATATAGATAGGTTCCATTCTTCAGGGCACTACTCACAGGTGAGATAATGCCATTTCTATTAGGCATTATTGTGGGATTCCAGTTTTTAAAAACAATAGTTCCAGGTGAATAACATTGTCTTACAACTATCTGGATTCCTCCTATTAGTCACACTTGTGCAGGTTACTTGCAGTACCTTGACTGGAGAGAGTTAAGCTCTCAGCTCAACTGAAGAGATTACAACAGGGGACCAAAGGCAGTATTTTTTCTGGCCTGGAGGGCTAGACTGTAATGAGTTGTAAAAGTGCGCAGATGGAACTTCTGGTGACGTCACAGAGCAGCTAGGAGCTTTGAGCTGAACGCTCCCTACACAGACTGCCAATTCTACCTCCACAAAACATCAAATACATTACAAAATGTCTAGAAATGCAGGAGGGAAACTATCAGAACATTACAGAAGCAGAAATAGAGATAAAGCGAATGGCAGAGACCTGGATGGCAATCGATTACAGAATGGGCCCCCCAGCAGGTCTGTCTCCCCAGTGAGCTCCCATGCGACCGGATACGATACTGATGGGGAATCTGAACAGCTCTCCCAAACGAGATTTGAAACGCTACTAAACGAAATCAGGGAATCAAGATTGGAGAACAAACAAGAATTTAAAGCAGTGAGAAAGCAACTAACCACACTTGAATCACGTATAACTACGATTGAAGAATGAGTAACCCAGAGCAAGGATTCAACCACCCATCTTGTTCAAATAATGCAGGCCCTGGTTCAACAAACAGAAGAGCTGAAAGCCAAATGTCTAGATCTGGAAGGGCGCTCTTGCAGGGACAATCTCCGCCTATACGGGCTTCCTGAGGGAATGGAAACAACTCCTATGGCTTCCTTCATTGAAAACCCGCTTAAGGATGTATTGGAACTGCCTACTACCTTCTCTTTCCGTGTCAAAAGAGCTCATAGATCACTGCAGAACAAACCAACAGACCCTGCGGCTAGACCACGATCAACAGTGTTCAAGTTACACTCTTTTAGTGATAAGGAAGAAATTTTGAGACGAGCATGGGTCAAAAAAGAGATTAAATACCTCACCAATAGACTGTTCCTTGACCATGATTACCCCCAAGAGGTCCAGCAACAGAGGCTGAAATATTTACCAATTCTGAGATCACTAAGGGAGAAAGCGATTTGGTTTCACACCCTCTACCCATCCAGACTCTGGATTTTCTGGGAGGACGGTACCAAGCTTTACACCACGGTGGAAGAGGCAAGAGAAGCTCTGAGGGACAGAAAAATCCAGATAATTGAGAATCGGAACCAGAATGATGGGAAGAGTGACTCCATTTGGCAGGGCGCCTCAGGCAGGAAGAAAGTGGGAAACAAAATACGGCTGCATGGCGAAGCAATGCGCAGATTGCAATCCATCATCGAGAAGCGAGCAAACAGGACTGAAAAACCAGCCTGAGTTATTTTGAAAGTTCTTGGCTTTGACCTGTAAGGGCAATGTGCCCTGAAGAAACTCCCTTTGGGCTGCACTGCAGACGGAAATGATTTATTTGAGATAAGTCCCTCATTTACTCCCAGACTTTGCAAACTTTCAAATGGAACACTGGTGGGGGGGGGGGGCATGGACGCTTTAAGGATAACGGACAAAGTTTAAACTGATCATAATTATGCTGTACACCCTCTCCTGATTTATTTCATTATTATTACAATTATTTTGTACACATTTGCATAGGCCATGTTTAGACCCTGGGCTATTTAATGCGGAGGGAAATAGTTTATGAGCAACAAGTACCCCTCCACGGCTGCTCTTTCTGTTTGGCATGTAAAGGTTTGCTGCATTTGCTAGTCCAGTGCCTGCTCCTCCTACTGCTCTGGGAGCGATGAAGGGGGTTTACTCATTCCTATTGCACAGCCAACGACAATTGAAGGGACATGGGGGTTGTGCTCAGGAGAGGGACCCCTTTCTTGTTTTTCCCTTTTTTCCTTACTTCCATTTCCAGGTATTTCTTTGCCTTGACACACTTTCTTTACAGAATGATATGGCAGGACCCTATTAAAGGGAACCCTGCTCTCTGTAAATTAACTTTGTGAGGAAAATAATCTGAATTAGCAGCCTGGGTTCGAGTAGTGTGGGATTTGGTAGCGCGTTTAGCTCAGGGACATCCCTAGACAACATCCTGCTCCCTTAGAGTGGAGATAAATTAATCTCCTCTAAACTTCAGAGCACAATAAGCAGTGAGTGCTCGGCAGGAGATCTACCAGTAACGGAAGAACTAGTACTCCTCCGCGTTCTTCCTTAGGGAGAGGAAGAACAAAGGGCTATTTTGGAAATTGGCCCCTACCTTGGAAGTACTTCTATACATAATTTTTGTATGCTTTGTTAATACCTATGTTGCTCAGTTTAATAACTGTTTAAATGTTGAATGTAAGGGCAGACATAAAGATTTATTGGAGCACAGAGATGGATGGGGGGGTGAAGGGGGGGGCTGCGACCTGATGGCAATCAGACCAGAGAATTGGATAACAGCAGGGCTAACCAAATTCAATAATGGGTAAAGACATGCCTTATACTTTGTGCACCTATAATGTGCATGGCATAACCAACCCCATCAAAAAAAGTAAAATCATCCAAAAGATGAAAAGAGAGGGGGCAAACATTGTCCTTCTCCAAGAAACACATCTTTCACATTTGGAACATAGTAAATTTGAAAGGTTGGGTTTCTCTCATGTTGTGGCCTCTTCATATAAGGGGGGAAGGAGAAGGGGAACAATAGTACTGGTGAAACGTGGGACACAATTTGAACTTAGAGATCAATTAACTGATAAGGAGAGGAGATTTGCCATGGTGAAGGGCCTTTTAGACGGTTGTTTGGTAACTTTTGCATCTATATATATATCCCTCCCACCTCAGAATATGAGGTATATAGCTCCATATTTTCCAAACTAGCGGAATGGGTGGAGGGGCAAACAATATGCGGTGGGGACCTTAACTTAAATATAACAGAAAGTTATACTGCCCAAACTACACAGGGAAGGAAGAAGGGAATTATAAATAGGGTGAAGAAACTACTTCATGAGTTAGGATATTTAGAAACCTGGGGCTATTTGCACAGCTCCACCCCCAGACAAACATACTATTCCCAAGCCCATGAGGTGTATTCCTGCCTGGACTTCATATTGGCACCTAAAGAACAAATAGGGAATATAACCAAAACCTGGTCCGGTGACTTCACATTATCAGATCATGCCCCAATATTTTGTCAGTTCCAACCCCAGGCTACTAGGAAAGCAACTTTCTGGAGGTTAAATCTTTCCTTATTAAGAGATGACCAGGTCTTGAAGTCTGTAGAGGAAACAATAACCCAGACATTAGATTCAAATGATAAACCTGACATTTCGGTACCTATCTTATGGGACACGGTAAAGGCTGTGATCAGGGGTAAGTTGATTAGTATATCAACTAGTAAGAAGAGACTTAGGGAGGTGCACAGGAAAGCATTGGAAAATAAGATAAAAATGCTGGAAGATCTACAGGTAGTCAAAAAAACAAGAACCAGAACTAAGGAACTAACCTCCTTGAAAAAGGAACTTAACAAGATATTAGACTATTCGACAGAGCAGAACCTAGTGTATCTTAGACATAGGTTTTATGATGGGGGTCCCCGATCTTTAAAATTAATAGCATGCCAATTAAGGATACAGAAAGCCAAATCGAACATACTGAGGATTAAACACCCACAAACAGGTAAATTTCACAATACGATTCAGGGAATAGCCAGCGCTTTCCTTAATTACTACTCACAGCTGTATACAGCAAATGACTCTGCGTCAGACCAGGAAATTAAACATTTTCTAGAAACATTAAATCTCCCCACCTTATCCATAGAGCAAAGATCTCATTTGGTTTCCCCAATCACACAAAAGGAGATCCTGACTACGATAGGTAAGTTAAAAACAGGGAAATGCTCGGGTTCTGATGGACTTCAAGGGGAATTTTATAAGTCGCTGTCTAAAGTTCTGACCCCCTTATTGGCCCGAGTGTATGCCTTTGCCATTTCCAAGGAGGGGAATATTCCCCCCTCGTGGAATGAAGCCATAATCTCTGTTATTCCGAAGCTGGGCAAGGATTATACCCTTTGTGCATCATATAGACCCATATCTATATTAAACACAGATTATAAAATATTAACCTCAATATTAGCTAATAGACTTTTAACATTCTCCCCTAGTAAAATCCATATGGATCAATGTGGGTTCATATCAGGGCAACAGGCCCAAGACAATGTAAAGCGAACAGTGTACCTTTTGGAGCATTCTCACTCCCAGAAAATTCCAACTCTTTTATTGGGATTGGATGCCGAAAAAGCTTTCGATATGGTGTCCTGGAGGTTTTTGAGGGGGGTCCTTGCCTGCGTCAGATTCCTAGATCAGTTCATAGAAACCATCTTTCATTTCCATAAGAGTCCCATAGGCTACATCCATGCAAATGGGCATTTAACGGATCGATTCCCCCTGCAGAGGGGAACAAGACAGGGATGTCCTTTATCCCCACTCCTATTCGCGTACTACGTAGAACCTTTGGCCCAATTCCTTCGGCAATCCCCTGAAATTCAGGGAATTACCCTCTTTAAGACCGAACATAAGTTAGCACTCTTTGCAGATGACCTTTTATTATACTTAACCAACCCAGAAAGCTCTATGCTTGCAGTCATTCAGAAGATTCAAGCCTTTTCACAACTATCAGGTTATACCCTGAATATTAATAAGACGGAAGCTTTAAAAATAAATTACGAACCCTCACCTTTGTTAAAGGAAAAATTCCGTATAAAATGGGATGGATCCTCCATAAGACATCTGGGAATAAATATTCCCAGAGACCTTTCCCAACTATTTAAAATAAATTATAACCCCCTGGTAGAAACGCTTCAAAGTGACATGAGAAGATGGAATCTCCTACCCACTTCTTTCTATACTTGTACCATCTCTCTTAAGATGAATGCACTACCTCGTCTCTTATATTTGTTCCATTGCGTCCCTTGTGCAATTCACCCTAAGGAAATATTGGCCTGGCAGAAGTCCTTTGTAGCCTTTTAATGGAATCATAGGAAGCCCGGACTTAATATTAGAACTTTTCTCCTAAGTCACTGGGAGGGGGTGGCAGTCCCTCTCTACCTAATTACTGGGCGGCAGCCCAAATGCACCTAGCTTTACTATGGAACTCACACTCATATCAAGCAGCCTGGAAACAAATAGATTTAGCAAGAGAACTACCCCATCCTCTACCTGCGATCTTGTTCTCCCCCCCCCCCAAAACGAACTCTGGACATAGTGCCTAGAGTAACATTCACTATTTTGGAGGGTTGGCAGACAGGAATAAGTAATAAAAGGATAATAAATCACTTTTGGAAGTACCAATGGTTCATATTTAATAAGCAAATCGATGTCTCAGTAACTGGCTCTTGGTATGCTATCCAAACTAAAAAAGGGTTGGTAGCCCCATGGCACATAATGAAAGGGGATACAGTCTTAACTTTTGTAGAAGCTCAGCAAAAATTTAACTGGATGGATAAGGACAGAATATTTTACTACCAAATTAGAAACTACATAAACACCCAAATAAAAGCACAAGAAAGCGAGCCCACAGGGTGTGAAGTCCAACTCCCTTTCATCCAGATCTGGTCCTCTCCTTCAGGGGAGAAAGCTATTTCAATAATTTACAAATTTATAATTGGGCTTTATAAACATAGCATGGACCCAGTCAAAGCAAACTGGGAAAAAGAACTCCAGAAAAACATTAGTGCTATTGACTGGTCTAAAGTTTGGAGAGGTACATGGTCCACCACCTCTTCCCCACTGTGGAGAGAATTCATCTGGAATGTAAGGGCAATATTTTTCTTAGTACCTACTACCTTAGCCCGTAGAAACCCGGGACAATCAGAAAAATGTTGGAGGTTATGTGGAGAAAATAAAGCCAATTACAAACATATCTTTTATGATTGCCCCATGCTGGTAGGCTTCTGGAAAGAGGTTACAGATCATATTAAAAAGATATTTGATTGTGATGGTCCAATAACAGAGACTAACCTGATACTAGGAACCCCCCGGAGGGTCTGTCAGATAGACACGCTCTCTATTTATGGTCCATACTACTGGGAGCAGCGTACAAGGCAATCACTAAACAATGGTTTCAAAACAAGTCCCTTATGATAGGAGAATGGAAATCTATAATTCAAACCATACACCACAATGAACAAATGTCATATGCACTAAATAACAAGATGGAAACTTTCACTACACGTTGGACTAGGTGGACACTGTATCAGGAGCAGATTTAGAATCTGGATTAGAGGAAAGGCTAGCTACTAGTTTTTTGGGGGATTTACCCCCCTGAAAGCCCCTCAATGTTAGACCTGGGTAAAGAAAAATAATCAGTTATAATTAACTCTTAAATAGATAACCAATCCTATCCGAGATTTCTGTGCCTGTCTGTCCTCAATGGTTAAGTTATTCTGTTTTAGCTCATATAAAGTCTAAGCATCAGATATATAACATCTGTTTGGTGTATTAGGCTTTTAAGTATAAACCAATTCTAATGTAAGTCGTCAATAATGTTACATTGCAATTTTATTACAATGTAATCTCTGGGTGCTATGTGATATGTAACCATGTATGAAAGACTTACTGTATGTCACTCCTATATGTACCTAGAAATATGATCAAAATAAATAAAGAGAAGTATAAAAAAAAAAGTGCACAGATGGCAGCTATGCATATCTCACTGTATGGGATGCCCACGGTAGTGTCAGCAGAAGCAGACGTATGCCAGGTAGAATAGGTATGTATGCTCTCAGGCTGAGTATGTGAGGCCAACAGGTAACACTGTTCTACAGGAAATTAACTGATGATCTGCTTGATAGAAGGATGGCCTCAGGACTGCATAGTGTAGGTCACAAATAACAGAAGTGGAACCCCCTAAATTGCTCCATTCTTTGATGGTAGAATTGGAGGGCATGTCTGACTTCTAGTCAGTGTGGCCTCGTCTCAGCAGGCTAGTACTTAGGCTGGGAAAATACACCAGCAGCTCCCAGGATTGGTTCAGATGGAACTCAGAAACCACCTTGGGCAGGAATTTCCTGTTGGTGTGCAGCACAACTTTGTCCTTTGGTAAACCATACAGGCTTAGCCGATCGAAAGTGCTAGCACCTTGCTGACCCTTCTGGCAGAGGTGACAGCGACCAGAAAAACACTAAGATAAGAAACAGAAATATACTTTGCCAATGGCTCAAAAGCTTTCTATATGTGTAGCCTGGACCAGGTTCATGTGGGAGGCGACTAGTGAAGAGGTTGGAACAAATGTTCAAGGCCCTTGAAAATGCAGCCAACCACTATTCCAGTGATATGGAGGAGAACCCTGCTGTAGTTTGGTGCAGTGAGTCAGCAGACAAATGCACCTTCAAAGAAGTTGCATAGGCCTCTGGTGGAGCCCAAGGGTAACTGAGTAGGAGTGTTGGGATTCCACAGGTGATCTAATTTATGTTGTGAGCCAGACCTCTCACCATGGCCAGTGATGTCAGGAACATGCTTGGGGAAGGTACAGAAGCATGCTCTAACTATGACTCCTGTGATGGAGAGTCATATGGCACTGACAGCACAAGTGACCACACAACACTGGCAGAGTCCCGCCTATAGAAGAGTCGCTGCAGTGGCCTGTCTCTGATAAGGGAAGGGAGCATTGGAGGATTTCCAGTATTTATGTCCATGTACAGTGCATTTAGCACTGGGCCACACATGAACAAGGTGTTGACCACAATTTCTGAGACACAAGCAGGATCAAAGCAGTTTACCCAACAACATTTCAACAACTAATTCCCTCCACTCCCAGAACAAACAGACAGCTGGAGACCAAAATGAAGAACAGTCTTGATGCATTTATTAATCATGCCAAATACACCGACTACTACAATATTAGTCCACAGATAAACCAAACTGTCTCTGCAACATAATGCAAATGTGAATTGCAACAGTCTCCAGTCATACGCTAAGGCTAGTATATGGGGCCCAAATGCTCCAGTGCTTTGCTCCTGCAGAGCTTCATCTGGGGACCCCCACCAAGTATTCCAGGTGAACTATATACTTGTTGTAAAGAGATAAAAGTATGTAGTCTCTCGGACAGCTCACTTCACTTATGGCTTAATTACAGAACTGACCTACCCCAACTTTTCCAACACTCCATTTTCTTGCAGAAGGAAAAATTACTCCGCTCATCTTTTCAGTATTGGTTTCAACAGGCTCAGTGGCCGACTCTCAGGTCCTCCCATGTGCTCTAATAGCTACTGCAGACATTCAGGTCTTCCCACATGATCTGTCATGAACCCACTCCTGGGGGCCTGGTCCACTGAGCTCACAGTGTCCACCCCTAAGTGCAATCCATGACAGGGGGAGCAAGAATACCCTCCCCGTGTCTTCCTAGAGTGCTCGCTGAGTTCACAACTGAACACTCACCATGCGGGCCCAGGGTTTCCTCTCTAATCTTGGTAAGGGTAAAATACAGTTTCGAGTCTGTAGCCAGGTGAGAACCATTCTTGGTTGCTGTACTGAGGGGAAGACCCAGGCATTACAAGCTCTTTGGGGCTGTCCTCATCACTCTGATTGTGTCATTTCACATAAGTGGTGCAGTGACCTAGTTCCCCCCCTCCAGAAATCTATGTATTTCCTCTACTTGGCCCCCAGATTCCCTTCCAGGATCCTAGTCTTTGGTAGTGATGGTGACACCTTAGCAATCAGCAGGTGTGTCACAGATTAAATTAACGTTCCCACCTTCACACACACACAAAATCTCTTTCAGGCAGTTATTAGAAGCAAATGATTTTACCAGTGCTTAAATAATTATCATATAAAACTTACAAACAAAAGATTCAGAAATTTGGTTACAGGATAACAAACAAGTTGGAAAAATATACGTACAAACACACTGTAAAAGTTAATTGTCTAATGTCTACCTTGTCTGTACAGAAATCAAAGTCAAAAAAATAAATAAAGTCTGCAAAAGTTTCCAAGTCCCAGTTCTCTTGTAGCCAGTGGTCTCCAGTGTGTGTGTGGCAGTATTATTCTGTGTGCCAGGAAGGGTGTCTCCTGCAAAATGCTCTGTTTTGAGGGGCTCTGTATAGTCCTGGTCCTGCAGTCTCTGGTTAGCTGGTGGCATATTTTAGGCCAGCAGGGGTCTCTCTTGCTCTTTCCAAGTTGCAAGTGAATTAACTTTATTACTTTTCCCTTACAGCCCACTTCCCGGCCTTTGAGATCCAGTATCCTTCATGCCACTTAATAAAATGTAAATGAATTATGACACTGATGAGAATTCACAATAGACTTCCAGAATGCATGTTTTCCCAGATCCTGTTTCTCAAAGTAATTTGCTTTTGTTTTTAACCCTGTATTTATGCTCCTCCTGCCCTCTTCTCTCCACTCTCTCAGTCTACCTCAACCTGTGTTACCTCCCTTGTCTGGGTCTGCTCCTAGAGTACACGGTCCACTAACCTAGGTGCCCGGATAACCTCTGGGTAGAGTGAGGAGGCACTCCCTACTTACCTCCTCTGAACCATGCTTGCTGCAATGTGGACCAGTACAGCAGAGTCTGCCCGATGAACCTGAGGGCACAGCGAGGAGTCGTTGCCTAGGAGAGACGAGGGTAATTTTCCCCTGTTCGTTCCCCGATGCCGGCGTGCAATGAGGGCAATGAGCACGGAGGCATGCCGAGACGTACTGCCCCTCTGCTGCTACTCCCTCCTACTGCACCTTCTACGCAGGCTCCCCTAGGTGGTGGTATTGCATTAGGAGCGTGCAGGTAACCCCCTCGGAGAAGGAGAGCAGCCGTTGGGTGCTCAATCCTTCTCCTCCCCGGCGGCCCGTGATTGTTCCTGAACCTGGTCGCCGGCATGGTACGAGGTAAGGCATCCAGCGCCTCAGCCCTCAGCACCACCGGGCTGGCCAAAGTAATTTGCTTTGAAGTGAAAATGTTTATGACAGCAAGATAGATTTTTCTGTCTCCTGTCCTTATGGCACCTTTGCCTTTTGATCAGTTTACCAGGAAATTCCAATCTTCTCTTGACATGTAACTATAGGTTTCCTGTCAAGCTAGCATTTCCCAGACTCTGGAATACACATCCCCCATATGTAACCTTAAAAAAAAAAAAACATAAGCATCCTTCTGTCAACTTTATCTATAGGCCCTTTTGGGGAATTTAAACATAAACACAATCACAGAAAAATATGACAGAAATATGCCAGCAGTGGCCAAATCTCCATATGGTCTACTAGCTCAGTGATGGACACTTGGGCCCACCAACATGGTCTACTAGCCTAGTGACATCAGGTCCTTGTCATTGAGACACACATCAGGAAGCACAGGAAAACCAGGAACAGTTATAAAATTTGCATGTAGCATTTTATTATCATCAATAACAATACAATAAGCCGGCCCAGTGGTGCTGGACACCACACCTTGCACCACGCCAGAGACCTTGTTCGGGAATGAGCCGGGGCTGCCGGGGGTCGGCAGGGGAGGGGAGGGAAGAGATTGAGCGTCCAGAGGACTGCCTCCTTCTTCCCAGAGGTGGGTACGGGGTGCACGCGCTCTTGGAGCAACCTCTGGCAGTGGCTAGAGGATTACCGACTGTAGCAGAATGGCGTTTGCCTGGGGCAGAGCCACGGCAATCCGTTGCCTTGCTGGCCAGGCTCTACAGGGGGGGTAGCTTAAGTAAAAATCCCCAGCTCACCGAGGAGATGACGAGGACCCCAGGGATCTCCCTCTCATCCCTAATGCCAGGCTAGGCCACACCGGGGATCCACAGCTGGCCTCCCAGAGGGATGACCCCTCTAATTTCAGAAAGAGACGCCGAGGGCGGGCGGTCCCTGTTCCAGGGGATGATCCAGGGTGCTGGAAAGTTCCTCTGGGAGGGGTGAACTGGTGATGGCTGGCCACAGTAGGGAGAAGAAGGGGTAGGATTAAGTGGACACCTCTGAAGGATGCCACGGAGAGTAATGGTGCATAAATAAAAAAAATACAACAAAAAAAATTGTGTAGGATAGCTCTCATTCAGGCAGTTGAGATAAAACAAAGTTGTTTTTCTGAGTTATCTCTAAATTTAAATCTGAATCGCAAACAAAAGATTGCTTTCTTTATATACACATTTTCAAACCACAGGATTCCAGATTTACATATATAGTTATAACCACAGATAAGCAAGCGGGATGAAAAGATAGAAAAGCAAGAAATAGGTGAAGCCACGGAGGCATAGCAGGAGGGGGAGAATCATGACACCGTCAAGACTGATTAGTTCCTAGTCTCGTACGAAAATGTGACTGCACAATCAGCCAAGAGACAGAAAAGGAGAGGAGAGACCAGATCCTTGCTTTTAACTCTTTCCACATAACAAATGGGATAGGGTCTTATTCAACCCTGTCACAGTCCACCCATGTGGTCTACTAGCCCAGTGACAACCAGGACCTCCAGCATGGCCTACTAGTTCAGTGGCCGACACTTAGGTCCTCACATGTGGTCGACTAGCTCAGTGGCCGGCATCAGTCCTCCCACGTGGTCTGTTAGTGCAGTGGTCAACAATCAGGTCCTACCACATGGTCTACTAGCTCAGTGTCTCTATGGAGATATCCTTGAAGATCTAAGATATACTGTACACTAGTGTTATGTACAGTATCATGTATGTGGTGGAGGCACATCTTCCTCCCCCAAGGGTGGTGAACCTATAGAACAGCCTACCAGTGGAGACCGTGGCTATGAAGATTGTACAGGCCTTCAAGGTAAGCCTAGATAGGGTTCTGCTTACTAAGGAAATCACACGGTACACTGGGTAGAAGGGTAGGTGGGAAATAACTGAAAATTAGTACAGGTTTGCACAGTATACTTAACTCATCTCTGCTTATTTGGGGGGGTAATGGGTCAGGAACCTACAAATTCAAAACTGAATCAAAAACAAAATTTCTACAATGCAGCTAGAAACAGTAAAAAAAAACAAAAAACTATTTGTTACTGTTCCCTTTAAATGGCATCTGATACTGTTGTACAGCAAGTACCTCTCTCACTGGACCCAGTGGCAAAGGGAAATGGATCATTCCTAGGCTGCAGCTTTTATCCTTTTGGTGTATACCAGTGCTGTCACTGGATACTATATTTTACTGTATGTCTACTCTCCCTGTTCCCTCTCTCTCTGGGTTACTCCTAATCAGCGTGTCTATACCAGTTACTGAAGTTCACATTAATAAGTTCTGGCCACCCATTGGGTAGGACCTCCCACTCCTGCGCCAGTGACCCAGGTTTGGAAGCGAGCTGGGTTGGGCAGCTGAGGGGAATGGCGGCAGTGCTCCTGGCCAGGGAAGGACAGCATGGGTTCTACCACTTCAGCAATCTGTGTATGGGGAGGGGAACTTGCCTCCTCTACAGGTGCTTCGCTGCATGTGTGCAAGACCTGACACGGCCCTACTCAGCATCAATGTGAGGTCGGCAGCACCTGAGGACAGAGCAAAAAAAAAAAAAAATCCAGGTCTCCCAGCTGTTTGGATCCCCATTGGTCAGATGGTGTGTGCCGGCTGGGGGGCTGGAAGGCTGCCACTGTTCTCAGGCCCCACATTGTGTAGATCCCTAGTGATC
Source organism: Neoceratodus forsteri (assembly GCA_016271365.2). Lineage (NCBI taxonomy): Eukaryota > Metazoa > Chordata > Ceratodontiformes > Ceratodontidae > Neoceratodus > Neoceratodus forsteri. The sequence goes on from CM028129.1 coordinate 317,182,706, forward strand.
AAACAGTTGGGGGCAGCTGACAGGGCTGGGAGGTCAATGGAAGAGCCTGACGTAAAGCAGAGGTGGCAGTCTAGGGAGCCAACACTGGCATGAAGACAGCAGTAGGATTACTATTCAATGCCCAGGTTCCAGAACGAACCTGGGTTTGTAGGGACCAGCAGGGGAAGGAGGGAGCATCCCTGAGGATGCTCCTTCTCTGTGATAATGCCCCTGCCCTGAGTGATCACAGAGGGTGCAGACTGGACCCGAGAGATCAGGAGAGGAAGCCTCATTGAATCACACAGTGTGCGCACATTATGACTTCTTAAGTGAGGTGTCTTTGGAGGTCTGAGAGAAACAAGTATAAGCCCCCATTTTATTCAGCATGACAGCAACAGACAGTACCTGCAGACTCCCCGATGACTGGCTGAGGAATTCTGATGAGGGGATGAGGCCACGCTGAGGGCCCCTGCCATGGGGAGTAAGCCAAGGGTAACAAGGGAGGAGGGTAAGCCCTGGGAGTTGGTGTTATGACAGGGATGAGGTACTGTGAGGGACCAGATGAGGGGCTGATAGATGTAGGAGCAAAAACAGAAGGTTAAAATTAAAAATGAATAATACTGCTTCTACAAGGAGTTTCCTAACATAAGCTAAAAGTGTGCCTATATTTGATTACTCAATATTTTATAGGACCTTATTTGCAACAAATTTTTTTGTAGAACGCTGTGTAGTGTGTGAAGCCAATGTTATCTGTCAACTGTTACTAGCAAATATACTGATACTGTAATGATTCTAATCTATGTACTCTGTGGGGATCCTGTTTGCATGTTTGATTATGTAGGTTTTTGTACTTCTGACTGCAAAACCAATAAAGTATATAAAACCAAATACTGTTTCTACATTTTTTATTTGTTTTTGTTGACCAGGTAAGTTCACTGGAACATAAGGCTATTTGCAGGATTGATCCAGAAAGGGTTCACATGCAGATAAGTATCATGAGTAACAGCAGATAAATAACCATCATGAGCGCAATAAACATTACAGTATGGTCATACAAGCAACAGAAGAGATAATCGTGGCTTTGTGCTCCAAAAATTGCTTAATACAACCAGGCCAACATCTTAACAGAAACCATCAGCTTAAACAACGGAGTGAGCACTTCTGGCATAAGGTTCTCAAAAGCCCAACACCACTTTAAAGACATGTTACGTACGAGCAACATTAGATCTTTAGTAGAGTCACACACACTGGACTCTAAGCCGATGGTATAAGGACCTCACAGGAAACTTTTACATTATTGTGCTATAATGTTTTATGTTACGTCTGTCAGCAAGTCACCGTGTTCTACATATTAAACACTCCATGTCACATGTGAACATTATCATTTACTCCCCAATTTCCTACTAATTCCCAATCCAGATGATTGGAGTCAGTTTGACTACACTCTTATTCCAGCTGGGATGGCACAAATGCTGCTACTTGGTCAGCCGGTAGGGGCAAGATTAAAGCCAGAGGCCTTCATCCAAAGAAAATCCATGGCCTCACTTCCACAATACGACTGGCACACAGCCAACCTCAGAGTGGGATGGGGGGCACTTCTGCGATATGCCAGATTCAGTCAGCCTTTGAGTGAGTTTGGGGGCTACTGCCATGATGCACCAGCCCCACAGCTACTCTCAGTGTAATGGGGTTGGGGGCACTTCCATGATGCATCTGGCTCACAGCCAGCCTCCCAGTAGGATGGGAAGCACTTCTGTGACATGCATGGCCTGCTGCAATCTCCCAATGAAATTTAGGGAGGGACTACTACAGCAATGTGCCTGGCACACAGCCAGCTTTCCAGTGGGATTATGGGGGCACTTCCATTATGTGCCTGGCCTACAGCCAACCTCTCAGTGGGATAGGGGAGCCACTTCAACCAAGTGTCTGGCACAATGTCAGCTGAGTGGGATTCGGGAAGGGACACTTGCGAGAGATACCTGGCCCATAACGAGCCTCTAAGTGGGATTTAGGGAGCCACTTCCATGATATGCCTGGCCCAGTCAGCCTTTCAACTGGATTCGAGGGGCCACTTCCATGATGTGCCTGACCCTTAGCCAGCCTCTGAGTGGGATTCAGGGGCTGCTTCTGTGACGCACCTGGCCCACAAGCCAGCCTCTGAATGGCATTCAGGGGGCAGTGTTCATGGACCTAACCAAGGCATTCAACTTTTTTTTTTTCTTTTAGCAACTATTTTTATCCTCCTAGTGGCAGGTCAACTTCATTGTCCGCCGAGCCTACCAAGCTCGGGGTCTTTTGGGGGCTTCTAGCACCATGCGCAGCCCAGCAAATCCCCGGAACTGACCCGGGGGCATCATGCACAGTGTCAGTGGCTCAGTAAGTAGCACACTCGCCTGTGAGGCCGGGAGATCAGAGGGCTGTGGGTTCAGTTCCCACATCTGGCACTTGCGTTAATATCCCAGTACTGACATTGTAGTGCAGCATGAGAGGGGTGCTGCACTTCTGAGGTGCCGTCTCTCGGATGAGACGTTAAACCGAGGTCCCATCTGCCTGGATTGGTAGTAGTTCAGGTGGTTGTTAAAGATCCCATGGCACTTATCGAAACAAGTAGGTGAATTTCCCCGTGTCCTGGCCAAATTTCCCTCATTCACTAAAAATACCATCAACAGCTTAATCTGGTTCAAGGTCAGTTGGCATTCATCTGTATCCCCCTCCCCCTGGTCGTGCCTGAAAATAGGCAGGATTTGTCTAGAGCACTTACCCGGTCAACAAAAACGAAATAAATAACATAAATCCATGTCGGCCTCCACCGTTTCCTCCCGTGAACTACTCTAGGACCCCCAAAAGCAGTGGCGCATGCGTGTGGAGGCACACATGTGCACCGCAGCTCTGGACCAGGTCCCCTCAACCCTCACCATTGACCAATGTCTGAGCTCTCTTGCGGCACTGTCCCTCCGGCCTCCACCAGAGGGCTGCCAAGCTCCGAGAGAGCTGGATACCTTCTCCCGAGGAGCAGCGCTGCCTGCTGGCAGCTTCTCTCATCCTCTCCCTCCTCCCACCTACCTCAGACAACCCTGGCTCGTTCCTGAACACCCGTCGCTGGCGTGGCACAACGTCTGGCGTCCAGCTCCTCAACCCTCAGCGCCATCAACCCGGCGCATTCCACCTTGTTGATCATACTTTTATTAATGGATCAATTAGAGGGCCTGGGAGTAGGGAACTCAGCTTTTTTCTGATTTAGTGACTATCTCACAAATAGGACACAATGTGTGAAACTAAAAGGAGCATTTTCACCTTATCGAGAGGTCCAGTGTTGAGTCCCTCAGGGCTCTATAATGGGCCCTTTGTTCTTTTTACTATTTTTAGACCCAGTGGTGGAACATGACTTATAATACGCAGTATTATTTAATCAAAATCCATCTGTCACTGACAATCTAACTTTAAGCAGAGAATTTAATGCCTTGGAATCTTGGTTTTCTCGGAATAACCTGGTGTTAAATAAAACAAAATCTATGTTATTTGGTTCAGAGCCTAAATTAAAAAATGCTCGGGACATTTTTCTGTGAATATGTCAGGGGGAAGGGTCCATAGATGTTAATTCATTTAAATATCTGGGGGTGTATATTTAGACCCCGCTTTGAAGTATAACATACATATGGACAAGGTTGCTACTAAATTACATTCTAATATTGGCACTAATCGGTTTTCGAAAAAAAATTTTTTTTTGCAGTTGTTACTTTTTCACTCCTCCTACTGCCCGGCTTAGGCCTTGATAGCTCAGGGCTTACCCCACCCGAGATGTGAGAGTCCTCCACCGAGGACCAGATTAGGTGGCCAGGCGCCGTGACTAGCTGGGGGCGGAGCCTGCAGGCGCCCTCCACCCATCCACAAAGCAGTACTTTTCTCCTGTTCTCCCAGGAGTCGAGACCGTGCCGTCAGTGGAGTGCACACGCGACCACACGCGCTCCCTCCAGACGTCTGGCCCAACTCCTCCCCTACTTGTGGTGTGATGCCCTGTCCTCCAGCCTCCGCTGGGGGGCGAACAAGTGCTGACCACCTAGAACCCCCCTCCCTGGAGAAGGAGAGCAGTCCATCGGATGCTAAATCCTTCTCCTCCCCTGCCGACCCCGGTGGCTCGTGCTCGTTCCCTAACACGGGTCACCAGCGTAGCACGAGGTAAGGCGCCAGCGTCTCAGCCCTCCGCGTCACCAGGCCAGGTGGTTTTCAAAATTTTTAACAAAAGATTCACAAAAAAATCACGGCACAGCAAGTTTGTTTCCTGTATTGAATTACACATCTTTGGTAGCCGATGCTTTATCTGCCTCTATAGCAACCTGGAAGGAAACGCTGTACAAAATTGGAAAATTCATACTGATGGCACCACATAGGATACATCATTATAATCTTACTAGTCTTTATTGGTTTACTATTCAAAATAACTATAAATTAGCACTGTCTCGATTCGTGTTCAAGATATTGAATACAGGCACTCCATTGTTACGTGCCCTTTTGGATACTGATAAGTCCCCTTATGGTTCACGGTCATCTCAAAAATATCAACTGGTACGTAGAAACTCAGGAAAAAGGTGTTTTGCCTATTGCGCTGCCACTGTGTGGAATTCATCAACCCAATGTTAAGTTTTCTTCATATGAGAGCACTTTTTCTACCGCTGCATATAACCATTTTAAAAAACAATGCGTGTACTTGTGTAACCTGCTGTGATAATTGATTTCTGTGTAACCTTTGCTTGAGTATGTACAGTATTATCTTATTGTTAGTTTTTGTATATTAAATCTAGTGACCTCAGTTTGGGCCTGAAAATGGAATTCTATTATTCCAGTGTACTTACCTGTAATTTACAAATAAAATGAAATGGAAAGAGGTTGGCCCAGTCAGCCTCCAAATAGGATTTAGGGGGGCCCTTCCGTGATGTGCCTGGCACACAGTGAGCCTCTGAGTAGGATTCAGGGGGAGGCCACTTTTGTGATGCACCTGGCCCCCAGCTAGCCTCAGAATGGTATTCGGGGGGGTCCTTCCACGATGTGTCCTGTACAGTTAGCCTCCAAATAGGATTCTGGGGTGGGATGGGGGGCCCCCTTCCGTGATGTCCCTGGCCCACAGCTCCTCCTCATGGGATCCAGGAGGGGCCCACTTCTGTGATGCACCCGACCCACAACCAGCTAACCACCTCCCAGTGGGATCTTTGGGGGGGGGGCAATTATGCAATCTACCTGGCCCATAGCCATCCTCCCAGCTGGATTCAGTAAGGCCACTTCAACGATGCACCTGACACAAAGCAAAACTCTGAGTGGCATTCAGGGGGCCACTTTCAAGAGCTGCCTGGATCACAGCCAGCCTCTAAGTGAGATTAATGCTTCCGTGATTCGCCTGGCCCAGTTAGCCTTCAAGTAGGATTCTGGGGGCCACTTCCACGATGTACCTAGCCCACAGCCCTCCCAGTGTGGTTCAGGGTGGTGGGAGGACGCACTTCTGTGATGTGCCTGGTTCACAGCCAACCTCCCAGTGGGATTGGGGAGAGACACTTCTGCAAAGAGCCTGACCCACAGGCAGCCTCCCAGTGGGATTCAGGGTACTACTTTCACAATTTAATCTCCCAGTTGGATTTGGGGGAGAGGGGGCACCTCCACAGTGTGCCTGGTCCACAGGCAGCCTCCCTGCTGGATTCAGGAGGGTCACGTCAACGATGTGCCTGGCCCACAGCCATCCTCACAATGAGATTTTTTTGGGGGGCCTCTTCCACGATGTACTTCGCCTAGCCAGCCTCCTCGTGGGATTCAGAGAGCCTCTTCCACACTACGCCTGGCCCACAGCCAGCCTCCAAGTGGAATTCAAGGAGAGACCACTTCCACAATGGACCTGGCCTAAACAGAGTCTCCCACTGTTATTAGGTGGGGTGGAGGAGAGGCAGTTCTGTGATGTGCCTGGCCTACAACCAGCCTCTCAGTGGGATTTGGAAGGCCACTTCTGCAATAAGCCTGAGCCACAAAAAGGTTTCCAGTGGGATTCAGATGAGTCACATCTATGATGCACGTAGCCCACAGCCAGGGTTCCAGTGGGATTCAGGGCACCACTTCCATTATACATCTGCCCCATAGCCAGCCTCCAAGTGGGATTTGGGGGGCCAACTCTGCAATGTACCTGGCCAACAGTCAGCTTCCAAGTGGGATTCGGTTGGCCACTTCTGTGATGCGCTGCCCACAGCCAGTCACGGAGTGTGACCTCGGTGTGTGTGTGTGTGTGTGTGTGTGTTGGGGGCAGTTTTACGATGCCACATGCACAAAGCCAGCTTCAGAGTTGGATTCACAGAGTCACTTCTGCAATGCACCTGGACCACAGTCAGCCTCCGAGTGGAATTTCGGTCCAGCTAAGTTACTCAGCTGACATGCTTATGTTTTATGAGGTGGAATTTGTCATGGCGCAAATTTTTTTTTTTTTTTTTTTTTAACTTAAATTTTATTGACACTTCAGAGGTATTACATGGTTGTTCATTCAACTTTAGAGAAACTGCACTGGAACAGGACAGTTCTGCATTTTACACTTAAGCTGAAAGAGTACTTTTCTATGTAAAAGCAATAAATCTGGTTTTCTCACTCACCCATTCAATTTCAATTTAATGGAAGGCAAAACAGAGAGTTAACTCTCTTTTAGAATTGTGTCCAACATGTAACAAACGTCAAACATACATATAATACAAAGTAGACAATGTCAAAATTGAATCAAGCAATTCAGTAATACAAAAATTCATCCACGACAGTCACGTTCATACATTAATAGTCTACCGACACATGATTTGAAACAAGAAAAGGATAAAAAAAAAAAGTTGCCATTTTCACCCACTGACGTCTGAATGTTTCTTCGCTGGTTTCTTCCATTGTTTTTTCTTTACTGTACTCCTTTCATGAGGCATAGTACTGCACACATTTCTTGAAACCATTTTGATTTCCTCCCTTTACATGCCATTTCCTGCTAGTTATTGATCTTTCACTCCCATCCCTATTTTAAGGTGTGCATTATCTTGTAATCAAAACAAAGTATGTTCTCTTGATCAATTACAATAAACACTTGGTGCTACTACTCCCCCGGTTTGTTTCTCTGTATGCTGTGATAAACTTCCATTAAATCAAGTCAGAAGATACTGTGTTTTGGTGGTAATGAGCTGAGGCATGAATGCATTACCTTTCTCTCTACCTGCATGGGGGCAGAGAGGATGGTATGTATATTGGTGCCTTTACCTTTTCCATCTTCAGAAAGCACTTACAAAAATAACCCCTAATCATCCAGCAATACATGCCAGAAGCAAGAAACACACATTTATGGAGATTTCTTTTTATTTGTGAAACACAGATGAAAAACAAAGATAAGGTTGCACTTAAAAAGGATAAGAAATGCAGCTTTCAAACACTAGACCGTAGAGTAAACTTGGCACATGAGTTCAACAATTCAGAGGTTTCAGTTTTAATAAGACTGCATGCTCTTAACAGTTTTCTGAATCAGTCATTACTGAAAATCCAGCAGGAGAGGAAAATGGAACACAAGTTCAGGAAAGAAATTCTGAAAACTCAAGGCTTATACTTAAGAGCCATGCGTGTTGCATGTTTTAGTGAGTTGTAAATTAAAAGTAGGACATTTTAGGACTCCATTACAGGTGGAGCTTCAAAGTACAGACAAAACAGATAATTTTTTGTCCAGGAAAACAACAACCTCCTCATTACAGAGTCCTCGTGTTACTGTGCAGATTCAACAGTTTTCAGAAAACTAGTACAAAGCAGACTGGAAAATTAATCATATTAATGTTCAGGAATAGTTTACTGCCTAGGTATCCTTAACAGAGCACAGGTGTAAAGCCTAGATACCCTCTAGTGCATCCAACCCCTCCCACTCCCAGGAGTGTTTTCCCGTTATAAATGACTGATGAGAAATCCTTCCCACCTTGCACAACTCTTGTTAATTTCAGCTAACAAGCCACTGCTGGAGAAAATTTTATAAAGTCACCATAAGCCAACCATCTTTTGTGTTTCAGGTTTGTGAAGCTAGGCCTCTGCAGAGGGATCCCTCCTTCTTGTCAATGACACCTGGGCAGATCACTGGAAAAGAGAAGAAATGTGCTGGGGGGGGAGAGGTTAGCACCCATCTCCCCCACTGCCAAAGTTTTACATTTAAACCCCTGCAAAGAGTTCAGAAGTCTTAGGAGAAGTCTGCTTGCTTATTCTGTGTCCCTTTCATTAAAATTCCTCAAGTCCACTCCTAGACCTACTGTTCCAATGCCATTTATGTGAGGGTTTCTCCTTTGGTTACCTGGAAAGAAAATGAAATGAAAATTAAAATCCTTGCAGATGAACATGCTGTAAGTGTTAAGCCAATAATTTTGATAGAAACATTTCAGCCTTCTCAGTCGGTAGGCCAACAGTTGTCAGTCCATCAGTACGCCTGGGACACCAGCGACCCACATTCAGTAACAAGCAAGGACCACTGAGGGCAGGCCAGTGCAGGAAGGATCGAGCGTCTTATGGACTGCTCTTCCTCCACAGGAAGGGTGGGAGAATGCTGCTCCCACTGTATGAAGAACAGGTGGAAGGGCAGGTGGGTGCACAAGAAAGGGGAGGGAGGGGGTGCTGCAAAATGCCCAGCATGCATGCATGCCAATGCACACAAGTCATTGCACATTGGCATTCCAGGGAGAAAAGTTGGAGCTAGGAAGAAAATCCTGGTCTACTCCTCACCAGAACTCTCCACAGGTTCTTGCACGACCGACATGGCTGGCCACCAACCTGTATCAGTCCTAGGTTAGTGGCGAATAACCTGTAGGTCCATGAGAAGGTCAGTGACGGAGCTGGGGTGCCGTCGAGTTTCACTGGGAAAACATACTGAGTTAACAGCTCGTTTCCAGATGTTTTCTGGAGGGGAAGAGGACGTGGAGAGTGCAGTAATAAGAACATCAGTAATGTTACCATTATAAAACAATAAAAAATATGCAGCAGGCAACTAACAGGAAGCACAAAGTAAGTACTGCAAAAAAAAAACACCATTATCAACAGTAACAGTTCAGTAAAGTGTAACTAGTAGCAAAATGAGGAAAGGAAATAGTGAGTGCAATGGGGACTATGCTAAGGGAAAAGTGGACCAACAAAACAGGGCAGCGGGATTAGCCTAGGATGAGCAGCAACTGCAGGAATAATCAGTGAAGTCATTGAGGAGAGGTTTTATTAACCGGAAAGAGCGAGCACTGCAAACAGCAAAAGGGAGGATGCTCCAAAGTTTGGGAAAGCAGAAGGGAAAAGCAGCCTGACCAGCAGAGGATTTTATGGCGGGGGGAGGAGCAGATGTCTGAGTAGGAGTTGGGAGGAAGAGGAAGAAAGGGTTGGGGGGGGCAGCCAAAATTTGGAGATGAAGGTGGCACAATGAGCTAGGTGCCTGGTATCAAGGGAGGGCAAGGAGAGACAGTATACAGGGAACAGTGGTGGGTACTGGGAAGGCAATCCAGGGCAAAGCGGCAAAAGGAGTAAATGAGGGGATCCAGCCTGGCAAGAGTGGACTTGGGAGCAGTGCTATACACAATGCTGCCATAATCGAAGACAGGCAGAATCATCTTCGCGACAATCTCTCTACAAGCAGGAAGCGGCATACTTGCTTTGTACCTGTAAACTGCCCCAGTTTAGGGTGCAGATTCATGTGGATGGCATCCAGATGAGTACAGAAGTCCAGCTGACAAGCCAACCATACCCCGAGGTATTTAAAGGAGGAGACATCCTCAATCACAATACCATCTAGGGTCTGAAAGGAGGGGGGAGGGGACAGCTTGGCAAGTTTCTGCTTAGGATCAAAGGTCACAGAGACCATTATTTTGGCATGAAGGGACATCTGGCTGGCCTGAAACCAGTGCTGGATGTTGTTAAAATCCAGCCTGGACACGGGTTATGAGGTCAGAGGAAGAGGAACCAGAGAACCATGTCAGTCACAAATCCAGAAGTCCAAAATAACTTTTAACGAGCATTTGTCAATGCCGAATGTTTGCTTGCTGGCATTGGCAGTGTAGAAGTTACAGAGCTGCGTAATAGTAATGGCAGTGAAGTATTGAACTGAAGCCAAGCCCACCACCACCCTGCAGAGAGTGACAGGCATTGGGGTGTGCCTTTGGGTCACAGCCATAACGCCACGCCATTTCAGCACCACCCTGCAGACACTGCGCGTCACGGTGTTCTTGGGGTCTTTGGTCTTTATCGCACCCCATTCCATTAGGAAATACAGTGGGATGGGTGCGATATAGAGAATGGGTGAACTTTGAAATAAGAGTCCAAGGCATACCAATGCTTCTCACTGGCTGCAGGGTGGAATGGTGTGAGCATTACAGGCAAGAATCCCAAGTCACACCCCTGATGCCTGTCATTCTCTACAGGGTTGGGTGTTATGGTTGGAAACCCTAATACCTCAGGCATTCATTGGTATTTTCACTCCAAATGTTCAACATGGTTTTTTTTTGTTGTGACCCCACCTCATGAACAGGGGGAATATCAGTTTCTTAGCTGAAAGCTGCTTCTGCACAGCGACTACGGCATTTAGCACCACAGGTGCAAAAACATTCCGAACAGGATGTAAAAAATGACAGCTGTATTGTTCATGGGGAGGTGTAAAAAATGGCAATGTTGTAAATCTGCGGTAAAAATATTTAAAAAAATGGTAAAGTCATGAGCGTACATAGAAACTGTGCAACGCACACCCGTAATATAATTAGGTTGGGGATTTTTTTTTTACAGCAGATTGTCAACTCAGGCATTTTGGTGCCTCCGATCATGAACAGTGTCACTGTGATTTTCTTTATCTGTCCCGAACAATAATTTCCCACAGCGACCACGCATCTCTGCGCTGAAAGTGTGAAAACACACTTCGGGCCATGTTGTGAAAAATGACAGCTGTACTGTAAATAAGGCAGTGTGGAAAAATGCCACAGGTGAAAATCTGGACTTAAAATATTACAAAGTCATGAACTTACGAGGGTGTGTGGAAACTGCGCAATGCTCACGCATAACAGTCATTTTATGGACTTTTGTCACCAAATTTTCAACATAGCCATTTTAAGACCTCTGCTCATGAACAGTGTCACTGTGATTTTCTTAATGTGTCCCATACATTGATTTCGCACATCAACTGCGCCATTGTGCGCTACATGGGCGGAAACACATTTTGGGCAAGATGTGAAAAATGACAGCTGTACTGCTCATAAGGAGGTGTGGTAAAATTGTAATGTTGAAAATCTGGAGTGTAAATAATGAAAATTCGCGAACTTACGGCGTGCGTAGGAACTGCTCGCACCAGCGCTCGTAAAACAGTCGTTTTTGAAATTTTCCCACCAATTTTCAAAACAGGCTTTTGAGAGCCCACCATGAACACTGGCAGTGTCATTTCATTAATCGGTCCCGAAGGTGATTTCGCCGCAGTGACTGTGAAATCACCCTTCGGGCCCGAATAATGCCATGACAGTGACATCATTCATGAGAAGGGGTCCCAAAAACCCCATGTTGAAAATTTGGTGCAAAAATTCCAAATAAATGCCTGAGATATGCAACAAAGTTGAAAACCCCCTAGCTAGCCCATTATACAGCTTACCGGCATTTCCTCAGTTCAAGGTCGGCTTTGAAGAGTGCAGACATTTTCCGTACAACAAGATCGTTACGCCAAGGTCAGAGGAGGTATGGGGTGGGGGGTGTGGGAGGCAGGGTGTGCAGTGGGTGGGTGCGGGTTGTGGGAGGGGCCAGGGAGACTACGTGGGACCCGTTTTTTCTTTACAGGTGTTCTTTTGTTTCCAATGGCGGCGCGGGGCGTTTGCGCTGGGGTGGGCTCCCAGCATGGCACAGGGCGGTTGGGAGGCATTCAGCCAATAGGGATTGGGCGCACCCCGTCGCAAAGCAGTCGATTGCCACGCTGGGGTGGGCTCCCAGCGTGGCACCCAGTACTCGGGGAGGACAGTGGAGACAACGGGGACTGGGCACCCCAGCTATATCATGAGTTGCCATGCTGGGGTGGGCACCCAGCATGGCATTTAAGAAACTTTGGGGGCGGGGCGCAGCACAGCTGACGGGATTGGGCACCCCGTCGGCTATACAGTGTGTGCGTGCATGCGGCGAGGCGCTGCGCCTGCGCGTGTGTGTGTGTGTGGGGGGAGCTGCGCGCCGACAAGCGATATCTACTCGCTGCTCACTGAAGCATAGCTCCCCTTTGAACTGTATGCCACTGCATTTGGAGCGCCTCATAGACAGCTCCAGCATGCATTGGCTTACAGGCGCGCCTGCCAACACACTGATTGAATTGGAAGAGCGGGTGACACACCTCCAAATCTCGGATGATAGCATTATGTTTCTTGCACGTGCAAGCAAACATAACAAACATAATAAATGTATCTTAATTTTGAAGACCGTTTTTTCCTTTTTTGTGCGTGCATATGTGACGTATGAATGAGGGATCCACTCACTGTAGATCAAGGGAGGATGTGAAATGGTGCAGGTACATGGGGGGGGTGAACAAAGTGGTAGACAGTAAGCCCTACCAGAGCTTCAGGCTGATGTAGCACAGCTGGACTAAGGCAAGGGAGGATGTTAAATGGTACAGGTACATGTACATGGGGGGGTGAACAAAGTGGTAGACAGTAAGCTATACCTGAGCTTCAGGCTGATGTTGCACAGCTGGACTAAGGCAGAAGCACCCACAGCATGTTCTTATAGTCCCCATGTATATGTCCATTTATGTTCTTACAGCGCTGATTGCTTAACTGAGCCAAGATGTAAAACAGACACTAAAATGTCAGGTTTATTTCAGGTGACCATGTTCTTATAGTCCCCATTTATATGTCCGTTTATGTTCTTACAGCATTGATTGCCTAACTGAGCCAAGATGTAAAACAGATACTAAAATGTCAGGTTTATTTCAGGTGACCAGAATCGTAGTGGAGAGAGGGGGCAAGTGAAACAATGTCCTGAGAATGTGATTAAACTTATTAACCGTTGCTGTGCCAAGGAGTGATACACCGGTCCAGAATCCCTATACGTTTAAATTATGTTTGCAGCCTAAAGGTGCTTTGGTGGATTGGCATTTACATTACTCAGCGGCAAATCTTTTTCATACTTTTTGTGATCATCGGTTAAGATATAACCACTAACTGATGACACTTGGGGGCATGAAACTGTGCTACCAGCAAAGTTGCATTTGCAAAGCCCTGAATATTTATCTGTTGATAATGAAATGAAAATGGTCAGCTGATAACATTCAGCCACTGTCCATTGCACAGAATAGACATCTTACTGATAGATCTGGAGCAAAGGGATATGCACTTGCCAATAACACCACTACAACTCCAGACACGGAAGAAAGAAGTTCATGCACTTTCATCGCTGTTAACTTTTTCAGCATTTTAAAACAGTTACTTAGCATCTGCACTAAGATGTTACACGTCGCTGAACTGAATTGTGACACCAGAATCCCTGCGATCAACATTTGTCAGCAAAAGTGAATTGAAAAAAATCAACAGATGTATAAAATGGTAAGTGACATGAGTCAATAAACATATCTGCATGTAATACTTGGCTTAAAATTTGAGCACCACCATATTCCGCACCACAGCGTCAAACAGGGATGCCATTTATAATTCAGCTAATGTCAAGTAGTTTTCGAGCCATAAAAAGTATTACTGTATCAGTATGGTGGCAGCAACAGGATCAGGAAATTATGAAATAAAATGCAACAGCACCCCCGTCGGCCATATGTTGTGCGGGTAGAGGGAGTGCATGAGCACCCAGGGGTGGATTGTTAGGCAGCTTCAGATTCACCGGAGAAAAGGGTGGATTCGATTGTGAGCTACGGTTGAATTTGTGTTTTCTTTTTCTATACCTAGTTTTCACTATTTTGTTAGGGCACATGTCCAACCCTAAGATGTTTAGGGTCACAAGGTGATGTGACTTCATTGAGCATCTGATTTGAGAAAGAGCTGTGTGATTCTATCTAAATGCCAGCTCATGGCAATTCAGAGAAAAATATTTTGAAGCTGCATTACCAGACTAAGTGTGCAGTTTAGTGAATTACCACACAGGGGTGTGTATATGACAGCACTAAAAGGCGCATTAAAGTGCTTCAGTCATGAAAACCTCCCCCACTGGATGCTGCTGAAATGCACAGCAGTATGTTCTCCTTTGTGCATTCTGGCTGTTCTTTGCTTCAGCTGCAGGTAGTACAGTATGCTCAAGTTCGTTTGCATAGGTTTTAGCAGCGAGGAGTTCACATTGACAGAGTCTAGTAAGAGTAAATGCTTGGAATTACACATACAAAGAAGTCTGAGTTTTCACATCAAATGCTGAGGTTTTTTTTTTTTTTTGGAGGATTAGAACCCATGGAGTCCATGAAGGTGTGCTTTGGAGAGCTGGTGTGTGCAAGGACTGTTAGGCACCCACACATTTTGGTGGTCCTGCTTTGGCAGGGAACAGTTTATTAAAGTAATGATGTGTGGCTTGTCTCTCTAAGCTAGACAAGACTACACCATTCTATCAGGCAACCGACACAGTTGATCTGTGTGTGTGTGTGTGTGGGGGGCTGCTCACTGAAGCGTAGCTCCCTCTTTCAACTGTATGCCACTGCATTTTCAACTGCTGTCATAGACAGCTTCAGCAGTGATTGGAGAACTGTGACCACGCCTGCAAACACACTGACTGAACTGGAAGATGCTGACACACCTCTGAAAAACTCAGATGATGGCACTATGTTTCTTGTGCATGCGTGCAAACATAAAAATCTAAACATACAAGCATGTAGTCTGTAACACACCAACTAAAGGACTTTGTAAACCCTCAGAGTCTGAAAAAGACATTTTTTTTTTTTTTTTTTTAAAGTTAATTTATGTGCCCTGCTGCAGTGCAGCCTAGCCCTCCACCGACCTCATCAGCTCCAACACTGGCAACCAGGGACGTACCTCACCCAAGCTTCCTCCACTGCTTACCCCCCCAATGGCGGGGTCCTTCAGGGAAGCCACACCGCCAGCAAGATGGATCCGAAGTGGGCCATCAACCCAAGCTTCCTCTGCCGTCCGTGCCACTGGGTCAGCGTGAAAAGCCCATTTCAACTAAATCTTCTATTTGAATCCCCATCAAACATACAGGTGGCAGGTTTCCTTTCCCATTTAAAGATTATTTTCAGCCATGGCAGGGCTGTGATTGTTGGCTAGGTTTGAGAACGGGCCCAAGCGTTGAGAGCGTGCGAAGGGGGTGAGGGCTGAGCATCCTAGAGGAAGGCATACATGGTCCATTGCACTGCTGCCACATAGGTTCCTATATGTGGTACTGTAGGCTAGAGCCATGCTTGGGAGGAGTGCACCCCCTGATGGTACACAAGCATGTTCAACATGTGTACCACCCTGCCATCCTTGCCGTGGCCTCCCAGTGGTCTGAGAAAATACAGAAAGGACCCTGGGCCAAGCAGGATGAAACCAGTTTCCCGTAGGCCCCACACCACTGATCAAGGCACCTCCTCCGCTACACAGAAGTGAACCCCACCATGGTGTGTGGGGGGGGGGGGAGAGAGGAGTAAACAGGTAAGTGGTAAACTGCTGGAGAATGAGGGTGATAGGGCTAAGACAGCTGTCAGGTCAAAGAGAGAGGAGTAAAATAAAAAAAAAATAAAAAAAATTGGTATGTAAAACAAAACCACACGCCACTATTTATGAGAGTTCTCACAAAACCACAGTACTGGTAGGTCAACACAACTTTCATAAAAGCAGGCGACAGAGATGGATATGGCTATGGCTGGTGTTTTGGCAGTGTAGAATTGCGTGCTGGATTTAGAATACAACGTTTCATATAATACTGCCCTCCGGAAACTAGAGAAGATTGCTGTTAATTTATCTGGAAAAGCCAGAATCAGCTCATTGCTGGATGCATTTGGAGGGGGGGGTGTACCAGTAGGGATATCACAATGTGAAGAGGGTAACAATCAAGGGGGAAATTCTGGAGGTGAATGACTCTTGTGCGAGGAGAGGTTCTCAAGGGAAGTAAAGGAGGCTGTAAAGGACAAACAACCTCTGGTCACAGCCAAAATGGCAGCTAATGTATTAGCCTGATAAGGGCTATAGAATAATGTGTGGCTTAGTTGGAATTTACTTCTTGTATTATTGTGCTGTAAAAAATCCCACATTTAATGGGCAACAAGGAAAAAGGACATGGGATATAGATTCAGCTACCCTTTGGGAGCTACCTGAAGGGGGCAAGCATCTGGTATGCAATGGTATAGATTCCAATGCCACCTACAACACCGCACTGCAGCTGTGCTGTGGTTGGCACCCCACTGACGTTTTACTCCGAGGTGTTAAAAGAGCAAAGTTCACATTTTCCAGTTTTGCCACACCCAGTGAGCCAACGAGAAGTTTACTTTCAGTGTTAGAAATGGAAATAATTCACCGAGGGAACCCATCACCTTTGATCTAGTATAAAACGTATCTGACAAGAGTCTGAAGGATGCGCTTCTTCATTATACATTGTTACATTTTTACACACTAGTCAAGTTTTATTCCTTTAGGGGTGTTCACTGTACACAGAAGAAAAAAATACTCACTGTAGTAATATTGTTTCTTCCAAGGTGTCCTTTAGTGGTAGTCATAGAAAAGTTTCTCAGTACTGAGGTATACCTGGGTATACTGAGGCAGAATGAGGCATTATCACATTACAGTCAATGCAAACTGCCTCAGTGGTACCTTGAAGTAGTAAACGTTTGGATAACTAGTGTATGCTTGACAAATGCAGAATGCCAGTTTGGGTTCAGCTGCCCCAGAGGTGGAGTCAAGAGAAATGAGTTTAGGGAATTGGCCAATAAGAAGAGAGTAAGTGGCTGTCCTGCATGTAGTCAGCCTACAGGGCACCAGCATTATTTTGAAGCTGAATGGGCGAAACATGGCTTTTAAAAATGAACTACCCCAACACGAATAAAAGTTATCCAAAAATACATTAAAAATAGAAAACATCCAGAACTGTGAAAAAGTTTGGTTGAGGCAAAAATAGTAAGACAATCTGGCAAAGATAAAGGGATGCAGAGCCATCCTCAGTCAGGTTATGTAGGGGAGGATGAGTGGGAGGTCAAGCATACTAAAGGCCACCTTAGAAGAAACAATATTACTATGGTTAAGTTTTTTCTTCTCACCCTAGGGGTCCTTTTGTATGCTTGACAAGTGCAGACTACAGAGCAGTGCAGCTGGGAGGTGGGTACAGAACCTACTTAGGAAAAAGGCTCTGCAGGACCGCTGTGCCAAATTTGGCATCTGATCTGTACTGTACATTCAAGTAGTAGTGCTTCGTGAAGGTATGTGCAGTTTTCCAGGTGGCTGCTTTGCAGACATCGAACAGAGGACTATCTCTTGAGGCTGCCACTGTGGCAGCAGTGCCCCTAGTGGAATGGGCCCTGAGGGGGCTGTTTGCCAGCTTTGCTGGAACAGAACTGAATGCAAGAGACTATCCAATGCGAAATAGTCCTCTTGGTGGCGGGTCTTCCCCTGCCTACCTCACCACAGGAGAGAAAAATCTGAGTATGAGAGTCCCTGAACTGCTTGGTGCTCTAGGTAGTAGGTCAGGGATCTTTTTACACCCAAGCTGTGAAGCTTATGTTCACCTGGTGTGGATTTTCTGTGTGGGGGTGGGGTGGGGTGGGGTGGAGTGGCCCTATATGTCAATGAAAATATCAAAGCTACAGAAATTCAGAATAGACATAAGGAGCCAGAAGAACTGTGGGTCACCCTGGAAACAGAAACTGGGACAGCCATAAGAACTGGGGTTGTCTACAGGCCCCCAGACCAGGGGGAGGACACAGACACATTACTGTTTGAAAATATACAAAACATGACAGCTGAAGGGGAGGTTCTGATAATGGGAGACTTCAGCATGCCAGATACAGATTGGTCAACACCAGAAGGAACATCTGCCAGAACTAGACACATGGTGGATTCCCTGCAGGGGAGGGCCTCAAACAACTGGTACAACAACCCACAAGAGACAGGGCTATCCTAGATCTAGTACTGACTAACAGGGAAAGGATCACAGATCTTCAGGTAGAAGGTCACCTGGGGGCCAGTGATCATCACATGCTATGGTTCAGTTTAGCCACTAGAACTAAATCATCCCATTCCAAGGCAAAAATATGGGACTTCAGAGGAGTTGACTTTGATAAGATGGCCAACAGAGTTAAGCTAGCCCTGGCAAAAAGAAATACAGGTGAGGGGGTACAGGCAAAGTGGGCAAGCATTAAGGATGCAACACTTGAATCAACATCCCACTGTGTTAGAGACAAAAGGAAGTGCAAAAAACACTTTGGTTCTCAAAAACAGCAGCAGAAAAGGTCGGAGCCAAAAGGCTGGCCTTCAGGAAATATAAGGGAACGCAGCGGGATGAAGACAGAGAGGCATACCAAACTTCCCTAAGGAAGGCAGTAAGGCAGGCAAAGGCCCAAACCGAGGAAACACTAGCACAGACAGTAAAAGAAGGTGCCAAGACTTTCTATAGATACGTTAGTGAAAGGAGAAAGTCCAGAGGGTGCTAAGATCAAAGGAGATAAGGGGGCACGTGAGGAGGACCATGTAAAAGCATGTATCCTAAATAGATACTTCTGCTCAGTATTTACTGAAGAGAAGGTAGGGCAGAGCCCACAGCTCAGCACCATGGACACGGGGGAGGGAGGAGGCACTAGTCCCTTCACAAAAAGAAAGGGTCCTACAAGAGCTCGATAGGCTCAGGGTGGACAAGGCAATGGGACCTGATGGCATACATCCCAGGGTACTAAAGGAGTAAAGGGTGGAACTAGCAGAGCCACTATCAGAACTGTTTAGTGAGTCTCTGAGCACAGGAGAGGTCCCAGAAGACTAGAGAAGGGCTCATATGATCCCGCTCCACAAGAGTGGTAGCAGGGAGGAGGCAGGGAACTACACACCAGTCAGTCTCACCTCAGTAGTGGGCAAGATTATGGAGGCACTCCTTAAGGAAAGGATAGTGCAACACCTAGAATCCATAGGAGCACAGGATTCAAGACAGCATGGGTTTACAAAAGGAAGGTCCTGTCAAACTAAACTCAGATTTCTTTGACTGGGTAACCAGAGTGGTGGACCAAGGGGGAGCAGTTGATGTCGCCTACCTTGACTTCAGCAAAGCTTTCGATACTGTTCCACATAGAAGATTAATAAGCTGGGTAGGCTCGGGGTGGGTCAGAAGTTGGTCAACTGGGTGGCAAATTGGTTGTCGGGCAGAAAACAGAGAGTAGTGGTAAATGGTATACAGTCAGAAGAGATGCAAGTCACAAGTGGGGTACCTCAGGGATCAGTCCTGGGCCAGTCCTCTTCAATATCTTCATCAGTGACATTGCAGATGGACTGGAGGGTAAGGTTTGCCTGTTTGCAGAGGACACCAAGATCTGCAACAGAGTAGATGATCCAGATGGGGTGGGCAGAATGAGAAGAGATCTGGATAAACTAGCAAAATGGCCAGAAGTTTGGCAACTGGGATTTAATGCAAAGAAGTGCAAAATCATGCACATAGGGAAGAGAAACCCTGAAGCCACCTATGGGCTGGGAGGGGAGTTGCTGGCAGTCACAAGGGAAGAAAGAGACTTGGGCGTCATCATCACCGATGACCTGAAATCATCCAAGCAGACCACTAAAGCAGTAGGTAAGACTAGGGGGATGTTAGGGTGTATTAGTAGAGGTATCACAAGTCGGAAGAGGGAGGTAATAATCCCTCTTCGCAAGACACTGGATAGGCCCCATCTGGAGTACTGCGTGCAGTACTGGAGGCCACACCTTCACAAGGAAATTAACCAAATTGAGGCAGTCCAGAGAAGGGCAACCAAAATGGTGCAGGGACTACATCAGAAAACATATGAGGACAGATTAACGGAGCTCAATATGTATACCCTAGAGCAAAGGAGGGAGAGAGGTGATATGATCAAAACATTTAAACACCTTAAGGGCATTAACAAGGTGAAAGAGTCTAACATGTTTCAATATAAGAAAAATAGGACAAGAGGACACAGCATGAAATTAGAGGGAGGCTGATTAAGGGGTAATGTGAGGACGTCCTTTTTCACAGAAAGAGTGGTGGATGCATGGAATGGCCTACCTCAGGAAGTGGTGGATATGAATTAAGTGCAGGGCTTCAAACAGACATGGGATAGGAATAAGGGAGCAATACAGATGAGTATGAATAGATAGGCTATTGACAGAGCAAAGGCCAATCGTGCATGTATAAGGTAGAAAAAAATGGGCAGACTAGATGGGCCTTACGGTCCTTATCTGCCTCCAACTTCTATGTTTCTATGTAAAAAAGACTGGGAGAGTGATGGACTGGTTGAGGTGGAACTCACAGACCACCTTAGGCAGGAACTTCCTATTTGTTCTAAGTACTACCTTGTCCTTGTGGGCAATGATGTAGTTAGGCTCAGTAAACAAGGCCTGCAATCCATCTGGCAGAGGTGATGGCAACTAGGAAGGTGATCTTCCAGGTGACATACTTCAAGTGAGTGGTAGCCATGGGCTCAAAAAGAGGTTCCATGAGCTTGGCTATGCAAAGGTTCAAGTCCCCAGGAGGGACAGGCTCCCTTAGTGGGGGTTGAAGATGCAGCAGGCCTTTGAAAACCTTTTTGAAAATAGGAAACCCAGGGGAAGAGTACACAATTGGGGGGGTAGTAACAACACCAAAAATGGAAAGGGACTTGGAGGTAATTATATTAGATGACCTTAAGGTTACCAAGCAATGTGAGAAGGCAGTAGGGAGCGCTGGGGGGGGGATACTGGGATGTATAGGGAGAGACATCACCAGCAGAAAACAGGAAGTTGTTATTCCTCTGTACAGACAGTTGGTGAGACCCCATCTGGAGTACTGCATCCAGTTCTGGAGACCCCATCTCTGCAAGGACATAGACAGGATGGAGGAGTCCAGAGGAGGCAACTAAAATAGCGGGTCTGCAAGAGAAGCCATACGTGGAGAGACTAAAGAGCTTAATATGTATACCCTTGAGGAAAGGAGGAGAGGGGACATGACTGAAACTTTAAGTACCTCAGTGGAATCAACAAAGTCCAAAGAGTAGCATCTTCAGAAAAGATGCAAGAACAAGGGGACACAATTTGAAGATAGAGGGGACGGCTCAGGGGCAATGTGAGGAAGTATTTTTTCACAGAGAGGGTGGTGGACGCATGGAACCGCCTTCCTGAGGAGGCTGTGGGGTCTAAAACTGTGGGAGAATTCAAGAATGCATGGGACAGACATAAGGCAATTTTTTTTTGGGGGGGGGGGTAGGAAGAAATAGGCTGTTGGTTAACTAGGATCTGCAGCTTACCCAGTACGAAGGGAAATGGGAAGACTAGGTGGGCCAAGCAGTCCTTATCTGCTGTCAAAGTCTATTTTTCTATGAATGGGAAATCACAGATTTTTTTTTTCCAGCCGAGAGGTCGGCTGATATGGCTGCTAAATGCACCTTAAGGGATGAGGCTTTAAGGCCAGATGACTGCAGGCGAATAAATGGTCCAGTAGGGTAGGCGGAGTGGCCCGGAGAGGATCTATCTGCTTATCTCTACACCACAAGGAAAACCTTTTCCATTTGGAAGTATAGGTCTTTTTAATACTGTTTTTTAGCCATACGAAGGATCTCTAGAACTTGTTCAGAGACTGAAAATCAGGATACTCTTAACTCCTCAAGAACCAAGCCTTGAGGTGAAGAGATTCTGTGCTGGGATAAGCCACCCCTGCCTGAGGCAAAGTCAGGAGACTATGGATCAATGGCAGGTGGATGGGCTTCCTGGCCAAGAGAGCAATGAGTAGGGAGTACCAGGGCTGCCTTGTCCAGTCTGGAGACACCAGGATCATGGTGGCTGGCAGGTCCTGGGGCTTCAGGAGAGTTCTGTGCATCAAAGGAAATGGAGGGAAGGTATAGAGGAACTTCCCTGCCCAGTTCAGAGTCAGAGCATCCACCAGCAATGTACCCAGAGCTGGTGGTCTGCAGCAGTAAAGTGGGAGCTGATGGTCGAAGTTGGAGGCAAAGAGGTCTACCTCTGGAATGCCCCACCTCTTGAACACTGTGTTCAGAACGTGTCTGTTTAGGGTCCACTCATGATGGCCCTGACTGATACAACAGAGTGTCTGCCAATACATTGTCCTTGCCTGGGAGGTGAATGGCAGACAGGTGCATGTCTTAGGAGTAGGCCAGGGACCAAAGTTTTATGGCCTCCGTACAGTTTGGTGGACCTTGTGCCACCCCGTTTGTTGATGTACAACATGGCAATGGTGTTGTCTGTTCTGATCTGGACAGACTGACCCTTTAGCTGTGGAGCAAAAGCCTTGATAGCCAGGTACACAGCTCTGAGTTCGAGTAGGTTGATAAGATGAGGACTCCTTGGGGGACCAGATGCCACTTATTGACTGGTCTGCCACATGAGCACCCAATCTTAGGAGGGAGGCATCTATGGTAAGAATTCTGGAGGGCTGTCTCTCCTGAAAAGTGATCCATACTCTGATGTTTTCCCTTTCCTTCCACCAGTCCAGTGCCTGAAGCAAGGTTCTCGAGACTGGAATTAGTTTTGAGAGGGAATCCCTCTTTTGGGACCAGTGAGCCCTCAGGTGATACTGTATGTCCTTCATCTGAAAGCTGGCACCTGGGACTATGGCTGTCATGGAAGCCATGTGGCCTAGTAATCTGAGAAAATGCCTGGCCGGCCTGAGTTGGCCCAAAGCAAAGGAATTTGCCAAGTCTAGAAAGTTCTGGACCCTGTCCTAAGGAAGCATAACCTTTCCTTGGATGGTATCCAGCTCTGCTCCAATAAAGTCTAGTACCTGAACTGGTTCAAAGTGGGACTTCGTTGATAAATCCCAGGGACTCCAGAGTACTTATTTTTAGTCTGAGAGCTTCCCTGACCTTATCCGATGACTTGATCACTATCAGCCAGTCATCCAGGTATGGAAAGACTGCCACTTCTTGTCTCCTTAAGTGAGCTGCTACTACTGCCAGGCACTCTGTAAAGACCCATAGAGCTGAAGTGAGACTAAATGGTAGGGCTGCAAACTGGTAATGGCCGAATGGCAGCCTGAATCTGAGAAACTTTCTGTGGGACGGCCTTATGGGGATGTGAAAATAAGCATATTTGAGATCTAGGGAGGCTAACCAGTCTCCCTGCTGTAAGGAATGGATCACCAGAGTCAAGGTAACCATTTTGAACATGTGCTTCAGCAAATGCTTGTTCAGGTACCTTAAGTCCAGAATGGATCGCCATTCCCCATTTCTCTTTTGTATGAGAAAGCATCTGGAACAGAGGCATTTTCCCCACTGGTGGAAGGGGACTCTTTCCACTGCTTTGCAGTTAGAAGTGCTTTCACCTCAACTCCAACAACAGCTCTTCTGTTGGGGTTAGTGGCTTGGAAAGTTTGGAGCCTTGCAGAGAGGGAAACTTTTTGAACTGCAGGACAAGCCATTGACCCACCACCTCTAGTACCCATATGTCTGGTTATGAGGTGCCATTGGTGGAGGTAGTGAGTCAGCTTGCCTCTTACAGGGAGAAAGGAGGCTTTGTCACAAGCTGCAGCCTGCACCACCCCTTCATGGTCTGGATGCACATAAAGGAATTCTGCATTA
The DNA here is from genome assembly GCA_016271365.2 of Neoceratodus forsteri. NCBI lineage: Eukaryota > Metazoa > Chordata > Ceratodontiformes > Ceratodontidae > Neoceratodus > Neoceratodus forsteri. The sequence continues at coordinate 317,206,329 of CM028129.1, forward strand.
GATCTTTCTAATTGGTATTTCTTTTCAATTTTTTTTTATCTACTCCAGGTACAGAACAAAAAATTACAACAGTAATCTCGTTTCTTCCACGGGAATCTTATTGTATTCTGACATATGCAGTATGGTCTCACCATAGATCTGCTCCGGAGTTAAAATGGTTAATAGAACCTATGCTAATGATGGAACATTAGGCTCAAGATCAGTTTTCAAACCACTGTCCCTGAATACTTCCTGCAACTGTCAGATTCTTACAGAGAATGCATAAGACAATCTATCTAAACTATCCTAATAAAATAACGAACGCCCCCAAAAATAGTCCCCTTTTTAAAAGGTGTGACCATTACTAAGACTCAAGTCACAGATGCTCCAAGAAATAACTCACAAGTTTCAAGACGATGTGGATAGCTGGTGTGCAGTGCCCATAGGTTCTAGTTGGGAAGGTAGGGTGGGAGCTCAGAATAGAGTAAGATTCCCTAGGAAGAAACAAGATTACTACGGTAAGTAATTTTTTCTTCAAACCCCAGAAAAATCTTACTGTATTCTGACATATGAAGACTACTCAAGCAGTACCTTTGGAGGAGGGCACAGACCTTATTTAGGGAACAGGATCTGCAGTACTGCTGTGCCAGATCTGGCATCACTTCTGGCCTGGGTATCCAGGCAATAATGCTTGACAAATGTGTGAAGTTTTCCAGATAGCTGCTTTATAGATTTCTAACAAAGGAATCTCTCTGACAGCTGCTACAGAAGCAGCTGTACCCCTTGTAGAGTGAGCCCTACGGCCTACAGGGGGTTCCTTGCCCACTTTGCTATAGCAAAACTGGATACAGGCAATAATCCAGCATACAATAGTTCTCTTTGAAGCTGGTTTGCCCTTCCCCACTTCTCCGTAGGTCAGGAATAGCTGTGTATTGCCCGGTTTATGGTCCTTTGTGTGGTCTAAGTAATGACTGATAGCCCTTTTAGCATCCAGGCTATGCAGCCTACGTTCACCTGAACTGGAATGGTCAGTGAAAGACAGGTAAAGTGATGGACTGATTGAGATGGCAGTCAGATACCACCTTGGGAAGAAACTTCCTATTAGTCCTGAGGACTACCTTGTCCCTAGGGACTGAAATGTAGTTAGGTGGACAAAGCCTGAAGCTCACTGATCCTTCTGGCCGAAGTGATGGCTACCAGGAACACTGTTTTCCAGGACAAATATCTGAGTTCTGCTGAAGATATGGGCTCAAAAGGTAGCAGCATTAGCTGGGAGATGCATACACTGAGACCCCATGCAGGGCTTAGCTCCCTGTGCAGGGGATACAAAAGCAACAGCCCTTTGAAATACTTTCTGAATACCTGGTTCGCAGCCAGGGATGAGCCCTTACCCACTGAGAGGTAAGCAGAGACAGCTGCCAAGTGCACCTTAAGAGTGGATGGCCTGAGGCCAAGGGAATGAAGGTGAGTCAGATAATCCAAAATGACTAGCAAGCCAGCCTGGCTACAGTCTATACCTTTCTGCAGGCACCAAATGGAAAACCTCTTCCACTCAGATGTGTAGGTCTTCCTGGTATAGGGTTTCCTAGACACCCGGAGAATCTCCAGGACTCCTTCAGAGAGATGCAAGTTAGCATACTCTAGGTCCTCAAGAGCCAGGCCTTGAGCCTGACTGACTAGAGGTTGGGCTAAAGGATCCTGCCCTGCGAGGAGGTCAGTAGGTTTTGCCTCCTGTGGAGGGAGACTTGTCTGGATACCAACAGGGACAGGAGCAGTGAATACCAGGGTTGCCTGGCCCAGTCCATAGCAATAAGGATCACTGTTGCTGGCTGAACCCCGGCTTGTTCAGTACTCCGAGCAGCAGAGGGAATGGAGGGAAGGCATACAGGAACTTCCCTGTCCAGTCCAGCAATAGTGCATCCAGGGGCACTGTGCCCACTGCAGGAGACCTGCAATGGAACTGTGGCAGCTGGTGGTTGTTTGGGTCTGTGAAGAGATCCACCAATGGAGTGCCCCATCTTCTGAACACAGCCTGCAGTACCTGCCTGTTTAAGGACCCACATCCGGAGGAAAACTTTCAGGCCGAAGGCTGGCCCTGCTGGGGTGGGGCAGCAGGGATGTAATGGGACATTTTCTGAGCATTTCTAGGACCAGGCAATGTTAACTGAGGCTTTCGCTTATTGGCAGGTGGTCTTTGAGCATTGGGACGCACCCTGTGGGGCGGCCCTTGGAGATTCCCCTGAAGGCCGGTTTTGCTTTTGGACAATACAGGGTCCAGACCGACTAAAGGGTACGACCTGAGTTCTGTAAGTCCTTCAACATTTCTTGGGCCGTTAGACCTAACAACTGTTCACCCTAAAAGGAAGCGTTAAGGATAGATTGCTGCACATTCTGTGAAAATCCTGACACACTGAGCTAGGCATGACGACTGAGACAAACACCTGCTGAGGACGCACGGGCAGCAGTGTCAATGGCATCATAGGTGGCCCTGAGCAGGTGGCAGCAAACAGCTGCCGTAGTAGACATTTTGGCTGTCAGATCCTCTTCCTCCTGGGCAGAACCCGCAGGGAGGGACTGGACCGTCGCCTAGGAGACTTTTAGGATTTCCTCCTGATATTTCAGGAGGTATCCCATATAATTAAGTATACGGAGAGACATAGCAGCCTAGGCATAAACTCTTTTCCACATTACATCAAATTTCTTGGATTCCTTATCGGGGGTTGAGCACTCATGTACTAAGGTCTAGAAGACCTATCATGAGTGGCACTGATCACCACAGAGTCTGCCTGAGGCGGAGACATGAAGTAGGGGTGGTCCACCAGGGCTTGATAAATCCTATCAGCTTTACAAGGATTGAAGGGAATTCTGAAAGGTTGCTTCCAAGCAGCCGAAATAGCCTCTTCAAATGTGTCCACCAAAGGGGGGGATGACCAGAGTGGGGCATTCTGGTACACCTAAATACTGTGCCAACTTCTTTCTTGAAGCATCCTGCTCAGTGCTCTGGAACACAAACATTTTCTGGAGGTGTATCATAATGTCCGGAAACGTGGGATTATCTGGCTGAGAACATGGGAGTTCAGGGGTAGGTTCAACCTGCACAGATGAGGTGGCCGAGGAGGACTGAGGGGGGTCCTCCTGGTTCATACCTTCCTCATCCTCTAGGTTAATCAAATTCCAGTCTTGCAGGAAAGGGTCATCCATGTCCACATCCCAATGGTAAAAACCTGGGAGACGGGAAGAGCTGGCCTGCCCTTCTGGGCCGGAGGCCTACAGGAAGCCACATACGGAGCCGACCCTTCACGGTGGGGCTAGGGTCTGTAAGGTCCAGGATAATATTTACTAGAGCCTGGACATCAATCATAGCCATCCGCCCAGCAGAAGTAGCTGGGGTAGCATGGACCAAGTGAATAGGGATTACTGACGTTATTGAAGGCGGCAGTGGAACCAAGCGAGCAGTCGTTGATGAGGGGTGTGTAAAGGACCCCAGGATCATTGACAAGGGTGCTAACATAGAGCCCTGTGAAGTAAGGCTGGTCATCGATGAGAGGATCAACGGGCCAGAAGCCATCACTGACGGACAATGGCTAGAAACCACAGAGGGGGGAAGCAGTGATGGAAGCTGCAAGTTCACCCCAGAACCCATCAATTGATGGAGGAACCGTCCACAAGGCAAGAGAAGAGCTAACAATCATCAATAGTGTAGAAGAGGATGTTGCAGTGGCAACCTTCTCAATACTTACCTTTCTGGTAGTGATCAGGGTACACGACAAGGGCGCAGTAGAAATGTGCTTCGTTTAGCTAGCTTGTTTCTTACCAGGACCCTGTCCCGTCGATGAGGAGGGCTCACCCGCAGAGCAGCGAGACCCCAAGGAGGACGTCAAAGACTCCCTGTTTGGCTTGGAGCGTTGCTGCTGCTGCAAAGGGCAACCTTTTGCTCCATGAGGAACTCGCGAAGCTACTGAAACCTTCATTTGGTGGCCGTGTTGAACCACTTAGAAAGGATACAATCCCGGGTGTTGTGTTCCGGACCAAGGCACCGAATACAGATGTCTTGGAGGTCCTCTGTAGCGATTCTGTGACCACAGATACACTTTCGGAATAAGGGAGCCAAAAACATCAGTAGATTAACCTGTTTAGAATGAATGTTTGGTCCGTAGAATTCTTCGTCGATGACTGGTAAGCAGAGCCCTGAAGGAGGACTTGTTGCATGCAGGACATGGTTGAAAAGAACTGAGAAGTAGCAGGGACCTCCCCCTTTTATATCTGCCATACAGACACCACATGGTAATGTTAGGGGGAGGTCCCAGGGTTGACTGCTGAGAAGTCATCTGGAGGAAATGATGCCTGCGGTTGATATCCCATGTGTTATGACCTGCTGCAAGAGATTGTTTCAAAAAAGATCCATCTTTAGCTTTACTTTGAGAAGACCACTCCTCTTCAGCATTTTTGCTTGTAACCACCCAGTCCCTTGGGGTTACTAGAATCCTATTAGTACTACTCTTAGGCAGGTAAGAAAATGCAGCTAGTGGGGAGCTCATTAGAGGCTTCCTACATAATGACATCATTGTTTACTCATCTAGCCTGATAGAGGGATGATTATGCCATTTAGATCTCTCACAGCAGCACAACCATTTTTGAGTCAGCTGCTCAGGGGAAGCTTAGAATGTTCAGTTAAGTCGGAGTTAAGAGTATCAGAGTGGCAAGAGGTCTGCCAGTGGGGCTCTGAAAAGGGAGCCCTGGTCATTTCTCACCCTAGTTTGGTAAAATCCTCGGTTTGTCGTTGAAGTGGTGGAGACCATTTGCCTGCAGGACTCTCTAGTTTAACTCCAGGGGGAGTGAGAGGGACTGCAATGTCTTGTGGGTCCAAGGGGCAATCCCTTGAACGTCCCAAAGTTTACAGCTGCCTTAAAGGACAACAATGAGTAGAATTTGACAAGCTAGCAGAGAGGAAAAGGTGCCTTTCTTTTGTTCTTTCCATGACTGGGAGGAAGGAGCAATTAATCTGTGAGTACAAACTTTGTGGCTGTTCTCTTAGGGAGTTGTTTGAGGGGGTGTGTGCCCTAGATAAGGCTAGATCACACTGGTCAGGACCCCTTTCACCACAAATGTGCTAAAGTTGAAGTTGGGAGTCTACAGCAATTCAGTGGGGATTAAAGACTCTTTTGGTGTAACCCTGAAGGAATGGCACAGACCGTTTTGGGGCAAAGGGTGGGAGAAACGCCATCTGGAGTCTCAGGCAGGGCTAACTGGTTCACGGATGGGCACCAGTGTTCCCTGGGCAAATGCCATGTGCGAGGAGGACTTTAAGTGTGTGGCACAGACCACAGGTATACACTTTGGAAATGGAAATGTGTGGAAATGGTTTAAGTGTGTGGCACAGCACACAGAATACACTTTGGTAGAGAGATGGATATGTTTTTGTGGAAAACAGTACTCCTTAGCAAAATGTCCTGCAAGAGATACTGTGCCTGTATTGCAATGACAAACCATTGGGAGACCACCTTTGCTTTAGGTAACATCTGTGAATAAAGCCATACTGCAAAATCCCAGCCACAGCCTTGGACATTCAGCTTATTGCTTCTGTGTGAACGTTACTGGGGTCCCTCAGCAGTTAGGTCTACCATCCTCTCCACTGGACTTGGTTTTAAATACAAAGGTTCATTTTTAGTATGTACCCCCACCCTCCCTCTAGATAATGGGCCTGGTATACACTCTAATGCTAGGGGTGGTACCATGTGAGTAGTTCTGCCAAAAGTAAATGGTATGCCATATATGGGGCACTAGTTCTTATAATGGGGGGGTGCCAGCTAGCCAAAGGTAGTGTGGGGGTTACATGTTAGAGGGGAAGGCAGACTGACAGGCCATTATTTCCAGTCCCTTATCCCTTTTTTTTTTTTTTTTACTGTTTTTGAACAAAATTTAGAGCAGAGCTCACAGTTATGGTCTGGACCTAGATAACAAACAAAGATCGTGGCTGTCTGCTTTAGCCACTATTTTGCCACAGTTTAAACAATTTTTAAAACCCGCTGGTCCAGTTCTCTTCTTGGGTCTTTCTGACATGCCAATTTCTCAGAAAAAATACCAAAAACATTATTCCCTATTAGTAAATTGAAGTAAAATGGTTCCCTCACTGAATGGAACCACGATAAGTAAAGTTTTAGTAAGAAAACAGACATGATTCCCTAAGAGAAAAGGGAATCGCTAATGTTTAGGAATGTTTTAAAATAAAGCTGTGATTATTTCACCTCAGGTGCAATATATTTTACCTCAGAAAAATAGTGGGAACCACTGAAAAGCACCGCAAGTAAAACGGAATTTGCGGTATCTGGAACTGTAGGGAACCGCGAAAAAACAAGTACAATGTACGAAATATCTCAGAAAAACACTAAAGGCAGTGCAAAAAACAGAAAATAAACACTCCTAAAGAAAAAAAACTTTCTTCAAGCAAAGTGAGGTGAGAGCACTCCGGGGCATTGTTGCTCAGTCAGTGGAGAAATAATTTTGGTGCCCTCTAGGCTGACTATAAGCAGCACATCCACTTGCTCTCTCCTCACTGGCTAATACCCAAAATTCATTACCATTGACTCCACCTCCAGGGCACCTGAACCCAGCCGGCATTCTTTTTTTTGTACTTTATGTTTATTAATTTTCATGATAATAAACGATTTATTTATTTAGCTTTTGTTTACCGGGTAAGTACACTAGACAAGTATTATGCCTATTTTCAGGAATGACCCGGGAGAATACAACATAGGGATACAGACATTTTTACAGAAAGAATATAAGTACATCATGACAATATAACAACATATAGGAGTAGTAACGTTATCCAGGGGTGTGGAAGGTCATAATATAACTTATAACTTTATGGTTAATGCACCCCCAGGGTGAGTAGGTCACCTACAAATTCTAGCAAGCCATAAACACATTAGAGACATTTAAGTAAGGCATGACCAGGGAACCTAGGCGTAGACAATTTGCCCTTGGTCAAACACCCGGATAATTGGTAGAATCGTGGAAAACAGCAGGAAGTTTCAGGCAGCATCTATGGGAGGCAACTTTGGACTGGAGTGACAATAGTTGATAATTACTCTAGGGAGGCTTAGGGCAGGAACCCCCAGAGGGAATTGCGAAAGCACTGATGGGAGGGGGCCGAACGAATATACTCAGGAAGGGAGTTCCAGAGTCTGGGCGCACATACGGCAAAGTCCCGATCATCCATGAGGGTACGGGTGGAGGGGACTTTGAGCATCCCTGGGGCCTGGGACCTAAGGTGGTGGGTAGTAGTGTCAATTTGTGGCAGAAACAGGGCCAGCTCCAGGAGGGATGCCGGTTCTGATCACTTTGCCCGTGAGACATCCCACCCCGAAGTCCAAGTACCTGGCTGGGGAGAGCCAGCAAAGTTTATCGTACAGCTCACAGCGATGGGTGAGATGGGGGGCAGCCAGGGCAAAACGACAGATTTTATTATATGTCGTGTGCCACCGAGTGAGATGAGTCTTGGGAGAGCGAGCAAACTGGTGCAGCCCATAGCTGAGAGAGGGAAGAAGTACACCTCCTGCATGGGCAAGTCCTGTCAGCTGGTGGTTATGGTACTTGGCCCTGTAGCTGTGGGGTCTAGCTTGCAGTTCACTGCCCTGCAGATGTTTTGGATGTGACTACCCATGTGTCAAGTTGGGGTCAAGTGTGACCCCTAGATATTTGGCAGAGTTCACTACAGGGAGGGAGATCCGCAGGACTGGTGATATTTAGCAATGCTGACGAGGCTTTGATTTTGGCTGTTGAGCTCAAGAGCATAGCCTGTGTTTTTCAGGTTCAGGACCAGTTTTTTTAGTAACCCAGGTCAGGACATTGTTAAAGTCCTTGGACACAAAGCTGGCTTAGAGAAGCGACATCCCGGCGTGAGCCAGAAATCACCAGGTCGCCTGCATAAAGGGTGACTCTGCAGTTGGTTGTCACCATTGGTAATTGGTTGATAAAGAGGGAGAAGAGGAGGGGGCCCAGTACCGAACCCTGAGGGACACCAGAGGTCATTGGAAGGGACTCGGACAGGACTTAATTGAAGCAGGTCCGCTGCTTTCTACCATGCAGGTAGCCCATAAGCCATTTCATAGCAAGTGGAGAGAGGCCAAGTGACCACAGCTTCGAGCCGAGCAACGTGTGATCAACAAGATCAAAGGCTTTGGACAAGTCAATAAATATGGCTCCAGAGAGTTTGCCCTGGTCCATGGCTGATCTAATGCTTGATATGACCAAGATCAAGGCTGTAGTGGTGCTGTGTCCCTCGCGAAAACCATGCTGGGCCAGGGACAGCAACTCATGTGACTGGATGTGCTCGGAAAGCTGTTCCACCACTACCTTTTCAAGGAGCTTGCTAAGGGATGAGAGAATAGCAATCGGGCGATAGTTATCCAGTAATTTAGGATTGCCCTGCTTCAGTACTGGGACTATCCTCGCCTCTTTCCAGATATCAGGGATGGTACCACATCCGAGGGATAGGTTAAAGATGTGGGCTACTGGGGAGGCAATGTGTACAGCACCAAGCTTAAGGAGCTTGGATTCCAGGTTATCTGGGCCAGGGCTGGAGTACTGGGAGAGGCCAGCTAAGCGCCTCTGGGTGTCCAATACAGACACAGCCCAGAGGTTAAATATTTGCCGAGGGGGGTGAACCTCCCACCGAGTCGAGGGGGGAAGGGAGGACGAACTCTCACCAGACGGGAAGAGTGCAGTGAAGGCTGAGAGATCTGAGAAGTGTCTATTTAGGGAGCTGGCGATGGTGTGGGGATTAGTGCAGGAGACCCCTTTGATAATCATGTCTGATACCCCTGGTTGGGAGGATCCACTGACAAGAGTTTTTATATTCCTCCAGAATCTCCTGGGGTCGCTGGCAGTGCTAAGTAGGGCGGACTTGCAGAAGTCACTTTTCGCAATCCTAATGGGCTTTTTTTTTTTTTGAAATTGCTATTATTTATTCACCTTCCTGCCTGCCATCCCCGACCCTTCAGGAGCCTCAAGGAAGACATCCCTCTGCCTTCCACCCTGCCCGTATGACCCCACAGGAACCCCATAGAGCTTCCGTTTACCCCCGAGTGGGGATGGGGCAGAGCCCCCTTACCCCAACAATCAACTTTCATCGGTCCGGGGGCCATCGGGCGGCGAAGGCACATCGAGGGCACGCTCCGGGAGGCTCCATCTTCCCGCGGCGGCAGGCGCCCGCCTTTCTCCCACCCCCAAGCGAGACCCGACGCTGGCAGGCAGAGCGCCGGACATCACGCTGTATGTCGGCAGCCCTTCCCGTATCATTGGGGCTTGTAGCTCAGAGCCTCCGCTCAGAGTCAGACAAGTGTTCAGGCTATAGCCTTAACCCTCCCCGGAGTAGGCGAGCTGTCATGGGACGCTCAAGCCTAACTCCTCCCGGCCGGTCCACCAGCGACTCGAGTCCGCTCCCGAACCCGGGTCGCCAGCGTGGAGCGAGGTGTAGCGTCCAGTGCCTCAACCCTCAGCGCCACCGGGCCGGCTACCTAATGGCCTTTTTACACTTGTTTCTAAGGTGTCTGTATTTTTGGAAAATTGTGGGATCACTGGAACTTTTGAAGTGGGCCCAACACTTGTCTCTCTCCCGCATTTGGGCTAAGAGATTCCCATGCAACCAATGAGTAGCAGACCCCCTCACCCTACGGGTGACCTTAGGGGCATGCTTGTCTTGCAGAGTCCCGAAGATGGTGAGGAAGTCTGAGGCTGCCACTGAGGGGTCAGTGGCTCCTAGCACCCCGGACCAGTCGGTAAGCCTTAGGTCCTCCAGGAACTCCCCAGGGTCAAACCTGGAGTAGTTTCTGACATGCAAGATTTTGTGAGGAATTTAAGGGGAGTGAATTTTCCATACACAGTAGACCAGGGAGTGGTCAGAGATAAGAGTCTGGTAGTGTACCCACTAAGGAGATCCTGTCCGGATGGTTGGACATGATCCAGTCCAGTAGGGTGCTGGAGGATCCGTTCACTAACTGCCTGGTTGGTTCCTGGATAAGTTGAGTCAGGGTAAGGTTAGCATGCAGGGACTCAAACTGCTTCACATTACCTCCAGCCCAGTTGAGGTTGACGTCCCCCATGATTACGAGTTCACTGTCCCCAACACTGGGACCAGCTGAGTCCAGAAGGTGGGTCAATCCACAGAGCCCACCCTTAGGTGGGTTATAAGTGCACACCAGGTGCAGTTTCTTTGTGTCCCCAAGTAGGAGTAGCACATGCAGTACCTCACACGGGGACACGTGGGATTGCTGGTGGGCAACTTGGGAGACTTTGAGATGGCTCCTATGGTAGATCAGTATGCCTCCCCCCCTCTTGCTGCCAGCTCTGTCCAGTCGTGTGAACTCATACCCAGAGAAGATACAGGCTGAATCAGGGATCGACGGTTTGAGCCAGGTCTCAGTCACTCCGAGGATATCGGGTTTATAGAGCGCCATCCACGCAACTAGCTCATCATGGTTTGGTAGCAGGCTCCTGATGCTGAGATGTGCTACTTTTAGGCCCTTGCCCACGCCCCATACAGAGGGGATTTTCTGGGCCGGATTATTTGGACCTGGGTTAGTTTCTATATCTCCTGCCAGTAGTAGTGTTAAGAGGAGGAGCCATGGGAGATGCCACTTCTTGGTGGATTGGCCAGCTGAGAGATTATGAGCATGGATACGCTTAGTCTTGGCAGAGTACATTAGGCACCGAAGGTCTAAGCAGCAGGTAAGATAGCAGTGAGACTTGGTGGTCACTAGGATATTGGAGAAGGAGAAGTCAGGTACCTCACAGGAGGGAGACCTCTCCCAGTTTCCCCCAAGTGATATTGGGGGGGGAAGTGACCATTTGGAGCAGGGTAAGCCCCAGAACAAGACCAGCTAGGACCAGCATCCTGTAAGTGGCAGGCAGCACACCCTTATCCTCTGTCATGGAGGTATCCCCACCCACCTTGGGCGGGAGGTGAGTGTGCCTAGACCACATCTGGGCTGGAGACATTGGACCAGCTGGTGAGTTTGTTCCCAGTCAGCTGGAGAGGCACTGAGGGGAGAGAAAGGGGGCTTGAAGCTTAGTAGGAAATAGGAACTAGGAACAGTTAGTGCAGGCTAGGTAGATAACAATATGAGAAGGACTAGGACTGAAGGCTAGGGGTCAGAAAGAGACCAGACTAAGCTTCATGAGGGGCGGCACCTACCCAGGCACTGTGTGAGCTCACACGACACTGTAGTGAGTGCTATACAATTCGCTCTAGGCAATCAAGGCAGGCTTCACTAGGCACTGTAGATAGGCGTGAGCTTAGGACCTAGGACAATTTAAACAACACTGGCCTCTTAAGTCACAATAGGCAGTCAGAGGCTGTAGTGAGTTAGTAACCTACTCAAAATATAGCAAGACTTACCCTAGACAGGAGCTGATCTGTAGGGACCAACAAGTATGATAGCAGACTAGACACAAAAAAATAGTCAAAACACAGGCAGTGAAGAACTATCCATAATCAGTGAATTATACCAACACAGAATGATGGGTGAAAGTGGGGAGAGCTTCACTGTGGGTACTAGCAAACTAAGCTCCTTGAAAGTGAGCAGGACCTCCCCCCACAGGCTGATCAGTAGGGATCAGTAGGCGTGATAGCAGGCTAAACTCAAGATAAACAGAGCACAGGCAGTAGAGAACTAAACTTAGACAATAAATTATACCAGCGCAGCCTGAGAGTTGAGAGTGGGAAGAGCTTCACAGTGGGTAATGACAAGCTATGCCCCTAGAATGCGAGTAGGACCTCCCCCACTAGCTGATAGGGTGAGACTCCTCACAGGAGGCGGAGCAATCTGGCATTTAATGGGAGAAAGGAACGGGGTGGGCGAGAGGGCCAAAAGAAAAAATTACTCACCTTAGTAATGTTGTTTCTTCTAATGGAGTCTTGCTATATTATGACAATTGCAGTTTGTCCCACCATTAGAACTGCTCCGGGAGGTGAAACAGTTAACTCCCATTCTAAGAATGGAACTTGGAGCGCGAGCTCGGTTAGAGAAGCTCTGTCTGGGTTATTTCAAACCCAAACTGTCAGATCTTTATGAGCAAAACTCACTAAGGTCTGTGTGGAAGCTGTAACCTACACTAGCCAACTGGCTACCTGACAATTAACACATATTCCTGGTCCCAACACAAAGACTCAAGTCAGGGGACCAGAAGTAATAATATAATAAGCAATAATATAAGATAAAATAAAAACACCACACCCCAAAACCCCAAGAAGGAGTGGAAAACATATAATGGGCATAACTAGCGCCCACACTAGGCTGCCCACCCCATACCCAAGTAGAAGTTCTGGAGGCAGGCTGGGAGGTATAATATAGCAAGACTCCATTAGAAGAAACAACATTACTAAGGTGAGTATTTTTCTTCAAACAACATGAAGTCTTGCTATATTATGACAATTGCAGACTACACAGCAGTACCTCCATGAAGGAGGACAGAACCTACTTAGGGAATAGGCTCTGAAGCTAAAGCTGTGCCAAACCGAGCATCTCTCCTAGCCTGGACATCCAGGGAGTAATGCTTGGTGAAAGTGTGTACCGCTTTCCAGGTGGCTGCTTGACATATCTCTAAGATAGGATGTCTCTGGCAGCAGCTAGAGACGCAGCTGTACCTCTGGTAGAATGAGCCCTCAGGCCAGAGGGGGGAACTTTCCCCAGTTTCTGATAACAAAATTGGATACAAGAGACAATCCACCTGGCAACTGATCTCTTAGTGGCAGGTCTCCCTTTTCCGACCTCACCATAAGTGAGTAAAAGTTGGAGGGATTCAACCTGGACCCTTGGTACGTTCTATATAGTAACTTAAGGCCTCTTAACATCTAAACTGTGCAATCTCCTCTCGCCAGAGGAGGAATGTTCAGTGAAAACACTGGAAGGAGATAGATTGATTAAGATGGAAATCTGAAACCACCTTAGGCAAAACTTCCTGTTAGTCCTGAGGACTACCTTATCCCTGTGGAAAGAAATAAAGTCAGTTTCTACTGACAAGGCTTGCAACTCACTTATGCGCCTGGCAGAAGTGATAGCCACTAGGAAAACAGTTTTCCAAGTTAAGTACTTAAGCTCTGCAGAAGACAGAGGTTCAAAAGGGGATTGCATTAACTGGGCAATGCAAACATTAAGGTCCCAGGCAGGGTCCGGATCCCTAAAAGGTGGATTAGTATGAAGTAATCCTTTAAAAAACTTGGAAAATATAGTGTGAGCGGAAAGAGAGGAGGGCTTTCCTGCTGACACAAAAGCAGAGACAGCTGCCAAATGTACTTTCAGGGTAGCTGGTCTCAGGCCCAAAGAATTAAGATGGACCATATAGTCCAAAACAATGGGAAAATCAGCAGATTCCGGGGAAATATGTTTCCCAGAACACCAAATGGAAAACCTTTTCCACTTAGAATTATAAGTAGCCCTAGTGGAAGGCTTCCTAGAAGCCTTTAGGATTTCAAGAACACCCTGAGAAAGGTGTAGGTCAGCAAATTCTAACTCCTCAAGAGCCAGGCCTTGAGGTTGAGGGATTTGAGGTTCGGATACCAAGCTCTCCCCTGGGCACAGGTTAACAGGTTGTGATTCCTGGGGAGACACAGGGGAAGATGGACTGCTAGGGACAGAAGGAGTGGGTACCAGGGCTGCCTGGCCCAATCTGGGGCAATCAGAATCACCCTGCAAGGCTGGGATCTGATTTTGACTAGCACCTTGAATAGGAGAGGGAAGGGGGGAAAGGCATAAAGAAACTTCCCTTCCCAATCTAGGAGAAAGGCATCCAGGGGGACTGAGCCCAACACTGGGGGCCTGCAACAGAACAGTGGAAGTTGGTGATTGTCTGGGGCTGCAAAAAGATCTATCTGAGGGGTGCCCCATCTGGCAAAAACTATCCCCAGTACTTGAGGATCCAGAGACCATTCGTGATGGCCCTGGGAAATCCTGCTGAGAGCATCTGCTAGGACATTGTCCTTTCCTGGAAGGTGAACTGCTATGAGGGAAGTGTTCAGGGAATAGGCCAGAGACCACAACCTCATTGCCTCGGTTCACAAGGCCGAAGACCGAGTGCCCCCCTGCTTGTTGATGTACCACATTGTTGTGGTGTTGTCTGTTCTGACTTGTACCACTTTGTTCTGAACAGACGCAGAAAACACTTGAAGTGCTAAAAAGACAGCTCTAAGTTCCAGCAAATTGATGTGGAGCAGAGATTCCTGAGGGGACCACACTCCCTGAGTGGAGAGGTCGCCCATGTGGGCTCCCCACCCCAGGAGGGAAGCATCCGGAGGAGAGTCAAGGAGTGAGACAGAGGAATGAAGGGGACCCCAGTCTTAAATTGCTCTGATCCTGCCACCACTGGAGGGCCTGGATCAGGGTTCGGGTCACTGGGACCAACTTGGAAAGGGGTCCCTCTCTGAGACCAAAAGGCTCTCAAGTGAAACTGAATGTCCCTCATCTGAAATCTTGCTCCTTGCACTACAGCTGTGGACGAGCCATGTGCCCCAGGAGCTGCAAAAGTGTCTTGCTGGTCGAGAGACCTGCAGAGTGAAGGAGGAGGCCAGAGCCACCAAGTTCCTTACCCTCTAAGGGAAGAAAGGCTCTGGCCAGATTTGTGTCCAATTCTGCACCTATGAAGGTGAGCACCTGAACTGGTTCCAGAACTGACTTTGGAAGATTGAGCAAGAAGCCCAGGAGGTGAGCAGCTGCTGGGTAACTTGCAGGTGAGATTTTACCTGTTCTGGGGACTGGCCTACAATGAGCCAGTCGTCCAGATAGGGAAACAGCAATCCTTTGCCTTCTTAAATGAGCAACTGCTACTGAGAGACATTTTGTGAATACCCTTGGGGCAGAGGTGAGGCTCAAGGGCATTGCTCTGAACTGGTAGTGACCTGAGGGCAGTTCAATCTGAGGTACTTTCGGTGGGAGCTTCTGATTAGGACGTGAAAATAGGCATCCTTGAGGTCCAGGGAGGCTAGCCAGTCCCCTGGCCTTAGAGAGGGTAAAATCATTGCCAGAGTTACCATTCTGAACTTTGGTTTCAAAAGGTGTTTGTTCAGATATCTCAGGTCTAAAATGGGCCGCCATTCTCCTGTCTTTTTGGGGTAAGGAAATATCTGAGTACAGACCCTGCCCTGGTGTAGGGAGAAACCCTTTCTACAGCTCTGAGAGCCAGGAGGGTTGAGACTTCTGTTTCTAAAGTAAAGGTCTCTAAAGAGTTTGCAGGTGGAAAGATCTGATTCTCATCTTTGGGAACTTTTGAAGCTGAGAACCAGACCCTGGCTTACTACTTCCAGGACCCACTTGTCTGAGTTAGAGACACCCAGTTCTGAACGGCAAGCCAACCTGCCCCCTACAGGTAAAGGAGAATCGGCCCTGGGCAGCCCATCAGGGTGTCTGTTTGGCAGGTGCTTTAGGCTGAGGGGTGGAGCAGGCCTGCCCACACCCTGTCTGCCTCTCCTCTGAAGAACCCCTCTGAGCATAAGCAGAGGAGGCCTGGGTTTGGTAAAAGGCCTGTGAAAGGCCTACCTCTACCCTGGGGTCTGCCTCTGAGGAGTGACTTGCCGCCTTAGCCTGAGCACTCTTATAGGTAGTCCTATATTCATCCATTTTCTTCATATAATTCTCTGTCTGCTCCCCAAACAGAGAATTTCCAACTACAGAAAATCCATAGCCTTAGTCTGGGTATCCTGTGACAAGCTGCACACCTGAGCCAGGCCAATCCCACGGGATGCTACAGACGAGCATGACTCTAGAGGATATATCATTAAAATCCACAGCAGCATGAAACTGCACCTTAGATGCCTCAATGCCATCAGCAGCCACCTGTTCCAGCTCATTAGCAAGTTGGCCAGAGGCCTGTTTGGCCAAAGCCATGACAGTGTCCCATCTAGATTTTTGATACCTTGCTACATAAGCCATGTAATTTGCTTGCCTGAGTCCCAAGGACGCTGCCATGTATTGTTTTTAGCCATGGCATCAATCTTCCTGGAACTTTGTCAGGAGGATGTGAAGCCAGGGAATATTAGCTTTATCACAGGCTGCAGCCTGAACCACACCAACGTGACTGCATTGCTGTGAAAAGAATTCTGTATCAGGACTCTGATAGAGTGTACCTCCTGTCCATCTTTTGTCCACAGGAGGCACAGAATTAGAGTTTTTAAATTTTTATTGTTTGTTTCTAAATGATTTATGCAAGGAATAGACAACCTCCTAGACTCTGAATATCCATCATTTCTACAAATCAGGTTCCTCTTGCTCATCCACAGCTTCCTCCAATGGGAGCTGGAGGGTTTCAGCAACTATTTTGTAAAACATAAAGTGAGAGGGGGACTCAGAAAGCGAAGGGGGAGATTCAAAAGGTCTGTCTGGGGAGATGACTGGTTCAATGGGCACACCCAGACCCTCCAAGTCACATTCATACTGTTCATAATCATCCTCCCCCTCCTCTGGTTCATAAAACTCTTCAACATCATATTCCTGAACCGGTGGAACCGACCGAACCGACCTTTTACCAGACAGTGGCGGTTCGGACGGAACCGGAGAAAGTGACTGGACAATCTGAATAGCTCTTGCTATCTCTGCAGGAGTTGGAGAAGGAATTTTGGGCTCCACACCTGCTGATTTTCTTGTTTTCTTTACTGGAACTGGCCCCTCTGAGCCAGCTCTACGTTTGCCCGAGGAAGTCTCGCCCTGGTCAGAGGGTATCCTCCGGTTCGTTGGCACCGAACCGGCTGGCCATCCGGTCAGTGGACTTTGCCTCTCGCTCCTGAGCCTGCCAACTCTCTTATCCAGGGTGGCTGCAGGAAATTTTACAAATCTGGCAGTCTGAATTGAGGTGGTCAAACCCCAGACAATATACACATGTGGTGTGTGGGTCAGCCTTGGCAAAGACTTCCCCACAGACATCACAGTGCTGAAACCCAGTGGGTCCATTTTTTCTTTTGGGTTTCTCAGACATAATGCCAGCCTAACCAAAAACTTGCTCTTTTAAACGGCAGTGCCAGGCAAGACACCCTTATCGGTTCCTAACCGTGTCACGGGTCTTGGAAAAAACCGTAATGAAATCCGTTTTTTTTTAAGAACCGATAAGAACCGGGAACCGCACTCTAAAACCTTCAATTTCAAGTTTTAAAACAAGCTGATCGGTTCAAAACCGAACCGATAACATTTACAAGTTCCACACAGAAAATAAACTGTAATCACTTACGATACCACAGACAGAGCTTGAACCGATCGGTTTTGCGGTTAAAATAATAATATTCTCGGTTGATTTGAACCGAGAAAACACTGTTTAAACCGAGAAATGAACCGAGCAGTAGGAGAAATCTCCGGAGCGACTGTTCAGTGAGGCGGAGTAAAGAATCTGACAGTTTGGGTTTGAAATAACCCAGACAGAGCTTCTCTAACCGAGCTCGTGCTCCAAGTTCCATTCTTAGAATGGGAGTTAACTCTTTCACCTCCGGAGCAGTTCTAATGGTGGGACAAACTGCAATTGTCATAATACAGCCAGACTTCATGTTGTTTGAAATTCAAACTCTCTCCTGCACCGGGGCAGGGGTCGGGAAACTTTCTTTGGAGGTTCAGCCGCTGAGGAGGCCCGCCGGAGCTGCACAAGGCCATGGCACCTCTCAACTCGGCTTTGGGAGGATTTTTGGTGCGGGGGGGGGGAGAGAACCTTCCAGGAGCAGGTCACCCTTGCCTCCCCTCCAGCGCAAACGTCTGGCAAGGCTTAGGGATGGTGGAGCAAGCTCTCCCTTCGTAGGGGGCAGTGAGAGCGTCACCACCGTCTGGGGTCAATGAGGGTGGGCGCCTTCGGTGCCAAGTTCGAAAAAATTGAAGTGTCCTTAGTGCTCAGTTTTCAGCGATGGGGTCCCGGATTCTCTCCAACAAACAAAACTCCCACAGCCACCCTCCTTTGACTGAGTCCCTGGTCAGCTGTACCCTGGCGCGATGTCGAGCCGATTCTCTGTAAAGGTTCGATTGAAGGTAGGGAAAAGCAGATTCAAAGTTGTAGACGCTCTCCTGCACTGGGGCAGGGGTCGGGAAACTGTCTTTGTAGGTTCAGCCGCCGAGGAGGCCTGCCAGAGCTGCACAAGCCCACGGCACCTCTCAACTCGGCTCCGGGAGGATTTTTGGTGCGCGGGGGAACCTTCCAGGAGCAGGTCACCCTCGCCTCCCCTCCAGCACGAACGTCTGGCAAGGCTAGATTAACAGGTACACATCTCATACAGGGAATAGATATGGTTTACAGCACATACAGTTGATACACATTGAAGTATAAATCCCCCATAATCTTGTACAGTAGGAGATGGGAGTTCCAAGTATATTTTTAAGAACCAAGTCCCAAAATGTCCAGTAAATTGCCAGCCTCTTCAATGGATGAAGGTGTATCCTAGAGGGAGTAAACAAACTTGGGTAATATGACACAATCCATTGCTATTTAACATTATCGCAGGTAAGGAAATAAAGGAACATAGTGTAGGCCCCACTATAACTCCCCCCATCTACAATCTATTAGGAAAAGTATAATAAAACAAAAGAAAAAACAGGCAGCATCTTCTATAACAATACATTCTACCTTGACAACAGTAGTAAAATACCACCACACTTCATAATCTCAAGTAATGTTAGCCGTAGCTGTTCGAACATCAGTGGAAATAAGAAATGGAGATTCTTCCCACTGCAGGAGCTCATGTATTAAATATACAAAACTTTGTATATTTTCCCCAAAACACAAGAAGATAATAGCTGAATCTCCAGTTTCTTACAATCCCCAGTACTTAAACTTTATATCCCCAAAACTTATAGTATGTCCTTTTAAATCAAATAAAAAGTCAATCTTGGGTACTGCTGGAAGCATCACTTACTGCTACCAGCCCAAACAAGGCCCATGCTCAGTCCTCTGTATTTGACCTGGATTGTTGGTGATCCGAGGCATCCTTTCAGCCTGTGAATTTGGCTTCCATCTTCTTGACCCAGCAGCCGGCATCCTGCAGTT
Organism: Neoceratodus forsteri; assembly: GCA_016271365.2. NCBI lineage: Eukaryota > Metazoa > Chordata > Ceratodontiformes > Ceratodontidae > Neoceratodus > Neoceratodus forsteri. Next base: position 317,225,313 of record CM028129.1, read on the forward strand.
GCTGAAGCTCAGGTCTCTCCCCCATACACAACTCTTAATCGGGCTGGGAGCAGGAATGAGTGGATAACACAGAGAGTCCATAGCCAGTGGCGAACTGTGTCAAAGCTCTTTTGTCTGACTCTAGTCTGGAACGAGAGAGCTGGGTATACTTTTATATCTGCTCCATTTATATCCAGTGGGTAACTGGCTCTTGCTGCCGAGATAATGATGTCTCGGACTTTGGGACCAGAAGTACGCAGAAGGATGGTGCGTGACTTGAGTCGCCTCAATATGCTTTTTTTTTTTTTCCTCAAGAGATGACCAGTCAAATTTTGTAGGCACACTTAGATGTTCTTCAAGCCTCTCCATCATAAATTGTAGAAGATTCATGTCCTCAACAACCTCTGGTAACCCAACCATACGCACATTCCCAGATTGGATTTCATTTTCTACCACTTCCATGCGGCTTCTCAACTGTGTATTCTCCCTGGTGAGAGTAGCCGTGGATAAGGCCTTTTTCGGATTCAGCCACCGAGCTTGTGAGTGTCTTTATGGCCACATCGCGGGACTCCAACTTTTGTAGTGTTTTTTTCAATCTTAAGAGTCCATGGCTTTCATCGACTCCAGCACTGCCTTCCACGGGGGTTCCAATGAGGTCGTAGCACCCACTTCCCCGCTGCATGTTGCTCCTGCAGACGTACTCGTGTTTGGTTGCTGCAAGTCTTTTGATGGCCCCTGATGCTGTGATTTCTGACGAACCATCTTGAGTTTGGTATCAATCCATTCCCTATGTCTTCAGGAATCGAGTTCTCGTAGCAGCTCACTCTTTAAATAAAAATATGATGCTGTTTTTAAACTTTAATTTAATTCCAAATGGAAGAGCTCTGCTGAGGTGCTTCACACGACGAAGACGGCTCTCTGGTGCCCCCCAGTTGGCATTCTGCACTTGTCAAGCATACTAAATGACCCCAGGGGTGAGAAGCAGTCCTTCCTCGTTTTACTCCTGGAACAGAGTCAGGCTTCTAATTTCACTCCCAAAACTGAGCTCCCCACCGGGTTCCCTTCCATTTCCACATCTGTTTGCTTTATGCTTCATTAAGCAGCCTTAACAGTGTTACGGTATTGAGGTCCAGTGGTTAGATCACAGGCATGGGAACCAGCAAGTTCAGGTTCAAATCCCACCACAGCCACTTAATCACTGCTACCCCAAGCAAGCTACAGTAAGTCTAAGTGTAAGAGCAAAGCTTATAAGATATGAGGATATAGTGCAGTGTTTTGCAACAGATTAAACTGGGTTTTGCTCTGCTTCTACTGTCCCCCCCATCTATTCTGATGTGAAGCTGCGTTTGTGGTCTTGAACTGATACAGTTCCTTGGTAGGGATCTGACATGCAGACAATCGCAGTTCTAACTGAGGTCATGTTTCAGTTTACATTGCCACTCTCTGCATACCTATGTAAACTGATGCCACTGTCAGCAGGACTGCCTGTGTTTTTGTCTGTCCTCAGTCAGTACATACCATGGAGGTACAATGTTTCTGTTATGTCATATCTGCATTAGTTGATGACAGAATTGTTCTTCAGTCACTGACATGTACCACTGCTATATTAAGTACTGTCTGTAGTTAGCAGCATTCTTCTCGCTACAGAGGTGGCACAGAAAACCAAAAAAAGTGCCACAACCATAGATTCATAAAGAAATTAAACCAAGTAGGAGGATGTGGAAGGGGCAGTTCAGGGGGATGGCGGGTACTGACAGATGCAGAAGGGTAAGGATGTCATACATACCAATAAGGCAGTGAGATTCCATTGCTTAAGTAGAAGGTAATGTCAGTTCCTGTTCCAGTCTGCCCTGCACCCTCTCTCCTGTTAGCAATATGCTGCATAGCTGTTAAAAAGGGCTATTATAATGTACAAGGTAGCTAAAGGGGATGAAGAATGTAAGAAATACCAGATCAGGCTTAAAGAGGCAGTCAGGAAGGCAAAGACAGACAGAGTTGCAGGCTGCCAAGGGTATGGGGGAAGGGAATGTTCAGATACATCTGGGAGAAAGGGAATGCTGGGAGGGATCACCGTTGGGATAGCTGAGGGGGAGGGTAGTGGAAGGTGAAATGCAGAATACCAAGGTCCTGAGCAATTACTTCTGCATGTTGCCTTCATGGCTGCAGGATCAAGGAGGTCCTATGGGGATACAGGAAATGGGGAGCATAGTGACTATGGCTGAATGGGTAACAAAAAAAAAAAAAAAAGCTGAAAACTGGCTTCAGAGTTGACTGAAACTTTGACCCCACTATTTAATCGCTCACGGGAGTCTGAAGTAGTGCCACAGGGACTGAGGGTTGAGGTGCTGGACGCCACACCCGCACCACGCCGGCGACCCAGGTTCGGAATCCAACCTGCTGCTGGGGGTCAGCAGGGGATGTAGAGGACTGAGCATCTGGAGGACAACCTCTCCTCCAGGGAGGGACAGGAGTCCCAAGTCGGTGCATGGCTGCCCTCTGGCGGAGGCCGGAGATGCAGCAAGCGCTGACGACGTAAAGAAGGGGTGGGGGAGTGGCAGACGTCGATTCCATGCCTTGATGTCAGGGCGCCAGCCACTCCTCAAGAAACAGGGAAAATAAACCTTCAGCTCCAGTGGAGACAGAGCACCAGAGCTTGCCCTCGATCTGCAGCCGCCCGCCTGGCACCCTCCCCCCCCGATGCTACTTACTGTTTGGGGTGTTAGGGGCCCACCTCGTCCCCGCCCGGGGGGTAAACTGAGGCACAATGGGTGACGGAGGACTGTCCAGGTAGGGCGGACCACAGAGGGACGACTCCTTGGTCCTCCAGAGGAGACCAGCGCTGAGGGGAGGAGAGGAGGAGGATAGAATACAGAGGAAAAAAAAGTAGCACCACAGGATTGGAAATCTGGGAATGAAGTCCCACTCTACGGGGGGCGGGGGGGCGTGTGGGGAGGACCCAGGCAACTAATGGTCGGTTACTCTTACCTCCACTGTAAGTATGCTAATGGAGACTATGGTAAAAGAGAATGTGGAAGCCTAGTTAGAGGATCATGGGCAGCAGGACTGCAAGCAGTACAGGTCTGTCTCAGGTAGGCTACGTCAGACCAACCTGATCATGTTTTTTCGACTGGGTCACTAGGGTGGTAGATAGAGGGAAGGTGGATTTGCTCTACTTCAACACAGCAAAGCCCTTGATTCAGTACCACACAGGAAGCTATTTAAAAAGCTGGAGGACTTAGGTCTAGTCAGGAGTGTGGGGAATTGGCTGGGGGGAGGCAACAGAACATACTAGTAAATGGGGACAGGGGAGTCATGAACAGGGTGCTGCAGTGGTCAGTCCTGTGACGTGTCCTATTCAAGATGTTTATCAGTGATACAGTGGAAAGTATCCAGGGCAAGACAGAAAATGGAAAGTACCTACCGTGATTCTTGATCGTCTTGTACGAAGTCTCCACCACTCATTCACACTAATGGGAGTTCACCAGAGGTGCTAGGACCCAGTGGCACCCGAGATGGAGCTGCGAGGAAGTGGCACCCTGAGCCCCGGCTCACGCAGAAATGACTATCTTGGCGTCGACCATCCAACCACCTCAGTACCTTTTTTTCCCCGAGGAGTGCAGTGCAACTAACCCAGAAGGACTAACCTAAAAATCGGACACAAGATAGTTTGAATGACCCATGTAAGAAGGGTCAACAATAAAGTCTTCACAGCTCAGCTACTGAGGGAGTGAAGACCAAAAACAGAGAAGTGAGCTCGGGGATGGTGGGTGGGCATGTAAGTGCATGGTGAAGACTTCATCCAAGACGATCAAGAATTATGGTAGGTACGTAATTTCCATATCTTCCTGGACATAAAGTCTCCACCACTAATTCACACTAATGAGAGAGTACCGAGCTAAATAATCCCCTAAGATGTGCAGCAGGAGATAAAGCACTCACATATTTAGGACAGAAGTCCGTGAAGGATGGTCCTGCCAAACCACAGATGTCGTCTGGCATGGACATCCAAGGCGTAGTGCTTAACGAAAGTATGCACGGAGCTCCAAGTAGCCACATTACAAATATCTGTGATGGGCACGTTGCGGATTTCAGTCAGAGATGCCGCAACAACTCTGGTAGAGTGAGCATACACGCTGCCTTCCAGCTTGACCTGTGCCATAGTATAGCACTGGCGAAGGCATGCCAGCCGCCATGCTAAAATACATCTGATAGTGACAGGTTGACTCAGCCGGGTCTCGCTGAAGGAAACAAACAGTTGTTGAGCCTTGCTAATTTCTTTTGTTCTACCTAAATAGAACCGCAATGCTCTCTTAACATCCAGTGAATGAAGGGTATGCTCCACTTCATTCTGGAAGTTTGCAAAGTAGGTAGGAAGGACTAAAGGTTGGTTTAGATGGAATTCTGAGACAACCTTAGGGAGAAACTTAGAATTTTTGTCCTTGTGAAATACAGTGTACAGAGGGGTCTGTGACCAGTGCATGTATTTCAGAAACTCTAAAGGCCGAAGTAATGGCCACCAGGAAGGCCGTTTTCCAAGTGAGAAACTTCAAGTCGCAAATAGCTAGAGGCTCAAAAGGTTTACAAGTGAGCATGTCTAGCACAAGGTTAATGTCCCAGGCTGCGACTGGACATCTGATAGAAAGTCTAGTATGCAGAATATTCCTAAGAAACCTCTTAACTACAGGCAACTGAGCCAGTGACATGGAAAGTACCGGCTCATGATATGCCAAAACGGCACAAAGATGAACTCTGACTGGGGGCATTGCAGACCTATATTTGAGAGGTCTAAAAGATACACCAAGACTTTATTTGGTGGGTAGGAAAAAGGGTTCCAAGAGGATTTTGCACACCAGATAGAGAAACGCTTCCATTTGGCTGTGTAGGTTTTTCTAGTGGCTGGCTTACACGCAGCCAAAAGAATATCTGAAACTCTACGAGAAACACTGAACCTATTCACCTCTATCTCTTCAGGAGCCAAGTGTGAAGGTGAAGTGACCTCAGGTTGGCATGGACCACGGGACCCTGGGTTCAGAAGGTTTGTCTGAAGGGGAAGCATCTTCGGGGGTTCCGACAGACGTTGAGTAGTGGAAACCATATCTGCTGAGGCCAGAAGGGGGCAATGAAAATCATTCTGCCCCCGAGACTCCAATTTGAAAAGTACCCTCTGAATTAGGGGAAGAAGAGGAAAGGCATACAGAAAGAGTCTTGTCCACCACAGCCTGAACACATCCTGACAAAAAATGCCAGGTCCTGGATTTTTGGAGCAGAAGAGAATCTTGCGTTGAGTGGGGATGCAAAAACGCCCAGGTCTGGAGTTCCCCACTCTTTGAAGAGTGACTGGACGGTTAAGTCAAGAGACTACTAGTGAGGATCCATCTCTATTTTGCTGAGACTGTCTGCCAGCTCGTTTTGCACTCTGGGCAGGTAAACTGCCTGAATCAGAGCCTTGTGTTCCAAGCACCACTCCCACACTCTCATTGCTACCCTGCATAATGGGTAAGAGTGTGCGGCGCCCTGTTTGTTGATGTAATACATCACTGCTTTGTTGTCCGTTTGAAGGAGAATGTTCTTGTGACAGAGTATGTCCTTCAAGGCTCGGACTGCATAGAGGACAGCTCTCAATTCCAGGACATTTATGTGAAGTTGGGACTCGTCCTGAGTCCATGCATGCTGGGTGTGGAGATCCTGGCAGTGGGCTCCCCAACCCATCAGGGACGCGTCCGTGGTAATGGAGATCTGATGATCCAGAGGGGCAAAGGGATATCCTTCCAGAAGATTGTCCTCCTGTGACCACCAGGCGAGCAACCTCTTCAGCGGTTCCATCACCTTGATGAGAAAGGACTGAGGGTGAGTGGTTGGGGACCACCAAGTACTGGGCATCCACTGAGAGGTTCTCATGTGGAGACGAGCTAAGGGGACAGTGAACACCGAGGATGTCACGAGACCCAGTATCCGCTGCATTGAGATAGCTCGAACCGAGCTGTGTTCTCTGATGTATCGGGCCATCTGTAAGATATCGCTCCTTCTGTCCTCTGGAAGAAAAGCCTTTGTACAGGAGGTGTCCAGAAGAGTTCCTATGAAGAGGAACTTCTGAGAGGGCTGCAACTGTGACTTTTTCAGATTCAGCAGGACTCCCATAGATGTGAGGAAGTCTGAGGCCGTGGCCACGGCCTCCAGAGTCTCTTGCTAGAAGCCAGTTATCTAGATATGGGAACACTTGTATTCAGATTTTCCTGAGGTGCGCTGCAAGAACTGCACAACACTTTACAAAAACTCGAGGCGTTGAGGATGGCCCAAAGGGCAGGACTCTGAACTGATAGTGTTGACCCAATGCCACGAACTTTAGGTATCTGTGGCGCTTTGGGTGTATGAGAATGTGTTGGTAGGCATACTGCACGTCCAGGGAGGCTAGTCAATCATGTTGATGAAGCAAAGGTAGCAGGGTACCTAGTGATATCATCTTGAACTTCTCCTTGTGAAGGAACTTATTTAACTTTCTGAGATCCAGAATGGGGCGCATGCCGCCAGTTTTCTTCGGGACCAGAAAGTAATGGAAGAAGAAACCTGTGTTTCGTTGATCCAGTGGAACCATTTCTACTGCCCTGTTGTTCAGAAGGCCTTATACCTCGGAAGCAAGGTGGTCTGACTGTACTGCCGACAGCCTGGGCTGTCGTTTGGGAGGATGATCCTGAGGGGTTTCCGAAAGATTGAGAGTGTACCCCTCATGGATTATCTGGAGGACCCATTTGTCTGATGTTATAGATTTCCACCGATTGTAGAACCGAGTCAGACGTCCTCCCATCGCTGAGGAGGAGTTCCCCCTAGGACAGCTCAGGTGGGACCTGGGCCAGAAACTCAGAAGGTGGCACTGGGCGCATTGGGCCCTTGTGACTTCTGCTGCGCTTTGTTTTTTGGCTGAGGGTTGTGGTTTTTGTTAAAACCTCTTCTGCCTCTGCCCTGAAAGGACTGACGGTTGTGAAAATAACGCTTATTCGCACCCCTCGGGAGGGGTCGGGAGCAGGTCTAGCCATCTTAATGGCAGACCTAGTCTTCTGCATGGCCTCCAGAGCTTGCGCCACCTGAGGCCCGAACAGATACATACTGTTGAAAGGTAAGGCCACGACCTGCTGCTGGGCGTCATTCGTGAAGCCCGAAATACGCAGCCAAGAGTGGCGGCGGGTGCAGATGCCAGCCGCCGCCTGGGACGTGGTATCGTAGGCATCCACTGCAGCTTTAACCTGTTGGTTACTGGATTCGATACCCTTAATTATGGTTTGAAGTAGCTCTGAGCTAGCTTCCGATTCAGGTACAGCTTCTACCATTTCTTTGAGGGAATGCCAAAGTACATACTCATATTGAGAAAAACAGCCCTGGTAGCTGGCAATGCGCATACCCAGGGTTGAGGCAGCAAAGACTCTCTTACCTAAGGTGTCTATCTTGCTAGACTCTTTGTTCATTGGTCGGGCTGTAGATCCTTGAGGAAGGACAGCCTTATCAGTCTCTGCCAAGACCACAATGGCATCAGTAAAGGCTTGTGAGGCCAAAATGGGGCGATCCTTCCTATCTATGGACTTGGCCACAGAAGGAATGAGAGCCGGATTCTTCCACACCATCTGTGAGAGGGTCTCGAAAGAAGGCTGTACCAGAGGGGTTAAATCCACAGAGGTCTCTGGGACATGAAGATATTGGAGTCACAAAAGCCTCTCTGGATCGATTTCTGTAGTCTGGAGAGAAAGAGTAGCGTTTAAAATTTTTGAGCGGAGATTTAAAGGAAAGGTCTTCAACCACAGGCTCTGCAGAAGGATTGATCCCTGCTCCCAGGGCAGTGTCATCAACATCATCGCCCAGGCGAAGATCTGGGTCAGGCTCAAAATCATCTCCTGACAGCCAGTGGGGACTGTACAGACAGGAAAGGAGTGAAAATCAGGAGGAAGAACAGAAGAAAGAAAATATCTGAGTTGAGAAGCCTTGAAGACCGGCTGGAGCTGCACTGGTCCCCAGCACTGTAGAGGAAAATGGTGCCAAGAACAAGGAGGGAGGTGCTAGCCAAGCAATGCTACGCAGAGCCCTAGCAGCACGGTGTCTACAGAACCCACTGCCTGGCCAAATGGCGCAGAGAGAGTCCCAGAGGTCAAAAAAATGTGATTTGCGGTAAAAGAGGGAAAAATGGCAGGAGACAGAGGCATCGGTGTGGACCCCTGCCCCACAGTCATGTGAGGGGGACTCAACGGCACAGAAGAAGGCACCACGCGACTAGAAAGGCCCAACCGCCCTACCCGTCCCTCCGAAGCCGAATGGCCTGAAGGCCCCAGCGTCAGAGTGACCGGCATGGGCAACTGGACAAACCTCCAAGCCCACTTCTCCATAAGAGCAGCCCACTGGTGAAACTGCTCATCGGAAGCTCCTCCAATAGGCAGGGAGGAGCTCCGGTGTCGATGAGATCGGCTACCAGAGACAGAAACCGTCGACTCCAACAGAGGTCGAGACCGGTGCCTGGTCCTAATAAATGACCGTTAACGCGCAGACATACCAGAGGGGTACCTCGATTGATGCCTTTTCTTCTTTGACCTATGTGCTGAAGAACAACTCGAGGCCGAACGGTGCCAAGAATGGGAGTTTCTTTTTTGTTTTCGGGGGGACGTCCATCCCGAGTACTGGACCGTCCGTTGTCAGACCCCCCCCGGGGAGGGTAGCGGACCGGACCCGGCCTGGCTGACTGAACAGTTTTCATACAAAGTCTCCCTACCGTCACCTGACCCGCTCATGGTCGACTATCAATGGAGAGCTGAAGACTTCTGTTGTAAGATTAAAATATATAAAATTGGTACTGATCTGAAATAATTCTACAAAACAATAAACTGAACTATTGCTGCTAGTGAAGTTCAACTCCCAGAGGGCGAGCGACATAGTCACTGAAGCGCACTTGACAGCGGGGAAAAAAGGAACTGAGGCGGTTGGAAGGTCGATGCAGAGACAGTCACTGTCGCACGAGCCGGAGCTCGCGGTGCTGCTTCCTCGTGGCTCCATCTTGGGTGCCAGCCCTCTTGAAAAGTTTGCTCCTGCTGGGTCCTAGCGCGTTCGGCGAACTCCCACTAGTGTGAATGAGTGGTGGAGACTATGTCCAAGAAGATCACAGAATTTGTCAGCAGATAAAGACTGATTTGGCTAGCCCAGTCTGCCACTTGTGGGTGTCTCCGCTGATAATACAAAGTTTGCAGCAGAGTGGAAAACTAGGAAGGGTTGAGGGAACTCCAGAAGGATCTGGAAAAACTGGAGAGGTGGTCACAATCTGGCAGCTGGAATTCAATGTCTAGAAGAGGATGTTGATGCATTTAAGGAATAGAAACCCACATACTGAGTACTGGATTGTGGGAATGGGGAAAGGCTGGCTACTACAGTTGAAGAAAGGGGTCTGGGAGACATCATCTCTGACTCCCTAAATCAACCCTGCCAGTGCAACAAGATCTATAGGAGGAGGTAAGGTGCCAAGGATGCTGGGGTGTATTAGGACGGCTTTTGATAGTAGTCGAAAGGAAGGGATACTGTCCCTATACAGATCACTGGTGAGGTCTCATCTGGAATATTGTGCCCAGTTCTGGAGTCTTCACCTGAGACAGGACATAGGCTTGAGTCAGTACAATGATGGATCACCAAAATGCTTCAAAGTCAGCAGAGTAGATCCTATAGGGAGCGGATGGAGGCCCTGAACACGCATTCACTGGAGACCAGATTTGGGGGGAAGAGACATGGTGGGACCTATAACTTCCTAATGATATTAATAGACCTATTTGTTTGAAAGAGGAATGCAGCCAGAAGGGCATGACAGTGGGGGCAAATTCAGAGGTAATGTGAGAAGGTCTTCGCTGAGAGAGTGGTGGTGCCTTGGAACAGATTGCTGGCAGAAGCAGTGGAGGCAGGTACCCTTAATGGGTTCACACATGGCTGGGACAGAGCAAAACTACTCAAAGTCCCACTGGGGGGACCACGGAGGACAGGGTTGGGGAGAAGGGGATAATCCCCCAGGACACTAAATCAGGGTTAAGGTACTAACACTGTGCAACAGACTCAATGGGCCATAAGCCTCTTTCTGTCATCAGAGTCTACGTTTCTATGGGATTTAGAGGCAGACCTGTGAACCACTTTCCCAGTCAAAAAATATGCAAAGTCATTTTTGAGATAATCTCATGTCTGGCGGAAAGTAGAAAGACAGGCTTTGTTCCAGTACATGGCACACAGTATGGAGAGGAGATGACAGCAGATGGTGCTGATGTGGTTGAGAGCTCCTGCGATCTAAAATGTTGGTGATTATTCTCTTGCCTCAGTAAGTTTGTGTAGGCCACATTTTACTATATACACACCATGGTTCCTTCCTGGCCTTTTGAGCTCTTTTTTATATGTCACCCCCGGTTTTTGGTTCTGTACCTTTGACAACTTTCATCTGCCTCTGCATGGCTTGTAGGGTTCCAGTGTCCCAGTGTAAGGGGCATATTCTGAGTTTGGGGATCTCTCCGGCCGGTGCATATGTAGTCTCTGCTCGGCACCTGCACTTCCAGGAGAGAAGTCTTCTTCATCTAATTCTACTTCATAAGCCTACCCCCCCTTTCCAGTCGGGGTGCTTGTTGTGACACGTGGAAAGACAGTTCAAGGTACATTATGATTTTTTTGTAATATAAAATGTGTTCTGGACTGTCTCATGAGAGATGTTGAGACAGCATGTGAGATCACACACACACAGGTTTTAGATACAAGCTGTTACCTGGAAGGCCTGAAGCCAATTACAGACTAGAACAGGCCTTAATCAAGAATCTCCTGTTATCCAAGTTAAATATAGCTTTAACTGCCAAGAGGGAAATCAGTATCCCTTTTATGATGTTTCGAGGAGGAAACCAGGTTTAGCACACTGGTGCGAAATCATAAATGCTTTGATGTCTGTGTGAGAGGGGATACTGCTCATAGATGAAAGGAACTTTACAGACTTGATTGGGGAAGTCACATGGGGAAAGGAGTTTCTGCTGATATCACCTGAATTAGCATTCTTTCTAAAATGATAAAACTTCCTGGGTGTATGATTTTTAATAAACAGAGGAGGAGCTAGGTGACCTCACACAAAGGGGTTGGCAAATACAGTTTTTTTTTTAAAGAATATTCCGTTTTCCTTCAGAGACACTTTTATCTACACTCTGACAAAGAAACATCTTTGAGCACTTTAAGCAAGTATACAGGTAGAGAGAGACAAAATCTAAGTACTGTAGTAAGCATTGCACTGTTAAAACCTTGTTCTTTTAAAAGATGGTATGGTTATTGTGATGTATAGTTCTGTATTTTATGTTTTACATATTCTTTTATCTATTTTAGTAAACACTATTTTTAGAGCCCATTTGGTCTGTCTTTGAATCTTTTCTCTAACAAGTGAAGTATATATGGTTAAAGCAGACACTGTGCATAAGCTTGAATGGTGATGCCAAACTGGAAAACTGTAAGAGTAATCTGAGGTCTTTATTAGAGTTTTTAAGGGTTCATTTTGTACACCTGGTTAGGTGCCCGTATTCAAAGATATCTGCGCCCCCCCCCCGAAGACAGAATTATCTGAGCCTGTGCATTGGGTAAGCTAGCAAGAGGTTCACAGTTTGAATCCCTCCAGAACTGAGACCAAAGATTGATTTGAACCCACAAAACAGACAGGAAGGTTACCCTGTTTCTGTTAACTGTTCACAAGACTGTGCTCGGAGGTTGGCACTTTGGAAGTAAAGGGCTGACCTGCTGAGTGGGTTTGTGACACTTGTCACCTCCCTCGCTACCCCCTGCATGAGCGTTACACCAGCAAAGGACTAGACATCAGTCTGCCTCTGCAGTTCCCTCAATGCCTTGCTAAGTGCAGATGCTGACTGCTACATAGCAAACTATCCCTGTTCATGTGGCTCCTTCCCCGGGGAAATTGATGAACCACCAGACCATCCCCCTCACCGGACACCACAACACTATCTCAGTCCCTCCTGACTGAAGTGGAAGCTCTGTATTCAATACCCTATCCCAGATCTCCATGTGGTGAGTCACTGCCCTTGCTGTTACATCCAATGACCCGAATTACTACTAACATACTAAAATGCCAGCAGAATAGGCCTAATGGTCTTTCGTGTCTGCTCGTTTGGTCAGTCCCCAACCTGGGTGCTGACCTTGCTGTCCCCGTCGCCTTCTCTGGCTTCTCCCTTCCCAGTTCCGGATATTCTTGCTGCATTGGATTTTGCTTCCAGAACCCTTCCCTGTACCTGTCCCACCCCTCTGAACCCTCCACTGTCTCTGCCTCCACCAGCCCCCTAGGCAGTGCATTCCATGGCTCCACCACCTCTCAGTGAAGTAGCACCTCCTCCTTTCTCCCCTGAATCTTCCCCTCCAGCTTCCAGCCATGCCCTCTAGTGGCCCCTTCCTCCTTCCTTCGAAGCACCCCGACTGTTCCTCCCCTATTTACCCTCTTCATGTACCTAAAGACCTCTATCATGTCCCCCCGGTCCCTTCTCTCTTCCAATGTGTACATATTTAGCTCTTCGAGCCTCTCCTCATAGGTCCTGTCCCCCAAGCCCCAAATCATTTTGGTTGCCCTCCTCTGGACCCTCTCCAGGAGGTTAATGTCCCGCTTTAAGTGTGGCCTCCAAACTGCACGCAGTACCCAGGTGCGTGCCTCACCAAGAAGCAACAGAGGGTGTATCACTTCCCTCCTTCTGGAGGTGATCCCCCTAGCGATGCATCCCAGCATCCTGTTGGCCTTGGCTGCTGCCCTCCTACAAGTCTCAGAGTTGTTCATCTTGACATCCACCACCACCCCCAGGTCCCTCTCAGCCATCGAGACTTGTAGCATTTCCCCCCCCAGGGTGTACACTTGACCTGGGTTTCTGGTCCCCAGGTGGAGTACCTTGCATTTCCCTGCACTGAACCGCAGCTTCCACTTTCTAGACCATCTTTCCAGAGCCTCCAGGTCCCCCTGTAGGGCCACTCTCCTCCTCCCCATCCACCACACCCCAGTTTCGAGTCACTCAAGAAGAGACATCTCACCCTGATTCCTGTCCTTATGTCAGATACGTGGCGTTGAACAGAAGGGGCCCAAGGACTGATCCCTGTGGGACCCCACTAATGACCCTCCTTGGGGATGAGACTATCCCACCAACTACGACCCTCTGGGTCCGTCCTGAAGCCAATTGCCTATCCATCTGATCATCTGGTTCCCCACCCCCATTTCTCCCAGCTTATCCAACAGGCCCACGTGAGGAACAGAGTCAAATGCCTTGCTGAAGTCTAGAAAGAGGACATCCACTGGTCTACCCAGGTCCAAGGCACTTGTCACCCAGTCATAGAACTCCACCAGGTTTGTCTGACACGATTTCCCTGGGATGAATCCATGCTGTCTATTGTCCAGGCACCCTGACTTATCCAGGTCCCCCCCTAGCCTCTCCTTGACAATGCCCTCCATCACCTTGCCTCACCACCGAGGTCAGGCTGACAGGCCTGTAGTTCCCTGCCACCTCCCTTGATCCCCCCTTGTGGATAGGCACTATATGTGCCACCTTCCAGTCTTGGGGCACCAACCCTGTCCTCAGAGAGATGGTGAAAAGCTCTGCCAGGGGTTTTGCCAGGACATCTGCAAGTTCCTTCAACACTCTGGGATGTAATTTATCCGGATCCGGAAATTACATTTCACAATTCATACAATTGTTTTCCCTCCATCAGTGACCTCAGAATGCTGAGGCCTCACTTTTCATAAGCAATAAATGCACTGTCGGCCCAAGGCTCCTGTACTTACCCTTGCTTCTATATATTCGATTCTCCTTTCTAGTGCAGTCAGTTTTTCATTCAGGGTAGCTAACCGGGAACGACAGGACATGTCTGAAATTTTGAAACAAACAGTCTAGATGAGCAGATTGCTGCGACAAGAGTTAATCTGAGATGAGGTCACATTCATCTACCCCACCCCCTTCAATTTCATCCACGCATTCACCTTTTGAAACACTGGCACACAGGAGCCCTTACAGGGCTGGAGTTTCTGCATACACTTCAGCTTCTTTCTGTTTCTCTTGGCACTGACCTGCTTTTAATCTTGCCAGGTGGCAGCAATCTTAGTTCAGAACTGATTTTACTAATTACTGGATCACAACTCTGTCACGTGAGTGGTCAGAACCAATCATATGACAGTATTTGGTAGGAACTAAACCTTGGATAGAAACCCTGCCTGTAAATGGCTAAAACCTGGACGTAAGACCAGAAACAGCTGGCACCACTGCCTTCAAAACCCTCTAAAAATGGGCAATAGTATACAGGAAAGGGCAGTAATTCAAAAACTATTGCCCGCTGATGTCACCCCATCACTCGCAGGCACATAAAAAAAATTGTCTAGAGCCGCCTGATGGTCCAACAGGTAACGTATCACCTCCCATGCTGGTGAACTTCATTCAGGAGCGAATCTGGGAACTGGGTTGGGCAGCCAAGGGGCCTGCAGTTCTCCCTGCAGGGGAGGGAAGGTGCTGTAGTTCCACTGCTGCAGCAACCCTGGTGGTGGAGCAGGGGCTTCCCTCCTCCAAAGGGCAGTCATTTGATGCGTGCAAGACCTGATGGTGCATCGTCCAGTGTCAGGGAGGTAGGACAGCTTAAAGGGGACCTAGAAAAAAAACTAACAAAAAACTGAAAATCCCCCAAGTCTCCCAGGCTGCCTGTATGTCGACCGCTGGTAATCTTGAGTTTCACACAGAGTGGACTTCCACTGGTGTAGACAGTGGATGGAGCGGCAGATGAGGCTCAGAGGTTGCCGGTATGAGGGTCTGATAGCAGGCAGAGGTGGCGAACCGGGGGCAAACAGCTCTATAAAAACAATTATGTGGATATGGACCGAGTGAAGCTGGAAAGCATAACTGAGCTTAGAAAAGACACCCAGCATGTCAGTACTCTTTCTTCAGTACTGGGTGATAACAGGCCCAGTGCAAGGGCCGGGGATATGTGACTGGAGTCATGGCCGCTCACACAAGTGTTACCTTGGAATAAGTGGCAGCAGGATCTTGGATCAACACCTTTTTCCGTTTTCAATGGAAATGCCAGTAATACAACAGAATCTGTCTTTTTTTTTTTTTTTTTTGTTAATATATTCTTTATTCAGATTTTTAACATTTAACGGGGGGGGGTACAGGCATAATTGTCACAATTCATTATCACAAAGTCATAAGTATACAGGAAAAGGAGAGGATTGAGTTATGTATACTGAGTCCATTAGAAGCAGATATTTATAGACAAATGCTCCGACAGTTCATCTTTAAAAGAAAATTTTAACAGGAAAGAAAAAACTAAAATTTCTTCTGGCTCAATGTATAATGAGGGTATTTAAACCTCATAAATTCCATTACATCTAGATCTGGGCTCTTTTCTCAGGGTTATTACCTAGAGGCTTGTATTCCGCTGTATTTCCTGCTCCTAACTACACCCGCCTGTTTCTCCTATTTTGCTCCACTGGCAGTCCCTCTTGTCCGAAATTCTCCCGATGGATGATGTAGCTTAGCCTCCCTTTATACCATGATGGCATTCAGGGAATTAAGGACGAATCCTTCGGGCTTATGTATAAAATCCATCTGGACCATTTCATTGTGCATAGGTCTGATTTATCATTTAAGTGATATGACATTTTTTCAGATCTGTATATACTTTTTACTAGCTCCCGCCACCCATCCATTGTGGTGATCCTAGGGGTCAGTCAGCATCATGTTAAGGCTTTCTGTGCTGCCAAGAGGGTAATTCCAAGCAGGTATCTCGCATATAGATCAGTCATCCCACCTGGGAAATTATGTAAAATAAACAAATCTGCAGTCAAGTTGATTGGTGTATCAAACAGCTCTGTCAATTCACTTTGTAGAGAGTCATTGAACTGTTGTAAACTGGGGCATTGCCAGAATACATGGGCATGATGTGCCATAGACTCTCCACATTGACGCCAACAGGCCCCGCGGCTGGCAGGTGTAAAGTGTGCAGTTATGGCTGGTGTTCGAAAGTATCTGATCAGTATCTGCCACGCAAACAATCTCCATCTATGTGAGGCAGTGAGCCTGGACACTGATAGGCAGCATTTGTCCCACTGCTGTGGGGGAGAGGTCCAGCCCAATCTTTCGACCCCACTTTGTGTTAATCTCGGCAGTATCCAAGCCTCGTGTTTCCACCAGTGCCTTACACACAGCAGAGACTGCATAGGGGAGCCTGCTGTCTATTATTCCCCACTCAAGGAGGGTCACTAGGAAGGGGGTTGTTTCATCACAACGCAGCTCCTTCGGGATTGAAAAATAAAAATGTTTTACCTGTAAAAAACGGAAAAAAAAAAATAAAAAAAAAATCAAGCCTTCTCAAGCCATATAGTAGACTCATGTCTTGGAAAGATCTAAATGCTCCGGCCGAGAGGAAATGTGAGATATTAAAAAGTCCCATATTTTCCTAGTTGGCAAAAGTATGGTCAAGCCTGGCTGGCAAAAACCCTTTGAGCATGGTTATTGGGTTAACCGCCACAGGTATGGGGAGATGGCAAAGTGTCTTCTGATTACCCTCCAGGTTTTCAGTTGATCCAGGATCCATGGATTACTAGGTTCCTGCTCTGCAAAGGGAGGGGGGAGAACAGTACATAATGGTACTAATCAGACTCCAAGTGGACAGACAACCCTCTTCAATTGCACTCCAGTGAGTGGAATTATCCCTCACCAGTCGCATCAGGACAAAACAACATGTGCACAGCCCAGTGGTAATATTTAAAAATTGGGTAGGGCCAACCCTCCCAAATTCCTGGGGAGGATCAGTGTGGAGAATTTTATTCTGGGCTGTTTTGCCACCCAAATAAATCTACTAACTGACTTGTTCCAGATGTGAAAATTTTTTGCTGGGATATAAATGGGAAGAGTCTCAAACAGGTACAAGGCTCGAGGCAAAATCACCATCTGTATAACCTCAATTCTCTGAAGAAGGTTTAATGGTATTACTTTCCATCTCTCTAAGTCTGATTGGAGTTGGGTATAGAACAGGGTATAGTTTTCCTTCTCAATTTCCCTCGCACTATGTGCAAGATATACACCTAGGTATTTTAATTTGGATAAGTCCCAACGGAAAGGGTATGTTTGTATAAAAGATGGCGGAGGGACAAAATTAAAAGTTAGTGCTTTGGTTTTGTTGGTGTTCAGTTTATATCCTGAACATGCTCCAAATTGCTCCAATATGCTAAAAATGGCAGGGATCGATTTTACCGGATTAGAAAGAAAGAGCAGCACGTCATCAGCATATAAAGCGGCGCGGTGTTCTGATCCACCTACCTGTATCCCCTCTATCAGTGAGGAGCTCCTAATGGCATGTGCCAATGGTTCAATAAAAAGGGCAAACAGGCCAGGGGACATGGGGCAACCCTGCCTTTTTCCTCTGAATAGGGGAAAGTACGAGGAGTGATGTCCTGAGACCTTTACACAAGCACTAGGGTGGGAGTACATATTTTTAATCAGGGTGACAAAAGGTAAGGGGAAGCCCATCTTTGTTATGGTAGAATACAAAAAGGGCCATGAGACCCTATCAAAGGCCTTCTCAGCGTCAAGGCTGAGAAGGACTGAGGGGGCTGGCCGCGACTGCATCTCATAAGCCAGGTGTAGTGCTCTCCTTATGCTGTCTGTGGTTGACCTAGCACTTACAATTCTGGCTTGATCTATATTGATTATGGCAGGTAACACCGCATCCAATCTTTTGGCCATAATGGACATAAAAACTTTATAGTCCATGTTCACAACTGAAATTGGGTGATACGAGCATTGTTGAGGGTCTCTGCCTGGCTTAGGGATCAAAGTCATTACCGCATATGACCAACTAGGTGAGGGTTCCATCTGCCCCTCGAGTTTTCCATTATATACCCGGAGTAGGAGAGGGGAAATCTTTAGAATTAATTTTTTGTAAAATTCGGCCCCGTATCCATCCTGGCCAGGAGCATCCTTTTTTTTTTTTTTTGTTTTTTTTAAACTTCAAGTTTATTGTGTATTAGATAATGTTAACATCAGTTCAAAGTGTTAAAATTACAACCTTTTCATCTGATTAGTCAACTTGACTAAGCATTAAAAATAATACTATAATTCAAAATGTAGTAGCTGAGGATTCAGTCTTCTAGAAATATAATTCTTCTGCTGTATTGTTATCTAACCGCTGTTCCAACAGTTTAATTGCTAGTAAAATGAAAAACAAGAGTAACATTGGTAATAAGTGTGTCCGACTTCAAATAAATAAAATAAACACAGGCATAGCAGAAAAACTTATCTACTAGTATTGATCCATCTAACTTGGTTTATTACTCTTAAGTTTCTTTAAAGGATACCCATTTCCCGTTGGAAGTACTGGTGCCAAGGTGACCAAGTAGTGATAAAATTCTCATTCCGTATCCTCAAGGTGTGGGTAATTTGCTCTATAGATTCTAACTGAATCATTCTGGACCTCCATTCCTCTATTGTAGGAGGGAGTATGGACAACCACTTCGTTGTAATGCACTTCATTGCCATCACCCTCATCATGTGTACCAATTTAGTGGACTGCCTGGATCTGGAAAGCAAGGTCGGGTGGCTCAAGATCAATTCTGATCCTGTAAAACGGGACTTTTAGACCAGTTATATTTTGTATTTGTGCATGTACTTCTGTCCAGAATGGGAGTAAGACTGGATACTGCCAAAATGTGCGTGCCTGAGACCCTCTGGTTTGACAGCCCTCCAACACAGATCTGACTGATGAGGTCCAAAATGCTTCACTGTAGTAGGGGTAAGGAAGTATCTTAGAAGTATCTTCCAATTAAATTCTCGCCAGGTTGGGGAACTGGATACCTGCCAACCTCTACTCAATCTTTTTTCCCCCCCAGAGAGAGGGAGCACATCACTGGGGAGTTTAAACATGGGTCGAATTGGACCCACTGGTGTAAGAAATATGGGTCTGAAGAGGAACCTACTGGGTCAAAACATAAATCAGTGGCACATTTTGAACAGGTCACGTTTCCTTCTTTTAGATATTGTTATAAAGTAGGTGCATCAATTTGGACCCACTGGCAAAGGAAAGAGGGGTCAATTTTGGAAAGGATGCACCTTTTGCCCTTTTAGTACATGTTAGCGCTGTCACCGGAGGGAAGTACTGAAATAGACAATTCTTCCTCCCATCTTTGTTTGACTTGGTCCAAACCTGTTTTGTTAGTGTTAACCAATATTCTGTAAAGTTAAGAGAGAGAGAGGGCGGAGATCATCCTTGATCATGATGAAAAATTAAAAATACTCTTCTAGTTGTGTTTTGTCCCTACTTATCATTTGTAGTCTGTTAGCAGAAAGAATGTAGTGATGACTTTGAAGTTATCTAAAATGGTCCTCCCAGCGGAGCTGGAATTTGTCTTTCAGCTGTGTGAACGATAAGCAATTACCACTGCTTATACATTGTGCAAATGTTGTGAGGCGCTGTACGGCCCAATAACGGTATCCCAAATCTGACCTCAGTGGGATAAAAGACAGCTCGAATTTTATCAAAAAGATAAGGGACCAGGACCCTCCGGAGTGTGCGTTAGCTTTCTGAGTTTTTTGAGAACCAATAAGGAGTGACTGACCCAAGGGTTTGTTACCGATTTCGATATGGCTACTGATAGGTTATTGGTGGGTAGGGACCAAAGTGCCCAATCTCTAAAAGAGGCTTCTTCCAGAGGGTACCACCCTGAATCTTCCCTGCATTTGGCCTATGTGCACATTTGTGCCCACGGGCTGCCATGAAATAGAAATAAAAATGTGGGAGGGCTATACAGCCCTTGTCCCGAGGTGCTTGGAGGATGTTTCTGGCTAATCTGGGACACTTGTTATTCCAGAGGAATCTTTAGGTCGCCCTTTGCAGGACCGTCCAAAAATCCCTGGGAGGCTGCAAGGGGAGGGTCTGAAAAAGAAGCCTTGGTAGAACGTTCATTTTGAGCACTTGTGATCTTCCATATAGTGTTAGGGGGTAGTAACTGTCATCTAGCCATGTCTGCCTAAAGGTTTTGAAAACGTTTTAGATAGTTATTTTTGTAAAGGTGGGACAGGTCTATAGAAATATTGATGCTATGATACCTGGTCATATTCTTCTTGGCCCATGCAAAAGGAAAGGCCCTTTTATATGCACTGGTGGGACACCCACTCAAGACAAGGGTTTCTGATTTGGTAGGGTTAATTTTATAGCCGGCAAGAGCACCATAGTTCTCCAGAGTCTTAAGAAGGTCTGGGACAGATGTTTCAGGTTGGGAGATGTATATAATAAAAAAAAAAAAAAAAAAAAAAAAAGGGAAGCATCTGCATATAAGGCAGTTTTTTGGATATGCCCCTCCACTTCCACTCCCTGGATCTGAGGGTTTGTTCTGATATCTACTGCGAGTGGTTCAAGGGATAAAGCAAAAAGGAGGGGGGAGAGAGGGGGCAACCCTGCCTTGTTCCCCGCATAAGGGAAATCCTCTCCGAGAAATGGCCATTCACCTTTATTCTGGCTTCTGGGGTATTATATAAAGCTCTACTGACATTTAGGAATTTATGCCCTAGTCCAAACCTTTTCAAGGTTCCCCCCCAAAACACCCAATCAACCCTGTCAAAGGCCTTCTCGGCGTCCATACTTACAGCGAGTTGTAAGTTTCTATTATTCTTTTGAGCTGAGATTACATTCAACAGGTGCCTAATGTTATCCTGTAAATAGCAGCCTGATATGAAACCTGTTTGGTCTTTATGGACCAGGGATCAAACTACCAACTGTAACCGGTCAGCTATAATCCCTGTAAAGATTTTTGAGTCTACTGGGAGCAAAGAGACGGGCGGTAGAACCTGCAATCTTCCGGGTCTTTACCGGGTTTAAGGATAACAGAGATTTGGGCTTGATTCCAAGACCTAGGGACAGCTCCCTCCCCTCCCAGCACTCCACTGTAGGTATCCGACAGTACCTGCAAAAGGGGACCCTGGAACTCCTTGTAAAATTCTGCCACATACCCATCAAACCCTGGGGCTTTACTATTCTTCAATTAATTTTTTGCTGTATTTCTGTAAGAGAGAGATATGCACCTCTAGTCCTATTTTCTGCTCTTCTGTTAGTGTAGGAAGCTGAAGGTTATCTAAGTTAGCGGTAATTTTTTCCCCATGTCTCTTGTCCCTCTCTGCCTGGTACAGAGAGGTATGATACTTTTGAAATTGGTCAGTGATGAGAGAAGGGGACAAAACTGTTGTGCTATCACCCTCTGATCTAAGCTTGGGTACTGTCCTGGAGGCTCTCTTCTTTTGAAGCTGCCAGGCTAGTAGTTTCCCAGCTCTTTTGCCCTGTTCGTAATACTTTTGTTTCGTGTAACGGAGTTGGCCTTCAACCTGCAAATCCAGAATTTTATTTAGTTTGGCTTTAGCCCTGTCTAACTCTGTTTTAGTACGTTGGTTCAAAGACGTCTTGTGGGAAGCCTCTAGTTGAGTGATCCTCTTTTCTAGGTTGAGACGTTTTTTAATTCTCGCCTTCTTGTGTCTGGATGCGTAATGAATTATAATTCCCCTCAAGTATCATTTGAGGGCATCCCATTTGACCCCTGCCTGCGTGTTCTCTGCTGGGTTAAATTCTACGAATTGTTTAATAGAATCTTGTACTAATTGTTTAAACTCTTAATGATTCAGCAGACTAACATTAAAATGCCAAACGGACTCCGGAGATTTAGGAGCTAATGTCATCTCTAAGGACACAGATGCATGGTCCGATAGAAATATGTTACCAATGTTCACACCTGTGAGATAGTGTAGAGTGTTGGATGATATCAAAAAATAATCTATGCTGGAATACATCTTATATTTAGAGGAATAAAACGTATAATCTCTCTCTCTCTCTCTTTAGGGCAGATAAATCTCCAGGCATTCACTAATGATAATTCTGTACATAATCTAGAGAGCACTCTGCTGGTCTTGTCGGGCCTGTGGATTTGGAGCCCATCCTATCTTGGCCAAGATCTAGTACCGAATTGAAATCCCTCCCCCCCCCATGAAAATCAGATTACTGGGATCTAGGATAGGGTCTGTGAGTATTTTAGTTAAAAAAGGTATCCTTTCTTGTTCCTCATTTGGAGTCTAAAGGTTAAAAAAAAAAAATAAAATAAAAAAAAAATTTCTGGCCTCAATATTCTCCAGTTAATCTCACATATCTACCCTCAGGATCTAGGTCTGTTTGCGAGATCTTGAGAGGGGCATCTCTTCTGACCAAGACAGCAGTTCCCCTACGATTGGTCTGCTGTGAGTATTCAGCAGCATATACCTCCCCCACCCATCCCCTGAGCAGCTTTCTGTGCTCCGTCACACTCAAGTGGGTCACTTGCAAAAATGCTATCGTGGCATGTTGCCGCTGTAATTCTTGGATAATTCTTGCCCTCTTAATAGGACTATTTATGCCCCTGACGTTCCTCGAAACTATTTTTAAATCAGCCATACTATCCTATTAAGACCAAACCAAATCTTCTTAGAATCTCTACGTGCCTGTGAAATTAACCCAACTAGTCGGACAAATACTTCAAACATCATAAACTGAACAAAACTATTTACAAATTGCCACTTAAGCAGCAAAAAAAAAAATCTGTATAACTTCAAGGTGTATTTATACCCTAGTCCGCACCTCTGGATACTTCTACGAGGCGAGGTAGGAGACTAAGTATCTAGTCTCCCTGCCAGGTCTGATCCACACTTAAAATCGTGGTATGTCCCGGCTGGGCCGAGTCCGACTGCCTCAGAGACTGTTGGTTATTGTTTTGATGATATATGGGAATCAGGACCCATAGCACCCCCTCCCCCCAACAAGGAAGGTGCCCTCCAATGAGGCAGGGTGGCCCCAGTCAACCAAAATACCTCCCCATGCGATCTCTTAAAAGGTGAATGGAAGTCTGTTGTCAGACCGAGTGAGTACCCGTCCCCCTAACTGGGGCGGCCCACTGCCATTCACCCAAGAGAAGGCCTATGACCCCCCCCCACCATGCCCCCAGCTGTCCCCTCCAAGAACACACTTAGTCTCTGACTTTAACCCAGTCCGGACTTCCTGACCAGAAGGTGGCCGACCAGCCAAGGGACACTGCTCTCTTGCTCTCACAGCCTTTATCTGTTTTTAGCAGAATCCTTTTAAGTTGCCAAGGGATGTCTCGGGGTGCCCTACAGCACACCTTTGGCAATCCCTCCTGAGACAAAATTATGTGCCAAACATTTGAGCCTGACATAAAGAGTCAGCCCCTGAAACCTTGCAGATTCTTATCTCAGGTGACAGCAGTCCTCTCCTGGAGCTGCCTTACCCGGTCAAATTTTTATACGTGTGTCCACCAGAGAGGGCATACAAGGGGCTGCAGGGGTAGGGCAGGCCTCAATACCCTTGGGCCCAACAGTGGTAACCACTAGGACGGATGACCCCTGATCGTGACTGGTGCCTCAGCGCCACCACCCCCCGAGGACTGAGGTGAGCCCCACCACCCGACCCCCCTCACCATTTAATTAATCAACCCATCAGAACCAGCTCTGTTAAGTAAACACTGGTTTATAGATTTAATTCCTTCCCCTTCTTTCTCTCTCTCATATCTGTCTCTGTGCTCCCCATAAAGAACAAAACAGAAGAACAGGGAAATCCGCACTCGACTGATACGGCCCACTCCTAATGAGCCGATGATAAAGGTAGGCAGTTATGAAAATCTTAGTCTCAAATTTATACAAAGTCCAATCCGTAGCAATATCCGGGAAACTTCAAGAAGCAACCAACATGTTTGTAAATAGTAAGATATGCTCTGTGAGGAGCTTGGCCCGAACTTCTTCTCCCTTCCCCCCAGAGACAGGACCCACGATGGATATTTAAAACTTGGCCTGTTTTCCCTTCTCATGGTATACAGCTCTACCGTGACGTAGTGAGGAGAGAAACAACATAAAAACAAAACAAGCTTCTGTCTCTCGGCGTACTCAGCCATTAGAAGATGCCACTTCTTCAGAAGTTGGATCTGGATGCAGAGCAGCATAGGGATTTATGTCCTGGGGGTCTGATTTTTTGTGTACACTGTCCCACACTGATTTAGAATCCCCTGCTCTCGACGTCTTTGCATTTTTGGTTCTCTGCACTTGCCAGGACTTCTTCAGATAGGCTCTGCGTGGAACTCCAGTGCCCTCTTCAGGAACTGTTATTCCTAGCGCTTTGGCCCAACTGATTGCTTCAGCTAGCTCTTGAAATCTTTGCCAACCGTCTGGCATGTTGACTTTTATTCTTGCTGGGTATTCGAGTTGAGCAGTATACCCAGCTTTTTTAATGATTTTAACTATGTTGTAGGCTTTTTGTCCGTGTGCCTGAGTTTGAGGGGTGCAATCTTGATTAAAAAAAAAAAATAGGCGGACATCGCCAAAGAGAACCTGCTTTTTTGACCAGGCAGATCTAAGAACCTCTTCTTTGACCCTATAATCAACGAATGTCATGATTATGGATCTAGGTCGGGCTTTGGGATCCTTCGGTTTTGCCATCAAAGATCTGTGGGCGCGAATAATGCCAAGGTCTCTGCTCCCGTCCAAGTTTAGGATCTCCTTTAAGAAGCCTTCCATGTATTGCGTCATAAATCCCGATTCAGTACCTTCAGGAAGTCCGTGTAATCTTTGGTTATTTCGCCGATTGCAGTTTTCCAAATCCTCTAGTTGTTGGAGGGCAATTTCTCTGTGGTGGAGATCTTTTAAGGCGTTGTTGATATCTGAGATGTTGGTGTATTCCGTCATGGTCTCCTCAAGGTGATCTGTACATACAGTTAGATCCGTAATACACTGTCTGTCTTCCTTGGCTCTCTGTTCTAACCTGGTAAGTGTTTCACTCATTTGTTGCAAAGTACTGCACAGGGTTTTAGAGGTGATAGTGAACTCTTCTTCTGTGCTATGAGAGGCTGCGGGAGTTTGATTAATCAGGTCTGCTAGCTCAGCCCGTAATGCGGCCTGTTGAGGCGAACCCTGAGGAGGAAATTTCAGCTTTGGGTGCAAATTATTCGCTCCATCTTTGTGCTCAAGTTTTGGAGGCATGTTGAATTAGTTGGTTTGTTGATTTCACAGCGGGGTGCCGGCGATTGTAAGCTGGATTCCGATGGATTGATACAGCTTTTGTCTGAAGCTCTCGGCTTAGGCTTCCATCTCCTATCTCCTAGGCAATCGGAACCAGTAGTCAGAATCTGTCATTTTTAAAGCAGCATTTTGGAGTTAATTTTTCATGAAAAAAAACAAACAAACAAAAAAAAAAAAAAACACTTTGCACCAGCTTTTTGGGCAACTCCTCCATATTGAGCCAATTTTTTTTTTATTATTTTTTTTTTGCGTATGCTTTATGCCCCCGATAAACCTCCAGGCACCTCCCAATCCCCTCCTACCCTCCAGCTGTGGCCACGTACCTCCATGGAGCCATGGCTTCACCCCCAGAGGTTCAGGGCAGGGGCTCAATCAAAGTCTTTATTTAACTAGGCGATCACCGTTGAGCAAGCTCATTTTTGAGGTGAACCTGGGTTTATTAACAAGGAACAAGGGACAATATACATGGGATGCAACACACCTGAAAACAGTAACAATACAAATAAAGTGAGATACAATAATACAGTATATACAAAGTATCGGCAGGTAGCATTGACAGTAGTATATGTTTGGAACAGAAGATACAGCTAGTTTTGGGTAGGACACAATTTTTCATAAAAGTAAAGAAATATACATATCAGGTGCATCGAACACAAAACACCCAATATAAAAAAAATATATAGTGATATGGTATGGAGAATTTACAGCTGGAACCAGGGTCAAAGGAATGTGGAAGGGACAGATATGGGGGTAGAAAAAGGGGAGAGGGATGAGTCGATTATAGATGTGATCAGTCTTTTAACAGTAGTAATTAGAGTGTACTTGGACTTATAGGAGTCACTATTTAGAGTAGACAGGCACAGGACTCCTTATTATGATGTAGATATAGAGATTTAAAAGGTGCTAGGCTGATGGGGTGAGTTAATTTCAAAGTTTTTTGCAGCTTGTTCCACAGTTGAGGGAGCACAAAGCTGATGGCTGTTCTGCCAATGCGAGATTTTGCTTTGTAAACATCAAAGTAGATATATGAGGTGCTTCTCAGGGCATACTTCCCCAGAGTGCACAAAGGTAAACAGAGATATACTGGGGAAGTTTATTTGAGATAGCTTTGTATGTCCAAACCGCAGCATTTTTTTGCTGTCTGTAAGCAAGGGATGACCATCCCACTGCCGTGTACAATGCACAATGGTGAGTATGGAAGACCCGTGATAAATCTAACGACTCTGTGATAAAGCGTATCGAGTTTGGCTAGGGTACCTGCAGGTCCCTAACTATATAGAAAGTCTGCATAATCCAATAGGGAAAGAAAGGTAGTTTGAACCAGTTTCAGTTTAGCGTCTCTTGTGAGGAGATTATTTATCCTAAAGTACAGACCAAGTCTGTGTCAGTTCTTCTAAGTGATCTGTAAAAGTAAGTCTATGGTCTAACCAGATCCCCAGGTACTTGAACTTTGGTACGTAGTCCAATCGCTCACCTAGAATGGTAGTGATCTGCGGGAGTGTCCCAGCAATTGCAGGATTTATTGCATTTTGAAGGGGCGAGATGAACGTGGCTTTGTTTTTGGTTTTTTTTTGCATTTAAGAGCAGTTTCTGGTTCATAAGCCGACGTTGCAGCAAATTAAATTCATTTTGAAGGGCTTTTCAGGCTGCTTCAGGTGTGGGGCTACTAGTATAGAGTACCGTATCATCTGCGAATAGGTGTATTTGTGCTTCTTTGATGGGGGCATCTACATTGTTAATAGAAATGGTGAAGAGCAAGGGACCAAGAATGGAACCTTGCGGTTACCCCTGGACATTGAGTTGCATCAGGCAAATAGCATGCACACTGGCAAGGCAGGTGAACCCGGATATACTGGGGACAACTTCATCGAGGAGGCGCTGGGGTTGGTTGGTGTCTTTCCCCTGTTGCTTTCCCTGGAATGTCACGTACAGTGATGCCATGGCATGGACATGTACACTACGAGTGCATCTTCCTGCTGGCATCCGTGGCGTCCCCCCTCCCATTGTTCTGTCATCTGTGGTCACCCAGGTGACAGTATCTCAACAGGAACGGAAACCTCCCTACCCAGAGGACAGCGTTTCATGAAATGCTCAGTCCCCCCCCCCAGCAACCAGTGCTCGTTCCTGAACTCGTGTTATGAGTGGTAGCACTACCGTTCAGCATGTTTTGTACAGAAATTTGGCTTATTTGCTATCAATTTGGGAAGAAAACAGGAAAATGAATTTTATGATTTTGCCAACTGGAACTGGCCATTTTTGAATACAGAAAATCATTGGCTCCCATTCTGTTATCATATCAGTGACTAAATCATTAGGCTTCCTTACAACACTGCTATACACAGTATACTGACACAGTTTCTACCCAGGGAGTAGGCAGCCATGAGTTAGACGCCATGGCGTCTGACTGCAAACAGCAGGAAGGGTCACTGCTACAGCCAACAGGTAGCCCACCTGTATGTCAATGTCCTAGAAAAGTGGCATGGACATATTTTTCTGTTTTTTTCTTAGCAGGCACTGGTTCCACTGCCTGCTCCGATGCTCTTTTATCTATATTTTTGTCATTACTGGAATCATGGTTCCTTTTTGGACACCCTGTTATATTTACCATCTTCTTTGTGCTTATCTGATGGCTGAGCAGCCGTATCTTTTTTCTCTGCCCCCTCTGACAGGGACTGCTGCTTATGAGGAGACGTGACGTGTGCTTTCCACTATCATTAGGATCTCCCTCAGAACCTTTAATGTGCTTTAGTAACATAGAGGCAGATTGAGAAGCTGTACATTTTTCTCCTTCTAAAGCCCTTTTCAGAGCAAAACTTTTAGCAAAGTGCACAATTGATAAAATCATGCTCTGAACCCAGGCACTTTAAACAAAGCTTGTCACAGTCTGCTTTGCCAGGAGCTGAACGCAATTTGTAGTCTGTACAGCCTGAGGGTTCCATTTTCTTTTTAGGTCTATCAGTATTGCCGAACACTGATAAGACCTCTTAGGAAAAGTATTCAGTTCCCAAACATTAAAAAATAAAAATATATAGTGTATAGTAGAGCATTGTTTTATATAGAAATCCATCTTTTTCAAAATGCTGTTGTATCACAGTTCAAAGGTCATGGAATGTGACTGCACCCTTCTGTGGTAGAACAGCATTCTAGAACCTCTAGAGACTGCACAAGTCAGTTTCACTGTGAAAGAGAAACAAACACAATGCACACATTTCACAAAATACTATACACTATAAAAAATACAAGATGAGCAACTTCATGCATAATCAGTGTGTTCTGCCACCTCGGGGTTCTGATTCCCACAGACCTCTTGCACTTTGCTCTCGAGGTCAGAGGGAAATAGAACCCCTCCGTGGCAGAACACACTGGTTATGCATAGTTGCCCATCCAGTATTCTCTATATATTTATTTCACAATATGTTAACTTGCTTGAACGCAAGTGAAGTAAAAATGGTATAAGATCGTAATCAACGAGGGACCGAAACGGGTATCGACCCACTAGCCAAATGCTGGCACATTTTGTGTCAGGCTAGTAAGAGTTTTCTTTAACTAGCCTGGGATGTTTGTACTACAGAAGGTAACATTTCAGTTGGAAAAGTCTGTGTGGCTGGTGGATTTTCCCAGTCATTAGCCCTGCTGGTTAGTGGCTGCAAAATTTAATTTCGACCCCTGAAGATGTGCTGGTTCCCTTCACGCAGGAACCACATTACAAAGCAGCCTTCTCCTGTTCCTGGGAAACCGATTACGAACCAGAGAAACAGCACAAAAAAAAAAAAAAAATATATACATATATAACCCTAATCAAGGCAGAGTCATTGGAAGCTACCTACACAGCAAAATAACATACATTAGCAACGTGTATATAATTAGGAAAAGACCAGAAGACTGTAGCCGACTTCAGGGCAACAGCTCTCTTCAGCAGAGAAGCAAATCCCACATTAGAACAGCAGGGGGAGCATGACCACAGTGCAGAGTTTGGACTTGTATTCTGAGTTCTATAATTAGCATGAAGTTCTATCCCGAGGGCATCACACTGGTGGGATGATGCCATTGTAAGGCATATAATTGATGGATTCCTGTTATTTCAAGATCAATAAACAACAAAAGTATGGACGACCCTACAGCACATCATGTGTAGAGTGCTGCAGATACTCAGGCTCACTAGTTTGAGTTTCCTGGCATCATGAAAATCTGAGGCGCGAGAACTTTAACAACCAGGTTTTAAGAAGATGTTTGGATATTTACTTTGGGGTCAAGGCAGTGGCCAGGCTTACACGGCAGTTTCTACCTGACCCCTTTCTAAAATAGGGTTAGCGTCCGTATTCTGACCAATATGTCAGTTCTGCAGGTTTGTTTGTTTTTTTGAGGTCTGATGTTAATATTGTGTGTGTCCAGAGACAATGGGGACAATTAGACATATCGAAACAATGGAATTTGACAGCAGGTAAGGATTACTTGGCCCACCCAGTCTGCCCATTTTTACCTACCTACACTATTACCACAGGCCATACTTGATCTGCAACTCTTTCTTCCCTCCCTTCCCCCTTCCTTTCCTCTAGGATTCCCTTGTGCCTGTCCCATGCATTCTTGAACCCCACCACTGTTTTCGCCCCCACCTCCACCTCCTCTGCAAGGCTGTTTCAGGAATCCACCATTCTTTTTTTTTTCAACTTTTTGTTTATTGTTTTCACAATAAAACAATACATCAAGTATTCTCATGTGGCATAATTCAAATATCATTTGGCATTATAGGCATAACTGAGATAACAAGTATATATACCCACATTCTGGTACAGAAGGAATTAGGGGAATAACATATAATCAGGCCATCTTAGCCTAAAGTCCCAATAGAAAGTTTAGTACTTGTCAGCTGCTTCAGGTTACTAATCATGAATATAGTTCGAAGGGATGATTCTGCACTAACCTGTAATGCTATTAACCTATTAAGTAAATTAAACTAACAATAAATTTGTTCCCCACCAACTCCTATCCAAACCCCTTACAGCCTTATAAGAAAGAAATGTGAACAGATACTACAGGCACTCCAACAGTAAGTACTTCACAGAACAAATAATGCTCCTAAGGACACCAAATATTTAAAAGAGAGTCAATAAGAGGAAAGGGATACAAACATATGAAAATATTATAGCAATACAATACAGTATAGAAATTCTTCCCTGTTCCCAACCTTTACAGCCCTACTAGTCCTAGTACATATCGGGTCCTCATAACTGGAGCATAATAAGGCATTTATTTTAACAAGTCCCAGAGCACCATACTCAGTCCTCGTCAGAGTCTGAAGCTTCCTCTTCATTCCTCTGAGGTTGCTGCGATTTAAACTCAGCTTCAGTTTTTTCGATCCAACGACCAGCATCCCTCGGATCCATGAACTGCCAGTTCTTTCCTTGGCATGTAATACGGAGCCGTGCAGGAAGCAAAAAGGACTGTACAATCCCCAGGAAGCGGAGCTTTTGAACTTCGTCAAAATTGCTTTTGGGGGGCCCGGGTTTGGTAAGACAGATCAGGGAATAATTTTATATCCCTCCCCTGGATGGCCAAAGGGTAAGCCGCTCTCGCTGCTGAAATTAAAATGTCCCACACCTCTGGGCCAACAGTTTTTAGTAGAATCATCTGGGGTTGATTGGTATCAGTTGGTTGCACTCGGGAGTTTATTCTGTACGCAAGGCACAGTTCAGTCCAGTCAAAATCTTCTGGTAAAGTTAAGTTCGTGGCCATCTACTGCTTCAAAAAACCAAGATGATACACTCCCTCTGCTCCTTCTGGTAGATCCACTATACAGACATTCCCTGTCCACAAGCTATTTTCAACCACCTCCAAGCGACCCCGAAGCTGTTGATTCTCCTTTGCCAGGAGAGCTGCCACAGCCTGAATGCTAAGGGATTGCTTATCTGTGTCAGCCACCGAATTTGTTAGAATGGCCAAGGCGATACCATAGGTTTCCAACTTCGTGAGGGATTTCTCTAGCTTCGCATCCATCGCCCTCACGGACTCTAGAATAGCTTGCCATGGTGGTTCCTTGGAGATTGTAGAGGGAGAGGTTTCCGGCAACTCTAGCCCCAGGCTTGCTGGAGGCTGTGATGAATCAGGCCGCATGGGACCCAATGCTTTATGCTGAGTGTTCTTGGTTTGCCCCATGTCTGAATTTGGTATCTTTTCAAAGCTCAGACAATAAGGAGTCCGAGTATATCGTTCAAATGATAAAATCAGCACTCTAATAGGATAAATTTAGGCTGAAGAGTAGGTCTTGATGCAGAGCTGGTGTAGAAAATGTCCTGCCTGGAAGCTATCTCTCTGGCGCCCCCAGAATCCACCATTTTTATGTGAAAAAGTATTTCCCCCCATCTCTCCTGATTCTACCCACTCCAGCTTCATGGCATGTCCCCTTGTTCCTGGTTATCTTTTTCTCAGAAAAATACTTCTCTCCTATATCTTATTTAATCCCATGAGGTATTTATCATATTCCCCTCTCCCTCCTCTCTTCCAGGGTGTATATATTGAGGTCCTTTAGTGTTTCCTGGTAGAGCTTTTGATGCAGATCGTGCATCATGTTAGTTGCCCTCCCACTCTGTGTACTTACAGAGATGTGGTCTCCAGAACTGGACACAGTACTCTAAGTGGAGTCCTACCAGCGCTCTATACAGAGGCAACACTACCTTCCTCTTTCTGCTGGTGATACCTGTCCCTATGCACCCAGCAGCCCACTAACCTTCCCGACTGCCTTGTCGCACTGCCTGGCCACCTTTAAATCTGATATAATTATCTCCAGATTTCTTTCTTGCTTGGTGGCAGGCAATACCACTCCACCCATTTTGTACTCCGCTCTGGGGTTTCTGTGCCCTGAATGCATTATTTTGCACTTTTTCACACTGAAACCCAGCTGTCATATCCCCGATCACTCCTCTCTTGCTTACTAGTTTCCTATTTGGAATTGTGTCAAACGCCTTATTGAAACCTAGGTAGGACACAACTACAAATCCACTGCTTCACACTAATACAATTCCCTTGTCATCCAGTCAAAGCAATCTATTATTCATCAGACATGACCTCCCCCCCTTGAACCCACAGTGCTTGGTCTTGTAACCCACTGGATTCAAGATATTCCACAATCCTTTCCTTCAGTAGTGATTCCATTAGCTTTCCCACCACTGATGTCAGGCTAGCTGGCTTATAACTGCCAGCCTCCTCCCTGCTACCACTTTTGTGTAGTGGGACTACAGCTGCCCTCTTCCAGTCCTCCAGAACCCTCCCCCCCTTTCTAGTGAGCTGTTATAAAGAACTGTCAGAGATGCACCCAGTATCTCACTGAGCTCCCTCAATACCCTTGGATGCACCCCGTCTGGCCCCATTGCCTTGTCCAACTTCAGATTAGTGAATCCTTTCAGGACTCTCTCCTCTGAAAGTGGACTAATTAAGACACTATGTCTATCCTCAAAAATCATCGAATCACTAGTGTTATATTTAAAATTCTTTAATGTCAGTGGTTTTAATTTTGTATACAAGTTTTATTACTATGACATACTAGGTTATATTATTATGCACTTAATTTTGTAATTTCTAGCACACTTTATGGGCCAGGTGCATACAGTGCTTTTGGGAGCCTGTCTCTTTAAGAACACTAGTACTTAAGTGGGCATGCTCCTTGTGCTGTTTACCTTTGAAGTTTACCTTCCGAAATGTGTCATGTTTTCAAATGGTTTGCTGTACTTTCAATAAAAACAGGGTGACAGTGCGTTGTGCCCATTTTTTTTGTTTTCAGAAGTGTAACTTACAGTGACTACCCCAAACCCCTGCTGCGACTTTTCTCTTCATTGTCGACTCCCGCCACACTGCTGCTGGGGAAGTTAGCAACTCCCACTGCACAACTGGTGGGGTCACCAGCGACTCCCACTGCACTACTACCTGTGGAGTAGACTCCTGGTGCATTACTTGATGTCTTGGTGAGTGTGGCTTGGAAAGAAAATGGAAAAGATGCCGTGATCAGCAGATGACACACCATCCCAGCTGGGTGACCCAAATGCAAAGGCCTGCTGCCTTCTCCTCCCATTATGTTTAAATCATGAGAGGTACTGTCCTTCAAGGTACTGGCAGAAGGTACCTCACCGGGGGGGTTCTGGGGTTGTAGGTGGTGGGAGTCGAGCACTGAGGCAATGCTGGGGTCAGAGGGTGACATCAGAAGTCTGGGGTAAGAGGACAGCTTAAGGAGAGTCATCCCCGGCATGCAGATAACAATAAGGCAAAAGAGATAGCAACTGGGATTCCTTTTACTAGTTGTGGTGCAACTTTAGTTCCTCTTAGCTGCGACACAAGTGACTTATATTGTCAACTGTGTGATGCCGTAAGTGCTACTTCACTGACACAAGTGGAGCACACATTGCTGTTCTACCTGATCTACAGATGGATTTGACAGGCTAGGGACCAGAACAACTTCACAATGAGAAGCTGTCATCCAGCGGGACAGGAAGGGAGAAAAAGCATAAGTCTGAGTAATAGGCAATTTCTGTTCACTGCTTACAGATGTCGGAAACTTACTTAAAGGAGAAATGCCCTGAACATGCAAGCCTGTATTTTCTGTACAAGTGATGTTCCCAATACTTGTTCACATTCTGTTATTGTTCAATCTAAAGAAAATTCAGAGGTTGCGTCTGACTTGCACTTTGGTGATGAGGATAATTTTAGAAATGTCTGATGTAGCTTATGTCCCTGTTGTCACAATGCCTCTGAGCTCCACCAGAACTCCACAGCTGAAGTGGGCATAAACTACATCACACAGTTCTAAAACGGTACTTCACACCAGTATGCAAATCAGAAACACATACCAAGTTTACTATATGACCAGTAAAGATCACAGATCTTAGCAGTGTTCTTCCTCCTAACTTCTTCAGTGATGGCACCTTGCCGAGTCTCAAGGGTAAAACCACTCCCTCAGGACATACTCCTCCCTTCTATTTCAGGAGAGTATCCATTGCTGAAGCCAGGAAGTATCTTCAAAAGGTCTTAGGAAAACCCAGTTTCAGCAGTGATACTCTTGATCTTAAACTTCTCTCCCCCCCCCTTGAGATTGTCCTGCGCCCACTCACTAAACTCAAACCTTTTGCTATCCACCAAACAGTTCCCCCAGCTATGGAAATCTGCCATTGTTACACCAGTCCAAAAAAGTGGGGATAGGTCTCTCCATACCAATTACCGCCCCATCTCTATTGTACCTCCACTCTCCAAAGCGTTTGAGCAAATTGCTGAACAATTGTCAGAACACCTGGAAAAGTATAATCTACAGTGTCTGCAGTAACAGCTTCCGTAAAGATTACAGTACTACCACTGCCCTGCTTGAATTTACCACCCATATACATAAGACCCTGGACAGGGGACAACTTCTAGGTGCGGTTTACACTGACCTGACAAAGGCCTTTGATACTGTAAACCACCAGCTTCTCCTGTGCTCCCTCTCTGCCCTTGGCCTGTCATGCAATGTCACACAATGGTTTGGTAGCTACCTTATGAATAGAAGCCAACGAGTTAAGATCACTAACATTCTATTCTGTAGCCTCCTTGTTCACTCTGGTGACCCCCAGGCCAACTCCTATTCAGCCTCTTTATTAACAACCTCCCAACGGCTTGTGACAATAAAATAATACTTCACGCAGATGATGCTGTCCTCTTCTCAACCCACACTGACCCTATCCCTCTCTCCCATGACCTGCAATCTCGCTTCAGCCTTGCCAAATCATGGTTTGGTCAACACAAACTGCTGATGAATTACAAAAAAACTAAGGCTATGTTGTTTTATAACTCCCGCAGCAAGCTCAGAACTGCCAACCTTACAATCCACAACAAACAGCAACAACCACTTGATAAAGTTCAAGTGTTCAAATATCTAGGTATTATTACCCTCGACTGTTCACTCTCCTATAACTCGTACATCCACCACATCTCAAAATCCATTAACTCAAGGCTGGGGATCCTCTACTGCCACCGCCATTGTTTGACCCCTGAAGCCATGCGTACCTCAGTAACTAGCTCTATACTGTCCATAATTGATTATGGGTTAGTCTTCTATGGGTCTGCCACGGATACTAAGCTTAAAAAAAAAAAAAAAATCGGTACTGCTTTGAATAAGTGCTGTAGGCTTGTCACAGGACCTGGAAGGAGTACATATACTTGTGACCTCTACAAACGTGCAAATTGGCTCAATCTATATGGGCGACTAGCATATCAGACATTCCTCCTGGCCAAGAAGATTCGCCTTTGCCATACCCCACCAGCAACCTTTGCCCTGATGCAGTCTTCCCATGGCACATGGCTCTCACGCAGTTCACTCAAACCCTCTTATCAGATTTCTTTCTGCAAGTCCTCCAGGCTCAGTGTGCCTTCTATTATAGGGCCCCAACCTTGGTAAATGGTCTCCCTCCTGAAGTAACAGCTGTGAATAAACTAGGCCCATTCAAGTGCATACTGCGTCAGCACCTCACTAATCTCAACAAGTGTGACTGTAGCCTTTAAGCCTTCTGGCCGCTTTTCCTCTGGTCCCCCTAAAGCAAACAGTCCCCTCCCACTAATTCCATCCTACCTTCTCCCCCCCCCACCAGCCCTGACTTCTGTACCCTGATCAGCCCTCTGCTTCCCTCCCATTTGTGACCCTCACCTCCCTCTACACTCCCCCTTCCTTGTCTCTTCCCACTCCTTACTCACCCCGATTCCTCCCCATGACCACCTCCACCCCCCATAATGCCTTCCTCCCTCATGCCCTCATCTGCACTTCATGACTCTTAGCACTTAATGACAAAGTCATTCTGACTGCCCCACTCTAACTTGCATCCTTTCTGCTCCTTCTTTATTACTCTCTGCTAACTCTTTACATTATGTGAACACCCGTTTTCTCTATTTTCTTCTTTTCTATAACTTGTATTTAGTGCATTATATCCCCCACACCTCTGAACTCACAGATTAATGAACCATTACCTACTATGATGTTTTAGTATGTTATAATGATGTTATGTACTGCACATTGTCTTCCTTCTTGTCTATAATCTGTTTTTGATGCAGAACCTTTATAAAAGAACCTCTGGTTCAAAGATAATTGTAATCCTAGTATTCAATAAATAAATAAAAATAAAGAACAACAGAACTGGAACCAATCTCTGACAAAGACTTCTTAAGTTGAAACGTTAAGAGGTCGTTTGCTGCTTATTTTCTCTGGGCATAGGCCTTGTTGGCTTGTATACACTACAGTGGTGGTCAAAAATAAAAATACAGATGGTTAAGTATTACTTTTTGCGGCTGAATCCTTTTAAGTGCGGAGCTGGTGGTGTGCCATGACTTCTTTTGCCTTAGTTTGCCGTCACTGTGCACCCACTTATCCAAGTGCGGCTCTGTCTTTAGAACTGGAACCATTATTTACGAAAAAAAAAAAAACTTAACCAGGTAAGTTTTTTTTTTCTAAGGGCTCAGTGCAGTTCTCATTTAAAGCCAATTCTCTCTCACAGCAGTTATGCTCCCAGTTGTTCTGAAGTAACAGCAACGAAGATTTCAGAAGGCAGCAGTGATCAATTCTGCCCAATAAAGTCTTGACACTGAGCTGCAAGAATGGTGACACTGCTCTATCAACCTCACATAATGTACTGTTCAGCATTAGGGAAGCAAGGTTCAGTTCCAGGATTTAGCTGCAGGTAGCAAAATGCTACCTTTCGGTTTCAGTCCACATTGTTACTGGATTTAGTCATAACTGCGGGGTACGATGTCCATCCTAAACAGACACAGACTTATTCAAAACCACAGCATCAATTAACACAGAACCCAGTCTCCTCGACATTCTGATTAACAGTGCTGAGTCTTTATTTCAGCCATGAAGGGAGGGAAACTGTAGTGGACACTAGTCCTTTTACAGAGGAGAGAGTCCTCAAGCAACCAGCACAATTAAAACTGGACAAGGCAATGGGGCCTGATGGGTACATCTTAGGATATTTAGGGAGCTCAAGGAGGTGCTGGCTGCACCTCTGACAACCCTTTTCAACCTATCACTGGATATGGGGGAAGTTCCGGAGCAGCAGATGTGGTCCCAATTCACAAAAGTGGGAATAAGGAGGAGGCAGGAAATTACAGGCTGTCAGCCCGACTTCGGTAGTGGGGAAAGTAATGGAATCATTATTGAAGGAAAGGAATGGAGAATACCCTGTGTCCAGTGGACTGCAGGATCCGACACAGCATGGTTTCAAAGAAGAAAGATCTTGCCAGACAAACCTTATCGAGTTTTTTGACTGGGTGACCAGAGAAGTATATCAGGGTGGAGCAATAGATGTGGCCTACCTGGATTTCAGTAAGGCCTTTGACACTGTTCCACACAGAAGACAGGCAAGCAAGCTGGGCAGCCTAGGAGTTGGTCCAAAAGTAGTAAGATGGGTAAGAAGTTGGTTAAGCAACAGGAGTCAGAGGGTGGTGGTAAATGGTGTGCACTCTAAAGTAGACACTGTGACCAGCAGGGAGCCACAGACAGTACTAGGCCTTGTCCCCTTCAATGTCTTTATTAGTGACATCACGGAAGGGCTGGAAGGGAAAGCATGCCTTTTCGCAGATGACACAAAAATATACAACAGAGTGGACCCACTTGGGGGGGGGTGGGGTGGAAGGAATGAGGGAAGATCTGAAGGGGACTGTTCAAGGGTTTGTCAACTGGGTTTTAATGCCAAAAAGTGCTAAATCATGCACCTGGGGCACAGAAACCCAGGGGAAACTTACCAGCTGGTCGGGGAGGTATTGGCAACCATAAAACAGGAAAGGGACCTAGGAGTAATCATTTCTGATGACCTGAAGGTGGCAAAGCACATGAACATACCAAACTGCCAGCAGATACAGGCCAAATGGTCTATCACATCTGCCTGATCGTGCAGCATAGAGGTTAGAATCCTGCTGCCCCCCCCATCTTCCCACTGACTAGTATCTTGCCCTTATCCCTATCCCAACCCCTTTTAAAGCATCCCCCAGCACCCTTTCTGTAAAGTAATGCTTCCTCACCTCCCTCCCTCCTGACTCTACCCCCCACCAACTTCAGACTGTGCCCCCTAGTAATCCCTTGTCCCTTTACTAGAAACATGCTCTCTGTACTGGCCCGGTGGCACTGAAGGTTGAGGCGCTGGACACATTCGGGAGTGACCTCAGGTGTCTGTGGGTTGGCAGGAGGAGGAGGGGGATCCAGCGTCCCAGGGACTGCTCTCCTCCTCCTCCTCCGGGGAGGGACATCCATGATCACGCTGGCTCCCAGTGGTGGCTAGGAGATGGTGCAAGCCGCGGGGTAACAGAGGGGTCGGCGCAGGCAGACATCCGATGTGTGGTACGCAGAAGCGTGCACTGCACTGTCACTGACGTCCCTGCATGCCTGTGCCATGTGGGTTCCAAGGGAGAAAAACAGTCCCAATCCTCCAGTGCGCTTGAAGGTCTGCCCCGCGGTGCTGCACCGATCGCTCCTAGGTAGCTCCCTCTGGTCCTAACTCCCCGAGTGGTCTTCCGCGCTTTTGGGGTGCGCGATGTGGCCAAGGATTAGGGTGAGAGGGCGAGGTGGTTGCAGCTCGGGCATGGCAATCGATGTAGGAGCCACCAGGATCAAGACTGGATGAAGGGGAAACCACAGGATCACCCCAGCTGAGGAGGTAAGGCGATAAAAAAAAAAAAAATAAAGGAAAAAGGAAAAAGAAACATGTCCTCTGTACTAACCTTGTTGATGCCCTTTAAGTACTTGAAGATTTCGATCATATCACCACTTTCCCTTCTCTCCTCCAATGAGTACATGTTGAGGTTCCTCAACCTATCCTCATAAGGCTTGACCTCCATACCTCTGATCATTTTAATCACCTTCCGCTGTAACCTGATGTCCTTTTTTAAGTATGGGTTCCAGAACTGTACACAGTACTCCAAGAACGGCCTCACCAGTGACCTTTACAGTGGCAGAATGACTTCCTCCCTCCTACAGGCGATTCCTGCAGCAATGCACCCCAGCATTCTACTGGTTTTTGCCGCTGCTTTCCTACATTGAGGCAAGTGGCTCATATTCTTTGTGACCACTGCCCCCAAACCCCCCCTCATGGTAACTGTATGCAGAATTCCTTGTTCCGAAGTGTATGACCTTGCACTTCTTAGCACTGAAACCCAGCTGCCAAATGTCTGACCACTGCTCAAGCCTTTCCAAATCTTCTTGGAGGCCTTTTCCTCACTCTACCCCATCCACAACTGCCACTATTCTGGTGTCATCCTTGAATATACTGATTCCACTCTTAACTCCAACTATGAAGATGTTAAACAGCACCAGCCCCAGCACTGAACCCTGTGGGACCCCACTGGTGACTGCCCTATGAGTTGAAAGTCCCCCCCCCCCCAACAACCACCCTCTGACGTCTGTCCCCCAACCAGTTACCAACCCACTTAACCAGTTTCTCCCCTGCTCCCAGGTTCTTCAATTTACTAGTTGATCTGCCATGCGGTACTGAGTCAAAGGCCTTGCTGAAATCCAGATACAGGACATCTATGGCCTGACCAGTGTCTAGTTCTTTTGTAACCCAGTCAAAAAAGTCAACCAGGTTTGTTTGACATGATCTCCCGAAGACGAACCCATGCCATTTGTCGTCCATAAGACCGTTCACCTCCAAGAAGGTCACCAACCTTTCCTTTAGGATCATTTCAATGAGCTTACCCACAATAGATGTCAGACTGACTGGTCTATAGTTACCAGGTTCATCCTTGGGACTGCTCTTGTGCAGGGGTACCATATGTGCCATCCTCCAGTCCTGAGGCACGCACCCCGTCTGCAGGGAGGTATTGAACAAGTCTGCCAGTGGTGCTGCCAGAACCTCATCCAACTCCCTCAGGACTCTAGGGTGCAGCCCATCTGGCCCTAGAGGTTTCTCTGTGTTCAGTGATTCAAGGCCCTCAAACACTCTGCTCACAGGAATCTCCCCATCCGTTATCCTATCTCCTCCCATGCCAGTGTTGCCCTGCCCCTGCAGTATTGGCCCATCTCTCTCCCTGTTAAAAACTGAGCAGAAGTACTCACTGAGCACCTCTGCCTGTTCAACTCCCTTCACTACCCAACCTCCATCCCTCTTTATCCTGGTGATTTGCTCCTTACAATTCCACTTTTCCCTTATGTACCTGAAGGCCTTGTCCCTCTCGTTAATACCCTCTGCTAGCCTTAGCTCCTTTGAAGCCTTGGCAGTCCTCACAGCCCTGCTTGCCTCCCTTGTTTTCCTTGTGTACTCCTCCCTATCCTCCTCTCTTCTGGAACCCTTTCAACTTCTGAAGGCTGTCTTTTTCTACCTCACCCTTATCTGCACCTCCTTTGACCACCAACATAGCTTCTTGGTCCCTGCCTTCTTACTGTATTTCTTTGTGCAGGTATCTGTGGCCACTAACAGGCCTTCCTTCAGGATGGTCTATTTCTGGATGGTATCCATGTCAGGGGTGACGCTAGTCAAATGCCCCCGGAGGATGTCAGCCATCCTGCAGAAGACAGCCCTTTTGAAGTCCACTGTCTTGGTTATTGTAGACGTCCCCTCCCTACCCATATCCAGGGAGAACCACACTGTTCGGTGGTCATAACCCACTAGGGGGTCCTCAGTCCATATGCCCTACATGTAGTCTCCATCGGTCAGCACAAGATCCAAGATTATCTCCTCTCTTGTCGGTTCCTCCACCTTTTGTGACAGGAATACATCCTGGAAGGCTTCCAGAATGACCTGCTCCCTAGCGCTTGTGCTAGAGATGGGTTTTCCAATCCACTCCTGGTAGACCGAAATCCCCAACCACCTCAGTGCCACCCCTTCCACAGTGTTTCCGTAACAGATCTGCCAGTTCTCGATCGATGCCCTTTGACTGTGAAGGTGGTCTGTACACAACCCCTAGTCTGACCCGTTTACCTTTATTGTTCTGCAGTTGAACCCACAAGGCTTCCAGCCTTCCCTCACCTCCCTCCTTCATACTGCTCACTATCCATTCCCTCACAAATAAAGCCACCCCTCCACCATTTCCCTTTTGTTCTATCCCTGTGATACAGTCTGTATCCCGCTAACATGAAGTCCCATTCATGGTGCTGGCTGGCCCATGTCTCGGTGATGACAGCTATATTCACCTCCCCTTCTGCCATTAATACACGGAGCTCAGGTATTTTGTTTCCCAAACTCCTTGCATTTAGTGACACCACCCTCCAGCAGGATCCCCTGTTTACCCCAATACTCCCCTCTATCTCCTCTGCTTTTTGACTGCCCCCTTCCTCTCTTTGCTAGCTGGGGCGATTGCTCCTCTCCTTTTGGCTCTGGCTGTTGCCCAGTGCTAAGCCCCCAGTTTAAATTATACTTGGCTGTAATGAACTCCCCTAGTTTGTTTCAGGACACAAGAACTCTCTTTGCTCAGGTGAAGCCAGTCTGGTGAGTAAAGACTCTTGTTATCCCATGTTGCCCCAACCCTCCACTAATCCAAACCCCATAGTTCTACACCACTCTGCCAGCCATGCATTAAATTCTATGATCCTCTGTTTGCTGGCTGTGCTTGCCCTGGGTACTGGTAGTATCTCAGAGAATGCGACTGTTTGCCCCTCGATGCTGCACAACCTGTCCAACTCCCTGACACTGTCTTGCACTTCCTCCACTCTGCTGCCCTCCAGATTAGTGCCTAGAGAGGCACTGTAGCAGTGTTATAAGGCAGTGGGAAAACCTAGCAGAATGCTTGGGTGTATAGGGAGGGGTATCGCCAGCAGAAAGAGGGAGGTAGTGACACCCCTGTGTAGATCGTTGGTGAGGCCCAACCTTGAGTACTGTGTCCAGTACAGGAGGCCTCATCTCCGGAAGGATATAGACTGGGTGGAGGCAGTGCAGAGGAGGGTAACACAAATGGTGCAGGGCCTGCATCAAAAGCCCTACAAACGAAAGACTCAAGGAAATGAATATGTACTCTCTAGAGGAAAGGAATGGGGGAACATGACAGAAATGTTCAAATACCTCAAAGGTATAAGGTACAGAAGAGTAGCATTTTACATAGAAAAAGATGCTCGAGGACAAGGGGTCATGCCATGGGGGGGGATTCAGAGGGGATGTGAGGAAATACTTCTTCACGAAAAGGGTGGTGGATGCCTGAAACGGCCTCCCAACGGAGGTGGTGAATGCTGAAATGGTAACAGGATTCAAGCACGCATGTGACAGACACAAGGGGACTATAGTAATAAGGCAACGGGAGTAAAAGACTGGAGATCAAGTAGGGTCTGCGGTAGCTCAGTAGGTAGGAAAAATAGGGCAGACTAGGTGGGCCAAGAGCTCCTTATCTGCTGACAAATCCTATGTTTCTATGTGATAAATGCTGACATTTATTTTAGCCAATCAGATCAGGAATACGTAGTCCCACAGTATATATACAGTCCAACCAGGTACAATGGACACCGTTAACAGTGGACAACCACTTATAACCAACGTGTTCACTTTGCCACTCACACTGCCTTTACTGTTAATGTTAATTAGTCTCTACATAATGAATATGGCAACCCCTGTATAGTGGACACTCCTGTGGTTCACTAAAGGTGATCCTCGTTGCTCAGTCCTTGCAGTGTACACTTCCTCAATCTGGCTTACTGTGTTATGCGGGTTTCACATGGGTTACACAGACTGCTACAGTATCCACATGAACAGCACCCTTTTTTAAAAAAGGATGTTAGTCTGACAGGTGACGGATCTCTGCTGTTACAGTTCAATGACATTCAAATAAGCTGCCATGACACGGTCTTGCAAAGACAATATCCAGCATGAAAGAGAGAAGCAGCCATGGTAAGCATTCGGGAGCTTGCAACTCACTTTGGAATCCCTAAAACCAACACTATCGTATTGGATTAAGGTGAAAGAAATCATTCTCAGTGAGTGGCATAAAAACCAAAACCCAGAATGCAAGCGAAAGCATGATGGGAAGGAGGGTGACATCCAGGAAGCATTGCTGCAATGGTTCATTAATGCCAGAGGGAAGGAAGCCATGATTGGCAGCCTCTTCCTTTTCCAGAGAGCCTCTCAGTCAGTAACTACAACTGGGAAGCAGGATTTTTTTTTCCTCCCCTTCCCTAGGGTGGCTCCACCAATGAAAAATCTGTAACATCAGCTTTAAAGATAAGAAATCATTTTTACACCTCTAGATGCCTTCCAGTTCTTTTACTGTCTACCCAGTATTCCAATATGTGACTTTTTGTTAAATTAATAATCTAATTTTGTTGCCTTTTTAAACTACCCTGAATATCTCTCTCCCTCCTCAGCAGTTCCTGCCCTCTCTTTTCATACTGACCGAACATTCTATGACATCAATAACACCATTCCAGGTAGAACAGCAGCGGAGCAGGGCATCAAACCCGGGGGACTGGAGTTTTTCTTTCCCCAATGCTATGACCCCTGGGAGGCAGGGCATGCAATGACACCAGCTGCCTGTCCTGCCTTCCACGCAACCAGGTGCTGGCCCCGCCGGGAGGTTGCCATAACCGCCGAACACGCACCCCCACCCCCTGAAGGAGAGACGCCCCTCTGACGCGCTATCCTTCTCCACACGGTCAGCCCTCCGACTCCAAGGTACATTCTCAAACCTGGGACGG
Source organism: Neoceratodus forsteri (assembly GCA_016271365.2). Lineage (NCBI taxonomy): Eukaryota > Metazoa > Chordata > Ceratodontiformes > Ceratodontidae > Neoceratodus > Neoceratodus forsteri. Next base: position 317,268,990 of record CM028129.1, read on the forward strand.
CATTGTTAGAAGCAGTCACCTTGCTGCTGTGCCGATGGGAGTTACTGACGTCATAGAGTGTCTTAGAAATATGAAATTAAAGTGCAGTAGCTGGTGAGGAAAGTGAAACTATGTAGGTCTGAGAGCACCACAAAGCTAGTTTTATCAAAAAATCATCAAAGCATATCAGAATACATAACTGGCATGGAAAGGAAGAGGCAAATGGAAAGCCTAAACTGCCGCACAGATCGGGGCTTCACTCCACAGATCCCCCCCTACAGGCTCCATATAAAATGCACGTTTTATTTTATTTTTAACCTGAATGCTTTCGTAAGTAAGATTAAACCCTGATGCAGCCAACATTTTAAATATGGTGCTCCCTCACCCCACCCCTGGAACTGCGCTAGCTAATAACGTAAGAGGATGACACTCCACTGCCCCCTTCTTTATTGGTGCCCTTACGTACGGCATTTAGGTGAAGTCTGTAAAAACAGCGCTGAGCATCCGAGATACGGAGATTATATCTCCATACATAAGGGCACCAATAAGGAAGGGGAAGTGGAGTGTCATCCTCTCGCACTATTAGCAGCGCAATCGTGGGGGAAGGGGTTTAAGAGTGCCATATTTAAAATGGTTACTGCACCAGGGTTTATCTACTTTTACAAGCGTTCAGGTAAAAAAAAAAAAAAAAATGTAATTTTATATGGTGCCTGCGGGGTTCTGTGGAGTGAACTCCTGATCTAGGCAGCAGTCGGGGCTTCACAGCTGCCAATAGATATCCTTTAACTATTTAAAAATCATTTCCCGTCTCCTTTAAAAATGACCATGAGGAAAAGTACAATGCCGACATGGCAGTGGCTGAGCAGTGGGTTAGGAAGGTGCTGCCTACACTGTTGGGAGAGATATGCTGCTAGTTATGTGTTTAACTGTCATAAAAGGGGTGTTTTCTATAGGTGCATCAGCCACGGCACCATGATTTAAATTTGAAAATTCCCCAGGGTCACAAAAAAACAAACAAAAGAAACGTAAAGTAGCATCTGTCAGTTCTGTGCTGCTGTAACATGGCAGGCACACAAAAACTTCACTTGGTTGTTGGAAAATCCGTCTGTTCAGCCCTGGTGTTTTAGTGGCATTAGACATTTCTCCATCGAGTACCGTGCCAACAGATCAGCACTGGTGAGCGGTGACTTCTTCACAGAGTGGTTAAGAGCTTAGGATTGCAAGCTTTGCCGCTGTAAAGCCGCTCTGATTTTAGACAGTTATACAGGACGCCCTAATGTCACCAGATTAACGAACACTAAGTTGGTGCTTTTGCCTCTGAACACCACTTGCCTGACCAGCTTTAGATCAGGGCATGGTTTACTCTTTCAAAGCAGCATGTAAGGGCTATGAGATAGCTGGTTATCGAATTGCTGGATAGCAGTGCTGACCTAACTGCTGTGGTCTGTGTGAAGATCTCACTCCTAGACGCAGTCCGCCTTTTGAAGTAGCCCTGGAACTGTATCAACCAGGAAACGGCAGTGAGATATTTTGCCAAAGCAAGCTTTACCAATGACACCCAACACAGCTGCTTACCGAACCTGAACCAGGGATTTCTTTGGTCAGTCATGATGAATTTTTTTTTTTTTTTTTTTTGAGGTGTGTCCCCTAGGAGATCATAGAAACATAGAATTTGATGGCAGATAAGGACCACTTGGCCCTCCTAGTATGCCTATTTCCCTACCTAACAGATAAGCTGCAGATCCTAGTTAACCAACAGCCTACTTCCTCCTACCCACTACTAGAATTGCCTTATGTCTGTCCCATGCATTCTTGAATTCCGCCACTGTTTTTGACTCTACGACCTCCTCAGGAAGGCTGTTCCATGCATCTACAACCCTCTCTGTGAATAAATACTTCCTCATATTACCTCTGAGCCGTCCCCCCCATATCTTGAAATTGTGCCCGTGTTCTTGCATATCTCTTTTCTGAAAAATGTTACCCTCTTGGACTTTGTTGATTCCCTTGAGGTATCTGAAAGTTTATTTCATGTCCCCGCCCCCCTCCTTTCCTCGAGGCTACACATCTTAAGCTCCTTTAGTCTTTCTTCATATGTCTTCTGGTGCAGACCCTGCACCATTTTGGTTGCCCTCCTCTGGACAGCCTCCACCCTGTCTATGTCTTTGCAGAGATGGGGTCTCCAGAACTGTACACAGTACTCCAGATGTGGTCTTACCAACTGTCTGTAAAGAGGGCAAACAACTTCCTGTTTTCTACTGGTTATGCCTCTCCCTATGCATCCTGGTATCCCCCCAGCCCTCCTTACTGCCTTCTCACATTGCTGGCCCACCTTTAGATCTGATAATGACTACCCCCATGTCCCTTTCCATTTTTATTGTTGTCAGTATCTCACCCCCCCACTGTGTACTCTTCCCCTGGGTTTCTGTTTCCCAGGTGCATTACTTTGCACTTCTTTGCACTGAATCTAAACTGCCATACAGTTGACCATTCCTCCAATCTTGCCAAGTCCCTTTTCATCCTTTCCACCACACCTTGCATATTAACCCTGTTACAGATCTTTGTGTCATCTGCAAAGATACACACTTTTCCTTCCAGTCCCTCTACAATGTCACTTATAAAGACATTAAAAAAGGATCAGCCCCAGTACTGAACCCTGCGGTACCCCACTAGTAACCCCCCCCTTTCTTCACTGTGGACTCCATTTACTATTATCCACTGTGTCCTGTTGTCCAGCCAGTGTTCTCTACTCAGGCTACCACCCTGGGACCCACTCCCAGGCTGGCTAATCTGTTTATTAATCATTTGTGCGGGACTTTGTCAAATGCCTTGCTAAAGTCTAGGTAGGTCATGTCCACAGCCCCTCCCTGGTCTACTACTTTGGTCACCCAGTCAAAGAAATCAATTAGATTTTTCTGACATTACCTTCCTGCTGTGAATCCATGCTGCCTTGGGTCCTGTGCCCCACTGGCCTCTAGGTACTCAGTAGTTCTTTGCTTCAGAAGTGATTCCATCATTTTCCCTACCACGGAGGTCAAACTGACAGGTCTGTAGTTTCCTGCCTCTGTCTTGCTTCCACTTTTGTAAAGGGGAATCACATCCGCCATTCTCCAGTCCTCAGCTACCACATCATCCTACCATTATTTATTAAAAAGGGTAGTCAGTGGCGTTACTAGTTCTTCCCTTAGTTCTTTTAGAATTCTGGGGTGAATCCCATCAGGCCCCATTGCTTTATCGACCTTCAGTTTTAAGAGTTCTTTCAAAACCCTTTCTTCTCTGAAAGGACTAATATCAACCCCCCTATCCGGAGTGCTTCTATTGACTGGATTAGGTATCTCTCCCTACTTTTCCACTGTGAATACTGAGCAGAAGTATTCATTCAGTATCCCTGCTTTTTCACTGTCGCTCTCTGCCCAACCACCTTCCTCTTTATTCAGCCTCAGTATCGCTGCCCTAATCTTTCTCTGCTCCCCAATGTAAAAGGTTTTAGCCCCCTTTTTAACCGAGTTGGCTATATTTTCCTCGGTTTGGGTCTTTGCTGTTCCAACTGCCTTCCCTGCTTCCTTCTGCTTTAACTGGTACAGTTCTCTGTCATGCTCCTTCTGCGTTTCCTTATACTTCCTGAATGCTATTTTTTTCTCCATTACCTTCCCCGCCACTTCTTTTGAGAACCATAGTGTTTTTTTTCTTTCGTTTTGATTGCTTGCTTCACACAAAGGCTTGTTGCCTCTGTGATGGCAGTTTTGATATTTCCCCATTGTTGCTCCACCCCACCTTCTTGCCTGTTTGCTAGTGCTTTTCTGAGGCACTCTCCCATTTTGACAAAAATCAGCCCTCCTGAAGTCCAGTACCTTCACTTTTGTACGGCTCGACTCTACAGCTAAGTTTATCATGAACCACACTGTTTGGTGGTCGCTTGTTCCCAGATGGCTACCCACTTCAAGATCGGAGATCCTCTCTCCAACCCTGTTTGAGACTACCAGGTCTAAGACTGTTCACTCCTGAGTGAGTTCCAAAACTAGCTGTCTAAGGCATGCCCCCTGTAGAGCATCGAAAATGGCCCTGCTCTTGGATGCGGCTGCAGCAAAGGTGCTCCAGTTAACAGCTGGCATATTCAGGTCCCCCATCAGCAATATCTCCCTTTCTCTGCCATTCCAAGGATGCTTCTATCATTTTCTTGTCCATTTCCTTCCCCTGAGACAGGGGTCTGTATACAACCCCTGTGCGGATTGTGATGCCATTTCCAGTCTCCAGGGTGACCCACAGTGCTACCTCTCCTCCCTGTTTACCCTTTAGTTCTGTTGCTTTGATCCCTTCCCTTACATAGAGAGCTACTCCTCCTCCTCTTCTTCCCTTCCCTCCTGTAGATTTCGTACCCTGGTATGTTGACATCCCAGTCATGGTTCTCTGTGTACCATGTTTCTGTGACTGCCACGATATCCCGGCATCCCTATTTCATCACGGCCACCATTTTGAGGAGCTTTTTACCTAGACTACGGGCATTAGTACTCATCACCCTCCATTTTTTTATGGCTTTATTTCTTTTTGCCCCATCCCTGTCCTTACTGCCTTTGTATTTTTCTCCATTTACCCCTGCCCTTCTCCCTATCGACTGCTCTATCTTGGTGTTTACCTCACTAACTACCCTGATTTTTTTTTTTTGGGGGTGCTAGGATTCCCTTCTTTCAGTGCCCCCTTGGCTAGTTTAAATGCTGCACAATGAAGCATTTAAACCCATCACTCCACGCATCCTGGTTCCCTCCTGGATAGATGGTGACTCATCTACCGGCCTGCATCCCTCCAGGTGGAGTCCCAGTCCCCAATGAAGCCAAATCCCTGAGCTCTGCACCAGTTTTTCAACTAGTCATTGAATCCCATGGTGCGGAGTACCCTAGCCTCATCCATGCCATAGACAGCTAGCACTTCCGAGAAGGATACCATGTGTGCTACTTGTTTAAGGCCCCTTCCCAACGGCACAAAATCCTGTTGCACTGCTCTGATCCCATTCTCAGCTAGGTCATTTGTCCCTAGGTGGATAATGACATCCAGCTCACTCCCCCTTGCAGCTGCTCCCACGATCCTGAGTCTTTGTTTCCTGTCCCTCCAAGGCATGGCGCCAGGGAGGCACCTTACCTCCCTTTCCCCTCCCTCCCCCAGTTCTACCCCCAACAACTGGGTCCCCCACCAGGAGTTGTTTCCTTCCCCTGTGGGTCTCCACTGTGGAGGTTCCCAGCATCCTCCTTGGTCTCCACTCGGATGCCTCCATAGAGGAACCATGCTTCACCAGAGTGGCAAATGAATTGTGGAGAGGCACAACTGAAGGGATGCGTCTCTGTTCCACAACCCTCACCTTCCCTGAGCCCACCGTGGTCCAACCACTCCTCTTTCTTGGCAACCTCTGAGGCAGTGGCGGTGGCCTGGGTGGTCCCTGGGTGGGGGAGTAGGTTTCTAGAATCCTTGCCAGGTCAGCATGGAGATGAACAACCTCCTTCCTCACACCAGAGAGGTGCCTGCAAATAGGGCAGCAACACAGTCTCCAGAATGTCTCCTGGAAGACTGCTGCTCCACAGTCAGTGCATTGCACCACTCCCCACATGTCTGTGTCCCTTCCTGTTACAGATGCTTTTGTTTTTGTTCTAGTTTTAGTGTGTGCAAGCTTGTCAGTGTGTCTACCCCCTATTCAGTGTGCTGTGCCTTTAAAGAGATAAACAGGTGTATGCTGTTAGCAGTTTTGGGGAAGTGATGTCAGAACCCCTGCTATAAAGGAAGTTATGCGCTTGGGGCGGCTCAATGAATTGACTGACGTTGAAGCAATCTTAAGTCAAATGTCCACTTCAAGCCTCAGCAAGGATCCAGGCGAGGGTGAGAACAAGAACATGCAGCAACCAGTAACAATAAATGACATCCGGGAGGCACTCATGACATTGATGCAGACCATAGAGCAGCAAAAGGATCTTACTCTATAATGGGAAAATTTAACTGCTACAGAAAATATGGGGGAGCCATATGCGACTAGTAAGACCCACCAAGCCACAATGGACTATCTGCAAAGAAAGTAAAACTAGACTTCTACACAAAGCACATCCACCAACCCCCTCTTTGCAACAATACCCATACTCCTCTAAGCACACCCTTGATAAGTTCTGCACTAAGCATTCACAAAAATAAATGCAAAATACAACAAAACCAACAAATGAAAAAAAAAAAAATACTCAAACACACTACAAAATATGCTAAATGTTAAACACGCAAAGTCATACACCGAAAGCAAAGCACTAAGGAAAGTACTGAAAACAGAAAAAAGCAGGACAGGAGCAAGCACTGTTAGTTACAATGGACATCCGATATAACGGACAAAATCTTTCAGAATCAAACAGTATAAGTAGGTCTGTCTACGTTTAAGTTACTCCTGCTCTTAGGAATGGTAAGGGTCAAATTTCAGCTTTGTGGTCACGCTAATGGCCAAGAAGCAACACACTGTTCGGCTAAGCAGCCGACACACGTCTGGGAGCGAGCTTGGGACACAGCGTCTGGAGGTAGGCCACAAGGCAGCGAGCTGCGATCAGAAGGGATGGTGCTGGGCAACCACACTTGCAGCTATCCCTGTGGTGGGCCAAGGAAGCATGCTCCCACTGCAGGATGTCACTGCATGCAGCTAAAGGCCTCAGACACTCGGACCACGCCAAGGGGGGTGGGGGGATGAAGGGACAAAAAACAAGAAAAAAAACCTTTAAGTCATCTATATAATGGCTGACCCCATGTTACTGTTGGGTTCAAGGACCAACTGCCACCAGATCCTGTCCACACAAGAGTACTGCTTTAGGGGAGAGGACAGCCTTCCCCCAGAGCCCATGTCACAGAGGGAAAGCAGCAGGGCTTGCTGACCTGGCAGGACTTAGCTAGAGATGGGGGGCACGCGCAGAGGTCCATTCTGAAGAGTATATCCCTGAGAACAGGGTGTATCCTTGCAATGGAGTACGGCCGGGCTAAATAAATAAGAAAAACAATTGAGTTTTTTTTTTTTATACTTTCTATTTTTCCCTCCTCTCTCCCCTCAGCTCCAGTCTCCTCGGGAGTACCTAGGAGTCATCCCACTACAGTTAGTTCCTACCAGGTCAATCCTCCGTTGCCCATGTAGCCTCGGTCTGCCCCCCAGGCGGGGATGGGGTGGGCTCCAACACCCCGGAAGTCTCTGGCGGCAGCGGTCAGGAGGATGCCAGGAGGGCGGCGTAAATCGTGGGCAAGCTCCAGTTCTCCGTCTCCGCCAGAGCTGAAGGTTTTTCCCCCCTTTTTTCCCCCCCGGGAGTGGCCAGCGCCCCAACGTCAAGGTCTCACCGACGTCTGCCACTCCCCGCCCCTTCGCTACGCTTCTCTGGCGCTTGCTGCATCTCCGGCTTCCGCCAGAGGGCAGCTGAGTGCCATACAGGGACCCCTGTCCCTCCCAGGAGAGGAGAGCTGTCCTCCGGATGCTCGATCCTCTCCCTCCCCTGCCGAACCCTAGCAACCCGGGCTCGTTCCCGAACCTGGGTCGCCGGCGTGGAACTGAGCTTTATACCCACCAGACAGCAGGGCTAATGACAGAGAAATGTCACTCACCCAACAGACTTTGCTGCTGAACCGGCTAGTGTACCTACCAAAAGTTTAGCTTCACTCCAATACTAGCTAGTTTAATGTACTATACTTTATTTCCTGTGTCGCCCAGACTGCTCTCATCAGCCTGACCCCCGCACCCAGCCCACTCAACTGCCATCTTCTGGACTCACTTTCTACCTTGTAGTTCCTCCCTGCCCCCCCCCCCCAAAGTGGGCCATAATAAAGCGGGATGAGTTTCTCCTGACAGAATTTAGGTGTAGAGGCTGGAGTCGCTGCTGGCAGTGTGGGACCTGTGGCGTGGGGCAGAGTTATATCACATCCAGGGGGTTTCCCTCTCTCCCTGCCAGGAACTTGACTGGGAGCTTGCAGACATGCACGCACACCAAAAGCACATCAGCACACATTCTAGATCGTTGGCGTCTCCCCTCTCTTGCTTACCAGGCTCCAGCACGCATAATCACCTGTGGTCACCTGGTGGTAGTACTGCAGCAGAGTCTGTGATTCCTCCCTCCCCGATGAAAGCACCCTCTAGGACACTCAATCCTCTTCCTCTGGCCAGCCCTCTGACAACTCAGGCTCATTCCCAAACCCTGGACGGCAGCGTTGCAAGCGGTACAGCTACTACTGCACCAGCAGGCCAGTCAGCAGGGCAGGTTCAAGGGAAAAGTTACCAGTTCAGTACAAACTCTAAAAGGGCAGCCTTCAAGAAATATAAAGAGACCCAGAGGGAGGTGTACCTAGAGTGTCTGAGGGAACCAGGTAAGGCTGTTAGGAAAGCTAAAGCACAAACTGAGGAAGGACTGGCACAGGTGGTAAAGATGGGTGACAAGACACTCTATAGGTACATCAGCGAAAGAAGAAAAACTGGGGGGGGGGACTGTAAGGCTCAAAGGGGAGCATAAGGAGGAAAGACTTAGAAAAGGCAGAAAAACTGAACAAATACTTCTGTTCAGTATTCACTGAAGAGTGGGAGGGTTAGGGACCACAGCTGGGCAACAGATGCGGGGGAGAAGAGAGAGGTGGACACAAGTCCATTCACAATGGAGCTAGTCCTGAAGGAGCTCACAAAACTGAAAGTGATCAAAGTGATAGGGCCAGACGGCGTACACCCAAGCATATTAAGAGAGCTGCAAGAACAGCTAGCAGCGCCTCTGGCAGCCTTGTTCACAGAGACACAACACAGGGGTGGTTCCAGAGGACTGGAAGAGGGCACATGTTGTCCCTCTACACAAATCTGGCAGTACGGAGGAGGCACAGAACTACAGGATGGTCAGCCTCACCTCAGTAGTGGGGAAGATCATGGAGACACTGCTTAAAGAAAGAATAGTGGAGCCAGCCCGGTGGTGTACAGGGCTGAGGCACAGGATGCCTTACCTCTCGCCATGCCGGCAACCCATGTTCAGGAATGGGTACGGGCCAGAGGTCGGCATGGTTGGGGGGAGGCATGGTGCAGGATTAAGCTTCCGACAGGCAGCTCTCCTCTGGGAGGGATCTGAGCTTCCCTCAGCTCTTGGCTGCCTCACGGTGGAGGCTGGGGGCAGCACAAGCTGAGGGAGCCAGGGCGCTAGGCCAATAGGGTAGAGTGTCTGTTACCAGAGCAAGAGGGCGCATGCATGCCTCCACACACATGCGCCTCTCTGTCTGGGGCCCCGCGTAAATGGGGAAAAGAAACTACGAAAATGTCAGGGGCCACAGCAGAACAAAGCCTCCAGGCCAGCTCCAGGGGACGCTGTGACACGCACAGCGTTCAAGATCCCGAACGTCCCAAGAGTCCGGTAGGCTGGCAGATGGTTAGCTGCGGCTTGCAGAGGGAGGATATACACCTTGACGGGGAAGGGGGGAGAAAGAATAGTGGGTGATCTGGAATACATCTGGGCCTAAGATCCGTGGCAACATGGATTCACAGCAGGTAGGTCATGCAGGGGGTTGCGTTAAGGGTGTGCTCTGTGCTCTGAGCATAGTCAGTGATTACAGGAGCACATTTTCCTTGTAGAAAATTGAGTTACCTGTGTTCCTCTTATCTTTCAGGTGCACAGTTAGAAGCAGGAGTTCCAAGCAGCGGAAGGGTTGTGGGGGGAGTCCAGAAGGAACACTGGGATGCAGGTTGGGCTTTTGCTATTAATTTAGCAGAGTTCAAAGCTAGATCAGAAAGCTATTGGGTGAGAAGGAAGCTATTAAGTTAGTAGGTGGACCAGCAAGTTATTGTGCACTGTGGCATGCTGGCAAGGAACAAGCATGCTGGCAGCCAGCACAAGCTAGTATGTACATGGGCAGGCGAAGTATATTTATTTTATTTACCGAAGATATCGGAATTACAAACCTTTGAGTCGTAGACTCGTTTCCAAAGGCTCCACGTCAGAAAACAATTTATAACAGAAACAGAGTATAAACAGTACAGCAGTGTACAAGGAGTGGTAACACACATTTACACAGCAATAATACAACAGAATATAACAAAGATGCGACCTATACATGTTGTTAGCTAAGCAAGTCCCTGTAACATAGGGACACGTTATTGTCCAAGGTAAAAATGCAGTCTGGGAATTTAGACTTTGTCAAAGCATATCAACATTTAGGTAAAAGCTACTAACAAATGCGCTGTGGCTTTGGCGCAGGCTGGTAGGATGTAGGTAGACCGGATATGGGCAGGTGCAGGAGTGGGAGGAGAGGAGGTGGCTCCTGAGGGCTGCTTTGAAGGGGCCCAGCTTGGGGTGGCAGGTGACTGATGGAGGAAGGGAGGGAGCTGAAAAAGGTAGGGGCCTTGACAAGACAAGATCTCTACGCAAGGGCTGTCCTGACCCTTGGGACCATCACTGAAGCAGTGTTAGCATGCAGCCAGTAGACAAATGCCCACGTAGGGGATGAGTGGGTGTGGTTTCAAGGGCTCTTACTGGCAGGTTGGAAACAAGTGTGTGAACCAGTGGCATCACAGCAGGCAGGGAACAAGCGTATGTGCACTCTCTGGCTATGAGAGAGCGTGCAGGCAGGTGGGAAATGTGTTTCTGTATGGAAGGATGGCAAGGAAAGAATGACAGTATTGACTAGGGGCCAACAGTTAATTAAAAACAAGCATTTGTCAATGCCGAATGTTGCTTGCTTCTATGTGCTGTTTAGGTATTTGGAAGTCATTGGAGTGTAAATATTGAAAAAATTTATGAATCTCATTTAGCAAGTATGAGAACTACAACGCACGCCGTGAAACAGTCATTTTAGGATTTTTTTTCACCAAATTTTCAACATAGCCATTTTAAGACCTCTGGTCATGAACAGTGTCACTGTGATTTTGTTAATGTGTCCCATACATTGAGTTTGCACACCGACTGCGCCATTGTGCGCTACATGGGCAGAAACACATTTTGGGCAGGAGGTGAAAAATGACAGCTGTACTGCTCATAAAGAGGTGTGGTAAAATGGCAATGTTGAAAATCTGGAGTGGAAATGTTGAAAATTTGCAAACCCACGAGCGCATGTGGAACTGTGCAACGACACTCGTAAAACAGTCATTTTTAGGAATTTTTCACCAAATTTTCAACATTGCCATTTTAAGATCTCTGCTCATGAACAGTGACACTGTGATTTTCTTAATGTGTCCCATACACTGAGTTCGAGACAATCGACTGCGCCATTCTGCGCTACATGGGCGGAAACACATTTTGGGTGAGATGAAAATGACAGCTGTACTACTCATAAGAAGGTGTGGTAAAATAGCAATGTTGAAAATCTGGAGTGAAAATATTGAAATTTCACAACTTACGAGCTCTGGAGGAACTGCGCAACGACATCAGAAATAGTCATTTTTGATTTTGAATTAACTTAACATAGCGTAGCCCTTCACATGACAGGATTGGTCTGGCGATTTCAGGCACAGTGACTGCTATAGCGATCATGGAATCACCCTCGGTCTTAATACCGCCATGACAGTGACATCACTCATGAGAAGGGGTTCCAAAACCCCATGTTGAAAAATTTGTACAAAAATTCCCAAAATGGCTGAGATATGCAATAAAGTTGAAACCCCTATCTAGCCCATTATACAGCTTACCGGCATTTCCTCAGTTCGGCGGTCGGCTTTGAAGAGTGCAGACGGTTCCCCGTCCACCGAAGATTGTCGCGCGAGTCCGGAGGTAAGTATGGGTGGGGGTGGAGGAGGTTGGGCGGGTTGTGGGGGGGTGAGACGACCGCGGACCGTTTTTGTCTTACAGGTTAAAAAAAAAAAAAAAAAAAGACGTCAGGACTGCTTGCCACGCTGGTGGGCTCCCAGAGTGGCATAAGGGCGCTGGGGAGGTCGCCAGCCGACAGGGGTTGGGCACCCCTGGCCGGCAAAAGGACTGATTGCCACGCTGCACCAACTACTTTGGGGAGACGACGCAGCTCAGCCGACGGGATTGAGCACCGCTATACAGTGCGCAAGGGGCGCCAGACGCCAGGTGGGAGTTATGTGAGCAGCTTATCGCTGCCTGCCTGCCGTGTAGCCCCTTTCAACTGGGGATGCCACTGCATTTGGAGCGTGTCATAGACAGCTCCAAAATGCATTGGCTTACAGGGGCCGCGCCTGCCAGCACACTGCCTGAATTGGAGGAGGAGGTGACACACCTCCGAAATCTCCGATGATGGCACTATGTTTCTTGCACATGCGTGCAAGCAACATAATGAGGTGACTGAGCAAAAATAGAAAGATTATATGTTTTACTGTCAGTAGACAGAAGAAATCTGCATGCAGAGAGACTTGCTGTTGAGTAACATATAAAATGTAGGTAGGAGCACAGCCAAGATCTGAAGGAGCACAAATTTTAGAGTACAAGTTTGATTTACCATGCTCCTCTGACTTGGAGGAGCACACTGAAATAAATCCTTAAAACTAGATGGATCTGATAAGATTTCTTTACTGGGTGATGAAGGACATAAATTGGGGTGCACTTCACCTACCTCAATGTCAGCAAGGCCTTCAACACTGTCCACATAAGAGGCTGGTTAACAAGTTGGGTAGTCTGAGCATTGGGCACAAGGTGGTAAACTGGGTTAGAACTGGCTAACAGATAGGAGGCAGAAGGTGGTGGTGGTAAATGGGATTCTATCGGGGTGACCAACGGGTAGCGAGGGATCAGTCCTGTTCAATATCTTCATTAGTGATATTTATTTATTGAAATGTTTCACCAGGAAGGCATGCTGAGCAACAAGTTGCTCATCTCCCGGTGCAACCTGGGGGAGGGAACAATGGGATAGAATACATAGAAATGTTACAATGTTGAAATACAATTTGCTTACTTGCATACAGTGAGAGCAGGAGGGATTACAGGTGGATCACCACTGGCGAACAATGCAACAATTAACTATAGTAGATATAAAGACACACATATATATATTTTTTTTTTTTTTAGCCTTTGGTAACCAGGTAAGGTTACCACTAGGCACAAGTGCCTGTTTTTCAGGGGCGACCTGGAAGCACTGGGTGGTTAAGTGACTTGCTCAGAGTCATACAGTATGCAAGTGGAGGCTGTGAGACTCAAACCAAGGTCTGGTCTGCTGGATGTATCAAGCTTGTTCACAGCTCATCACTCTAACCTCTGGATTATACTGCCAGCCCATAACAATTTGGCAACAGTTGGTAACACTGGAACACATATAATAATTTGGCAACAGTATGTACCACTAGATGATGAAGTGATAATAGTAATTGGTAGCCATTAGTGTAACATAGATATTCAAGATTTACAGTCATTGGAGTAAAAAGAGGAAGAATGGAAGGAGGGAACGAAAAATTGGGGAGGGCAGAATGGAAGAAGGGAAAGGAAATTTATGGAGACACACAGGCAGAACACGATTTTCGAGGCAAACAGAGACAACAGGGTGGACTAAAGTGCATGTAAGAGGGGTATGGGGTAGCTTATAAGTGCTTAATTGAGTGTAGGGGTAGGCCAATGTTAGGCTATGTTAACTGGAAGAGGGGTGAGAGGAGAGGTAGAGTGTGGCAGGGTGATGAGAGACAGGTATTGTAGGTGGGGGTATCCAGGACGACTCTACTGTTAGGACCCAGGTTATAGGCAATGAGAGTTATTTATATATAGTGATGCGAGGGGGGAATGTTGTGAGGGGTAGCAGAGGTCAACTATAGTGGGGGGAAAACGACTGCAGAAGGACTGGAGGGAAAAGTCTGCTTGTTTGCAGATGACACCAAGATCTGCAACAGGGTGGATATGCCGGAAGGGGTAGAGAAAATGAGCAGGGACCTGGGGAAGCCGGAACAATGGTCTGAGGTGTGGCAGCCAAGGTTTAATGCTAAGAAGTGCAAAATGATGCACCTGGGATAAAGGAATCCTGGTGTGAACTACGGGATTTTTGGGGGGGGGGGATTGCTGACGATCACCAAGGAAGACAGGAACCTAGGAGTTATTATTTCTGATGACCTGAAAGTGTCAAAGTAGTGTGCCAGGGCTGCAGGGAGGGTTGGGGTGCATTGGTAGGGGTTACCATTAGCAGAAGGCAGTAGGTAGTGATGCCTTTGTATAAAACACTAGTCAGGCCTCACCTGGAATACAGTCTGCAGTTCTGGAGGCCACACCTTCGTAAGGACATTGACAGGGTGGAGCTGGTTCAGAGAATGGCAACTACGACGATATAGTGCTTGCACCAAAAAATTTATGAGGAGAGACTGAATGACTTCAATTTGTACTTGCTGGAGGCAAAGAGGGAGAGGGTGGACATGACAGAAACATTCAAGTACCTAAAGGGCATAAACAAGGTGCAGGGAAGAGACACCTTCCAATACAGGAGGAGTGCAAGAACAAGGGGTCATGATATGAAACTGGAAGGTGGCAGGTTAAGAACGAATGTGGGGAAGTTTTTCTTCGTGGAAGGGTGGTGGACACAAGGAACGGTCTGCCACAGGAAGTGGTGGGAGCAAGCATGGTGGTGGGATTTAAACATGCCTGGGACAGGCAAAGGGGAACATTGGAGGTAGGGAAGCCACTGACTGGATAGGGTCAAGTATAGGGCTTACGAGCAGACTGGAAGGGCCTTGCGGCCCTCATCTGACGACAATTTCTATGTTTCTATATAACTCTACCAGCATCTGACTGGTGCCAATGACAAATTTGGATAGTAGGAGTGCCTTCTCGAGTGCTTCTGTTGGGATTTCTCTAAGGCCCTGTCTAGACTACAGCTTTTGATTTGATAAACCAGGAAAGCACACTGGGTTAGAACAGTTCTAGCTTCCACAAGTCATTATGGGAGTTCCCATAATGCAACATATAACGTAATCTGCAGTATCAAACTACTGCATTAGCTTGGACGCTGTTGGTTCAGTTCACTCCTGCTTTCAGGTTTGGATACATGCTCCCCCACTCTTTTTTTTTTTTTTTTTTTTTTTTTTTTAGAATTGTTTGCCAGGAAAGGCACACTGGGACAAAGCTTGTTTCTAGGTGTGGCCCGGGAGCACAGGGAAGTTATTCAACTTGCTTAAGGGTACATGGTATGCAACTGGAGGCTGTGGTAATCAAATCTAGGTCCATATGTGTTCCAGGTTGACAGCTAGTTACTCTAACCTCTAAGCTATACAGCCTCCCTGTTAGTTTAGCTAAAGAGCTACTCAAAGAAAACTTAAAAAAAAAAAAAAGACATAATTAGGTACAATTCTGCTTACATTCCATTTATATTTGATATATTTCTCCTCCCCATTATTTGTTACTAAGAAAATGTGCATGAATATGTGATATTTATCCCTAAGGGTTCATTTAGAGTCCATCTGCCTCTATAGCTTATTCCCTACTTCAAGTCATAATCCTCAGCTGTGTTGCCATGGGCATAACTGTGACGTCACAAACAGTGCTCTATGACTTCAGGTAGGGAGAAAGCAGCAGGAATAAACAAGTTCTTCAGGAGCAAAGATCCTGTTTTCATATAGATAACCTCCGTAATAAATAAGGGAGAGGAGGAATACAGCACTAATGGAAAATACAAGCTGGACGGTGTCAAAATATTAGGATTTGTTAAAGTTCTCCTGCACTTGTCACAAGCTCTTTAAACCAGTTTTGAGAATCGCCCTTGAGAACAGATCTGCATACTGGACATGGGCTTCAACTCTTTTAAACCTGCTTAAGTTAAACTGTTTTCAAAGTAGGGCCCTGCACATACGGGGAAAATGTTTGAAGAGTTTCTAAAAGCAGAACTGAGAACAGTGATTGGAGTATCCACATTGTGCTCAGACACTATGCTTTTCCAAGCGAGTTCCCAGGCAGCACTGTAGTTGCTTGATGTGATACTCGTACACGGGAATGTTACTGAACGTTACGGCAAAGCTGGTCACTGTTTTATTAGCTCACTAGAAGCTTGAATATGCTACATCGGGAATGTTACTGAACATCACAACAAAGCTGGTCACTGTTTTATTAGCTCACTAGAAGCTTAAATATGCTGACTTTGAGACTATGCAAGCCCACATGTTAAGCCAGGGGTTCTCACATGCATGGCTTAACCAGAGAGTTATGTCACAGTACTTGTCCACACTGCTAACTCAGATTAAGACAACTGTGTTGCTCTAAACCCATGATCTAGCTGATGATGGCTGAGAGGGACCTGGGGGTGGTGGTGGATGTCAAGATGAACAACTCTGAGACTTGTAGGAGGGCAGCAGCCAAGGCCAACAGGATGCTGGGATGCATCGCTAGGGGGATCACCTCCAGAAGGAGGGCAGTGATACTCCCTCTGTATAACTGCTTGGTGAGGCCGCACCTTGAGTACTGCGTGCAGTTTGGAGGCCACATAAAGCGGACATTAACCTCCTGGAGAGGGTCCAGAGGAGGGCAACCAAAATGATTTGGGGCTTGGGGACAGGACCTATGAGGAGAGGCTCAAGAGCTAAATATGTACACACTGGAAGAGAGAAGGGACCGGGGGACATGATAGAGGTCTTTAGGTACATGAAGAGGGTAAATAGGGAGGAACAGTCGGGTGCTTCAAGGAAGGAGGAAGGGCCACTAGAGGGCATGGGTGGAAGCTGGAGGGGAAGATTCAGGGAGAAAGGAGGAGGTGCTACTTCACTGAGAGGGTGGTGGAGCCATGGAATGCACTGCCTAGGGGGCTGGTGGAGGCAGAGACAGTGGAGGGGTTCAAGAGGGGGTGGGACAGGTACAGGGGAAGGGTTCTGGAAGCAAAATCCAATGCAGCAAGAATATCCGGAACTGGGAAGGGAGAAGCCAGAGAAGGCAAGGGGGACAGCAAGGTCAGCACCCAGGTTGGGGACTGACCAAACGAGCAGACACGAAAGACCGTTAGGCCTATTCTGCTGGCATTTTAGTATGTTAGTATCTAGCCTACCTCATAGCAGGGCCAGAACATGGTTTTAGAACACAAACTGTAGTATAGTACTTACTGAACTAGTACAATCTAGATGCACTGCATGGTTAGAAGCAGTGAGCTGCAAACCTGGAGAACTGGGTTTGAATCCCAAAGCCACCACCTGCATACTGTGTCACAAGCAAATCACTTAACTTCCCAGGATGCACCTGGAAACAAGCCTCAGCTTAGTGAGTTTTTCCTGGCCAAAAATTGTAAAAAAAAAAAAGTAATCCATACAGGGTAATGAACTTCACGCTAAACTTTTCACAGAAAAGGAACTGGCGCCTGTTAAGGTTCCAACACCAGCCCAGTTGTCCGTCACAGCTGCAACATCAACACACTCATTATTCCTAGTTCTGACATCAACCCAGTCACCACTCCCAATTCCACCAGCAGCAGTCAGCATCCAAGCTTCCCACATTAGTTTAGTCATCAAGCCAAGTCCTATCTAATTTCTTAGCCCAGTCACCACTCCCATTTCTAACATGAGCACAGTCACTGCTCCCAGTTTAGACATCAGTACTTCACCATTTCAATCCTTTCTCCCAGTCCAGAATTCATCAAGACCTTCTTTCCAGTTCTGACATTCCCATTCTAACATCAGCATAGTCACCGGTCCCAGTTCTGACATCCACTCATCTGTGCAGCCGTGGGTCCCCGTGCCGGCATCTGTGCAGCCGTGGTTCCCCGTGCCGGCATCTGCGCAGCCGTGGGTCCCCGTGCCGACTTCTGTGCAGCCTTCGGTCCTGATATAACAGCAGTCAGCTTCCGTTCGGACGTCTGCCCAGCCGTCAGCCTCCGTTCGGACGTCTGCCCAGCCGTCAGCCTCCGTTCGGACGCCTGCCCAGCCGTCAGCCTCCGTTCGGACGTCTGCCCAGCTGTCAGTCTCAATCCAGGCATCTGAAGAGCCAACAGCCCCAGTTCTGACATCTGCAAAGCAGTCAGTCCCAGTTCTAACATCCGGCCAGCCGTCAGTCCCAGTTCTAACATCACAATCCAGTCACCATGACCTTCTAGCTTGACCTGCATTCCCTGTTACACCACCAGCCTGCTTGTCATCTCACACCGCTGGCCTTGGCAGGGTGTGCCCTGCCACCATGGTGAACATCCAGCCTGCAGTTGGAAGGAAATACACCGCCATCAGAAGGGACACACGTTGCAGAGAAAGGATGGTTTGGGGGCTCTAAAGTGAGCCCCAGTAAGTGACTTGACATGCAGTAATAGGTAATGGGGGGTCTGGAGATCCGTGGTTCCTAACACATCTACCTTGCCTGCCCGAATAATAAAGGACAGTGTTTCACGTTTGACACAGTCTGCTGAGAAAAGCCTTAAACTTGGTGCAGCAGCTCGAGGTGAGTCTGGTTACATGGGAACACAATACAAACAGAAAGCAGGGAATTATTGGGGCAATCTGCAGCAGGGGTGTAGCCAGAAATTTCCGTTTTGTACACACAATCTCCAACAGGTACACCCACCCCATTAAAAAATGTACGCATCCTCTCCAAATTGTACCCCCTTCCAAACAAGTTAGGTTGTTGTCAGATGATTTCTCTAATCTCTAAAAAGGTTATACATGTATCTGTCTCCTAAACAACAGAAGTTTAAAACAGACATTCCTCAGTGGCCTACACTAACACAAATACTACAGATTAGAATGAAAATGTTAACAGAAAGGCATATGGTTTGTGACAGGCACGCAACAAAACTGTACACAAATGTGTACAGTGAATATGCCTGCCTACACCCTTGGTCTGTAGCTATTAACAGTAAAAAAAAAAATAGAGAAGACGTAGGGGGACAGGAGTGTTCATTCCGTGTCACCTCATTCTCAGGTCGCGTTTCGACATCTCGGACCCGCCTTAGCCTTACCAAAGGAGTTCAGAAAGTCGGCTATCTTCTTGATGCTGCTTGTGATAACCTCGATGTACTCCCGGTTCGCCCAGTCCTGGTGGATCTCTCGCTGAACCGGGTCCTCCTGGCCTGCCATCTTACAAGCCCAGCAATCAGAAAAATGGCAGCTACTGCGCGTGCGTAGCACCACCGTGAGCTGCGAGCGTGCGCAGTACAGAACTCCGGTTCTGCTGTGCACAGCGCCACTTACTGTACATTAGTGGTGGATCCGGACACAAATTATTTGATACCTTTTATTTATCTAACTTTTGTTGATCGGGTAGGTGCGTTAGGCAAAAACCCTGCCTATTTTCAAGTACGACCCGGGAGGATACAATACACAGTTGACAATTCTAGATATCGTGAAATAAAAAATAAAATGCAGTACAATACAGTATATGGTACAGGTACAGACGATGGATATCCATGCAGGGATGGTCTGGAGGAAAAAATAATAGAGCTTACTTATAGTATGGACCAACATAGATGTAACAGCAAGAACAAGAACTTTGTTCTTGTTGTTACATCTGTGTTGGTCCATTAAAAGCTGTAAAATCATTTGCTTCTGTATCTGTTCTTGCAAGGACCAATAGGGCAACTACTAAATCTAGATTTGTACATTCCTGGGAGACTCGAGCGTGCTGCAGCGCTACCTAGTGGGGGGATTAGCAACACTGAAAGGACAGCTATGTGTGCGTTGCGTCGCCAAGTGGGGACCATTGAGTTCCGGAAGAGTGAGCATCCACAGCACCGCCCATGCATAAGGGTCTATATGGTGCCTCCTAGTGGATACCATAGAGATTTGAGGGGTGGGGGATTGTATGTGCGTGCACTTCTCCCCATAACGGAGATTGGTAGCCTCGAAAAACCCACGAACATTTTGCGGAGTGGGAGCAGTTTGTGAAGGATGAAAACAAAATGGCGGACGAGATTTCATAACGAGGATGGAGACACCCCGGCCCCCCACAAAACGGATTGGTAAGGGAGGAGGCAAAACCAACACCCCTTTCCACCCCAGCACTACCACTGCAAGTAGTTGCAGTGCCTACTAGATCCCAGCCGCTATCAGGCGACAATTCTATATGACGCTAAAATCTCGTCTGATTACGTCATAACCTCGCCTGTCCGGCACAAACCGCACCCTAGTTGCTAATGCAATGACGGTAGCAATGAACTCAGAATTTTATACGCGTCCTAATACCAGAGAAAAAATTCTAGCTCCCTAGTGGTGGAACTTTTTTGTTGAAAACACTCTGGAGTTCCTTCTATATTGTTACATCATCAAATCATGAGGTTGCTAAGCAGGAGTGAACGATCAAACATACACTAGCTGATCTGAAGGGGGCATTCTCTAGCAGGCAGTCGGGAATGTCTGGAGCTCAGCAGCTAGCCTCACTCCTTTCATCACTCGCAGCTGTTACAAAGAAGTGAACTACCTGGGACTGTGTCAGTAAGTTACTTTACTAATCAGAGGGCCCTACGGTGGTAATGGTGGGAGGTGGTCCAGGAGAGCTGCCCCCTTCCCATTATGTGCCACTGATTGGTCGGACAATACTTTAGCAAGCAACCCCTTAGCATTGAAATGCCATTCTGGAAGATCAGTCAGTGTTAGTGGAGGACTGAGGACCATCTTTGATATTAAGGGATCAGCTTAGGTGGAGAATGTCTGACCCACATCTTGACACATTATAGTTGCATGTTTTTTTTTTTTTAATTATTTGAGTTGTGAGTGTTAAAAAACAAGGGGGGATAGAGCCGCTCAACTTGAACAGACAAAATCTAAATCAACAGCAAACACGCAACTCGTTCATTTAAGTTTGGGGGCTTTGCCCTCCACACACCCCCGTGTTAAAAAGACGGCGATAGTGGAGAATACCGGATCACCGATGTAAAGCTTTTGTGAATACAGTACAGGCTTGTGCTTGCTGCTAATTTTGGTTTCAGCTTGTTTGAATTGGGGGCTTTGCCTCCCAAACCCCTCTTTTTTTTAAATATTTTATTCAAATAAATTAATGCAAAAATAACGGAAAGGTAGTTTTGAGAGAGTGGGGTAAGTTGAACTGTATGCTAATAGCATAGGTCCGGCGGCAGTCCAGTATTCTCAACTATCACCCAGAAGAAAAGGGGGTGTGGGGGGCAGAGCCCTCCGCAGTAAAACAAACTAACAAAACCTAACTCAACACCAAACGTGACGAAAGTGCCTTGTGCAGCTACAGTACAGCACAGCAAGCATGCATTGCGGTGATGGTGTAGAATATCGGGTACACCTAGGAAGCTTGGAGATAGTGGAGAGTATCGGACCATCCACGGACCTATGCTATTAGCATGGGAGCAAGTTACGCGACTGTCTTAAATCAGTCATTGGGTTATGTTTAGTATTTTATTTGAGTTGGTGGGCTTCACCCCCAACACCCCTGTTAAAAAAAAAAAAACTAACAAAAAAAACAAGGGGGGGGGGTGTGCCCCACAACTCAAACTGACACAACAAACATCAACAGTAAGCACGAGCACGTGCTGTATTCATGAAAGTTTTACACTACTACTGTAGCGCTGGTCTGATACTCTCCACTATCGCTGGAAGCTTGCCATAAAAGCTTCCTGAATGCAGTGCTAAATTGGTCACGTGCCTTATTTGATGTCAGTTTATTTAAGTTGGTGGGCTTTGCCCCCCCCACACCCCTCTTGCTTTTTTACAGGGTGGTGTGGGGGTGAACCCCAACCCAAATAAACTAACAAAAAGTAAAGGAAAGGGTCAGAGTTACTAGATAGTGTAACTTGAGCTGTATGCTAATAGTGTAGGTCTTATGTGCACCCGATATTCTACACTATCACCCGCAACGCTGTATTCACTATAGCTTTACGCTAGTTGCATGGTCCGATGTTCTCCACCTACTCCAAGCTACCATTGTGGCATGCTACACCATTTGTGTTAGCTTTAGTTAGTGCCAGGATAAGGTAATAAGTTTACCTTTTTTCTGTTTGTGTAAATTAGGGAAGTTCTGCACCAGTTTAAAATAAAAACACACTGGGATGTGGGGCCATAGCCCACAACTTAAATTTTAAAAAGGACACTGCTGGAAGAATGCGGGCCCACTTACACTACTTGAGAAGTCTGGCACGCTCTATGCCATGTCAACCTGTAGTTTTTTTTTTATCAGTTTATTTGAGGGGGCTTTTGCTCCACACCCCCAGTGTTTAAAAAAAAAAGGTGATAATGGAGAATACCGGACCACGCTATTAGCATAAATTTCAGGTTATGCTACTCTCTCAAAACTCCCTTTTGGTTATTTTGTATTAGTTTATTTGAGTTACATCTCCCCTTAAAAAAGAAAGGGTGTGTGTGAGGTGGCAGAGCCCCCCAACAAACTGAAACCAAAATTAACAGCAATCACAAGCCCACCCTGTATTCACAAAAGTATTTCTTTACACAAGTAGTGGTGGTCCAGTATTCTCCACTATTGCAAAAAAAAAAACTGTGTGGAGGCAGAGCCCCCCCCCAACTCAAATAAACTGATTAAAAAAGACAAAAAAAAAACCAAAAAAAACAGCATCACCAATTCGAGCACTATAAGCTGGTATGCAGGTGGGTACTGAAACCAACAGAGTGGCTATTGGCATAGCGGTACTGGCGATAGTGGAAACTGTTGGACCATTGCAAGTAGCATGCGTAAAGCTGTAGTGAATAAAGTGTGTGCTTGTGCTTGCTGTTAATTTTGGTTTTGTCATTTTATTGTTGTATTTTGGGTTTTGTCACCTGTATGCCTCGATGCGTGCATGTTTCGTGGCACGCACACATCACTCCTACGAGACTGCTCTCCTGCTACTTGCCGCCCCTGCCCGCCTACACTGCCCATTGGACCTCCACCCAAGAGCTCAGGAACTACGGGGGGCACAGAGATTCTCCCTGGGAGAGGAGAGCTGCCTTTACGGCCACTCGATCCTGCTCTCTCCCCCCACTGGCTTCCCAATGACCCTGGCTCGTTTCTGAACCCGGGTCGCTGGTGTGGCATGAGATCAGGTGACCAGCGCCTCAGCCCTCTGTGCTACCAGGCCGGCTTGGTTTTGTCAGTTTTTTTGAGTTGGGGGCAAAGGGGTGGGGCAAGGCCCCCCTACAAAAAAAAAAAATAAAAAATAACCAAAAGGCTGATTTGAGAAAGTAGCGTAACTTGAGCTGTACGCTAATAGCATAGGTCTGTTGGTGGGTCAATATTCTCCACTATCACTGCAGTACTTTAGTGTAACATAAGTTAATTCTGTGACATACCGCTACACTATTTGCATGGGTCCAGAGTCCTGCAGCATCACTAACAAAAGAAAGGGCTGACTTTGGCAAAATGGGTGAATACCTGAAAAATGCACTAGCAAGTGACCGAAAAGGAGGGGTGGAAGAACAATAGAGAAAAATCAAAACTGCCATCATAGAGGCAACAAGCCTTTGTGTGAAACAAATAAAGAAAACAAAGCGGAGTAAAAAACACTATGGTTCTCAAAAGAGGTGGCAGGGAAGGTTAAGGAGAAAAAGGCTGCATTCAAAAGTATAAGGAACCACAGAAGGAGCACGGCAGGGAACTGTATCAATTAAAGCAGAAAGAAGTGGGGAAGGCAGTCAGACTAGCAAAGGCCCAAACCGAGGAAAAAATAGCCAACTCAGTTAAGAAGGGGGATAAAACCTTTTATAGGTACATTAGGGGGCATAGAAAGGTTAAGGGAGGGATAGTGAAGATTAATAAAGGAGAGGGGAGGTGGGCAGAGGGAGACAGTGAAAAGGCAGAGATACTCAATGAATACTTTGCTCAGTATTCACAAAAGAAGATGAGGAGGAGTTACCTAAACCAGACAATAGAAGCACTCTGTGGGGGGGTTGACACCAGTCCATTCATGAAGAAGAAAGAGTCCTGAAAGAACTCCTAAAACTCAAGGTGGACAAAGCAATGGGGCCTGACGGATTCACCCAGAATTCTAAAGAACTAAGGGAGGACTTAGTGACACCACTGACACGCTTTTAAACAGATCATGGCAGGATGGGGCAGTACCTGAGGACTGGAGGAGGCAGATTGATTCCCTTCACAAAAGTGGGAGCAAGGCAGAAGCAGGAAACTACAGACCTGTAAGTTTGACCCTCAGTGGTAGGGAAAATGATGGAATCACTTCTGAAAGAAAGAATTGTTGAGTACCTAGAGGCCAGTGGGGCACAGGACCCAAAGCAGCATGGATTTACAGCAGGAAGGTCATGTCAGACGAATCTAATTGATTTCTTTGACTGGGTGACCAAAGTAATAGACCAGTGAGGTGCTGTGGATATGGCCTACCTAGACTTTAGCAAGGCATTTGACACAGTCCCACACAAAAGATTAATAATTAAGTTAGCCAGCCTGGGAGTGGATCCCAGAGTGGTAGCCTGGGTAGCAAACTGGCTGCACAACAAGACACAGAAGGTAATAGTGAATGGAACACATTCCAAAGAAAGGGGGGTTACTAGTGGAGTACTTCAGGGCTCAGTACTGGGTCCAGTCCTCTTTAACATCTTTATAGGTGACATTGCAGGGGTCTGGAGGGAAAGGTATGCTTCTTTGCAGATGACACAAAGATCTGTAACAGAGTTGATACACAAGGGGGTAGAAAAGATGAGAAGGGACTTGGCAAGGTTGGAGGAATGGTCAGACATATGGCAACTTAGATTCAATGCAAAGAAGTGCAAAGTAATGCACCTGGGAAACAAAAACCCAGGAGAAGAGTACACAATAGCAGGGGAGGTACTAACAACAACAAAAATGGAACAGGACTTGGGGGTAGTCATATCAGATGACCTAAAGGTGGGTAAGCAATGTGAAAAGTCAGTAAGGAGAGCCAGGGGGATACTGGGATGCATAGGAAGGGGCATCACAAGTAGAAAAAAGGAAGTGGTTATCCCTGTGTACAGACAGTTGGTGAGACCCCATCTGGAGTACTGTGTGCAGTTTTGGAGACCTCATCTACGCAAGAACATAGACAGGATGGAAGCAGTCCAGAGGAGGGCAACTAAAATGGTGCAGGGTCTGCAGCAGAAACCATATGAAAAGAGACTGAGAGGGTAATAGGTATACTCTTGATGAAAGGAGGGACAGGGGGAACATGATAGAAACTTTCAAGTACCTCAAGGGAATCAACAAAGTCCAGGAGGGTAGCATCTTTCAGAAAAAGAGATGTGTAAGAACAAGGGGGCACAATTTAAAGATAGAGGGGGGAGACGGCTCAGGGGTAATTTGAGGAATTTTTTTTTCACAGAGAAAGTGGTGGATACATGGAACAGCCTTCCTGAAGAGGTAGTTGGGTCTAAAACAGTGGGGGAATTCAAACATGCATGGGACAGACATAAGGCAATTATAGTGGGGGGTTTGCAGGAAGTAGGCTGTTGGTTAACTAGAATCTGCATCTTATCCAGTAGGTAGGGAAATGGGCAGACTGGGTGGGCCAAGTGGTCCTTATCTGCTGTCAAAGTCTATGTTTCTATGTAACGTTGCAATACCCCACCACACCCTTCCCTTGGCGCCTCCAAGCCCCCCCTGCAAAAATGGTACAGCCTAACAAGTTCCTGATGACGTGACTCCATTGTCAGCACTTAGTGTCATCTAAAGTCTACTAGTTCTTTTCTCCTAAAATGCAGGCTCATCAGCTCAACACAATATCCTCAAATGGCCCTCTCACCAAGATCTTTGCACCCCTAAAATAATCAGTTCACCCTCTAAAAGCCAACTCTCCTGATCCTCTATTAGTCATCATCATCAAATTTTATTTATTATAGCACAAGTTTCATTGTGTATCAGTGCGCTTTTCAGACAGTATAAACAACACACTAAAATTACAACTCTCAGTTAAAAGACAAATACAGTATATTAAATCAGCAATATGAAACATTTAACCTACAGCAAAAATGCTTCTCTAGACACCTCTAATGAGGGACTATCACGGATGTATCATGGAAGAGAGTTTCAGAGGATGGGTGTGGCACAGGAAAATGCTCGAGCACCTGATGACTAATGCAAACCTTGGAACTTCTAATAGGGGCTATCTGCACAATCGAGCAGACTCGATAGACCGTGAGGCCTGTATCTGTTGGCATTTTTGTATGTTAGTAGTCCCTCAACTGTGGAATGAAGGGAGCAGAGGGGATGCTCGAGACGAAGGAGGTCTTGCAGGTAGTCAGGCCCCTGACCGTGTAGGGCTTTATAGGTCAGCAAACTGACCTTGAAGGAGATCCTCCACCTAACTGTCAGCCAGCCCAGATAGCGCAAGGCAGGTTTAATGTGACACAACCTGGACAGGCCGGTCAGCAACCTGGCAGCAGCATTCTGCACTAACTGCAGGTGGCGGAGATCTACCCCTGGTAGCCCTAGGTACAGGGCATTGCAGTAATCTAGGCACAAGGTCACAAAAGCATGGACCAGTGACGACAGATCACCAGGGGGTACTAGGTGCTAGATCCTGGCGATGTTTCTCCGATGGTAAAAAGAGGTCTGGACTACGGCCGACACCTGCGCCTTATGTGCCAAGCCACAATCCAGAACAATGCCAAGTTCTGTCACCCTGTCAGAGGTAAGCAACTGGGAGTCCCCAAGCCTAAGCCCTGAGACTTGCCCAGACTGGGCCCCCCCCCACCCCGGCAACCAGGTTCCAACACCAGTACCTCAGTCTTGTCTGGATTCAACTTCAACCAGTTGTCCCCCATCCAGCCCTGGATCTCAGCGAGGCAGTTGTTAAAGATTGAGACCGTCTCCTGTTGTTCGGGCGCAACTCTCTGGATGCAGCAGCTTGCTGCTTGAACAGTGGGGGGAAAAGGCTCAGGGACTGCGTTTTTACTTAAACTTTTGGAATTTATTTTGAAATACAATGTATTTCTGTTTAATAAAGATTTTTTCC
Source organism: Neoceratodus forsteri (assembly GCA_016271365.2). Lineage (NCBI taxonomy): Eukaryota > Metazoa > Chordata > Ceratodontiformes > Ceratodontidae > Neoceratodus > Neoceratodus forsteri. The sequence goes on from CM028129.1 coordinate 317,295,678, forward strand.
TGCAGACTAAAGGGACGGCGATGGGGGCCACTTGTGGCTTCTCAGTTGCGAAAATTTATATGGGAATGTGGGAAAATGGCTTTTGTCCTGGATAGAAATAGAAACCTGTTTTTGGAAAAAAACAAAATGTGGAAGCGCTAAATAGGTGATTTATTTTTGTGTGGGAGGGCACTGAATCTGAATTAAAACTTTTTATGGAATATTTGGAGGGGACAAATAGAAACCTTAGGTTCTAATATCAGGCCTCAAGCACAGAGATATGCTTTCTTGACTTCCTGATAAGGAAGGGGAATAATGCTGAGATTTCCACTGATTTGTGTAGGAAAGTTACTGATGGCAACACACTATGAAAAGCAAGTAGCTATCATCCACAGCATATTATAAAAAATATCCCAGAAGAACAGTTTCTTTGTACTTTTAGAAACTGTAGCAGTAATGACAGTTTTGAATCTAGTGCAGCAGCTCTTAGTGACCGTCTCACACAACGGGGGTGCAGTAACAAGGACATCAGGGTAGGATGTGAATTTGCAGCTAGACAAGATAGACCCTGCTCGAAGTTTGAGACAGGAACACTACACGGGACACAGAGAGTCCTAGATACAAGTTCGTTATATCATACTCAACACAAGCAGGTGAAGTTGAAAAGATTATTAAGAGACACTGGAATGTTTTGAATAGTGATCCAGGTTTGAGTGAAATTGCCACAGTACCACCACAAACGGCTTTTAAAAAAGCCCCCACATTGGGGGACAAATTGGTTAATAGTCATTTTGTGAATAGAAATACTGGAAATGGGACACGAGTTCATAAAAAGGTGAAAGGGTGCCACCCATGTAAAAGATATAATGCGTGTGCGGTTATTAAAAAAGGCAGTTGTTTTGTAAATATGTAGTACTACTGGCCGTGTTTATGATATACGCCAATTGATCACTTGTGACTCAGAGCGTTTGATCTAGTTAGCAACATGCAGCTGTGGTAAGATTTATGTTGGTAAAACAAAAAGGAGCCTTAGAGCACGTATTGGTGAGCATGTTAGAGCTATCAATAAAAGGGACCTTACTTATGCCACCGCAGCGCATGTTGCTAGCTCTCAGAATCAAAATGGCCATGTATTTAGCTTCATGGGAATAGATAAAGTGTACCCTAAACCAAGAAGTGGCAATTTCAGTGACTCTCTTAACACATAAAGCGTTTTGGATTATTAATCTGAATACCGATAGAGAGCAGGGTTTGTATCATGGGTTTGACCTTAAGCTATTTCTGAAGAAGGAGAAAGAATTTGGCATGTTCATCGCCTCTTAAGTACTCATTATGCTGCTAATTCTCCCCTTCCCTTCACATTATGGTGTTATGAACTTTATGTGTTTTTGTACTGTGTATATAGATATGCCTGAAATTATCTTCGTATCTTTTAACCACCATGTCCCTCACTCCCCCCTTTTCTCTTTTCTTGCTCCATTTTTTCTCTCTTTTTTCCCCTTTCCCTCCTCTTCCCCCCTTTTTTTCCTTTTTATCTCTTCTTTTGTTCTCCTGCCTTTCATCCCCCCTTTTTAGTAAGTATACTTACGGGTTACTATTTATGGTTATTATATACATGTTTTTGTATTTATATTGTGGGGTATTTGGGTGTAATGGATTTCATACATATCTTTAGAATACATCAACATGTGGGGGGGTGTCACTTCACGTGACGAATTTAACATGTGGTGGGGGGTGTCACTTCACATGATGAATTTTAACCAATCAAAAGGTATTCTCTGGCGTAACTTTTTTTGAATGCACTATTTAACTGCCTTGTTAACTGAATTAAATCACCCTTTGAAAAAGGGTGATCAGCCATCCGAAACGTGTCAGGCAATTTTTATGTCTCTATTTTAAGCCTTTAAATAAAGTTCTCCATTTTTTCTGAGACCTGTGCCCTTGAATTTATGAGGTTGGTAAGTGCTCTATTTTTCAGTTTCAGTATTTGTTTTTTTTTAGTCTTGAAGCACCACCATTCCTTTGTGCATACTTCAGTCTGTTGGAAAGATTTAAACCAGTTGAGGACGTCACGCCGGCGACCCGGGTTCAGGAACAAGCCCAGGTCATTGGGGGTTGGCAGGGGAGGACTAGGATCAAGCGTCCGCCGACTGCTCTCCTAGTTCTGGGGTGGGGTGGGAATGTTCATCACGTGATAGCAACCTCTGGGGATGCCCGGGGCTACTACCAGCGCGATGACGGGGGGGGGGGCACAGCGGACATCGGCACAATGCACATTCGCGCTTCTGTGGGAGTATAGTCAGGAGGCAAACAGGGCTGGGTGCGACCGTGCAGCTTGATGGCCATGCCCTATGCTGCCTGGAGGACTTGTGAGGAGTCCCGTCGAAGAGGGTCTGGGGCTGTCCTGGCCGGCAGTGGCAGAGCGGGGGCCCACCGGCAGGCTGGCACACGGCCGTCCCGGATCCTCCTAGGTATGGTATGAGCCACCCAGCTCTCCGGGCAGGCAGAGCCGGCAGCTGGATGCCCCAAGCCGGTTCACACTGCAGCAGGAGAAATAACTAGCAGCTGTGATTAAAAAAAAAAAACAGCCGCGGACTGTACCAACCAGTCCACAACACACCCGCAGCGCTCCATCAGTACCTCTTGGTCCACGGTGTCAAACACTGCCGAGAGATCGAGGAGAATCGGGATGGAACATCTCCCTCAATCCCTCGCTGTCAGGAGATCATTCAGCACCCGAACCAGGGCAGTCTTGGTAGCACGCCTCTTGCTGAAACCCAACTAGAGAGGGTCATAGATGTCGTGGGATGTTAAATAGGTCTCCAGCCACCACCTTCTCAATAATTTTGCCTAAAAAAGGCAGGTTAGAGACCTGAGACAGGTCTGTAGTTCATCAAGCCATCCAGGTCCAATGAAGATTTTTTCAGGAGTGGCCGCCTCACGACTGCCTCCTTCAGGAGCTCAGGAAAGGCCCCTATCACTAAGGAACCATGAACTATCCTGGCTAGGATCAGGCCAATGACATCAACGCACCCCACTAAGAGGTGCGTTGGTCCTAGGTCCAAACTACAGCAGGTTGGCCGTAGCCCCTAGACAACCTCCACCACCATCCACGATGGCCAACTGGTTGAAATCGGACCAGACAGACTGACTGCTTGTGACCCCAGGCCTGTCACTGCAAGGCCTGCTGTAGGGAGCTGACTGGATTTCCGATCTGATGGAGGCAACCTTATCAACCAAAAACAGAGCGAACTCTTCACACCTTGACTGTGAAAAAACTCCCCCAGACTGCAGACAGGCTGGATTACATAACCTGTCCACAGTGCAGAAGAGCTGAGTTGGTCTGTTATTCACTGCAGCAATCTCCTTGGACAGGAACTCTGCCTTCTTATAGGATATTGCTGATTGATAGCTTCTATAATAAGCCATCAATATAAGTGGATGGTGGATGAGAAGGATCCTGCAACCCAGACCTGCACATCCTACACATTCAAAGGATCTCATAGTTCCAGTTGGGAAGGCTGTGAGGCTCAAGCTCGACTTAAGACAAATTGTTACACCCCCACCCCTACGATCCTTTCTAGGGCAGTGTATCACCAAGTACCCTGCCAGAATAGCCGATTCCAGTATTGGGCTGGCATTTTCATCCAGCCAGGTCTCAGTGATGCACGCCAGCTCAGATGCTGCAATAAGATCAGCAGTGATTGCCATCTTGTTTTTAATAGATCTGGCATTGCACAACACTGCCCGAGAAGGATAGGTGGATGAGGCTGGTCCAGCAACCTGCCCACTAACTGTGGAGCCCTTGGGTATAGGCACCAGGCAGGGTGGACCCCTTTCCTGGGCCCGTTTCACCCCAGGGCGCCTCCTAGTCCCCACAACCCTAATCCACCCCCCCATCCACAGAAATCCCCCCCACTAGACTCCACAAATCCCCGCCTCCTTCCTCTTCAGACTATTCTCACTGCTCTGCAGCACCCATACACCTCTGCTGCCTATGGGAGCACTCAAAAGGCCAGAGATCGCGGAGCCTCAATGGGGAATAGTATCTTCTACTGGGAGGTATTGATCAACACATCTTGCTGTCCTATTCACTATCCTAGTCACATTTAACTGTCCTTAATATTAAAATACTTAAACTTATCGGGCCGGCCCAGTGACGCTGAGAGTTGAGGCACTGGATGCTGCACCTCGTGCCATGCCGGCGGCCTGAGTTTGGGAGCGAGCTCGGGCACTGGGGGTTGGCAGGGATGGGGTGAGGATTGAGATCCCATGGGGCTGCTCTCCTCCCCCGGTGGGTGGGTAGGGGACAGCTCAGCTTGCCAGCGACTCCTGGTGGAGATTGGGGCGCTCCAGCGCGTCAGCTGCACATCATGCAGCATGGATGATGCTGGCAGGGTTGCCTTACGCCAGAGCGTCATGCGTGCACCATGCAGGGGAGGAGCTCCAAGAACAAGGAAAAACCTGGCTCCGAGGGGGAGGCGATGGCACCTGACCCCCATGCCAACCGCCGGATCCACCCTGCCTGGCCTTCCAGGTCCTCTGCCCAGAGCCCACTCCCTCAGCCAGAGTCTGTGTTTGTGAGGGCACCCAACGAGGAGGGGCGGCCCCACCCCGGAGGGGTTAAGCTGGGGATGCTGACTGTGGGAGGGTTGGGGGAGAGAGGAGGCACAGGTTCAGGGGGACCTCAGGCAGGCAGAAACAGGCAGGATGCCTGAGAGATGCCTCCTCGGGCCGTGACCAGAGGGAAAAAAAATCAACAAAAAAAAACTTATCATCCATTCACTCCCAGACACATATACCCAACACACATACATACACACACAGCCACATCACAACACCTCAACCCTCCCAAAGTCAGCTAATTAAGCAGAAATTCTTTCGTTCCAGGGGGATCCACACAAAACAGTGAAGCAGTTCAATTCAGCCTAAAATGGCTTTTGTCCATACAGGCAGTCCCTCTTTCACAGGGCTACCTCTTGGCTATGATAGCTTCTGGGAGACCAAATGTCCTGAGTTAGAGTCCTCAGAAGGAGAACAAAGAGTTTTAAATCCTCTGTGTAACAGTTCCCTTAGGCCTTACACCCCTAAGGTCCATACTCTTCGTTTAAACTGATGGACACAGGGAACCCTGAGCCCTCTCACCGAATGGGAATTCCCTTCTAGTCCTCAATTCGGATTAAATACAAGTCCCAGGTTACATGGAGGCCCTTTCACAGCTGACCTGTTTAAGTTCATAAAGTCCTATTCAGCTAAAAGACTCACTCCATCTTGGTCACAGCCCAGTTCCAAGTGAAAGTCGCACCACAGTTTAGCAGTTCAGACTCCCCTTACCTTCATTCAACCCGGAAGAAATAATTCCATAAAGAGTACTGATTTTGCTGTAACCAGCATAGAATTGTCTCCTAGAGACCGGCTCCATGGTGGCTGCCATGACCCCGGATGGTCCAGCACCGGCAGTGGTTACAGGAAGCTCCCAGGCGGAGACAAAAGTTCCTAGTCTCCCAATCCGCACCTGTCATGACCGGGAAAGCCAATCCACCACACCAACACCCAGTCTGGCTCCCAAACTACTCAGGTGTCCGCTCTCAGTTGTTTAACAACTCACAGGTTCCAGGTTCTCCTGAGTTCCACTGCTGATACCCAAACCACCACACAGCTGCACTTATACTTATACCCCCCCGTCACCAATCTCGTGGCTGTAAAGCCTATTATAATCCTCTCCTGTGTGTAAACCTTTACCCTACTCTGACGTACTACACACATAGAGAGCAGCCCCCTCTTTGACTGGAGTTTCCTCCACCAGTTCTGTGCTCTTTATAGCGCATCACAAGCCCAAATGGAATTGCACAAACTTCTTTTTTCTATTTAAATATCCTCACATCTCCTTTCCTTAGATCCCATAATCCTAAATTTAAGATGCATATACCCAGCCCCCCTGCTCCAACTGACCCTCTCCCCCCACACTCTTTTCCGCCCCCAGCCCAACCACCTTCCACTCTGTCGCCCTCCTCCTAATGCCTCCCTCCTGGCTAGCGCCAGTACCCTGCCTTCACAAATGGTAATATACACATCCCTACTTTAGTTTTATTTATTTATTCATTTATTGAAATGTTTCACCAAGAAGGCACACTGAGCGACAATCGCTCATCTCCCAGTGCAACCTGGGGGGGAAGGGATACAATAGGAATGAGACATTAAACATTTAAGTTACAGGATCAACATTAACATACAGTTGTAAGACAGGTGTTACAAACAGTGTTATAACAGTATTGCACATAATAGATAGAAAGAGTGGACAATAATAAGTGCCGGCTTAATAAGTAAACAAGTGCTCATGTGAAAGAAAAGGGGGAAAGGAGAGGGAGGAGGAAGAGTCGTGTCCTTGGAGATCCCTTCAGGATGCGAGGAACCCTGCAAGGGGACTGGGGGGACCAGAGAGATGGGGATAAGGCAGTGTCCCAGAGAGACCCCTTCAGGATGTGGGGAACCCTACAAGGGGGCTGTGGGGCTAGATAGAAAGGGGGATAAGGATGTAGGGATTTAATGAGGGAGGAAAGAGAAGGAGGAGGAGGTGTGATTTAATGCTAGGAGGGGGACTAGGACCTAACCCAAGAGAGGACACTTCAGGATGTGGGGTACCCTGCAAGGGGGTTGGGGAAGGTCAGTAGATAGGGATTAAGAGAGTGACAGGAGAGGCAGGGAGTGAGAGTTGAATCCTTGGGAAGAGAATTTACACCTTTGGAAGGGATGGGGCCTAATCAATAGTCCATCAGGATGCATTGGACCCTGCTAGTAGTCATGGGAAGTCAAGATAGTGGCTAGATAGAATAGGGCAGATATGTGTAGGCTCGGTTGGACCCCTTTAGGATGCTGAGAACCCTGCAAGGGGACTGCGATGGCCAGGGAGAAAGGTAGGTGGGGAAGGGGAAGGAGAGAAGGCAAGACTAGGCACAGTAGGACCCACTCAGGATGCTGAGAACCCTGCAAGGAGGACTGCGAAGACTAGGGAGTAGGTCTGCCAGAGCCGCTCCAAAATCCATCTTATCCACCAGGAGAGACAAACTCCCAGCTGCCTACTCTTTTCTTCTCCGCATCCTACTCCTTGCAGGGGACATCAAATCCAACCCAGAGCCACAGATGAAACTCCAGCCACATTACTCTCACAAAAGCCTTTCCATCGCTCACATGAACATCAGAAATCTCTTGCCCAGACTAGATCTAGTTAAGTGCTGGATGACTGAACATACCCCTGACATTCTGTGCCTGACAAAAACTTGGCTATGTGCTAGCACCCCTGACTCCTCAGTAAGTCTCCCTGACTATACGCTGTTTCGACAAGACTGTGGCAAGAAAGGCGGAGGAGCTGCGATCTATGTAAAACAACCGTTGTCCTCCTTAGTCACCAAAAGAGAATCATGCCAAGGCTCCCACAAACTTATCCTCACAAAATTCACCCTCCCCTCCACACTTCCAATATTTATAGGGATGATGTGTGCCTCACCCCGACTAGCCTGCGACTCACTCAATTTTTGTCTTGCCACCTTACCTCCATTAGCAGTTAAAGGTGAGCTGACACTACTGGGCAACTACAACATGGACTGGCTTTCCCTCTTCTCCAAGGCCCATATCTCAAAAATTGAGTCCCTTAACCTTACCCAGTTGATCACAGAACCCACCCATTACAATCCTCATTCCCAAAACCATTTGTGCATTGACTGGATCCTGTCCTTTCACCCACACAGAATCACCTCAACAGGTGTACTTGCAAATGCTCTAAGTGACCACTGTATCACATACTGCACTAGAAAAACCCAACCGGCCTGGTGGCACTGAGGGTTGAGGCGCTGGACCACATTTCCGCCACGCCGGCGACCCAGGTTCAGGAATAAGCCTGGGCTGTCAGGGATCAGCAGGGGAGAGAGAGGATCGAGCGTCCGGCGGACTGCTCTCCTCTCTTAGAGGGGATCCAGGGCTTGCTCGGCACCGCAGCGCCCCCACCGGTGGAGACCGGAGGCACTGCAACACTTTAGGGCACCAGTAGTGGGACGCAGAGCCGCAATGGATGTCCCTGGCATCACTGCATGCTTGGGCTTTGCCTGGGGGGCAGGGGGTGTAAAAAGCTAGAAAAACCCTCTGCCTCCCGATAGGCGGTGGAGGGTACAGGGGTGCCAGCCAACCACGCCCAAGGTCGGGCTCCTCCTCTCATTTCCCCTGCCCTCTTCTCTGTACCTCGGCCACCCATCTAGATTCTAGGTAGAGTGTCAGGAGGAGTGATCCGGTGGTCCCACCTCGGGAGACTCAGAGCCGGGTGGCTGGGTGGCCAGGGGCGTATGGATGGAGAGAACGAGAGGGGAGATCAGGTGGGCGGAATCACGGCTGACATCGAGTGACCTCTCCTGAGAGAGTTTGGGGGACAGAGAGATAAATAAAAGTTACAAAAAAAAGAAAAACCCAACTACCCAAATCTGTACTGAAATACATAAATGTACTTGATACCAGCTCACTCCTGGATGACCAAAGACATGCTGACTGGCAGTAGGACTATTCAGCACCGGGCATAGACTCTGTCCTAACCCGGTTCCTGCACATATTCACAAAAGTTTGGGACTCCCATGCCCCTCAGGTCAAATCGAGGGTTAAGAAGCACCACTATCCTTGGATCTCGGCACTTCTTCTTGCCCAGTGTAAAGCCCATAACAAGGCTTGGTTCCTTTTCAAATCTCAGCTTACCCGGCAAGCCAGGTAAGTTTATAACTTCCTCCGTAATGCCTGCACCAAAGCCAAAAGGCAAGCTAAAGCTGACTATTTCAGATCTCAGCTGCACTATGCACAGCCATCCAACTTCTGGAAGGTGTTGCACTCCCTCATAGATCCCCCTGCTCAGTCCAATACACCAGCCCTTAAGCTGAATGGCCCACTTATCACTAACCCCATCAGTGTTGCTGACACCCTAAATAAATTCTTCACCTCCTGTGCCCTCCCAGACAACCACCCTCCACCCCCCGAAGGAACCCCCCATACACCTGCAAAAATGCTTTCCTGTTCACACCCATATCTGAACAAGAAGTGCTTGTTGCCCTCCGCTCTCTAAATATCACCTAGTCCACTCCCAATGGGATCCACCCCAAGCCCCTGTTCATATCGGCTCCAGAAATTGTCAAACCACTAAACCACCTCCTAAACCTATCATTCACATCAGGCACGGTACCGCAAGCCTGGAAATTGGCATGCATAATTCCCCTGCACAGAGGTGGAGACCCCTCAGTGCCTGGTAGTTACAGGCCAGTCTCCCAGCCCTTGCCAAAGTGCAAGAATCGCTTGTCCAACCCAGGCTAACAGAGTACCTCACAGCTACCAAATTCCTTTCCCCCTAGCAATCAGGATTCAGAAAACAACACTCTACAATATCCTTACTGCTGCGTATCACTGAACACATCCACACACTGTGTCTGACCAAGGCCATCTAACAGCTGCAGTACTTGTACACCTGGCATAGGCCTTCGACTCAGTCTCCCACCCCCTTCTCCTGGTGAAACTTGAGGCTGCAGGATTAGCCCCCATCACAGTTCAATGGTTCCAGTCCTACTTAAACAACAGGCTCCAGAGTGGCTGATTCCGCATCCCCCCCACTCCCATTTCTCGTGGGTGTACCTCAAGGATCTATCCTCAGTTCCATCCTATTTTCATTATTCATAAATGGCCTTCCCTCTGTTTGCACAAATTCCCACATACATACATACATATGTATGCGGATGACACTTTTCACCTCTGGTCCTGTCCTAGTCGATATTCAGTCTACCCTCCAGAATGATTACCACAACATTCAGATCTGGTTCAGAAGCAACCAGTTGAAAATAAATACCTCTAAAACAGTGTCTATGATGTTTGAAACGGTACAAAAACTAAACAGAGCGCCCCCATCACCTCGCTGGATGGGACACCACTGGACTCCGTTACAAAATACAAACACCTTGGTGTATGGCTGGACCCCCACATGACTTTCTCGAATCACATAGAAGCTACCCTCACCAAATCATGCCCCAAACTAGGTATGCTGTACCGGAACAGAGACTCCATCCCACTGCTAGTCAGATGTGAAATACTATCTAAAATGATCACTCCCATCTGTAACTATGCGGACATGGTTTACAGCACTGTCCTGGCAACAACCCTATCCAGACTGGACACCCTCCTGAATGCATTCTGCTGCTTCGTGACAAATTACCCCCTCAGAACACACTACTGCTCCCTTTAAGCTTCTCTAGGTATAGCATCACTGTCCCATCAATGCTACATCCACTCTAATACTGGTTCAACTTGCTACCTATCTGTCTCTCGGAGTGCCTTTCCCCAGCAAAACACTCCCCTTATGGACTGTGGTCCAGGGATTCCAGATCCTTAGCGCTGCCTCTACCATTGTCCTCAGCTGGTAAATCCTCCTTCTTCTATAGGCTCCCCTGCCTGTGGTCCAAACTCTCTTCTCCCATCAGAAACTCTCCTTTGCACTATTCTATGAAATAGCAGCTTCGCCTACTGCCCCCCCCATGTGCTCTTGTCAGTCAAATGCCACACCCACTGCTCATCGCTGAGGACTCTGTCTCGCTAAGCAATCCTTTGTAAATACAGATGTACATACTGCTGTGTAATATTTACTGCTGATTGTAAATACCTGACACTATGTGCTTGTATTTGTTGCCTTTGCAATACTATTTTTGTCTTACTTATACTGTACCTATATGTATAGCATTAACAAGCTGTTCTGTTCTCCCAAAGTGTATATATACTTGTTTCTCCTCCCCCGAGTCGCACCTGGAAACGAGCCCAGGCTCAGTGTGCCTTTCCCAGTAACCAAATGTTTCAATAAAATAAATAAAGCAAATTAATAAACTTAACTAGCACAAATAGTGTAGGGAAGTAGTGCAGATGGCATTTAAGTTAAGGGCTAAGGACCCTGCTGTAAGATGCCTGTGAATACCAAATGCCCCAAACCACTAAATGCTATAGGACCACTGTAAAAATTGGGGGAGGGGAACAGAGGGAAGGGAGCCCCCCCATGTAACACAAATCTAAATAGCTTGTTTTTTTTTTTTTTGAGTAATCTGTTTTTCCGCCCCCGTGCTCGCTGGTCCTTCTCTCCTTCGGGCCCTGTCAAGCTCCCACTGACCCCTTCTGAACTTTTTCCCGGCCCTCCTCAGATCCCCAGATCGCAGCCGACCCCGGATATCCTGCATATCCTTTACTCGGCGGTCCTCTCTCCAAGGGGGAAGGCACCGGGAGGATAGCCCCAGCGCACACTCTAGGCCCGGGATGCTGCTGGGAACAGGAGGCACCGGAAGGCACTGGAGGCCCTGAGGAGCAGAGAGCCATTATCCGAAGGCCAGCGAGCTATTTTCCTGGCTTTCTTGTTGCGCGTGACGCCCAGACATCAAGGCAAGAGCCGACGCCTGTCACGCACTACCCTCTAATGGCCCTGACGCAGTTGCACTACCACTGGCCTCCACCAGTGGTCGCTGGCACCGGGTCACAATCCTTCCTCCCTGGAGACAGCGAGCAGTCATGGGACGCCCAAGCTGCCTCCCGCTGGCCCTCCAGCTACCCAAGCTCGTTCCTGAACCCGGGTCGCTGGCGTCGCAAGTGGAAATCCAACTGCTGCGCCGACGGGCCGGCTAAATAGCTTGTTTTGTTAAGAATAGGGAAGGGGGTGCTGTGCCCCCACCCTCTCCTTTACTTTTTAATTTAATAGGTAGCATGTTCATTTGCTCGCACTGTGATCACTATTGCTAGCACAGTAGCACAGCACATGCAGCTTTTAACTGTCCCAAAGAACTGTTTGATAGGGGTGCATAGCCTTATGCTTTAAAACTGAAGGGGTCCTTAGTCCTTCACTTAATGCTAAGCAGATTACGCTACTCCACAATATGGCGGAAGTGATTTGTAGTGAGTTCTTGTTCTTTTTTTTTTAATAAGCCATTTTTTATGCTAACTTCAGGGGGCTTTGCCCCCACAACCCTCCATTTTAGAATTACAGTAGTAGTTTAAAGTTCTAACTGATTAAAAAAACTATTACCTTGACAGTCATCTCAAATCTCATCTGCCATATTGTGGACAAGCCGGATCTCAAAGCTTTTCTGCCGTAATGTGGCAAGGCTGGATCTGCACTCATCCATAGCATGGCATACTAGATGTTCATGTTGTTTATACTTCTAAAAAATGATACTCGAGGACTTCCAGTGACGTCATCAGCTGAATGACAGCCTGAACAAGGGAGCTCTCATCCAGCAGCTCCAATGGATGCTAATCTTTGCCACCAAGCAATCCAGAGCCTAAACAAAGAACTGAGAACATTACCATAGCTACACGACAAAGGATCGAAGATTTTGCTGCCAGCCCAAAACTTGCTAGAAGTAAGCCTGATGATGGAGGCTGCAGCCGCTAGTCGACCTCCCAGTCTAAACAGTCTCTGATTCAGAATGGGGATGGGGGGCGCTGAACAAATATCACTGCAGACAATCGTTTCATGTATTCAAGACAATTCCTTTTATTTTAAATCCGGCAGATACCTCAACGTTTCACCTACAGAGCAGGCTTTTTCAAGAGATACATTCTATAGTCTTATTTTATAGACCATATACTTCTCTAATTTTTAACATTCATATAGACAAATGGCTTATTTATATACATTGTCCCATTAGGCTCAGTTCTACAACAGCTGGTTTAACTGTCTTGAGGTTGCCATGGCTATGTAAACCTCTCGAGCTTCGCTTTCAAGGTTTACAAGGTCGCCATGGCAACCTCTCAACGGTTAACGAGCTGGTTACCGATAGTGACCCATACGTTATTCTCTATGTAGTGCTGTCTTCAGTTTCTGTAATCCCCATAAACAGTTCCCTCTCCATGGGTCTCTTACAGACCCTACACAACATTGCTTTCGGCTAATCCTTCATGGTGAGAAAAGAAAAGTCAAACACATTTTAAACACTTTGTTTTATGTAGTATGCTTTTTGGTTTCCAGTCCGAGGAGAGCTCAGGTCCCTGACTCCTCCAAACTCCACCCACCCCAGAAGAGATTGCTGCCTCTTTGTTATCCATGCCACCAGTCCAGTAAAGACAAACCTGCTGCTTGCAGCTGTTCTGACAGGATGCTTCTCTTTCAAACCTGCTGCTTGCTGCTCTGTACTAATCCATGAATCACTTCGCTTTCCTTTATGTAATCCCTGAATTGAAGTGCACAGTGTTGTTAAAAGTAATCAACCACCTTCTAGTACCAAAATCCCCCTATGTGTTTATCATGCACTCTACAAGCGGCAGGCAGAGCAGCAGGAGAGTGGTGGTGAGTTTAAATTGTATTATTCATTTAAGATGATGGCAGATTTCTGTTCGAGGAGCACCATTCTTGTTCTCAGTTTGCTGTCAGTAACATCATAGAATGAGAGTCCAAAAACATGCTATACAAATGTTCTATTTTATATTTAACAGGTGGTGATGCGGGGAGGGGGGGGAGGTTGGGTGGGAGACTACAAAACTACAACTACGGCATTCAGATTAGGTCAAAACACCTAGTTAAAGCAGTAAATTGAATTTAGTTGCAGCAGGTGAAGGGACTAGTGTAGCTAACAACTACACATTTATTTCAGATTTTACATGGCAAAAAATGTGCATTACACTAAAACCTGCTTTAAAAATAAAGGCTCATTTTATAAGTGCAATAAAACATGGTTGGGTGTTGGTGGTACTGAGATACCAGCACACCTGGGGCAGACAGAAGGCACTCTGCCTGAGGCCTCATGCCTTACGACGCCCTTGGGTGTGCGGGTATCACAGTACTACCAACACTCAGCCATGTCTAATTGCTTTTGCAGTACACACAAACTGGGGACATCCACAATGTGGCTCTCTTATCACTGCACCAACATGAACTTGATTAAGAACAGCGGCTGGAGGAAAAGTTGTGAGGAGGTCATGTGATGGTGGGCTAGTGGCAGAATGCATTTAGCTGAGCTCCGTGCACTGGGCTGTATTTTTGTCTACTTTTGCTGACATCTTAACCTTAGTGCGCCTTCAAACCAAATTATTGCCGAACTCCAAACTATTTGCAGCCACCTGATATGTTTTTTAAAGAAAAGCCGTTAACCTCATGTACGATGGAAATTATGCCACATCCTGAGGAAATTGAGGCCCGCTCTCCTCCCCGAAAGAGATCTAAAGAAGATTTATCATCACTGGGTTCTCCAGATCAAAACGATCAACCCACATTTGAATCTTTGGCCACAAACTTATCTACAATTAAAGAGGTCTCATTCCAACTAGTAGCTGAATTCTGCACCGTTAAGCTAACCTTGGAATCATGGAGCCAGTGTATTTCTGATGCCAAGACCCGAATATATTCTCTGGAGGATTGCGCTCAGAAATTAGACCCAGAGCTGGTTGAAATTAGGAGAAAAATGCATCGGCTTGAAGAGCGCCTAGATGACCAAGAGTTTAGAAGCCATAGGAATAATTTAATCATATAGGGTCTGCCAGAGCATGTAGAAGGTACAGACCCAATTTTATACATGCAGCAGCTCTTGGAAAAACTGTCCATCCCATCTCCATTTGGTCCTTGCTACATGATTGAACGGGCACACTGTTCTTTAAAACTCTTCCCCCCACTGGCCCAGTGGCATAGAGGGCTGAGGCGCTAGTGCCTTAACTCGACCCACGCCGGCAACCCGGGTTCGGGAATGAGCCCGGGGCACTGGTGGTTGGTGCGGGGGGGGGTCGGAGCTGGATGGAGCTGCCAACAGGCATGCTTTCCTCTCCAGGGAGGAAGTGCAGTGTCTCTTGGCTGATGAACGACCCCCAGTGGAGGCTGGAGGAACCTCTGGCGAGAGGGGTCCTAGGCAGTAGGCCAGGGGTTGGGGGAAGGAGGCTTAGACTGGGGCTGTTCAGCGCATGCACGCTGACTCCTGGGGTCTCTGGGAAAGAAAAACGGAAAAATGCCGGTCAGCGGGGTGAAGACTGACCCCCATGAGCACCACTCCCAGGCCTGGCAGGTAGAAGCCCGGTGATTCTGGGGGCGGGGGGTTGGTTGGATGGATGGGGGCCAACCGTCAGAGGAAGAAAATGTGCTATGAAAAAAAAAAATCCTGATCCCCTCACCAGGAGAGAGAGACCAATGGTTCTTATTTTCCGGTTTCTCAACTTCAGGGATAAGACCCACATTTTGTCTAAGCAGCTTTGGTTGGAGGGACACAGGATTTACTTCTTTAGTGATCTAAGCCCTGGCATCAGGAATCAACAGCAAGTTTACAGGGAAATAAAAAGTAAGCTTTTTGCTGCTGGCATCAGATTTTTTATAAGGTATCCTGCTACTCCTCATGTTTCTGCTACTACCAGGGAGCTTCTCTTTAAATTAGTGGCTGAGGTACAGTCTGAACTTCCCAAACATTTCCCCAACTTCTTTCAGGCACCACATACTCCAGCCCATTGATCTGCCTGCTATCTGACTGTTACCTTTGAGTATGCTGCTTTTTAGTTGCAATGGCAGCATTCAGGCTGAATCTGGAGGTATTACTTGTTGGTTGACATTACTTGAGACAAGTGTTGGAGCCTGCATGTCTCTCACAGCAACATGGCAAACTTCACAGGACTTGGACTTGCTATGGCTCACATCCCATGTTGTAACTGGTGACTTGGACTTGTTGTGGTTCACATCTCCTGTTGTAACTGGTCCCTTTATTAAGGAGATAGTTTGCTGGGACATATGTTCCGATCTGTTTGATTTTGTCCTACATGGAACTGACTTTTATATCTCACCTGGATCAATCTGTTACTACAACACCTACTACAGGAGGAGGAGTATGTTTTTTTTTTTCTTTCTTTCTCCCCACAGATTTATTAACTCATTCATCGAAGGACATAGAAATGATCCTAGTGAGGCTGGCTGTTTCTTCAATTTTTTCCGTGTAGCAGCACTGTGGAATTTTTTTCCCAATGTCTATGTGTATTCTTAATTTTAGGCTCACGAGTGCCCTTTTGGCTTCTCCCTTGTTTAGTCTTTCCTTTCCTTTTCTTTTTTGGCAGGTATCTTCGTCCATCTGATTGTCTGTTATCTTTTATCCTATTGCCATATTTTCTCCTCTTTATCTTAGTGCCCAAACTTGTCTTACTACCTTACTGTTAATTCCTTAACTACATTTGTTAGTTTCTTTTCCCTTTTACTTTATTTTTTTTTCTTTGAGCACTTTTCTCCTCTTCCTCCTATCAGATATTTTTGGTTTGTCTTGAGGTTTGCTGCCTTTTTTTTTTGTATCATCTTTTTATAAAATTTTCAAAAATAAAAAGACATGACAATATACATGACCAGAAAAAAACACAGTCAGTACAACTATCAAACACAGACAGTCACAATCATAATCATACTTCGATAAGTCCATCCTAAAGTTCATTATGTGTTTGATGTGTGAAGAGTGGGCCATCCAGGTGATCACACAATATTTAAATCTTCATGGTCTAATAAACAAAGGGGTAAGAAAAGATACACACACGGAAATATTTCACCTTAGCTATGAAAACACATCTAGGAGACAAGGGGGTGCTCCCACGTCACCTCTTGCATGTGGAATGTCCCTGCCAACAGAGGAGAACATAGGACTCTCTAGAATCCAAAATCCTACACCGTGCCTAGGATGGGTACGTCATGCCAGGCCCTCCCTCAAGGCCCAGGCCTCCGCCAGAGACAGCGAGCTCAAGAAAGGCTTGCAGACTCTGGCAAAGCGATTCTCCTTTTCCTTCAAGATGAAGGCCAGGTGCTCCATGGCCAGGGCCTGTATCGCTAAATTCTTCCAGGCCTGAACTGTGGGTACTACACTCGACACCTAAGTATTGAGGATATACTGCCTGGCTAGTACCAACAATGCTCGAATCCGGTGGGGGAATAGTCCCCATCCCCGCTTCCTGCAATCCTTCCCCCCTCACCAGACCTTCACCACCGGGCTCCCGGACCTCTATATGCCATCTCAGCAGCACCCAGGATAGTGGGTATGGCCGTCAGTGCCCTTCTCCTACCAAAGTAAGGGACCTGCCCAGTGAAGGGATACACTGGGGTCACCTGGGATGGCTGCGATGTGGGGCAGTGGGGTTGGGAGTAGCCGTGGTGGGGAAGTCTACGTGGGGCCCACAGGAGTGATCAGCCAGGGTGCAGGGTGGGAGTAAAAAAAAAAAAAAAAGACAGGGCTATCCTGGATCTAGTACTGACTAACAGGGAAAGCATTACAGATCTCCAGGTAGAAGGTCACCTGGGGGCCAGTGACCATCACGTGGTATGGTTTAATTTGGCGACTAGAACTAAATCATCCCATTCCAAGGCACAAATATGGGACTTCAGAGGAGCTGACTTTGATAAGATGGCCAACAGAGTTAAGCTAGCCCTGGCAAGATGAAATACAGGTGAGGGGGTACAGGCAAAGTGGGCAAGCATTAAGAATGCAATACTTGAAGTAACATCCTATTGTGTTAGGGAGAAAAGCAAGAGCAAAAAAAGGAGGAAACCACTTTGGTTCTCAAAAACAGTAGCAGAAAAGATCAGAGCCAAAAGACTGGCCTTCATGAAATATAAAGGAACACAGCGGGGTGAAGATAAGGAGGCATACAAAACTTCCCTAAGGGAAGGGAAGCAGGGAAGGCATTAAGGCAGGCAAAGGCCTAAACCGAGGAAACACTAGCACAAACAGTAAAAGAAGGGGGCAAGACTTTCTATAGATATATTAGTGAAAGGAGAAACTCCAGAGGGAGTTTTGCTAAGATCAAAGGGGATGAGGGGGAGTGTGTGGAGGAGGACCAAGGAAAAGCATCTATCCTAAAGAGATACTTCTGCTCAGTATTTGCTGAAGAGAAGATGGGGCAGGGCCCACAGCTCAGCACCGTGGACATAGGGGAAGGGAGGTGTGCACAAGTCCCTTCACAAAAGAAAGGGTCCTACAAGAGCTCACTAAACTCAGGGTGGACAAGACAATGGGACCTGATGGCATACATCCCAGGGTACTAAAGGAGCTAGGGTGGAACTAGCAGAGCCATTAGCAGAACTGTTTAGTGAGTCTCTGAGCACAGGAGAGGTCCCAGAAGACTGGAGAAGGGCTCATGTGATTCCCCCTCTACAAGAGTGGCAGCAGGGAAGAGGCAGAGAACTACAGATCAGTCAGTCTTACCTCAGTAGTGGGCAAGATTATGGAGGCACTCCTTAAGGAAAGGATAGTGCAACATCTGGAATCCATAGGAGCACAGGACCCAAAACAGCATGAGTTTACAACAGGAATGTCCTGCCAAACTAATCTCATAGATTTCTTTGACTGGGTAACCAGAGTGGTGGACCAAGGGGGTTCAGTTGATGTCGCCTACCTTGACTTCAGCAAAGCTTTCGATACTATTCCACGTAGAAGATTGATTAATAAGCTTGGTAGGCTCAGAGTGGGTCAGAAGTTGGTCAACTGGGTGGCAAACTGGTTGGCAGGCAGAAAACAGAGTGGTGGTAAATGGTATACAGTCAGAAGAAATGCAAATCACAAGTGGGGTACCTCAGGGATCAGTTCTGGGGCCAGTCCTCTTCAATATCTTTATCAGTGACATTGCAAATGGACTGGAGGGTAAGGTTTGCTTGTTTGTAGAGGACCCCAAGATCTGCAACAGTGCAGATGATTCAGATGGGTTGGGCAGAATGAGAAGAGATGTGGAAAAACTGGCAAAATGGTCGGAAGAGTGGCAACTGGGGTTTAACACAAAGAAGTGCAAGATCATGCACATAGGGAAGAGAAACCCTGAAGCTATAGGTTGGGAGGGGAGTTGCTGGCAATCACAAGAGAAGAAAGAGACTTGGGCATCATCATCACAGATGACCTGAAATCATCCAAGCAGACCACTAAAGCAGTAGGTAAGGCTAGAGGGATGTTGGGGTGTATTAGGGATATCACAAGTCGTAAGAAGGAGGTATTAATCTCTCTTTACCAGACACTGGTTAGGCCCCATCTGGAGTACTGCATGCAGTATTGGAGGCCTCACCTGCACAAGGACATTAACAAAATGGAGGCAGTCCAGAGAAGGGCAACCAAAATGGTGCAGGGACTGCATCAGAAAACATATGAGGACAGATTAATGGAGTTCAGTATGTATACCCTAGAGCAAAAGAGGGAGAGAGGTGATATGATTGAAACATTCAAACATCTTAAGGGCATTAACAAGGTGAAAGAGCCTAACATGTTTCAATATAAGAAAAATATCAGGACAAGAGGACACAGCATGAGATTAGAAGGAGGCCGATTAAGGGGTAATGTGAGGAAGTTATTTTTCACAGAAAGGGTGGTGGATGCATGGAATGGCCTACCTCAGGAAGTGGTGGATATGAATACAGTGCAGGGCTTCAAACGGGCATGGAATAGGCATAATGGAGCAATACAGATGAGCATGAATAAATAGGCTGTTGACAGAGTAAAGGCCTATGGCACATTCATAAGGTAGAAAAAATGGGCAGACTGGATGGGCCTTGCGGTCCTTATGTGCCATCAACTTCTATGTTTCTATGAACCACTCACTGCTACTTGTGAGTTGTCACTCACAGGGGTGTCAAATGATGTGGTCAGCTGATACAAAAGCTAGTTAGAAAACTGCAGCAGGTCAAGATAACCAATGTCCTATCCGAAAGGAAGCCAGTCCATTCCGGAGTGCCTCAGGGATCTTTACTGGGGCCCCTTCTCTTCAGTATCTTCTTGAATAATCTCCCACAAGCCTGTGAAGAACAGATTCTGCTCTATGCAGACGATGCCATGATGTACTCTAGTAACCCCAACCCTAAGATCCTCCAGGGTAACCTTCAACACAGCTTCTCGGAAGTAGAAAAGTGGTTCAGTACTCAAAAACTGGTGCTAAATTATAAAAAGACCAAAATGATGCTTTTCAACAGTACCCATAAGAAACACAAGTCCAAACCCTTGTTCATCACAAACTGCATTGGCACCCTACTTGAACAGATCCACTCCTTCAAATATCTAGGGATCACTGTTCATAGCTCACTCACCTACTCGCAACATATTGATAATGTAGCCTGAGCTGTCAACGTAAGGATTGGCCTACTCCGCAGGCACAAGCATAGCCTGACTCTCGACGCGCTAACAATAGCAATTTTCAGCTCCGTCATTACCATCATCGAATATGGGCTGGTTGTTTATGGCTCTGCCTCTGCTACATCCCTTCACAGGATCACTGTTGCATTTAACAAGGCATGCAGACTCCTTCCTAGGGTTGCCCGCCTCACACACACGTGTGACCTATATGCTTAGACCGGGTGGCTTCAGTCATTCAGTCGAATCCAATATCAAACCTGCTTATTTACCAAGAAGGCACACCTTGGATTGCTACCCCCCCTGGGGTCAAGTAGCTCCTTAGCTCTTGTCACAGTGCACAACATACTCGTAGCTCGGCAACTCAGGTCTTTACTGTTCCCAGATGCCGCACCACCTTAGGTCAGTGGTCTTTCATTTATAGAGCCCCCCCTCTGGCTCAACTCCGTGGGTAGGGACATCTCTGCTGAGTCAAAACTTGGCCCTTTCAAACTCAAACTCCGGCAGCATCTGTTAGCAAACAGTATATGTGACTGCCACCATTAGCAGCCTTCTGCTTACATTATCTTTGTTCTTATACCTTTCGGCACTTTAACTCTTGGCACTTCATTTCATTCCTACCCTCGAGCCTTTTCCTCTCCACCCCTCATCCCACTTCTTCCTTGCTTGCACATCGTCATGCTCTTCCCCTGCTGCTCCTCACCTTCCACCCCCACCATTCTCTTATCTCATGCCACCTCTTTGCAAACACTCTTCCCTCCCCACCTGCTTCACTCTCTCTCACCTTCTCTCCCATCCATATTACTCTCTCTCTCTCTCTCTCTCTCTCGGATTTTCAGCAAGGCCTGCTAGGCTGCCCCCTCCCCTGGCTAAACACCATCTCTTCTCCCTCTACTATTAATTTGTCTCCCTCCCCTCTCCCTTCACCAGCGCCCCACCCTTCTCATTGTGTTTGCCCCATTCTCCTCCTTCCACCTCCCCTTCCCCTCCTCTCTCTATCCCCCGTCACCTCCTTTGCAACTCCTCTCCTTCCCCCTCCACCTCCTGTGCAACTCTTCTCCTTCCCCCCTCTCTTTTCTCCCTTCCCCACCTTACACCCCATTACTTTCTCTCCTAGATTTTGACAAGGCCTCCCAGGCTGCCCACTCCTCTAGCCCCTTTACTGTTATATTGAGTAACATTCAGTGCTATTTTGATTGCTTTCAGTGTATTAGTTTTTTTGTAAAGTATATTCTTGATATCCGCTATTTACTTATCTATTGTTTACCTTGTTTTGTTTTTGTACTACTGATGTATAACCTTTGTAAATGAGTTGTATTGCTCAAAGGTGTTGTAATCCAAGACTCAGTAAATAAAAATTAAAAATAAATAAATTTTTGCCCTGCAGCCTCACAGTGCTTGCTGGGACCTTCACGGACCTGACTGTGGGAGCGTAGTCAGAGGACCGGGTTAGTTATGATGTCCTGGAGGGCCTAATGTGTAGATAGTTTTTCAAGTTCTCTTGTTCCATTTGCTTTTCTAGTGTTTTATAATGGGGGGGGGGGGAGGTAGCGACTGCTTTTTATGTTGGTGCTTCTTTCTTTGCCCTAATTCTAGGCAGGGGTGTGGATTTTCTTTGCACTGTTTTTTCTCTTTTTGAATAATTGTCACATTGTTTTAAATTTGCAATTTGGAATATAAAAGGAGCTAGGTCAAAAGTTAAAAGATATCAAATTATTAAACATCTTGCCCATTACAGTATTCAGATAGCCTTATCATGCGTTACTTGCAGAAATATGTAAATCATTCAGCATTCAATGTAAGTACTGGCAGGAGACCCTCCAAGATGCAGACCTTAACTGGACTGGAATCTGGAAATCTGTGCTTAAATATATTATACAAGATAGATTTAGGCTGACTTACTTCTTCATTTTGCACAACTCATATTACAACCCTTGCAAACTACATAAGATGGGCAAATTGGATTCTGTTATATGTACTAGATATGGTTCTGCTGCGGGGACTCAACTTCACATGTTCTTATAGGTTCATAGGTTTTGTACAAGTTCAGTGGGTGGGTAGATTACCCTTAATGGACTCGCCACCAGTCTCATTGGTGGAATTCAAACTTGGTGTCACCCATATATAGATCTAAATTTTTTTAAAAGAGTCAAGAATAGAACTCAGTACTATACTGGCAGGAAGTTCATTCCAGGTGTTTACCAATCTTTGAGTGAACCACATGTTTCTTCTTAAAGTGTTATTTTGGGTACCTTTTCATTTTAACGAATGGGATCTAGTATTTGCCAACGATTGATGCCTAAGAAGGCCTGTTGTTTCAAGAATTGCATAATCTTGAAAAGCTTTATATGACTGACATAAATCTCCACGTAATCTTCTATATTCCATTGAATAAAGATTTGTTTTTTATCTAGTTTTATAATCAATTGCTTGTAATGTAGACTTTTTTTGTCGCTTTACGTTGTATCCTTTCTACAAGTTTTTTATTTCTTATTAAATATGGTGCAACTACAGAGGAACAATAGTCTAAATTAGGTCTAACTAGTCCAACATACAAGGGAATAATAACATTTTTGTCCCTACTTCTAATATTTCTTAAGATACAGCTTAATATTTTATTGCCTTTTTTGCAGCATTAGTTGTGTGTTCATCAAAGGAAAAATCTTTAAGAGTAACACCCAGATCTTTTTCCTGATTAGTCGTCTGAACATCTATGTCATTCATTGAATATGTGTGACAAGGGTTATTCTTACCCAAGTGCATTACTTTGCATTTTAATTCATTGAACAGTAAATTGCTTCTTTTAGACCATTCAACCAGATGAGTTAAATTGCTTTGTAAATTAATTGCTGAGTTTGCATTGGATATTATACTTCTCAATTTGCCATCATCAGCAAACTTGGCAAGCCAGCATGTATTAGTTAGAAGACTCATGGTGGATATCAATATATTAAAGAGAGTGGGACCCAGTACTGAGCCCTGGAGAACTCCACTAGTAACCGGACCCCATTTTGACAGATAACCTTTAACCGAGACTAACTGTGTCCGATCCATTAACCAAGCATTTATACAGTTTATAATTACTGGATGAATTTTTAAGAACTCAAGTTGTTTAATAAATACTTGATGTGATACAGAGTCAAATGCCTTAGAAAAATCTAAGAATATTATATCTACTGTTATGAAATGGCTGGTAGCAAAGCAGCATTCTGATTGGCTGCTAGGAGTGTGCTAATATGTCTAACACCATGGGAAAAAGATCAGGCTGTGCTATGACAGGTGGGCACTGATCTTCCCATTCTTCCAGTGTTCCAAATTAGAATATTAAAAAAAAAAAAACTGCCATCTTGTTTTCACTCACTCGCATTAACAAATTATCTGCCTGCCCCTCTAAGAATTTAAGAATATTATATCTGCTGATAAACTATTATCTCGTGCTTCGCTGACTGGTTCCAAAAAATGTAAAAGCTTAGTCTGACACGATCTTCCTTTAACAAAACCATGCTGGTAAATGTCTACATGGCCTATTTCTTCCAGGTGAATGGTTATTCTGTTTTTTAATATCCTTTCTAACAATTTACAAAATACGGCAGTAAGGCTTATAGGTCTATAATTTTCTATAAGGCTTTTACTGCCACCTTTGTGCAGGGGGATAACTATGGCTTTGTTCCATAAAGGTACAATAGTACTAGTGTACAAAGACAGGTTGAACAGTAATGTCTAGGGTTCAATCTCAATGATTCAGTTAAGTTTTTAATAAATATTGGTGGAATGCCATCAGGACCTGGTGACCCACTAGTTTTTAATAAAATAATACTATCTATGACTTCCTGTTCTGATATTGGGATAAAAGGAATATCAGTTATTATTTTTTGTGAATAGTCTGTATACTTGGGTTTAAACACATTTATAAAATAGTTGTTTGCCTGAGCTGCAATTTCAGTTTCTTCAGTTATGATGCCTTCCGAAGTATGTAAGGGACCTATAGGGGAACTGTTTTGTTTCAGTGAATCAATATAATTTAAAAAAGATTATTTGTTATCTTTAACTGTTCTAGCCAGTTTTTCTTCAAGTATTTTTTTAATCAGATTCCTACTTTTATTAGCTGATTTTTTTATATATAAATTCCAATTAGATGCTGAAGGATTTTTTTTTATGTTTCTTATATCATTTCTGCTTTTTTACTAGGCTTTTTTGGTATTTATGGTCCACCATGGTAGAACTCTTCTATTTTTATTGTATTTTTTCCTAATAGGAACCCAAGAATTGATACAATGTTGAAGTTTTTCATCAATTTTAGTCCAATTTTCTTCAAGGTCGCAGCCTGCGAAATCAGTAACCCAGTTCCAACTATTAAGATGTTCTGTAATACTAACATAGTTAGCTTTATTAAAGTTTTTTTTATAACAGAGCAGTTGATTAGTACTGGGGAATATGCAAGTCTCATAGTTGTAAGGATCATATTGTGATCACTGTTTGACAGGGGGTGTGTAATCTTAACTTGCGCATTTGCATTTTTGATGTTCGAAAAAACTAAATCCAATATATTTTTGTCTCTTGTAGGTAATATGACTAATTGTTCCATATTATTTATTATCATAAGGTCTAAGAATGATGTTTCAAGAGCGGAGCGTCCCTTACAAGTTTCCCAGTCTATATTTGGGAGATTAAAGTCTCTCATTAATATACAATCTTTATCTACTAGATTGTCTTCGATATTAGTTATAAATGTAGCATTGTCATCTTTATTTAAGTTTGGTGGTCTATAACCTAAGCCTACTGTAATTGTATGATTTGTTGTAAGTATTATTTTAAAGGGGACAGGAAATGTGTACTAATTGGCAGCTGTTTATAAAGTTTTTATTCTCAGAAACAATATTCATTCTCCTGAAGTATCCATACTTAACTGTACTTGAATAAAAAGGGATCAGTAAAACTGTAGTTTGCATTGTTGTGTTTTTATGGGTAACATTCTGTTACAGTTCACTTCATTGAATCACTTATGTGGAGTTTTTACTATGTCACGATTTGTGTAAAGAATGCTAATTATTAGCTGCTGACCTATCAAACCTTGTTTAGAGTTCTGTGCACAAACCATGACATAGTTAAAACTCCAAATTATTGGTTCCATGAAGAGAACTGTAACAGAATGCTGCCCATAAAAATAAGATAATGCAAAATAAAAAGAGAATAATGAATAGGTGCCAGTGCATTACCGGCGAGTAATACCATCGAGAGGTTCTGGACATGTAGGAACCACGAGAGCGAAGCTCGGCACCTATTCATTATTTTTTTTAATAAATGGATTTTAAATTTCTTTTTTCTTCTTCTTATTTTGCCAGTGGCAGTCGGCTGTTTCAGTGAAGGACACTGTGTCCTGGCTGACTGCCGTGTTGTCTTGCTGCTGTTGCTCTCGTCCCAGCCTGCCGTGCTGTATCCCACCCACCTCTACTCCTGGCCTCGCTCTACAACAACAAGTGGTAGGTAGTCCTACCTTTTTTGGGCTGCACTCCTGTTTCTTTTATTTCAGAGGACGGGAGAGAAAGAAATGTTACCTGCAGGCAGTACAGTCTCGCTAAGTGAGAAAGCGAGCCGCCATATTTGTTAAAATGTTCTGCCCACCCACACAGGAAAAACAGCCAATTAGGAGGCACGCTTAGGACGACGTGGGGGGCAGAAGGCATCTTTGTGGGTGCTTGCGCTGTTTGCTGGTTGTGATAATACTATCGCTCAGCAGTGCAATGATAGTATTATCACCTCGAAACGATAGTATTAAAAATGATTGACAGTACTATTACCGCAGAAGCTTTGATGTATTATCGAAATTTTTTTGTATGCTTTTTGAGCATATTAAATTTAAAATCCATATATTAAAGTTTTTATATCTCTTTTTATCCAAGTACAATTACATATTGAAAATTTAGGTGAATGCATATAATTTCTGAGAATAAGAACTTTATAAACAGTTGCCAGTGAGAAATGATTTCCTGTCCTCTTTAATCCATATTAATTCACTAGTATTATCCTGTTATTGAATAGTATCAGCTAAATAGCTTTTAAATGTATCTTTTACATATAATACAATTCCACCTCCCCTAGTGTTTAACCGATTTTTTCCAAATTGTGTATATCCTGGTATTTGGGTAGCCTAGTCCTCATCTGTAAACCAGGATTCTGTCACCCCACATATGTCTATACTATTGCTCATCATAAAATGTGATAACTCATCGATTTTGTAAAATAGACTTCTTGCATTTAGGAGTAATACATTTAAATTATTTTCTGTATAATGCTTGATGTTTTTAGTTTTTGCTTTTCCCAAATTAACTGTGTTTGAATCAAATCCATTGTTAAGAGATTCCTCAAAGATAGGGATCTCCCCCTTTTGTTCTAGTGTAAACTGTTTTGAATATGTGCCAATATGTGTTTACCCAGTAAGTTGTTCCCTCTTCTACTCAACTAGAGCCCATCCCATTAAAAAATTCCTCCTTATGAAAGAAATCCTCCCAATGAGTTATACGTCCAATTTGTTGTTTTATACACCAACTTCTTAACCAGTTATTTAAGGCTTTTATTTTGTTTGTATTAAACTCTGAGGCTGTGGGAATAGGTAGAATCTCAGAAAAGGCAGAACTGCAGTTTAAATCAGTGAGTTTATTAGCCATAGCTACAATATCTTGTTTGATTTATTATAAGTGGTTCTTTTAATACATTGTTTGCTCCTGCATGTATAATCACAGAAGGTTTGTCAGAATTAGGCAAGATGTTATCTAGTATTAAGGTGATGTCATTTATTTTTGCTCCACCAAAGGAAGATAATGTTCTGGATGCCTTATCAGGGTTACAGATCAATCTGTCTAAATTTTTGATTATAGTGTCTCCTAATACAAACCATGGTTTATTAGTAGTATCAGTCCCAAGATCCATCAAACTGATTTCACTGGATGGGTGGGGTAATAAATTATCAGTTGGTACTGAATAGGGAACAGTAATATGTTCATTTGTATTTAGATTAAGTGGTACCTTAGGGATTATTTCTTCAGTATGTGTAGTACTGGCCTGATTTACATCATGTGTATTAAATAAACTAAATTGGTTTGTTAGGGGCAAATTGAACGTGTTGGCTCTACGGCCCTTTTTAGCTGCCTTAGAATTTTTCACTGTGTACCAATCGTTCTCTGTATTTTCAATTTGATCATTTTCTCGGGGTCTTTTTTATTATTACTATGTGACACAACCAATGGTAGCACATACTAACATACTATTTGCCAGCAGATTAGGCCTTACGGTCTATCGAGTCTGCTCGAACCTTAGATCCTTAGTTGGGTGTCTGGAGTTATTTCTTTTATAATAACTGGTCAGCAATTTCTCTCAATGTACTGATCAGGTTGATATTTTCCACAACAACTGGCTGGTTGTTACGCCATTCATGAGCCATGCCAGTCAAACTATGCTGCTGCTTCATTGGCCAACATTCTGTATGTGGGCGGGGCCAAACAGTCTCACAAATTGCTGGAGAAAAATTGCTGGCCTATTATTATAAAAAATAAAAGATGGGAAGGGTGTTTCACATGATAATTTAATGCACACCCTCGTTGTGGGATGCTTTGATAAACCCCTCGAGCATCCCACAACTTGGGTGTGCATTAAATTCTCATATCAAACCCTTCCCCATCCATTATTCTCTATATATTTTTTGTTTCTAATGTAGTAATGCCAGTTTGGAAGTCGATAAGATCAGTTTTGCCCTGAATTCTGTGCTCCAATGATGGAGTTTAATGGTTGAGATTCCATACTAATATTTGGCTGTAATCTGTTGGTCATTCTTTTTGACTAGCATCTAGCATCGGCAATCTGTCTCCAAATGAATTTATTTCAAATTGTAGTTCTTCATTTAAGGTACATTTTGTACATTTGTAATGTGGTTTATTATTTTGGGTATTGTCAAGAAAAGAGTATATGTTACAGGAGTGGCATTTCATGCCTATTTCTCTGCTAATAGTGGTTATAAAGTCAGCTATACTGAGTCAATACTAGAGTCAATGAAACAACATTTAACAGACACAATTCTCTGTTTATATATTGATATTCAAGGTTTACAGAGTGATAGGCACAATATCCTGTACAGCTTAGTAATGTAAAAGTACAAAGAAGGCTAAGATATGCTTATAATTACCCTTTCACTGCAGGATTTAAAGACATTCTTATATATTCTGAAGTCAAACTTAAATATAAGCTCTTGCCTCACTGCCACGCCGAACACGCATAACACGCGCGTGTGTCAGTCGCACATCACGCCCTGCCCACACCGGCCCCTGTTGAGTAGGGTTTCATTTTAACAGGCTGCTTGACCCAGAAGTAGAGCAAGAGTCAGCCTGCACACTTGCAAAAGCAAGCAAAGTGAAATATATTTAAAATGCCCCAAACAGTACTAGCGCTTGTAATAAAGTGCCTAGTATAGAAGCACAACTAATATCTGTGCCCAGAAAGTAAAATATAAATGTAGCACTTGAGCTGTAGTCCAACTAAATTTAGAGGACTACAAACTCATTCTTCCTGCTTTAATTGCAGGGCTCCTGAGCGCTCCACTCGATTGCAAATCACGGTATGTAAAAGACGCTATGCAGTACAAGGTTACAATGTTTGATTTGTACTAATATGGAGCTGGCTTAAAATGCTGAGCTCCTTGCAGTTATACAGTACACAAAGTCTGGGCTGCCCTTCCATTCATTTTCTTTGGAATAAGATTAAAATTAGGGCAGACCCCTTTTTGGGTGTTCAAGATTACCTTACCCCTCAAGAACAGCGGCGGACACCTTACGCATGGGTGCAAGAACACTCCTGTCATGTGCAGGGCAGTCCATGCTCTCGGGAATGTACAAGGAAAATAGCCCTAACCCCAGTAGGTGATAGTGGGTCCGGGAATGACACAACCACGCCCCAGTGCCGGGTCCTCTATGCCATCTCTCTCTCTCTCTCTCGTGGTCTGCCGATCCTGGATGCCCCACTAGATTCTCAGATAGAGCGCATGGGAGTAAAGGTGGTCCCACACTGGGGGGACTCAGAGCTGGGGGACTGGGCAGACCGGGTGAGGCAGAGGAAAGCTACACCAGAGAACGTCAGTTGCGGACTTCAGGCGGGTGGGACAAAGCGACATCAAGCATCCTCACCGGAGAGAGTCCGGGTGTTAAAGCGAGGAGAATAAATAAAGTCGAAAAAAAATAAAAAAAGATTACCTTACCCCTAAAATTTGCTTGGGCGATCTGACATCAATCTCAGCTAAAGAGCACAAATACCAAATGATGATGATAATCGCTATGTCAGTCAAAAAATACATTTTGCGACATTGGAAGGACCAACATAAATCTGTCTACATAGAATGGCTCAATGAGTTACTCTCTAATCTGCACATGGAGAAGTTAATTGCCAGTACACAGAATAAACTTGGTGCAGATAATAAACAAGCATTTGTCAATGCCGAATGTTTGCTTGCTGGTATAAGCATTGGAAATGCAGGAGTTAGACACATGCAGAGTAGGAATAGCTATGAAATAGTGAACTTCACGCCAACCCAACCTCCACCCTGCAGAGATGGACAGGCATTGGGGTGTGCGTTTGGGTTGTCGCCCATAACGTTCATGCCATTTCACCTCATCCTATCCTGCAGACACCAACAAGTGTTGAGGTGTGCCTTGGGGTGTTCGGCTTTACAGTCACCCCACTCCATAAGGACATACACTAAAATGGGTGCAATATAGGAGAATGGGGTGAACTCTGGGGCTGAAGAGTCCAAGGCACCCCTTGATGCCTGTCACTGGCTGCAGGGTGGGGGGGGGATAGAATGTCATGAGCATTGCAGTCGGCAATCCAAAGGTAGACCCCTGATGCCCGTCAGTCTGTACAGGACGGGACGTTATGATTAGAAACCCTAATGCCCTGGGCATTTGTTGTATTTGCACTACAAATTTTCAACATGGTCTTTTTGTAACCCCCACCTCATGAAAGCATTTGGGACCTCTTCTCATGAACAGTGGCACTGTGATTTTGTGAATGTGTCCCGAACTTTGAGTTCCCACAGTGACCATGCCATTGTGCGCCCGATGTACGAAAACACAGATGGGGCATGATGTAAAGAGTGACAGCTGTACCATTCATAGGGAGGTGTGAAGAGATGGCAATGTTGAAAATCTGTTGTGAAAATATTAAAAATGCTAGAACTTCCGAGCGTATGTGGATACTGCACAACATATGCACGTAACACAGTCATTTAGTGGAATTATTTCACCAAATGTTCAACACAGGCATTTTGTGACTTCTGCTCATGAACACTGTCAATATGATTTTCTTAATCTGTCCCGAACATTGATTTCCTACAGCAACCGCACTATTCTGCACCAGATATGTAAATGCATATTTCGGGCAGGATGTGAAAAATGACAGTTGTACTGTTCGTAAGGAGGTCTGAAAAAAAATGCCAATGTTGAAAATCTGGAGTGAAAATACTACAAATTTACGAAGTTTTTTTTTTTTCAGAACTCTATTTTGTCCCCACCCCGTCCTTATACCTCACCAAACTCTCTCCGGTGACCTTCCACTCAATGGACGCTACTTCCCCTTGTGACCCGGCTCGTCTCCACTCCCCGACACTGGGCATCCCCTGGGTCTACCCTCTGGGGAAGGGCCACCCCCGCCCAGGGTGCTCTTTCTCATAGTATTGAGGCCGAGGAGGAGAGAGCCGTATCCAACTTCTGGGAGTGTGGTCCTTGGGTGGGAGGTGCCTTCGCCTATTGGAAGGAGGAGAGGAGGGTATTTTACTAGTAAGTCCCCTGTGGAGCCCAGCTGTCAAGGCAACATGCTGCCGCGGCTCCACCCCCAGGCATACGCCACAACGCTACTTTTTGGGCTACCTCTAGCCACCGCCAAAGGTCGCTTCTTAAGCGGTCGCATCCCTGTCCCTCCCCAGGGAAGAGAGAGCAGTCCTCTGGATGCTCAATCTTTTCCTTCCCCAGCTGACCCCTGGCGCCCTGGGCTCGTTCCCGAACCCGGATCGCCGGCATGGCGCGAGGTGTGGCGTCCAGCACCTCAGCCTTCAGCGCCACTGGGTCGGCACAAATTTGCGAAGTTACGAGGGTGCATGGAAACTGCACAACACATGCTTGTAACACAGTCATTTTATGTAGTTTTGTCACCAGATGTTCAACATAGGCATTTTAGGACCTCTGCTCATGAACAGAGTCACTGTGATTTTACATACAAACATACAGTACATTCGAACATATGAATCTGCGAGCAGAACAGACTAATTGGTCTAAGTCTGCCCGAGTGTGAAGCTAGCACCCCAGATTGCAAGTGCCCCAGCCTCCTCCCCCTCAGTTCCTCCCCCGCTTGTCCCAGCCCCTGCTCCCCTAACTCTTCCTCTTGCTTTAGCCCACTCCTTCTTAAAGCTATTGACTGTCCTACATGTTACCACCCCCTCTGGCTGCGCATTCCAACTAGACACCACCCTGTTAGTGAAGTAGTGCCTCCTCATTTCTCTCTTGAAACGTCCCCCTTCCAACCTTAGTCCGTGTCTCCTCGTCTGTTTTCCACTCCTCAGTTTAAATACCCCCTCAGTGCTAGGTTTATTTACCCTCTAAGGTATTTAAACAATTCAATCATATCCCACCATCCCTCCTCTCCTCCAGTGTGTACATGTTCAGCTTCTTCAGCCTAACTTCATATGCCTTTCCTTCCATCCCCTTTAACATTGTTCATAAGAAAAAAGTTTAAGACTGGATATTTTTTCAGTAAATTTTCTTTGTACCTTTTCAAGAGATCCACCATCAGATTTTTTAAACAGGCAACATATCTGCAAGGCATACTCAATATGTGACCTGACATAAGACCTAAACAAGGGCATGAGCACTTCATGATCTCTAGAATTAATGTTTCGAAGAATTGACCAAACCACCTTGTTAGATGTACTAATAACAGAATGCAAGTGTTTGGAATATGTAAGGTCGTTTGAGATGGTAACGCCTAGATCCTTCTCATCCGTAGTGGCACTAAGCAATGAGCCATTAATATTGTATGAGAAGTCACTATGGGTATGCAGGAAGGGACGTGGCTCCATGGCAGCTGGGTTTCTTGCCAGGCAGAGTTGCACATGCGCTGTGGCATGTTCATGATAATACTATCGTCCGTTCGAACGATAGTATTATTGGCAGTGAAGTGTGGTATTATTGGGAGTGGAGTGTTGTGTGCTATGAATTACAAGGATTTTTTTGAATCATTTTCAGTAGTATTATTTTGATGATCCATATATTACATGGAAATTTATGTTTAGTTTCCTGAGCTTGAGACTTAGAGCCCAGTGAGGCATAGTATCAAAAGCCTTGCTGAAATCAATAAAAACAACATCACATGGTATTTTGTTGTCTAAAAATGAACTAAAATGTTCATAGAAGCAAACAAATTTGTTGTACAACTTGTGCCCTTTCTGAACCCATGTTGCTCTAAATCGCTGGCATCAATAACAGGTGCAGTGATATCCTTAAGAAGACTCTCCAAAACTTTGCAGATGGTAGAAGTTAGACTAATGGGACCCTAGTTCTCCCAATGGTGTTTAGAGTCCTTTTTATGTTTGCTTGCACGCATGTGCAAGAAACATAGTGCCAGCATCGGAGATTTCGGAGGTATGTCACCTCCTCCTCCAATTCAGTCAGTATGCTGGCAGGCGCGGCCTGTAAGCCAATGCATTTTGGAGCTGTCTGTGACCGCGCTCCAAAATGCAACGTGCCCCAGTTCAAAGGGAGCTACGCCAGTTGAGCAGCGATAAGATAAGGCTGCTCACGGCAGCTCCCCACAGGCGCCCGCAAAGCGTCGCGCCCCGCATGCGCGCATAGCCCGGCAGGGGTGCCCAATCCCCCGGCTGTGCTGCGTTCTCTCCGCTCCCCAAAGCGCTTACAAAATGCCACGCTGGTGCCACCCAGGCGGTAATCACTATAACCCGACGGGGTGCCCAATCCCCGTCGGCTGCACTGTCCCCCCAGTAGTGAGTGCCCACTGGGGCCACCCAGCGTGGCAAGCAGTTCGTAGGCCGGTAGGGGTGCCCAATCCCTCGCCGGCTGAACGGCCGCCCCAACGTCCTTGTGCCGCTGGGGCCACCCCAGCGTGGCAAGCGTCCCATATCATCCGTTTTTTTCACCTGTGAAGAAAAACGGTCCCACGTGAGTCCCCCGCCCCTCCCACAACCCGCGCACCCACCCACTGCGCACCCAGCCTCCCCTCCCCACCCCATACTTACCTCCGGACCTCGCGCGATGATCTTCAGTGGACGGGAACACGTCCTGCACTCTTCAAAGGCGACCCATGAACTGAGGAAATGCGGTAAGCTGTATAATGGGCTAGATAGGGGTTTCAACTTGTGCATATCTCAGGCATTTTTGAATTTTTGCAAATTTTCAACATGGGGTTTTGGTACCTTCTCATGAATGATGTCACTGTCATGGCGTTATTCGGGCCCGAAGGGTCGATTTCGCCGCAGTGACTGCGCAGTGTGCAAAATCACCCTTCGGACCCGAATAATGCCATGACAGTGACATCAATCATGAGAAGGGGTCCAAAACCCCATGTTGAAAATTGGCCAAAATTCCCAAAATTACTGTTTTACTGAGCGCATGCTAAGCAGTTCCTACGCAGGCTCGTGAAGTTCGCTGAATTTTCAATATTTTCACTCCAGATTTTCAACATTGCCATTGTAGCACACCTTCTTATGAGTAGTACAGCTGTCATTTTTCACATCTCACCCAAAATGTGTTTCCGCCCATGTAGCGCACAATGGCGCAGTTGGTGCGCGAAATCAATGTACAGGACAAATTAAGAAAATCACAGTGACACTGTTCATGAGCAGAGGTCTTAAAATGGCTATGTTGAGAATTTGGTGAAAAAATTCCTAAAAATTACTTTTACGAGCGTGCGTTGCACAGTTCCTATGCATGCTCGTAAGTTTGCAAATTTAATATTTTCACTCCAGATTTTCAACATGTCAATCAATCAATCAAAATCTTTATTTAATCAGGCGAACATCATTGAGCGTAGCTCATTTACAAGATGGACCTGAGTGGTCAAGAAGTGCAAGTATTATTACATAGACAAGAAAAACATAAACAGTAGTACAATGACATAAAGTGCTAATATATAACAATTTACATATATACAAGGCACATTAAAACCATTTAACCTGTAAGAAAAGGAGGCAATGGGCATAGCAGGCATAATATATAAATTATAGGTCCTAATTGGCTTTTATGAGAGTATATCAGGTGACTGGAAAAAAGAAGTAGAGCTAGCATAATGGAACACGGAAAAGGGGGTGGGGGTAGGTAGGGTCGGGGATTAGGCCTTGTTAAAGCAATTGCAGAGTTCTGGGAATACGGTGGAGAATAATCTTTTGAAGGATGTTAAAGGTAAGAGGCTATTTAGCTTCATGGTTTTTTGGAGTGAGTTCCATGCAACTGCTAGTGAGTAGCTGATAGCGGCCCTCCCAAACCAGGTGCAGGCATTGGGGACCTTTAGAATGATAAGTTTGCTGATCCTTAAGTTGTATGGCCTAGAAGTAATTCGGGTAAAACAGTCTGTGATATAGGTGGGTAGTTTTCCTGATAAAGCTTTGAATATCCAAATTGCAGCATTCCTATTTCTTCTGTGTTGTAATGATGTCCAGTTAACTGCCTTATAAAGGGAGCAGTGATGGGTGCTGGAGGGAAGGTCAGTAATAAATCTGATGGACCTGTGATATAGGGCGTCCAGCTTATTTAAGAGGGGGAGTGAACAATGGCCATAGAGAAAGTCAGCATAGTCAATGAGGGATAGGAATGATGCCTGGATTAATCTTTTTTTGGAGTCTTTGTTGAGGTAGTGCTTTATTCTAAAAAATAGACCAAGCCTTTGTCTCAGTTTTTTTAGTAGCTCCTCAATATGGACAGAATAGTCAAGCTTGTTATCAATCCAGACTCCAAGGTATTTGAAGTTATCAACGAATTCCAGCTTCTCTCAAGTAAGGTGGATAGTTGTAGGTAGTGGGTGATGGGGTAGTGGTAGAGCAACTCTTTGTGGCAAAGAACATAGCTTTGTTTTTTGGCATTTAGAAGTAGCTTTTATCCAGTAGATTGTGTTGCAGGATGGAGAATTCAGATTGTAGCAGTTCACAGGCTTTAGGTAATGAAGGATTGCTGACATATAATCCAGTATCATCAGCAAACAGATGAATGTTGGATTGAGTGAGGTTGGCATCAATATTATTAATATAAATGGCAAAGAGGATGGGGCCAAGAATAGAGCCTTGCGGTACACCTCTTAGCAGTGGTTTTAAGGTGGATAGGTAATTTCCATTTTTTACCAGTTGTGACCTATCTGATAGGTAGCACTTGAACCAGTTGAGTGAGGGAGAATCCAGCCCTATTGATCCAAGGGAGGTGATTAATGATTCATGATCCACTGTGTCAAATGCTTTACTCAAATCCAGGAACACAGCACAGGTACTGTTCTTCTTATCCATGGCAATCTGCCAGTCGTTGGTTACTTTGGCTAGGGCCGAAATGGTGCTATGCCTTGATCTAAATCCTGATTGTGCTGAATTTAGGAGGTTATTGTTATCCAGGTAGTCCCTTAATTGTGAGTTTACTAACTTTTCGAGCATCTTGGATAGTACTGATAGGATGGAAATGGGCCTGTAATTATTGAGGTCCATGGGATCATCAGATTTAAGTAATGGAACTACTTGAGCTGTTTTCCAAGTGGAGGGAATGGATCCAGTGGTGAGGGAAAGATTGAAGAGATGAGTGAGGGGCAGATAAGGCGTGTGATGCAATTTTAAGGAAGTAGGGATCCAGGAGTCTGTACCTGCACTCTTAGAAGTATCTAAATTAGAGAGGAGGTCTTCCACTTCTTTCAAGGATATTGGGTTGAAGGAAAAGTTGATGTAGCCTTTGTCCTACAGTGGATTGAAGGTTCAAGGAAGATCTCAGGAGATTTGCAGGTGATGAGTCAAATGCTAGGCCAGCTGTGGTGAAGTGGTCATTGAAGGTATTTAGGATTTCTTGTTTGCCCATAATTTCTGTATCATTGAGTAGCAGTTTGGAGGTTAAGGCAGGAGTAGAGTTTTGGCCCAGAATTCCTTTTATAGTTCCCCAGAGTCTGGTTGGGTTATTATAGGAGGCATCCAATTCAGCTCTATAATAGGCAGCTTTGCAGTTCTTATTTGTTTTGTACATGAATTTCTTGCTTTTCTGAAATTTAGCCAGTCTCTGGTATCCTTTGTTTTCTTGCCCTTTTCCACAGTTTGTCTCTGGTTAACAAGGCTGCTTTAAGATCAGTGGTGAACCAAGGGCAGGATCTTGCTTTAGTTCTGATACTGGTGATTGGTGCATGAATATTGAGACATTAGTGATAATGTCCTTTAAGGTCTGAGAGCTGTTTCAACTGAGGTTGTAAGGTAGAAATCTTGCCAGTATATTGTATTACTCAAGTCATGGAGGTATCCTGGGATGTTGAACTTCTTTTTTGACCTTTTGAGGACAAATTCTGCAGGGTTGGGTGGTTTGAGTGTAGATCTTATGCCAGCTATAGGACAATGATCACTTACATCATTTGGTAGTACTCCTGCATGCGAATATAAGTGAGGCTTGTTTATCAACATAATATCCAGGAGTGAGCTGTTGCTAGGGTTTTTTAGGTTAACCCTGGTTGGGTCTTTAATTAGTTGTGTAAAGCCATAGGTGTCACAAGGTTACCAATGGTGCAGATACATTAGATAGCCAGTTTAAATTCAAATCACCAAGGATGATGGTATCTTCAGGGCCTTGATTGATTATTGACCCCAGGTGAGATAGTAGTTTGAGGCCTGCAGAGGGGGGCCTATAGCAGCCAATCAATTTAAATGAAGACAAGTTAGGAAGGGATATTTTGATTGACAAACATTCAAATTCCTTTGGTTCGGATGTGTTGATGAGACAGGTAGCAGAGATGGTGTCCTTAATATATATGGCCACCCCACCACCCCTGGAAGGGCAATCTGCTCTGAAGAGCTGATAGTTGGGAAGGTTTACAACACTGTCTTTTGTTGAAGGTCTGAGCCAAGATTCAGAGATGACCAGAAAGTCAGGCAGAGTATGTGCCACCCACGCCTGTATTAAGGAGAATTTTTTTAAGAGGCTGCAGGCATTGAAATGTGGAAGCTTAGGCCATTTATGGAGGATAGATCAGCAGGGAAAAGAAACTTTCAATGGGGCCAGGATTTATTTCAATAGTACCAATGCAGATCAGAAGGAAGAAGATTAATTTGAGGAGGGCACCAAAGGACAGGGATAGTGAGTGGTCAGAGTGTTTCCTCTTATTCCTGGGTGCCTGCTGTGTGATGGGAGACGGTCCTGATATATAGGTGCGAATTTTATCATAGCATAATAATCTGATGGACAGGCATAGTGGGTTAATATAAAGCCAGGATACATGTAGAGTGCTAGGAGTGTTGAATTGTTAGAGAGCTTTATGTGGATACCCAGGGTTGCAGTGTAAAGTGGTTCGAGGTGAATAAGGAATCCGTGGTTGTCCATTGTGGATGGCAGGAGTGGGCAGATCGTATTCACTAACTTATTCATCATGACAAGGGTATATCATAAATATCATAAAGGATTGGGGAGATGAAAGGCTCAAGGAGCAAAAGGAAGCAAAGTAGCATTGTGGAGGTTAGGTATGGGTTAAGGGAGGAAGGAAATAGATGTGGCGTGGATTAAGAAATGGCGGGAGAAAGTGTATAAAGAATCAACCGAGGGGGGCAGACAAAATTTTGCGGCTTTGCCCGTGCCTTTCTGCCTGCTTCTCCCAGCCTCCTGGAACCCGGTCGGTATGCAGGCGCCACGACCCGGCTGGCGGCTCGGAGCCCCTCCGCCTCCTGAACCCGGGGCTGCGCCTGCTAAAGGTGGGGGGACAGAGGAGAAGGCAGTCAGCAGGTACCTTTATTGCAGTAATCTGCAATAAGGTGCTAAAACTTAGGATTTACACAACAATAGACTGGGAGGGTATGGGGGTTAGGGCCCAAGCGCTACCCCACACAAAATTTCAAAAGAGTGTAAACACTTAATTTAAGTACAGCAAAACAACCCTTAAGTCGGGCACAATATAAGAGAAAACAGCTCTTTTTAGGTGGAATTAAAAGAAATTAAAAAAATAGCAGAAATCCCAGCCAGAATAGTGTAGCGAAGCCCAGTTTAAGTCTATGGGGAAGGCGCACCAATCGGAAGCAAGGCACAGACTGCGGTCACTTTCCGATTGGTTTGCGGCTTTGCCCGTACCTTTCTGCCTGCTTCTCCCGGCCTACTGGAACCCCGGTCGGCTATGCAGGCGCCGCTGACCCGCTGGCTGCTCGGAGCCCTCCGCCCCTGGAACTCCTAGGGGCCGCGCCTGCTTTCTGCCTGCTTCTCCCGGCCTCCTGGAACCCCGGTCGGCTATGCAGGCGCCGCCGACCCGCTGGCGGCTCGGAGCCCCTCCGCTCCCTGGAACTCGAGGGCTGCGCCTGCTTTGTGCCTGCTTCTCCCAGCCTCCTGGAACCCTGGTCGGCTATGCAGGCGCCGCCGACCCGCTGGCGGCTCGGAGCCCCTCCGCTCCCTGGAACTCGAGGGCTGCGCCTGATACAAGGTGGGGGACACCTTTTTATTTTATTAAACTTTCTTATGAACAGTACAGCTGCAATTTTTCATATGTCGCCCAAAATGTGTTTTCGCACATGTAGCGCACAATGGTGCTGTTGGTGCTGAAAGCAATGTTTAGGACAGATTAAGAAAATCACAGTTACACTGTTCATGAGCAGAGGTCTTAAAATGGCTGTGTTGAAAATTTGTGACAAAAGTCCATAAAATGACTGAGTTACAGTGAGCATTGCACAGTTTCCACCCTCGTTAGTTCATGACTTTGTAATATTTTCAGTCCAGATTTTCACCAGTGCATTTTTCCACACTTCCTTATGAGCAGTACAGCTGCCATTTTTCACAACATGGCCAAAGTGTGTTTTCACACTTTCAGTGCAGAGATGCGTGGTCGCTGTGGGAAATCATTGTTCGGCACAGATAAAGAAAATCACAGTGACACTGTTCATGATCGGAGGCACCAAAATGCCTGAGTTGACAATCTGCTGTAAGAAATCCCCAACCTAATTATATTACGGTGTGCTGCACAGTTTCTATGTACGCCAGGACTTCACCATTTTTTTAATATTTTTACTACACATTTGCAACATAGCCATTTTTTACACCTCCCCATGAAAGAGTACAGCTGTCATTTTTACATCCTGTTCGAATATTTTTGCACCTGTGGTGCTAAATGCAGAAGTTACTGTGCATAAACAGCTTTCGCTAACAAACTGATATTCCCTGTTCATGAGGTGGGTCACAAACAAACATGTTGAAAATTTGGAGTGAAAATACCAACGAATGCCTGAGGTATTAGGCTTTTCAACTATAACGCCCGACCCTAGAGATCAACAGGCATCAGGGGTGTGACTTGGGATTCTTGCCTGTGATGCTCATACCATTCCACACCCTGCAGTCACTGAGAGGCATCGAGGGTATGCCTTGGACTCTTTATTTAAGTTCACCCCATTCTCCTATACCGCACCCATCTCACCGCATTTCCTAATGGAATGGGGTGTGCATAAGGGCCAAAGATCCCAAGGCACACCGTGACACTTGTCAGTGTCTGCAGGGTGGGGTGTGGTGAAATGGTGTGGCCATTATGCCTGATGACCCAAAGGCACACCCCAATGCCTGTCCATATCTGCAGGGTGGTGGCGGGGTTGGCTTCAGTTCAATACTTCA
Source organism: Neoceratodus forsteri (assembly GCA_016271365.2). Taxonomy (NCBI): domain Eukaryota; kingdom Metazoa; phylum Chordata; order Ceratodontiformes; family Ceratodontidae; genus Neoceratodus; species Neoceratodus forsteri. Next base: position 317,335,594 of record CM028129.1, read on the forward strand.
CTGCCATTCCTATTATGCAGCTGTCTAACCCCTGCACTACCAATCCCAATTCCAGCAAGCAAACATTCGGCATTGACAAATGCTTGTTATGTATGGGAACAACAAAAGCTTCTTTCCATTCATTGGGAATAAAATTATTTAACATAAATAGTTCAAACAAAAACTTAAGTGGAAATGCAAGAAGGTCAGCCAGTAAGTATAATAGATGGCCAGTGATATTATCTGGACCTGAACAATATTTACCCTTCAGTGTTTTCAATTTGTCTTTAATAATTTTCTCAGTGAAAATGATAGGAAGATCAGAATGATTTGGAATAGGCTTAAAGGTAAGAGTATTTGACTGTGTGAAGATTTTACAAAATTCATTATTAAATACATTAGCCATGGTTTTTGAAGCATGGATAAGATTATTGTTGTTTGTTATCAAGGACCCAACCTTACATGATGTTTTCCTTAAATAATTTATATAAGAATAAAATTGCTTTGTTCAAGTTCAAGTTTATTGCAGGAAAGACTCCGTTGAGCAAGCTCATTCACAAGGAGGTCCTGGGGCACATACACATACAGTTCGCAATTACATAGACAGGAGATATAAAATGTAGAACAACAAATAAAAAATATATAATACAAGAGGTATACACAATAGAAGTCCTTATGCTATATATGCAGTACATTCCAGCTTTAACCTTGCCCTAAATTATGCAACACATTTCAGCTTAATAAGTAGAGGGCCAGTTGGTACCTAGGAAGTTGACTTGACGTTGGGGCCTAGTAGCACCTACATATGTCTTTTAATTTAGAGATAGCTAGTGTTTTGTAGGAGTTAATTGATACGATGCTGGTTATCTTCAGCATGGCTTGTAGTTGGTTCCAAATGTTTGGGAGGGCGTATGAGACAGCTCTTTGGCCAGCTGTAGTACATGTCCTGGGAACATCTAGTAGGATAAGGTCGGATTTCCTTAGGGAGTAGGCACTATGTGAGATGTGTATGAGAGACGTTAAATAGACAGGCAGTTTGTGGAGTAGTAATTTGAGGGTCCAAATGCCAGCATGCAGGAGGCGTCTGGTGGCAAGAGAGGTCCACCCAACTGCTGCATAAAGGTCACAGTGGTGGGTCCTGTACGCAGAGTTAGTAATGAAGCGAAGAGCATGGTGATAAGAGTACGTCCAGTTTAGATAGGCTCAAGGTTGGGGAGGAGATAAAGATAATGTCTCCGTAGTCAAGCAAGGGAAGGAATGCTGCTTGGACAAGTCTTTTGCGGGTCACGACAGAAAAGAGGGTCCTATTTCTAAAGAAGAAACCCAAGCGTGCTTTAAGCCTCTTTGATAGATCCTTGATGTGGTCGTTGAAGGAAAGCTTGTTGTCTATCCACATACCTAGATATTTAAATTTAGGTACGACTTCCAAGGTTTCACCTAGGGAGGCAACTATGAAGTTTTTAGGTGGGGTAAGTAGGGCACCAGTCAAGGCAAGTCTCGAGAAAATCATTGTCTTGTTTTTTTGGCATTTAAGAGAAGCTTGGCATTGATAAGGTTGCTTTCTAACTGGATAAAGTCAGCTTGGAGTGCTTACCTGACTTCAGTTAAGGACGAGCCTGATGCGTACAAAACCGTACTGTCTGCCAAGAAATGTATGCTAGAGTTCTTTATGTGGGAGTCAAGGTTGTTGATGTACAGGGAAAAAAGGATTGGTTCTAGGATGGAGCCTTGAGGGACTTCCTCTGGCAATTGGAAGGGGGCAGATAGTAGGCCATCAGATTTGACTTTTGTATCCTTCCGTGAGATAACTGTTAAACCACTGTAAGGTAAGTGGAGTGGCACCTATGTAGGCAAGACAGGTGATTAGGAGGTGATGGTCTACAGTGTCAAGGCCTTACTGAGGTCTAGAAAGACTGCACCAGTAACCTTCTTGGTGTCCATAGCATGGATCCAGTCATTAGAGACTTTAGCCAAGGCTGAGATGGTACTGTGCTTTGACCTGAAGCCAGATTGGGCTGGGTTTAGGAGTGAGTGCACTTCAAGGTGATTTTTTAGTTGGTTGTATATAAGTTTTTCCAGCACTTTGGAGAGAACGGGCAAGATAGAGATAGGACGGTAGTTAAGTCACAAGGATCTCCTGATTTGAAGAGAGGAAGAACATGGGCAGATTTCCAGCAGGACGGAACAGTGGCTGTGGTAATAGAGAGGTTGAAGATGTGAAGGATGGGGGCTGTGAGCTGGGCATAGCCTAACCGCAAGAAAAATGATTCAAGGCCATCCTCCCCTGCACTTTTCTTGGTGTCAAGGCTAAGAATTATGTATTTGACTTCTTTGTAGCTAAACAGGCTCAACTGGAAGGGATGAGGTGGAGTAGCATGTGTAGTATCTGGGCTAGTGTTGCTATTCACTCGACTAGCGTATAGGGAGGAGTCAAATGCCAACCTGGCAGTGGCAAAGTGAAGGTTAAGTTCTTCGAGGATTCGCAGTTTATTTTCAACCATCCTGTCCTTAGCCAGAATCTTGGTGGGAAGGAAGGAAGCAGCAGGATGGCCTTCAGTGGATCTCAGTGTCTTCCAGATTTTTTGGGTGTTCTCTTTGGCCTGCTCCAGAGTGGAGATGTAGAAGTTTGCTTTAGTAGCACATACACTTTTAACACAAGCATTTCTGGCAGTTCTAAATGCCTGCCAGTCTGCTGGGTTCTTTGTGTGCCTGGCCCTAGCCCATAGCTTGTCTCTATTGGCAAGTGCAGATTTGAGCTCTTGGGTGAACCACGGATGCCAGATTTTCTGCACCCTCATTTTAATAAGAGGAGCATGCTTGTTAATTAGGATGGTGAGGTTGTCATTTAGGACAGAGATGGCAGCATCAGCAGATTTGGCAAGATATAGGTCTTGCTACCTGATCGTAGCTAGATCGGTTAGGAAGTTTACTGAGTTGAATTTACGGAACGAGCGTTTGATTCTGAATTTAGGGTGCTGCTGAGTTTTAGATTGGAATCTTGTACATACAACGATACTGTGGTTGCTCATGTCGTTACGGAAAACTGCAGAATGTGAGATTTTATGGGGATGCGAAGTTAAGATGACATCTAAGAGTGAGCTGTTGGCAGAGTTAGAAGCATTGATTCTTGTGGGTTCAGTTACTATCTGTGTAAGACCCAGCTCATTACAGATGGCTTTTAGGGAGTGTGATTTAGCAGTGAGCCAATCCATATTGAAGTCCCCTAAGATTATTGTTTCCGTGTTAGCAGCCAAAGTTATGGATTTAAACACGTTAAGAATTTCTGTGCCTCGATCGAGTCTATAGCCACCAATGATTGTGATGCACTCTGAGGATGGAAGGTGAAGTTTAAGTGAGACAATCTTGTATTCCTTGGGCTTAGTTTTACAGGAAATGCTGCTAACATCAAATTTTGATTTGGCGTATACAACCACTCCCCCCCCCGCCGAATCCCTATGAGCCCTAAAGAGCTTAAAGCCCGGTATAGCAATTTGCGGATCAGTGTTGGTCTTTTTTAGCCATGACTCGGCAATTATAATCAGATCTGGGTCAGTGTGGGCTGCCCAAACTTGAAGATGATCACGTTTTTTGAGCAGGCTTAGAATATTGACCATCATCAGTTTCATCCCAGGAGCAGCTGCAAACTCCGACGGAGAAGTGATTTGAGTTGGGGGACCTGGATTTAGTTCAACATTGCCTGAACAGAAAAGGAGAATTAGAAACATTTTCTTGAGGGCATTTATCAGGTAGAAGTGGGCTCTTTTCGTATGGGTTCTTGTGTGGTGTTCAGTCATTGAGGTACGTCTAGCCAGGGCATAGGAGATGCTGACATGGCCGTTCAAGGATAGCAGCGGAAGTGCACGGAAAGACATCGGCGAAGGGAGGAGGGCCAGAGCAGAGGGATGAGAATTAAAATGAAAACCCGACAGATTAAGAGTAGGGAAACAATATGAAGATGCAGCAGGAACTATGATTGTGGGTTCCCAGGCTGGGATGACTTCTGACTTAGCATGGATCAGTGCTTTATGAGTCATACTTTTTGCCAGGATTAGAAGTAGAATGATAATGCAGGCTTTATTGCCCACGATTGAGTACAGTGATTTGTGTAGAAAGACCAAGAATCCCTCTAGTGGCAGGTCTGTATAACCTGCTAATGGAGAACTAGCCAAGAAAAAAAAACAAAAAAACTTCTATTACACACTTGGAATGTGCTTAGTTCTATGTAAAATCTATTTGTAAAAAGTGCCAGGTGGCAGAAGCAGGGGAAAAGTCCTGGCCAATCAGAGCGGGTTTGCTGGAAGCGCCCGTGTTCTGATAGTCTGCACTGTCCCATACCTTCCAAGGAGTTGCAGACGAGCGTCCTGGTCTCGGTCGGTGGCTGGCTGGGTGCCAGCTGACCGTGGGGGAGCTGAAGCAGCCCCGTTCAAGGGCAGGCAGCTGGAGAAAAGAAAAAATAGCAGGTCTTAAATAGCATAGAGGTTAGGATGGGTTAGATTTGAGCAGTTTAGCAGGACAAAAGGCAGTTAGACTTTTCGGCGCCAAGGCAGAGTGCTTGGATGGGGGTGCAGGAGGAGCACTGAGACAGAAGAGGTGTAAGCACTTTAAAACACTAGTAGAAATTACAATCCAGCTAAAACAGTTGAAAAACTTCTATTACACACTTGAAATGTGCTTAGTTCTATGTAAAATCTATTTGTAAAAAGTGCCAGGTGGCAGAAGCAGGGGAAAAGTCCTGGCCAATCAGAGCGGGTTTGCTGGAAGCGCCTGTGTTCCGATTGTCTGCGCCGTCCCGCTTCTGTTGCGCTTTGTGTTGGACTTTCTGGCTGACTGTGCCAATTTTATTTCCCATTTAGATTTTGCTTTTCTAATGTTAGATTTACATTTCTTATTAGCTTTTTTATAAAGCTCCCAGTTAGATGTAGTCTTAGTTTTAAGAAAATTCCTAGTTTTTTATTTTTATATCTAATCAATTTCTTTATATTTTGGTTCATCCATTTTGGAATCTGTTTCCTAGCAGGTATTTTTATTTTTGACGTGATATAAGTATCCCTTAAATTAATGATTACGGACTTAACAACGGTCCAACACTGTTGTGGGGATTGATGTAAAAAAGCAGATGCCCAATCAAAAACCTCTAAACTGTGTTTAAGATCATTTAGGTTTGCTTTTTCATACAGATAAATAACGGAGGAGTTATAGTTATAAGTTAAGTAAATCTGTAAAGTGAAAAAGATGGAGTAATGATCGCTATCACCAATGGTGCAGATATATTAACATCTCTAATATCCAAATTTGCACTAGTTAGGACAAGCAAGATGTTATTACCTCTAGTAGCAGGTGAGACCCATTGTTTCATATTTAGGTCTAAACAGGCAGCTAAAAGCTTTTTACCCGTGGAACTAGAAGCAGAGGAAGAACTCCAGTTTACATTTGGGATGTTAAAATCACCGGAGATCCGGTGGCACTGAGGGTTGAGATGCTGGATGCAACACCTCACGCCACGCCAGTGGCCCAGGTTCGGGAATGAGCCTGGGACATCAGGGGTCGGCAGGGGAGGGAGAGGATTGAGCGTCCGAGGACTGCTCTCCTCTCCCGGGAGGAAGGGGGGACACACTCACGGTGTCTGACTGGCCTCTGGTGGAAGCCAGAGGCATAGCAGACATGAGCGCACAAAGGGGTTGGGAAGTGGCAGACGTCGGCGGATATGCCGTAACATCAGGGCGGAGGCCACTCCCACGGAACATCAGAAAAATACCCTACAGCACTCCCGTGTAGATGGAGCACCAGGCCCCGATCCCCTATACCCCTACCTGCCCCGGTGACCAGCGTCCCGACGAGACAAGGAATTCGGGGTGCTTTCCTCCCCCCACCTCATCTTCGCCTAGGGGGTAAGCCAAGGCTACATGGAGGACGGACCGCCACGGGATCCATGTAGGAGGTGGGGACTAGAACGGTCATAGGTGACTCCCGAAGAGAGGGGAGTGTCATGGGAGGAAGGAGCATAAATAGAAAGTAAAAAAAAAGAAAAAAAAAATCACTGGAGATGACGACATTTCCAATTTGATTAGCAACTTCTGATTCTGACAAAATAGCATCCAGGGTTTGGATAGATGAGTTGGGGGGGTGGAGGTAACATGATCTCGGGAGAAAAAAATTCCTTATTAGAAAATTGTATATGCCAGTTGGGCATGTCAAGCTTTGGAGTCGGCAGTGGAAAAGAGGAGCAGTGGCTGGATATAGGGCAGGACTGTGGCTGAAGGTAAAAATTGTTAAATGATAAAAAAAACCTAGCCAGTTGTATACAGACTATACTCCCCGCCATCCTCCAAGTCCAGTTCAGGATCATGGCGGACCCACACCCTGTACACCCCACCACCGTTCCAAAGATGCCTGCCCGATTGACATGCGGCACATGCCTCATTTTGGCTCCCATCTTATGTTATGGGCTCTTACTGCCAGTTTGTGTACCCTGCAACAACTATTAGGCCCCTATTTACTCAAATTCCTGTTACCCCCACACTAGTCCCCCTACTGCCCCCTTGCCGACCGGATTAATTCAGTCTCAAATCTCATCTGTTAGATACTGTATTACTGTAACAATCCTACAGCCTCCTTGTGGGGATTGGGCCCCCCCGTCGGCACAGAAACCTGAGGGGGGGGCGCATGTTGCCAAGGAGGATTGGGCACCCCCTCGGCACACAACTGAAATGGGGGGGCATTATGCCGACGGGGAGTGGGCTCCCCAATCGGCAAATTAACTGGGTTGAAGGCATGCTGACAGGGGGATTGGGCACCCCGTTGGCTTTCTACGTGCCTTTTAGGCAGCAGCATACAGCCGCCAGGGTCCTGGTAATGTTACACCAGGCAAGGTACCGCCCTGCAATGACGGGTCACTTCCTCATTGCAGCGGAATGGCTGACGCTGCAATAATGAGGCTGCCCCTGATTGCAGCAGCGAAATCGTTACAACTTGGTGGCACTCGGCAGAACCAGTGTCATCAGGACACCGGCCCTGCATTGACCGAGCACTGCCAAGCCCAACAATGCAGTGCCAGCATTGGCCACCGCAGTGCCGCACCTCCACAACCCACTTCTCTCCTAAGCTGCCACATAATGTTTCTTGCGCATGTATGCAAGCAAACATAAAAGTGGTTCAAACTACATACGCTCTATACTTTGTCTTAAATCGTATTGCTTCTTAACTGTTTTAGTCTTCTTTCTTAGATTGTTTGTGTGATATGGTATGTAAAGTGAGCAAACTATTTTTTTTGTACTTTATTGCACCCTTGTTATGTTATTCATTATGGCACCACTATTGCTGTATTTCTTTTTGCTTAGATGTGCACTCACTATATTGTATATAGTTAGATGGAGTTTTTGTTTTTTTTCCTGTTTTCCTTTTATTGTTCTTATTGTTACTTTTTTCCTTGTTTGCTGTATCTTGAATATCAGAAAATAAATTTAATTTCCAAAAAAAGGAACAACAGATGGAGGAGCTGGAGAATAGAAACTGGTGCAACAACATCTGAATATGCAGCCTGTCAGTGCAGACAGAATCTGGGAATGTTTATTAAATTCATAGAGAGCTGTGGCCATCCCATCAGCAAAGTGGTAGGGCTATTACTTGAGATGCAGATGACCTGGGATCAGTGGTGATCGCAGGTCATCGACACCGGCATGGGGAGGGGGGGATCAAGCATCCCAGAGGATGCTCAACACCCATGCTTAACCTCAATTGATATCTACCAGTAGGCGGCGTCCGGAAAAAGAGAAAACAGCCAACAAGCATTGCAGGATGATGTGCTGCCAGTGCTTGGGCCCCGACTTGCTGACTGCTCATCTGCCCCCCAGAACTGTGTAGCTGGTGGGGAGCCTGGTCAGCTTCCCACTGCCCCACCTCAGAGGCATAAGGCCATAGGTTGGAGGGGGCAGGGTAAGAGACAGGATTGGCAAGTATGGGGCTGGGAGCTGGGACAGTGTGTGGATGGAGGCAGCTGGGGGGGGAGATAAAAACAAGTTCATACAGAGCTGGCCCAGTGGTATGGAGGGCTGATGCACCAAGTGCCTTACCTGCCACCACATTGGTGACTAGGCTTGCTGGGGCCTTGCTGGGGGTGGTTGGGAACTGAGCATCCAACAGATAGCTCTCCTCTCCTGGACAGGGGTGGGGAGGTATACTATCTCAGGCTTTGACTGCCACCAGAGGCATGGTGGTGTTGCAGGTCTGAGTGAGACTGAAGGAAGGGGTCGCATTTCTGTAGTGCATGCATGCCTCCACACACACCGTGGCTGAAGACAGAAGGGAGAAAATGAGGCTGTGTTGACTTAATGAAGCCCTGCCCACTGTCCCCCGGCCTGCGCCACTTCCCAGCCACCAGAGAATCTGGATGTGTGCACCCGGGGGGAGGGATGATGCCCCCCCCCAGCCCAACCATAGGGGCAGTCCATGAGGGATTGTATCTGATGGACTGGGACAAACACCGATTGGAGGAATGGGAAGAGGGCTGGTAGCCCACCTGCACAGACCCAGGGGAGAAAAGGGGGGCTAGCAATATATCCTAAGGGTTAGAGTACCAAGCTGTGAATGAGCTTGGTACATTCAGCAGACATAGGTTTGATTCCCACAGCCTCTAGTTGCATACTCTGTGACCCTAAGCAAGTAATTTAACCACCCCAGAGCTCCTGGGTCACTCCTGCAAAAAAGGCACTTGTGCCTAGTGGGCCTAACCCAGTTTCCAAAAGAATAACAAAGAAAGGGCAATAAGGAAAAAAAATAGAGTTTTGTCAAGGAAATCCTGACATTCCCAGCTGACAAATACCGTAATATCATCCAGGCCCACTGCATCTTCATGGCATTCCTAAGGATCCAAAGGTCCGTCTGAGATCAGTGGTTATGGGTTATGGCATTCCTTGACTATCGTGTAAAAGAAGGAGTTTTAGAAACAGCCTAGGCCAAAAAAGAACTGCACTTCAGGGACTGCCATCTCTTTTTCGAACATGACTTTTCTCCTAATACAGTCCTAAAATGCCAAGTTGTGGTAGTCCAGAAGTAACTGAAGGCTAAAGGGGTGAAATCTTTTCTAGAATACCCAGTCCGTCATAAAATTATTACCGCAGAGGGACCTAAAAGATTTGCAGAGTTGAAAGATGCATTGGGCCAGCAGAGAATTCTGAAAACAAGAGAAGCTAAACTAAATAAATTCAATTAGATGTGGAAATCTCTTGCTGAAAAAACTCCTGATTCACCACCAGGACCAAGCAAAGATACCTCCACTACAGACTGTATCCAGCCAGGGCGAGAGAGACATGGAAGAGAGCAACTCTGCACCTGTGCCTTCATAAATAGCATGTTTCAGCTGTTACAGTTTACTAGAAAATAAATGTTTTCATTTTCAGTGTTCCTTTCCAAGATTTACAGCACATCTCGGTAGTCCATCTAAAAAGTCTGTATAGAAAACACTTGAAAACATTTGCCTCTCCCGTTAACCTCACAGTGCTTTTGTTCATGACATCACAGTGCTCACCATGGCAGCAGACTGTGATGTCCCAGACAGCAATTGTGTGGTCAGCAGGGGAGAGTCAGATGCATTTTGAAACACTCATTGAAATATAAGCTGCATTATCTACAGTATTTAGCAGACCAACATCAGGGGAAAATAAAAAAGAAAACAAAGTTAAAACATAACTGGTGCAAGTCAGGTGTTTTTAAGCCTTTTATTATACAATGGCAAGAACATTTCCTCTACTCTGATAGATCAAATGTGTGCCTGGAGCAGTGATGTTATCCCAGTATAACATCACTGTATCAACTCCAGGCACACGCATGACCCAATCTCACATGATGCATCACTCCACACACTTTCCTCCCAAGCCCCCGTCGTGTCATACAGTGGCAACCCCCTCCCCAAAACTGCCTTAACCCAGCCCAGACTTACCAGCCCACAGCTCACCCGCCAAAACAAACAACAAGCGGCTTCAGGATACCACAGCAAACCGCAGATCTGTTTTTCAAACTGCAGCTACAAATAGCTTCACCATGCCACAGCAAAACGCAGATCTGTGTTTCAAACTGCAGCTACAAATGGCTTCACCATGCCACAGCAAAATGCAGATCTGTTTTTCAAACTGCAGCTACAAATGGCTTCACCATGCCACAGCAAAACGCAGATCTGTTTTTTCAAACTGCCACTACAGTGGCTTCACAGACGTACCTCCATAGATTTAAGTGAGTGCACGCACTTTCTCAGAGTTCGCTGGTCCATTCCGTGTTAAAAAAAAACACTGTAACTGATGCGGATCTGAACAGCACTACCTTACCATCAGCACAAAGAAACACTACATGCCCTTGTGAGGTTTAGTGGAGAAATGTGAAAGCAAACCTGATCCACGGTGCTCACACTTTCATTTTCACGTCTGCCAGTGTGAGGTGCTAACTGATCACCAGCTTCAGTGTTTTTGTTTTTTTTCGTTTAGAAACACCTTCAGTGAATAAAAGCAGTTAAACAAACGACCCTTAAAGATTGCCTTAACTGAAGCAAACACAACAGCTTTTTCAAACAACATGAAGTCTTGCTATATTATAGACATTAGCAGTTTGATCCAGCTCTAGAACTGCCCCGGAGTGAAATGGTTAAAACCATTCCAAAATAGAATTTTGGCACGAGAGCAGCTCTATCTGTGTCATTTCAAACTTGAACTGTCAGATTCTTTACTCCGCCTCAGTGAACAGTCGCTCGAGATTTCTCCTTCTCGGTTCATTTCTCGGTTTTAAAAGTGTTTTTCGGTTGGATTTAACCGAGAATGGTTCTATTTAACCGAAAAACGTTCGGTTCAATCTCTATCTGTGGTAACCGTAAGTAAATGAAGGTTTTGTCTGTGTGGAACTTGTAAGTTATCGGTTCGGTTTTGAACCGATCAGTGGGTTTAAAACTCATTTAAAACTAAAAGTTACTATTTTAGAGTGCGGTTCCCGGTTCTTATCGGTTCTAAAAAAGACGGATTTATTACGTTTTTTTCCAATACCCGTGACACGGTTAGGAACCGATAAGGGTGTCTTGCCTGGCACTGCCGTTAAAAGGGCAAGTTTTTGGTTAGGCTGGTGTTTGTGGGGAAGTCTTTGCCAAGGCTGACCCACACACCACATGTGTTTATTGTCTGGGGTTTGACCACCTCCAGTCAGACTGCTAGGTATGTAAGAATTTCTCTGCAGCCACCCTGGAAAAAAGATTGGGCAGGCTCAGGGAACGAGAGGCCAAAAAGTCCGCTGACCCGGATGGCCAGCCCGGTTCTGTGCCAACCGAACCAGAGGGAGTGCTCTCTGACCAGGGCCAGACTTCCTTGGGCAAAGAAAAGCTGGTTCTGAGGAACCAATTCCAGTAAAGAAAACAAGAAAATCAGCATGTCTGAGTCAAAATTCCTTCTCCAACTGCTGCAGAGATAGCAAAAGCCATACAAATTGTCCAGTCACTGTCTCAGGGTCCGTCCGAACCACCACTATCTGGTAAAGGTCGGTTCGTCCAGTCCCAGTGGTTCAGGATTATGATATTGAGGAATTTTATGAACCAGAGGAGGGAGGAGGATTATGAACAGTATGAATGTGGCTGGGAAGGTCTGTGTGCCCATTGAACCGGACGCTCTCCCAGACAGACCTTTGAATCTCCCCTATGCTGTCTGAGTCCCCATCTCATTTTATGTTTTATAAAAAGTTGCTGAAACCTCCAGCTTCCTTTAGAAGAGGCTGTGGATGAGCAAGAGGAGCCTGATTTTGTAGAAATGATGGCTATTCCAGAGTCTAGGAGATTGTCTATTCCTTTACATAAGTCTTTAGGAAACAAACAATTAAAATTTAAAAGCTCCTAATTCTGTGCCTCCTGTAGATAAAAAGATGGACAGAAGGTATACATTGTCAGGCCTGATACAGAATTCCTTTCTCAGCAATGCAGTCATGTTAGTAGTTCAGGCTGCTGCCTGTGATAAAGCTATTCCCTTGGCTTCACATCCTCCTGACAAGGATTCCAGGAAGATTGATGCCATGGCAAAAAACAGTATATGGCACCCTCTCTGGGACTCAGGCAAGCAAATTATATGGCTTATGTAGCTGGGTATCAGAAATCTAGATGGGATACTGTTATGCAATTGGCCAAGCAGGCCCATGGCCCAGCTGGCTAGTGAACTAGAACAGGTGGCTGCTGATGGCATTGAAGCCTCTAAGGTTCAGTTTCATGCTGCTGTGGATGTTAATGATGTTTCCTCTAGGGTCATGGCCACATCTGTAGCTTTTAGAGGTTGGCCTGGCTCAGGTGTACTAGTTTGTCACAGGATACCCAGACTAAGGCTATGGATTTTCCTGTGGTGGGAAATTCTCTGTTTGGAGAGCAGACAGAGAATTACATGAAGAAGATGGATGAATATAGGACTACTTACAAGAGTGCCCAGGCTAAGGAGCGGCAAGCCACTCCTCAAAGGCATGCCCCCAGGGTAGGGGTAGCCTTTTCACAGGCCTTTCTACCAGACTCAGGCCCCTCTGCCTATGCTCAGAGGGGCTTCTTCAGAGGCAGGGCAGACGAGGGTGGGCAGACCTGCTCCCACCCCCAGCCTAAAGCTCCTATTAACAGGCACCCTGATGGGGTGCCCAGGGCCGATTCTCCTGTACCAGTGGGGGCAGGCTGGCTTACTTCAGTCAGAATTGGGCTTCTTTAACCTCAGACAAGTGGGTTCTGAAGTAGTAGCCAGGGTCTGGTTCTCAGCTTCAAAAGTTTCCCAGTTGAGAAGCAGACTTTTCTACCTGCAAGTGCTTAGAGACCCTCGCTCTGGAAACAGAGGTCTCATCCCTGTTAGCCTCAGAGCAGTAGAAGGGTTCCTCCCTGCATCAGGGCAGGGTCTGTATTCAGATACTTCCTTACCCCAAAAAAGACAGGAGAATGGCGGCCCATTTTAGATCTCAGATATCTGAACAAGCATCTTTTGAAACCAAAGTTCAAAATGGTAACTCTGGCAATGATTTTACCTTCCCTAAGGCCAGGGGACTGGCTAGCCTCCCTGGACCTCAAGGATGCCTATTTCCATGTCCTAATCAGAAGATCCCATCGAAAGTACCTCAGATTCGAACTGCCCTCAGGTCATTACCAGTTCAGAGCAATGCCCTTCGGCCTTACCTCTGCTCCAAAGGTATTCACAAAGTGTCTAGCAGTGGCAGTGGCCACTTAAGGAGGCAGAGGATTGCTGTTTTTCCTATCTAGACGACTGGCTCATTGTAGGCCAGTCCCCAGAACAGGTAAAATCTCACCTGCAGGTCACCCAGCAGCTTCTCACCTCCCTGGGTTTTCTAGCAAACCTACCAAAGTCAGTTCTGGAACCAGTTCAGGTACTCACCTTTATAGGGGCAGAATTGGACACAAAGCTAGCCAGAGCCTCTTCCCCAGAAAGGGTAAGGCATTTAGTGGCTCTGGCCTCTTCCTTCACTCTGCAGGTCTCTCGACCAGCAAGACACTTTCTGCAGCTCCTGGGGCACATGGCTGCATCCACAGCTGTTGTGCAGGGAGCCAGATTTCAGATGAGAGACATTCAGTTTCACTTGAGAACCTTTTGGTCTCAGAGAAGAGACCCCCTTTCCGAGTTGGTCCCAGTGACTCGAACCTTGATCCTAGCTCTCCAGTGGTGGCAGGATCAGAGCAATTTAAGAGCGGGGTCCCTTCATTTCCCTTCTCATGACTTGACTCTCACTACAGATGCTTCCTTCTGGGTTGGGAGTCCACATGGGCGACCTTTCCACTCAGGGAGTTTGGTCCCCAGGAATCTCTGCTCCACATCAATTTTCTGGAACTCAGAGCTGTCTTTTAGCTCTTCAAGCTTTTTCTGCATCTGTCCACGACAAGGTGATACAAGTCAGAACAGACAACACCACAACAATGTGGTACATCAACAAACAGGGGGCCACGGTCTTCGGCCTTGTGCACCGAGGCAGTTGTGGTCTCTGGCCTATTCCTGAACACTTCCTCATAGCAGTTCATCTTCCAGGGAAGGACAATGTCCTAGCAGATGCCCTCAGTAGGGATTTCTAGGCCATCACCAATGGTCCCCTGGATCCTCAAGTGCTGGGGATAGTTTTTGCCAGGTGGGGCATCCTCAGATAGATCTTTTGCAGCCCCAGACAATCACAAACTTCCTCTGTTCTGTTGCAGGCCTCCAGTGCTGGGCTCAGTTCCCCTGGATGCCCTTCTTCTGGATTGGGAGGGGAAGTTCCTCTATGCTTTCCCCTCCTTTCCTCTCCTATTCAAAGTACTAGTCAAAATCAGATCTCAGCCTTGCAGGGTGATTCTGATTGCCCCGGATTGGGCCAGGCAGTACCCACTCCTTCTGTCTCTGACAGTCCATCTTCCCCTGTGCCTCCCCAGGAATCACAATCTGTTGACTTGTGCCCAGGGAAGGGTTTGGTATCCGGACCTCAAATCCCTCAACCTCAAGGCCTAGCTCTTGAGGAGTTAGAGTTTGCTGATTTACACCTCTCTCAGGGTGTTCTTGAGATCCTAAAGGCTTCCAGAAAGCCTTCCACTAGGGCTACTTATAGTTCTAAATGGAAAAGGTTTTCATTTGGTGTGCTGGGAAAATATTTCCCAGAATCTGCTGAATTGCCCATTTTGTTAGATTACATGGTACATCTTAATTCTTGGGTCTCAGACCAGCTACCCTGAGAGTTCATTTGGCAGCTGTGTCTGCTTTTATGTCAGCAGGAAAGTCATCCCTCTTTCCTCTCATCCTGTGTTTTCAAGTTTTTTAAGGGATTACTCATACTAATCCTCCCTTTCGAGAACCGGCCCTCGCTTGGGACCTTAATGTTTGCATTGCCCAGTTAATGCAACCCCTTTGGAACCTCTGTCTTCTGCAGAGCTTAAGTACCTAACTTGGAAAACTGTTTTCTAGTGGCTATCACTTCTGCCAGACGATAAGTGAATTGCAAGCCTTGTCAGTGGAGACTGACTTTATTTCTTTCCACAGGGATAAGGTAGTCCTTAGGACTAATAGGAAGTTTTTGCCTAAGGTGGTTTCAGATTTCCATCTTAATCAATCTATCTCCTTCCAGTATTTTTCACTGATCACCTCTTCGGGTGAGAGGAGGTTGCACAGCCTGGATGTTAAGAGAGCTCTTAGTTATTATATAGAGCTGACTAAAGGTCACAGGTTCAATCCTCCAACTTTTCCTTACCTATGGTGAAGTTGGGAAAGGCAACCTGCCACTAAGAGATCAATAGCCAGGTGGATTGTCTCTTGTATCCAATTTTGTTATCAGAAAGTGGGCAGAGCCCCCGGTTTGAGGGCTCATTCTACCAGGGTACAGCTGCGCTCTAGCTGCTGCCAGAGATATCCCTTTATTAGAGATTTGCCAGGGCTGCTACTTGGAAAACGGTCACACTTTTACCAAGCATTACTCCCTGGATGTCCAGGCCAGGAGAGATGCCTCGGTTTGACAGCTGTTCTTCAGAGCCTATTCCCTAAGTAGGTTCTGCCCCTCCATGGAGGTACTGCTGTGTATTCTGCTAATGTTCATAATATAGCAAGACATCATGTTGTTTGAAGAAAAAATTACTCACCTTAGTAATGTTGTTTCTTCTAATGGAGTCTTGCTATATTATAGACCTCTTCCCCAACCTGCCCCTCTCAGAACCTCTACTTGGTGGGGTGCGGGCAACTTAGTGTGGGCACTACTTAAGTCCTGTTAGCATTTTGTCCCCTTTGGGACTTTGGGGGTGTGTATGTGTACGCGTGTGTGTGTTCTATTATACTTATGTTCCATTTTCATATTATTTGAATGGTGTTAGTATTTCTGGTCCCCTGACTTGAGTCTTGGGTGTTGGGGCCATCAGTGGCTGTTATTATTTAGGTAGCCATTTGGCTAGTGTAGGTTACAGCTTCCACACAGACCTTAGTGAATTTGGCTCGTAAAGATCTGACAGTTCAAGTTTGAAATGACACAGATAGAGCTGCTCTCGTGCCAAAATTCTATTTTGGAATGGTTTTAACCATTTCACTCCGGGGCAGTTCTAGAGCTGGATCAAACTGCTAATGTCTATAATATAGCAAGACTCCATTAGAAGAAACAACATTACTAAGGTGAGTAATTTTTTCTTCTGGTTGGGGAGGGGAAGGAGAAACAGAGTGACGAACACAAAGCATTCAACAAAACAGCTCAGTGGGGACAGCACCACCCAGTGGACAAACAGTAAAAGGAACTCTTTTGTTACAAAATATGCTTCCACACTAAAAAAATGACAAAAAATAAACACTATTTATAATTTTTTTTAATTCACTATTTTAACCAGCCATTGTATAATAGCAATACTGCACTCTAGGGTGTGTGTCATGTGGGATAACATCACTTCTCGGGTGTTGAACGCATTCAGCATCCAGCCTCGTGCTTCAGCCACCCGAGGCATGACATTATCCCAGCGCGACACACATCCTGTCATGCATTACTGCTTAAATAAAATGGAGAGTTGCTCTTTAACACATAGGGCTTCATTTACTTTATCAGCCAAGGTTAGCTGAACGTTAGGATAAATTTCACTCTGCTTGGACTTGAGAACTAATTTCACCAAATGTCCTAGATTTATATGAGGCATGAGGTAAGTGTGATGTGGTGGGGTGTTCCTTTAATACTGATGTCTGGTGGGGCCTACTCTGTGCTCTTGAAGAGGTGGTGATCTCCCAGGTTATATTGGATAGCAAGCCGCTTAGTAGCAACAGTTTAGGGTTTACATCCCTCCAGTTGGCTGCAGCTGCTAATTGCCACAAGGGGCAACCTATGTGTCTTTATTGGTCTACTGTGTGTGAGCAGCCGGGGGTTGACTGTATAGGGAGGTACAGTCGGTGGGTTGGGCCACTGTAATTTGGGTTCAAATTTTCGAGCCAAACGATGGAAGCAGAAGTGGTAAAAGAGTTTATTGTTAGGCAGGATAAAACACTTGGGCTCTGGTTGGGACCTATTTATAAGGTTGTCCTGACAATAAGGCAAGATGTTACATATAGAATAATACATTGGGTGGTGTTTTAATGAGATTTTACACACACCTGAGGTGTTGGATGCTACATAAACCCCGAGAGTGAAGCTTGAGGGGTTTATCTGGGCATCACACACTGAGGGTATGCATAAAATATGGGTTCCCAGACTTCTCCATGTTTTGTTTTTTATATTTACTGGTTAATTTATTATGATTTTTTTATATTTACTGGATTTTTAAGACCTGTCTTCCGACCTGTTTCTCCTGTCAATGTTGACCAGATGAAAACAGTTTTTCAAATAAAATTCAGAACATAACAAAATTGTTTTTTTTTTTCCAGCCAACAGTCTATGTGAGGCTCGTTTTTTTTTGGTTTCTGAGTGTGACATCTCTTTTCTGCGTCCAAGTTGTGGCAGATTTGATGGCTAAGGTTAAACATCCGAGAAGACTGTCATTCACACTGGCATTTTTTTAAGAGTGAGAGTGAGCGAACAGCCAGTGTGAAAGCAGTCTCTCACACAGCTACTCAGGTGCACTGAGGGCTATTTTTAGAACCGTGGTTTACGGAACTCTGTTATTCACACGTGTGAATAATGGAGTTTGTGGGGTTGTGCCAGCAGTTGTTTACTGACACTAACCAGTAAATATAAAACATATACTAAATCAAATAACAGATAAGGAGCTATCCACAGACTAGGCTGTGTTTCCATCATGGAAGTTGATTAGATCATAGGGGCCTCTCAAGCTTCACTCTCGAGGTCTATGATGTCCTCAACCACCTCGATGGAAACATAGCCTTGGTGTGCACAGTTCCCTATCCATTATCCTATATGTAGTGTATGGTGGAATGCTGTTGCAGATGGACGTCCATCTCTAGAACAGCCTTGTTGGGCTGCAGTAGTGATGTCACAATGTTGTTGTGCTACACTAGTGACGTCACTACTGCAGCACAACAAGATAGAATGTATTTGCACATGCACATTAGTGAATCCTCCATAGTTCAGGAAGTGGCTGCGGTGGTGAGAGCTGGCCATGGAAGTGAGCACCGATGGAAAGAAATGCCCCAGTAAGGACATAGCCTCCTTTTACTGGTTGTCCATACATTGTAAAAAATCGCGTATGAGTAACCATACACAAACAAGGCTCTTTTTTCACTTTCGAGGTTTCCGTGGTAACGAGACCTCTGGAGTGTAAAACAGCTTTGTTGTATATCATTGCTCATACACAATCCTGTATGTTGTACTGTAGTAGCTACGTCATTTTGTCGTTGTGCTGCACTAGATACGTAGCTACTGCAGCACAAAAAATTCAAACTTCCTTGCAAGCTTGCCTCACAGAACCTGCGGCTCTGATCGCCACCGCTGATACAAACTAAAGAGTGTTAGTGATTGTGAAAGCCCCTTTTTAAATATTTTTTTTACATTTTCAATACCGTGAGTGCCTAGACTCCTGCTGGTGTGTGTGTGGCAGGGGACTATACATATAAATGACAATGTATGGTCCACTATACACAAAAAGTATGCGTAGCTATCTCGAGGTTGCCATGATGACCAAAGCTCTCGTGCTACACTCTCAAGGTTTAAACAGTCGCCATGGCAGCCTCTCTGGCTACACACTCTTCTTGTGTATAGTGGATCATACATTATCCTCTATATAATTAATGGGTCTGCCCTTTTTACCATAAGAGGACTGTGCTGTAATTTGCCAGTATAAAGGAGGGTTTATAATGGCAAACACGCGCACGGTCCCCTCGCTTTTCGCATGCGCCCGCTGCTGTGGCTCCCTTCCTGGTTCATCGCTCCCTTTTTGCCTGCATCCCAGCCACCAGAGAAACATGGTGGTAAGTCACTTTTAAAACAAAAAAGTGATATTTTGTGCAAATGTGGGCTAGTAATAATATTGTAACAAAATATAAAAGCTGCCAAAAGAAAATTTGTCCACCAATTCACTGACTGAAAATCGAAGTGGAGCGCAGCTACGGGAACAGCTCCTATTTTATATAATTGCTGTGGCCAAAAAGAGAAGACCCAACAATTATATAAAATAAAATATAAGTGTTGTGTGTAAAAGCTCAAAGTTTTCTCCCTCGGGATTAGATATTTTGCAGAACCCGGAGCTCGCTCCTCGGATTTATTTAGCATCTAATTCCTCGGGTGTGTGTAAACATCTTATTATACACAACACGCCATATTTTATTCTATTTATAATTGCTGTGGCAAAAAAACACATCTTAGCAATTATATAAAATAAAACATGAGGTGCTGTGTAAAACACGAATTTCACACACACCCTCAGTGTTGAATGCTTAAATAAACCCCTCAAGCTTTGCTCTTGGGGCTTATGTAGCATCCAACACGATGGGTATGTGTAAAATTCTTCTTAAACACACCACCCCATGTATTATTCTATATGTAATTCCATCAAGGGATTTTGGTGACATCATAAACCATGAGAGCAAAGCTCGAATGGTTTATGATGTCACCAGAATCCCAAAATGGAATTATTTTTCATTTTTTCATTTTATTATACTTGTAAGCAAGATGAGCATTACTGCCCGTTTTCATAAGCGACAAGTGTTACAAAAAAACATTCAGATTCGTACAAGGTACATGACAAACACACAATATACATGAACACGTAATGGAAATAAAAGAACAGGGCATTTATGAAATTAACTCACAGGAACAATGATTTTCAGTTGCCAACCATGATTTTAGGCTATTTCTAAAGGATGCTACAGTGCCACTTTTGGTATAGTGTTATAGAAAAGAGGAGCTCTATATTGTAATGATTTCTGTCCAAAAGATTTTTTACACAAAGGTGGAAGGAATACATATTTACTCTGAGATCTTGTACCTTGTTCATTAGTACTTCGTAGAAATAGAGACTGAACTGAATTTGGATTCAAGTTTTTAGTAACTTTATACAATAGAACGCCCATTCTAGCTTTTATTCTGTCTTCAAATGATAGACACCCAGATTCCTTGATCAACTCACAATGATGTGTTCTAATGGTAAGACTGGTCATAAACCTAAGGACACTATTATATGTGACCTTCAACTTGGACAAGACCATTTCGCTGGTTGATGTATAGATGGTTAAACCATAATCCAGCACGCTAAGTAGGAAACTATGCGTGAGTACTCTCTTTGATTTTGGGGTCCAAAAGGACTTTGCCCTATATAGAGCTCCTAATCTTTGTTGTGTAGTCTTAATAGTATTGTTACTATGTTGTTCAAATGTCAATCTAGAATCAATGGTTATTCCCAAATACTTAAAACCATCTACCTTTTCTACTGTCTCCCCATTCAGTTCAATAATTTGAATTGATTCCTTTTTTTCCTAAGATGAGAAAAACTCATAGATTTTGTTTTCTTTACGTTCAATAACTTTCGTTTAGTCAGTAACCATTTTGGAAAAAGAAGAAAGTCACCTTGTACTGATTGCACTGCATCCATAGGTTGATTTCCTATACTAAAAATAACGGCGTCATCCTTGTACAAAGCCATAGTTGAATTCTGACATGCGTTTGGAGCAGAGTTCATGTAAATAGAAAATATTAGGGGACCCAGTATTGATCGTTGGGGTACCCCACCCTTGGTGGTGCAACTCTGCGATAAAACACCATCAACTCTAGTTCTGTGAACTCAGTTTTTAAGGTGATTAGAGTACCACTCTGTAACCTCCTTTGAAAAATTTGGGGGAAAAAAGGAATCCAACAACAAATTATGATCAACTAAATCAAAGGCCTTGGTGAGGACCAGGTCCACAAATAGAGCTGCAACAGAGCGCCCCTTATCAAGAGCACCCTGTATGCAGCTTGTGAACCCCACCAAGGCCATTTCAGTGTTGTGCTTTGGTTGAAATCCATGATGCGCATTTATTTATTTATTTGTTTTTGTTAACCAGGTAAGCACACTAGACAACGAATGCCTATTTTTAGGGACATGGATATGTTGTTCATCCACACTGTCTGGCAGGTATCCTTGCCGCTTTAAATCTTGCCGGAAGGTCTTCAAGCTGGCTCCTCCCACCCACCCGGGTGGTAAAACTCTCGGCTCTGCCCCATGACGCCAGATCTTCCTTACCGCTTGGAAGCTCAGGTTCCCTCCTTAATGCTCTGCGTATAAGACTGGTTCCTAATTCTTCGGTTTTCCGAATTTAAAAGTTTTTTGCATTCTAGACTTTGGTCTTCTATCCCTCGCAGCTGCGATGGACAGATCGACTCCCGGTTTTCGGAGATGCCCTTGCGGGCAGAAGATGTCTCGGACGGATCCGCACTCCGCGTGTGTCTACTGTTTAGGCCTTGAGCACGACCCGCAGGCTTGCGACCTGTGCTCTTCCTTCTCAGCCTGTGTCCTCGAAGACCGTGCTGCCCGTTTACAACTGGGGCACCCTGAAAACATTTTCCTCCGGTGAAGTCAAAAGAGGCCCGGTCGGCGGTTTCTGCGGTGGCGGGCTCGGCGGATCAGCTAGAGCAGATGATCGCCCTCGAAGAGAAGGCGGCGCGGGCCGCATCTTCCTCGACCACGGCATTTATCCCGCTCTCCCTGGGTTCCTCTTATACAGCTTCCTTTAAGGAGCTTTGTCTGTCCCTCTCCACTAGAGGAGAGGGACCAACATCTGCTGGACCTTCTTCTCGGTCCAAGAAGAAAGACAAGGTAAGTCCCTCCGTTGGCGCTCTTGGGGCGGAAAGGTCCCTCTCCCCGAGTTGTCGGCCATCGACTTCGGTCGATCGTTCGGCTCCGGCCACTGGTCTCACGGTGTCCCCGTCAGGTCAGTTGACCGAGACTCCTGTCGACGCAGTCGAGATCTTTGTCAACCCGTTGGACGGGTTGTCGACCGGCGAAGCTGAAAATCCTCTCTCACCAGTTCCCCCGGTGGGAGTTGAGGATCCCGTGGACTTGCCAGTGCCTCCGGTTCCGGAGCCCTTGGGTGAACCCTCCGAGCCGAGAGGGGGGAGCCGGTTCCACCCGTCCCTTCCCCGCACCGTCCTCGGAAAAGCCAAGGTTCTCTGTCTCGGACTTCTTCGCGGTCCAGCCGATCCCGCCGTCATAGGCAGTCTCGGCACCGCGGTAAGCGACACCGCCGCTTGTCCTCATCCTCCTCCTCGGATGAGGGGAGGCTTCGACGTAAGTTACGTCGACGATACGAGGACCTCATGTGGCAACAGCTCCTTCTGACCGGGAACAAGCCGACGCCGTCGCCTTCCCCGGCCATTAAGTGGCTGTCACCGGAGCGGCCGAAACAACCCCTCGTCTTACCCGAGGAGCCTGTTCCCAGGCCGGTTGTTCGGCCAAAACCAGCTGCTCCACCGATTCCGGTGGAACCTCCGCCTCCACAGCCGTTATTTGGGGCTCCAACCAAGAACTCTCAGTCGGCTCAGGGACTGCCCCATAGGCTGTCTGTTACCCTCACTCCCGGTCGACCTCGGCAGGTGGAGGGTGGCTCAGGCCCGAGGCAGCTCTTTGCGGACTCTTCAGAGTTCGACGGCGATTCCTCCCTTTTCTCCAGGCGAGTAGACTTGGAGTCCTCCAGAGGTCAGTCGATGGACGATAGCCCTTCGTCTTATCTGGGATTGCTTTGGCTCATCTCGGAGTCTACCGGGATGAAGCTCGAACCTGTGTCTAAGCGGGCCAGGTATCCCCTCACGGAGATTCTGGACTGAGGGGATTCCCCTACGGAGGCCTTTCCGGTGGCCGAGGCCATAGTGGTCCCGGCCTTGGAGCTCTGGCAGCACCCTGCTTCCTGTCCTGCGCCCTCGGCCAGGATGGCCAGGAAGTATGTGGTCCCTACCGGTTCCTTGTCTGGTTTTTCGGAACACCCCTCAGCCGAGGGGCTAGTTACTGACAGCGTTTTCCGGCGCGCCGGGAACGCTAGGGACGTGGACAAACCTCCCGACAAGGAGTCCAAGAAATTGGACTATGCCGGGCGCAAAGTCTACGCTGCGTCCTCCCTTGGCCTCTTCGTCAGGCCAGTTCGCCCGTACTCATGGCACAGTTCTCTCATGCCCTGTTGGGCTCCCTGGACAAGGTAGTTCCTCATCTTCCGGCGGACCTGCAGACCACGGTCAGGCAGGTGCGGGACCAGGGCAGGGCAGTGGCCAAACAGCAGCTTCAGACTGCTCTGGACATTGGAGACTCATGTGCCAGGTCAGTAGCGGCCGCAGTGGCTATGCGCCGTCGGGCATGGCTGAGGATATCCACCTTCACTTCGGATACCCAGCACAAGTTGGCGGATGTCCCCTTCCTGGGGACCGACCTCTTCGGCCCTGGGGTGGAAGGTCACCTGCAGAGGATCGAGAAGTCCAGTGCTACCTTGGACTCGGTTTCATCTGTACAGAAGGACAAAGGCCGCAGGCCGCAGCCTAAGCCCTTTTGTCCCTCTGCGCCCGCGGCACGTCCGGCCCAGCAACGGCAGGGTCAGCAGGCTCGAGCTTGGCATCCCAAACCCAAGCCCTCAGCTTCCTCCTCCAGGAAGCAGGGAGGTAAAGGCCCTGGAGGTCCCTCGGCCGGTCCTTCCTCCAAGCCTGCCCAGTGACGGGTTGAGGGGTGTCGCCCCCAACCTCGTCGCATCACCCCAGGTGCCCCCCGTGGGGAGGCGGCTCTGCCACTTTCTTTCCGCCTGGTCCGTTATCACCACAGACCGGTGGGTGTTGTAGGTGGTGGGAAAGGGCCTGCCTCTGGAGTTCGAGCAGGCCCCACCCTTCAGAGCCGTCGCACCTCGGGGGGCCTCGGGTTCCGAAGCCTCGCTGTCAGCTCGCCGAGCCGACATCGCTCTCCTCCTTGAGAAGGAGGTGATAAGAGAAGTGGTGGACCCTCCCTCAAACCTGGGGTTCGTGTCCAGGTACTTCCTGGTTCCGAAACGGATGGGGGGCTGGCGCCCCATTCTCGACCTACACGACCTAAACAAGTTCCTAAGGTCTCGAACCTTCAGGATGGTCACTCTGGCTCAGATAATACCATCCTTGGAACACGGCATGTGGTTCTGCTCTCTGGACCTGCAGGATGCGTTCTTTCATGTCCCTATCCATCCGTCACATCAGAGGTTCCTTCGCTTTTGAGCGGAGGGATCCCTTTTCGAGTTCCAAGCCATGCCCTTCGGCTTATCTCCAGCTCCCAGGGTCTTCACCAAATGCATGGCAGTGGTGACAGCATTCCTTCGGCGCCGAGGGGTCTGGGTTTACCCTTACCTGGACGATTGGCTGATAGCAGCCCCCTCCAGACAGGAGGTGGAGCGGTCCAGAGATCTGGCCCTCCAGGTTTGCTCTCAGGTCGGCCTCCTCATCAACGAGACCAAGTCAGAACTCAAGCCAAAGCAGGTGATTCTTTTCATCGGGGCAGAGCTCGACTCTGTTCAAGCCAGAGCATGGCTCCCGGCGGACAGGGCCGAGAATCTTTCCTCCTTTGCCCAATCATTTCTGGTTGGGCAATTGCACCCTGCCCGGGACTTCCTGCGCCTCCTGGGTCTCATGGCAGCCTGTACCAGCGTGGTCCGTTGGGCCCGCTGGAACATGCGCCCCCTTCAGTAGGGGCTGGCCAGCCAGTGGTCCCAGTGCTGCGATCCATTGGACCAGCTAGTGACGGTGACCCAGGGGATGTGGAACACTCTCCAGTGGTGGACCATTCCAGTTCATCTGCAGGAGGGCATCCCGTTTGTCCGCCCCGAGCCGACGGTCTCTCTATCGACCGATGCCTCTCTGATGGGTTGGGGTGCCCATCTGGGGGAACACCGAGCGCACGGCCTCTGGTCCCCGCTGGAGTCCCAATGCCACATCAACCTGCTGGAGCTCCGAGCGGTCCGCCTAGCTCTCACCGCCTTTGCTCCGTTTCTTCGGGGTCAAGTGGTCCGGGTCCAGATGGACAACACCACGACCATGTACTATCTAAACCGCCAGGGCGGGACGCGCTCCATGCTTCTATGCAAGGAAGCTCTCCGCATCTGGTCACTCGTGCGCAGCCTGGAGGCGGATCTCCTAGCCATTCATGTGGCAGGAGCCTCCAACACCCTGGCCGATGCCCTAAGCTGGATAGGGGCTGCGTCCCACGAGTGGTCTCTCCTGCCAGAGGTAGTACAAGGTCTATTCTCCCATTGGGGCACACCTCAGGTGGACCTGTTTGCCTCAAGGGAGAATGCGGAGCTGAGGCTGTTCCATGCCCGCCCCCCTCAGCAGGGCTCGCTGCAGGGATGCCTTCTCAGGTCGTGGACCCCGGGCCTCTTCTCGCCTTTCCCCGTCCCTTGATGATGCACAAGGTGCTTCTCAAAGCAAGGAGGGACAAGGCCAGGTGATTCTGATAGCCCCAGACTGGCTCCGCCAGCACTGGTACCAGATCTCCTCAGCCTCAGCTCCAGGCTCCCGAGGCAGCTTCCAGCTCGCCCGGACCTGCTCTCAATCAATCAGGGGAAGGTATTCCATCTGGACCTTCAATCCCTGCACCTGACGGCCTGGTTCCTGAGTGGCTAGAGTTCCAGGCCTTGGATCTTTCCGACGAGGTCCTCAACGTAGTTGAGGCGTCCCGTAAGGAGTCGACCAGAAAATGCTACGCCTTCAAATGGAAGAGATTTTCCATTTGGTGCCAGGGCAAGGGCCTGGACCTTTCCTCCTGTTCCTTGGCGAGCATATTGGACTACCTTTGGTCCCTTTCTCAGCAAGGGCTTAGGTCGACGACCCTTAAGGTGCACCTGGCAGCCATCTCTGCTTACCGGGCGTGGGCCGGGAAGCAGTCGGTGGCGCAGGAGAAGGTGGTCTGGCGCTTTTTCAAAGGCCTTGATCACATTTCCCCTCCGGTGCGAGAACCTCCAGCTCCGTGGGATCTACTGCTGGTACTGGCAAAGCTCATGGGCAAGCCATTCGAACCAGTGCACAGGTGTGAACTCTCTCACCTATCGTGGAAGACCACCTTCTTGGTGGCTATCACATCAGCCAGAAGGATGGGAGAGCTCCAGGCGCTCTGCATCGAGTCTCCTTACCTGGTCTTCCACAGAGACAAGGTTGTCCTGCGCCCCCACCCGAAATTCCTTCCGAAGGTGGTGTCGGAGTTTCACCTTAACCAGGTGTTGACTTTGTCGGTGTTCTACCCCAATCACACCTCGGAGGCCGAATATAGGCTCCATACTCTGGACCCTAGAAGGGCACTCGCTTACTATAAGGAGCACACGGCTGAAATTCGGGGAGAGGTTCGCCAGCTGTTTGTCACCTACGCTGAAGCTGCACCTGGCAGACCTGCAGCCAAGCGGACGATAGGCAGGTGGGTCACCTCCTGCATAGATCTCTGCTATAAGTTGGTGGGCATGGAGCCTCCCAGAGGGATAAGAGCTCATTCTACCCGCCATACTGCTGCATCGGTGGCTGCTTCCAGGGACGTCCCTATCCAGGAAATCTGCAGGGCTGCTACCTGGAAGTCAGCACACACCTTCATCACCCATTACCACATCGACCTTGAGTCACGCCGGGATGCTGGTTTTGGGGCCTCTGTTCTCCAGTCTCTATTCCCTAAGTAGGGGGTGTGCGCCTTGCCTCCCTCCTCACGGAGAACTGCTAGGAGTCTGCCAGACAGTGTGGATGAACAACATATCCATGTCCCTAGAAATACAGGTTACTCACCTGTAACAGGAGTTCTAGGAATGGTATATATTGTTCATCCCTACATTTCAACCTCCTGGCCGATGTACAACTGAGCTTCCAGCGGGCCATATCTGGCATCATGGGCCGGAGCCGAGAGTTTTACCACCCGGGTGGGTGGGAGGAGCCAGCTTGAAGACCTTCTGGCAAGATTTAAAGCGGCAAGGATACCCGCGAGACAGTGTGGATGAACAACATATACCATTCCTAGAACTCCTGTTACAGGTGAGTAACCTGTATTTTCAGGTGCGACCCGGGAGGTTACAGTACAGAGAAACATGGTACATATACAGGGTACCATACAGGCCCACAACTACAAGTGGACCAAATGGAAAACTACCCAGGACATTGAATGGACAAAAGAACACAGTCACCCACACACAGGTGGGGCCAGGGTAACAGCATATAGACAATAGTACATGGTCAAAGCAACAAACGAGAATACAACTACAGGCTCGTTAATACATAAGTTCACATTTGTGGCAGGGTGCGGAGAACAACAAGTACAGGGGGTAAGAGGGAGGTGAGGGGCAGAATCTGCTGACTCCACCACGTGGCGGTCGGGAAAAACGAGCAAGGGGTGGCAAGATTTTGCAGAGGGCAGTGTTGAGCTAGAAGGTGAGGAACCCAACCTGGAAGTCCACCACGGCAAGGCAAGCACGAGCAGCAGGGGAGTACTGCCCCATACCAGTGGCAGGCCCCGGTGGGCAGGTCGGTGGATAGCGAAGGGACCTACAGGAGCCCCGAGGAAGGGAGCAAGAAGGGGAGCAAGAAGGGGAGGGGATCCCAGACAGCATGGGGGGGGGGAAAGGTGCGTGCTGACCGGAAGGGAGCGATAGGGGTCATGAACTGCTTGAGGGTGAGGAGTAGGGTGGCCACGAGAGCAAACAAGTGCGGGGGTGGAGAAGTGGTTGGGGCGGAAAACCAAATGATACTTTTCCAAAAAATCAAATGTCTGATCAAAAATAATTCTTTCTAAGATTTTTAAAAGGTGGACAATAGTGAACATTTTTTTTTTTAGACCTTTATTTTTATTGAGTTAAACTGTATGCAATACACAGTATATTCATCTTTAGGTAGGCATATAATAATATTATCATAGCAGTTATTACACATGCTTGCATCATTTTTACAGTAAGGATTAATCGTGCCCCTACTATGTTGGTACAAGATACAGGGGATTACCAAAAATAATTTATTTCCACTGTTGGATATCAAATGGTTTCTACTACCATGAGCAGGGGTTGCCAGCATAAGACAAAAACAATTTAACATCGTTACCCCTTTGATATGGGGAGATCATCCCTTAAACCAAGACTTGTGTAACCAATTTAGTTAATAAAGCAGTGCCCAAGTTAAACATTTATATAAGAGAGGCATGAGAGCCCCTAAGAGCAGTAATTTTTCGTGCCTAAAGTATTTACTAGCATACCTGTAAATCTGTATGAACAACATTTTAAACCAGCATTGTAAACATCCACTAAGAGAATTAAAGTAAGCCAGACTTGCGGTCTATGTTCATACCCTTCAATACAGGGCTTTATGCATGTCCAAACAGTTTTTAGGTGCCAAAACAAGCAGAGCAACTGGAGAAGAAGTGTGCCACAATTGAGTAGCGCAGCTCGTTCAATGTGGACTCCATTTTAAGCAGACCCTACCAAACTCTCATTTAACCCCCAGTCATTTATAACACATAGTATCCCGCCAGTATTATTCACAATTATAATGTACCCATGGCTAAAGCAGGGGATTGGGAGTCAGGATTCAGTCTAATGACTTAAGATCAGTACCAGTTTTAGGTCCCACAGCTCTTTACTCACTGTCCTCTGAACCAGAGTCCACGTCTTCACTTTTAGCCTGGAATTCCTTCTCGATGCGGTCCAGCAACTTTGCAGCATCTCCAGCGTCTGAGAATTGGTAAACTCTCTCCCCATACACCACTCGCAGGCTCGGTGGCATGAGGAGAATGTGGTGCATTCCCAGCTGTCTGAGTCACGCTCGGACCCCGTCGAAGCTCATTCTGCGCTGCCGGGACGCATAGCTTAAATCTGACAACAGGTGAATTTGTTTGTCTTGCCAATCTGATGGTCTGTATTTCTTCGCTTGGGCCAGAACCCTGTCTCTGTCAATCACAGTTCCTAATACCACCATGAGGGTATGGGGTGGAAATTCATTAGTAGCAGACCAATTTCTCCCATCACATGTACTGATCCAGTAAACTTTAAGGACCGTGATAGGATCTTCCACATTAAAAATGTCTTTGAAGAGATTTGCCACAAATGTTGTAGGGTCTTCCCCATCTGCTCCTTCAGGGAGCCTGAGGATATGCAGGTGTGTGGCTCTGGCTGCATTTTCTAAATTTTCCAAACTACGGCATAAGATGACATTTTCTTTTGTTAAGCCCGTCGATACAGTTAAGGACGTTTCGGCTGACTTTGATGCTGCTTTCATTTCACCTCCCAGTACTCCCATTTTGGTGTCAAGAACCTTAAATTGTGCAATGAAACCTTCTACTTTCTGGTTGAGTCTTTGTATGGCTTTAAGCACAGCAGCATTGGAGGGCTGCAGTGTTTCTTCTTCTCCCACTCCGTGGCTGACCTCCTTACTCGCATCGTTACTACAGCCCAGTTTGGTGTCTTTGAGTTGGGCTCCTTCTCCTCTTGCACCCAGTCTGTTGTTTCTTTCCTTCGCTTTATTTCTGGACCATGAGTGGGGCTACGAATTAGATTATTAGCCTCTGTAGTTGTTTGGCTTCTCTTAAGATGATTTTCTGACTTTCAAACAGATTAATAAATTCCAAATATTATTGTTTTTAGTTATGTTTAACAGAGCTCTGCAATATTGCTGCTTCAAGCTCAGCAGCTAGCCACCCAGACAATAGTGAAATTGGATGATAGTTATTAACATTGGTAGAATCACTTTTGAAGATTGGTCTAATTATTGCTGTTTTCCACTGCTCTGGGAACACTCCATGGCATAAAGAAAAAATAAAATGAGTGGCTAATGGATAAGCCAAAATATCAATGGCCATCTTAATTAACCTAATGTCTATGCCATCTTGGCTAATAAGAGGCATGGAATTGTATTTTAATACATATTTCTTAACTTGGTGAGGTGTAACTGTCTGAAAATAGAATTTAGGATGGGTCCCTGAATCTGTTTGACTTATTTTATTATCATGGGGTACCTGAGAACTGTTGGTTCTTTATCTGTCTAGGTCACCAAAACAATCATTGAAGGTCTCAGCCAGTATAGATGGTTTATTCACAGGTTGGCTGTTGGTTGCCATTGAGATTTTAGTATCCTTTATTCCTCTACCCAAAAAACTATTTAAAACTTCCCACATTTTCTTGGGGTTTCCAATTGATTTCACTTGTTCTGATAAAAATATTTTGCTTTACTTTTTCTTATTTCTGACTTACATTTGTTTCTTAATGTTTTATATTGTTGAAGTACAGAAGTATCCCTATTTTTTTATACTGCCTCCATTTCTTATTCCTTTGCTGCATCAATTTCAGTAGGTCCTGATGGACCCATTTATTTATTTCTGAATACGCATTTTCTTAACTGGTGCTAATCTTTCAACAATTAACTTTAAATTGGTACGGAAAATGTCCAATAAAACATCAATATTATTACACCATTGTAAACCTGACCAATCAATCTCCTTACATGCTGCATTCAAAGTTGCAGAATGTATTCTTTTAACATTCGTGAACTCGATATACCGGGGTGGGTTCTTAGTCGCCTTGGCTGTCCATTCACAGTGGACTGGACAATAGTCACTAATCCCATCCAGTACCACACCACACCCAACAATTTTATTAGGGTGTGTGACCACTATCCAGTCCAGTGTGGTGAAAGTACCTGTTTTGTAATTTATCCGTGTTACTTCTGAAATCATTTGTTGTAATCCCAGGTCATAAAATAATTCTCTAGCCTCATTTCAAACAACATGAAGTCTTGCTATATTATGACAGTAGCAGTTTGATCCAGCTCTAGAACTGCTCCGGAGGTGAAATGGTTAATACCATTCCAAAATAGAACTTTGAGCACGAGCTCTAAGAAGCAGCTCTATCTGTGTAATTTCAAACCTGAACTGTCAGATTCTTTACTCCGCGCCTCAGTGAACAGTCGTCCAGGAGATTTCTCCTTCTGCTCGGTTCATTTCTCGGTTTAAACAGTGTTTTCTCAGTCCGATTCAACCGAGAATAGTTTTATTTTAACCGTAAAACCGCTTCGGTTCAAGCTCTGTCTGTGGTAACCGGTAATTAAAAGGTTTTGTCTGTGTGGAACTTGTAAGTTTATCGGTTCGGTTTTGAACCCATCAGCTGGGTTTAAAACTCATTAATTTTAAAGTTTAACATTTTAGAGTGCGGTTCCGGTTCTTATGGGTTCTAAAAAACGGATTTTTAATCGTTTTTCCAATACCACGTGACACAGTTGGGAACTGATAAGGTGTTCTTGCCTGGCACTGCCGCTTAAAGGGAAGTTTTCTGGTTAGGCTGGCATTATGTCTGAGAAACCCAAAAGAAAAACTGGGCCCACTGGGTTTCAACATTGTGATGTCTGTGGGGAAGCCTTTGCCAAGGCTGACCCACACACCACATGTGCCTATTGTCTGGGGTTTGACCACCTCCAGTCAGACTGCTAGATATGTAAGAATTTCCCTGCAGCCACCCTGGAAAAGAGATTGGGCAGGCTCAGGGAACGAGAGGCCAAAAAGTCCGCTGACCCGGATGGCCAGCCCGGTTCGCTGCCAACTGAACCGGAGGGAGTGCCCTCTGACCAGGGCGAGACTTCCTCGGGCAAAAGAAAAGCTGGTTCTGAGGAACCAGTTCCAGTAAAGAAAACAAGAAAGTCAGCAGGTTTGGAGCCCAAAATCCCTTCTCCAACTGCTGCAGAGATAGCAAAAGCCATACAAATTGTCCAGTCACTGTCTCAGGTTCCGTCCGAACCGCCACTATCTGGCAAAAGGTCGGTTCGTCCGGTTCCAGTGGTTCAGGAATATGATGTTGAGGAGTTTTATGAACCAGAGGAGGGGGAGGATGATTATGAACAGTATGAATGTGGCTGGGAAGGTCTGGGTGTGCCCATTGAACCGGACATTTCCCCAGACAGACCTTTAGAATCTCCCCCTATGCTATCTGAGTCCCCATCTCATTTTATGTTTTACAAAAAAGTTGCTGAAACCCTCCAGCTTCCCTTGGAAGAAGCTGTGGATGAGCAAGAGGAGCCTGATTTTGTAGAAATGATGGATATTCTTGAGTCTAGGAGATTGTCTATTCCTTTGCATAAGTCTTTTAGGAAGCAAACAATAAAATTTTAAAAGCTCCTAATTCTGTGCCTCCTGTAGATAAAAAGATGGACAGAAGGTACATTGTCAGGTCCTGATACAGAATTTCCTCTCAGCAATGCAGTCATGTTAGTAGTTCAGGCTGCAGCCTGTGATAAAGCTAACATTCCCTGGCTTCACATCCTCCCTGACAAGGATTCCAGGAAGATTGATGCCATGGAGAAAAACAGTATATGGCAGCCTCTCTGGGACTCAGGCAAGCAAATTATATGGCTTATGTAGCTAGGTATCAGAAATCTAGATGGGATACTGTTATGGAATTAGCCAAGCAAGCCCATGGCCAGCTGGCTAGCGAACTAGAACAGGTGGCTGCTGATGGCATTGAGGCTTCTAAGGTACAGTTTCATGCTGCTGTGGATGTTAATGATGTTTCCTCTAGGGTTATGGCCACATCTGTAGCTTTTCGTAGGTTGGCCTGGCTCAGGTGTACTAGCCTGTCACAGGATATCCAGACTAAGGCTATGGATTTTCCTGTGGTGGGAAATTCTGTGTTTGGGGAGCAGACAGAGAATTACATGAAAAAGATGGATGAATATAGGACTACTTACAAAAGTGCCCAAGCTAAGGAGCGGCAAGCCACTCCCCAGAGGCATACCCCCAGGGGTAGGGGTAGGCCTTTTCACAGGCCTTTTTATCAGACTCAGGCCTCCTCTGCCTATGCTCAGAGGGGCTTCTTCAGAGGCAGAGGCAGACGAGGGGTGGGCAGGCCTGCTCCCACCCCTCAGCCTAAAGCACCTGCTAAGCAGGCACCCTGATGGGGTGCCCAGGGCCGATTCTCCTTTACCGGTAGGGGGCAGGCTGGCTTACTTCAGTCAGAACTGGGCTTCTTTAACCTCAGACAAGTGGGTTCTGGAAGTAGTAAGCCAGGGTCTGGTTCTCAGCTTCAAAAAGTTCCCCAAGTTGAGAACCAGATTTTTTCTACCTGCAAGTGCTTCAGAGACCCTTGCTGTAGAAGCAGAGGTCTCAACCCTGTTGGCTCTCAGAGCAGTGGAAAGGGTTCCTCCCCTGCACCAGGGCAGGGGTCTGTATTCCAGATACTTCCTTACCCCAAAAAAAGACAGGAGAATGGCGGCCCATATTAGACCTCAGATATCTGAACAAGCATCTTTTGAAACCAAAGTTCAAAATGGTAACTCTGGCAATGATTTTACCCTCCTAAGGCCAGGGACTGGTTAGCCTCCTGACCTCAAGGATGCCTATTTCCACGTCCTAATCAGAAGCTCCCATCGAAAGTACCTCAGATTCGAACTACCCTCAGGTCATTACCAGTTCAGAGCAATGCCCTCGGCCTCACCTCTGCCCCAAGCGTATTCACAAAGTGTCTGCCAGTGGCAGTGGCTCACTTAAGGAGGCAAAGGATTGCTGTTTTTCCCTATCTAGACGATTGGCTCATTGTAGGCCAGTCCCCTGAACAGGTAAAATGTCACCTGCAAGTCACCCAGCAGCTTCTCACCTCCCTGGGCTTTCTGCTAAACCTGCCAAAGTCGGTTCTGGAACCAGTCCAGGTACTCACCTTTATAGGGGCAGAGTTGGACACAAAGCTAGCCAGAGCTTTTCTTCCTTAGAAAGGGTGACTAATTTAGTGGCTCTGGCCTCCTCCTTCACTCTGCAGGTCTCGACCAGCAAGACACTTTCTGCAGCTCCTGGGGCACATGGCTGCATCCACAGCTGTTGTGCAGGGAGCAAGATTTCAGATGAGAGACATTCAGTTTCACTTGAGAACCTATTGGTCTCAGAGGAGACCCCTTTCCAAGTTGGTCCCAGTGACTCGAACCTTGATCCAGGCCTCCAGTGGTGGCAGGATCAGAGCAATTTAAGATTGGGGTCCCTTCATTTCCCTGCTCACAATTTGACTCTCACTACAGATGCTTCCCTTCTGGGTTGGGGAGCCCACATGGGCGACCTTTCCACTCAGGGAGTGTGGTCCCCAGGAATCTCTGCTCCACATCAATTTACTGGAACTCAGAGCTGTCTTTTTAGCTCTTCAAGCATTTTCTGCATCTGTCCACAACAAGGTGATACAAGTCAGAACAGACAACACCACAACAATGTGGTACATCAACAAACAGGGGGGCACTCGGTCTTTGGCCTTGTGCACCGAGGCAATGAAGTTGTGGTCTCTGGCCTATTCCTTGAACACTTCCCTCATAGCAGTTCATCTTCCAGGGAAGGACAATGTCCTAGCAGATGCTCGCAGCAGGATTTCCCAGGGCCATCACGAATGGTCCCTGGATCCTCAAGTGCTGGGGATAGTCTTTGCCAGATGGGGCACCCCTCAGATAGATCTTTTTGCAGCCCCAGACAATCACCAACTTCCTCTGTTCTGTTGCAGGCCTCCAATGTTGGGATCAGTCCCCCTGGATGCCCTCCTCCTGGATTGGGCGGGGAAGTTTCTTTATGCTTTCCCCCCCTTCCCTCTCCTATTCAAAGTATTAGTCAAAATCAGATCTCAGCCTTGCAGGGTGATTCTGATTGCCCCGGATTGGGCCAGGCAGCCCTGGTACCCACTCCTTCTGTCACTGACAATCCATCTTCCCTTTGCCTCCCAGGAATCACAACCTATTAACTTGTGCCCAGGGAAGGGTTTGGTATCCGACCTCAAATCCCTCAACCTCAAGGCCTGGCTCTTGAAGAGCTAGAGTTTGCTGATTTACACCTCTCTCAGGGTGTTCTTGAAATCCTAAAGGCTTCCAGAAAGCCTTCCACTAGGCTACTTATAGTTCTAAATGGAAAAGGTTTTCCATTTGGTGTGTGGGAAAATATTTCCCAGAATTTGCTGATTTGCCCATTGTATTAGATTACATGGTCCATCTTAATTCCTTGGGTCTCAGACCAGCTACCCTGAGAGTCCATTTGGCAGCTGTATCTGCTTTTGTTTCAGCAGGAAAGTCATCCCTCTTTCCACTCACCCTGTGTTTTCCAAGTTTTTAAGGGATTACTCCATACTAATCCACCTTTTCGAACCGCCCCTGCCTGGGACCTTAATGTTTGTATTGCCCAGTTAATGCAACCCCCTTTTGAACCTCTGTTTTCTGCAGAGCTTAAGTATCTAACTTGGAAAACTGTTTTTCTGGTGGCTATCACTTCTGCTAGACGCATAAGTGAGTTGCAAGCCTTGTCAGTAGAAACTGACTTTATTTCTTTCCACAGGGATAAGGTAGTCCTTAGGACTAATAGGAATTTTTTACCTAAGGTGGTTTCAGATTTTCATCTTAACCAATCTATCTCCCTTCCAGTATTTTTCACTGATCACTCATCTTCTGGTGAGAGGAGGTTGCACAGCCTGGATGTTAAGAGAGCTCTTAGTTACTATATAGAGCGTACCAAAGGTCACAGGTTTGAATCCCTCCAACTTTTCCTTACCTATGGTGAAGTTGGGAAAGGCAAACCTGCCACTAAGAGATCAATTGCCAGGTGGATTGTCTCTTGTATCCAATTTTGTTATCAGAAACTGGGCAGAGATCCCCCTCTGGCTTGAGGGCTCACTCTACCAGGGGTACAGCTGCATCTCTAACTGCTGCCAGAGACATCCCTATATTAGAGATATGCCAGGCTGCTACTTGGAAAACGGTATACACTTTCACCAAGCATTACTCCCTGGATGTCCAGGCCAGGAGAGATGCTCGGTTTGGCACAGCTGTTCTTCAGAGCCTATTCCCTAAGTAGGTTCTGCCCCTCCTCCATGGAGGTACTGCTGTGTAGTCTGCTACTGTCATAATACAGCAAGACTTCATGTTGTTTGAAGAAAAATTACTCACCTTAGTAATGTTGTTTCTTCTAATGGAGTCTTGCTATTATGACCTCCCCAGCCTGCCCCTCTCAGAACTTCTGCTTGGGTGGGGTGCGGGCAACTTAGTGTGGGCACTATTTTGTGCCCTTTTAGCGTTTCTCCCCCTTTTGGGGGTTTGGGGTGTGTTTTATTATACTGTTGTTTTATTCTCATGTTGTTAGAATTGTATTAGTAGTTCTGGTCCCCTGACTTGAGTCTTGGGTGTTGGGACCAGCAATGGTTGTTAGTATTTAGGTAGCCATTTGGCTAGTGTAGGTTACAGCTTCCACACAGACCTTAGTGAGTTTTTGCTCATAAAGATCTGACAGTTCAGGTTTGAAATTACACAGATAGAGCTGCTTCTTAGAGCTCGTGCTCAAAGTTCTATTTTGGAATGGTATTAACCATTTCACCTCCGGAGCAGTTCTAGAGCTGGATCAAACTGCTACTGTCATAATATAGCAAGACTCCATTAGAAGAAACAACATTACTAAGGTGAGTAATTTTTTCTTTTTGCTTCATTACTCCAATTACAATTAAAATCTCCTAAGAGAATCCATTCCTGATTTACAGGGAGACTTTTTTTGACTTTAACTATTAAGTCCAATCCAGTTTCAATTAATTTTGGTGGGATGTAGATGCAGCTAATTATTAAATGTTTATTTTTCCCTGTAAGACTCTCTGTTGAGATTAAACCACAACCTGAGTCCTCTCCCGTTACTTCTAGGACCTGGACACTTAATTCGGTTTTATATTAAATCATGGTCCCCCCCCCTTCTATCCTGTCTATGAGTATTATAACCAGTCATTGAAATCTCCTTATCTTCTATTTCACTATATAGCCATGTTTCTGATAACGTTATTATATCAAAATTATGTTGTGTAATCCAAGCTTCTAATGGACTTAAAAGCCTAGTTACCGCTGGTTTCCTATCTGTTATTGTTTGTAATATATGGAACACTCCAAACATTTCATCACATATTGCCAGTGATCTGATCTCAGAACGATAGAATTATAACTTTCTGATGTTGGAGCAATGGTACTGAGTTTTTGATGCCACTGATTCCCTACAGGAAAAAATGACACCCATATATTACATAAAAATGACACGTAATGCTCCACGATATTTACATATGGCACAGGATTACACACACACTAAAGACTATGGGAATACTGTATACTACAGAAAGGAAAACAAAACATTTGAAAAGATAGAGATTGATGGAGGGGGGTGCTGTGGAGCCCGAATAAAATGGTTACCTGAGCCCTGAGCTCCGTTTCTATACTGCACTATAAGGGATTGAAAGTGTTTTTTTTTTGGTTTTTTTTTTATGAGAGCTATCTTGGTAAAGTGCATGGTTCGGTGGGGGAAGACTCCTAGGACATCATGGGCAAGAAAAACAAACTGCAGCTCAAGGGAACAAGACCTAAACTTGTTGCGGGAGCTTCCACCACAAGGTTGACACGGGGGAAAATGGACCCTTTCGAGGAGGCCGTAGAAGAAACACTACAGTCTTTAGGCATAAAAATCAACCGTCTTATTCAGACGGTATCCGGTTTGGCTGAGAAGTTTGACACACTCACTAATCGAGTGGTTGTTTTGGAAACATCAATGGACTCAGTTAAATCTTCCACGGTGGAGCCTGGTAAGTCAGCCGATGTTGCTTTAGGAACGAGGCTACTCTCACTTGAGACAATGGTCACTTACATTCCCAGCTGGAAACCTTGGAAAATCAGGCTCGTTCTGCAAACGTTCATGTGGTCGGTATGCCTGAACAGATTGAGGGAGACCATCTCATTCTATTCTTGCTGGACTGGCTGACTTAACAATTGAGGGACACTGTTGCTAGTCACCTTATACATGTCCAGAAGGCGTATCAGGTGACTTCCCATGGTAGACCAGTTAACCCGGAGGCACCCAGAGCCATCATGATGGTAATGGACGGAGTGGGCAGCAGATATTGCCTATTGGCCTTGACTCATCAAAAAGGGCCTTTGCTTCAGGATGGACAAATGGTGTGCTTGTACCCAGATTTGATTTACTCTACATGTCAGAGGAAAAAAAGATTTGATGGGGTCAGAGCTATGCTCCGAGAGGCTAGGATTCCACATGGGATTGTATTTCCTGCCAGATTGTGAATTGTCTTCAGTGGGAAGGTATTTCTTTTTTCTGATCCCGCTGATGCGCTGAAATGGGCACAGAAGAATGCCCCACCATCACAAGCTTCAGCAGCACACCAGGAATTCTCATCTGAGGATGAGAACACTTGAACTTAGACCATGGAGCCTTTCTTTTTGCCTCTTTACGGGATAGATGGTGGGTAAGTGGCTTGTCCCCAGGTAAGGCCTTTGGCTGTAGTTAATGTATGTTAAATCAGTTTAATTTGTCTTGTTATCTGGGGTGGTCTTCCACCACACTTTACTAAAAAATTGTTAATCTCAGTTGAAAACACTCACTTTTATTTCACTGTTATTGTTTATAAGTTAAAAGTTGGAACATCCAACTTGAAAAACGCAGCAGACTGGAATGAAAGATCACTTAAATCTATTCTAAAAGCTAAAACGGGTTGCAGCATAACATTCTGGTCAGTTACATACCAAACTCAGAGTGGCTGGCGAAATGGGTCATCCAAAAACAGCGGCAGGAGGTGATGACGCCAAGCAGAAGGAGTCATGACTAGGCCTAAGCAAAGATGGAGACCCTCCCGCCTCTACCCTGAACCAGCCATCTAGTGCAGTTCTGCTAAAAGCTATTCAGCTGACTGACAAAAAATTGGATGATTCAGCTGATTAACAAAAAACTGGATGACTTTATGGCCAGAATGTTACTAGTGGAGACAAAGTCACAGGCAGTGGAGGATGAAGCAAAAGGGGCAACTAAATCAGCAGACAGGGCAATGGCAGTGACAGTGGATCTTGTAAAAGAGAATCTGTTGTTAAGACGCCGACTGGAGAATTTAGAAAATTGGGCGTGGGTGTCAAATATTCATATCCTGGGTTTACCATAGGCAGCAGAAGGGGAAGATCTGTGCCAGTACCTTGAACAGTGGCTCCCGAACATTTTGAGGTTGGAATCCCCGGTTCTGATACAGCCGGCCTGCTGCGTGACTTCTCGGGGTGCCCAACTTTATGCAGATGCAGCTCATCCTCAGGCCCATACAATCCTAGCAGTTCTGGGCTCCATTAAAGAGTGAGACAGTGTCCTGCAAGCGGCGAAACAACGGAGCCCATGTCACTGACAAGAATTACCCATACATATATTCCTGGACCTGAGTTTTGCTACACGGCAGTGCCATAAAGGATTTGATGGGGTATGAGCGAAACTACACCAGCTTGGAGTCCACCACGTGCTATTAATGTTGACAAGTCTAAAAGTTGTGTATGGTAATAAAACTTTTCATTTTTCTGATACAGTGGACGCTGGAAAACTGCTTGCCAAAATCAAGCAGGACTGTACAGCTCATGGATCAGAGTCAGACTCGGATGTGGAGGAAAACCAATGAGGTACGGGGAGTCGAGGTCTTGAAGGCCGAAGATGGAGAAGGAAGGTGATGAGAACCTGAAAAGTTATGAATGTAATTTGTGGGACAGATGTGGACTCTTATTTTCTTCTGGGACATTTGAATGTGACATAGGTATTGCATTTCTCTAAAGCA
The DNA here is from genome assembly GCA_016271365.2 of Neoceratodus forsteri. NCBI lineage: Eukaryota > Metazoa > Chordata > Ceratodontiformes > Ceratodontidae > Neoceratodus > Neoceratodus forsteri. The sequence goes on from CM028129.1 coordinate 317,374,971, forward strand.
GCAGTGCAACATAGGCAGGAAATAATTATAAAAAATATTGGTTTTGGTTGTAAGCATGCAGCCATAGATGAGGTTTCTATATCTGTAAATATTTTTTTCTAGTGATCTTTAGTTTTTTAGGTATTTAAAATTTATTTCAATTGTTGTGGTGCCAAAATAAATATGGTGGCTGCCTAATTTTCAGCTGTGCTCCCCCTTCACGTCGCATCACGTCTTTTGGTTACTGCAGTGGGACCCTGTGCTGAACATTCCTGATGTTCCTGTGTAGTACTGCCAGTCATACACATGTGCAGTTGGCAGCAGAGGGGGTTCCATTTCAACATGGCTGGTTGCAGAAATGTAAACAAACACAAAGCACAACAGAGCACATTACGGGGTGATAATACAATGCTGGCGGTAAAGAGTACCAGGTAAATGCGTAGCAGAGCACTGGGAATAAACTGTTGAAAAAGCGCATTTTTTTTTACATTGCACTGTTGCTTTAAAGAGGAAAAATGATGACAGGATAGTAAACTTAATTTTCTAAGTCCAATTACTGTGGGGGTTCTCAGGGTACGAGCCTCTCACTGATGCAGTTTTTCTTTTTCCGTCTCCCTAAGCCCCATTTCTGCTACACAGCATAGTGTTTACATGCTTGTGCCTAACAGTTATCAATTCTTAGATACTGACCTGGGGCTAATTTGTTGTCCACTGAAGTTTTAGCTTTAATTAAATGCTTAGCTGTTTATGCTGTTTGTAGTTTAATATTAGAGCACCGGCTAAGTTAGGTGGGAGCTGGTGGGAAGATGTTTTTTGCAATACATTTAGGATGTCGCAGAGCAAGGAGAATGCTCTAATTCTCAAGTTACCATTATATTTTAGGATGTTGGGGATGCTACTACAACTATTAAAAGGGGTGTTATTTGGGATTTGTTTATACCACTCCTGGTATATCCCCACTCATGGCAGCAATAGCCTGCGATTTGTTTTACTATACTAAAATCTTTTTAGATAACCCTCTAATGATGTATCAATGGTAGGAGTGCTAAGATGATGTACTGTCAAAATGCTGATTTAACCTCTCAATAAGTATTGTCCTACGGGATAGGCTTGTATTGATTGGCTCTGCAAAATCAATAAATATAAATAAAAAAAAAAAGAAAAGCTAGATGTCACGCAGAATGACATTCACTAGTTCTCACTAAATTATAAGTAGAAGTAGGAGCTAACACCAACTGGAATCATGTGAATGATGGTAGACTTGAATACATGATGTTAAAAGTTCAATGTCTCAAAAGAGAAATTACTCACCGTAATAATATTGTTTCTTCCAAAGGGATGCCTTACTGTGCTTAAGAACTGCAGTCATTCCCCTGGAATGAGCAGCCCCTGAGATTTTGGAATTTTATACTAATTATGGAACTTAGAATGAAATTCAAACTCTGCTGTGTGGTCACGCTCACCCCAGCACTCTAACATCAGATTTATTTCCAAAGCTAGGGTGAGAAGTCACCACTAAAACTAGCTAAATGATTACCAAAAGATATTAAAAATGTTTCTAAATTTTGAAAAATGGCTTAAACATGGCAGAATAATTTTAATTGTTATAAAAAATTAGATGGCTGAGACCACACTGTGAAGCACACATTTAAGCATGGGGCTTAATGTTAAGCTGCCGCCCCTTTAAGATCACTTAGACCCTGCTTGTATCTAATTGTTGCACTGCCTGGCAGTGCTATGTTGGTCTATCAGTCAGAAATTGTCAGTCTGGGGCTAGACCTCATGAAGAGAACATCTGCAGTACAGCAAATAAACCTGCTTTATTCTTTATTTTATGCGTCCGACTAGTTATTCGCATGGTCCAAATGGAATCCTCACCAGCAGCTCCTGCAGCAACCCGAAGGGTCTGGCAGATGACAGAGAAGGTAAGGGGTCTTTTAGTGGTGGACCATACAAAAAAACACCACACATGGTGGAGAATGCGGCCCTTCTTCTGTCCAGACCCCATCTCGCTTGTCTGCGTTGCTGGTTACCCCAAGTCATCACCCAAGTATGCTTGAAATGTCTGAATGCTACTGGAAAAAAAAATGAATGACCTACTGTACTGAGACTGTCAAAAGAAAACTATTGAACACTGCTGGTTTTTTTTGTATAATTTGTTTATTGATTTTATGGTAAAAAAAACAACAGCTACAGTACACACGATGACATACAGACATACATATAAACATAAACAAATGCATCTCATAGTTCATTATTAACAGTACATTCTGGGGCTTCTCATCGTAGTTTCTCCCTCTTCCCATTTAATTTACTTCTATGCATTCACAGTTATCTTTACTGAACCCTTATCTTTTTTCATATCTTCAAGCCAGGCGACAACACAGTAAGGCAGGAATGGGTGAGGGCAAACATACTCCAGGAATATCCCATCGTACTCTTGCTCCACCCCACAGTGCAAGATAATCATCTCTTCATTATTTAATGTTACCAGAAAAGGGGCCCATTCCCTATAGAATGAATCCTGCCTGTCTCTTAATGCCAGTGTCAGTTTTTCCATGTCCAAGTTCTGTAAAATTATAGAATGTCTGGCCATTACCAGCATTACTCTGATCTACCGTGGGAACTGCTGCCATTCCTCTGCCTCCCCTGGAGACATACCAAATAATCCCACTACAGGGTCCACAGGTATAGGGAGCCCCGCCATTTGTGTTATTTCTGCACATATTTTAGTTCAGAAAACTCTTTATACTCTACAGCTCCAGAAGGAATGAATGTATACATTCATTCCTTCTGGAGTTGTAGAGTATTAAGAGTTCCTCTTCCTTCTCCACATCTACCGCAGAGAGGAGAAATAGATGGATGCGTCCTATGCACTGCTGTTGGTGGGTAATATATACCCTATGCAAGAACTTGTAAAAAGCTTCTTTAAACTTATTGCAGGCAGAGAGACCCACATGTCCCATCAACATTTGTCTCCAATTATTCTCAGAACTCTGGATACCGTGATCTTTTTCCCACAATTGCTTGATTTTCTGTTTACAGTCTGGGAACATTTCCCTTCCTACCTTTACCATCTTACCTATAAACCCCTTAGGATCCACCTGCGTCCTGTGTATCATTGTCTCCATTATCCCCCACCCATGTGGTTCCCCTCCCTCAATCCTTGATAAGAACATCCGCAATTGTAGGTACCGCAGGGTTTGCTGTCCTTGTAGACCCCTCTCTCTTACAATATCTTCCAGGGCACACAATGTGTCTCTACTGACCACATTATCCATACATTTAACTCCTTTCTTTTCCCATTCCTTGAACCCTCTGTCCTCAAGCCCCGGCAAGAAAAAAGGGTTCCCCTCTAATGGTAATAATAATGTTTCCCCTTTATTAATCCTCCTAGATTTCCTTAGGCGGTTCCCTGCCTCCAGTACTGACCTTACTAAAGGATTACGACCTCCTTGGTCAGCATAAGCCTGCCTACCCTTAGAATGTAGATATGCAGATAAACACCCTTGGCATCCCCATTGTTCCAACGTAACCCAGCTTGCCACTGCCGGACGATATACCCAGTTAGCAACATAGTGTTGCTGGATAGCTAAGTAATAGTTTGTTATATCTGGGAAATTCAGACCTCCCCTAGTTACCTCAGCCTTTAGTCTCTGTAGATGCTGTCTCGGTTTGTGTCCCCTCCAAATAAACTGTGCAACCATTTTCTCTACCCTCACAATGTCCCCTTTAACTAGTTGCATAGGGATAATTTGCATTGGATACAGGATCCTGGGCAGGATATTCATTTTTAATAAATTAATTCGCCCTAACCAGGCTATAGGCAGTTGCATCCATCTCCTCAAGTCCGCTTCTATCACCTTAAGGAGCGGTGTGTAGTTTAGCTCATACAGGGACCCAATTGTCCTACCCACTTTAATGCCCAGATAGGTAATACATGAGTCTCGACCCTGTATTCCCCATTGCATATCGATAGCCTCCATCTTAGGGAAACAAAGCATTTCAGATTTACTTAGGTTAATTTTGTACCCCGAAAATGTGGCAAATTTCTCTATCAGTTCCAATAGCACCGGCATAGATTTCTGCGGGTCTCTAACAAATAGCAACATATCGTCTGCATATAAGGTGACCTTATGCATACCCCCCCCCTTTAAAACCCTGGATCCCCTGACACTGCCTTACTGCTGCCGCCAAAGGCTCCAATGCCAGAGCGAACAACAGAGGCGATAACGGGCATCCCTGTCGTGTGCCCCTCTCCATATTAATCGGTGCTGAGGGTGTCCCTTTAACCAAGACTCTTGCTCTAGGGGCCTGATACATAGCTTTGATCCACCCAACGTATGCCCCCCCCCCCAGACCAAACTGGGCCAACACCTTAAAGAGGTATTCCCACTCTACCCTATCAAAAGCTTTCTCCGAGTCCATAGTTATAACATATGTTTTCTCTATCTCTTGCCCTGCCCTCCAAACCACATTGAGCAGTCTTTGCATATTATGATAGGATAACCTCCCCTTTATAAACCCGGTCTGGTCTGGGTGTATCAACACAGGTAGATAATCCTCCAGCCTCATTGCCAGGATCTTGGCCAAGATCTTAAGGTCACAATTTAGTAACGAAATCGGTCTATATGAGGCACATTCCAATAACTCCTTGCCCAGCTTGGGTATCAGGCATATCATGGCATCATAACAGGTGTCCGGTATCCGAGGCCATCCCTCTCCTTTATCTTCCTGGAAGACCACACTTAATGTATTTGCTAACTGGCCCCCTAGCGCCCTATAAAATTCTAATGGGAACCCATCTGGGCCACCCGCTTTCCCTTTTTGCATTCTGCCAATAGCTTTTATAACCTCTTTCTTTGTGGTCGGCTGGTTCAGATGATCCCTCTGACTGACGGTTATCCTTGGTAACTCTATCCAGTCCAGGAATTCCTGCATCCTCCACCCCTTTTCCCTACACTCTGCTTTATATAATTGGGCATAAAATCTTTGAAAACAATCCCCTATCGCCCCTGCCTCCCTATGCACCCTGCCCTCCCTATCTCTTATCCCTATTATCCTAGTAGGGCACTTGCCCCCCCCTCATAAGCCAAACCATCAGTGGGCCCGGTTTATTGGACCACTCAAACATCTGGCGTTTAACATAGAACCATGATCTCCTAGCTTCTCCGCGCACCAAAAAATGTAATGCCTCCCTCGTAGATGTTAACAAGCAGCCTACTATGTTCCTCTCACCCTGAGTCATACATTTTTCCAATTCCTTGAGCTGTTTCTCTAATTTCTGTCTCTTTTCTTGTTTCTCTTTTCTAACCCTAGCCATGTATGTAATTATGGAGCCTCGCAAGAAGGCCTTCCCCGCATCCCAAAACACAGACCTGGGAACCTCTGAACTTTGGTTAGTCTCCTTATAGAAACACCATTGTTTCAACAGGTACTCCCTGAATTCCTTATTGGGAAGCATATATGTAGGGAATTTCCATTGCGGGGGTGCTTCTCTTATCCCTTGCATCCTAATCCTCCCTATCACCATCGCGTGGTCAGAGATGTGGATCGGGCTATGCGAGACATCAATTAATCTATCATTCCATTCCCAAGGGACCAGGATAAAATCGATCCTTGTCCAGGTCCCATGTGAGCTTGAGAAAAATGTACCGGTATATTCTCTGGCCCCTGGGTTCACTGCTCTCCAGCTATCTATTAATTCAAGGTCTAATGTACCCAGCCACCACTGGTTTAATATCTCTGACCTCCTCCCTTTCCCACCCGAGTGATCCATAATTGGGTCTGACACACCATTGAAATCACCCCCTAATATCAGGCTGGGGAACTGTTCCTTAACTAAAAGATCCAACAGCTCAGGAAAAAATCTCGGGTCATACACAGCAGGTGCATACACATTGCCAAATGTGACTTGTTCCCCATACAATTGCACCACCACAAAGACAAATCTGCCTTCTTCTTTATGGTCTTTCACCACTCTTTGAACTTCAAATGGCAGGTTCCTGTGCAACAGAACAGCCACCCCACATTTCCATGAGGAGTAGGAGGCTGCAAAGTATTTCCCTACCCACCTCCTAGCCAATTTTGTGTGCTTAACATCTGATAGGTGGTTCTCCTGTAGTAGTGCTACTTGCGTACCCCTTTTTCTGAACACTGTTAAAATCATTGTGCGTTTGATCGGATTTGTGATCCATCGCACATTCCAGGAGACAACTGTTAAGTCATGTTTACTACCCATATTTTGACCCTAGTTTTACTCTGCACAGAAGCCTACCAAGTGTTCTCTCCAAAACCTCCAACACCCCGCCCCAGTACTGTCCTTCATATTCAACACGAGATGCATATAACAACAAACAGTTGGAATAACAACCAGATAACAAAGTAACAATAACATTGAACCCCCCCATGTATCGAGTACTGCAATTTCTTCCTGATGTCCTTCTAATTCCCTCCTCCATTTGATCCCCAATGAAATAACCCCCATATTGCCTTTTGCCATCTTGTCTTTTCCTCCGGCCTTGCCCCACCCCCAGATGACACCAAATGCATTTCCTGCATAAGTGCCTGTAAACCCCGTCTAGTGACATCAGTGCCCCGCCACAGCCTCCACTCTATACTGAACAATATAGTAGAGAAAGAACTTATTGGCATTTATTATATAATGTAATGTAAGCAGGAAAGAGTTCAGCCCCTCACCACCCGTTACCTTATTTCTTTGTGCAGCCCTGCCCTTCATTCACCCCATGACTTCACTCAGTTGTGTGCAGCTCCGTCTGACTTTGCCTCATCCCGCATCCCTTAAGGAGGCCTTTCAGAATATCCCCCGACCAGCTTCCCCATTCCAGTCCCATCTTCCCATCCCAATAGGCCTTTCAGCCCTCCATTTCCCGATGGTATTCTTCCTCTTTCTCCCCAATGGCACCTCACTCAGGCCAGCCTAACGTCACGAGGAAAAGGGAGTAGGTCGCACCTCAGACATACGTGCTAGGCCCTCCCTTCTTCCCGAGCTCACAAGCAAGCCATCCAGTTCATCTCTGCGACCCTCTGACCTTCTTGTACTTCTAAAAGTGCTCCTTTCATCGCCACCGAGGTCTATCCCCGTTATTCACCATCTGTCTGTCGGGACGTCCAGGAGAGGAAAACAACCAGAGTAGCCGACTTTTTTCATTTCAGGCCATCAACCCGTCCCAGTCTCTCAACCTAGGGGCCTCCAGGTAAGTCATCCAAATTCCGGCTAAGTGACAGGCTGTCCCCAAATACCCATCTCAACTGCTCCAACTAATTAATCAAAAAGAAGAGTATTTCTAACTCAGGTGTTGCAACGGCAACAAACTCAGTAGTCAACTTCTGGTAGGCCTTGTCCAGATCATCATTTACCCAACTTCTTCTGCAGATCTGCCACAAATACTTTTGCCTTGTTGAGCTCCCAGAAGGAGTATTTCGCACCCTCATGTTTAATCTTCAGCACTGCAGGGTAGACCATGAAGTTTTCAACCTTAAGATTTCTTAATTGGGCCATTAGCGGATTAAACACCTTTTGTTTCTGTAGAAGTCGCAAGGAATAATCTTGAGATATAAATATACATGCCCCTTCATATTCCAGCTTGCCCTTCTCTCTGTAGGCTCTCAGAATCACCTCCCTATCCTGAAAGGCATGAAAACGAATAATTATCTGTCAGGGGGATGGTCTCCTGAGGGTCGTGGCATTACAGCTCGGTGAGCCTGTTCCAGCTTAATGCTACTGTGTTTAGGTTGAACTCCTAGCAGCTCCGGGAGTGTTCTAGCACAGAAGTTCATCACATCTCCTTTCTCCACACCTTCTGGTAAGCCTCTCACCCTGAGATTGAGTCGTCGATAATAATTTTCCTGATAGTCCATTGCTTCCTTTAACTCCTCTAATTCTTTCTGCAGTTGTACGATCTGCCTTGACGTCTCAGCATTTTCATCTTCCAACCTTGAGATCCTTTCCTCAGCCTCCTCTATGCTACTTGAATGCGCAGCCTGCTTTTCCTTCAATTTCAGCAGTCTGGGCTCTAGTGCGGCAATCACCTAGCCTGTAACTTCTTGACCTAGCCCCCTTATTTCAGCTGCTGACAGGGATATTTTGCCCGCGCTTTCACCCGACGTGGAGGCCATAGGGACAGCTACTTTCTTCCCCGCTTTTCCAGCGATGCACTGACTTTTCCCAGCAGTAGACACCACATATTCCTCCATAAGACTTTCCCAAACAAGTTCGTGTCACCATAAAATCACAAAGCCAGCTTTTTTCCCCTCTAATTTTAATTTTAATCGGCTGATAGCATGGAGCGGTGTTATGGCACGTCTGTCTCGTTAGCTGCTCATTAGCGCCCCCCGAACACTACTGTTAAATAGAAGCACTGTCTGCAATTAATTTATCCAACCCTGACCACCGCAAAGCTGTACCTGCTCCCCCCTCACAGCTTTTACCTCATGGCAGCAAGCCGTCCAGAACTATCTGCCTATTACAAAAAATCCCTTAGCTGCCGCCACAGTACCTCTTCCACTGAGAATCGCAGCTCCGACAGAAAAAATCAATAAATACAACACATTAATGGACTGTTTGCCTCTGTTAAAAGAGGCTCTTAGATGCCTCATGGTACCACTTACATCGCGACCTTCCTGCCTCTCAAAGTACAACCCGGAGCCATCAAAATACAGCTTTGCCCACCCAGCAACACGGAGCTCCATGATGACTCCTGCTGCCAAACCGTTATTCAGCTGCTCAAGAACTGCACAGCAAATAAATAAATAAAAAGTAAACGTACTGCACCACGCCAGGTACTCCATTTATTCAGTGGCCCTCCTGCAACCGCCCTGGAGGCAGCTCGGCTCCTGTATACCGCTCACTCAATCTGCCCTGCAGCCACAGAGAACCCATGCGTTCTCTCTCCCAGTCGGCCACACAATAAAGGCCACAGCAACAAGTAATTCAGGAGCAATACAAGAAAAAAAGAAGCAAGCCGCGTGTCCTTCTTGCCGCTCCTATACACCACGCAATTCCTCCACAGACTAGCCCGCTCCCAAAATCAGGGCTGCTGCCACACTGCACCTCTAATCAGTACTGGGGCTCCAGAAAACTACCTTGGGCCTCGCTCCATGCTGCAACAGACCGTGGCCCCTCCACAGACTGTCCCGCTCTCGCCTGCTCTTCCCCCTTCCACCTGCAGCTCCCCTACCCACAGGCTGCTTTCCACTCACCTCACTTGGGTCGAGTTGGGTCTGTGCTTTCCAGTTTCTCCGTGCCTCCTCCATCCTCCTGGATGGCTAGTGGAGTGCGCCTCTCCTGCTCAGCCACTCTACAAACAGCCATACAATACTAATAAATACATCAGGCATGCAAACAAAGTGAGCTGCTCCCTGATTCACCACTTACACGTAGACCTGCGTGGACCCTTTATTTCTCCTTGGACAGATGAACCAACCTTTAAATAAATGAAATACGTGCAGCAACAAGGGCTATATAGAGTGATCTTCTCCAGGCTTGGCCACACTGCAGTAGCTCACCCAAATAAATACATGAAAAGACAAAACAAAAGTAAATAAATTGGGTGACTCAACCAGTTTCAAGAGGCACAGCATACAGAAATAATCAGGTGGCAGTAACAAAAATAAATGATGGGGCAAGGCACAAGAAGCAGCCGCAGGGAGAAAATAAATACAAATAAAATAGCAGCTGGGAACAGAACTAAATAAAATTATAAACCTGGGGGCAGAACATAAACTGCACGGAGAATAGACTGGGAGCCAAACAAAAGAAATAAAACAAAGTGCCACAATACAGCAAAAGGGAGAGCAATCAATACAAAAATTCCCCAAGTTTGCCACTCACCGCCACAGGAAACTCCCGCCATTTCAGTCTGGGGAGAAAGCAGCAGGGCGGCAATCGCCATTTTCATCATTGTTCATCAGCCAGGCAGCCTTGTGGAAGAAATCCTCCATCGTGTGCACAGTAAAACAACAAGAAAGGAAATCAACCTTGACCCCCCCCCCGCTGGTGGCCATCTTGCTACAGTCAGGCAGTCAAATGCCACAGAAACTGCATATCACAGTTCGGCGACCATCTTGGGAAGGGCACAAATTGACCTCACTCCATTGAAAACAATGGGCTTCCTATTGAAATGAATGGACACTGCAACAAAAAGCTGATTTTTGCAATGAAACCTTTATTTAAATAACAAACAACACAGAATTTAGTGGGAGGTTCTTTATTAACATGTCATTGATGAACTTTGCTACAAACATTTGTACTTTTGTCTACAAAGATAATTTTTGCCTGGCACTTCATCTACAACGCGACTTCCTGACTCCTGCATGACGGCAACTCCTTCTCACATGTACAACCTTTGCTCAGTGAAACGAAGCTCATCTCCAACCACAATGTCTGACGCTGACACAGATATGGGCGCCGGTACGTCCGAAGTCTTACCTTCATCCACCTCTAGGGTGTGGGGTTCCAAAATCAAAACAATCCTCCATGACATTCAGTCTTCTATTTTGGCTCAAGCAGCACCAGCTATGCAAGCTATTCAAGATGACCTGGCCTACATTAAAGCCATTTCAACACAGTCCACGGTCCATAGCAGCCTACAACCAGTACCCTTCTCAGCCTTGCCTCACAAAGATGCTGTCGACTGGCTGGAACAATTCCAAGCCTGGATTTCCTTGCATGGTTGGACTGATCCTGTGCATATTTCCAATGCCTTGCGCTTGCTTCTGAGAGGGACTGCCATTTCCTGGTTCAACGCACTTCCAGACCAAGTCAAACAAGATGCTGCCACACTGTACACAACCTTCAAAGCCCATTTTCTCCAAGCACATCCACCCTGGTTATTGGAGCAGCAGCTGTGGGAACGTACAATGCACTTCACCGAATCTCTTGAAGCCTTCATAGTGGACATTGAGGCTCGCTGCAAATGTCTTCAGAAACCTGAGAAAGAACAAATCACAATATTTGTTCGGGGACTGCTTCCTCAACTCCATCTTTATGTAATTCAGCAGAAACCAACCACCTGGATGGAGACAATCCAAGCGGCATGACTTGCACAACAATCCATAGCAATGTCCCAGGCTACCAGTGTACAAGCACCTCAGTCATTGCAGTTAGCCACACTCGCAACATGTGTCCAGCAGCAGCAATCAGTGATAGAGACACTCACTACAAGTATCAACACTCTGCACCGCAGCTCAACTACTTCTTCTTCTACTACCTCTGTCAATATCCTTCGTCCAGTTCGACAGCGACCTCTTCCACCTCTGCCTTCACGAGAACCAGTAACCTGCCAGTGGTGTGGATTCAGGGGACATACTGCCGCTGTCTGCCGAAAGCTAAAGTACTACAGAAATCAAGAGAACCACAGGCGCCCACTTCTGCACAGTCAGCAAGATAGCCGCAACTACTCCCAGGACCGGGGAACACAGCAACTGACCGCCCCTCTGACTCTCGCAATTCAACCAAAACAATTCCTCCAACTGCGAACTCTGGCACACTCTCACTTCCTGGCTCAAAGGTACCTGTCATCCCATCATCTCTCCTAGCAAACTATGTACCTGTAGCCATCGGGGATTGGTCTATGCATGCCTTGGTCGACACTGGAGCAGAAATATCAGTTATCAACAGCAGTATTCTCGATAACCAAGCTATTCGTCACATACCCAATGTCTCTCCAGCCGACATAAAGTACATTATCACAGCCAGCACAGATACAGTACCTATCACAGGCATGGTCCATCTCAAGCTCCACTTTGGCTCACAGCAAGCTACTGTCAAGTTTTATATAGTGCCTGATCTTCAACCTGCAATAATTCTAGGCCTGGACTTTCTCAAAGCTCACAAAGCCATCCTAGACTTTGCCTCAAACAAACTGTTGCTAGATCCTCGGAGGCAACTCGCAGCTATAGACTCAGTCACTGTGCCTCCTCAGTCGGAAATGGTTTTGATAGCCAAGATTCGAGGTGATCCACTTCCACAAGGTGTTGTTGGCATCATCACACGATCCCCCGCGCTGCATTCATCAGGTCTCCTTCCGGGAAATACCTTATCGTCGGTGCAAGATGGCACAATCTTCCAAAAATGCTGCAACTTCACAGATGAGCCAGTGGTCATTTCAAAGGGTGCCAACATCGGAAAGTTTGTCTGCTTGTCCTCGGGACCAGCTCCATCTCATGCAAGAACAGCAGCCTGGTTCCACCAACTCTTCTCCTGTCAATACTATCACAACCACTCCAACTTCAAGAGTTACCTCTCAGTCAGCGACTATCCTCTTCCAAATTTCCAGCATCTCCAACAAACCAATCCATCAGCGAGCCTACAAAGTGGGACATAAACAGAAACAAGTCCTCGAGGACATAATCAAAGACATGCTTGACCAAGACATAGTTGAAGAATCTACAAGCCCCTGTGGTGCACCTTGCTTGCTGGTGGTAAAAAAGGACAAAGGGTATCGTTTTGTGGTAGACTACAGAAAACTCAATGCCTACACGGTGCAGGATGCTCATCCCTTGCCTACAACCGAAGATGGTTTAGAGAGTCTTGGTGCAGCCAGTCCTGTTTACTTCACCACTGTAGACCTTCAGAGTGGGTTCTATCAAGTTTCCATTGATCCAGCGTCTCATCCATACAATGCATGGCGCTGCCACTTGGGACTTTTCCAGTTCAAACGACTGACTATGGGTCTTTGGAACAGTCCAGCCACATTTCAACGTGTTATGGAAGCCATACTACATGGATTGCCTTGGAAATCTTGCCTAGTCTACCTGGATGATGTGATAGTCTTCAGCATTACTTTGCCAGAGCACCTCCAATACCTTCAAGAAGTATTTGAACGTCTCAAACAAGCCAATATCAAGCTTCGCCCAGACAAGTATTGTTTTATGCATCATCAAATTCATTACCGGGGACATGTGGTCAGTTCTCAAGGCATCGCTGCAGATCCAGACAAGCTCTCAGCAGTCAAGGAATATCCGGAGCCTAACAATCTCAAAGACCTTTGAGCTTTCCTGGGCTTGTCTGGCTACTACCAAAAGTTCATTTGCAACTACGCCAAGATTGCAGCTCCACTGTACGGTCTCACCAAGAAGGTATGTGAGTATATCTGGACCTCTGAATGTAAAGAGGCCTTTGAAACTTTAAAACTGAACCTAATTTCTTCTCCAGTATTGGCCTACCCAAGGTTCGACCAACCATTCAAGCTCTACTCAGATGCTAGTTCCTTTGCAGTGGGCGCTGTGCTCTGTCAAATTCAAGATGGAACAGAACGAGTTGTCTCCTATGCTGGGCACTCTCTTTCCTCAGCTGAGCAGAACTATGGCATCACAGAGAAAGAATGTCTAGCCATGGTATTTGCCGTGAAGAAATTTGACTGCTACCTTCGCTACTCCTCCTTTACAGCTATCGTTGATCACTCTGCCCTGAGATGGTTATTTGAAATGAAGGAGCCAGTAGGCAAATGCTGCAATCCTACAACTTTGAAATTCAATACAGACCAGGTTGAGTTCACTCAAATGCTGATGGTGTAAGCCAGAGATGATATCCCTCTGCATCCTCCTCAACAGACAATGAATCCTGTTTACAAGCTCTTCCCTTCCATGCCACAGATGTGCTTCCTGTGGACACTCCTTCGGCACCTCAAGTTGCCTTGCTTCTACCAACTGCCTGCTCAGAGAGACACACAAATCCTCAGTTACTACAAGCAGCTGAAGAGCTTCTCATTTCCTCTGCCTCTGATCTGTCCTTGGCAACTGTTAAAATGCAACAAAGAACTGACACTCAATTTAAGGACATCATCACCTACTTAGAGTCTGGAACATTGCCACAACAAAAGCAACATCGCCAAGATGTACTTTTTCTTGCTTCACAGTACTTCCTCAATGACAGTGTGCTCTTTCACGTTTGGACCAAGGAAGGCAAGGGTCATCGCACGGATAGAACTCACGTGCAGCTAGTTGTGCCAGCTTCTCTCATCCTTCAGGTTCTTCTCTCCACTCATGCCTCTCCACTCTCTGGAGGTCATATGGGAATACACAGAACTCTGGAAAAGATAAGGCTTCACTTCTTCTGGCCACACATGAACAGAGACATTGTTCAGTTCGTAAAATCCTGCCAACCCTGCTCTCAGAGAAAGCCTCCAGCCAAACCAACAAAGGCACACGTCATCCCAATGCCTGTAGCCACTGAAGCGTTCCAAAGAGTCAGCACTGACATTCTTGGGCCCTTACCAACATGCTCTGACTCTGCTAACAAATACATCCTTGTCTTTGTGGACTACCTGACAAAGTATTTGGAACTCATCCCCCTGAGAGACATTAAAGTCACCACTGTGACCAGTGCATTTTTCAACACAGTCATTTGTCGTCACGGTACCCCATCGTACCTACATTCAGAGGCACTAACTACCTGTCCACTACTGTCCGAAAAACTTGCAAACTTCTCGACATAAAAAAGACACACACACCACAAGTTACCATCCACAATGTAACGGACAGAGTAAAAGAATGATGTCTACCATTCTTAGCACACTTTCCAAGTATCTGGATGAGACTCACTACACCTGGGACTGGTTTGTTCCCCTTGTACAGTTTGCATACAATACCAGTCCTTGTGTTGATAGCACTGAATACACCCCCTTCTTCTTAGTCCATGGACGTCACCCAAGAACTCCACTGGACAGGGATCTCTTGCTGCTCGAGGTGCCTAAGTCAGCTTCTTCTTTCATCATCCCTCTTCTGGAACAGCTGGAACTTGCCCGACGAGTTGCAATCACCATGTTGAGCCAGAGAAAATCGGCAATGAAGAAAATGTCTGCAGCCAAGGTGCATGAGCCTTCATTCTCTGTTGGGGACATTGTCTGTTTGTACTGTCCTGTTCTTGTTCCGGGCGCCACCAAGAAACTGCTTCGCCCCTGGACTGGTCCATTCTGCATTGTAGAAAAGCTTCCTCCGGTCCATGTTTGTCTGCGACGCAAGTCAGATGGCAAGCTGATACACAAAGTCCATATAAATCGACTGAAGCATGGGTACCTGAATAACAACCTTCCAGATGACCCCAGTCCTCCCACAAATGAAGCTGCCCTTGAGCCTGCCATCCTCTCTGAAGCTGAGATCCCTCCGGACAACCTGCAGCCAGTTCCTACAGATCTTCCCATTCCTGACACTCTCCAGCCGGATTCCGTTTTTTCAGAGGATTTGCCTGGGACTTCCTTTTCTTCTCAATCTTCTTCTTCTCAGAACTCTCTTCCGCACACCCCAGTGTACCAGATCGAGAAGATCCTAAGAAAGAAGTTTGTAGATAGAATCTGGACTTACAGAGTAAAGTGGTGTGGATTCGATAGTGGGCAGAACTCCTGGGTCGCTTTTAACGACCTGATCCCCTCCTGTCAGAAACTGGTGCAGTCCATGCATGCCTCCATTTGCACTGACCGGAAAAGTTGATGGAGGTCTTGAACTTTTGTTATCGGACTCAGTGAAATGTGTCAGCACTCATTCATTTTCTGATTTTCATTGTTGCAGTAAATATCTTGTTGTACCTCTTTCTTTGCACCTGTTGCCATGATACTGTTTACCTGCACTAATGTTTTTTTCCCCCTTAGGAATGTCTCTTTCAATGGACAGTCCACCTGTTTATGCAACTGTTAATAAAATGTGAGCCTGCATTCTGGGTATCCTCCTGCTGCTACCCTTCCCTCTCTTCCCTTTTTCTTCCCCCACACTTTAGCGCTTGTGGCATGACCAAGTCTCAGTACTAACCCAGGTTTCCTCTTCTCTGGTGCTACTCTGACTGGTCCCCAGTGTAGTCCAGGTTCTTTCCTCCCCCTCCCTGCAGCGGAGTAATGTTCTGTTTTGTGAAATCTAATGCCTTGTAATGCATTAAAATGTTTTTTTTGCCTTAAATTATTTACTTAAAAATTCTTAGAAACGTATAGATTATTGCTTGTTCGAGTGTTGCTCACATTCACTGTTCCGGCGGTGATGTGAAGCACACATTAAGCATGGGGCTTAATGTTAAGCTGCCGCCCCTTTAAGATCACTTAGAACCTGCTTGTATCTAATTGTTGCACTGTCTGGCAATGCCATGTTGGTCTGTCAGTCAGAAATTGTCAGTCTGGGGCTAGACTCCATGAAGAGAACATCTGCAGTACAGCAAATAAACCTGCTTTATTCTTTATTTTATGCGTCCGACTAGTTATTCGCACGGTCCAGATGGGGTCCTCATTAGCAGCTCCTGCAGCAACCGAAGGGTCTGGCAGACAACAGAGAAGGTTAGGGGTCTTTTAGTGGTGGACCATACAAAAAAAATGCCACAACACTAAGCAACAGTTGCAAAGGCACTTTAACAAATACTGCTCAAGCAAATAAAAAAAACAGATTCCTTACTTTGAATCTTTTACCAGGTTCTGGAAGGGGAGGCAGGGATTACAGGTTTTTAAGCATAGTGAGGGATCCCTTAGGAAGAAACATTACTACGGTGAGTAATTTTTTTCTTCAAACCCTAGGAATCCCTCACTCATACCACTCAACCTTTTTTCCCCCAAATGTGGAACATTGCCTCTCAAAATGTGGAACAAATGAGCAAAATGTGGAACACTTAATCAAATCTTTACCTAGAAAGCTCAGAACACTATTAAAATGTTTGCGTTTATGTTCGGAAAGTCTGTTATTACTTGAATAATATAATTTTTGCATCATTTACTATATATTTTTGCTTTCAAATGTTAATACTGAATGTGGGACAAGTCCTCACAATGTGGAACAGGGAGCTTTTCTGAAGTAAAATGAGGAATGTTCCTCGTAATGTGGTACAGTTGAGAAGTATGCCCTCACTTAATGCTTAATAACTGCAGTCTCCATAGCAGTACCTTGGGAGGCTGGGTAGAAAACCTACTTAGGGAAAAGGTTCTGCAAGACAGCACTGCCAAAGCTGGTATCCCTTCTGGACTGTATGTCCAGACAGTAGTGCTCTGTGAAAGTGTGTACTGTTTTCCAGGTAGCTGCTTTACAGATTCCCTGCAGAGAGACACCTCTTAATGATGCCACAGAGATAGAGGTACCCTTTCTGGAATGCACCCTAAGGCCTTCAGGTGGCAGCTTGCCAGCTTTGCCATAACAGAACTGTATCCAGGAAACTATCCAATGAGAAATGATTCTTTTGGATGCAGACTTCCCTTTCCCCACTTCACTATAGGTGACAAATAACTAGGTGTTAGTTGACCTTACATAATTTTTGTAGTCTAAGTAATAGCTCAGAGCTCTCTTGACATCCAGACCATGGAGTTTCTTTTCTCCTGAGCTGGAGTTTGCTGTAAAGAAAATGGGAATGTAACTGACTGATTCAGGTGAAATTCGGACACCACTTTGGGGAGGAATTTTCTATTAGTTCTCAGGACTACCTTGTCCCTGTGAAATTTGATGTAGTTAGGATCTGTGCAGAGGGCTTGCAGCTCACTCACCTTTCTGCCAGATGTCACTGCCACCAGGAAAACTGCTTCCCAGGTGACATATTTCAAAGCAACAGTTGCCATAGGCTCAAAAGGAGCCTCCATCAGCTGAGCAATGCACATATTCAGGTCCCAGGGAGGGACTGGATCTCATATCGAAGGGTACAGATGATTAAGGCCTTTGAAAAACCTTTTGAAAATGGGTTGTGAGGCCACTGACCTGTCTTTGCCAGTTGAAATATAAGCTGACAGTGCTGCCAAATGAACCTTCAGGGTTGTGACTGAGGCCCAATGACTGGAGATGGACTAGGTAGCCCACGATTGTAGACATGCTTGCTGTCAATGGGTTGAACTGTCTAAGGGAACACCAAAAGGAAAATCTTCCCTCTTTGAAGCACAAGTTTTCCTTTTTGGTTTCCTGCAAAGCTTAAGCACTTCCATCACCTTCTCAGAGAGATTTAGTCCAGAGAACTCTAGATCTTTAAGAATCATGCTCTGAGATGCAGAGTTCTCAGATCTGGGAATGTTATCCTATCCTGAGACAGTGTAAGTAGATTGTTTCTCAGGGGCAGGTTGATGGACTGCCTGTTGGAGAGGGACAAGAGCAGAGAGTACCAAAGCTGTCTGGCCCAGTCTGCAGCTATGAGAATCATTGTTGATGATTCCTTTCTCAGTTTGAGCAGAACTTTCAGCAAAAGTGGAAAAGGTGGGAAGGCATATAGAAACTTCCCTCATAGCTTAAGGACTAGAGCATCCTCTGAGACTGTACCACTGATGGGGGTTTGCAACAAAACAGTGGGAGCTGATTCTTCTGTTAGGATGCAAGAAAATATTACTTACCATAGTAATATTGATTCTTCCAAGGAATCCCTCATTATGCTTAACTAATGCAGTTAACATGGTAGGTGGAGCTGCCCTGGAGAGAGCAGAACATATGTAAATGATGGAACATGGGACATTTTCAGACCTCCTCCTCATGGTGGTTCTGTGCTTTGCTGTACAATGGCAGATTTATTTCAAAGGTCCATAGGGTAATAGGTACGAACCTGACTGTCTGTCCCATACTATACCTAAGTAGATAACTTGCTAAATAAACACCAAAAGATTGGCCTCCCATGCTAGAGCAAGGCAGAATAAGATGAATATAGTTTGTGGGTAACCAACAAGCAAGTAGGAACCAAAAAAATGATTCTTGTGAAATACTGAACCAATCAGATAGCAGCTTTCACAATGTGGATCATACTACAATGCCTAGTGCAGCACTGAAGCCAGCTGTTAAAATAAAAGAAAAACAGCAAAATCTTCAAAGAAACTGCAGAGTTAAAAGTCAAGATCATAAACTACTGTTGTGTATGTCAAATATACAATAGCCTGACTCAAAAATACACAATTTATCATCACTTGTGAGTGGGCAAGATCTTCATAACTCACTAATGGTTCTACCACTCATTCGTTATGGTCCTGCCTCTTCACACTTGAAGATAAATTGCATATTTTCAGTCAGCCCACTGCATATCCCCTATATGACACTAGCAGTAGAAAATACTTGCAGTGGCTCAGAGACCTCCAGCCAAAAGAAAATAAGCACGCTATGCTATGGCTTCAGATAGAGACATCCCTTTGCAAGAAAGCAGGCATAAGCCCCAAAGCACTAATATATATATATATATATATATGAGGCAAAAAATCAGTTTAATGCATTAGTTAGGGTTGTTCCACAGTGACAAAAGTGAAATTCGATTGTTTGGGTTGGCCCCCTTGCGGGTTGCCCCAACCAGCGCCGGATCGCATTAAGTTGCCAGCCCTAACTCTCACCCATCAGATGTGAAGAAGCAGAGGAATAGGAGAATGGGGTGAGAGTTGGGACCGACAATGCGCGCCTTGACCTCCAGCAACATCTGTATCTCGCACCGTTTCGAGATACGAGCCACGAAAGGCGCAGCGTACACCACCATGTTAGTCTCTGGAAAAAAATGCCAACTTCAGAGAACTGTAACTTTGGAGCCGTACAATATTTTTTCACCAAACCAACAAAAGCCACATCTGTGACATGTTAGCTGTCTTTCCTCCAAATTTCAGCCCAAAAGACTAAACGGTTCTTTAGCAGCAGGGTGACAAAGAGGTCCTGTCATTTTGGCCATAGTCTGGAGAAGTTGTGTCGTGTTTTGCGACACCTTTCGCAATTTTTGCGACACTTTCGTGAGTGTGACTCTACTTTTCGACACTACTTTTTCCAGAAATTTGAAAAACATATTTCTAGGGTGTTTCACCCCAAAATAAAGACATGGCTAGCATCCTCAGGGTCCAACTAGGTAAACACAAAAAGAATGGTGTTGCTAGAGGGTCCTAAATTTAAATGGCAAGCATTTTTCTGATCACTAACTGAAAAAAAATGGCTGACTCACGACACTACTGGGGTGATTTGCAACACTAAAAACTGCATGTAAGACACTTTTTCAATTTTTAACTTTTCCCATTGACTTATAATGGGAACTTGTTTTTTGAATAACCTTTGAACCGTTTAATATTTTTTTACGAAATCTTCAAAAGGCACATCAGGGACTCCAGCCACACGTTCCCTGAAGTTTTCGGACCAGTCGTGCAAACGGTGCGACCTGTAGGGGAGAGCAAAGAATTCACAAAAAAGTACATTTCGTTGGTGCTTAATAACTCCGCAGCTGTATATCCAACTGGTACGAAACTTGGCAGTTCCCAAGATCTACCATGCCCAATCTTGTTTACCAAATGTCAGGCAAATCCGTTGAATGGTGGCAAAGTTATTAAGGTGCAAAGTTTGACCCTTTAACCTTAAAATGGCTCCTCAACCCTAACTAAGGTAGCACTACCATGATACCATAATATATATATATATATATATATATATATATATATATATATATATATATATGTATCGCAATGTGAGAACCCACCCCAAAGCAGGAGGTGCACACCAATTGCCTCATCTGTGTAAACCCACAACCAGCTTTGTAGGCTTTTAAAATTACAAGCAACTACATACTGTATGCAGCCCTTAACTATAGATCCCAACTTCCTTATAAATGGGAAACCTATTAACATCCCCCCAGGATGAACATGGACATTACCAGAATAGAACAACTTATATTTGATAACAAGATGATCACCTTCAACTAATTTCACCAAAGATGTCAAACCACAAACAAGGAAGTGTTCCCATTGCTTCAAATAACTTGCATCTTTCAGTCAACCATTTCCGGGGCCATTCCTGGGGATCCAGTCACAGTAAAGTAACATCACCACTGGTGGACTGGACTACCTACCTGACCCGATTTCTAATCTATACCGGTGTAGACATGATCTTACAACTGACAAAGTGGATGGCTCCACCCCCATTGGCAGTCTGCACTGCCTAAGGCCCAAGTTGAATTTGACTGACAGCGCATTTGGAAAGACTTGTATAAACACATTAAATTTGACACTCATAGGCTTATGCAGCTTAAGATACTGCAGAAGCTTGCTTCATTTTAATGAAATTGTGCAATATGCAGAAACTACCTGTGGATAATTTCTCCAAGTGCGATGAGAACCAAGGCACACTATTCCACAGCCTGTAACTTTGTCCTAAAGCCCAATCCCTATGGCAAGCTATTAAAGAAAAACTTGACCTCTTATTAGGGCTAGAAGATTCTTTTAGTCCATCAGTCTGTATCATAGGGGACTATAAAGGCCACCTCTTAGGGACACAGAAATATTAATGGCACTTATTACGGCATGTGCCAAAAAAGTGATATTGCAACATTGGCTAAACCAGGAAGAACCCAGCTACCAAGAATGCCATTGTGCTGAGCTCATGTTTGCTGTCAAGGCAGAAGGTCCATAACCAGTATGAATGATAGACTAAAAGGCTATGAAAGTAAATGGGAACAGCCACATGTCCTTATGTAGTAGTAGTAGTAATGTTTATTGATCGACCATAAGGTCATTACAAACATAAATATATTTGTTTCACAAATATAAATATACCATAAAGTCTTAAAACATCATGATCACAACTTAGTTTCACAAATTCTTGTTAATAAATAACAATATAACAATAGTTACCCATATCCTCTGAGGGTGTCAATTTATTTTACACTCTCAGAATATAACTTTCATAATTAACACCTCAAGATTTCATCTAATGAATGTGCCCTTCTTTGCTCAATTATCTTAAGGAGGGAGACCACGGGGACCAATATTTTTGGATCACGTTGTAAATAAATAAGTCAATAATTGCATAGTCTGATATTGCTGTGGATTCAATATATTTCCCAGCAAAGAGGTCCTGTATTTCTCATATAGTGGACACAAAAGTACTAAGTGCAACAAATTATCTTCACCAAATCCACATTTACATACAAAATCCTTATTTGTATCCCCTGCATATTGCCCTCTTTTCCTGTTACTTTAGAATACCTCAAAACGAAACCTTGTTAAAATTATTCTTTTCTTTGGGTTTGGAAAAATATAAAGATATTGTTCAAGCTTATGTTCTCTTTTGTTTTTTTAATAACCACACATAGGCTTTTGATAGCCGACAGACCTCTAAATCTTTTTGAACAAAGACATCCTTAACTCTGTCTTTTACAGTCCTTTTAATATAATCAGAAGGAAACCTTAAACAATCTGCAACAGTATTTAGCAACCCATATGGCTTAATAAGATCCTCTAGGACATTCGTACCTGGAAAAATTATGTTAGACTGTGTATACAGAATTGCTTCCTCTAAGCACAAGCGGGGAAATCTATCCAAAGGCAGCACAAATGTCCTAAGCCAATAATTAATTTGGCTCTGTACACAGGAGCATTCAGCAGATAGCTGCCCAATCTCTACCCTAACCACAGCTGAAGGGGCGGAATTAGGGAGTCCCATTATTTTTTTTATAAAAATATATTAAAACTGGAATCCAGTGTCCCCTTAAGTCCCCCCTCCCCTAAGCTCTGCACCATAGAGAATCTGGCTCTTAAGTTTTGCTCTTACAACTCTTAAATTTCCCTCAGTTGACCTTCCCCTGTATCTATGGGAAAAGGATAACATAACCAGAAGGAAACTTTCAATCTTAGTTTTTACACTTTTCAAGTGAGCTCTCCATGTTCCAGTATAATTAATCATAAGTCCAAGATAACAAAATTCCTTTACCACTTCAAGCTTATAGTTGTTTATATAATAATCATATCCTTTCTTATTTCCCCAAAAAACAAAACCTTAGTTTTATCATAATTGACCTGCAAGTCGGCTTTCTTACATTCCAGACAAAATTTTTCAAGACTCCTACACATTCCCAAATGACTGAGAGAGATCAATGCGACATCGTCCGCATAAGCTAAATACGATATAGCCTTTGTCCCAGTCCTTGGTAAATGAAAATCACTATAATGTATGGTAAGCGCCTATTAACCACCATAATCAGCAGTCACACAGCTTTGTTATGCACTGTTTAGAATTTTAAAGTTGTTAACCACACTTCAGAACTTCCAAACAGTGGCAAACAAAAAAAATGCACCAGAGTTCCATAATTCTCACACATAGAATGTAAACAGTGTTTTTTTGACCATACACTATAAAAGATGATGGCTGGGGATTGGGTGACAACCACGCTGAAATCACCTCTCGTGGTTGCTAGGGCTACAGTAAACCTCTCGAGCTGCACTCTCGAGGTTTACCATGTTGCCCTAGCAACCACTCGAGGTGATTACAGCTTGGTTATCACCCGATCCCCAGCCATTATCCTCTGTATTATACATTTCTCTCAGTACAGTTGTAAAGTAAAGATTAAATAATAATGGCTCCATTGTGCAACCCTGTTTCACCCCTATATTATTTTTAAACCAGGTGCTCAATTCCCCAGAATCTCCATCTCTAATGGTAGTATAATTATCTTGGTGCATAAATCTAATAATTTCTAACAAGGATTGCTCAATCCCCAGTTCCTGAAGTTTATCCCACAATAAAGGTTTATTGACCTTATCGAAGGCTGCCTTGAGATCTATAAAAGTGCAAAACAATCTTTGATTTTTAACTATTTTGTGTTTATGAAGTAAATGAACTAGAAGAAAGGATTGATCAATTGTTGAATGATTTTTACGAAATCCAGCCTGTTGCCTTATCCACTGTACTACAGGTCCTTACGATGTTAGAACAATGATCAAAACACAGGTAAGTAGGATAATATTACTTGAACATGGAACACGTGTATGATATGTCTCATGGTTATCGAATACGGAATCGTAAATGGTCACAGCCAGCTACATTTATTATAGCTTCATAGATTCATAGAAGGGGATACAAGTTCGAGAAGACCGAGGTCCATGATTGAACTTACCACCAAATCAAGATTTCATGCTGAAACATAGAAATGTTCTTTTTCCCATGAAACAGTCTAATCTTTTTCAAAATCTGTAATACTGTTACTTTCCACCACATTCTTGGGCAAGTTATTCCAAATGGTGATAATTCAAACTCCAGGAAATCTTACTGTATTCTGATATATGCAGTATTGTCCTCATATAGTACTGCCCTGGAGCTGAAATGGTTACTAGAACCTGTGCTAATGATGGGATGCTAAGTTCATGCTCAGTTTTCAAACCACTGTCCCTGGTAAACATTCCACAACTGTCAGATTCTTCACTCCACTTGAACAGTACAGAAGCTTTGGAGAGCTCTCCTTCATCTTTCTTGAAGATTTTATTTTTCTTGTTTTTTTGTAGTAAAATTTAATTTTGTTCATTTTTAAAGCACTGTCCTTGTGTTTACAGGTAAACTAGTTTAGGTTTAGTGTTATTCCGGTAAGTTTTTTCGGTTTCTTTCTGTTTTTTTTAACAGGGAACCAGACTTTTAGATACAATTTAAGTAAATTTCTGTATTTTATTCCTTATCAGGGCCGGTTGCTTAATTTGTTTATTTGAGGGAAACCGGGGTAACTCTTGGTTCTCTCAGCGGTTGCTAAACCAACTGCAAAGTGAAAAAGATAATTAAAGTAAATAAGGGTTAAGTCTTATTCATTAATTAGTGTGGCTTTCTGATTCTCAGAGAACCATTTATTGGGGATTTTACTTATTTTGTCACTAACCCAAGAAAAGAACCAGCCCAATGGGTTCTTAGCTTTGTACAGAGTGTGGGGGAACTGTTTGAAAGCAGATCCTCATTTATTTGTGTTTTTGCCTAGGATTTAACCACCTGAAGGCAGATTGTAACATCTGTAAAATCAAGAAGTATTCCTCAGTCAGTGCTTAATAGGCATTTTAACCAACTGTAGGAAAAAGGTTCAATATGGGAAGGAGCCGGCTTTACAACCCTCTAACCAGGGTTATGGTTCCCCAATTAAAGAAAAGAACTGCAGACACTGCTGCTGAACCGCTAAGTTTTGCTGAGAAAAAGAGGAAAGAAAAAACACTTGGTTCAGTAAAAAGAATTTCCTCAGTCGGCGCTTAAGAGGCATTTAACTGACTGTAGGAAAAAAGGTTCAGTAGGTCTGCTAACACAGCTGTGGACAAAACTTCCTCCTCTCATATGTAGAAACCGAAGGAACTGGTTTTACAGCCCTCTAAGCAGGGTGATGGTGCCACGATTAAAGAAAAGAACCGCAGATACTGCCGCTGAACCGGTAAGTTCTGCTAAGAAAAAGAGGAAGGAAAAGCACTTGGTTCAGGAACCGCAACCTGCAAAACCATCAGTTCCAACCACAAATGCATAGCAAACACTATACAAATTTTACAGGCACTGCAACTGGTACCGCGGTTCCGGTTCATCGGCCCAGTTCACAGAACCTTGATTCAGGACCTGGGTTCCTTCTTGGTTCTCATTCATTTGAATGGTTTACTGAGGTGCAT
This sequence comes from Neoceratodus forsteri, assembly GCA_016271365.2. Taxonomy (NCBI): domain Eukaryota; kingdom Metazoa; phylum Chordata; order Ceratodontiformes; family Ceratodontidae; genus Neoceratodus; species Neoceratodus forsteri. Next base: position 317,400,251 of record CM028129.1, read on the forward strand.
ATGGTGAGTTTGTACCTTGGTATGCCCTAATCCTCAACATCCTGACTCCCCTGAAAAGGGAGCTAAGATATTTTCCTCTCACTTTGCCTTCATAAAGCGCACAGACACTGGACCTCTCCACCCAGGAATTCACAGATGAGGAAGAGGAGCCAGACTGTATGGATAGGATGGATGTGCCAGTAACAGAAAAACTGGTGACGCCCATCCACAAGTCTCTTAAGAGACAGGCTTCTAGAATTTTATAAAATCCCACTTCCATTCCCCCAGTGAACAAGGGGCTGGATAGGAATTATTGGGTGGCTAAGTCTGGAGTAGAGCACCCCAGCCATGAAGAGATGGTGCAAGCTGTATCTTGTGATAAGACAGGTATTCTCTTGGCATCACACCAACCAGATAAAGACTCCAAGAGATGGATTCTTTGGCAAGAAATCCCACTTAGGTGTCTCTTTGTCCATTAGACAGGCCACCCACATGGCCTATGTCTTCAGATATTAAATAAATAAATCAACATCTCTGGAATGCAATTTCAGAGATTGCTAGGGCACAGAGGCCTCTATACTGGATGCAATGTTATTGCAGCCAGGCAAATGGCAATTTCAGTGTCTCTGAGGAGATGGGCCTGGCTAGGGATAACTAATTCATCCCAGGCCAACCCAAAGGCATTGGATTTTTCTGGAGAGCCCACATTCCTTTTTGGTGAACAAACAGAGGCTTACATGGAAAACATGGATGGGTACAAGGTAGCTTTTAGGATTGCTGCTGCAAAGGAGAAGGCAGTAACATCCCAGAAGTACCAAGACAGGTAGTGGGCCAGTGTCTTGCCATGAGGTTAAAGATCCTGCCCAAACTGAGGGCAGGGTTTTTCAAACCTACCAGTCTATTAGAAGTAACCCTGTTGGAGAGGGTGGTGACCCATATGGGATCCCAGACATTTAAACAGGCATTTAACAAAGCCAAAGTAAGAATGGTCAATCTGGCTACCATCCTCCCTACATTCAGAAAGGGGGATGGGGCCTACATCTCTGGCCTTAAAGGGCACTTCCTTCCACATAGTTCAGACTCATTCATTTTGGCTTTATCTCTGCTCCTGGGGTGCTTTCCAAGTGTATAGCATTAGTAGAAGCACACCTAAGGAGGCAGGGGGTCATAGTCTCCCCATACCTGGATGACTGGCTTATGGCAGACCAGTCTCCTCTGCAGTTATAGGTGCACTGATCACCATCTATGATACTCTGTGTACGCCGGGTCTCCTGACAAATTAAAAAAAAAGTCAATGCTAATACCAGTTCACCGCCTGGAGTCTACAGGGGCAAAGACTGGATGCACTGAGAGGAAGGGCCTTCCTCCCACAGGGAATGATAGACAGCTTGGTGCAGCTGGCAGGCTCATTCCAGCTACATACCCCAGACCAGTGAGGCATTTTCTACAATTGCTAGGGCACATGGCTGCAGCAACAGTGTCAGGATCAAGATTCCAGAGGAGAAGCATTTAGTTCCACCTTAGGTCTCACTGGCCCCAAAAAGAGAGTCCCTGTCAGAGATGGTCCCAGTCACAAGAATCCTACTGCAAACTCTGCAGTGGTGACAGGAAGAAGACAACCTCAGGGAGGGTGTGCCTTTCTCCCAGCTGCCACCAGCAGCAGTCTTAACAACCTATGCCTCCCTTCTAGGGGAGCACACACTGCTTCACATAAAGCCTGTTGGAGCTCAGGGCAGCTTAGTTGGGCATTCAGCCCTCACTCCAATGCTTCAAGGCAAGGTGGTTTAGGTCAGGACAAAACAATACAACTGCAATGTACTACGTAAATAAGCAAGGGGGCACAAAGTTGTCCCTGCTGTGCACAGAAGCCATGAAAGTGTGGAGTCTTAACTCACTCGCTGGACATCTCCCTCTCAGTTGTCCACCTCCTAGGGAAGGACAGTGTCCTGGCAGATGCTCTCAGCAGAATCAACTGAAACCACCAGGAGTACAAGTGGTGGTCAGAAGGTGGGGTACCCCAGGGGTGAGCCTCCTCGCAACTCCCGACAGTACCAGCTACCACAATTCTGTTGCAGACCTCTTGCAGGGGACACAATCCCTCTGGATGTGCTGCTGTTGCATTAAACAGGGAAGTTTCTGTATGCCTTTCCTCCAGTTCCTCTGTTGCTCAGAGTGCTGATCAAGCTCAGGGTTCACTCAGCAACAATGATCCTTATTGCTCCAGATTCGACCAGAAGGTCATGGTATTTTCTACTGCTGACCGTGTCAATTTCCAGGCCAATCTTTCTGCCCAAGAGGCACAACCTATTGACCTCCATGCAGGACAGGGTCCTTTATCCCAATATCTGGTCTCTCAGGTTCAGGGCTTGGCTCCTGAGGACTTAAGAGTATTCAGACTTGCACATTTCTATAGGGGTGTTGGAGGTTCTTAGGGTTTCTAGAGAACCCGTCTACCAGAGAGACTTACACCTTTACATTGAAGACATTTTTCGATTTGGTGCCAGATAAAGAAATAAACTACTGCCAAGCTGACTTGTCAGTGATCCTACAATATATAGCACACGTAGTTTCTCTTGGCCTTAGGCCTTCCACCCTCAAAGTACAAATACCAGCTGTCTCTGCTTACCTCTCAGCTGGTAAGGGGTCATCTCTGGCAGTTAATCAAGTGTTTAGCAAGTTCTTCAAGGGTCTCATGCGTTTGCATTACCTCACAGGAAACACACGTGGCATGGAACCTCAATATATGCATTGGCTGGCTAATGAAACCATTTGAGCCCATGTCTTCAGCAGACCTTAGGTATGCAACAGGGAAAACAGTGCACCTGGTAGCCATCGCCTCAGCTGGGAGCATCAGTGAGCTCCAGGCCTTGTCTACTGAGTTAATTGCACATCAGTTTATAGGGACAAGACAGTCCTCAAGACTAACAGATACTTTCTGCCCAAGGTGGTTTCGGACTTCTACCTAAATCAGTTCATTACTTTGCCAGTCTTTATTTCACTGACCACTCTAGTTCAGGGGAATGTAGACTGCACAGCCTAGATGTCAAGTGAGCTATAAGTTACTACTTGGGTTACACAAATGGTCACAGGCAGGTGAGCACTCAGCTTTTTTTGACCTATGGAGAAGTAGGAAAGGGCAAGCCTGCCTCAAAGAGGTCTATTGCCCATTGGATGGTGGCGTGTATTCAGTTCTGGTACAGTAAAGTAGGTAAGAAATCCTTGTATGTCTTAGGGCTCTCTCTACAAGGGGTACAGCTGCTTCAGTAGCAGCTGCAGAAGATGTTCCTTTGTTGGAAATTGGTAAAGCAGCTACCTCGAAAACAGTTCACACCTTTACCAAGCACTACAGCCTGGACACCCAGGCCAGAGGTGATGCCAGGTTTGGCACAGCAGTACTGCAGAGCCTGTTTCCTAAAGAGGTTCTCTACCCTCCTCCAAAGGTACTGCTTGGGTAGTCTGCATGTGTCAGAATACAGTAAGATTTCATGGGGTTTGAAGAAAACATTACTTACCATAGTAATCTTGTTTCTTCTAAAGAAATCTTACTGTATTCTGAGCTCCCACCCTACCTCCCCTGCTATAACCTATGGGCACTGCAGTACAGCTGTCCACGCTATTGTAAACCAATGGGTGGTTCTGTTGTTGGGCTTAGTGACTTGAGTCTTAATGTAGCCCACATTTTTCAATTGAAGGGGATTGTTGGTTGTCATTTATTAGTTAATTGTTAAAGTTAGTATAGATAGCTTGTTAGTATTCACGCTCCGTGAGAATCTAACAGCTGTGGAATGTTTACCAGGGACAGTGGTTTGAAAACTGAGCATGAGCCTAGCATTCCATGATTAGCATAGGTTCTATTAACCATTTCAGCTCCAGGACAGTACTATGGGAGGACAATGCTGCATATGTCAGAATACAGTAAGATTCCCTTAGAAGAAACAAGATTACTATGGTAAGTAATGTTTTCTTCTCTGACTATACCATTGGTTTCTTTTAAATGTTCGGTTTACTTCACCTTTCAGTTTATGGTTATGTGACCTAGTATCTATATTGCTGTCCACATTTCTAAGTAGACCGATCGTTTCAAATAGTGCATCATCTTGAAAAGCTCTGTATGTTGGGCAAAGCTTACCCCTCAGTTTCCTGTAAGCCACTGAATATAAATTTAGGTGCTTTAGTCTCTCCTGATAATGACATTTCTTTATTGTTCTAATTTGCCTTGTCATCTGCCTTTGAACTTTTTCTAAACACTTTTCCCCCAATTGAATATGGGGCACAAAAGGGGAGACAGTACTCCATGTATGGACGAACTAGTGTTTTATATAAGGGAATGATTACTTCAGAGTCCCTGCTCTTTATCAACCTTAAAATACAGTGAATTATTTGATGGCATTTCCTACTGGTTACATTAGTATGATAGTCAAATTGCAAGACTAGTAATCCAGACCCCTAAATCTCTGTCATTTATACTTTTTAATAATTGGATGTTATTTAGTTTATATTGAAAACTTGAGTTATTTTTCCCCAAAGTGCATGACTTTGCACTTTGCCTTGTTGAACATCAGTTTGTGCTCTTGTGCCCATTTTGCCAGATGATCCAAGATGTCCTGAAACTGTTTAGCCGACTTTTCATTATAAACTATGCCTCCTATTTTACAATCATCGACATACTTACACAGCCAGGTACTTGATGGTGTTTGCATAGTAGACAAGAGTATATTAAGGAGGGTAGAGCCCAGCACCTAACCCTGTGGAACACCACTTGTTATATCTCCCCAAGGGGATCTGTAGCCCCTGATTGACACACATTGTATTCTGTTATTTAACCATGAATTAATCCAACTAATTGTATTAGGATTGAATCATAACTTAATTAATTCCAGTAGCAATATAGTACGCGATACAGAATAAAAGGCTTTCGAAAAATCAAGGAACACCACATCTATTGGCATACCTTTATCCAAAGCTGCACTTATTGGCTCAAAAAAAGTTTATTAAATTAATTAAACCTGATCTTCTGGTAACAAAGCCATGCTATGTCGGATCAATATGTTCAAATTGGTTTAAGTGTTCTACAGTGTGTTTCTGTAACAACCTTTCCAGGATTTTACCCAGAACTGATGTCAAACTAATTGGTCTATAGTTCTTAACATCTTGTTTATTTCCTGCCTTGTGAACTGGAGTTACTAAAGCATTATTCCAAGCTAATATTGTTTTCCCAGCTCTTAGAGAAGCATTAAAGAGGACAGAAATAGGGCCAGCTAACTGACAGACAAGTTATTTTAGAAATTTTGGAGTAAGGCCATCCAGACCTGCAGAACTATTAGTTTTAAGGAGGTTTATAGCCTCTATAACGTTGGTTGAAGTATATAGTGGAAAATCAGACCGCAAAGAGGGAATTTCTTTAGTGACATGATCTTTCACATTTTGGACTCTAAGAAAGTGTTGATTAAATTCTGAGGCCATATCCTTCACCGAACTTATGAGACCTTTTTCTGTTCAAATTGGGCCAGCTATATTATTGTTCTTTTTTAATGAACCTATATAGTTGTAAAATCTCTTTTTGTTATTATTAACTTGAGTTGTTAGTTTTATTTCCAAGTCCTTTTTTGTATTTTTAATTGTTGCTTTTGTTTCCATGATAGCCTTCTTATATAGCCCTGTATTATTATTAGCTGAATATTTTTTCTGTCTTTTATATTGTTTCTTTTTCTTCCTTAATGCTTTTTGAACTTTATTGGTCACCATAATGGGATCCTATGATTTTTTATATATTTAGTCCTTACTGGGACCCATCTTTCTATACAGATGTTTATTTTTCTATACAAACTGTTCCAAATCTCCTCTACTTCAAGATTGTTTAATTCTACAGACCAATCCCATTGTTCTAGGAATCTCCTCATGCGATTGTAGTCCGCCTTATTAAAGTCCTTGAATTTTGTTATGCCATTGATTGGCCTGATTACAGGAACGTGTAAATGCACATTATGGTCACTGTTGCCGAGGGGTGGAAGTAGTCTAGGTGCATGGTTTCCTTCATCAAAATTTATAAAAATTAGATCTAAAATATTTGATTTTCTCTTACTGGTAAACATATGGTATAATCAATTGTAAAACAAAATGTATGTGCTCTGAGTGAGCATTCCTGTTATGTTTGTATAATGTTTTATGTTCTCCATACTATTACCTGAAAATCCAATAAAGTACACAATTTAAAAAATAAAGGGAATCAGTTAGTTAATGTGGATGGATATAAATATTTTGGGGTCCACATGGACAAACACCTAACATCTGACACCCATATTTCATGCACAATAAAAAAAAATTTCCGACTGGGAGCTTTATGTAGCAGTACTAAAGTGTTAATGTAGAAGTAAGAAAATCTATGGTGAACCAGTTTCTTATGCCAGTGTTGGACCCTTGGACTATGGAAACAGAGTATTAAGATTTGCTACCAAAAATCTCATGGATAAACTAGTAGTCCTGTTTAATAATCTAGCATGGTTTATATTAAAATGTCCATAAGAAAAACACCATTATTTATAAAGATTTAGGATAGGATTCCTTATGGTTGAGCTGGGAGAAGTATAACACAGTTACGACTTTCAACATGGTGAAGGGTTTAATAAAGGGTGCTACCTCTGAAACATAGAATTTGACAGCAGGTAAGGACCACCCAGTCTGCCCATTGTTTCCCTTCCTATACTGTCACCGCAGACCCTGCTTGATCTCCGGCTCCCCCCCCATTGCTTCCCACTAAGATTCCCTTGTGTTTGTCTCATGCTTGCTTGAAGCCCATCACTGTTTTCACCCCTACCACCTCCACTGGAAGACTGCTCCAGGCATCCACCACTTTTTCAGTAAAGAAGTACTTCCTCACGTCTCTAGAATTTAACACTTCCAGCTTCATTGAATGTCCCCTTGTTCTTGCGCATGTTTTCCTCTGAAAATACTCCTCTCCTTTACCTTATTTATCCTCATGAGGTACTTATAGATCTCTATCATATTGCCCCTTGCTCTTCTCTCTTCCAGGATGTAAATATTGAGGTCCCTCAGTCTCCTGTTGTAGGGCTTCTGATGCAGACCCTGAACCATTTTAGTTGCCCTCCTCTTCAGGTTTTGGATGAGGGTGTACAGAGGTATATTACAAGAATGAGGGTCTAGGGAGGAGTAAGTGTACCACAAATTAGAAATAATTATGGTATCATGACAGTAAATTATCAGATTCAGGTTATATGGAATAACTTTCAGTTGAAACTGAGGAAAATAGAAACATTCTCAGATTTTAAACTTGCTATAGACCATTTTAGGTCAGAACATAAAGGACAATGTACTGTATGGGCAGCTATATGCAATAAGCCTGCATCTGCATCAAGAGGGTTTTATGGCAACCAGGAACCTTGAGAGCAAAGCTCAAGAAGTTCCTTGGTTGCCGTAGAAAATTCAAGATGAAGACACAGGCTTGTCTGTGTATGAATGCCCATACATTATCTTTTATAGTGTATGGGCATCCATGCCAATTTCAGACACTCTGCTTCCTTTCAGTGAACTGGGCATTGGGGGAGATCCTTGATGGTTGGTGGCAGCTCAAATTATTGATTCAGTGTGCTGCAGCTTTTTCTGTAAGTTCAATTTAAAAAAAAATTCAGTTCGATTAGATAGAGGAAAGCAGCTGTGTGGCAGCATTCAAGTTGTGCTTTAGCAGTGACATCACTACTGCAGCACAACAATCTAATGATGTCACTACTGCAGTACAACATAGAGGATTGTGTATAAGCAATGATACACAACAAGGCTATTTTTCAATTGAGAGGTTTCCATGGTAACAATAGACCTCGATAGCGCAGCTCGAGGGGTCTCGTTACCACAAAAACCACAAGATTGAAAAAAGGCCTTGTATGTGTATGGCTGCTCATACACATAGAGAATAATGGATGGGCAACCATGCACAACAAGTGTGTTCTGTCACAGAGGGGTTGTGATTCCCTCTGACCTTGAGAGCGAAGCTCGAGGGGTCCATGGGAATCTGAACCCCGAGGTGGCAAAATACACTGGTTGTGCATAGAGTTGCTCATTCTGTATTTTTTATAGTGTATAGTATTATGTGAAATATGTGTTTTTGAGTTCTTTTGCTTTCAAAATGAAACTGAGTCATGCAGCGTATAGAGGTTCTAGAATGCTGTTCTACCACAGTAGGGTAGAATCACATTCCATGATCTTTGAACTGTTGTACAACAGCATTTTGAAAGGGATGGGATTCTATACAGAACAACTATACACTATAATCTTTTATAGTGTATGGGCAACCATTATTCAGCTTCCATGTGGTGCAGTTTTTTCTGGCACAGCTCACTTCCTTGCCATCTCTCACCGCTGCGGCTGCTTTATTGCACATGCGGGAAAACGTTCTAAGTTGTTGTGCTGCAGTACTGACATACTCAGTGCAGCACACCAACAATTTGATGACACTACTGCAGCATAACAAGCTGATTCCTGTAACCAAATTTCATACAAAACAATGTTCCACCATACACTATATAGATGATGATGTATGGGCAATCATACACAACAAGCTTGTGTCTATAGCAAGAGGTTTCTATGGCAACAGGCACCCCGAGAGCGAAGCAGAAGAGGTTCACTGGATGCTATAGAATGCAAGATGAAGACATGGGCCTGTCTGTGTATGGATGCCCATACATTATCTTTTTTTTTTTAAGAACTTTATTATTTTCATCACATTTGATAAAACAATACAGCTGCTCATATGAAGCACCAGAGTAAAACATTGACAGCTAATACAAATAAAGGCCATCTATTTGAAATGGTCAGTCATAACATGGTATTGACTTAATAATCTTGTACAGCAGGATCATGGGGGGATCCCTAACTAAAAGTCCAACAAAATAACTTTTCCAACTGTTGCTAGCCGCTTCAAAGGTAAGGTCTTGCCCAAAATAAGGGAGAATATTAAGGTAATGAAACGCAAGCACCAGCTTGCTATTAAGCTATGAAAATAAAACATTGAAAGAGGTATTTTTTATTCTGTTGACCTGTTCCACCCCAAGCCCAGCAAATATCAGTATATTTACAATTTATATCATGAGCAGACTCATTCAACACAGACCGAGTTGTAAAAATTTCAAGTTGTAAACATTAAACAGAAACTTCTTAGACCTTTCTGTCTAAGACTGCAGTTTTTCATTTTTAATCCGAGGAGCCAAGTAATTAAAACGCAACATGGCAGAAGTTACATGAAGAATGGTGGCCTACTTTCCAACCCCTCCGCAGTCCAAAAAGTCCTGAAAAAAGAAATCTGGTCACAACCCGGATAAAGTCAAGAAAAGCTTCAGCCAAATGTGAAAATACTGCACAGAAAATTAGTCTGATTTACTTCCCAAACCTCTGGATCAGCTCTTATCTTATGGATTCTTCTTCCCTTTCCGTCGCTCTGGTAGCCATCGCAAATTCCCCTTCTGTCTTCTCCAGCCGGCGACCTACATCTCCTGGATCAATAAATTGTCAACTTTTACCTCCATAGGTGATAACTGAGTCTGGCTGGAAGCAGGAAGGAATGACTGATACCCAATGATCGGAGACACTGCCTGACTGCATCAAAGTTTTTGCAGTGAGCCCAGGTATGAAGGACAGATCTGGGAAAAGTTTGACATCAGGGTCGTGCAGGATGAGTAGGTATGCTGCTCTAGCAGCTCTGAGCATCACATCCCGAACCTCCACCATGGAGGTGCATAGCAGGACAGTAGGGGGCTGCTTTGTATCTTGTGGCTGTACTCGAGGGCTCACCCTGTAAGCATACCTTAAGGCCAACCACTGGAAATCTTCTGGCACAGAGATTGAGGTTTGTAGCCACTCCTTAATATAAGAAAAAAGGCTGGAGCCCTCCCCTTCTTCTAGGACTCCAACCAAACGTAGGTTCCCAGCCCTTAGTTAATTTTCTATTGACTCGAGTCTGCCATGTAATTGGTTTTCTTCTCGAGTCAGTGTAGTGACTGCTGCCTGTGGTGAAATCGTTCTTTTTTCTTGTTTTGCCAGGGACCCAGTGAGGGTTTTAATAGCAACATCATGAGTCTCCAGTCTAGTTAACGTACACTCTATTTTGGCGTCCATTGTCCTCATGGTTTCCAGCATAGAATGCCAGGGTGGTTCTGTTCCTCCTCCACTGCTAGGCCCTGCTGTACTTGTGGCGCCCATTAATTTTCCCTCTGGATGAGGCTGTTTTTGCTCACCCTGTTGGTTCTTCTGTCAGTCCATCATTAAGAAGGGTATCGTTCTGCTCCTTACAATGGTGGGAAGATGAATCCATCAAGAAGTAAGCTATTTTAGATCACTGATACAAGATTTTCTTTTAATTTGCTGAGTTCAAAGTGAGAGCCTTCAACAGAAATATCCGTCCTGGAAGCTGGCTCTGTAGCACTCCCCACACATTATTTTTATAGTGTACAGGTGTCCGTGCCTATTTCAAACACTCCACTTACTTTCAGTGAAATGGGGGTTGGGGGGCACTTGGGGGTTTGTGGTAGGCTCAAATTATTGATTCAGTGTGTTACTACAGTATGTTGTGTGTAAGTTCAAGTTAAAAAAAAATAAAAAACAACTTCTAGCTCAAGGAAAGCAGCTATGTGGCAGCATCCTAAGTTGTGCTGTAGCTGTGACATCACTACTGCAGGACAACAACATAATGATGTCACTACTGCAGCAGTACAAGCACATTCCAGATATGGAATCCCGGACATAATGGGGTTCCATCATACAATATATAGAGGATAGTGTATGAGTAAGCAATAATACCCGACAGGGTGGGCATTATTGGGAAATACCGGACTGCCCAGGGGCGTAATGATGCCCGACGCCGCAGGCGGAGGGCCTTATAGCCCTTGGAAGGTCCGGTATTTCCCAATAATGCCCACCCTATCAGGTATTATTGCGCTTAGAAAATGGGTTTACACTATTTATTTGTTTTTATAATAATGATTTCATAAAAAAAGAGTAAAATATTATTAAAAAGTAACAGAAATGTGATATTATGTAAAATAATCCCTTTACCAGTCTTTGACATTAGATGGTGCTGCTGCTTAGGAGAGCACTTTTCCCAACTTGTTAATGTTACTGCCCACCCCCCCTCACCATTCCCATGAGTTTTTTTCGTAGTACTACCAATACACGTTCTGTGTGGTAAATAAAAAAGGATTGGCTGAGCAGCTTAACGGTGGAGCGATAGCATCGTGGTGTCTTGATTTGGCGCAATCATGCAGGGAACAGGGAAGTTGCCCAGGACGTCGACTGATGCCTGAAGTGTGGGGAAAAAAGTAGGCACTTTAATTTTCTGCAACAGAATAAACAGTACTGTTGTTGGTGTGATTTGTATGTGGCCAGGTTTAAGGGAACTGACGGTTGTTTTTTTGTATGTCGCTGAGGTGCTCGTGACCACGGCTGGGAAAAATTATGAAGTGACTCACTCCCCGACTGCAAACTAATAAATACCGGACTGTTTTTTAAAACTTTAGACAGCTCTGAGAGGATGTAGAACTGTAAGATAAGTGAAGTAGTGTTTTTTTTTGTAAATAGGGAGCAGCTGCAAGTAAATACTGTTTGGGTTTGATTTGGGTGGGGGACACCACTACCTCTCGCTAAGCGAGAGGAAAAGATGGCGAACGTTTAAAATTTTCTTCTGTGCGTACAGCCAATTAAAAAGCAGGCTGGGCACAACTGTGGAATGCTACGCAGTGAGGTGCCACTTGCACTGGCACTTATTTTTTACTGGGCATCTGTTGAAAAATAGATGCCCAGGTTGGAGGTACTTTCAGCCACTCAGGATCCAGAATCCATTCTGGTCATTTTCTAAGCAATCATACACAACAAGGATGTTTTTTACTCAAGATGTTTCCATAGTAACAGGAGACCTCAAGAGCGCAGCTTGAGAGGTCTCATTACCATGGAAACCTCGAGAGTAAAATACATCCATGTTGTGTATGATTGCTCATACACTGATGGGCAACCATAACTTAACAAGTTTGACCTTACTTTTTTTGTCACCACTGCTCTTTTCCGGGGGTCTGCTCTCACCATTGCGGCCGTTTGAGGAAGAAGGGAGGTTCGCGTGATGCACATGTGCAAACATGTTTGAAGTGGTTGAGCTGCACTAGCTGATGTAGCTAGTGCAGCACAACAGCATTGCTCAAGGGATGGATTTCCATCCCCAGCAATGTTCCACCATAAACTATAAGGATAGACTAGGGATTGATTTCCATCCACAACCACGTTCCACCATACACTATAGCCTTGTTACAGATGATTTCCTACCTGTTATTCTATTTATAGTTCATGCATTCTGTGACTGAATATTTTTTTTCCCTTACTTTTTCTGTCCCCCCGGCAGCCCTTGATCGGGCAGGCACTCCAGTCCTGTCCCCAATGTCTGCCGGCACCAGCTTCTTTCCCCCAGGGCTTACCCCTGTGGTGGGGTCGATGGGGAGAGCGTTCATCCCCACCATTTCAGGATCCGGTTCTGCTGGTCCGACTGGCCAGGGGTGGTGCCTGTGGGTGCCCATCATCATCCAACTGCTGCCAATTTTTTCACTTGTTCTCTTCCCTGCAGAGAGAGGCGTGCGAGGACCCCAGTGTTGGTGCCATGCACGCTCCCATATGCTTCACACCCGGCGTCTGCCCCACCTCTGCCCCATGGCCTTTGCAGTGGCAGTGTGCCAGCTTCTAGCCTCCACTAGAGGCCAGGCTAACGCCGACTGCTGCATTCTCCCCTCCCTGGAGGAGGAGGAGAGCTGTCCTAGGGATGCTGGATCCTCCTCCTCCTCCTTCTTCCCGGCCAACCCTCGGCAACCTGCTTGCACTGAAAACACAGGTCACTGGCATGGCAGGAGGTAAGGCATGGATGCCTCAATCCTCCACATCACTGGGCCAGCCCCAGTGACTGAGTTTTTAATGTATAGGTAACTTGGGATAATTGGCAAGTCTGTTTCCAAAGAGAGAGGCTACTAAGCTATTGAATGGAAAGTGTTCTCAGTTGTGACTAAAGGGGTGGGTCATTTGCCCTTTGGGAAAAGTCACTGTACTGTGTGAGCATTGACTGTGGTGGGGTTCTTTTTTTTTAAAATTTATATTTTAGCCCTAATTTTACCCTTGTTTTTCTCCCGACCCTGCCTGGGCATGCGCCTGCCACGGTACTGGGACGCCATCTCACTGCTGTCCACCCACTCACCTAAACTGTCTGCGGACCTCCATCCAGGTGCAGGGAACTACGGTGGGTGACAGAGTCCTCCCCAGGAGAGGAGAGCTGCCATTTGGCTGCTCAATCCTGTTCCCCCCACCGGGCTGGCTCTCCTACAGCAGAGACTCGTTCTCGAACCTGGGTCACTGGCGTAACATGAAGTAAGGTGTCCAGTGCCTCAGCCCTCAGCACCATCGGGCTGGCACAAGATACCTGAGTGAGAGTCAAGCTAGGTGGTGGCAACATACCAGGTTGCCCGTTCAGGCATCTGAAGGGTTGTGAGAACTGGTAGCAGTGTGGACTGAGTTGTGGGGAAGAACCTGTATACAACACCCTCATTTTGCCCTTACTTGATGGCAACAGTGGGAGGGGTTGGGGAGCTGCTACTGATAAGTAATGTTGGTGCCACCTATTGGCCAACTGCCAACAGTAAAAAGCTAGAATGAGACTATTTTTTTCACTTTCTTTTAATTTTTTTTTTAATTGTGAATGTTATTTTTAAATGTCTAATTTATCATCTACAACAGATCCATTTCATACTCTCAATAAGGTACTCCAGGGGCTGTGTTGTGCCAGGATAATTACACTTCTTGAGTGGTTGAGGTACTTGGCCATTGGCCTGGTGCTTCAACCCACCCAAGATGTGCCATCATCCCAGCACAATGCACCCCTTGGACTGCCTTATTGCTTAAATGTGTGTTCAACTAGGCAGTTTGTTAGAGCGTTAGTTAGAGGGTGCAAAGGCTAGCTCTGTGGAAAAGATCACATATTTGTTCCTCATGGAACCGTTTCTCAAGAGTGTAGAATGGAGTTGAGGATATGGTTGCAGAATCGGACTCTTAGCTTCACAATGCAGGCAGCTGAGAGGGTTGATCAGTTTGTTTCTAGCTGACCATACACTCAGCACAAAAACAATGAGGAAGGGACATCAGGTACTCTCAAGGGAACCCCGGGGAGGGAGCAACTTAAGGGAAGACAGCCTGTGTCCACACCAAAGGTGAACAGCCAGTTTTTCACTTGTTTGGGGGACTTTGCTCATTCTTTGCCATCTGACACTGTGCCTATCCTCCCTGAGTGCTCCGGTAAAATGCTGAGGCATTAACATCAGCTGTGAGGGGGCGGAAACCGGAGAGTCACGTCACCAACAGAGGAGGGGCAGGACTGCATATAAGAACTCGCGCTGCTACTGTATCTGAAGGTGAATAGCCAGTTTTTTACTTGTTTGGGGGACTTTGCTCATTCTTTACCTTCTGACACTGTGCCTATCCTCCCTGAGTGCTCCGGTAAAACGCTGAGGCATTAACATCAGCTGTGAGGGGGCGGAAACCGGAGCGTCACGTCACCAACAGAGGAGGGGCAGGACTGCATATAAGAACTCGCGCTGCTACTGCAGCTGAAGGTGAACAGCCAGTTTTTTACTTGTTTGGGGACTTTGCTCATTCTTTGTCTTCTGACGCTGTGCCTATCCTCCCTGAGTGCTCCGGTAAAATGCTGAGGCATTAACATCAGCTGTGAGGGGCGGAAACCGGAGAGTCACGTCACCAACAGAGGAGGGGCAGGACTGCATATAAGAACTCAGCGCTGCTACTGTATCTGAAGGTGAATAGCCAGTTTTTACTTGTTTGGGGACTTTGCTCATTCTTTACCTTCTGACACTGTGCCTATCCTCCCTGAGTGCTCGGTAAGCGGCTGAGGCATTAACATCAGCTGTGATGAGGCAGGAGGCGTGCGCGTCACCAACAGAGGAGGGCAGGACTGCATATAAGAACTCGCGCTGCTACTGCAGCTGAAGGTGAACAGCCAGTTTTTACTTGTTTGGAGGACTTTGCTCATTCTTTGCCTTCTGACGCTGTGCCTATCCTCCCTGAGTGCTCAGTGAAGCTGAGGCATTAACATCAGCTGTGAGGGGCAGAAACCAGAGTGTCACATCACCAACAGAGGAGGGGCAGGACTGCATGAATCAAGGTGAGTTACTGCTGAAAGACAGAAGGCAGAGCGTGAGGGCGCGAGCACCACTCGGTATTGAAAAATTAAGGTTTGAAGGTAAATTTGCACAGTATAGTATATATTTTTAACTGTTTAAAGGTTCTTTTTGTTTTAATATGATAGTATTTTGGGATAGGTATTTTTAAAGTTATTAGGAACTGCCTGTATAACGTGTTGAACACGCTAATTAACACGTATATAGTTGTAAATAAGCTTGTACAGGTTATATATTCGCAATTCCCCTAAAACTTTTAAGTATAAACAATAGTTACAGGTAAAGACTTGGGGACCATTGTAAGTTTTAGATTGTTTGTTTAGATAAAATGAAGCTGCTTTACAGGATGTTGGTGTATATTTGCATAACAACTCTACTTTATGGAAAGTTGACTTCTGTGTGCCAATTAGAAACGACTAGCATATTAGCAATAGAATTAGGGACTCCTATTAATGGGGGACACATTTTCATGAATGAGGGCTTGAAAATTAAGCGAAGGGGCAGAAATTCCTTTTCAAAAATAAGGACTCAGTTTAAAAATACATATTATTCTTTAGGGCTGTTGGGACATGGATCAAATACATCGAGAAATTGTTTATTAATTTCGTTACTCCTGGGAGGAGATATTGAAATTAATCCTGGTCCAGGAAATTCTGGATCTATTAAGATAATTCATGATAACGCCAGAAGCTTAAGGAATAAGATTGATTTATTTAAAACTTGGATTTATGCAGAATCTCCAGACATAGTCGCCCTGACAGAAACATGGCTAAATGACAAGACTGTAACAGAGGAAGTAAAGCCGGAGGGCTTTTTTAGCCATCGACTTGATAGGAATGGCCGTAGAGGTGGGGGAGTTATCCTATTTACCAAATGGGAACTTGGTCAGACAACAGTGTTATTTGCAAACCAAATTGGCTTAGTAGATTGTATAGTGGTAAACATTAATAATATGGACTTAGTCTTGGGAGTAGTTTATGCCCCCCCAAAAACAGCCTTAGGAGAATTTGATAATTTAGCTTCAGTAATTCAAAAGTGCTCAATGGGCTGTGAATTGTTAATTATTGGGGATTTTAATGCAGCATGGGGCAAACCACGAGGATTAGCTTTGGAAAACAGTCTTAAGCTGTTAGATGTAAATCAAAAAGTACTTTTTCCTACCGGGAAAACTACCTAACAAAGTAATGGAAACATATTGGATTTAATTTTTGTATCAGCGAGAATTTTGGTTGAATCAAGTGAATTAAAGCAACCTATTTTGGGGGATCATAGTTCCTTAAGCTGTGTTTTTGGACTTGGGGGAATAAGGCATAACCAAACATTGAATCTATCATTAAAAATCAAGCGTACAAACTTTAAAAATTATAATAAAGAGGCTTTTGTTGCAAGATTATCTCAAGTTAAGTGGGATAGACTATTTCTAATACCATCAGTAGATTTAGCAGTTCAAGAATTTACAAAGTGGTTTCTAGATGTATGTAATGAACTAGCCCCTTCAAAACATGTGAGCAGAGAAAATCCTTTGTGCCTTGGATTACCAGAAAACTGAAGAAATTGATACGTAAAAGATTGTTTGTGGAAAATTGCTGGGAAAACCCTAAAAATTGAGGAGTGGGATAAATATAAAAAGGCTAGAAATAATTTGAAATTATTAATAAGAAAGCAAAAACAAAAATATTATGAAGAGAAGTCAAATAGTACTACTGATAATAAAAAATTTTGGTCTTTGATAAAGTCTTTTGAATCTCCACAAAATCAGGGCCCCCCTATTCAAATGATAAATAGAGGTGTACTACAGTCAATTAAACAGTCAGCAAATATATTGAATGATTACTTTGTAAATTTGCCTGATTTGAACTTTTCTAGTTTGACACTTACAGACTCTGGTAAAAGGATGGAAAATACAAAAGGACCAAAATTTAGATTTAAGGGTATCACCTGCAGACATGTTAAGAATGAGATTAGAAAGTTAAGATCAAAAAAAGCTTATGGATTGGATTTGATAGAAAATCGTTTTCTTAAAGACGCCATTCAAGTGGTTGCCCCAATATTGACAAAATTGTTTAATTGGAGTCTGGTTGAGGGAATTTTTCCAGAGGTTTGGAAAAGTGCAAAAATTATTCCAATCTATAAGGGTACAGAAGATATATATCTGCCCACAAATTATAGGCCAATAGCTTTATTATCAGGTATATCAAAAATTTTAAGAGACTGGTTCAGGAGCAGTTGACCACTTTCTGGAGAAGCATTCTTTGTTAACAAAATTTCAGTCAGGGTTTCGAAGAGGTTATTCCACGAGCACTGCACTCACCGTCATGATCGACGATTTGGCCACAAGGTTGGAGGACGACCTGTCAGTGGGTGCGGTGTTCGTAGACTTGTCGAAAGCTTTCGATACGGTGTTTCATAAACTCCTGGGAGAACGTCTAGCAGAGATGGGCTTAATTAATGAAACATATAACTGGTTTACATCTTATTTAGAAAATAGAAAACAGCAAGTAAATATAAATGGGGTCTTATCTAATAAAATATCAGTATTGAGAGGCGTCCCCCAAGGCTCCATTTTGGGGCCATCATTGTTTTTGATTTATATTAACAATTCAGTAGAAGTAATACAAAACTCGAGTATAAATCTCTATGCAGATGATACCTTATTGATTTCAGATGGACATACCCCTGGTGAATTGGAACAAAAGCTGCAGGTAGACTTCACCAGACTATGCACATGGTTGCCTAAAGCAGGACTAATAGTTAATAGTAAAAAAACAAAACTCATGTTTTTTTGTAAAACCAATCAAAGGTTGAACAATAGTAGAGAAAAATAATCATAAAAACATTACAAAATGAAGAATTAGAGCAAGTATCAGAATACAGATATTTGGGGGTTTGGATTGATCATGCCTTAAAATTTAACAAACATATATCTGATTCTGTATTAAAGTAAATAAAAGATTGGGAGTTTGAAGGACAAGCTTCTGTATGAATAGATCAATATGGAAACAGTGATAAAGCAGCTTCTTTACCTGTTCTTGAGTATGGAAACCATGTTTATGGTCTGGCATCTAAAGGTCTCTTGCAAAAAATTGACACAATCTATAATAAGATGGCTAGATTTATATTGAGAAAGGATTATAGAGCACATCACTGTGCCATACTACAGGAACTGGGTTGGCTTACTCAGGAAGCAAAGAGGCAGCTCTCATGGGCTATGCAAATTTATAAAGTTATACATCAGAAGCAGCCAGAGTATTTAAGTGACAGACTAGAGAAGAAAATTCATGTTTATAATTTTCGAAATAAAAATTTAAGGAATTATTTTTTTCCCAAATTAAAAAATACATATGCGTTTTCCTGTTATTGTGGATAGAACATGGAATGAGATAAAATCAGTAGCGAGTAATAAATTTAAAGATGTGAAAGCATTCTCATCTAGTCTAAAGTTGGAATTAAGTATAAGGTGTGAATGCTATGGCTGATTTTAGCAATGTTTAGTATAGTGACTTGTAAAGAATGTTATATTGTTTGTCGATAATTGTATGTAGTGTATTTATTATCTTTATGTATTTTGTATGTTTGAGAATGTATTGTTTGGTCATTATTTTGTCTGTCATCTGTTTACACCAAATGGAATATGATACAACAGGAGCATCTTGCAAATAGGACTCTGTCCTAATAATGTTTCAAACAACATGAAGTCTTGCTATATTATGACATATGCAGTGAGTCCCAACCTTCAAACTGCTCCGGAGGTGAAAGAGTTAACTTTCCATGCCAGGCATGGAACTTTGAGCACGAGCTCGGTTGAAAACTCTGTCTGTTGTTCTTCAAACTCAAACTGTCAGATTCTTTACTCCGCCTCACTGAACAGTGGCTCCGGAGATTTCTCCTTTTGCTCGGTTCATTTTGTCGGTTAAAGTATTAATTTCTCGGTTTTTTAACCGAATTTAAACCGCAACCGGTCGGTTCAAGCTCTGTCTGTGGTATCGTAAGTACTAGATAGGTTTTACATTTCTTTCTGTGTGGAACTTGTAAATGGTATTATCGGTTTGGTTTGAAACGATCAGGTTGTTGTAAATACATTAAATCTGTCTTTTAGAGTGCGGTTCCCAGTTCTTATCGGTTCTAAAAAAAACGGATTTCATTACGTTTTTTTCCATGACCCGTGACACGGTTGGGAACCGATAAGAGAGTCTTGCTTGGCGGATTGCCATAAACGGGCAAGTTTTGGTTAGGCTGGCACTATGTCTGAGAAACCCAAAAGAAAAACCGGGTCCACTGGGTTTCAACACTGCAGTGTTTGTGGGGAAGCCTTTGCCAAGGCTGACCCCCACACCACCTGTGTTTATTGTCTGGGGTTTGACCACCTCAATGCAGACTGCCAGATTTGCAAAATTTTCCTGCAGCTACCCTGGATAAGAGAGTTGGTAGGCTCAGGGAAAGAGAGGCCAAGAAGTCCGCTGACCCGGATGACCAGCCCGGTTCGGTTGTAACCGAACCGGAGGGAGTGCCCTCTGGCCAGGGCGAGACTTCCTTGGGCAAAAGGAGAGCCAACTCGGAGGAGTCGGTTCCAGCAAAAAGGACTAGAAAATCAGCAGGTGTGGAGCCAAAATTTCCATCTCCAACCACTGAAGAAATAGCCAAAGCGATTAAAATTGTCCAGTCGCTTTCCCCGGTTCTGACCAAACCGGCACCATCAGGTAAGCGTACGGTTCGGTCGGTTCCACCGGTTCAAGAATATGGTTTAGAGGAATTTTATGAACGGAGGAGGGGGAAGAGGAGTATGAGGAGAGTGAATGTGGATTTGAAAGTCTGGATGTGCCCATTGAACTGGACATCTCCCCAGACAGACCTTCAGGAGTGTCTCCCCCTAGGCTTTCTGAGTCCCCCTCTCATTTTATGTTTTATAAAACAGTGGCTGAAACCCTCCAGCTCCCTATGGAGGAAGCTGTGGATGATCAAGAGGAGTCTGACTATGTAGAAATGATGGATATCCCAGAGTCTAGGAGACTGTATACTCCTTTGCATAAATCTTTTGGGAAACAGTAAAAATTTAAAAAACTCCTCATACTATACCTCCTGTGGATAAAAGAATGGACAAGAGGTACACATTGTCAGGCTCTGATACGGAGTTCCTTACACAACAATGCAGCCATGTTGGGGTAGTGCAGGCTGCAGCCTGTGACAAGGCAAATATTCCCTTGGCTTCACACCCCCCTGACAAGGACTCCAGGAGGATTGATGCCATGGCAAAGAAACAGTACATGGCAGCATCCTTGGGACTCAGACAGGCAAATTATATGGCTTATGTTGCTAGATATCAGAAATCCAGATGGGATACTGTTATGGCTCTAGCAAAACAGGTCCCTGGCCAGCTTGCCAAGGAGCTGGAGCAAGTGGCTGCGGATGGTATTGAGGCATCCAAGGTGCAATTCCATGCTGCAGTGGACTCTAATGATGTGTCATCAAGAGTCATGGCTACATCTGTGACACTTCGCAGAGTGGCTTGGCTCAGATGTACTAGCCTGTCAGAGGATACCCAGACTAAGGCCATGGATGTTCCTGTTGTGGGTAATTCTCTGTTTGGGGAGCAGACAGAGAATTACATGAAGAAAATGGATGAGTATGGGACCACCTATAGGAGTGCACAGGCCAAGGAAAGGCAGGCCACTCCTCAAAGGCAGCCTTCCAGGGGCAGGGGCAGACCTTTTCATAGGCCTTTTTACCAAGCCCAGGCCTCCTCTTCAGCTTATGCCCAGAGGGGGTTCTTTAGAGGGAGAGGCAGCCGGGGTACAAGCAGACCTGCTTCCACCCCTCAGCCTAAAGCCCCTGCCAAGCAGGCACCCTGATGGGGTTGCCACGGACAATTCTCCACTACCTGAAGGGGGCAGGCTGGCTTACTTTGTCCAGGACTGGAAGTCTTTAACATCAGACAAGTGGGTCCTGGAAGTAGTAAGCCAGGGACTGGTTCTCAGCTTCAAAAAATTTCCAAAGATGAGAACCAGATCCTTTCCACCTACAAATCCATCAGAGGCAGTTGCCCTAGAAACAGAAGTTTCTACCCTCCTGGCTCTCAGAGCTGTGGAAAGGGTTCCACCCCTACACCAGGGCAAAGGGTTGTACTCCAGGTACTTCCTTACCCCAAAAAAGACATAGGAGAATGGCGGCCCATCCTGGATCTCAGATACCTAAACATGCACCTTTTAAAACCAAAATTCAAAATGGTGACTCTGGGAATTATTTTACCCTCTCTAAGGCCAGGGGACTGGCTAGCGTCCCTGGACCTCAAGGATGCCTACTTCCATGTTCTTATCAGAAGCTCCCATCAAAAGTACCTCAGATTCGAACTGCCCTCAGGCCATTACCAGTTCAGAGCAATGCCCTTCGGCCTCACCTCTGCCCCGAGGATATTCACAAAATGCCTGGCAGTAGCAGCTGCCCACTTAAGAAGGCAAAAGATTGCCATTTTTCCTTACCTGGACGACTGGCTCATAGTAGGCCAGTCTCCAGAACAAGTCAAACTACACCTTCAGGTAATTCAGCAACTGCTCACATCTCTAGGTTTCCTTCTCAATCTTCCAAAGTCAGTTCTAGAGCCGGTCCAGCTTTTCACCTTCATAGGCGCAGAACTGAACACAAAAGAGGCCAGAGCCTTCCTTCCTCTGGAAAGAGCAAGGACCCTGGTCTCTCTGGCCTCCTCTTCACCCTGCGAGTATCTCACCAGCAAGGCATTTTCTGCAGCTCCTGGGGCATGGCTGCTTCTACAACACATAGTGCAGGGAGCAAGATTTCAGATGAGGGACATCCAGTTCCATTTGAGAGCCTTTTGGTCTCAAAGGAGAGACCCTCTAACCAAATTGATCCCAGTGACTCGAACCCTGATCCAAGCCCTTCAGTGGTGGCAGGACCAGAGCAATCTGAGACAGGGGGTCCCCTTCACCCCTCAGTCTCACTCCTTAATCCTTACTACAGATGCATCCCTCTTGGGGTGGGGAGCTCACATGGGCGAACTCACTACCCAGGGATTGTGGTCCTCTCAGGAATCTCTGCTCCACATCAATCTGTTGGAACTCAGAGCAGTTTTTCTAGCACTTCAAGTTTTCTCCACATCTGTTCAGAACAAAGTTGTACAGGTCAGAACAGACAACACCACTACAATTTGGTACATCAACAAGCAAGGAGGCACTCGGTCTACGGCCTTGTGCACCGAAGCAATGAAGTTGTGGTCTCTGCCTTATTCCCTGAACACGTCCCTTATGGCAGTTCACCTCCCAGGCAAGGACAATGTCCTGGCAGATGCTCTCAGCAGGATTTCCCAGGGCCATCACGAATGGTCACTGGATCCCCTAGTACTGGAGGTAGTATTTGCCAGATGGGGCACCCCGCAGATAGATCTTTTTGCAGCCCCAGACAATCACCAACTTCCCCTTTTTTGCTGCAGGCCCCCAGTGTTGGGCTCAGTCCCTCTGGTTGCCTTCCTTCTCAGTTGGGAAGGAAGTTTCTCTGTCTTTCCCCCTTCCCTCTTCTGTTCAAGGTGCTAGTCCAAATCAGATCTCAGCCCTGCAAGATGATCCTGATTGCTCCAGATTGGGCCAGACAGCCCTGGTACCCACTCCTTATGTCCTTGCAGTCCACCTTCCCCTGTGTCTTCCCAGGAATCACAACCTGTTAACCTGTGCTCAGGGGAGAGTTTGGTACCCGAATCTCAAATCTCTCAATCTCAAGGCCTGGCTCTTGAAGAGTTAGAGTTTGCTGACCTACACCTCTCCCAAGGTGTATTGGATATCTTGAAGGCTTCTAGGAAGCCTTCCACCAGAGCTGCTTATAATTCCAAATGGAAGAGATTTTCCATATGGTGCTCTGGCAAGCATATTTCCCAGAATCTGCTGACTTACCCACAGTCCTGGATTATATGGTGCATTTGAATACTTTGGGGCTGAGACCAGTTACCCTAAAAGTGCACCTGGCAGCACGTGTCTGCTTTCTTTTCAGCAGGTAAACCCTCTTCTCTTTTCAGCTCATCCTGTATTCTCCAGTTTTTCAAGGGGTTGTTTCATCACCAACCCTCCATTCAGGGATCCTGCCCCCTGCCTGGGATCTTAATATTTGCATTGCTCAGCTTATGCAACCCCCTTTTGAGCCCTTGTCTTCAGCAGAGCTTAAGTACTTGACTTGGAAAACTGTGTTTTGGTAGCCATCACTTCTGTCAGGCGCATAAGTGAATTACAAGCATTGTCAGTGGAGCCTGATTTTATCTCCTTTCATAGAGATAAGGTGGTCCTCAGGACTAACAGAAAGTTCTTGCCTAAGGTGGTTTCAGACTTCCACCTTAATCAGTCTATATCTCTCCCTGTGTACTTCACTGACCATTCCTCCTCTGGCGAGAGGAGATTGCACAGTTTAGATGTCAAAAGAGCCCTTAGTTACTACATAGAACGTACCAAGGCTCACAGGTTTGACTCCCTCCAACTGTTCCTCACTTATGGTGAGGTTGGTAAAGGGAAACCTGCCACTAAAAGATCCTTTGCCAGGTGGATTGTCTCTTGTATCCAATTTTGCTATGAAAAACTGGGTAAGGTTCCTCACTCAGGCCTGAGGCTCCACTCTACCAGAGGGTACAGCTGCGTCTCTGGCTGCTGCCAAGGACATCCTATCCTAGAGATATGTCAAGCAGCTACCTGGAAAACAGTTCACACTTTTACCAAGCATTACTCCCTGGACATCCAGGCTAGAAGTGATGCTCGGTTTGCACAGCTGTGCTTCAGAGCCTATTTCCTAAGTAGGTTCTGTCCCTCCTCCATGGAAGTACTGCTGTGTAGTCTGCATATATCATAATAAGCAAGACTTCATGTTGTTTGAAGAAAAAATTACTCACCTAAGTAATGTTGTTTCTTCTAATGGAGTCTTGCTATATTATACCTCCCCTCCTGCCCTCTCAGAACCTCTGCTTTTGGGATGTGGGTGGGCAGTGCAGTGTTGGCACTTAGTAGATGCCACCTTGTTTTTTCACCCTCCTTTTTGGGGTGTTTGGTGTTAGGTTTTCATTTTTTGGATCCCTGTCTTGAGTCTTGTTTTGGGACCAAAAATGTGCTTATATTTAGTAGCCAGTTGGCTAGTGTAGGTTTACAGCTTCCACACAGAACCTTAGTGAGTTTTGCTCGTAAAGATCTGACAGTTTGAGTTTGAAGAACAACAGACAGAGTTTTCAACCGAGCTCGTGCTCCAAGTTCCATGCCTGGCATGGAAAGTTAACTCTTTCACCTCCGGAGCAGTTCAAAGGTTGGGACTCACTGCATATGTCATAATATAGCAAGACTCCAATTAGAAGAAGCAACATTACTAAGGTGAGTAATTTTTTCATTTGTGCCAACAATTTTCCTGTATAAAAATAAAGGTTTTTACTACTACTAAAAAGGAAGGCGAATGGTTTCAAAAGGAAAGAGTCAGGAATGCAGGTGCTATATCTGCAAATAACTGAGATGCCTATTGCATGACTGAAAAAAAATAGCAAAATGGGTGAGTGCAGGTGGAGGGGGTAGCTCAAGAAACACCCAACAGCTAGTGGCCTGTACCTAGAGTTCCCACAACTCCACTGCACATATGTACCCTATGTTAGTTAATGGGATGGTAAGCCAGGGACTGAGGGACACTGGGGCCTCCATTTGAATGGTAAAGCAGGATTTAATTCACCAGGAACAGATTCTTCTGGGTCAGTTTACCAGAATTAGAGTACTGACAGCTCTTGCGGTCTCGGTGCCATTGGCCCAGATCTTTCTAAGCTGGGAAGGTGGTGAGGGCATATGTCAGGTAGGTATTGTACCAGACCTTCCTGTGAATGTAGTTTGGGATAAGGACTTTTAACAGTTGGGCCAATGTTGTGTGCATCACTACCTGTAGTCAGGCTAGGAAATGAGCTCCTGAGACACAGAAAGGGTAGTACAGCTGGAAACAACCCCTCCCTTAGCAGCACAGGAAGTAGCAAGAATGGATGAAGAACAGGCTGGGAGCTGCAGTTCTTTTTTTAAGACTTACATTTTATTGAATATTTTCATCAATATAACAAATATACATTCATAACATTCAATATAGACATTCCACACAGGTAATTGCATAGTTCAAGATGATATCGCTGTTAGGTACATACATTGCAAATAATGTGGATCCTCTCTGACTAGCTGACAGATGACTGTACATCCCACAACCAATGAGTATGGGCGTGTTGTAGGGAAGTAGACTAGTCCCAGTCTGTGGGTATTTGGTGGCTAATCTCCAAAGTCTCTGTACTGACAGTTCTCATTGTATGCCCCAGAACCCCAGAGGGTTAGGCATGTGAGAGGGAGGGGGCCTGTCTTGGTTTAGATTTGCTAACTAGCTGATTCTGTGCATGCATGTTATACTGCCTGTGTGGCATTATGACTAATGAACACAGCAATTAATAACAGCAGATATTATAAAGAAACTCATTTGCTTATCACTTCAGGAGGTGGCCTATATAGGCCTCAGTAATAGGGAATGAATTTGCCTGCTAACTTATACCTTAATCATTTGTGTGCAGTATTTAAGTTATGGGAAATGAGGGAGGTGGAACGTTTTTAGTAATGCAGAGGGTTAGAAAGGGTAGTGAATTATGTAATGGCAGACTGTTTATTTACTCTGGTTCATTTGGGATGGTGATGAAGCCTTCCAGGGGTCCGACATTTTGTAATTAGGCTTGATCTTCCTGGACTAAAAGTCTCCACCACTCATTCACACTAATGGGACTATGCCGGAGGTGCTAGGACCCTGCGGGAGCCAAAAATCTTCAGGAGGGCCGGTGCCAGGATAGGACCGTACATGCGTGGTGCCGCAAGACTAGCTCATGCCGTATAGGCTATCTCGGTGTTGACCCTCTAACTGCCTCAATTCCTTTTCTCCCGCCATTGAGTGAACTTCGCTGGCAACATCGCTCTCCCGCGGGAGTCAAGTCTTGGTCTATACGACAGCAGCTATAGCCATTCAGTATTCATTTAACTTACCATTTTTAGTGTTCTTTTCTTATTTTAAAAAAGAAGTTGATGAAGAAGAAGAAGAAATTCTCAGCCTGCCATCAACGGAGTCAACCTTAGACAGTAGCGGTGACAGTAGGGAGACTTTGTTTGAAAGCTGTGATGGCAGTGGGGCTGTGTCCAGTCCGCTGCCCTTTACGGATGGGGGGGTCCAACCTTGGGCAGTCCAATGCTCGGGGGGGGGGGAGGACAGTCTGCCCAAAGCACAGAAGTAGCAGTCCCAGGACCCGGCTCCACTTGACCGCGAGCTCTTCTTCCTCCTCCTGTCGGTGGAAGAAGAATCGGTACTGCTCAAGGTTGCCCTCTGGTACGTCTGCGCAGGGATCGTCAGTGGTGGAGAGCAGTAGGCCTGAACCAACTCTGGTGGGTTCCTCTGTGGCTCCGCTCTTAACGGCCATGATCTTTGACACTGGATCCCATCTCTGTCCTCGATGGGGTTCCGGTGAGCAGTTTCACCTCCAGGCTGCTCTTTTAGAGCAAGAGGTACAGCGTCTTCCCAGTTGTCCTGGCCAGTGGACCCAGTTCCGGGCCTTCGGGCCTTGGAGCTGCTGGGCCGTGGCCAGGTCGGTCAGGCCAGGATGTGTGCAGTGCCCTTTCTGGTGCCAACGCCATCAATGCCAACTCCTCGTGCCTACCCCCCTCTCCTTTTTCCCTGCAGGGGCCGGTACGGGTACCACTTTCCTTCTCCCCCTTTTCTTCAGGTCTAGGTCTAGCAGCGGTTCTGGCACCACGTGTGGTGAAAGTGCCATATTTGGTGTCAGTGACATGTTTGGTGCCAGTGCTGTGTTTGGTGCTGGTGCCATGTCTGGTGCCAGCGCCGTGTTTGGTGCTGGCACTGAGTGTGGTGATGGCGCCATGTGTGGTGCTGATGCCATATGTGGTGCCGTGTGTGGTGCCATGTGGTGCTGTGTCGTGGGTAGTTCTGGCACCATGGGTGGTGCTGGGTCTAGCGGCAGATGTGGCACCAGGTTTGGTGCCAGATCTGGCACTGGGTCTGGTGACGTATGTGGTGCCGGCGCCATGGATGGTGCTGAACTCTTTGACAATCCAGGTGGTGGCATCTCTCATGTTCCTGGTCTGGACCTGCCTTTTGGAGGTTATTCTGGGGTAGAAGTGGATCTGGATGAGTCTCTCCCTATTCTGCTTTGTCAAAGACGCAGCGGATGACACTTTTTCTGGACTGGAACGTGAGCCTTCTGTATCAGTGTGATGGAAGATCTTTCCAGTTCTTTTTCCTCAGGGATATGAGGTCCCAGACCATCGCAGACATCTTCTAAGCCGCGCATAGGCCTTCCACCAGGAAGGCTTATGCGGCTAAGTGGAAACTCTTCTCCATCTGGTGTGCAAGTCCCATCTGGACCCTTCGGTTTCCCACCAAGTAAGATGTTAGGGTGCCTCTTGGACCTGTCGAACACAGGTCTGTATTACTCGGCAGTGAAGGTACACCTCTGCGGATTTTTGGTCTATCTTGAGCCAGTAGACAGCATGTCACTGGCTCATTTACTGTTGGTCAACTTTTACTTCTCCCTACTTACTTCGTTAACTCCAGAATGGAGGAGAGCGCTTCCTTTATTTCTTTGGATGTTATGAGGGTTCTGCAATTCTACATCGACAGAACAAAGAGATATGTATCTGAGCAACTATTGTATCTTTCAGCACACCTTGGCTGGGTCAGCCTGTTACCACGAGATGTATTTTGGCTTAGTTAGTAGCATGTCTTCAACACTGCTAATCCATGGCACAGGTCAAGTTGGAAGGCCGGGTTCACACCACTCTACTGGAGTAGTTGCAGCTTTCCTAGCGGAGATTCGTAATGTACCCATTGCAGACTTATGGAAGGTGGCGAGTTGGAGCTCAGTGCATAGCTTTGTAAAAGAACTATGTTCTGGATGTCCATGCCAGACACTTCACTTTCTTCGGCAGGACAGTCCTATTGGACTTCTGTCCTGAGTGAGCTCCTACCGCCCTATTTGGAGGGGTTGATTTTTAGCTCGGTACTCTCCCATTAGTGTGAATGAGTGGTGGAGACTTTTAGTCCAGAAAGATATGGAAATTATGTGTTTACCGTAATTCTTGATCTTTTTGGATGAAGTCTCCACCACTCATTCACACGCCCACCCACCATCCCCCGAGCTCACTCATTCTGTTTTCGTCTTCGCTTCCTTGTTGTTTGGGCTGTGAAGACATTGTTGAATTGGTCCTTCTTACATGGGTCATCTGGGCCTTCATATGCCCGGAAGTTAGGGTTAGGTTTTCTTTCTTTAGTTTACGCTGCACCTCCTCAGTCAAAAAGGTACTGAGGTGGTTGGAGGGTCGACGCTGAGATAGCCTATATTGCGCGAGCTAGCCTCACAGAACTGCGCATGCGCGGTCCTATCCCGGCGACGGCCCTCCTGAAGATTTTTGGCTCCCGCTGGGTCCTAGCATCTCCAGCATAGTCCCATTAATGTGAATATGTGGTGGAGACTTCGTCCAAGAAGATCAAGAATTATGGTAAGTGCGTAATTTCCATTTATGTGTAACCCCCTTGGTACCCGGGGTTACTAGAATCCCAGTAAGACCTAGTGGTAGGCAGGGAAGGCAGCTTGTTAAACTCCAGTTAAATGGGTTTCACACTGTCTCACTCTGTTCTCAGTCTCGGCTGAGACTGAGGATGACATCACCAATAGAACTTTTCGAGCTGCGTGAAGCCACATTGGAATCTGCAGCAGAGGAGTTAGATAGAACGTTGGGAGTTTTCAAAGGGTAGTAGTCAGTGTCCAGTTTGTTTTCAGTAAGTGAAGGTGTGCTCAGTGGTGGAGACACTGTTCGGTCTCAGTGCCCCTCCACTCCGGGGATGTAAAGATCCCTAGCAGATTCCTGGGGCAATCCCCTTAATTCTGCCAAGTGGAAGAAAAGCTGCCTGTTTAGTTCAGCGTTTATTTTGAAAGATGGAAGATTTGTGAGTGGCCTGTGGGGCACCTGCAACTAAAGGGTGAGTGTCTGCTCTGACTACGAGGACAAAATGTTTTCTTCACCCTGGGACATGTGTGAAAATGTAGAGATTGCGCTACATTTTGGGAAGCCTAGAGAAATGGGCCAAACAAGTAAAGTAGTGTCAAATGCTAGAGTGTTGTGTGATTCAAGTAATATGTAGAGGAGATGCACCAGATCATCTACCCTTTAATCTACATTTAGAAGTTCAGCAAAGGAATGGTTCAGTTTTCCCAGGGAAATGGCTGGATATGGGCTGTGGGAGCTGGAGGTGTGCGAACCCCCCCATCTTTAGTGACCAGGTCCACCTCTACGGATTTCTGCTGTGGTTGCTACTTTGCCTCATGCACTTGGCCAGTGATGGGGGAAGTACCCAGACACGGGGTTGCAAAAGGGAAAATCTCTCTAGGAGTCACAGACTCTAAGTGGTGTGGGGAGCCACAACAAGTAGGAAAAATTCTCTCTAGGAGTTGCAGACTGTAAGTGGTGTGGGGAGCCACGACAGGATAATTGGTTCATTCTTCCAATGGACCGTGGGGAAAACCCAAGTTGTTAGGAAGGTAGAACTGGGGGAGGAAGGGGAGAGGGAGGTAAGGTGCCTGCCTGGTGCCATGGCTTGGAGGGACAGGGGAGCAAATCCTCAGGATTGCCGGAGCAGCTGCACAGGGGAGGGAGCTGGATATCATTGTCCACCTAGGGACAAATGACGTGGCTAAGAAAGGGATTAGAGAAGTGCAGGAAGAGCTTGTGGAATTGGGGAGGGGCTTTAGTCAAGGCAGCACGCACGGTACAACCTTCTGGGAGGCTGCCCATCTATGGCGTAGGAGAGGCTAGGGTTTCTGCACCATGGGATTCAATCAGTGTTGAAAAACTGGTGTGGAGCTCAGGATTTGGCTTCATTGGGGACTGGGGGTCCACCTGGAGTGATGCAAGCCTATACTGGCATGATGGGCTGCATCTGTCCGGGAGGGGAACCAGGATCCTAGGTGATAGGTTTAAATGCTTCATTGGCAAGCTTAAACTAGCCAAGGGGGGGGCACTGAAAGGAGCAGGGAAACCCCAGCCCCCCAAATAATCACGGTAGTAAGTGCGCAAACACCAACATAGAGGTGTCGATAAGGAGAAGGGCAGGGGTAAATGGAGACAGTGACAAAGGCAAGAAGGACAGGGATGGGGCAAAAGGGAGTAAGGCCATCAGGAAATGGAGGGTAATGAGTCCCAATGCCCGTAGTCTGGGCAACAAGCTCCCTGAGCTGGTGGCCTTGATGGAAGAGGGATGCCTGGATATCGTAGCAGTCACAGAAACATAGCACACAGAGAACCATGACTGGGATGTTAACATACCAGGGTACATAACCTACAGGAGAGACAGGCAGGGAGAAGAGGGGAGGAGTAGCTCTCTGTAAAGGAAGGATAAAAGCAACTGAACAAAGAGTAAACAGGGAGGAGAGGAGGCACTGTGGGTCAACTTGGAGACTGGAAAGGGCACCACAATCCGCACAGGGGTTGTGTACAGACCCCCATGTCAGGGGAGGAAGGGACAAGGATATGATAGAAGGCATTCTTAGAATGGCAGAGAAAGGGGAGATACTGTTGATGGGAGACCTGAATATGCCAGATGTTAACTGGAGCACATTTGCTGCAGCCACATCCAAGAGCAGGGCCATTCTTGATGCCCTACAGGTGGCAGGCATTAGACAGCTAGTTTCGGAACCCACTCGTGAGGGAGCAATCTTAGACCTCGTACTCTCAAACAGGGGCAGTGAGAGGATCTCAGATCTAGAAGTGGGTTGCCATCTGGGGACAAGTTACCATCAGACAGTGTGGTTCACGTTAAACTCAGCTACAGAGTCAAGCCATACAAAAGTGTGGGTACTGGACTTTAGGAGGGCTGACTTTGGCAAGATGGGAGAGTGCCTCAGAAAAGCACTAGCAAACAGGCTACAAGGAGGTGTGGAGCTACAATGGGGAATCATCAAAACTGCCATCACAGAGGCAACAAGCCTTTGTGTGAAGCAAATAAATCAAAACAAAAGAAAAAGCCACTATGGTTCTCAAAAGAGGTGGTTGTGAAACTCAGGAAGAAAAAGATAGCATTCCGGAAGTATAAGGAAACACAGAAGGAGCAGGACAGAGAGCTGTACAGTTAAGGCAGAAGGAAGCAGGAAGGGAAGTCAGAATAGCAAAGGCCCAAACTGAGGAAAAGATAGCCAACTCAGTTAAGAAGGGGGATAAAACCTTTTATAGGTACATCAGCGAGCGTAGAAAGACAAAGGGAGGGATAGTGAGGCTGAATAGAATGAATGGTGGGTGGGCAGAGGGGGACAGTGAAAAAGCAGGGATACTGAACGAATATTTCTGCTCAGTATTCACAAAAGAGGAGGGTGAAGTGCCTAATCCAATTAACAGAAGCACTCTTGATAGGGGGGTCGATCCCAGTCCTTTCACAGAAGAAAGGGTTCTGCAAGAACTCCTAAAACTGACAGTGGACAAAGCAATGGGTCCTGATGGAATTCACCCCAGAATTCTAAAAGAATTAAGGGAGGAACTAGTGAAACCACTGGCTACTCTTTTTAATAAATCATGGGAGGATGGTGTGGTACCTGAGGACTGGAGGAAGGCGAATGTGATTCCCTTCACAAAAGTGGGACCAAGACAGAGACAGGAAACTACAGACCTGTCAGTCTGACCTCTGTGGTAGGGAAAGTGATGGAGTCACTTCTGAAGGAAAGAATAGTTGAGTACCTAGAGGCCAGTGGAGCACAGGACCCAAGGCAGCATGGGTTCACAGCGGGAAGGTCATGTCAGACGAATCTAATAGATTTCTTTGACTGGGTGACCAA
This sequence comes from Neoceratodus forsteri, assembly GCA_016271365.2. Classification (NCBI taxonomy): domain Eukaryota; kingdom Metazoa; phylum Chordata; order Ceratodontiformes; family Ceratodontidae; genus Neoceratodus; species Neoceratodus forsteri. The sequence goes on from CM028129.1 coordinate 317,432,306, forward strand.
AGTAGTAGACCAGGGAGGGGCTGTGGACATGGCCTACCTAGACTTTAGCAAGGCATTTGACACAGTCCCACACAAAAGATTAATAGTCAAATTAAGCAGCCTGGGGTGGGTCCCAGGGTGGTAGCCTGGTAAAACATTGGCTGCACAACAGGACACAGAAGGTAATTGTAAATGGAGTCCACTCTGAAGAAAGAGGGGTTACTAGTGGGTACGTCGAGGTTCAGTATTGGTCCAGTCCTTTTAATGTCTTCATCAGTGACATTGCAGAGGGACTGGAAGGAAAGTATGCCTTTTGCAGATGACACAAAGATCTGCAACAGGGTTGATACACAAGGAGGCGGAAGGATGAAAGGGACTTGGCAAGGTTGGAGGAATGGTCAGATGTATGGCAGCTAGGATTCAATGCAAAAAGTAAAATAATGCACCTGGGAAACAAGAACCCAGGGAAGAATACACAATGGGTGGGGAGGTAGTAACAACAACAAACAGGAAAGGGACCTGGGGTAATCATATCAGATGACCTTAAGGTTAGCAAGCAATGTGAGAAGGCAGTAGGGAGGGCCGGGGTATACTGGGATGTATAGGGAGAGGCATCAGCAGCAGAAAACAGGAAGTTGTTATCCCTCTGTACAGACAGTTGGTGAGACCCCATCTGGAGTACTGTGTCCAGTTCTGGAGACCCCATCTCCACAAGGACATAGACAGGATGGAGGCAGTCCAGAGGAGGGAAACTAAATGGTGCAAGGTCTGCAAGAGAAGCCGATGAGGAGAGACTAAAGGAGCTTAATATGTATACCCTTGAGGAAAGAAGGGAGAGGGGGACATGATAGAAACTTTCAAGTACCTCAAGGGAATCAACAAAGTCCAAGAGGTAGCATCTTTCAGAAAAAGAGACTTGCAAGAACAAGGGACACAATTTAAAGATAGAAGGAGGGCGGTTCAGGGCAATGTGAGGAAGTATTATTTCACAGAGGGTAGTGGATGCATGGAACAGCCTTCCTGAGGAAGTTATGGGGTCTAAAACTGTGGGAGAATTCAAGAATGCATGGGACAGACATAAGGCAATTCTTGTGGGGGGTAGGAAGAAATAGGCTGTTGGTTAACTAGGATCTGCGGCCTATCCTGTAGGTAGGGAAATGGGCAGACTAGATGGGCCAAGCGGTCCTTATCTGCCATCAAAGTCTATGTTTCTATGTGTACAAGTTGGGCTGTGTACCCAAACCTGCGTGCAAGTCCGGGCTGTGTGCCTGATGGGTCCAGAGCCTGAGGGCTGAAAATGGTGAATAAGTGATCTTACTTCTGGAGGGCTCTTGCAGTAGGTAATTACATATAGGACTGACGTCGGCAGGACCCCTCGGAAAAATTTCTAGCTAGCAGTCCCTGGCGAGGAACCGCCCCCACTTCAGGTGACCGGCGTCAGGCAGACGACCGGTATAAAGAGGAAGCGATCCCAGGCGCCCGCCTTCAAGTTCTTTCCACGCCCGTCAGCTCGTGCAGCCTTGGCAGTAAGTTCGTGCTCAGCCCTGTTACTTCATCGGTTTTTCGAAAAGTTATCAGTATTTTTAGTACTTTTTCGCCAGGTGAACGTCGGTTTATGTCGTCCCCTTCAAAAAATAAGTGCGACTCGTGCAGCGCCCAACTGCCTCACAAGGACGGTCACTCCCTCTGCCTTTTTTGCTTAGGCCCCGACCACGCGGTCGAAAAGTGCCCGCATTGCCTGCATTTCAACGCAGCCATCCACAGACGATACCAGCAGTCCTTGGAAGCCCATCTCCTTAAAAAGAAGATGTCTGCAATTGAGAAGGAGTTGAAGAAGCTTAGGCAGGCATCGACCTCCCCAGAAGGACACAAGAAGCGGGATAAAGAAAGGCACCGGGAGAAGGCCTCCTCCTCCGCGACTCTGGCCGGAGCCGCGGCTCAGGTAACATCCTCTGGGGATCGCCCAACTGCAGCCTCAAGGATTTGGAGGCGTCGGCTCGCCCATCAGGCTCGCGTTCGAGACACCGGGTGCTGCAGGCAAGGAGGCTTCTTCCCCAGTACTGCCGCAGGCTTCGGCCTACTGGTCTGGCGCCTCCCATAAGCCGGACGTCGACGCCCTCCGACGCCCGCCGGAGAAGGCCGCTAAGACGTCCGAGACCTTTGGGGCGGGCGACTGCAGTGTCCCTCGGACTGGCCGCTTCCATCATCTCGCCCGCCTCCGACGAGGGACCCCTTTAAGTCAGACGCTGGCTCTTTGGCGCCTGCCAGATTCAGCCTCGTTGCACCTCGGCTCCTCCGACGTGCGCTGGGCGTCAGAGCCTACGACAGACCCTCCATCATCTGTCGTCCCAGGTTCCCCGCAGCCTTCATTGCCATCCGGGGAGCCCGAATCGCCCCTGCCTGACCCCGGGAACTTTTCTCCTCCGTCCCCGGGCGATGCACGGGATGCTTTTCCGCCGTCAGACCTTCCTCCCACTGAACTGGATCTGACGCCGGCCCCCCGGATGCCAGCCCGTCGACGCCGGTTCTGACGCTAGCCCCTCTGACACTGGCGGGGGATATTCCTCTTCCATCGGGCCCTCCCCCCACAGGCCTAACACTGTTGATCCGCCCGTGGGGCTCCCTACTGGGCCGTCTGCTCCGGCAGCTCCTCCAGTACCTGGGTATCCGCCATCATATCCGACACCGGCTTACCCGGGTCCGCAGTATCCTGTGCTGCAGTACCCGACACCGGCTCCTCCGACGCCGCAGTACCCGACGCCGCAATACCCGGCTCCGGTATTCCCACAGTCGGGTTACGGATACTCACCTTACGGATCCTCACCTTACGGATCTAATCCATATAACTATCCTCCTCCTCCACCGCCCCCTAAGCCGCTGGTGGATCTTCAGGAGACTCTGGCCTCCTGGTGGGCTGAGGCCAAGGCTCAGCTCACCAAGGAAGTCGAGAGCCGCCTCACTGCAACGGTGCTACCTCCAGCCCCCGTACGCCCGAGATGGCACACTCCCTCTCCACCTCCAGATTCCCGAGCTCTTCCCTCTGGATCCAGAGAGGGGCAGGACACGCGTCCAGAGATTCCCCCTAAGGAACCCGTTCCTCCCCCTAGACGAGTCAGGGAGTCTAACTCTGCTTCCAATTCTTCTTCTTCTTCTCTCTCGGACTCCTCAGATTTCTCTGACGGATGCTCCGAGAAAGATGACGAGCCTCGCTCTCCGTCCAAACCCCGGCCGAGGACTCCTCCGAAGTCTCCTCCGGAGGATCCTTCCTTCACGGAGTTGCTCAGGAAGATCCAGGAAGTACATCAGTGGCGTTCCTTAGAACCAGATCCTCAGCGGGTTAAACTCGCCGAACATCTGGACTTGCCCCTTACAGCCCCTACTCTAGTGCCACTCTGGATCGAGCCTCACGCCCACCTTGTTTCCACCATTTGGAAACAACCATCAGCTTTAGCCCCACTTCCTCGGAAGTCCAACAGGCTATACCAGGCTCCGGAGGGTGTAGACTTTTTAGATTCTCACCCCCGTGCAGACTTGGTTGTGATTAGCGCCGCTCACGGACGGGTCAGCACACCCTCTAAACATCTGAGTCGTCTCCCCGGATAAGAATCTCGCTTCTGGATCAGTATGGAAGGAAGATCTACGCTTCTTCCACACTGGGGATCAGGGCCCTGAATTATGTAGCACATATGGGGGATTACCAGAAGGCTGTCCTTACCCAGGCGGGATCTAGGATTGACTCCTTGCCTGACTCCCAAGTCAAGCAGGAGTTAGCTGACCTTGTCTGTTCTGCTCGTTCGGCCAGTTGTCACATTCTGAGGATGACTTACGATGCAGTGGACACTGCAGGGTGGAGCTCCGCGTTCACCATAAGTCTTCGGCGTCACGCCTGGCTCCGCGTGTCAGGTTTGGTCCCGGAGGTGCAGTCAGCAATTCAGGAAGCACCTTTCAGGGTTCGGTGCTTCAGTTGGTGATGTCAAAGACATCATCACCGACTTACAGGAAGAAGGGCGGCCCTGAAATATGTGGATTCCATGACGTCCCCATCCCCTGCAAGCCTGTCAGCACCTTGAGCGCAGCGGCCTCAAGCGAAACCCCAAGGAAGGCGGGCCACCAAACGCGGGGCCCCCACAGCTGCCAGGCCCCTGCCACCCAAAAAAGCAGCGGGTGCCCCAGCTGCAGCGCTGCCCCACACCACCTGACTCCTTCCCTCTCCCACCGCCTCCGAACTCCCTGGAGGAACCAGTAGGAGGGAGATTCTCCCTCCACCTTCCGGGTTGGGAGAGGATAACATCGGATTCATGGGTGCTTCAGATTATCGCAGAGGGGCACTCCATAGAGTTTCTACAGAAACCTCCACGCCACCCCCTTCCGAAGTCCTCTTACTCAAGGGACCATCTTCCTTTGGTCAGGGAAGAAATATTTGCCCTCCTCGTGAAGCAGGCCATAGAACCCGTCCCTTCTCACCTTCACAGGACGGGTTACTATTCCCATTTCTTCCTTGTACCAAAGAAGACGGGAGATCTCAGACCCATTCTCTATCTCAGCTCCCTGAACTTCTATGTAGAGTACAAGAAGTTCAGGATGCTCTCCCTTCAAACCCTTCTGCCCCTTCTTCGGCCGGGCCAATGGCTTTGTGTGCTGGATATGCAGGATGCATACCTGCACATCCCCATTCATCCCTCGCACCGTAAGTACCTCCGGTTTGCTTTCCAGGGGGACCATTACCAATTCTGGGCACTCCCATTTGGTCTTTCCTCAGCCCCCTGAGTTTTTACTAAATGCCTGGCGGTGGTAGCGGCCCACCTGCGTACTTTGGGAGTCCAGGTGTTTCCCTACCTGGACGACTGGCTCCTGGAGGCCTCGTCCAGGGAGGAACTCCTGCATTTTCTCTCCCTCACGCAGCAGGTTTTCACTTGTTCTGGGTATCACCATCAACCATTCCAAGTCTCATCTGGATCCCTCCCAGAGACTTCAGTTCATCGGGGCAATCCTGCGTCGACAGTGTGCAAGGCCTTCCTTCCTTCAGACAGAGGCGGCCTCCCTTCGATCTGAATTTCCTGCTTTGGAATGCAGGAAGGTTCCGGCGGAGGTCGGTGCTCTGTCTCTTGGGGCTTATGGTGGCCCGCCATCCCAAGCAGTTCATGTGCCGTGGCTCCAACATGAGGATCCTCAGTGGACTCTCCAGCTCTCAGTGGATCAACTCGTAGACGACCTAGATCATCTGGTGCTGATCTCCTCGCCGATGACAAGAGACTTGCAATGGTGGATGGTTCAAGAGAACCTGTTTTGGGGGGTCCCCTTCTGTCATCTTCCCCCCTCCCAGACTCTGACCACGGACGCATCAGGCAAAGGTTGGGGAGCCCATCTGGGTCCTCACCGAACCCAGGGTTTATGGTCCAGAATGGAGTTAGCTTTCCACATCAGTGTGCTCGAGCTACGAGCAGTTTTGTATGCTCTCCAAGCCCTTCACCAATACATCCTTCCCAGTCACCTAGCTGTCCAAACAGACAGCATGTGCATGGTGTGGTACATCAACAAGCAGGGGGGGACTCGTTCCTACCCGCTGTGCAGGGAAGCTATGAGGGTTTGGGACTGGGCAACACTTCACAACCTTCACCTCGCGGTGATCCATGTTCCAGGAGTCGACAATACCCTGGCAGACAAGCTAAGTCGCTCCCCGGCTCTACCACGAGTGGGAACTGGACCAAAAAGTTGTAAACAGCATCTTCCAGCTTTGGGGGACTCCACAGGTAGACCTGTTCGCCTCTTCCCAAAACGCAAAACTTCCTACCTTTTGCTCGCTCGCTCCAGAGTGAGGCGCTTTCTGGAGCGACGCTCTGTCTCTAAGCTGGAAGGGCAGATTCGTCTGTGCTTTTCCCCCAGTTCCTCTGGTCCCTTGTGTGCTGCAGAAGCTTGCAATGGAAGGGAGAGAATGATTCTGATCGCTCCTTTCTGGCCCAGGCAAATCTGGTTCTTTCTTCTACAACAATACTCAGAGGTTCCTCCTCTTCCTTTATCTCGAGGGATTGCTGACCCAGGATCAGGGGACCTGGTCCATCCGGGACTCGAGTCCCTTCAACTTCATGCATGGCTCCTGCAGACAGCCTGCCCAATCTCGTTTGGCGCTCTCCTAAGGTGGCCGAGATTCTGGTGGAGGCTAGAAAACCCTCCACTAGGTCCACCTATGCCATGAAATGGAAGAGATTTTCCATTTGGGCTGCCTCCAGGAACGTGGAGCCTTTCTCCTGTCCTGTGGCCGTTCTGCTCGATTATTTACGTCACTTCTTCAACCTGGGTCTCAGTCATTCCTCTTTGAAAGTTCACAGGGCCGCTATTTCAGTCTACCATGTCCCTTTCGCTGATAAAGTCTTTGCCCAATTAGAGGTATCCAAGACTTTTCTCAGAGGGTTCCCTCATCTCAGGCCCCCTGTCCGGACTCCCGCTCCCCCTTGGGATTTGAACTTTGTTCTTGAGAAACTTACCCTTCCTCCTTCTCGAGCCTCATGGCTTCCAGACTTGAAGTTTCTTTCATGGAAGGCGCTATTCTTGGTGGCCATTACTTCTGCTCGAAGAATTTCCAAGCTCCAGGCCCTTATGTGTAAAGTCCTATCTGATTTTCACAAAGAGCGAGTTGCTCTTACACGAACCTAACTTTCTTCCGAAAGTGGTAGCGGAGTCTACCTTAAATCAGTCTATTGAGTTACCTGCCTCTATGCAGTACTCAATCAGGGAGAATATTGCTGCATACCATGGATGTTCACAGATTCTGAGATACTACACCGATAGGACAAAGGATCTCAGAAAGACTGATCAGTTGTTCGTCTCTTTTGCTCACAAAAGGGAAGGCAATGCTGTTTCCAAGCAATGCCTGTCAAAGTGGTTGGCTCATTGCATCACTTTCTGTTATGACAAGTACAACAAGACCCTTCCGGTTCAAGTCAGAGGTCTCTCCACTCGTGGAGTAGCAGCCTCTGCGACTTGTTTCAAGAATGTGTCTGCGGCCGACATCTGTGCTGCCGCCACTTGGACTTCGTCCATGCCTTTACGAAACATTACAGTTTGGACATTGCCTCTGCGTCGAGAGACAGGCTTCAGCTTAGCCGGTCTTGCAAGGCCTTCTGTCTTGAGGTCTGCAAGGTTTTTGCTACTTCTTGGAGTAGTTCCTCCTCCGAGTGCCTTTCATTTGTTCCAGACTGCTTGGGATTCTGTCCTATATGTAATTACCTACTGAAGGCCCTCTCGAGTAAGATAGTACAGTTACACATGAATTTACTGTAACAGTAGATCTTGAGAGGGCTCTTACAACAGGTATCTCTCCCGCCCTCCATCCCCCTAGGCTTTTTCAGCTCCTTTTCCAGTGAGGGAAGTATCTGCTCCTCTCTCGTCCGGCCTTTCTGGCCCATGGCGGGAAAGAACTGGAAGGCGGGTGTCAGGGACCACCCCTTTATACCGACGTCGTCTGACGCCGGTCACCTGACGTGGGGACGGTCCCTCGCCAGGGACTGCTAGCTAGAAATGTTTCCATGGGGTCCTGCCTCCTGCAGTCCTATATGTAATTACCTACTGCAAGAGCCTCTCGAGAAGATCTACTGTTACGGTAAGTTCTTTCGTAACTGTACTTTCAAACAACATGAAGTCTTGTTATATTATGACATATGCAGTGAGTCCCAACCTTCGAACTGCTCTGGAGGTGAAAGAGTTAACTTTCCATGCTAGGCATGGAACGCTGAGCTCGAGCTCGGTTGAAACTCTGTCTGTTGTTCTTCAAACTCAAACCATCAGATTCTTTACTCCGCCTCACTGAACAGTCACTCCGGAGATTTCTCCTTCTGCTTGGTTCATTTGGTCGGTTAAAGTACTGTTTTTCTCGGTTTTCGACCAAAATTAAACTGCAACCGGTCGGTTCAGACTCTGTCTGTGGTATTGTGAGTACTAGATAGGTTTTACATTGATTTCTATTCTGTGTGGAACTTGTAAACGGTTTATCGGTTCGGTTTGAACCGATCAAGTTGTTTAAAATATATTAATCTGTCATTTAGAGTGTGGTTACCGGTTCTTATCGGTTATAAAAAAAATGGTTTTATTACGCTTTTTCCATGACCCGTGACTCGGTTGGGAACCAATAAGAGGGTCTTACCTGGCGGATTGCCATAAGCGGTAAGTTTGGTTAGGACTAGCACTATGTCTCGAGAAACCCAAAAACGGGCCCACTGGGTTTCAACACTGCAGTGTCTGTGGGGAAGTCTTTGCCAAGCTGACCCCCACACCACCTGTGTTTATTGTCTGAGGTTTGACCACCTCAATGCAGACTGCCAGATTTGTAAAATTTTCCTGCAACTACCCGGAAAAGAGAGTTGGTAGGCTCAGGAAGGGAGGCCAAAAGTCCACTGAACGGATGGCCAGCCGGTTTGGTTCCAACCGAACCAGAGGAGTGCCCTCTGACCAAAGCGAGACTTCCTCAGGCAAGGAGATCCGACTCCAGTGGGTTCCAACAAAGGACTAGGAAATCAGCTGGTGTGGAGCCAAACTTTCCTCTCCAACCACTGAAGAAATAGCCATACGATTAAAATTGTCCAGTCGCTTTCCCGGTTCCGACCGAACCGGCACCATCAGGTAAGCGTCCGGTTCGGCTGGTTCCACCGTTCAAGATTATGATGTAGAGGAATATTATGAACCGGGGGAGGGGGAAGAGGAGTATGAGGAGAGTGAATGTGGATTTGAAAGTCTGGATGTGCCCATTGACCCGGACATCTCCCCAGACAGACCATCAGGAGTGTCTCCTCCTAGGCTTTCTGAGTCCCCTTCTCATTTTATGTTTTATAAGAAAGTGGCTGAAACCCTCCAGCTCCCTATGGAGGAAGCTGTGGATGATCAAGAGGAGCCTGACTATGTGGAAATGATGGATATCCCAGAGTCAAGGAGGCTGTCTATTCCTTTGCATAAATCTTTTGGGAAACAGACAGTTAAAATTCTGAAAACTCCTCACACTGTACCTCCTGTCGATAAGAGAATGGACAAGAGGTACACATTGTCAGGCTCTGATACGGAGCTCCTTACACAACAATGCAGCTATGTTGGGGTAGTGCAGGCTGCAGCCTGTGACAGAGCAAATATTCCTTGGCTTCCACCCCTGACAAGGACTCCAGGAGGATTGATGCCATGGCAAAGAAAGTACATGGCAGCATCCTTGGGACTCAGACAGGCAAATTATATGGCTTATGTTGCTAGATATCAGAAATCCAGATGGGATACTGTTATGGCTCTAGCTAAACAGGTCCCTGGCCAGCTTGCCAAGGAGCTGGAGCAAGTGGCTGCGGATGGTATTGAGGCATCCAAGGTGCAATTCCATGCTGCAGTGGACTCTAATGATGTGTCATCAAGAGTCATGGCTACATCTGTGGCACTTCACAGAATGGCTTGGCTCAGATGTACTAGCCTGTCACAGGATACCCAGACTAAGGCCATGGATTTTCCTGTTGTGGGTAATTCTCTGTTTGGGGAGCAGACAGAGAATTACATGAAGAAAATGGATGAGTATAAGACCACCTGTAGGAGTGCACAGGCCAAGGAAAGGCAGGCCACTCCTCAAAGGCAGCCTTCCAGGGGCAGGGGCAGGCCTTTTTACCAAGCCCAGGCCTCATCTTCTGCTTATGCCCAGAGGGGGTTCTTTAGAGGGAGAGGCAGACGGGGTACAAGCAGCCCTGCTTCCACCCCTCAGCCCAAAGCCCCTGCCAAGCAGGCACCCTGATGGGGTTGCCAGGGCCGATTCTCAGCTACCTGTAGGGGGCAGGCTGGCTTACTTTGTCCAGGACTGGAAGTCTCTGATGTCAGACAAGTGGGTCCTGGAGGTAGTAAGCCAGGGACTGGTTCTTAGCTTCAAAAAATTTCCAAAGATGAGAACCAGATCCTTTCCACCTGCAAATCCACCAGAGGCACTTGCCCTAGAGGCAGAGGTCTCTTCCTCCTGGCTCTCAGAGCTGTGGAAAGGGTTCCACCCCTACACCAGGGAAAGGGTTGTACTCCAGGTACTTCCTTACCCCAAAAAAGACAGGAGAATGGCGGCCCATCCTGGATCTCAGATATTTAAACAAGCACCTTTTTAAAACCAAAATTCAAAATGGTGACTCTGGGAATTATTCAACCTCTCTAAGGCCAGGGGACTGGCTAGCGTCCCTGAACCTCAAGGATGCCTACTTCCATATTCTCATCAGAAGCTCCCATCGAAAGTACCTCAGGTTCGAGCTGCCCTCAGACCATTGCCAGTTCAGAGCAATGCCCATTGGCCTCACCTCTGCTCCAAAGGTATTCACAAAATGCCTGGCAGTAGCAGTTGCTTCCCTAAGAAGGCAAAAAATTGCCATCTTCCCTTACCTGGACGACTGGCTCATAGTGGGCCAGTCTCCAGACCAAATCAGATTACATCTACAGATAACTCAGCAACTGCTCACCTCTCTAGGTTTTTTCTGAATCTTTCAAAGTCAGTTCAGAGCCTGTCCAGCTCCTCACCTTCATAGGCGCAGAGCTGAACACAGAGAAAGCCAGAGCCTTCCTTCCTTTGGACAGGGCAAGGACCCTGGTCTCTCTGGCCTCCTCTTTCACCCTGCAGGTCTCTCGACCAGCAAGGCATTTTCTACAGCTCCTGGGGCACATGGCTGCCTCTACAACAGTCGTGCAGGGAGCAAGGTTTCAGATGAGGGACATCCAATTCCATTTGAGAGCCTTTTGGTCTCAAAGAAAAGACCCTCTAACCAAATTGATCCCAGTAACTCGAACCCTGATCCAGGCCCTACAGTGGTGGCAGGATCAGAGCAATTTGAGACAAGGGGTTCCCTTTGTCACTCAGTCTCACTCCTTAATCCTTACTACAGATGCATCCCTCTTGGGGTGGGGAGCTCACATGGGTGACCTCACCACCCAGGGATTGTGGTTCCTCAGGATCTCTGCTCCACATCAATCTGTTGGAACTCAGGGCAGTTTTTCTAGCACTTCAAGTTTTTCAAATCTGTTCAGAACAAAGTAGTACAGGTCAGAACAGACACCACCACCACAATGTGGTACATCAACAAGCAAGGGGACACTCAGTCTACGGCCTTGTGCACCGAAGCAATGAAGTTGTGGTCTCTGGCTTACTCCCTGAACACCTCCCTTACGGCAGTTCACCTCCCAGGCAAGGACAATTTCCTGGCAGATGCTCTCAGCAGGATTTCCAGGGCCATCACAAATGGTCACTGGACCCCCTGGTCTTGAGGTGATATTTGCCAGATGGGGCACCGCAGATAGACCTTTTGCAGCCCCAGACAATCACCAACTTCCCTTTTTGCTGCAGGCCTCCAGTGTTGGGCTTAGTCCCTCTGGATGCCTTAGTTCTCAGTTGGAAGGAAGTTTCTCTATGCTCCCGTTCAAAGTGCTAGTCAAAATCAGATCTCAACCCTGCAAGATGATCCTGATTGCTCCAGATTAGGCCAGACAACCCTGGTATCCACTCCTACTGTCCTAGCAGTCCATCTTCCCTGTGTCTTCCAGGAATCACAACCTGTTAACCTGTGCCCAGGGAGGGTTTGGTACCAGACCTCAAATCTCTCAATCTCAATGCCTGGCTCTTGAAGAGTTAGAGTTTGCTGACCTACACCTCTCCCAAGGTGTAATGGATACTGAAGGCTTCTGGAAACCTTCCACCAGGGCTACCTATAACTCCAAATGGAAGAGGTTTTCCATATGGTGCTCTGGGAAGCATATTTCCCCAGAATCTGCTGATTTACCCATAGTCCTGGATTATATGGTCCATTTAAATACCTTGGGGCTGAGACCAGCTACCCTAAAAGTACATTTGGCAGCTGTGTCTGCTTTTATTTCAACAGGTAAACCTCTTCACTTTCAGCTCATCCTCTATTCTCCAAGTTTTTTAAGGGATTGCTTCACACCAACCCTCCATTCAGGGCCCCTGCCCCTGCCTGGGATCTTAATATTTGCATTGCTCAGCTTATGCACCCCCCTTGAGCCTTTGTCTTCAGCAGAGCTTAAGTACTTGACTTGGAAGACTGTGTTTCTGGTAGCCATCACTTCTGCCAGACGCATAAGTGAATTACAAGCTTTGTCAGTAGAGCCTGATTTTATCTCCTTTCATAGAGATAAGGTGGTCCTCAGGACTAACAGGAAGTTCTTGCCTAAGGTGGTTTCAGATTTCCACCTTAATCAATCTATGTCTCTTCCAGTGTATTTCATTGACCATTCCTCCTCTGGTGAGAGGAGGCTGCACAGCTTAGATGTGAAGAGAGCCCTTAGCTACTACATAGAGCGTACCAAGGGTCACAGGTTTGACTCCCTCCAACTTTTTCTCACTTATGGTGAGGTTGGCAAAGGAAAACCTGCCACTAAAAGATCCTTTGCCAGGTGGATTGTCTCTTGTATCCAATTTTGTTATGAAAAACTGGGTAAAGGTTCCTCCCTCAGGCCTGAGGGCTCACTCTACCAGAGGTACAGCTGCTTCCCTGGCTGCCTGGGGACATCCTATCCTAGAGATATGTCAAGCAACTACCTGGAAACAGTTCACCTTTTACCAGCATTACTCCCTGGACATCCAGGCTAGGAGTGATGCTCGGGTTCAAACTGCTTCAGAGCCTATTCCTAAGTAGGTTCTGTCCCTCCTCCATGGAGGTACTGCTGTGTAGTCTGCATATGTCATAATATAGCAAGACTTCATGTTGTTTGAAGAAAAAATTACTCACCTTAGTAATGTTGTTTCTTCTAATGGAGTCTTGCTATATTATGACAAAAAGGCAGGGGTGAGGGGTTACATATGCATTCTGGAGATTGTGTGGCATTCTCTCTTGCTTGAGACATTCCATGGCATCTGGCAACTATTCTGCATATGTCAGAAGTCTTTTGTCCAGCCACAGTTTTAGGATTTGCCGTTTGGCTGTGTTGGATATGAGGTCCGTGGCGTGCTGTCTGGAGGAAGTGACCCTGGATTTGCCCACGTTGCCCAGTATGCAGATATTGGGTTGAAAGTGGTCAGACAATCTGAGAAGGGAGTTGAGTTTGGATTTTATTTCACACCAGAAGGTTTGAATAGGGGGGACATTGCCACAGGAGATGCAGAAGGGATCCGTCTGGGTGGTTACATTTATAGCTGGAGTGGTAGCACTTGTAGCAGAATACTGATGGAATGGTGGGCATTCTGTGGAGCTTTTTAAGAATGAAGTAAAGGTTGAACATCAACTTAAACTGTTGTATTTTTAGGTCGACAATTGATATTGCTTTTTTGAATAATTGCCATATTTTTCCAGTCCCATGCATTCTGACCAAGAACTATGGCCCAACAGGTTCTGATTTCCTCAGTTTCACCATGCACTTATCCCACTAGTGCCCTGTACCAAAGTGATATATAACTTTTATTCCTTAAAAGGGTTTGAATTCTTGTTCCCATGTTGAGCAGGATTCTTTAGGGGGTTGTCCTTTCCATTGTGCCTTTAAAGAGTGCAGAATCTGCAGGTACTGATAAAGAACCCCTAGTGGTATATTATGATTAGCTTGTAGCATGCCAAATGGTACAGACGTGTTTCCTGAGACAAGATCTTGGACTTTGTTTAGTCCACTGCAGTTCCATGCTTGATATGTTATCTTATTGTCATTGATCAGGAAGTTTCTACTCCTGAGTATGGGCTGATTACTTTTTTTTTTCAATTTCTGTTTATCCCCCACCAGCCCTGCACTGTCACCTGACTAACTCCCTGGCAAATCAGGCTCAAAGGAACCCCCTCATCACGCTTGTGGTTTGCCCCCAGGTGGGGACGGAGGCAGGAACAGGTACGGATCCCTTCCAGCCACTCCTCCCTCAATCTCTCCGTACCGTCAGATCTTGTCGGGATCCCTGTAAGAGCCTTGCTGCACCGGAGGCAAGGATCTATCGATCCCTTGTCAGTGTCACACTGGCCGGTGTGTTTTTCCTGAATGTACACCCCCCGCCCATGAGTGTGACGTGCATTTGACGCCATGGCTAACACCAGCTTCCGTAACGCCCAGCCCCCGAACAAAGCACCCAGACATGCCAAACCTCCAGCTGCCGCTAGAGGTCGGTCATGTGTCAAGCTGAGATACCCCCCCACCCGCGGAGGAGGCAAGCAGTCCTACGGGCGCTCAAGCCTCCTCTCCCCGGCTGGCCCTCCAGCAACCCAAGCTTGTTCCTGAACCCAGTTCATCGGCATTGCAAGTGGTAACACTTCTGCTGTGCTGGCAGGCCAACTGGGCTGATGACTTTTGTGGCCATTGGGACAGAGACTAGAGTTGTATGGGTCATGCCCAGTGGAGAATCACTCAGGGCTGTGGGAGCGGAGCCAAAGAGCAGTGCTTCAATGCTGAATCCTTCTGAGAGGTGTAGTTATTTTTCTATTGCTAGCCAGTGTGGTAAATAGCCTGCTGAGTTTGTGTTGGCATTTGTACAATTGCCATGTGTAGCGTGAACTAATTGGGAGGCCCAGTGATATAACTGAAGATCAGGGACTTTGAGGCCCCCTTTTTCTGGTACACGTGCCATTCTCTTGAGGCTGCTGTTGTGTCTTTTGTAAGCCCATATGAATTCGGAGGTCAGATGTTGTTTGCTTTTAATTCAAGAACTTGGGATGGGGGTATGCATTATAGACATTGTGAACAGCACCCTGGGGAATATGTTAATTTTAATGGTCACAATTCTTTGGCCCATGGGGAGTGGCATTTTAGTCCATGGAAGCAGGTCAAATTGTATTGTCTTGTGGTCCTTTGTGTTGAGCTCTACTGTGTCCTTTGGTCTCGGACATATCTGTACTCCTAGGTAATGTATTGCCTTCTTCTACCAGACCATTGTAAGTTGTGAGAGTTTGTGCACAGGTGTCTTATGGTTTAGCAGCAAGAACTTGGATTTATGTGAATTGAGTTTGTATTCTGAGACTGCATCATATTGTTTGAGGAGGTCTAACAGTGGGGGTAAGGATGTTGCACGATGGGAGAGAAACAGAAGTACATCATCAGCATATGCCAATACTTTTTGTTCTATACCTGTGATCAAGACTCCTTTGATTGGTGTGTTCTAATTTTCAGGAGGAGGGGTTCCAGGGCGGGGTTAAATAGAGAGGGGGAGCTGGCCCGGTGGCACTGAGAGTTGAGGTGCTGGATGCCACACCTCGCGTCATACCGGTGACCCATGTTCAGGAACGAGCACGGGCCGTCGGGGGTCGGCAGTGGAGGGAGAGGATTGAGCATCTGGAGGACAGCTCTCCTCTTCCGGGGAGGGAGGACTGGCATTCCTACTGAATGACTATGCCCAGGTTGAGGCTGGACGGTAGTGCGGGTCAGTGGGGCCAGACATAGGGCGGGTGCTGTGGGACTGCAGACACACGTATTCCTCTACGTGTGCATGTCCTGCATGCGTGCCCCAGTACAGGGGATGGGAGAAAAAGGAGGAAAAACACCTCCGGCTGCAAATGATGACCGACATCTTGTAGGCTTCATACCCAGCGACCAGACAGAGGTAAGTCCTGGTGATACCGGGGTGACGGGGCCGGGGTCGGTCTGAAGGGAGCAGTAAGGAGCATACAATGTATATAGAAAAGAAAAAGAAAAAAATAGAGAGGGGACGGGGAGCATCCTTGCCATGTCCCTCTATTCAGGTTGAAGTCCTCTGAGATAAAGCCATTGGTGTAGATAACCACTGTGGATTTTGTATGGAGTAATTTTTCCATTGCTAGGTGGACCAGGGAATGCCCTACCTCTCCATTATCTAGAAGAGGTAGGGCCATTCCACCCGCTCAAAGGCCTTTTCTGCTTTCAGTATGATGAGGGCTGCTGGGTAGTCCACATCTGCCACCCAGTTACATATGCAGGTCACTTTTCTTGTGTCATTGGAGATATGTCTTCCTGGAATGAAGACCGTTTGTGATGAACTTATTAATACAGGTAAGACTTTTAGTAGATGGTTTGCGAGGGCCTTTGCCAAAACCTTCATATCTATATTTAGTAATGTGATCAGCTGATAACTTGAGTATTGCGTAGGGTCTTTCACAGGCTTGGGGAAGGCTATGATCAGGTCGGACCTCATCGTTTATGGCAGGATCTCAGTTGTCATGGCCTCTACGTTGACTTTCTTTAGGAAGGGTGCTAATTACTTGGCAAAAATGATGTAATCAGAGGGAAACCCATCACTTTCAGGAGCCTTTCCTTTAGGCAGGGTCCTTGAGAGGAATTCCGGGCCCTGAGTAAAGTTTAGACTCTGGGGCCCCTACCAGCTTGCAGCCCCTTTTCTGCATACAGTATGCTGTGCAGCCTGGGCCCCTCTTGGTGCTGGGCCCCAGGAATTATCCCCTACTCCCCCACCCTCTCAAGGGCCCTGCTTTTAGGTAGTGATGATAGTACTTCTTGTATCTCTGCAATGGTGAGTTCCTCTCCTAAGCTTCCGACTTGGCCTTGTGACTTCCAGGAACTTTTCTAAATGGTCTTAGGGGTGCATTTCATTTGAGGTATGAGGAACTTGTAGAATTTCATGAATTCAGCATTGATGGCTTTCAAGTCTGTCATAAGCTGGTCGGTTGTTGTCCATCTGATACTGAAAACAGGACAATTTCTGTTGCTTCTGTTTCATTCGTAGTGCCAGTATTTTGGGTGGCTTCTGGGCCATTAGTGACATAGTTCAATTTGGCTTTCCTATAAAGGAATTCCATGGTTTCTGGAAGGTTGTTGTTGTATGCTTGCTTGGCCTTAGCCCACTGCTGCCATGTGGTCTCTTCCCTGGAGCTGTTGAGGTGCATTTCTATTTACACAATTTAGTCTAGCAGTCTTTCAGCAGCTGCTGCTTTTTTTCCTGCTAGCACCTATGGCAATACGTTTCCCCCTAGGACTGTACTTGAGAGACTCCCATGTTGTTGCCCAGTAGAATTCAGTTGGCTTGTTATGGGCGAGGAAGTCACAGATATGGTTTTGAATTTCTTCTTGTTGCTCTGCCAGGGCAATAGTGTAGCTGTTGAGCCTCCACCTGGGGGATGGTTTTACCTGAGGTTCCAGTTTTATCTGTAGTTCAGTCATAATGTGGACTGAGATGGAGGTGGGCAGGATTGAGGTAGTTAGTATGTAAGGGAGGAACTTTTTTCCTGTAAACCAACAATCAATGCAGGATGTCATCTTATGTATCCCAGAGTGAAATGTATATGAAAGCTCTTCTGGTTGCAGTACCCTCCATATGTCAACGAGCTGGTGGTCTCTGAACACTCCATTTAGCATACATGCTGCATTTGAGAGGGTTCTATTGGTGTAAGAGCTACCTGCAGCTAGCTTTAGCAAGGTGTTATAGTTGCCTCCCATAATGACTATGTGATTTAAGTTTGTGTGATAACCAGTGCCATTTTATAGGAGTTTTTTGTTCTGGTGACTACTAAGCTGCCTTCAGGGTGTTGCAACATATGTTCAGTCTGAAAATTGATGGACCTGTGAATTAAGATGTGTACTCCATGCCAGCCCAGTGGTGCAGAGGGCTGAGCCGCTTAAGCCCCTTACCTCACACCACGCTGGCAGCTCGTGTCCATGAACAAGTGCGGGTTACTGGGGGTCGGCCAGGGAGGGAGAGGATTGAGCACCTGTAGGTGACAAAGCCGGGTACTGTGGGATCTGACATCCTTTGTCCAGTCCATGTAGATTGTCAGGACTCACGTTAGGTTCAGGCTGTGCAACGTTTTCTCACCTGTACTGAAATACTATGCATAGAGTACAGGGAGGATCACTGACTGATTCAGGTGGAATTCAGATACCACCTTCAGAAGGAATTTTCTGTTGGTTCTGAAAACTGCTTTATCCCTATGTGGGATTATGTAATTTGGCTCTGTTCATAGAGCTTGCAGTTCACTTACCCTCCTGGAAGAGGTCACTGCAACCAGAAATATGGTTTTCCATGTGAGTTAATTCAGTTGAAAGTTTATTTATTTATTTAATTATGTCTTTGGTTACCAAGTAAGTGCACTGATCCAAAGGACCGTTTTCAGGCACAACACGGGCCACAGGATGGCACGAATAAGAATACAATACAAATTACAATAGATATACAGCACAGTTTCAAATGCAATGAATAGCATCAGGGTCAGAACACAGCTTGGGGAATGGGTACAAATAGGTAGGTACAAGCAAAGATTACAACTGCAATAGTGGGTTAGGTGTCGGCATACAGTTGAGCAAGTGAGACAAAATGCATATAGGAAAGTGAGTTGCCAACAGGTAGGTCATTGAAGATTACAATGTGAAAATAATACCAGGGACAGATACAGTGGACAGGCTCGATAATACTGCAAGTTAGAGGAATGAGTAGAGGTGAGCAGATAGTGGATGCACCCCAGGTAGTGGGGCTTTTGGCATGGGGAGGGTGAGGGGGGAGACTAGGAAACAGGGGTGGGGAGGTGGCGAGGGATTACCCTGGTGAGCAAGTGCATTTGGCTTCGGCCATCAAACAGGCTTTGAGATGGAATTTGAAATTGTGGTGTGTGTCAGACGACTGGAGGGACGTGGGGATTCTGTTCCACAGTGAGTGGGCAGCAACAGATAGAGCTTTATCTCCCATAATGGTGGAGCCTCTAAGGACCTCAAGGAGGGAACAGATGATTCACGGAGACTCCTGGGTACAGCTCTGACCTTGACGAGGGATGAGTACGGGGACATTTCACCTCCTCTAAGAGTGTTTTCTTTTTTTTTTTTTAACTTTATATTTATTGTATATTATAATAAACATACAGTTGATTCATCGAAGTAAAGATATAGTTTTTTTTTTGTTTTTTTTTTTTTTTACACCCGAGGTCGCCACTCCTCTTAATACTACGATTCAATCATCTTTACTATTAAGATACACCTTTGGAGGGTTAATCCTAGTAAGACTTTACATTAATTAGTTCGTTGGTGCTGTTACTTTAGAGTCCATGAGCAGCATGTGTAATTTCTTAAACAAGTCCAGTGAAACTTCAAAAAAAGCCCTCCCCTCATATAGGGGTAGGGGTACTTAAACATGTTTAACAATAGTTAAGTTATTTCTTTGCAACTATCACCAATTAGGCATCAGAGTAAGAATACTTTCAGAACATTTTTGGTGTTAAACTTGTACATACAGCATCATATAAAAACAATCAAATAATGAAACTCCACCTAGAAGCAACATGCAACACACTTTATCTTTCAGATTTTAACTTTACCATTTTTTTTAGAAAAAAAGGCTTTCAGGACAGATTTAAGAGAGGAACAATATTATTTATGACAGTCAAATGAGTAGTCGCCCCAGAGACCAAAGTGAGTTAAATTCCCCAAACAGAAAGTAATGTACACTTCAAACACCATGAAGTCTTGCTATATTATAACAATAGCAGTCAGCCACTGCAGCTGAACTGCCCCGGAGAGGAAGGAGTTAACTCCAGAAGATCTGGAGTTCTACAGCGCGAGGGCGCTGTGCCCAAAGCTCTATCTGGCAGTTTCAAATGAAACTGTCAGATTCTTTACTCCGCTTCACTGAACAGTCGCTCCGGAGATCAGCTCCTTCAGCTCGGTTCATTCTCGGTTCAAGCGAGTATTTTTCGGTTCATTTGAACCGCCAAAAGTTATTATTTTTACCGCATTTCGGTTTTAAAGCTCTATCTGGTAACCGTAGGTACTAAAATTTAAGTCTGTGTGGAAAATTAATTATCGGTTCGGTTTTGAACCGATCGGTTGGTTTTTTCTGCATTTTAAAAGTGTACAGTGGGTTTTAGAGTGCGGTTCCCGGTTCTTATCGGTTCTAAAAAAAACGGAATTATAACGGTTTTTTCAAATACCCGTGACACGGTTAGGAACCGATAAGGGTGTCTTGCCTGGCACTGCCATCAAAAGGGCAAGTTTTGGTTAGGCTGGCATTATGTCTGAGAAACCCAAAAGAAAAACCGGGCCCACTGGGTTTCAATACTGTGATGTCTGTGGGGACGCCTTTGCCAAGGCTGACCCACACACCACTTGTGTTTATTGTCTGGGGGCTGACCACCTCCTGTCAGACTGCCAGGTGTGTAAAAATTTCCCTGCAGCCACCCTGGAGAAGAGATTGGGCCGGCTCAGGGAACGAGAGGCCAAAAAGTCCGTTGACCCGGATGGCCAGCCCGGTCCAGTACCCACTGGACCAGAGGGAGTGCCCTCTGACCAGGGCGAGACTTCCTCGGGCAAAAGGAAGGCTGGTTCAGAGGAACCAGTTCCGAGTAAAAAGACAAGGAAATCAGTAGGTCTGGAGTCCAAAATTGTGTCTCCAACTGCTGAAGAGATAGCTAAAGCCATTCAGATTGTCCAGTCACTGTCTCAGGGATCTGTAGAACCACCAACAGCTGGTAAAAGGTTGGTCTGCTCAGTCCCAGTGGTTCAGGATTTTGAAGTTGAGGATTTTTATGAACCACAGGAGGGGAGGAGGAATTTGATCAATATATGTGGCTGGGGGGTCTGGACGTGCCCATTGAACCGGACATTTCTCCAGACAGACCTTTAGAATCTCCTCCTATTCTGTCTGAGTCCCTTCTTTCTTTATTTTTACAGAAAGGTTGCAGAAACCCTCCAGCTTCCTTTAGAGGAGGCTGTGGATGAGCAAGAGGAGCCTGATTATGTGGAAATGATGGATATTCCAGAGTCTAGGAGGTTGTCTATTCCTTTGCATAAGTCATTTAGGAAGCAAACAACAAAGATTTAAAAAAAATCCTCATTCTGTCCCTCCTGTAGATAAAAAAATGGACAGAAGGTATACTTTGTCAGGCTCGGATACAGACTTCTTTACTGAGCAGTGTAGTCATGTAGGTGTGGTACAAGCTGCAGCCTGTGACAAGGCTAATATTCCTCTGGTCTCACATCCTCCTGATAAGGATTCCAGGAAGATTGATGCCATGGCGAAGAAACAGTATATGGCAGCTTCTTTGGGACTCAGGCAGGCAAATTATATAGCTTATGTAGCTAGATATCAGAAATCTAGGTGGGACACAGTATTGAGTTAGCCAAGCAGGCCCATGGCCAGCTGGCTAGTGAGTTGGAACAGGTGGCTGCTGATGGCATTGAAGCCTCTAAAGTTCAATTTCATACTGCTGTCGATGTTAATGATGTTTCTTCTAGGGTCATGGCCACTTCTGTAGCTTCCGTAGGTTGGCATGGCTCAGATGCACTAATCTGTCCAAGACACCAGTCAAGGCTATGGATTTTCCTGTAGTGGGAAATTTCTTTGGGGAGCAAACAGAAAACTATATGAAAAAGATGGATGAATACAGAACTACCTACAAAAGTGCCCAGGCTAAGGAGAAGCATGCCATGCCACAAAGGCATGCTCCCAGAGGTAGGGGCAGGCCCTTTCCAGGCCTTTTACCAATTTCAAGCCTCCTCTGCTGTCTCGCAGAGGGGTTTCTTCAGAGGCAGGGGTAGACGTGGCACAAGTAGACCGTCCCCCTCTCCTCAGCCTAAGGCTGCTGCTAAGCAGGCACCCTGATGGGGTGTCCAGGGCCGATTCTCCTGTACCAGTGGGGGGCAGGTTGGCCTATTTCAGCCGGAACTGGCTGTCCCTAACTACGGACAGATGGGTTCTGGAGGTAATAGGCCAGGGTCTGGTTCTCAGCTTCAAACACTTTCCAAAGATGAGAGCCAGGCATTTTCCACCTGCAAATCCTTCAGAAGCCCTTGCTTTGGAAGCAGAGGTTTCTGCTTGCTGGACTGCAAAGCAGTGGAAAGGGTTCCTCCTTGCCATCAGGGCAAGGGGCTTTATTCAAGATACTTTCTTACCCCAAAAAAGACAGGAGAATGGCGGCCCATTCTAGATTTAAGATACTTGAACAAGCATCTGTTGAAACCAAAGTTCAAAATGTTGACTCTGGCAATGATATTGCTTTCCCTAAGGCCAGGGACTGGCTAGCTTCCCTGGACCTCAAGGATGCCTATTTTCATGTTCTCATCAGGCCTTCTCACCGAAAGTACCTCAGGTTCGAACTGCCCTCAGGCCACTACCAGTTCAGGGCAATGCCCTTCGCCTACCTCTGCGCCAAGGTATTCACAAAATGTCTACGCTGTAGTAGTGGCTCACTTAAGAAGGCAAGGGTTGCTGTGTTTCCCTCACACGAGACTGGCTCATTGTGGGTCAGTCTCCAGGTCGGGTGAAATCCCACTTGCAAGTCACCCAGCAGCTTCTCACTTCCTGGGATTCCTACAAACTTACCAAAGTCAGTTCAGGAACCAGTTCAGGTCCCTAACTTTCATAGGCGAGAATTGAAACAAGGTTAGCCAGGGCTTTTCTTCCCTCGGAAAGGGTGGACAGACTCATCGCCCTGGCATCCTCCTTACCCTGCGGTCTCTCGACCAGCAAGGCATTTTCTGCAACTCCTCGGGCACATGGCTGCTTCCACAGCTGTCGTGCAGGGAGCAAGATTCCAGATGAGGGACATTCAGTTCCATTTGAGGGCCTATTGGTCTCAAAGGAAGGACCCCTTACCAAGTTGGTCCCAGTTACTCAAACTCTGATCCTAGCCCTCCACTGGTGGCAGGTCCAGAGCAATTTAGACAGGGGTTCCTTCATTCCCATTTCTCACTCCCTCACCCTCACCACGGATGCCTCCCTGTTAGGGTGGGGGCTCACCTCACACCTTGCCACCAGGGGTATGGTCTCCTCAGGAGTCTCTGCTCCACATCAATCTTTTGGAACTCAGAGCTGTCTTTTAGCTCTTCGGTGTTTTCAGATTCTGTCCAGAACAAAGTGGTTCAAGTCAGGACAGACAATACCACCACAATGTGGTACATCAGCAAGCAAGGGGCACTTTGTCTTCAGCCTTGTGCACCAAGCAATGAAGTTGTGGTCTCTGGCTTACTCCTGAACACCTCCCTGATAGCGGTTCATCTCCCAGGGAAGGACAATGTCCTGGCGGACGCCCTCAGCAGAATTTCTCAGGGCCATCACGACTGGGCTCTGAATCCACAAGTGCTGGGGTCTGTCTTTGCCAGATGGGGCACTCCTCAGATAGATTTTTTCGCAGCCCCAGGCAACCACCAACTTCCTCTTTCTGTTGCAGGCCTCCAGTTCTGGGCTCAGTCCTCTGGACGCCTTTCTGTTGGACTGGAAAGGGAAGTTCCTGTATGCCTTTCCCCCCTTTCCTCTCCTTTTCAGGGTACTAGTAAAAATCAGATCTCAACCTTGCAGAGTGATTCTGATTGCCCCAGATTGGGCCAGACAGCCCTGGTACCCTCTGCTCCTGTCCTTGGCAGTCCACCCTGCCCTGAGCCTGCCCAGAGTCCACGACTTACTGGCCTGTGCACAGGGGAGAGTGTGGTATCCGGACCTCAAATCCCTCCACCTCAAGGCTTGGCTCTTGAGCTAGAATTTGCTGACTTACACCTTTCTCAAGGTGTCATGGATATTTTAAAGGCTTCAAGGAAGCCTTCCACTAGGGCCACTTATAATTCTAAGTGGAAGAGGTTTTCCATCTGGTGCTCTGAGAGGCAGATTATCCCAGAATCTGCTGATCTTCCCATTCTACTGGACTATTTGGTCCATCTGAATTCCCTAGGCCTTAGACCAGCTTCCCTGAAGGCTCATCTGGCAGCTGTCTCTGCTTTTGTGTCAGCAGGGAAGCCTGCCTCCCTTTCTTCTCACCCGGTGTTCTCTAAGTTTTTTAAAGGGTTACTTCATACTAACCCTCCTTTTCGGGAACCAGCTCCCGCCTGGGACCTGAATATTTGCATTGCTCAGTTAATGCAACCCCCCTTTGAGCCTCTGTCTTCTGCAGAGCTCAAGTATTTAACTTGGAAAACCGTTTTCCTAGTAGCTATCACCTCTGCCAGACGCATAAGTGAGCTACAGGCCCTGTCAGTGGAAGAAGATTTTATCTCTTTCCACAGAGATAAGGTAGTCCTTAGGACTAATAGAAAGTTTTGCCTAAGGTGGTTTCTGATTTCCACCTGAATCAATCTATCTCTCTCCAGTATTTTTCACTGAGCATTCTTCCTCAGGTGAGAGGAGACTGCACAGCTTGGATGTCAAAAGAGCCTTAAGCTACTATTTAGAGCTACCAGAGGTCATAGGTTGAATCCTCCAACTCTTTCTTACCTATGGCGAGGTTGGCAAAGGGAAACCTGCCACTAAGAGAACAATTGCAAGGTGGATTGTTTCTTGTATCCAATTCTGTTATCAGAAACTGGGTAGAGTACCCCCTCAGGATTGAGGGCCCACTCCACCAGGGTACAGCCATGCCTAGCGCTGCTAGAGACATCCCCATTCTGAGATTTGTCAAGCTGCTACCTGGAAGACAGTTCACACCTTTACCAAGCATTATTCCCTGGATGTCCAGTCCAGGAGAGATGCTCGTTTGGCACAGCTGTGCTTCAGAGCCTATTTCTAAGTAGGTTCTGACCCTCCTCCATGGAGGTACTGCTGTGTATCTGCTATTGTTATAATATAGCAAGACTTCATGGTGTTTGAAGAAAAATTACTCACCTTAGTAATTGCTTTTCTTCTCATGGAGTCTTGCTATATTATAACCACCTCCCTCCTACCCCTCTCAGAACTTCTACTTGGGTAGGTGGTAGATTGGTGCAAGCACTGTGTCATGCCATTGTAGTTTTTCCCTTACCCTCTTTTCCTTTGGGTTAGGGATCTAGATTGTTTCATTTAGGTTATTTATATTGCCCCCTTCCTGGACTTGAGTCTTTGGGGGAAGGGGGGGTTCATATGTGCTTGTCAAGGGTGGTAAAACGAACCATAATACCATCAATTTTTGTTATTATGGCTCTGAGTGTTTCTTTGTTCTTTATATTGTTGTTATTACTACTAGTAGGTAGCCATGGGCTAGTGTAGTTTTTTCTACACAGACTTTCCGTCTTTTGATGTTAGCTTAGAAGATCTGACAGTTTCATTTGAAACTGCCAGATAGAGCTTTGGGCACAGCGCCCTCGCGCTGTAGAACTCCAGATCTTCTGGAGTTAACTCCTTCCTCTCCGGGGCAGTTCAGCTGCAGTGGCTGACTGCTATTGTTATAATATAGCAAGACTCCATGAGAAGAAAAGCAATTACTAAGGTGAGTAATTTTTTCTTACCTGGGGTCAGACCAAATACTCACTGCTCCCTTACCATATTAACTACCTTGCGATACCATGTTCAGTTCTAACTAACAAAATGTCTCTCTTTCTTCAGGGTTGTCCATCCTCCGATTCGGAGACTTCATCTTCTTCCTTAGATCTTCGTGCTGGGACGTTCTTCTGCGACCACTTTAGTGCATCTGCTGGGTCATTAAAGATGTAAATCTTCCCCCATGGACGATTCGGAGTCTTACTGGAAACAGTACACCGTGAGGGATTCCAGCCTCCCTTAAAATAGCTTTTACCTCATCGAAGCTCCTCTTCTTTTGCCGTGTGGTATAACTTAGGTCCGGATAGAGACGTACCACTTGCCCATCCTGAAGCAGCGCTCTTTTTTTTCCTAGTGAGAGCTAAAACATAATCCCATGTTCTGACCCCATCTAGAACCACAGTAATGGTACATGGAGCATCTCTTTCATCTCTCCTGCCACGAGGCATCACCCAATAGGCCTTCTGGATGGGGATCGGTTTAAGAGTCCCATTCTGTCCCAACTGGTGCTGGAGCCATTCTGTCAGAAATAAAAGCAGGTGGTCACCCTTAGAATCCTCCGGCATCCCTACTATTCATAGATTCATTGCTCGTGCTTGATTTTCAAGCATTTCAAGCCGGGATCTGAGGTGCACATTTTCTTTTACCAAGGTTGCCACCGTTCCCATTGCCGCTTCAAATTTCTTAGTAGAATCGGCTGTAGCGGTCTTAACCGAGTCCATAGTCATTTCCAGACACACTACCCGGTTAGTAAGATTGTCGAATTTCTCTGACAGTCCTACCACAGATTGGATAAGATGGGAGATCTTCACTCCCAAAGACTGCAATGTCTCTTCAGCTGGCTCCTCGGGACCTTGATTACCTGTGGCCGACCTCGTGGTGTGCCCTCCCGCAGCTCAGTTACTTTTCGCACCATCTGTCAGAAGACAGTCTTTTCGAGGATTTCCCATAATGATCTCACTATATTCCCACACACTCGCTATGATTCTGGTAGAGTTTCTTCATTCAAAAACGTATTTTCCCAGCTAATATTATCTGAGTTAGTTCTCCCTCTCTGTGCCTGAGCGTCCATCTTGCTCGGGCTCCACAGCACCCCCTTCCTCTAAGAGTGTTTTCGATGATACAGCCGAGGGCATAATCGAAGCAGCCTTGGAGTGGAAGCCACCCTAGCGACTGGTAAAGGTCACAATGATGGGTTGAGTATGGAGCCAGGAGTGCGAAATGACAGATGCTGTTGTAGACTAACTTTAGTCTTGCATGCAGGGTGGAGGACACACATGAGTAGATGGGGGAGCAGTAGTCGATGATGGGAAGCAGGTTACCTTGGACGATGGCTAGGCGGGCCTTAGAGGTCAGGTAATGTTTTAGTCAATAGGCGGCCCTGAGTTTTGGTTAACCCTACGTACGATGCAGTTGATGTGCTCTGTGCAAAAAGAGTAGGGTCAAGGGCTATACTCAAGTATTTGAACTTAGTAACATTCTGCAGGGCAGGACTGTCGGGGGGGATAGCACAGAGAGGGAGGAATTGGATTTCAGGATGTTAGCCAGGTATGGTTTAGACCCAAGAAGCATTGCTTTGGTTTCCTTTTTGTTTACCAGGAGCATATTAGACAAGAATCAGTTGTAGGCTGATCCATAGTTTTGAGGGTGATGCCTGTGGAGACAGGCAAGGAAGGGAAAATGGCAGTACCGATGCACACCAGTTGGGAGCGGCATGAGAGATAGCTCCGAAACCATAAGGAGGTCTTATTGGAGCAGCCAAGCAGGTGGAGTTTGGTATGTAGGAGGGAATGGTTGACAAGGTCAGAGGCCTTGGTCAGTTCCACAAATACAGCACCTGTAGCTCTCCCCTGGTCTATATTCCTAAGGGCATGGTTAGTAAAGTGCGCCAGGGCAGTTGTGGTGCTATTGTTTTTGCGGAACCCAAGTTGTTGTCTGCACAACAGGTTGTACTTCCCGATATGATCAGGATCTTTCCATAAACTCAAAGCCTTCATTAGCTGGGCAAGGAATGGGTACAAGTGACCTAGGTCTTTTAAAAAGCTTCTGAAAATGGGTTATAAGGCTAAAGACTTTTTTCTTGCTAGCTGATATGTATGCTGATTCTGCTGGTAAGTGCACCTTTAAAGTTGAAGGCCATAGTCCTAACAACTGTAGGTTCATAGGTAAAGTACAAGTCAGGGGGCCCAAGGGGCCATATTAGACTTGCCACGTATCAGTGGGAATATACCCATTTTGTTTCTCCCATGTGTTTGTCAAGCATTTGTTTAAATGATGTCAAACTTGGCATTCACCACTTCTGGTGGGAGGTCACTCCATGTCTGCACCACCCTCTGGTTAAGCCAGTGACCTCTATGAGTAGTCCTATACAGCTCCCCTTTTAATTGCATCTGGTGCCCACGAGTTGCCCTATCCATCTCTGCCTTCTTACTCAGGGCCGCGGATTCCCATAGTAGGTCTTCTTTCCATGCTCTATATGCATGACACAAATCCCCCCCTTAGGCTCCTGTAAGCCACTGCTTACAGACCCAGTTGCTGTAATCTGTCCTAGTATTGACAGTCCCTAACTGATGCCACATATTTTTTGTCAGTCTTCGTTGCACACTTTCCACCATCCTACTAGGTATTCCAGAATTATAGGCAACCCTACCTCTATTGGGTTTATTTTCAAGGGTGTACACCAGTAAGAAAACCTTTTCCGTTTAGAGGACTATGCTTTCCTGGTAGCAGGTTCCCTTGAAACCTTAAAGGAGAATTGCACTGAATCTGTAAGTAATTTTCCCTGTAGAAGTTGATTTTTAAGTACTAGTTCAATTTTTTTTTACTTTTCCATCTCTACAGGCTTTTTTAGTTATCCCTTGCTCAACTCTTCTATTATTGAAACAATGCATCTGTGTTCTACTATAGAACTCTGTGGTTGGAGAGGGACATAAAATACATCATACAATTCTAAAATGGCACTCAACACTAGACTGTCAATCAGAAACAACTATCAAGGTCACTAACAAGCAAGTATACATGGAACAATAACAGAATTTGAACCAGTTGCTAAAAAAATGCTTCTATTGGGAAAAATTACCTTCAGGTTCAGCGTAGTCCTCCTTTAAGCACCTTCAGGACTTCTTCTGAGAGATCCAGTCCAGAAAATTTTAACTCCACAAGAACCATGCCATCAGGTGTATGGCCCTGGGTTTGGAAATGTGATTCTGTCCTGGGACAAAGTTAACAGATTGTGGCGGAGTGGCAGGCTGACCGGATTCTTGTCAGAATGGACTAACAGCACCAAGTACCGGGCCTGCCTGGTGCAGTCTGGAGCTATCATGATCATTATTGCAGGTTCCTTCCTGAGTTTCAAGAGTACTTTCTGAATGAGTGGAAATGGTTTGAAGGCATACAGAAATCTTCCTGCCCAGTCCAGTATGAGGGCGTCCTCTGAGACTGTTCCTCTGGCTGGTGGTCTGCAACAAAACTGTGGGTACTGATAGTTCTCCCAAGATGCAAACAGGTCTATATTGGGAGTGCCTACCTTCTGATCACTGTGGCCAGAACCTGCTGGTTTAAGGTCCATTCACAATTTCCCTGTCTGATTCTGCTTAGAGAATCTACCAGGACATTGTCTTTTCCTGACAGACGTACTGCCAATATGTTTGCTTAGGAATTTGCCGGGTCCCAGATCCTCACTGCCTCTGTACACTGTTTTGAGGCTCTTGTTCCTCCTTGCTTGTTTAGGTAGTATATTGTTGTGGTGTTGTCTGTCCTGATTTGGACATCCTGACCCTGTAGCTGGGAGGAGAAAGACTGCATTGCTAGCAGTACTGCTCTGAGCTCTAGGAGGTTTATGTGTTCTAATGACTCCTATGGGCACCATATGCCACTCGCTGTGAGGTCCTGCAGGTGGGCGCCCCACCCCAGGACTTAGGCATCCGTAGTAAGAATACTTGTTGGTGATTGCTGAAGGAAAGGAATGTGCTCTCTTTGAGATTGCTCTCTTCCTTCCGCCACTGTAATGATTCAACTAGTACGTTTGTCACTGGCACTAGTTTTGAAAGTGGATCCCATCTTTTATTTATTTATTTAGTTAGTTTTTTGTTTATGAGGTAAGTGCACTAGACAAAAATGTACCTATTTCCAGCCACGGACCAGCAGGTTACAGAAACAAATGGCACAACAACAGAACAAACAAACATACAGTAGTACAAAATATCACGGTATACAAAACAACTAGTTTTAGCATTACATACAAATTAAGGAGGAACTAGGTATTCAACATGAAACTACAGGCATTGCAGTATACAGAAAAAAACTGTTTAGCAAATATGTACAATGTCAGTAGGAGATAGATATTCAACATGAAGCAACAGGCATGGTCAGAAAAAAGAACTTTGGTAAAGTAGCAGTGCAGGTGAAATAGTAAGTACAAGTACACAGACAGTAGAAATTCTGAGGGGAACACTACCATGCAATGGAGTAATACTATAGTGTGGAGAGAAGACAGAGAGCAGAGGCAGCATAGAGAGGATAGGGGGTCAGTTAACAGGTGAAGATGGCAGAGCTACTTAGGAAGTTGCAAAGTGCTTGACTGAAGCAGGAATGGGACTGTGAGGATCTAACATGGAGTGGGAGGGCATTCCAGACTGGGACAAGTTGTCCCTTACGTGGTACTGGGTATCTCTCATTTGGAGCCTGGCCCATGGAACGACAGCTGTGGATGCAGCTGTGTGCCCTAGTAACTATAGGAAGTGTCTTGCAGGTCTTGGCTGACTTACTGTGAAAGACGCTGCTGTTGCTATTAAAGCTGTAACTCTGGCCTGTGAGAGGAAAACTTTCCCCTGCAGAGTGTTTAGTTCTGCTCTTATGAAATCCAGTACTTGAACAGACTGAAGCTGGGACTTCTGCAGGTTTATCAAGAATCACAGATTCTCCAAGGTGCTTTTTACTAACTGAACTGAACACCTTGCCTCTTGTTCTGTTTTCCTTGAGACTAGCCAGACATCCAGGTAGGGGAAACCACCATGCCTTGTTTTCTCAGATGTGCTGCCGCCACAGCCAGGCACTTTGTGAAAACCCTTGGAGCCAGGGTATGAAATTTGTGAAAAAAAGTACATGCCCACTTGGGCATGTAAGAAGAAAATGTGCATGCTCAACAAACTATTTACATGCGGCCCCGTAGTTTGCATAATTTTACACGTCATCTTCACTGGACCAAGCACTTTCGTTTTCATCACCACCACTAGGGCTGGCAGAAGCAGCATGCACTGACAGTGTTCTGGAGCCATAAGCTTTGGTAGTGGGCCTTCTTTTGCCATTTTTCCACCACAGTGATATGGCAACTTCAGGGTTATAGTCACTAAGTTGGGGTCCATTCAGAGATATAGACATTAGGTCCTGTAGGGTGTCTGGGCGTAATCCAACCCTCCAGTCATTTTTTATTCTTCCCATCAGAGAGAAGCCTCGTTCTGCAGCAGCAGTGTGAACAGGAATCAGGAGGATGATTCTGACAATGGCCAGCACATTTCGAAATTGTTGATCTAGCACATCCGCAAGAATCACTTTCTGCCACAATTTCAGAGACTTACAATTTTCAACAGACAGCAAGTGGAGTACATGCTTTTTTAAGTCTAGCCACTCCAGCAGTACCAAAGTAACATCAACTCCATGAGACTCTAGGACCACTTTTATAGTGATCAACAATTGTTTGAATTGCTTGATCTCCATATGTTTGAAGTGCCTCTGTGGATGTTGTCCAGGACTGAAAATTTAAAGCTCTTGCAGCTAGTAGCACTTTATTGGTCGTGAAGGACTGAAAGCGAGATTCAATGTGCTGTGACGTTTTCTGAAGAATTTTTTTGATCTCTGAAATTATGGCTTCTACAATGTCTGAAGGATAATCTGATCTGTGCCTGCTAGTTTCATTAGTTAAGTCAACACTGTTGTACTGAGTTAGGTTCTCATTTACAGATACTAACATACTAACATACTATTTGCCAGCAGATTAGGCCTTATGGTCTATCGAGTCTGCTCGAACCTAGATCCTTAGTTGGGTGCTGAGACCCTCCCATCCCTTGTGCTCCAGAAACCCCTATCATCCATCCCCACCCCCCTGGGACAGGCCATCATCTGATACATCCACTTTCTGTGTCTGTCCCACCCTCTCTTGAAGCCCTCCACTGTGGATCTCTGAACCAGCTCACCAGGCAGTGCATTCCAAGGGTCCACCACCCTCTCAGTGAAAAAACCTCCTCCTCTTTTCCCCCCTCACCCTTCCACCTTCCAACTTCAAACCATGTCCTCTGGTGATACCTCCCTGCTTTAGTCTAAAGATCCCATCCATGTTTACCCTATTTATTCCCTTGAGGTACTTGAAGACCTCAATCATGTCCCCCCCTGTCTCTCCTCTCCTCCAATGAAAACAGGCAGAGCTCCTCAAGTCTGTCCTCGTAAGTCAAATCCCCTAGCCCTCGTATCATCTTTGTTGCCCTCCTCTGTACCCTCTCCAGGAGCTGTATGTCCCTCTTCAAGTGTGGTCTCCAGTACTGTACACAGTACTCAAGGTGTGGTCTAACCAGTCCATTGTACAGCGGCAGAATCACTTCCTTGCTCCTAGAGGTGATCCCCCTTATGATGCATCCCAACATCCTGTTTGCCTTGCTAGCTGCTCTCCTGCACTGCTCAGAGTT
This sequence comes from Neoceratodus forsteri, assembly GCA_016271365.2. Taxonomy (NCBI): domain Eukaryota; kingdom Metazoa; phylum Chordata; order Ceratodontiformes; family Ceratodontidae; genus Neoceratodus; species Neoceratodus forsteri. Next base: position 317,464,052 of record CM028129.1, read on the forward strand.
ATTCATACATGTATCCACCATGACCCCTAGGTCTTTTTCCCCTGTTGAGGCTTCCAGCACCTCCCCTCCCAGGGTGTACCTGTGTTTAGGGTTTCCCCGACCAAGATGCAACACCTTGCACTTGGCGATATTGAAATTTAATTTCCATGTGTGAGCCCAGCTTCAGGGTGTCCAGGTCGCTTGCAGGCCAACCTCCCTCTTCTCCCTCAACTACTGCTCCCATCTTGGAGTCATCCGGAAGAGACTCATTTCACACCCTATACCATCCCTGATGTCCCGATATGTATGCATTAAACAGGATTGGACCCAGGACCGAGCCCTGTGGTACCCACTACCAACCTCTGTAGGGTTCGAGAGCTCCCCACAGACCACTACTCTCTGAGTGCGTCCAGCTATCCAGTTTTCAATCCATCTGACCATCAAAGGCCTACTCCTAACCCCATCAGTTTCTCCACCAGACCATTGTGGACAGAGTCAAACGCCTGTCAAGTCCAAGAATAATACATCCACAGGCTTGCCCCTGTCCAGTTCTGATGTTACCCATTCATAGAACTCCACAAGGTTGGTTTGACATGATCTACCTGGCACAAACCCATGCTGCCGACCATCCAGACCTCCCACCTCCTCCAAGTAAACCCCCAATTGTTCCTTTAGTATACTCTCCATTAATTTTCCCACCACCACAGATGTAAGTGTTATGCGGTGAAGAGTTTCTTGATTCGAGAGACCATTTAGTTTTTGAATTGTGCTTTCTACTCTGCTGTGAATTTTCAACAGTGGCATCCTCTTGCTGAAAGCACAGACTAAGAGCAGATAAGTAACCAAAAAACACTTTCAGAAAGTTCATGTATATAACACATTTTAAAGTCTTAAGCACTTAAAGTATTCCTAGTGCTTTTTGGCCATGATCCTGCTTGTTTGTCAGTGACACATGTTCGAGGTGAGGCACTAATGCAGCCCATTTCCTGTTAAGGGCATAAATGGCCCGTTCTCTGTGTGCAAGCCACCTAGTGCCACCAGTGTTAACTGGTTTGACCACATTAATATTTAAAAGGGATCCCGTTTCCTGTAGGCCTTTCCAACTTTTTGGTGACCTGTTGTAAAACGAGTAAATGTTCAGCAGAAGTTGTTCTAATGACTTGTAAAAGGGACAGTCTCTGAACGAATCCGTAATAGCAAGCTCTAAACGATGTGCACGGCAGTGTATGTCAATGAGGTGTGGGCACTGGAAATCTTGCTTTATTCGACTAAGGACACCTGAAGTGCTCCCCAACATTACAGCAGCACCATCAGATGCCGCACTTATCAGCTTATGTTTCCAACCACCATCTTTTAAACCACCTTCACCCTCTAAAGCATTAATCACAGTATTTAAAATGCTTTCTGAATTAGGGGCACTGACTGGTTTCAGTGCAAGAAATCTTGTTACAGGTAGGCCATTTTAAAACACGTACATAAATGCCCTCCTCCTCAGTCACACTTTTATCTGTGCAGAAATCAACAAGAAAAGAAAAGAAGTCATTGTCTTGTAGTAGACTAGCAGTAGTGCTTTGAATATCTTGGGCAATATAGTGAATGAAGACACGGCATTGCTTGTCACTACTGTAACTGTGACTCATAGCATCATCCCCATGATTTCTTCTTTGTAAATCTATCAACCCAGGAAAATCCCTGAAAGGCCTTTTGGTCCTAGCAACGTAATATGCAGTACAGAACAATTTACAAATTTGATCCATTTCTTTCAAACATGAAGTCTTGCTATATTATGACAATTGCAGTTTGTCCCACCATTAGAACTGCCCCGGAGATGAAATAGTTAAATTCCATGCCAGGCATGGAACTTGGAGCTCGAGCTCGGTTAGAGAAGCTCTGTCTGTGTAGTTTCAAACTGAAACGGTCAGATTCTTTACTCCGCCTCACTGAACAGTCGCTCCGGAGAGTTCTCCTACTGCTCGGTTCATTTCTCGGTTTAAACAGTGTTTTCTCGGTTAAATTCAACCGCGAGTATTATTATTTTAACCACAAACCGATCAGTTCAAGCTCTGTCTGTGGTACTGTAAGTAATAGACAGGTTTATTTCTGTGTGGAACTTGTAAATGTTTATCGGTTCGGTTTGAACCGATCAGGTTGTTTCAAAACTTTAAAAATCAAGCATTTAAAAGCTTTTAGAGTGCGGTTCCCGGTTCTTATCAGTTCTAAAAACCAGATTTCATTACGTTTTTTTCCACGACCCGTGACACGGTTGGGAACCGATAAGGGTGTCTTGCCTGGCACTGCCGTTAAAAGGGCAAGTTTTTGGTTAGGCTGTCATTATGTCTGAGAAACCCAAAAGAAAAACCGGGCCCACTGGGTTTCAACACTGTGTGTGTCTGTGGAAGCCTTGCCAAGGCTGACCCACACAACCATGTGTATATTGTCTGGGGTTTGACCACCTCAATTCAGACTGCCAGATTTGTAAGAATTTCCCGCAGCCACCCTGGATAAGAGAGTTGGCAGGCTCAGGGAACAGAGGCCAAAAGTCCACTGACCCGATGGCCAGCCCGGTTCGGTGCCAACCGGACTGGAGGGAGTGCCCTCTGACCAGGGCGAGACTTCCTCGGGCAAACGTAAAGCTGACTCTGAGGAGCCAGTTCCAGCAAAGAAAACTAGGAAATCAGCAGGTGTAGAGTCTAAAATTCCTTCTCCAACTGCTGCAGAGATAGCAAGAGCTATACAAATTGTCCAGTCACTTTCTCCGGTTCCGTCCGAACCGCCACTGTCTGGTAAAAGGTCGGTTTGGCCGGTTCCACCGGTTCAAGAATATGATTTACAAGAGTTTTACGAACCAGAGGAGGGTGAGGATGATTATGAACAGTATGAATGTGACTTTGAGAGTCTGGGTGTGCCCATTGAACCGATATCTCCCCAGACAGACCTTTAGAATCTCCCCACGCTTTCTGGAGTCCCTTCTCACTTTATGTTTTATAAAAGGTTGTTGAAAACCTCCAGCTCCCATTGGAGGAAGCTGTGGATGAGCAAGAGGAACCTGATTTTGTAGAAATGATGGATATCCCAGAGTCTAGGAGATTGTCTATCCCTTACATAAGTCTTTTAGGAAACAAACAATAAAAATTTTAAAAGCTCCTAATTCTGTGCCTCCTGTGGACAAGAAGATGGACAGGAGTACACTTTGTCAGAGTCCTGATACAGAATTCCTGTCACAGCAATGCAGTCATGTTGGAGTAGTTCAGGCTGCAGCCTGTGATAAGGCTAATATTCCCTTGGCTTCACATCCTCCTGACAAGGATTCCAGGAAGATCGATGCCATGGCTAAAAAACAATACATGGCAGCGTCCTTGGGACTCAGGCAAGCAAATTACATGGCATATGTGGCAAGATACCAAAAATCTAGATGGGACACTGTCATGGCTTTGGCCAAACAGGCCCCTGGCCAGCTTGCTAAGGAGCTGGAACAGGTGGCTGCTGATGGTATTGAGGCATCCAAGGTGCAGTTCCATGCTGCTGTGGATTTTAATGATGTATCCTCTAGAGTCATGGCTACATCTGTGGCCTTTCGTAGGTTGGCTTGGCTCAGGTGTACTAGCTTGTCTCAGGATACCCAGACTAAGGCTATGGATTTTCCTGTGGTAGGAAATTCTCTGTTTGGGGAGCAGACAGAGAATTACATGAAGAAAATGGATGAATATAGGACAACCTATAAGAGTGCCAGGCCAAGGAGCGGCAAGCCACTCCTCAGAGGCAGGCCCTAGGGTAGAGGTAGGCCTTTTCACAGGCCTTTTACCAAACCCACAAATGTCTGGCAGTAGCAGTTGCTCATCTAAGAAGGCAAAAGATTGCCATCTTTCCCTACCTAGACGACTGGCTCATTGTAGGTCAGTCTCCAGACCAGGTCAAATCACACCTGCAAGTTACCCAGCAGCTGCTCACCTCTCTGGGGTTTCTTCAACCTTCCAAAGTCAGTTCTGGAACCTGTCCAGGTACTCACCTTTATAGGTGCAGAATTGGACACAAAGCAGGCCAGAGCCTTCCTGCCCCTAGAAAGGGTAAGGAACCTAGTGGCCCTGGCCTCCTCCTTCACCCTGCAGGTTTCTCGACCAGCAAGGCACTTCTTACAGCTACTAGGACACATGGCTGCTTCCACAGCTGTAGTGCAAGGAGCAAGGTTTCAGATGAGGGACATTCAGTTTCATTTGAGAGTTTTCTGGTCCCAAAGGAAAGATCCCCTTTCCAAGTTGATCCCAGTGACTCGAACCCTGATCCAGGCCCTTCAGTGGTGGCAGGATCAGAGCAATTTGAGACTAGGGGTCCCCTTCATCCCCATATCTCACTCCTTGACCCTTACTACAGATGCATCCCTTCTGGGTTAGAGGAGCTCACATGGGCGACCTCTCTCCACCAGGGAGTGTGGTCCCTCAGGAATCTCTCTGCTCCACATCAATTTGCTGGAAATCAGAGCTGTTTTTCTAGCACTTCAGGTGTTTTCTGCATCTGTTCAGAACAAAGTAGTACAAGTCAGAACAGACAACACCACTACAATGTGGTACATCAACAAACAAGGGGGCACTCGGTCTTCAGCCTTGTGCACCGAGGCAATGAAGTTGTGGTCTCTGGCTTATTCCCTGAACACTTCCCTCATAGCAGTTCACCTCCCAGGAAAGGACAATGTCCTGGCAGATGCTGTCAGCAGGATTTCCCAGGTCCATCACGAATGATCCCTGGATCCCCAAGTACTGGGGATAGTTTTTGCCAGATGGGGCACCCCTCAGATAGATCTTTTCGCAGCCCCAGACAATCACCAACTTCCACTGTTTTGTTGCAGGCCCCCAGTGATGGGCTCAGTCCCCCTGGATGCCTTTCTCCTAGATTGGGAAGGGAAGTTTCTATACGCCTTTCCCCTTCCTCTCCTATTCAAGGTGCTAGTCAAAATCAGATCCAGCCTTGCATTATGATTCTGATTGCTCCAGATTGGGCCAGACAGCCCTGGTACCCACTCCTTCTGTCTTTAGCAGTCCATCTTCCCTGTGTCTCCCGGAATCACAACCTGTTAACCTGTGCCCAGGGAGAGTTTGGTATCCGAATCTCAAATCCTCAACCTCAAGGCCTGGCTCTTGAGGAGTTGAATTGTTGACCTACACCTTTCTCAAGGTGTTCTTGAAATCCTGAAGGCTTCTAGGAAGCCTTCCACTAGGGCTACTTATAACTCTAAATGGAAAAGGTTTTCCATCTGGTGTTCTGGGAAACATATTTCCCCGGAATCTGCTGACTTGCCCATTGTTTTGGACTATATGGTCCATCTTAATTCTTTGGGTCTGAGAGCAGCTACCCTAAAAGTACATTTGGCAGCTGTCTCTGCCTTTATTTCAGCAGGAAAGCCCTCCTCTCTTTCCGCTCACCCTGTATTCTCCAAGTTTTTTAAAGGATTACTTCATACTAATCCACCTTTCAGGGACCCGGCCCCTGCCTGGGATCTTAATGTTTGCATTGCTCAGTTGATGCACCCCTTGAACCTCTGTCTTCTGCAGAGCTTAAGTACTTGACTTGGAAAACTGTTTTCCTAGTAGCTATCACTTCTGCCAGGCATAAGTGAGTTACAAGCTTTGTCAGTAGAGACTGACTTTATTTCCTTCCACAGGGATAAGGTAGTCCTTAGGACTAACAGGAAGTTTTGCCTAAGGTAGTTTCAGATTTCCATCTTAATCAATCTGTCTCCTTCCAGTGTTCTCCACTGACCATTCCTCCTCTGGTGAGAGGAGGTTGCAAGTTTAGATGTTAAGAGGGCCCTAAGTTACTATATAGAGCGTACCAAGGGTCACAGGTTCGAATCCCTCCAACTTTTTCTCACTTATGGTGAGGTTGGGAAAGGGAAACCTGCCACTAAGAGATCCATTGCCAGGTGGATTGTCTCTTGTATCCAATTTTGTTATCAAAAACTGGGGAAGGTTCCCCCTTCAGGCCTGAGGGCTCACTCTACCAGAGGTACAGCTGCGTCTCTAGCTGCTGCCAGAGACATCCCTATCTTAGAGATATGTCAAGCAGCTACTTGGAAAACGGTACACACTTTCACCAAGCATTACTCCCTGGATGTCCAGGCCAGGAGGGATGCTCGGTTTGGCACAGCCGTGCTTCAGAGCCTATTCCCTAAGTAGGTTCTGTCCCTCCTCCATGGAGGTACTGCTGTGTAGTCTGCAATTGTCATAATATAGCAAGACTTCATGTTGTTTGAAGAAAAAATTACTCACCTTAGTAATGTTGTTTCTTCTAATGGAGTCTTGCTATATTATGACCTCCCCCCCAGCCTGCCCCTCTCAGAACTTCTACTTGGGTATGGGGTGGGCAGTCCAGTGTGGGCACTTGTTTATGCCCATTTATGTTTTCCACCCCTTTTTCTTGGGGTTTTTGGGGTGTTGTGTTTGTTTTACCTTATCTTATCTTATTTTCTGGCCCTGACTTGAGTCTTTGTGTTGGGACCAGGAATATGTGTTAATATTTAGGTAGCCAGTTGGCTAGTGTAGGTTACAGCTCCACACAGAACCTTAGTGAGTTTTGCCTCAGAAGATCTGACAGTTTCAGTTTGAAACTACACAGACAGAGCTTCTCTAACCGAAGTCAAGATTTCCAAGTTCCATGCCTGGCATGGAATTTAACTATTTCACCTCCGGGACAGTTCTAATGGTGGGAAAAACTACAATTGTCATAATATAGCAAGACTCCATTAGAAGAAACAACATTACTAAGGTGAGTAATTTTTTCTTTTGTTCCATGAATTGTATGGATTTCTCTATTGGTCTTTCTCCAACTTTTGTTTTATTTTCAATGTATGCCATCTCAGCATTTTTGTGTGCTATGGACACTTCATGTGCTGAGATAATGTGTACTCTAAAAGTACTGCATCCAGTTCTGAAATTATTTTTGCTTTGGCTTTTATCATAACTCTGACACCATGTACAGAACATGGCACATTTATTAGTGTCATCGTAAACCACTTCCTGCCCTTTTCCAGGATTCCTGAAATTTTCTAACTTTCAGGGCCTTAACTGGGTTTTCAGTACAAGCAGCAGCACTTGAGGAAACATCAGTGGTCACCATGAAAGTTTGACTGTCTGGGCAAGGAGGTGGTGGCATTACAGTAGCTGTAGGTGAAGCGCTTGTGGTGGTGGTACAACTGCTAGTACTTGCTGCTGGGGAATCCTCAGCTCCCACAGTTTCATCAATACGCTTTCTCTTAAATCCAGATTTAAAAAGACTCATGGTGTCTGTCTGCTCGTGGGTATATGACGGCAGGCAGTGTGCAGACTGGTGGTGGCACTAAGTGGCTTGCACTTGCACAGACTAAGACAGAGTAATAAACTGTCCAAACTAGACTGTTGTTAGGTAGGCTATGCTATCACGCTATGCACTCAGAGAATGTTTATTAATGTGTTGTTGATGCTGAACTTCAACTTGTCTGAATTGATTCAGCTGTCAATATTAATAAATGCTATACAACAAGAAAAACTGCCTGTATGTGCTGTTTGTCGCTGTACTTGAAAATAAAACAAACACAACAAGAAAAACTGTGTTGTCTGATTTTTTTTGATCACAGACAGTTGCCCAGCTATTTGTGGCTTCAGGCAGCTTTAATTGTCCCTTTTGGAATGTAGGCGGTCCATTTCCAAGCAGTAGCTTTTAAAAAAGCTGTTTGGACCTTATCAAAACCTTTTTAGATTAGTTACTGAATGTGATGTCCAGAGAGTAGATTCTGAAAAAAACTTTATTTAGCAATAATGTACAATGTACAACAGATTACACAGACGGACCCTGCTGTACTTACTAGATAGATTATGTAATAATGTTGTAATCCAGAGTAACTAGTTTAAGACACAGCTTTACTGTAACAATAACTCAGATCAGATCCTGACCCTGTATTTAGATAGGTAGTAGTCTGATCACAGAGTAGCTTGCTCGTAAAAAAGCTTAACTAGTCTGTAAAAGGCCTTATTTAACAGTAGATCCCTGCTGTCTAGATTTTTTAGGTAGTCCAGTCCACAGGTAACTGGTAAAAAAAAAAAAAAAAAAAAACTTTTAATACTTTTTTATAACTGATCCCTGAATTTACATTTACTTACTTGGTCCTCAGAGTAGCTTGTAAATAACGCTTTAATAGACTTTAATTATTATAATCAACTGACTGATCTCTTTTAGATTTTAGTTAGTCCATACAGTAGTGTGTAAAAAAACTAGCTATATTAAAGATTTATTGTATATGGCCACGTAGTGTACAGCTGTAGACTTCGATCCCTTCACAGACAATACAGACTAGTACTGATTACAAATCAAGATGACACTTCAGTTACTTAACTTCAGCAAGTTGAAGTTGTATAGCTAGCTCCTAGCTAGAGCTGTTTTAATATTTGATGGATTAGTTAGCTAAGCTTTATAGTTAAGCTTCAGTTAGCTGAGGAGTAGGTAAAAAAAAAAAGAAGTAGTAACACATAGGCAGGAGGCAACTTTTTAGTAAAAATAAGACATATAAGTGTTGGCGTGTAGCTGTCCTGTGTGGTTTTAAATTAAAGTCTGTGCCCACTACTAGCTACATAAAAACAAAAAGAGACTGCTTTGCTAGCAGACTTTACTGGAATTTGCTGCAGGTAGCCTGTAATCTCTGAGAATGGGCCCCCCACTGAGTCCCTTTTCTCTCTGTTTAGTGTTTATTTGCTAATAGTAGTAGTAGTAGTAGTAGTTGTTACTCAAGAATACTGTCTCTTAATTACACATCCAAAGGACAGTACAGAATTATTCCTTTTTGGAACACTTTATTTTGCTGGTTGGTAGTAGTAGTATATTTATTTAGAGAGCTAGTTTCTTCATTCAGTGTCTGCAGTGCTTTAGCACGAGTCTGCAGTTAGTGCCCCCTCCCCCTCAAGTCATATTGAAACTGACATTGTTTTTTATTAGCTAGAAAACGGACACAAAGACTAGAGCAGTTCAGCAGACTTTGATTAGCTTAGAGATACGTGTCCGCTTTGCTAGCTGCTGCTGTCTTTTTTTTTTCTAGGTTTGCCAGAATTGCTTTAAATAATTTTTCTCCTGACGATTTCCTTCCCTCCTGACTGAGTCCCTCACAGTCTCACAAACACACACTCCTCTCTGGCTTTCACCTTGTTTAGTTATATTCCCCTCCCTCCTTTCTGCATTTCCATTTTTTTTTCCCCCAGACGTTTGTTTTCTTTACTCTTGCCGATTTCCTGACTGGAGAGACCCTCACAGTTTTACATACACCTCTCCTCCCCCACTGCACCTATGAACTCAAACCCCCTCCTTTGTACTCCCGTTTTTTTTTTTTAAAGATCTAAATAATTCAATCAGCTCTTAAAAGAGCTTTTGGTTATTTATTTTTTTAGACTGTTGATCGAGATTGGTTTCAGGCTGGTGGACAATACTGCAGAACGACCTGTCTCCCCGAATGCAAGCCACAGAATGGCGCGCTGTGCTGGGTGCTCGCGTCACACTGTCTGGAGTGGGCGGGTCATAACGGTACCTATTGGTACGTGTGTGCCTGCTGCAGCCCGCTTCCAAGAGCAAACAAGGGATCCCTGAAGAATTGACTGGCTGATCGCTGTGCCACTCAGTTCGGGCACATCAGCCTACTACTCCTCCATCCTTCTCTCCTTCACGGCGGGTGATGAAGCAGACAAGCAGTCAGCTGACATCCAAAAGAGCACTCGTGATCAGCTCTAGCGATGTCAGCTCTTGCTGCCTGTCCTCAAGTGGCTCCCCACCCCAGGAAAGTTAAACTGCAAAAAAAAAAATACACAGCAAGCGCTAGAAACGGAGGAAAAAATGGAATTGCAATGAAATACCTTAGGTGCCCAAAGGGGCAGGCACTAAAATGCTGTAGGTGTCCTGAAGCAAAAGTGCCTGCCCTGGGGCACCTAAGGTATAGGAATTTCGCACCCTGCTTGGAGCTAAGGTGAGACCAAATGGGAGCACTGTGAACTGGTACTGGGAGTTCCCCAGCTTGAATCTGAGGTATTTTATGTGAGACTGACTGAGATATGAAAATAGGCATCTTTATATCTTTATTTTATTTATTTATTTCAGATTGGGATTAATACATTTGAGTCAGGGACTCGTTTATAAAGGTTTCGGGTCATACAGATACATAAGACAATCAAACAACACATAGGTTACATAAGGTTACTCAGATTCAATAGTAAGTTACATTACAAGTTACAAAAGGGTCCACATGAGTACATTGGTTGCAAAGGAACTTAGTGAACCTGGTAGCCCAGGACACGCCATGACAAGAATTGAGTTCAGTGCGAAATAGAGAGAGCTGTTTACATTTCAGTTGCAGATTGTAGCATAAAGCTATGCCAAGATAAGTGCAGACTACAGGAAGGGGACTAGAATCCAAAACTTGCTTGAATTAGTGAAGCAGCCAGAGAAGGTTTTGTCAGCACCTGCTGTAGGGGAAGGAGTGTGGTGTGGAGGAGAATCATGGTAGGGGTGAACAGAGTGGAAGAGGAGTAGGCAGAGTGGGGGGAGAAATACCAGGGGTGAAACCAGGGGAGTGGGGGAGGGGTGGCAATGGGGGAGCTGATAGGAAGAAGGAAGGGGGGTTGCGTGGAGGGAGATTAAGGGAGGGGAGGGAGAGATGCAGGTGGGGCAACAGTGACGGGGAGGGGGGATCATTTTAACAGTTTACACTAGTGTCCGAAGGGGTGGTATGAAAGGAGCCCAGGGATCTCTGCTTTGGCAAGGGCTAGATATTGTTACGGTTTATGGAAACATTTACAGACATTCTCTTGGGCTAAGTGGGCTCGGAGGTTCAATTTGAATTGGCTAACCTTACTACACTCGATCAGGTCCTTGGGGAGTTCATTGAGCCACTTGGGACCACAGAAGGAGAGGAATCTCTGGGCTTGTGCTGTTCGCTTGAACGGCAACATAAGCCCCCCCCTTAACTGCATTTCATGTCGTAATAGTAGGTTGGGCAGTTCAGAATAGGCAGGGATTCCAGCCAATGCCCTTTCTACAAAGATGGTATCACTATCCTTAGTGTGACCATCTTAAATTTTCCTTTTTTCAAATGCATGTTCAGAAACATGAGGTCTAAAATCAGTCATCACTCTCCATCATACCTCTCAACCTTTCTTCACCAAGATGTGTGACAAATGAGCAAAATGTGTGACATATCGTCTAACATGGCACTGGAAGCTCAGAACGCTATAGCTATCAGTGAACTAATGTTCATGATGTGTTTTGATAACTGAGCACAATAGATTATTATGAATTTCTGCTTTAAAGTCTCAGTGGGAAATGTGGAATATTACCTTCCCCATGATCGACAAAGGGTTTCTGAGAGGTAAAATGTGTGACATACCACATAATGTGTGACAGTTGAGAGGTATGCTCTCCATTTTTCTTGTGGGTCAGGAAGTATCTTGAGAATAGGCCCCTGCCCCACTGGGAGGCAGGGATTTTTTCTGTAGCTTTTGATGTTAACATTTTTTTTTTTACTTCCAGTTCCAGCAGACTGTTTTCTGTGGGAGAGTGAGCTAGAAAATTTGTTTCTCTGCAAGTATGGAAAGTGTTTGAACTGCAAACACAACCCCCAGCCCACTACTCCCAGTGCCCACATGTCTGTGGTAATATTTACCCATTCATGGAAATAGTATGCCAGTCTGCCTCCCGCTGGCAATGGTTGGGTAACCTGGGCAAAATTGTAAAGGGCTTTGTTGTGGCTGGGGATCAGGTGTTGGAGCTGCAGCATTCCACCTGGAAGTCCTTTTCTAACCCCAGTAATACTCAGGTATTCATAACTTTATGCAGTCAGCTTTGTAAGTAGAACTGCCTAGACTCCTAGAGAGAATTTGGAACATATGCAAATGATGGAATCTTTTGCATGAGCCACTTTTAAAATGCTGCCTTATACTAACTGCCTTTGTTCTAAACCCCTCAGATTTCTCTCTTTGCCTGTCAAGACTAGATGCTCAGCGATCTTGTCCTCATCATCTTTTGTTCTGACGTGAGAAACCTTATAAAATATTATAAGTTTTCTTTACATTTCATTTGCTGCCTTTTACTTTTTGTAATTTTAAGTAAACCCGTAGTTTTAGTGTTTAAATTGTAAGTTTTCTCGGTTTCTTCCGGTTCGGTATAACCAAGGTCAAACCGAGGTTTATTTTATATTTATTGGAGTTTTCTGATTAAAAAACTCTATTAGTTTTGTTTTATTTTATTAAATTAGCTTGTTTTAAGAACCGCTAATACCGGTTACTGAACCGATACCCTCGGTTCATTTACTCTCGGTTTCCGGGTCCTAATCAGTTCCGGAGCCGACCGCAATGCTAAATAAACTTTCAATTAAAATATTTTTTAGCGGTTGCAACTGTTATTGGTTTTACATTGAAAATGTCATAAAAACCTAGAAGAAACTGGTGATACCGGTTTCAAACCTTGTATTCAGTGTGATGAAATTTTGTTAAGGCAAACATTCTCTTGTTTTGCCTAACTGGACACCAAGATTTAAAAGCAGAGTGAAATCTACATTACATGTCCTGAAAAAAAAAACTACTGAAATGCCTGGATAAGGTAAAAAAAAAAACAACAGCAAAACAAACTATCACCACCTAAGAGTCCCTCAAGCTCTAACCAGCTGATACCCTAAGTTACTGTGGTAATGTGTGCAATGTGTTATTTTTTCCTTTTTCATAATGAAACTATAGTGGATGGTGGAACGCTGTTCCGCATGGAAATCCATGCCTGGAACAGTGTTGTTGTGCTGCACTTGGTGCGTCACAATCTTGTTGTGATGCACTGAGTACATCACTGGTGCAGCACAAGATCGAACGCATACGCACATGTGCAGTTGAGCGGCCCACGGCAACACGGAAGTAAGCATGCAGCTACAGATTCTGAAGTAAGCCTTATTTGTACTGATAGACTTGTTTGGGGGATCACAGAGTGCTGCTTATGGTTGCCCATACAGTATAAAAGATTGTGTATGAGCAACCATACACAAACAAGGCAGTTGTGAAATCTCGAGGTTTCCGTGGTAACGGACCTCTCGAGCTACGCTCTCGCGGTCTCTGGTTACCACAGAAACCTCTCAATCACAACTGCCTTGTTGTGTATGCTTGCTCATACACAATCCTCTACGACTTGAAAAGTCTCTAGAGGTTCTAGAATACTGTCACCACAGAATTAAATGGAGGAAAGCAACAATGTGCCAGCATTCCAAGTGGTTCTGCTGCAGTAGTGACATCACTACTGCAGCGGAACAACATAATGACATCACTACTGCAGCAGAACAAGCATATTCCAGGCATGGAATTTCATGCATAACAGCATTCCACTATACACTATAAATACTGTAACTTCTACCCTGAGATGGGCATATAAGCAGTTTTTAAGAGGCTTGTTGAACCGGCTGACTTCCTGGTTCCCTCAGTGACATTGAAGAAAACTAAGCACACAGAACCCCATGCTGACAGCATTTTGGGGACTTTTGTGCCCGCTATAAAGCCTGCCAACTCCTTCAAAGTATTTGCCAAGACAGGTAAGCACAGTTGTGTGTTGCTTCCCTTGGCTATGATCACCTAAATGAATATTGTGAAATTTATAAACTTTCCTGGGGAAAAAGTGTGGAGAAATGCCTGGAACGGCTAAAGAAAACACCTTCAGGCTTACAAGGGCTGTCTGTCTCAGCAGCAGACCTTTGCAAAGCAGTCTTCCTAATATTTAAAAGGAAGACTATGTAATTATTATGAAATTGAGGAGAACCTATTGAATCTGAGGTTTCCTCCGAACATGAGTTTGTCTCTCCCCAAAGGACATCTGAGGATTATTCCTCATTCTTCACATTGGTGAGAAAGATTAGGCTGACACCCACTAAAAGCTTCCCATTCTTGCGAATAAAATTCTTCAGGGAAGATACTTTAAAGATTTTACAAACTCCAAGCTCTGATCCCCCTCTGGATAAGAGGGTGTTTAAGAAACATCAGCTGGACAGGGAGGGAACTGAAATTTATTCCCCCAACCGGTCCACCAAGGAGTGGTTAAAGTGATAGCCTGTGACAAGGCAAAGATACCCTTGGCATCCTATCCTCTTAACAAGGATTCCAGGAAAAATTGACAACATGTCTTAAAAAGGGATATTAATCAGGTTCCTTGGCCATCAGGCAGGCACAGACTTTTCAAGCCTATGTCAATACCAAAGTCACTATGGTAGTTGGCCCCTGCTATGCCAGCCAAGGCCCAGACTCCCCTGTCAGATGATCTAGCCGAAATAGTTAAATTTGGTTTGGGAGCAGCCAAATAACAATTCAAGTGGCTTCTGCCATATGGATGGTGAATACAGTGGTTCAGAGGAGGTTTGCCTGGCTGTGACTCACAGACCTCAGTCAGGATTCCCAAACCAAGGTTATAGACTTTCCAGTCAAGGATAATTCCTCTTTGGAGAATGATAAAGGCTTACATGTAAAAGGTGGAGATATATATATATATATACACACACACAGTATACATATATATATATATATATATTATATATATATATACACACATATACATACACACACACACACACCACAGCAAGCCCTCTTTTTTCTATCAAGCTGGGGCTGCACCTCAGTATCAGCAGTACCCACAGCAGGGCTATTTCTGGCACCACAGACAAGTGGCCCTGGATGTAGTGAGTCAGTGATTGTCTCTGAACTCAAATTCCTTCCACTAATAACAGTGGAAAAAGGACTGGAAAGGTTGCAAAAGAGACCAAATAAGGGCGCTTCAGGCTCTGACCAGCCAACACGCTCCAGATCTGCATGTGAAACTGCTGTCTCTTACTTACACACCCCTGAAAAGGGTAAATCAGGCTTTTTAAAAAATAAAAAGGGGGGGGGGTGAGTGGTCCAGCTGTCTCACCAGTCCTGTCCACAAAACCAAAAAGACAAAGCATGTCAAACCCCAGGAGAAACCTAAAGGGATTCCTGGCACCACTGTACTTACATTATTTCCACACTCCTATAAGGCAGTCTCACAGAAAGTACTTCAGGTTCAGACTCTCATCAGGTCACTCTCTGGGAGTGTACACAGTGGTTGGATCACCTTCAAAGATAAGGCGTCACAGTTTCCCCATATCTAGATGACTGGCTGGTGGTGATAGAATCACTCCAGTAAGTGAGTCTGCAACTCACCTAGGGTCTCCTGGACTCTACGGTCCTTGATAAATCTAAGGAAAGTCTGACCTTAAGCCTGCTCAAACACTCCAGTTCATAGGAGCAGAGCTAAATACCCTGCAAGACAGGGCCTACCTGCCCCTACGCAGGGAAGAAGTATTGCTGTAATAGCGGGCTCATTCAGGCTGAATGAACCAAAAACTGCAAGACAGTTTTCTTCAGCTACTGGCCACATGGCATCTGCCACTGGCACAGTCTTGGAATCCAGGTTACAGATCAGGGCCATTCAATGTCACCTCATGGCCCAATGGTGTCAGAGACAGGACCCTCTTTTAAAACTAATTCTAGTAACAAGGACATGGTTACAGGCCTCCAATGGAGGAAAAGAGGGAACCAATCTAAGGGAGGGGCTTCTCCTTTTTCAGCAGGAGCCTCTATCAGTTGTCTGACAACAGATGTATCCCTACTAGAGTGGGGCGCCTATCTGGGGGTTCACACCACCCAAGACACATGGTCAAGTGCAGAGTTACTCCTGCACATAAACCTGCAGGGCTAAGAGTGGTGTTACTGCACTAAAGGTCTTCACACAACTACTACAAAGGTGGCACAGGTCAGAACAGACAATACCATCACAATGTATTACATCCATAAATAGGGAGGGACAAGGTTAAACCCTCCCTGCTCAGAACGTATGAAAGATGGAGTCTAGCATGCTCCATGGGTCCCTGCAGGATGTTCATTTGCCAGGTGGGGACACTACTTTGGCAGATACCTTGACTCAGATCAACCAGTCCCATCAGGAATGGGCCTTGAATAGTCAGGTGGTGCAAGTTATCTTCAGGAGGTGGGGCACACCAGAGGTAGACTTGTTCGCACCCCACCACAACCACCACCTGCCACAGTACTAAGTCAATCAGATCCGGGACCAATCCCCCTGGATTCTCTGGTTCTGAGTTGGCCAGGGAAGCATCTGTACGCTTTCCTTCCTTCCTTTTGGCATACAATGCATTTCTCAAGTTCAGGTCCCAGCCAGCATCAATGGTCTTGATAACGCCAGACTGGGCCAGGCAGACATGGTTCTCTATGCTACTCTTCATGTCTGGTTCCAAACCAATACATCTTTTCTCAGAGGCACAACCTGCTAACCTCCAACTGGGAGGCTTCTTTACCCAAACCTTGGGTCACTCAGGCCCAAGTAGTGCCTCTTGGGGGCCTACTGTACAATATGCAGCCTTGCATCTTTTTTACAGTGTCTAGACATTGTATGTGGTTACAGGAAGCCCTCCATTAGGAAACTGTATGCTTCAGAAGGGAAAAGGTTTACTGTTGGTGTTCAACCAGAAAACGGTTTCCAGCACATGCTGGGTCAAGCAGTGCTTGACTAACTTACCTATTTGTATTCATTGGACTTGCAGTCCAGCATTCTCAAAGTCCACCTAGTTGCAGTATCTACTTGCATATTAGCTGGACAAAATGTTTTAATGGCCCCAGATCCTAGCCTCAAAGAGGTTCTTTTAGGGCCTGGCACATATCAGCACAGGCTGGTGTTCCAACTGTGCTGGACTATTTTATGTATTTGCTTTCACTGGGCTTGCAGACCAGTACCTTAAAGGTCCACGTGGTCTCAGTATCTATGTACTTCTCAGTTGGACAGAATGTTTTTTCAAGCATCAGACCCTATCTTCAAAGGGTTCTTTAAAGGCCTGGTCCATTTGCACCCCCTCACAGGTAACCGGTGTCAGCATGGGACCTAGATGTGTGCATGGTTAGGCTCATGGGCCCCCCTTTTTGAGCCTATGTTTTTGGCTTATTTGAAATATCTCCCCCAAAAAAAAAAAATATATATATATACACACACGCACACACACACACACTTTTTTCTTTGTGATAATGATTTCTGCCACAAGAATCAGTGGCCTCAAGTCTCGCTGCATTGAACAGGACCACATTTCATTCTACAGAGACAAAATTATTCTGGGAACAAAATAAGTTTCTCTTTTAAATGACTTCTGATTCCCATTTGAATCAAACCATTATACATAGATACATAGACGGTATCGGCAGATAAGGGCCTACAGTCCACCCAGTCTGCCCATCTTATCTATCTTTTTCACTGAACACTTTAGTTCTGGTGAAAAGAGTCTTCATGGTCTGGATGTCAAAGGAGCTTTTAGCTATTACTTGACAACCATTGAAGTCCATAGGCAGGACAGAAAACAGCTGTTCCTGACCTATGAGAATGTGGGAAAGGGTAACCCAGCATCAAAAAGATAAATTTCTCGCTGGATAGTACACTATTTCAGTTTCTGTTATTCTAAGACTGGAAAGGAGCCCCAACAGGGTTGAGGGCCCATTCCACAAAGGGCACAGCTGCTACTATAGCAGCTGTCAGGGATGTTCCCCTGGTGGACATCTGTAAAGCAGCTACCTGGAAAACAGTACACACCTTTACAAAGTGTTACTGTCTGGATATTCTCTCCAGGAGTGATGCTAGGTTTGGCACAGCAGTCCTGCAAAGTCTGTTCCCAAAATAAGGTTCTGTGCCCACCTCCAAAGGTACTGCTTAGTAGTCTGCATAAAGTTATGAATACATGAATATTACTTGGGTTAGAAGAAAAATTACTTACCATAGTAATCTTGTTTCTTCCAAGTGATACTCAGGTATTCATAACTTTCTCACCCTGCCTCCCCTTCTGGAACCTTTGGCCTATGCACTCTTGAATACTGTGCTTTCAAGGGTATAAATGCTATTTCTGGCACACATGTTGTGATTGTGATCACTATTGTTGTCCCCTTCCCCTTTTCAGGTGATTTGGACATTCAAGGGTATCCTTTCATATGTTATGCCCTCCAGTTGGAGGCCCCTTTTTTGGGTGTTAGGGAAGTTCCTCTATTATTATTATGATTAATAGTGCTATTGTTATTGTTATTATTATTGTAATTATCATTATTACACTTAGTCCCCATAGGCCTGTCTTTCCAGGCTTCCAGGAAATCTGAGGGGTTTAGAACAAAGGCAGTTAGTATAAGGCAGCATTTGAAAAGTGGCTCATGTAAAGACTCTATCATTTGCATATGTTCCAAATTCTCTCTGGGCAGTTCTACTTAGAAGGCTGACTACATAATGTTATGAATACCTGAGTATCACTTGGAAGAAACAAGATTACTATGGTAAGTAATTTTTTCTTCTCCTTCCTCTATAGTCACCTCTTTGTGAGTGATACTCATAAGGAGCACAAGAGGCATAGGCTTTTGGAAAGTATCCCCTGCCTCTGCCTCTCCTTCCATATGATGTGTAGGAGGTAGAGACCTTATCCTTCTCATTACTTTTGAAAGTGGTTTTGTATCCTCCACTTTTTTCATGTAGGCTTCTGTTTTGTCACCAAATAATGAATCTCCTTCAAAAGAGAAATCCATGGCCTTGTTTTGAGTATCCTGGGAAAGGATTGGTAATCAGACATTACTGGAGTTCACTACGGGGTGACTCCTCTCTGCAGGTGGAGAAACATATCTGAGCAGTGGCCAGAGTGGTGTGCGAATGCAGTTTGATCCCATATTCCAAATTCTAAAATTTGCATAGGTTCTATCTCCAGAGCATCACTCTCAGCCAAGATGACAACATAAAGTGTAAACATTAAGTGAGTGATTCCTGGGGTTAGAATGTTCATATTTACAGCAATGAAAGTCATACCTTCAAGTGATCCATATGTAACTGTACGTGAATAAACACTGATGTGAAAAACTGTTTTTTTCATTGTTTTCTTTTTATGGACAACATGCTGCCCAGTTCTTTTCACAGAACCAGTAGTTTGGAGTTTTTACTATGTCACATGTGTGTAAAGAATGCTAATTATGAGCTGTTGACCTATCAGAACTTTGCTCAGGGTTCTGTGCACAAACCGTGACAATAGTTAATCCTGATCACAGGTTCCATTAAGAGAACGCTTAAGTTTTTCATGTCACTTATTATTCACGTATAGTTAAATGTGGATGATGTAGGGGACTGAATATCATTTCTGAAAATAAAAACTTTATAAACAGCTGCTAAGTAGAAAATGATTTCCTGTCCTCTTTAATTATGGTGTCTGGTTTCCCTGCTACCCTCAACCCCTGAACAATATGGAAGGCCTTTTGCAGCTGGATTCGGAGCACCATGAGCTTTGCAGCTTTCTCCTTCTGGTCAAAACAGGTTATCCTTGCCCTATAAATTGCTAAATTAGCAGATTCTGTATTGTGCTGCACATGTGCCACTTGAAATGCATTAAGGTCCACCCAGGTTTCTTCTGGAGTATTCTGGTTAAGGCTCCTTTCAATATGTTAAATTTTATCTAGCAGATCTTGAGCCTTTTTGTCTCTGATTTTTATCTTCCTAGATCTCAAACAGATAAGTTCACCTCAGACTCCACACTTGAAGGCCATCCAGAATGTATCAGGATTGGAGATTGTGTTTATTATTACTATCGAAGTCTGACATGTATTTTTTAATATGCTGAATAAAGGTCTGATATTTCAGTATTTGGTTGTTGAATCTCCTTTTCTTGTCTTGGGTGGGGCGTGAGCTACAGAGTGAGAAGGTCATGGGTGAATGGTCTAAGACCACACAGGCCTGTATTTTACTGCCAACCAGATTTATATTCAACAATGATTAGGAATAATCCAACCATGAGAATGTATGAGGGACTGCAGAATAAAATGTGTACTCTCCTGTGTCAGAATACATTGTGCACCAGGGATCCACAAGGCCCAGGGTATCAGAGGTCTCTGATGGCTCATTGGGCTGGTGATAGTCCCTTCCAACCTGCATGAGAGTGTCCTGCTCTACGTCTAGCAATAGATTTCAGTCACCTGCTAGTATAGTACACAAGTGAGAGTAGGGTGCAAGGATGCATAACACCCACCCACCCTGTGTCATCTCTACATATATAGTTGCTGCTCTATGACATCACTTCCTCCCCTTCATTATTTTAAGTCCTCACTTTCCCATTTGCAGGTTATACCTGCTAACCACTAGAGGGACCCCCCTGTCCTTGCCACCTCTAACTCCACACTACTCCCCTCTCCTGCCTCCTGTAGCCTTTCTACCAGCTTGGACACTTCTCTCCCTACTCCCACCTTCAGCCTCTGCCCGCCCTCCCTTGGCGACACCTGACTAGCCCGACTCAAACCCATGCCACATTGCCTGATCCACTCTCTCTCTGATACTAACCCCTTATGACCACTGAGGAGTAGCTTATTCCGTCCCTGTTTTCTGGCCAAACCTGACCTTTCGAGCCAACTAGTACCTTGGATCCCTGCTCATAGCCAAGCCCTATCCCAACTGCGTTGTATTAGCCTGAACTTCAGCCCTGACCACCAGAGGCTGTGACAGTACCACTACTCCAAGTGGTATCTACGCTTCTGAAGCGGCAAACCAAATATCTATAACCCTTCACCCTCCTAATACCAAGGCACTATACCAGGGCACCTCCTCCCAAATCTGGTAAAATGCCCACACAACAAACCTTGTTCTTCGCTCTCCTCCATTTTACTGTCCTTCCCATCCTAATTCCCCACTAAGCTACTTCCCAGCACCCCCCACTGGTAACCCTGACCCATCCTACAAATACCCCTTTAAATCCTCTTCATCCCCCAACTATCTCCTGGTCCCATTTCCCTCACCACTCTCCACCCTTGGCTGCCTTCTGGCCTCTCTCACCCACTCCAGTACCCTCCCTCTACAGTGCCCCATACCACCCCCCAACCAGCGCACAGTAAAATCCCGGTCTCTCTGGGTCCTCACGCCACCTAATCATTGCCTTCTCCTTCTGACTGCAGGTGATATTCACCCTAACCCGGCCCCACCCCAACCCCAGGTCCAGACCTCCCCATACCTAACCCCTCAGCCAAAGCCACCTCCAACACTCGTCCAGGCTACCTCCCCAGAGGCCTACGCCTCCTCCACCTAAATATTCGTAGCCTAGCCCCTAAGCTCGATCAGCTTCAGGTTCTAGCCACCATGCCCCGGATATAATTATCCTATCCGAGACCTGGCTAAACGCCAACCTACCTGATAACACCATTGCCATTCCTGGTTTTACTACCATAAGGCAAGACTGGCCCACCAGAGGCAGAGAGGTGGCTATCTACATCAGATCAGCCCTTCATTTCACCGTCTCTCTCACAAAAGCTGAACCCAAAGCTTATGAGCTTCTCATGGTAAAGCTGTCCCTTCCCTCCTCACTACCTATCTTCGTGGCTGGCATCTATTGCCACCCAGGCACTCCTACCACAATAGTCACTGACCTACTGGGCCAACTCTTCTCCCATGCCCAGTCGGGTAAACTATAGGTTGCGGGAGACTTTAACCACAACTGGTTAGCTCCCACTTTTAATAAATCCCAGACAGAGATAACCGCTCTCAACCTTACCCAAACTATTATGGAACCTACCCGCTTAAACCATAAGTCCGGTAATCACACACTACTAGACTGGGTGCTTACATCCCACCCACATTGCGTCATCAGTTCAAGCCTCCTTTCCGATTCCATTGGTGACCACCACCTAATCTACTTGGTCCGCAAAATACACAGAGTTAAATCCCCTCCCAAATTTATTTTCCAATGCTCTTACAAATCCCTCAACCTCTCTCCCCTCCTGGAAGATCTCGCTCACTCAAACTGGGTCCCAAGCACTGACTGCTCTAGCATGGACTCGGCCTTTACACATTTCCAAAACACCTTCCTCACCGCCTGGGACAAACACGCCCACCTGCGCCGGGCAAGAGTCCGTGGGTCTCATCTACCCTGGATATCCCCTGAGTTGATAGCTTGCCAACAAGCCCGTGACAAGGCCTGGCATAACTACAAAGCTACGCCCCTCCCAAACAATCTTGTGACCTACCGCATGCTCCACAACAAATGTACAAAGGCCATCCGTTTTGCTAAGGCTGAATATTTCAACAACACCCTAAATGCAAATCTTGGGAATCCTTCTAAATTCTGGAAAGTTATTAACTCCTTCTTCACCCCTCAAACAGCAAACCCTCCACCCCTTCTTCTCGTCCAAGGGACACTCCTCACCGACCCTCAGAAGGTAGCCGCCGAGTTTAACTCCTATTTCACAACTTGCGCCCAAACTCTCCTCGATTCCTTACCCCCAGCAACCTTGCCCACCCCCCACACATCTATAACCTCATCCACCCCCCAGTCATCTATCCCCCTACCAATAGGTAGGACCCCCTATTCCTTCATACCCATCTCCCCCATCAAACCTTAGATGCCCTATGCTCCTGAACCCTTCCAAAGGCAAATCCCCCGATGGTCTTGATAACAAACTCCTCTTCCTTTCTGCCCCAGCCATTGCGACACCCCTAGCCACCCTATTAAATCTATCTTTCAATACCGAGTCACTCCCCTCCGTATGGAAGCATGCCACTGTCCTACCTCTTCCAAAAGGTGGTGATCCTTCCTCCACTACGAATTACCGTCCCATCTCCCTCCTCCCTGCCCTCGCCAAACTCCAAGAACGCCTAGTTCTATCCCAGCTCTTCCACTTTCTCTCAGAAACTGACTTCTTCACCCCATTTCAGTCCAGCTTCAGAAAACACCACTCTACCACCTTCTCCCTACTAAGACTCACGGACTCCATCCTCTCTGGGATGGATAAAGGGCTAATCACGGCCGCTATCTTCATAGACCTAGCTAAAGCCTTCGAGACGGTCTCCCACTCTCTCCTACTATCCCGCCTATCAAGGGCTGGTTTAGCAGATTCTGCCACAAACTGGTTCAGCGCCTACCTACTACATAGAACCCAATCCACTAGAATAGCCCCAGCCCCTCCCCCCTCTCCCTACTCACCACAGCGTTCCCCAAGGCTCAGTTCTTGGTCCCATTCTATTCTCCATCCTCCTAAATGATCTGCCAAATTCATGCTCCTCCTCCGCTATACACATGTATGCAGATGACACGGTCCTTTATACCTCCAGCCAGACCCACGAAGAACTCACTTCCAAACTACAAACAGATTTCAACAAAATCCAACACTGGTTCAATACCAACCAACTCTCCCTAAATCCCAAGAAAACCGTCTCTATGACTTTCGGTACAAGGCAGCGTCTATCCAAACTCACCCACCTTTTGATCTTCCATATCCTAAACAACACCATCCTCGAAGAAGTGCCCTCTTTTAGGTATCTAGGGGTTTGGCTCGATCGCCACCTCTCCTTTACCACACACATAGATGCCATCACTTCAAACTCGCCCAAAACTTGGGGCCTCTATAGGAACCACTCCTCCCTCTCACCGTCAGACATGATCTAGTCCTGAAAATGATTCTACCCACCTTCGACTACTGTGACGTAGTCTATAACTCCGCCTCAAAGACCACCCTAGCCAGACTGGACCCCCTCTTTAATGCGTTCTGCCGCTTTGCCCTCGATGCCCCCCCTCGCTCACATCACTGCGAGCTCTACTGTTCACTGGCCCTGCCAGCCCTGAGCAACTGGCGCCTAATCCACACTGTAAAATTCGCTTCCAACTTCTGGCTCGGCTCCCTCCCACCCTACCTAGCATCCTCCCTATCTTCCCCACCTACCCCCACTCACACCCTCAGATCCACTGACACAAGGCTATTATCCATCCCCCACCGAAGGACCACCGCCGGCCAATCGGCCTTCTCTTACCTCTTCCCCAAACTCTGGAACAGCCTACCAGCCCAGATCCGCCACTCATCGTCCAAATACTCCCTATCCTCTGCCCTCACTAACTTTCTTGCAACAAATTGCAACTGCTCCTGAACTCCCCCTCCACCTCGGTACCTCTCTCCCCCAGCTGCCTCCCAGAGCCTGACCAGCGGCCTGGCAATCGCCAAATTAGCTGGCTTATATACTGCCCTACGCACTTACACTCACGCTTACTCCCCCCTCTCACTCCTACTCACGCTTACTCCCCCCTCTCACTCCTAACACTTCTCTCTCTCCCACTCCCTATTTCTCCCTCCTCTCTCTCACCCTCAGCATCAACACCATTCGCCCTCCCTCTCACCTCACCTAAACCTACCTCCCACACTCCCAAGCATACTAGTCCCCTCCAACTCCAACAGGCACCTGTGCATCCCACTGCAGCTCAAGGCTGGCACGGGCGCTCAAGTCCTGACCTGTCACACTAGTGTGCTAATGGCACTTACGTAACTAATGTATTCCCCCTTAGAATAACCATTGTATGTTCACCCCTTCCCTGTAGTGTTTGCTCTGCTTTGCTCCTACCATGCCTGTACACTTGATATGTATACCCATGACATGTTTACCCTGTCCCTGTTGTGGAAGTTCTGTATTGCTTTTACCTTGCCTTTTACCTATGTTATATGTACCCTGTCGATACTGATCATTGTACTGTATTCCTCTCCTTATGTAACAAGCTCATTTGTAATGCCTCCAATCAATGTACATTGTCTGTATTGCATTACTACTAAAATCATCTACTGCATGTATACCTGCCTCCTCTGTAACCCCTCCCCCCAGGTCGCACCGTGAGACGAGCATCTTTTTGCTCAGCGTGCCTTTCCTGGTGAAACATTTTCAATAAATAAATAAATAAAATCTCAGCCAGAGGCATTAGAACTCCATGGGACAAAAGCATTTTCCAGAAGACCGTCCACAGCTACTGGGAATGTCACCTGCGCACCCCTCATGTGATGCCATGCACCAGCCAGTAACCACTGCTGGCTCCCACACTAACCTCACGTCTGTACTTCTCACCGCTGAGTGTACACCGTGGAGCACAATACCTCTGTTTTCCTCCTCACTGCTTTTTCTATCTGTGTCGCCAAATCTTTTTCTTTATTCTAAACCCCAGGAATCACTCACTTAATGTTTACACTTTATGCAGTCAACTTGACCGAGAATGACACCCCAGAGCTAGAACCTATGCAAATTTTAGAATTTGGAATGTAGGTTCAAACTCTGCATCTGCACTCCACTCTGGCCAT
The DNA here is from genome assembly GCA_016271365.2 of Neoceratodus forsteri. Classification (NCBI taxonomy): domain Eukaryota; kingdom Metazoa; phylum Chordata; order Ceratodontiformes; family Ceratodontidae; genus Neoceratodus; species Neoceratodus forsteri. Next base: position 317,489,176 of record CM028129.1, read on the forward strand.
TGCTCAGATCTGTTTCTCCATCTGAAGAGAGCAGTCACCCCGTAGTGAACTCCGGTAATGGCTGGTTCTCCTGTTGGGGTTTTTTATATTGCAATTATCCTTATCGTGGTATAGTTCAGGCTGCTGCATGTGAAAGAGCAAAAACCACTCTATTTGTGCAACCCCCTGAAAAAGACTCTAAAAAATTAGATTACAAGGGCAAAAAAGTTTCTACAACAGCTTCCCTACTTATCAGGCAGCAGCTTTTGAAACAACATGAAGTCTTGCTGAATTCTGACAATTTGCAGTTAGCTCCAGCTCTTGAACTGCCCTGGAGAGTGAAGGATTAAAATTCTATGCTAGGCATAGAGCGTTGGGCTCGAGCTTGGTTGAAAACTTTGTCTGTGTCCTTTTGAAACCAAACCGTCAGATTCTTTACTCCGCCTCACTGAACAGTCGCTCTGGAGATTTCTCCTTCTGCTCGGTTTAAACGCAGTTAAAGTGTCAGTTTTAGTCCGATTTATCGTTCCGTTTTTCGGTTCGAGACTCTGTCTGTGGTACCGTAAGTACTTAGATTAGTATTGTGGACAGTTATTGTGTGGAAATTGTAAATTTGTTCGATTGGTTCGGCTGAACCGATCCTGTAGTAAATCCTTGTAAAAAAAAAAAAAAAAGTTAGTGTGTGGTTACTGGTCTTTATCAGTTTTAAAAAAAACGTGATTTGAACATTTTTTTTCCATCACCCGTGACACAGTGAGAAACCGATAGGGGAGTCTTGCCTGGCGGTTGCCATGTAAAGGGTAAGTTGGTTAGGTTGGCCATGTCTGAAAAACTCAAGAAAAAAAACGGGCCCACTGGGTTTCAACACTGCAGTGTGTGTGGGTAGGTCTTTGCTAAGGTTTATCCCCACACCACCTGTGTTTACTGTCTGGGGTTTGACCACCTCAACTCAGACTGCCAAATTTGCAAAAATTTCCCTAAGTCTACCCTGGAAAAAAGGTTAGGTAGACTTAGGGATAAGGAGGCCGAGAAATCCGCTGACCCAGCAGGCCAGCCCGGTTCGGTTCCTACCGAACCAGAAGGAGTGCCCTCTGACCAGGGTGATACTTCTTCGGCCAAGAGGAGAGCTGATCCTGAGGGATCAGTTCCTATAAAAAGAAAACGAAAGGATAAATCAGCCTGTTTGGATCCAGCACCGCATGTTCCAACCGCCAAAGAAATAGCCAAAGCGATTTGGATTGTGGAATCGTTTCGTCTGGTTCTGACCGATCCGACACCTTCTGGCAGGGGTTCGGTTCGGTCGGTTCCCCCGGTTGAGGATTATTCCCCTGAAGATTTTTACGAACCGGAGTTTGATGAGGAGGGGGATTTTGAAGAGGATGATTACGACGGTGAAAGTCTGGATGTGCCTGTGGAACCGGACATCTTCGCAGACAGACTTTCTGGTGTTTCCCCTCCTAGGCTTTCTGAGTCCCCTACCCACTTTCTGTTCTGCAGAAAAGTGGCTCAAACCCTCCAGCTTCCTATTGAGGAGGCTGTAGAGGATCAAGAGGAGCCTGACTACATAGAGATGATGGACATCCCAGAGTCTAAGAGACTGTCTTTTCCCCTTCATAGGTCATTTGGGAAACAGACACAAAAAATTCTTAGGTCTCCCAACTCTGTACCTCCTGTTGACAAGAGAATGGACAAGAGGTACACCTTGTCAGGCTCAGATATGGAATTTCTTTATCAGCAATGCAGCCATGTTGGGGTAGTGCAGGCTGCTGCCTGTGACAAGGCAAACATCCCCTTGGCTTCATACCCCCCAGACAAAGATTCCAGGAAGATAGATGCCATGGCAAAGAAACAGTACTTGGCATCATCTTTGGAACTCAGGCAGGCTAACTATATGGCCTATACAGCCAAGTACCAGAAGTCCAGGTGGGACACCGTACTGGCACTAGCTAAACAGGTCTCCTTCCAGCTAGACAAGGAGCTGGAGGAGGTGGCTGCTGATGGGATTGAGGCATCAAAGGTGCAATTTCATGCAGCTGTGGACTCCAATCATGTGTCATCAAGAGTCATGGCTACATCTGTGGCTCTTTGGAGAATGGCTTGGCTCAGATGTACTAGCCTTTCGCAGGACACCCAGGCTAAGGCCATGGATTTCCCTGTAGTGGGTAATTCTCTGTTTGGAGAGCAGAGAATTACATGAAGAAAATGGATGAGTACAGGACCACTTATAGGAGTGCCCAGGCCAAGGAGAGGCAGGCAACTCCTCAAAGGCAGCAAGCTAGGGGCAGGGGCAGGCCTTTTCACAGGCCTTTCTACCAAGTGCAGGCCTCTTCTTCCTTTTCTCAGAAGGGGTTCTTCAGAGGGAGAGGCAGAAGGGGAATGAGCAGGGCTGCATCCACCCCTCAGCCTAAGGCTTCTGCCAAGCAGACACCCTGATGTGTCAGCCCGGGTTGACTCTCCCATTCCAGTAGGAGGCAGGCTGGCTTACTTTGTCCAGGTCTGGATGTCTGTTACCTCAGATAAGTGGGTCCTGGAGGTTGTAAGCCAGGGGCTGGTTCTCAGTTTCAAAAATTTTCCGAAACTAAGACCCAGATCCTTTCCACCTGCAAATACTTCAGAAACCCTTGCTCTAGAGGCAGAGGTTTCGTCTCTACTGGCCTTAAAGGTCATAGAGAGAGTTCCTACTCCATACAGGGGCAAAGGTCTGTACTCCAGATACTTTCTTACCCCAAAAAAGACAGGGGAGTGGTGACCCATCCTAGATCTAAGATACCTAAACAAGCACCTAATAAAGCCAAAATTCAAAATGGTGACTCTGGGAACAATTCTTCCCTCTCTGAGGCCAGGGGATTGGCTAGCCTCACTGGACCTCAAGGATGCCTATTTTCACATTCCCATCAGGTGCTCCCACAGAAAGTACCTCAGGCCATTATCAGTTCAGAGCAATGCCCTTCTGTCTAACCTTAGCTCCAAGGGTGTTTACAAAGTGCCTAGCAGTAGTGGTGGCCTTTTTAAGAAGGAACAGGATTTCTATTTTTCCATATATGGATGCTTGGCTTCTGGTGGGCCAGTCTCCAGACCAAGTCAAGTCAGATCTGCAGGTCACCCAGCAAGTTCTCACTTCCTTGGGGGTTCCTTCTCAATCTTCCCAAGTCAGTTCTCGAACCAATACAGCTCCTCACTTTTATAGGAGCACAGCTGGACACACTCAAGGTAAGAGCCTTCCTTCCTTTGGAAAGGGCAAAAGCCATCTCTCAGCTGGCCTCTTCCTTTCTTCCCTCTGGTTTCTCGACCAGCAAGGCATTTTCTGCAGCTTCTGGGCCGCATGGCAGCTTCCACAGCAGTGTTCCAAGGGGCCAGGTTTCAGATGAGGGACATTCAGTTCCATCTGAGAGCCTTTTGGTCCCAAAGGAAAGATCCTCTTACCAAGCTGGTTCCTGTTACTCAGACCTTAATTCAGGCCCTTCAGTGGTGGCAGGACCTGGACAATCTGAGGCAAGGTGTTCCATTTGTCTCTCAGACTCACTCTGTGGTTCTTACCACAGATGCTTCCTTTGGGGTGGGGAGCCCATCTGGGGGCTCTCACGGCCCAGGGACTGTGGTCCCCTCAGGAATCCCTTCTTCACATCAACCTCCTGGAGCTCAGGGAAGTACTTCTCGCCATACAAGCTTTCTCTCAGTCAATACAGAACAAGGTGGTTCAGGTCAGGACCGACAACACTACCACCATGTGGTAAATCAACAAGCAGAGAGGCACTCGGTCCACAGCCTTGTGCATGGAGGCCATGAAAGTATGGTCCCTGGCTTATTCCCTGCAGATCTCTCTAGTAGTGGTCCACCTCCCAGGAAAGGACAATGTGATAGCAGATACATTGAGCAGGATTTCACAGGGCCATCATGAATGGTCTCTGGATCCTTTGGGGTTGAAGGTGATCTTCTCAAGGTGGGGCACTCCGGAAATAGATCTCTTTGCAGTCCCAGACAATCACCAACTTCCTCTGTTTTGTTGCAGACCCCCAATCTTGGGCTCAGTCCCTCTGGATGCTCTGATTTTGAACTGGGAAGGGAAATTTCTTTATGCCTTCCCTCCTTTTCCTCTGTTGTTCAAGGTTCTAGTCAAGGTAGGGTCACAACCATGCAAAGTGATTTTGATTGCTCCGAACTGGGCCAGGCAGCCTTGGTCAGGGCTGCAGCTATGAATTTTGGGGCCCAGGACAAGTCACTTGAAATGGGCCCCTGTTTATATTGAATTCTTGTGTTCTTTCTTAGTGTGTGGTTACTGGTCCTTATCGGTTTTAAAAAAAACGTGTTTCAACGTTTTTTTCCAATACGCGTAACACGGTTAGAAACCGATAAGGGAGTCTTGCCTGACGGTTGCCGAAAAAAGGGTAAGTTTAGTTAGTTGGCCATGTCTGAGAAACCCAAGAAAAAAACCTGGCCCACTGGGTTTCAACACTGCAGTGAGTGTGGGGAAGTCTTTGCTAAGGCCGATCCCCACACCAGCTGTGTTTATTGTCTGAGGTTTGACCACTCCGATACAGACTGCCAAATATGGAAAAACTTTCTTAAGTCTACCCTGGAAAAGAGATGAGGTAGACTTAGGGAAAAGGAAGCCGAGAAGTCCGCTGACCCGGATGGCCAACCCGGTTCAGTTCCGACCGAACCAGGAGTGCCCTCTGACCAGGGCGATACTTCTTTGGGCAAGAGGAGGGCCGATCCTGAGGAAACGGTTCCTACAAATAGAAAACGCAAAGAGAAATCGACCAGTTTGGATCCAGAGGTTCATGTTCCGACCGCCAAGGAAATAGCCAGAGCGATTCGGATTGTTGAATCGCTTCACCCGGTTCCGACCGATCCGGCGTCTTTTGGCAGGGGTTCGGTTCGGTCGGTTCCCCCGGTTCAAGATTATACCCCTAAAGAATTTTATGAACTGGAGTTTGAGGAGGAGGGGGATTTTGAAGATGATGGTGAAAGTCTGGATGTGCCTGTGGAACCGGACATCTCCTCAGACATACCTTCTGGTGGTTTTAGCTCCTAGGCTCTCTGAGTCCCTTCCCCACTATCTCTTTTACAGAAAAGTGGCTGAAACCCTCCAGCTTCCTATGGAGGAGGCTGTGGAGGATCAGGAGGAGCCTGATTTTGTTGAAATGATGGACATCCCAGAGTCCAGGAGACTGTCTATTCCCCTTCATAAGTCCTTTGGGAAGCAGACACAAAAAATCCTGAAGTCTCCTAATTCTGTATCTCCTGTTGACAGAAGAATGGACAAGAGGTACACCTTATCAGGCTCTGATACAGAGTTTTTATACCAGCAATGCAGACATGTTGGGGTAGTGCAGGCTGCAGCCTGTGACAAGGCAAATATTCCCTTGTTTCACACCCCCCAGACAAAGACTCCAGGAAGATGGATGCCATGGCTAAGAAACAGTACATGGCATCCTCCTTGGGACTCAGGCAGGCTAACTATATGGCCTATACAGCCAGGTACCAGAAGTCCAGGTGGGACACTGTACTGGCACTGGCTAAACAGCCTTCCCCCCAGCTGGCCAAGAAGCTGGAGGAGGTGGCTGCTGATGGGATTGAGGCATCAAAGGTACAATTTCATGCTGCTGTGGACTCCAGTGATGTGTCGTCAAGAGTCATGGCTACATCTGTGGCTCTTCGGAGGATGGCTTGGATCAGATGTACTAGCCTCTCACAGGATACCCAGGTTAAGGCCTTGGATTTCCCTGTGGTGGGTAATTTTGGGAAGCAGAGAATTACATGAAGAAAATGGATGAATACAGAACCACTTATAGGAGTGCCCAGGCCAAGGAGAGGCAGGCAACTCCTCAAAGGCAGCAATCTAGGGGCAGGGGCAGGGGCAGGCCTTTTCATAGGCCTTTCTACCAAGCACAGGCCTCTTCTCCCTTTTCACAGAGGGGGTTATTCAGAGGGAGAGGCAGAAGGGGGATGAGCAGGGCTACATCCACTCCTCAGCCTAAGGCCCCTGCCAAGCAGACACCCTGATGGGTCTGCCCGGGTCGACTCTCCTATCCCTGTAGGGGGCAGTCTGGCTTACTTCGTCCAGGACTGGATGTCTGTTACTTCAGACAAGTGGGTCCTGGAAGTAGTAAGCCAGGGACTGGTTCTCAGCTTCAAAAAATTTCCGAAGATGAGAGCCAGATCTTTTCCACCTGCAGGTCTCTCCAAAACCCTTGCCCTAGAGGCAGAGGTTTCATCTTTTCTGGCCTTAAGAGCCATAGAGAGAGTTTCTACCCTACACTGGGTCAAAGGTCTGTACTCCAGGTACTTCCTTACCCCAAAAAAAGACGGGAGTGGCAACCCATCCTAAATTTAAGATACCTTAATAAACATCTTTTAAAACCAAGGTTCAAGATGGTGACTCTGGGAATAATTTCTCCCTCTCTAAGGCCAGGGGACTGGCTAGCCTTCCTGGACCTCAAAGATGCCTACTTTCACATCCCTATCAGGTGCTCCCACAGAAAGTACCTCAGGTTCAAGCTGCCCTCAGGCCATTATCAGTTCAAAGCAATGCCCTTTGGCCTAACCTCATCCCCAAGGGTTTTCACAAAGTGCCTGGCAGTAGTAGTTGCCATTTTTCCATATCTGAACGACTGGCTCCTAGTGGGTCAGTCTCCAGACCAAGTCAAGTCAGACCTGCAAGTGATCCAGCAAGTGCTCACTTCCCTGGGATTTCTTCTCAACCTCCCCAAGTCAGTTCTCAAACCGGTGCAGCTTCTTACCTTTATAGGGGCAGAGCTAGATACTGTCAAAGCAAGAGCCTTTCTTACCCTGGAAAGGGCAAGGGTTCTTACAGAACTGGCTTCTTCCTTCAGCCTTCAGGTGTCCCTGACCAGCAAGGCATTTCCTTCAACTCTTGGGCCACACGGCAGCTTCTAAAGCAGTGGTCCGAGTGGCAAGATTCCAGGTGAGGGACATTCAGTTCCATCTGAGGGCCTTTTGGTCCCAAAGAAAGGATCCTCTTACCAAACTGATTCCAGAGACTCGGACACTGATCCAAGCTCTTCAATGGTGGCAGGATCAGGACAATTTAAGGCAAGATGTCCCATTTGTTACTCAGTCTCATTTGGTGGTCCTTACCATGGATGCTTCCCTTTTGGGGTGGGGAGACCATCTGTGGGCTCCCACAGCCCAGGGACTGTGGTCCCCTCAGGAATCCCTTCTTCATATCAATCTCCTGGAACTCAGGGCAGTTTTTCTGGCTCTGAAAGCTTTCTCTCAGTCAGTGCAGAACAAGGTGGTTCAGGTCAGAACAGACAACACCACCACCATGTGGTACCTCAACAAGCAGGGAGGCACTCAGTCCATGGCCTTGTGCATGGAAGCCATGAAATTGTGGTCCCTGGCTTATGCCCTGCAGACCTCTCTGATAGCAGTCCACCTTCCGGGGAAGGACAATGTGCTAGCAGATGCACTGAGCAGGATTTCCCAGGGCCATCACGAATGGTCCCTGGACCCTCTGGTGTTAAAAGTGATTTTCTCAAGGTGGGGCACTTCAGAGATAGATCTCTTTGCAGCCCCAGACAATCACCAGATTCCACTGTTTTGTTGCAGACCCCCAGTCTTGGGCTCGGTCCCTCTGGATGCTCTGATGTTGAACTGGGAAGGGAAATTTCTCTATGCCTTCCCCCCCTTTCCTCTACTGTTCAAGGTTCTGGTCAAAGTGAGGTCACACTGGCCTGGTGGCGCTGAGGGTTGGCCCGGTGGCGCTGAGGGCTGAGGCGCTGGACGCCACACCTCGCTCCACGCCAGTGACCCGGGTTCAGGAGGCGGACTTGGGTCGCTGGTGGGCGGCCGGGGGAGTTGAGGCAGGCGTCCCAGACAACTGCCTACTCGGGAGTGGTCAGGCTATAGCCCGAACACTTGTCTGACTCCGAGCGGAGGCTTGGAGTACTGCAAGCCCCCAATGTTAAGGGGAAGGGCTGCCGACATACAGCGTGACGTCGGCGCTCTGCGCCTTGACGTCAGGGAGTCCTACGCTGTAGGGGGTGGGAGAAAGGGGAAAAACGCCTGCCATCGCCGGGAAGATGGAGCCTCTGGAGATGTGCCCTCGATGTGCCTCTGCCCGCCTGATGGCCCCCAGACTGACAAAATCTGATTGTTGGGGTAAGGGGTCTGCCCATCCCCTGCGGTGGGTAAACCAGCTCTGTGGGGTTCCTGTGGGGTCCTACGGGCAGGGTGGAAAGCAGAGGGATGTCTACCTTGAGGCTCCTGAAGGGTCAGGGATGGCAGGCAGGAAGGAGGAAAAATAGTAATTAAAAAAAAAAAAAAGTGAGGTCACAACCCTGCAAAGTGATTCTGATTGCTCCAGATTGGGCCAGGCAGCCCTGGTACCCCCTCTTACTGTCCCTAGCAGCCCATTTTCCCCCTGTCTCTTCCCAGGAATTACAACCTGTTAACCTCCTCTCAGGGGAGGATTTGGAACCCCAATCTTCGGTCCCTCAATCTCAAGGCATGGCTCTTGAAGAGCTAGAGTATGCAAATTTACATCTGTCCCAAGGGGTTCTGGATATTCTCAAAGCCTCTCGAAAGCCTGCCACCAGAAAGACTTATGACTCCAAATGGAAAAGATTCATCATTTGGTGTTCCAAGAAGCATATATCCCCAGACACTGCTGATTTGCCTACTGTTCTGGATTATATGGTCCATCTTAATGGTCTAGGCCTCAGACCAGCTACTCTCAAGGTACACTTGTCAGCTGTTTCTGTTTTTCTGTCAGTGGGAAAACCTTCCTCACTGTCATCTCACCCTATAGTCTATAAGTTTTTAAAGGGATTGCTTCATACCAATCCACCCTTTAGGGATCCTGCCCCTGCCTGGGACTTAAATGTTTGCATTGCTCAACTTATGCAACCCCCATTTGAGCCTATGTCCTCGGCAGAGCTTAAGTACTTGACTTGGAAAACTGTGTTTTTGGTTGCCATTACCTCTGCCAGACGTATCAGTGAATTGCAAGCCCTGTCAGAGGAACCTGATTTTATCTCCTTCCATAGAGATAAAGTGGTTCTTAGAACCAATAGGAGGTTCTTGCCCAGAGTGGTTTCAGGCTTCCATTTGAATCAGTCCATGTCTCTTCCCGTTTTCTTCACTGATCATTCTTCCTCAGGGGAGAGGAGGCCACACAGTTTAGATGTTAAAAGAGCCCTTAGCTACTACATAGAGCGTACCAAGGGTCACAGGTTTGATTCCCTCCAGTTGTTCCTCACTTATAGGGAAGGGCAAACCTGCCACCAAAACAACTATTGCCAGGTGGATCGTTTCTTGTATACAATTCTGCTATGAGAAACTGGGAAAAATTCCACCCTCAGGCCTGAGGGCTCATTCCACAAGAGATACAGCTGCTTCCCTGGCTGCTGCCAGGGAGATCCCTCTGTTAGAAATTTGTCAAGCAGCCACCTGGAAAACAGTCCATACTTTTACCAAGCATTACTCTCTGGATATCCAGGCTAGGAGTGATGCTCGGTTTGGACAGCAGTACTTCAGAGCCTGTTCCCAAGTAGGTTCTGTCCCTCCTCCATGGAGGTACTGCTTGGTAGTTCTGTAGATTGTCAGAATACAGCAAGACTTCATGTTGTCTGAAGAAAAAATTACTCACCTTAGTAATTGTGTTTCTTCTAATGGAATCTTGCTATATTCTGACCTCCCTCCCTGCCTCCCCTCTCAGAACCTGGTTTTGGGAAGTTGGGAAGTGGGTGGGCAGGTGCAGTGTTGCACCCCAGAGGTGTCTTCAGCACACCCTCCTTTTTACTTGGGTGCTTATATTATAATCTTTATTTTGGATAGGTTTTTGGTTTTGGGTTTCCTGACTTGAGTCTTCCTTTTGGGAATCCAAAACTTTTGGTTGCCAGTTGGCTAGTTAAACATTTTTACAATTTCCACATAGTCAGTGAGTGTTTGCTCGTAAGAATCTGACGGTTGGGTTTTAAAGTGCTGCAGACACAGACCTCAACCAAGCTCAAGCTCAACGTTCTTTGCACTGCATAGAAAATTAACCCTCTTCTCTTCGGGGCAGTTTAAAGGCTGGGGCTAACTGCAGATTGTCAGAATACAGCAAGACTCCATTAGAAGAAACACAATTACTAAGGTGAGTAATTTTTTCTTATCTCCTTTGATCTTAGCAATACCCCCTCTGGACTTTCTCCTTTCACTAATGTATCTATAGAAAGTCGTCACCTTCTTTTACTGTTTGTGCTAGTGTTTCCTTGGTTTGGGCCTTTGCCTGCCTTACTGCCTTCCCTGCTTCCCTTAGTGAAGTTTGGTATGCTTCCCTGTCTTCATCCCACTGTGTTCCCTTATATTTCCTGAAGGCCAGCCGTTTGGCTCTGACCCTTTCTGGTACTGTTTTTGAGAACCAAAGTGTTTTCCTCTTCTTTTGCACTTCCTTTTCTCTCTATCACAATTGAGTGTTGCTTCAAGTATTGCATCCTTAATGCTTGCCCACTTCGCCTGGACCCCTTCACCTGTATTGCTTTTTGCCATGACTTGTTTAACTCTGTTGGCCATCTTATCAAAGTCAGCTCCTCTGAAGTCACATATTTTTGCCTTAAAATTGGATGATTTAGTTCTAGTGGCCAAATTGAACCATACCATGTGATGGTCACTGGCCCCCAGGTGACCTTCTACCTGGAGATCTGTGATCCTTTCCTTGTTAGTCAGTGCTAGATCTAGGATAGCCCTGTCTCTTGTGGGTTGTTGTACCAGTTGTTTGAGGCCCTCCCCCTGCAGGGAATCCACCATGTGTCGAGTTCTGGCAGATGTTCCTGCTGGTATTGACCAGTCTATATCTGGCATGTTGAAGTCTCCCATTATCGGAACCTCCCCTTTAGCTGTCATGTTTTGTATATCTTCTAACAATAATGTGTCTATGTCATCCCCCCTGATCTGGGGGCCTGTAGACAACCACAGTTTGTATGGCTGTCCCATTTCCTGTTTCCAGGGTGACCAACAGTTCTTCTAGCTCCTTATGTGTATTCTGAATTTCTGTAGCTTTGATATTTTCATTGACATACAGAGCTACTCCACCCCCCCCTTTTTTTGCACCTTAGTCTCTTCTGAACAATACATAGCCAGGTACTGAAGTCTCCCACGTGTGGTTACTGGTAAATCATGTCTTGCTAATTGCTACTATGTCCAGTTTAGCTTCTGTCATTATTGCCTCCAAGTCTGGGATCTTGTTTCCCAGACTGCGAGCATTTGAGTACATGATTTTCCATTGGCCAGATTTTGGTGTGTTAGTTGTTGGGTAAGGTCTGGCATTTCCCATGTGCGTTGTATGGGGAGCCGGACCTTTTTCCTTACCTGGTGATGCAAATGAACTGCAAACATGCTGAACTCCTGTTTGACCACTAGCTGAGTGGGAAGGGGGGTTCTTCCCATTCGACGTATTGGGTGCTGCACCCCTCTCCCCATTTGCTAGTTTAAATATTCTGCAAAGACGTCAAACTTCTGCCCCAATGCACTGACTCCCTCCTTAGTTTGCCCTTGACATTCTCCTCTTTCCACTTACTAAAATAATAAACTTATCCCTTACCATAGGGAAATGTCCCCAGCTCTGGAAAACCGCAGTGTTCACACCTATTCACAAAAGTGGGGATCAAACAAACCACTCTAACTATAGACCTATTTCAGTCCTTCTGCCTGTCTCTAAAGTGCTCGTACGCATTGTTGTTGATCAATTGACAGAATAACTTGACACCTACCAACTGCGGTGACAGCAGCAACACGGTTTTCATAAGCAGCACAGTACCTCTACTGCTTTAATCGAGTTCACAGGCTTCATTCACAATGCCTTAGACAGAGGGCTCTTGACGGGGCAACCTATACTGACCTCACCAAGGCCTTCAATACCATTAACCATGAACTGTTGCTGAAACAATTAGCCCATATTGGTCTCTCTCTTCTGTCTCCATTGCCTGGTTCAGGAGGTACCTTTCTGGAAGAGAGCAAAGAGTCAAAATCCAAAATATCCTCTCCAACAGCAGGCCAGTTCTAACAGGATGCCCCAAGGCTCCATCCTTGGCCCTCTTCTCTTTAGTTTGTTCCTCAACCAACTCCCGTTGTCTGTTAAAGACAACATTCTGCTGTACGCAGACAACGCGGTACTTTTTTCAAGCCACAGTGACCCTAATTTACTTGACAGTCAAATGTAATCCAATTTCACTGCAGTAGAGCAATGGTTCCTAAATTTTCCAAGTTACTGTTAAACTACAGAAAGACGAAGACCAAGATATTTGCATCACAAGATAGCAGACACAAATCCTTCCAACTGAAAATCTGTAACAAGCTTAATTCCCTTCTTGAAATGGTACACTTTTTTAAATGTCTTGGAGTAACACTGGACTGCTCACTATCATAATCACAGCATATCGACCAAGTTGCAAAGACAGCAAATGCCAGATTAGGGCTGCTCTATAGAAACAGACAATGCTTAACCAACGAAGCCCTGAAAATGGCAGTCACTATTTCAGTGCTATCAGTCATTGACTATGGCCTTGTAGTCTATGGTTCTGCAACCCCCATGTCCCTCAGACGGGCAAAGACTTCACTTAACAAGGCCAGTAGGCTTCTTCTGGATGCAGACCGGTTGACCCACACGTGCGATCTATATATTCAGACTGGTTGGCTTAACTTGGATAGCAGGATACAGTATCATGTCTGCCTTCTGGCAAAGAACTCTACCCTCAGACTTACCCCGGTAGGGGTCAAGAACCTCCTCAGCCTACCTGACTCTGCTAGAAGCACTAGTAGCATAAATAACTACTCTCTCAAAGTCCCCTTCCACCGTACCATGCAAGGCCAGCGGTCCTTTGAATACTGTGCACCCTCCTGGTTCAGCTCTCTCGGTGCGGACTTACAGAAGGAAATTAGGCTAGGTTTGTTGAAGTCTAAACTTCGTACCCTACTGGCAGCCACCAGTGGATGTGACTGCAGGACCTAAGCATCTTTCCTACCCTGTTTATACCTCGCTAGTCTAACCAATGTTTTCTAGCACCCCTTCCTTCCTTTCCCCTGACACCCCTCCCTGCTGACTATGCCAGCTCTCCCTCCTGGCCTTACCCGTCCTGCCTCTAACTCCACCTTGTGCCGAACCCCTGCCCTTGCTTGCTTCTTGTCTACCTGCTCTCCTCTCCCTGCTGCATCTCCCCACTCCCCTTACTCACATCCTATCCCCCCCCCATTGTCTCTAACAACTTACATTGCCTTGCACTTTCCTCCTCACCTCTTCTAGGGACTTAGGAGGCCTAACTGTCTTGCACTTAGATGTAAGAACTGCTTGTTATAACACATTCGGACTTATCCCTTACTATGCAACCTAAACAACTGTAACCCATGTGTGTTCCTCAATGTAGAAATTGTATGCTGTTACTGTATATTTTATACATCTCCCCTCAATTGCTCCATTTATACCTACCCCTCTGACTACTGTATTAATTTGACTTTAGCGTTAGCTTTCTGTGTACTAAATGTCTGCAGTCTTTTCTAAATGTATTAATTTCCTAGACTTTTCTACAATGTATTATAATGTGGAACCTCTGTAAACGAGCCTGTGACTCAAAGGTATATCTGAAATCTAATAAATAAATTATTTGGACCACACAAAGGGTGTTTGGTACACATCAACACAAATGTTTGTCACTTATGAGGATGTAGGCCAAGGAAAGCCAGCATGCAGGAGGACCACTGCTTAGTGGATAGTGGCATGCCTATAGTTCTGTTACGGCAAAGCTGGCAAACTTCCACCCGAAGGCCTAAGGGCCCATTCCATCACAGGGACCTCTGCCTCGATGGCAGCATCTAGGGGTGTCTCCATTCAGGAAATTTGTAAAGCAGCTACGTGGAAAACAGTACACATCTTTAAAAAGCATTACTGTCTGGACATACAATCCAAAAGGGATGCCTGTTCTGGCACTACTGTCTTGCAGAACATTTTCCCTACATAAGTTCTGTACCCAGCCTCCTAAGGTACTGCAGTGGAGTCTGCAGTTGTCTAGCAATAGTGAGGGATTCTTGGGGTTTGAAGAAAAAGTTACTCACTGTAGTAATGTTGTTTCTTCCAAAGTGATCCCTCACTATGCTTGATACTCCCTTTCCTACCTCCCCTTCTAGAACCTGGAAAAGGTTCTTACAATAGTTGCATAATTACCATAACAGTAGATCTTCGAGAAAATCACTTTCATAGTGCCACACCTACTGTATGGAACTATAAGCCGCCAGGCAGTAGGACTGCACAAAAACTTTGCGAACAGTCAGTCAAGGGCTGTCCACAATGTCAGATGTCGACTGATAAATAAATGTGGGTGGCCCCTCCACTCCTCAGTTCACTGCTGGAGATCATGCTCAGAGGACCGCTCTGTTGGGAACCAGGAAATAACCCAGTACTCTGTGAACCCAGGTGAGGCAGAGGATGAAGGGTAGACTAGGATGGAGATACGAGCAATCCAGGTTAGATTGGGCTCAGAAAAGGGAAAGGAGGGTGGAATGGAATAGTCTGATGAAAGAGATTCTCTTGGATATGTACTGTTACAGCAGGTACGTTAACTGTTCTATCTTCTTTGAGGATATCTCCTTCATCAGGCCACAGCTGTGGAAGGAGTAACAAGCAGTACTGTCAGTGAAGCAGGCTGGATGTCTGGAGCCTACAGGCCTAAGAAAGTAGGATTTTGGGGCACAGTTAGGCCAGGGCCAGCCATTTTTTGAGAGACAATGTCTATACTTTAGTGTTTAGTGAAGATGTGGGCAGTATTCCAGGTGGCAGCTGCACCGATGTCTGCAGTAGACACATTTTTGAAACAAGCAACGGAGGTGGCCATGCCTCTTTTGGAGTGACCATGAACCACCCTAGGAATTCCTTACCATGTGTCCTGTAACAAAAAGCAATACAGTTGGCTAGCTACTTGGACAGGCACTGTTTGGAAATGGGTGCTGTATTTCCCAGGGGAGATGAAACAAAAAGCTGCGAGGACTTTCTGCAGTCCTTTGTGCGATGTATATAGTACCTCAGCATTTTATGTACATCTAGAGTATGGAGCAGTGCGTCCCTGGATTGGCATGCTCAGGATAATACACTGACAGGTGGGTGGTTTGATTTAAAGTAAACTCAGACTCCACATTTGGTAAAAACTTAGGATGGTATGCAAAGACACCCTGTCTTTGTGGAAAATTAAAAAGAAGGCTCACACATTAGAGCATGTAGCTCTAAAATCCTTTGAGCAGAAGTGATTCCAACTAAAAACAATGCTTTCCAAGAAAGAAAGCGTAAGCCACAGGTTGCGGCTGGCTCAAAAGGTGCCAATGTAAGCTTTTCCAGAACAAAATTCAAGTCCCAAGCCGAGACTGGTTTATGAATGGGAGGCTTCAGATGTAGAATGCCTCTCAAAAACGTATGGGCCATCTCCAGCTGGGCAACCGTACGACCCTCTATAGGCACATGGAAAGCTGATATGGCAGCCAGGGACACTCTGATAGAGCAGTACTGCAGGGCTGAATCTGATAAGGACAATGGATACTCTAGAACCTGACTGAAAAGGTGAATGGACCCAGGTGGTGGGAAGCGACCCATAAGGTAAACCGTTCCACTTCACAGAATAAGTGGATCTGGTGGAAAGCTTTGTAGCAGCTACCAGAACATCAGTCACTTTTTGGGAACCCCCATAATGGCAATGGTTTTGTCCTCAGGAGCCATGCATGCAGGTGGAGAGATGTGAGGTCCAGGTGGACCGGAGTTGCCTGGTCCTGTGACAGCAGACTCTTGCACAGGGGCAGAGACACTGGGGGTTCCACCACTAGCTGTTGCAGTAAAGGGGATCAGATTTGTAGTGACCATAGCGGAGCAATGAGTATCAGAGTTGCACCCTCAGCCAGCCCGGTGATGCTGAGGGCGGAGTTGCTGGACGCCTTACCTCGCTCCACACCAGCAACCCGTGTTCAGGAATGAGCATGGGCCGCCGGGGGTCGGCAGGGGTGGAGAAGGATGGAGCACTCAACGGCTGCTCTCCTTATCCGGGAAGGGGATCTGCAACCTCCCGCCACAATACTGCCACCTGGGGGAGCTTGGGTGGTAGGTATGGTATAGGGGGAAGCAGTAGTGGGGATCAGACACCAGCAGAGGGCTGGAGCAGGAGGCATGTCTCAGCACATCTCCTGGCTCATTGACCCTCACTGCATGCCGGTGTCTCGAGGGTGGAGAAAAGCATGGAGGAGAAAATGGATCCCACAGTGGTGCCAGTAGACGGGTCTCAGGGACGGCCCTCAGAGGGCTTCGGTGAGTCCATGTAAGGCGCACACTCCAATCATTGTCAGGAGGAGATCTGGGGCTCCTCCACCCCTCTGGGGGGATAATCCGGAATCTAGGGTCAAAAGGAGCGGGGCACCCATCTGCGCAGACATTCCGGGGTAGGCTCTGGGGGCAGGTCTACAATGAGACCCTGAAGAGTGGGGGCACTGCGGGAATAGGAGGATAAAAATAGAGTACAAAAAAAAAAAAGTTGCCGCCTCCATTTGGAGCTTAAGTGGGACTCTCTGAATTAGAGGGAAGGCACACAGGAACCTCCCTTTCCAAGAGCGGAACAATGCGTCTTGCCAGAAAACTTTAGGCTCTGGAGCAAGCGAGCAGAAAAGTGGGAGCTTTGCATTGTGTGGGGATGCAAAAAGGTCCAGCTCTGGCGACCCCATCTGTCAAACTGGTCTTCGAAAGCTGAGGTCAGCAGTCCTCACTTATGCATCCTGGACTGGGACCTGCTTAGCCTGTCTGCCAGAAGTTTTGGATGCCTGGAATGTGTGCTGCTGACAGTTCTAGAACATGTCCTAGAGCCCAATACCAAACTCTCATCGCTTCTCTGCATGGTGGGTAAGAATGAGTCCTCCTTTGCTTGTTGATGTAATGCATCACACTGACATTATCCGTCTGCACCAGCAGAGGGCCCGGGAACAGATGGTTCTGGAAGGCCTGGAGCCCACACAGGACAGCTTGCATTTCTAGCACATTGATGTGTTAGGTGCTGTCCACTGGGGACATGTACCCTGTGTCTGATGGGGGAGCCCAGGTAAGTACCCCAACCCATCTGTTGTGAGATTCTGGAGAGGGGATCAGGAAGGGAACCTTCTTTGATTGGTTACTGGGTTCCATCCACCACTTGAACAATTTACAAACAGGGGATGTGACGAGAGCCATTTGTTCTAGATCATCTGTGAGATGATCCCACTGGACTCTCAGGGTCCACTGGGGAATTCACATGTACAACCTGGCCAAGGGTATTGTCACTATGGCTGCTGCCATGAGACCCAGTAGGCATAGGAACATCCTGGCTGAGAAATACCTGCTGTCATGTGCTAGCTGTGCTTAAGCAACCAGGCACTGGGCTCAGTCCAGAGGCAGGAATGCTGAGCCCTGGGCCATGTCCAATACTGCTCATATATACTGCAGTTGTTGGCAAGGGATCCACACTGATTTTGGTATGTTGACAGTCACCCCAGAGCGTTGATTATCCGTTTCAAGCCAAAGTCTGCAGGATCTGATCCCTGGAGGGGTCTTTCAATAGCCAGTCATCCAGGAAAGAGAAAACGTAAAGGTGGTGGTGGTGAGCGCTGTGCACACTGAGCTGTGAATGGACTGGTATCAACCCCCCTATTCAGAGGTTCTTTCTTGTTTGGTTTAGGTACCTCCCCTTGCCCACATAAGCCCCAGCAGTAAGGCTTTGAGAAGCTCTTATTTTGGGGTGTCCTCTGGCAAGGCATGTGCAACTGCCTTGGCCTTCCTCCAGAGGGTGTTCTGGCACTTCATCATGTGGGCCTGATAGTTGGCAATGTGAATGCCCAATGTAGCTGAGGCAAATGTCCTCTTGCCCAGAACATCCAACCTGCTGCACTCTTTATCAGGAGGGAGGTAACTCAGGTGCTTAGGTGCCCTGGACCTGTCTTGGGCAGCATTAATAACTACTGAATCTGCCTCAGGCTGGGTGGAAAAAACATGGTTTCCTAGAGGAGGCCATGTACATTTTATCTGCTTTCCTGTGTACAGCTAGGATATTGCTGGGTCTGTACCAGGCAGCACAGGTGGCATCCTGTAAAGCAGGGAGCAGAGGTGGCACCACAACTGCAGGAGAGTCTGGTAACTCCAAAAACTCTAAGGTTTTTCTTGGTTGTGTCCTATTCATCTAGGTCAAAGTCTGTGGCAGCTTGTAACTTCTGCATCATGGTGAGGAAAGTGGAATTCTGTGGAGGGGATCTTGGTGTGTTTGTCACCAAGTCCTCACTACATGTGGATACAGTGGAGCTGGTGCCTCTGTCATAAGGGCTTTCAACATAATCGTCAGCCTCCTCCTTCTTATCCTGCATTTTCAGGTCAGGATTATATTTGTACTTTTCATCAAGCAGGTTGATGGGGAGAAGGGAATGGGCAGGCAATGTTGGCGGTGCTCTAGGAGGTGGCTGTGGCAAGGGTTTACCTTGCACCGTTGAGGGGGAATTAATACTAGACCCTGTTGATGGACCCCCAGGAACCAGGAGGTTAGGTAGAAGGCATCAAATCATGTCCGAAAAGGATGATAGGATCACCTGAGCATTGGTGCCCATGTTGTCAATTAGTGTGACTAGAGGAGTCAACAGGGGAGACTGAGTCCCCGATGTTGACAGCGATGTACCAGGTGTACTAGGCCTGGTAGTGCCAGCACCAAGCCTTGACCTTGGTGTTGTTTCGATGGTTGGGGTGGTGAGTGGCGTCACCGTCAGAGCAGACGATGGCACAGAGGAGGTCACACCTGCTGTGTGGAGGGGTAACCTGGAACACACCATGGAGGCTCTTTCCTTCTCTTTGTCCCAGTGCTTGTGTTTGTGACTCCCTGATGCCTTGTCCTGGGATTCTGAAAACCTGGAATCAGTAGATGGGACTGGTGATGCAGCAGTGCTGTCCTGCCGGAGCCTCTTCTCCATGCTAGCTACCTTCTGTTTCAGGAGGAGTTTTTCTAGTGTCTCCTTATGGTGTTGCCTGGTTGCGGAATTAAAAGCTTTACAAATTCTGCAGGCTTTCACGTTGTGGTCCAGTCCTAAGAAGCAAACACAGATGTGGTGGGAGTCGCCGATGAAGATCTTCTTACCACAGGCACAATACTGGAATAGAAACACAGACGTTGATGGCAGATAAGGCCCACAAGGCCCATCCAGTCTGCCCACTTTTTCTACCTTATGAATGTGCCATATGCTTTTACTCTGTCAATGGCCTATTTATTTATACTCATCTGAATTGCTCCCTTATGCCTATCCCAAGCCTGTTTGAAGCCCTGAATTGTATTCATATCCACCACTTCCTGAGGTAGGCTGTTCCATGCAACCACCACCCTTTCTGTGAAAAAGAACTTCCTCACATTACCCCTTAATCGGCATTCTTCTAATCTCATGCTGTGTCCTCTTGTCCTGCTATTTTTCTTATATTGAAACATGCTAGACTCTTTCACCTTGTTAATGCTCTTAAGATATTTGAATGTTTCGATCATATCACCTCTCTCCCTCCTTTACTCTAGGGTATACATATTGAACTCCGTTAATCTGTCCTCATATGTTTTCTGATGCAGACCCTGCACCATTTTGGTTGCCCTTCTCTGGACTGCCTCCATTTTGTTAATGTCCTTGTGCGGGTGAGGCCTCCAGTACTGTATGCAGTACTCCAGATGGGGCCTAACCAGTGTCTTGTACAGAGGGATTATTACCTCCCTCTTATGACTTGTGATACCCCTATTAATACACCCAACATCCCTCTCACCTTACCTACTGCCTTAGTGGTCTGCTTGGATGATTTCAGGTCATCTGTGATGAAGATGCCTAAGTCTCTTTCTTCCCTTGTGACTGACAGCAACTCCCCTCCCAACCTATAGGTCGCTTCAGGGTTTCTCTTCCCTATGTGCATGATCTTGCACTTCTTTGTGTTAAACCTCAGTTGCCACTCTTCAGATCATTTTGCCAGTTTTTCCAGATCTGTTCTCATTCTGCCCACTCCATCTGGATCATCTATTCTGTTATAGATCTTGGTGTCATCTGCAAACAGGCAAATCCTACCCTCCAGTCCATCTGCAATGTCACTAATGAAGATATTGAAGAGGACTGACCCCAGGACTGATCCCTGAGGTACCCCACTTGTGACTTACATCTCTTCTTCCGACTGTATACCGTTTACCACCACTCTCTGTTTTCTGCCCGCCAACCAGATTGCCACCCAGTTGACCAACTTCTGACCCACTCCGAGCCTACCCAGCTTATTAATCAGTCTTCTATGTGGAACAGTATTGAAAGCTTTCCTGAAGTCAAGGTAGGTGACATCAGTTGCACCCCCTTGGTCTACCACTCTGGTTACCCAGTCAAAGAAATCTATGAGATTAGTTTGATAGGACCTTCCTGTTGTAAACCCATGCTCTTTTAAACTTTTTATTTATAGATTTTATGACATTACAGTAATCTGTATTACATAAAATAAGTAGAAAGAGGTATGCAGACCTCTAAACTGGATGTACAATAAAGATACACATGTTCTTGGTCAGAAGTAATATAAGTCCATACAGTCTAGAGAGCTACCATACAATTAATTAAGGAGTAAAGACAGATCTTCTTATGCTGTAGGGCTTTTACACTCTCACCAGTACACTGACTAGTACATATCTAGAAAGCCAACATATCAGATCTCCTGCATAACTAGAGCCTGGGGGGAGCTTAACGTTTAGTACTAGTAGCAGGATATGCTAATGAGAGCCTGGGCTCACTAAAGTTATATACAGTAACCTACCCACATATACAGGCTAGACATGGCATTCCACCCTGTGGGTGAACAAAGAAGTTAACATGCAGGATATTACATATGTTCACCAACTGAGAAAGTGTAGATACACACTGTTTTAAACAGCTACTGTACTAACATATCAGGACATATAAACAAATAAGATTTTTCAGTGAGCAGTCAAAAGGCTGCTGGAAATGCATTTTTAACCGATCAGAGACATTAATAGATATACTTGCTTTATGTCAGACCCTTAAAAAAGAACACCCACAGTAGAATTCTATTGGTAGAGTATACAAAGTAAAATTTCATACATCAGCTCTATTATTATAATTTATATTGATGGGTAGTCCAAAATACCAGAGTCCACCTTCAAAACAGTAAACAGTTTCATGAAAGGATCATCCTTCCTCCTCATCTGAGTGCATTTCTCTAAGTCACAGCTTGGAAATTATCTTCTCTGCAAATGCTGCAGCAGATTCCAGATCCACAAACATGTGGGCCTTAGCATTGTGATGCACCTACAAGCAAGTGGGATAGGTGGGCTGTGCTTCAATCCCATTTTGTAGCAGCTCCTTCTTGACTCTTTGCAATTCTTTTTTTTTTTAGCCTGGGTTTGGGCTGACAGGTCCAGGAACAGGGCTATTCTGCTTCCCTCCCAGTCGATGTCCCCTCTGGAATGGGCTGCCTGCAGAAGGGGTATCCTCCCCTCCGATGTACAGGGAGTGATGATGGCAGTCAGCTGTGTCTTAAATGAATTTCCTCAAGGTCTTGCACGTTGAGGTATGGCAAAGGCTTTTATGATTTTTATATTCGAGTCCACTGGCAGTAAGTTAAGGTAATTAAAAATCAGCTTGTTGACTGCTGGTAGCAATTCCATCTATGAGCCAAATTGAGGAGGGAACCCAACAATGTGGACGTTGGCCTGTGTTAAGCATTTTCCAGGCTCTCGATTTTACTATTTAGGAATGACATGTCCCTAGTAAAGGTTGCATTACAGTCTGTCTGCCTTGTATTCATCGCCTGCAGTTCTGTAATCGCAGCCAAGTTCTCTACTGTTTTTGTGTCCGACTCAGTAAGCTTAGCTTCTACAGCAGCTAACCTTTTGTTAGTCTCATTCGCTTGTTGCATGGATTTTGTCCAGCATGGATAGGATTTGAGCCATCAGAAGTTCTAGTGAGGCAGTGCTACTCAATGTCCTAAGCCCAGGGCCTTTCGATGAGCTGGTAGCAGAAAAGTAGACAAAGGTTTTGTGTGGCATGCCTCACATCTTTTTTCGGGTTCATTTTGGTTAGCGAGGTTTCCGATGCAGTCTGGTAAGTTTACCTCTTAATTTTGATGGCTAAAGTATAGTTCATTTCCCGATCAAAATATCTATCTAGCAGAGCGGTTTCAGTTCTCAGCCTCCATGATGCTGCTGCACAGCATGCCCCCACCCATGCTGTCTTGGATCCTGTGCTCCTATGGATTCCAGGTGTTGCACTATCCTTTCCTTAAGGAGTGCCTCCATAATCTTGCCTACTACTGAGGTAAGACTGACTGGTCTGTAGTTCCCTGCTGCCACTCTGGTGGAGCGGGATCACATGAGCCCTTCTCCAGTCTTCTGGGACCTCTCCTGTGCTCAGAGACTCACTAAACAGTTCTGATAATGGCTCTGCTAGTTCCACCCTTAGCTCCTTTAGTACCCTGGGATGTATGCCATCAGGTCCCATTGCCTTGTCCGCCCTGAGCTTAGCGAGCTCTTGTAGAACTTTTCCTTTTGTGAAGGGACTTGTGCACACCTCCCTCCCCTGTGTCCTTGGTGCTGAGCTGTGGGCCCTGCCCTACCTTCTCCTCAGTAAATACTGAGCAGAAGTATCTATTTAGGATACATGCTTTTCCTTGGTCCTCCTCCACACACTCCCCCTTATCCCCTTTGATCTTAGCAATACCCCCTCTGGACTTTCTCCTTTCACTTAATGTATCTATAGAAAGTATTGTCCCCTTCTTTTACTGTTCGTGCTAGTGTTTCCTCGGTTTGGGCCTTTGCCTGCCTTACTGCCTTCCCTGCTTCCCTTAGGGAAGTTTGGTATGCTTCCCTATCTTCGTCCCACTGCGTTCACTTATATTTCCTGAAGGCCAACCTTTTGGTAACTCTGACAGTTTCTTCGATGACATACAGGTGTCAAGAATCACTATAAAATGATTACTTTTCAAAAAAAAAAAATATAACGGTGGCTATTGCAGCAGCATTTCCATTAGTGGTCCGACGAGTATGGTCGATGGCAGGAAAAGAATTGAAGACAGGAGGGAACCATCCATGTTTATGTATCAGTCGATGTCTGATGTCATCGTGGGCGGCCCCCTGGCTGACTGCTTGCAAAGTTTTTGCATGGTCCTAGTGCCTGGCAGCGTACGGTTCCATAGGTGTGGCCTAATGACAGCGATATCCTCAGAGAAGATCTCTCAGTGTAATTTTGCATTTCTTATTGCATTGGCTCACTACTGAAATTCGTTAGGTGTCTCATTCTCATTTCACAGAGTATCACACAGAACAATATGAGTTGGGAGCCTGGTGGCCATATGGACTTGTCCAATGCACATTAAAATGCATATTTATTGTCTCCCATAAAATCATCTAATGATGACTTGAAATACTCCAATGGAGTGCTGTTCACTATATTTGAGGGTAATCTATTCCAAGTATTAGTAGTAGTAATAGTTTTTATTCATATAAAAATTATGAAAAGGATAGATGTTACAGTACTCCATTGAGCGGAGGCTGTTTTTCAAGGAGGTCCTATTTTAGCATTAATAATTGTTACCTATACAATACATAAAACTAGTACAAAATGCATCACAACTATATAAATACATATAAACAGACAAGCATAGCAATTTAGATACATACAGTAGTATGCAAACTCCAATAGTTCACATAACGTTCAAATTTGGAACTCTACGCTATCACTCCCCACAATGCAAAGGCACTATTCACATTTTGCAAAGCCATTTTTTGATGGGTGACAATTGTATATTACAATTTGCATGATGCAGAAAGATAGGCATAGAGTTCCATAACAATGTTCCCCTATGCCAGACTGATGATCTGCCTATGTTTAAATTGCATTTGGGGATTATATATTCTAGTCCATGGGCTGACCTAGGCTCTGTCTGATTCTCCTAGTTTGGAAATATTCCAGGATATAAGTTGGCACTTTTCTCTCTGTACTTTAACCATAAATGTTAGGAGGTGTCAATCTCTTCTATCTTTGAGCCTCATCCAGTTTAGGGATTTGTACAGTTCGCAGTGGTGAGTTCTCCTGGGGGCATCGAGGATGAGGGAAGCCAACCTGTTATATATTACATCCAGTTTGGCTAGCTCCACCCCCTAAGCCCCCACAGAAATCACATCTCTGTAGTCCATTACAGGGAGCACCATATTATTTACTATCCTCAATCTCGTATCAGGGGACATGATTTGTTTTAGTTTATACAGCATGCCCAACTTTTTACCTAAATTTAGGAGTAAGGCCTCCGAATGTGGTACCCAATTCAGTTTTTCATCTGCAAGGATTCCAAAATATTTATACTTACTAACTTGTTGTATTTGAGCTCCTTCCAAAGATTGAATCTTTAACATATCAACCTTCTTATCATTTCGGGTGAACACTGACTGAGTTTTTTTTGTGTTTAAACATGGCTTGTGCTCTCTAAAGAAGACCTGCAGACGATAAAAGGCCTCTTGGAGATTATTTTGTATATCAATAGACTCTTTCCCTTCTACGTAAATGGCAGTATCATCTGCATAAATATAATTGATCATGGGATCTATAAACTGTAAATTGTTAAAATAAATGTTAAAAAGAAGGGGACCCAAAATAGATCCATGTGGAACCCCTGTTTTAATTTGTACTGACTTGGACTTGAAATGGCCTAGTTCCACCACTTGTTCTCTACCTGTTATGTATGTTCTGAACCATTCATACTCTATCTCCCTCACCCCCATTTAATGGAGTCTGGACAGGAGAACGTCGTAGTGCAAAGTATCAAAAGCCTTCGCTAGAGTTATAAATAAAGCACCCACGGACATTCTCCTGTCCAGACTCCGCTGCACATCCCCCACTACTTTCATCAGAGCTGTGTTTGTACTGTGGGTAGATCTAAATCCTGACCGATGAACATTAATTGATTTATTTGTTTCCAAAAGTGTTCTTAATTGTGAGACTACAGTTTTCTAAAAAATCTTGGACACTATGGGTAAAAGGGAGATAGGACGATAGTTATTAATATCATGTTGCTCACCTCCTTAAAGATTGGTACTGTTTTAGATGTTTTCCATCCTTTGGGAAATTCACCAGTGGACAGAGAAAAATTAAAAAAGTAAGTTAATGGATATGCAATGCATGGAGCTGCATATTTCAGCAACTCTGTATGTTATCTAATCTTGGGGATTTTTTAACATCCAGTTTCAAAAGTTCATCCCTTACTTCATGTACCTTTATACTTTTTTTGAGTAATCTATTTTTCTCTCCTCCATGCCCTGAATCCGCCTCCCCTTTGGGCATCCAAGGTCACCAGCACCACTTCTAACCCCCCCCCCGAGCCCCTTCACCTCATATTGCAGCCTACCTCGAGGTAGCTTGGCATTACCCTTCGCCGAGTGGGTCCCTCTCCTCCGAGGGGGAAGGCACCAGTTGAGGCAGCCCAGTACGCTATATTTTTCCTCGGCCTTGGGTGCTGCTGAGACGGCCAGCCTGCAGGAAGTCGTCCAGGTGTGCTGGTAGACCAGATGCCATCATCCAGCCAATCCAGAGCGTTTTTGTTCCGTGTTCTGGTACTTCCCACATTGTGACGCTTTTGTGCAGTGCTTCCGGTCTCCACCGGGGGCTGCTGCAGAGCAAAGCGATCCTGGAACCCACACCAGGAGAGGAGAGCAGTCCCGTGGATGCTCAGTCCTCTCCTTCCCCTGCTGACCCCGATGACCCAAGTTTGTTCCCGAACCCAGGTCGCTGGTGTGGTGTGAGGTAAGGCGCCAGCACCTCAACCCTCTGCACCACCAGGTCGGCCCTTTATACTCTTAAACATAAATAGTTCAGGCCCATTAAAAATATTGAGATGTCTTCCCATCCTGTATTTCACCCATATTACCAGAGATGTTAGATTCCAAAATTTTTGTTCCTACTTCTGCAAAGAATTAATTAAATGCATTTACTACAGTGTTACTTAGAGAAACCATTTGACCATTAATTTCAATCCTTTTTACCCGTTCCTTTTTGACATTTCTCATTGAATTAGCCATTGTCTTCCAGAAGAGTCTGAGATTTTGATTTATATTATTGTCTAGTTTTTTTTTTTTTTAAGAATGTTTGTTGTGTTTTCCTAATTTGTTTAATGTATTTATTTCTTGCCTGTCTATACAAGTTCCAATCACCAGTGGTACCTGTGAATTTTGCTTTATGCCATTTTCACCTTTCTCTTTTAAGTTTATGTAGGGTAGCATTGCACCACTTTTCATTTCTAGCCCTTACTCTTCTTTTTTGTGTCAGGACACGATGGTCACAAATTTTTACGAACTCTTCTTGAAAATATAGCCATGCTTCCAAAGCTGTAGATATCAATTCTCATCTGTCCCAATCTATTTTTTCAATATCTAACATAATTCAGCATAATTAAAATATTTCAAATTCTTCCACTCAACCATTTGAGCCTGTCTAAGTAAGCATTAAGCCACTCCAAAGGTGGCATCTAATGGGGAATTAATGCATGGTTGGGCCGTTGTAGCACACTCCCAACCATGCATTAATTCCCCATTAGATGTCTTCTTCGGAGTGGCTTAATGCTCTTGTAACATGATTTTTAGCACATTATGGTTACTATAATTGTTATTTTGATACTGTGAACAAAAGAATACACACACATTTTCCCATTTTCACATCTTTACTGCACTTTCTGAAAAGTACAGAGACTGTGATTTATATTGTGGTACTATGAAAACAGTAGCAAAGACACCTATACATGAACTGTTTCTGAACATTTGTCAAAATTTAGCAAATCTGTGCGGCTATTATTGTCATAGCCTGCGTAGGAGGGCCATGATATGCTGATTTCTCAGTTGCACTATCTGCGACTCAACCTATTTTGCATATTGTCTGACTTTGTGTTTCTGTGTATCACATCGGTCCGATGTCGCTCCCTGCGTTATTTCATACCTCCCTTTCCATTGCACGTTCCTCCGTTTGTTAACTCACTTTGTGGTATTTGGGGTGTCTGGACTCGCTTTCCCATAGCAATAATTAAAATTTACCGTGCCATGTACCATAAAGGACTGAAAATTAAAAGGAGAAAACATTTCCATTTGTGGTCCGTGCTCTAGTGCCTTTTGCTTCGGAACCGCTTTGCTGCTTCCTTCACTGTGGTCCTGCACACCACTGCTTGTTCTACCTCTGGATTCAACATTGTCGGTGACTGCTGCGGATAACATGGGTTTTGGTACTTCACTTCTCTTTTGCCTTTTGTTCCTACTCATTCTCACTGCCTGTGCTCAATGCTCGTCCTCTGTCCTGAGATGTGGTTGTACGTGGCATGCTGCTGAGATCTTTGCTCTTTGACAATATCATGGACCACTTTTTCCTGTCTTCAGGACTTGGTGTCCAATAATTTTGGAGGCTGGTCTCGCATCGGTGGCCAGTGACTGACATAATTTCTCGAGATGCGAGACCAGCCTCTGACAGCATTTGAACTGCTGTAGTTCTCACACTATGATTTGTGAGTGAGGCATCTTCAGAGATCTGGGACATCATCTCCCTTAAGTAGTTGCGACCCATTGGTTGCTTAGCATACCAGATGTCCTTTTTATCGAGAACATGCTGTGGTACTCTCTCTGGGTGCAGGTAAAACACTGGCGAATTAGGTGGGTATCTACTGACATACTCTTTAAAGAGTGCTACGGGACAGTGAGCAGGTTTTGATTGTGCATAGAGGACACCTCTCAGGGCTTCTTTATTTGTTTCACTGATACCCCCATGATTTTTAGTTGCCTCATTGAATGACACCGCTATGTACTGTATTCCACTGTCATCTCTCTGCACTGTAAACAACTCAGGCTTCAACTGTCTGAGACCCTCATGCCCTCTCCTAGCTAGCCTGAATTGCATTTCGAACCAGAGCCACCTCACTAACCCGTAGGCAGGTTCTGGATTCAACTTCGGCATGTTCTGATTCTCTCCAGGTCCTTTTTATTGATGTGGGGGTACTTGGTACTTGGTAGAAGGGACAAAGGAAGGCCATAGCCCATCGAGAATGTCCTCCACAAAGTGGATCATTAAATAGGGTGCCCTCCTAATAACCATATGTCAATTTTATTTTTAAATGTCGTAACAGTGGGAGAATCAACAATTTCTTGTGGTAAGGAGTTCCAAAGTATTGGAGTTCTAATAGTAAAGAAATTTTGGCCCAGATATTCAAACTGCGCCCAAAATGTGCGCAACAGCAGGAGCAAGCACAAGTCAATTGCGCATATGCGCAACAGACGCGATATTCAAACATGGAGCAAAACAAATTGCTCAAGCAGCCAATGTCTGAATATCGCACAAACTGCGCCATAGCGCAACCAGGAAGGGGAAGCTGAGCAGAAAGGTTGCGCCCATAGTGCAACAAGGCTAGCCCAGCTGAGCAGTCCAGAGGTGCCATAGCGCAAGCAGAGCCCCCAGCAGAGCAATGGAACTGCACAACCAGGAGAGCAGGCTGGGGCCCACCGCCAGCCATGCCACACATGGGCACAGGAACACACTGCAGAACCAACAAGACACTTGCACACCCCAAGCACAGCATCACTGGGGGTGGGACGGATGATCTACTGGCCCATGGGGACAAGCCAACAAAGCACAGCAGGGCCATGACACCCCAGCACAACCACTGGCAGGCTGAGACTGCCACACACAGGGGGTTGACAACCACAGTGCACATCAGCCACCCGTATGCACAGCACACCCTGCACCGTGACCCCAAGACACCACCTATGTGCAGTGACTGGCACTGCAGGAAACACCATGCATCCCCCCCCGGCACACGTCAACTTCATGTAGCAGAGAACCATACAAGCCAGACCCACCCTGTGCACCCAGCAGTGGGTGGCAGCAGATGGCAAGACCAACAGAAAGTCACTGCCACACTGTAGACACCTCCCCATGCACACACACGCACACACACACATACCCAGGACCATACCACCCCAGATGGCATGCACACCACTGCAACTGAGCAACCATAGCCAGCTGCAAATCAGAGACCAACACAGTATTCATATCAAAATATATATATATTCAAAAAATGTAAAGTACAAAATGAACAACAACAAAACTATTTACAAGAAGGGGGTAGGGGTACAAGGTAGGGGCAAGGGTAGGGATGAACAACTTGGAGAGGGAAGGCAGGGTGGGAGGGATGGGTGAAGTGGGAAGGGAAGCTGGCCAAGGCCTAGCAGGCTGGTCCTCCGCTGCCTGGTGCCGCCTTTGCTTTGTCCTCCTCCGTAGCCCATGGCGCTGTATATCCTGGAGGATGTTCCGCTTTCCAGGGACACCCGGCTAGCTGTTGCAGTGCCCTACTTCACCTGCGTGAGCACAATGAGGCCCTAGGAAAGGGAACACAGTCAATGGCTGTGACTGACCACAACCCTGAACACCACCCAACCTGCAAGCCATATAGCCCAATGTCCCGCACCTGTGATGGTATGCACCCACCCACAGTGACCATGCACATGACAAGCCCAACCAGGCGGCACCAGCTATGTGCACCACTGCACACACACTGCCCATGTCCATCACAGCACAAACAAGGCTGTCAAGTGACGTGGCAATGTGGTGTGATGCCAGTTCCACAGCCATGTGCCCAGTGCATGCATGGACCACCAGTGACGCACACACAGACGCGCAGTGACACTAGACAGTGATGAATGTCGCCTGTGTCGTGCATGGTTGTGTTGTCCATGGCTGGTGGTCATGCCCACCCCCTCTAGCATGCAACAGCATCCATGATGTAATAATACTCACACTCATCAAGCAGCTGTGGCTGCTGCTGCTGCGGCCCACCTGTCGCAGCACCACTGACCGCCACCGGGGCCCTGCCACGGCCCTCCTCATCCCGTGCCTGCATCCTCTCTGCTTGGCCTGTGGGAGACAAATGTTGAGAAAAACATCAGTGTGACTCCAAAGCAGACTGCCCCCTGCCCCAGTGAGAGTGCCTGCCCACACAGCCAGACCCATGTATCTCACACCTGCACACACTGACACAGCCAACCATGTCAGAGCCATCACCCATGCACAGCCACCAAAACACACTCACACCCCTACGGAGAATACAGGTGCATAGATGGTACACCCACCTGGCCTAGGCACAACGCCCTCCTGGCACGTGACCGTAGTCTGTCATGCAACTCCGACTCCCTCCTGCGGAGGTCACTGTACCTGTGCCGGCACTGCTCAGCAGACCGCGCCTGCCTGTGACCCCACCAGGTCATTGGCCACCTCAGCCAGACCTGGGTTCGAGCCATGGTGAGGGGCTCCTCCCATACAGTGCCCCATAGTGGGCTCTACCAGGCCACCAGGTTGGCCACCTCCACTGGGCTCCATTGGGGCGCCCTCCCTGCGTGCCATGGTTGTAGTGTTACAGCAGGCAATATGGCGCCATAGCTGTCTTCGTGGAAATGTTGCGCAATAGACCACCATAGGTTCCAATCGCTGTTCGTACAAGCGCTGTCCGGTTCACATAGCTGTCACCAGACAGTGCAATAGGCCTACACATGGCAGCCGAACAGTGCCAGGGGCAAAGTTTGGACACCAGGTCAGGGTCTATGACGCAAGGCCACGCACAGCGCCATCTGACGCTCACGCATCCCGCGCCGACCGACCACCCGCGCGCAGTGCCACAGTGGACTATTGCGCGGTAGTGCCTAGCGCCATATAGTGCCCAGTGCTGTAGCGCCACTGGCACAATGGTAGCCATAGCCTGAATGCCCGATCGGCACAGCCGTCATCAGCAGCGGCAAGCGCCTACGTAAGCTACCTGGGCATACGCAATGCAGTGTACTGCACAGTCACAGATCTGCGCTATTGGCTCAGCCGGCTCAACCGTGTTACAAGCGCAATGGCGCGATATTCAGCCGACACATGCAAATCATCCGATCAGCTATTCAAAGCGCAGGTGGCGCGATTGCATCTCATTACAGTTGCTCCACTCCTAATTTGCATGCATTCGCTATAAATGTGCGACATTGGGCTGCACTGGCCAGATTCCGTTACTGCAGGTGAGAGGTGGGTTGCATGCTGTGGGATGTTCTGGACAATGGGCATGGGATAACGCTGTAGACTGCACAGTGACAGGTGTCCACTTCCACCCATACAGATCGCCATGACCGAGCAGAGCCAAGGTGAGGGTGAGGATGGTGGGCGAAGGAGGAGGAGGCCCAACTTCACCACGGCAGAGACTGAGGCCCTCTTCCAGGCCTACCTGGAGGAGGAGGAGTCACTACTGAGTGGATGGCGGGGCATCCCTCAGGCCCGTGCGGCTGCATGGGAGGGGGTAGCCCGGGCAGTGAACCTGCACGGAAGCCACCAGTGCTCCGTGCAGGAATGCAAAAAGAAGATTGGGACAGACCGCAAGAGGGTGAGGAGGAGGTGGCAGCCCTCAGGGCGGCACGTGCTGGCACTGGCGGGGCCAGCCAGCGGTGGTGGAGCTGACCCGGCTGAGGACCGACTGGCTGCATCAATGCAGTGCAGTGCTATTGAGTGTACCAGGAGGTGGATTCCAGACAGGTGGAAGCCCATCACTGCACGGTATGACATGGTGGTGATTGGGGGGAAGGTTGTTCACATGCACCACATGTCCTCTCTTTCTGTTACAGGTCCTGTTCGCTCTTCAGGGACAGTGGTGGTGGGTCCAGGCAGTGAGGATGACCTGCTGGACATGGAGGAGGGTCCATCCACCTCTGTCACCAGCCAGCATGCACGCTTGGGCTGCCAACTCTGGTGTCGGTGAGTCGGGTGACAGCTGTGTCTCAGCAGTCTGGCATGCAAGCATGCCAGCACGCTGTGACTGTGGCTGTAGCACGTACCTGCACCATTGATGATGCAAGGACTGCAATGGGCAGTGACATGTGTGTGTCCCATGACGGACACATAGCAGGCCAGCACGTGCCCCTGGGCCTTGCTGGTTCCAACTTGTGTGCCAGCATGTTGGCACAGTCCCAGGCTGTGCCTGTCAGCACCGGTGGCTGTGCAGGTGTCCGGCACTGTTGCGGCCACAGCAGTGGAACGAGTGGTCCCTGGGGCACAGCGGTTGGAGGGGCAGCAGCAGCAGTCACCCACCAGGTCTGGGGGTACAGTGTCCAGCGGTGGCACATGCCCGCCGCCCTTTGATACACCCATTCCTGGTCCTGGCGAACAGCGCCCACCCTCAAGGGGTGTTGTGCATCAGGACCTTCCACACCCTGGGGGACAGGATGCCGTTGTGGCAGAGTACCCATTGACGAGCAACCCGCCTGCTGCGGGAATCAGTACACAGCAAAGGCGGGTTGCAACGCCTGTGGAGGCACTGTGTGCGGCTGTGAGCGGCACAGCAGGGAGGTGCTCTGGACCGTGCAGAGATGGTCCATATGCGGATGGATGTGACCGTCGCAATTGACAGGCAGACCCAGGCATTGGTCGCTGTCGTGGCTGCATTGGGCACACACGCAGGTGCTCCTGTACTGCACACCCCACACAGTACGCTCTCCACTCCCCGTTCCCGGCGTCGTGTGACACCAGGCCTGTCGACGCCGGGTTCTGCTGTGGGCATCCTAAGCACCCCCTGGTGCAGGTATGTTTGGCATCCTACAGACCCCACTGCGGACAAGGTCGCGAACGCGCAGTGGGACCCCTGGTGGTCCATCGGTGCCACCCCATGTGGCCCCTGCTCAGCCTGCCAGTGCTGTTGGGTCACGGCGGGGCCGCCCACGCATGCATGGTGGCCGTGGAACGGTGCAACATGACTGACCTGTCTCCCAGTGCGGGCCCTGTCTGCTGCTGCCCTGTGTGCACTGTGCGTCATGGTGGGCAGTGCACTGGTGGGTGCCCTGCCCATCACGCCGACATACGGACCACCTGCACACCATCCCGACTGCTGTCCACAGGTGCGCAGTGCTGATGATGCCTGCATTGTACTGTACACCAAGGTGCAAGGGTGCCCAGCATCTGACACATGTGCTTGGACAGTACAGGTGGGGTGTGGGTGTGGATCTGTGTGTTTGCCATGTGTTCCTGCTCTGCTGTGCACCTGCCCATGTACGCTTTGTGCCTGGTGTGTTTGTGTGTGTGTCCATATGACTGTTCGCCCCTCCCTGATGGTGTGTTTGTGTGCCTGGTCCCTTCCACCCCCCTTGCCGTCATGCACCCCTGGTGTGTTACTGTGTGCCTGTGGGTTGCGCCAGGACAGTGTTGTTTGCACATGGCCCCTTGACTTACCTGTGTTGTGCATAATGCTCCTCCGTGATGGTGTCCCGGTGCAGCTGGGCCTGCCGGATCAGTCAGGGGTCCCGCCGTCCAAGGGGGGGCTGCTCATCACCATCAACACCGGCGCCGCTGGCGTTCCCATCGCTGTCCCCTTCTTCAACCTGTACGGCTATCCCACAGTCATTGGCCATGTTGTGCAGGATACAACAGGCCAGGAATATCCCACAAGCCTTTGAGGGGCTGTACTGTAGGGCACCGGCCGGAGGTGTCTAGGCATCGGAAGCGCGTTTGAGCATCCCAAACACCTGCTCAATGATGTTTAGCAGGCATGTGCCTCATTATAGCGTTGCTGCGATGGGGTGCCTGCACGTGTGAGCAGCCAGGACGGAGTGGGTATCTGCTGTCACCTGTGTGGAGATAGTGGAGATCAGTCTCATGTTCAGGTCCATATTGCCCATATCCCTGTGTGCCACTACCATGGCACCTGTGGCATTCCCACTTGCCCGAGTTTGCATTTCCTACATGCGTATTCTCCCACTAGATGGCCTGTGGGGATGTCCCCACTCTCAATCGATGGCACAGTGCGACTGATGCCATATAAAGGCATCACGCGTCTCGCCAGGGTGTGTGGCACAGACATTGATTATATGCCCAGTGGCATCACACACCACCTGGCAGTTGACACTGGGAAGCTCTTTCTATTCCTATATCTGCCCCATTGGGGCCAGGTGGCGGCGAATGACCACATGGGTGCAGTCTATGGCCCTAGCACGCCAGGCATACGTGCTGCCCTGTGGAACGCTCTGCATGTTTGTTGCACGCCTGCCGCGTGCTGGGAAATGGATGTGCTCCGCAGCATGTGGCAGCAGTGCACTGAGGAACTGGGTGAGGATGCGTGACGTGGCCGACTGTGTGATGCCTGTGGTGTCCCCTGTTGGCCTCTGGAAGGTGCCCGTGGCGAGCAGGCACATGCAGGCTGTCACCTTGGTCTCCACTGACAAGCATGACTCCGTCGTGAGGGTGCCTGCATCACATCATTGCACAGCTCACAGAGCCGCCTCAGTATTGCCCTGTTCAGGCGGTACCGGCCCACGATCTCTACATCTGTGTACAACTCAAAGCTGATGCAGGCACGGTACTGCCTGTTGGGCGTACATGGGCCGGGCCCCATCACGGCCACGTCCCCTGCACCTTGCATTCTCACCCCTCATTACAGCTTCCATGTGGAAGCTGCCACTGTCCATCTCCTGGCTTGTGCCCCCGGCTGATGTTGCTCTGTTACCCCGCTGTCCTGACTACTACTTCCACTGCACCGGGCACCCCCCCGCTAGCCTCTGCAGCCTATGGCCCACACTGCTTCCCTTGCCTGCCCTGGTCTGTCACTGTCTGTCTTTCTCTCTCTCTCTTCCCCACTTGGCATCCCTGTGGCGTTCTTGCGCCTCTTCCTTGAGCCTTATTGTTTTGGCTCATTTCCGCTGGGGCGCAACTTCCGGCTGGTCCGCTGTTGCGCACTGTGCAACTCTTTGGATATCGCATTGCGCTCTTTATGCATGGATCCACCCCCTTCGGTTGTGCGTGCCGTCATTTGCATTGCGCTGTTGCTCAGCATGTTTTCAGTGGCGCAACTGCCTCCTGCTGAATATCGCAGAATGGCGCACTTTTGGACTTGCGCAGGCGCAACCCTATTGTGCATGGCGCAACCCTTTTGAATATCCCACCCTTTGTCTTTTATTGGTGTTACACTTTTTAATGTCGATCTGTTTGTTATGTATCCTGGCGACAATTTTGCGGTTAGATAATGATAAGCCACGTTGATCCATTAGAATAGGAGATTTCATAATTTTGTCTATCTGTAAGAGATCACCTCTTATTCGTCTTGTTTTAATGAATATAACCCTGTTTTCTGAAGTCTGGTATCGTAATCTAAATTAGCATAATGTGGAATCAATTTAGTTGCCCTATGTTGTACCTGTTCTATTCTTTTTATGTCAGAAGCTAAATACGGACTCCAAAAAGAGGAACCATAATCTAAATGAGGTCTGACATGGGATTTATACAATGTCATAATACAGTGTTCAGACTTAGAGACAAATGTATTTTTAATCTTACGCAAAAGAGCATTGGTTTGGGTTGCTATTTTATTACAATGGGAAGATGATGAAAGTTTGTTGTTTACTAATACCCCAAGATCTTTTTCCAACAAGGATACTCTAATGGTTGTATTATTTAAGGTATATACCTGTCTGGGGTTATTCTTTCCCATATGTAGCACTGCACATTTTATTACGTTAAAGTCCATTTTGTTTACAACAGCCCAGTGTTCAATAGCAGCAAGATCAGATAATAATGAACTAGCATTGTTAACCATACCACCTAATTTGGTATTGTCAGCAAATTTCATAAGTATATTAGAAGAAGAAATTTTCATATCACTAATGAATAAACTAAAAAGTGTAGGACCCAAAACAGAACCCTGAGGAACTCCACTCGTCACCCTTCCCAAATCTGAAAAAGCCCCATTAACCCTCACCCTCTGAGTACGATCACTCAGCCAGCTATTAATCCAAGAAACCAAAGGTAATGAAAATCCAAGGAGAATAAGTTTTTTAATCAAGATATTATGTGATACTGGGTGGTGGCTGGTGACGTCTTTTCCAGCTCTGCGGTACTTCTTTAGTACAGCTAGAAAGACATTATTCACTGCCTGGAACTCAGGCTCAGACATGTTGATCTTGCGCCTCACTTTGACACTACTGAAATATCTGTTTAAGCCTGCTCATATTCCTATGAATGAGCTAATACTGTATTCTTTACCTCTTTCTGCTCGTAACACTGGCATAAAATTTCTATAGTACTTCTGCAAATGCTGGCAGAGTGATTATCGCTATATCCACTGACATTCTATTAGATGTCAGCCAATCTGAAAATACATTACATGCCCACAATGTCTTTTTCTGGGTATTTCTCTCTACTTTATTCTACTCCAGCTCATCTAGCTCTTCTCCTGACAACTGTGCATGCCTATCACTTGTTTTTATATTGTCTACTTTGCTCACTGATGTTATACTTTTATGCATTGCACTGTTTACATGTTTCTTTTTCTCTGGCTTTTTTTTGCAGGCTCCCTTACTTTTCCCCTCACTGTCTCTGTCACCACACCTCCAGTGACTCCTGCATCCAACCTGCTTCTGCGATCTACAGTGCCAAATTTCAGATCAACCCACTGCTGCAAGTCCATGTCTCCTGCCACTCTAAAGGTAATAATATTTCTCATCTTATTGCTCCCGCGATCGCGCCTCCAGCTGTTTTGCTATTAATCTTTTCTCTTGCTCGAGTTTCTATTTTTCAGTGACAGTCACGGGCATTTGGTTTGGTGGGTGGGAAAGACAAGTAGCGCTGGGACAGGATACTATGTGATTTCCTGCTGCACTGCTGTTCACTGTGTGTGGATCACTATGGTACTTCAGTTTGAGGACAGCATTATTGCTAAATTAATGCCCTCTCCAAACTATGCCATGTGATCCTTTCTCTCCAATCACTACTCTTTATTTATTCCTACAGATCTTTACCATGTTACAACAGATTTTAAATGCTTTCGAAGTGCAAAAATAACCTGGTGATCAGAAAATGCATCAGGCAAAACCCCTTTCTGGGAGTATTCAGATGGTCGATTAGTGAAAATAAGATCCAATAAAGCTGAATGTTGTTGATATTTACTGTTTATCCTGGTAGGTTCTTCCAATAATTGGATAAGTTATAAACACTCCTGAAAACCAATTAAACTATTTATGGGTTCCATCTGTAACCAATTTACATTGAAATCATCTATAATCAGTAATTCATGTGTAGATTTAAAAAGCATAATGAATTCCTGTAGGCTATGAAAAGTACTATTTTCTATTCTGGGGGTTATAGAGTCCAGCAATTAGTATGGGTTTATTAAACGGGATCCTTACTTCAACAAATAATGCCTCTAGACCCTTATCTAGTGAGTTGCAGCCTTTCTCTGTGGTTTCCAAATCAGCTTTTACGTACATCAAAATCCCCCCACCTTTTTTATTTCTATCCTTCCTAAACTGTTGATTCCCCTCTATCTGTAAGGAGATGTCACAATTTCTTTTGCTTAACCAAGTTTCGGTAATAATTATGATATTTAGGCTGTATTTGCCTATCCAGTCTTTAATTAAATCTAACTTATTCCACATGATACGAGCATTAAAATGGACAATGCTAAGATCATCCCCATTCAGAACTTCTGCATTTATATGATTAGATTGTGTTGGCCCAGGATTGGTATGAACATCCCCACTCATTAGTAATGAAAGAATTAATGCATACTTAAATAAGGCCACACACCATTTTTCCTTATATTTTAAGTGCGACATTTTAGTTAATTCTTGTATAAATGTTGCTATCTGTGATGTAAAAGGAGCCATATTTCTTTTTGTAGTATAACATACTCCTGTTGTATACACCTGGTTTTTTAGTAGTAGTTTTTTTTTTTACATCCTCCTGGTCTCAGCCCAGAGGAATCCTTTTCTCCAGTCTTTTTGTCTGGGCCCCGACGTACTGTGGCTCCAGTGTCATTCTGCATGATACCGGAGAGTACAGTTATATAAGAACTTACCATAACAGCAGATCTTCAAGTTCAAGTTTATTGCAGGAAAAAGAACTCCATTGAGCAAGCTCATTCACAAGGAGGCCCTGAAACATATCTACAGACAAGGCTAATACTACATACATACAGTAAGTGCTTAGTGCATACATTAAGTGCTAAACAGATAACAGTGCATCGAATCGCCTATCAAGCATGCTAGTACCGACATTTTAGACCAGTGGGATTAAATAGGCCCAGACAACACGGATATTAGCGGCAGTTACACGCGTCTTTTATTTTTGCATTAGATAGCATTTTGAAAAGGCTGGGCGAGACTAGCTTGGGAAGTTTCAGGGATGTTTGTAACTGGTTCCAGATGGTGGGGAGGGTGACTGAGAAGGCACATTTGCCCAGATTAGTGCGGGTATTTGGGACCTTTAACGTTATAAAGTCTAAGTTCCTGAGCGAGTAGATGCTGTGAGCAGTGTGAATAAGGGAAGTTAGATAACTAGGGAGTTTGCTGAGAAGGTGTTTTATGGTCCAGGTGCCGGCGTGGAGAATACGTCTGGTAGTGAGTGACGTCCAGCCTACAGTTGCATACAAGTTGCAGTGATGCGTCTGTATTGGGGGAATTCGTGATGAAGCACAAGGCCCGGTGATAAAGGATGTCCAGTTTCCTTAGATTTGAAGTTGGAGACGAGGTGCAAATTAGGTCCCCATAGTCAAGGAGCGGGAGGAATGTGGCCTGTACAAGTCTGGTTCTGATGTTGAGTGGAAAAAGTGTCCTGTTTTTGGAACAGGAAACCTAGGCGTATTTTTAACTTTCTGGCAAGGTCATCAATATGTTCTGAGGTGAGCTTATTGTCAATCCAGAACCCGAGGTATTTAAATTTCGGCGTGACTTCCGGAGGTTCGCCTAGGGATGTAACGAAGAATTCTTTTGGCAGAGTGGAAGTTAATGAGGGCACAGTTTTAGAAGAAATGATCATAGCTTTGTTTTTTTTATCATTTAAGAGAAGTCTGGCATTAATGAGATTAGTTTCGAGTTGGGCAAAGTTGGCTTGAAGGATCTCCCTAACCTTAGATAGAAATGCTTCAGAAGTATAGAGAACCATGTCGTCGGCAAAGAAGTGGAGTTTCGATTTAGTTATATGATGGTCAAGTTCATTAATGTATATGGATAAAAGGATTGGACCTAATATAGAGCCTTGTGGGACTCCTCTAGTGATTGGTAAGGGTGAGGAGAACGTGCCACCAGCTTCGATTTTTTGCGTCCTTCCTGAAAGGTAACTGCTAAACCACCGTACGGTCGTAGGAGTAACACCTATATTGGCAAGGCTGTGTTCGATTATGGAGTGGTCTACTGTGTCGAATGCTTTGCTGAGGTCTAGGAAGACAGCCCCCGTAATCTTCTTAGGAGTCCATGGCAGTGATCCAGTCATCGGTTACTTTGGTGAGAGCAGTGACAGTACTATGACTGGAATGGAAACCAGATTGAACTGGGTTCAGGAGCAAGAAGGTTTCCATGTGTTGCTTTAGTTGTGCATAAAGCAGTTTTTCGAAGACTTTGGAGAGGACTGGAAGAATCAAAATAGGTCTGTAGTTATTTAGATCACAAGGTCACCTGATTTAAATAGCGGAAGGATGTGGGCTAGCTTCCAGCATGACGGGACAGTGAAGGATGAAACAGAAAGGTTGAAAATGTGGAGGATAGGGGCAGTAAGGTGGGGGAACCCGAGTTTTAAGAAGAGCGGTTCGATTCCATCATTTCTGGCACTTTTTGTTTGGTATCTAGATTAATAAGGGCATCTTCCACTTCTTTAAAGCTGATAGGGAGGGGCCGAAAAGGGCAGCTTGTTGCTGGCATAGCGAGGTTTGAGTCAACCTGTCTGTTCTCTCGTGCCACATAGGGGGATGAATCAAATGCTGACCCAGCGGTGGTGAAGTGAGAGTTAAATTCTTCTAGGATTTGGCTACTATTTTGAATGGTCACATTGCTTTTAATGATTTTAGTTGGTAAGGGTGATGCCACCGGTTTCCCTCTGATTGACTTCAGGGTCTTCCAGATTTTCTGGGCATCCCCTTTGGCCTGTTCTAGTGTGGTAACATAGAAATTGGCTTTGACAGAGCAGATGATGACACAGGCATTCCTTGCAGTTCTAAAGGCCTGCCAATCTACTGGACTCTTAATATGCCTAGCCTTTGCCCATAGCTTGTCACGCTCAGAGACAGCAGACTTGAGCTCTGGTGAGAACCAGGGGTGAGAGAACTTCTGCGTCCTAACTTTGATGAATGGTGCGTGTTCATTTACTAGATAGTTGAGGTTCTCATTTAAGACTGTGACCGCCTCATCTGGTGTTGTAGCAAGGTATAAATTCTGCCACCTGGGCTGAGGGAGGAGGTTGCTCATCTCCAGGCTGAGTTGGCCAGGATTTGTGGGACCTCCTCTCCCACCCAGGGACCACCAGGGTCACTGCCATTGCCTCAGAGGTTGCCAAGAAAGAGGAGCGGTTGGACCATAGTGGGCTCAGGGAGGGTGTGGGAGGTGGAACAGAGGCGTATCCCTCCAGTTGTACCTCTCCACAATTTCTATGCCATTCTGGAAAAGTGTGGTTCCTCCATGGAGGCACCCACAGTGGAGACCAAGAAGGATGCTGGGAACCTCCACAAAGGAGACCCACAGGAGGGTGGCATGGGATCCCACAAGGGAAGGAAACAACTCCTGGTGGGATACTCCATTGTTAGAAAGGTAGAACTGGGGGGGGAAGGGGAGAGGGTGGTAAGGTGCCTGCCTGGCGCCATGTCTTGGAGGGACAGGGAGCGAATCCTCAGGATTGCAGGAGCAGCTGCACAGGGGAGGGAGCTGGATGTCATTGTCCACCTAGGAACAAATGACCTGGCTAAGAAAGGGATCACAGCAGTGCAAGAAGCGTTTGTGGAGATGGGGAGGGGCCTTAGATAAATAGCACGCACAGTAACCTTCTTGGAGGTGCTACCTGTCTATGGCACGGGTGAGACTAGGGTGCTCCACACCATGGGAATCAATCAGTGGTTGAAAAACTGGTGCAGAGCTCAGGGATTTGGCTTCACTGGGGACTGGGGGTCCACCTGGAGGGATGCAGGCCTATACTGGCGTGATGGTCTGCATCTGTCCAGGAGGGGAACCAGGATCCTAAGTGATAGGTTTAAAAGCTTCACTGGCAAGCATTTAAACTAGCCAACGGAGGAGGCACTGGAGAGGAGCAGGGAAATCCTAGCCCCCCCCCCAAAAAAATCAGGGTACTAAGTGAGGTAGACACCAACATAGAGATGTCGATAGGGAGAAGCGCAGGGGTAAATAGAGAACGTGACAAACGCAATAAGGACAGGGATGGGGGCAAAAAGGGGTAAGGCCATCAAGAAATGGAGGGCAATGAGTACCAACGCCCGTAGTCTGGGCAACAAGCTCCCTGAACGGGTGGTCTTGATAGAATAGGGATACCTGGATAGTGTAGCAGTCACAGAAACATGGTACACAGAAAACCATGACTGGGATGTTAACATACCAGGGTACACAACCTACAGGAGAGACAGGGAGGGGAGGAGAGGGGGTGGAGTAGCTCTCTATGTAATGGAAGGGATGAAAGCAACTGAACAAAAGAGTAAACAGGGAGGAGAGGAGGCACTGTGGGTCACCTTAGAGACTGGAAATGGCACCACAATCCACACAGCGGTTGTATACAGACCCCTCATGTCAGGGGAAGGGAATGGATAAGGATATGATAGAAGGCATACTTAGGATGGCAGGGAAAGGGGAGATACTGTTGATGGGGGACCTTAATATGCCAGATTTTAACTGGAGCACCTTTGCTGCAGCCATATCCAAAAGCAGGGCCATTCTCGATGCCCTTCAGGTGGCATGCCTCAGACAGCTAGTTTTGGAACCTACTCATGAGGGAGCAATGGAGCAATCTTAGACCTCATACTCTCAAATGGGGACAGTGAGAGGATCTCAGATCTAGAAGTGGGTAGCAA
The DNA here is from genome assembly GCA_016271365.2 of Neoceratodus forsteri. Lineage (NCBI taxonomy): Eukaryota > Metazoa > Chordata > Ceratodontiformes > Ceratodontidae > Neoceratodus > Neoceratodus forsteri. The sequence continues at coordinate 317,531,009 of CM028129.1, forward strand.
TTTGGGAACAAGTGACCACCAAACAGTGTGGTTCACGATAAACTCAGCTACAGAGTCAAGTCATACAAAAGTGAGGGTTCTGGACTTCAGAAGGGCTGACTTTGGCAAGATGGGAGAGTGCCTCAGAAAAGCACTAGCAAACAGGCCAGAAGGAGGTGGAGTAACAATGGGGAAATATCAAAACTGCCATCACAGCAGCAACAAGCCTTTATGTGAAGCAAATAAATCAAAATGAAAGAAAAAGCCACTATGGTTCTCAAAAGAGGTGGTGGTGAAGGTTAGGGAGAAAAAGATAGCATTTAGGAAGCACAAGGAAACACAGAAGGAGGAGGACAGAGAACTGTACCAGTTAAGGCAGAAGGAAGCAGGCAGGGTAGTCAGAATAGCAAAGGCCCAAACTGAGGAAAAGATAGCCAACTCAGTTAAGAAGGGGGATAAAACCTTTTTTAATAAGTATATCTGGGAGCGTAGAAAGATAAAGGGAGGGATAGTGAGGCTGAATAGAATGGGCAGTGGGTGGGCAGAGAGGGACTGTGAAAAAGAAGGGATACTGAATGAATACTTCTGTTCAGTATTCACAAAAGAGGAGGTGCCTAATCCAATTAACAGAAGCACTCTGGATGGGGGGTCGATCCCAGTCCTTTCACAGAAGAAAGGGTTCTGAAAGAACTCCTAAAACTGAAGGTGGACAAAGCAATGGGGCCAGATGGAATTCACCCCAGAATTCTAAAAGAATTAAGCAGAGAACTAGTGACACCACTGACTACCCTTTTTAACAAATCATGGGAAGATGGTGTGGTACCTGAGGACTGGAGGAAGGCGGATGTGATTCCCCTTCACAAAAGTGGGACCAAGACAGAGGCAGGAAACTACAGACCTGTCAGTTTGACCTCTGTGGTAGGGAAAGTGATGGAATCACTTCTGAAGGAAAGAACTGTTGAGTATCTAGAGGCCAGTGGAGCACAGGACCCAAGGCAGCATGGGTTCACAGCGAGAAGGTCATGTCAGACGAATCTAATTGATTTCTTTGACTAGGTGACCAAAGTAGTAGACCAGGGAGGGGCTGTGGACATGGCCTACCTAGACTTTAGCAAGGCATTTGACACAGTCCCACACAAAAGATTAATAATCAAATTAACCAGCCTGGGAGTGGGGCCCAGGGTGGTAGCCTGGGTAAAACATTGGCTGGACAACAGGACACAGAAGGTAATTATAAATGGAGTCCACTCTGAAGAAAGAGGGGTTACTAGTGGGGTACTGCAGGGTTCAGTACTGGGTCCAGTCCTTTTTAATGTCTTTATAAGTGACATTGCAGAGGGACTGGAAGGAAAAGTATGCCTCTTTGCAGATGACACAAAGATCTGCAACAGGGTTGATACACAAGGAGGCGTGGAAAGGATGAGAAGGGACTTGGCAAGGTTGGAGGAATGGTCAGAAGTATGGCAGCTTGGATTCAATGCAAAGAAGTGCAAAATAATGCACCTGGGAAACAAAAACCCAGGGGAAGATTACACAATGGGGGGGGAGGTAGTAACAACAACAAAAATGGAAAGGGACCTGGGGTAATCATATCAGATGACCTTAAGGTTGGCAAGCAATGTGAGAAGGCGGTAGGGAGGGCTGGGGGGATACTGGGATGTATAGGGAGAGGCATCACCAGCAGAAAACAGGAAGTTGTTATCCCCCTGTACAGACAGTTGGTGAGACCCCATCTGGAGTACTGCGTCCAGTTCTGGAGACCCCATCTCTGCAAGGACATAGACAAGATGGAGGCAGTTCAGAGGAGGGCAACCAAATGGTGCAGGGCCTGCAAGAGAAGCCATATGAGGAGAGACTAAAGGAGCTTAATATGTATACCCTTGAAGAAGGGGAGACATGATAGAAACGTTTAAGTACCTCAGTGGAATCAACAAAGTCCAAGAGGGTAGCATCTTTCAGAAAAAGAGATGTGCAAGAACAAGGGGACACAATTTGAAGATAGAGGGGGGATGGCTCAGGGGCAATGTGAGGAAGTATTTTTTCACAGAGGGTGGTGGATGCATGGAACAGCCTTTCTGAGGAGGTTGTGGGGTCTAAAACTGTGGGAGAATTCAAGAATGCATGGGACAGACATAAGGCAATTTTTGTGGGGGGGGGGTGTAGGAAGAAATAGGCTGTTGGTTGAATAAAATCTGCAGCTTATCCTCTAGGTAGGGAAATAGGCAGACTAGGTGGGCCAAGCGGTCCTTATCTGCCTTCAAAGTCTATGTTATCTCTCTTACGTAAAACCAGTTCTTTATTGCAATAATACACTCCAGTGTGTGGTATCTGGATGTCCACCATTCTCCTGATGGACACAAGATGTCTCCAGTTGCCTTCTTTAAGCACTATGCGTTGCTGTAATTTGTGATCCTGATACTTGCCTCTGAATGTATGCTTCATGATCCTAACTGTAACTAATCTCTTGTACCTTGTATGTATGATTATTCCTCTTAATTTATTTTTATACAATGGTTTATTGTTCTATGTCTCTACTCTGTAAATGGTGTGTATTTTTTCTCACTTAATGTATGTAACTAATTCTGGGTTGCCCCTAAAAAAGGGATTGTCATGTATCAGTGGACCTACCCGGTCATCAAAATTTAAATAAATAAATGTCATGAGACACTGTTACTTCTCAGGTGCATGACATTTGGCCTGTGGCCTCGAGCCGCACAACACACCTGAGGTGTGACTATATTCCATTATATACCACACCCTGTCATGTATTACTGATTAATTACTATCTGTGTATACATCAGAAACACCCACTAGGATAAATGAAAAACTTGCAGAGATGGAACAATAACAGAATTTCAATCGGTATTCATAAATCAGCTTCTACAAGGGACAATGACTTACAGGTTCAGCACAGTTCTCCTTTAATAAAACCCCCTTGGAAGGTTCTGTCAGTCAATAGCCACTAAAGCAGTTTTCTTTCTTCCCATTTCAGGATAGAATATGGCAGGATATCAGCTTTGGTCGCCATGGACTCTGCTGGATGAAAGTCTACAGTGCATCAGGCGAGCAAGGCCTAGCCCCTTTAGAAGACACCCACTCCGGGCACAATGCTATCTTATGCATAGCCCTTGCAACCACGAAGTCGAGGTCTGCTTTCAGCAAGCCACACCAGTAGAAGACAACCTGCAAAATCCTCCTATGGACTGCGAAGCCAGTCCAAAGCTGCCTTGCTATACTTCAGAGCTAGGAGTCACTAGTGATCCCAAAAACATGGTAAAGCCTAAGCCAGTTAGGCTACACAGTGTTGATTCAGTGTTTGGCAGAACCATCACAGCGCAAGCGCCAAAGTGGACAGGAACGTTCAGGGTTTCTGACAGATCAGCTTTTTCCAAAATCATTAGCCGTGATCAAATGTGGCCTACAGGCCTCAAACAACCTCAAATCCATATGCTGGTAGCTATATGTAAGCAAGTCCTACGGTCAATTCTGCTGCTGTATGCAACATACAAGAAATGTACCTTTGCTCTGGAACATTCAAAATAGTTACTTTTTGTGATACAAGCTTCACTGCTCTGCTCCAGGGCAGTCCTTTATTTCCAGGTTTAATAATTAATGAAACCAACTCCAAAAGCCAAACAGGGCAAAAAATGCTTTGCAATAGAATCAGATGACTAATATGGCTCTGCACTAGTTTTGCAGGCAAACTGTGGCTGGAACGTATATATTCTTGAGCTACGGTAGCAAAATGAGAGAAAGCTATTCAGTTGAAACAAAACACACTTGTATAAAAAAAAATAGTTTTGCAGTGTGTTTTCAACCTTTTAATACTGTGTAATACATATGTACAAAACTCAGTTCCAAAACATATCTGAAGAGCTTCTTTCAGGGAAGTACAGTACTTGGAGGTGAAAGTAGGATGGCTCACCAGCAACAAGCTCATTCTGTGCTGTCACGGAATAACAGCACAGGTAAATTCCACCACTCACACAGTACAGACAAAACAGAACTGAATACTAGCAGCAAATTGCTTCTCTCTCATAAATAATTTTAATAACAATATTTTTAATCTGAGCAAAGTATTCTTTTAAACTGACAACAGTTTCTATGTTAGAATGGGAAGTGCCTGCAAATTACCTTGAAACCACTGACGTGACCTGATGATTTCATTGTCTCTGGTGAAAATGATCACTGATATAATACAGTATAACTATGCATTCTTTTTTGCAGCTGTCCCATTTCCACAAATATTCACTGTCGAACCTAACAGTCCGTTGTCACAACAATTTTTTTTTACAGTATATTACATGTTATGTAAACTGAGTTTTTCAGTCCACTGCCCCCCCCCCCCGCCGAGGTTCCCCCAATACCCAAACAAGGTGAAATAAAAATTGGTTAAATCACTTGTCATCCTAGTTCTAGGAGTGGCATATGGTTCACATCCATACTCTGGCAGTTCCACTGGAACAATATGATTTGCCTGACATCTTTGAGGTAAGCTCCTCCCACCACCTGGGAAGTATATGCTCCGACTCTGCCCCATGACATCAGATCTTGCATGCTGGAACCAAGAATCCATATGCCACCTGCCAGCGGAAGCTGGGTGGGTTGTGTGGATGTGAACTGTATACCACTCCTGGAACTACGGTTACAGGTGAGAAACCTATTTTTCTAGGGGCGTGGATATACTGTCACTATCCGTACTCTGGCAGACTTCTAAGCAGTTCTCTGGGAGAAGGAGCAAGGCTCACACCCCTATTTGGTGAACAGAAACTGGAGAACCGAGGTCCTAAAACCAGCATCCAGGCACGACTCAAGAGTGATGTGGTACTGGGAAATGAAGGTGTGTGCTGACTTCCAGGTAGCAGCCCGCATATCTGATGTATAGGGATGTCCCTGGAAGCAGCCGCCGAGGCAGAAGTGTGTCTGGTGGAATGAGCGCTAAGCCCTATAGGAGGCCCCCTACCAGCCAACCTATAGTTGAAGTCGATGCAGGATGTGCTCCACCTGCCAAATCGTCCACTTTGCTGCCAGTCGTGGCTTCAGCATAAGTGACAGAACAGCTGGCGAGCCTCTCCCTGAACTCAAACCAAGTACTCTACATAATAACAGAACATCTTCTGCAGGTTCAGATTATGGAGTTTGTGGTTGGCCTCCAAAGGTGGGTTTGTGAAGTATACTGGTAAGTTAATGAACTGGTTAAGGTGAAACTCCAGTACAACCTTCAATAGGAGCTTGGGGTTTGGGCAAAAGACTCTAGTCTAGTCCCACTGGAAGACCAGGCAGGGGGACTCCAATGAGAGCACTTGGAGCTCCCAGTGCTTCTGGCTGATGTAATGGCCACCAGGAAGGTTGTCTTTTATGACAGGTGTGACATCTCACACCTGTGCATAGGCTCAAAAAGATTACCCATGAGAGGAGTAAACAGCAGTAGTAAGTCCCACAGTGGAGGTGGTTCAAGCACGGAAGGGGACAGATGGTCAACACCATTGAGAAAGCACTTAACCACCTTCTTCTGGGCTACCATCAACTTACAAGCCTGCACGTGGTAAGCAGAGATGGCTGCCAGGTGCACCCTAAGGGTTGTCGCTTGCAGTCCCATCTGACAGAGGGACCAGAGGTAGTCAAGGGGATCAGGCTTCTTGTCCTGGCACCAAATAGAGAACCTCTTCCAGTTAAAGGCATAACACTAGCAAATCGACTTCTTCTGGGAGGCCTTGACAACGTGGAACAAGTCATCTGAAAAACCCAAGGCCTGGAAAGTTAGTCACTCAGGAACCATGCCATGAAGTGCGGAGACTGTAGGTTCAGGTGCTGGACTGTCCTCTATTGTCTGGTCAGCAGATCTGGACAGAGAGGCAGCCGCCACGTAGGTCTTCTGCTGAGATGGAAGAGATCCAGGCACCAGGACTGCTGAGGCCAGTCTGGAGCCATTAGGATCACCTGAGCCTTGCCCAGTACCTTGTGGATTAAGGGGAAGGGAGGGGAGGGTAGGTGTATACGAGGCCTAGGGTCCAAGGCATCCCCAACAGTGTCCCGGGGGGGCACAAAACAGCTTCAGGTTGACATTCTCCAGGAAGCAAACAGGTCCACCAGAAGAGTGCACTACAGAGAGAAAGTACAGTTACGTAAGAACTTACCGTAACAGTAGATCTTCGAGAGCAGCTCTTGCAGCAGGCTATTACTATTAGGACTATTGCCACAGGCCTTAGGACCCACTGGAAAAAACTTAGCTAGCAGTACCCAGAGTGGACCGCCCTGACATCGGCTCCGCCCCAATGTTGGTCATGCTACAAAAGGGGTGGAACCCGGCTCCACCTCAGTTCCCTCGCCAAGACATGCGAACAGAACTTAGTGAGAAAAATAGGTGAAGCCTGTCCTAGACATGCTGAAAAATTCTCTTGGGGGACAGAGGGTGGGAAAGCAGCGCCTGCTGCAAGAGCTCCTCTCGAAGATCTACTGTTATGGTAAGTTCTTACGTAACTACTATCTTACTTCGAGGGGGAGCTCTTGCAGCAGGCTATTACTATTAGGACAGAATCCCAAGCAGTCCTGCACCAAGGAGGTGACTAGTCCTGGGAGGTAGGACGACAGATGAAGTGATGGTAAAGCCTATGGCTGTATTCAGCAAACTAGGACAAGAGTCCTTGAAGAACTGCCAGGCTGAAACTGGCTCGGCGCCTGGAAACAATGTGCAGACTGTAATGCCTCACGAAGGTGTGCACTGAATTCCAAGTAGCAGATGCACAGATGTCTTGAAGAGAGACATTCTTTAAGGAGGCAAAGACTCCTCTAGTGGAATGACCTCTGACTGAGCCCGGTAGAGGTTTCTTGTACTGGTTACAGCAGTACACTGTGCAGTGTACAAGCCACCGGGAAATGGTCTGTTTTGACACCGGTTTGCCCAGGTGTTGAGGCGCAAAGGCCATAAACAACTACTCCGATATGCCGCTGTTCGCTTAAGGTAATACCTCAGCGCCCTGTGGACATCTAATGTGTGCAAGAGAGACTCTCCCCTATTAGTAGGGGTAAGGAAATAGACTGGAAGGTCAACCGACTGGTTGAGGGTCAACTCCGAGACCACTTTAGGTAAGAACTTAGGATTTTTTCTAAGGGAAACTCTTTCCTGATGGAAAATAGTATAAGGCTCCTTACACATCAGGGGCCTGCAGCTCAGAAACTCGTTGAGCTGAAGTAACAGCAACTAAAAAAGCAATCTTCCAGGAAAGGAAGAGAAGCTCATATTCTGCTGCGGGTTCAAAGGGGGGAAGAATCAATTTCTCCAGAATAAAAAGGAGATCCCAGGGAGGGATAGGATCCCTGGTGGGAGGTCGTAGGTGCAGAATCCCCTCTAAAAAGGTGTGGGCCATGTCCAACTGAGCCAGGGTCCTGTCTCCGAACAGGACATGATAAGCAGAGATGGCCCACATGTGCACCTTTATGGATGAATAACTCAGGCCTTGCTGGTATAAGGAAAGGAGATATAGTAATGCCGAGTTCACCGAGTAGCAAAGGTGATCTAGATGGTGGGACAAAGCCCAAAGGCAGAACTGTTTCCACTTCATGGCATAAGTGGAGCGGGTTGAGGGCTTCCTCGCAGAAATGAGGATGTCCGCCACCTCTTGAGTGACTTCATACCTGGATTTGACTACGTCTGCAGGAGCTAAGCATGAAGGTGTAGGGACCTGAGATCTGGATGCACCAGCCTGCCCCGATCCTGGGACAGTGGTTGTGAGCATACTGGCAGCGGAATTGGAGGTTCTGAGGATAACTGCTGAAGTAGTGGGAGCCAAATCTGCTGGGGCCACAGCGGGGTGATCAGGATCATCCGAGTCCCCTTGTCACGTACCTTCAGCAACACTCGCTGAAGGAGAGGGAAGGCATACAGAAACTTCCCTGCCCAGCAAAGGGACGTGTCTGGCCAAAAAACACCAGGCGCGTGCTCTCGCGCGCAAAAAACTGGCACTTTGGCATTGCGTGAAGACGCAAAGAGGTCCAGCTCTGGACGACCCCATGTGTCGAACAGCTGGTCTGCTACAGACTGTAGCAGCTCCAGTGCCCTATACCAGACTCTTATCGTCTCCCTGCACAGGGGGTAGGAGTGAGTTCCCCCTTGCTTGTTGGTGTAAAAGACAACCGTCATGTTGTTGGTCTGTATGAGAAGACAGCCTGGTGTGAGGTCCTCTTGAAAGGCCCGTAGGGCGTTGACGACTGCTTGCATTTCCAGAACATTGATGTGGAGGCTGTGCTCCTCCGGAGTCCAGTCATCCTGAGTCTGGTGATCCCCAGCCCAAATTGGAGGCATCTGTTGTCAGATGGGGGCTCCTGACGAAAGGGAATCCCTTTGTCTAGATTCAAAGGGTCCAACCACCAATGTAGGGTCCTCCTGACCGGCTCTGAGATCCTGACAACATGGTCCAGACCATCGCAGCCTTGGTCCCACTGCACCCTGAGTATCCAATGTGGGACCCTCATGTAGAGGTGGGCCATGGGAACTACTGGGATGGCCGCCGCCCTGTGCCCCAGAAGTCTGAGGAAGGTCCTGGCTGGGACCTGCGGGGTTACTAGGACTGAACTGGCCACCTCTCTCAGGCGATCTCCTCTTTCTTGAGGAAGACAGGCCATGCCCTGGGCTGAATCCAGGACCGAACCTATAAAGGTGAGTCTTTGGCTGGGCTTTGGGGAAGACTTTGGTAGGTTCAGGGTGATCCCCACCTCTCGGAACACTGTATAAGTGTCTCCGAGAGCTTGAAGCAGGCGCTCTCTTGACGGGGCCGCTAGGAGCCAGTCGTCGAGGTAAGGAAAGACGTAGTGTCCCTTGTGCCTTAGAGCCGCAACTACCACTGCCAAGCATTTGGTGAAGACTCGAGGAGCGTAGGAGAGGCCGAACGGAAGAACCCGGAACTGATAATGCTCCCCCTGGAAGTAGAACCTCAGGAACTTCTTGTGAGGGGGAAAGACCCCGATGTGCATGTAAGCATCTTGCATGTCCAGGGAACACAGCCAGTCTCCCTGGTGCAGCAGAGGAATGAGACCTGGAAGAGTAACCATCCTGAACCTTCGGTATTCTATTTAATTGTTTAGAGTGCTGAGGTCCGGGATGGGCCGAAGATCTTGCGTCTTCTTTGGAACCAGGAAAAAAAGGGAGTAATAGCCCTTTCTCCGCTGTCGCAAAGAAACTGTCTCTATTGCCTTTTTCTGCAAGAGGGCCCCGATTTCTCCTTCTATGAGAAGAATGTGAGAAGGAGGGTATCTCAAGGACTTTGGCGGAGTTTCTGGAGGGATCTGGATGAACTCCAACATGTGACCTCTCCTTATGATGTCCAAGACCCACTGGTCTGATGTAATAGATCTCCATCCCTCCGGATGGAGGGAGAAGAGACCCCTTACTGCCTCCCCTGAAGCCTCCGCCAGAGGAGGGGGGTGTCAAGTGGAGCCGGGGGGGGGGTGGGGAGAGAGGTGTGGGAGGACTTGGGGCTTCGAAAGGGTGCGCCACCAGGCTGCTGGTTGCTGGCTTCCTTTAGAAGCCACCCCTCTGTCCCTGGTTGTTACCATGGGCTTGCTAGCCTGAGGGTTTATGAAATGGCCATTTCTGGAAGCGTCTTTGGTCCCCTCTGTACATGTGGTGGACGGACCAAATAGACTTGCCCGACTCCTGGAGACGAGAGATCAAACCCTTGGTTTCCTGCCCAAAGAGGACAGAACCGTGGAGTGGAAGGTCCCCGATTCCAGACTGCAGATCGTTCTGGAAGCTGGAGCATCTCAGCCACGCATGGTAGCGAAGGCAGACACCTGACGCTGCCGCCCTGGCAGCCGTATCCGCAGAATCATACGAGGCACGCAAAACATGCGTGCCTATGTCCGAGCCCGATTTCAGTATGTCCAGAAGTTCCGTCTTCCTTGCAGAATCTGGCAAGGCACTTACAAACTCCTGTCCCTTCTCCCAGAGCGCATTTTGGTACTGGACCATATGCATGAGGAAATTAAGGGAACGGATGGAGCAGGTGGCGGCAGAACAGACTTTCTTGCCCACCTTGTCCAATAAACAGGACTCCTGGTCGGGAGGCTGGGAGCTCAGATGCTTTGGCTGCTTTGATTTGTCATGGGCAGCCGCAATCACAGTGGAATCCCCCTGAGGGTTTTCCGCCAGGAAAGGCTCATCCCTCAAGGCCTTGTATAGCCTGTCCGACTTTTTAGGAATGTCCGGGACTGAGGCTGGACACTTTCAAGTTGTCCTGGTAAGGTCTTGGAATGTGTCAACCACAGGAGGCACTGCAAGGGGTTTGGGCTCCTTCTGCCTGAGGTAACGAGCCAGTCTCCGGCGCTCCAGATCCTCTGTCTCCCACTTACTAGAGGCCAGGATGTGCCTCATGACGTCCATGAAAGTGGGATCATCTGGAGGCAAATGGGGTAGATCCCTATCATCAGGACATCCCCCAACTCCTGAAAATGAAGAGGAAGAGGAGGAAGATCTGCTCCTGGTCCTTGAGGTGTCCGAAGTACGTCTCTGGGGACTACCCTCTGATGAATGTCGGTGACTCCTGGACCGACGCCGGTCCTGAGATCAGCGACAGAGCAGGGACCGACGTCAGCTACTGGAGTGAGCCCACCTAGATGAAGAGACCTGCGGCAGCTGTGGGATCTGCTCCTGGGCTTTGACCGACGATGGCTGGCTGACCTTGAGTGGTGCTGTCTGCAGTCTCCGGACCGTGACTGGGAACGTATGGCCCGAGGGGATGGAGGATGTGCGCTGGTCCTCTGGGGTTTTTGCTGGTGAGCCTATGGGAACCCCGGTTGTCCAGTTGGTCTGGAACCGGTTCCAGCTGAGGTGGAGGTGTGTTCTTGTGGACCTGGCTCCACCAAAATGAAAATAGTTCTTCCAGCTCCTTCTTGGTAAATTGAGATGCCGCGCCCCCCCCCCCATGGGGGGATTGGAGAAGTTGGGGGGTCCGGAAGGGCTTGCAGGGAGGAACCCGATGATGAGCCTTCCGGGGTAGAGGCCCTAGGGGCCGGCATCGACACCTTGACCGGTGCCGGTGTCTCAGTCGGGGCCGACTTAGGAGTGCGAGACCTGGAGGAGGCCTTAGCCTTGGGGTCCCAGTCCTTGCCAGATGGCTTACTGGCCAAGGTTTGTGCTGAAGAAGCCTTAGCCGACTCCGCTGGAGTGGAGGACAGACGCAACGGTGTGACCTTTGGCTTGGAAGCAGAAGAAGAGACTCCCGCCGGGACCAACGTCGGTATTTTGGCGGGAGCTTCAGGCCTCGATTTTTCTCCGTGCCTGGACTTGGAGCGGTTGGACCCGCCTGAGCCGTAGGAAGAGGCCTTCCTGTTGGGGAGAACGGAAGCGGTGATAGGACTGACTACGGTCTTTGTTGTGGGACTTTTGTGCCTTTTCCCGTGATTTGCCCTTGTCCCCAGGGGAAGATTGCAGGATGTCTATCCCTTTCTCGAGCAGGTGGGCTTTCAAGGCCTTCAGGCTTCTAATCCTTGTCCTGCTAGAAAAGCCTTGACAGATGCCGCAGGTCTTGAGGTCGTGATCTGGTCCCAGGCAGAAGACACACTGGTTGTGGCCGTCCTTCGATGGAATTTGGCGGCCACAGGTGCACTTCTTCTTCTTGGGAATGGAGGAGGAGACTGATGACAGTGACGGTATTTAAGACGAGAGGAAGGAGAATGATGTTATAGAAAAAATAACAAATGTGGAGGAATAAACACTCAAATTTGAGAAAAACGAATGGTTTTGCTGGAACTGCAGTGAAAAAACTCACTAATAACTTCCCAATGTAAGCGGGTCACGATGGGAGAGAACTGAGGTGGAGCCGGGGTCCGCCCCCTTTTTGTAGCATGACTGACATCGGGGCAGAGCCGACATCGGTCCCCGGTGGGTACTGCTAGCTAAGTTTTTTCCGGTTTGCCTGTGGCAATAGTCCTAATAGTGACAGCCTGCTGCAAGAGCTCCCCCTCGAAATAAGATCAGGTGGTTCACCACCTCCTGATTCAGGGACCACTTGTTCGACATCTCTCCTACTCAGCTGAGAGCATCTACCAGCTGACTGGTCTCTCCTGCAACATGGATTACCAGGAGGTCTGCACCCAAGCTGCGCATGAAGGTCCAGGTGCGGAAAGCCTTCCAATACAAGGGAAGGGAGTAAGTTCCACCCCGTCTGTTCAGGTAGAACATAGTCGTGATATTGTCTGTCTGGATTTGCATGACCCGACACCTGACTAGAGGAATGAATTTCATGTGAGCCAGTTGCACTGCACAGAGCTCCAGCAGGCTTATGTGATGATGGGACTCCCAGGGTGACCAGAACCTGTGGGCTCCCAGGTGCGCTCCCCACCCCACCAGCGACGAGTCCATCATGAGCGTAATGGTCGGTTCTGGGTGGACAAATAGGATTCCTTCTTCTAGGTTTTAGTGGACCAGCCACCATTGGATGACACGCCACATTGGCTGGGTCACCGTGACTGGCTGGTCCAAGTAGCCTGGGTGCTGGGACTGCTGACGGCCCAGTTCCCACAGGAGGTGGCACATCCGCCGGTGTGCCCAAAGGACCTCGATGATGCAGGATGCCACGTACCCCAGCAGCTGCAGGGAATTCTGGGCAGGGTGTAAGAGCCCATCCTGAAATGATCGGGCAAAGGAAGTAAGATCCACTGCTCTGTCCACTGGTCGGTGGGCCTTGACCCGCAGAGTCTAGTTCTGCCCCGATGAACCTGATCACCTGCATGGGTACCAGTTCAGACTTGTCCACGTTGACCAGCAGGCCCAAGTCTCAGCAGGTGTGGAGAGCCAGATCTCTGGACCTCTCTACAGCCTCTTTGGGCGAACTAGCTAGCAGCCAGTCACACAGGTGGGGATACACCCTGACACCTAGCCACCTCAGGTAGACTGCCACTACTGCTATGTACTTGGTGAAGACCCTAGGTGCCAAGGAGAGGCTGATGGGCATAACCTGTAACTAGTAGATGACCCCTTCCATTTGGAACTGGAGGTACTAGCAGTAGGATGGATGGACTGGAATATGGAAGAATGCATCCTGGAGGTTTTGGGAGCAAAACCACGTTTTGCTCCAATGAAAGAATGATGTTATTCAGACTGACCATCCGAAACTTGCGTTGCCACATGAACTGGTTCAGATCATGGAGATCCAGTATGGGGTGCCAGCCCCCCCATGTGTTTCAGGACCAGGAAGTACCTGGACATGTGATCCTCACTGGCCAGGGTATTTGGGACACAGGCTATTGCCCCTTTTGCAAGGAGCTGAGTAATGTCCTCCCAAAAGGCCAACAGTATGTCCTGTGACACCCAGGACTCCTGAGGTGCATAAAGGTGGTAAAGTGGGACAGCCTCGAAGTCCAGAAGTAACCCTCTGCCCACTACATCCAACACCCACTTGTCCATCGTGACAGTGGACCAACATGGCAGGAAGTGATGTGGACAACCTCCTATGAGGAGCGCAGACAGGGGACAGAATGGGTGGAGGGATGACACTCCCCAATCTGTCACTGGGCAGCTTTTGCAAGGGCACCGGCGGCTGCAGCCTAAGGGGCATCAGCACCTCTACCCCCTTTCTTAGGACCCTGGCCCCTGGACTTGGGGTGCCAGGCCTGGTACTGCCCTTGCTGGCGCTGTTGCCGAGAAGACTGTGGTCAAAAGGACTGGTACTGGAAAGTGTGTTCCTTAGGCTTCTTTTTTGGGTCCTTCTGGGATGATGCCACACAGCCATAGTGGCACATGACTTCTCAATATGGGTCAGATGTCCTTCCACCCCAGGACCAAAAAGATTAGTGCCCAAGAAAAAGACATCAGCCAGCTTATGCTGGTTGTCTTCTGTGAAGGTGGACAGATCAGCCAGGCACTGTGATGCATGGAGATGGCTGCTGCCATGGCATGGGCACACAAATCACCCATATCCAAGGCTGTCTAGAGCTGGTGTTCAACCAGGGACGGACCCTGGTTTCTGATGACCATCACTGACTACTGTTGCTCAGCTGGAAGGTGAGGGAGGAGGGAACTAAACACTCCCATCAGAAAGTACCAGAACTGGCCATCATCATGACATAGCTAACTTGATGGAGACACAAGGATGCTACAGCGTACACCTTTTTAGCAACAGGGCAAATCTTATGGGATTCCTTGTCTGGAAGCTTGTCCACATCCCCTTGGTTTCCCAGATTACAGAAAACTGAGTTGGTCACCATCCCTTCCACAGGGGGTGGTTCAAGCACCCCGAAAGGCACCTGTTGGGACCACATGCAAACCATATGGGTAGAGGGTGCCGGGCAGGATGCTGGATGCTACTAAAGCTCCAGTGCAGTCCCAAAATGACAGCCACAAGAAAAGCAACCCCTGGGGAGTCATCCCAATACAGAATGTCAGTAAAGGGATACCTGACCCTTTTGCGAACCAACTCCAATGGGACTGACATGGACTCCGAAATACAGAGAAGCACCCCTGAAAGACACCAGACTTTGCTCAGTGGAGAACTCTATCCAATCCCTGGTTAAGAAGATTCCCAAGGAAGGCCATGGCCATCAACCCTTTCTTGTCAGGACCACCAAGGTATCCTCCCCTGTAGTGATTTGCACCACAACCGGCCTGGGTGGCTGAACGGGGGCTCCTTGGTCAGAGCACCCACGTTCGGCTGCAGAAGTGGTGACTCCACCCAAAGTGGTGGAGAAGCAGTTATTGGGAGCACCTGCATAGCGTGGACCAGCAGATGCACCACTGGTTGCTGCTAAATGACCGGTGTTGTGAGAGGAGTTCCTTGTAGCACTTGTGAAACTTGCAGTGGTGTCTCTCCTTGCTCAAAGACAAGGAGGTCTAGGAGTATCGATGATCACACCTTCTTGTCAGGCAGGATCATGAGCGGGAACGATTCAACTGAAATCTGCCGAGACCCGGACCATCGACCAGATGATCGACGCAGAGGTGAGTTTTCTGACTGGTTGTGGTATACCACGTGCCGGCTGATATTGATCAGCACAGGCATGGAAGACTCGGACCACTTCTGGAGGCTGCTCCCACAGCAGGCCAGCTGGGGACACCTACCAGGCTACATCCCTCCTGCGTGAGGACAGGGAGCAACAGAGTCTGTGAGATTGATTCCTCAACCTCGTCTGAAAGCCAATTGACAGGCTCGAGGAAAATCTCCATGGCCCGTTCAACCAGAGTCGAAGTCGACTGGCTTGATGGGGGTACTGAAGAGTCCTCGACCTGTCCCTTGACCAAAAGGCACTCGATGGCTGTCAAGTGATGGGGCAAGTTGAGGGATCGGGAGGACCTCGATCTCTCTCAGTTCCAAAACCAGTGCCAGTGTCATTTGTGCTTGGATGCATGGTGGGCAGGGCTTTCCCCCCAAGGTCTGGAGGGCCAAACACATGTCATGGAAGCCTCTGGTGAATGACCCTATGATGCTGGTCCCAGCCAGAAACAGCGCTGAGACCGAGGTGCCTGCTGCAGCATCTGCTGCTTCTGTCTCAAGAGACGCAAGCTGCTGAGCAGATCCGGCCACAGCAGAGGCCTCCTTGCAGACCTTCGGATCCCGTTCCGAAGGCCAACCCAGCAAAAGCTAGAGCTTTCTGCCCTTTAGGAACTCGGGAAGCATGGTAAGACAGAGGAGCCTCGGCCATAACATGTTGTCCACCCAGGCCATACATACATGTGTCATGCGGGTTGGTGACTGACATCTTCTACCGGCACCAAATCCAGAATTTTTAAGCCTAACTGCCATTGCTCCATTGATGATCTGTGAATGGGAGTCGAAGGAACCAAGGAAATAAAGCCGAAGAACACGAAAAACTTCAAATACAAAGTTCACCTATTGCGCACTAAACCCGAAGTGAGAGCTGCCAAAGAGGTGACCTGCTTTTCCACTGGAAAGAAAAATCTGACATCATGGGGCAGAGTTGGGGATATACCGCCCAGGTGGTGAGAGGAACTTAGCTTAAAGATGTCCAGCAAATCAGACTGTTTCAGTGTAATTGCCAGGGTGTGGCTAATGAGCTATATCCACGCCCCTAAAATATTATATTGCAGTAACCATCATCAGCTTGTCAAGGTTATAATACTGTGAAAGTGTTGGACACTTTTAATCATAGTGTGTGACATCTACTGCAAGGCACAAGCGGTGGCCTCCCAAGAGACGCCTCCAAGCACTGTTTCTTGCTTTTCTATAGACAACACTACAGAGAGACATCCTCCAGCCCTCCTTCTTCTTTGGAGAAAGAGTGTGTTACCTCTCTGCCATGCCCAGCCTTTGTCTGTCTAGTAACCAAGGGATCCAAGGTTGTTACAAAGGCTCAGGTCTCCTATGTGGTGGTACAAAGCTGCAACCGCCATGCCTGCCAAGCTTTGCATTTGTAAGTCACTACAGAACATAACATTCTACCTGTTTTAAAGGGCGAATTACCTCCAGCCATGCTGGCAACCCAGCTTCGGGAATGGACTAGGGATGCTCAGGGGGCTGACCGGGTTAGAAGGATTCAGTATCCCAGGACAGCTCTCCTCCATCGTGGAGGGGGGATCCCGAGTCCTGTGGCTTGCCTGCTATGTAGCGGATGTTGGTGGCGGCCCAGCAGATGTGGGGGGATACACACTGACACTGCATGCAGTTGTGTCAACACACACACGCGTGTGCATCTCTCATGGAAGTCCCAGGGGAGAAATGGAGTAAAATGCCTCAGCTCGCTTGGAATCTCCTGTAGGTGCTCCACAACCCAGTGTGGCTGACCACTTGCCGATACTGCTCCGTGTAAGTGGTGGTTAACCTGCAAGCCTACAAGATGGGTCCGTGATAGGGCTTGGGGATTCAGGTGGAGAAACTAAGGCAGGAAAAAGAAAAAAAGAAAAAAAACAAAAGGACAGTCAACGCCTCCAAGTGAACTTTGGAATATTTATTTTTTCCATTTCAGTTTTATCCTCCTGTACTGCCTGCCTGCCTTCATCTGGCTGGCCTTTCCTAGCCTGGTCACCCACCATTACAGGGACTTACCCAAATACCCATGACTTGCCTCTCATAATGGGGTTGTGGGGGAGACTTGCCATTGACCCCCTCAGGCTGGATACCATGGTGCTTAGTCAGTGGGGCCAGACCTGCAGGACCGTCGTTCCTCATTTTGGTTTGGCAGATTGTTTTTCCTTTTTTTAGACTTTCTTTTCTCCTCACTCACTGACTGTCACTCTGCTGATAGCCCCCCAACCCCATCACCCGCCATCTCTGGGACTTACCTGTAGCCTGGCTTGGATCCTCACAGCTTTTCCCCTGTGGTGGGGGTACCCCGGCTCCCCCTCTGGAAGCCTTGCTAGGTGAAGCCCACCCTGAGCCCAGTAGGCAGTGTGGGGGGGCTGCAGAGGGCTGTCTGCATCATCCTACCACAGCCGGTGGGATTTTCATTCCATACACTACCCCTCCCCTCAATGGTCCCTGCAGGGCATGCTGACATCTTCCATACAGAGTGTGCTACCCATCCCTTAGCTGCTTCGCTCACATCACCACCTATGGTCACCCAGATGGTAATGTTGCGGCAGAGCATGCTGCTCCCCCTCCCCGGAGGAGGACAGCTTCCTCTGGGACACTCAATCTTCTTCTGCCAGCAGCTCTCCCCCCCCCCATATGACCTGGGCTCACTACCAAACTCGGGTGGCTGGCATTGTGAGCAGTAGTCCTACTGCTGCCCCAACAGCCAGCTTCCTCTATTTTTGTTGTGTTCCCAGGGTCATTGACATGGAATGACACACAGCGCGCGTTGACTTCCCTCACCCTTATGGGCCTCCCTACTTCCAGGACACCTAGCCTCTGCAAAGTGTCAGATGCAGTGCCAGAGGTGCAACCCACCCACCCTGGGAAAGGACAGAAGGCCTCAAGATGCTGGATCATCTCACTCCCAGCAACCCAAGTTCACTTCCGAACCAAGGTCGCTGGTGTGGCAGGTGGTAGTGCCACTTTCAGTTTATAATTCACATTGGCTCCGTATTTCTTCTCCCCATTATTTTTAACCGAATTTGTATGCATGAAAAGGGTTTAATTTTTCCCTTGAAGGTTCATCAGCTCCTGTGCCTCGTTCCCCGCCTAATGTCACTGTACTGTGCTTAAGACATTGGTTATCCCCCTGGCAACAGACTGAACATCACAACAGAAGATTATGACTTAAAAATGGGAATGAGCTGTTGGGTCAAACTCTATGAGATGAAGATTTTTTTAATGCAAATTTGGGCATGTGTTTAACCTTCCTCTATCGCTGTGCTGTACTTTCCCTTCTGTACGATTTGAAATCATCCTATTTATTTTTTTAATTTTTTAGTATCCCTGGTTGATCCTGCTCCTTTCCAGCCTGATATTCATCTTTGTAAGTGCTGGTCAGTTTCCCATCCTGGTGATACTGGTTGAGTGGAGGCTTACAGTACAAGTGCAAATGTAGGGCCGATAGTCAACTGAGGTCACTTGGTCCAAAACTGATCAGAAAGTCAGGCAGGAAAATACCAGCAGCAACAAGGGGAGCCGAAAAAAAAACATGTTTATTCCAAAGTGAACAAAAGAAAAACTATAATACAGCAATTAGGGAGGCTAAACACATGCCCACAATTTCTGATTAAAGAGACTCTAAACCCTGTTATTTACATTTTTTTAAGTAACTGTAAATCTGGGCATGTGCGAAGACTGTTTAATAGCTCCAGTGTATTGTTCATCTTTTGATTTTGAAACAGTACTCATTTCCTTACTTAAGGTCCCTTGTTAATGTAGCTTTTTTCACCACCCAATATTCTTTTTTTAAATTACTTATGAGGAGACCATGAGGGAGAGAGACAGAGGACATGAGGGGCATTAACATGGTGGATTATTATGACCTAGTAACAGCAAGAAAATGTCACACTGGGACTGGGTGCTCCTCAACTGAACAAAAGCGCTTGAAAACAAAAGAAAAAAGTGGGGCACTCTCAATTGCATAATCTGCACAGACAGCTTTTAGTGGAGATAAATATCTTTACTACAACAATTGGGGTACAAATGCACCTAGGTGATATGCAAGTGTATCCATTTGTACCCTCACTTTTGTAATAAAGGTACCTGTATGTCTCGGCACTGTGCAGTTTATGGAGATGAGAGTGCCGGACTGTAGCAGACTGTTCAGGCCCAGTGACAACAACAACAAGACAAGGCAAATGGCTGCAGAATAGTGTGTGTGGGTAAATTCAGGAGGGATACTATGAAGTACAACCTTAAAAAATGACTGGTAGAGGGTGGAACATGCTGCCAGAGGTGGCTGTTAAAGCCAAAACAGTGGACAGCTTCAAGACAGGGTGGGAAAGTACACTAAGGGGGAAGTGACTGAACCCGTAAGGGGCCTGTACCTCCACATAGGGCACATTTGATAGACCGCAAGGCTTCTTCTGTTGGTGCAAATCTGTTTCTATGAGTTCCAGAACCCACTGACATCAGTTAGGCTGCAGTCTACACTGGAGCTTTCCATGCACGGCTTCCGCACAGCTGCTATCACTGGGTTTTGGAACTGCTAAGTAATTACTGGGATTATTAAACAGACATGCCTACATTTATAATTATATTAAAAATACAGTTTATTATTTTATTTATTTAAAAGTTGGTTACCGGAAAAGGCCCACCGAGCTGAGGCTCGTTTCCAAGTGTGACCCGGGGAGGAGTGGGTTACAGATACAGACAGAGGGCAGTGACATCAATCCAGAGAGTAATACAAATGGGAAATTATAAGTAACAAGGCAGCAACACTAGTAAACTGCAATAGGTGTCATAGTGCTTAAAACAATAGTTTATGTTCCCTTTAATGAAAAGAAATCCCCCCTCCCCGCCTTGCTGAGCTTACCTTCTTGCAGCAGGGCCAGCGTGGCTATTATGTAGTACACTGGAACATGGTTTGCTCATCCAGGACTCCAAGCTAACCAAACAACACGCCTCAGCCTCTGTCCTAATCCGCCACTCTCGAGGGGGTACTCCCCATCCTCTCCTCTCAGGAAGATGGCACTACCACTACACAGCAAAAAAGGACTCTTAAAAAAAAAAAGAGACAGTTGGGAGAGCAAGCACACGGCCTCTACCCGACACCAATGCTGACTCAAAAAAGGGAGCTATAGCGCAGTGGACTGCACATCCATAGTGGTCTTTACGGAGCTGCCTCCATGAACCACCACACTGTATGTTACAATCAAATAAACAAGGCACTGTACTGTAAAAGTGACACACTGCACGGACCCAGAACATTTTACTAAAACATTTTTGGATAGATCTTGCAAAAAATATCACCTCCCGATTACTGCCACATCTAGCCTGATGCCAGTGTAGCATTGGTCCTGTCCATAATAGTTTATAAACATAAATCTTTTCACAGATCCTCAAATGTAGAAGCAAGAAATAGGGGTAAACAACTGTTGAGATAACCCAAAACGGAATTTTCAACTGAAAAGTACAAGAATGTCACTGGGCATGGATGAGATAAAAACTAGCAAATGATTTGGTAAACAAAATACAAGTAAATAAAGTTTGATGTTCTTGACTGCAGTGTTTTCTTGTGAGAGTCCAGAATTTATTCTGTGTATGTAAAGTTCTCCAGCCTAATCAGAATCATCCTCATTCACCTCTTCCTTGTCCTGAACCCCGTCCTTATTTTCAGAGTCACTCTGGTCCTCTTCCTCTCCCTCCTGGAGACAGAGAGAGACAGAAAACAAAGATCAAATATTCAAGCAGAAGAAAACTAGCTGTTGGTAGCAGTCTTGAAGATTGACCAGTTAACTGTACCTCAGCCTCTGGGAAAAGAATAAGATTCTGCATATTACAGGGGAACACTTCTCAACACTGCCATCTATAGTTTGAAAGCCCATGAAAAGATTAGTCGTCCCCCATCTGAGTTGTACTGCTCTGGCCAACTGCACGTCCCCAGGGATATACCCTGTTTATGTAGATGGCTGTTTATATACTGGTGCTTATACTGGGTATAGAACACAAGAAGGCATTACTGCCCATTACTACCATTCCCTGCATTAGTGAGTTCAGGTCAGTCCCTTGTTTAGTAGCAGATTGTCTATTTACCTTTTAAAAATGTTAGCAGAACTGCTAGCTACAATATTAGGTAATCTATTCTATAACCTGCCTATTCTATTAAGAAACAAAATGTATCTACCATTTTATTTGGTTATATCCATTTTTATTTAACATTTATGTCCCCTTAGGCTTTCTGGTTTATCCTGAATGGTTATGAGTCTATCCACAGTAATGGGGGACATACGTGGGACATGACTGTGGAAAAATAAATGTTGTAATTTCTTTCTTCTTTCTCCAGCAGTACTTTACCCTTAATGTCCTTTACTAAAAGTGTGAACAGGAAGATAATATAACTTGTGGTTTTCTGATTACAATCACTAATGTTTGGAAACAGTAACCAGGTAATGTATGTAACAGGGACAGAGAATATGTTACCTAGAAAAAAAGTTATGTATAAATATTTTTGAATCTCTACATGAATTTGCAGTACTTTAACACATCTGATTAATTCATTATGCAACTCCAATATATTTGCATTCAACATGGTGTGATACCCATCAATCTAACACATGGCAGAGAATTATGGGGCAAAGTAATTTCAAAGTTTTCCCTCACCAACATTTCTTGTGTAGTCACAGATTAAAATGCATTCGTACATAACTGGGGATGAGAGTAGATGATATTTAAAACTTTTTTTGATCACTTTAAAAATTAAACTCCAAAAATTTGTGAAAAAGTGTTTCATTAACATATGTAACAAGATAGAGAAAAATTCAAAAATGTTAAGCAGTCCCAGAAAACACTGTGGAAAAAAGAAAATCAGGCAGTTGGAGTCCTTTATTCTTTTCCACTTTATGCTTAATGTCTAAAGTTATGACTCAATCAGCATAAATGTTCTACGGTTGCATACCATCACCACAAAGGAAGTTCATAATACAACAAATTCACTATACTAACTAGAAATACCAGATGCACTAAGTAAAATTAACTAAAACCATAACCATAACACCACAATATTCGCACTACATACATCGCTTATTACAGACCTAATACCTCCAACAAATGTACATATGTACATCTGGCAGACCCCTGTGACAGAGTAACTGAATCCAACAGACATGAGCATGGATACATGGCCTACAGTGACTCACTCAAGCCGGTGTACGCAGTACACCCCTTGCAAACACACCAGCACCCCATGAGAGATTGACCAAGGACCTGGCACACTCCAGGTGACAGTGTAACTGAATCCACCAGAGCAGAACATGGGTGCTGGCCTACAGTGACTCAATCTAGCAGGTCAATGCAATACACAAACTGCACACCTACCAGGACCCTATGAAGATTGATCAGGGACCTGGCAGACCCCAGGTGATGGCGTAACTAAATCCCACAGACGAGAACCCTGGCACCGGTCCATTGTGACTCAAGTCAAGCTGCTGTGTGCAGTACGCCACTTACACACCCACCAGGGCCCCATGAAAGATTGAACAGGGACCTGGCAGACCCCAGATGATGACATAACTAAATCCACCAGATGAGAATGTGGGCAACCCACTGGATTGGAAACAAAATGGAGGCAGATACAGACACAACCACTGAATTGCAAACAAAATGTAGGCAGGCACGGACACAAGCACTGGACTGCAAATCAAATGGGGGCACACATGACTGCAGCAACTGGCTTGTAAACAAAATGGAGGTAAGCATGGACACTCACAGAATTGTAAACAAAAGGGAGGCATGCCCAGACATCCACAGGATTTAAATCAAAATGGAGGCACTATTCCCATTTCACTCCAGATCCATGCCAGCAGTCCCTGGGGGATGGTAAACCATTCTACATTTCTCCAGCCCTGTCAGTAGCCCCTTGGGACCCAAGATCAGTCCCACCTCCTCTCCCCATCAGTCCTTGGTATGTGAGGTTAGTCCCATTTCCCTCCCCAGTCCCTGGAGGCTTGTGGCACACTCCTAAAATGCTCCAGCCATGTAAGCAGTCCCATGGGACCCAAGGTCAGTAACACCCCCTCTCCATTAGCCCTCTGGCATGTGAGGGCAGTCCCATCTAGCTCCCCAGTCCCTGGGGCCTGGTGGCAAACTCCTAAAATTCTCCAGCCCTGTCAGCAGTCCTGTGGGATCCAATGTCAGTCCCAGACCCTCGCCATCAAGCCCCTGGCACATGAGGTAAGTCCCATCCACATCCCCAATCCATGGGGCCTGGTGGAACACTCCAACAAATCTGCAGTCCCATGGAACACAAGGTCATTCTCAGCTCTTCCTCATTAGACCCCTGGCACGTGAGTTCAAACAACATGAAGTCTTGCTGTATTCTGACAATAGCAGTGAGTCCCAACCTTCGAACTGCATGCCAGGCATGGAACGCTGAGCTCGAGCTTGGTTGAGATTCTGTCTGTTGCTGTTTGAACTCAAACCATCAGATTCTTTACTCCGCCTCACTGAACAGTCGCTCTGGAGATTTCTCCTTTGCCCGGTTCAATTTGCCGGTTAAAGTACCGCTTTTCTCGGTTTTCGACCGAATTTAAACCGCAACCTGTCGGTTCAGTCTCTGTCTGTGGTATTCGTGAGTACTAGATAGGTTTATATGGTTTTCTTTTCTGTGTAGAACTTGTAAACGGTTCATCGGTTCAGTTTGAACTGATCAAGTGGTTAAAAAATCTTAATTTCTACTTTTAGAGTGTGGTTACCGGTTCTAAAAAAAATTTTATTACGTTTTTTTCCACGACCCGTAACACGGTCAGGAACCGATAAGAGTGTCTTGCCTGGCAGATTGCCATTAAAAGGTTAAGTTTTGTTAGGACTGGCACCATGTCTGAGAAACCCAAAAGAAAAACCGGGCCCACTGGGTTTCAACACTGTAGTGTGTGTGTGGGGAAGTCTTTGCTAAGGCTGACCCCCACACCACCTGTGTTTATTGTCTGGGGTTTGACCACCTCAATGCAGACTGCCAGATTTGTAAAAATTTTCCTGTAGCTACCCTAGAGAAGAGAGTTGGTAGGCTCAGGGAAAGAGAGGCCAAAAAGTCCGCTGACCCGGATGGCCAGCCCGGTTCGGTTCAAACCGAACCAGAAGGAGTGCCCTCTGACCAGGGCGAAACTTCTTCGGGCAAAAGGAGAACCGATTCCGAGGAGTCGGTTCCGGCTAAGAGAACAAGAAGGGAAAAATCAGCTGGTGTGGATCCAAAAGTTTCTTCTCCAACCGCTGACGAAATAGCCAAAACGATAAAAATTGTGCAGTCGCTTTCCCCGGTTCCGACCGAACCGGCACCATCAGGAAGGCGCTCGGTTCGGCCGGTTCCACCGGTTCAAGATTATGATCTAGAGGAATATTATGAACTGGAGGAGGAGGAAGAGGAGTATGAGGAAAGTGAATGTGGTTTTGAAAGTCTGGATGTGCCCATTGACCTGGACATCTCCCCAGACAGACCTTCAGGAGTGTCTCCGCCTAGGCTTTCTGAGTCCCCCTCCCATTTCATGTTTTATAAGAAAGTGGCCAAAAACACTTCAGCTTCCTATGGAAGAAGCTGTGGATGACCAGGAAGAGCCTGACTATGTGGAAATGACGGATATCCCAGAGTCTAGAAGGCTGTCTATTCTCTTACACAAATCTTTTGGGAAACAGACATTTAAGATTTTAAAGACTCCTAATACTATACCTCCTGTGGATAAAAGAATGGACAAGAGTTACACTCTGTCAGGCTCAGATACGGAGTTCATTACACAACAATGCAGCCATGTTGGGGTAGTGCAGGCTGCTGCCTGTGATAAGGCTAATATTCCCTTGGCTTCACGCCCCCCAGACAAGGACTCCAGGAGGATTGATGCCATGGCAAAGAAACAGTACATGGCAGCATCCTTGGGACTCAGGCAGGCCAATTATATGGCCTATACAGCTAGGTATCAGAAATCCAGATGGGACATTGTCATGGCTTTAGCAAAACAGGTCCCTGCTGATGGTATTGAGGCATCCAAGGTGCAATTCCATGCTGCAGTGGACTCCAATGATGTTTCATCTAGAGTCATGGCTACATCTGTGGCACTTCGTAGAATGGCTTGGCTCAGATGTACTAGCCTGTCGCAGGATACCCAGGCTAAGGCCATGGATTTTCCTGTTGTGGGTAATTCTCTGGGGAGCAAACAGAGAATTACATGAAGAAAATGGATGAATACAGGACCACCTATAGGAGTGCCCAGGCCAAGGAAAGGCAAGCCACTCCTCAGAGGCAGCATCCCTGGGGCAGGGGCAGGCCTTTTCATAGGCCTTTCTACCAAGCCCAGGCCTCCTCTTCTGCCTATGCTCAGAGGGGGTTCTTTAGAGGGGAGAGGCAGAAGGGGTACAAGCAGACCTGCTTCCACCCCTCAGCCTAAACCCCCTGCCAAACAGGCACTCTGATGGGTTTGCCAGGGCCGATTCTCCACCACCTGTAGGGGGCAGGCTGGCTTACTTTGTCCAGGACTGGAAGTCTCTAACATCAGACAAATGGGTCCTGGAAGTAGTAAGCCAGGGACTGGTTCTCAGCTTCAAAAAATTTCCAAAGCTGAGAACCAGATCCTTTCCACCTGCATATCCCTCAGAGGCACTTGCCCTAGAGGCAGAGGTCTCTTCCCTCCTGGCTCTCAGAGCTGTGGAAAGGGTTCCACCCCTACACCAAGGCAAAGGATTGTATTCCAGGTACTTCCTTACCCCCAAAAAGACAGGAGAATGGCGGCCCATCCTGGATCTCAGATACTTAAACAAGCACCTTTTAAAACCAAAATTCAAAATGGTGACTCTGGGAATAATTCTAACCTCTCTAAGGCCAGGGGACTGGCTAGTCTCCCTGGACCTCAAGGATGCCTATTTCCATATTCTCATCAGAAGCTCCCATTGAAAGTACCTCAGGTTGGAGCTGCCCTCAGGCCATTACCAATTCAGAGCAATGCCCTTCGGGCCTAACCTCTGCTCCAAGGGTGTTCACAAAATGCCTGGCAGCAGTAGTTGCTTCTCTAAGAAGATAAAGGATTGCCATCTTCCCATACCTGGACAACTGGTTCATAGTAGGCCAGTCCCCAGACCAAGTCAAGTTATACCTACAGATAACTCAGCAACTGCTCACCTCTCTAGGTTTCCTTCTGAATCTTTCAAAGTCAGTTCTAGAGCCTGTTCAGCTCCTCACCTTCATAGGCGCAGAGCTAGATGCAGAAAAGGCCAGAGCCTTCCTTCCCTTGGACAGGGCAAGGACCCTTATCACACTGGCCTCTTCATTCACCCTACAGTTGTCTCGACCAGTAAGGCATTTTCTGCAGCTCCTGGGGCACATGGCTGCTTCTACAGCAGTGGTGCAGGGAGCAAGATTTCAGATGAGGGACATTCAGTTCCACTTGAGAGCATTTTGGTCCCAGAAAAAGGACCCTCTGACCAAACTGATACCAGTGACTTGAACCCTGATCCAGGCCTTGCAGTGGTGGCAGGATCAGAACAATCTAAGACAGGGAGTTCCTTTTGTCACTCATTCTTACTCTTTAATCCTTACTACAGATGCCTCCCTCTTGGGGTGGGGGGCCCACATGGGAGACCTGACCACCCAAGGGTTGTGATCCCCTCAGGAATCTCTGCTTCACATCAATCTGTTGGAACTCAGAGCAGTGTTTCTAGCACTTCAAGCCTTTTCCAAGTCTGTTCAGAACAAAGTTGTTCTGAACAGACAATACCACCACAATGTGGTATATCAACAAGCAAGGGGGCACTTGGTCTACGGCCTTGTGCACAGAAGCAATGAAGTTGTGATCTCTGGCCTATTCCCTGAACACCTCCCTCACAGCAGTACACCTCCCAGGCAAGGACAATGTCCTGGCGGAAGCTCTCAGCAGGATATCTAAGGGCCATCACGAATGGTCACTGGATCCCCTGGTTTTGGAGGTGATATTCTCCAGATCGGGCACCTCACAGATAGATCTTTTTGCAGCCCCAGACAATCACCAACTTCCCCTGTTTTGCTGCAGGCCCCCAGTGTTGGGCTCAGTCCCCCTGGATGCCTTAGTTCTCAGTTGGGAAGGGAAGTTCCTGTATGCTTTTCCCCCCTTCCCTCTCCTGTTCAAAGTGCTAGTCAAAATCAGGTCTCAACCCTGCAAGGTGATCCTGATTGCTCCAGACTGGGCCAGACAGCCCTGGTACCCTCTCCTATTGTCCTTAGCAGTCCACCTTCCCCTGTCTCATCCCAGGAATTACAACCTGTTAACCTGTGCTCAGGGGAGGGTTTGCTACCCGAATCTCAAATCTCTCAATCTCAAGTCCTGGCTCTTGAAGAGTTAGAGTTTGCTGATTTACACCTCTCCCAAGGTGTTATGGATATTCTGAAGGCTTCCAGGAAGCCTTCCACCAGAACTACTTATAATTCAAAGTGGAAAACATTTTCCATATGGTGCTCTGGGAAGCATATTTCCCCAGAGTCTGCTGATCTGCCCACAGTCCTTGACTATATGGTCCATCTGAATAGCTTGGGAGTCAGACTAGCTACACTAAGGGTGCATCTGGCAGCTGTCTCTGCTTTTATTTCAGCAGGTAAGCCCTCTTCTCTTTCAGCTCACCCTGTATTCTCCAAGTTTTTCAAGGGATTGCTTCATACCAATCCGCCATTCAGGGACCCTGCCCCTGCTTGTGACCTTAATGTTTGCATTGCTCAGCTTATGCAACCCCCTTTTGAGCCTTTGTCCTCAGCACAGCTTAAGTACTTGACTTGGAAAACTGCGTTCCTGGTGGCCATCACTTCTGCCAGGCGCATAAGTGAGTTACAAGCCCCTGTCAGTGGAACCTGATTTTATCTTTCCATAGAGATAAGGTGGTCCTCAGGACTAACAGGAAGTATTTGCCCAAGGTGGTTTCAGACTTCCACCTAACCAATCTATGTCTCTTCCTGTGTACTTCACTGACCATTCCTCCTCTGGTGAGAGGAGGCTGCACAGTTTCGATGTGAAAAGAGCCCTTAGCTACTACATAGAACATACCAAGGGTCACAGGGTTGACTCCTTCCCACTGTTCCTCACTTACGGTGAGGTTGGTAAAGGAAAACCTGCCACTAAAAGATCCATTGCCAGGTGGATTGTCTCTTGCATTCAATTTTGCTATGAAAAACTAGGTAAGGTTCCCCCCTCAGGCCTGAGGGCTCACTCTACTAGAGGTACAGCTGCTTCCCTGGCTGCTGCCAGGGATACTCCTATCTTAGAGATATGTCAAGCAGCTACCTGGAAAACAAAGAACCTCTGTGCGTAAACACTGAGGCAAGGGTTACCCCAAAGGGCCTTTGGCTGGGAAGCCAAGTTTCAAGAAAATACAAAATCACATATGCCCCCACAATGCAAAGCATCATGGGCTGCATATGCAAATCACCACAGAATGTTATGCTGGTCCAACTTTAAGCAGAATTGCATGGTGCGAAGGCCTCTCACACAGTTTGCAAGGTGCTAAGCACAGAAGACATAGACACGTGTTTCACCCTACCAGGACTCATCAGTATGCCCTGCCTGGTTTGACACACCCCAGTGGAATGGACCAGCTACCCCTAAGGCAGTGTGCCTGGGATATATTGTGGTGAACCCATTAAAATAAAAAAACTATTTAAAAGACAAAGAACCTCTGCGTGAACACTGAGCAAGGGTTACCCAAAGGCATTTGGCTGGTAAAGCCAAGTTTCGAAAATACTAAAATCACCTATGCCCCACAATGCAAAGCATCATGGCTGCATATGCAAATCCTACAGAATGTTATGGTTGTTCCAGCTTTAAGCAGAATTGCATGGTGCCGAGGCCCTTCCTCACACAGTTTGCGAAGAGGTGCTAACAGAAGACATGAACACGTGGTTTCGTCTACCAGGACTCATCAGTATGCCTCGTCTGTTTGACACCCCAGTGGAATGGACCTTGAAGCTACCCGCTAAGGCAGTGTGCCTGGGATATATTGTGGTGAACCCATTAAAATAAAAACTATTTAAAGACAAAGAACCTCTTGTGCGTGAAACACTGAGGCAAGGGTTACCCCAGGGTATTTGGCTGGGAAGCCAAGTTTCAAGAAAATAAAATCACATATGCCCCCACAATGCCAAAGCATCATGGGCTGCATATGCTAATCCACTGAGAATGTTATGCTGGTCCAACTTTAAGCAGAATTGCATGGTGCGAAAAGGCCCTCTCACAGTTTGCAAAGGGTGCTAACAGAAGACTTAGACGTGTTTTGGTCCTCCCAGGACTCATCAGTATGCCTCATCTGTTTTGACACCCCCAGTGGATTGGACCAGCTACCCTAAGGCAGTGTGCCTGGGATATATTGTGGTGAACCCATTAAAATAAAAACTATTTAAAGACAAAGAACCTCTGCGTAAATCACTGAGGCAAGGGTTACCCAAAGGGCCATCAGCCCCCTGGCATGGGAAGGTTAGTCCCATCCCCCTCCCAGTCCTGGGGTCTGCTGGTACAATCCTAAAACTCTCCAGACCCTATCAGAGTCCCCATGGTACCAAGGTCAGTCCCACTCCTCCCATCAGCCCCTGGCATGTAAGGTTAGTCTCATCCCCTCCCCAGACCCTGGGGCCTGTTAGCATGCCCTATTAAATCTGAAGTGCCATGGGATCCAAGGTCAATCCCACTGCCCTCCCTATTGGCCCCTGGGATGCCAAGATCAATCCCATCCTCATCAGCAGTCTCAAGGGTCCTAGTGGCACACTCCTAAAAATTCTCTAGCTCTGTCAGCTGTATCAATGGGACCCTATGGTCAGTCCCATCCTTCTCCATATCTTATCAGCAGTCCCAAGGGTACCTGGTAGCAACTATCTCTCCCCACTGCCCTATTAGCCATACCTTGGCCAGAACCATTTTGTAAAGTTTATTGGTGACATAGCTTCCAAGGAGCAGAGTTACCACTGCAATTATTATTTTTATAACATACAAGGGTCTTTATGCCATGATGTTTTGGTCTAAAATATTTGTCATTGGCATTTGTCCACTTCTAAATTTAGTACGAAATTACTACAGCACCCAATATGTCTATTGTTTTTAATCTCAGACTTTGCAACAAACATTCCATTTCTAATTTACTTTTGGATCAGCTGGCTGTCCCTTCCCCCAAAGCATGTGGGTGACTATTTTAAAATAAAAGTCCTTTGTTTCATCCCCAAAACAAATGCTTAGTCAAAACAAACAAGTCTTGTATAATATCTTAATAATCACAATTGAAAAATAAGGTACAATCAGAAGTACCATCCATTTGTATCAAGGACCACTGGTTTCCTGAGATCCATGTTACAAACATGATTGAACTTGGTTGCAGGATGTTAGGTCAACTTTTGAAAATCCTAAAACAGATTCCAGGCTTTTTTCCCTTTAAATGCATCAGTAAATGACTACAGCACCCAATACTTTTATATGTTAATCTCAAACTTTTCAGCAAACATTCCATTCCTAATTTACTTTTGGATGAGCTGGCAGCCCCCCCCCCCAAAAGCATGTGAGTGGCCATTTTAAAACAAAAATTCTTTGTTACACCCCCCGAACAAATGCTCACTCAAATCAAACCCAAAACATGTAACATCTCTTAATAATAACAATGAAAAAATAAGGCACCACTGTTCTTGTTTGTACATAGGACCACTGTCCTGAGGTCCCTAATAAAATATGATTGAACTTGGTTGTGGGTTGTTAGGACAACTCTTTTGAAAATACTGTTTTGATTCCATGATTTTTCACTTAAATGCATCAGTGAATGACTACAGCACCCAGCACTTTTATATTTAATCCCAACCTTGCAGCAGACATTGCAGAAATAATTTACTCAGATGAGCTGGCAGCCCCTCCCCAAAGTATGTGAAAGGCCATTTTAAAACAAAAATCATTTATAACACCCCCTAAACAAATGCACACTAAAAGTGGACAAACATCTCATTAAGTCTCTTAATAATCACAATTCCAAAATAAGGTACACCAAAAGTCTTGTTTGTAACTGGGACAGAGATTTTTAGGAGGTCCCCGTTACAAACATAGAAACATAGAATTTGATGGCAGATAAGAACCGCTTGGCCCACCTAGTCTGCCCATTTTCCTACCTAACAGATAAGCTGCAGATCCTAGTTAACCAACAGCTTACTTCCTCCTACCCCCACTAGGACTGCCTTATGTCTGTCCCATGCATTCTTGAATTCCCACTGTCCTTAACTCCATGACCCCTCCTCAGGAGGCTGTTCCATGCATCCACAACCCTCTAGAAAAAAATCCTCACATACCACTTCGAGCCGCCCCTCTATCTTCAAATTGTTCTTGCACATCTCTTTTTATGAAAGATGCTACCCTCTTGGACTTTGTTGATTCCCTTGAGGTACTTGAAAGTTTCTATCATATCCCCCTCCCCTTCTTTCCTCAAGGGTATACATATTAAGCCCTTAAGTCTCTCTATATGTCTTCCGGTGCAGACCCTGCACCATTTAGTTGTCCTCTTCTGGACAGCTTCCATCCTGTCTATGTCTTACGGAGACTGGGTCTCAGAACTGCACGAGTACTCCAGATGGGGTCTCACCAGCTGTCTGTACAGAGGGATAATAACTTCCTGTTTTCTACTGGTGATGCCTCTCTATGCATCCCAGTATCCCCCAACCTTTACTGCCTTCTCACATTGCTTGCCCACCTTTAGGTCATCATGTATAATTACCCCCAGGTCCCTTTCCATTGTTACTGTTGTCAGTATCTCACCCCCTATTGTGTAAGCTTCCCCTGGGTTTTTGTTTCCCATGTGCATTACCTTGCACTTCTTTGCATTGAATCTGAGCTGCCATACATTTGACCATTCCTCCAACCTTGCCAAGTCCTTTCTCATCCTTTCCACTCCATCTTGTATATCAACCCTGTTGCAGATCTTTGTGTCATCTGCAAAGGGATGTACTTTTCCTTCCAGTTCCTCTGCAATGTCACTTATAAAGACATTAAAAAGGACCGGTCCCAGTACTGAACCCTGCGGTACCCCGCTAGTAACCCTCCTTTCTTCACTGTGTACTCCATTTACTACTACCCTTTGCGTCCTGTTGTCTAGCCAATATTTTATCCAGGCTACCACCTTGGGACCCACTCCAAGGCTGGCTAACTTAAGTATTAATCTTTTATGTGGGACTGTATCAAATGCCTTGCTAAAATCTAGGTAGGCCAAGTCCACAGCCCCTCCCTGGTCTACTACTTTGGTCACCCACTCAAAGAAATCTATTAGATTCGTTTGACGTGACCTTCCCATCATGAATCCATGCTGCCTTGGGTCCTGTGCCCCACTGGCCTCTAGGTACTCAACAATTCTTTCCTTCAGAAGTGATTCCATCATTTTCCCTACCACTGAGGTCAAACTAACTGGTCTGTAGTTTCCTGTCTCTGTCCTGCTCCCACTTTTGTGAAGAGGAATCACATTTGCCCTCATCCAGTCCTCGGGACCACCCCATCCTCCCATGATTTGTTAAAGAGAGTAGTCAGCGGTGTCACCTAGTTCACCCTTAGTTCTTTTAGAATCTTGGGTGAATCCCATCAGGCCCCATTGCTTTGTCCACCTTCAATTTTATTAGCTCTTTCAGAACCCTTTCTTCTGCAAATGGACTGGTATCACCCCTGTCTTCAGAGTGTTTCTCTTGTTTGGTTTAGGTACCCCTCCTCTTCCTTTGGGAATACTGGAGCAGAAATATTCGCTCAGTATCCCTGCTTTTTCACTGTCACCCTCTACCCACATTCCTCCCCTTTATTAAGTTCCTCAGTATCCCTCCTTGGTCTTTCTTCGCTCCCTAATGTACCTATAAAGGTCTTATCCCCATTCTTAACAGAATTGGCTATCCTTTCCTCGGTTTGGGCCTTTGCTATTCTGACTGCCTTCCCAGCCTCTTTCTGCCTTAACTGACAAAAGTTCTCTGTCCTGCTCCTTCTGTGTTTCCTTATATTTCCTGATTGCTATCCTTTTCTCCTTAACCTTCCCTGCCACCTATTTTGAGAACCATAGTGTTTTTTCCTTCGTTGTGTTTTATTGATTTGCTTTACACAAAGGCTTGTTGCCTCTGTGATGGCTGTTTTGATTACTCCCATTGTTCCTCCACCCTCCTTCTTGCCTGTTTGCTAGTGCTTTTCTGAGGCACCTCTCATTTTCCCAAAGTCAGCCCTCCCAAAGTCCAATACTCTTGCTTTTGTATGGCTTGATTGTATGGCTGTGTTTGTTGAACCGCACTGTTTGGTGGTCGCTTGTTCCCAGATGGCACCCACTTCTAAATCTGAGATTCTTTCTCCGTCCCCATTTGAGAGTACCAGGTCTAAGATTGCTCCTCCTGAGTGGGTTCCAATACTAGCTGTCTGAGGCATGCCCCTGTAGGGCATCAAGAATGACCTTGTTCTTGGATATGCCTCAGAAGGTGCTCCAGTTAACATCTGGCATATTCAGGTCCCCATCAACAGTATCTCCTCTTTTTCTTCCATTCTAAGGAAGCCTTCTATCATTTCCTTGTCCATTCCTTCCCCCTGAGATGGGGGTCTGTATACAACCCCCATGCGGATTGAGGTGCCATTTCCTGTCTCCAGGGTGACCCAGGGTGCCTCATCTGCTCCCTGTTTACTATTTAGTTATGTTGCTTTGATCCCTTCCTTTACATAGAGAGCTACTCCTCCTCCTCTTTTACCCTCCCTGTCCCTCCTGTAGATTGTGTATCCTGGTATGTTGACATCCCAGTCATGGTTCTCTGTGTACCATGTTTGTGTGACTGCCACAATATCCAGGCAACCCTCTTCCATCAAGGCCACTAGTTCAGGGAGCTTCTTACACAGACTACGGGCATTGGTACTCATCACCCTCCACTTTTTGATAGCCATACCCCTTTTAGCTCCATTCCTGTCCTTACTGCCTTTGCCTTTTTTTTACATTTACCTCTGTTCTGCTCCCTAATAACTTCTCTACCTTGGTATTTACCTCACTAATTACCATGTTTTGTTGGGGGAGGCTGGAATTTCCCTGCTCCTTTTCAGTGCCTCCTCCCATGGCTAGTTTAAATGCTTGCCAATGAAGCATTTAAACCTCTCACCTAGGATCCTGAATCTCCCCCCTGGACAGATGCAGACCATCACACCAGTATAGGTCTACATCCCTCCAGGTGGCTCCCCAGTCCCCAATGAAGCCAAAACCCTGAGCTCCACACCAGTTTTTCAACCACTCATTGAATTCCCTGGTGAGGAGTGCCCTAGCATCACCCTTGCCATAGACAGGCAGCACCTCCGAGAAGGTTACCGTATGCGCTACTTGTCTAAGGCCCCTCCCCAACTCTACAAACTCCTCTTGCACTGCTCTGATCCCATTCCTAGCCAGGTCATTTGTCCCTAGGTGGACAATGACATCCAGCTTCCTCCCTCGTGCAGCTCCTCCCACGATCCTGAGGATTCGCTTCCTGTCCCTCCAAGCAGTGGCGCCAGGAAGGCACCTTACCTCCCTCTCCCCTTCCTCCCCCATTTCTACCCCCCTAATGATTGAGTCCCCCACCAGGAGTTGTTTTTCCCCTGTGGGGTCCCATGCCACCCTCCTGTGGGTCTCCTTTGTGAAGGTGCCCAGCATCCTCCTTGGTCTCCACTGCAGGTGCCTCCATAGAGGAACCACTATCCACCAGAAGAGCGAATGAATTGTGGAGAGGTACAGCTGGAGGGATGCAACTCTGTTCCACCACCCTCTCCCTCCCTGAGCCCACCCTGGTCCAGCCTCTCCTCTTTCTTGGCAACCTCTGAGGTAGTAGCATTGGCCCTGGTGGTCCCTGGGTGGGGGAGGAGGTTTCACGAATCCTAGCCAGGTCAGCCTGGAGACGGGCAACCTCCTCTCTCAGACCAGAGAGGTGCCTGCAAATAGGGCAGCATCGCAGCCTCCAGAATGTCTCCCGGAACACTGCTGCCCCACAGCCATTGCACTGCACCACTCCTATCATGTCTTATTTTGTGTCCCTCTCTGTTTCTCTGTATGCTTACTCTCCTCTCCTTACAGCTCTCACCCTTCCTGTTCTGGGACAGCAACTTCCTATCTTCTTCAGTAGCCTTTTCCTTGCTCAATGTCAGACCACCAGCAGCGGGGGGGGCAGGGGAGTGAGCTACTTTTTTCCTTTAGGGTTGACAAAACCGATGTTTCTCTATGATCCTTCCCTTCCTACTGCCAAACAGGAAGTTCCTGTTGGCAGTCAGATCCAGTGGCTATAAAAGTAGAACTGGCTTAGGGCGGGTGCGTGGGATGGAGGGCAATTAGTAAGAAAAAAGGCTAGCAACAGGAAGTTGTAATTTGAGTCACCTGCTTTTAGTGTCTAAGCCACACCCCCAATTAAGCTCTCTTTCCTCCTACTGGTTTAGCAAAGTCAGCTGACAAACATTAGCATGCTACCTCTGTCCCTGTTACAATCAGGACAGTACCATAAGACCACTAAAAAAAAGATGTTTGGAAGCCTGCAAAAGTCATACATCCACAATGAATTACACAGCCTTACACACATGTTTAGCACATTGCAAAACTATGAAATTCACAGCATGTCTGGCACACAGAATGCCGTTATTAGAGCCACAAAATAGATAACCTTGAACAATATGTCAAATACTTGCCATTTTCAGACATAAATAGATATAGTTAAACACCAGTCATGAACCCCAGTAAATACAGGTTACTCATCTGTAACAGGAGTTCTAGGAATGGTATATGTTGTTCATCCACACTTACTGGCAGGTTCTTTGCCGCTTTAAATCTTGCCAGAAGGTCTTCAAGCTGGCTCCTCCCACCCACCTGGGTGGTAAAACTCTCGGCTCCGCCCCATGACGCCAGATCTAGCCTGCTGGAAGCCAGGTTGTGCGTCGAAGCCGGGGAGGTCGGGTGGGTCGTGTGGATGAACAACATATACCATTCCTAGAACTCCTGTTACAGGTGAGTAACCTGTATTTCAAACAACATGAAGTCTTGCTATATTATAGACATTAGCAGATTGATCCAGCTCTAGAACTGCCCCGGAGTGCAATGGTTAAAACCATTCCAAAACAGAATTTTGGCACGAGAGCAGCTCTATCTGTGTTATTTCAAACTTGAACTGTCAGATTCTTTACTCCGCCTCAGTGAACAGTCGCTCCGGAGATTTCTCCTTCTGCTCGGTTCATTTCTCGGTTTAAAGAGTGTTTTCTCGTTGGATTTAACTGAGAATAGTTTTATTTTAACCGCAAAACCGCTCGGGTTCAAGCTTCTATCTGTGGTAACCGTAAGTAAATGAAGGTTTTGTCTGTGTGGAACTTGTAAGTTATCGGTTCGGTTTTGAACCGATCAGT
Source organism: Neoceratodus forsteri (assembly GCA_016271365.2). Classification (NCBI taxonomy): domain Eukaryota; kingdom Metazoa; phylum Chordata; order Ceratodontiformes; family Ceratodontidae; genus Neoceratodus; species Neoceratodus forsteri. The sequence continues at coordinate 317,567,319 of CM028129.1, forward strand.
GGGTTTAAAACTCATTTAAAACTAAAAATTACTATTTTAGAGTCAGTTTCGGTTCTTATCGGTTCTAAAAAACCGGATTTATTAGCTTTTTTCCAATACCCGTGATACGAGTTAGGAACCGATAAGGTGTCTTGCCTGGCACTGCCGCTAAAGGGCAAGTTTTTGGTTAGGCTGGCATTATGTCTGAGAAACCCAAAAGAAAACTGGCCCACTGGTTTCAACACTGTGATGTTTGTGGGGAAGTCTTTGCCAAGGCTGACCCACACACCACATGTGTTTATTGTCTGGGTTTGACCACCTCCAGTCAGACTGCCAGGTATGTAAGAATTTCCTGCAGCCACCCTGGAAAAGATTGGGCAGGCTCAGGAACGAGAGGTCAAAAGTCCGCTGACCGGATGGCCAGCCCGGTTCGGTGCCAACCGAACCAGAGGGAGTGCCCTCTGACCAGGGCCAGACTTCCTCGGCAAAGAAAAGCTGGTTCTGAGGAACCAATTCCAGTAAAGAAAACAAGAAAATCAGCAGGTCTGGAGTCCAAAATCCTTCTCCAACTGCTGCAGAGATAGCAAAAGCCATACAAATTGTCCAGTCACTGTCTCAGGGTCCGTCGAACCACCACTATCTGGTAAAGGTCGGTTCATCCGGTCCCAGTGGTTCAGGATTATGATATTGAGGAATTTTATGAACCAGAGGAGGGGAGGAGGATTATGAACAGTATGAATGTGGCTGGGAAGGTCTGGTGTGCCCACTGAACTGGACATCTCCCCAGACAGACCTTTAGAATCTCCCCCTATGCTGTCTGAGTCCCCATCTCATTTTATGTTTTATAAAAAAGTTGCTGAAACCCTCCAGCTTCCTTTAGAAGAGGCTGTGGATGAGCAAGAGGAGCCTGATTTTGTAGAAATTATGGATATTCCAGAGTCTAGGAGATTGTCTATTCCTTTACATAAGTCTTTTAGGAAACAAACAATTAAAATTTTAAAAGCTCCTAATTCTGTGCCTCCTGTAGATAAAAAGATGGACAGAAGGTATACATTGTCAGGCCCTGATACAGAATTCCTTTCTCAGTAATGCAGTCATGTTGGGGTAGTTCAGGCTGCTGCCTGTGATAAAGCTAATATTCCCTTGGCTTCACATCCTCCTGACAAGGATTCCAGGAAGATTGATGCCATGGCAAAAAAACAGTATATGGCAGCCTCTCTGGGACTCAGGCAAGCAAATTATATGGCTTATGTTGCTAGGTATCAGAAATCTAGATGGGATACTGTTATGCAATTAGCCAAGCAGGCCCATGGCCAGCTGGCTAGTGAACTAGAACAGGTGGCTGCTGATGGCATTGAAGCCTCTAAGGTTCAGTTTCATGCTGCTGTGGATGTTAATGATGTTTCCTCTAGGGTCATGGCTACATCTGTAGCTTTTCGTAGGTTGGCCTGGCTCAGGTGTACTAGTTTGTCACAGGATACCCAGACTAAGGCTATGGATTTTCCTGTGGTGGGACATTCTCTGCTTGGAAGCAGACAGAGAATACATGAAGAAGATGGATGAATATAGGACTACTTACAAGAGTGCCCAGGCTAAGGGCGGCAAAGCCACTCCTCAAAGGCATGCCCCAGGGTAGGGGTAGGCCTTTTCACAGGCTTTCTACCAGACTCGGCCTCCTCTGCCTGTGCTCAGAGGGACTTCTTCAGAGGCAGGGGCAGGCAAGGGGTGGGCAGACCTGCTCCACCCCCAGCCTAAAGCTCCTGCAAACAGGCACCCTGATGGGGTGCCCAGGGCCATTCTCCTGTACCAGTGGGGAAGGCTGGCTTACTTCAGTCAGAATTGGGCTTCTTTAACCTCAGACAAGTGGGTTCTGGAAGTAGTAAGCCAGGGTCTGGTTCTCAGCTTCAAAAAGTTTCCCAAGTTGAGAAGCAGACTTTTTCTACCTGCAAGTGCTTCAGAAACCCTCGCTCTGGAAACAGAGGTCTCATCCCTGTTACCTCTCAGAGCAGTAGAAAGGGTTCCTCCCCTGCATCAGGGCAGGGGTCTGTATTCCAGATACTTCCTTACCCCAAAAAAGACAGGAGAATGGCGGCCCATTTTAGATCTCAGATATCTGAACAAGCATCTTTTGAAACCAAAGTTCAAAATAGTAACTCTAGCAATGATTTTACCTTCCCTAAGGCCAGGGGACTGGCTAGCTTCCCTGGACCTCAAGGATGCCTATTTCCATGTCCTAATCAGAAGATCCCATCGAAGGTACCTCAGATTCGAACTGCCCTCAGGTCATTACCAGTTCAGAGCAATGCCCTTCGGCCTTACCTCTGCTCCAAGGGTATTCACAAAGTGTCTAGCAGTGGCAGTGGCCCACTTAAGGAGGCAGAGGATTGCTGTTTTTCCCTATCTAGACGACTGGCTCATTGTAGGCCAGTCCCCAGAACAGGTAAATTCACCTGCAGGTCACCCAGCAGCTTCTCACCCCTCCCTGGGTTTTCTGCTAAACCTACCAAAATGGTTCTGGAACCAGTCCAGGTACTCACCTTTATAGGGGCAGAACTGGACACAAAGCTAGCCAGAGCCTTTCTTCCCCAGAAAGGGTAAGGAATTTAGTGGCTCTGGCCTCTTCCTTCACTCTGCAGGTCTCCGACCAGCAAGACACTTTCTGCAGCTCCTGGGGCACATGGCTGCATCCACAGCTGTTGTGCAGGGAGCCAGATTTCAGATGAGAGACATTCAGTTCACTTGAGAACCTTTTGGTCTCAGAGAAGAGACCCCCTTTCCAAGTTGGTCCCAGTGACTCGAACCTTGATTCTAGCTCTCCAGTGGTGGCAGGATCAGAGCAATTTAAGATTGGGGTTCCCCTTCATTTCCCCTTCTCACGACTTGACTCTCACTACAGATGCTTCCCTTCTGGGTTGGGGAGCCCACATGGGCGACCTTTCCACTCAGGGAGTTTGGTCCCCAGGAATCTCTGCTCCACATCAATTTGCTGGAACTCAGAGCTGTCTTTTAGCTCTTCAAGCTTTTTCTGCATCTGTCACGACAAGGTGATACAAGTCAGAACAGACAACACCACAACAATGTGGTACATCAACAGACAGGGGGCACTCGGTCTCGGCCTTGTGCACCGAGGCAATGAAGTTGTGGTCCTGCCTATTCCCTGAACACTTCCCTCATAGCAGTTCATCTTCCAGGGAAGGACAACGTCCTAGCGGATGCCCTCAACCTAGGATTTCCCAGGGCCATCACGAATGGTCCCTGGATCCTCAAGTGCTGGGGATAGTTTTTGCCAGGTGGGGCATTCCTCAGATAGATCTTTTGCAGCCCCAGACAATCCAAACTTCCTCTGTTCTGTTGCAAGCCTCCAGTGCTGGGCTCAGTTCCCCTGGATGCCTCTTCTCTGGATTGGGAGGAAGTTCCTCCATGCTTCCCCCTTTCCTCTCCCATTCAAGTACTAGTCAAAATCAGATCTCAGCCTTGCAGGGGTGATTCTGATTGCTCTGGATGGGCCAGGCAGCCCTGGTACCCACCCTTCTGTCTCTGACAGTCCATCTTCCCCTGTGCCTCCCAGGAATCACAATCCTGTTGACTTGTGCCCAGGAAGGGTTTGGCATCCGGATCAAATCCCTCAACCTCAAGGCCTGGCTCTGAGGAGTTAGAGTTGCTGATTTACACCTCTCTCAGGGTGTTCTTGAGATCCCAAAGGCTTCTAGAAAGCCTTCTACTAGGGCTACTTATAGTTCCAAATGGAAAGGTTTTACATTTGTGTGCTGGGAAAATATTTCCCAGAATCTGCTGAATTACCCATTTTGTTAGATTACATGGTACATCTTAATTCCTTGGGTCTCAGACCAGCTACCCTGAGAGTTCATTTGGCAGCTGTATCTGCTTTTTGTGTCACGGAAAGTCATCCCTCTTTCCTCTCATCCTGTGTTTTCCAAGTTTTTTAGTGATTACTCCACACATAATCCTCCCTTTAGGGACCCTACTTGGGACCTTAATGTTTGCATTACCCAGTTAATGCAACCTTACTGAACCTCTGTCTTCTGCAGAGCTTAAGTACCTAACTTGGAAAACTGTTTTTCTAGTGGCTATCACTTCTGCAGGCGACAAGTGAATTGCAAGCCTTGTCAGTGGAGACTGACTTTATTTCTTTCCACAGGGATAGGTAGTCCTTAGGACTAATGAGGAAGTTTTTGCCTAAGGTGGTTCAGATTTCCATCTTAATCAATCTATCTCCCTTCCAGTATTTTCACTGATCACCCTCTTCTGGTGAGAGGAGGTTGCACAGCCTGGATGTTAAGAGAGCTCTTGAAGTTATTATATGGGAGTGCCAAAGGTCACAGGTTCGAATCCCTCCAACTTTCCTTACCTGTGGTGAAGTTGGGAAAAGTAACATGCCCTAAGAGATCAATAGCCAGATGGATTGTCTCTGTATCCAATTTTGTTATCAGAAGTGACAGAGCCCCGGTTTGAGGGCTCATTCTACCAGGGTATAGCTGCGTCTCTAGCTGCTGCCAGAGACATTCCTTTATTAGAGATTTGCCAGGCTGCTACTTGGAAAACGGTGCACACTTTTACCAAGCATTACTCACTGGATGTCCAGGCCAGGAGAGATGCTCGGTTTGGCACAGCTGTTCTTCAGAGCCTATTCCTAAGTAGGTTCTCCCTCCTCCATGGAGGTACTGCTGTGTAGTCTGCTAATGTCTAATAATATAGCAAGACTTCATGTTGTTTGAAGAAAAATTACTCACCTTAGTAATGTTGTTTCTTCTAATGGAGTCTTAACTATATAGACCTCCCCCCAACCTGCTCTCTCAGAACCTCTACTTGGTGGGGTCAGGAACGTAGTGTGGGCACTACTTGTGTCCTGTTAGCATTTTGTCCCCTTTGGGACTTTGGGGGTGTGTATGATATGCTGTGTGTTTTATTATACTTATGTTCCATTTTCATATTATTAGAATGGTGTTAGTATTTCTGGTCCCCTGACTTGAGTCTTGGGTGTTGGGACCATCAATGGTTGTTATTATTTAGGTAGCCATTTGTAAGTATAAGTTACAGCTTCCACACAGACCTTAGTGAGTTTGGCTCGTAAAAGAACTGACAGTTCAAGTTTGAAATAACACAGATAGAGCTGCTCTCGTGCCAAAATTCTATTTTGGAATGGTTTTAACCATTGCACTCCGGGTCAGTTCTAGAGCTGGATCAAACTGCTAATGTCTATAATATAGCAAGACTCCATTAGAAGAAACAGCATTACTAAGGTGAGTAATTTTTTCTTCTAGGGACATGGATATGTTGTTCAATCCACACTTACTGGCAGACTCCTAGCAGTTCTCCAGGAGGGAGGGAGGTAGGCGCACACCCCTACTTGGGAATAAGGACTGGAGGCACGGGCCCAAAACCAGCATCCCGGCGTGACTCAAGGTGCGATGTAGTAGTGGGTAATGAAGGTATGTGCCGACTTCGGGTAGCAGCCTGCAGATATCCTGGATAGGGACATCCCTGGAAGCAACTACCAATGCAGCGGTATGGCGGGTGAATGAGTTCTTATCCTCTGGGAGGCTCCATGCCGCCAACCTATAGCAGAGATCTATCAGGGGTGACCCACCTGCTTATCGTCCGCTTGGCTGCAGGTCTGCCAGGTGCGGCCTCAGCATAGGTGACAAACAGCTGGCGAACCTCACTCGAACTTCAGCCGTCGGCTCCTTATAATAGCGACCGCTCTTCTAGGGTCCAAAGTATGGAGCCTATATCAGCCTCCGAGGTGTGATTGGGGTAGAACACCGGCAGAGTCAACACCTGGTTACGGTGGAACTCCGACACCACCTTCGGAAGGAACTTCGGGTGGGGGCGCAGGACAACCTTGTCCCTATGGAAGACCAGATAAGGAGACTCGTGGAAAGCACCTGGAGCTCCCATCCTTCTGGCTGACAATGATAGCCACCAGAGGCGTTCTTCCACGACAGGTGGGAGATATCGGACCTGTGCATCGGTTCGAATAAGCGGCCATGAGCTTGGCCAATACCAGCAGTAGATCCCACGGTGGAGGTTCTGCACCAGAGGGGAAATGTGATCAAGGCCTTTGAAAAGCACAGTCCACCTTCTCACACCGACTGCTTCCCAGCCAGCGCCTGGTAAGCGAGATGGCTGTCGAGTGCACCGTAAGGCCGTCAGCTAGCCCTTGCTGAGAAAGGACCACAGGTAGTCAGAATGCTTGCCAGGGACAGGCAGAAGGGTCAGGCCCTTCCTCTGACACCAAATGGAGAATCTCTTCCATTTGGGGCATAGCATTTCCTGGTCGACTCCTCACGGGACACCTCAACAACATTGAGGACCTGTTGGAAAGACCCAGGCCTGGAACTCTAGCAGCTCAGGAACCAGGCCGTCAGGTGCAGGGTTGAAGGTCCAGATGGAATACCTTCCCTGGCTGACTGAGATCAGGTCAGGCGGGCTGGAAGCCGCCTCGGGAACCTGGAGCTGAGACTGAGAGATCTGGATACCAGAACTGTGAGGCCAATCTGAAGGCTACCAAGAATCACCCCTGCCCTTGTCCCTCCTTGCCTTGAGAAGCACCTTGTGGATCAAGGGAGATGGGGGAAAGGTGTAGAAGAGGTCCGGGGTCCACGGCCTCGAGAAGGCATCCCCCTGCAGCGAGCCCTGCTGAGGGGGGCAGGCATGGAACAGTCTCAGCTTCACATTCTCCCTGGAGGCAAACAGGTTCACGTGAGGTGTGCCCCACTGGGAGAACAGATCTTGTACTACCTCCGGCAGGAGAGACCACTTGTGAGACGCAGCCCCTATCCGGCTTAGGGCATCGGCCAGAGTGTTGGAGGCTCCTGCCACGTGAATGGCTAGGAGATCCGCCTCAGGCTGCGCCACGAGGAACCATATCAGCAGGAGAGCTTCCTTGCATAACAGCATGGAGCGCGTCCGGCACTGTCGGTTCAGGTAGTACATGGTCGTGGTATTGTCCATCTGGACCTGAACCACTTGACCCCGTAGAAATGGAGCGAAGGCAGTGAGAGCCAGATGGACCGCTCGGAGTTCCAGCAGATTGATATGGCATCGGGACTCCTGAGGGGACCAGAGGCCGTGTGCTCTGTGCTCCCCCAGATGGGCACCCCAACCCATCAGAGATGCATCGGTCGATAGACTGTCGGCTCGGGGCGGACGAACAGGATGCCCTCCTGCAGATGTGCTGGAGCGGTCCACCACTGGAGAGTTTCCACATCTCACAGGGTCTACTGTCACAGGCTGGTCCAATGGATGCATGGCGTTGTGACCACTGGCTGGCCAGTCCCCATTGAAAGTGCGGCATGTACCAATGGGCCCAATGGACCCGCTGGTGCAGGCCGCCATGCAGGCCAGGAAGTCCCGGGCAGGGTCGCGATTGCCCAACTAAGTGATTGGGCAAGGAGGAAGAACCTTGGCCCTGTCCGCACGGAGCGAGCTCTGGCTCGAGAAGAGAAGTCAAGCTGTGCCCCAGATGAAGAGTATCACCTGCTTGACATGAGGTTCGGACTTAGCCTCGATGATGAGGCCAATCTGACAACATGCTAAACCTGGAGGCCAGATCTCTCGACTGCTCCACCTCCCGCTCTGGAGGGGCTGCAATCAACCAGTCGTCCAGGTAGGGGTACACCCGGACCTTCAGTGTCGCAGGAATGCTGCCACCACTGCCATGCATTTGATGAAGACCCTGGGAGCTAGAGAGCCGAAGGCATGGCCTGGAACTCGTGAGGATCCCTCCGCTCTGAGCGGAGGAATCTCTGATGAGACGGATGGATCGGGACGTGAAAAGCAGCGTCCTGGAGGTCAGGGGAACAGAACCACATGCCTCGTTCAAGGATGGAATTATCTGAGCCAGGTGACCATCCTGAAAGTCCGAGACCTTAGGAACCTGTTCAGGTCACAGGAGTCGGGATAAGCGCCAACACCCCATCTGTTTGGGACCAGGAAATACCTGGACACAAACCCCGGGTCTGGAGGAGGATCCATGCACCTCCTGATCACCCCTTTTAGAACCAGAGACAATATTGGCTCGGCAGGCTGACAGCGAGGCTACGGACCCCGTGGCCCCCGAGGGGCAATGGCTCGAGGTGGGGTCTGCTTTCCGGGAACTCCAGAGACAGAGCCCTTTCTACCACCTCCAACACCCAGGTCCGTGGTGATAGCGGATCAGGCGGAAAGGAGGTGGCGGAGCTGTCCCCCATGGGGGAACCCAGGGGAGTGAGGCTGGGGTGGTATCCTCAACCCGTTACTGGGCAGGCTTGGAGGAGGAACGGCCGAGGGACCTCCTGGGCCTTTACCTCCTTGCTTCCTGATGGAGAGCCAAGAGCTGGGTTTGGGATGCCAATGCAGGCCTGTCAGCCCTGTTGCTGTTGGGCTGGTCATGCTGCTGGGCCGAGGGCGAAAAGGACTATGCTGTTATGTGGCGGCCTTTGTCCCTCTGGGCGGAGGTGACCGAGTCCAGAGTGGCATTGGACTTTCGATCCGCTGGAGGTGTCCCTCCACTCCAGAGCCGAAGAGGTCCAGTCCCCCAGAAGGGCGTCAGCCAACTTGTGCTGGGTATCCGCCGTGAGGTGGATGATGTCCTCAACCACGCCCTGCGGCAGCATAGCCACAGCGGCAGCTACTGACCTGGCACAGGAATCACCTATGTCAGAGCAGTCTGAAGCTGCCCATGCACTACCCGCAATTACCGCACCTGACGGACCGTGGTCTGCAGGTTGGCAGGGAGATGAGGGACAACCTCATCCAGGGGAGCCCATGAGAAGGTGGGAGGAGTGTGCCATCAGCACAGCCGAGCTGGCCTGTTCCGGAGGCCGAGGGAGGGCGCTGGCGTACACCTTGCGCCCGGCAAGGTCCAGCTTTTGGACTCTTTGTCGGGGCTTATCACGTCCGAGCACCGCAGGCATGCGGTGACTAACCCTCTCGGCAGAGGGTGCTCCAGACTCGGACAAAGGCGGTAGGGACCGCATACTTCTGGCCATCCTGGCCGAGGCGCGAGGACAGGAAGCAGGCTGCTGCCAAAGCTCCAAGGCTGGGCGACAATGGCCTCAGCCACCGGAAAGGCCTCTGTGGGGGAATCCCATCAGTCCAGTATCACCGTCAGGGGATACTTGCCCCGTTTGGACATGGGCTCGAGCTGCATCCCGGTGGACTCCGAGATGAGTCGAAGCAGAACCAAGAAGGACGATGGGCTATCGTCCAATGCCTGGCCCCCGGAGGACTCCAGGTCGACCTGCCTGGAGAACAGGGAGGAGTCATCATCGGACTCCGAAGAGTCTGCGAAGAGCTGCCTTGGCCCTGAACCACCCTCCACCTGCCGAGGACGGTCGGGAGTGAGGGTGACCGACAACCTGTGGGGCAGGCCATGACCCGACCGAGAATCCTCGGTCGGTTACCCCCGAACCGGTTGTGAGTGGAGGTTCCACCACAATCGGTGGGCAACCGGTTTCAGCGAACAGCGGCCCAGGCGGGCATCTCGACTGAGGCGGCGGTTGCTTGATGCGTTGAGCGACAGCCATTGATGGCGAGGGGCTGAACCGGTCGGTTTAGTCGGACAGCAGTAACTGCTGCCACATAAGCTCCTTGTAGCGTCGGCGTAATTTACGTTGAAGCCTCTCCTCGATCGAGGAAGAGGGCGAGGAGAGCAGTGTGCTCGCTTACCCGGTACCGAGACCGACCGATGTCGGTGGGAACAGCTTGACCGAAATGAAGTCCGAGACCGAGACCAGGTCTGGGAAGGGGCGGGGGACACCCGCTCTTCCCTCAGCTCGGGCACTTTATCCGGGGACTGCCGCCCCGAAGGTGCAGGCAGATCATCGGTCTCTCACCGAGGAACTGGGTGAAGGTGGGTTGTTAGCTTCACCAGTCGACAAGCCTGTCCAACGGGTCAAGAGAAAATCTCGACTACGTCTAATGGGAGTCTCGGCAGGCTGGCCTGGCGGGGACACCCGTGAAGCCAGCGGCCAGACGCCAACTTCACCATCAAGTCGACGGTTGGCTGTCCATGAAGGAGACCTCCTGCTCCTACCTAACGCCGACGGTGGGACTCTACCCTTCTAATCCTTCTCTTGGGCTGAGAATGTCTCAAGGCCCCTCTCCCTTTGTGGAAAGGCAGCAAAAAGCTCATGAGCGAAAACGTGTACGAACTCAGAGAGGCGGGATAAATGCCGTGGCGAAGGGAGGAAGATGTGGCCTGGGCCGCCTCCTCCTCGAGGGCGATCATATGCCTCGAGGCTGTCAGCCGAGCCAGCCATGCCAGACACCCACCAATCCAGCCTCTTTTGGATTTTACCGCAGGTAACGCCTCGGCGCCCGGAGCTTCAATCGGCAGCGATCTCCAGGACAGTGGCCGAAAAAGATCGGCACAACTCGCAGGCCTGCGGGTCGTGGTCTAGGCCTAGGCAGTAGACGCACATGGAGCGCGGATCCGTCCTGGACATTTCAAACAACATGAAGTCTTGCTATATTATGACAGTAGCAGTTTGCCCCACCACTAGAACTACTCCGGAGGTGAAATAGTTAATTCCATTCTAAAATGGAACTTTGAGCACGAGCTCTAAGAAGCAGCTCTGTCTGTGTAATTTCAAACCTGAACTGTCAGATTCTTTACTCCGCCTCAGTGAACAGTCGCTCCGGAGATTTCTCCTACTGCTCGGTTCATTTCTCGGTTTAAACAGTGTTTTCTTGGTTAAATTCAACCGAGAATAGTTTTATTTTAACCGCAAAACCGTTCGGTTCAAGCTCTGTCTGTGGTATCGTAAGTAATTTTAAAAGTTTTGTCTGTGTGGAACTTGTAAGTTTATCGGTTCGGTTTTTGAACCGATCAGTGGGTTTAAAACTTATTATATTCAAAGTTTATCTTTTTAGAGTGCGGTTCTCGGTTCTTATCGGTTCTAAAAAAAACCGGATTTTATTACGTTTTTCCAATACCTGTGACACGTGTTGGGAACCTATATGGTAAGTTCTTGCCTGGCACTGCCGCTCAAAGGGCAAGTTTTTCTGGTTAGGCTGGCATTATGTCTGAGAAACCCAAAAGAAAACTGGGCCCACTGGGTTTCAACACTGTGATGTCTGTGGGGAAGTCTTTGCCAAGGCTGACCCACACACCACATGTGTTTATTGTCTGGGGTTTGACCACCTCCAGTCAGACTGCCAGATATGTAAGAATTTCCCTGCAGCCACCCTGGAAAAGAGATTGGGCAGGCTCAGGGACCGAGAGGCCAAAAAGTCCGCTGACCTGGATGGCAGCCGGTTCCCGGTGCCAACCCGGGCAGGAGAGCTCCCTCTGACCAGGGCGAGACTTCCTCGGGCAAAGAAAAGCTGGTTCTGAGGGACCACTTCCAGTGAAGAAAACAAGAAAGTCAGCAGGTCTGGAGTCCAAAACCTCTTCTCCAACTGCTGCAGAGATAGCAAAAGCCATCCAAATTGTCCAGTCACTGTCTCCGGTTCCGTCCGAACTGCCACTATCTGGCAAAAGGTCGGTTCGTCCGGTTCCAGTGGTTCAGGAATATGATGTTGAGGAGTTTTATGAGCCAGAGGAGGGGGAGGATGATTATGAACAGTATGAATGTGGCTGGGAAGGTCTGGGTGTGCCCATTGAACCAGACATTTCCCCAGACAGACCTTTAGAATCTCCCCCTATGCTATCTGAGTCCCCATCTCATTTTATGTTTTACAAAAAAGTTGCTGAAACCCTCCAGCTTCCCTTGGAAGAAGCTGTGGATGAGCAAGAGGAGCCTGATTTTGTAGAAATGATGGATATTCCAGAGTCTAGGAGATTGTCTATTCCTTTGCATAAGTCTTTTAGGAAGCAAACAATAAAATTTTAAAAACTCCTAATTCTGTGCCTCCTGTAGATAAAAAGATGGACAGAAGGTACACATTGTCAGGTCCTGATACAGAATTCCTTTCTCAGCAATGCAGTCATGTTGGGGTAGTTCAGGCTGCAGCCTGTGATAAAGCTAATATTCCCTTGGCTTCACATCCTCCTGACAAGGATTCCAGGAAGACTGATGCCATGGCGAAGAAACAGCATATGGCAGCCTCCTTGGGACTCAGGCAAGCAAATTATATGGCTTATGTAGCTAGGTATCAGAAATCTAGATGGGATACTGTTATGGAATTAGCCAAACAAGCCCATAGCCAGCTGGCTAGTGAACTAGAACAGGTGGTTGCTGATGGCATTGAGGCTTCTAAGGTGCAGTTTCATGCTGCTGTGGATGTTAATGATGTTTCCTTTAGGGTCATGGCCACATCTGTAGCTTTTTGTAGGTTGGCCTGGCTCAGGTGTGCTAATAGCCTGTCACAGGATACCCAGACTAAGGCTATGGATTTTCCTGTTGTGGAAATTCTCTGTTTGGTGAACAGACAGAGAATTACATGAAAAAGATGGATGAATATAGGACTACTACAAAAGTGCCCAAGCTAAGGAAGCGGCAAGCCACTCCCAGAGGCATACCCCAGGGGTAGGGTAGGCCTTTTATCAGACTCAAGCCTCCTCTGCTTATGCTCAGAGGGGCTTCTTCAGAGGCAGAGGCAGGCCGAGGTGGGAAGGCCTGCTCCCACCCTCAGCCTAAAGCACCTGCTAAGCAGGCACCTGATGGGGTGCCCAGGGCAGTCTCCTTTACAGTGGGGGCAGGTTGGCTTACTTCAGTCAGAACTGGGCGTCTTTAACCTCAGACAAGTGGGTTCTGGAAGTAGTAAGCCAGGGCCTGGTTCTCAGCTTCAAAAGTTTCCCAAAATGAGAACCAGGTTTTTCTACCTGCAAGTTCTTCAGAGACCCTTGCTCTAGAAGCAGAGGTCTCAACCCTGTTGGCTCTCAGAGCAGTAGAAAGGGTTTCTCCCCTGCACCAGGGCAGGGGTCTGTATTCCAGATACTTCCTTACCCCAAAAAAGACAGAAGAATGGCGGCCCATATTAGACCTCAGATATCTGAACAAGCATCTTTTGAAACCAAAGTTCAAAATGGTAACTCTGGCAATGATTTTACCCTCCCTAAGGCCAGGGGACTGGTTAGCTTCCCTGGACCTCAAGGATGCCTATTTTCACGTCCTAGTCAGAAGCTCCCATAGAAAGTACCTCAGATTCGAACTACCCTCAGGTCATTACCAGTTCAGAGCAATGCCCTTGACCTTACCTCTGCCCAAGGGTATTCACAAAGTGTCTGGCAGTAGCAGTGGCTCACTTAAGGAGGCAAAGGATTGCTGTTTTCCCTATCTAGACGATTGGCTCATTGTAGGCCAGTCCCCAGAACAGGTAAAATCTCACCTGCAAGTCACCCAGCAGCTTCTCACCTCCCTGGGCTTTCTGCTAAATCTACCAAAGTCGGTTCTGGAACCAGTCCAGGTACTCACCTTTATAGGGGCAGAATTGGACACAAAGCTAGCCAGAGCTTTTCTTCCCTTAGAAAGGGTAAGGAATTTAGTGGCTCTGGCCTCCTCCTTCACTCTGCAGGTTTCTCGACCAGCAAGACACTTTCTGCAGCTCCTGGGGCACATGGCTGCATCCACAGCTGTTGTGCAGGGAGCAAGATTTCAGATGAGAGACATTCAGTTTCACTTGAGAACCTATTGGTCTCAGAGAAGAGACCCCCTTTCCAAGTTGGTCCCAGTGACTCTAACCTTGATCCAGGCCCTCCAGTGGTGGCAGGATCAGAGCAATTTAAGATTGGGGGTCCCCTTCATTCCCCTTCTCACAATTTGACTCTCACTACAGATGCTTCCTTCTGGGTTGGGGAGCCCACATGCGACTCTCTCCACTCAGGGAGTGTGGTCCCCAGGAATCTCTGCTCCACATCAATTTGCTGGAACTCAGAGCTGTCTTTTAGCTCTTCAAGCGTTTCTGCATCTGTCCACAACAAGGTGGTACAAGTCAGAACAGACAACACCACAACAATGTGGTACATCAACAAACAGGGGGGCACTCGGTCTTCGGCCTTGTGCACCAAGGCAATGAAGCTGTGGTCTCTGGCCTATTCCCTGAACACTTCCCTCATAGCAGTCCACCTTCCAGGGAAGGACAATGTCCTAGCGGATGCCCTCAGCAGGATTTCCCAGGGCCATCACGAATGGTCTCTGGATCCTCAAGTACTGGGGATAGTCTTTGCCAGATGGGGCACTCCTCAGATAGATCTTTTTGCAGCCCCAGACAATCACCAACTTCCTCTGTTCTGTTGCAGGCCTCCAGTGTTGGGCTCAGTCCCCCTGGACGCCCTTCTCCTGGATTGGGAAGGGAAGTTTCTTTATGCTTTCCCCCCCTTCCCTCTCCTATTCAAAGTATTAGTCAAAATCAGATCTCAGCCTTGCAAGGTGATTCTGATTGCCCCGGACTGGGCCAGGCAGTCCTGGTACCCACTCCTTCTCTCACTGACAATCCATCTTCCCCTTTGTCTCCCCAGGAATCACAATCTATTAACTTGTGCCCAGGGAAGAGTTTGGTATCTGGACCTCAAATCCCTCAACCTCAAGGCCTGGCTCTTGAGGAGTTAGAGTTTGCTGATTTACACCTCTCTCAGGGTGTTCTTGAAATTCTAAAGGCTTCCAGGAAGCCTTCCACTAGGGCTACTTATAGTTCTAAATGGAAAAGGTTTTCCATTTGGTGTGCTGGAAAAAATGTTTCCCCAGAATCTGCTGATTTGCCCATTGTATTAGATTACATGGTCCATCTTAATTCCTTGGGCCTCAGACCAGCTACCCTGAGAGTTCATTTGGCAGCTGTCTCTGCTTTTGTTTCAGCAGGGAAGTCATCCCCTCTTTCCACTCACCCAGTGTTTTCCAAGTTTTTTAAGGGATTACTCCATACTAATCCACCCTTTCGGGAACCGGCCCCTGCCTGGGACCTTAATGTGTGCATTGCCCAGTTAATGCAACCCCCTTTTGAACCTCTGTTTTCTGCAGAGCTTAAGTATCTTACTTGGAAAACTGTTTTTCTGGTGGCTATCACTTCTGCTAGACGCATAAGTGAGTTGCAAGCCTTGTCAGTAGAAACTGACTTTATTTCTTTCCACAGGGATAAAGTAGTCCTTAGGACTAATAGAAAATTTTTACCTAAGGTGGTTTCAGATTTCCATCTTAACCAATCTATCTCCCTTCCAGTATTTTTCACTGATCACTCCTCTTCTAGTGAGAGGAGGTTGCACAGCCTGGATGTTAAGAGGGCTCTTAGTTACTATATAGAGCGTACCAAAGGTCACAGGTTCGAATCCCTCCAACTTTTCCTCACCTATGGCGAAGCTGGGAAAGGCAAACCGGCCACTAAGAGGTCAATTGCAAGATGGATTGTCTCTTGTATCCAATTTTGTTATCAGAAAATGGGCAGAGATCCCCCCTCTGGCTTGAGGGCTCATTCTACCAGGGGTACAGTCGCGTCTCTAGCTGCTGCCAGAGACATCCCTTTATTAGAGATATGCCAGGCTGCTACTTGGAAAACGGTACACATTTTCACCAAGCATTACTCCCTGGATGTCCAGGCCAGGAGAGATGCTCGGTTTGGCACAGCTGTTCTTCAGAGCCTATTCCCTAAGTAGGTTCTGCCCCTCCTCCATGGAGGTACTGCTGTGTATTCTGCTACTGTCATAATATAGCAAGACTTCATGTTGTTTGAAGAAAAAATTACTCACCTTAGTAATGTTGTTTCTTCTAATGGAGTCTTGCTATATTATGACCTCCCCAGCCTGCCCCCTCTCAGAACCTCTACTTGGGTGGGGTCGCGAGGCAGCTTAGTGTGGGCACTATTTTATGCCTTTTAACGTTTCTTCCTTTTGGGGTTTGGGGTGTGTGTTTTATTATCCTGTTGTTTTATTCTCATGTTGTTAAAATTGTACTAGTAGTTCTGGTCCCCTGACTTGAGTCTTGGGTGTTGGGACCAGCAATGGTTGTTAATATTTAGGTAGCCATTTGGCTAGTGTAGGTTACAGCTTCCACACAGACCTTAGTGAGTTTTGCTCGTAAAGATCTGACAGTTCAGGTTTGAAATTACACAGACAGAGCTGCTTCTTAGAGCTCGTGCTCAAAGTTCCATTTTAGAATGGAATTAACTATTTCACCTCCAGAGCAGTTCTAGTGGTGGGACAAACTGCTACTGTCATAATATAGCAAGACTCCATTAGAAGAAACAACATTACTAAGGTGAGTAATTTTTTCTTTCTGCCCGCAAAGGGCACCTCCGAAAGCCGGGAATCGATTTGTCCATCGCAGCCGCGAGGGATGAAGAAACTAGTTTCGGACGAACTGAAGAGTTAGGATCCAGTCTAAAATGCAGAGTGCTAAGGAGGGAACTGAAGCTTCCAAGCGGTAAGGAAGATCTGGAGTCATGGGGCGGAGCCGAGAGTTTTACCACCTGGGTGGGTGGGAGAAGCCAGCTTGAAGACCTTCCGGCAAGATTTAAAAGCGGCAAGGAACCTGCCAGTAAGTGTGGATTGAACAACATATCCATGTCCCTAGAAAATACATTATACATTCAAACTTTATTTAACATAATTAACCATGTCCAGTAGCTAAATCCTGTTGTAATAGGGACAAATGTATTAACTCTGTCCCTCGTTACAAACATGATTGACATTTTCTCTGTCCCCAGAGACCTTACTGAATGCCAATCTGTGCACAGCGTACTCCCATTGCAAATCCATCAACAAAATGCAGTCAGATTTATAGCAGACAGTATAAGAAATCATTATTTCACTGCTATGTAGCCCCATTCATGTCTGCTTACACTTCTGGCCAGTTTCCACATTCCTGTTTGTAACGCAGTCACATGTTTATAACGGCAAGTTTGGAGGAGACAGAGAATTTTCTCATTTGGTGTTTGGGAAGAAAACTGACTGATCCGCAGGCAAAGCAAAGTTTAAATGACTTAATCTGGTTTTATGATTGGCTAGAAATAAGCCAACGACACTGTGAAAAAAAATCTCAATCCTCAGGCATGATAAGCAGCTGTTACATACGTAGATAGCAGTGGGACAGAGACAGATAGCCCAGCTTTACTTTTAAAGGCAACCAGAGCATCTCTGCAGTTTTGAAATGTTTTTTTCAGCCAGAACAGCAAACTAACTGAGCCTCCTTCAGTTCCTGGCATCCAGTGCCCCAATTCTTGTACAGTTTCACATTTATACAAGTCAATCCCGTATGTAACCTAGGGGGACAGAGAAGGTTACATACGAGGATGTAACTTTTTAACTCATTCTGCAAAAAAAATAAAAATATATAAAGGCACACACACATGGTGATGTTACAGGGCTCTTTATGTAAAATGCATAGGGAGATTTATTTTTTCAGCACAGCATATTGGTAGGTAGAAGGAAAGCATACAGCTTATGGTGTCTTGAAATGTCCCACCTAGCCAATGCAAAAACAAGGGGACAAATCTGCAAGTTTTAAAAACAAAACATTATTTCGTAAGTATTAGGTGGCTGAAGTTATTTATGTTATCCCACTAACATCTGTAGTAGACAGCAGTGCAGTTTTGAAATATATTTAAACACTCTTTGCAGAGTTACTGAGTGTTAAAGTGCTTGTGATGGAAATGTACCCATTTAGTATGGACATGCCCTTATGCCCATTTCTTCCATCACTTCAGGATCACTCATTATTTTATAAATTGTCACTAGATCTCCTCTTATTCTCCTTTGTTCCAAGGCATTCCTTGCCATGAAAGACCCTCTAGTTAGCCAGAAAAACAAAACCCTCCCTCTTGCTTCAAACCCCTTAGCCAAGTGTTAGCCTGCCTAATGGTCCACTGCTGCTCCTCAGTAGTCACCAAGGATCAGGAGGAGCTTGAAAAATATCACCCTGGATTGCTTTCCCTTTAAGAACATCTCCTTATTATATCAGAACATGTGCTTCCCACATACAATGGGTAGAGACATTCAAACAACATGAAGTCTTGCTGTATTCTGAAAATCTGCAGTTAGCTCCAGCCTTTAAACTGCCCTGGAGAGTAGAGGGTTAATTTTCTATGCAGTGCATAGAATGTTGAGCTCGAGCTCGGTTGAGGTCTCTGTCTGCAGCACTTTGAAACTCAACCGTCAGATTCTTTACTCCGCCTAACTGAACAGTCGCTCTGGAGATTTCTCCTGCTCGGTTCAAAGTCGGTTAAAGGTGTCGGTTTCATTCCGAATGCATTTCCGCATTGTCGGTTCAGGTTCTGTCTGAGGTACCGTGAGTACTTAGATAGTTTCTCTGTTTATTGTGGAAATTGTAAACTTGTATTTCGATCGGTTAGGCTGAACCGATCCTTTATATTGAATTCTTGTGTTCTTTCTTTAGTGTGTGGTTACCGGTCCTTATTGGTTTAAAAAAAAAAAAAGTGTTTCAACATTTTTTTCCAATACCCGTAACACGGTTAGAAATCGATTAGGGAGTCTTGCCTGGCGGTTGCCGAAAAAAGGGTAAGTTTGGTTAGGTTGGCCATGTCTGAGAAACCCAAGAAAAAAAATGGACCCACTGGATTTCAACACTGCAGTGAGTGTGGGGAGGTCTTTGCTAAGGCCGACCCCCACACCACCTGTGTTTATTGTCTGGGGTTTGACCACCTCGATACAGACTACCAAATATGTAAAACCTTTTCTAAGTCTACCCTGGAAAAAAGATTAGGTAGACTTAGGGAAAACGAAGCCGAGAAGTCCACTGACCCGGATGGCCAGCCCGGTTCAGTTCCGACCGAACCAGAAGTGCCCTCTGACCAGGGCGATACTTCTTCGGGCAAGAGGAGAGCCGATCCTGAGGGATCGGTTCCTACAAAAAGCAAACGCAAAGAGAAATCGACCAGTTCGGATCCAGAGGTTCATGTTCCGACCGCCGAGGAAATAGCCAGAGCGATTTGGATTGCTGAATCGCTTAGTTCCGGTTCCAACCGATCCAGCGCCTTTTGGCAGGGGTTCGGTCGGTTCGCCCCGTTCAAGATTATACCCCTGAAGACTTTTATGAACCGGAGTTTGAAGAGGAGGGGGATTTTGAAGATGACAGTGATGATGGTGAAAGTCTGGATGTGCCTGTGGAACCGGGCATCTCCCCAGACAGACCTTCTGGTGTTTCCCCTCCTAGGCTCTCTGAGTCCCCTCCCCACTATCTGTTTTACAGAAAAGTGGCTGAAACCTTCCAGCTTCCTATGGAGGAGGCTGTGGAGGATCAGAAGGAGCCTGATTTTGTTGAAATGATGGACATCCCAGAGTCCAGGAAACTGTCTATTCCCCTTCATAAGTCCTTTGGGAAGCAGACACAAAAAATCCTAAAGTCTCCTAATTCTGTACCTCCTGTTGACAGAAGGATGGATAAGAGGTACACCTTATCAGGCTCGGATACAGAGTTTTTATACCAGCAATGCAGCCATGTTGGGGTAGTGCAGGCTGCAGCCTGTGACAAGGCAAATATTCCCTTGGCTTCACACCCCCCAGACAAAGACTCCAGGAAGATGGATGCCATGGCTAAGAAACAGTACATGGCATCCTCCTTGGGACTCAGGCAGGCTAACTATATGGCCTATACAGCCAGGTACCAGAAGTCCAGGTAGGACACTGTACTGGCACTGGCTAAACTGGCCAAGGAGCTGGAGGAGGTGGCTGCTGATGGGATTGAGGCATCAAAGGTACAATTTCATGCTGCTGTGGACTCCAATGATGTGTCATCAAGAGTCATGGCTACATCTGTGGCTCTTCGGAGGATGGCTTGGCTCAGATGTACTAGCCTCTCACAGGACACCCAGGCTAAGGCCATGGATTTCCCTGTGGTGGGTAATTCTCTGTTTGGGGAGCAGACAGAGAATTACATGAAGAAAATGGATGAGTACAGGACCACTTATAGGAGTTGCTCAGGCCAAGGAGAGGCACGCAACTCCTCAAAGGCAGCAATCTAGGGGCAGGGGCAGGCCTTTTCATAGGCCTTTCTACCAAGCACAGGCCTCTGCTCCCTTTTCACAGAGGGGGTTCTTCAGAGGGAGAGGTAGAAGGGGGATGAGCGGGGCTACATCCACTCCTCAGCCTAAGGCCCCTGCCAAGCAGACACCCTGATGGGTCTGCCCGGGCTGACTCTCCTATCCCTGTAGGGGGCAGGCTGGCTTACTTCATCCAGGACTGGATGTCTGTTACTTCAGTCGAGTGGGTCCTGGAAGTAGTAAGCTAGGGACTGGTTCTAAGCTTCAAAAAATTTCCGAAGATGAGAGCCAGATCTTTTCCACCTGCAGGTCTCTTCAAAACCCTTGCCCTAGAGGCAGAGGTTTCATCTTTTCTGGCCTTAAGAGCCATAGAGAGAGTTCCTACCCTACACCGGGGCAAAGGTCTGTACTCCAGGTACTTCCTTACCCCCAAAAAGACAGGGGAGTGGCGACCCATACTAGATCTAAGATACCTGAACAAACATCTTTTAAAACCAAGGTTCAAGATAGTGACTCTGGAAATAACTCTTCCCTCTCTAAGGCCAGGGGACTGGCTAGCCTTCCTGGACCTCAAAGATGCCTACTTTCACATCCCTATCAGGTGCTCCCACAGAAAGTACCTCAGGTTCAAGTTGCCCTCAGGCCATTATCAGTTCAAAGCAATGCCCTTTGGTCTAACATCAGCTCCAAGGGTTTTCACAAAGTGCCTGGCAGTGGTAGTTGCCTTTTTAAGAAGGCAAAAGATTTCCATTTTTCCATATCTGGACGACTGGCTCCTAGTGGGTCAGTCTCCAGACCAAGTCAAGTTAGACCTGCAAGTGACCCTGCAAGTGCTCACTTCCTGGGATTCTTCTCAACCTCCCAAGTCAGTTCTCGAACCGGTGCAGCTTCTTACCTTTATAGGGGCAGAGCTAGATACTGTCAAAGCAAGAGCCTTTCTTCCCCTGGAAAGGGCAAGAGTTCTTATAGAACTGGCTTCTTCCTTCAGCCTTCAGGTGTCCCGACCAGCAAGGCATTTCCTTCAACTCTTGGGCCACATGGCAGCTTCTACAGCAGTGGTCCAAGGGGCAAGATTCCAGATGAGGGACATTCAGTTCCATCTGAGGGCCTTTTAGTCCCAAAGGAAGGATCCTCTTACCAAACTTATTCCAAACTGATTCCAGTGACTCGGACACTGATCCAAGCTTTTCAATGGTGGCAAGATAAGGACAATTTAAGGCAAGGGGTCCCATTTGGGGTGGGGAGCCCATCTGGGGGCTCTCACAGCCCAGGGACTGTGGTCTGCTCAGGAATCCCTTCTTCATATCAATCTCCTGGAACTCAGGGCAGTTTTTCTGGCCCTGCAAGCTTTCTCTCAGTCAGTGCAGAACTAGGTGGTTCAGGTCAGAACAGACACCACCACCACCATGTGGTACATCAACAAGCAGGGAGGCACTCGGTCGACGGCCTTGTGCACGGAAGCCATGAAATTGTGGTCCCTGGCTTATTCTCTATAGACCTCTCTGATAGCAGTCCACCTTCCAGGGAAGTACAATGTGCTAGCAGATGCACTGAGCAGGATCTCCCAGGGCCATCACGAATGGTCCCTGGACCCTCTGGTGTTAAAAGTGATTTTCTCAAGGTGGGGCACTCCAGAGATAGATCTCTTTGCAGCGCCAGACAATCACCAACTTCCCCTGTTTTGTTGCAGACCCCCAGTCTTGGGCTCAGTCCCTCTGGATGCTCTGATGTTGAACTGGGAAGGAAATTCTCATGCCTTCCCTCCTTTCCTCTACTGTTCAAGGTTCTGGTCAAAGTGAGGTCACAACCCTGCAAAGTGATTCGATTGCTCCAGATTGGGCCAGGCAGCCCTGGTACCCCTCTTACTGTCCCTGGCAGTCCATCTTCCCTGTCTCTTCCCAGGAATTACAACCTGTTAACCTCCTCTCAGGGGAGGATTTGGTACCCCAATCTTCAGTCCCTCAATCTCAAGGCATGGCTCTTGAAGAGCTAGAGTATGCAGATTTGCATCTGTCCCAAGGGGTTCTGGATATTCTCAAAGCCTCTAAAGCCTGCCACCAGAAAGACTTATGACTCCAAATGGAAAAGATTCAGCATTTGGTGTTCCAAGAACATATATCCCCAGATACCGCTGAATTGCCTACAGTTATTGCAAGTTCTGGTATATGGTCCATCTTAATGGTCTAGACCTCAGACCAGCTACTCTCAAGGTACACTTGTCAGCTGTTTCTGCTTTTCTGTCAGTGGGAAAGCCTTCCTCACTGTCATCTCACCCTGTATTCTGTAAGTTTTTCAAGGGATTGCTTCATACCAATCCTCCCTTTAGGGATCCTGCTCCTGCCTGGGACTTAAATGTTTGGATTGCTCAACTTATGCAACCCCCATTTGAGCCTATGTCCTCAGCAGAGCTTAAGTACTTGACTTGGAAAACTGTGTTTTTGGTAGCCATTACCTCTGCCAGACATATCACTGAATTGCAAGCCCTGTCAGTGGAATCTGATTTTATCTCCTTCCATAGAGATAAAGTGGTCCTTAGAACCAATAGGAGGTTCTTGCCCAAAGTGGTTTCAGACTTCCATTTGAATCAGTCCATGCCTCTCCCTCTTTTCTTCACTGATCATTCTTCCTCAGAGGAGAGGAGGCTACACAGTTTAGATGTTAAAAGAGCCCTTAGCTACTACATAGAGCGTACCAAGGGTCACAGGTTTGATTCCCTCCAGTTGTTCCTCACTTACGGGGAAGTGGGAAAGGGCAAACCTACCACCAAGAGAACTATTGCCAGGTGGATTGTTTCTTGTATACAATTCTGCTATGAGAAACTGCGAAAAATTCCACCCTCAGGCCTGAGGGCTCACTCTACAAGAGGTACAGCTGCTTCCCTGGCTGCTGCCAGGAATATCCCTCTGTTAGAAACCTGTCAAGCAGGCACCTGGAAAACAGTCCATACCTTTACCAAGCATTACTCTCTGGATATCCAGGCTAGGAGTGATGCTCGGTTTGGCACAGCAGTACTTCAGAGCCTATTCCCAAAGTAGGTTCTGTCCCTCCTCCATGGAGGTACTGCTTGGTAGTCTGCAGATTGTCAGAATGTAGCAAGACTTCATGTTGTTTTAAAGAAAAAAATTACTCACCTTAGTAATTGTGTTTCTTCTAATGGAGTCTTGCTGCATTCTGACCTCCCTCCCTGCCTCCCCTCTCAGAACCTGTTTTTGGGAAGTGGGTGGGCAGGTGCAGTGTTGCACCCAAGGGGTGTCTCCAGCACACCCTCCTTTTTACTTAGGTGCTTATATTATAATCTTTATTTTGGACAGGTTTTTGGTTTTGGGTTTCTGACTTGAGTCTTCCTTTGGGAATCCAAAACCTTTTGTTGCCAGTTGGCTAGTTAAAAATTTTACAATTTCCATATAGTTAATCAGTGAGTGTTTGCTCATAAGAATATGATGGTTGAGTTTCAAAGTGCTGCAGACAGAGACCTCAATCGAGCTCGAGCGCAACGTTCTGTGCACTGCACAGAAAATTAACCCTCTACTCTCCGGGGCAGTTTAAAGACTGGAGCTAACTGCAGATTGTCAGAATACAGCAAGACTCCATTAGAAGAAACACAATTACTAAGGTGAGTAATTTTTTCTTACTGCGTCAGTAGCTATGCAGTGTTAAACTACTACCACTGGTTGAAAAAAGTGCTGGTAACTGGGACACAGCACACTAATGTATATTAATGTATCAATGCATTTTGTAAATTAGATGTATTTTGGTGCAGTATTAGCCACTGCTAAGCAATTTAAATCTCAAACTGTAGTGAGAAAGTAATTATGTGACTTACAGGGATTTTTTTCCTCCCTTTGTTTTCTTCCCTCTCTCATCCCAGGTGGGGGCAATGCCTCTGGTGGCCTTCCACAACCACAGTCTGCCCTATGATGGTGGAACCCACTGCCAACCCTCCCCAGCCAAAATGCACTGCTGAGCAGCAACTATCTTGGCCATGGCCTGCCTCCCGAGATGACTTCCCGGGCTTGCTTCCAAACCTGATCTGTCAGCAGAGCAACATACTGCCATGGGCTGAACAGGATAGCCTCAGCATGAAAAGCTTGTTCAAGTGAGGTATTGGGTTGACAGGTGGCTGGCAGCAGTTCAGAGATGTTGATCACTAGGTCTGCCCTATATTAATGCTATATTGCCACTACAGAGAAACTGATGACTAGGTATGTCCTATATTAATGCTATATTGCCACCATTTTTAGAACCTTGATGTCAAGCAAGATGAAGCAGTGATTAATAATAATGTAGTTTGCACAGCTCCACTCCGTCTGACTTCATATGGTTCTATAATGGTGGCAATGTAGTATCAATCAATATAGGGCAGACTTAGTCATTGATACTGCATCTCCGAATTTCTGACAGCTACAGGTAAACCCATAATGTAATTTAAAAGAGCCATTCACTGGCGAGGGTGGGGCACCACCATGTTATTAATTCCCCAGTGATGAGCTCAGATTAGACGGAAGTACATGTTCTAACCCTAGTAATGCTCAGTATATTCATAACTTTATGCAATATGCCTTCTAAGCAGAACTGCCCGGAGAGATGGAACATATGCAAATAATGGAATCTTTTGCATGAGACACTTTCCAAATGCTGCATTCTACTAACTGCCTTTGCTCTAAACCCTCAGATTTTTCTCTCCGCCTGTCAAGACCAGCCACTTGGAGATCCTCTCATCATCTTGTTCTGACTTGATAAAATTTATATAAGTATTCTTTACATTTCATTTGCTGCCTTTTTACTTTTATCATTTTAAGTAAACTCGTACTTTTAGTGTTTAAATTGTAAGTTTCTCGGTTTCTTCCGGTTTGGTATAACGGGGACCGAAGTGTATTTTACATTTATCTGAGTTTTCTGACTAAAAAACTCCGTTAGTTATGTTTAATTTCATTTAATTTAGCTTGTTTTAAGAACTGCTAATACTGGGTTTTGAACCGATAGCCTCGGTTCATTTTACTTTGATTTCTGGTCACGATCGGTTCCTCATCGGTTCGGGAACCGACCGCGAATGTTAAAGTTTAAATAAATACATTTTCTTTTAGCGGTTACAACTTTTATCGATTTTATATGGAAAATGTCAGAAAAACCGAGAAAGAAAACTGGTGATCCCAGTTTTGAATCATGTGTTGAGAGTGGTGATATTTTGTTAAGGCAAACAGTCTTTGTTTGCCTCTCTGGGCATGTACATTTCCAAGCAGAATGAAATCTGCATTACATGTCCTGAGAAAACTAAAAAAAAAAAAAAAGTTATCACCACCTAAGGGTCCCTCTAGCTCTGATCAGCAGACACCCTAAATTATTGCGGCTGAAACCACAACAATTATTGTAACTGCTACCCCTGAGATGGGTATACAAGCAGTTCTTGAGAGGCTTGCTGAACTGGCTGACTACCTGGTTGCCTCTAAGAAATCAAATAACACTAAGCACACTGAACCCCCTGCTAGACAGTATATGGGGACTTCTGTGCCTGCTAGACTTATTGAACGGGCTGACACCCTGGTTCTCTCAAATAAATCAAACACAGAACCTCCTGCTGGACAGCATATGGGGACTTCTGTGCCTGCTATAAAGCCTAACAGCTCCTGCAGGAATTGTGAAACTTTCTAGGAGAAAATGTGGAAAATGCCTTGAGTGGTTTAAAAAAAAAACTTTTAGGCTTGCAAGAGCTGTCTGTTTCTCAACAGCAGACCACTGCAAAGCAGTCTTTCTCCTCTGATCAGTCTTCCTATTATTAAGATGAAGAATATATATTTATGATTAAATAGAAGAAAGGGGAGCCTATTAAACTGAGGTTTTCCCTGAACAGGAGTTGGGCTATTCCTACAGAGCATTTGAGGATTATTCCTCACTTTTCATAGTGTGAGAAATGATTGGGCTGAGACCCACTGAAAAGCTTCTTCCTGTGAATGCATTCTTCAGGAAAGATACTTTAAAGATTTCCACAAATTCAAAGCTCTGTCTTCCCCTCTTGAAAAGAGGCTGGATAAGAAATATTAGCTGGACAGGGAGGGAGCTGAATTTTTATTCTCCCACCCTGTTCATCAAGGAGTAGTACAAGTGACAGCCTGTAACAAGGCAAAGATATCCCTGGCATTCCTCCTAACAAGGATTTCAGGAAGATTGACAGCACGGCTTTCAAGCCTTTGATGCTCAATACCAAAAGTCACTATGGCAGTCTGTCCTTGCTAGGGCAGTCAAGGCTCAGACTTCCCTGTCAGATGATCTAGCTGAAACAGTTAAGTTGGGTTTGGAAGCAGCCAAATACCAGTCATATGACTGCTACCAGATAAATGGCAGATGCAGTGGCTCAAAGGGGGTTGGTCTGGCAGAAAGTCACAAACTTCATTCAGGATACCCAAACCAATGCTATGTATTATCCAGTTGAGGGTAATCCCCTCTTGGAAGAAAGATAAAGTGACAAAGGTGGTTGTATACAAAAACCGCCTATAGTTGCAGTTCTGCAAAAGAAAGCTTCTCCTCCACTAAAACATATGGAAGGGTAGGCAGAGACAGATCATTTCACATTAGGCCTTTATTTTATCAGGCCACAGTTGTGCCTCAGTATCAACAGTACCCACAGCAGGGGTACTTCAGGCACCACAGTGAGTTAGGGATTGTCTCAGAGTTCAAATCCCTGCCAACAGTTAAAAAAAAAAAAAAAAAGATTCAAAACATGCACACAGTGGAGCCTTTCCTAGTACAGCAAAAGGTACCACAAAGAGAATGGGGTGTGCTGGCCTGTCTTCGACTTCACAGTACTAAACAGGCATTTTTTAACAAGGCCAAAGTCCAAAATGGTAACTTTGTCTCTGACTTTGCCAACACTCCAGACAAGGGAAGGGTTGGCATCACCGGACCTAAAGGGTGCTTATTTCCACACCCTCATAAGGGAGTTTCACAGAAAGTACCTCAGGTGCATACTCCCATCAGGTCACTCTCCAAGAGTCTGCAAGAAGTGCTTGCCAGGGTTTCTGACACACCTTGGAAGACAAGGTGTCACAGTTTTCCCATACCTAGATGACTGACTGGGGGTTGTAAAATCAACCCAGCAAGTGGCTGAGGGGCTCCTAGAGTCACTAGGGTCCCTGATAAATCTAAAGAAGCTCTGTCCTTCAGCCTGCTTACGCACTAAGGTTCATAGGAGCAAAGCTAGATACCTTGCAAGGCAGGGCCTACCTGCCTCTCAGCAGGGCAAGACGTATCCCACTGATAGTGGGCTCATTCAGCCTGAACAAACTAAAAGCCAAAAGACAGTCTCTTCAGCTACTGGCCCCATGACACCTGCCAGTGGCATAGTCCTGGAATCTAGGTTATGGATAAGGGACATTCAGTTTCACCTCTGGGTTCACTGGGAGAAAGGTCCCTCCTTTTAAAACTAATTCTGATAACAACAAACATTGTTACAGGTCACCCAGGGGTGGAAAGAAGAAACCAACCTGAGGAAAGGGGTCCCCTTTTTTCAGCAAGAGTCCCTATCAGTTGTTCAGTCAACAGATGCATCTCTCCTAGTGTGGGGCTCCCATCTGGGGGTTCACACCATCCCAGCACAGAATCACTTTTGCACACAAACCTGCTGGAGCCAAGATTAGTGTTACTGGCCCTAAGGGTTTCCACACAACTAGTTCAGGGAAGGTGGTACGGGTCGGAAGAGACAGTACCATCATGATGTATTACACAAACAAGCAGGGATGGATAAAGTCAAGCCCTGCCTGCAGAAGACTCATGATAATAGGGACTCAGTCTAGGATGCTCCATGGGGGGGGGGGTCCCCCGCGGACTATTCATCTGCCAGGCAAGGACAATACCTGGGCAGATACCCTGACTCAAATCAGCTAGTCCCATCATGAATGGGATTTGGACAGTCAGTTGGTGCAAGTAATCTTTAGGAGGTGGGGCACCCCACAGGTAGACTTGTTTGTGTCCCACCAGAACCACCACCTGCCATTGTACTATAGCAGATCACCAGATATGGGAACAATCCCTCTGGATACTCTGGCTCTGGATTAGTCAGAGAAGCACCTACATGCTTTTCCTCCTTCCCTCTAGTGTACAGAGTATTTCTTAAGCTTAGGTGCCAGTCAGCATCAGTGCTCTTGACAGCACCAGACTGGGCCAGGCAGCCATGGTACTCTCTGCTACTCTCCATGTCTGGGTTTGAACCAATACACCTTCCTCAGAGGCACAATCTGCTAACCTCCAACCAAGGGAGGCTCCTGTACCCAAAACTCGGGCTCGAGGTATGGCTCTTGGGGGCCTACAATATGTAGACTTGTATTTTTTCTGAAAATGTATTGGACATTTTATGTGGTTACAGGAATCCCTCTATTAAGAAAATCTATGCTTCAAATGGAAAAGGTTTTTCCTGTTGGCATTCAACTAGGAACTGGTACCAGCACATGTTGGGGTCCCAGTTGTGTTTGATTATTTTTCCTATTTACATTAATTGGACTTGCAGTCCAGCACCCTTCAAACAACATGAAGTCTTGCTATATTATAGACATTAGCACTTTGTTCCAGCTCTAGAACTGCCCCGGAGTGAAATGGTTAAAACCATTCCAAAATAGAATTTTGGCATGAGAGCAGCTCTATCTGTGTCATTTCAAACTTGAACTGTCAGATTCTTTACTCCGCCTCAGTGAACAGTCGCTCCGGAGATTTCTCCTTCTGCTCGGTTCCTTTCTCGGTTTAAAAAGTGTTTTCTCGGTTGGATTTAACCGAGAATAGTTTTATTTTAACCATAAAACCGTTGGTCTAAGCTCTATCTGTGGTAAACTGTAGTCAATGAAGGTTTTGTCTGTGTGGAACTTGTAGTTATCGGTTCGGTTTGAACCGATCAGTGGGTTTAAAACTCATTTAAACTAAAAGTTACTATTTTAGAGTGCGGTTCCGGTTCTTATCGGTTCTAAAAACGGATTTATTACGTTTTTTTCCAATACCATGTTTCTGTTAGGAACCGATAAGGGTGTCTTGCCTAGCACTGCCGTTAAAGGGTAAGTTTTTGTTAGGCTGGCATTATGTCTGAGAAACCCAAAAGAAAAACCGGGCCACTGGGTTTCAACACTGTGATGTTTGTGAGGAAGTCTTTGCCAAGGCTGACCCACACACCACGTGTTTATTGTCTGGGGTTTGACCACCTCCAGTCAGACTGCCAGGTATGTAAGAATTTCCCTGCAGCCACCCTGGAAAAAAGATTGGTCAGGCTCAGGGCACGAGAGGCCAAAAAGTCAGCTGACCCGGATGGCCAGCCTGGTTGGTGCCAACCGAACCAGAGAGTGCCCTCTGACTAGGGCCAGACTCTCGGCAAAAGAAAAGCTGGTTCTGAGGAACCAATTCCAGTAAAGAAAACAAGAAAATCAGCAGGTCTGGAGTCCAAAATTCCTTCTCCAACTGCTGCAGAGATAAAAGCCATACAAATTGTCCAGTCTCTGTCTCAGGGTCCGTCGAACCACCACTATCTGGTAAAAGGTCGGTTCGTCCGGTCCCAGTGGTTCAGGATTATGATATTGAGGAATTTTATGAACCAGAGGGAGGGAGGGAGGAGGATTATGAACAGTATGAATGTGGCTGGGAAGGTCTGGGTGTGCCCATTGAACGGACATCTCCCCAGACAGACCTTTAGAATCTCCCCATGCTGTCTGAGTCCCCATCTCATTTTATGTTTTATAAAAAGTTGCTGAAACCTCCAGCTTCCTTTAGAAGAGGCTGTGGATGAGCAAGAGGAGCCTGATTTTGTAGAAATGATGGATATTCCAGAGTCTAGGAGATTGTCTATTCCTTTACATAAGTCTTTTAGAAACAAACAATTAAAATTTTAAAAGCTCTAATGCTGTGCCTCCTGTAGATAAAAGATGGACAGAAGGTATACATTGTCAGGCCCTGATACAGAATTCCTTTCTCAGCAATGCAGTCATGTTGGGGTAGTTCAGGCTGCTGCCTGTGATAAAGCTAATATTCCCTTGGCTTCACATCCTCCTGACAAGGATTCCAGGAAGATTGATGCCATGGCAAAAAAACAGTATATGGCAGCCTCTCTGGGACTCAGGCAAGCAAATTATATGGCTTATGTAGCTAGGTATCAGAAATCTAGATGAGATACTGTTATGCAATTGGCCAAGCAGGCCCATGGCCAGCTGGCTAGTGAACTAGAACAGGTGGCTGCTGATGGCATTGAAGCCTCTAAGGTTCAGTTTTATGCTGCTGTGGATGTTAATGATGTTTCCTCTAGGATCATGGCCACATCTGTAGCTTTTCGTAGGTTGGCCTGGCTCAGGTGTACTAGTTTGTCACAGGATACCCAGACTAAGGCTATGGATTTTCCTGTGGAAATTCTCTGTTTGGAGAGCAGACAGAGAAATACATGAAGAAGATGGATGAATATGGGACTACTTACAAGAGTGCCCAGGCTAAGGAGCGCAAGCCACTCCTCAAAGGCATGCCCCCAGGGGTAGGGGTAGGCCTTTCACAGGCCTTCTACCAGACTCAGGCCTCCTCTGCCTATGCTCAGAGGGGCTTCTTCAGAGGCAGGGGCAGATGAGGGGTGGGCAGACCTGCTCCCACCCCCAGCCTAAAGCTCCTCATAAACAGGCACCCTGATGGGGTGCCAGGGCCGATTCTCCTGTACCAGTGGGGGGCAGGCTGGCTTACTTCAGTCAGAATTGGGCTTCTTTAACCTCAGACAAGTGGGTTCTGGAAGTAGTAAGCCAGGGTCTGGTTCTCAGCTTCAAAAAGTTTCCCAAGTTGAGAAGCAGACTTTTCTACCTGCAAGTGCTTCAGAGACCCTCGCTCTGGAAACAGAGGTCTCATCCCTGTTAGCTCTCAGAGCAGTAGAAAGGGTTCTTCCCTGCATCAGGGCAGGGGTCTGTATTCAGATACTTTCTTACCCCAAAAAGACAGGAGAATGGCGCCCATTTTAGATCTCAGATATCTGAACAAGCATCTTTGAAGCAAAGTTCAAAATGGTAACTCTGGCAATGATTTTACCTTCCCTAAGGCCAGGGGACTGGCTAGCTTCCTGGACCTCAAGGATGCCTATTTCCATGTCCTAATCAGAAGATCCCATCGTAAGTACCTCAGATTGAACTGCCCTCAGGTCATTACCAGTTCAGAGCAATGCCTTGCTTACCTCTGCTCCAAGGGTATTCACAAAGTGTCTAGCAGTGGTAGTGGCCCATTTAAGGAGGCAGAGGATTGCTGTTTTTCCTATCTAGACGACTGGTTCATTGTAGGCAGTCCCAGAACAGGTAAAATCTCACCTGCAGGTCACCCAGCAGCTTCTCACCTCCCTGGGTTTTCTAGCTAAACCTACCAAAGTCGGTTCTGGAACCAGTCCAGGTACTCACCTTTATAGGGGCAGAATTGGACACAAAGCTGCCAGAGCCTTTCTTCCCCAGAAAGGGTAAGGAATTTAGTGGCTCTGGCCTCTTCCTTCACTCTGCAGGTCTCGACCAGCAAGACACTTTCTGCAGCTCCTGGGGCACATGGCTGCATCCACAGCTGTTGTGCAGGGAGCCAGATTTCAGATGAGAGACTTCAGTTTCACTTGAGAACCTTTTGGTCTCAGAGAAGAGACCCCTTTCCAAGTTGGTCCCAGTGATTCGAACCTTGATCCTAGCTCTCCAGTGGTGGCAGGATCAGAACAATTTAGAGCGGGGTCCCTTCATTTCCCTTCTCACGTCTTGACTCTCCTACAGATGCTTCCCTTCTGGGTTGGGGGCCACATGGGCGACCTTTCCTCAGGAGTTTGGTCCCCAGGAATCTCTGCTCCACATCAATTTGCTGGAACTCAGAGCTGTCTTTTTAGCTCTTCAAGCTTTTTCTGCATCTGTCCACGACAAGGTGATACAAGTCAGAACAGACAACACCACAACAATGTGGTACATCAACAAACAGGGGGGCACTCGGTCTTCGGCCTTGTGCACCGAGGCAATGAAGTTGTGGTCTCTGGCCTATTCCCTGAACACTTCCCTCATAGCAGTTCATCTTCCAGGGAAGGACAACGTCCTAGCGGATGCCCTCAGCAGGATTTCCCAGGGCCATCACAATGGTCCCTGGATCCTCAAGTGCTGGGATAGTTTTGCCAGGTGGGGCATTCCTCAGATAGATCTTTTTGCAGCCCCAGATAATCACAAACTTCCTCTGTTCTGTTGCAAGCCTCCAGTGCTGGGCTCAGTTCCCCTGGATGCCCTTCTTCTGGATTGGGAGGGGAAGTTCCTCTATGCTTACCCACCTTTCCTCTCCCATTCAAAGTACTAGTCAAAATCAGATCTCAGCCTTGCAGGGTGATTCTGATTGCCCCGGATTGGGCCAGGCAGCCCTGGTACCCACTCCTTCTGTCTCTGACAGTCCATCTTCCCCTGTGCCTCCCCAGGAATCACAATCTGTTGACTTGTGCCCAGGGAAGGGTTTGGTATCCGGATCTCAAATCCCTCAACCTCAAGGCCTGGCTCTTGAGGAGCTAGAGTTTGCTGATTTACACCTCTCTCAGGGTGTTCTTGAGATCCTAAAGGCTTCTGAAAGCCTTCTACTAGGGCTACTTATAGTTCTAAATGGAAAAGGTTTTCCATTTGGTGTGCTAGGGAAAATATTTCCCCAGAATCTGCTGAATTACCCATTTTTTAGATTACATGGTACATCTTAATTCCTTGGGTCTCAGACCAGCTACCCTGAGAGTTCATTTGGCAGCTGTATCTGCTTTTGTGTCAGCAGAAAAGTCATCCCTCTTTCCTCTCATCCTGTGTTTTCCAAGTTTTTAAGGGATTACTCCATACTAATCCTCCTTTCGGAGAACCGGCCCTGCTTGGGACCTTAATGTTTGCATTACCCAGTTAATGCAACCCCTTTTGAACCTCTGTCTTCTGCAGAGCTTAAGTACCTAACTTGGAAAACGTGTTTTCTAGTGGCTATCACTTCTGCCAGGCAGCATAAGTGAATTGCAAGCCTTGTCAGTGGAGACTGACTATTTCTTTCCACAGGGATAAGGTAGTCCTTAGGACTAATAGGAAGTTTTGCCTAAGGTGGTTTCAGATTTCCATCTTAATCAATCTATCTCCTTCCAGTATTTTTCACTGATCACTCCTCTTCTGGTGAGAGGAGGTTGCACAAGCCTGGATGTTAAGAGAGCTCTTAGTTATTATATAGAGCGCACTAAAGGTCACAGGTTCGAATCCTCCAACTTTTCCTTACCTATGGTGAAGTTGGGAAGGCAAACCTGCACTAAGAGATCAACAGCCAGATGGATTGTCTCTTGTAACCATTTTGTTATCAGAAAGTGGGCAGAGCCCCGGTTTGAGGCTCATTCTACCAGGGGTAAGCTGCGTCTCTAGCTGCTGCCAGAGACATTCCTTTATTAGAGATTTGCCAGGCTGCTACTTGGAAAACGGTACACACTTTTACCAAGCATTACTCCCTGGATGTCCAGGCCAGGAGAGATGCTCGGTTTGGCACAGCTGTTCTTCAGAGCCTATTCCTAAGTAGGTTCTGCCCTCCTCCATGGAGGTACTGCTGTGTATTCTGCTAATGTCTATAATATAGCAAGACTTCATGTTGTTTGAAGAAAAAATTACTCACCTTAGTAATGTTGTTTCTTCTAATGGAGTCTTGCTATATTATAGACCTCCCCCCCAACCTGCCCCTCTCAGAACCTCTACTTGGTGGGGTGCGGGCAACTTAGTGTGGGCACTACTTATGTCCTGCTAGCATTTTGTCCCCTTTGGGACTTTGGGGGTGTGTATGTGTACGTGTGTGTGTGTGTTTTATTATACTTATGTTCCATTTTCATATTATTAGAATGGTATTAGTATTTCTGGTCCCCTGACTTGAGTCTTGGGTGTTGGGACCATCAATGGTTGTTATTATTTAGGTAGCCATTTGGCTAGTGTAGGTTACAGCTTCCACAGACCTTAGTGAGTTTGGCTCAAAAGATCTGACAGTTCAAGTTTGAAATGACACAGATAGAGCTGCTCTCGTGCCAAAATTCTATTTTGGAATGGTTTTAACCATTTCACTCCGGGGCAGTTCTAGAGCTGGAACAAACTGCTAATGTCTATAATATAGCAAGACTCCATTAGAAGAAACAACATTACTAAGGTGAGTAATTTTTTCTTAAGGTCCACCTAGCTGTAGCATCAGCCTACATATCAGCTAGACAAAATGTTTTCAAGTCGCTCCAGATCCTATCTCCAAAAGGCTCTTTAAGGGCTCCACACATAACAGTACAGGCTGGTGTCCCAGCTGTGCTGGACTATCTTACCTATTGCATTTACTGGACTTACAGTCCAGTACCTTAAAGCATATACTATATATTTCAGTGGACAGAATGCTTCTCTATTTCTCTGTGCCCCAAACCCTGTTTTCAAAAGGTTCTTTAAATGCCTATCCTGTTTGCACACGCCCTCACAAGGAACCAGTGCCAGCATGGTACCCAAATGTGTGTGTGGTTAGGCTCATGGGTTCCCCTTTTGAGCCTATGTTTTCAGTTTATTTGAGATATGCTACGTGAAAATTGTTTTTTTCTTATGGTAATTTCTGTCAGAGAAACAGCGAGCCCCAGTCTCACTGCATTGAACATGGCTATATTTCATTCCGCAGAAACAAAGTGGTCCTGAAAACAAACAGGAAGTTTTCTTCCTAAAATGGGTTTTAATTTTCATCTGAACCAAACCATTACTTTACCTGTCTTTTCACTGATCACTTTGGTTCAAGTGAAAGGAGTCTTCATAGTTTGGACGTCAAAGAGCTTTTAGCTACTACCTGACAGCCACTACAGTCCATAGGCAGGACAGGAAACACCTGTTCCTGACCTATGAAAGGTGGGAAAGGGTAATCCAGTATCAAACAGTCCATTTCTCAATGGATAGTCCAGTGTATCCAGTTCTGCTACACAAAGGCATGTAAGGAGCACCCATCAGGTTTAAGGGCTCATTCCACAAGAGGGACAGCTGCTACTTTAGCAGCTGCCAGGGATGTTCCATTACTGGAAATTTGTAAAGCAGCTACCTTGAAAACAGTACACATCTTTACAACGCATCCCAATCTGGATATTTTATCTAGGGGTGATGCTAGGTTTGGCACAGCAGTCCTGCAAAGTCTGTTTCCAAATTAAAAAGTTCTGTACCCACCTCCAGGGGTACTGCTTGGTAGTCTGCATAAAGTTATGAATATACTGAACATTACTGGGGTTAGAAGAAAAATGACTTACCATAGTAATTGTGTTTCTTCCCAGTGATTCTCAGATATTCATGACTTCCCTTTCTACCTCCCCTTCCAGAACTTCAGCCTCTGCACTCCTGTACACTGTTCTCTCAGGGGTATAATTGCCATGTCTGGCACGTATGTTCTGATTGTGTTCACTACTGTTATTCCCCCTTGTCAGGTGATTCTGCCATTCAGGGGTATTCTTTCATATGCTATGCCCTCCTGTTGGAGGCCTTTTTCTGGGTGTTAAAGGAGTTCCAACTATAATTATTGTTATTATTTTTATTATTAATATTATGTTCAATATTGTCATTGTCACACTTAGTCCTCGTGGGCCTGTCTTTCAAGGCTTCTAAGAAATCTGAGGGTTTAGAGCAAAGGCAGTTAGTAGAATACAGCATTTGTAAAGTGTCTCATGCAAAAGATCCCATCATTTGCATATGCTCCATCTCCCCGGGCAGTTCTGCTTAGAAGGCATACTGCATAAAGTTATGAATGTCTGAGCATCACTGGGAAGAAACACAATTACTATGGTAAGTAATTTTTTCTTCTTTGGTCCAGTGGTAGTGTGGCAGCATATTGTTAGTTGCCTGTGATGGTTACAAATTAGATTGAGGTACCTGTTCACTGGCCCAGTGGTACTGCAATACCACAATGTGTTGCAGTCTGGGAGGGTGCAGGCTGTATGTGCGCCTGAGAATCCTGTGCTGGATCTGGCTGTGGGAAGCATGTTGTGGGAGGTGGTGCAGATGGCTCCTGGGAGTGAGGCATGTTGCAGAGGTGGGGTGGTTGCTCCTGGGAGTGAGTACGTCATGAGGGTGGGGTGGTCAGCTCCTGGGGGAAGGTAATGTTGCAGAGGTGGGGGAGTTGACTCCTGGGGGTGGTGCATATTATGGAGGTGGGGTGGGGCATGTTGCAAAGGTGTGGCGCTTGTCTCTGGTGGGGGGTGGGGAGAGATGTGTAGAGACAGTACGTTCCACACCTGGGGGTGGTCAGCACCAAAGGCCCAGGACTTCAGACTCCTGCATCTACAAGAAGGTTCGATATAGAGCAGCAATGTTGTTGCCTGTGAAGGCAGCTGCTTGTCCACAGACTCATCTGGGTGGAGAAAGTGTGCAGTGACACATACCCCGAACGTCAGGGTGGGGGACAAGAGAAAAATTTAATAACCAATAAAGGGTACCTCTTCTGCCTCCTCCGCTGGGTGTTCTGATGACTCATCCTCAGTTTCGCTTTCCTGCTGTGATGCTTGTGACAGGATCTCCTCACCCTGGATTAAACAGTGAGAATAAGTTGTATTGTTGGAAGTAAAAGCTACCCCACAGCGATCCACTAAATGTAATGGGGAAAGGCAATGGCCTGACAAACATGAAAATTACTTACTCCCTGTAATTATTGAACTTCTTGAATATCTTCACCATTCATTCACCTATGGGTATTAGCTGGAGACGCTACGACCCTTCGGGAGCAGTCTTTTACAGCTTTGAGAGGACCGATGTTGGTGCTGGTGCTGTCTATGAGACTGATGTATTGATACTGTTCATGTGAGCCAGCCAGTAACCAATGCCGGCCCCCTCCCTTCCTCAGTTCTGTTTGCCAGTAGAAGAAAACAAGTGGGAAGAGAAAAAAGAGACGGTAATATAATTCTAGACCAAAAGGAAGGGAAAAGCATGTAGGATATAAAAATAGTAACAAAATAAAGCCCGACTTCCAACTTAACAGAACTAAGGGTTGGGTCTACAGAGTGGCACAAGTGTAGCGGGCATAAAAGTCATAGCCTATTAGCCACCTGGACTGGAAAGGTAGAGAGAAGTAAGAGAGGGGGGCAGGAGCCCAAGCCTGTACACAGGTGCCTAGAAAAAGACCTCTGTGTAATTAAAATGGCAGAATACCAACTTAAATAAAAACAGCCTTTGTATTCCCAAGAGGGCAATAAATTTTAGTAGGGTAAAGACCCCAAAGCTCCT
Source organism: Neoceratodus forsteri (assembly GCA_016271365.2). Classification (NCBI taxonomy): domain Eukaryota; kingdom Metazoa; phylum Chordata; order Ceratodontiformes; family Ceratodontidae; genus Neoceratodus; species Neoceratodus forsteri. Next base: position 317,604,374 of record CM028129.1, read on the forward strand.
CAAGAGGGGAAAAAAACAACAGGTGTATCTGGACAGAGTCTGAGAATACAAATACAGTACTATCTTCTTGCCTCTCTGAAGGAGCAAGAAAAGAAGAAGGTACCAACTTAAGCATGAAATCCAACCATCTGGGGAGTAAAGCACAGAAAAACATACTCCAACAAGCTAAGGAGTGTGGCACAGAAAATCTTAAAGCACTGGTCTCTCCCTGTAAAGTATGACACTAAAAGGCGGTATGGACTAGATTTTCATTGCTACGCTGATGACACCCAGTTATACCTGTCCTGTGCACCTGGAAACCAGTTGGCAGCTTCTGTGTTTAACACCTGCCTGGAGAAGATCCAGAACTGGATGACTCACAATCGGCTACGACCTAGCGCAGACAAGACGGAGGTACTGGTGATGGATGCTGGTCATCGATGTGATGGGGGGGGGGTGGGTGGCAGAGACTTGGAGATCCCCCTGGTCTAGTACGGGGGGGTTCCCTTGATCCCCTCTGTTCAGGTGAAGGATCTGGGCGTGATCCTTGATGACGGTTTGGCACTTGATGCGCAGGTGTCGGCTGTCGTCAAAAGCGTTTTTTTAACATCTGAGGAACACTGCTTGGATCCAGGACCTTATACCGTCTGAGGACCTGACCACCCTGGTGCATGCTTTCATCACGTCCATACTGGATTACTGCAATGCCCTGTACCTGGGGCTATCTGGAGGCAATCTTCACCGACTGAAGCTGGTGCAGAACGCGGTGGCTAGACTGTTCACAGGCGCTTTGAGATCGGACCATATTATATCTGTCCTCCGCGAACTGCACTGGCTGCCAGTTAGGCGGAGGATTGCCTTCAGGGTCATATTACTGACCTATAAATCCCTGCATGAAGGGGGACCAGCCTACCTGCAAGGCCTCCTTGCTCCTCACTGCCCGTCTCGGGCTCTCCGTTCCTCCGAGGGTTGCCTCCTTGGGGTTCCCAGGGCTAGGTTGTGGCATTCTGGGGATTGTGCGTTTTCAGTGGCCACACCAACCCTGTGGAACTCTTTACCTAGACATCTAAGGGGGGCACCCATGGTAGAAACCTTTAAAAAAGGATTAAAAATGCTTTTATTTAATCAGGCTTTTAAAATATGTAAGAATAAAATTAACTGTTATTTTATTGCATCATTTAATGAATGATAGATGGAATTTTTTTTTTTATTGTATTCTGTTGCATATTCCATTTTTGTGCATTGTATATATTATATTATGACTCTGAATGGTTTTAAAATCATTTTTAAGCCCTCTGAGCCCCTGGGAAGGGGCAATATATAAATAAAGTTTCTAACCCCAGTAATGCTGAGGATATTCATAACTTTATGCAGTAAGCCTGGAGGGTTGGATTGCCCGGAGAGACAGAACACATGCAAATGAGTAGAATTCTTTGCACGTGAGCATCTTTCAAATACTGCCTCTACCAATTGTGGTGTTCCAACCTCTTCAGATTTTACTCTCTGCCTGAAAGTCTGGTCGCTTGGAGTGGTCGTCTTACTCTTTCGCGTGAAAGAAGATTCAAACCCTTAAAAAACTTAAGCATTTCTATTTCTTTTATTGCCTCTACTGATTGTTAGTGTAAATCTTGTTTATCGCTTAAATTATAAATTGTTTCCGATTCCTCGCGGTTCGGATAACCGTGGGGAATCAGGTTAGTTGTTTAAGTCAAGGGGGTTCTCTGATTAAAGAGCCTTGTATTTTGTCTATTATTAGTTTAGTTTTTTAGTATATTTCATTGTTTTTGTAACCGCTTTCGATCGGTTACAGAACCACTGAACCGGTTCATCTATCATCTCCTGGGTTCGGTTCCTATCGGTTCCAGAACCGACCACAAAAAAAAAAAAAAAGTATAATAATAAAAATAACCACATTTACTCTTTTATTAGCGATTAGTGTTTTTTCTCGTTTTTAGACATTACCATGTCAGAGAAATCCAAAAAGAATACTGGAGAACCCGGTTTTAAGAATTGTTTAAAATCTGGAGATGTATTTGCTAAGGCAGACAAGCATACCTTATGTGTGGCTTCTCTGAGATTTGAACATCTGGATCAGGATTGTGAAGCATGTAAAACTTTCCTGGAAAAAACCGTGGAAAAACACCTTGAAAAGCTAAACAAAAGATTTCCTAGGGGTCCCTCCGGCTCTGACCAGCTGACACCCCAATCTGCTGTGGCTGAACCCACAAGTTTGCTTACCCCTGCCCCTGATAAGGGCGAAAAAGAGGCAAAAAGAGGTAAAGAACCGGCTGACTCCCCAGTTCCCTCAAAGAAACTCAAAAAAACTAAGCATGCAGAATCTTCCCCTACTAAACCAGGGACTTCTGCGCAGGTGCCTGTTATGCCCTCGGCTCAAGAGCTAGCCCAGGCTTTTAAAATTATCCAGGCATTGCAAAATATCGTTCCGCAGCAGCCTGCCCCTACCCAGGGTGAGGGTCCCCAGGCTAGCAGTAGTGTGTTGCCTTCTTTACAAGAGGAGGAAGATGATCCTTTTCAAGATGACGAACCAATTCCCCCAGAGGTGTCCCCTGAGCAGGATTTTGGTTCTCCTCCCAGGGTGCCAGAGGATTACTCCTCACATTTCACATTTGTAAGGAGAATGGCAGATGCTCTTGATATTGCTACCACAGAGCAGATTGAGGATGAGGAGGAAATTGAATATTTAAATATGATGGGTTTAACACCCACAAAAACCTTGCCAGTATACAAATTTTTCAAAAAAGACACCCTAAAACTTCTACAGACCCCTAATTCTGTTTCCCCTATTGACAGGAGAATAGATAAAAAATATTAGTTGGACAGGACAGGAGTGGATTTCCTTTTCTCGCATCCTGACCATCAAGGGGTTATACAGCATTCAGCCTGCGACAAAGCCAGAGTTCCCTCTGTCCTCCCACCCTCCAGACAAGGACTCCAGGAAAATGGATAGCATGGCCAAAAAAGGCTATTTGTCAGCTTCTTTGGCCATGAGACAGGCTACTTTTCAATCCTATGCAGCCCAGTACCAAAAATCCTTGTGGCAGTCGGAACTGGAAGTGCCTAGTTGCTGTAGTGACATATCTACGAAGACAGGGAGTGACTGTCTTCCCGTACCTAGACGATTGGCTGGTAGTGGGAAGCTCACCAGACCAAGTAAGGAATTCCCTAAGAATCACCCAAGTCCTCTTAGAGTCTCTGGGTTTTATAATAAACCAAAAGAAATCAATTCTAACTCCGGCTCAGACTTTGCAGTTTATAGGGCCAAAAATCAACACACTTCAGGGCAGAGCCTTTGTACCTTTAGACAGAGTGCAAAGTCTTCAGTCAATAGCAAATTCCTTCATCCTGAACAGATCAAAAACTGCAAGACAGTTTCTGCAGCTACTAGGTCATATGGCTGCATCCACAGCCACAGTCCACTTGCGAGACATCCAGTTTCACCTCAGGGCTCACTGGAGTCAAGAAAAAGACCCTTTTTCAAAACTTATACCAGTGGCAGGCCCACTATTAAATGCCCTCTTGTGGTGGAAACAGGAATCCAATTTAAGGCAAGGAGAGCCTTTCCAGAGAGAAAACCTCTCTTTGGTACTCACAACAGATGCATCCCTATTGGGCTGGGGTGCCCATTTAGGAAAGCACACGACTCAGGGCACCTGGTCAGCAGCAGAGTCTCTTCAGCACATAAACTTACTGGAGCTAAGAGCAGTGTTCCTAGCCCTAAAGGCTTTTTCTTCACTGAGATTGGGCAGGGTGGTACAGATCAGAACAGACACCACCACCACAGTGCATTACATAAACAAACAAGGAGGCACCAGGTCAGGCCTCCTCTACACAGAGTCCATGAAAATGTGGACACTGGCGTACTCTCTGAAGGTGTATTTACAGGCAATTCACTTGCCAGGAAAGGACAATACCTTGGCAGATGCACTAAGCCACATCAACCAGGCCCATCACGAATGGACTCTGAACAAGCAGGTGGTACAAGTTATTTTCAGAAGGTGGGGCACTCCAGAGATAGACTTGTTCGCATCCCACCAGAACCACCAGCTACCTCAATATTGCTGCAGACCACCAGCACAGGGCACAGTTCCTCTGGATGCCCTGGTTCTGGATTGGACATGCAGGCACCTGTATGCTTCCCCCACCTTTCCCTCTGGTTTTCAGGGTGTTACTGAAGCTAAAATCCCTCTCAGCATCTCTGATCTTGATAGCTCCGGATTGGCCCAGGCAGCCATGGCACTCTCTTCTGCTCTCCATGTCTGTCAGCAAACCGATACAATTGCCCCTCAGACACAATCTCCTGACTTCCAATCAGGGAACATTGTTGTACCCGAATCTCAAGTCCCTTCATCTCAAAGCATGGCTCTTGAGGAATTAGAGTATGCAGATTTAAATTTTTCAGAAGCTGTCCTAAATATTTTAAAGGGTTACAGAAAACCCTCCACACAGAAAACTTATTCTTCCAAATGGAAGAGATTTTCTCTCTGATGTTCCAGTATGAACCTTATGCCACAAAAGGCTGGAGTTTCGGTTGTCCTGGACTATCTCACTCATTTGCACTCACAAGGTTTGCAACCCAGTTCCCGTAAGGTTCATTTAGCAGCGGTATCTGCCTACCTTTCTGTGGGGGCCAAGGTATCAGTAGCATCTGATAAACTGTTCAAAAGATTTTTTAAAGGACTGATGCATTTACACCCACCTCACAGGGCACCAGTGCCTGCTTGGGATTTGAGTGTGTGGATAGCCAGGCTCATGGGCCCTCCTTCTGAGCCCATGGCTACTGCCCACTTGAAATACCTTACTTGGAAAACAGTCTTCCTAGTGGCTATTACTTCGGCAAGGAGAATTAGTGAGCTCCAGGCTCTCTGCATTGACCAAGACTATATCTCATTTCACAGAGATAAGGTAGTCCTCAGAACAGTTTCTTCCTAAAGTGGTTTCAGACTTTCATCTGAACCAATCAATCACTCTACCTGTCTTTTTCACAGACCATACCAGTTTTGGTGAAAGAAGATTACACAGTCTAGATGTGAAAAGGGCTATCAGCTATTACATGACAGCCACTAAAGACCATAGAAAGAATGGAAAACAACTTTTCCTTACATATGGGGATGTAGGAAAGGATAAACCAGCCTCAAAAAGATCCATTTCTCGGTGGATAGTCCAGTGTATTCAGTTCTGCTACACTAAGGCAGGTAAAGAGCCCCCAACTCGATTGAGGGCGCATTCTACAAGAGGAACTGCTGCTACCCTTGCAGCTGCCAGGGAGGTTCCCTTGGTGGACATTTGCAAAGCAGCTACCTGGAAAACAGTACACACCTTTACAAAACACTATAACCTGGATATTTTATCCAGGGGTGATGCTAGGTTTGGCACAGCAGTCCTGTAGAGCCTGTTTCTAAAATAAGTTATGTGCCCACCTCCAGTGGTACTGCTTGGTAGTCTGCATAAAGTTATGAATATCCTGAGCATTACTGAGGTTAGAAGAAAATATTACTTACCATAGTAATCTTATTTCTTCCCAGTGATGCTCAGGTATTCATAACTTCCCTTCCTCCCCTTCCAGAACTTCAGTCTCTGCACTCCGCATGCTGGTGCCACCAAGCCATATTGATTTTGTTGCATCTGTTTTAATCATTTTTAAACTGGAGTTTTTCAATGTTCTCCTTTTGGAGTTTTATTTGATGTGGTTTTGTAAAGAGTTATCCTCCCTTTGGAGGTTTTTTCTAAATTATATTCTTTAATTAGGGGACACCCCTCTTTTTATAGAATACTAGTTACATTAGTTCCTAATGCCTGACTTCCAGGCTTCTCACAAATCTGAAGATGTTAGAACACCACAGTTGGTAAAGGCAGTATTTGAAAGATGCTCACGTGCAAAGAATTCTACTCATTTGCATGTGTTCCATCTCTCAGGGCAGTCCAACCCTCCAGGCTTACTGCATAAAGTTATGAATACCTGAGCATCACTAGAAAGAAATAAGATTACTATGGTAAGTCATTTTACTTCTCTCTATCTAAGAGAGAGCTGCACCTTGCCCCAAGCGCCAACCACTATCCACACGGCACAAATTTGGAAGTGTGGACAAGATGGAGCCAAGGCTGCAAGCAGCAACAACAGGGATATACCAAAGAGCTATCTCTAAAAGGGAGAGGGAGGAACTATTAAGGTAGAAAGGAGAACAAAAAACTCCCCAAAGTACTTTTTTTGGTTGGGAAGAGGGTAAGGAGATCCTCAACCCATTTTAGGTTTTGTCTTAGGAACAGTATATTCCAATGTAAAGAAAGGAAGGAGAAAAAAACACCTCCCATGAGGCAGTGGCAAGAAGAATGCCAGTGTGCTGAGGCAAAAAAGTGTGAGCTGCCCAGAGGTCCTGGCTCTTATCTGAGCGGCAGATGGTGGGCAGGCGTGTGACTGAATGGTGAAGATATTCTGGAAGATGAAGAGAGTATGTAATTTTCATATCTTCCAGGAATCAATCTTCACCATTCATTACCATTGATGGGTCAGAATACCAAGCTTCAAACAACCTTAAGTCACTGTATTCTGACATTAAGCAGTTAGCCCCAGCACCTGAACTGCTCCGGAGAGGAAAGAGTTACTCTATGCCAGAGCATAGAACGTTGAGCTCGAGCTCGGTTCAAACCTCTGTCTGCTGCACTTTGAAGTGTAACTGTCAGATTCTTTACTCTGCCTAACTGAACAGTTGCCCTGGAGATTTGTCCTTCGCTCATGGTTCGGTCTGGTCTAAAAAACGTTGGTTTTACCGATACCTTTCTTTGTTTTTCGGTTCAGAGCCCTGTCTGTGGTACAGTAAGTGCACAAGTAGTGGACTTGCTTAAAAAACATTTTGTGGAAATTGTAAAATAGTTTTTCAACTGATTCGGCTCAACTGGCTCCTGTATTAGTGTGTGTATTTGTCTTTTTCTTTCAGGATTTAGTGTGAGGTACCGGTCCGAATCAGTTTTAAAAAATACGTGTTTCATCGTTTTTTTTTCAAATACCCGTAACATGATTAGAAACCAATAAGGGGGTCTTGCCTGGCTGTTGCCACAAAAAGGTTAAGTGTTAGCATGGCTTCGTCTGAGAAACCCAAGAGAAAAACTGGGCCCACTGGGTTTCAACACAGCAGTGAGTGTGGGGAGGCCTTTGCTAAGGCCGATCCCTACACCACCTGTGTTTACTGTCTGGGTTTTGACCACCTGGAGTCAGACTGCCAGATTTGTAAAGAGTTCCCTAAAGCCACCCTGGATAAAAGATTGGGCAGGTTTAGGGAGAAGGAGGCTGAGAAGTCCACTGACCCGGATGGCCAGCCTGGTTCAGTTTCGACCGAACCTGAGGGACTGCTCACTGACCTAGGCAATACCTCCTCGGGCAAACGGAGAGCTGATCCTGAGGGGTCGGTTCTGGTGAAAAAGAAAAGATAAATCGTCTGGTTCGGATCCAGACCTGCATCATCCGACCACCGAAGAGATTGCCCGGGCAATTAGCACAGTTGAATTGCTACGTCTGGTTCCGACGCCTTTGGGCAGGCGTTCAGTTAGGTCGGTTCCTCCGGTTCAGGATGATGGTTATGATGGTGTGGAAGGTCTGGATGAGCCCATAGAACCGGACATCTTCCCAGACAGGCCTTCTGGTGTTTACCCTCCTAGGCTTTCTGAGTCCCCTTACCACTTTATGTTTTACAGGAAAGTGGCAGAAACCCTCCAGCTCCCTTTGGAAGAAGCTGTCAAGGAGCAAGAGGAGCCTGACTATGTGGAGATAATGGACATCCCAGAGTCCCAGAGGTTGTCTATTCCCCATCACAAATCCTTTGGGAAACAGACACTTAAGTTGCTTAAAACTCCAGCTTCTTTACCTCCTGTGCACAGAAGAATGGACAAGAGGTACATGTTGTCAGGCTCAGGTACGGAGTACTTGGACCAGCAATGTTGGGGTTGTGCAGGCTGCAGCCTGTGATAAGGCTAACATACCCTCGGCTTCACACACCCCCAGATAAAGACTCCAGGAAGCTGGATGCCATGGCAAAGAAACAATACATGCCATCTTATTTGGGACTCAGGCAGGCTAATTACATGGCCTACACAGCCAGGTACCAGAAGTCCAGATGGGACACCGTACTGGAACTGGCTAAACAGGCCTCCCCCCAGCTGGCCAAGGAGCTGGAGGTGGTGGCTGCTGATGGGATTGAGGCATCAAAAATCCAAATTCATGCTGCTGTGGACTCCAATGATGTGTCATCAAGAGTCATGGCTACATCTGTGGCTCTTCAGAGACTAGCTTGGCTCAGATGTACTAGCCTATCACAGGATACCCAGGCTAAGGCTATGGATTTCAAACAGCATGAAGTCTTGCTATATTATAGACATTAGCACTTTGTTCCAGCTCTAGAACTGCCCCGGAGTGAAATGATTAAAACCATTCCAAAATAGAATTTTGGCACGAGAGCAGCTCTATCTGTGTCATTTCAAACTTGAACTGTCAGATTCTTTACTCCGCCTCAGTGAACAGTCGCTCCGGAGATTTCTCCTTCTGCTCGGTTCATTTCTCGGTTTAAAAGTGTTTTCTCAGTTGGATTTAACCGAGAATAGTTTTATTTTAACTGAAACCATTCGGTTCAAGCTCTATCTGTGGTAACCGTAAGTAAATGAAGGTTTTGTCTGTGTGGAACTCGAAAGTTATCGGGTTCGGTTTTGAACCGATCAGTGGGTTTAAAACTCATTTAAAACTAAAAGTTACTATTTTAGAGTGCGGTTCCGGTTCTTATCGATTCTAAAAAAACAGATTTATTACGTTTTTTCCAATACCGTGACACGGTTAGGAACCGATAAGGGTGTCTTGCCTGGCATTTCCGTTAAAAGGCAAGTTTTGGTTAGGCTGGCATTATGTCTGAGAAACCCAAAAAAAACCGGGCCCACTGGGTTTCAACACTGTGATGTTTGTGGGGAAGTCTTTGCCAAGGCTGACCCACACCACATGTGTTTATTGTCTGGGGTTTGACCACCTCCAGTCAGACTGCCAGGTATGAAGAATTTCCCTGCAGCCACCCTGGAAAAAGATTGGGCAGGCTCAGGAGAGAGACAAAAGTCCGGCTGACCGATGGACAGCCCGGTTCGGTGCCAACCGAACCAGAGGGAGTGCCTCTGACCAGGGCCAGGACTTCCTCGGCAAAGAAAAGCTGGTTCTGAGGAACCAATTCCAGTAAAGAAAACAAGAAAATCAGCAGGTCTGGAGTCCAAAATTCTTCTCCAACTGCTGCAGAGATACAAAAGCCATACAAATTGTCCAGTCACTGTCTCAGGGTCCGTCCGAACCACCACTATCTGGTAAAGGTCGGTTCGCCTGGTCCCAGTGGTTCAGGATTATGATATTGAGGAATTTTATGAACCAGAGGAGGGAGGAGGATTATGAACAGTATGAATGTGGCTGGGAAGGTCTGGGTGTGCCCATTGAACCGGACGCTCCCCAGACAGACCTTTAGAATCTCCCCTATGCTGTCTGAGTCCCCATCTCATTTTATGTTTTATAAAAGTTGCTGAAACCCTCCAGCTTCCTTTAGAAGAGGCTGTGGATGAGCAAGAGGAGCCTGATTTTGTAGAAATTATGGATATTCCAGAGTCTAGGAGATTGTCTATTCCTTTACATAAGTCTTTTAGGAAACAAACAATTAAAATTTTAAAAGCTCCTAATTCTGTGCCTCCTGTAGATAAAAGATGGACAGAAGGTATACATTGTCAGGCCCTGATACAGAATTCCTTTCTCAGCAATGCAGTCATGTTGGGTAGTTCAGGCTGCTGCCTGTGATAAAGCTAATATTCCTTGGCTTCACATCCTCCTGACAAGGATTCCAGGAAGATTGATGCCATGGCAAAAACAGTATATGGCAGCCTCTCTGGGACTCAGGCAAGCAAATTATATGGCTTATGTAGCTAGGTATCAGAAATCTAGATGGGATACTGTTATGCAATTGGCCAAGCAGGCCCATGGCCAGCTGGCTAGTGAACTAGAACAGGTGGCTGCTGATGGCATTGAAGCCTCTAAGGTTCAGTTTCATGCTGCTGTGGATGTTAATGATGTTTCCTCTAGGGTCATGGCCACATCTGTAGCTTTTCGTAGGTTGGCCTGGCTCAGGTGTACTAGTTTGTCACAGGATACCCAGACTAAGGCTATGGATTTTCCTGTGGTGGGAAATTCTCTGTTTGGAGATCAGACAGAGAATTACATGAAGAAGATGGATGAATATAGGACTACTTACAAGAGTGCCCAGGCTAAGGAGCGCAAGCCACTCCTCAAAGGCATGCCCCAGGGTAGGGGTAGGCCTTTCACAGGCCTTTCTACCAGACTCAGGCCTCCTCTGCCTATGCTCAGAGGGGCTTCTTCAGAGGCAGGGGCAGACGAGGAGTGGCAGACCTGCTCCCACCCCCAGCCTAAAGCTCCTAGAAACAGGCACCCTGATGGGGTGCCCAGGGCGCGATTCTCCTGTACCAGTGGGGGCAGGCTGGCTTACTTCAGTCAGAATTGGGCTTTTAACCTCAGACAAGTGGGTTCTGGAGTAGTAAGCCAGGGTCTGGTTCTCAGCTTCAAAAAGTTTCCCAAGTTGAGAAGCAGACTTTCTACCTGCAAGTGCTTCAGAGACCCTCGCTCTGGAAACAGAGGTCTCATCCCTGTTAGCTCTCAGAGCAGTAGAAAGGGTTCCTCCCCTGCATCAGGGCAGGGGTCTGTATTCCAGATACTTCCTTACCCCAAAAAAGACAGGAGAATGGCGGCCCATTTTAGATCTCAGATATCTGAACAAGCATCTTTTGAAACCAAAGTTCAAAATGGTAACTCTGGCGATGATTTACCTTCCCTAAGGCCAGGGACTGGCTAGCCTCCCTGGACCTCAAGGATGCCTATTTCCATGTCCTAATCAGAAGATCCCAGAAAGTACCTCAGATTCGAACTGCCCTCAGGTCATTACCAGTTCAGAGCAATGCCCTTGACCTCACCTCTGCTCCAAGGGTATTCACAAAGTGTCTAGCAGTGGCAGTGGCCCACTTAAGGAGGCAGAGGATTGCTGTTTTTCCTTATCTAGACGACTGGCTCATTGTAGGCCAGTCCAGAACAGGTAAATCTCACCTGCAGGTCACCCAGCAGCTTCTCACCTCCCTGGGTTTTCTAAGCAAACCTACAAAGTCGGTTCTGGAACCAGTCCAGGTACTCACCTTTATAGGGGCAGAATTGGACACAAAGCTAGCCAAGAGCCTTTCTTCCCCAGAAAGGGTGAGGAATTTAGAGGCTCTGGCCTCTTCCTTCACTCTGCAGTCTCTCGACCAGCAAGACACTTCTCTGCAGCTCAGGGGCACATGGCTGCATCCACAGCTGTTGTGCAGGGCCAGATTTCAGATGAGACATTCAGTTTCACTTGAGAACCTTTTGGTCTCAGAGAAGAGACCCCCTTTCCAAGTTGGTCCCAGTGACTCGAACCTTGATCCTAGCTCTCCAGTGGTGGCAGGATCAGAGCAATTTAAGAGCGGGGGTCCCCTTCATTTCCCCTTCTCACGACTTGACTCTCACTGCAGATGCTTCCCTTCTGGGTTGGGGAGCCCACATGGGCGACCTTTCCACTCAGGGAGTTTGGTCCCCCCAGGAATCTCTGCTCCACATCAATTTGCTGGAACTCAGAGTTGTCTTTTTAGCTCTTCAAGCTTTTTCTGCATCTGTCCACGACAAGGTGATACAAGTCAGAACAGACAACACCACAACAATGTGGTACATCAACAAACAGGGGGACACTCGCCCCGGCCCTTGTGCACCGAGGCAATGAAGTTGTGGTCTCTGGCCTATTCCTGAACACTTCCTCATAGCAGTTCATCTTTCAGGAAGGACAATGTCTAGCGGATGCCCTCAGCAGGATTTCCCAGGGCCATCATGAATGGTCCCTGGATCCTCAAGTGCTGGGGATAGTTTTTGCCAGGTGGGGCATCCTCAGATAGATCTTTTGCAGCCCCAGACAATCAAAAACTTCCTCTGTTCTGTTGCAGGCCTCCAGTGCTGGGCTCAGTTCCCTGGATGCCCTTCTTCTGGATTGGGAGGGAGGTTCTCTGCTTTCCCCCTTTCTCTCTATTCAAAGTACTAGTCAAAATCAGATCTCAGCCTTGCAGGGTGATTCTGATTGCCCGGTTTGGAGCCAGGCAGCCCTGGTACCCACTCCTTCTGTCTCTGACAGTCCATCTTCCCTGTGCCTCCCAGGAATCACAATCTGTTGACTTGTGCCCAGGGAAGGGTTTGGTATCCGGACCTCAAATCCCTCAGCCTCAAGGCCTGGCTCTTGAGAGTTAGAGTTGCTGATTTTACCTCTCTCAGGCGTTCTTGAGATCCTAAAGGCTCAGAAAGCCTTCCACTAGGACTACTTATAGTTCTAAATGGAAAAGGTTTTCCATTTGGTGTGCTGGAAAAATATTTCCAGAATCTGCTGAATTACCCATTTTGTTAGATTACATGGTACATCTTAATTCCTTGGGTCTCAGACCAGCTACCCTGAGATTCATTTGGCAGCTGTGTCTGCTTTTGTGTCAGCAGGAAAGTCATCCCTCTTTCCTCTCATCCTGTGTTTTCCAAGTTTTTAAGGGATTACTCCATACTAATCCTCCCTTTTGGGAACGGCCCTCTTGGGACCTTAATGTTTGCATTGCCCAGTTAATGCAACCCCTTTTGAACCTCTGTCTTCTGCAGAGCTTAAGTACCTAACTTGGAAAACTGTTTTCTAGTGGCTATCACTTCTGCCAGACGATAAGTAATTGCAAGCCTTGTCAGTGGAGACTGACTTTATTTCTTCCACAGGGATAAGGTAGTCCTTAGGACTAATAGGAAGTTTTTGCTCAAGGTGGTTTCAGATTTCCATCTTAATCAATCTATCTCCCTTCCAGTATTTTTCACTGATCACTCCTCTTCGGTGAGAGAAGGTTGCACAGCCTGGATGTTAAGAGAGCTCTTAGTTATTATATAGAGTGTACCAAAGGTCACAGGTTCGAATCCTCCAACTTTTCTTTACCTATGGTGAAGTTGGGAAAGCAAACCTGCCACTAAGAGATCAATAGCCAGGTGGATTGTCTCTTGTATCCAATTTTGTTATCAGAAGTGGGCAGAGCCCCCGGTTTTGAGGGCTCATTCTACCAGGGGTACAGCTGCATCTCTAGCTGCTGCCAGAGATATCCCTTTATTAGAGATTTGCCAGGCTGCTACTTGGAAAGCGGTACACACTTTTACCAAGCATTACTCCTGGATGTCCAGGCCAGGAGAGATGCTCGCTTTGCCAGCTGTTCTTCAGAGCCTATTCCCTAAGTAGGTTCTGCCCTCCTCCATGGAGGTACTGCTGTATTCTGCTAATGTCTATAATATAGCAAGACTTCATGTTGTTTGAAGAAAAAATTACTCACCTTAGTAATGTTGTTTCTTCTAATGGAGTCTTGCTATATTATAAACCTCCCCAACCTGCCCTCTCAGAACCTCTACTTGGTGGGTGCGGGCAACTAGTGTGGGCACTACTTATGTCCTGTTAGCATTTTGTCCCTTTGGGACTTTGGGGGTGTGTGTGTATGGCGTGTGTGTGTTTTATTATACTTATGTTCCATTTTCATATTATTAGAATGGTGTTAGTATTTCTGGTCCCCTGACTTGAGTCTTGGGTGTTGGGACCATCAATGGTTATTATTTAGGTAGCCATTTGGCTTAGTGTAGGTTACAGCTTCACACAGACCTTAGTGAGTTTGGCTCGTAAAGATCTGACAGTTCAAGTTTGAAATGACACAGATAGAGCTGCTCTCGTGCCAAAATTCTATTTTGGAATGGTTTTAACCATTTCACTCCGGGGCAGTTCTAGAGCTGGAACAAACTGCTAATGTCTATAATACAGCAAGACTCCATTAGAAGAAACAACATTACTAAGGTGAGTAATTTTTTCTTCTCTGTTCTCAATAATTCTCTGTTTGGGGAGCAGACAGAGAATTACATGAAAAAGATGGATGAGTACAGAACCACCTATAGGAGTGCACAGGGTAAGGAAAGGCAGGCAACTCCTCAAAGACAGCAAGCTAGGGGCAGGGGCAGGCCTTCTTACAGGCCTTTCTACCAGGCACAGGCCTCCTCTCCTTTTTCCCAGAGGGGGTTCTTCAGAGGGAGAGGCAGAAGGGGGATGAGCAGGGCTGCATCCTCCTCTCAGCCTAAGGCTCCTGCCAAGCAGACACCCTGATATGTCAGCCCGGGGCGACTCCCCAATCCATGTAGGAGGCAGGCTGGCTTACTACTCCCAGGATTGGAAGTCTGTTACCTCAGACAAGTGGGTCCTGGAGGTAGTAAGCCAGGGACTGGCCCTCAGTTTCAAAAAATTTTCAAAGCTGAGGTCAGGTCTTTTCCACCTGCAAACATCTCCAAAACCATTGCCCTAGAGGCAGATGTTTCATCTCTGGTGGCTCTCAGAGCCATAACGTTCCTACAATTCACAGGGACAAAGGTCTGTATTCCAGATACTTCCTTACCCCCGAAAAAAACAGGGGAGTGGCGGCCCATCCCAGACTTAAGATACCTAAACAAGCATCCACTAAAGCCAAAGTTCAAAATGGTGACTCTGGGAATAATTCTTCCCTCTCTAAGGCCAGGGGACTGGCTAGCCTCCCTGGACCTAAAGGATGCCTACTTTCACATTCCCATCAGGTGCTCCCACAGAAAGTACCTCAGGTTCGAACTGCCTTCATGCCATTACTAGTTCAGAGCAATGCCCTTTGGTCTAACATCAGCTCCAAGGGTATTCACAAAATGCCTAGCAGTAGTAGTGGCCTTTCTAAGGAGAAAAACATCTCAATATTTCTATACCTGGACGACTGGCCCATAGTGGGTCAGTCTCCAGACCAAGTCAAGTCAGATTTACAAGTGACCTAGCAAGCTCTCACTTCTCTAGGATTCCTCCTCAATCTTCCCAAGTCAGTTCTCGAGCCAGTACAACTCTTGACCTTCACAGGGGTAGAACTGGATACTGTCAAAGCAAGAGCATTTCTCCCCTTGGCAAGGGTAAGGGCCATTATAGAACTGGCCTCCTATTTCCACCTGCTGGTGTCTCAACCAGCAAGGCATTTTCTTCAGCTTCTGAGCCACATGGCAGCCTCCACTGCATTGGTCCAAGGGCCAGATTTCAGATGAGGAACATCCCATTTCATTTGAGGCCTTTTTGGTCTCAGAAGAAAGATCCTTTAACCAAGCTTATTCCAGTGACTCAGACCCTGATCCAGGCTCTCCATTGGTGGCAGGATCAGGACAACCTTAGGCAAGGAGTCCCATTCATCACTCAATCTCACTCTGTGGTTCTTACCACGGATGCATCTCTCCTGGGGTGGGGAGCTCACCTGGGAGCTCTCTCAACTCAGTGAGTGTGGTCCACTCAGGAGTCTCTTCTCCACACCAATCTTCTGGAGCTCAGGGCAGTGTACCTGGCTCTGCAAGCCTTCTTGGAATCAGTACAGAACAAGGTGGTTCAGGTCAGGACAGACAACACCACCACCATGTGGTACATCAACAAGCAGGGAGGCACTCGGTCTACGGCCTTGTGCATTGAGGCCATGACATTATGGTCACATTGAGCAGGATTTCCTAGGGACATCACGAATGGTCCCTGGACCCCTAGTGTTAGAAGTTATATTTTCAAGGTGGGGCACTCCAGAGATAGATCTCTTTGCAGCCCCAGACAATCACCAACTTCCTCTCTTCTGTTGCAGACCCCCAGTCTTAGGTTCAGTCCCTCTGGATGCTCTGATTCTGGACTGGGAAGGGAAATTTCTGTATGCCTTCCCTCCTTTTCTTTTTCTGTTCAAGGTCCTGGTCAAGATAAGGTCACAGTCTTGCAAAGTGATCCTGACTGCTCCAGACAGGGCCAGGCAGCATTGGTATCCCCTGTTGCTGTCCCTAGCAGTCCATCTTCCCCCATCTCTTCCCAGGAATCCCAACCTGTTAACCTGCTCCCAGGGGAGGATTTGGTATCCCAACCTTCTGTCTCTCAATCTCAAGGCATGGCTCTTGAGGAGTTAAGAGTATGCAAATTTACATCTGTCTCAAGGGGTTCTGGACATTCTCAAAGCTTCTTGAAAGCCTTACACCAGGAAGAATTACAACTCCAAATGGAAAAGGTTCACTATTTGGTGCTCTAATAAGCATATTTCTCCAGAATCTGCTGGGTTGCCTACAGTCCTGGACTATATGGTTCATCTTAATGGCTTGGGACTTAGGCCAGCTACACTTAAAGTGCATCTGGCAGCTGTTTCTGCCTTCTTGTCAGTAGGCAAGCCCTCTCCTCTGTCAGCCCATCCTGTGTTTTGTAAGATCTTCAAGGGATTGTGCACACCAATCCCCCCTTTAGGGACCCTGCTCCTGCTTGGGACCTTAATGTTTGCATTGCTCAGCTTATGCAACCACCCTTTGAGCCTTTGTCCTCTGCAGAGCTTAAGTACATGACTTGGAAAACTGTGTTTCTGGTAGCTATTACCTCTGCCAGATGTATCTGTGAATTGCAAGCTCTGTCAGTGGAGCCTGATTTTATCTTATTCCATAGGGATAAGGTGGTCCTCAGAACCGACAGGAGGTTCTTACCTAAAGTGGTTTCAGATTTTCATCTGAACCAATCCATGTCTCTTCCTGTGTTCTTCACTGATCATTCTTCTTCAGGAGAGGGACGATTACACAGTTTGGATGCTAAAAGGGCTCTTAGCTACTACATGGAGCATACTAAGGCACTCAGATTTGACCCCCTCCAGTTGTTCCTCACTTATGGGGAACTGGGAAAGGGAAAACCTGCTACTAAGAGAAATACTGCCAGGTGGATTGTCTCTTGTATACAATTCTGCTATGAAAAGCTAGGCAAAATACCCCCCTCCGGCCTGAGGGCTCATTCGACTAGAGGTACAGCTGCTTCTCTGGCTGCTGCCAGAGACATACCCCTATTAGAGATATGCAAAGCAGCCACCTGGAAAACAGTCCATACATTCACCAAGCATTACTCTCTGGATATCCAGGCTAGGAGTGATGCTTGGTTTGGTACAGCAGTACTGCAGAGCCTATTCCCAAAATAGGTTTGATTCCCTCCTCCATGGAGGTACTGCTTGGTAGTCTACATAATGTCAGAATACAGCAAGACTTCATGTTGTTTGAAGAAAAAATTACTCACCTTAGTAACTGTGTTTCTTCTAATGGAGTCTTGCTGTATTGTGATCTCCCTCTCTGCCTCCCCTTTCAGAACCTGTTTTTTGGGAAGTGGGATGGTAGGCGCAGTGTTGCACCTCAGGGGTGTACTTGGCATTCTCCCTTTTTAATCAGGGGGAGTGGGTTATGGTTATTATTTAATAATTGTTTATCCACTACCTGGCTTTTGTTTTGGGTTTCTCGACTTGAGTCTTTTGGGGATCCAAAATATTTGGCTGCCTTTTGGCTAGAAAAATTTTTATAATTTCCACTTAGTGGGGGTAGTTAGTTAGTACTAGCTCATAAGAATCTGACAGTTACACTTCAAAGTGCAGCAGACAGAGGTTTGAACAGAGCTCGAGCTCAACGTTCTATGCCCTGGCATAGAGTTAACTTTTTCCTCTCCGGAGCAGTTCAAGTGCTGGGGCTAACTGCTTAATGTCAGAATACAGCAAGACTCCATTAGAAGAAACACAATTACTAAGGTGAGTAATTTTTTCATTCCCAAAACGGGAAAAGTTCTGGTTCATCTTGAGGGATGATGCCCCTTGGCCTTCTGTGTGGGGAGAACCACCTGACAGCAGAGACTCCTTACAAGTCTGGTGGGATGTGAGACTGGTCAGGGGCAGGTGGAGGCTCCCACGGCCCGGAAGCAGGAGGGTGGCCTGACCCTACAGGAATAGAAGCGAGTCCACTGTAAATGTGAGATGAGCACCTTACCCTGGGCCAGAGGTGCTAGCCTAGAAAGGTGAAGGCATGCTGTTTGCCGATCGCTGCTGTTCCTACCAACCTGGAAGCTACCTCACTAGCATCATACATTGCCCTTGACTGGTGCGTCACTAACTACAGCCCCTGAGTAGAAAGGCAACTGGATTGCCGGATTAACTTGCAGTCAGGCACTGAAGCTAGGACCTGACCTAGCTGCGAACCAAGGCACTCGTAAGCTGCTTGATGGGCCTGGTGTGTATCAGTGCTTAGTGGTGAAAACCCTCCTCCCCAGGCATCTGTCTCTGCAGAATCAGCCTTTTGCAGGACAGTCACGCACAGTGTGTTTAGGCCCAGGAGGAGTCTGCAGTATCAAAATCCCCAAAGTGGGGTGAGGTATAGCTCTCCATCAGTTTCACTCTACAGTCTGACCAGGTCCAGTTCAGATCCATGGCCATGGCACCATTTACTTCCTTCTCAGAGGATAAAGACTTCTGCCTCCGCATGTCCATGGATGCTGAGTACTCTGCGTACCAGCAGTTCCTCATGGACTCTTGTCTCTGAGATTCCTTGGAGATTTCAGTGATGACACTTTTGTCATCCCTCCTTGGCCTCAGGACTTTGAGGAGGCATCCAGGACTACCTGGCTGATTCCTTTTTCCCCTTCTCCTGACCCAGCAGGAGCGCAGTACTTGCACTGGATGTCCTTTGGGTCAGGAGAAGGGGAAAAAGGAATCAGCCAGGTAGTCCTGGATGCCTCCTCAAAGGCCTGAGGCCAAGGAGGGATGACAAAAGTGTCATCACTGAAATCTCCAAGGAATCTCAGAGACAAGAGCGCTAGACTGTGGCTTACATAAGACGCCATGTTCACGTCCTTCAGCATCTCCATGAGGGACTGCTGGTACGCAGAGTACTCAGCATCCATGGACATGCGGAGGCAGAAGTCTTTATCCTCTGAGAAGGAAGTAAATGGTGCCATGGCCATGGATCTGAAATGGACCTGGTCAGACTGTAGAGTGAAACTGATGGAGAGCACCAGCCATCCTCCTGTACTGGTGCCAGGTCATGGGCCAAAGAGGACCCACATGTCACAAGCCCACTCCTGGGGCAGGAATTATCTGGGCTACAGTAAATCCCCTTGTGGTCAGGGATACATCTCCTCTGTCCTTTTAGCACGCTTGCTATTTCACAACTGTACATATGCCAGAGGATCCCAGGGTTCCTTCTCGCCAGGCAAAGGGGTGCAGATACAGTCTTGAGTCTGTGTTCCTGAGAGAGAACCCTCTCGGCCACTGCACAATGAACCAGAAAGCCAAAAGCATGTATAGGCCTTGAGAGCTTTTATCCGTTTTCCCAAGAAATGCAGAGACCCGCACACCTTCTGACTCCTTCTTGAGGCTCTTTGTATTTCCTCCCCTCCTTTCGTCCACAGAGTCCCTTGTGGACTGGTACTTTACTTCGGTAGTGCCTGGCCCCTAAAGCAGGCACAGTATAATTTGAACAACACTCTCCTAAAACAACACACACAAAAGACACTGGAAGAATTATCTTAAAGTAAGCCAAAGGCTTAACTAATTAATTACTAAATACAGTAAATAACTTAAAGTCAGATAATTTTAGACATCGGTTACAGGATATGGAAAAGGAAAATGGAAATATACAATAAAAATCCACACTTTCAAATTCTGAGTTTTAATGTTCTACCTCAAGTGCTTGGTTGCTGTAGTTGAAAATCTTGGATCTTCCTGGACTAAGTCTCCATCACTCATCTCATTCACACTAGTGGGATAGCACCGGAGGTGCTAGAACCAAGCGGAAGAATACATTTTTCTGTATGGTTGGCACCGAGACAGGACCCCACATACGTGGCACCACGAGACTAGCTCGCACCTGTGTAAGCTATCTCGGCATCGACCCTCCAACCGCCTCAGTTTCTTTTCTCCCGCCGTCGAGTGTGCTTGGATGTCAATGTCGCTCGTCTGCCCAGAGTCTAAGTTTTCGTCTATACGACAGCAGCTTTTAACATTTAATTTTATATTTTAAGTAGTAATTTCTTATTTTACAAACAAGAAGAAGATTATGAAGAAGAAGAAAAAGAAATTATTTCCTGCCATCAACGGAGTCATCCTTAAACGGTAGTGGTGATGGTAGGAGGACTTCGTTTGAAAGTTTTTATGGCAGAGGGACTGTGTCCTGTCCACCGCCCTTAATTAACGGGGGGGGCCGACTACGGACAATCCTGTGCTCGGGGGGAGGACAGTCCTCCGAAGCACAAATCTAGCGGTTCCGGGGATCCGGCTCCGCTTAGCCTCAAGCTCCTCTTCCTCGTTGGGGGAAGAAGAATCAGTGCTGCTCAAGGTTGCCCGTTGGTACGTCTGCACGAGGACTGTTCTTTGGGAGGGGCGATGGGCCTGAACTGACTTTGGTGGGTTCCTCTTGGCCCCGCTCCTAACAGCTGCATTCTCGACTCCGAGCTCCATCTCTGTCCTTGTTGGAGCTCCGGTGGGTAGTTTCACCTCTGGACCACTCCTATGGAGCAGGAGATTTGACTTTCCAGTTTTTCCTGGCTCTGGTCCTGATTTCGGGACCTCCGGGCCGTTGGACCAGAGCCGGGTTGATTGGATCACGAATGGTGAGATGCCCTCCTGGTGCCTTTGCCATCGTGTCGACCCCTCACATGCCTACCCCTCTCTCCCTTTTCCATGCAGGGGCCAGCAAGGGCACCACCTTTTTCCTTCTCCGGATTTCCATTGGCATTTTCCTTTGGCGCGTGGCTCGGTGCCATGGGTGCTCTTGTTGCTGCCGTTGGTTGTCAGCGCACCGTCGGTAGTGCCTTGGTGTCTGGTGGTGCTGTGCACCTTAGGCGGCACGAGGAGTGCATGGGTGGCGCCAGAGCACCTGTGGGTGCCGTGGGTGGTGCCATGAGTACCATGGGTGGCAAGGGGGCACCTGTGGGTGCTGCGGGTAGCACCACAGGCGCCCATGGGTGCCACTGGTGCCCTTGGATGCCACTGGTGCCCTCAGTTGCCATTCTTGCCATGGGTACCATGGTTGTCGGGGGTGCCATTGCTACATGGGTGCCAGGGTGCCTGTGGATACTGTCGCTGCTGCCCTCGGGTATCGCCCAGGTTGGTATAAGCACTGCTTGCTGCCCTCCTGTGCCACGAGTGATGCTGGTGCCGCAGGGGTGCTAGTGGGTGCTGTATAGCAGAATTAGTGACACATTTTTCCTTTTCGGACTTCCTTTCCACAGAACTTGTGTCGGGATGTTTATCATGGATTATTTTTTCCATACATCTTAGTGAGTGGCGGTCTATGTGGGATCTTGTGTCATCCAGCAGTTTTCTGCTGATGGAACTCTGCTGTACTGCTCTACCAGCGGAATCTCATTCTGCTCAGCACTTTCTGGGCTCCCTATGTGGTACCAAGCTCCTCGACATCCTTCCTGATGGTGGAGTCTCTAGTGGCTCTGACCTAGACCTCTCTTGGAGGTCCTTCTAGGGTAGAAGTGCACCTAGATGGGTCTTTCCCTGTCCTTCTGGTCATTAATACAGCGGACTTATTTTACATACTGAAGGGCACGTCCTCTCTATCATCAGAGTCCGTGATGGAAAAGTTTTTCAGTAGTTCCTCAGTAACAGGGTCCACTATAGTATTTCACATTGCGTCTGTGGACCATACACTTCTGCATCTAGACTTTTTCCATCGTCAAGACAGTTACACTCTGTGGAACATTCTAATTTAATGGTCGGGAGCTGCTCTGGCTCTTCCACTCCTTTGATAGGGGTATATAGCCCCCTTGTGATATTGCCCCTTCGGTGGCTTCTTCGGCACAGGTGGTTAACATCTCTCCAGCTGTGATTATTAGTCCGGTCATGATTTCAGTATGGACGTTCAGACTCCTCCTGCACTCAGATGGAGAACATCTTCGTCATTTTGTATCAAGACAATCCTTGCGAAATAGCAGCCTGAAAGCCTTGTTAGGTTCGGACAGAAAAAAAAAAAAATAATTTTTATCACAGCACAGGGCCTACCCTAAATTACCTGATACCCCCCTTTTTGGATCTGGTCAGGTTCCGCCTCAGCCCCTGAGGTGCGTGTCTCCAGAGTACAGTAAAGAGTACCTGACTTCTTCTTCCCCTAGGGGGAGTCCGATCCGGCAGCTGTATGGGTCATCTCTTTCTCTAAGCGAGATTTCTCTCATTCAGTGACATTTCCTAGACCTAGGCGACTGCCCAGTCTGTTAATTCCCCTTTCTTTTTATCAGGCTTTCTTCTCTTGAGCAGAGCCTTGCAGCAGCAGAACCGACTCTCCACCAAGTCGGAACTCAGGTTCCTACTTCCTTGCTTGCTTAACTTAACAGGCGATTTTCTCCTTCTTGACGGAAGGTCAAGTAGGTCTTTTTTTCTGAGGTAGCTTCTCAAATATTCACACCTTCGGTTCCTGCGCACTGGTCCATGCCAGTCGCTCACGAAGCTATCCTCTTCAAGTGTGTGATGGAGTTATGATGTTTGTTTTTCAGCAAACAAACTAGAATCCTTTCCTGCTCCCTTCAGGGAGGCCAGAGTGGGTAGTGCCTCACCGCATTGAGTCACTGCCTCTTTCAGTCACTTCAACAAATGGGTTAGCCCTAACTTGGTCCTGCTGTGTCCCTCCTCGACGCACATCTGCCTCTATTTGCCTTAGAAATCCAGACCCTGTTTTTTTCTGTCAGAATGTTTTTTCAGCAGTGGACATGTCCTCCTGTACACTTTTTCCTTTCTTCCCTGAGTTCAGAGACTGCTACTACAGTTGTACACACAGGAGCAGGATGATTCCTTTTGGAATATGCAGTGGGTAGGATCTGGTTCTACTAGACCACCACGAGAGGCTTCTAAGTCGTGCTTGGCCTTCCATCAGGAAGGTTCCTGTGACTAAATGGAGACCATTCTCCTTGATGGGCTAACCCCACCTGGACCCCCTTGCTCACCAAGTAAGGGGTTCAAGTGCTCCTGGACCTGTTGTTTACAGGTCAGCCATACTTGATAGTGGGGGTTTCCATCTGCACTTTCCGGTCTACCCCGAACCAGTAGACTTTACCTCAGACTCTTTCAGTTTCTCAGGTCCCTTTTATGTTACATTAGTACATGTCTTTGACACTATTAATTTTGGTCCTAGACCAAATTGTGAGGCCAGGTTCTTGCTGCTCTCCTAGAGTGGTTGCGGCTTCCTGGCAGACTTTCATTTTGTTCTAGTTGCTCTTTACAAGACAGCTCTTTTTATTAGCAGGACAGTCCTTGACTGTCCTTTCTGAAATGACCCTACCCATTACTCAGGTTGTAGGTTTTAGCTGGTACTTCCCACTAGTGTGAATGAGTGATGGAGACTTAGTCCAGGGATAAGGAATACGTATTTCACCGTAATTATTGATCTTCTTGGGCAGTCTCCATCACTTATTCACACGCCCGTCCACCATCCCCTGGTTTCACTCATTTTCTTTCCTGGTCTTCATGGTCCTATGGTTCAGACTGTGAAGGACATTATTCTTTGACCTTTCTTGCAAAGGCTATCTGGGCCCTCTCAGGTCCAGAAACTCAGGATGAGTTATTCTCATTAGTTACGCTGCACCTCCTTGGTCGAAAAGGTACTGAGGTGGTTGGAGGGTCGATGCCAAGATAGCGTACACAGGCGTGAGCTAGTCTCGCGGTGCCGTGCATGCGTGGTCCTGTCTCGTTGACGACCCTTCAGATAATTTTAGGCTCTATCTCAGTAGTGTGAATGAGTGATGGAGACTGTCCAAGAAGATCAATAATTATGGTAAGTACGTAATTTCCATTTCTTGTGGTCCAGAACTTCTTGAAAAAAAGAAAATGTCTCTGCTCTGTCTCAGCAGGACAGTGTCCCGAGTGCAGTTTCTTTCACCAAAGACACAGGGAAAAAGGCAGCAGACAGAAGCAGAAAGCAAAAAGGCACTGATAAAGTCTTGCACCCCTGTTTTATAGGGTTTCTCAAAGGCAGGTCCAGTGATACTGACTTGCCCTGTGGTTGGCTAGCATTCCGTGTCCATAGCTACACAACCAATCAGGTTTTAATATTTTAATAATTAATGGGCTTCCCTTTTTCCCATTGGGAAACCGTGGCATAATTTGCCATTATAAAGGAGCGTTTATAACGGCAAACACGAGCACAGTTTTCCCCACACTGCGCATGCTCAAATTTCTCGTTCGCTGTGTCCTTCCCGAACAGGAAACCATTCCCCAACGCAAACCCACCATGGAGAGAAACTGCCACGGACACTCGGCAGTAAGTAATTTTTTAAATTACTTCAGATGTTCCACACGACTACCAGATGGACCCCCACGACACTATTTTAAATAAAGTGAAAGCGGACCTCGCGCGCCGAGGTAATCTGACTGCGCCACATAGCAGTCTTTTTTTATTTTATATAATTGCTGAGGTGAAAAGAGAAGCCCAACATTATATAAAATAATTAGAGCCTGAAACTGACGATATCTCGGTGGGGTTTGATGCCAGGCATAAACCCCTCGGTGTGTGTAAATTCTCGTTACACACCGAGACCCATACTTTATCCTATAAATTACAAAAATCAAATATTCACTTCTGAACAGGACAGCAAAAGGGCTTAGAGGCCACCCAGTTTAAACCAGAATTTTAGGAGAAGATCCAGCCTCCCTCTCCTTAAAATGGCTGAAATCAAGCTAAATGCAGTACAACAATTTATCTAAATGCTAGTCCATTCAGCTGTAATCAGATTAACTCAGGGTAGACCTGCAGGGACAAAAAGGATCCAAACAGCACGGCACCACTAGGGGCTGTGGGCTATTCAGACACAAGTGGGTTCTTGGCCTTCCAGCCCTGCTTAATTAGCCCTTTTTGTTTCATTTTAAATGGTCTAATCAAGCTCTAGTCCTTGACTAGCAGCTAACAGTTTCTCTGCACAGTAACAAGAAATTACATCATTTTAGGGCACATGTTTTCTCTGTACCATGATCCCTTGCAAGTACGAATGGGCCACCATGGGCACCCCTGATGCATGTCTCACATAAAATACCATAACTACGATTATAACAATAAGGTATGGCCTTATCTTGCCGCACTATAATCTCTAGCAGTTCAGGGAGAGGTGGCAGAGGTCTGGGAGGGCTGAAAAAGTCAAAGGATCCAGGCTCTCTGCCAGGGCTGCAGAGTGCTCAGGGACCCTCAACCGGGGCGGGGGACCTGGGAAACATGGCCACGTGAAGCTGACCAGTCTCAGAGGTGTGACCTAGGCAGTGCCGTTGAGGGGAGACCTACATGAGGGAAAAACTGAGCTGTACATGTCCTATGGGGCAGATCTGGTACGCACTAGTGACGGCAGCCAGTTCTGGGGAGGAACAGACCACTGGGTCACTGCCAGAACCCTAGCTAGTGCTGTCTCCTGCGCCGGTCCCAGGGTCACCAGTAGGCCCAGTGACAGATCTCATCCCCTTTCCAGGGCTGTGCAGGCCCCCAAGCTGAGCACTTCAGCAGAGACTGTGCCACTCCTGGAACAACCCCTGCACCGCCAACGGCACCGGGAACTGACTCAGCACCATAAATGGCATTGGGTCTAGACACAGCACGATATATGGCATCGTCTTCAGCACCAGGCCTGGGGTGATACTATCACCTGTGTCATGCTCAGAACCAGGCCCAGGGCTGGTGCCACTGTAACCCCCCTACAAATAGGGGTTACTAAAGTGTCTTCATGGGCTCCTAAAATGCCCACTGTCAGGATGGTGTCCTGTCTGCATTAGTTCTAACTGTCTGCATGAGAGTGCTCTAGTAAGCCTCCGTGCCTGTCTTTTTAAGAGAGCACCTATGCTGTGTTGGAAAATTAGTTTGGGCTGGGTCAGAGTGATTTAAGGCTCGCGACCGCCAGATAGTCTGTTATTCTACTCCATTCTGCAGTCACTATTTACGCATAGGCAGCTCCGTTAGGGAAAGTGATTTACTGTTTATCTGCTATAATTATAATGATAGAATAGTTTGTCTAACCTGCTTTGAATTGCAGCTTAAGCTTTTGAATAGAAGCCACCATTTTCGTTCTGGACTTCCAGTATGGACCAATCGAACCTTAGGGGAGCTAAAATGGAAACTGTCCCCAGATGTCTTGTGGGAAGGAAATTCTGTAGTAATTGTAGTTTTAAGGGTTTGGCGCCTAAATGGGCCTGGAGGGGGAGTCCTTACTGTGACAGACAGTTCTTTCAGCCAACCGAACCCTTTGGATCTCAAAGGATATACTCACAACTGCCAGAAGCAGGAGGAGTTTAAAGTTGGAGGCTGAAAAGTGAACAGCTCGAGCAGCTGCTCCTGTGGGAGCACTGGGGAATCAGTGGGAAGGCTCTGCTGGGTGGCCTGTCATGTTATCATAGAAACATAGAATTTGACGGCAGATAAGGACCGCTTGGCCCACCCAGTCTGCCCATTTCCCTACCTACTGGATAAGCTGCAGATCCTAGTTAACCAGCAGCCTACTTCTTCTTCCTACTTCCACCCCCTAGAATTGCCTTATGACTGTCCCATGCATGCTTGAATTCCACCACTGTATTTGACTCCACAATCTCCTCCGGAAGGCCGTTCCATGCATCCACAACCCTCTATGTGAAAAAATACTTCCTTAAATTACCTCTGAGCCGCCCCCCCCCCATCTTTGAATTGTGCCCCCTTGTTCTTGCACACCTCTTTTTTTGAAAGATGCTACCCTCTTGGACTTTGTTGATTCCCTTGAGGTACTTGAAAGTTTCTATCATGTCCCCCCTCTCCAGCCTAAAGTATTGCCTTGTGTGTGAAAGTCGGACTTTTCCGATTACTGGTTGAGACCTGTATCTGAAGAGAGAAAACTGTGTTATTGCTACGTGTGAGTAGACCGAAGACTTGCTCCAGAAGCGATCGCCCTGACTGATTTTAGAAGACAGCCTCAGATCGAAAGGTTGGTGCAGTGAAGCTGTAATTGGCAAATGGACTTTATCTGACCTGTGGCTAAGAAAGCTAAGTGTTGTAGATGTGCTGAATGTGTTTTATGGGTCGTGATTTGGTTCCCCGCGTCATGTTCTGTTACATCCACTGGAGGCTTTCCCAGCATCCCACCATGGACATTTTCCAAAGAGTTCCTTCTGCCTGGGCCCTGCCATCTCGGCCTAGGCCACTACTCCCAATTCAGAGACACTTTCGGTGAAAGACCCGCTCGGGAATTCGGACCCCTGTTCAGCACCACCGAACAGGTAGCGACCACCAGGAGGTGAGTCATGTAGGCCCTGCTTCCCCTGGCAATCCAGCGCAACACCACACGGTCTTCATCCCACCTGTCCTGCATCCTGGTCTGGGTAGCATGAGTACAAAACAGGGTAGCTCCCTGCAACAACAGCTGTAATCATTATGTGCCATCCAATTTTCTTGTTTTGGGTTTATTGCAACGGACTGAGCCATCCGGCTCCGGATTACAAATATTTGGATTGTGTGCATGTTAACTGCTTTCCTTCCTAAGGGCGCCAACAACAGCTGCAATGCCGGCCTACCCTGGGCAACGAGCCTATTAACATACTGGGTACCCAGAGTTGAGGGACTGCTTCCAAGGGACTTGCAGTGCATGCTGAATCAATCTGAATCAAATCAGAAGTGCCAATCATTTGCTAGATTTACACCCCACCCATGTTCACTTCCCCTGAATAAACCGGATTGTGGGTTTTCACGTTTTACCTGGTTAGTGTGTACCTTATTGGTTGGGTTACAGTCTTATTATTGCCTTGTTGTATCACTGGTCTTGTTTTCCAGGGGGTTTCCAGGGCAGTTGCAGAAGATCCAGCCGTGGTGGTAAGTGCAAGGAGTGTGAGCATATCATTACTGTCATTTGATAAATGTGAACATTCAATTGCTAAACTGTCTAGGCCACTAGAAGGGTTGGTGGGTGGTTATAGCATCCCGGAGGGCTATACCAAAAGCTGCTACACTACCCCAAGATTATTCCTCAGGGTGGAGGCACATTGTTCACTGAACTCGGGCCCCCCAACCTGTGCAGTCATGAAGGCAGGAGTAGTAGCCCATAGGATAGCGCCACCTAGGGCTTACATCTTGGAGGCACCGCTGGGATTTGTGCCCTCTAGTGGCCAAAGGGTAAAGTTTCAATCCCATGCAAACAGTGACAAGAATTGAGATGGAGGCACTTACCACGCCCCAAATGGAAAATTTCTCCCCACCAGCTGGGCGTGCACCGCATGGTGGGGTAGAGCGAGGCTGAAGGGATTGATCTCTGCCAGGCCATGCTGTTACTTGATATCCCACTGGGGACCTCTAATGAAATTAATGAAGAAACGGTCAGGAAGGAAGTGTCTGGGAAAGGTTGATGTCTAGGGGGGACTCAGATCTGTTTGATCAGACCTTGGTGGCCCTGCTTTCTTGTAGCCTCTTTATAGACCCTGAAAAGGTAATCCCTGTTATCATGCCTGAAGGGTCCTAGAAGGAGTGGAGAGTTATTCATTTGCATAGTGACCAGTCTTCCCTTGGGGGGTCCCGAGGGTGGAGGGGTTCAAAGAAAAACTGTTAAGACTGTTAGCTGCTGAAGGCCGGACAGCTAAGAAATTGTTAAAGGTTTTGGGGGGGTTTGGAGGAGACCACCTCATACAATCTCTGGCCTCTCTATCTACTCCCAGGGCATCTCCTGTTGTGACATCCCCCATCATGATACTTTCTGTACTCCTGGACTCCTATCACAGGCTCAGACTGTTCTCTGGTTCAGTCCGTCCCAGTGGGGAAGGACGACCCTGAGACATGGATGGATTATGCTACTCCACTGGTACAAGAGTGGTAATGTTCAGAGGGGAAGAAGAGGAAAAGACTTATGAAAAGCTTAAGGGGCCCTGCACTGGAAGCTATCCGATTTCTCTGATCCACCAACCCAGAGGCCACTGCAGCTGAGTACCTCTTTGCCTTAGAAGGGGTGTTTGGCAGCACGGAATCTGGGGAAGACTGAATGTGGAAGTTCAAGTCTGCTAAACAATGGAAAAATGAAAAGTTGTCTGCTTTTGTCACCCGGATTGAATGGGCCTTGGAGAGAGCCAACAGTTAGTGAACTGAACCGAGTCAGGCTGGATCACATTCTCAGTTCTGCCCGTTATTCTAGTGTGCTCATGCCGAAGTTGAAGTTTCAAGATAGGAAAGCTAACCCTCCTGAATACTGCTGGCTGATGAAGGCACTGGGCGGCCAGCTCTCACTGAAGGGGGTGCATGTGCCACCGGGCCCAATGGACCACCGAGGTGCATGCCGCCATGTAACCCAGAAGGCGCAAAAAGTCCCAGGCACAGCGCAACTGCCCAACCAGAAATAGTTGGGCAAAGGAGGAAAGAACCTCCTCCCTGTCCGCCGGGAGCTGAGCTCTGGCTTGACAAGAGTCAAGCTCTGCCCCGATGAAGCCCATCACCTGAGAGGGCACGAGTTCCAACGTGGCCTCGTTGATTAGGAGACTGAGTTGGGAGCAAGTCTGGAGGGCCACATCCCTGGATCTCTCCACCTCCTGTAGGGAGTGACCTGCTAGAAGCCAGATGTCGAGGTAGGGGTAAATTCTGACCCCAATGCTGTAGATGGGCCACCACCACTGCAGTACATTTGGTGAAGACCCGTGGGGCCGATGACAGGCCGAACTGCATGGCTCGGAACTCGTACAGGGTCCCCTCGACCCTGAAGCGGAGGAACTGCTGATGGGACGGACGGATTGGGACATGAAATAACGCGTCCTGCAGATCCAGTGAACAAAACCACATGTTTCGCTCCAAGGATGGTATGATCTGGGACAGAATGACCATCCGAAAGGTGCGAGACCTGAGATATTGATTCAGGACATGTAGATTCTAGAATGGGGTGCCAGCCCCCCTGTCCACTTGGGCACCAGGAAGTACCTGGAGACAAAGCCTGGGTCTGCTGAAGGATCCGCTACTAGAGCCACTGCCTTTCTGAGGAGGAGCTGAGCGAAGTCGTCTCAAAGAGCCAACTGGGTGTGTGCAGAAATCCGTTCTTCCCGAGGGGTGTGGGCGCGGCTGGGAGAGTGCTGTTCGAATTCTAGAGGCAGTCCCTGACCGACCACTTCGAGAACCCACCTTTCCATGGTAATAACGGACCAGGTGGAAAGAAAGTGGTGGAGCCAGCCCCCCCATGGGAAGACCCAGAGCTGGCGTGACGGGAGTAGGGGTGGCAACCCCCCACCCCATCACTGAGCAGGCTTGGAGGAGGAGGAAGCTCCAGGACCTGAGTCTTGGCCTCCTTTACGGGCCTGTTGGGGTCCAGGCTTGGGACGAGGGCACCAAGCTTAAGCCTGCTGCTGATGCTGCTGTCCCCCTTGAAAAGAGGACTGCTGAACCGCAGGGGAAGAGTGCCGAAAAAGCTTCTTCTTCTGCTGGTTCTTGCCGAAGAACTCTTAGCAGAAGTAGCGTCCAAGGTGGCACTGGGCTGTCTCTCGCTGGAGGAGACCGGCCACTCCGGGGCCGAACAAGTCGATCCCAAGGAAGGGCACATCAGCTAACTTGTGCTGAGTATCTGCCGGGAAGGAGAAGAGCCTCAGTCAAGCCCTCACAATGTGGAACAGGGAGCTTTTGTGAAGTAAAATGAGGAACGTTCCTCATAATGTGGTACAGTTGAGAGGTATGGGTCCAAGAGCTTGGACTCTTTGTTGGCAGATCGGTCAGTGTCAGCAGAACTGCCCGTACACCTGAACACAGAAGCAGTCACTAGGCTCTCAGGACGAAGGGTGCTCTGTGAACCCTGCAAGGGACCCCATGGGAACTGCGTACTTGTGGGCCATGCAGGCAGACAGTGCTGGACAAGAGGCAGAACACTGCCACAGTTCGAGTGCCGGACCAACAATGACCTCGGCCACAGGAAAGGTCTCCGTCAGGGTATCCCCTCTTTTATGGATGTCCATAAGAGGGTACTCCTCCTTTTTATGGATGGGTTCCAGGGGCATCCCTGTGGACTCAGAGATGAGGTGAAGGATCCCTTGGAAAGAGGAAGGACCTTCCTCCATCCCTAGGCCAACGGATGACTCATCATCCCCAGGATGAGAGTGAAGAACGGTGACATCTGAGTCCGAAGAGTCGGGGTACAGAGGCCTGCCGCCCAACTCACTCTCGACCCACCGAGGGCAGTCCGTGGTGACTGTGACCGATAAATGTCAGAAGCCTCTTGAAGGTACCCTCACACAGGCTGCTTAGATGGCGGTTCTACCACGATGCGGTGAAGACGGCTGAAACGAAGCTGAACGGTCGTGCAAGCCTATCGGTCGAGAGAACGAGGTTTCGTTCCAAGGGGTTGGCCGCCCAGGAAGCGAAAACCAAGTAATGGCTGCGGTAGTCGAAGTTGGCTTGTATAGTACAACACTTCAAGTACCTGATGATCTAGTGGTTATGTGATGCCCTGAATTTTTTTTTGTTAACCAGGAGAGAGACACTATGTAGAGACCTTGATTACAGATGTGGCCTAGCAGCACATGGAAGTTAAGTGACTTACTCATGGTCACACAGTGAAGTACCGGTCTGGTCCAATTCCAAAGCTCATGCATTCTTGTTAATCCACAAAAAAAAGCTTCTCTTGTATTCTTTTTCCAAGTGAACCCCCTTCACCTAGCCTGACTTCTGCGGAACACCCCATCATCCATACCATGTCCTTAGTACTGCCTGGGGCTGCATATGAGCTTGCGGTCTCATGAAAAGAATTATCACACCTCAGACTGTAATCGTATACCTCAGAGTTGTGCATACCTACACCGATACAGATCATCAGCTGGCACTGTTAAAAAATACCTCCCAAATCACACTTAAGTCCACTTTTTCAATGTTTGACTTCTGCTCCCACAGTAAACATTGAGTGGATCACCACCCTTCTGCACAGTGAACGCAGTATGTACAGTTCCCCTGTTGTGTTTCAAACAACATGAAGTCTTGCTGTATTCTGACATATGCAGTGATCCCCAACCTTTAAACTGCCCCGGAGAACAGAGTTAACTTTCTACGCAGAGCATAGAATGCTGAGCTCGAGCTCAGCTGGAGTCTCTGCCTGGAGTGTTTCAAACTCAAACCGTCAGATTCTTTACTCCGCCTCACTGAACGGTCGCTCCGGAGATTTCTCTTTCAGCTTGGTTCGAAAGTCGGTTAAAGTTTCAGTTTTCGTCGGTTTTTAAACCGAAAAAGTTATCCGCGTAGTCGGTTCAGTCTCTGTCTGTGGTGCCGTGAGTACTAGATAGGAATTGTTCTGTTTTTCTGTGTGGAACTTATAAAAGTGCAGGTCGGTTCGGCTGAACCGACCATTTGATAGTGAAATCTTGTGTTTTGTGTTTTACTTAGTGTGTGGTTACCGGTCCTTATTGGTTCTAAAAAGAACGTGTTTTAATACAGTTTTTTCCAATACCCGTGACACGGTTAGGAACCGATAAGGGAGTCTTGCCAGACGGTTGCCATAAAAAGGGTAAGTTGGTTAGGTTGGCCATGTCTGAGAAACCCAAGAAAATAAACGGGCCCACTGGGTTTCAACACTGCAGTGAGTGTGGGGAGGTCTTTGCTAAGGTCAATTCCCACACCATCTGTGTTTATTGTCTGGGGTTTGACCACCTCGATTCATACTGTCAAACATGTAAAAATTTTCCCAAATCTACCCTTGAGAAGAGATTAGGTAGACTGAGGGATAAGGAGGCCGAGAAGTCCGCTGACCCGGATGGCCAGCCTGGTTCGGTTCCGACTGAACCAGAAGGAGTGCCCTCTGATCAGGGCGATACTTCTTCGGGCAAAAGGAGAGCTGATTCCGAGAGATCGGTTCTGACAAAAAGAAAACGCAAAGAAAAATCGTCCGGTTCGGATCCAGAGGTTCATGTTCCGACTGCCGAAGAGACAGCCAGAGCGATTCGGATTGTGGAATCGCGTCGCCCGGTTCCGACTGATCCGGCACATTCTGGCAGGGGTTCGGTTTGGTTGGTTCCCCCCGGTTCAAGATTATAGCCTTGAAGATTTTTTATGAACTGGAGTTTGAAGAGGAAGGGGAATTTGAGGATGACGATGGTGAAGGTGAGGGTCTAGATGTGCCTGTGGAACTGGACATCCCCCCAGATAGACCTTCAGGTGTTTCCCCTCCTAGGCTTTCCGAGTCCCCTTCTCACTTTATGTTCTACAGAAAGGTGGCTGAAACCCTCCAGCTTCCTATGGAGGAGGCATTGGAGGATCAAGAGGAGCCTGATTATGTAGAAATGATGGACATCCCAGAGTCCAGGAGACTGTCTATTCCCCTCCACAAATCCTTTGGGAAGCAGACACAAAAAATTCTAAAGTCTCCTAATACTATACCTCCTGTGGATAGAAGAATGGACAAGAGGTATACACTTTCAGGCTCAGACACGGAGTTCTTATACCAGCAATGCAGCCATGTTGGGGTAGTGCAGACTGCTGCCTGTGACAAGGCAAATATTCCCTTGGCTTCACACCCCCCAGACAAGGACTCCACGAAGATTGATGCTATGGCAAAGAAACAGTACATGGCATCTTCCTTGGGACTCAGGCAGGTGAATTATATGGCCTATACAGCCAGGCACCAGAAGTCCAGGTGGGACATTGTACTGGCACTGGCTAAACAGGCGTCCCTCCAGCTGGCCAAGGAGCTGGAGGAGGTGGCTGCAGATGGGATTGAGGCATCAAAAGTACAGTTTCATGATGCTGTTGACTCCAATGATGTGTCATCAAGAGTCATGGCTACAACTGTGGCTCTTCGGAGAATGGAATGGCTCAAAAGTACTAGCCTCTCACAGGATACCCAGGCTAAGGCCATGGATTTCCCTGTAGTAGGTAAATCTTTATTTGGGGAGCAGACAGAGAATTAGATGAAGAAAATGGATGAGTACAGGACCACTTATAGGAGTGCTCAGGCCAAAGAAAGGCAAGCAATTCCTCAAAGGTAGCAGTCTAGGGGCAGGGGCAGGCCTTCTCATAGGCCTTTTTATCAAGCACAGGCCTCTTCTCCCTTTTCTCAGAGGGGATTCTTCAGAGTGAGAGGCAGAAGAGGGATGAGCAGGGCTGCATCCACTCCTCAGCCTAAGGCCCCTGCCAAGCAGACACCCTGATGGGTCTGCCCGTGTTGACTCTTCTATTCCAGTAGGAGGCAGGCTGGCTTACTTTGTCCAGGACTGGATGTCTATTACCTCAGACAAATGGGTCCTGGAAGTAGTAAGCCAGGGACTGGTTCTCAGCTTCAAAAAATGTCCAAAGATGAGAACCAGATCCATCCCACCTGCAGGCCTCTCAGAAACCCCTGCCCTAGAGGCAGAGGTTTCATCTCTTCTGGCCTTAAGTGCCATTGAGAGAGTTCCTACCCTACTCTGGGGCAAAGGTCTGTACTCCAGGTACTTCCTTACCCCAAAAAAGACAGGGGAGTGGCAACCCATCCTAGACCTAAGATATCTGGACAAGCATCTTTTAAAACCAAAGTTCAAGATGGTAACTCTGGGAATAATTCTTCCCTCTCTAAGGCCAGGGGACTGGCTAGCCTCCCTGGACCTCAAAGATGCCTATTTTCACATTCCCATCAGGTGCTCCCACAGAAAGTACCTCAGGTTCGAGTTGCCCTCAGGCCACTATCAGTTCAAAGCAATGCCCTTTGGCCTAACATCAGCCCCAAGGGTTTTCACAAAGTGCCTGGCAGTAGTGGTTGCTTTCCTAAGAAGAAAAAAAGATTTCCATTTTTCCACACCTGGACGACTGGCTCATAGTGGGGCAGTCCCCAGACCAAGTCAGGTCAGACCTGCAGGTAACTCAGCAGGTGCTCACGTCTCTAGGATTTCTTCTCAACCTTCCCAAGTCAGTTCTTGAGCCAGTACAGCTTATCACCTTTATAGGAGCAGAGCTGGATACTGTCAAAGCAAGAGCCTTTCTTCCCGGAAAAGGGCAAGAGTTCTTACAGAACTGGCTTCTTCCTTCAGCCTTCAGGTGTCTCGACCAGCAAGGCATTTTCTCCAACTCTTGGGTCATATGGCAGCCTCTACAGCAGTGGTCCAAGGGGTAAGATTCCAGATGAGGGACATTTAGTTCCATCTGAGGACTTTTTGGTCCCAAAGGAAGGATTCCCTCACCAAACTGATTCCAGTGACTCGGATCCTGATCAATGGTGGCAGGATCAGGACAACTTAAGACAAGGGGTCCCATTCTCCACTCAGTCTCATTCAGTGGTCCTTACCATGGATGTTTCCCTTCTGGGATGGGGAGCCTATCTGGGGGCCCTCAATGCTCAAGGAGTGTGGTCTCCTCAGGAATCTCTTCTCCATATCAATCTCCTGGAACTCAGGGAAGTTTTTCTGGCCCTGCAAGCCTTCTCTCAGTCAGTACAGAACAAGGTGGTTCAAGTCAGAACAGACAACACCACCACCATATGGTACATCAACAAGCAAGGAGGCACTTGGTCTACGGCCTTGTGTACAGAAGCCATGAGGCTGTGGTCCCTAGTTTACTCCCTGCAGACCTCCCTGATAGCAGTTCACCTTCCAGGAAAAGACAATGTGCTAGCAGATGCACTGAGCAGGATCTCGCAGGGCCATCACGAATGGACCCTGGACCCTCTGGTACTAAAGGTGATTTTTTCAAGGTGAGGCATTCCAGGGATAGATCTTTTTGCAGCCCCAGAACATCACCAACTTCCACTTTTTTGTTGCAGACCCCCAGTCTTGGGCTCAGTCCCCCTGGATGCTCTGGTACTGAACTGGGAAGGGAAATTCCTGTATGCCTTTCCCCCCCTTCCCGCTTCTGTTCAAAGTTTTAATCAAGATAAAGTCACAACCTTACAAAGTCATTCTGATTGCTCCAGATTGGGCCAGACAGCCTTGGTATCCTTTGTTGCTGTCCCTAACAGTTCACCTCCCCCTGTCTCTTCCCAGGAATTACAACCTGTTAACCTCCTCTGAGAGGAGGATTTGGTACCCCAATCTTCAGTCTCTCAATCTCAAGGCAAGGCTCTTGAAGAGTTAGAGTTTGCAGATTTGCAGCTGTCTCAGGGGGTTCTGGATATTCTCAAAGCTTCTTGAAAGCCCTCCACCAGAAAGACTTACAACTCCAAATGTGAGAGGTTCAACATTTGGTGTTCCAAGAAGCATATTTCTCCTGATACTGCTGAGTTGCCTTCAGTCCTGGATTTTCAAACAACATGAAGTCTTGCTGTATTCTGACTACTGCAGTTAGGTTCTGCCTTTCAACTGCCCCAGAGAACAAAGTGTTAACTTTCTATGGCCAGCATGGAACGTTCAGTGCGAGCTCGGTTAAAGCCTCTGTCTGCTGTTGTTTAAACTCAAACCATCATATTCTTTACTCCGCCTCACTGAACAGTTGCTCCGGAGATTTCTCCTTTGCTCAGTTCAAAAAAAGTCGGTTAAAGTGTCGTTTTTTCACTCTGTTTCTACCGCATTTCTGCAAATGACCCTGTCGGTTTAAGTCTCTGTCTGTGGTACCGTGAGTACTAGACAGGTTTTGCATTTAGTTTCTGTGTGGAACTTGTAAACACTGTACCGGTTTTTGAACCGATCAGATTGGTTTTAAAAACCTTTTTAAATTATTAGAGTGTGGTAACCGGTCCATATCGGTTCTAAAAAAAAAAGCAGTTTTTTTTTTTTTGTGTTATCTTTTATTCTCCTTCCTATCCTCGTGTCCCTCCTTCCGACTGCACATACCTGAAGCCCCTTACAGGATCTGCCCCTAGAGTGCCCTTACCTCCTCCTATTTCCTTGCACAGCGGGGTCTGTCCTAGGTGGGCTCGGGATGGGCAGTCTTCATCTAGGGACACCGAGGACACCATTTTTCTGCTGTTCTCCCCTACTTCCCCTGCCCCTGGGAGCTGGCACACAGGGGCGTATGTCCTAGAGGGCGGCAGTACAGTGCCCTCCTCAACATTCAGGCCCCTCCCTCGGACTCTGGTGACTTACAACCCCTCGAGTGTCGGTGCTCCCACCGACAGTTCAGGGTTGGGAATCCTCGGAGGGAGGAGAGCATCCGTTGGGACGTCCTCCCTCCCCCCGGCGAACGTTCCTGAACCCGGTCGCCTGCATGGTACAGTGTGGCGTCCTAGCCTCAACCTCGGAGCCACCGGGCCGCTTAAAAACGGATTTAATTACAGTTTTCTCAAGACCATGAACACGGTCAGGAACCGATAGGGGTGTCTTGCCTGGCGGATTGCCGAAAAAAGGTTACGTTTTGGATAGGATTGGCCATGTCTGAGAAACCCAAGAAAAAAGACGGGCCCACTGGGTTTCAACACTGTAGTGTGTGTGAGGAAGCCTTTGCTAAGGCTGATCCCCATACCACCTGTGTTTACTGTCTGGGGTTTGACCACCTCGATTCAGACTGCCAAATTTGTAAAAGTTTTCCCAAAACTACACTGGATAAGAGAGTAGGTAGACTGAGGGAAAGGGAGGCTGAGAAGTCCGCTGACCCACATGGCCAGCCCGGTTCGGTTCCGACCAAACCAGAAGGAGTGCCCTCTGACCAGGGCGAAACTTCTTCGGGCAAAAGGAGAGCCGATTCTGAGGAGTCAGTTCCAGTTAAAAGAAAGAGAAGGGAAAAATCATCCGTTTGGATCCACAAGTTCTTTCTCCGACCGCTGATGAAATAGCCAAAGCGATAAGGATAGTTCAATCGCTAACTTCGGTTCCGGATTATACTTTAGAAGAATTTTATGAACCAGAGGAGGAGGAGGAGGAGGGAGAGTATGAGGATAATGATGATGATGGTGATTATGAAAGTCTGGATGTGCCTATTGACCCGGACGTCTCCCCAGACAGACCTTCAGGTGTTTCTCCTCCTAGGCTTTCTGAGTCCACGTCCCACTTTATGTTTTACAAGAAAGTGGCTGAAACCCTCCAACTTCCAATGGAAGAAGCAGTAGAGGATCAGGAGGAGCCTGATTTTGTTGAGATGATGGACATCCCACAGTCCAGGAGATTGTCTATGCCCCTCCATAAATCTTTTGGGAAACAGACATTTAAAATTCTAAAGACTCCTAATTCCATACCTCCTGTGGACAGAAGAATGGACAAAAGGTATACCCTTTCAGGCTCTGACATGGAGTTCCTTTCCCAGCAATGCAGCCATGCTGGGGTAGTGCAGGCTGCTGCCTGTGATAAGGCAAATATTCCCTTGGCTTCACACCCCCCCAGATAAGGACTCCAGGAGGATTGATGCCATGGCAAAAAGCAGTACATGGCAGCATCTTTGGGACTCAGACAGGCTAACTATATGGCCTACACAGCTAGATACCAGAAGTCCAGGTAGGACACTATGCTGGCTCTGGTTAAACAGGCCCCTGACCAGCTTGCCAAGGAGCTGGAGCAGGTGGCTGCGGATAAGATTGAGGCATCCAAGGTGCAATTTCACACTGCTGTGGACTCCAATTATGTTTCATCTAGAGTCATGGCTACATCTGTGGCCCTTCAGAGGATGGCTTGGCTCAGATGTACTAGCCTATCGCAGGATACCCAGGCTAAGGCCATGGATTTCTCTGTCATTTGTAATTCTCTGTTTGGGGAGCAGACGGAGAACTACATGAAGAAGATGGACGAGTACAGGACCACCTACAGGAGTGCTCAGGCCAAAGAAAGGCAAGCCACTCCTCAGAGACAGCATTCCAGGGGAAAGGGCAGGCCCTTTCAAAGGCCTTTCTACCAAGCCCAGGCCTCTTCTTCTGCTTATGCTCAGAGGGGGTTCTTCAGAGGGAGAGACAGATGGGGAATGAGCAGGCCTGCTTCCACCCCTCAGCCTAAAGCCCCTGCCAAGCAGACACCCTGATGGTTCTCCGATATCTGTAAGGGGCAGGCTGGCTTACTTTGTCCAGGACTGGAAGTCTTTGACATCAGACAAGTGGGTCCTGGAAGTAGTAAGCAGGG
This sequence comes from Neoceratodus forsteri, assembly GCA_016271365.2. NCBI lineage: Eukaryota > Metazoa > Chordata > Ceratodontiformes > Ceratodontidae > Neoceratodus > Neoceratodus forsteri. Next base: position 317,643,182 of record CM028129.1, read on the forward strand.
ACTGGTTCTCAACTTCAAAAAATTTCCCAAGATAAGAACCAGATCCTTTCCACCTGAAAATCCATCAGAGACCCTTGCCCTAGATGCAGAGGTTTCTTCCCTCCTGGCTCTCAGAGCCATAGAAAGGGTTCCTACCCCACACAGGGGCAAATGATTGTACTCCAGGTACTTGGTAACCCCCAAAAAGACAGGAGAATGGTGGCCCATCCTGGATCTAAGCTATCCGAATAAGCACCTTTTAAAACCAAAATTCAAAATGGTGACTCTGGGAATAATTCTGCCCTCTCTAAGGCCAGGGGACTGGCTAGCCTCCCTGGACCTCAAAGATGCCTATTTCCACATTCCCATCAGGTGCTCCCACAGAAAGTACCTCAGGTTCGAGTAGCCCTCAGGCCACTATCAATTCAGAGCAATGCCCTTTGGCCTAACATCAGCCCCAAGGGTGTTCGCAACGTGCCTGGCAGTAGTGGTTGCTTTCCTAAGGAGAAAAAGGATCTCCATCTTTCCATACTTGGACTACTGGCTCATAGTGGGTCAGTCTCCAGACCAAGTCAAGTCACATCTACAAATAACTCAGCAAGTGCTCACTTCCTTAGGATTCCTCCTCAACCTTCCAAAGTCAGTTCTCGAGCCAGTACAGCTCCTCACCTTTATAGGGGCAGAGCTGGATACAATAAGGCCAAAAGCCTTCCTTCCCCTGGACAGGGCAAGGACCCTTATAGAACTGGCCTCTTCATTCACCCTTCAGGTGTCTCGACCAGCAAGGCATTTCCTGCAGCTCCTGGGCCACATGGCAGCCTCTACAGCAGTAGTCCAGGGAGCAAGATTCCAGATGAGGGACATTCAGTTCCACTTAAGAGCCTTCTGGTCCCAAAGAAAGGATTCCCTTACCAAACTAGTCCCAGTGACTCGAACCCTGATCCAGGCTTTGCAATGGTGGCAGGATCAGGACAATTTGAGACAGGGAGTTCCTTCTGTCACTCAGTCTCATTCAGTGATACTCACCACAGATGCCTCCCTGCTGGGCTGGGGGCCCAGCTGGGGGATCTTTCCACCCAAGGGCTGTGGTCACCTCAAGAATCTCTGCTTCAAATCAATCTCTTGGAACTCAGGGCAGTGTTTCTGGCACTGCAAGCCTTTTCCAAATCTTTACAGAACAAGGTGGTCCAGAGCAGAACAGACAATACCACCACAATGTGGCACATCAACAAGCAAGGAGGCACTCGGTCTACGGCCCTGTGCACAGAAGCAATGAAGTTGTGGTCTCTGGCCTATTCCCTGCAAACCCCTCTGATAGCAGTTCACCTCCCAGGGAAGGACAATGTCCTAGCAGATGCTCTCAGCAGGATATCCCAGGGGGCTATCACAAATGGACCCTAGATCCCCTAGTTTTGAAAGTGATTTTCTCGAGATGGGCCACTCCACAGATAGATCTTTTTGCAGCCCCAGCCAATCACCAACTTCCTCTCTTTTGTTGCAGACCCCCAGTCTTGGGCTCAGTCCCCCTGGATGCTCTGATTCTGAATTGGGAAGGGAAGTTCCTGTATGCTTTTCCCCCCTTCCCTCTCCTGTTCAAAGTACTAGTCAAGATCAGGTCTCAACCATGCAAAGTGATTCTGATTGCTCCAGACTGGGCCAGACAGCCCTGGTACCCACTGTTGCTGTCCTTAGCAGTCCATCTTCCCCTGGTTCTTCCCAGGAATTACAACCTGTTGACATCCTCTCAGGGGAGGATTTGGTATCCAAACCTCAGATCTCTCAATCTTAAGGCATGGCTCTTGAAGAGTTAGAGTTTGCTGATCTGCACCTTTCTCAAGGGGTTCTGGATATCCTTAAGGCTTCTAGAAAGCCTTCCACCAGGAAGAATTACAACTCCAAATGGAAAAGGTTCACTATTTGGTGCTCTAATAAGCATATTTCTCCAGAATCTGCTGGGTTGCCTACAGTCCTGGACTATATGGTTAATCTTAATGGCTTGGGACTTAGGCCAGCTACACTTAAAGTGCATCTGGCAGCTGTTTCTGACTTCTTGTCAGTAGGCAAGCCCTCTCCTCGGTCAGCCCATCCTGTGTTTTGTGAGTTCTTCAAGGGATTGCTGCACACCAATCCCCCCTTTAGGGACCCTGCTCCTGCTTGGGACCTTAATGTTTGCATTGCTCGGCTTATGCAACCACCCTTTGAGCCTTTGTCCTCTGCAGAGCTTAAGTACTTGACTTGGAAAACTGTGCTTTTGGTAGCCATTACCTCTGCCAGACGTATCAGTGAATTGCAAGCCCTGTCAGTGGAGCCTGATTTCATCACTTTCCATAGAGATAAAGTGGTCCTAAGAACTACCAGGAAGTTTTTGCCTAAGGTGGTTTCAGATTTCCACCTTAATCAGTCTATGTCTCTCCCTGTTTTCTTCACTGACCATTCCTCCTCTGGAGAGAGGAGGCTGCACAGCTTGGATGTTAAAAGGGCCCTCCGCTACTACATAGAGCACACCAAGGGTCACAGGTTTGAGTCCCTCCAGTTGTTCCTCACATATGGAGAGGTCGGTAAGGGCAAACCTGCCACTAAAAGATCTATTGCCAGGTGGACTGTCTCTTGTATACAGTTCTGCTATGAGAAATTGGGTAGAACCCTACCCTCAGACCTGAGGACTCACTCTACTAGAGGTACAGCTGCTTCCCTGGCTGCTGCCAAGGATATTCCTATCTTAGAAATCTGTCAAGCAGCCACCTGGAAAACAGTCCATACATTCACCAAGCATTACTCTCTGGATATCAGGCTAGGAGTGATGCTCGGTTTGGCACAGCAGTACTTCAGAGACTTTTCCCAAAGTAGGTTCTGTCCCCCCTCCATGGAGGTACTGCTTGGTAGTCTGCAGTAGTCAGAATACAGCAAGACTTCATGTTGTTTGAAGAAAAAATTACTCACCTTAGTAATGTTGTTTCTTCTAATGGAGTCTTGCTGTATTCTGACCTCCCCCTCGCCTCCCCTCTCAGAACCTGATTTTTGGGATGTGGGTGGGCAGGAGCAGTGTTGGCACCCTAGAGGTGCCCCTTTTCACCCTCCTTTATTTTGGGTGTGTGTTGTGTTTTGTTTTTTGGGTTTCCTGACTTGAGTCTTTGCTTTGAAACCAAAACCCTTTTTTTAATAAATTTAGTTGCCTGTTGGCTAGTGTGAGTCTTACAGTTTCCACACAGAACTTCTAGTGAGTATTGCTCGTAAAGATCTGACGGTTGGAGCTTAAACAACAGCAGACAGAGGCTTTAACCGAGCTCGCGCCGAATGTTCCATGCTGGCCGTGGAAAGTTAACTCTTTGTTCTCCGGGGGCAGTTGAAAGGCAGGACCTAACTGCAATAGTCAGAATACAGCAAGACTCCATTAGAAGAAACAACATTACTAAGGTGAGTAATTTTTTCATATGGTCCATCTTAATGGCCTAGGCCTCAGACCAGCTACTCTCAAGGTACACCTGTCAGCTGTTTCAGCTTTTCTATCAGTGGGAAAGCCTTCCTCACTAGCATCTCACCCTGTATTCTGTAAATGTTTTAAGGGATTTGCTCCATACCAATCCTCCCTTTAGAGACCCTGCCCCGGGATTTGAACGTTTGCATTGCTCAACTTATGCAACCTCCCTTTGAACCCATGTCCTCAGCAGAACTTAAGTACTTGACTTGGAAAACTGTGTTTTTGGTAGCCATTACCTCTGCCAGGTGTATCAGTGAATTGCAAGCCCTGTCAGTGGAATCTGATTTTATCTCCTTCCATAGAGATAAAGTGGTCCTTAGAACCAATAGAAGGTTCTTGCCCAAAGTGGTTTCAGATTTTCCCCTGAACCAGTCTATGTCTCTCCGTTTTCTTCACTGATCATTCTTCCTCAAGAGGGAGGAGGCTACACAGTTTAGATGTTAAAAGGGCCCTCAGCTACTACATAGAGTGTACCAAGGGTCACAGGTTTGATTCCCTCCAGTTGTTCCTCACTTACGGGGAAGTGGGAAAGGGCAAACCTGACACTAAGAGAACTACTGCCAGGTGGATTGTATCTTGTATACAATTCTGCTATGAAAAATTGGGAAAGATTCCTCAGGCCTGAGGGCTCACTCCACAAGAGGTACAGCTGCTTCCCTGGCTGCTGCCAGGGATATTCCACTCTTAGAAATCTGTCAAGCAGCCACCTGGAAAACAGTCCATACCTTTACCAAGCATTACTCTCTGGATATCCAGGCTAGGAGTGATGCTCGGTTTCGCATCGCAGTACTTCAGAGCCTATTCCCAAAGTAGGTTCTGTCCCTCCTCCATGGAGGTACTGCTTGGTAGTCTGCATACGTCAGAATACAGCAAGACTTTATGTTGTTTGAAGAAAAATTACTCACCTTAGTAACTGTGTCTCTTCTAATGGAGTCTTGCTGTGTTCAACCTCCTCTCCTGCCTCCCTCTCAGAACCTGTTTTGGGGCGGGTGGGCAGGTGCAGTGTTGCACCCCAGGGGTGCTCCTTGTTTACACCCTCCTCCTTTTTTGTTTGGGTTTTGATTTATTATTATTCACATTAGATTGCTTTTTGTTTTTTTGGGTTTCCTGACTTGAGTCTTCCTTTGGGAATCCAAAACTTTGACTGCCAGTTGGCTAGTAGGAATTTTGCAATTTCCACATAGAATTTTTAGTTAGTTGGGCTCGTAAGAATCTGACGGTTTCAGTCTGAAACACTCCAGACAGAGACTCCAACCGAGCTGGAGCTCAGCATTCTATGCTCTGCATAGAAAGTTAACTCTTTGTTCTCCGGGGCAGTTTAAAGGTTGGGGATCACTGCATATGTCAGAATACAGCAAGACTCCATTAGAAGAAACACAATTACTAAGGTGAGTAATTTTTTCTTTTGTTCCGCCTCATTAACCAACAACTGGGTCTTCATGGAGGGCCAAGCAATAAGCTTCAGGACTCACCAGAAAAACTGCTGTTCATGCCCTCATAAGGGCTGTACGTACTATGGTTAACAATATTATTAGCAGGAGAGGCATACTAAAGCCTTGCGCAAATCCACTAGACTTCCAGTGTCAGTCTACTCCTTTACCTGTGATCTGCAGAACCCCGCAGGACAGTTCCCTGCAAATCTTCTCCAGTACTTTTTAGTGCCCTACTCCACAATGCAAGCTGGTTGGCTACCACCCTTCTAAATCTTGAATGATCTATACACAGCTCCCTCAATACTGTTCTAACAAACGTCAACACCCCCCCCAACTTGAGGGCAATTTCCCTACAATGAATTCAAGTAACACTAACTGCAGCCCTGCTACTGAGTATAGTACAGTTACGTAAGAACTTACCGTAACAGTAGATCTTCGAGAACAGCTCTTGCAGCAGGTTACACCATTAGGACTGAAGCCAGCAGGCGTCAGGACCCCACGGAAAATTTTCTAGCTAGCAGTCTTCAGCGGGACCGCCCAACGTCCGTCTCCCCCCAGACGTCAGGCGTAGTACATAAGGAGGCGGTCCTGCCAGAATCCCCAGCTCTCCCGCCGGAGACTTCTGGTCACTGGATGACATCAGAAGAGGAGACCGAGGACCCGCCATCAGATGGCCAAGACTAAGAACCGACCTCTCCGATCCTAAGGATAGTGTTAGGCTGGAACCTACTTCCTCCAAGGGGGAATGGTGGGCGGGAAGGTACCTCCTGCAAGAGCTGTTCTCGAAGATATACTGTTACGGTAAGTTCTTACGTAACTGTACTATCTTCTTCGAGGTACAGCTCTTGCAGCAGGTTACACGATTAGGACTGATTCCCAAGCAATGGCGCCTTGAGAGGCCTTCGGGAGGAGGCAAGACGGAGATTCAGACCCGTCCTGAGCCTAAGACAGGAGGCCCTGAAGAACAGCGAGGCTGAAACCAGCTCTTTGCCTTGAGGCGATATCCAGGCTATAATGCCTGATAAAAATGTGCACCGAACTCCAGGTGGCTGCAGCACATATAGCCGACGTAGACACATTCTTCAGTGCTGCAAAGGAGGTAGCCACTCCTCCTGTGGAATGGCCCTTGACCACTCCAGGTAAGGGTTTCTTACGTTTGTCATAACAAAACGAGATACACTGAATGAGCCAGCGTGAAAGGGTCTGTTTTGAAACTGGGGCCCCTTTCATCCTCTCAGCGAATGAAATGAACAGCTGCTCCACTTTCTGGTGCTGTTTGGTTCTGGTCAAATAATATCTGAGACACCTGTGAACATCCAGGGTGTGGAACAGTGCTTCTCCTCGATTGTCGTACTTAGGAAAGTACACTGGTAAATCAATGTCCTGGTTAAGAGTAAGGGCTGAAGCCACCTTAGGCAGGAACTTAGGATTCGTCCTCAGGGACACCCTATCCTGATGAAAAATTAAATAAGGCTCCTTGCACATGAGAGCATGTAATTCGGAGATTCTTCTCGCCGAAAAGCTGGCAGCAAAACAACGTTTTCCACGCCAAGCGTGGCTACTTAATCTCTAGGCAGGTTCAAAAGGTAGCAGCATAAGCTGCTCAGGACGATAGGTAAATCCCAAGGAGGGGCGGATCCTAATGGGTGGCCTAAGGTGCAGGACCCCCTTAAAAAGGCACGGGTAGTATCAGCTGGGCTGCATAAGCTGGCCTATGGGAGGCATGATAAGCTGAGATTACACAAAGGTGCACTTTTATGAAGAGTAAAGCTAACCCAGATTGAAAGAGGAAAAGCAGGTACTCCAGAACCAGCTTTTCAGGACAGTCTAAGGGTGAGAAACCGCGTGCTTGAGACCACAGGCAAAACCTGTGCCACTTCATGGTGTATGTTGCTGGTTTTCTGGCGGCAGAAAGTACCTCTGCCACCTCTTGTGAGACCCCGTGTCGCAACATGGCTATGTCTCGAGGAGCCAAGCATGCAGGTTCAGTGAATGTAAGTCCGGATGGACTAGTGAACCCTCCTCCTGAGACAACAGGTGGGAGCTGATTGGCAAAGGAAGTGGAGGTTCCTGGGATAACTGATTCAGAAGCGGGAACCAAATTTGCCTGGGCCAGAAAGGCGCTATCAAAATAAGCATCGCATGCTCCCTGAGAAGTTTAAGAAGGACTCTCTGGATCAACGGGAAAGGAGGGAAGGCGTAAAGGAATGTGCCCGCCCAGGAGAGGGACAACGCGTCTCGCCAGAAAACACCAGGCCCTGGATCTAGCGAGCAAAAATTGGGCAGTTTTGCGTTGGATGGGGAGGCGAATAGGTCTAATTCTGGAGTACCCCATCTGTGGAACAGATCCTCTGCCACCTCATGTAGAAGTTCCCACTCGTGGTCTCTGGCCTGGGAACGACTCAGGCTGTCTGCGACAGTGTTGTCCACCCCGGGAACGTGAACTGCGATGAGGTTTGCGCAGTGTCGTATTACCCATTCCCACACCTTCATGGCCTCCCTGCAAAGGGGGTAGGAGTGTGTGCTTCCTTGTTTGTTGAGGTAATACATCACCGCCGTATTGTCTGTTTGTAAAACGAGAGTACTCGGTGGAATCTCCGACTGGAAGGCTTGCAGGGCATAAAGGACCGCCCTCATTTCCAATATGTTGATATGGAGATGAGATTCCTGGGTAGTCCATGTTCCCTGAGACCTCACCCCATTCAAGTGCGCTCCCCACCCCAGCCCTGAGGCATCTGTGGAGAGTGTTATCACGAGGACAGCGCTGTGAAGGAACCCCCCGCCGAGAGGGTTCCCGGATCTAGCCACCATTGCCAGTCCCGAACCGCGGTCTTCGTGATTCTGACTGGATGCTGCAGATAGTTTTGCCTTTAGTCCCTGCACCCTTAACATCCACTGGGTTACTCCATGTGAGTCTTGCCATCGGGACTGTTGGAATGGCCGCAGCCATGTGTCCGAGCAGGCAAAGGACCAGTCTGGCCGGGACGGTCTTCTACGCTGACAGGTTCCTCATGAGTGATCGTATGCGTTCCGCTCTGTCTTCGGGAAGAAATACAGGTTACTCACCTGTAACAGGAGTTCTAGGAATGGTATATGTTGTTCATCCACACTCATTGGCAGTATCCTTGCCGCTTTAAATCTTGCCGGAAGGTCTTCAAGCTTGCTCCTCCCACCCACCCGGGTGGTATAACTCTCGGCTCCGCCCCATGGCGCCAGATCTGGCCCGCTGGAAAGCTCCAGGTTGTCGTGTCGAAGCCGGAGGTGGGTGGTGGGTGGATGAACAACATATACCATTCCTAGAACTCCTGTTACAGGTGGTAACCTGTATTTCTAGGGACATGGATATGTTGTTCATCCACACTCATTGACAGACTCTAGCAGTTCTCCGGGAGGAGGAGGCAAGAGCACACCCCATATACTTACCAGGAAAGAGAGACTGGAGAACCGAGGCCCCAAACCAGCATCCCGGCGTGACTCAAAGGTCGATGTGGTAGTGGGTAATGAAGGTGTTTGCTGACTTCCAGGTAGCAGCCCTGCAGATTTCCTGGATAGGGACGTCCCTGGAAGCAGCCACCGTTACAGCAGTATGGCGGTAGAATGAGCTCTTATCCTCTGGGAGGCTCCATGCCCGCCAACTTATAGCAGAGATCTATGCAGGAGGTTACCCACCTGCTTATAGTCCGCTTGGCTGGGTCTGCCAGATCATGACTTCAGCGTAGGTGACAAACAGCTGGCGAACCTCTCCCAATTTCAACCGTCGCTCCTTATAATAGCGGCGCCCTTCTAGGGTCAGAGTATAGACTATATTCGACCTCCGGTGTGATTGGGGTAGAACACACCGGCAGGTCAACACCTGGTAAAGGTGAACTCCACACCACCTTGGAAGGAATTTGGTGGGGGCGCAGGACAACCTTGTCCCTGTGGAAGACCAGGTAAGGAGACTGATGGGCGCCTGGAGCTCTCCCATCCCTTCATGGCTGGCGTGATAGCCACCAAGGCGGTCTTCCACGACAGGTGAGGAGAGCACACCTGTGCATGAGGTTCGAATAGGCTTGCCCATGAGGCTTTGCCAGTACCAGCAGTAGATCCCACAGAGGTGGGGGTTCCCGCACTGGAGGAAATGTGATCAAGGCCTTTGAAAAGCGCCAGACCACCTTCTCCTCGCCACCGGGCTGCTTCCGGCCCAGCCAGTGGCAGAGATAACTGCCAGGTACACCCATAGGGTAGCTAGGCCTAAGCCCTTGACTGAAAGGGACCATACAACTAGTCCAAGATGCTTGCCAAGGAACAGGAGGAAGGTCCAAGCCCTTGCCCTGACACCAAATGGAAACCTTTTCCATTTGAAGGCATAACATTTTCTGGTGAACTCCTCAGGCGCCTCAACTACATTGAGGACCTCGTCGGAAAGACCCAAAGCCTGGAACTCTGCCAGCTCAGGAACCAGGCCGTCAGGTGCAGGGATTGAAGGTCCGGATGGAACACCTTCCCTGATTGACTGAGAGCAGGTCGAGGCGAGCTGGAAGCTTCTGTGGAGTCCTGGAGCTGAGACTGAGAGATCTGGGTACCAGAACTGGCGAAGCCAGTCTGGGGCTATCAGAATCACCTCGCCTTGTCCTCCTCGCCTTAAGAAGCACCTTGTGGATCAAGGAAATGGAAAAGGCGTAAAAGAGACAGGGTCCATTGCCTCGAAAGAGGCATCCCCTGCAGCGAGCCCTGCTGAGGGGCGGGCATGGAACAGACTCAGCTCCGTTCTCCGTGGAGGCAAACAGGTCCACCTGAGGTGTGCCCCAAAGGGAGCAGATCGCTGTACTACCTCCGGCAGGAGAGACCACTCGTGGGATGCAGCCCTATCCGGCTCAGGGCATCGGCCAGGGTGTTGGAGGCTCCTGCCAGTGAATAGCTAGGAGATCCGCCTCCAGGCTGCCACGGTGACCAAATGCGGAGACTTCCTTGCATAGAAGCATGGAAAGCGCGTCCCGCCCTGGCGGTTTAGATAGTACATGGTGGTGGTATTGTCGTCTGGACTGGACCACTTGACCCCGGAGGAGCAGACAAAAGGCGGTGAGAGCTGGCGGACCGCTCGGAGCTCCAACAGGTTGATGTGGCATCGGGACTCCCGCGGGGACCAGAGGCCATGAGCCAGTGTTCCCCAGATGGGCACCACAACCCATCAGAGAGGCATGGTCGACAGAGAACCGTCTGCTCGGGGCGGACACGGATGCCCTCCTGCAATTGATCTGGAGCAGGTCCACCACTGAGAGCATTCCACATCCCTGTGTCACCGACACAAGCTGGTCAAGGATGTAGCGTTGTGACCACTGGCTGGCCAGTCCCACTGAAGGGGCGCATGTTCCAGCGGGCCCAGCGGACCACGCTGGTACAGGCGCCCCATGAGACCCAGGCGCAGGAGGTCGGGCAGGCACAGTGCCCAACCCAAATGATTCGGGCAAGGAGGAAAGAACCTCGGCCTGTCCGCGGGAGCAGCGCTCTGGCTCGAAGAGTCGAGCTGCGCCCGATGAATAAAATCACCTGCTTGACTCAGAGTTCGGCTTGGCCTCGTTGACAAGAGGCCCAGTTGAAACAGACCTGGAGGGCCAGATCTCGGACCACTCCGCCTCCTTCCTGGAGGAGGCTGCTATCAGCCAGTCGTCCAGGTAAGGGTACACCCGACCTCGGGCCATGAGGAATGCTGTCACCACTGCCATGCATTTGGTGAAGACCCTGGGAGCTGGAGACAAGCCGAGGGGCATGGCTGGAACTAGAAGAGATCCTTCCGCTCAGGCGAGAATCTCTGGTGAGGAGACAGACGAGGATAGGGACTGACGTGAAAAGAACGTCCTACAAGTCCAGAGAGCAGAACCACACGCCGCGTTCCAAGGATGGTATTATCTGAGCCATGACCATCCTGAAGGTTCGCGAGACCTTAGGAACTTGTTTAGGTCGTGTGGGTGGAATGGGCCAGCCCCGTCCGTTCGGAACCAGGAAGTACCTGGACACAAACCCTGGGTCTGAAGGAGGTCCCACCTCTCTTACCACCTCCTTCTGGAGGAGGAGGTGATGTCGGCTCGACGAGCCGCCAGTGAACTGGGGATCAGAGCCCCGAGGCGACGGCTCCTGAAGGTGGTGCCTGCTCAGATTCCAGAGGCAGGCCTCTTCCCACCTCCAAGACCCACCTGTCCGTGGTAACAGCGGACCAGGCGGAGCAGAGTGCGGGCCGTCCCCAGGGGACCCAGAGAGGAGTGACGGGATGGGGCGACACCCCTCAGCCCGTCACTGGGCAGGCTTGGAGAGGAGACGGCCGAGGGACCTCCTGAGCCCTCCTCCCTGCCTCCTGTTAGAGGAAGCCGGTGCGGGTTTGGGATGCCAAGGCCGAGGCCTGCTGGCCCTGACGTTGCTGGGCCGGGCGCCGGGGGCACAGAAGGACGAAAGAAGCTTAGGCTGTGGTTGTTGACCTTTGTCCTTCTGACGGAAGAGACGTGAAGTCAAGGTGACTGAACTTCTCGATCCTCTGCAGGTGACCTTCCACCCCAGGCCTTGAAGGTCAGTCCCAAAGGAACATCCGCCAACTTGTGCTGGGTATCCGAGTAAGGTGGATATCTCAGCCAAGCCATGACCGCACCAGCCACTACGGCCACTACGATCTGCACATGAGTCCCCTACATCAAAGCAGTCTGGAGCTGCTGTTTGGCCCTCTCCTGCCTGGTCCCGCACCTGTAACCGTAGTCTGCAGATCGTGGAAGATGAGGATGACCTCATCCAGGGGAACAACAGGGCATGAAAAAAATGTGCATGAAGGGCGGCGAACTGGCCTGGCGAAGGCCGAGAGGGCATAGCGTGAGACTTTATGCACGACATAGTCAATTTCTTGGACTCCTTGTCAGGAGGTTTGTCCACATCCCTGGCGTTGCGCAGCTAACGGCAGCTGTCGGTAACAACCCCTCAGCAGAGGGTGTTCGAAAAAACCGGACAAGGACCGGTAGAGGACCGCATACTTCCTGGCCATCCTGGCGGGCGCAGGAGCAGGAAGCAGGGGCTCAAAGTTCCAGTGCTGGACCCACTATGGCCTCGGCCACCGGAAGAGCCTCAGGTCGGAGAATCCCTCGGTCCAGAATCTCGTGAGGGGATACCTGGCCGTTTGGAGGCGGTTGAGCTCCATCCGGTAGACTCGAGATGAGCCGAAGCAGTCCTAGGAAAGACGAGCGGGCTGCTCGTCCATTGGCTGACCTCCTGAAGACTCCAAGTCCAGTCGCTTGGAGAAGAAGGAGGAATCATCTTCGGACTCGGAAGGAGTCCTCGAAAACTGCCTCTGGCCTGAGCCACCCTTCACCTGCAGAGGTCGGTCGGGAGTGAGGTAACTGACAGCCGATGGGGTAAACCCTTAGCCGACCGAGAATTCTTGGTGGGAGCCCAGTGGTGGCTGTGGGCGGAGGTTCCACACAGTCAGTGGAGCAGCTGGTTTGGCGAACAACCGGCCTGGGTATAGGCTCCTCGGGCAAGTCGGGGGTTGCCAGCCGCGTTCGGTGACAGCCACTTAATGGCGGGAAGGCGCGTCGGCTTATTCCCGGCCAGGAGGAGCTGTTGCAACATAAGGTCCTCGTGCCGTCGGCGTAATTCATGAGCCTCCCCTCATCGAGGAGGAGGCAGGGGCAGCGGCTTGCCGCTTACATGATGCCGAACGAGACCGCCTATGACGGTGGGAGCGGCTGGACACGAGAGAGGTCGAACCGGACGAGTCCCGGAATTTCAGAGTCGGTGCAGGGAGGTGTCGGCCGGAACCGACACTCCCTTCGCTCGGAAGGTCCATCGAGGGCTCCGGAACCGAGGGCACAGGCGAGCCCACGGGATCCTCAACTCCTCCCGGGAACCGGGAGAGGGAATCTCGGCTGCTAAAGGCAACAGCCGTCAATGGGTCGAAAAATCTCGACTTCATCAGTGGGAGTCTCGGTCAACTGACCTGACGGGACACCGTGAGGCCAGTGGCGAAGCCGAAGCGGTCGACCAAGCCGACGTCGGCCCGGGAGAGGACCTTTCCCGCTCCCAAGAGCGTCATGCAGAGGACTTACCCTTGTCCCTCTTTTGGACCGAGAAAAGGTCCAGCAGGCATCGAGCCCTTCTCCTTTAGTGGAGAGGGACAGACAAAGCTCCTTAAAGGAAGCCGTGTAGAAGAACTCCAGAGAGCGCGGATAAATCGCGGCTCGAGGAAAGATACGACCCGCGCCGCCTCCTCTTAGAGGCGACCATCCGCTCGAGCTGATCCGCCGAACCCGCCGCCTGACACACGCAACCGGGCCTCCTTGGACTTCACCGAGGGATTCTCGGGACGGCCCAGTTGCAATCGGGCAGCACGGTCTTCGAGGACGTAGGCCGAGAAAGATGAGCACAGGTCGCAAGCCTGCGGGTCGTGCTCAAGGCCTAAGCAGTAGACACCAGTGGAGTGTGGATCCGTCCGAGACATCTTCTGCCCGCATGGGCATCCTCGAAATCGAGTCGATTGATCCATCGCAGCGCGAGGGATGAAGACTCGAAGTCTTTTGCAAAATATTATTTTAAACCCAAACGGAGAAATAGGAACTAGTCACAAACGCAGAGCGTTAAGGAGGGAACCTGAGCTTCCAAGCGGTAAGGAAGATCTGGCGTCATGGGGCGGAGCCGAGAGTTATACCACCCGGGTGGGTGGGAGGAGCAAGCTTGAAGACCTTCCGGCAAGATTTAAAGCGGCAAGGATACTGCCAATGAGTGTGGATGAACAACATATCCATGTCCCTAGAAAGGCCTTTTCCTTGACGGTGTCCAGAACTGCCCCTATGAACTGCAGCTTCTGAGACGGTACCAGGAGAGACTTCTCGTAGTTGATTAAGATGCCCAGAGACTGAAAGAGAGCCTGGGTATGCTGAATGGCCAACAGCAATGCCTCCTTGGAGGAGGCCATGAGAAGCCAATCGTCCAGGTACGGGAACATGTAGTGGCCCTGTCTCCTCAGAGACGCTGCCACGACTGCCATGCACTTGGTGAATACCCTGGGTGCTGATGACAGCCCGAAAGGAAGTGCTCGGAACTGATAGTGGCGACCGAGAAACTCGAAGCGCAGGAACCTCCTGTGCGCCTGAGCGATAGGGATGTGCAGGTAGGCGTCCTGCATGTCTAGGGACGCCAAGAAAGTATCCTTCTTCAGCATGGGGATTAGTCCCGGGAGGGTCACCATGCAGAAGCGCTTGTAAATGACCGACATATTGAGGTCGCTGAGGTCCAAGATTGGATAGAGGTCCCCTGTTTTCTTTGGAACCAGGAGGAAGTGTGAATAATAACCTGCTCCTCTCTGGTTCCCTGGAACATGCTCCAAAGCTTCTTTCTGTAGAAGCGTGAGCACTTCCTGCCTTATGAGCACAGCGTGCTGACCCGAGTAACGGGAGAGCAGAGGAGGCCTTGTGGGGGGCTTGTCTAGGAATTCTATATAGTGGCCTTTTTCGACCAACTGTACCACCCACCTGTCGGTGGTGATCGACCGCCACTCTGGCAGGTGGTCTGTGATGCAACCCCCGACCTTTGTTTCCCGTTGATCCTGAGGAGGGGCGGGGGGCCAGGAAGGAGTCATGCTGTGGCAGCAGAGGGTCCTGCAGGTTGGGCCGACTTGGTAGCACGTTGGCCTCTACCTGAGGACATCTTGACCTGGGCTTTCTGAGAGAAGGAACCCCTCTATTGCTGGCTGGAACGAGGTTGTTGCCTCTGAGTCCGGCTGCGAAAACGACTCTGGTTCCTACGAAAGGAACTGAGTCTAGATCTGTACATGGCCTGGACAGATCTAACAGCCTTCCCAGCTTCCTGTAATTTGGTGATGACCTTTTCCGAGGCTTCACCAAACAAAACTTTGCCATGAAAAGGAGCGTCCATGTTTTTCTGGACGTCCGAGGTAAACCGGAGACAGGGCCATGAGTGTCTCTCGGAGACATACGCCTGAGGCTGCGCTCTGGCGAAGAATCCGGCGGAGTCGTGCATTGCCGGGCACCTGGGTCTCCTGGGGAAGGTGCTGGCCTGCTCCCCTTTGGTGAAGGGCGCAGGCGTCGGTGGTGCCGTGGAGTGCGGGTGCATAGGTGACCACATCCTTTTGATGGTGTCCCACTAGAAGTGAAGAGCTCCTTCACTTCTGCCAAGTTTAGGCCCGACGATGGACCGGGCACCGGTGGCCTGTCGTCGGGGCCGGGTGTCAGCTCCCCGGGGGTCTCAGGTTCTGGAGAGGGCTCCCGTGGGAGCTCGACGGGTCCGGAATCACCCGCCTGGTCTTCGGGCTGAGTGGACTCCTCCTCCGACAACGCCTCCTGACCGACGTCAGTGTGGTTCTTCTGGCTGCGGTATCTGACGCTGGTCCCCCCGCCGGCGTCCTGGGGGGTGAATGCCTGACCGTCGACGGGTGACGAACTGCCGCGGTTCCGAAATTTGTGTGCCTTGGCCGTCGGTCCGATGTCCGCTTAAGGGAGGTCAGCTCCTTGGTCCTGCGTTGGGGTGGCGGCGGCAGGGAGACTGACCGGATGTCGGGGGCCGAGTGCCGGGGACGAGGACTTGTGATACTCCCCTGACCTGGATGAGACCTTAGCCGAAGAAGCGGGCCTGGAGGTATTGGCAGGCCGCAGAGTCGAAGAACCACTGGCTTATTTGACCACGACCGGGGGAGGCTGAGAGTGGGCTCTAGATGGGGAGTAGTCTGACCTGGAGCCGGAGCTGTGGGAGTCCGAGGCCCTGGAGGGAGATCTAGGTCTCACCTTCTCCCGGTGCTTCTCGTGGTGCCTGTGCGACTTCCCCGAAGATTTTCCCCCTGGAGGAAGGTTCCATGGCCTTGAGCTTTTCTTCAAGAAGGAAAGCCTGGAGAGCCTTCTGTCGGCGGATTCTCATTTGGCTGTTAAAGCCCTGGCAGAAGGAGCAAGCCTGGGTGTCGTGATCCGGGCCCAGGCACCGAACGCAGGCCGAATGAGGGTCTTTGAAAGGAATCTGCTTCCCACAGGCACACTTCGAAGAATGGCCCTCCACTGAAGTTGGGGAGGACATCAGATGAAGAAACGGCTTGAAAAAGGATTTCTTCTGAAGTTTGGATAGTTTGGAATGGATTTTCTGGTCGTTGCGCGCTACACTAAACTGATGAGGTTGAGACATGCAAAGTCGGCGGATGGAAAGAACTGGGACTGTGACCGCCTCCTTATGTACCACGCCGGACGCCGGGGGCAGGACCGACGTCGGAGGCGGTCCCCGCTGAAGACTGCTAGCTAGCAAATTTTCCGTGGGGTCCTGACGCCTGCCGGCTTCAGTCCTAATGGTGTAACCTGCTGCAAGAGCTGTACCTTGAAGAAGATCTGTCATCACTGGCTGCTCTCATTCACAGTCAGGTAGTGATCATGGTGCTGGCAGCCCTACATTTCAGATCTCACAATGATCTGCTAAACATACCCCTTCCTGTCATCCCCTAACCTGAATATAGCTGAACCCTGCTGGAATGGCCTCTTCAGTCCCTCTCTGGCATTCATTCTTCTCTTTTGCTCCCCACACCAAAAACTGGTGAGCTCACTACCCTTCTGCATCATGAATATGGTTAGTACAGTTGCCTGTGTCATTTTTACATATTAATAAATAAATACGATCTTCTGGTAAGCCAGGCTGATAGCAGCAGGGTACAAGGGGAAACAAAGGCATTCCTACCCATATAAAATCTAATCCACCTATACTTAGGCACTATTAAATTACATGCCTAATGATGTGCACACCTATCATTTAACAGTGCCTAATCAAAGGTAGCCTAGATCTTTTAAGGATAGGAAAGCCTATAATTCCCATTGTCCCCTGCTGCCATCAGCCTGACTTACTGGAAAGATCTGTTTATTTTTTTTTTTGTAACGTGTTTCTTTATTCATTTTTCAATGTTTCCAGAGAAAGCAGTTCATACAACTGAATTAGATTACATACACTTAAACATAATCATATTAGCGTCAGGATCAGTAATCAATTGCCATGTATTACATCATGAGGGGTACTTCCAATAACTCTCCTATTGAGTATACATTCTAAACCTTTAGGAAGGCTAAGCCACATTAAACTAGTGGGGTAAGATCAAAGACCATTGTCATTTAAAGGATACATATCATAGCCCTAGGCTAATCCCCACTTAATTACCCATCTAATTAAGGAATATTATTTCCCCTACTACTCTGACACGCCCCTCTCCATACATCAACATTCTTGTACTGAATATGTAGAGATTTTACGTTAAGCGTTAATTGCTCACAACTCAAACTAAGATCTCCCAAGTTATATAGAAGGATCACTCCTCCTACTTGCCTTAAGCAGATTCATAAACCTTTTCAAAATACAGGATTTAGCCCTCATTTTAAGTATAAACCCCTCTAAAAGAGGAAGATTCATATCGGAAAGAGAAAAAAACTAAAGTCTTGAACTAAAGTCCTGAACAGATTCTAGAGCACCAATCGGCCTCGTGGGCGTCTTAAAATGCGTGATATATGCAGTAAATTACGCGGTTACCAATTCGACTAGTCCTCATCTTCATCAGATTCCAACGGTAGTCCTGGGTTCTCCGAAGGTCTTGCTCGAAATTCTTGGGCAATAGCTTCTACCTTTTTTTTTAGCTTCATCTAGATCATTGTATTGATAGATCTTCCCTCTGTATGTCAGACGAAGACGAGCCGGTGCCAGCAAGGAATGAGCTACCCCCAGGCTCCTAAGTTGCTTCCGAAGTGGATCAAACATTTTTCTCCTGGTCCTGGTACCATAGGGCCAGTCTTGGAATAGCTTGATCTCTTGTCCTTCCATCTCAATCGGGTAGCTCGACCTTGCCCATTGAAGTACTTTGTCCCTAGTTGCTGGACCATCCGTTATTAACAGGATCATGCGTGGAGTCTCGTGGTCTAGTTGGGCTCTCCTAAAATGAATTCGAAATGCTTGCTTGAGGGAATCAGCCTCAATTTGCAGGTCCGGGGCTACAAAAGTCATCACCCAGTTCTTCAGATAGGACAAGTCGGCTCTTTCAGTTTGTTCAGGGACCCTCACCAACCTTAAGTTCATGGCCTGTTCGGAGTTTTCTAGCCTGTCCATGCGGGCACGCAGATGATTAATCTCCAAGGTTGATTTTGCCAGAGCTGCCTGGGTACGTTGAGATCGATTATCTGCCTCTTGAGCCGTTTTAGCGGTCATTTCAATTTTTGTATCTTGTGCACACAGGCGCTCCAGGACCGTTTCAGCTTTTGATCCACATCTTGTACTGCATTCAATACCGTTTCCCAGGCGGGGGGTATCTTTCCTCCACTTGCACCTGCTTTGTCCCGGCCCTCCTGGTTGATTAGAAGCTGGTAGTGGTGCCAACTTTTGAGACGATCCCGTAGCTGCTCCTTTAGGTCTGCCCATATCGAGTTTAGTATCTGCTTGTTCGTTGGGCTGTAAGCAATCAATATCCAGAAGAGTTTTATTTCAAAAAATACTTTAAAATATGTTTTTTGATGATGTTTAGAAGCACGAGTTGCAGAGTTTTAGGGAAATGCTGCCAGTCTCGAACGTGGCTCTCTCCCCCCAGATTTGTTTATTTTTGATATATTAAAAAACCTGGGGACTGTACTACCTACATTCATGATGCACAAGGGTGATGAGCTCACCAGTTTTTGGTGTGGGGAAAAGTAGTGAGAATGAATACCAGAGGGGGACTGAGAAGGCCACTCCTGCAAGGTACTGCTATATTCAGGGAAGGGAGAAGATAGAAGGGAAGAAATATGAGCAGATCACTGTGAGAAATAAGATGTGGGGCTGCCAGCACCATGATCACTACCTGACCCCGTTGTCCTGGCCAACATTCCCCTTCCCATAAAACCAGTTCATGCAATTGTCCAAGGCTGTGTGTGGGTATTAATGTGTGAATTGGCTACCACACGTCACTGCCAGTCTAGCACTGCTTGTAAAGCACTTAGGGATGAAATGTGTATGAAAGCACTACATAAATACTGAGTCTTATTATTATTATTTCCCATGGATAAAGACAAGAAGACAAGACAAGCATATTTTTGATTTCCAAGAAAGTATGAACTCTGGCATTGGACTACAGAAGAACTTTGCAACAAACAAGTGGTGGATCTATGGGGTGGTGAAGGGTGCGGCTGTAACCCCCCCCCATATTGTAAAGTACTTGCTTGCTGCTGCTGCATTTCACTTTGTTAAGAAGTCTGACTTATTGATTGTACAAATGATTACATTCAAAAATATGGACTACATTTGTAGTTTCAGTCAAAAACATACTAGAAAAGCATTATAGCAGAAAATATAAAGGTTTCATAACACTGTTAAAAAGTGCATATCAAGTATGCACAGACTCCCAGCACCCTTCCCCCTCCTCCCCCATTGTAGCATCCTGGATCCGCCATAACCACTAGACCACCAGGATATTCAAGATGTGTACTGCACTGTGGTTTGCCAAAGAGAAAGTCGGTTAGATTAAAACACGATTTCAGCATGTTAAAGGAAACAAAATGAACAGAACCATAGCCTAGCATGCGTATTGATCTAAATAATGCACATGGTTTTGACTATTTTGGTGAAACAATTCTATACAGAGGGAAAAAAGAACTAGTTAGCACTACAGAGAGCCATGTAGCTCTCTGACTTTGGCTCCGATGATGTCATCACTTAACACATTTGGCGGCCATTTTAAGAAGCAGGTAAGGCAGTTTTTTTTTAAACTGGAAGGCTGATTTCACATTTTTCAAATGCTTTGGAACCACATTTAGGTAACTTATAATAATGTAGTTTTAGCATTAACGAATTCAGCAGCCTTTCCTTTAGTCCGGTTTGAGGTCAGAATTTTGAACAGTTTGTTGTCAAAATGTTGTTTAGGTATCCTTTAAGTATGAACTCAGAAACCACCTTGGGTGAAAACTTAGGATTTGTGTGCAAAGAAACCGTCTTTGTGAAAAATCAAATAAAGCTCCTCACACCAGAGGGCCTGAAGCTCTGAAATTCTTTGAGCAGAAGTAATTGCAGCTAACAATAGCATTTTCGAAGAGAGATAACAGAAATTGCAATTTGCGATTGGCTCAAAAGGAGACAGTGTCATCTTTTTTTTTTCTTTTCAATTTTCTGTTTTTGGCCCCTGCTTCCAATTACCGCTGGATCATCTGCCCGGTCACGGACTCCAGCTGTGGTTTCTCATATTAGCCGTCCTCCCTAGACCCCTGGTTTACCCCCAGGGTGGGGTCGTGGCGCTCCGGGCCAAGGGTGCCACGAACGTGGGAGAGGCGGGAGTCCGCCTGAGAGCCAATGCAGCCGGAGCGGGCGTCATTAAGGCGGTGGAAACAGGGAGTTTTTATTCCCCTTTGGCCCCCCAGGAGGCGGGGACGTGCAATGACGTCCAGCGTCCACCCCTTGAAATCTGTTGAGCGTCGGTAGCTGCGGAGCCCCCGGCCTCCGCCAGGGGTCCATCAAGCGCCAGACGGTATCCCCACCCTCCCTCTGGAGGAGAGGAGTCCGTGGGATGCTCCATCCTTCTCCCACGGCTGGCCCTCCAGCGACCCGAGTCCGAAGTGTCATCTTTTCCAAAACAAAATTTAAGTCCCAAGTTGAGACAGGGGAATGGATTGAGGGTTTAAGATACAGGATGCCCCTGAGAAATGTATGGGAGACATCCAGCTGAACTATAGTGTGGACACCCATGGGCTCATGAAAGGCAGAAATAGCCAAAATGTGGCCTTTGAGGGAGGAATACTGAAGACCTGAGTCAGACAAAGAGATCAGGTAGTCCAGAATATGATTTACAGGACAGATGAATGGCTCTAGGGAATGTCTGGCAGCCCAAATGTCAAACCGCTTCCACTTCATGGCAAAAGTGGCATGGGTGGTAGACTTGCGGACGGCCGCCAGGATGTCCATCCGCCACCCTGTTAGAGATCCCAAACCTGGCGATGGCTATGTCTTCAGGGGCCATGCATGCAGATGGGGGGACCTAAGGTTTGGATGGACCAGTGTCCCCTGCTCCTGGTTCAGCAGATTCCTGCAAAAGAGAGGGACTGGAGGTTCCTCTGCCAGCTGCTGAAGCAGAGGGAACCATATCTGGCGAGGCCAGAATAGAGCCACCAGAATCATGCTGGCCCCCTC
Organism: Neoceratodus forsteri; assembly: GCA_016271365.2. Lineage (NCBI taxonomy): Eukaryota > Metazoa > Chordata > Ceratodontiformes > Ceratodontidae > Neoceratodus > Neoceratodus forsteri. Next base: position 317,664,200 of record CM028129.1, read on the forward strand.
CATTTGTAGTTTGATCAGCACCCTCTGAATTAGTGGAAACGGAGGGAATGCGTACAGAAATCCCCCGTTCCAAGAGAGGGATAACGCATCTCACCAGAAAACTCCAGACACTGGATTTGGCGAGCAGAAATTGGGCAGTTTTGCACTGAATAAAGACACAAAAAGGTCCAACTCTGGATGACCCCATCTGTCAAACAGATCTTCTGCTATGGATGAGAGAAGCTCCCATTCGTGCATGCCGGACTGGGTCCTGCTGAGACTGTCTGCCAGGGTGTTTAGGACGCCTGGCATGTGGACAGCAGAGATCATCAGACTGTGCTCCAGTGCCCAATACCACACTTGCATGGCCTCCCTGCAAAGGGGGCATGAGTGAGTCCTGCCCTGCTTGTTGATGTAGTAGACCACACTCAGATTGTCCGACTGCACCAGCAGTTGGCCTGGAGCAAAATGCTCCTGAAAAGCCTGCATGGCATAGAGTACTGCTCTCATCTCCAGGACATTGATATGCAGGGTGGCTTCCCACAGAGACCAGAAGCCCTGGGTTTGAAAGGGAACCAGGTGTGCTTCCCAGCCTAGTCCTGAAGCATCTGTGGTTAGGATCTAGTGTGAGAAGAAATTTGGAAGGGGACCCCTTGAAGAAGATTCAAAGGGTCCATCCACCACTGCAGTACCTTGTGAACTGGGGAGGAGACCAGGACTTGTTAAACAAACTCATCCATGCGCTGGTCCCATTGTACTCTGAGGGTCCACTGAAGGGTGCGCATGTGAAGTCTGGCCAGTAGAACAGTGGGAATGGCCACTACCATTAGACCCAGTAGTCGGAGATACAGTCTGGCAGGAATGTGTCGAATGAGCGACTTCCTGAGTCTGGGCCATAAGGCATTTTGCTCTGTTTTGGGGTAAGAAGGCCTTCCTCTGCTTGGAGTCCAGGACCGTCCCTATGTATTGCAGCCTTTGGGATGGTACTAGAACAGACTTTGGCAGGTTGACCATTATGCCTAGAGAATGAAAAAGATGGAGAATGCGCTCCAGAGTCAGCAGGAGCTGCTCCCTGGACAGGGCCTTGAGAAGCCAATCATCCTGGTAAGGGAAGATGCACAGTCCTTCTTGTCTGAGAGCTGCTGGGACCTCTGCCAACCATTTGGTACATGCATACGGCGCACAGGATAAACCAAAGGGCAGCACTTTGAACTGGTAGTGTTTGCCCTGAAAGGCAAAATGAAGAAACCTCCTGTGAGGTAGAAAGACCGAAATATGCAGGTAGGCGTCCTGCATGTCCAGAGAACAGAGCCTGTCCCTGGCCTTGAGGAGGGGCATGAGGCCTAGCAAAGTTACCATCCGGAACTTTTTGTACTGGACAAAGAGACTGAGGTCCTTGAGATCTAAGATGGGTCTTAGATCTCGTCTTTTTTTTTTTACTTATTATTTATGCTCCTTCTCTCTCCCACATCCACTCCTTTCCTCGGGGTCCTCAAGTGTGCCAGTCAGCTACGCTGGTAGGACCGTGAGGACACCGACTCCTATAAGTGCCCCACTCCCTAGTTGTACCTGATCTCTGGATAACCCCCCCCCCGCCCCGGGTGGGGCAGAAGAGGCCTGCCCTTACCTCCTTCCAACACTTCAGGGCAGCAGGCAACTGGAGCTGTATCCCTTGGCCCCTCCAGTCATTGACGCGAGGCCCATCTCCTGGTGTGGATGTGGGTGTATTTTTTCATTGTTCTCCTGCCCCTGTAGATGTCAGCACTTGGGGAGGACCAATGAGCCGGAGGCATGTAGAGACGCACCTCCAGCTCCGGTCCTCGGCCAGCGTCTGCCCCTCCCATGAGTTTCGTCTCCTTCTGCTGCATCGGCACCACCCGTGGTCACCCAGGTGGTGGCAGAATCGTGGCATGGAGAGCTGCCCACCCCTCCCGGAAAAGGAGAGCAGCCCGTCAGGCACTGAATCCTTCTTCCCCAGGCCAGGCCGCCGCCGACCCTGGCTCGCTACTGAACCCAGGTCACTGGCGTTGCAAGCGGTAGCTCTATCGCTGTGCCGGCGGGCCAGCCTAGATATTCGGTCTTTTTGGGGACCAGGAAAACCCTGGAATAAACCCCTAGTTTCTCTGTCGCCTTGGCACCAGTTCGATTGCCTGCTTGCACAGGAGAGACTGTACACCTCTTTCTGGAGAACAGACAAGTGTGCCGACGATAGTTTGAGGGGTAGTGGAGGGGTATCTGGAGGTTGCTGAATGAGCTCCAAGGCATGACTGCTCTCTATGATCTTCAGGATCCAAGCATCTGAAGTTATGGTTCTCCGCTGATTCAGATGGTGGGAGAACTGACCTTCAACCACCACCTCCTGGGTCTGGACCAGAGGAGGGAGGTCTGGCAAGGAGTCAAGCTGAGGTGGGACCAGCTGTGGAGGCTTGTCCATCAGTTCTGGGATGCTTGGCCACCGCACTGGTTGTGGCGGGGATGGGCAAGGAAGACTGGGCTCTGTGCTTTCCCTGGGTACGGGGGCTTAAGGCTGGCCTATTGGCCTGTCTACAAAAAGTAGACCGCCCTCAACCACGGGGTTGAGTGTGGTAGAAACAATGCACAGACTTGATGGCTGTGCTGGAGGCCTGCAGATTGTTAATGAGGTCTGGACATCAGGGCCGAAAAGCTCGGTGCCATTGAAAGGGGCATTGAGCACCTTGTTTGCACATCCTCTGCAAAGCCTGATACCCTGAGCCATGAGTGCCTACGAAAGCATATGCCAGTGGCAGCTGCCTTGGCGACTGTGTCTGCCATATCATAACCCTGAGAAGGTTTCTGCCGACATCCTCAGCTGTCTGGAAACATGGAGCAACTCGTGCTTCTGAGTACCATCTGGAAGGGCCTGTGTGGCAGCTTTGCCCTTCCTCCAGTTGGCATTCTGGTATTTGACCATGTGTGACAGGTAGTTGGCAATCCTTAAGCCCATGGTAGAGGACGCATATACCCTTTTTCCCCCAGAGGTCAATCTTGTGGGACTCCTCGTCCGGGGGCAGGAAATTAAGGTGCTTAGGCACCTTAGACATGTCATGTGCTGCCTTAATGACCACAGAATCAGTTTGGACCTGACCAGCAAAATAAGGAAGGCCCTGAGGAGCATTATAGTTTGTCTGCCCTGCAGGGCATAGCTTGTACCATGTCTAGCCAGTGCCAGACTGCCGTAGTAGCATTTTTCAGGGCAGGGAACATAGGAGGGATAATCTTGGGGAAGCCAGATCTTTCCTGGTGACATCTTCCTCCTTTTTCTGAAAGCCTAAGGTGGCAGACAGTTGCTTCATGATGTTAAAGAAGGTAGCATCCTCAGGAGGTGACCTTGGGGTGTGCTTGACTGAGTCCTCACTGTCTGAAGAGGCAGTGGACATATCAGAGGTGAGGAATTGTTCCTCTTCCTCCTTATCCTCCACATCATCTAGAAGAATGAGGTCAGTGTGGTATTCCTCCTTGACATCGACCTCTTCTTCTGGGTCTAGCTGTATGAGTCTCGAAGGCCCATGGGAAGGCTGCCTGGCCGACAACAGGTGTCGGCGACTAAGCCATTGTCTATGGCGCTAGAGACAAAGGCCTATTGAAGGCTCCCAGGTGCTGAACCAGCACACTTGCAAAGCAGACAAGAACTCTGTTCAGTTCCATGGTCGTCAACAGAGGGGGACTCAACAGCACAGAAGCAGATGACCCATCCTGTAGACCCGATGAGCCTGTAACCCATGGAGATGAAGGGGCAGGTCTTGACTGGGTAGTCTTCGACGAGCAGCCCGTCTTTGACAGTGGGAGGGCCGACGACCAGAGGTCGTTGTCCGAGCGCCCTAAGAGTCGGGCAGAGAAGCTTTCTGTATGGACCTGGTAGGAACCAAGAGACCTGGACAGCTGGTCTCTGTCTTGGCAGCCACCGCCTACGAAGCGCCCCCCAAAGGAGAATCCGATGGGGAACGGGATGACCGTTGGGGGAGCCGTTGCGATCCCGGTCCTTTTTGTGACTTTCCACCGAGGACTTGTCTATGACTTTAGAGGTCTGGGAGCTCATAGAACTGGAGGGCGACTGGGTGGCTGGGGCCCTGGAGGACTGAAGGACTTGTCTCGGACCTTAGAGGCCTGGGAGCTCGTAGAACCGGAGGGTGACTGGGGCCCCGGAAGACCCCTGCTTGGAGCTGGCTACCTGTTGTTCAATGAAGATTTTTAGAGCCTTCCTGCGTTGCCTGAGGGTAGTTTGATTAAACTTCTGGCAGAGCTCATAGTCAGAAGCATCGTGGTCAGGCTGAAGACAGCAGACACAAACTGAATGCTCATCGGGAGAGGCAATCTTCTTTCCGCAGCAGCAGCAACGAAAAAGAGAAAGATTAACTCTCCACATAAACAAAAAGAAAAATATATAAAGGTAAAGTAGGGGCAGCTTTAGGCCAAAAAGGGCATGAACACTGCGATGGAGCTTCTGCGGAAATAACTGAGAAGGGAGCGGGCCACCCACGCCTATATAGGGTTGGTGACTTCGACGGCGTGGGTGGCCCCAGTTGTACTGCTGAAAATCTTCCGTATGGACTTCCCTTCACCAATGGTGAAGGTTCCTACGGCATAATCAGGGGACCAGGAGGATTGCAGGAAAAGGCCAACTGGCAAAGTGCAGACCAGGGGAAAACAGAATCTCCAAGGGAACATGAGCAGGGAAATGGAACTATAGGGAAAGGGTGGAAGGTAGTCCTGCTAAATGCCAGGAGCTTGGGCAATAAAATGCCTGAGCTCAGGCGATGCTAACTGAGGGAGCAGTGGATGTGGCAGCGGTCACTGAGACTTGGGCCACTGCAAGACATGACTGGGACCTGAACCTGGAGGGATACACTATGTTCAGGAAGGACAGGGGGGAGGGAAGGGGAGGAGGGGTAGCAATGATAGTCAAAAACTGCATTGGCATAGGGGGAGTAGAGGAGGCGGAGGGAACCGTGGAGGCGATTTGGGTCACCTTGATAACAAGGGGGGGCAAGAGGTAAAAATAGGAGTGGTGTATAGACCCCCTGCCCTGGCGGAGGAGCTGGAGGACAGTCTGGTGGCAGATGTTAGGAGACACTGCAGACTGGGCAGAGGAACGTGGTGGTGTTGGGGACTAAACATGCCAGGAACAGACTGGGAGACTATGACATCCTCTGTGACCAGGAACAGAGGTTGTTGGATGTCTTCAAGATGTTCCTAACTCAGCAGGTGAGGAACTGACCAGGAGGCACGGGTACTGGATGTGGTCCTGGCAGACAGTGACCAGATTGGGGGCCTGGAGGTAAGGGACCCATTGGCGGGAGCGACCATGCCACGGTCTGGTTCTGCCTGGACCTAGGAGGGGTAGAAGGCTGCACAAAGATGGAAGTAACCGACTTCAGGGGTGGATTTTAAGGAAATGGGAAGGATCCTTAAGGAGCATTTGGATGGGATTGGGTCAGACATGGACGCTGATAGTAGGTGGGAAATCATCAGGAGAGGGTGCAGGATGCTACCAGCACCTGTGCAACAGTAAGACGTAAAATGCGGTAGGGCCCAAAAACCCTCTTGGACCAGGGAGGTCCAGGAGGTGGAAGAGGGAAAGAAAGCAGCCTATAAGCACCAAGTGCTCAAGGAGGAAAGGGATCGAGGGAGTAACAGCTGATGGCTAGAAGGGCCACCTAGAGTGGTGAGGGCGGCCAAGGCAAGGAGGGAGCAGAACCTGGCCAGGGAAATTAGGAGAGGAACAAGGGGTTCTTTAGATACATTGGGGAAAAACGAAGAGTGAAGGGGCAGATTAGCAGGATTAAATCAGGGGAGGGATGGGCACAAGACCCGGGAGCAGACTGAGGTACTAAATGAGTACTTCACCTCAGTTTCCACCAGGGAAAATGGGGTGCTGCATCATACATGGGAGAGACAGAGATACTGAGGAGGGGGACCCTCACCGATTGGCAGGTCTGGGGAGAGGGAGGCATTACTGGCAGGAGGGGGAGGGCTACAGGGAGAAGGGCACCGAAGTGGAATCACAGCGAGAGAGTGAGGGAAGCCATCAGCTCCCTTAAGACGGAGAAAGCACCGGGCCAGATAAATTACATCCCAGAGTGCTGAAGGAACTTGCAGATGTCCTGGCAAAACCCCTGGCAGAGCTTTTCACCATCTCTCTGAGGACAGGGTGGTGCTCCCAAGACTGGAAGGTGGCGATATAGTGCCCTATCCACAGGGGGGATCAGGGAGGTGGCAGGGAACTACAGGCCTGTCAGCCTGACCTCGGTGGTGGGCAAGGTGATGGAGGGCATTGTCAAGGAGAGGCTAGGGGGACCTGGATAAGTCAGGGTGCCTGGACGATAGACAGCATGGATTCATCCTGGAAATCGTGTCAGACAAACCTGGTGGAGTTCTATGACTGGGTGACAAGTGCCTTGGACCTGGGTAGACCAGTGGATGTCCTCTTTCTGGACTTCAGCAAGGCATTTGACTCTGTTCCTCATATGGGCCTGTTGGATAAGCTGGGAGAAATGGGGTGGGGAACCAGATGATCAGATGGATAGCAATTGGCTCCAGGACCAGACCCAGAGGTCGTAGTTGGTGGGATAGTCTCATCCCAAGGAGGGTCATTAGTGGGTCCCACAGGGATCAGTCCTTGGGCCCCTTCTGTTCCAACGCCTACGTATCTGACATAAGGACAGGAATCAGGAGTGAGATGAGTCTCTTTGCAGATGACTCAAACTGGGGGTGGTGGTGGATGGGGAGGAGGGGAGGGTGGCCCTACAGGGGGACCTGGAGGCTCTGGAAGGATGGTCTAGAAAGTGGAAGCTGAGGTTCAATGCAGGAAATGCAAGGTACTCCACCTGGGGCCAGAAACCCAGGTCAAGTGTACACCCTGGGGAAATGCTACAAGTCTCGATGGCTGAGAGGGACCTGGGGTGGTGGTGGATGTCAAGATGAACAACTCTGAGACTTGTAGGAGGCAGCAGCCAAGGCCAACAGGATGCTGGGATGCATCGCCTGGGGATCACCTCCAGAAGGAGGGAAGTGATACTCCTCTGTATAACTGCTTGGGTGAGGCCGCACCTTGAATACTGCGTGCAGTTTTGGAGGCCACACTTAAAGCGGGACATTAACCTCCTGAGAGGGTCCAGAGGAGGCAACCAAAATGATTTGGGGCTTGGGGACAGGACCTGAGGAGGAGGCTCGAAGAGCTAAATATGTACATTGGAAGAGAAGGGACGGGGGACATGATGAGGTCTTTGGGTACATGAAGAGGGTAAATGGGGAGGAACAGTGGGGTGCTTGAAGGAAGGAGGAGGAAGGGGCCACTAGAGGCATGGCTGGAAGCTGGAGGGGGAAGATTCGGGGAGAAAGGAGGAAGTGCTACTTCACTGAGAGGGTGGTGGAGCCATGGAATGCACTGCCTAGGGGTTGGTGGAGGCAGAGACAGTGGAGGGTTCAAGAGGGGTGGGACAGGTACAGGAAGGGTTCTGGAAGCAAAATCCAATGCAGCAAGAATATCCGGAACTGGGAAGGGAGAAGCCAGAGAAGGCGAGGGGGACAGCAAGGTCAGCACCCAGGTTGGGGACTGACCAAACGAGCAGACATGAAAGACCGTTAGGCCTATTCTGCTGGCATTTTAGTATGTTAGTATAACCTGATGACTGAGATACCCCAAAGAAGATCCCGTGTTCCTCTCTACCCAGGGAACAACTTCTACTGCTCTGTTTCTGAGAAGGCCCTGTATCTCAGAAGTGAGAAGGTCTGACTGAGTGTCAGATAGACTGTGTTGTCGCTTGGGTGGAAGATGCGGAGGGATCTCTGCGAAATTGAGAGTAACCCTCTCGAACAATCCTGAGAACCCATTTGTTCGTGGTGATGGAGTTCCACTGGTTGTAAAACTGAGTCAGATGACCTCCCACTGCCCTGGAGATGTCGACCTCGGGCAGTTGAGGTGGGACTGGGGCCAGATTTTCAGAAGGTGGCACTGGGCGCTTTCGGGCCCTGTGCCTTGTGCTGTGTTTTCTTTTGCGGCTGAGGAGGCTGGTTTTTGTTAAAGGCTCCTCAGCCTCTACCCCAAATGGACTGCCGGTTATGAAATTGTTGACGGTTCCCACCCCACAGCGGAGAAGGAGGAGCCAGCCTGGCTGTTTTAATGGCAGTCCTAGTCTTCTGAGCAGCCTCTAGTGCTTGCTCAACTTGAGGGCCAAACAGGTAAGCACCATCAAAAGGGACATTCATGACCTGTTGTTGAGCATTAGAAGAAAACCCTGATGTTCTCAGCCAAGAGTGCCGCCGGCGCCAGACACAAATGCTGGCAGTGGCAGTTCTAGCAGCAGTGTTATAGGCATCCATAAAAGCTTTCAGCTGATGACTGCTAGATTCTATGCCCTTGGTGACAGTCTGAAGAAGCTCCACGGTAGAGTCAGACCGGGAGATTCAAACAACATGAAGTCCTGCTGTATTCTGACAATGCAGTTAGCCCAAGCACTTGAACTGCTCCGGAGAGTAAAGGGTTAACTCTATGCCAAGGCATAGAACGTTGAGCATGAGCTCGGCTTTCAAACCTCTGTCTGTGGTACTCTGAAGTGTAACCGTCAGATTTCTTACTCTGCCTAACTGTGAAGCCGCTCCGGAGATCCTTCCTGTGCTTCGGTTCGATATTAGTTTGAATTGGTTGTTTTTTTCAACTGCAGTTCTTACTTTATTGGTATTCTTACCTCTGTCTCGATAACAGTAAGTGGTAGTAGTAGGTAATGTTGAATTTGTTAGAAATTGTTTTGTCTTTGGTCTTTTTCTGGTCAGTCCGGTTCAGAACCGAAATCTATTGTGATTTGTGTATTTCTTTATTCATTATTGTGGTTTTCTGGTACTTATCAGTTCCTAAAAAAATCCAGATTTTTGTGGGATTTTTTAACCAACCCGTGACAAGGTTGGAACCGATAAGTGTTAGTTGCCTGGCTTAACACTGACAAGGGTGACTTTTTTCTGTATTCAGCATGTCTGAAAAACCCCAAAAGAAAACCGGTCCCACTGGGTTTCAGCACTGTTCCGAGTGTGGCGAGGCCTTTGCTAAAGCTGATCCCCACCTTATATGTGTGTATTGTCTCGGATCTGACCACCTCAAAGCAGACCGCCAGATTTGTAAGAAATTTCCCAAAGCCACTCTTGAAAAACGTTTGAGTAGGCTGAGGGAAAGGGAGGCCAAGAAGTCTGCTGATCCGGCCAGCCTTTTGCGACCGAACCTGAAGAGGTGCCCCTGACCTGGGCGATACCTCTTCGGGCAAAAGGAAAGTCGGCTCTGCAGAGTCGGTTCCGGCTAAGAGGAAAAGAAAATCACTGGTTCAGATCCGAAACCCCATGTTTTGACCGCTGAGGAGACAGCGAAAGCGATTACAATAGTGCAATCATTTTGCCCAGTTCCGACCGAACCGATATCGGTTCAAATGCGATAGGTTCAGTTGGAAGTTGTTGCCTCAGACATTGATCCAGAGGCATACTATGAGGGCGATAGGGAGGAGGAAGAAGATGATGAAGAGGGAGAGTCTGTAGGCCTAGATGAGCCAATAGAGCTTGACATCTCCTCAGACAGGCCTTCCAATGTTTCCCCTCCCAGGCTTTCTGAATCCTCCTCCCACTTCTTGTTTTACAAGAAGGTGGCTGAGACTCTATAGCTTCCTATGGAAGAGGCTGGTCAGGATCAGGAGGAGCCTGATTATGTGGAAATGATGGATGTGCCAGAGTCAAAGAGAGTGTCTATCCCTTTGCATCAATCCCTGGGGAAACAGACACAGAAAATCATGCACATTCCCACATCCATTCCTCCTGTGGACAAAAGAATGGACAGGAGGAATGCCTTATCAGGTCCTGGCATGGAATTCCTTTCAGCACATTGAAGCCATGTTGGGGTAGTGCAAGCTGCAGCCTGTGACAAGGCTAATATTCCCCTGGCATCTCACCCCCCAGATAAGGATTCCAGTAAAGTGGATGCCATGGCTAAGAAACAGTACTTGGCATCCTCTTTGGGGCTCAGGCAATCAAATTACATGGTATATGTAATTGGCATTCATAATCCCACCATAATGAAGCAATGTGGTATTACCTTTGCAAATAGGAAAACCGGACCCAGATTAAATAGTAAACAGCTAAATATTGCCAAATGTAAAACCAATAATAGACAAAACTTCTTTACAATAAGAACCCCGAGACTTTGGAATACACTTCCTCAGGACATTGTAGACTCACCCTCAATTACTATCTTTAAATCTAAACTGGACAAATGGTTAACCAGATAGGGCCATCAATAAGGATCCACTTATGTGGAGGACAGTATTGATAGGCACCTGCCTTCTTTTGTCCCTCAAACCAAGTAACCAAATATACAGCCAGGTACCAGAAGTCTATGTGAGATACGGTTCTGGAGCTGGCTAAGAATGCCCTTCCCCAGCTAGCAGGTAGCTGTAAATGGTATAGAGGCATCCAAAGTGCAATTTCATGCTGCTGTGGACTCGAATGATGTGCATTCTAGAGTCATGGCTACATCTATCTCCATGAGGAGGTTTGCTTGGCTTAGATGTACCAATCTTTCGCAGGATACCCAGACTAAGGCCATGGATTTTCCTGTAACTGGTAATTCTCGGTTTGGTGAGCAAACAGAGAACTACATGAAGAAAATGGATGAATACAGGACCACCTATAAGAGTGCTGCAGCCAAGGAAAAGCTGGCCACTACTCAGAGGCAGCAATTCAGGGCACGCAGGGGCTGGCCTTTTCAAAGGCCTTTCTACCAAGCTCAAGCCTCCTCCTCTTCTTTCCAGCAGAGGTTTTTTTTTAGGGGAAGAGGCCGGCATGGGATGGCCAGGACCCCATCATCCACACAGTCTAAGCGCCCTGCCAAACAGACACCTTGAGGTGTCGGTCAGGGTCACCTCCCCAGTTTCAGTAGGGGGCACGTTGGCTCACTACTCCAAGGCCTGGGAGTCTATTACTACAGACAAATGGGTCCTGGAAGTAGTGAGCCAGGGACTTGCTCTCAGTTTCAAATGATTCCCAAAAATGAGAGCAAGGTCCTTTAGTCCTCCCTCTCCCTTGGAGACACGGGCCTTAGAGGCAGAAGCCGCCTCTCTTCTGCAAGCAGTAGAGAAGGTACCTCTTTGTCACAGGGGAAAAGGACTGTATTCCAGATACTTCCTTACCCCAAAAAAGACAGGGGAGTGGCGACCCATCCTAGATTTAAGGTACCTGAACAAACATTTAACAAAACCCAACTTCAAGATGGTAACTCTGGGAGTAATCATTCCCTCTCTGAGACCAGGAGACTGGCTAGCATCTCTGGATCTCAAGGATGCCTACTTTCACATACCTATCAGACATTCCCACAGAAAGTACCTCAGGTTCGAGTTACCCTCATGCCATTACCAATTCAAAGCTATGCCTTTCGGCCTAACATCTGGTCCAAGGGTGTTCACCAAGTGTCTTGCAGTAGTGGTGGCATTCCTCAGGAGATAGGGTATCCTTCTGTTCCCATACCTGGATGACTGGCTCCAAGTGGGCCAGTCCTCAGACCAACTCAAGTCAGCCTTAAAGGCCACTCAAAAGCTTCTAGACTCCTTGGGCTTCTTTCTGAACCTAGAAAAGTCTGTTCTGGAACCAGCTCAGCTTCTCACTTTCACAGGGGTGGAACTAGACACTATTCAGGCAACACCATTTCTCCCTCTCTCAAGGGTTCAGTCCCTTGTCACTCTGGCTTCCTCTTTTTGTCCTCTAGTTTCTAGTCCTGCCAGACACTTTCTACAGTTGCTGGGTCACATGGCAGCATCCACAGCTGTGATCCAGGGAGCAAGGTTTCAGATGAGAGATAATCAGTTTCTTCTCAGATCTTATTGGTCTCAGAAAAAAGACCCTCTCTCCAAATTGGTTCCAGTGTCTCAAACTCTAGTTCAGGCCCTCCAGTGGTGGCTGGAGGAGTACAATCTTCGACAAGGTGTCCCCTTTATCAGTCAGGCTCCTGCATTGATTCTCACCACAGATGCCTCTCTACTAGGTTGGGGGGCTCACCTAGATCAGCTTACAGCTCAGGGAACCTGGTCTCACCAGGAGTCTCTTCTACACAGAAACATTCTCGAACTAAGAGCTGTCTTTCTAGCACTTCAGACATTCTCAACTGCTGTTCAGGGGAAAGTGGTGCAGATTAGGACAGACAATACCACAACCATGTGGTACATCAGCAAGCAGGGAGGCACTCGGTCCTTGGCCTTGTGCACAGAGGCCATGAAGATATGGGTTCTAGCTTATTCCCTTCAGGCTTCCCTGATGGCCGTCATCTCCCAGGGAAAGACAACATTTTAGCAGATGCTCTCAGCAGGATTTCTCAGGGTCACCACGAATGGACCCTGAATCCTAACAGGTCATTTTCAAGAGGTGGGGCACTCCAGAGATGGATCTCTTTGCAGCCCCTGACAATCACCAACTTCCTCTCTTTTGCGGCAGATCGCCTCTGCTGGCAAGCAAGTTTCTGAATGCATTTCCTCCTTTCCCTCTGATATTCAGGGTCCTGATCAAGATCAGGTCTCAGCCTTGCAAGGTGATTCTGGTGGCTCCAGACTGGGCCAGACAGCCTTGGTACCACCTTCTCTTGTCACTGACAGTAACAATACCTCTGTGTCTTTCCAGACAGTTCAATCTCCTTACCTCCTCACAGGGGAGGATCCTTTACCCCAACCTTCAGACTCTCAGGCTCAAAGCCTGGCTCCTGAAGAGCTAGAATATGCAAGCCTACACCTTTCTCAATCAGTCTTAGACATTTTAAAGGTTAGTAGGAAACCTGCTACTAGAAAGACTTACAACTCCAGATGGAAATGATTTGGGTTTTGGTGTTCCCAGAAGCATGTCCAGCCAGAACTGGCTGATACTGCCACTATTTGGTGCATGTAAACAGTTTAGGCCTCCGGCCTACTACTCTCAAGGTACATTTGGCAGCAGTGTCTGCCTTCCTTTCTGCTGATAAGGGCTCTCTCTAGCTTCTCATCCAATTTTCAAGAAATTTTTCAAGGGTTTGGTACATGTAAATCCTCCCTTCAGGGAGCCTACTCCTTCTTGGGACTTAAATATCTGTATCACACAGCTTATGCAGCCCCCTTTTGAGCCTTTATCCTCAGCTGAGCTGAAGTACTTGACTTGGAAAACTGTATTCCTGTATTCCTGGTAGCCATTACTTCTGCCAGGAGAATCAGTGAATTACAGGCTTTATCAGTGGAACCTAACTTCATTTCATTTCACAGGGATAAAGTGGCTCTTCGAACCAACAGACGTTTTTTCCCAAGGTGGTATCGGACTTTCATTTGAATCAGTCTATGTGATTGCCTGTATTTTTCACTGACCATTCTTCCTCTGGGGAGAGAAGACTACACAGTCTTGATATAAAGAGGGCTCTTAGTTACTATGTGGAGCATACTAAGGCCCATAGGAATGACTGTTCTCAGTTGTTTCTCACTTATGGAGAAGTGGGAAAGGGCAAACCTGCTACCAAGAGAACAATTGCCAGGTGGATTGTATCCTGTATCCAGTTCTGCTATTCAAATCTTGGGAAACAGCCTCCCTCAGGCCTGAGGGCTCATTCTACCAGAGGTACAGCTGCTTCGGTTGCAGCAGCTAGAGATATACCTTTAATGGAAATTTGTAAAGCAGCCACCTGGAAAACTGTTCACACATTTACCAAGCATTACTCTCTGCACATTCAGTCAAGAAGTGATGCTAGGTTTGTCACAGCTGTGCTGCACAGTTTATTCCCAAAATAAGTTCTGTGACTCCCACCTTCAAGAGGGTACTGCTTGGTAGTCTGCATATAGTCAGAATATAGCAAGACTTCATGTTGTTTGAAGAAAAAATTACTCACCATAGTAATGCTGTTTCTTCTAATGGAGTCTTGCTGTATTCTGACCTCCCTCCATCCCCTCCTGGAACCTGGTAGTTTTGGGATGTGGATTGGCAGGCACAGTGCTGCACCCAGAGGTGTACTTGGCATGCCTTATTTTATTAAGGGCTGTTCTGGTTTTTATTATGAATGTTTCGGTTGTTCACTACCTGCTTGAATTCTTTTTGGGGTTCTCGACTTGAGTCTTTTGGCCCTAAAAATCTGTTTCTAGGATCGTGGATATGTTGTTCAAACAACATGAAGTCTTGCTATATTATGACATATGCAGTGAGTCCCAACCTTCGAACTGCTCCGGAGGTGAAAGAGTTAACTTTCCATGCCAGGCATGGAATGCTGAGCTCGAGCTCGGTTGAAACTCTGTCTGTTGTTCTTCAAACTCAAACCGTCAGATTCTTTACTCCGCCTCACTGAACAGTCACTCCGGAGATTTCTCCTTCTGCTCGGTTCATTTTGTTGGTTAAAGTATTGTTTTTCTCGGTTTTCGACTGAATTTAAACTGCAACCGGTCGGTTCAGACTTTGTCTGTGGTATTTGTGAGTACTAGATAGGTTTTACATTAATTTCTTTTCTGCGTGGAACTTGTAAACGGTTTATCGGTTCGGTTTGAACTGATCAGGTTGTTTAAAATATATTAATCTGTCATTTAGAGTGTGGTTATCAGTTCTAAAAGAAACGGATTTTATTACGTTTTTTTCCACGACCCGTGACACGGTTGGGAACCGATAAGAGGGTCTTACCTGGCGGACTGCCATAAACAAAAGTTTGGTTAGGACTGGCACTATGTCTGAGAAACCCAAAAGAAAAACCGGGCCCACTGGGTTTCAACACTGCAGTGTCTGTGGGGAAGTCTTTGCCAAGGCTGACCCCCACACCACCTGTGTTTAGTGTCTGGGGTTTGACCACCTCAATGCAGACTGCCAGATTTGTAAAAATGTTCCTGCAGCTACCCTGGAAAAGAGAGTTGGTAGGCTCAGGGAAAGGGAGGCCAAAAGTCAGCTGAACCAGATGGCCAGTCCGGTTCGGTTCCAACCGGAACCGAGAGAGTGCCCTCTGACCAGGCGAGACTTCCTCAGGCAAAGGAGATCCGACTCTGAGGAGTCAGTTCCAGCAAAAGGACTAGGAAATCAGCTGGTGTGGAGCCAAAACTTTCCTCTCCAACCGCTGAAGAAATAGCCAAAGCGATTAAAATTGTCCAGTCGCTTTCCCCGGTTCCAACCGAACCGGCACCATCAGGTAAGCGTCCGGTTCGGCCGGTTCCACCAGTTCAAGAGTATGATTTAGAGGAATATTATGAAGCAGAGGAGGGGGAAGAGGAGTATGAGGAGAGTGAATGTGGATTTGAAAGTCTGGATGTGCCCATTGACCCGGACATCTCCCCAGACAGACCTTCAGGAGTGTCTCCTCCTAGGCTTTCTGAGTCCCTTCTCATTTTATGTTTTATAAGAAAGTGGTTGAAACCTCCAGCCCCTATGGAGGAAGCTGTGGATGATCAAGAGGAGCCTGACTATGTGGAAATGATGGATATCCCAGAGTCTAGGAGACTGTCTATTCCTTTACATAAATCTTTGGGAAACAGACAGTTAAAATTCTAAAACTCCTCACACTATACCTCCTGTGGATAAGAGAATGGACAAGAGGTACACATTGTCAGGCTCTGATATGGAGTTCCTCACACAACAATGCGCTATGTTAGTAGTGCAGGCTGCAGCCTGTGACAAGGCTAATATTCCCTTGGCTTCACACCCCTGACAAGGACTCCAGGAGGATTGATGCCATGGCAAAGAAACAGTACATGGCAGCATCCTTGGTACTCAGACAGGCAAATTATATGGCTTATGTTGCTAGATATCAGAAATCCAGATGGGATACTGTTATGGCTCTAGCAAAACAGGTCCCTGGCCAGCTTGCCAAGGAGCTGGAGCAGGTGGCTGCTGATGGTATTGAGGCATCCAAGGTGCAATTCCATGCTGCAGTGGACTCTAATGATGTGTCATCAAGAGTCATGGCTACATCTGTGGCACTTCACAGAATGGCTTGGCTCAGATGTACTAGCCTGTCACAGGATACCCAGACAAAGGCCATAGATTTTCCTGTTGTGGGTAATTCTCTGTTTGGGGAGCAGACAGAGAATTACATGAAGAAAATGGATGAGTATAGGACCACCTATAGGAGTGCACAGGCCAAGGAAAGGCAGGCCACTCCTCAAAGGCAGCTTTCCAGGGGCAGGGGCAGGCCTTTTCATAGGCCTTTTTACCAAGCCCAGGCCTCCTCCTCTGCTTATGCCAAGAGGGGGTTCTTTAGAGGGAGAGGCAGACGGGGTACAAGCAGGCCTGCTTCCACCCCTCGCACCCTGATGGGGTTGCCAGGGCCGATTCTCAGCTACCTGTAGGGGGCAGGCTGGCTTACTTTGTCCAGGACTGGAAGTCTCTGACATCAGACAAGTGGGTCCTGGAAGTAGTAAGCCAGGGACTAGTTCTCAGCTTCAAAAAATTTCCAAAGATGAGAACCAGATCCTTTCCACCTGCAAATCCACCAGAGGCACTTGTCCTAGAGGCAGAGGTCTCTTCCCTCCTGGCTCTCAGAGCTGTGGAAAGGGTTCCACCCCTACATCAGGGCAAAGGGTTGTACTCCAGGTACTTCCTTACCCCAAAAAAGACAGGAGAATGGCGGCCCATCCTGGATCTCAGATACTTAAACAAGTACCTTTTAAAACTAAAATTCGAAATGGTGACTCTGGGAATTATTATACCCTCTCTAAGGCCAGGGGATTGGCTAGCGTCCCTGGACCTCAAGGATGCCTACTTCCATATTCTCATCAGAAGCTCCCATCGAAAGTACCTCAGGTTCGAGCTGCCCTCAGGCCATTACCAGTTCAGAGCAATGCCCTTGGCCTCACCTCTGCTCCAAGGGTATTCACAAAATGCCTGGCAGTAGCAGTTGCTTCCCAAGAAGGCAAAACTTGCATCTTCCCTTACCTGGACGACTGGCTCATAGTAGGCCAGTCTCCAGATCAAGTCAAGTTACATCTACAGATAACTCAGCAACTGCTCACATCTCTAGGTTTCCTTCTGAATCTTTCAAAGTCAGTTCTAGAGCCTGTCCAGCTCCTCACCTTCACAGGCGCAGAGCTGAACACAGAGAAAGCCAGAGCCTTCCTTCCTTTGGACAGAGCTAGGACCCTGGTCTCTCTGGCCTCCTCATTCACCCTGCAGGTCTCTCGACCAGCAAGGCATTTTCTGCAGCTCCTGGGGCACATGGCTGCTTCTACAGCAGTAGTGCAGGGAGCAAGATTTCAGATGAGGGAAATCCAGTTCCATTTGAGAGCCTTTTGGTCTCAAAGGAAAGACCCTCTAACCAAACTGATCCCAGTGACTCAAACCCTGATCCAGGCCCTACAGTGGTGGCAGGATCAGAGCAATCTGAGACAAGGGGTTCCTTTTGTCACTCAGTCTCACTCCTTAATCCTTACTACAGATGCATCCCTCTTGGGGTGGGGAGCTCACATGGGCCTCACTACCCAGGGATTGTGGTCCCTCAGGAATCTCTGCTCCACATCAATCTGTTGGAACTCAGAGCAGTTTTTCTAGCACTTCAAGCTTTTTCCAAGTCTGTTCAGAACAAAGTTGTACAGGTCAGAACAGACAACACCACCACAATGTGGTACATCAACAAGCAAGGGGCACTGGTCTGACGGCCTTGTGCAATCAAGCAATGAAGTTGTGGTCTCTGGCTTACTCCCTGAACACCTCCCTTACGGCAGTTCACCTCCCAGGCAAGGACAATGTCCTGGCAGATGCTCTCAGCAGGATTTCCCAGGGCCATCACGAATGGTCACTGGACCCCCTGGTCTTGGAGGTGATACTTGCCAGATGGAGCACCCCGCAGATAGATCTTTTTGCAGCCCCAGACAATCACCAACTTCCCCTTTTTCGCTGCAGGCCCCCAGTGTTGGGCTCAGTCCCTCTGGATGTCTTAGTTCTCAATTGGGAAGGGAAGTTTCTCTATGCTTTTCCCCCCTTCCCTCTCCTGTTCAAAGTGCTAGTCAAAATCAGATCTCAGCCCTGCAAGATGATCCTGATTGCTCCAGATTGGG
The DNA here is from genome assembly GCA_016271365.2 of Neoceratodus forsteri. Classification (NCBI taxonomy): domain Eukaryota; kingdom Metazoa; phylum Chordata; order Ceratodontiformes; family Ceratodontidae; genus Neoceratodus; species Neoceratodus forsteri. The sequence continues at coordinate 317,682,190 of CM028129.1, forward strand.
CCAGACAACCCGTATCCACTCCTACTGTCCTTAGCAGTCCATCTTCCCTGTGTCTTCCCAGGAATCACAACCTGTTAACCTGTGCTCAGGGGAGGGTTTGACAACCTCAAATCTCTCAATCTCAAGGCCTGGCTCTTGAAGAGTTAGAGTTTATGATCTACACCTCTCCCAAGGTGTAATGGATATCCTGAAGGCTTCTAAGAAACCTTCCACCAGGGCTACTTATAATTCCAAATGGAAGAGGTTTTCCATATGGTGCTCTGGAAAGCATATTTCCCCAGAATCTGCTGATTTACCCACAGTCCTGGATTATATGGTCCATTTAAATACCTTAGGGCTGAGACCAGCTACCCTAAAAGTGCATCTGGCAGCTGTGTCTGCTTTTATTTCAGCAGGTAAGCCCTCTTCTCTTTCAGCTCATCCTGTATTCTCCAAGTTTTTCAAGGGATTGCTTCACACCAACCCTCCATTCAGGGACCCTGCCCCTGCCCCTGCCTGGGATCTTAATGTTTGCATTGCTCAGCTTATGCAACCCCCCTTTGAGCCTTTGTCTTCAGCAGAGCTTAAGTACCTGACTTGGAAAACTGTGTTTTGGTAGCCATCACTCTGCCAGACGATAAGTGAATTACAAGCTTTGTCAGTGGAGCCTGATTTTATCTCCTTCATAGAGATAAGGTGGTCCTCAGGACTAACAGGAAGTTCTTGCCTAAGGTGGTTTCAGATTTCCACCTTAATCAATCTATGTCTCTTCCAGTGTACTTCACGGACTATTCCTTCTCTGGTGAGAGGAGGCTGCACAGTTTAGATGTGAAGAGAGCCCTTAGTTACTACATAGAGCGTACCAAGGGTCAAAGGTTTGACTCCCTCCAACTGTTCCTCACTTATGGTGAGGTTGGTAAAGGAAAACCTGCACTAAAAGATCCATTGCCAGGTGGATTGTCTCTTGTATCCAATTCTGTTATGAAAAGCTGGGTAAGGTTCCTCCCTCAGGCCTGAGGGCTCACTCTACCAGAGGTACAGCTGCTTCCCTGGCTGCTGCCAGGGACATCCCTATTCTAGAGATATGTCAAGCAGCTACCTGGAAAACAGTTCACACTTTTACCAAGCATTACTTCCTGGACATCCAGGCTAGGAGTGATGCTCGGTTTGGCACAGCTGTGCTTCAGAGCTTATTTCCTAAGTAGGTTCTGTCCCTCCTCCATGGAGGTACTGCTGTGTAGTTGGCATATGTCATAATATAGCAAGACTTCATGTTGTTTGAAGAAAAACCTACTCACCTTAGTAATGTTGTTTCTTCTAATGGAGTCTTGTTATATTATGACCTCCCCACTGCCTGCCCCTCTCAGAACCTCTGTTTTTGGGATGTGGGTGGGCAGTGCAGTGTTGGCACTTAGTGGATGCCCACCTTGTTGTTTTCACCCCTTCTTTTTTGGGGTGACTTGGTGTTGTGTTTTTCATTTTTTGGGTCTCCTGACTTGAGTCTTTGTTTTGGGACCAAAAAATGTGTTCTTATGTTTAGTAGCCAGTTGGCTAGTGTAGGTTTACAGCTTCCACACAGGACCTCAGTGAGTTTAGCTCATAAAGATCTGACGGTTTGAGTTTGAAGAACAACAGACAGAGTTTCAACTGAGCTCGAGCTCAGCGTTCCATGCCTGGCATGGAAAGTTAACTCTTTCACCTCTGGAGCAGTTCGAAGGTTGGGACTCACTGCATATGTCATAATATAGCAAGACTCCATTAGAAGAAACAACATTACTAAGGTGAGTAATTTTTTCTTCATCCACACTTGTTGGCATGTCCCCTTTCCCTTTAAGGATCCCTGGAAGTCTTCAAGCTGGCTCCTCTCACCCACCCAGGTGGTATAATCCTCAGCTCCACCCCATGGCGCCAGATCTTCCTTTCTGCTGGAAGATACAGGTTGCCTCTCTCGTGCTGTTGCATATCGTTAGGCCCTGGCTTCTAAACCTTCAGTTATTCTGAAAATTTGTCTAGTTCGCATCAGCGATTGTGACTATTTACCTTTGATCATGGAAGACAAGTCTTCCCCTGGATTTCGTTGGTGCCCTTGCGGCCAGAAGATGTCGTGCACCGATCCCCACACCATGTGCGTGTACTGTCTTGGTGTCGAATGACAGTCTCGCACGCCTGAAACTGGGGAGGCTGGAGAAGCGAAATCCTCCGGTGAAATCCAAGGAGGCTCGGTGGGCGGTTTCCGCGGCCACGGGATCCGCTGAGCAATTGGAACGCATGCAAGCCTTCGAAGAGGAAGTGGCTCGGGCTGCATAGACGACTTGGAGCGTCTTCGTTCCACTCAATCTGGGCTCCATCTTCTCGGGTTTCTTCCAAGAGTTGTGCCAATCTCTCCCAACTAATGGGGAGAGTCCTGCGGGCATGCACTCCTCTCGGTCCTGTAAGAAGGAGAAGGACCCGGGACCGTCTTCGTCCTTACGGAGACGTTCTTGGGATCAGGAGACATCTTGGTCCCAGGAACCGGCGGTCTCGACCTTGGTCGAGATTGCCTCCTCGGCCTCTGGCTTTTCGGCCTTGCTGTCTGGCCAGTCAACCGAGGCTTTGGTCGACGATGTGGAAATCGTCATCGATCCTATTGACCCTTTGTCGCCGACTCCGGTCTCCAACTCTCTGGAGAGGATCCTGGTCCTTGTTTTCCCTGATGAGGAGACCCAGCATGTTGGAATTACCATTGAGGAAGTGGTCCCAGACCCTAGGAATTCTCCCGAGCGACTGTGTCGGCTTGTCCGATCTCGATCGAGGTCAAGGACCCCCTTGACCGACAGGCCAAGGAAGAGCCATAAGCACTCTAAAAATAGGCGACGCCATCAATTGTCCTCCTCGGATGAAGAGAGGCTCCGGTGGAAACTCCGTCGACGCTACGAGGACCTCACGTGGCAACAGCTGATTTTGACTGGGCACAAGCCGATCACGACTTCAATCCCGGCCATTACTTGGCTCTCACTTCCAGGCCGAAGCAGACTCCTTCGGAGCTGATCAAATCTGTTCCCCCACCCGCGGAGCCAGCAAAACCTCCGGTTCGACCAAAACTGATCTCTTCACAGATAGTGGTGGAACCACTGTCCAAGCAGCCTTTGGGAGGGTCTCCCTCGAAAGAGGATAGGCCAGACACCAGGCTCCCCAGCATCTCTCGGTCACAGTCACCCCGGACTGCTCTCGGCGGGTCGAAGGTGAGCTGGGCGGTCGACCGTTATACCTGGATTCCGATGTGATCGGCCTGCATTCCCATCCCGCAGATGACATATCGGCCGGTGGGATAGAGACAGAGGAAGGTCCTTCGTCTTTTCAGGGCATTCTCTGCCTCATCTCTGAGTCCACAGGGATGCCCCTGGAACCTATCCAGAAAAAGGCGGAGTACTCCCTCACGGACATCCTCAAGAGAGGGGATACCCCAATGGAGGCCTTTCCAGTGGCTGAGGCTATTGTTGGCCCGGCACTAGAACTCTGGCAGCACCCTGCCTCTTGCCCAGCACCATCTGTTCGCAAGTATGCAGTGCCCATGGGGTCCCTTGCGGGGTTCACAGAGCACCCTTCGGCCGAGAGCCTGGTGACTCCTTCTGTGTTTAGGCGTATTGGCAGTTCTGCAGACACTGACCGACCTCTTGAGAAAGAGTCCAAGCTTATGGACCATTTGGCCAGGACGGTCTATGCGGCTTCGTCCTTGGGCCTTTGTCAGGCAAGTTCAGCCATCATCATCATGGCACACTTCTCCCATGCCCTCTTGGGGTCTTTGTATGAAGTCCTCCCACATCTCCCCCCGCTGACATGCAGACCACAGTCAAGCAAGTTCGGGACCAGGGCCATGCTGTTGCCAAGCAGCAACTTCAGACGGTCCTGGACACTGGGGACTCTTGTGCCCGTTCGATGGCAGCCGCAGTTGCCTCTTGTCACAGGGCTTGGCTGAGGCTCTCCTTCTTCCCAGTGGATACTCAGCACAAACTGGCTGACGTGCCTTTCCTAGGGACCGACCTGTTCGGCCCAGGAGTGGCTGGCCACCTCCAGCGCATTCAGCAGTCCAGTGCCACCTTGGACGCTACTTCTGCCAAAGGTTCCTCGGGAAAGAACCAGCAGACGAAAAGGAAGAAGCCTTTTCGGCACTCTTCCCCTGCGGCGCAGCAGCAGTCCTCCTTTCAGGGCAGACAGCAGCTACACCAGCAGGCTCAAGTTTGGTGCCCCCTGGCCCAAGCCCTCCCAGGCCCGAAAGGGAGGCTGAGGATAAGGTTCTGGATCCTCCTCCTCCAAGCCTGCTCAGTGACGGGGTGGGGGTTGCCTCCTCCTCTCCCGTCACGCCAGCTCTGGGTCCTCCCATGGGGGGCTGGCACCACTTCCTTTCTGCCTGGCCTGATGTTACCACGGACAGGTGGGTTCTCGAAGTGGTCTGTCAGGGACTGCCTCTGGAATTCGAGCAGTATCCTCCAAGCCAAGCCCGCACACCTCAGGAAGATGAGTGTACGCCCAGATCAAGTCGGCTCTTCGAGATGACATCACTCAGCTCCTCCGCAAGGAGGCAGTAGCTCCAGTGGCGGATTCTCCAGCAGACCCAGGCTTTGTCTCCAGGCACTTCCTGGTGCCCAAGCGGACAGGGGCTGGCGCCCCATTCTAGATCTCCATGACCTGAATCAGTATCTCAGGTCACGCACCTTCCGGATGGTCACTCTGTCCCAGATCATACCATCCTAGGAGCGAAACATGTGGTTTTGTTCACTGGATCTGCAGGACGCATTCTTTCACGTCCTTATCTGTCCGTCTCATCAGCAGTTCCTTCGATTCAGAGCCGAGTGGACCCTGTACGAGTTCCGAGCCATGCCGTTCGGCCTGTCATCGGCCCCATGGGTCATCACCAAATACATAGCAGTGGTGGCAGCCCATCTCAGGCGTCCGGGGTCAGAATCTACCCTGACGATTGGCTCCTAGCAGGTACTACCCAACAGGAGGTGGAGAGGTCCAGGGACCTGGCCCTCCAGACCTGCTCCCAACTCAGCCTCCTCATCAACGAGGCCAAGTCGGAACTCGTGCCTTCCCAGCTGATGTGCTTCATCGGGGCAGAGCTCGACTCTCGTCAAGCCAGAGCTCGCCCCGCGGACGCCTCTCCTCCTCTGCCCAATCATTTCTGGTTGGGCAATTGCGCCCTACCCAGGACTTTCTACACCTTCTGGGTTACATGGCGGCGTGCACCTCAGTGGTCCATTGGGCCCGGTTGCATATGCGCCCCCTCCAATGGGAGCTGGCCGCCCAGTGGACTCAGCGCCACGGTCATTTCGACCAGCTGATCACTGTAACCCAGAAGATGTGGGACGCTCTCCAGCGGTGGACTGCCCCAGACCAGTTGCAGGAAGGGATCCAATTTGCCTGCCCCGAGCTGACGGCCATACTTACGACTGATGCCTCTCTCATGGGTTGGGTGCCCACATGGGGGAAAACAGGGCCCACGGGTTCTGGACCCCCGAGGAGTCCCAATACCACATCAACCTGTTGGAGCTCAGAGTAGTCAGACTGGCAGTGTCAGCTTTTGCTCCTTAGCTCCGGGGTCAAGTGCTGTAAGTCCAGACGGACAATACCACGACCATGTACTACCTCAAAAACTGGAGCGGCACGTACTCCCGTCTGCTTTGTAGAGAGGCGCTCCGGATCTGGACACCCGTGAGCCGTCTGGAGGCAGATCTCCTAGCCATCCATGTGGCAGAAGCCTCAAACCATCTGGCGGATGCTCTCAGCTGCTTAAGCGAGACATCCCATGAGTGGTCTCTCCATCCAGAGGTAGATTACAGTCTGTTCTCCCACTGTGACAAACCGCTGGTGGACCTGTTTGCCTCAAGGGAAAACACCAAGCTGAGGCTGTTTCATTCCCGCCCCCCCTCAGCAGGACTTACTGCAGGGGGATGCCTTCTCAAGGCCGTGGACCCCAGGCCTCCTCTATGCCTTTCCCCCATTTACCTTGATCCACAAGGTGTTACTCAAGGTGAGGAGGGACAAGGCGAAGGTGATCCTGGTAGCCTCAGACTGGCAGCGACAGTTCTGGTATCCAGATCTCCTCAACTGCAGGTCCCCGGAGCGTCTTTGCACACGCCCGGACCTCATTTCCATCAATCAGGGGAAGGTATTCCATCTGGACCTTAAATCCTTGCACCTCACAGTCTTGTACCTGAGCGGCTAGAGTTCCAATCTCTGGGTCTTTCCGTGGATATTCTCACCATGGTGGAGGCATCCAGAAAGGAATCAACCAGGAAATGTTACATGTCAGAGCAAGGGCCTGGACCCTCTGTCCTGTCCGGTGGCTAACATTCTCGACTACCTTTGATCTCTCTCCAAAGGGGGTCTCCGGTCATCGACCCTTAGGGTGCACCTGGCAGCCATCTCTGCTTACCGGGCGCGGGCCGGTCAGCCGACAGTGGCGGAGACAGTGGTCAGGCGCCTTTTCAAAGGCCTGGACCACATATCCCCTCCGGTGCGTGAACTTCCACCTCCATGGGATCTGTTGCTGGTACTGGCAAAGCTCATCAGCAAGCCATACAAACCAATGCACAAGTGTGAACTGTCACACTTGTCGTGGAAGATGGCCTTCCTGGTGGCTATCACGTCTGCCAGAAGGACAGGGGAGCTCCAGGCGCTTTCGGTGGACTCCCCTTATCTGGTTTTCCACAGGGACGAGGTTGCCTATGCCCCCACCCAAAATTCCTTCCGAAGGTGGTGTCAGAGTTTCACCTTAACCAGGTATTAACTCTGCTGGTGTACTACTCCAACTACACCTCGAAGGTCGAGTACAGGCTCCATACTTTGGACCTGAGATGTGCTCTCTCCTATTACAAGGAGAGGACGGCGGAAATTCGGGGAGAGGTTCGCCAGCTGTTTGTCAACTATGCTGAAGCCGCTTCTGGCAGACCTGTAGCAAGGTGGATTACATCTTGCATTAGTTTGTGCTATGAGTTGGTGGGCAAGGAGCCTCCCAGAGAGATAAGAGCTCACTCTACCCGCCATACTGCTGCATCGGTGGCTGCTTCCAGGGACATCTCCATACAGGAACTCTGCCGGGCTGCTACCTGGAAGTCAGCAAACACCTTCATCACCCATTACCACAATGACCTTGAGTCACGCCGGGATGCTGGTTTTGGGGCTTCAGTTCTCCAATCTCTCTTCCCAAAGTAGAGGGTGTGCGCCTTGCCTCCCTCCTCCTGGAGAACTGCTAGGAGTCAGCCAACAAGTGTGGATGAACAACATAGCCACGATCCTAGAAGAACAGGTTACTCACCTGCAGACAGTAGCTCTAGGGTGGTATATATTCTGTTCATCCATGAACACACTCTGGATGCACGCAACACCTGGCTTCCAGCGGGCTAAGATCTGGTGTCATGGGGCGGATCTGAGCATTATACCACCCAGGTGGGTGGGAGGAGCCAGCCTGAAGACTTCTGGCGATCCTTAAAGGGAAAGGGAACATGCCAACTAGTGTGGATGAACAACATATACCACTCCTAGAACTACTGTTACAGGTGAGTAACCTGTTCTTATTGCCCTATGGCACAAAAAGTTTAAAGACAATTTCTAATTACTGAGTTAATTTAGTGCTTGTAAGAATCTGACAGTTAGACTTCAGAGTACCACAGACAGAGGTTTGAAACCCAAGCTTGTGCTCAACATTCTATGCCTTGGCATAGAGTTAACCCTTTACTCTCCGGAGCAGTTCAAGGGCTGTGTATAACTGCATATAGTCAGAATACAGCAAGACTCCATTAGAAGAAACAACATTACTATGGTGAGTATTTTTTTCTTCTCAACCATTGATTTAAGAGAGTTCCAAAGCACATATCAATATTGAGAGAAATGTCCCTGGTAACTGGCAATGCGCATGCCCAGAGTTGTGGCTGTGAAAGCCTGTTTTCCCAAGGTGTCAATTTTATGAGATTCCTTACTGATGGGACATGCTGATGTTTCCTGAGGGAGAACAGCTTTATCGTTCTCTGCAAGACCAATCAAAACATCTGCAATAGGCTGCGATGCCAATAAGGGTCTGTCCGGTGTGTGTGTGTGTGTGTGTGTGTGTGTGTGTGTGTGTGTGTGTGTGTGGGGTATACTTCTTGTCTATAGACTTGGCTACAGAAGGAATCAGAGTCAGCCTCTCCCACACTGCCTGTGATAAAGTCTCAAAGGATGGGGGAACAGGAGGCACAAGGCTCATAGGGACGTTAGGAATATGAAGGAAAACTAGGTGCAAAAACTTACCTGGGTCCACACTGGAGGTCTAAAGGGCCAGGCTTGTCAACATGTTTTTAAGAAGAGACTGGAAGGAAAGATCTTCAACTAGTGTTTCAGCTGGGACTGAAGACTTCTCATCCAAACCCAGAGATGAGTCATCCTCAGCGTTGCCAGATAAATTCAGGTCAGGATCAGACACATCGTTCTCCACCTTGACCCTGGAAGAATCAGGCCTTGAAAGGCCAAAGCCTAGGTTGGGTAAGGGGAAGAAAGCAAAGTCACTGTACTCGTAGAAACAGCCAACACACAGTAGTATTGCTTCAGAAGTTTAATCTAGTGAAAAGTGAACACTGATAGGCAGCCCCAGCGCTTCAACCACTCAATGTCTTCCTCAGGGGGTGTATCATAGCATGGGGGCAGGACCCCTTTTGTAATCGCATCACAGATCACGTCAAAAAATTCCATTAAGATATACTTAAAGAGATAAATCATAATAAAGAATTAAAATCAAGACAAACCCAACTAAGTTATATTTACGTGACATGTATTTAAATGAAATGAATAATGCTACAGGTAAGAGCATTTTCAACAAAGAAAATCATATTAATAGATTTATATTTGTAATATTCTTTGGACTGACAGTCAATTGATTATTAAATCAGTACTTTGCAGGTACCAACAAGCTAATTTAAGGGAAAGCCTTATAATAGAGTGTATACTTCTTACTTTTTAAATAATTCACAATGTGATTTAACTTTTTCATAGTAAGGCTAATTCCCAAAAGTAACAAGATTGTTGCCTTGTAGAAAATAAAAGAGGCATGACTTAGCCTATTAGTTACAAGTCTGTCTTTTTCTAATTTCAAAAAAATATATACAATGATCAAGTTTTTCATTGCTCTTGATTAATCGAAGTTAAAGACAGGCTAAATAAAGGCAAAAATGTTTGCCAGTATTTGGGGCATAAGGAGGCTTATTCAATTTATAGAAACGTGTAACACTGAAGAAAAAGACAATGGAAAACATAATGAAAAATATATTCTTGGACATCTGGCAAAGAAAGGGAACCCAAACGAGATACCCCATGAGAAAAAAAAAAAAAAACATCATAAACCTCTCGGAACACACGTTGACAACAGAACAAAGGAGTTTATTAACTAGAGTCTATCTTTTGTCCCTGTACCTCAGATAGATGTTTTTAAAATCAAGGTGGAGATATACAAATTTATAAGAAAGTTAAAATTGTAACTGTTCTTTAAAGACAACCAGAATCTAAACATGACAGCTGATATAGCTCCAACAAATCTTGGAACTGACATACCAGATGAGCTAATGGAGCAAGACACACGACTTCACTGAACTTTTACACTTCGGCGAAAGTTTTGCACAGAGTCATGAATTAGCCAATTAGGACGGTGCTCAACACTGTGACGTCATGGACCTGGACTCTTTTTGGGGACAGAATATTCTGGATGAGATAGATTTGGATGATGATCTGAACACAAATATGGATTATCCAACAGAACTGGATTTTAGCCTTAAACACACAAGATTCAAACCAAAATCAGTGTTTTACCCGAGTGTACAAAATGCTACCATAACCAACTTTAAGCAAGTGATTAACCGTGAACTGAATTTAATTACAAACGAAAGGAAATTTACCTATAACAATAACCTGTCCCTGACAGAACAGGAAGCCTTGAAGCAGCTGAGGGAATGCCCAGGTATAGTCTTAAAATCTTCTGATAAAGGAGGTAATGTTGTCATTATGTCTGAGGAATTTTATATTAATAAGGCTAAGGAATTATTGAATGAAGAAACTAGTTATGAAAAACTTAAAGGGAACCCAGCTAAAATCTATTAACGAGAGCTATTTGATCTTGTGGACAATGAGTTGGATGCTGAATTTATTTCTGCAGAGGAAGCAGCCTTTCTTAAAATAGAACATCTGGTGGTTTCCACCTTTTACATCCTTCCCAAGGTCCACAAAGATCTTCACAACCCACCCGGATGGCCAATAGTCTTGGGAATGGGCTCCCTTACACAAAATCTGAATGTTTATGTAGATCATTTTCTTCAGCCCTGTGTTCCAAATCTTCCCTCTTACATTCTAGACACTGGATCTTTTAGAAATCATAGAAACATAGAAGTTGATGGCAGATAAGGACCACAAGGCCCATCCAATCTGACCATTAAATATTTTGGGGAAACTTCAGAGTTTTAAGTGGCGACATGGTTACAGTTGGGCCACGATTGATGTGACCAGCCTATACACATGCATACCTCATAAGAAGGGCATTACACCTCAGTGCAGAATGCCATGAATAATCAGGGCCCCATACCACTTCCCTTCATGCTTAAAGGCTTAGAATTCTCCTTCGCAAAACATTTCTTCATATTTGATGGAGAATACTACTTACAACTTTTCGGCACGGCGATGGGGGCAGCATTTTCCCCCTCCTATGAGAATTTCTATATGGGAGAATGGGAACAACAGTACATATATGATACCAATAGATGATGTACTGCGTATATGGGATGGCAATGAACACAACTTTTCAGAATTTATGGATTTCTTGAACACCAATGATTTTAATTTACACTTTACATCATGTCTGTCAGAAACAGAAACCAATTTCTTTGATGTCACACCGGTTGGAAATGTGAATGGCAACATTACCAGTAAGGGTTATAGAAAGAGTAATGCAGCAAATAGCATCTTGCATTTTGACAGCTACCACCCCAAGAAACTGGTCAGGTCCATCCCTTATGCACAGTACCTAAGAATCAGGAGAAATTGTACGGATAAATTAGTGTTCAAACAATAAACCCAAGAGCTGATTGAAAGATTACTTAATAGGGAATATGACAAGATGCTGTTATTATAAACATTGGAAAAGGCCAAGGCTTTAAATTGGACAGACCTCCTGACTAAAAGAAACAAAACAGAGACAGATGCACATTGCACCTTTAGCACTGATCATAGCCCAGCAGCAGGAGCTTTTGGTGTGTGTGTGTGTGTGTGTGTGTGTGGGGGGGGGCATTCATAAATACTGGCCCCTTCTGCTCAGAGACAAAACTCTTGGTCCACTTATTGGGGCGAAACCGCGGATCACATTTAGAAAAAGCAGGAATCTGGGCAATACACTCACCAGTAGCCATTTCCAGAGTACTAAAACTAACACTGATGCAAGAACTTGATTTAAAACCATTTTTGAAAGATTCATGAAAATATTATGGTGAGAATCATTTAAATTCTCATATGGAATTTAATATGGGTTGGCTCCCACACAGACCAGCTGGTTCCACAGATGTGGTTTCTGCAATATTTGCAAGTATGCTTCATTGGGAGATGTACACATACACCCATTAAAACATGACAGAAAGACAAACATCAAACAATTCATGACTTGCAGAAGCACCTGTACAGTGTACATAGTATGGTGTACTTGTGGTCTCCAGTATATAGGCATGACAACCAGAATGGCCAAGGTCAGGATAGAGGAGCAAATCCAAGACATTATCAATAAAACTATGACAATCCAATAGGGGCTCATTTTGCAGTAGCACATAGATGTAATCCTTCAGGCCTCAAATTTATGGCTCTGGGACAAATACCCCATTTACCCGGTGAGGGACAGGCTCAACATCCTTTGTAAAAAGGAAAGTAGATGGATTTACACCTTGGGAGCATTAACCATGAGGGAATGAAAAAAGAACTTGATTTAAAATCATTTTTGAAAGATTCATGAAAATATTACGATGAGCATCATTTAAATTCTTATATGTAATTTAATAGAAAGGAGGAATTTGTTAATAGTGTATGGTAGTATACTGACTTATCCATCTACCTATCCAGTTAAATGTTACTGAAATAATGTTGTAACAATGTGAAAAAGAAAATTATGTACCTACTGTAATTCTACATCTTTCTGTATATCTTCACCATTCATCACTGATGAGTTCTTGCTGGAGGAGCAGGACCCCGTGGGAGCATTTTATTATTTTTTTTGTAAAGGTGGAGGAGTCGGCACCATCCTTGAGGCCGACGCACTGCATGGCACTCGTGGGGTGGGCCAGTAACCGACACAGACTCCTCCATCCCAGTTCTGCACCCCGGAGAGCAAAGTTGGGAAAGAGGAAAAGGAAGGGCAGGACAAGGGAGCCCGAGAGACAGGAAAAGGAAAGGATATAAACAGAAGAAGGAATAAAGCTGATTCAAGAGGACAGAAAAGGTAACCTAGGAGTCTGGGACGGGGGCCCCAAACCTCTGAACAGGCAAGGGAGGGATAGAGAAAGGGAGGGAGAGCAAGAGAATAGGAAAGAGAGGGAAGAGAGGAGAGGGAGACAGTGCGCCACCCCTGAAAAGATCCGAAGGACTCTCTCTGGATAAGGGGACTGGTGTCTTCAGTCTCATCATTTCCTACATTTTCTACCGAAATGGAGCAGAAGAACCTCCTCAGGTTAAGGAGAAACTTCAGGAGGAGGCTAGCTTAGGCAACAGCCCAGAAGACAGACCAAGTCAGGAAACAGACTTGAAAGGCCCTCATCGCCAGGCCAACAGAGGTGGAAGGAAACAGGGGGCGAGTGTCTCCTGCTCCTTCCATTAACAATCCCCTAGGGTGGGGACAAGGCCCATGCAGGGCCTCCTGGAAGAGGGATTCCCTTTACATAGAATGTAGAGACAGAACATCCCCCTAAGACCAAAAGGGAAAGGATGTCAGGAGGAAAACCACTAAGACATACATGGGCTCCCCATCCCGAGAGGGACACTGCAAGGGACAGGGATAGCTGCAATCAGCAGAAAAGAGGGAGCTACAGCTCCTGACGGAAGAATTCAAGGGGTCACCCGGGCCCTCAATAGTTATAGACCTAAGGAGGATCCCACGGTTCGAAAACTCGAACTGTCTAATTTGAGGCCTCGAAGCAGACGGAGAGGGCGCCTATCAAGAATGCTTGAAAAGAAGTTCGGGTGAGCCCTCATTTGAAGGGACAAGCGCCACTGATTGAACTCCCCCAATGGTGAATCTCTGTCACTTCGCTCAAAGGAGCGGAGAGTTCAGAGGTACCAGCAGGGCCCAGCCCACAATTGGCCTCAATTGGGGAAAGACAAGCAGGGAGGAGGCACTGCCTAAAGACTGAGGCCCTAGTGGGGAAGGAGGGTGGGAAGCAGTGAATGGTGAAGATGCACAGAAAGATCAAGAATTATGGTAGGTACGTAATTTTCATATCTTATCTGTGTCAGTCTTCAACATTCATCACTGGTAGGTGATTACAAAGCCCCCTGAAGGGGACCTGGTACCTTCCTGAAGGAGAAATGTCCCTCAGCCTCCTGTAGGGGAGACACAGAATGGGGGGGACCCTTAAAGGCCTAGTTAGGCCTGGGACTGGTCAGGGTGAGGCGGGGTCTCCTTCTGCCTGGGAGATGGAAGTCGCCCCTGAAGTTCCCGCCCCACTCTGCAGGGGACAAAAGGTTGGTTCCCAGGAAGGAGGAGGCAATCACCCTTTGCCGGGCCACAGGTGATAACTGGGCTAGATGAAGCCATGTCATCCACCTTATGCAGACTGCTGTCCCCTCAAGCCTGGATGCCACCTCACTGGTGTCATATGATGCCCTTGCTTGGTGCCTTGCAAGCACCAGGCCATAAGTGGGATGGGCAATGGCTTGTTTGGTTGCCTCCATATCAGGCATAGATGCTAGGATTTGCCATAGCAAAGACCATAAGTGCCTGTTGTAGGCAACATGATGGGCATGATGTGCTGTGATTGAAAGCAAAAGATGTGCCTAGGAAAACACTCTCCTCCTCCAGAAGTCAAACTCTACGGAGTCCACATCTGCAGGCCGGTCACGTCTTGGGCTTCTATGCCTGGAAGGAGTGTCCAGGAGTGTCACGCCTGAAGAGGGGTGAGGCAGCTCTCCAGGAGATCCTTGGGGTGCACAATACCTGTGCCGGCAGTCCATCGGGGCTGGGAAGGGGACTGATGGGACACTGCCAAGCGCAGTATGATGCCTCCCTAAAGGGAAAGGGCCAGACGGGTACCACCAGGTTGCCCACACTGTATTCGCTTAAAAAAAGTGCGTGCCGCCCACTCAGGATTACGTCTTGCTAGCCTAGATATGTGGAGCTTGACGACTAACCTTGAAAGGAAGAACTGATAGTTGGTCTGGTCAGCATCTGAGGAAAGGTGGATGGAAGGATCCTCTCCCTCATGTGAGGAAGATGAGGAAGTCGACGAGTCTGGAGTATCAGAGACTGGCCGCCCGGGGGAAGAGTGGTGAAAGACCTGCTCGTCCATGGATCTAATGTAAGCTGGGAACAGGGCAGCCATGGCTCTAAACTGTTCCCAGGTTAGAGGTCCCACAGTACCAGAGTGGCCCAGGAGAGAGAGAGAGAGAGAGAGAGAGGAGGGAGGGGTTGGCAGAGGTAGAGGGGGTCAAATGCCTCTGATGAAGACAGCGAATAGGCAAACCAACACCCCGGAAGGATCTGTTGGTCAAGGCAGTCAGCGGCTGTTCCCCCGCAAGGTGACTGGGGCCACTTGGATCCAGAAGGGCGGCCCCTAACCTCGAAAAATGAGCTCCTCCCTGGGGAGACCTCAGGAGAGAAGACAGGGCCGGCGCTGCTCCTCAACCCCTCAGTCTCAGAGAGGGACCTCTTCCTCAGGACCAACCAAGGAAGCTCAATCTCACCCACCAACTCCTGAGAGGTGGCAGATGAGGGAACATCCTCCCCTGTCTCAGATGCCCTAGCAGGTCCAGAAATGGACCGAGCCTAGACACCCAAAACAGGAGGTTCACCCCTTTACGTCCCAGAAGCACCACCAGCTTGGTGGGACTCGTGCCACCCCTGCACCGAAGGATCCGCTATGCCGCAAGTGGCTCCGACACTGGTGCTGGTAGAAACCACCGGTTCCAAAGGAGGGGTTGGACAGATGCCAAAGTGCTGGGCAGGAGAAGCCGAGGAGACTGAAGAATCCGGAAGCCAGTCCGGATCCGCCTCTGAATCGTTGTCGTCTCCAGAGGAGGCAGGGATCCAGATAACTGTACAAATCCCCTCCCACTCACGGCACTGCAAGCGGCGCTGCGAGCTGACCCCGCACTGCCCACGGCGCCACCTTGATCACTGGTGTCGTGCCGGGATCTGAAGCGGCACAGAGGAAACCACCGGGCCGGGTCTGGCAGACACAGGCCGCGACGCCAGGGGAACCTTCACCTCTGAAGAGGTGACTGCCAAAACGGTGCCTCCAGCCCGACTCTTGGAGGAATTGGACAGGGCCTCCTGCACCATGAGAGGGACTTCTGCTGAGGCGAGAATGGTCGAAAACCCCCTCCTCCACGGTCAGTACAGAACCGGGAGGGGACCCAGAGGAAGGGTCAAGAAACCAATGTCTGGTGTCCCTAGTGCGCGCCTGTCCTCCGAAAGTCGGCGGCGTATGGCCGACTTTAAATGTGCAGGGCTCTAGAACTCTGTGATCCATAGAAAAACAGGCATCACAACAGTCCATATCGTGGTTAGGGCCCAGGCAGGTCAAACACCAATCGTGCTGGTCCGAGACAGAATAAAGCCGGCCACAGGGACACTGCCGCATCAGGAGCAAGCCCATCTTCAAAGTCTTTTTCTTGTCCTCTGGATGAGACATGACCGGATGGAAAAATAAACAACAGCAAAAAAAGGTCTCGGCACTGCAGAAAATAAAAGGAGAGGATTTACTGGGTCAACGGCGCTGAGAACAGGTGGCTTGTAGCAGAAATAGGATGGATGGATCAACTTGCGAATGGACTAGGCCCGATGATGCAGCTATAAAAATTCTCCACACATGAGGTCACGCTTGCTTGATGGCAGGAGAAACAGAACTGGGATGGAGAAGAAGTCTGCATCTGTTATTGGCCAACCCGCGCGCACCACGCAGTGCGCCGACTTAATGCATGTGGCACCGACTCCTCCCCTTTACAAAAAATAAAATTAAAAAAATAAAATAAAATAGAAAATGCTCCCACGGGGTCCTGCTGCAGAACCCACCAGTGATGAATGGTGAAGACTGACAGAGATAAGATCATCAGTTACATACATCTTAAACAGAAAGAAACATCAGTTAATGAATGTTCAAACAAGTAATTCTTCAACAAACTATCTCAAATAGTACTAAACAAAGCAAGTAGATAAAATGACTATTAAAATACTGATAGGTACTATACGATGTGCACATATTACTAAGCATTTGAGAAAAAAAGTTACACACAAAATCTACATATCGAAAGAGACTGTAAATTTATAGAGGCTATTTCACACAAAAATGGGGTATATAATGTTAAAGAACTGTCTATTTCCCCTGAAGACTGTATAACAGAAAAAAGAATACAGTTAGATCAGAGAGAAAGTGCAAAGAGGAAACATGACAGCTAGATAGAGGAAAAAGAGAGAATACAGGATGATTATATGATATACAAAAGAAAGGCTTGCACAATAAGGAAGGACTACTCATAGAAAACTGGCACCTTAGAGACACAAGCACTCAGAGGAGGAGGACTCTGACTTTCTGGTCAGATTAGAGTTTATAAATGTATGGGACTATTTAACTGGAGTCAAGCTTAATTAATCATTGGTTACTAAATATAGAGTTGCAGGTGTCTAAATTTACATATTCTGATCTCTGTTCCATGTTTCTTTTACAGCACTTTCCTCTGGGAATTTTTTGTGACGATCCTTATGATCAGACCAAACACATCCCATCTTGAATTTATGTGCTTATGACATGTGGTGCAGCATTTCTATTAGACAACTATCCTATATTTTGCCAGATGTCGAAGAATAACTTTTTCATTATGTTTTCCATTGTCTTTCTTCAGTGTTACATATGTCTCTACAAATTGAATAAGCCTCCTTATGCCCCAAATAATGGCAAACATTTTCGCCTTTATTTAGCCTGTCTTTAACTTCGATTAATCAAGATCAATGAAAAACTTGATCACTATATATATATATATTTTTTTAATTATAAAAATACAGACTTGTAGATAACTAATAGGCTAAGTCACGCCTCTTTTATTTTCTACAAAGCAGCAATTTCGTTACTTTTGGGAATCAGCCTTACTATTACAATAAAAACTTAAATAACATTGTGAATTATTTCAAAAGTAAAAAGTATACACTCTATTATAAGGCTTTCCCTTAAATTAGCTTTTTTAGCACCTGCAAAGTACTGATTTAATAATCAATTGACTATCAGTCCAAAGAATATTACAAATATAAATCTAATAATGTTTTTATTTGCTGAAAATGCTCTTACTTGCAGCATTATTCATTTCATTTAAACACACCATGTAAATATAACTTAGTTGTGTTTGTCTTGACTTTAATGCTTCATTGTTATTTTAACTCTAAGTATAACTTAATGGAACTTTTTGACATGTGATCTGTGATGTGATTATAAAAGGCACCCCCCCACGGAAGACCGTGAGTGGTCGAAGCGCTGGGGCTGCATATCAGTGTTCACTTTTCGCTAGATTAAACTTTTGAAGCAGTACTACTGTGTGTTGGTCATTTCTACGAGTGCAGTGACTTTGCTTTCTTCATCTGTTACTGGGTAAGCCACCCAACACTGCACCATCGGACATTTTACCTGTGTGCACCTGGTCTTTGTTTTCTGGGCTGGGCAAGGGGTAGACCAGAGAGACCAGAATTGCAACAGGTGTTGAAGACCTTGACGCCGTGCACGGCACTGAAGGACCCTGCCCTTTGCCCGGCACCAAAGAACCCACTGCTGTGCACAGAACCAATGTCTGAGAACCACTGCAAGACCTAGAAAAGGAGGGTGAGTGAAGTGGTACCTGTGCCGGCCCCTGCGAGGAGTCAGAGTGAAGGGGGAAGACACATGGAATGGGCATCAACTGCGCCAGTATCGGCGAGGTTGGAATGTCCGCTGCCGACACTGAATGCACATTCCATCCTGAAGGTCCCGACCATGGCTCAGCGGCTCCCAGGCCCGAGGGCCCTGGAATGGAGTCCACCAGAAGGGGCAAACAAAAGAGAGGCTGTATCCACTGCTCCATAAGAGTGGCGCAGTGATGAAACTGCTCACCGGAAACCCCGCAAGAGGACAGAGAGGGGCTCCAGAGTCAAGAGTCCCGGCCGTTAAGAGCGGAGGCCATCGGGGACCCATGAGGGGTCAGCTGGCCTGCCACTTCCAATACCGAGACTACCTCATGACGCATTTCAAGGACGACTCTCTAGCAGTACTGCTTCTTCTTCCTTCCCCGGGAAGAAGAACTCAAAGTCGAACGGTGCCAGGTCCCCAACCGAGCATGGGCCCGTTCCTTTTTGTGCTAACAAGAGGACTGTCCTTCCTCCTGAACACCAGACTGCCAGTGGTCACACCCACCCCGCAAAGGGTGGCGGACCAGACACAGCTCCATTGCCAGAACAGCTTTCCAGTAAAGTCTCCCTTCCATCGCAGAAACTGTCCATGGTCGACTCTGTCGATGGCAGGGCTGAGAGAAAACCTTTCACTTTCTTCTTCATTTTTTTTTTAAACAACAATACTAAACAAACTGAATGACTATAAGCTGCTGTCATATAGATGTGAAAATCTGATTCCTAGCGGGTGAGCAACATTGTCACTGAAATGCACTCGACAGTGGGGAAAAAAGGAACCGAGGCGGTTGGAGGGTCGATGCTGAGGAAGCCTACACAGGCACGAGAAGTGGCAATAGAAGCCCTTGCCCAGATCGTCAGGAGACACAGGCTGGACCGCTTGTTTCTGAATCAAGGAAAGGAGTTCCTCCAGCGGCACAGGAACGTGGTCCGGAGGATAGGACAAGAGCTGAGGTGTGTGTGGTGGGTTGTGTGTAGTCAGTTCCAAAGTATGGTCTGTCTGAATAATCTATAGGACCCATTCATCTGAGGTGATCCATTGCCAGACCTCCAAATGTAGTGAGAAGCAACCACCTACTGCCTCCGAGGCCAGCAGAGAAGTCCGGCTAAGGAGTCAAAAGGACGGAGGGGTGGTGGCGGCCACAGCAGGAGTGGCCCAGGCAGCCTTGGAGGTGGAGGCAGAGGTATGGCCAAGAGGTTGCCTGCTGATGGCCCTCGGGGCCTGACAGGCTGTAACCCACTGGCAGGAAGCCCTCAGAAACTGGAAGGATTGGTAGAACCTGCGCTGTGAGGAAGGCTGAGGAGTATGGTACATGGTGTGTACCATACAAAGTGTGCGGCCGAGGCCTGCAAATCACTTAAAATAGTTTCTGTCTGAGAAAACAGTTTGTGCCTATTAAATGGAGCATTCATGATGGTCTGTTGCAAATTTGAGGTAAATCTGGAAACTCTGAGCCAGGCATGGCGGCGGAGGGTAATATCCATCGCTGATGTATGGGCAGAGGTATCCACAGCATCATAACCCACATGGAGAAGATGCCTACAAAGACTAGTACCCGTCTTGAGGGTCGCCATCAATTGGTCTGTTTCAGTGGACTGGGGAAGCTGGGGAGCCATGTCTGTGGCAAAGAGTTTTTTTTGATACTTTAGCATATGCCCCATATTATTGAGGATATGAATGATAAGGGTAGACGGGGGAGGTACCTAAACCAAACAATAGAAGCACTCTGGACAGGGGGGTCGATACCAGTCCATTCACAGAAGAAAGGGTTCTGAAAGAAGTCCTAAAACTGAAGGTGGACAGAGCAATAAGCCCTGATGGGATTCACCCAAGAATCGTAAAAGAACTAAGGGGAGACCTAGTGACACCACTGACTACCCTTTTTAACAAATCATGGGAGGATGGTGTGGTACCCGAGTACTGGAGGAGGGTGGATGTGATTCCCCTTCACAAAAGTGGGAGTAAGGCAAATGTAGGAAACTACAGACTTGTTAGTTTGACCTCAGTGGTAGGGAAAATGATGGAATTACTACTGAAAGAAAGAATTGTTGAGTACCTAGAGGCCAGCAGGGCACGGGACCCAAGGTAGAATGAATTCACAGCAAGAAGGTCATGTCAGATGAATCTAATAGATTTCTTTGACTGGGTGGCGAAAGTAGTAGACCAGGAAGGGGCTGTAGATATGGCATACCTAGACTTTAGCAAGGCACTTGACACTGTCCCACACAAAAGATTAATAAACACGTTAGCCAGCCTGGGAGTGGGTCCCAGGGTGGTAGCCTGGGTAACAAACTGGCTGGACAACAGGACGCAGAGGGTAATAGTAAATGGAGTACACTCTGAAGAAAGGGAGGTTACTAGTGGGGTACCGCAGGGTTCAGTACTGGGACTGGTCCTCTTTAATGTCTTTATAGGTGACATTGTAGAAGGGCTGGAAGGAAAAGTGTCTCTCTTTGCAGACAACACAAAGATCTGCAACAGGGTTGATAAATGGGGGTGGGGTGGTGGATAGGATGAGAAGTGACTTGGCTAGACTGGAGGAATGGTCAGAAGTATGGCAGCTTAGATTCAATGCAAAGAAGTGCAAAGTAATGCACCTGGGAAACAAAAACCCAGGGGAAGAGTACACAATGGGTTGGGGGGGGTGTTACTAACACAAAAATAGAAAGGGACCTGGGGGTATTCATATCAGATGACCTTAAGGTAGGCAAGCAATGTGAGAAGACAGTAAGGAGGACTGAGGGGATACTGGGATACATAGGGACAGGCATCACCAGTACAAAACAGGAAGTTGTTATCCCTCTGTACAGACAGTTGGTGAGACCCCATCTGGAATACTGCATGCAGTTCTGGAGACCCCATCTCCGCAAAGACTTAGACAGGATGGAGGTAGTCCAGAGGAGGGCAACTAAAATAGTGTAGGGTCTGCACCAGAAGTCATATGAAAAAGACTAAAAGAGCTTAATATGTATACCCTTGAGGAAAAGGGGATATGACAGAAACTTTAAGTACCTCAAGGGAATCAACAAAGTCCATGAGGGTAGCATCTTTCAAAAAAAGAGATGTGCAAGAACAAGGGGGCAAAATATGAAGATAGAAGGGGGATGGCTCAGGACAACGTGAGGAAGTATTTTTTTCTTGGAGAGGGTGGTGGACGCATGGAACAGCCTTCCTGAGGAGGTCGTGGGGTCAAAAACAGTGGGGGAATTCAAGAATGCACGGCACAGACATAAGGCAACTATAGTGGGGATAGGAGGAACTAGGCTGCTGGTTAACTAGGATCTGCAGCTTATCCAATAGGTAGGGAAATGGGCAGACTAGGTGCGCCAAGTGAACCTTATATGGCGTCAAAGTTTCTATGTTTCTGTGTTAAACCCTCGTCCCCATCAGATCCAGCTTTCTGGATTCTCTGTCCAGAGGCAAAGAGCTCATGTGCTTCGGACACTTGGTCCGATAATGGGTGGCATTAATGCCAACCAGATCAGCCCAAGGAGCTGAGATGATAAAGGGGTGGTCAGTGGGAGCCCGATAAAGGTGGTCCGCCTTCTTAGGACCATGGGACCATGGAAGGGGAAGTGCCAGGCCGCCAAAACGGCATCCTAGTAGGCTTGGATGAGAGGAGGAATCACTATAGCTGGGTCCTCAGGTAAATCCAAATAATCTGCCAGATTTTGGCGGTGCCTGTCTTGATCAGTGATGGTGAACCCCATGACCTGTTGCAATTGGGCCATAATATCCATGAAACTAGGGTCATCGGGAGGAGAGCAAGGGGTACAGAGTCCTGGATCCTCGACCACTGAGGACAAAGTAGAGGCTCTAGAAGTGGGGGGCGCACCCCATCATCATCACTAAGATCCTTATCCTCTTATCTCCTCAAAATCTTCCAGATCTCCTTCCCCCAGTGGCTGAAAAGAGGAGGTGGCGTTTCCGGGCACACTCGCTTGAGTGGCGAAAGCGAGGGAGAGGAGGGAGGCTGTGAAGGGGGTTGTGGCACAGCTTTTAAAACCTCCAAGATAATTTGGACTATACAGGCCACGTCGATGGCAGGTGGAGAAGGCGCTCCAGTAGACCCCAGGCCAGAGGGGAGCAGCACGGAGGGCTTGGGCTGCAGTTGGAGTCAGCCCGAAGCGTGAGTCGCCATGGTCAGTTCCTGACCCGCCAAGCCCCCTGTAAGAAACAGGCTTGGACAGCGGCAGTAAAGCCATCAAAGTGAACCCCGATCCATGCTGGAGGATCATTTAGTAGGGGCAGAAAAAAGGCGACGTCGACAAATGCCTAAAGGCTGTAGTTATTGGTGCAGAACCTGAGCCCATGCTGGAGGGACGGGTCACTGACGAAGAATGCATGGTCGTCGATGGAGGAGCCTGAGTAGTAGTCAGGACAGACAAGGCCTGAGACAGAGTTGTCGATGACATAACTGGCAAAGCTGTCATCGATGGAGCGGTAGGTTGGTCGATGTGGGAGGCCTCCATACTCTGGCTCAGGGCCACAAGGACCATTTGTGTCTTCTGGATCAGTGTAGGAGAGTCATCGACGAGCGCCCGAAGTGGAAGCTGTCAATAGGCAAGGGTTCTTACCGTGTGCGCTGGAGGCCTTGTGTTGGTGCTTGTGCTTTGATGAAAGATGCTTGGATTGAGAGGTCCAGGAGCTCGTCGACAGTGGCCAAGACGAGGAGCGGGACTGTACTTCCTTCTCGAGGAGAGCTACCTTCTGCTGCATGAGGTAGGATTCTAATTCCTGGAGTCGTCGACGACAAGTTGTCTGGTTAAATTCCTGGTAATGAGAACAGGAGCAGACATTGTGGGCAGCCCCCAGACAGCGGATGCAGAGGGCATGATTGTCGTAGCGGTAAATCTTCCTTTCCACAGTGGCACTTGTTGAACAGGGAGTCGGAACTAGAAATAGATAAAAAATAATAAATTTTGAACTTTTCTCGTCAATGATGGCGTCGACACACTAGTGGTGAAAGCGGCACATGAAGTGAGCTGGGAGACAGCTGGAAAAGAACTGAGGCCACTAGGATCTGACCGTATATTTATACATCTATATGACGTGATGTCACTGTAGGCGGCTCTCATTCAACACTGCTGGTGAAAACTACTGTCAACGAGAGAGCCCTCTGGCGGACACCCAGGAGTATGACTTGCTGCAAGAGTACCCTCGATGAAGATCTGCCCGCATCTCTTGAACGTTTATGTGGAGGTGGGTCTCCCATTGGGACTGCATCCCCTGGGTCTGATAAGGGCCTAATTACGCTCCTCAACCTGGGCCCGAAGCATTCGTGTTAAGGATTTGTTGAGGGGTGGGGATAAGAAAAACCCTTTTTAAGAAATTGACTGGGTCCAGCCACCACTGAGGCACCTTGCGGACTGGGGAGGAGACAAGGACTAGCGGATATAGACTGAGCGTTGATCCCACTGGACCCTAAGGGTCCACTGCGGGATCCTTATGTGTAACCTGGCCAAAGGGACCATCACAATGGCCACGGCCATTACGCCCAGCCACCTCAAGAACTCCCTTGCTGGGACAAATTAGCACTGAGCCACTGCCTGGGCCTGAACTATAAGGCAGTCCACCCTGTCATGTGGTAGGAAGGGCTTGCCCTGAGTAAAGTCCAGAACTGCCCATATGAACTGCAACTGCTGGGATGGAGTCAGGACAGACTTGGGCAGATTGATAATAATGCCCAAGGACTGGAACAACTGCAGGGTGCATTCTAGAGTCAGCAAAGTACAGTTACATAAGAACTTACCGTAACAGTAGATCTTCGAGAGGAGCTCTTGCAGCAGGCTATTACAATAAGGAATACGCAGCAAGCACTAGGACCCTCCGGTAAAACTTCAGCCAGCAGTACAGCAGGGACCACCCCTGATGCCGGCCCCGCCCCGACGTCGGTCTGGGTACAAGAGGGGGTGGACCCAGCTCCACCCCAGTTCTCCCGCCAAGACCCAGAACAAGGCCTGACAAGAGAAGGAGACGAAGCAACTGTAGAAGAGACATGGAGATGTAAACGAAGATGGATCTGCACATCTCGAGGGGGAAGGCAGGTGGGAAGTAGTGCCTGCTGCAAGAGCTCCTCTCGAAGATCTACTGTTACAGTAAGTTCTTACGTAACTGTACTATCTTACTTCGAGTGGCAGCTCTTGCAGCAGGCTATTACACTAAGGACTGAATACCAAGCAGTCCCACACCAAAGAGGTAGACGACCCCAGGAGATGGAATATACTGACTCCAGAGGCCTCAGGACAGAAGCCCTTGTAAAACAGCTAGGTCGAAGCCAGCTCGGCGTCTGGAGACGATATCCATGCTGTAATGCTTGACGGAAGGGTATGCACCGAGTTCCAGGTGGCGCCTAATAAATGTCCCTTATAGACATTTCTCAGGGCGGCGAATGAGGCAGACAATCCTCTGGTGAAGTGACCCCTGACTGGGCCCAGTAGGGGTTTATTGTGTTTCTCGTAACAAAACGAGATGCAGCGAACTGTCCACTTTGAGATAGTCTGCTTGGTCAACGGTCGACCCAAGCATTGTGGTGCAAAGGCCACAAAAAGTTGCTCCGATTGACGGTGTGTAGCCGTCCTCTTGAGGTAGTACCTCAAAGTCCTGTGGATGTCTACTGTGTGGAGGACAGCCTCCACTCTATTGGAAGGGAAAGGAAAATAGACAAGAAGATCAACCGGCTGGTTGAGGGTCAACTCTGAGACCACTTTTGGAAGAAAAGTACAGTTACGTAAGAACTTAGCGTAACAGTAGATCTTCGAGAGAGGCTCTTGCAGTAGGTAATTACATATAGGACTGACGCCGGCAGGCAGCAGGACCCAACGGAAGAATTTCTAGTTAGCAGTCCCTGAGAGGGACCGCCCCGCCAAGTGACCGTGTCAGGAGACGCCGGTATAAAGGGGCGGTCCCGGACGCCCAAATTCCAGTTCTTTCCTGCCACAGGCTGAAAGAGGCCGGATGAGAGAGGAGCGGACATTTCCCTCAATGGAAAAGGAGCTGAAAAAGGCTAGGGGGATGGAGGGTGGGAAGGTATTACCTACTGCAAGAGCCTCTCTCGAAGATCTACTGTTACGGTAAGTTCTTACGTAACTATACTATCTTACTTCGAGAGGGCTCTTGCAGTAGGTAATTACATATAGGACTGAATCCCAAGCAGTCTGGAACCAACAAAGGCACCGGGAGGAGGAAAACTACTCCAAGAAGCTGTTCTAGCCGTGCAAGCCTCAAGATAGGAGGCCTTGCAAAACAGCTAGCCCAAAGCCTGCTCTACGGCGAGAGGCAACATCCAAACTGCAGTGTTTCGTAAAGGCATGGACAGAAGTCCAGGTGTCGGCACTGCATATGTCTGCCACAGACACATTCTTGAAACAAGCCGCAGAGGCAGCTACTCCTCTTGTGGAGTGGCCTCTGACTTGACCCAGGAGAGTCTTGTGGTATTTGTCATAACAGAAAGTGATGCAATGAGCCAACCACTTAGATAGGCATTGCTTGGAAACAGCATTGCCTTCCCTTTTGTGAGCAAAAGAGATGAACAACTGATCAGTCTTTCTGAGATCCATCGTCCTGTTGGTGTAGTATCTCAGAATCCGCGGTGAACATCAATAGTATGGAGTAAATATTCCTCTTGATTAGAGTACTGCGTAAAAAAGGCAGGTAGCTCTATGGACTGATTTAAGGTAGACTGCTACTATTTTAGGTAGAAACTTAGGATTCGTGCGAAGAGCAACTCGTTCCTTGTGAAAAATCAAGTAGGGGATTTTACACATCAGGGCCTGGAGCTAGGAGATTCTTCGAGCCGAAGTAATGGCCACCAAGAAGAGCGTCTTCCACGAAAGAAACTTCAAATCTGCAGAAGCTGCAGGTTCACAGGGAGAAAGAGTAAGTTTCTCGAGAACAAAGTTCAAGTCCCAAGGGGGGGCAGGAGTACGGATGGGGGGCCTCAGATGGAGAACCCCTCTGAGAAAGGTCTTGGAGACCTCCAGTTGAGCAAAAGCCTTGTTTGCGAAGGGAACATGACAGGCCGAAACGGCCACCATGTATACCTTCAAAGAGGAATGGCTAAGACCCAGGTCGAACAGAGGATGTAGATACTCCAGCAGAAACCCCGCTGAACAAGAGAAAGGTTCCACGTCCTTGGAAGTGGCCAAAATAGTGAATCTTTTCCACTTCATGGCATAAGTGGATCTGGTGGAGGGTTTTCTGGCCTCCACTAAAATCTCCGCCACTTTGGGGGGACACTCCAAAACGGGATTGGGCTAGGTCTGCGGGAGCCATGCATGCAGTTGAAGGGATTTGAGGCCTGGATGGACCAGGGTCCCCTGATCCTGGGTTAACAAACCTCGAGATAGAGGAAGAGGAGGATCCTCTGAATATTGTTGTAGAAGAAAGAACCAGATTTGCCTGGGCCAGAAAGGAGAGATCAGAATCATTCTCGCTCCTTCTGAAGCTAGTTTCTGCTAGACTCGTGGGATAAGAGGAATTGGGGGAAAGGCATAGACGAATCTGTCCTTCCAGTCTAGAGACAGAGCATTGCTCCAGAAAGCGCCTCGCCTGGAACGAGAGAGCAGAAGGTGGGAAGTTTTGCGTTTAGGGGGGATGCGAACAGGTCGACCTGTGGTGTTCCCCAAAGTTGGAAGAGATCGTCTAGGACCCCTTGGTCCAGTTCCCACTCGTGAGTCAGAGCAGAAGAGCGACTTAGCTTGTCTGCCAGGGTGTTGTCGACTCCCAGAACATGAATCGCCGTGAGGTGAAGGTCATGTTGCGTTGCCCAATCCCAAACCCTCATTGCCTCCCTGCATAGAGGGTAGGACCAAGTCCCTCCCTGCTTGTTGATGTACCACACCACGCACATGTTGTCCATCTGGACGGCAAGGTGGCTGGGAAGGATGTATTGGTGAAGGGCTTGGAGAGCGTACAACACTGCCTGAAGCTTGAGCACATTGATGTGGAGAGCTTGTTCTAGCCTGGACCAGGAGCCCTGGGTCCGATGAGGGCCTAGATGGGCTCTCCAATTTTCACCTGAGGCGTCTGTGTTTAGAGTCTGGGAGGAGGGGGGAGGATGAAAGAAAGGAACCCCCCGAAACAGGTTCTCTCGAACCATCCACCATTGTAAGTCTCGCATCATCGGCGAGGAGATCAGAACTGAGTGATCTAGGTCGTCCACTAGCTGATCCCACTGGGAGCGTAGAGTCCACTGAGAGATCCTCATGTGGAGTTGAGCGTGAGGGACCACCGGGATAGCAGCCGCCATGAGCCCGAGAAGGCGAAGGACCAACCTCGCCGAGACCATCCTGCGGTTGGACAACAGACTTATCTGGGTCTGAAGGGAGGCCGCCATGTCCGGAGGCAGGAAGGCCTTGCCCATGGCCGTATCGAGGATCGCCCCAATAAACTGTAGCCTCTGGGATGGGTCCAGACGGGACTTGGAATGGTTGATGGTAATACCCAGGCAGGCAAAAACCTGCTGGGTAAGGGAGAGGAATCGCTGGAGTTCCTCCCTGGACGAGGCCGCCAGGAGCCAGTCGTCCAGGTAAGGGAAACCTGCACTCCCTTGGTACGCAGGTGGGCCGCCACCACTGCCAGGCATTTGGAAATACTGGGGCCGAGGATAGACCAAACGGGAGCGCCTTGAACTGGTAGTGGTCCCCCTGGAACACAAAACGAAGGTATTTATGATGAGATGGGTGAATGGGAATGTGCAGATAAGCATCCTGCATATCCAGAGCACAAAGCCATTGACCCGGCCAGAGGAGGGGCAGAAGGCTCTGCAAGAGAGTATCCTGAACCTTTTGTACTCTACATAAAGATTCAGGGAACTGAGATCTAAAATCGGTCTGAGATCTCCCGTCTTCTTTGGGACCGGGAAAAAATGGGACTAGTAACCCGTCCCCTGATGATGAAGGGGGACGGGCTCTGTCGCTTGCTTCAGCAGAAGAGCCAAGATTTCCTCCTGGACCAAAGGAAGATGTTCCCGTGAATACGACGACTTCAGAGAGGGGTGGTTTCTGAAGAAACTCTATGAGAGTGCCCTTCTGCTATGAGCTGGAGCACCCAAGAATCCGTGGTTATCCTCTCCCATCCCGGAAGTTGAAGGGAAAACCTCCCTCCTACTGGTTCCTCCGGGGAGTCCGGAGGCAGTGGGAGAGGAAAGGAGTCAGGTGGTGTGGGGCAGCGCCGCAGCTGAACCACCCGCTGCTTTTTGGCGGGGGCTTAGCAGCCGCTGGGCCTGACGCTTTGTGGCCCGCCTTCCTGGGGTTTCGCTTTGGCCGATTCCGTCTGCGAAAGGGACGGCGCTGCTGCTGCTGCTGATGTGGACGGTACATGGAATCAACTGACTTCAGAGCCGTCCCCTTCTCTTGCAAACGGTAATGATGTCTTTGATATCACCCCTGAAAAGCACCGACCCAAGGAAAGGTGCTTCCTGGATAGCAGATTGCACCTCCGGGACCAGACCTGACACGTGGAGCCAAGCATGACGCTGTAGGCCTACGGCGAAAGCTGAGTTCCGCCCGGCAGTGTCCACTGCGTCGTATGTCGCACGTAGCATGTGTCGACTGGCCGAATGAGCAGAGCGGACGAGATCAGCCAACGTCTGTTTGACTTGGGAGTCAGGCAAGGAGTCCAGCTTGGCTTCTGCCTGAGTACGGATGGCCTTCTGGTAGTCCCCCATGTGGCCGACACAGTTCAGGGCCCTAATCCCCAGTGTGGAGGAAGCGTAAATCTTTCTCCCATACTGGTCCAGAAGGTGAGATTCCTTATCAGGAGGTGACGAGCTAAGATGTTTAGGGTTCGCCGACCGGCCGTGAGCGGCGCTAATCATGACCGAGTCGGCACAAGGGTGAGAATCCAGGAAATCAACACCCTTTGGAGCCTGCTATAGCCTGTTCAACTTCCTAGGAAGTGGGGCTAAGGCCGACGGTTCTTTCCATATCGTGGTAACAAGGTCGGCGTGAGGCTCTTTCCAGGGTGGCACTACTGTGGGAGCTGTCACGGGCAGATCCAGATGTTCAGCGAGCTTCAGACACTGAGGATCTGGTTCGAAGGAGCGCCACTGATGAATCTCCTGGATTTTTCTAAGCAACTCCGTAAAAGAAGGATCCGCCGGAGTAGACTTCAGAGGAGTCCTTGGCCGGGGCTTCGATGGAGAGAGAGAGGCTCATCGTCTCTCTCGGAGCAGCCGTCGGAAGAGTCCGAGAGGGAAGAGGAGGATGAAGAAGACTAGGACTCTCTTTCCCGACCCGGGGCAGGAACGGGCCCCTTGGGGAGTCCCCGGGGACACGTGTCCTGCCCCTCTCTGGATCCAGATGGAAGAACCCTGGAGTCCGGAGGTGATGAGGGAGTGTGCCGCCTAGAGCTGAGCCTTGGCCTCAGCCCACCAGGAGGCCAGTGTCTCCTGCAGGTCCACCGGTGGCCGCGAGGGCGGTGGAGGAGGAGGAGGCTGGGGATAAGAATACGGGTTATACCTATATGGAGCGTATCCAAAACCCGGCTGCGGGTATTGAGGCGTTGAATACTGCGGCGTCGGGAAGCCCGGCGTTGGGTACTGTGGCGCCGGATACGGCGTTCCTGGGTACACCGGCATAGAATAAAACGGAGGATACCCAGAAGCCGGGGGCTGCCTGAGCAGACGGCCCGGCTGGGAACCTAGCGGACGGGTCCGTAGTGGAAAGCCCGGAGGGCCCGGTGGGAGCAGAAGATCTCCCTGAGTCAGTAACACTGACATCAGGGCCGGTGGCGGAGGCCCTGACGCCGGAGGGGCCGGTGTCGGAGCCGGCGTCCGGGGAGCTGACGTCAGGTCCGGCACTTCAGATGGAGGGAGGACTGACGGAGGCAAAAGATCCCCAGCTTCGCCCAGGGATGGGGGGAGTTCCCGGATTCAGGTTGGGGGGACTCTGGTTCCCCAGACAGCAGCGAAGGCTGCAGTGAACCGGCAACGATGGATGTTGGGGGGTCCATCGTCAGTTCCTTTGCGGCCGGACATTGGACGACCTGACGTGAGGCGAGCTCTTGGCGGGTGCCGGAGGAGCCGACGTCTGACTTACGAGAGCCGTCACCGGAGACAGGTCGAGAGAAGGGGTCGGCCTGGTCCGGTGGGGAAGAAGCCGCGCGTCGCGGAGGGTCGGACGTCTTACCAGCCCTCTCCGGGCGGACGTCAGAGGAGTCGACGCCCGGCTTACCGGAGTCGCCCACGATAGTATGCCGCGAGCCTGTGGCCGAACCAGGGGCGGAGGCCTCCAACTGCCCGGAGGCGCCTGCAAGGCCTGAGCGCGAGCCAGGCGGGCGGGCCTCCGCCGCCTCAGAAACCTCTGAGGCGGCCGTCGAGGAGCGATCCCCTGGAGGGGATGTTACCTGCGTCCCAGCGACTCCCGAGGGAGACGCGGTGGAGGAGCCTTTGTCCCAGTGCCTCTCCTTGTCCTTCTTTCGATGGTCTTCGTCGGAAGTGGACACCTGCCTCAGTTTTTAAGCTCCTTCTCCATAGAGCTCATTTTCTTCTTTAGAATCTGGGCTTCCAGGGATTGCTGCCGCCTTTTTTGGGTAGCCGCGTTAAAGCTGAGGCAATGCTGGCACTTCTCGACCGGATGATCGGGGCCTAGGCAGAACAGGCACAGGGAGTGGCCGTCCTTGTGCGGTAGTTGGGCGCCTCACGAATCGCACTTATTCTTGTGCTTGGAGGGTGTAGGGGACGACATACACTGACGTTAGTACCGACGCTAGTCAAAAAAATAAAGTTTTTCGCTAAAAAACCGACGAAGGAAGGGCTGACGAAGCACAAACTTTTCCGCGAGGTGCTGCACGAGCTAACGCCGGGAAAGAACTGGAAGGCGGGCGCCCCTTTATACTGATGTCTCCTGACGCCGTCACCTGACGGGGCGGTCTCTCGCCAGGGACTACTAGCTAGAAATTTTTCCGTGGGTCCTGCGCCTGCCGGCATCAGTCCTATATGTAATTACCTACTGCAAGAGCCCTCTCAAAGTAAGATCTTAGGATTTGTTCTGAGGGAAACCCTTTCCCTGTGGAAAACTAAATACGGCTCTTTACACGTCACAGCCTGAAGCTCGGAAACCCTTCGAGCTGAAGTAACAGCAACTAAAAAACAAACCTTCCAAGAAAGGTAGCGCAGCTCACAATCCGCTGCCGGTTCAAAGGGAGGGAGGGTGAGTTTCTCTAACACAAAAAGGAGGTCCCAGGGTGGGATAGGGTCTCGAATGGGAGGTCTCATATGCAAAATTCCCTAAGAAAGGTGTGGGCGACATCCAATTGCGCCAATGCTCTATCTCCCACGAGAGCATGATAGGCGGAGATTGCCCACATGTGCACCTTGATGGAGGAGTAACTCAGGCCCTTTTGATGCAAGGAGAGGAGATACTGTAATGCTGAGTTCACAGGGCAGGTGACGGGATCCAAACGTTGTGTCGATGCCCAAAGACAAAATCGCTTCCACTTCATAGCGTAGGCGGAGCGGGTAGAGGGCTTTCTCGTCGAAGCTGGGACTGCCACTTCCGGGGAAACCCCGTATCTACGTTGAGCTACGTCTGAAGGAACCAAGCACGTAGGTGTAAGTGTAAGGACCGAAGGTCCAGGTGGACCAGTGACCCTTGGTCCTGGGACAGTAACTGTGAGCATATGGGCAGCGGAATTGGAGGTTCTGTTGATAACCGCTGCAGTAGTGGGAACCAAATCTGCCGAGGCCATCTGGGGGCTACGAGGATCATTCGGGCCCCTTCTGCCTGTAACTTGAGCAGCACTCTCTGAATGAGAGGGAAGGGCGGAAAGGCATAGAGAAACCTCCCTGCCCAGCAAAGGGATAACGCGTCTGGCCAGAAAACTCCAGGCGCGTGCTCTCGCGAGCAGAACATTGTCAGTTTGGTGTTGCGTGGTGACGCAAAGTGGTCCAGCTCTGGAAGACCCCACCTGTGGAAGAGCTGGTCTGCTACGGACTGTAGCAGCTCCCACTAGTGCGCTCTCGATTGTGACTTGCTGAGGCTGTCTGTCGGCCAGATCATTGAGGATGCCTGGAACGTGCACTGCGGACAGTAGAATGCCCCGCTCCATCGCCCAGTACCAGACTCTCATTGCCTCCCTGCAAAGGGGGTACGAATGAGTGCCTCCTTGCTTGTTGATTTAGAAGACGACCGCCATGTTGTCTGTCTGAACTAGAAGAGAGCCTGGCACCAGATCCTCCTGAAAAGCCTATAAGGCGTAGAGAACCGCTCGCATTTCCAGCACATTGATGTGAAGGGACCATTCCTCGGGTGACCAAACCCCTTGCGTTCGACGAGCACCCAGGTGCGCCCCCCACCCCAGGTCCGATGCATCTGTCATCAGTGTCTGACCTGGTGGCTCCGGACGAAAGCTGACCCCCTTCTCTAAATTCCTGGGGTCCATCCACCAAAGCAAAGTTCTCCTGACTGGCTCCGAGATCTTGACCGGGGAGTCTAGATCGTCGTGGCCTTGGATCCACTGCACCCTGAGCGTCCATTGTGGGATCCCCATGTGGAGGCGGGCCAAGGGAGTGACAGGGATGGCCGCCGCCATGTGCCCCAGTAAACTGAGGAGGTCCGCCGAGGTAGGGGAACACATAGCGCCCCATGCGCCTTAGAGCCGCAGCCACCACTGCTAGGCATTTGGTGAAGACTCACGGAGCAGAAGAGAGGCCGAATGGAAGCACTCAAAATTGATAATGCTCCCCTTGGAAGTGGAACCTCAGAAACATCCGTTGGGGATGGTAGACCCTGATTTGCATGTACGCATCTTGCATGTCGAGGGAGCAGAGCCAGTCCCCTTGGTGCAGCAAAGGAAGAAGTCCTTGGAGGGTCACCATCCTGAACTTTTTGTACTCGATAAAGAGGTTTAGAGGGCTGAGGCCCAGAATGGGACGAAGGTCCTGTGTCTTTTTTGGAACCAGGAAAAAGTGTGAATAAAACCCCTGTCCTCGCTGATACAAGGGGACTATCTCTATTGCCCTTTTTTGCAAGAGGGTCTGGATCTCTCCTTCTATTAGTGTGATGTGAGAAGGAGGATAACGGGAGAGCTTTGGTGGAGTGTTCGGTGGAAACTCTGTGAACTCCAGCGTGTGTCCCCTCCTGATGATGTCTAAGACCCACTGGTCCGCAGTTATTGACTTCCACCCTTCGAAATGAATGGAGAAGCGGCCCCCAACCGGCTCCCCTGGATCTTCCCGCGGAAGGGGAAGGGGCGGAAGGGAGTCATTGGGCTGAGCCGGGAGCGGGCAGAGAGGCCTGGGAGGACTTGGACCCACGGGTAGGAGGTCCACCAGACTGCTGGTTGCTGGATCTCCTGCGAAAGTCTCCTCTCTGCCCTTGTTGGTTGCTATGGGCTTGGCCTTGATCACCTGAGGACTTACGAAAAGGCCGTTTACAGTGTCTTCACTGGTCACCGCGGTACATCTGGCGGACCAACCAGATAGACTTGCCTGACTCCTGGAGACAGGAGATCAAGGCCTCCGTCTCCTGCTGGAACAGCACGGTACCCTGGAAGGGCAAATCCTTGATACCGGCCTGCAGATCCTGGTGAAAGCCGGAGACTCTCAACCAGGCGTGGCGCCGTAGGCACACCCCAGAAGCGGCTGCCCTGGCTGCTGTATCATACGAGGCTCTCAGGACATGGGAGCCTATGTCTGAGCCCGATTTTAGGAGGTCCAGGAGCTCTGTCTTCTGGGCAGAGTCTGGAAGGGCCTTTATCAGTTCTTGTCCCATCTCCCAAAGCGCATTCTGGTACTGTACCATATGCGTCAAAAAGTTGAGGGAACGTATGAAACAGGTGGAAGCAGCATATACCTTTTTGCCCACCTGGTCCAAATAGCGAGACTCCGGGTTGAGAGGCTGAGAGTTGAGGTGCTTCAGCTGCCTGGACTTATCATGGGCTGCCGTGATCACCGAGGAATCCACCTGAGGGTGTTCAGTGAGGAAAGCTTTAACCCTCGGGGCCTTGTACAGCCTATCTGACTTCTTCAGAACAGCTGGGACTGAAGCTGGATGCATCCAGGTGGTTCTAGTGAGGTCCTTTAACGTATCCACCAAAGGAGGAATGACCAAAGGTTTAGGCTCCTTTTGCCTCAGGTACTTAGCTAGTCTCCGGTGTTCCGGGTCCAGGTCCTCCGTGTCCCAATCGTTGGAGGCCTGGGTGTGCCTCATGACGTCCATAAAGGTAGGATCGTCTGGAGGCGAGCCAGGCTGGTCCTTCTCTCCTGGAGAGCGCTGCAAACTGAGAGAGGAAGTCAAGGAAGACGATGGTGAGGAATATCAACTCTAGGATTTTGAATAGTCTGACCCTTCCCTATGACCAGGCTCCCACAGTCGTCGGGAGCTAGGGGACCGACGTTGGTCAGAGGACTGGAGCGTTCTCGCCTAGAAGAGCGAGAAAGGCTCCCACAGCGTGACCTAGACTGACGACGGTCACCAGAGTCCCTGGAGCATCGTCGGTGGTCCTTGGACCCGGTGCTGGAACGAGCCCAGAGGGAGGTAGGGCGGACGCCCGCGACTCATGGGGAAGGCTCACCTCCAGGTTGTGGTTTTTCCACTGGGTCCGGAACGTGTCTGGGCCAGCGGACGGGGGACCGCTGTGGACCTGTCCCCACCAGAAGGAAAACAGTTCCAGGAGCTCGTCGCCTGTGAAGATCTTAGCCGCCCGACTCCAGAAAGGAAGTATCCGGGACGTCCGCGGCGAGAGCCTCCTGGTGCCCAGGGGGAGGAGGGACTTGAGCGATGGGGACATCGAATCTTCCACAGCCGCCCGTGCTCTTCCGACCGGCGCCGGTACCAACGACAAGGTGCCGCTGCCGAGTCCCTTGGCCCGAGGCATGCTTTAGCAGGCGGCACCGTGCCTTAGGAGGTGGGGTCAAGCATGCACCTCTATAGCTTGTGGTGACCCTTAGCAGGGTCACTTTAGGCTTAGCCGGCTCTCCAAGGGCCGGCCTTAGTCTGAGGATTTCGGTGCTCTCCAGAGCCCGAGGGACGGGCCTTCTTCGGAGAGGGCCGTGAGTGAGAGCGGAACCACGACTGGGACCAACTGCAGTCTTTGCTGTGCCGCTTCTTTTCTTTCCGTTTCCCCTCCGAGGAGTGCAGATCCATTTTCTGCTCCAGTAAGTGCGCTTTTAGGGCCCTGAGGTGGCGGATGCGGGTCCTGCTGGTGAAAGCCCGGCAATCGAAGCAGTTCGCGGTGTCGTGGTCCGGGCCTAGACAAAAGACACACTGGCGATGACCGTCCTTGGCTGGGATCTGCCTCCCACACTCACACTTGTTCAGGTGCTCCGGTGAGGCCAAAGCCCGAGAAGACATCCGTCAGACTTCCAAAACCGTCAGGCAATGGCGGACGTCGGTAACCTGAGGAACAAAAAACGTCTAGAAAAGAACGGTTAAATAACTGATGGGCAGCGGACTGATGTCGGTGTACAAACGGAGAAAAAACGTCGAAAAAATAGCTCCAAAAGGTCTTGATAGAAGAGATCGAAGAGATTTTAGCTGCAACTGGCAAGCAGAAGCTGTTCTTCCTTGTTCACATGCGGGATGCAGCAGGAAAGAACTGAGGTGGAGCTGGGTCCGCCCCCTCTTGTACCCAGACCGACGTCGGGCCGGGGCCGGCATCTGCTGTGTACTGCTGGCTGAAGTTTTCACCGGAGGGTCCTAGTGCCTGTGGTGTAGTCCTTATTGTAACGGCCTGCTGCAAGAACTCCCACTCGAAGTAAGATCAAAAGTTCCCTGGACCATGCCTTCAGTTACCAGTCAGCCAGATATGGGAACACATAAAGGCCTCCTCGCCAAAGGGCTGTTGATACTACAGCTGCTAAGCACTTGGTAAATATCCATGGTGCAAAGGATGAGCCAAAGGGCAACACCCTGAACTGGTAATGCTCCCCCTGGAAGAGGAACCACAGGTACTGTCTGTGAGGGAGGCAAACCATGATAGGCAGATAGGCATCTTGCATGCTGAGGCGGCATAGCCAGTTGTTCTGCTTTAGCAGAGGAAGGAGGCTGTGTAGGATTACCATCCCCCTTGTGGTCTAGAATAAGCTTCAAGTCCCCAGTTCTTTTGGGAACCAGGAAGAACCGGGCGTAGAACCTTTTGTTCCTTTGCTGCCTGTGCACTGGATCGATGTCCCTTTTGCACAGCAAGGTGAGCACCTCCTTCCGGAGCACTGCTGAGTGATCCGAAGGGTAGGAGGTGGGAATCTAGAGGTTGTTCCAGAAGTTCTAGAACATGACCTTGTTCGATTATCTGCAGGATTCAATCATCTGTCGTAATGGTTCTCCATTGGGGCAGATGGAGGGAGAACTGACCCCTGACCACTACCTCCTGGCTTGAAACAAGAAGAGTGAGGGTCTGGCAAGGAGTCATGCTGAGGCACAGCCAGCGGCTAGGGCCACTCCTCCTTCTCTGGAGTGCTTAGCAGAGGGACCAGTGGTAGAGGAGGGGGCAGCCAAGGCAGAACTGGCCCTGTGTTCGCCTTGGAGCCTGAGCCAGATTTGTGAGAGACCTTACAAAAGGAGGGCCTTGGTCTGCTCCAGGGTTGGGTATAATAAAAGCCAGTAGCAGTTGCCCGGGTTGTAGTATTAGCCATATCACAGGTGGCTCTGAGGAGATGCTTACTGACATCTTCAGAGGCCTGTAGAATCTTTAGAAACTCTTGCCTCTGGGAACCCTCAAGAAGGGCCTGAGCAGCAGTCTTGCCCCTTCTTCCAGATGGTAGTCTGTATTTAATCAAAATAGCCAAATAGTTGGCAATTTGAGGCCTAGAGTGACTGAGGTAAAGTTCTCTTGCCCCAGAGGTCAGTCTTCCAAGATTCCCGGTCGGGGGTGGGGGTGGGGGACTAAGGTGCTTGGACACCTTAGACCTGGCAAGGGTAGCCTTGATCACCACTGAGTTTGTTTCCGGCTGGGCTGCATAAAAAGGCAGCCCCAAAGGTGCCTAGTGAAGTTTAGCAGCCTTTCTGGGCATAGCAGGTACCAGGTCGGGCCTATGCCAGGCAGCATTGGCAGCATCATTCAAAGCTGGAAGCAGATAAGGAATAACTTTGGGTGGAGATTCTGCAATCTCCAATAAATCCACCAGGTTCCTCCTGGTGACATCCTCCTCCTCAGTCTGGAATCCCAGAGTGAAGGAGAGCTGCTTCATAAATGTTAAAGAAAGAGGGGTCCTCGGGGGAGGGGGGGGGGACGACTTTCAGGTGTGTTTGAGTCCTTGCTCCAGGAGAAGACATTAGACCTGTCAGAGGAGTCAACCTCAGTTTCTTCCTCCTCATCCTCTTCCTCAGGAAGGATGAGTTCATGTCTATATTCCTTGTCGTCATCAGCCTGTTCTTCAGCTGGGACCGACAGTCAGAAGACCAACGGCTCTCTAGAGGGTGCGGAGCAGACAGATTGAATAGGCATTGATGCTGGCGTAGCACCTGATGGCAAGGGCTAAGAAGGCCCAGACGGTGGAACAAACTGCTGAATAAGAGCCGAAGTTAAGGAAGTCAGAACGGCATTAAGGTTGATGGCAGGATAGGGAAGCATTGTCGACACAGGTATCGATGGAAAGGGTGAAGAACCCAGCTCCGATCAACTGCCACTAGCAGCAGTAGAGGCGGTGGGGCCCAGCGCCTGTGAACCTCGCAGATCAAGAGGTCTCAAAGGCAGGGCTGGGGCCCATGACCCAGAGGCCGATGGCCCTCCACATCCCTAAGAAGGCTGGGAGAACTCTCCTCCTTGGGGGGCCTGATAAGAGTGAGGGCTGCATGGAGCGAGGTGTTGACACCGAAGTGATTGATGGTGTGATCCCTGGAGAAGAGGAGGAATAATCCAACATGGATTGGGATCACCATTTGGGGGAGAGAAGTGGTCCTTGGTCCGGTCCTTATCCCAATGAGTGTGTTTCCCCGAGGACTCGGCCTGGGATTTGGCAGCCTGGGAGCCCAAAGAAGACGCCGGTGACTGGGGGGATGGGGGCACCAGAAGACCCTTGCTCTCCGCTGGCTGCCTGTTGCTCCATGAGGAATTTCTGCACGGCTTTCTTGTGTCGTTGCTGGGCAGTGAGGGTGCACTTCAGGCAACAGCGTTGTCAGTAGACCCGAGTCAGCAGACACAGAGTTTGTGTTGGTCGGGTGAGGAAATCTTTCCACAGCGAAGGAAAAGAGCTGACGAATGAATAGTTCTTGATATACACAAACAAAAGGATTCACTTTAAAATAAAGTCATTCAGAGAAAAGTACAAACGAAAATTTAAGTAGTAGGTTCTGGCGGTCAAACTGAGCAACAAAGCTTCCACTAAGTCTGTACGCGAATGGGCAACGGTGGGGAAGAACGGAGGAGGGAACGGGGCCACTCACACTTATGTGGGGCTGTGATGTCGGAGCCTGCAGAAAAGCTTCTATGGGATCCTAGTGCCTGATGGCTAAGTTCCACAGGTATGACCCGATGACAGAGATATCCCTGAAAAACATTGTTCATCACTTGTTGTAGGACATACTGAAAAAAAGCCAGCTGTACATAGCTAGGAATGCCTCCTGATACAGATGCCTCCTACAGAACAGCCAGAGAAAGTATCAAAGCTATCCATAGCAGCTTTGAGCTGATAACTGTTAAACGCAGTTTCATGTGTGGCAGTCTTAAGAATCTTTTGTTTAGTTTCAGAACCTGACAGGGATTTTGCCAGAAACTTAAGTGAGCTCCAAAGAGTATACTCATATTTGGAAAAATGCCCTTGGTAGCTAGCAATCATCATGCTAAGGGTATCTGTAGCAAAAGCCTGCCTGCTCAAAGTGTCACTTTTGCGTGACTCCTTGTTAATAGTGTGCACGATGAGCTCTTGGGGAAGAATGGTTTTGTCATTATCAGCGAGAATAACAACAGCTTCAGCTATAGGTTGAGAAATATACACTGATCTATTCTTAGGGGTAGTGTATTTCCTGCCTATCTGCTTGGAGACCGGGGGACAGAGGCAGCTCTCTTCCATACCGCATCTGACAACGTCTCAAATGCAGGTGGAATAGGAGGAACTAAACTGACTGGCATGGTAGAAACATTTAACCAAAGCAGACGTAGAAGTTGGACGGCGGCCGAAGGCTCAGAATCAGGCACAGAATGTGCATATTCCTGAGCAAAGCCAGAGACGTTAGATCCTCCTGTGGAACAGAAGAAGGGTCCAAAGAGTCCAGGGCTAAACAGTCTTTGCCGATACCCTCAGAAATGATGACGCTGAATCAGACATCCTCCTCTACATCCTCCCCGGAGGAAGAGTTGTACCGGGGGGTGAACCAATCCAAAATGCAGCCTTGGCAATACCAGCTCAAAGTTTGGATGAGGGGCTGGTGCCAGAGACGCCACCATAACCGGAATTGAATCCAGCGCCGAGGAAATCCCTGGCATCGAGGCAGCACCAGAACTGGTGGTGGACCAGGCCCAGAACGGTGGTGGACCAGGCCCAGAAGGGCCTAAACTTGGCACCAACCCCATCGCTGACAACCCAGTCGGCACCAAAGTGACTGGCAATGGTACCATGGCTGGTCCCATCACAGTGACAATGAATGGGGATGTAGTCAGTGGGACCGGAGTCAGCAGTGCAGTCAACGGTAAGAGCCCAGGGGCTGTTGCCAGATCCAAATGCTCTACCTGACTAAAGGCCCCAACTGTGGTTCCAGTTCCACCAACTCCCAAGGACCAAGGACCAGCTCCAATGGCAGAGACAAATGAGCCAGACGCTGCACCCACTGCTCCATAAGAGCTGCCCAGTGGAGTCCCCACTTACAGACAGAGAGGGGCTCCGGGCCTGAGACGTCGACTTTCTAGTGCCAGAGGGTGTTGGTGAGGGTCTCTAAGTCAAGAAGACCAATAATCTTTCGTCAGACCTCACAGAGGGTGACCATGAACGGCACTGCTTCTTTCCCTTCCAACAGGAATAGGAAGAATTCGAGGCCGAGCAGCACTGTGAACCCGACAGGGATAGGGAACAAGCCCACTTGTGTTCATGCTTCTGGAAGCACTGTCCTTCCTCCCAGGCACAGGACCACCCATTATCAAAACCCTCCCTGACAGGGAAAGTGGACTGGACATGACCCTGCTGCCAGAGCAGCTTGCCTGAAAAGAGTCCCTACCGTCATCATCCATGGCCATCAACCACTGACTTGCAGGGCTGTGAAAGACTGACAGAAAAAAACGGGCTTGCCCATGACCATCGCCAGTACCAGCAATAGGTCCCACGGGGGAGGTGGTTCACGTACTGTAGGGGACAGGGGGTCCAGGCATATTGAAAAAGGTCTCGATCACCTTCTCCTGGGTCACCATCAGCTTACCAGCCTGTGCCTGCTAAGCAGAAACAGCTGTCAGGTGTACCCTAAGGTTGTCGCCCGCAATTTAAACTGGGAGAGGGAGAAGAGGTAGTCCAGGATGCTAGCCACAGGGCAGGCAAGGGGATCAAGCTCCCTACCCTGACACCAAATGGAAAATCTTTTCCACTTAAAGGTAAAGCAACTGTGAGTCGACTCCGTTTGGGAGGCCTCCACAACATGCAGCACCACATCGAAAGATTCAAGGCCTGGAACTCTAGCCGCTCAGGAACCAGGCTGTGAGGTGTAGGGACTGCAGGTCCACGTACAGGACAATCTTTTGATGTCTGGTCAGCAGGCCAAAGCAGAAAGGCAGTCTTCACGGAGGTCTGCTGATGAGGCGGAGGAGATCGGGTACCAGAACTGCCTTGGTCAGCCTGGAGCATCAGGATCATCTGTGCCTTGTCCTTCTGGGTCTTGACCATGACCCTGTGGATCCAGGGGAAGGGAGGGAAGGTGCACACAAGGGGTCCAGGACATCACAAAGGCATCCCTCAGCAGTGTCCTGGACTGTGGGGAGTGGGCACAAAACAGCCTCAGTTTGACGTTCTCCCAGGAGGCAAAAAGATCCACTAGAGGAGTGCCTATTGGCAGAACAGGTGGTTCACCAACTCCTGATGCAAGTACGTCTCTCCAACCCAGCTGAGAGTGTCCACCCGTTGACTGTTCTCTCTTGCAACATGAGTCACCTGGAGATCTGCACCCAGGCTGTGCACGTGGGTCCAGGTGTGGAGGGCATCTAGGCACAAGGGAAGAGAGTGAGTTCCACCATGCCTGTTCAGGTAGAATGTGGTTGTGGTGTTGTCTGTCTGGACCTGCATGATCTGACCCGACTAGAGGAGTGAATTCCATCAGTGCCAGCCACACTGCATGGAGCTCCAGCAAGTTTATGTGGTGACAGGGCTCCCTGGATGACCAGAACCTGTCGGCTCTGTGGTCACCCAGATGCGCTCCCCACCCCACCAGAGACACATCTGCTGTGAGTGTTACGGTCATTTTTGGGCAGACAAACGGGATCCCTTCCTCCAGGTATTCAGGGATCAGCCACCATTGGATGGCATCCCATATTGGCTGGGTCACTGTTTCCAGCTGGTCCAAGTGTCCTAGGTGCTGGGACCGCTGACGGCCAAAGTCCCACTGGAGGTGGCGCATCTGTCAGTGTGCCCAACAGATCATGCTGGTGCAGGACGCCACACACCCCAGCAAATCCCAGGCAGGGCGCGAGAGCCCAACCTGAAATCATCACACAAAGGTGGTCAGATCCAGTGCCCGGTCCGCAGGGAGGTAGGCCTTGACCCACAGGAAACTGAGTTGTGCCCTGATTAACTTGCTCATCTGTCTCAGCATCAGTTCAGGTTGACCAACAGGCCCAAATCTCGACCAGTGGGGACAGCCAGATCTCTGGACTTCTCGATGGCTCCCAGGATGGACCGGCTAATAGCCAGTCATCCAGGTAGGGGAACACCCTGACTGCTAGGTGCCACAGGTGGGCTGCCGCCACTGCCATGCACTTGGTGAAGGCCCTAGGCTCCAGGGAGAGGCTGAACGGCATGACCTGGAACTGGTACAGAACCCTTTCTGCTCGAATGTGATGGGACTGAACAGATGGGAATGTGGAAAAAACATATCCAGCAGGTCTACGTGTGGAATGGTGTAATTCAGAGTTATCACTCATGA
Organism: Neoceratodus forsteri; assembly: GCA_016271365.2. Lineage (NCBI taxonomy): Eukaryota > Metazoa > Chordata > Ceratodontiformes > Ceratodontidae > Neoceratodus > Neoceratodus forsteri. The sequence goes on from CM028129.1 coordinate 317,724,281, forward strand.
ACTTGCGTTTCCACATGAACTGCATGCCGATCCAGTATGTGGCGCCCCCCATCAGTTTGGGGACCAGGAATTACCTGGACACCTAACCCTGATTGTCCAGGGTGTCTGGGACACAGGATGTTGCCTTTTTTGCAAGAAGCTGAGCAATATCCTCCCGGAGGGTAGGGCCCGTATAGGCAGTAAGGTGGGAGAGCCTCGAAGTCCAGAGGCAACCCTCTGCCCACTACATCCAACACCCAACACCCACTGTTTGTTGTGATAGCGGACCAACGTGGCAAAAAGTGACGTAGTGGACCTTCGACAGGGAATGCAGACAGGGATAGGACAAGTGGAGGGAAGTCACCCCCCACCTGTCACTGGGCAGATTTTGCGGAGGCACCAGTGGCTGCAGCAGAAGGGGCACCACTACGCCTGCCTCCTCCTTTCTTAGGAGCCTAGACCATAGACTTCTGCTTGCGGTGCCAGGCTTGGTACTGTTCCTGCTGGGGCTGCTGCCAAGGAGGTTGCGACTTAAAGGACTGAAAAGCTTGCTTCTTAGGCTTACCTTTCAGGTCCTTCTGGGACAGCACCACAGAATCTAGGGTGGCACTGTACTTCTCAATCCTGGTGATTTGTCCCTCTACCCTAGGGCCAAAGAGGTCGGTGCCCAAGAAAGGGACATCGACCAGTTTACGTTGGGTGTCCGCTGTGAAGATGGCCAGACGCAGCCAAGTCCTGCGACGCATGGTGAAAGCCGCTGCCATGGCATGGGTATACAAGTCACCTATTTCCAAGGTCGTCTGGAGCTAGTCTTTGGCCAGCGACTGACCCTTGCCTCTGATGACCGTCACTGCCATTTGCTGTTCAGCAGGGAGAAATGTATCGAAGACCCCCATCAGGGAGTGACCGAAGGTGGCCGTCATTAAGGCATAACTAGCCTGATGGAAACCCAGGGACACCATGGCGTACACTGTTTTAGTGGCATGGTCAATCCTGTAGTACACCTTGTCCATAGGCTTGGCCAAGAACCCAGAAAGAGATCCCATAGGGACTCCGTACTTGGAACTATACGAGTGAAGCTACTGGTCCCAAAATGGCCTCAGCCACAGTGAAGGCAACCCCTGGGGATTCTTCCCAGTCCAAAATGTCTGTAAGGGGACACTTTGCCCTCTTTTGGACTGGCTCAAGTGAGACAGACATGGACTCTGAGTTGAGTTTGAGAAGTGTCCCGAAGGACACCAGGCCATGCTCAGAGGTCAGCTCCTCGACCAGCCATTAACTTGTGATCTGAGTCATCCGAGGACTTCTCAAAAAAGGCCTTTGACCGTTCTTTGTTACAGACCTCTCGGGTATCCTCTTCCGGGGCGATCCTTACTGGTAACTGGTTGGGCAAGCCAGTGGCCAAACGGGCCTCCATGGTTGGAGTGCCCATCATTGGCTGCGATGGTGGCGGCTCCACCAGAAGACGGACAGAAGCAGGTGTGGGGACACCTGCGTGGTGTGGATCGATGAGGGTGCCACCTTAGTTGGCCTTGGGACCAGAGGTCCAGAAGGTAGAACCCTACCCTGTCCTACTGTTGCCAGAGGAGCTCCTTGTAGCACCACTATAGCTTGCAACGGTGCCACCTCCTGGTCAAATGAGATTGAAAGCAGGAATGCCATGATCCAGATCTTAACTGCAACCGTCGACCAGCCAATCAACGGCAAGAAGAGCCTCCCAGCTGAATTTAGTAAACCACATGCAAGCCCTTGTTCAGCAGCACAGGTGTGGAAGCTCAACCAGCAGTGGAAGTGGCTCCCGCTGAGGACCAGATGGGGACACTGACCAGACCACGTCTTCCTGGTTGAGGACTGGAAGCACCAAGGGTCTGTGAGCTTGAATCTTCGACCTCGTCCAACAATGGTTTGACAGGCCTTTGATAAAAGACGAGCAAGTCCGAAACATGTCAGGCAAGACTTGTGTCTGTTCGTGATGGCTGAATAAATGGATATTTGAGAAATGCTTTGGTCTCTGCCTCCCTCTTATGGGGTGGTGAATGCTCTAAACCTTGCTGTTTGGGAGGCTCGAGAAACATCTTGGTAGCCTGTTTAATCAGAATTGAAGTCAACTGGTTTGACAAGGGGATCAAAGAGCCCTCGAGTGACCAAGGGGTGCTTGACAGCCACCGAGTGGTCGGGCAATCAAGGGACAGGAGGACCATGATCTCTCCCCATCCCACAACCAATGCTGCTGGTGCTTGTGCTTCTTACCATCATGGTGGGCAGGGCTCTCCACCAGGGTCTCGAGGGTGACACATGTCCCGGAATCCTCCAGTGAATGACCCTTCAGCACTGGCCTCAGATGGGAACAGTGCTGATACCAAGGAGCTCCCTGCTGCAACTGCTGCCACTTCTGCCTCAAGTTGCTGAGCCAACCTGGCTGCAGTCGAGGCCATCTTGCGGACTTTGGATCCTGTTCTGAAGGTCAACCCAATGAGAGCTGGAGATTCCTTTCCTCGAGGGACTTTGAAAGCATACTTAAGCAAAGGCCACACCAATCCATGTTGTTTTTCAAGCCAGGCAGTGCACACATGTGTTCTGCCAGCACTAAATGCAGAATTTGAACCCTGGCTTCTGTTGTTCTATCGTAGATCGATGAGGGGAGTTGAAGGAACTTAGGGTATAAAGTAAATAAATCAAAAAAACTTTGAAGACAGAGTTTGCATATGACGCATTAAATGTAAGCAGTAGCCACGAAGGAGGTGACCTATTCTTCCTGCAGAAAGAAAGATCTGCCGTCACAGGGTGGAGTCAGGGTATATACCATCCGAGTGGTGGGAGAAGTTTAGCTTAAAGATGTCTGGTCAATCAGACCATTCCAGTGGTATTGCCAGAGTGTTGATAGTGAACCATATCCATGTCCCTAGAAACATTTTTATAAAATCAATAAACTGACGTGAAAATAGCAAATTGTAGCTTTAAACACTAAAACTGAGAAAACTGAACGCTGTTGTCATATAGTGGTGCAGTTCTGACTCCCGGGGGCAAGCAGTGTACCCACTGATGTCTACTCAACAGCGGGGGAAAAAAGGAACTGAGGCAGTTGAGGGCTGATGCTGAGGTAAGCCATGCGGCGGAGAGCTGCCTCCCTTGTGTTGGTGATGTGCGCAGCTTGCTCTGCACCAGCCCTCCTGAAAAGTTCTGGCTCCATTGGGGTCCTAGCGCCCAGCTAAGACCCACTAGTATGAAGCAATGCTGAAGACTGATTCCTGGAAGATCGCTGAAGAGGGTGCTTCAAGGTTTTACAAATTGTGCCCTATAACCTTTAAAGGGGAACAGTCAGCACAAAGGACCCCACAGTCAAGAGTAGACTGGTCCCATGTGCACTTTGTGGGCAAGAACATTTTGGCTTATTTACTGTTTACTGTAGTATAGTAGATTATTATCATCACACTAATTTTGCTTACTTGTAGGCTAATATCTTTTACTGCAAATCACAGAATCCATTGTAGCGGACATCGGAGCAGTAGGGGATTCAACAGCCTGCAGTGCATGTTAGAGCTTTTTTTTTGTATATATAGTTTTTTTGTACTTTTGGTGTTTAATTCCCTACCTCCCCCCCGGACCATGGCGTACACATGGGGGCGCACGTACACACCAGGATCTGGTGTCCCCTTCCGCCCCCTCCCTGGCTTTTAGTAGCTGCCCGTTGCTGCCTGCGTGCCACCGGACCTCCACCCGGTGGGGAGGCGGGACTCACAGACGATGGCATGGCTCAATTCCGGCCCAGCAACCCCCCCCAGCCAGCACCGCGAGGTTGTTCCTCAAACCTGGTCACACGTAGTAGCGAGGTAAGGTGCCAATGCCTTCAGCTTCTACACTACCAGGCCTTATGTTAGAGCTTTTATAATCTCCGATCAGATGTTTTCCAGTACTGCTTTTCTCCAGGGCCTAAGTACAGCCTCTGCGGCTGTACATAGTCCACAGAGGACAGTGGAACCAGCAAACAAAAGATCAGCGCTTATATAAACTCTAATATGCAGTGCAGGTTATTGAATCATCTTACTGTTGCCTACTGCTCTGAAGTTAGCTACAAGGGATTCTGGGATTTGTGGTAACAGATGTCAGCCTACAACTAAGCATAATTAAGCTTGTACAATCTAATATACTACAGTAAACATTAAGTAAACCAAAAAATTTTTGTACACAAAGCACACATTGGGACCAGCCCCCACTCTTGAATGTGGGGGCCCTTGGTGGTGACTGCACTCCTTTAAATAGTGCCAATCACCATTTTAGCAGCATGTCAAAGAGATGTGCCTAGAGATTACTCTACCTGTAAATCTCGGTTCTTGAGATTGCCCAGCCAGAATGCTTCTTGGCAACTGTTGATGGTCAGCATGGCCTTCACCCGGTAAACAAAAACCTCAAGGATTTTCTTCAGCAGGGGGGACATGATTGGTCAGTCCGGTATCCTGGTGAATCTATAAGACAAAGGAAAAACATAAGTGAAGTCTCAGGGCTCTACAATGGAAAGAAAAATGCAGAAAGCAGTCTATCTATCTAAAGACACATATGAACCAAACACTAAAGAGAAATGACAGTTTCAACTGACCAAGTTACTACAAATAATTTAATAAATGGTTTATAGTTCTAGACAGGAAAGCTACATACCTGAATTTTTTTCTCTATGGAGTATCACTCTTGGGGTCTATGACAGTGGCGCAAGGATCCTGTGGGAGCAAATCTTTTAGCCAGGAGGTCAGCAATGGCTATTGACTCACGTGGCCTGTATAATCCCTCGTGGTGACGTGTGCCTGCCTATAATCACTGCTGCACCCCCCCCCACTGCAGTTCTGTTCACCAGGAAATGTGGGGGCAAGCTATGCTTGTAGGCTAGATAGAAGTATAGACACAACTGAATTTAACCTAACGACTGAACTACAGGAGAAAGAAATTAGAAAGTGATTTTATATATTTTTTTCCTTCCTTTGTATCTGTCTGTCTGTCAGTCTACCTATCTGTCTATCTATACATCCATCAGGCATGAGTTAAATTTGATCAACATATCACTATTATCTCACAGGCTACTCTGAAGATATTATAAATCATGATATATTTTTTAGTCAGCCAGGATTGTTTATTTCTAAACATTCCAGGTACTCTTTTATATATATGAACATACGAAGAAGCCAGCAGAAGAAGGCCATTTGGTCTATCTAGTCTGCCTGTATTGCAGGGCCCATAGCTTGACCTATACTGACCCTGTCCCCCCCCCACTCCTCCTAACCTTTCCATTTTCCCTACTTATGATCCTTACCTTCCCCCATGCCTATCTCAGATTCTCTTGAAGTTGTCCACCATCTTCAACAAGACCACCTCTTCCGGCAGCGCATTCCAAGTGTCCACCACCCTCTCCATGAAGAAGTGCTTCCTGACGTCCCTCCTAACCCCCCCATCCAGCATAAGACTATGCCCCCTCGTGTTATGGTTGCCACTTAGCTTAAAGAGACCCTCCTTATACACCTTATTTATCCCTTTCAAGTACTTGAAAGGTCTCAATCATGCCCCCCCACCCAAGAGTACATGTTCAGGGCCCTCAACCTCTCCTCACATGCCTTACCCTGCTGACCCACTATCATCTCTGTAGCCCTCTTCTGGACCTTCTCCAGCACGTTAATGTCCTTTTTGAGGTGCAGACACCAGTATTGAACTCCATTCTCTAGATGTGACCTCACCAGTGACCTGTACAAGGGCAGTATAACTTCCTCTCTCCTACTACTGATCTCCCTAGCTATGCATCCTAGTATCTTGTTTGCCCTTGCTGCTGCTTTCTTGCACTATGTGGAGTGCTTCAGGTCACTAGTGATCATCACTCTGAGGTCCTTCTCCTACTACTCCTCTGATGCAGATACCTGGATTCCACTCAGGTAGTACTCTGTCCAGGGATTCTTGGCTCCAGTGTGCATTACTGTGCATTTCTTGCCATTGAAGTCAAGCTGACAAATCCCAGACCAACTCCCTAGCTTTTCCAGATCATCCTGTAGGTCCTGTATCCCTTCAGCTGTATCCACTCTTCTGCAGAGCTTGTTGTAGTCCACGAATAGGCACATTTTGCCATTAATGCAATCCCCAATGTCACTGATGAAGATACTGATCAACACTGGCCCCATCACTGATCTCTGCGGGACCCCACTTGCGACCTCTCTGGTGCCAGAGAACTCTCCCTCTACAACCACCGTCTGGGTTCTGTCCCTCAGCCAGTTTTCCACCCATCTGGGCATCTTCTCCACAACACCGAGATCTGTTAACATCCTGATCAACCTTTTGTGCAGCACAGAGTCAAAGGCCTTACTGAAATCCAGATACAGGATGTCTACCACTTGGCCCCTGTCTATTTTCTTAGTGACCAAGTCAAAGAAGCCAATTAGATTTGTTTGACACGACCCCCCTCCCAATGAACCTGTGCTGCCTCACACCCTGGAGACCATGCTGTTCTAGATATTCTACCAACCTGCATTGTCTCCATGAGGTTGCACACGATTGAAGTCAGACTGACTGATCTGTAATTCCCTGGGCCATCCCTGGGACTGCTTTTGTGGAGGGGCACAACATGTGCTGTTCTCCAGTTCTGCGGTATAGTGGAGCATTGTTCTGTATAGAATTCAATCTGTTTCAAAATGATGTTGTACCACAGTTCAAAGGTCATGGAATGTGACTGTACCCTTCTGTGGTACAACAGCACTCTGAAACCTCTAGAGGCTGCACAAGTCAGTTCTGTTCTGAAAGCAAACAAGGACCACTGCAGACACATTTCCCATAATACTATACACTATAAAAAATACAGGATGAGCAACTTTATGCACAACTAGTGAGTTCTGCCATCTCTGGGTTCTCATTCCCAAAGACCTCTCAAGCTTTGCTCTTGAGGTCAGAATGAATCAGAACTCCTCTGTGGCAGAATAAACTGGTTGCACATAGTTGCCCATCCAGTATTCTCTAGAGTCTATATAAACACACAATAGTGCTATCTTGTCAGTTGATATGTAACAATGGAATACTGAACCAATCTGAGAGCAGATTTAACAATGCCGATGACATCACAATAGTCATGTGCAGCACAGAAGCTAGCAAATGCGAGACGCTTTGAGGGGCAAGGTTTAAATTTTGCAATGTTTTCCTTTTGTAATTTTATTTTAATCATTTCTATCACAAAACCACCTAAACACCTGTTGTGGAAATCGACATGGGTGAGAGTGTAATGCTTTGAGTGGCATCATTTACATTTTGTATGGTTTTCCCTTTTGTAACTTTTCATCATTACAATCACAAAACCACCGAAATACCAGTTGTACAAATCAAATATAACATGGGTGATAGTGACACAGTAGAAATACCTTCATTCACTGTACCTGACCTCTTCTGGATTCACTCATGAGGTCAGGAGGTCAAGTATAGTTTGTGAAGATATTTCAACCATCTCACTCTCACCCATGTCATATTCCATTATATATAGAAAATACTTTAAAACAAGAAAGTGTGCACTAGGGCAGTGGTGCTCTTAAAAAGGCAAAGTCATTGAAAACATGCATTTTGGGCACTCACCACCTCATGTTATAACAGAACGCCAAACAGCTTCCTGCAGTTTCATAAAGTCATTTATTGACAGAAAAAAAAATTGAAGCACGTTAACCCACCCCACAGACATGTCCCACCTGATGCGTTTCGGACAAATAATGTTCTTTATCAAAGGCTGGGGAACATCACACAACATAACACTTAAATACTAATTAAAAGAAATGTGATCATATGACGTCATACCAAAAGTCAACATTTATTGGTCAAAACACATCAATACTATAAAGACTAAAACCTATCTGGATTTCAGTAAGGCCTTTGACACTGTACCCCATAGGAGGCTGGTCAACAAACTGGATAGCATAGGGGTAGGGGTCAAAATAACAAGATGGGTAGAAAACTGTTTGGCAGATAGGAGTCAGAGGGTGGTGGTGAAAGGGGTGTACTTATGGATCAGGCAGGTGAGGAGTGGAGTTCCCCGAGGATCAGTGCTGGGACCCCCTCCTGTTCAATATCTACTGTATATACAAGGGACTTCCGGTGACATCAGGGCACGATATGGCAGCCTGATTTGCTTGCTCCACTCCCCACCGATTAAAATCCAAGTAAATTGCCCGATCAACAATGGCATCCCCGGCCAAACAACGGCGAAACAAACTGGGGAAACTCCACTTAACACCGGCCCAGAAGCTTAAGGTGATGCTGCAGGAAGAAGATGCAGAAAGCAATGTGGAGGGAGAAGGCACTGGGGAGACACAACAGGCCTCGAAGCATGGGAGTCTCCGTAGTGATGACCTGGTAGAAACTATCCGCCAAACGGCCTGCACAGTCACAAAAATCAACCGGACTTTGTCTGATCTACGAGCGGACCTCAGCAGGATAGACCACAAAACCGACCAAATAGAACTGTGCCTCTCAACTGTCTCTGAACAGACAGACAGACAAGACAGGCTGTTACTCTATCTTCTGGCGAGGGACCGAGAGCTAACGTATCGGCTCGATGACCTCGAGGGCAGGAGCAGAAGACAGAATATTAGGATACATGGGGTCCCCGAGGGCTTAGAGAATGGAGCTGCAAATACCATAGAGTTCATACAAAACCTCCTCAGAAGAGTTCTCGACTTGCCAGAGGATCTGGACCTGAGGCTGAATCGGTGCACACCGATCTCTGGCTCCGAGGCCGAGCAACCCTGAAGCCAGGCCTAGATCTTTTATAACCCGGTTTACCCTATATTCAAGTAAGGAGGAGGTGTTGCGGCGAGCTTGGCGACAGGGCTCACTGGAGTACGAGGGTCATAGGATAGCAATTGACAACGATCACACATCGGGGGTACAGGAGGCCCGGAAAATGATTTAGCTCATAGTAAAGCAGCCGAAAGCCAAAAATATAAAAGCCCAGGGGCTGCATCCAGTAAGACTGAAGATAACTACTGAGCAGGGAGTTAGAGTTTTTTAAGGATCTCCTGGCAGCTGTACCCTACCTTGAAGAACTGGGGATTAGCACACCTCCATTGGCGAAGGAAAGGCTGGAACAAGACCTTCTGATGTCCGCATGGTCCGTGGCGCAAAAGGGAATAACCAAAAAAGGATCCTCTCAACGGATGCCACAGACCTCTCTCCGTGCAGACATCGGCGCAGTGCTCCAGAAACTTGGGGACTCAGCATTGATAAATAAAGGCGCCCCACATCTAAAAACAGCGACTGGGAACGACAAAACAAGTGAGATGGGCTCACCGAGAGAACCGGACACTTGAAGTAGTCAGCAGAAGAAGAACATGTTTATACCAAATGTGCGACTTGCAACTGTATTGGATCTCTCGGGTTAATGGCCCAGTTGTCCCCCCTCAGCATCACACAGGACGACACTTTCTTTTCTCCCTTCGGCCACAGAAACACGATGGGGACGCAGTGAGTACTTTTGACACTCCCTCGCAGTTTTGTTGCCCATAACAGAGAATGACTGGCGCTCTGTTCACTGTACCTGTGTCCGACCTCTCATCTTTAAAAAAAAAAAAAAATAATAATTACTTTAAAGTCATTTTAGACAGGATCAGAACTAGTGGGAAGAAGGTGGGGGTGGGGAGATACTGGAGGTGAGCGGCGGGGGAATTTCCCTGAAATGTTATAGCACAAACTGTAAATGAATGATTTAATTAGCCATTAGCATACATATGATGATCCCTCGGCTGAGTGTCGGCCTTGTAGGAGACCATATACATCTACAGGTGTTTGGATGGGGGATGATTTAAGTTGGACCCCTTGTGGAACAGGCATGAAGGCCGGATGACCTCAGGGGACATCAATGGAACCCGTATAGCCAGGGTTTCCCGGTCTTGCTCCTCTCATCCCCCAAACCCCAAGGCTGTCATGATGTTGGGAGGAGGCGTTTATTTATTCGAAGGCACACCGTGACAAATTGGGACTACGAAATAGTTTTGGCCATGGCTTGATTCACTGTTCTAAGTCTTGGGCACAGGGACCTTTCTCTCGCTTAGACTTGTGGGTTCCGGGAGCCCTGGTTTCGTGTCGTTCGGGGATAATAATGGTCTGGGCTAGTGAGGGGAAGGCCGTTTTGACAGAACCGCATACCCTGAACGGGAACACTAATCAGTAACAACTGAGGTGACGCTGTCATTTTAGGTGAGTCTGCTCCCCCCCAAAAGTTTGAATTCTGAACCCTGGATCTGGGGCCCGCGGAGCCTTCCTGGGTCTCCAACTGGGATCACTATGGGGCTGAGGTCACCCGGGGAAGAATGCTAGACATTGCTGTGGGTGTGGAGCAGAGGAGATACCTTCCCTGATGAAACTTCCACGAAGGCACATGCATCTAAAAGTACTTTGGGGGTCACACCTGAGAGATAGAGGGAAGGGGGTCCCGGGATGCTGAGGAAATGTAATCTGAGGCTATGAAATTATAGTGGGCTAATTAGATGTTACGATTTTGTATTTTTTTTTTTTTGTGGGTGGTGGGGAGAGGGAGGAAGGGATGGGGATTGGGTGCCTATACAGATGCGTACTGACAACAGGAAGGGGGGCGTCTCCCAAGGATTTTCCTCGGGCCTACAGGGAACACTCATTGCACTGTTGAGCTCCCTGTTTTGGTCTGTATACTCAGACACCCTTCAGCTGATAAAGTACAGTTACGTAAGAACTTACCGTAACAGTAGATCTTTGAGAACAGCTCTTGCAGCAGGTTACACCATTAGGACTGAAGCCGTCAGGCGCCAGGACCCCACGGAAATTGTCTAGCTAGCAGTCTTCAGTGGGGACCACCTCCGACGTCGGTCCGGCCCCCGACGTCAGGCGTAGTACATAAGGGCGGTCCCCCCACCATCCCCAGTTCTCCCGCCAGAGACTCCCGGCAGCTGGATGACATCAGAAGAGGAGACCGAGGATCCGCCACCAGATGGCTAAGACTAAAAAGGAACTTCCCATCCCGTAAGATGGATGTTTGGCTACTACCTACCTCCACAAAAAGGGGGAATGGTGGGCAGGAAGGTACCTGCTGCAAGAGCTGTTCTCGAAGATCTACTGTTACGGTAAGTTCTTACGTAACTGTACTATCTTACTTCGAGATACAGCTCTTGCAGCAGGTTACACCATTAGGACTGATTCCCAAGCACTAGTGGCAATCTTATGCCACAGGGAGGAGGAAAGGTAGGGATCGCAACCCTACTAGATCCTAAGACAGAAGTCCCTGAAGGACGGCTAGGCCGAAACCTGCTCTTCGCCTCGATGCAATGTCCAGGCTGTAATGCCTGATTAAAGTATGCACCGGGCTCCAAGTGGCTGCAGCGAAATAGCTGAGGTGAAACATTCCTTAACGCCCATAGGGAAGTGGCCACTCTCTGTGGAATGACCCTTAACTACGCCTGGTAAGGGCTTTATTGCGCTTTTATCGTAACAGAAAGAAATACACTGGATGAGCCACCTCGAGAGAGACTGTTTAGAAACAGGAGCCCCCTTCATTCTAACAGCGAAGGAGACAAACAGTTGATCCGACTTTCGAAACTGTTTGGTTCTGGTCAGATAATATCTGAGGTACCTATGTACATCAAGGGTGTGTAGAAGGGCTTCTCCTCGGTTGGTGTACTTTGGGAAATACATTGGCAAGTCGATATCCTGATTAAGGGTGAGGGCTGAAACCACCTTAGGCAGAAACTTTCGGTTTGTCCTCAGGGATACCCTACCCTGATGGAAAACTAAATAAGGTTCTTTGCACATCAGTGCATGCAATTCTGAAATCCTTCTTGCGGAAGTAACTGCAACTAAAAACGTTTTTCACGACAGAAAACGTAGCTTGCAATCCGCGGCTGGTTCAAAAGGTGGCAGCGTAAGCTGCTCCAGGACGAAGGGCAAGTCCCAAGGAGGAATCGGGTCCTTGATAGGCGGCCTAAGGTGGAGAACTCCCCTCAAAAAGGCACGAGTAGTGTCCAACTGGGCCACCATCCTATGGCCTATGGGGGCATGGTAAGCCGAAATTGCGCAAAGGTGCACCTTAATCGAGGAGTAAGCCGGTCTGGACTGAAAGAGTGAAAGCAGGTAATCCAGAACCAGCTTTTCGGGACATTCTAATGGCGAGAAGCTGCGTGCTTGGGCCCACAAACAAAATCTACGCCATTTCATGGCGTACGTTGCATGGGTTGCCAGTTTTCTGGCAGCAGAGAGCACATCTGCCACTTCTTGCGAGACCCCGTATCGCAACATGGCTATGTCTCTAGGAGCCAAGCATGGAGGTTCAAAGAACGCAAGTCCGGATGGACTAATGAACCCTCCTCCTGAGACAGCAGATGCGAGCTGATTGGCAAGGGAAGTGGAAGTTCCCGAATAGCTGATGCAGGGCGGGAACCAAATTCTGGGCCAGAAAGGCACTATCAAAGCAGCGTCGCCTGCTCCCTCACGAAGTTTTAAGAGGACTCTCTGGATCAACGGAAAGGAGGAAGGCATGAGGAATCTGCCCGCCCAGGAGAGGGACAACGCGTCTCGCCAGAAAACACCAGGCCCTGGATCTAGTGAGCAAAAATTGGGCAGTTTTGCATTGGATGGGGATGCGAAAAGGTCTAACTCTGGAGTGCCCCATCTGCGAAACAGATCCTCTGCCACCTCCTGTAGAAGTTCCCACTCATGGACTCTGGCCTGAGAGCGACTCAGGCTGTCGGCAACGGTATTGTCCACTCCGGGGACGTGTACTGCAATTAGGTTTGGGCCGTGCTGCACTACCCACTCCCACACTCTCATGGCCTCCCTGCAGAGCGGGTAGGAGTGAGTGCCTATTTGTTTGTTGAGGTAATACATCACCGCAGTATTGTCTGTTTGCAACAGAAGAGTACCTGGTGGAATCTCCAACTGGAAGGCTTGCAGAGCATAAAGAACCGCCCTCATCTCCAAAATGTTGATGTGGAGATGAGATTCCCGGGCTGTCCATGTGCCCTGAGACCTCACCCCGTCTAGGTGTGCTCCCCACCCGAGCCCTGAGGCGTCTGTGGAGAGAGTCACAGTCGGAGATGGCGCCACAAAGGGAACCCCCACAGAGAGGTTTCCCGGATCTAGCCACCATTGCCAATCCCGAAATGCGGCATCTGTGATTTGAATTGGCTGCTGCAGATGGTCTTGCCTTTGGTCCCATTGCACCCTTAGCATCCACTGAGTTATCCGCATGTGAAGCCTTGCCATTGGGACTGTTGCAATGGCTACAGCCATGTGTCCGAGCAGGAGAAGGACCAACCTGGCCAGGGCAGTCTTCCTCACCGACAGGTCCCTGATGAGGGATCTGATGCGTTCCGCTCTGTCCGCGGGAAGAAAGGCCTTCCCTCTGACGGTGTCCAGAACTGCCCCTATAAACTGCAGTTTCTGGGACGGTACCAGGAGTGACTTCTCGTAGTTGATGAGAATACCCAGTGACTGAAAAAGGGCCTGGGTACGATGAATGGCCGTCATCAGCGCCTCCTTGGAGGGAGCCATGAGAAGCCAGTCGTCCAGGTACGGGAACACGCAGTGGCCTTGTCTCCTCAGAGATGCCGCTACGACCGCCATGCACTTCGTGAAGACATGAGGTGCTGATGACAGTCCGAAGGGAAGTGCTCAGAACCGATAATGGCGGCTCTGAAACTCAAAGCGCAGGAACCTCCTGTGCGCTTGAGCAATTGGGATATGCAGGTAGGCGTCCTGCATGTCTAATGATGCTAAAAAAGCGTCCCGCTTCAGCATGGGGATTAGGCCCGGAAGGGTCACCATGCGGAAGCGTTTGTAGATGACCGACAGATTGAGGTCGTTGAGGTCCAGAACTGGACGGAGGTCCCCTGTTTTCTTTGGAACCAGGAAGAAGTGGGAATAATAGCCTAACCCTCTCTGGTTCTCTGAAACGTGCTCTAAGGCTTCTTTCTTCAGAAGCACGAGCACTTCCTACCGTATAAGCAGGCCGTGCCGACCCGAGTAGCGGGAAAGCAGGGGAGACCTTGTAGGTGGGCTGCCTACGAATTCTATATAGTGGCCTCTTTCGACCAATTGCAGCACCCACCTGTCGGCGGTGATCAACCGCCACCCTGGCAGGTGACGTGCGATGCGACCCCCGACCTTCATTTCCGTTGATCCTGAGGAGGGGCGGGGGCCGGGAACGAGTCATGTTGTAGTAGCGTTAGAATCCTGCAGGTTGGGCCAACTTTGCAACTCGGTGGCCCCTGCCTGGGGATGACTTGGCCTGGGCTTTTCGAGTAAAGGGGCCCCTCTGCTGTTGGCGGAACGTGGTTGTTGCCTTTGTGTTCGGCCACGAAAACGGCTCTGGTTCCTACGAAAGGAAATGGGTCGAGATCTGTACATGGCCTGGACAGATCTAACTGCCTTCCCTGCATCCTGAAGTTTGGTGATCACCTTCTCGGAGGCTTCACCAAAAAGGACTTCCCCGTTGTAAGGGCGCCCAGGATGTTCTTCTGGATGTCCAGGGTAAAACCGGAGACGCGGAGCCAAGAGTGTCTCCGGAGACACACGCCTGAGGCTGCAGCTCTGGCCGAAGAGTCCGCAGAATCGTATGTGGCTCTGAGCACCTGGGTCCCCACATCCAAACCCATACGGAGGAGATTTTAAAAGCTCCTCCTTTTGACCACCATCGGGCATCTTTTCAACCAGATCCTGTCCCTGCTCCCACAGTGCGTTCTGGAAATGTACCATGTGGGTGAGGTAATTTAGAGACCTGATGGCGCAAGTCGCAGCCGCATACGTGCGCCTACCCAGGGCATCCAACTGCTTGGATTCCGGGTCCAGTGGCTGTGTGCTCAAGTGTTGAGGTCTCTGAGACCGGTCATGCGAGGCCGTGATGACCAGGGAATCAGCCAGAAGATGGTTCTCCAGATACTGGTCCTCCCTCGGGGCCTTGTATAGGTGGTCAGCCTTCTTCGCACTGCAGTCGAGCAGGCAGCCTCCCACGCAGCCTTGGTGGCGTCCTCAAAGGTGTCCAACAAGGGTGGCACTACCACAGGCTTTGAGTCTTTCTGCCGAAGGTAGCGGGCAAGGCGCTGTCTCTCGGGGTCCAGCTCTTCAGCATCCCACCCGATATTCTCCTGAATGCGCCTCATGATCTCAGCGAACGATGGGTCATCCAGAGGAGACCTGGGAAGGTCGTGTGGGTCTGGGGAGGGAATGCTGATGGGAGAAGGAGATCTGGAGCACCCTGAGGAGTCAGATCTAGAGTCCTCTGCGGACGAGGTGTACCGGCGTTGTCTGGGTCTCTTAGGGCTGGGTGACCCTGAAGTGGATCTTGAGGGAGGTCTTCTCCTATCTGAGGATCTACCCCTAGGAGGAGGTGTTGGCTCCTTGGGGGTAGGTGACTGTCCTACGGGCCTCTTGGGTGGAGAGGGGGGCATAGGCGCTGCAGGTGTAGGTGGAGGCGGAGCCGAAGTAGGAGGATGCGTGGCGACCACATCCTTCCTGATGGTGTCCCACCAGAAGGTGAAGAGCTCCTTCACCTCTGCCAGATTCAGGCCCGACGATGGGCTGGGTGCTGGTGGCCTGCCCCGGGGTCGGACGTTGGGTCCCCGGGGGTCTCCCGCTCCGGGGAGGGTTCCCGTGGGAGCTCGATGGTTCCGGAGTCGCCCGCCTGGCCCTCGGGCTGAGTGGTGTCCTCCCTCGACGATACCTTCCGACTGACGTCGGTAGGTAACGGTGGTGAGGTCCTCCCCTCTGGGGTAGCCGACGTTGGTCCCCTGGCCGACGCCCTGGGAGGCGAATGCCTGGCCGGTGATGGCTGTCTAGCTGAAGCCGGCTCCTGGGAGTGCCTGTGATGTATGGCCGACATCAGGTCCGGCGTCCGTTTTAGGGACGTCAGGTCCTTAGTCTTACGTGGGACCGGGTCCGACCCACGTGGAGGCTGGGACACCGACCTGGTGTCGGAGTCCCGATGGCGGGAGGAAGACTTGTGGCGCTCCCCAGACTTGGACGAGGCCTTAGAAGGAGTGGATGAAGCCGCTGGCCTGGAAGTCTTGATAGGCTGCAGGAGGAGGAACCGCTGGAGGATCTGACCTGAACCGGGGGAGGCTGAGATTGAGCCCTGGAGGGAGAGCGGTCTGAACGCAAGCCGGAGCTTCGGGAGTCCGAGGCCCTTGACGGGGACCTGGGCCTTTCCTTCTCCCGGTGTTTGTGGGTCTTCCCTGATGACTCCTCCCTGGAGGAAGGTTCCCCATCCATGGCCTTGAGTTTCTCCTCCAAGAGAAATGCCAGAAGGGCCTTCTGGCGGCGGATCCTGGTGCGACTGTTGAAGCCCTGGCAGAAGGAGCAGGCCTTGGTGTCATGTTCCGGGCCTAGACAATGCACGCAGGTTGAGTGAGGATCCTTGAAGGGGATCTGTTTGCCGCAGGCACACTTCGATGGGTGACCTTCCAGAGAGGTGTTTGGAGAGGACATCAGATTAATCCAAAATCGAATGAGAGAAAAAAGAACGTCGTAATTCCTAGTCGTCGCATGCTAGAAAGTGACCGAGAGGCCGATGCTGCGATGTTGACGGCGGGAAAAGAACTGGGGATGGTGGGGGGACCGCCTCCTTATGTACTACGCCTGACGTTGGAGGCAGGACCGACGTCGGAGGCAGTCCCCGCTGAAGACTGCTAGCTAGAAAATTTCCGTGGGGTCCTGGCGCCTGACGGCTTCAGTCCTAATGGTGTAACCTGCTGCAAGAGCTGTATCTCGAAGTAAGATCCATCGTTCAGCCTTCCCTTGGAAGTCTATTCAGTGGATTATGGGTAGCCCGGCCGAGAGTAGTTTCGGCAGTGGCTGACCAACAATTAAACCTGCTCCTGGCTCGAAGTGGAACGAAGGCAGAGCAACAGTTCAGTTGTTCAATAGTTACTAATGAATGTTTTTTTTTTAAATTGTCAATGTTTATACTGAAAAGTTTGATGCTTTGCAGGAATATTACTGGGTTAAATCGTTTAAGCCTAATAAGTCAGTGTTCAAGAAAAAGGTATATGCTCTTAGCCGGATGGAAAATGGCTAATTATGTTACGAAATTTATGCCACTTAACATAAATGGATCATCAAGCCCTATCAAGAGGAGGAGGATTCAGCAATTCATAGCATCACAGAAGTGTGATGGAGTGTTCTTACAGGAGACCCACCTCTCCCCCCTGGAAGCTCGAAAGTTTAAATCAAGGTCTTTCCCTCTAGTCTACCACTCATCCCTCTTGGTGGGCAGAAAGAGGGGGGTGGCGATTCTCCTCTCGGAAAACCTTCACTTTCAACAGCAGGAGGTGATAGAGGATTCTGAGGCAAGGTATCTCATAGTTACAGGGACTATTCAAGATATCCTGGTCACTATGGTCAATGTTTACATCCCCCCAAGGTCCCCGTTCAGAGTCTACTCAAACATCCTCCAGTTGGTGGCAGAAAAGGCTAAAAGTATATTGATACTGGGAGGGGATTGGAACATAGTTTTAAATAGAGCACTTGACTTAACATCTCAGATCCCGAAATCGGATGCGGCAAAAGCTCGCTCCATAAAAATGCTGTTGAAACAGCTGGGTCTGGTAGATATTTGGAGAGAGAAGTACCCCGGAGCGAAAGAGTACATTTGTTTCTCTCCAAGGTTCTGGGTCTTTTCCAAACTGGATATGTTTTTCACATTCTCTGGGGATTTAAGCAGGTTTCCTTCTACTTGGGTAGGTACGACCATTCTCTCCGATCATAGCCCGATCTATTTACAGGTGGAGCTGGGATTGCCCAAGCGCATTACACACTGGAGATTGAATGCCTCTCTCCTCCAGGATACAGGGGTGATGGAGGAGCTAAAAAAACACCTGAAAATAACCTTACAAGAAAATAGTAGGCAAGAGACGTCTCCGCAAATTTTGTCGGACACGGTTAAAGCCTCACTTAGAGGCAAACTGATATCTATAGCTTCCCATAAAAAACAAGAAATGAAGCAGAAACAACAAGAATTACTAGCACAGATTAAAGAACTGGAAGACGCTCAAAAACTTAAGTGGGATAAAGCTCGGAATGGGGAGCTGACAAAATGTAAAAATCTGTTACAAAAATTCCAAAAAGCCGAGGTAGAAAATGCCCTGTTTTATTTAAAATAAAAGATATTACGAAGGAGGTCCGAGAGGTACCAAATTATTGGCCCTTAGACTACGTCAGTATGTAGCAAAAGCCACAATAACTAAAACAGTATCCCCTAGGTCAGGCCAAACGGTCAGACAGGCCACACAGATAGCTAAGGCATTTGTTGAATACTACTCAAACTTACATGGCCCAGATGAAAAATCATCTATACAAGAAAAGCAGAAATACTTGGAATTCATTCCCCTTCCTTCACTTCACCAGACTCAGTAGGGAAGCTGACTAGACCTATTACACAACAAGCGTTAATTTCCACAATCAAGAAACTTAAGTCAGCCAAATGCCCAGGCCCAGATGGGTACGGAGCTGAATTTTACAAGACCTTTGCCCCAGAGATAGTACCCCTGCTTCTTAAGTTTTTCTCGGACATTTGGTCTGGGAGGGGACCACCCCCGCCCTCCTGGCAGTACGTGACCATAACCATCTTGCACAAAGAGGGAAAGGACCCTACAAGGTGTGAATCATATCGCCCTATCTCACTGCTTAACCATGACTACAAGATATTCACTTCAATTATTGCCACCTGGTTGAATCCTATCCTACCGGATCTGATCCACACAGACCAATCTGGTTTTGTTATGGGCCGACAGGCGCCGGATGGAGTGCGCTCCGCCTTGAATATGATAGATAAAATCCAACATTCCCACACCTCAGCGTGCCTTATGAGCCTAGACGCCGAAAAGGCCTTTGATAAGGTCTCATGGGACTTCCTGTTCATGGTATTGGAGCAGAGGGGTTCCCAAATCATTTATAGACATTATAAGGTCCTTATACAGGCCCTCAGGCACATGTAAGAAGGTGAACAGGGCTTTCAGATAGATTCAGGCTCGGTAGAGGCACCCGGCAGGGGTTCCCTCATCCCCTTTTGTTCGCCCTCTATATTGAGCCTCTGGCAGAGGCTGTGAGAAGGGGGGGGGGGGGTTTCGGGGATCGAGGTGGGTGGTGTTCAGAAAAAAATTCTGTTGTACACAGATGACGTCCTGTTGTGTCTTTCCCAAACACATAGGTCCATAGGACAGATTTAGCCCATACTTGAATAAGTCGGTAAACACTCAGGATATTCACTAAATAAAACTAAAACGGAAGTCTTAAGCTTCTTTAGTCCTTCTGAGGATATACGGCGACTCCTGCCCTGAACTGGTCTGCTGATAGAATGAAATATTTGGGAGTAAACATCACTAAACACTTCTCTAAACTATTCAAAACAAATTATTCTTCCCTGACGGCTTCACTCAAAAAAGATATGGAAAGATGGGCCCTGACCAATATGCCCATGCACTCTAGAATCCATGCCATAACAATGAATGTATTACCCAAATTCTTGTACTTATTTCAATGTCTACCATTACACATACATAAGTCAAATTTTCTGATGTGGCACAAAATGATTTCCAGATTTATATGGGGGGCAATAAGAGGCCCCGGATAAATTTAAAAATTATGCAGGCACCTCGGGATGGAGGAGGTAGATCCCTTCCGGAACTGGAGGATTACTTTTTGGTGGTCCAACTGAAAAATGCGCTACAGTGGGTCGGTCCCAGCTCCACCTCCGGTTGCAGAGAAATGGAGAGGGGCGAGGAGGAGGGGGGAGGTAGGGTACCTCTGGGGGATCGTATGGTAATTCCCCCTTTGTCCCATTGTCACCCTATACCTAAACTACATTCTGTGAGGGACACTATCAGTTCAGTCCACAGGCTCTGGCAAAAATATAAATTACAATCTTCGGTATGGCCACTTAAAAGCCTGGCATGGGCCGAGGACTTCCCTGCTAATCGCCTAGATCTTACATATAAACAATGGGGTAAATTGGGTCTGGAGTGCCTGGGTCAGTTCATCGAGGGGAGACTTGATCCAAGATTTTGTCACCCTTAAAAACAAGTTCGGCCTCAACAGCTCGGACCACTTCAGGTTCGAGCATACATAGCATCTCTTCAAAAGAAAGAGGCGGACCCTGCCAGGGTTGCTCCCCTAATAGCAACCATTCAAAGGATACAGTCCACTACTACACAAAAGGGACTGCTTTCTCACCTTTATAGATCCCTTAGAACAGTGAAAATTGACCCTTTAACTAGGATCAAGACTAAATGGCAAGAGGAAATCAATCCTGATTACCCTAATCTTGATTGGAGATCTATTTTAACATAGTCAGAAAAACGACCAGGTCCCTCCTCTGGCAGGAGTTTGCCTGGAAGGTAAGGTTCCGCTTCTTCCTTACTCCTAAGATCTTAAATAAAAGAAACACAAAATATTCAGCAAGCTGCTGGAGAAGATGTGGGAAGGGGGAGGCGGACTACCTCCATATATTTTGGGCATGCCCTAAGATGAAGGGGTTTTGGGCCGAAGTCACAGCAGCTACTGGGGAAATCCTCACGCTAGACCAGACACTTGACTGGATGGAAGTGATCCTGGGAATCCCTTCGGCTGGCATTAGGGGACATGACTTACTGTACCTATGGGCAATTTTAATTACAGCAGCCCACAAAGCCATAACTAGGCTATGGCTCGATCCCTCACCTCCTAAAAAACAGGAATGGATATCAGTCGTCCAGAGTTTAGCTGAACTCGAGGAACTCACATTCAAAATAAATCACAGGACCTCACTTTATATACAGAGGTGGACGAGGTGGGAGATCTGGAAACAAACAGAAGAAGAGAGATAGATGGGGTAGCGGGACAAAGAAAACCTCCTTCTCTTGATCTAACTTTGTGCTCAAAACTGTGAAAGAGGCTTGAAGGATTTATCAGTTTAGATTGGTCTAAGCACTGTATACATGAAATGAATGTACAATATATTTTAATGGCACACATTGTTTGTATTGATGGACTTAAATGTATTCAAGTTTCCTGCAAACTGTCAATAAAATTAAAGTTTAAAAAAAAATATATCTATATACAAGACATTGCAGACGGGCTGAAAGAAAGGGAGGGTGGCACTCTGTGGATGACATGAAAATCTGTGACAGAGCTGACTCTCCTGGGGGGGATGGAGGACATGAGAAGGGGCCTGAGAATAGTGGAGGAATGGGCGGAGACCTGGCAGCTAAAATTTAACATCAAGAAATGTGCTGTTATGCACCTGGGACACAGGAACCAAAGGGCTGAGTACATACTGGGAAGGGAGAGAGTAAGGGTGACAGAGGATGAGAGGGATCTGGCGGTAACAGTCTCCAGCAACCTCAAGGTAGGGCAGCAATGCTCAGGGGCGGGGGAAGGGTGTATGGGATGCTAGTAAGTATCGGCAGGGGGATCTCCAGCAGGCGTAGAGAGGTCCTGGTGCCCCTGTATCAAGCCCTGGTGAGGCCACACCTCGAGTACAGTGTCCAGTTTTGGAGGTCTTACCTGCACAAGGATACAGACTTGATCAAAAGGGTTCAACGAAGGGCAACCAAGATAGTGCAGAGGATGAAAGGCAAACCATATGAAAAGAGATGCAAGGAGTTGGGGCTATATCCAATGGAGACCAGGAGGGAGAAGGGGGACATGAGCAAAACCTTTAAATATATCAAATTGATGAACAAGCGAGGCCCAGGAAAGTTATTTCACAGGAGGAAGGAAACATAACAAGGGGTCACAGACTGAGACTGGGAGGACTTCATGGTAATGTAAGAGGTCAGTTTTCCACGGAGAGGGTGGTGGAGAACTGGAATGGGCTTCCGGAGCAGGTGATGAATTTGAAGACTGTAGAGGGATTCAAGACCGCTTGGGACAGACACATGGGGCCAAGGGGAAGGGTGTCTCAAGATACGGTAGGTTGGATTAGGTGGGTAAGGGACAGACTGGATGGTCCGGGAGGTCCTTTTCTGCCATCACCTTCTATGATTCTAAAAACTCATTACCATATAACATAGTATAACAAATTCAATAATATTCTATATATCAACTACGTAAAAAAGCAGATAAAATATAAACTAACAAGACAATAAGTGGAATCCCCATGTTAAAATGCAGAGAGAATGGGGGGGAAGAAAGCAGAGGGTACTGCCCAAAATACAGGTTACTCACCTGTAACAGGAGTTCTAGGAATGGTATATGTTGTTCATCCACACTCATTGGCAGGTATCCTTGCCGCTTTAAATCTTGCCGGAAGGTCTTCAAGCTTGCTCCTCCCACCCACCCGGGTGGTATAACTCTCGGCTCCGCCCCATGACGCCAGATCTGGCCCGCTGGAAGCTCAGGTTGTGCGCCGGGCCGGGAGGTCGGTGGTGGTGGATGAACAATATATACCATTCCTAGAACTCCTGTTACAGGTGAGTAACCTGTATTTCTAGGGACATGGATATGTTGTTCATCCACACTCATTGGCAGACTCCTAGCAGTTCTCCGGGAGGAGGGAGGCAAGACGACACCCCATATACTTACTTGGGAAAGAGAGACTGGAGAACCGAGGTCCCAAAACCAGCATCCCGGGCGTGACTCAAGGTCGATGTGGTAGTGGGTAATGAAGGTGTTTGCTGACTTCCAGGTAGCAGCCCTGCAGATTTCCTGATAGGACGCCCCTGAAGCAGCCACTGCTGCAGCAGTATGGCGGGTAGAATGAGCTCTTATCCTCTGGGAGGCTCCATGCCCGCCAACTTATAGCAGAGATCTATGCAGGAGGTTACCCACCTGCTTATCGTCCGCTTGGCTGCAGGTCTGCCAGATGGCTTCAGCTGAGGTGACAAACAGCTGGCAACCTCTCCCGAATTTCAGCCGAGGCCCTTATAATAAGCTTAGCCTCTAGGGTCCAGAGTATGGAGCCTATATCGGCCTCCGAGGTGTGATTGGGGTAGAACACCGGCAGAGTCAACACCTGGTTAAGGTGAACTCCGACACCACCTTCGAAGGAATTTCGGTGGGGAGAGGGACAACCTTGTCCCTGTGAAGACCAGGTAAGGAGACTCGATGGAAGCGCCTGGAGCTCTCCCATCCTTCTGGCTGACGGATAGCCACCAAGAAGGCGGTCTTCCACACAGGAGAGAGAGCACACCGTGCATAGGTTCGAATGGCTTGCCCATGAGCTTTGCCAGTACCAGCAGTAGATCCCACTGGAGGTGGGGGTCCCGGACTGAGGGGAAATGTGATCAAGGCCTTTGAAAAGCGCCAGACCACCTTCTTCTGCGCCATCGACTGCTTCCCGCCCGCGCCGTAAGCAGAGAGATGGCTGCCAGGTGCACCTTAGGGTCGTCACCCAAGCCCTTGACTAGAAAGGGACCATAAATAGTCCAAGATGCTTGCCAAGGAACAGGAGGAAGGGTCCAAGCCTTGTTTCGACACCAAATGGAAAACCTTTCCATTTGAAGGCATAGCATTTTCTGGTCGACTCTTACGGGACGCCTCAACTACATTGAGGACCCCGCCGGAAAGACCCAAGGCCTGGAACTCTAGCCCAGGAACCAGGCCGTCCAGGTGCAGGGATTGAAGGTCCGATGGAACACCTTCCCTGATTGACAGAGCAGGTCCGGGCGAGCTGGAAGCTGCCGAGTCCTGGAGCTGAGACTGAGGAGATCTGGTACCAGAACTGGCGAGGCCAGTCTGGGGCTATCAGAATCACCTGCGCCTTGTCCTCCTCGCCTTGAGAAGCACCTTGTGGATCATGGAAATGGGGAAAGGCGAAAGAGGCCCGGGGTCCATTGCCTCGAGGGCATCCTGCAGCGAGCCCTGCTGGAGGGGCGGGCATGGAACAGACTCAGCTTCTACTCCATGGAGGCAAACAGGTCCACCTGAGGTGTGCCCCAAAGGAGAACAGATGCTGTACTACCTCCGCAGGAGAGACCACTGTGGATGCAGCCCTATCCGCTCAGGGCATCGGCCAGGTGTTGGAGGCCCTGCCACGTGAATGGCTAGAGATCCGCCTCCAGGCTGCGCACGAGTGACCAAATGCGGAGAGCTTCCTTGCATAGAAGCATGGAGCGCCCCCGCCCTGGCGGTTTAGATAGTACATGGTCGTGGTATTGTCCGCCTGACTCGGACCACTTGACCCCGGAGGAACGGAGCAAAGGCGGTGAGAGCTAGGCGGACCGCCGGAGCTCCAGCAGGTTGATGTGCATCGGGACTCCCGGGGACCAGAGGCCATGAGCCCGTGTTCCCCAGATGGGCACCCCAACCCATCAGAGAGGCATCGGTCGAAGAGAGACCGCCGGCTCGGGCGGACGAACGGGATGCCTCCTGCAAATGATCTTGAACGTCCACCACTGGAGAGCTGCCTCATCCCCTGTGTCACCGACACAAGCTGGTCCAAGTGATCGCAGCTGCAGACCACTGGCTGGCCAGTCCCACTGAAGGGACGTATGTTCCAGCGGGCCCAACGGACCACGCTGGTGCAGGCCGCCATGAGACCCAGGAGGCGCAGGAAGTCCCGGCAGGCGCAATTGCCCAACCAGAAATGATCGGGCAAAGGAGGAAAGAACCTCGCCCTGTCCGCCGAGCCGCCTTGCTCGGAGAGTCGAGCTGCGCCCGATGAATAGAATCACCTGCTTCGGCTCGAGTCTGACTTGGCCTCGCTGATAAGGAGGCCCAGTTGAGAGCAGACCTGGAGGGCCAGATCTCTGACCACCCGCCTCCTTCCTGAGGGAGCTGCTATCAGCCAGTCGCCCAGGTAAGGGTACACCGGACCCCTCGGGCGCCGAGGAATGCTGTCACCACTGCCATGCATTTGGTGAAGACCCTGGGAGCTGGAGACAAGTCAAGGGCATGGCTTGAACGCCTAAGAGGGATCCTTCCGCCGGAAGCGAAGGAATCTCTGTGAGACGGACGGATAGGGACGGAAAAACGCGGCCCTGCAAGTCCAGAGAGCAGAACCACACGCTGCCTCCAAGGATGGTATTATCTGAGCCAGAGTGACCATCCTGAAGGTTCGAGACCTTAGGAACTTGTTTAGGTCGTAGTGTCGAGAATGGGGCGCCAGCCCCCGTCTGCTTCGGAACCAGGAAGTACCTGGACACAAACCCTGGGTCTGAAGGAGGGTCCACCACCTCTCTACCACCTCCTTCTGGAGGAGGAGCGGCGTCGGCTCGACGAGCCGCCAGTGGAGGCTGGGGATCCCGGCCCCGAGGGGCGACGGCTCTGAAGGGTGGTGCCTGCTCAATTCCAGAGGCAGGCCCTTCCCACCACCTCCAAGACCCACCTGTCCGTGGTAACAGCGACCAGGCGAACGGAAGTGCCGGAGCCGCCCCACGGGGACCCAGGGGTAAGGTGACGGGGCGGGGCGACACCCCAGCCCGGCCACTGGGCAGGCTGGAGGAGGGACCGCCGAGGGACCTCCTGGGCCCTTCCTCCCTGCCTCCTGTTAGAGGAAGCCGGCGGCTTGGTCTGGGATGCCAAGGCTGAGCTCATGGCCCCTGACGCTGTTGGTCAAGCACAAAGGCCAGAAGGACGAAGGGTTTAGGCTGTGTTTGCGGCCTTGTCCTTCTGAGCGGAAGAGACCGAGTCCAAGGTGGCATTGGACTTCTCGATCCTCTGCAGGTGACCTTCCACCCCAGGGTCAAAGAGGTCAGTCCCCAAAAGGGAACATCCGCCAACTTGTGCTGGTATCCGGCAAAGGTGGATATCCTCAGCCAAGCCCGCCGACGATAGCCACTGCGTCCGCCACCGATCTGGCACATGAGTCCCTATATCCAAAGCAGTCTGAGCTGCTGTTTGGCCACTGCCTTGCCCTGGTCCCGCACCTGCTTAACCGTAGTCTGCAGATCGGGCGGAAGATGAGGGATGACTCATCCAGGAGCCCAACAGGGCATGAGAAAAATGTGCCATGAGGACGGCCGAATCTGGCCTGGCGTCGGTGAGAGGACGCAGCGAGACTTTTCGCCCGACATAGTCCAATTTTGACCCTTGTCGGGAGGTTTGTCCACATCCCTGGCGCGAGCCGGGCTACCGAAAACGCTTGTCGGTAACCAACCCCTCAGCAGAGGGGTGTTCCAAAACCGGACAAGGAACCGTAGGGACCGCGATACCTCCTGGCCATCCTGGTCAAGGCGCTGGCAGGAAGCAGGGCGCTGCCAAAGCTCCAGTGCCGACCCACTATGGCCTCGCCACCGAAAGGCCTCCGTCCGGAGAATCCCTCGTCCAGAATCTCCGTGAGGGGATACCTGGCCCGCTTGGAACGGGTTCGAGCTCCATCCCGTAGACTCGAGATGAGCCAAGCAGTCCTAGGAAGGACGACGGGCTATCGCCCATTGACTGACCTCCTGAAGACTCCAAGTCCAGTCGCTGGAGAAAAGGGAGGAATCATCTTCGGACTCGGAAGAGTCCTCAAGAGCTGCCTCTGGCCTGAGCCACCTTCACCCGCCGAGGTCGGTCGGGAGTGAGGGTAACTGACAGCCATGGGTAGACCCTTAGCCGACCGAGAATCCTTGGTCGGAGCCCCAATTGCGGCTGTGGAGGCGGAGGTTCCACCGAATCGGTGGAGCAGCTGGTTTTGGCCGAACAACCGCCTGGGTATAGGCTCCTCGGATAAGTCGAGGGCCTGTCGGCCGCCCGTGACAGCCACTTAATGGCCGGGAAGGCGACACGGGCGCGCTTATTCCTGCCAGGAGGAGTTGTTGCAACATAAGGTCTCGCATCGTCGACGTACTTACGCCGAGCCTCCTCATCCGGTGAGGAGGACGAGGATGAGCGGCGACGCCGCTTACCGCGGTGCCGAGACCGAGACCGCCTATGACGGTGGGATCGGCTGGACCGCGAAGAGGTCCAAGACCGAGACCGAAAGTCCCGGAATTTCCGAGGTCGGTGCGGGGAGGTGTCGGCCGGAACCGGCACTCCCTTCGGCTCGGATGGTCCATCCGAGGGCTCCGGAACCGGAGGCACAGGCGAGCCCACGGGATCCTCAACTCCTCCCGGGGGAACCGGGGAGAGGGGAATCTCGGCTGCTAAAGGCGACAGCCCGTCCAATGGGTCGAGAAAAATCTCGACTTCATCGGTGGGAGTCTCGGTCAACTGACCTGACGAGGACACCGTGAGGCCAGTGGCCGAAGCCGAGCGGTCGACCGAAGCCGACGGTCGACGGCCCGGGAGAGGGACCTTCCCGCCCCAAGAGCCGCCGACGGAGGGACTCCACCCGTCCTCTTTTTGGACCGAGAAAAGGTCCAGCAGACGAGGCCCTCTCCTTTAGTGGAGAGGGACAGACAAAGCTCCTTAAAAGAAGCCGTAGGAAGAACCCAGAGAGCGGATAAATGCCGCGGCCGAGGAAGATACGGCCCGCGCCGCCTCTTCTTCGAGGGCGACCATCCGCCGAGCGATCCGGGCCGAAAGCCGTCACGCGACACCGCCAACCGGCCTCTTGGACTTCACCGAGGGAAACGCTTCGGGACGGCCCAGTTGCAATCGGCAGCACGGTCTTCGAGGACGAGGGCCGAGAAAGATGAGCACAGGTCGAAGCCCGCGGGTCGTGCTCAAGGCCTAAGAGCAGACACACGTGGAGTGTGGATCCGTCCGAGACATCTTCTGCCCGCATGGGCATCTCCGAAACTGAGTCGATGGTCCATCGCGAGCCGCGAGGGACAGAAGATCAAGTCTTTTGCAAAATTTATTTTTAACCGCAAACGGAGAAATAGGAACCAGTCACAAACGCAGAGCGTTAAGGAGGGAACCTGAGCTTCCAAGCGGTAAGGAAGATCTGGCGTCATGGGGCGGAGCCGAGAGTTATACCACCCGGGTGGGTGGGAGGAGCAAGCTTGAAGACCTTCCGGCAAGATTTAAAGCGGCAAGGATACCTGCCAATGAGTGTGGATGAACAACATATCCATGTCCCTAGAAATACATCTTCTCAATATAGAAAATAATGTATAACAGGAAATATTCACTTTATTTTTATTTTTGCTGGTATCACATTAGCACAAAAATAAAAGACAATGAATATTAAGTGAATCACTATACAATAGCAGCACTAGTTTTCCACCAGTGAAAAGAAGATTATGTGAACACGTCCGGTATTCTCAGAGCACTAAATATTACAGGTGTGAATTTAGGCTGTTATACAGTATAACAGCCTGACTCAAGATAGGCAATTTATTATAACTTGTGAGTGGGCAGGGCTTTCATAATTCACTCACAAGTTATGGAACTGCTCCCTCACACTTGAAGATAAACAGCATACTTTGAGTGGTATACTTACGACAGGTAGAAACTGACAATCCCGACACGCATTACCCCGGTCAGCTTTGCTCGATACAGGATTTAACCCAACGCTATTGCTCCCCAAGGGGTAAGGAAGCGGATGTGACGGTACGCTACCTTACCCCGTGTGAGCTGCAAGAAAGGACTGCTGGATGGGGTTGCTGGCCGAGCTGCCCCGGTGGTGTAGATGGGAATACCACTGATTGCTCAGACAGCATACTGTGCGTGACCCGGGTTCTGGTCCAGGTCACGTCATTTTACACACTGCCCCCTCGTAACTGTTTATATTTTACTCCAGGGTCCGCTCCTCAGAGTTGGATTTTTTAGTTACGGGGGTGGGGGGGGGCACGAAGCCCCCTGCATTCTACAGATTGCTCCACTGAAATGCCTGTAATTTCTATGTTGGGGATTTTAGTGATTCGGGACTGTGTATCTTGAGATATTATAATATATCTTTTTGAGTCGGTCTATTGCATATTCTATATACACACACACACATATATTATGGTAGCACGGTAGTGCTACCATAGTTAGGGTTGAGGAGCCATTTCTATGTTAAACCCCAAAACTTTGCACCTTAATAACTTTGCAACCGTTTGATGGATTTGCCTGAAATTTGGAATTTATGATCAAGAACCATAGGCCTTGGGATCTGCCAAGTTTCGTACTGGTCGGATATACGGCTGCGGAGTTAAGTGTGATCTGTGCGCGCGTTTACGCTTTTCTGGAATTCTGTGGTCGCGCCTACAGGTCGTACGGTTTGCGTGACCGGCCTGAAATCTTCGGGAACATGCAGCCGGGTCCCAATGCCTTTCAAGATTTCGTGAAAAAATATTAAACGGTTCAAAAGTTATTCAAAAAACAGTTTCCCATTATAAGTCAATGGGAAAAGTTAACAAAAAGTTCAACACTTTCGCAAATGCATTTTTACTTTCACAAATGGGCCTGTTACTTTCGCAAATCGGCCATTTTGTTTTCAGTTGGTGATCAGAAAAATAGTCGGCATTTAAATTTGGGACCCTCTAGCAACCTAATTTTTTTTGTATTCACCTAGTCGGGCCCTGAGGATGCTTGCCATGTCTTTATTTTGTGGTAAAACACCCCAGAAATATGTTTTTCAAATTTCTGGAAAAAGTACTTTCTCAAATTACTTTCGTGCTCACGAAAGTGTCGCAAATTTTTGTGAAAGCTTTCGCAAATTGCGACAGTAATTTTCTAGTCTGTGGGAAAATGACAGCAATTCTTTGGCACTGCACTGCAAAATAACCGTTGGGAGTTTTGGGCTGAAATTTGGAGAGAACGCAGCCGACATCTCACAGATGTGCCTTTCAGTGTTGTATTGAAAAATATTACACAGCGCGCAAAGTTATGGCACTCCAAAGTTGACCGCTTTTCCTATAGGATAACATTACGGCCTCAAGCATTACAGGAATCCTTTGGCACCCTGCTGCAAAATAACGGTTTGGTCTTTTTCCTGAAATTTGGAGGAAGACAGCCAACAGTACAAGATGTGCCTTTCAGTAGTTTGGTGAAAAAATGTCACATGGCGGCAAAGTTACGGCACTCCAAAATTGATGGTTTTTCCCATAGGATAACATTACGGCGCCCGACACTTAACAGAAATCATTTGGAGCCCTGCTGCAACATAACGGTTTGGTCTTTTTTCCTGAAATTTGGAGGGAAGACAGCCAACAGCCAACAGATGTGCCTTTCAGTAGTTTGGTGAAAAAACATTACAGGGAGGCAAAGTTATGGTGCTCCGAACTTTTCTTTTTCCCATAGGATAACATTACGGTTACTTGGCGCCTTTCAGGAGCCCGTATCTACGGAAGCGGTGCGAGATACGGACTTTTGTCGAAAATTTCTAGCCCCTTATGGGGCTAAGATTCAAATTAGCCAGGACAGTTGTAAATAATATGACTTTAAATTTTTTTTCACGTCAGACGGTTCCTGAGATATAATGTATTTAGTATTCCAAGATCTCATTTTCTCGCCGATACTCATTATTTTGCATACATTATTTGTACTCACTGTCTTTTCTCAATGCAGGTTTTGGGAAAACCAGACTGTAGCACATTACTGTTACTGTTGCCCTTTCCGCTATGGATCCGACCGCTTCACTTACCATTGACGCCTGCGCCACCATGTGCTATCCTGCGCTTTCATTTGCGCGCCATCTGTTATTTTTGCCATTTCGTCTACAGTACTGTTTATCTTACTGTTTCACTTTACATCACCATGCCCATTGACATTTCTGTTTGCAGGCACCATGTTACTATGTGACAACACATCACGTGGCAGACCATTCCCGCTCACGCCACTATGTGCTGCTACTCCTTCTGTTCTCATTCGCTTGTGTTACCATGTGCGCCAGCACTGTTAGCATTTCTGCTTGTGTTGTCCCTGTTAGTATGCCACAACACATCATGTGGAGGAGCGTTGCTCAGAAACCTGGCCCCGCCAACGACATGCAGCGGGAGGGTCTTAAAAGAAGGTTTAGAGGCAAAATCCTGTTAGATGCATTAGTTAGTTGTTCCACTGTTTACAAAGTGAGGAAATTCACCGTTAGGTTGAAAACCCTTTGACTTCTCATTCGCATTGACGGATGCGGGTCCTAACTTCACCCCATTCTCCTATACTTCTGCTGCTTTACACATGTCATGGGGTGAGAGTTAGGGCTGACGATCCCATGCGCACCCCAATGCCGGTTGGGGTGTGCGGGGTCCAAGGGGGTTTCAACCCCAATACACTTCCTCACTTTTGTCGCTATGGAACAACCCTAACTAATGCATTAAACGGAGTTTTTTGCCTCTAATATATATATACACACACATATACACACACGCAATAGGGTGAGATGATATGCCATTCTTTATTTCACCATAAAAATGGAAATTACGTACCTACCGTAATTCTTAATCTTCTTGGATGAAGTCTCCACCACTCATTCACACTAATGGGACTTTGCCGGAGGCGTTAGGACCCAGCAGGAGCAAACTTTTTGCAGGAGGGCTAGCGCCAGAGATGGAGCCGTGAGGAGCAGCGCCGCGAGCCTCTGCTCATGCGGCAATGACTATCTCAGCGTCGACCCTCCAACCGCCTCAGTACCTTTTTTTCCGAGGAGGTGCAGCGTAAGTAACCTAGAAGGATAGCCTAACCATAAACCGGAAATAAGATAGACCGAAAGACCCGTATAAGAAGGGTCAAGAAAGAAGTCTTCACAGCCTAAGATTGAGGAGTGAAGACCACAACAGAGGTGAGCTCGGGATGAGAGATAGAATGAGTGGTGGAACTTCGGGTTCAAGAAGATCAAGAATTACAGTAGGTACGTAATTTCCATATTTTCCCTGTACATAAAGTCTCCACCACTCATTCACACTAATGGGAGAGTACCGAGCTAATAATCCCCCGAGAGGGCAGCAGGAGAGACCAATAGCTCACAAATTTAGAACAGAAGTCCATTAAGGATGGTTCTGCCAAACGAAATATGTTGTCTGGCATGGACATTCAGGGCATAGCGTTTGACAAAAGTATGCACTGAGCTCCAGGTAGCCGCATTGCAAATATCTGCAATGGGCACGCTGCGGATTTCCGCCAGGGATGCCGCGACCGCTCTGGTAGAGTGAGTGTACACTCTGCCTTCCAACTTAACCTGCACCATGGAATAACAGTGGCGAAGGCATGCCACCAGCCATGCAGAAATGCATCTGATAGTGACAGGTTGACCCAGCCGGGTCTCGCTGAAGGAAACAAACAGTTGTTGAGCTTTGCGACATTCTTTTGTTCTATCTAAATAGAAACTCAAAGCCCTTTTGACGTCCAGAGAATGAAGAGAACGCCCCCCTTCATTTTGGAAGTTCGCAAAGTAAGTAGGAAGGACCAAAGGTTGGTTTAGATGGAATTCTGAAACAACCTTAACAAGAAACATAGGATGGGTCCTGAGAACCACTTTGTCCTTATGAAACACAGTATACGGAGGGTCTGCGACCAATGCATGTATCTCAGAGACCCTACAGGCCAAGGTAATGGCCACCAGAAAGGCCATTTTCCAAGTGAGAAATTTCAACTCACAGGTAGCTGGAGGCTTGAAAGGTTTTCGAGTGAGCATGTCTAGCACAAGATTAGTGTCCCAGGCTGCGACTGGATGTCTGATAGGACGTCTGGTATGCAGAATTCCTTTAAGAAACCTCTTAACCACCGGTAACTGAGCCAGTGACAAGGAAAGCACTGGCTCATGATAAGCTGAAATGGCACGAAGGTAAACCTTGACTGTAGAGTATTGGAGACCGGAACTTGAGAGGTCTAAGAGATACTCTAGAACTTTATTTGGTGGGCAGGAAAAAGGATTCAAAGAGGATTTTCAAACAACATGAAGTCTTGCTGTTAGGTGGAATAAAGAATCTGATGGTTACACTAGGAAGTACCACAGACAGAGGTTTGAAAACCGAGATCGAGCTCAACGCTCCATGCTTCTGCATGGAGTTAACTCTTTCCTCTCCAGGGCAGTTCAAGTACTGGGGCTAACTGCATTATGTCTGAATACAGCAAGACTCCATTAGAAGAAACAACATTACTATGGTGAGTAATTTTTTCTTGCGCACCAGAGCGAAAAACGCTTTCATTTGGCTGTATAAGTTTTTCTAGTGGCTGGCTTGCGTGCAGCCAGAAGAATATCTGAAACTCTGCGAGAGACATTGAACCTGTTCACTTCTATCTCTTCAGGAGCCAAGCGTAAAGGTGAAATGATGTCAGATTGGGATGGACCACAGGTCCCTGAGTCAGAAGGTTTGTCTGAAGGAGAAGTGCTTTTGAAGGGGTTTTCGACATAATGTTGAGTAACGGAAACCATATTTGTCGAGGCCAGAAGGGAGCAATGAGGATCATTTTGTCCCCTTGGGACTCCGAATTTGAGAAGTACCTCTGAATTAGAGGAAGAGGCAGAAAGGCGATAGAAAGCGCTTTGTCCACTGGGTCAGCCTGAACGCATCCTGACAGAAAATGCCAGGCCCTGGATTTCTGGAGCAGAAGAGAGGCAGTTTTATGTTGAGTGGGGATGCAAAAAGGTCTAGGTCTGGAGTTCCCCACTCCGTGAATAGTGACTGAACTACGGTTGAGTCGAGAGACCATTCGTGAGGATCTGTCTCTGTTCTGCTGAGACAGCCTGCCAGTTTGTTCTGCACTCCCGGCAGGTAGACCGCTTGAATTAGAGCCTTGTGCTCCAAGCATCATTCCCACACTCTCATCGCTTCCCTGCATATGGGGTAGGAATGAGCACCGCTCTGCTTGTTGATGTAATACATCACTGCTTTGTTGTCCATTTGAAGGAGAATGTTCTTGTGACAGAGAATGTCCTTCAAAGCCTGGACTGCATAAAGGATGGCCCTCATTTCTAGCACATTTATGTGAAGCTGGACTCTTCCTGAGTCCACGAACCTTGAGTGTGGAGAGTCTGTGGTAATGGAAATCTGATGATCCAGAGCAGCAAAGGGATACCCTTCCATAAGATTGTCCTCTTGCGACCACCAGGTGAGTGACTTCTTCAGAGGTTCTGTCACCTTGATGAGAAAGGACTGAGGGTGAGTGGTTGGGGACCACCGAGTACTGAGTATCCATTGAGATGTTCTCACGTGCAGGTGTGCTAGGGGTACAGTGAACACCGAGGATGCCATGAGACCTAGCATCCGCTGCATCGAGATAGCTCAAACTAAGCTGTTCTGATGTATCGGGCCATCTGCAGGATATCGCTCCTTCTGTCCTCTGGTAGAAAAGCTTTCGCTAAGGAGGTGACCAGAAGAGTTCCTATGAAAAGGAGCCTCAGGGAGGACTGCAGCTGTGATTTCTTGAGATTTAGCAGGACTCCCATGGACGTGAGAAAGTCTGAGGCCGTGGCAATGGCGTTGAGAGTTCCTTGCTTGGAAGGGCTTGCTAGAAGCCAGTCGTCCAGATATGGGAACACTTGTATTCCAATTTTTCTGAGATGCACTGTGAGTATTGCACAACACTTTGTAAAAACTCGTGGCACCGAGGACAGCCCAATGGGCAGGACTCTGAACTGATAATGCTGGCCCAAAGCCACGAACCTTAGATATTTGTGATGCCTTGGGTGAATAGGAATATGTTGGTAAGCATCCTGTATATCCAGGGAGGCTAACCAGTCGCGTTGATGAAGCAAAGGTAACAGGGTTCCTAGCGATATCATTTTGAATTTCTCTTTGGGAAGAAATCTGTTTAATTTTCTGAGGTCCAAAATGGGGCGCATGCCCCCGGTTTTCTTTGGAACCAGAAAGTAATTGGAGTAGAGCCCTGTGTTCTGTTGATCCAGCGGAACTACTTCCACTGCCCTGTTGTTCAGAAGGCCTTGTATCTCAGAGGCGAGAAGTTCTGACTGAAGTACTGACAGCTTGGCTGTCGTTTGGGGGGACGATCTGGAGGGGTCTCTGAAAAATTGAGGGAACACCCCTCGTGGATTATCCGGAGGACCCATTTGTCCGATGTTATGGACTTCCATCGGTTGTAGAATTGAATCAGACGACCTCCCAACGCTGAGGAAGAGTCGCCCTCGGGCAGCTGAGGTGGGACTTGGGCCAGCAACTCAGAAGGCGGCACTTGGCGCTTTGGGTCCTTGCGCCTTCTGTTGCGTTTTCTTTTGGGCTTGGTTTTTATTAAACCCTCCCCTGCCTTTGCCTCAAAAGGACTGACGGTTATGAAACTGGCGTTTGCTAACTCCCCCTCAAGAGGGGGCGGGAGGAGGTTGAGCCAATTTAATGGCTGACCTAGTCTTTTGTGTGGCCTCTAGAGCCTGTTCTACTTGAGGGCTGAAAAGGTACACACCATCGAAAGGCGACACCATGACCTGTTTCTGGGTATCATTCGTAAAACCTGAAGTGCGCAGCCAGGAATGGCAGCGGGTACAGATGCCCGCCACTGCCGCCCGGGAGGCAGTATTGAAGGGGTCCATAGCTGCTTTAACCTGCTGCTTGTTGGACTTGATACCCCTGGTTATGGCTTGAAGAAGTTCTGAATTGGTGTCAGACTCCGGTAGAGCTTCAACCGCTTGTTTGAGCGAATGCCAAAGAATATACTCATATTGAGAGAAATAGCCCTGGTAGCTGGCGATACGCATACCCAGGGTGGATGCAGCAAAGACTCTCTTACCTAAAGTATCTATCTTATGAGATTCTTTGTTTATACGTCAAGCTGCAGTAGTCTGAGGAAGGACGACCTTATCATTCTCTGCCAAGACTGCAATAGGATCCGCAAAGGCTTGGGAGGACAAAATAGGTCGACCCTTGGGAGCAGCATACTTCCTATCTATGGACTTAGCCACAGAAGGAATGAGAGCAGGATTATTCCATACCATTTGAGAAAGCATCTCAAAGGAGGGTTGTACCGGGGGAGTTAAATCCATAGGGATGTCCAGAACATGAAGGTACTGGAGTCTTAAAAGCTTCCCAGGATCTATGTCCATAGTCTGGAGAGAAAGGGTGGAATTCAAATTTTTCAGCAGAGACTTACATGACAGGTCCTCAACCACAGGCTCTGTAACAGAATTAGGTCCTGCTCCTTCCACATCATCACCCAGTTTAAGATCTGGGTCACGCTCAGTATCATCTCCTGACAGTTCAGGAGAGACTGCATGGACAGGAAAGGGATGAAAATCAGCAGGAAAAGAATTCGGAGAGAAGAAGCACTGAAGATTAGCTGATGAAAAGCCCGGCCTTGGCGCTGAAGAAGAACACGGTGCTGAAAGGCCGCATGGTGCTGACAAAGCAGATTGCGCCGAAGAAGAACACAGCGCCGAAAAGCCGCACGGTGCCGAAGATGGCACCGAGAAACTCAATGGCGCTGAGGAGCGACCCACCGACGCCACCAACCCAGGGCCCCGAAAATTCGGATTTGAGGGGAAAGAAGGAAGGAAGAATACCAGGAGATAGAGGCATTGGCATGGCTCCCTGCGCCGCAGCCATGAGAGGGGGGGAAAACACCTGAGCGCGGAGTCGACGGCACCAAAGAGGGCGCCGTGCGACCAGGGAGGCCCAATTGCCCTGCTCGATCTCCTGAAGAGCCTGAGGGCCCTGGAGTGACCGGGCCAGGCAGCTGGACCAACCGCCGAGCCCACTGCTCCATAAGGGCGGCCTACTGCTGAAACTGCTCACCGGTAGCCCTACCAGAAGGTGGGGAAGGCCTCCGATGTCGAAGAGGTTGGTGACCAGAAACAGAAACTGGCGACTCCAAATGAGGAGACCGACAACTGACCCAATGACCCGACCCGTCTATGCGCAGATGTATCAGAAGGCGACCTCGGTGATGCCTTCTTTTTGACCTATGGGCGTAAGAAGAGCTCGAGGCTAATGGTGACGAATGCGACTGCTTACTTTTATGCTTCCGGCAGACGGCCTTTCCTCGGCATTGGACCGTCCGTTGTCAGACCCCTCCGAGAAGGCGGCAGACCAGACTCAGCCCGGCTGACTGAACAGCTTTCATATGAAGTCTTCTTACCGTCACCTGACCCGTTCATGGTCAACTCCATCAATGCAGGCTGAGATTTCTTTCTTTAATAAGAATAAATGATCATAAGCAGTACTTTATTCGTGAAATACTACAAAATAATAAACTGAAAACTATGCTGCTGGTTTGAAGTTTGACTCCTGGCGGGCGAGCGTCGTCGTCACTGAAGCGCACTCGATGGCTGGAAAAAGGGAACTGAGGTGGTTGGAGGGTCGACGCCGAGATAGTCATTGCCGTACGAGCAGAGGCTTGCGGCGCCGCTCCTCGTGGCTCCATCTCTGGTGCCGGCCCTCCTGCAAAACATTTGCTCCTGCTGGGTCCTAGCGCCTCCGGCGAAGTCCCATTAGTGTGAATGAGTGGTGGAGACTTTATGTCCAGGAAGATCTACCACCATGAGATATCACACACTGCTGACATCACCAGAATGTGATAAAAAATAAAACCATTGTGGTTACCTCATCAGAAAATAAACCACTTTGGCTGCCTCATTAGTTACCTGCAACTCTCTAGTTCACCTTTTCCTGGAGCTGCATTCACAGCACCAAATAAACCACTCTAGCGTTGTCATTAAGCACCTGCTGCTCTCTTCTTCATCTTTTCCTGGAGCTGCATTCCAGCACTGCGTTTCACACAGAAAGGAGCACAGCACTACACAGAGCACATTCACACAGAAAGGAGCAGAGCACTAAACAGAGCACAGAAAAATACAGCAGTTACCATTTCGGCCAAACTAAAACAGTAAAATGTTTTTTAATTCAGCAGAACAGATTTCTAAATTGAAACTACCTGCTAAAAACAACAAAAAGCACACACTTAGAAACAGCAAAAAAACACAGAAACTAAGTAGAATACATACTGCACAATCATTCACACCCCTATTGTATAAATGGCACACATGATGGGCAGATCATGGGATCTGGAAAATATTCTCACTCTTGCATGTGACATTAAATTGTAAGATGTAAGTTAAATTATATATATATATAAAAAAACCTAATCCCAGAGGCTAGACGAGCAATCGCCGCCAGTGTCCTGCTACCCACATTAACCTATGCTGCCCCGGTAATCCAAGGAATGGCAAAGGGCGAGGTTAGCAGGCTTCACGTCCTGTACAACAAGGTGGCGAGGTTTGCGATAATGTGTCAACCAAGAAGCCACCCCTGTATCTCACTAGCCCAGCTGCGATGGCCTTCTTTTGAGGCTCGTCTACAGTATCCCTTGCTCTGCCTTGCATACAAATTGCAGAGCCCGGCGGCCCCACCAAGCCTAACAGGAATAATCAAGGCTAAGCCTAACCCGCGAATGCTCAGGAACTCAGGTCGGTCCTTACTGGCAATCCCCAGAATCAAGACTCACAAGGGAGGCAATTCCTTCGCTCTCACAACACCTACACTGTGGAACACTCTCCCATCTCTAGTAAAGGAAGCCCCCTCGCTACCAATCTTTTGTACTAGGCTTAAGTCCCATTTGCACGGGACAAGCTCATGCCATTGCGAGGGTATAGGATAATCATCCCCAATCCTAATCATAACACCCATTCCCCTCCCTTCTCACCTAAACTGACATTAAATTATGACTTAAATCTTTCGAGTGTTGTACTTATGATCTACACATTGAATAATTGCCTGTACAGTTATGCTCATAATGTTGTCTACCTCTCGTAACCCTGTATTACCGGACTGCATGTTTTGAATTGCTTCTGTTCCCCGGGTTGCCCCTGAAAGAAGAGACCTTCAGGGTCCAGTGGGCCAACCCGGTCATCAAAATTCAATAAATAAATAAATTGATTTTAGAACCAATATTTTCGGTTCCTTTTCACTACGCAATTACAGTTCCTGATAGACTCTAACCGCGTTCACAGAACTGAGTTAAACCGCAAAAAAGGAGGAAAAAGAAATGTTATTGCAGTTACCAGAGGGTTTTTCATTTTATTAAATGTCAGAAAACCCAAAGAAGAAAATGGAGCCTCTGGGCTTCAAAAACTGCACTCAGTGTGGAGAGGTTTTTGCCAAGGCAGACAAACATGATCAGTGTGTCGTCTGTCTCGGTGAATCCCACTTGACATCTGATTGTGAGATTTGCAAGTCTTTGCCACAAAAAAATGTTGAAAAATGGATGGAAAGACTCAGAATTAGGCCAGGGAGACAACGGCTCTGACCAGCCTACTCCCTCTTAGGCCGCGGGTGAAACTGCTAAACCGAAGCCAACCACCTCTGATAAGGGTGATTCTTCACAGGGAAAGTGAACCGGTGAACCAGCTGAAACTCTGGTTTCTTCCGAAAAAACTGAAAAAGACTAAACACACAGAACCCCCAGCTGGAATGCATAACAGGATTGCTGGTGAAAAAGTGAGATGCCAACACCCGAGGCTATTGCTAAGGCATTTAATGTTATTCCGGCACTCCAAGGAATTTTACCGGTTCTGTTTCAGACAATTCCAGTTTAAGCCTTGGTTCAGCAACCGGTAGCTACAGTTCATTCCTCTCACTCAGAGTACGAGGAATATGAGGATGATGCTGGGGAACCTACTAAACTAGAAGTCTCCCCAGATCAAGAATTTGAGTCCCCACCGAGGACGTCTGATGGTGGATGCATTGGATATAGCCACAAGTGAAGTAGTGGCAGATGAGGAAGAGGTTGAATACCTCGAACTCATGCAGCTCACTCCAAAAAAGAACTTGTTGCTTCCCATTAATAAATTCTTCAAGAAAGATATTTTAAAGATCTTACAAACCCTAACACTGTACCACCCTGTCGTTGAGGCACAGGTCAGGAAGCATAGGAAAACCAGCAGCAGTTTCAAAATTCGCAAATAGCATTTTATTATTAACAACAAAATAAAAAAATAAAACATTTTCAGTATAAATATTTACAATGGCGGTACAAACATAGAAAGCAGAGTATTCTTCTGAGTTTTTCTTCTCAATTTCCAATTTCAGTCACTCACTCTCGCAAAACATTGCTGCTCTTTTTATAACAAGTCTTTGCAGGGAGCTTGTTAAAAGAACATTCTGCTTCTCACACAGTGTTCTTGTCAGTTTCAGCAGGTGCAGCAAAAAGAACATTGTGACCCAGAACTGACCTCTTGTTGCCAGCATCTCAGACAGTTTGCAAACCAGCTTCTCAGGTTAACCCCTTGAGTTCCAAATAGCTTTTAGCAATCATTTCAACAGTATAACTATATACAGTTTTAAACAAAGGGATACCAGTATCAGTGACATTTCCACATAAAGATTCACATACACTTTTATACCTGTAGATATGCAAGGGGGAAGAAAAGACAAACAGCAAGGAAAGGGAGAGGTATAGCAAGAGGCAGAGAATTACAAAACTGTTGGCGTGATCAGTTCCTAGGTTTCACAAGAATATTTGGTTGCGCAACCAGACAGACAAGAGACAGAAAAGAAGCAGACAGAACAGACCCTTCCGTTCAACTCTTTCTGTATAACAAATGGAACAGGGCCTTATTCAGCCCTGTCACATACCCCTCTTAAAGAGGGAACCTGTTTTACAAAAACAGGCTTCCAAAACTTTATTTTAATTATCTCCTTAGCATATAGCTTTCATAGTTCGGTGCATATGCAGCATAGCAAACAGATAAGTTTTAACTCACACTTTTTTTTTAGCCTTCGGAATTCTCAATTCCTGATTCACATCGTGACAGAAAATCAGCACTGACATTCTCTTTTCCAGATTTGTGCATCATTGTAAATTTAAATGGCTGTAGTGCCAGGTACCACCTTGTGATTCTGGATTTTTTATCTTTCATTTGGTTAAGCCAACAGAGAGGATTGTGATCTGTTACAAGTACAAAGTCAGCTCCTAGTAAGTAAAACTTAAGGGACTCCATGGCCCATTTTGCCGCAAGGCATTCCTTTTCAATGGTGGAGTACCTTTTCTCTCTGTTGTACAATTTCCTACTTATGTATAGAATAGGATGTTATTTCCTATCTATATGCTGACTCAAGACTGCACCTAGGCCTACCTCTGATGCATCAGTCTGTAACAGAAATTGTTTGTCAGAGTCTGGGCTTCTTAAAATAGGGGCTGAACATAATGCAGCCTTAATGGACCAAAAAGCCTCATCGCACTCTGGGGTCCATTTCACATTATTCAGGAACCGTTTCTTAGTGAGATCTGTGAGGGGAGCAGCAAACTTGGCAAAGATAGGAACAAATCTCTGGTTAATAACCAGCCAGCTCTAAAAATGACCTGACATATTTCTTGGTTTTGGGGACAGGGCTGTTAGCTACAGGTTCTATCATGGAAACCTCTGGCCTGACTTCTCCATTTCCCAAAACACAGCCCACATATCTGGTTTCCTGCATGCCCAATGCAAACTTGGTAGGATTAATTGGCAGACCTGCCTTTTTGATCGATTGGATAACTGCTCGTAGGTGTTCCAGGTGGTTTTTCCAGTCTGAACGGTACACCACGACATCCTCCAGGTACGCAGCACAAAAACCAGTGTGAGCGGATAAAATTACATCCATGTACAGCTGGAATGTAGCGGGTGCACCATGTAAACCAAATGGCATGATGGTGAACTGACAGAATCCAATAGGTATGGCAAATGCAATTTTGTCTCTGGATTCTTTAGCTAGGGGGATTGGCCAGTAACCCTTTGTGAGATTGAGGGTACTGATATACTTGGCACTCCCCCAGTCTGTCCACCAAATCATCTATTCTGGGCATAGGATAACTGTCAAATTCTGACACTTGATTAAGTTCCTAAAATCAAGGCAGATTCTTACATCCTCTTCTTTTTGTTTACAATCACCATTGGTGATGACCAAGCACTTCTTGGCTCTTCTATGATACCCAATTCTTTCATTTTTTTGTATTTCCTTAACCATGTCCACTCTTAACCGCTCTGGTAATCTTTATGTCTTTTGTCTAATAGGGCGAGCATTCCTTGTCACTATAACGTGCTCGACACCTTTAGCTCGGCCTGGCACTGTGGTAAAAGTACTGTCAAAAGTCTTTAGCAAGTTATGAATTTCTGTAGTTTGTTCGGAGGATAAGGAAACATTCACCCTTTACAGCATCAGCAGTTACAGTTTGTTCCAGTATATCATAAGCTACATCAATATCTTCTTTATTAGTTTCTGGTAAAACTAGCAAAGTAGCCTTTGGTGTTTTTTCAACCCATTTCTTGAGGAGGTTAGCATGGTATATCTTAGTAGGAGTTTTCCTGTCAGGGGTCTTAATGTCATAGTTAACTGTACCAGTACATGTAAGCACTTTATAAGACCCTTGCCACTTCATTAAAAGTTTATTTTCTGTAGTGGGTAAGAGTAGCAAGACCTTTTCACCTGGTTCAAAAACTTTTTCTTTTACCCCATGGTCATAATATACCTCATGCTAGTTTTGGGCTTCTTCCTGATTACTATGGGTGATTTCAACATATTTTGCCAGCTTCTTTTTCAGGGCACACATATAAGATGTAATAGATTGTTTCTGAGTGGGATTGTCTTCCCATGTTTCTTTTATTACATCTAGTTGTCTATGATACAGCATTTCAAATGGTGAAAAACCTGTTGATGCCTATGACACTTCTCTGTAAGCAAAAAGCAGGTAAAGTAAGCATTGGTCCCAGTCTTTCCCGTCCCCTTTTACAAACCTTTTTAACATGTGTTTTAGGGTTTGATTAAAACGCTCAACAAGACTGTCTGTTTGAGGGTGATAAGGGGAGGTTCTTATGGCTGTGATACCTAGCAGTCGGTACAGCTCCTTCAGTAATGCAGCACCAAAATTACTACCCTGATCAGTAATAATCTCTTTAGGTACGCCCACCCAGCTGAAAATTTTGGCAAGCTCTGCTGCCACTTTTGGGGCTGTGACAGTATGCATTGGAACTGCCTCTGGGTATCGAGTAGCATAGTCACATCCTACCAAAATGAAGCGATTACCCTTATTACTTTTGTCTAAGAGACCAACCACAACCATTGCAATTCTCTCAAAAGGCACATCTATCAAGGGTAGGGGCACCTTTTCTTTTTTTAGTCACTGGGGCTACTTTCTGACACTCCGCACAGGAACTTCAATAGGCAGCAACATCTTCATGAATTCCAGGCCAGTAAAATCTGTACAGCAATCTGGAAAGGGTGCGATCCCTCCCCGAGTGACCAGCCATGGGACTATCATGTGCTATCTGTAACAACTCAGATCTATACTTTTGTGGTATAACCAATTGTTCTGTCTGGTCCTGTGTCTGAGGTTTAACCCATATTCTGTACAGTAACCCATTACATTTTTTAAACATAGGTTCACCCTGTTTTGGTTTCACACCCAGCTGCTTAAAATAACCCTGGAGAGAAACATTGTTAGCTTGATCTGAAATAAAATCACAATCACAATTAGTGATCAGTTTAGTTTAAGCATTTTCATATGTTAACCCTTTATGTCCATCAGTCTTTTGTTGCCACTGTTTCTTCAGGCATCATCCTTCTTTCTTGGACGTCCGGATCTTGGAGTTGTGCTCAAACAAGTCCGAATCAAAGTCAGCGAAAGGAAAAGAGTCCCCACCATCTGAGATTTTCTTTGCCTGAGCTCTTGTTACCACAGCTGCTGAAATATCAGGATTTACTCCCTCTTTGATTAACTCAGTAAATCCTGGAAAGTCATTTGCATAATCACATGTACAGGTAACTTGGGTACTACCCCCACTTTCATTTGGCGTGACACATTCTTAATATTCAGAGTCACTTGGGTGGTGGAATAGTATTGAGTGTCCAAGTGGATACAGATGACATCAGTAACAGGTCCTTTTGGACACTGTTTTCCAAGCACTTCAATATGCACTATGGCCTGTCTGCTTCCGACTCCACCAGTCCCTTCACAGTGTTATCTCCCACCTTCACATCTCTTAAGTACTTTCCCCAATTTGCTAAGGACATATCTGCTCCAGTGTCACTCTTCTTACTACAGCAATTTCTTGCAATATGACCTGGCGAATTACAGTTATAGCAAATAAAGTCTTTGCGTGCAGATTTGTTACCCCCACCAGAGTTCTTATCAGACTTGAAATTTAAGTGGGAAAAAAAGAATGTC
This sequence comes from Neoceratodus forsteri, assembly GCA_016271365.2. NCBI lineage: Eukaryota > Metazoa > Chordata > Ceratodontiformes > Ceratodontidae > Neoceratodus > Neoceratodus forsteri. The sequence continues at coordinate 317,768,072 of CM028129.1, forward strand.
TTACCGGTGCTTGGCTGTTACCTTGCTGCTGCATGGTCTGTCTCGCCATTTGGTAGTCTTTGGCCAAAGAAACTGCCTTTTCCCCACTTTCGAGTCGGTGTTCTATTACCCAAAGCTGTACGTCTGTAGCAGGGGTCAACCCTAACCTTTTTTCGCACTAGCCAGCAGGGCAAGTTGATGCAAAATTGCACTAGCCCACAGATGGTTGCACTAGCCCTTAATTATAGTGGTAAATTTTGATCACTTAAACAGAGAGAGGATATCACAACAGCAAATGTTCAATCAAGCAGTCCTAGCTCTGCGCACACAATAGCTGACATCATCATGCACCTCACCACACTGTCACCACCACCTACAGGGCAATGAACAGAGTCAGGCAGAGAAAGACACTCTCGGTTCCCACCCTGCAGTCAACTGGAGACCTGCACTTTTGAAAGTTTTTGTACAGTCTCAAGTGAGCCAGGAGCACATCTAAGATTTCTTTGGGGTGGGGGCTAGACAAACCTAAGAGGCTTGGGAAATGGAAAACTATGACATTTTTATTTGTAAAAGCATTGATTTTAATATGCTCTGCTCCAACAATAACACATTTTTCTTTAACATTGTCCTTTCATCAGCCCAGGGGAAACAGTACACAGGCATAACACTATACTATTTCTATATAGGATGATTTAAGCACCCCAGGAATGCTTATTTCAAGGTTTCAAATTATGTATTTTATCAAGGTTTATTTTTGTACCATACATGAGCCAAAGCTTTGTTTTTAGGCTGAAAGGACATGCTAAGTGGGATAAGGGTGGAACTCTATGGATGGTGATGGCTGGCATGGTCCATTTAGAAGAGCTGGGGACCCCCGACACTTGCCAGTAATGGCAACTATGGATCTATGGATGGTCACTTCAGAGTCTGGTCTGCAGTGGTATCCAGGGAAAGAACAGAGTTAAGAGATTTCAGGGAGAGGGAAGTTATAGTGAGGCTGGGATAAAACCCACCACCTTCAGGGCCGATCCTGTATACCTTTTTGCCTTTTGTCACTGAAATGTTGGATACAAACCCTCAAAATGTAGAGAAATGAGGGGCACTGGTCTTAATAATGTTGGACATAGACACATTCAGAAAACTGGAACCTAGTGACTTAACAGCACTCTGCCCTTGATCACACCCTGGACACTAGCTGAAAGTCTTAACAGTGGAGTGGTAATGACTCACATTGAGTCATTTGTGGGATCCCTCTCTTGAACTGTCAGATAATTGCATCTCTTAATGAGCTGGTAATCACACCTGGCCATCTGGAACACTGAGATTGATTAGCATGAGGACTAGAGAATGCTAAAGTAGAGACTTTTTTAACTTCATTAACAGCCATGAAAATCTGCACTAGTCAAGGCGGGCAAGTAGAGAGTTAGCTGCACTAGCCCTGGTCAATTTGCACTAGTGTTTGGGCTAGTAAAACAATGTTAAGATCAACCCCTGGTCTGCAGACAGGATGTTGATTAATTGCTCCACAGCAAATGTGTCGATGATCTGTGGAAGAGTTTTGCCAGCTGATTGGAGCCATTTCATAAGGAGTTCTCTCAGTCAGGTGAAGGCTTTTCAAGGATTGTCAACTGAGATGTACTTCAGAGACTGAAATTTCTGCCTGTAGGTCTCTCATGAGATGTCATATCTTTTAAGGACCTCTCTTTTTACCAGGTCATAGTTTTCTGACTGTGCAGTGTCCATACTGCTGTAAGCAAGTTGGGCTTTACCTGTCAGGTAAGGTAACAGCCTGATTGCCCATTGCTGCTTTGGACACTAGCAAGCTGCGGCAACCCGTTCAAAAGTTGTCAGGTATGCTTCAATACCATCCGAGGGACTCAACTTTGTAAGTTTAAGGCCTTTTAAGTTGTTGGTGTTTTGTTGCTCTGCTGGACCTGTGCCAGATCCTCCAGCTTAGATAGCTTGCAAGGTATCCATCCATCGCTACATCTCTTCTTTTCTCTGTTTGTTGAGTTGTTGCATTTCTTCTTTTCTCTGTGCCTCTAAATGGTGAATTCCTTTTTCTCTCTGTTGCACCTCTGTCTCTGATTGTTGTATAGCCCACAATTTGAAAAAGGCAGTCAGGCTTTCAGGTTCTGTCACTGCCTGCTCACTTTTTCCATTGCTGGTGCTGGCTGTACAGTCTCAGCTTGGACTTGTGTCTCTACTAGTTTGGCTAACATTCTTCTGGTAATCACTGCTGGACTTGCTTCTGCAGAATCCATACCTTTCTGCTATGCTTCCCTGGTACCAGGTCTAGTACCCACACACAAAACTCCGGGCTTAGAGTATGCACGGCATAAATCCCACTTAGTCTGACACTATTTGTTATTGCTGCTGAGGCAGAGAGAGGGAGAAAGCAGCCACAGCTTCCTTGAATTAAGGAGGTTATTTTCTAGACTACACTGAACTGAATTATTACTTTTTGGACCTGTGTAAGTAACTAGTACTGATTTTGTTTTTGTGGTTGACTTTTCTTAGTTTTAACTTTAATTTGCCAGAGAGAAACTGTAGCTGGGAGATATTTGCAGTCATTTGTGACTAGCACTGGTACTTAACTTCTGTGAAGCAGGTGTCTGAAAGGAAGGAAGGCACTCCCTGGGGTGGAGGGTCAGAGTTGTAGTTGATTGTTTCTGGATGGCAGGAGGTTTACTCCTCCCACCCTTCCCTCACCCCAAGCACATAATGTCCTTTATAGCAGGGGTTCTGACATCACTTCCCCAAAATTGCTAACAACATACACCTGTTCAGATCCTTAAAGGCACAGCACACTGAATAGGGGGTAGAGACACTCACAAGCTTGCACACAATAAAACAAGAACAAAAAACAACAAAAGAAAAGCATCTGTAACAGGAAGGGACACAGACACGTGGGGAGTGGTGCAATGTACTGGTTGTGGAGCAGCAGTCTTCCAGGAGACATTCTGGAGATTGCGCTGCTGCCCTATTTGCAGGCACCTCTCTGGTCTGAGGGAGGAGGTTGTTCGTCTCCATGCTGACCTGGCAAGGATTCGGGAAACCTGCTCCCCCACCCAGGCCACCGCCACTACCTCAGAGGTTGCCAAGAAAGAGGAGTGGTTGGACCACGGTGGGCTCAGGGAGGGTTAGGGTGGTGGAATAGAGGCGCATCCCTCCAGTTGTGCCTTTCTATAATTCATTCACCACTCTGGCAGAGCATGGTTCCTCTATGGAGGCACCTGCAGTGGAGACCAAGGAGGATGCTAGGAACCTCCACAATGGAGACCCACAGGAGGGCGGCACAGAACCCCACAGGGGAAGGAAGCAACTACTGGTGGGGGACTCAATAGTTAGGGGGGTAGAACTGGGGGAGGGAGGGGAAAGGGAGGTAAGGTGCCTGCTCAGCGCCATGGCTCGGAGGGGCAGGAAACGAATCCTCAGGATCGTGGGAGTGGCTGCAAGGGGGAGGGAGGGAGCTGGATATCAGATGACTTGCTGTTCCTTTTGGAAGCTGAGAAACTGGCTATACTACGGAGAACAAACTAGAACGCATTTGAGGAACTGGTAACTTGGTAAAACATAATATTGTAGGGGACTAGGAAGGTAAGCTACACTTTCTACAGAAAGTTTCATTATTTTCTTATTGGCATTAAGAATTGCAGGATTCCATTAAAGTGTAGTAATTTTATAAACAGAGGGGTTGTAATACAACTGAAGTTGCTTGATTTCTGTGCTAGACACATAGGATTTGGAAGGATATTTGTGCAATATTTTGGAAGTGTCCTGCTGGCTAAGCAGTGAGTTTATCCCTGGTTTCAGATAAAGGGTTTGTGTGTGTATTAGAAGCAGACATAGCAAATTGTCTTCACTGAAAGGCCTGCTTACATCACAGGTGTCACTAGTCAATCAATTGATTCTGGGTGGGGCTTTTATCACTGTTCTGTTTAGGCATACTACACAGAGCAAAGTCAGTCAGAAGACTTGCTGTTCCTTTTGGAACCTGAGAAACTGGCTATACTGCAGAGAACTATCTAGAACGCATTTGAGGAACTGGTAACTTGGTAAAACATAATATTGTACGTGACTAGGAAGGTAAGCTACACTTTCTACAGAAAGTTTCATTATTTTCTTATTGGCATTAAGAATTGCAGGATTCCATTAAAGTGTAGTAATTTTATAACCAGAGGGGTTGTAATACAACTGAAGTTGCTTGATTTCTGTGCTACACATAGGATTTGGAAGGATATTTGTGCAATATTTGAAGTGTCCTGCTGGCTGAACAGTGAGTCGCTTTTATCCCTGGACTCAGTAGAGTGGTTTGTGTAGGAGCAGTGGTCTAGTACATTGTGGTGTTGGTTGACTTACTATAAAGGGCAGTAATCACCAGGGTGGTGGAGCAGTGGTGTATTTGATTGTTTCTAACAGTCACCAGTGGTTGTGCCTACCCTCACCCGCCACCCCAGGGCGTGGCATTTCTTTATAGCCAAGGTTCTGACATCACTTCCTCAACCGGTCTTGGAGCAGAACTGTCATATTCTTAATTACCCAGCACAGTGCATAAAGCGTGAGTATACACACACACACACACACACACAAAAAAAAAATTGTATATTACTCATTGTATATTATAAGGAAGAGGGACACGTGGGGAGTGGTGCAATGCACTGGCTGTGGGGCAGCAATTTTCCGGGAAACATTCTGGAACCTGCGTTGCTGCCCTATCTGCAGGCAACTGTCAGCTCTGAGGGAGGAGGTTGCCCACCTCCAGGCTGAACTGGCAAGGACTAAAGAGGACTCCCCAACCCAAAGAGCACCAGTTCCACAACCACTGCCTCAGAGGTTGCCATGTGTGAAGAGCAGATGGACCACAGTAGGTTCTGGGAGGGTGAGGGTGGTGGAATACAGGCGTAGCCCCCGAGTTGCACCTCTACACAAATCATATGTCGGTCTGGCAAATCAAGGTTCCTCTATGAAGACACCCTCATTGGAGATCAAGAAGAATGTTGGGGACATCCACAAGGGAGACTCACAAAAGAGTGGCAAGGGACAACACAAGGGAAAGAAACAGCTTCTGACAGGGGACTCAACTGTTAGGGGTGTAGACCTGGGGAAGGGAGAGGAGGGGGAAGTAAGGTGCCTGCCTGGTGCCATGGCTTGGAGGGACAGGAAGTGAATCCTCAGGATTGCAGAAGCAGCATCACAGTAGAGGCAACTAGATATCATTGTCCACCTCGGGACAAATGACCTAGCTAGGCATGAGATCAGTACAGTGCAGGATGAATTTGTGGAGTTGGGGAGGGGCCTCAGACAGGTAGCAAGCATGGTAACCTTCTCAGAGGTGCTGCCAGTCTATGACAGGGGTGAGGCTAGGGTACTGCACACCATGCGGTTTAATGAATGGTTGCAAAACTGGTGCAGAGTGCAGGGCTTTGGCTTCATTGGGGACTGGGGGTCCACCTGGAGAGATGAAGGTCTATACTGGCATGATGGTCTGCATCTGTCCAGGAAGGGAAACACGCTCCTAGGTGATAGGTTTAAAGGCTTCCTTGGCAAGCTTTTAAACTAGCCAAGGGGGGAGGTGCTGATAGAAAACAGGAAAGTTCAAGCCTCCCCCAAGCATGGCAGGTAGTAGGGTAAACACTGAGGTACAGAGCTTGACAGAGGGCAGGACGAGGGGTAAATGGAAAAATGGACAAGGGCAATAAGAGCAGGGATGGGGTAAAAAGATAAAGCCAACATTAAATGGAGGGCAATGAGTACCAATGCCCGTAGTCTGGGGAAACAAGCTTCCAGAGCTAGTAGCCCTAATGGAAAGTGGAACACTTGGATATTGTGGCAGTCACAGAAACACGGGTACACGGAGAACCATGACTGGGATGTCAACATACCAGGGTACACAATCTACAGAAGGGACAGGGAGGGTAAAAGAGGAGGTGGAGTAGCTCTCTACATGAGGGAAGGGATCAAAGTAACAGAACTAAAAAGTAAAGGGGGAGGACAAGAGGAACTCTGGGTCACATTGGAGACAGGGAATGGCATCACAATCCGCACAGGGGTTGTATACAGACCCCCGTCTCAAGGGGAGGAAATGGACAAGAAAATGATAGAGGGCATTCTCAAAATGGCTGAAAAAGGAGAGATACTGTTGATGGGGGACCTGAATATGCCAGATGTTAACTGGGCAACATGGACTGCAGCCACATCCAAGAGCAGGGTCATTCTCGATGCCCTACAGGGAGCATGCCTTAGACAGCTAGTGGTGGAACCCACTCGGGAGGGAGCAATATTAGACCTAGTACTCTCAAATGGAGAGAGGATCACAAACTTAGAAGTCAGTAGACACCTGGGAACAAGCGACCACTGCACAGTGTGCTTCACAATAAACACAACCATGGAGACAAGCCATACAAATACAAGGATACTGGACTTTAGAAGGGCTGACTTTGGCATAATGGGTGAATACCTGAGGAATGCATTAGCAAATGGCCAGAAAGGAGGGGTGGAAGAACAATGAGAAAAATCAAAACTGCCATCATGGATGCAACAAGCCTTTGTGTTGAAACAAATAAAGAAACAAAGCGAATAAAAACCACTATGGCTCTCAAAAGAAGTGTCGAGGAAGGTTAAGGAGAAAAGGCTGCATTCAAAAGTATAGAGAATCACAGGCGAACACGACGGGGAACTGTATCAAGTAAAGCAGAAAGAAGTGGGGAAAGGCAGTCAGAAAAGCAAAGGCCCAAACCGAGGAAAGGATAGCCAACTCAGTTAAGAAGGGGATAAAACCTTTTATAGGTATTATTAGGAACATCAGAAAGGTTAAGGGAGGATAGGGAAGATTAATAAAGGAGAGGGAGGTGGGCAGAGGGAGACAGTGAAAAAGGAGATAATGAATGAATACTTTGCTCAGTATTCACAAAAGAAGAAGAGGAGGAGTTACCTAAACCAAACAGTAGAAGCACTCAGGATAGTGGGGTTGATACCAGTCCATTTAAAGAAGAAAGAGTACTGAAAGAACTTCTAAACTCAAGGTGGACAAAGCAATGGGGCCTGCCGGATTCACCCTAGAATCCTAAAAGAGCTAAGGGAGGACCTAGTGACACCACTAACCACACTTTTAACAAATCATGGGAAGATGGGGTGGTACCTGAGGACTGGAGGAGGCAGATGTGATTCCCTTCACAAAAGTGGGAGCAAGGCAGAAGCAGGAAACTACAGACCTGTTAGTTTGACCTCAGTGGCGGGGAAAATGATGGAATCACTTGAAAGAAAGAATTGTTAAGTACCTAGAGGCCAGCGGGACACTGGACCCAAAGCAGCATGGATTCATCAGCAGGAAGGTCATGTCAGACAAATCTAATTGATTTTTTGACTGGGTGAGCAAAGTAATAGACCAGGGAGGGGCTGTGATATGGCCTACCTGAACTTTTAGCAAGGCATTTGACACAGTCTCGCACAAAGATTAATAATCAAGTTAGCCAGCCTGGGAGTGGGTCCCAGGTGGTAGCCTGGAGAAAACTGGCTGCACAACAGGACACAGAAGGTACATACAGTGAATGGAACACATTCTGAAGAAGGGGTTACTAGTGGAGTACCTCAGGGCTCAGTACTGGGTCCAGTCTCTTTAACATCTTTATAGGTGACATTGCAGAGGTCTGGAAGGAAAGGTGCCTCTTTGCGGATGACACAAAGATCTGTAACAGAGTTGATACACAGGGGGGTAGAAAGGATGAGAAGGACTTGGCAAGGTTGGAGGAATGGTCAGACATATGGCAACTTAGATTCAATGGAAGAAGTGAATGCAATGCACCTGGGAAATAAAAACCAGGAGAAGAGTACACAATCAGTAGGGAGGTACTAACAACAACAATAATGGAAAGGATCTGGTTGTAGTCATATCAGATGACCTAAAGGTGGGTATGCAATGTGAGAAGTCAGTAGGAAAGCCAGGGGATACTGGGATGCATAGGGAGGGCATCACAAGTAGAAAAAGGAAGTGGTTATCCCTCTATACAGACAGTTGGTGAGACCCCATCTGAGTACTGCGTGCAGTTTGGAGACCTCATCTACGCAAGGACATAGACAGGATGGAAGCAGTCCAGAGGAGGGCAACTAAAATGGTGCAGGGTCTACATCAGAAACCATGAAGAGAGAGACTGAGAGGAGCTTAATATGATACCCTTGATGAAAGGAGGGACGGGGGACACGATAGAAACTTTTAAGTACCTCAAGGAATCAACAAAGTCCAGGAGGTAGCATCTTTCAGAAAAGAGATGTGTAAGAACAAGGGGGCACAATTTAAATTAGAGGGGGACGGCTCCAGGGGGTAATGTAGAAATTCTTTTCACGGAGAGAGTGGTGGACGATGGACCACCTTCCTGGAGAGTTTTGGGGTCTAAAACAGTGGAGGAATTCAAACATGCATGGGACAGACATAAGGCAATTATAGTGGGGGTTACAGGAAATAGGCTGTTGGTTAACTAGAATCTGCAGCTTATCCAGTAGGTAGGGAAATGGGCAGAATGGGTGGGCCAAGTGGTCCTTATCTGCCGTCAAAGTCTATGTTTCTATGTTTCTATTATCCACCTAGGGACGAATGACCTGGCTGAGAATGGGATCAGAGCAGTGCAACAGGAGTTTGTGGAGTTGGGGAGGGGCCTTAAACAAGTAGCACACACGGTAACTTTCTCGGAAGTGCTACCTGTCTATGGCATGGTTGAGGCTAGGTACTCAGCACCATGGGATTCAATGACTGGTTGAAAACTGGTGCAGAGCTCGAGGTTGGCTTCTGCATTGAAGTTGGAGCTCTACCTGGAGGATGCAGGCATATACAGTAGCGATGGTCTGCATCTATCCAGGAAGGGGAACCAGGATCCTAGGTGATAGGTTTAAATGCTTCATTGGCAAGCATTTGAACTAGCCAAGGGGGGAGGCACTGAAAAGGAGAAGGAAAATCCTAGCCCCCCCCCCAAAAAATCAGGGTAGTTAGTGAGGTAAACACCAAGATAGAGCAGTTGATAGAGAAAAGGGCAGGGGTAAATGAAGAAAAAGACAAAGGCAGCAAGGACAGGGATGGGGCAAAAAGTAATAAAGCCATAAAAAAAATGGAGGGTAATGAGTACCAATGCCCGTAGTCTAGGTAAAAAGCTCCTTGAAATGGTGGCCTTGATGGAAGAGGGATGCCTGGATATCGTGGCAATCTCAGAAACATGGTGCACAGAGAACCAGGGTACACAATCTACAGGAGGGACAGGGAGGGAACAGGAAGAGGAGTAGCTCTCTATGTAAGGGAAGGGATCAAAGCAACAGAACTAAAGGGTAAACAGGGGGGAGAGGAGGCACTGTGGGTCACCCTGGAGACCGGAAATGGCTCCACAATCCGCACAGGGGTTGTATATATACCCCCGTCTCAGGGGAAGGAAACAGACAAGGAAATGATAGAAGGCATCCTTGGGATGGCAGAGAAACGGGGGGTATTGCTGATGGGGGACCTGAATATGCCAGATGTTAACTGGAGCACCTTTGCTGCAGCTTATGCCCTACAGGGGGTATACCTCAGACAGCTAGTTTTGGAACCCACTCAGGAGGGAGCAATCTTAGACCTGATACTCTCAAATGGGGACGGAGAGAGGATCTCTGATCTTGAAGTGGGTAGCCATCTGGGAACAAGTGACCACCAAACAGTGTGGTTCACGATAAACTTAGCTGTAGAGTCAAGTCACACAAAAGTGAAGGTACTGGACTTCAGGAGGGCTGATTTTGTCAAATTGGGAGAGTGCCTCAGAAAAGCACTAGCAAACAGGCAAGAAGGTGGGGCGGGGAAACATTAAAACCACCATCACAGAGGCAACAAGCCTTTGTGTGAAGCAAATAAACAAATCAAAATGAAAGAAAAAACCTCTATGGTTCTCAAAAGAAGTAGCGCGGAAGGTAAGGGAGAAAGAGATAGTATTCAGGAAGCATAAGGAAACACAGAAGGAGCAGGACAGAGAACCGTACCAGTTAAAGCAGAAGGAAGTGGGGAAGGCAGTCAAAACAGCAAAGGCCCAAACCGAGGAAAAGATAGCTGACTTGGTTAAGAATGGGGATAAAACCTTTTATAGGTACATTAGGGAGCAAAGAAAGACTAAGGCAGGGATACTGAGGCTGAATAAAGAGGAACGTGGTTGGGCAGAGAGCGACAGTGAAAAAGCAGGGATACTGAACGAATACTTCTGTTCAGTATTCACAATGGAAAAGCAGGGGGAGATGCCTAAACCAGTTAATAGAAGCACTTTGGATAGGGAGGTTTATATTAGTCCTTTCACAGAAGAAAGGGTTCTGAAAGAACTCTTAAAACTGAAGGTGGATAAAGCAATGGGGCCTGATGGGATTCACCCCAGAATCCCGAAAGAACTAAGAGAAGAACTAGTTACACCACTGGCTACCCTTTTTAATAAATCATGGGAGGATGGTGTGGTACCTGAGGACTGGAGGAGGGCGGATGTGATTCCTCTTCACAAAAGTGGGAGCAAGACAGAGGCAGGAAACTAAAGACCTGTCAGTTTGACCTCAGTGGTAGGGAAAATGATGGAATCACTGCTGAAGGAAAGAACTGTTGAGTACCTAGAGGCCAGTGGGGCACAGGACCCAAGGCAGCATGGAGTCACAGCACGAAGGTCATGTCAGACAAATCTAATTGATTTCTTTGACTGGGTGAGCAAAGTAGTAGACTAGGGAGGGGCTGTGGACATGGCCTACCTAGACTTTAGCAAGGCATTTGACACAGTCCTGCACAAAAGATTAATAAACAAATTAGCCAGCCTGGGAGTGGGTCCCAGAGTGGTAGCCTGGGTAAAACACTGGCTGGACAAGAGGACACAGTAGGTAACAGTAAATGGGAGTCCACAGTGAAGAAAGGAGGGTTACTAGTGGGGTACCGCGGGGTTCAGTACTGGGGCCGGTCCTTTTTAATGTCTTTATAAGTGACATTACAGAGGGACTAGAAGGAGAGAGCATGCTCCTTTGCAGATGACACAAAGATCTGCAACAGGGTTTATATGCAAAGTGGGGTGGAAAAGACGAAAAGGGACTTGGCAAGGTTGGAGGAATGGTCAAATGTATGGCAGCTTAGATTCAACGCTAAGAAGTGCAAAGTAATGCACCTGGGAAACAAAAACCCAGGGGAAGAGTACACAATGGGGGGTGAGATACTGACAACAACAAAAATGGAAAGGGACCTAGGTGTAGTCATATCAGGCAACCTAAAGGTGGGCCAGCAATGTGAGAAGGCAGTAAGGAGGGCTGGGGGGATACTGGGATGCATAGGGAGAGGCATCACCAGTAGAAAACAGGAAGTTGTTGGCCCTCTGTACAGACAGTTGTTAAGACCACATCTGGAGTACTGTGTACAGTTCTGGAGACCCAATCTCCGCAAAGACATAGACAGGGTGGAGGCTGTCCAGAGGAGGGCAACCAAAATGGTGCACGATCTGCACCAGAAGACACATGAAGAAAGACTAAAGGAGCTTAAAATGTAGAGCATCGAGGAAAGGAGGGAGAGTGGGGACATGACAGAAACTTTCAAATACCTCAAGGAATCAACAAAGTCCAAGAGGGTAGCATCTTTCAGAAAAAGAAATGTGCAAGAACAAGGGGGCACAATTTGAAGATAGAGAGGGGACGGCTCAGCGGTAATGTCAGGAAGTATTTCTTCACATCGATGGTTGTAGATGCATGGAACAGTCTTCCTGAGGAGGTCGTAGAGTCAAAAACAGTGGGTGAATTCAAGAATGCATGGGACAGACATAAGGCAGTTCTAGTGGTGGGTTGGAGGAAGTAGGCTGTTGGTTAACTAGGATCTGCAGCTTATCCGTTAGGTAGGGAATGGGCAGACTAGGTGGGCCATGCGGTCCTTATCTGCTGTCAAATTCTATGTTCTATGTTTCTATTAAGGCACAGGTCAGAAAGCATGGGAAAACCAGGAACAGTTTCAAAATTCGCAAGTAGCATTTTATTAACAGCAAAATAAAAAAATAAAAATTGTTCAGTATAACTATTTACAATGGCAGTACAAACACAGAAAAGAGAGTCCTTTTTCTGAGTTTTTCTTCTCAATTTCCAATCTCAGTCTCTGTCTCTCCCTCTTGCAAAACACTGCAACTCTTTTTATAAGTCTTTGTAGTGATCTTGTTAAGAGAACATTCTGCTTCTCACACAGTGTTCTTGTCAGTTTCAGCAGGTGCAGCAAAAAGAACATTGTGACCCAGAACTGACCTCTTGTTGCCAGCATCTCAGACAGTTTGCAAACCAGCTTCTCAGGTTAACCCCTTGAGTTCCAAATAGCTTTTAGCAATCATTTCAACAGTATAACTATATACAGCTTTAAACAAAGAGATCCCGGTATCAGTGACATTTTCACATAAAGATTCACATATATTTTTATACCCGCAGATATGCAAAGGGGGAAGAAAAGACAGAAATAGCAAGGGAAGCAAGACATATAACGAGAGGCAGAGAATTACGAAACTGTCGGCGTGATCATTTCCTAGGTTTCACAAGAATATTTGGTTGCGCAACCAGACAGATAAGAGACAGAAAAGAAGCAGACAGAACAGACCCTTGTGTCCAATTCTCTTTCTGTATAACAAATCGGACAGGGCCTTATTCAACCCTGTCACACACCGCTGGACAAGAGGGCAGACAAGAAGTATCAACTTGACAGGGAAGGGGATGAATTTCTATTTACCCACCCTGATCACCAAGGGGTTGTTCAGACTGCGGCCAGTGATAGGGCTAGGGTGCCTTTGGCATCCCACCTACAGAAAAAGGTACCAGAAAAATTAAGAGCATGGCCAAAAATTGCTATTTGTAAGATTCACTGTCTATTAGGCAGGCCAATTACCTGGCATATACTGCCCAGTACCAGAGAGGTCACTATGGCAAGTCGGTTCAGGCTATAGCAGATAAGGCCCTTCCTGGGCTATCAGCTGACCTGGCTGAAACAGTAAGATACATAGATAGATAGACAGTGTTGGCAGATAAGGGCCTATGGCCCACCCAGTCTGCCCACTTGGGCTTGTAAGTTTAGTTTATGTTTTCCTAGAAGTCTGTTGCCCCTTACCCCTGACCTCCAGAATTCCTTTACGTCTATCCCATGCATTCTTAAATACCGTGATTGTTTCAGCCCCCACCACTTCCTCTGGCAGGGTGTTCCACTTGTCTACCACCCGTTCTGTGAAGAAATTCTTCCTCACGTTTCCTATGAATTATCCTCCCTCCAACTTCATCCCATGCCCTCTAGTCCTGGAACATCTTTTTCACTTAAAAATAGTGTATTCCTGCACCCTGTTCCTCCCTGTAAGATACTTGTATATCTCTATCATATCCCCTTTCCTCCAGGGAGTACATGTTCAGTTCCTTCAACCTGTCCTCATAGGACTTGTGATGCAATCCATGCACCATCTTTGTTGCCCTCCTCTGAACCTTCTCTACCCTATCTATGTACTTATGTAGGTAAGGTCTCCAGAACTGTACACTGTACTCTAGGTGGGGCCTCACTAGTGTCTTGTATAGTGGAATTATGACCTCCCCTTTCCTGCTGGTGATGCCCCTGCCTATGCATCCCAGCATCCTATTTGCTTTACCTGCTGCCTTGTCACACTGTTTCCTACCTGAGGTCATCAGAAATGTTAACCCCAAGATCCCTTTCCTGCTTGGCATGCTATATCCTCACCCCCAACTGATATATTGTGCCAGGGTTTTGTGCCCCATATGCATTATCTTGCACTTCTTTGCATTGAATTTCAACTGCCAAACCCCTAACCATTCTTCAAGTTTCTGCAGGTTCCTTCTCATTCTGTCTACACCTCTGGTGTGTCTACTCTGTTAGAGAGCTTTGTGTCATCAGCGAAGAGTGAAATTCTGCCTTCTAGGTCCTACGCAATGTCACTGATGAAGATGTTGAATAGGACCAGTCCCAGCACTGATCCCTGTGGTACCCCACTGGTCACTCTTCCCTCTGTGGAGTGACAGCCATTTACCACCACCCTCTGTGTCCTGCCACCCAGTCAGTTACCTACCACCACACTACTGTCCTGCCCACACCATATTCCCCAGTTTGTGCAATACTCTTCTAGTGGCACAGTGTCAAAGGCCTTGCTGAAGTCCAGATAGGCCATGTCCACTGCCCTCCCGATCCACCTCCCTAGTCACCCAGTCAAAAATTCAACGAGGTTGGTCTGACATGGCCTCCCCTGGTGAAACCATGCTGCCTTGGGTCCTGTAGTCCATTGACAACCAGATGTTCCACTAATCTCCTTTAGTAGTGCTTCCATGATCTTCCCACTACCGAGGTGAGGCTGACTGGTCTGTAGTTTCCTGCTTCCTCTTTGTTCCCACTTTTGTATAAGGGACTACATCTGCTATCCTCCAGTCTTTGGGTACCTCCCTGTTTCCAGTGATCGGCTAAACAGGATAGCCAGAGGTTCAGCCACCACCTCTCTTAGTTCTTAAGGACCCTGGGTGCACCATCTGTCCCCATTACTTTATCAACTCTTATTACTTCCAGTTCCTTCAGGACCCTTTCTTGTAAAGGCACTTGTGTCCATTTCTGCACCATCCTCACCCTTGTACTCCCTTCAGACCCATTACCCTCCTCTTCCTCAGTAAAGACTGAGCAGAAATACCAGTTCAATATGTCAGCTTTACTGTTGTCTCTCCACGCTGCCCCCATCCTCCCCTTCAGTCTCACTATCCCTCCCTTTGCCTTTCTTTTTCACTTATGTACCTGTAAAGGTTTTGTCCCCTCTACCCACTGATGAAACAAACTGAACTTACAAGCTCAAATGGGCAGACTGGGTGGGCCATAGGCCCTTATCTGCCGACACTGTCTATGTATCTATGTATTTTGCAATGTGTTCTTCTGTCTGAGCTTTGGCTTCCCTTGTCACCTCCCTGCCTCCCTTTGCTTCTCTTGGTACTTCTCCCTATCCCCTTCTGCCTGTGTCTTTTTGTATTGCCTGAATGCAATCTTTTTGGCTTTCACTTTCTTTGCTACCTCTTTGAAAACCATAATGGTCCTCTTCCTTTCCTCTTGCTAACCTGCTTAATGTATAATTCTGTTGCTCTTGTAATCCCCATTTTAAATACTGCCCACTGTTCCTCACCCTTGATTCCTGCCCCATTCCCTAAATGCCTCTTTCAAGTATCTCCCCATTTTCCCAAAGTCTGCCCCTAAAATCCAGGATACGTGTTTTTGTGTGGTTTGGTTCTGCTCTTTCTGTGATTTCAAACCACAATGACTGGTGGTCACTGTTCTCAGGTGCTCCCCCACTGTTACCCCCATCACACTGTCCCTGTTTGTGAGCACAAGGTCCAGTATTGCCTTCTGCCGAGTTAGTTCCATGACCAGTTGCTTGAGGAAGGCACCCTGAAGGGAGTCCAGGATAAATCTGCTTCTAGTTGATGCTGCTGCTGGGATGCTCCAGTCCACATCTGGAATATTGAAGTCTCCAACCAGTACTACCTCACCCTTGTATGCCATCCTTTGGATGGCTAGCATCAGCTCCCTATCTGTTTCTTCCTCCTGGGCTGGTGGTCTATAGACCACACCTGTGCGGATGGCTGGCCTCATTTTCCTTTCCAGCTTAACCCACGGTAACTCTCCCCCATTTTGTTCCACCTGGATCTCTGTGGCCCTTATGTCATTTTTACATACAGTGCCACTCCTCCTCCTCCCTGCCCTGTCTCTTCTGAATATGCTGTAGCCAGGTATGGCCATCTCCCAGTCGTGGTTATCATTACGCCAGGTTTCAGTGATGCCACATGCCCAGGTCTGACTGCACCATGACAGCCTCCAGATCTTCCATCTTGTTGCTAAGGCTCCTGGCATTTGCACACATGGCTTTCCATGATTTGACCTCCTAGACTGTTTAGCTGTTCTACTCCAGCCCCTTCCTTGGTTGTCCTTTATCCAGGTACTCCTTGCTGTCTGCCCTTCTGCTGAATTTTGCCCTTTTTCTGCCTATCCACCTCTTGGGCGCT
The DNA here is from genome assembly GCA_016271365.2 of Neoceratodus forsteri. NCBI lineage: Eukaryota > Metazoa > Chordata > Ceratodontiformes > Ceratodontidae > Neoceratodus > Neoceratodus forsteri. The sequence continues at coordinate 317,784,068 of CM028129.1, forward strand.
AATCTCTGTCTTTTGCACACTGCTTTGTAGAGATAGCCACTCCTCTGGTTCACTGGTTCCACTGCTAGCTGTTGGGGTGAGCAAGTAGGTACCCTCCTTGCTGGCCTGCCGCCCCCTTTGCTAGTTTAAATGCTTGTCAATGTAGCATTTAAACTTATCATTGAGTGCTTGGATTCTCCTCCAGGATGGATGCAGGCCGTCAGGCTTGAACAAACCTCCATCCCTCCAGGTGGATCCCCAGTCACCAATGAATCCAAACCCTTCCTCGCAACACCAGTTCTTCAACCATGAGTTAAAGTTCCTGGTGCATGCACCCCTATGCTCTCCCTTGCCTCTTGCAGGTAGTACTTCTGAGAAAGTGAAAGAATACTTGCTTGAGACCCCTCCCCAATTTCCTAAACTCTTTCTGAACTTCCTTTGGCTCCCCATTTGCCAGGTCATTAGTACCTATGTGGATAATGACATCCAGCTCACCCTCCCGTCTTGCCTTCCCAGTGATCCCAGGATCTTCCTTCCATCCCTCCATGCCATGGCACCTGGTAGGCACCTCACCTCCTGTCCTCCCCTCCTGTGTTCCTAGCTGGATCCCTCTTATGATGGAGTCCCCACCAGGATTCGCCTCCTCCTCCTCTGGGGTCCACTGCTTTCCCGCTGAGGTCACCTCCTTGGCTAACCTCCACATCCTTTCCTTCCACTTCTCTGGGTACCTCTATTTGGTTGTCCCCATTTGCCAGTGTGGCATAGTGAGTTCTTGAGTGGAATAGGATCTGGGATGTGCCTCTGCCTGACCGCTCCTAACCCTCCATGAGCCCACTGTCATCCAAGTGCTCCTCGTTCTCGGCATCCTTTGAGGCAATTGCATTGGACTGGGTGGTCTCTGGATAGGGGTGATGGTACTCCTGACCCAGTTTACTTCCGCTCTGAGTCTGGCTACCTCATCCTGCAGTCCAGAGAGATGCACGCAGATAGGGCAGCACCTCAGTGTCCAGAAGGTCTGCCTGAATATGGCTGCCCCACAGCCACTGCATTGCACCACTCCCCACATTATATTGCAATTATACTGCTATTCCATTACTTGTCTGCTACTGAAGCTCTCCTAGTTCCCTTTTTATTAATTTACTGTCCTAAAAATCCTGCCACTGATCCTCAGATACTTTTCTTTTAAAAAAAATAAAATAAACCAAGAAATAAATAAATGAGTCAAAACACTTGTCGTGCTGAGGGTGGGCTTCTTCAATTTATGCCCCTCCTACTCCACACCCCTTACTATACCCTGTGTTTAGCTCCTGTCAATCAGATTTAACAGGGCATATAATTAAGAGTTGGGGAAGGAGGGGGCGAAAAATTGCAGCAATTAAAGACAGCAAAGAAATACACCACCACTACATTTTAAATTTTCAACAGCCCCAAAAACAATTCTAAGTAAAGACAACAAAGAAAGTACAGTGTCACTAAAAGCCCACAATCTAAGTTTAAAAGAAAAATAGCAATTACCAGTTACTGTAAAGCACTGAATTGAATATGTTTCCTTCCCTTTCTGACTTCTTCTGAGAAAATAAAACTCACTTGCTACCTCAACTCTGACTAAGCCCCACCTCCAGTTATCACGTAGCTGAGGTCAGAGGCCATACAATTAACACCCCTCACCCAAACTACAGGGCAAGTCAGACAAGCCAAAACTAAATTTGCAGCAATTAAAGACAGCAAAGAAATACACCACCACTACGTTTTAAATTTTCAACAGCCCAAAAACAATTCTAAGTAAAGACAACAAAGAAAGTACAGTGTCACTAAACGCCCATAATCTAAGTTTAAAAGAAAAATATCAAGTACCAGTTACTGTAAAGAACTGAATTGAATGGGTTTCCTTCCTTCTGGCTTCTTCTGAGAAAAAATGGCAGCAGATGCCAAGGACACTGCTGCCAAGTGGATGACATTCACAGTGGTCTCAAAGATTTGCATGGCTCAGAGCCACTAACCTCACTCAGGATACCCAGGCAAAGGCCATGGATTTTCCTGTAGGAAACAACTCCCTGTTTGGGGAGAAGACTGAAGCTGACATGAAAAAGGTGGACGAATATAAAACCACCTATAAAAGCAATTCAGCAAAAGAGAAATCCTCTCCTTCCAGTAGGCCACAGGGAGGGGGGGGGGTTAATGGTAGGGCTGGTTATACCAGGCCCTTCTTCCAAGCACAGGCTGTACAGCAGTACCAATAGTATCCTTAGCAGACAGGGTACTTCAGGGGCAGAGGCAGAAGGGGGTCAAGGCATGGGGTTCAGACTGGCTAGGCCCAGCCCCAATCTAAACAGAAGGCCTGATTTATTTGCCTCCCAAATTCCAGTAGGGGGAGACTGGCTCACAACTTCCAGACGTGGAAGAACTTTACCACAGACAAGTGGGTCCTGGAGAGAGTGAGTCAGGGTTTGTTCCACAGTTTCAAATCCTTCCCAATATTAAGAACAAGAGTGTTCAGACCAACCTCAAATTCAGAAAGGAAGCTGCTGGAAGAGGAGTTTGCAAACCTACTGTTGTTGAATGCAGTGGAACTTGCCCCCCCCCCCACAGCAAAAGGGGAAAGGTTTTTACTCAAGATACTTCCTCACCAAAAAGAAAGTTGGGGAGTGGCAGCCTATTCTAGACCTAAAGTTGCTAAACAGACACCTGGCAAAGACAAAGTCAAAAAGGGTAATCTTGGCAATGATTCTGCCAATCCTTCAAAAAGGAGACTGGTTGGCATCTCTGGACCTAAAAGATGCTTAACTTCCACATCCCCAAAAGGGATTCTCACAGAAACTACCTCAGATTCAGACTCCCATCAGGTCACTACCGATTTTCAGCAATGGCATTCCACAAAATGTCTGGCAGTGGTAGTGGCTCATCTAAGAAGACAAGGGGTAACCATTTTCCCTTACTTGGACAACTCGCTGGTAATGGGAAAATCCCCACAACAGGTGACAGAGTCTCTAAAGACGACCCAGGACTTGCTGGAGGCCCTAGGGCTTCCTGTAGACCTAAAGAAATCAGTCCTACAACCAGTGCAAGTATTGCACTTCATAGGAAAGAGCTGGACACACTGAAAGGAAGGGTATTCTTACCCTGGGACAAGGTACGCAGCATCCTTCAAATTGCAGGGTCTTTCAAACTAAACTAGTCAAGTCCAGCAAGACAGTTCCTGCAGCTCCTAGGCCACATGGCAGCAGCAAAAGTTGTTGTTTTGGGAGCAAGGTTCCAAATGAAAGACATTCAGTTCCACTACAGGTCACACTGGTGCCAAGAAGGGACTCTCTTGCAAAGCTGGTACTAGTAACAAAACTCTGCCACAGACACTCCAGTGGTGGCAGGTAAAGGACAACCTCAGAGAGAGTTCCTTTCCAGCAAGAGCTACCTTCAGTAACTCTCACCACAGATGCTTCCTCCTAGGTTGGGGCACATCTGGGGTCTCACATAATTCATGGCACTTGGTCAAGTGCAGAGTCATTCCAGCATAAACTGCCAGAACTCAGAGCAGTGGTTCTGGCCCTGCAGGCTTTACAGGGCAAGGTGGTACAGGTCAGAACAGACAATACCACCGCCATGTGCTATATAAACAAACAGGAGGAACAAGGTCCAGCCCCTTATGCACAGAAGCAATAAAGGTTTGGTATCTGGTCTACTCACTTCAGACCTCCCTAACAGCCAGCCATCTGCCAGGCAAGGACAACACCCTGGCAGATACCCTGAGTCAGATCAACCAGGACCATCACGAATGGTTCCTCAACAGGCAAGTACTGGAGGTAGTGTTCAGGGGATGGGGCACTCCAGAGATAGATCTCTTCGCATCCCACAACAACCACCAGTTGCCAAAATTCTGTTGAAGACCACCAGTGGTGGGCACTGTTCCACTGGACGGGAATGAAGCTTTATGCATTTCCTCCTTTTCCTCTATTGCTCAGGGTACAGATCAAGCTCAGGTCCCAATCAGTATCAATGATTTGATTGTTCCAGACTGGGCCAAGCAGCCATGGTACTCCTTACTGCTCTCCATGACTGTGGCCCCTCCACTTACTACCCAAGAAGGCACAACTCTATCGACCTCCTCCCAAGGGAGGATCCTGTATCTCGACCTCAAATCCCTCAGACTCAACGTTTGGCTCTTGAGGACTTCAGTATGCAGGCCTGCATCTCTGAAAGCTTTTTGAATGTATTGAGAGGATACAGGAACCCTCCACTAAGAAGACCTATGCCTCTAAGTGGAAGAGATTTTCTTTATGGTGTTCATCTAATAATGTAGTTCCTCACGGACAGGGTCTGCAGCCATGCTGGACTACCTTACCATTTGCACTCCTGGGTCTGCAGCCCACAACACTGAAGGTGCACTTGGCTTCTGTTTCAGCATATATCTCAGCTGGCAAAGATGCATCATTAGCTTCCAATCTTATATTTAGGAAGTTCTTTAAAGGTTTGCCCACCTGCACCCACCTCATGGGAACTGGTGCCTGCATGGGACCTTGATGTATGCATTGCTAAACTCATGGGACCACCATTCAAATCAATGGTATCAGCCCACCTGAAATATGTTACATGGAAAACAGTGTTCCTGGTGGCTATCACTTCAGCCAGAAGGATCAGTGAGCTTCAGGCTTTGTGTGTTGAACTGGACTACATTTCCTATCACAGGGACAAAGTAGTGCTCAGAACAAATAGGAAATTCCTACCTAAGGTGGTGTCTGATTTCCACCTTAACCAGTGTATTACTCCACCTGGTTTTTCACTGAACATTCTAGATCAGGTGAACAGAGACTTCATAGTATTGATGTCAAGAAATCTTTGAGCTACTACATGACGCATACTAAGGACCATAGGCAGGAGAGACAACAACTGCTCCTGACCTATGTGGATGTGGGTAAAGGAAAACCACCATCTAAAGTAAGTATTGTCTCCTGTGTCTATGTAATTTTGATGTGAAGTATACCTGTTTGGAAATGTTAATCTGTAACTCCAATTGTGGAAATATTTATCTGTAACTTTAACTCAATGTCTGTGCGAAATGTAGATTACATATCAGTTACGTATTGCTCGGCCACAGTGATAGGGCTTAGGGTGCCTTTGGCATCCCACCTACAGAAAAAGGTACCAGAAAATTAAGAGCATGGCCAAAATTGCTATTTGTAAGATTCACTGGTCTATTGGAGGCCTAATTACCTGGCATATACTGCCCAGTACCAGGTCACTATGGCAAGTCGGTTCAGGCTATAGCAGATAAGGCCCTTCCTGGCTATCAGCTGACCTGGCTGAAACAGTAAGATACATAGATAGATAGACAGTGTTGGCAGATAAGGGCCTATGGCCCACCCAGTCTGCCCACTTGGGCTTGTAAGTTTAGTTTATGTTTTCCTAAGTCTGTTGCCCTTACCCTGACCTCCAGAATTCCTTTACGCTCATCCCATGCATTCTTAAATACCGTGATTGTTTCCAGCCCCCACCACTTCCTCTGGCAGGGTGTCCACTTGTCTACCATTCGCTCTGTGAAGAAATTCTTCCTCACGCTTTCTATGAATTATCCTCCCTCCAACTTCATCCCATGCCTCTAGTCCTGGAACATCTTTTCACTTAAAATAGTGTATTCCTGCACCCTGTTCCTCCCTGTAAGATACTTGTATATCTCTATCATATCCCTTTCTCCAGGGAGTACATGTTCAGTTCCTTCAACCTGTCCTCATAGGACTTGTGATGCAATCCATGCACCATCTTTGTTGCCCTCCTCTGAACCTTCTCTCACCCTATCTATGTACTTATGTAGGTAAGGTCTCCAGAACTGTACACTGTACTCTAGGTGGGGCTCACTAGTGTCTTGTATAGTGGAATTATGACCTCCTTTCCCTGTTGGTGATGCCCCTGCCTATGCATCCCAGCATCCTATTTGCTTTACCTGCTGCCTTGTCACACTGTTTCCTACCTGAGGTCATCAGAAATGTTAACCCCAAGATCCCTTTCCTGCTTGGTGCATGCTATATCCTCACCCCCAACTGATATATTGTGCCAGGTTTTTGTGCCCCATATGCATTATCTTGCACTTCTTTGCATTGAATTTCAACTGCCAAACCCCTAACCATTCTTCAAGTTTCTGCAGGTTCCTTTCATTCTGTCTACACCCTCTGGTGTGTCTACTCTGTTAGAGAGCTTTGTGTCATCAGCGAAGAGTGAAATTCTGCCTTCTAGGTCCCAAGTAATGTCACTGATGAAGATGTTGAATAGGACCAGTCCCAGCACTGATCCCTGTGGTACCCCACTGGTCACTCTTCCCTCTGTGGAGTGACAGCCATTTACCACCACCCTCTGTGTCCTGCCACCCAGTCAGTTACCTACCACCACTACTGTCCTGCCCACACCATATTCCCCAGTTTGTGCAATACTTTTCTATGTGGCACAGTGTCAAAGGCCTTGCTGAAGTCCAGATAGGCCATGTCCACTGCCCTCCCCGATCCACCTCCCTAGTCACCCAGTCAAAATTCAACGAGGTTGGTCTGACATGGCCTCCCCTGGTGAAACCATGCTGCCTTGGGTCCTGTAGTCCATTGACAACCAGATGTTCCACTAATTCTCCTTTAGTAGTGCTTCCATGATCTTCCCACTACCGAGGTGAGGCTGACTGGTCTGTAGTTTCCTGCTTCCTCTTTGTTCCCACTTTTGTATAAGGGACTACATCTGCTATCCTCCAGTCTTTGGGTACCTCCCTGTTTCCAGTGATCGGCTAAACAGGATAGCCAGAGGTTCAGCCACCACCTCTCTTAGTTCTTAAGGACCCTGGTGCACCCATCTGTCCCCATTACTTTATCAACTCTTATTACTTCCAGTTCCTTCAGGACCCTTTCTCGTGTAAAGGCACTTGTGTCCATTTCTGCACCATCCTCACCCCTTGTACTCCCTTCAGACCCATTACCCTCCTCTTCCTCAGTAAAGACTGAGCAGAAATACCAGTTCAATATGTCAGCTTTACTGTTGTCATCCTCCACGCGGCCCCCATCCTCCCCCTTCAGTCTCACTATCCCTCCCTTTGCCTTTCTTTTTTCACTTATGTACCTGTAAAAGGTTTTGTCCCCTCTACCCACTGATGAAACAAACTGAACTTACAAGCTCAAATGGGCAGACTGGGTGGGCCATAGGCCCTTATCTGCCGACACTGTCTATGTATCTATGTATTTTGCAATGTGTTCTTCTGTCTGAGCTTTGGCTTCCCTTACTGACCTCCCTGCCTCCCTTTGCTTCTCTTGGTACTTCTCCCTATCCCCTTCTGCCTGTGTCTTTTTGTATTGCCTGAATGCAATCTTTTTGGCTTTCACTTTCTTTGCTACCTCTTTGGAAAACCATAATGGTCTCCTCTTCCTTTTCCTCTTGCTAACCTGCTTAATGTATAATTCTGTTGCTCTTGTAATCCCCATTTTAAATACTGCCCACTGTTCCTCACCCTTGATTCCTGCCCCATTCCCTAAATGCCCTCTTTCAAGTATCTCCCCATTTTCCCAAAGTCTGCCCCTAAAATCCAGGATACGTGTTTTTGTGTGGTTTGGTTCTGCTCTTCTGTGATTTCAAACCACAATGACTGGTGGTCACTGTTCCCAGGTGCTCCCCACTGTTATTCCCATCACACTGTCCCTGTTTGTGAGCACAAGGTCCAGTATTGCCTTCTGCCGATTAGTTCCATGACCAGTTGCTTGAGGAAGGCACCCTGAAGGAGTCCAGGATAAATCTGCTTCTAGTTGATGCTGCTGCTGGGATGCTCCAGTCCACACTGGAATATTGAAGTCTCCAACCAGTACTACCTCACCTTGTATGCCATCCTTTGGATGGCTAGCATCAACTCCCTATCTGTTTCTTCCTCCTGGGCTGGTGGTCTATAGACCACACCTGTGCGGATGGCTGGCCTCATTTTCCTTTCCAGCTTAACCCACGGTAACTCTCCCCCATTTTGTTCCACCTGGATCTCTGTGGCCCTTATGTCATTTTTACATACAGTGCCACTCCTCCTCCTCCCTGCCCTGTCTCTTCTGAATATGCTGTAGCCAGGTATGGCCATCTCCCAGTCGTGGTTATCATTACGCCAGGTTTCAGTGATGGCCACAATGCCCAGGTCTGACTGCACCATGACAGCCTCCAGATCTTCCATCTTGTTGCTAAGGCTCCTGGCATTTGCACACATGGCTTTCCATGATTTGACCTCCCTAGACTGTTTCGCTGTTCTACTCCAGCCCCTTCCTTGGTTGTCCTTTATCCAGGTACTCCTTGCTGTCTGCCCTTCTGCTGAATTTTGCCCCTTTTCTGCCTATCCACCTCTTGGGCGCTAATCTCTGTCTTTTGCACACTGCTTTGTAGAGATAGCCACTCCTCTGGTTCACTGGTTCCACTGCTAGCTGTTGGGGGTGAGCAAGTAGGTACCCTCCTTGCTGGCCTGCCGCCCCTTTGCTAGTTTAAATGCTTGTCAATGTAGCATTTAAACTTATCATTGAGTGCTTGGATTCTCCTCCAGGATGGATGCAGGCCGTCAGGCTTGAACAAACCTCCATCCCTCCAGGTGGATCCCCAGTCACCAATGAATCCAAACCCTTCCTCGCAACACCAGTTCTTCAACCATGAGTTAAAGTTCCTGGTGCATGCACCCCTATGCTCTCCCTTGCCTCTTGCAGGTAGTACTTCTGAGAAAGTGAAAGAATACTTGCTTGAGACCCCTCCCCAATTTCCTAAACTCTTTCTGAACTTCCTTTGGCTCCCCATTTGCCAGGTCATTAGTACCTATGTGGATAATGACATCCAGCTCACCCTCCCGTCTTGCCTTCCCAGTGATCCCCAGGATCTTCCTTCCATCCCTCCATGCCATGGCACCTGGTAGGCACCTCACCTCCCTGTCCTCCCCCTCCTGTGTTCCTAGCTGGATCCCTCTTATGATGGAGTCCCCACCAGATTCGCCTCCTCCTCCTCTGGGGTCCACTGCTTTCCCGCTGAGGTCACCTCCTTGGCTAACCTCCACATCCTTTCCTTCCACTTCTCTGGGTACCTCTATTTGGTTGTCCCCATTTGCCAGTGTGGCATATGGAGTTCTTGAGTGGAATAGGATCTGGGATGTGCCTCTGCCTGACCGCTCTTAACCCTCCATGAGCCCACTGTCATCCAAGTGCTCCTCGTTCTCGGCATCCTTTGAGGCAATTGCATTGGACTGGGTGGTCTCTGGATAGGGTGATGGTACTCCTGACCCAGTTTACTTCCGCTCTGAGTCTGGCTACCTCATCCTGCAGTCCAGAGAGATGCCTGCAGATAGGGCAGCACCTCAGTGTCCAGAAGGTCTGCCTGAATATGGCTGCCCCACAGCCACTGCATTGCACCACTCCCCACATTATATTGCAATTATACTGCTATTCCATTACTTGTCTGCTACTGAAGCTCTCCTAGTTCCCTTTTTATTAATTTACTGTCCTAAAAATCCTGCCACTGATCCTCAGATACTTTTCTTTTAAAAAATAAAATAAACCAAGAAATAAATAAATGAGTCAAAACACTTGTCGTGCTGAGGGTGGGCTTCTTCACCCTTATGCCCCTCCTACTCCACACCCCTTACTATACCCTGTGTTTAGCTCCTGTCAATCAGATTTAACAGGGCATATAATTAAGAGTTGGGGGAAGGGGAAGGGGGGCGAACAATTGCAGCAATTAAAGACAGCAAAGAAATACACCACCACTACATTTTAAATTTTCAACAGCCCCAAAAACAATTCTAAGTAAAGACAACAAAGAAAGTACAGTGTCACTAAAAGCCCACAATCTAAGTTTAAAAGAAAAATAGCAATTACCAGTTACTGTAAAGCACTGAATTGAATATGTTTCCTTCCCTTTCTGACTTCTTCTGAGAAAATAAAACTCACTTGCTACCTCAACTCTGACTAAGCCCCACCTCCAGTTATCACGTAGCTGAGGTCAGAGGCCATACAATTAACACCCCTCACCCAAACTACAGGGCAAGTCAGACAAGCCAAAACTAAATTTGCAGCAATTAAAGACAGCAAAGAAATACACCACCACTACGTTTTAAATTTTCAACAGCCCAAAAACAATTCTAAGTAAAGACAACAAAGAAAGTACAGTGTCACTAAACGCCCATAATCTAAGTTTAAAAGAAAAATATCAAGTACCAGTTACTGTAAAGAACTGAATTGAATGGGTTTCCTTCCCCTTCTGGCTTCTTCTGAGAAAAAAAAATGGCAGCAGATGCCAAGGACACTGCTGCCAAGTGGATGACATTCACAGTGGCTCTCAAAAGATTTGCATGGCTCAGAGCCACTAACCTCACTCAGGATACCCAGGCAAAGGCCATGGATTTTCCTGTGGAAAACAACTCCCTGTTTGGGGAGAAGACTGAAGCTGACATGAAAAGGTGGACGTAATATAAAACCACCTATAAAGCAATTCAGCAAAGAGAAATCCTCTCCTTCCAGTAAGCCACAGGGAGGGGGGGGGTTAATGGTAGGGCTGGTTATACCAGGCCCTTCTTCCAAGCACAGGCTGTACAGCAGTACCAATAGTATCCTTAGCAGACAGGGTACTTCAGGGGCAGAGGCAGAAGGGGGTCAAGGCATGGGGTTCAGACTGGCTAGGCCCAGCCCCAATCTAAACAGAAGGCCTGATTTATTTGCCTCCCAAATTCCAGTAGGGGGAGACTGGCTCACAACTTCCAGACGTGGAAGAACTTTACCACAGACAAGTGGGTCCTGGAGAGAGTGAGTCAGGGTTTGTTCCACAGTTTCAAATCCTTCCCAATATTAAGAACAAGAGTGTTCAGACCAACCTCAAATTCAGAAAGGAAGCTGCTGGAAGAGGAGTTTGCAAACCTACTGTTGTTGAATGCAGTGAGACTTGCCCCCCCACAGCAAAAGGGAAAGGTTTTACTCAAGATACTTCCTCACCAAAAGAAAGTTGGGAGTGGCAGCCTATTCTAGACCTAAAGTTGCTAAACAGACACCTGGCAAAGACAAAGTCAAAAGGGTAATCTTGGCAATGATTCTGCCAATCCTTCAAAAAGGAGACTGGTTGGCATCTCTGGACCTAAAAGATGCTTAACTTCCATCCCCAAAAGGATTCTCACAGAAACTACCTCAGATTCAGACTCCCATCAGGTCACTACCGATTTTCAGCAATGGCATTCCACAAAATGTCTGGCAGTGGTAGTGGCTCATCTAAGAAGACAAGGGGTAACCATTTTCCCTTACTTGGACAACTCGCTGGTAATGGGAAAATCCCCACAACAGGTGACAGAGTCTCTAAAGACGACCCAGGACTTGCTGGAGGCCCTAGGCTTCCTGGTAGACCTAAAGAAATCAGTCCTACAACCAGTGCAAGTATTGCACTTCATAGGAGCAGAGCTGGACACACTGAAAGGAAGGGTATTCTTACCCTGGGACAAGGTACGCAGCATCCTTCAAATTGCAGGGTCTTTCAAACTAAACTAGTCAAGTCCAGCAAGACAGTTCCTGCAGCTCCTAGGCCACATGGCAGCAGCAAAAGTTGTTGTTTTGGGAGCAAGGTTCCAAATGAAAGACATTCAGTTCCACTACAGGTCACACTGGTGCCAAAGAAGGGACTCTCTTGCAAAGCTGGTACTAGTAACAAAAACTCTGCCACAGACACTCCAGTGGTGGCAGGTAAAGGACAACCTCAGAGAAGGAGTTCCTTTCCAGCAAGAGCTACCTTCAGTAACCCTCACCACAGATGCTTCCCTCCTAGGTTGGGGGGCACATCTGGGGTCTCATACAATTCATGGCACTTGGTCAAGTGCAGAGTCATTCCAGCACATAAATCTGCCAGAACTCAGAGCAGTGGTTCTGGCCCTGCAGGCTTTACAGGGCAAGGTGGTACAGGTCAGAACAGACAATACCACCGCCATGTGCTACATAAACAAACAGGGGAGGAACAAGGTCCAGCCCCTTATGCACAGAAGCAATAAAGGTTTGGTATCTGGTCTACTCACTTCAGACCTCCCTAACAGCCAGCCATCTGCCAGGCAAGGACAACACCCTGGCAGATACCCTGAGTCAGATCAACCAGGACCATCACGAATGGTTCCTCAACAGGCAAGTACTGGAGGTAGTGTTCAGGGGATGGGGCACTCCAGAGATAGATCTCTTCTCATCCCACAACAACCACCAGTTGCCAAAATTCTGTTGAAGACCACCAGTGGTGGGCACTGTTCCACTGGACGGGAATGAAGCTTTATGCATTTCCTCCTTTTCCTCTATTGCTCAGGGTACAGATCAAGCTCAGGTCCCAATCAGTATCAATGATTTGATTGTTCCAGACTGGGCCAAGCAGCCATGGTACTCCTTACTGCTCTCCATGACTGTGGCCCCTCCAATTTACCACCCAAGAAGGCACAACCTATCGACCTCCTCCCAAGGGAGGATCCTGTATCCGGACCTCAAATCCCTCAGACTCAACGTTTGGCTCTTGAGGACTTCAAGTATGCAGGCCTGCATCTCTCTGAAAGCTTTTTTGAATGTATTGAGAGGATACAGGAAGCCCTCCACTAAGAAGACCTATGCCTCTAAGTGGAAGAGATTTTCTTTATGGTGTTCATCTAATAATGTAGTTCCCTCACGGACAGGGTCTGCCAGCCATGCTGGACTACCTTACCCATTTGCACTCCCTGGGTCTGCAGCCCACAACACTGAAGGTGCACTTGGCTTCTGTTTCAGCATATATCTCAGCTGGCAAAGATGCATCATTAGCTTCCAATCTTATATTTAGGAAGTTCTTTAAAGGTTTTGCCCACCTGCACCCACCTCATAGGGAACTGGTGCCTGCATGGGACCTTGATGTATGCATTGCTAAACTCATGGGACCACCATTCAAATCAATGGTATCAGCCCACCTGAAATATGTTACATGGAAAACAGTGTTCCTGGTGGCTATCACTTCAGCCAGAAGGATCAGTGAGCTTCAGGCTTTGTGTGTTGAACTGGACTACATTTCCTATCACAGGGACAAAGTAGTGCTCAGAACAAATAGGAAATTCCTACCTAAGGTGGTGTCTGATTTCCACCTTAACCAGTGTATTACTCCACCTGGTTTTCACTGAACATTCTAGATCAGGTGAACAGAGACTTCATAGTATTGATGTCAAGAAATCTTTGAGCTACTACATGACGCATACTAAGGACCATAGGCAGGAGAGACAACAACTGCTCCTGACCTATGTGGATGTGGGTAAAGGAAAACCACCATCTAAAGTAAGTATTGTCTCCTGTGTCTATGTAATTTTGATGTGAAGTATACCTGTTTGGAAATGTTAATCTGTAACTCCAATTGTGGAAATATTTATCTGTAACTTTAACTCAATGTCTGTGCGAAATGTAGATTACATATAACTAATTCCAGGTCGCCCCTGAAAAAGGGACCTTCGAGGCTCAGCAGGCCTACCCGGTTACCAAAACTATAATAAATAAATAAATAAAAGAACCATCTCACATTGGATTGTTCAGTGTATCCAATTATGTTACTCAAAAGCTGGAAAGGAGCCCCCAGTAGGACTAAGGGCCTATTCCACAAGGAGCACAGCTGCTACAATAGCAGCTGCCAGGGATGTCCCAGTACTAGAAATCTGCAAAAGCAGATACATGGAGGACAGTGCATACTTTCACAAAGCATTACTGTTTGGATGCCCAGTCCAGGAGTGATGCTAGGTTTGGCACAGCAGTTCTGCAGAGCCTATTCCCAAAGTAGATTCTGTGCCCACCTCCAAAGGTACTGCTTAGCAGTCTGCAAGAGTTAGAAATACTTAAGAATTCCTGGGGTGAGAAGAAAAAAATACTCACTATAGTAATATTGTTTTATCCAAGGTATTCTTCAATATCCATAACTCTCCTACACAGTCACCCCTTCCAGAACCTGTAGCCTCTGCATCTCAAGCTGAATAACTGTAGGTATTATGACCATAAACTGACCTGGTCACAAGTTTTTGAGCCGTGTTGGGTACTGTTTCTCTTCTTCAGGTTATTCTGGCATTTTGAAGGGTTTTTCTCCCCTGTTGGGAGGTTTATTAATAGTGTGTTATAGTCAGAATTGTCATTATTACTATTTATTATTGTTAGGGACTATAGGACCCTAGATTCCTAGTTGTTAGGATAGTTAGGAAGGGCCTTTCCTTGCAGCCTCTTCATGAAATCTGAGGAGCTATAGAATGCAGCAGTTAGTAAGGGCAGCATCAGAATAGTGGCATGAGACAATGATAGTATCCATCATTTACATATGTTCCATTCTTTGGGCAGTTCTACTCAAAAGGCTGACTGTAAGAGTTATGAATATTGAAGAATACCTTGGAAGAAACAAGATTCCTATGGTAAGTAATTTTTTTTCTTATGGGGGAATCAATCAATCAAATCTTCCTCTCAATGAGGAAAACAGGAACATTTGGTGATCGAGGGGGCACTCTACAGGTATACCACTATTTATGCTAAATGGAGGGGTAAAATATCAATTTAGAGATTTTTTAGAACTTAAATTAGTGTTACAGATAGCACTATCCCTCTGCTTCAAGTTGGGATACCATGGATGACTTACAAACGAGGAACCTTTTACAGGTTGCGTTATTTGGGTATGTCATTACCGGAACTGAATATGACCTCTTCAACGCATGGCTCTATTAGTTATCAAATAGAGAATGGACTTTTAGTCTCTACTTGCCTCAAGGTGCCACATTAACTTATTTTATTATTTCCATTGTTACAGCCTCTGCCAGCAATATTTATAATGTATTTCATATGAAAGCAGCTACTGTTCCTTGTATTCCTGTTTGTTTTGTTTTGCCTGTATTTTATATGCAAAACTTTTTCTTAAATAAAAAGTAAAAAAAAAAAAAAGGTACACTTCTGACACTTTTCTTTTGAAATTAGCACTTGGCTGCACCTCATGCCACATTACGCCCTAAGGGATGATTAACAGACTGTTAATCCAACACCTGGTCATGCCTTATTGCTTAAGAAATGGGCACCCTGTTATTCTAGACAGTTAAAAGGTCACCTGGTATATTTTTACAGAGCAGTGACTAACCCTGCATAATACAAAATAACAGACGGACAAACAACAGCACAACAAGCTTGTGTTCTCGCTGCATGGATATTTGTACTATTATTATGCACTTGAACTTTGCTTTTGTGGTTTATGATGTCAGAAGGATTGGGAGCACAGCTTTGTTGTGCACTGCTAGCCAACTATAAGTCAACGTGTTCTTTCACGAGGACAGTACTGGTTTACTAAAGAGGGCCATAAAATGTTGAACTACTTTGCTGAGGAAAGTATGCAATTTCTGACTGCTGTCACTGGGTGTTATTCCAACTGAGCCAACAGAAATGAAAATGACATACCGTAACTGTTGATCTTCCTGAAAATCTTCACCATTCATTCACACTTATGGGACTAGGCTGGAGGCATCAGGACGCAGTGGGAGCAAAGCCTTTCAAACAACATGAAGTCTTGCTGTATTCTGACATATGCAGTTAGCCCCAGCACTTGAACTGCCCCGGACAGGAAAGAGTTAACTCTATGCCAGAGCATAAAACGTTGGTCTGGAGCTCGGTTCAAACCTCTGTCTACAGCACTTCAAAGTGTAACCGTCAGATTCTTTACTCCACCTAACTGAACAGTCGCTCCAGAGATTGCTCCTTCACTTGTTGGTTCAGTTGAAGTAATACGTCAGTATTTTTATCGTTTTTTGTCTTTCATTTTCGGCTTCAAACCCCTGTCTGCGGTACAGTGAGTGTTATAGGTAGTGGACTTTAGTTTAATTATTGTTTATTTCTGTGTGGAAATTGTAAAATCTGTCAATTGGTCCGGTTAGGAACCGACTGTGTTGGTTTATTTTATTTCTTTAATTTTTTAGTGTGAGGTAAAAAAGTTTCCAAAAAACGTAATTTTAGACAGTTTTTTCCACGACCTGTAACACGGTTGGTAACTGATGGGGGTCTTACCTGGCTTTTAAGCTGATAAAGGGTAAGTGGTTAGTATTGCTACGTTTGAGAAACCCAAGAGAAAAACCGGGCCTACTGGGTTTCAACACAGTAGTGAGTGTTGGGATGCCTTTGCTAAGGCAGACCCTCACACCACCTGTGTTTATTGTCTGGGGTTTGACCACCTCGATTCAGACAGCCAAATCTGCAAGAATTTTCTGAAGGCCACCCTGGATAAGGGATTGGGTAGGCTTAGGGAAAAGGAGGCCAAGAAGTCCGCTGATCTGGATGGCCAGCCCGGTTCAGTTCCGACCGAACCTGAGGGAGTGCCCACCGACCTGGGCGATAAGATCCTGAGGGGTCAGTTCCATCGAAGAAAAAATCGGCCGGTTCGGATCCTGAATCGCAACGTCCAATCGCTGAAGAGATAGCCAGGGTGATAAGTATTGTAGAATCGTTCTGTCTGGTCCGGCGCCCCTTGGTAGATGCTCGGTTCGATCGGTCCTCCGGGTCCGGAATATTGTCTGGATGAGTATTATGAACCGGATTTGGAGGGGGAGGAAAGGGACGACGATGATGGTGTGGAAGGTCTGGATGAGCCCACTGAACCGGACATCTCCCCTGACAGGTCTTCTAATGTTTCCCCTCCCAGGCTTTCTGAGTCCCCATCCCACTATTTGTTTTACAAAAAAGTGTCAGAGACCCTCCAGCTCCCTCTGGTTGAAGCTGTTGAGAAACAAGAGGAGCCTGACTTTGTAGAAATGATGGACAACCCAGAGTCCAAAAAGCTGTCTAGTTCCCTCCATAAATCTCTTGGGAAACAGACACAAAAAATTCTCCAAACACCAAATTCTTTACCTCCTGTAGACAAGAGAATGGACAGGAGGTATATGCTGTCAGGCTCAGGTACGGAGTTCTTGTTCCAACTATGCAGCCATGTTGGGGTCGTGCAGGCTGCAGCTTGTGACAAGGCTAATATACCTTTTGCTTCACATCCCCCAGGTAAAGACTCTAGGAAGGTGGATGCTACGGCCAAAAAACAGTACTTGGCATCCTCCTTGGGACTTAGGCAGGCAAACTATATGGCCTACACAGCCAGATACCAGAAGTCCAGATGGGATTCTGTTCTGGAACTGGCTAAACAGCCTTCCCCCCAGCTAGCCAAGGAGCTGGAGGAGGTGGCAGCTGATGGGATTGAGGCATCTAAGATCCAATTTCATTTTGCTGTGGACTCAAATGATATGTCATCATGAGTCATGGCTACATCTCTGTCTCTTTGGAGATTTGCTCGACTCAGATGCACTAGCCTCTCACAGGACACTCAGGCTAAGGCCATGGATTTCCCTGTGGTGGGTAATTTTCTGTTTGGGGAGCAGACAGAGAATTACATGAAAAAGATGGATGAATACAGGACCACCTACAGGAGTGCACAGGCCAAGGAAAGGCAGGCAACTCCTCAAAAGCAGCAGTCTTGGGGCAGGGGCAGGCCTTTTTACCAGGCACAGGCCTCCTCTCCTTTTCCTCGGAGGGGGTTCTTCAGGGGAATAGGCAGAAGTGGGATGAGCATGGCTGCATCCTCCTCCCAGTCTAAGGCTCCTGCCAAGCAGACACCCTGATGTGTCAGCCCGGGTCGACTCCCCTATTTCAGTAGGAGGCAGGCTGACTTACTACTTCCAGGCCTGGAAGTTTGCTACCTCAGACAAGTAGGTCCTGGAGGTAGTAAGCCAAGGACTGGCGCTCAGCTTCAAAAAATTTCCAAAACTGAGGGCCAGATCTTTTCCACCTGCAAATATCTCCGAAACCATTGCACTAGAGGCAGAGGTTTCCTCTCTGCTGGCTCCTAGAACCATAGAGAGAGTTCCTACTCCACACAGGGGCAAGGGTCTGTACTCCAGGTACATCCTTACCCCAAAAAAGACAGGGGGTGGCGGCCCATCCTAGACCTAAGATACCTAAACAAGCACCTGGTCAAGCCAAGATTCAAAATGGTGACTCTGGGAGTAATTCTTCCCTCTCTGAGGCTAGGGATTGTTAGCCTCCCTGGACCTCGAGGATGCCTATTTTCACATTCCCATCAGGTGCTCCCACAGAAAGCACCTCAGGTTCGAATTGCCTTCAGGCCATGATCAGTTTACAGCAATGCCCTTCGGGATAACATCAGCTCCAAGGGGGTTCACAAAATGCCTAGCAGTAGTAGTGGCCTTTCTTAGTAGACAAAACATCTCCATTTTTCCATATCTGGATGACTAGCTCATTGTGGGACAGTCCCCAGACCAAGTCAAGTCAGACCTGCAAGTGACACAATTGCTCACTTCCCTGGGATTTCTCCTCAATCTACCAAAATCAGTTCTCAACCAGTACAACTCCTGACCTTCATAGGGATAGAGTCGGATACTGTCCAAGCAAAGGCTTTTCTTCCTCTGGCAAGGGCAAAGGCCCTTACAGACCTTGCTTCTTCTTTCCACCTCCTGGTGTCTCAACCAGCAAGACATTTTCTTCAGCTCCTGGGCCACATAGCAGCTTCCACTGCTGTGGCACGGGGAGCCAGATTTCAGATGAGGGACATTCAGTTTCATCTGAGGTCCTTTTGGTCCCAGAAAAAAGATCCTTTAACCGAATTGATTCCAGTGACTCAGACTCTGATCCAAGCTCTCCAATGGTGGCTGGATCAGGACAATCTCAGGCAAGGAGTCCCATTCATCAGTCAGACTCATTCAGTGGTGCTAACCACAGATGCTTCTCTCATGGGCTGGGGGGCTCACTTAGGTACCCTCACAGCACAGGTTGGTTCCTCAGGATTCTCTTCTTTATATCAATCTTCCTGAGCCTGTGGCAGCATTCCTGGCTCTCATGCTTTCTAGACCATGTAAGGAACAAGGTAGTTCAGGTCAGGACAGAGAATACCACCACCAAGTGGTACATCAACAAGCAGGGAGGCACTGGTCCACGGCCTTGTGCATGGAAGCCATGAAAATTTGGTCTCTGATTTATGCCCTGCAGGCATCTCTGGTAGCAGTCCATCTACCAGGGAAGGACAATATAGTTAGGAGATGCCCTGAGCAGGATCTCCTGAGGGCCACTGCATGAATGGGCCCTGGACCCCTTCATTTTGAAAGTAATCTTCTCAAGGTGTGGGGTCACTCCAGAGATAGATCTTTGCAGCCCCGGACAATCATCAGCTTCCTCTCTCTTCTGTTGTAGACCTCCAGTCATGGGCACAATTCCCCTGGATGCTCTGGTTTTGGATTGGGGGATTACTTTATGCCTTTCCCCTGTTATTCAAGGTCCTGGGCAAGATCAGGTCACAACCATGCAAGGTGATGCTGATTGCTCCAGACTGGGCCAGACAGCCTTGGTATCCCCTGTTGATGTCCCTAGTAGTCCATCTTCCCCTATCTCTTCCCAAGAGGCACAACCTGTTAACCTCCTCTCAGGGGAGAATCTGGTACCCCAGTCTTCTGTCTCTCAACCTCAAGGCTTGGCTCTTTGAAGAGTTAGAGTTTCGGAAGTCTGCACCTGTCCTGTGGGTTTGACATCTCCAAAGCCTCTCGAAACCTGCCACCAGAAAAGCTTATAATTCTATATGGAAGAGATTCAGCATCTGGTGCTCCAATAAGGATGTCTTACCAGACACTGCTGATCTGGCTACTGTTCTGGATTATATGGTTCATCTCAATGGCCCACTGTAGGTCTCAGGCCAGCTACTCTGAAAGTGCATTTAGCAGCTGTGTCTGCTTTTCTGTCAGTGGGGAAGGTTTCCTCCCTGGCATCTCACCCTGTTTTCTGCAAGTTCTTTAAAGGTTTGCTTCGTACCCACCCTCCCTTTAAGGACTCTACCCCTGCTTGGGATCTTAATGTTTGCATTGCTCAGCTTATGCAACCCCCTTTTGAGCCACTGGCTTTGGCAGAACTTAAGTACTTGACTTGGAAAACTGTGTTCCTGGTAGCTAACACGCCATTGTGGGTGATTAGTGAGTTATACTAGCTCAGTGGAGCCGGATTTTATCTCATTCCATAGGGATAAGGTGGTCCTTAGAACCAATAGGAGGTTCTTACCCAAGGTGGTTTCATATGTTCATCTGAACCAGTCCATGTCTCTTCCTGTGTTCTTCACTGATTCTTCTTCTTCAGGAAAAAGAAGATTACACAGTTTGGATGTTAAGAGGGCACTTAGCTACTACATTGAGCATACTAAGGCACTTAGGTTTGACTGTCCTCAATTGTTTCCCACTTAAGGTGTAAGGGAAAGGGCAAACCTGCTACTAAGAGAACTATTGCCAGGGGGTTTTGTCTGTTGTATGTAACTTGCTATGAAAAGCTAGGTAAAATACTCCCCCAGGGCCTGAGGGCTCATTTGACTAGGGTGCAGCTGCTCTCTAGCTGCTGCCAGAGATGTACCTTTATTAGAAATATGCAAAGCAGCCACCTGGAAAACAGTCCATACGCTTACCAAGCATTACTCTCTGGATATCCAGGTGCTGTAGGAGTGATGCTGCTTTGGTACAGCAGTACTGTACAGCCTATTCCCAAATAGGTTCGTACTCCTCCTCCTGGGAGGTACTGCTTGGTAGACAGTATATGTTCAGAATACAACAAGACTTCATGTTGTTTGAAGAAAAATTACTCACCTTAGTAATTGTGTTTCTTCTAATGGAGTCTTGCTGTATTCTGACTCCTCCCTGCCTCCCCTCTCAGAACTTGTTTTTGGGAAGGGGCTGGCAGGTACAGTGTGTTGCACCTCAGGGATGTACTTGGTACTGCTCCTTTTAGAAGGGGAAATGGGCTTTAGTTAAGGTTATTTTTTAGTTATATTTTGGTCTACTACCTGTTATTTTTTTTGGGGTTCTTGACTTGAGTCTTTGGGGGACCAAAAACTTTGTTGCCTGTTGGCTATTTTATTTACAATTTCCACATAGGAGGTGCAGCTAGTTACTATTAGCTCATAAGAATCTGACGGTTACACTTTGAAGTGCTGCAGAGAGAGGTTTGAACCAAGCTCGAACCCAACGATCTATGCTCTGGCATTGAGTTAATTCTTTCCTCTCTGGGGCAGTTCAAGTGCTAGGGCTAACTGCATATGTCAGAATACAGCAAGACTGAATTAGAAGAAACATAATTACTAAGGTGAGTAATTTTTTCTTTGCAGCCTAGGGGACTGACATTTGTGGTGGCACCACCCACAAAGCAGACACAGTGACATTGAACTTGTGGGCTTGGCCAGTAACTGATACTGGCCCCCTCCTCAGTTCTGTTTGCCAGGAGAGAAACTAGTGGGAGAGAAAGAAACAGAGAGCTATGGACTCCTAGCCCAAAGGATTAGGAAAAGGATACAGGTTGTAAAATCGTAAAAATAATAAAATCCTACTACCAACTTAGAAAAATGAAGGGATGGGCGTAAGTGGAACAGGGGTAGTGGGTGTAAGAGCCAGAGCCTACTAACCACTTACAGTATAACACAGTGGGTTAAGGTTCTAAGCTGCAGATCTGGAGACCTGTGTTTGAATCCCACAGCCGCCTAGGTGCATACTGTGTGATCCTGAGCAAGTCACTCAACTTTCTTGTGCTCCCAGGTCGCATCTGAAAATAAGCTTCGGCTTAGTGTGCTACTCCTGGTTAAACAATGTTCCCTTTCCCTTACCTGGGACAGGAAGGAGGAGGAAGGGCAGTAGCCCTGGCTTATACCTCTGGCTGGTCTGGAAAAAGACCCAGAAGAATCCTTGACAGAAGATAATTTAGGGGAGAGGTCTTGTGCTCACAGAGGACAAGAGCCGAGGATTAAAACAAAATCCATGAAGACAACAGAGAGGCTGGAGAAGACCAAGAGCACTGTTATCATCCTCTTGCCACTCAAAAGAGTGATGAGAAATGTCATCAAGGCACAGGTCAGGAAGCATAGGAAAATCAGGAGAAGTTACAAAATTCGCAAGTAGCGTTTCATTATTATCAATAACAGCAGAATAAAAAAACAGGCTACTCACCTGTAAAGTACAGTTACATAAGAACTTACCGTAACAGTAGATCTTCGAGAGGAGCTCTCGCAGCAGGCTACAACCATTAGGACTAATGCCGCAGGCATTAGGACCCACCGGAAAACTTCTCAGCCAGCAGTATCCAGGAGGGACTGCCCCCCTACGTTGGCTCCTCCCCGATGTCAGCCATGGTACAAAAGGGGGCGGACCCAGCTCCACCCCAGTTCTTTTCCCGCCATGACCCGCACGTTGGAAAGTTCTTGGCTTGCCAGCTACCAGCAAAAAACTTCATTTTTCACTTTTTCTATTGATTTTCACTATTATCTTCGACGTTTTTTTAGTGCCAACGTATGTCGTCCCAGTCATCGGTCTCCTTATCGGGATCCCATCACAACAAGTGCAGCTGCGGCCGTCAGATATCAGCCAAGGACGGCCACACTAAGTGTGTCTTTTGCCTAGGGCCTAACCACGACACCGTGGCCTGTTCCACCTGCCAGGGCTTCACAAGTAGGACCAGTATCTGCCGCTTGAAGGCTCTCAAGGCATTCCTTCTTGAGCAGAAGATGGACCTGCACACCTCCGGGGACAATGCCAAGCATAAGGAGAAATCCAAAGGTCCTGAGACAAGGACCATAGTCGGTCCCGCCACCGTCCAGGTCCCGCCAGGGTCCTCACTCCAAGAAAGCCTGCTCTTCTGGGATCTGGAGAACAACAGTCTAAGAAAGGTTAGCCAGCAGGTATGTCTGGGGCAGCCTGCTAGGCCAAAGGTGACGCCGCTCAGAGTCACCCCTAAGACCGCGGAGGCTCAAGCCACGGCCCTGCCTGCCAAGGTCCCGGCTCCGCCCGATAAGGGCAAGCCCCTGGAGTCTGCAGACACTCCAGCGCCCCCATGCGTGAAACCATCGCCGGTCCTGGTACCGATGCCGGTAGAAGGGTGAAGGATCCTGCCGCTGCGGCGTTAGTCCTAATGGTTATAGCCTGCTGCAAGAGCTCCCACTCAAAGTAAGATCAGTAGTTCTAGGAGTGGTATATGTTGTTCATCCACACCTAATGGCATGTCCCTTTCCCCTTTAAATCTTGCTGGAAGTCTTCAAGCTTGCTCCTCCCACCCACCCGGGTGGTATATACCTTGGCTCCGCCTCATATCTCCAGATCTTAGCCCCTGAAATCAGGTTGGTGCGTTCGCAGTCGGGGAGGTCAGGGGGTCTGTGTGGATGAACAACATATGCCACTCCTAGAACTACTGTTACAGGTGAGTAACCTGTTTTTCTAGGATCGTGGATATGTTGTTCATCCACACTAATTGGCAGACTCCTAGCAGTTCTCTGGGAGGAGGGAGGCAAAGCGCACACCCTGTACTTAGGGAACAGAGATTGGAGAACTGAGGTCCCAAAACCAGCATCCCGGCGTGACTCAAGGTCGATGTGGTAGTGGGTAATGAAGGTGTTTGCTGAATTCCAGGTAGCAGCATGACAGATTTCCTGTATGGGGATGTCCCTGGAAGCAGCCACCGATGCAGCAGTATGGCTGGTAGAATGAGCTCTTATCCCTCTGGGAGGCTCCATGCCTGCCAACTCATAGCATAGACCTATGCAGGATGTAATCCATCTTGCTATGGTCTGTTTGGCTGCAGGTCTGCCAGAAGTGGCTTCAGCGTAGGTGACAAACAGCTGGCGAACCTCTCCCCGAATTTCTGCCGTCTTCTCCTTGTAGTAGGAGCGCGCACGTCTCAGGTCCAAGGTATGGAGCCTGTACTTGGTTTCAGAGGTGTAATCAGGGTAGTATACCGCAGAGTCAATACCTGGTTAAGGTGAAACTCTGACACCACACTTCGGAAGGAATTTGGTGGGCGAGGACAACTGTCCCTGTGGAAGACCAGATAAAGGAGTCCACCGAGCGCCTGCAGCTCCCTGTCCTTCTGGTGGACGGATAGCCACCTTAGAAGGCCGCCTTCCACAAGTGTGACAGCTCACATTTGTGTATTGGTTCGAATGGCTTGCCCATGAGCTTTGCCAATACCAGCAGTAGATCCCACGGAGGTGGAGGTTCACGCACCGGAGGGGATATGTGATCCAGGCCTTTGAAAAAGCGCCCGACCACTGTCTCCTGCACCAATGTTGGCTGACCGGCCCATGCTTGGTAAGCAGAAATGGCTGCCAGGTGCACCCTAATGGTCGATGACCGTAGACACCCCTTTGGAAAGAGACCAAAGGTAGTCGAGAATGTTAGCCACAGATCAGGATAAGGGGTCCAGACCCTTGCCCTGACACCAAATGGAAAATCTTTTCCATTTGAAGGCGTAACATTTCCTGGTCAATTCTTTTCTAGATGCCTCCACCATGGTGTAGACATCTTCGGAAAGGCCCAAAGCCTGGAACTCTAGCTGCTCAGGTACCAGGCTGTGAGGTACAGGGATTGAAGGTCTGGATGGAAGACCTTCCCCTGGTTTATAGATGTCAGGTCCCGGCATGTACAAAGTCGCTCCGGGGGCCTGCAGCTGAGGCTGAGGAGATGTGGATACCAGAACTGGCACGGCCAGTCTGGGGCTACCAGAATCACCTTCGCCTTGTCCCTCTTCACCTTGAGTAACACCTTGCGGATCAGGGTGAAATGGAGGGAAGGCGTAGAGGAGGCCTGGGGTCCACGACCTTGAGAAGGCATCGCCCTGCGGCGAGCCCTGCATGAAACAGCCTCAGCTTGGTGTTTTCCCTGGAGGCTAACAGGTCCACCATCGGTTTGCCCCAACCGGAGAACAGATTGTAAGCTACCTCTGGATGGAGAGATCACTCGTGGGATATCTGGCCTAAGTGGCTGAGAGCATCTGCCAGCTGCTTCGAGGCTCCTGCCACATGGATGACAAGGACATCTGCCTCCAACCAGCCTATGAGGGTCCAGATGTGCAGCGCCTCCTTACATAGCAGACGGGAGTGCGTGCTGCCCTGTTTGTTGAGGTAGTACGTGGTCGTGGTATTGTCCATCTGGACTTGGACCACTTGACCGCGGAGCTGAAGAGCGAAAGCTGACAGTGCCAGTCTGACTGCTCTGAGCTCCAACAGGTTGACGTGGCATTGGGACTCCTCGGAGTCCAGTGCCTGTGGGCCCTGTTGTCCCCCATGTGGGCTCCCCAGCCCATGAGAGGCATCGGTCATAAGAATGACTGTCGGCTCGGGGCGGACAAACGAGATCCCTTCCTGGAACATGTCTGAGGCGGTCCACCATTGGAGAGTGTCCCACATCTTCTGGGTTATAGTGATCAGCTGGTCGAAATGACAGTGACGCTGGGCGGCCGGCTCCCATTGGAGGAGGCGCATGTGCAACCGGGCCCAAAAGACCACTGAGGTGCATGCCGCCATGCAACCCAGAAGGCTCAGAAAGTTCCAGGCAGGGCGCAAGTGCCCAACCAGAAATGATTGGGCAAAGGAGGAGAGAACCTCTGCCCTGTCCACTGGGAGCCGAGCTCTGGCTTGACAAGAATCGAGCTCTGCCCCAATTAAGCCCATCACCTGAGAAGGCACGATTTCCGACGTGGCCTCGTTGTTCAGGAGGACGATCTCGGAGCAGGTTTGGAGGGCCAGATCCCTGGACCTCTTCACTTCTGGTTGGGTGGAACCTGCCAAGAGCCAATCGTCAAGGTAAGGGTAAATTCTGACCTCGACGCCGGAGATGGGCCGCCACCACTACAATGCATTTGGTGAAGACCCGTGGGGCCGATGATAGGCCGAATGGCATGGCTCAGAACTCGTACAGGGTCCCTTTGACAATGAAGCGGAGGAACCGCTGATGGGACAGACGGATTGGGATGTGAAAAAACACGTCCTGCAGATCCAGTGAACAGAACACATGTTTTGCTCCATTGGATTGTATGATCTGGGACAGAGTGACCATCCGAAAGGTGCGTGACCTGAGGTATTGATTCAGGTCGTGAAGATCTAGAATGGGGCACCAGCCTCCTGTCCGCTTGGGCACCAGGAAGTACCTGGAGACAAAGCCTGGGTCTGCAGATGGATCCGCCACGAGAGCTACCACCTCCTTGAGGAGGAGCTAAGCAGTGTCATCTCGAAGAGCCGACTGGGTGCATGCAGAGATCCGTTTTTCCCGAGGGGCGCTGGCTTGGCTGGGAGGGTACTGCTCAAATTCTAGAGGCAGTCCCTGACTGACCACTTTGAGAACCCACCTGTCCTTAGTGATAGCAAACCAGGTGAAAAGGAAGTGGTGGAGCCGGCCCCCCACGGGAGGACCCAGAACTGGCATGACGGGAACAGGGGGTGGCAACCCCCACCCTGTCACTGAGCAGGCTTGGAGGAGAAGGCTCCAGGACCTGAGCCTCGGCCCCCTCAGTTGGCCTGTTGGGGTTCAGGCTTGGGCCTAGGGCGCCAAGCTTGAGCCTGCTGCTGATGTTGATGTCCTCCACCCTGGTGGGAGGACTGCTGAACCACAGGGAAAGAGTGCCGAAAAGGACTTCTTTTTCTTCTGCTGGTTCTTGCCCAAAGAACTCTTGGCAGAAGTGGCGTCCAAGGTGGCACTGTACTACTCTATCCACTGTAGGTGACCGGCCACTCCTGGGCCAAACAAGTCGGTCCCAAGGAAAGGCACATCAGCTAACTTGTGCTGCGTATCCGCTGGGAAGGAGGAGAGTCTCAGTCAAGCCCTGCGGCGAGAGGCAACTGCGGCAGCCATCGAGCGGGCACAAGAGTCCCCAATGTCCAGGGCCATCTGGAGTTGCTGTTTGGCAACAGCCTGGCCCTGAATGAAAACAGATATAAAAACATGAACTTTTTGTGGGGGAAGGGGAAGACCCTTATCCCCGTTTTTTTTTTTTTTAAGTTAAAAAACTGGAGAGTGGAAGGGGCAAGAGAACACAATTCTAGAAAAGACTGACAGGGCTATTTCTCCAAGGGAGGGGAGAGCCCTGAAGGAGTGGCAATACGATGCCATGTGCCCAGATCACAGGGTGAGTGCTCAGAGGCTCTGACTCCTTACATGAGTGGGGGATGGTGGGCGGGCATGTGAATGAATGGCAAAGATATTCTGGAAGATCAATAATTATTTGGTACTTTGGTAGTTCTCGACAAAAGAAGGCGGGTTGCCCATCATGATTGTCCTCCTTATACATGGAACATTAACCCAATCCCTACCCAAACATCCATGTGTCTAATTTATTTTTAAATGTTAAGATATTTGTTGAATCAACTATATTCTGTGGTAAACTGTTCCACAGTCTTGGTGTTCTAATTGTGAAATAGTTCATTCTTTTATTACTTTTGGCCTTCATAACCTCTAGCTGTTTATTGTGAAGTCTAGCAACAGTTTTCCTAGTAGAATATTTGATACCACATAATTTCATTTGTTCCTGGTTCCCAAGAATTTTAAACAGTTGTAGTAAGTCACCTCTGGTACGTCTTTGTGACAATGTGTGTAGTCCTGTTTTATTTGATCGGGTGTTATAGTCTAAGTTGGTTAAGTGCTGGATTTGCTTGGTGGCTCTACGTTGAATGTGCTCAATTCTATTAATATCTTATTTCAAATATGGATTCCAAAAGGGTGAACCATAATCCAAGAGGGGCCTTATGTGAGATCTGTAGAGGGACAAAACACAATGTTCTGATCTAGTCACAAATGTTTTGGAGATTCTACGAAGTAGTGCATTTATTTGATTTGCTATCTTGGTACAGTGGGTAGATGAGGTTAATTTGTCATTAATCAGTATCCCTAGGTCGTTTTCAACTTGTGAAGTTCTGATGATAGTATTATTCAGGTAACATGTTTGAACTGGATTATTTTTTCCCAGGTGTAATACTGTACACTTGGACAAGTTAAAGCACATTTTATTTCTACATGCCCATTGTTCCACTAACGTTAAATCTGCCTGAAGTCCGTGTTCATTGCTTGGATTTATAGCCATTCCCCCAGGTTTGGTATCATCGGCAAATTCTACCATTATGTTATTGGACGAGATAGTCATGTCACTTATGAACAAATTAAACAGAGTAGGCCCAAGCACATAATTTTCATATCTTGCAGGAATCAGTCTTCACCATTCATTCACACTAATGGGTCAGAATACCAAGCTTTCCCTAAATACAGAAGGGAGAAACTATACTCTCAGCCTCTGTTTGGTTGATGGGGTTACCAGCAGTGGGCAAGGACTCTTTATAGGTCTGGTGGGACCTGAGACAGGTCAGGGGCAGGTGGAGGCTCTCGTGGCCTGGGAGCAGGAAGATGCCCCAACAACCAATGCCTGACTGAATGCAGACTGCTGTTCCCATCAGCCTGTATGCTACCTTGTTGGTGTCATAAGATGCCCTTGCTTGGTGCCTCGCCACCTCCAGGCCCTAGGTGGAAAGGTGAATGGCCTGCCTGGTTCCCTTGCAATCCAGCATGGATGCTAAGAATTGACCCAGCATCGCCCACAGGCGCTTACCATAAGATGTCTGGTGTGCAGAAATGCACATCATGGCGTGTGCCACCACAAAAAATGAAAATTATGTACGCACCAGAATTCTTTATTTTCTAGGAATATCTTCACCATTGAGTCACACTAATGGGTCTGAGATGGAGGCAGTAGGATCCTGCAGAAGCCAGAACATTTCAGGAGGGCTGGTGCTGAGGTAAGCTGCACGCACACATGGCATTGCAAAACTTTCTAGCACTGCATGTAGGAACTAGGACCCTGCAGGAGCCAGATGTTTTCAGGAGGGCTGGTGCTGAGGTAAGTTATGCACATGCATGGCATTGCAAGACTTTTTAGTGCTGCATGGCTTACCTCAGCACCAGCCCTCAACCACTTCAGTACCTTTTTTTTTTTTTTTTACAGTGCCTAACTAGCACGTATGCACTAAACCTAAGGGCATAAGACAGCCCTGATGAGCTGTGTAAGGAGGGTCAACAAACCAGTAACATTGTCTTTACAGCAAAAACCATGAACAAGGTGTGAAGACCAAGAAACAGATTGGAGTGAGCTTGCAGGATGGTAGGTAGGTGTGTGACTCAGTGGTGAAGATATTTCTTGAAGATCAAGAATTATGGTGAGTTATATAATTTTCATATCTTCCAGGAATCAACCTTCTTCATGGATTCACACTACTGGGGCAGAGTACCAAGCTCAGACAAAACCACCCAGACTAGGGTAGTAGCACTTGAGGGCTCACTCAGTACAGAAGTTCATACAGGATAGTCTGGCCAAAGATGGCATGGTGCCTGGCATGGACATCCAAGGCATAGTGCTCAACAAAAGTATGCACTGTGCTCAAAGTTGCAGCTCTGCAAATATCACCGACAGGCTCAGAGTGAATCTTTGCCAGGGATGTGGTAACTGATCTGGTGGAGTGGGCGCATATCTGACATTCCAGCTTGACCTGCGCCACAGCACAGCAAAGGTGTAGACAGTTCACAGTTCAGGCAGAAATGCACCTGACTAACAGGCTGTCCCTTTTGATTGGGATCGAAAGAGACAAAAGAGCTGTTTGGACTGTCTCAAAACCTTAGTTTTGTCCGGGTAAAACTTAAAGACCTTCTTAAAATTCAGAGAAGAGAGAGAGTACGTTCTCCTTCATTCAGGAAGTTAGCAAAGTAGGTAGGCAGCACAAGTGGCGGATTCAGATTGGAAAGAACAGTTACATACTTACTGTAACAGTAGATCTTTGAGAGAATCTCTTTCATCAGGCCACACATATTGAACTAGAAGCTGCCAGGCAGTAGGACCACATGGAAACTATTGAAAGCAGTCCACCAGGGGTAGCTCACGACAATATCAGACGTCAGCTGCTACATAAACATAGGTGGCCCCATCTCTCCTCAGTTCCCCGACGGAGATTATGCTCGGAGGATCTCTCTATAGGGAAACAGGAGATAACCTAGGGCTCTGCAAACCAGGCAAGGTAGAGAGCTATAGGCAGACCATCATGGAGAAAGAGACAACACTAATTAGAGTCTCAGGACCCTTTGGGGGGAAGGAGGGTGGGATGGCATGGCCTGATGAAAGAGATTCTCTCAAAGATCTACTGCTACGGTAAGTGCGTGCCTCTTGTGGAATGACCATGAACCACCCCAGGAAATTCCTTACCGTACTTCCTGTAACAGAAAGTTGCACAGTTTGCTAGCCAAATGGACCAACACTGTTTAGAAACTGGGACACCCTCTTTCCCAGGGGTGAATGAAACAAAAAGCTGAGGATTTTCTGCATTCCTTTGTGCGGTGTATATAGTGCCTGAGTATTCTATATACATACTGTATAAAGTACGGAGCATGCTTCCCCTGGATTGGCCTGCTCAGGAAAATAAACTGCAGGTAGATGGTTTGATTTACAGTAAACTCAAGACACCACCTTTGGAAGAAACATAGGATTGGTACGCAAAGACACATTGTCTTAGGAAATCATTGGTGAAATACCATCTACAGTACTGTGTCCAGTTCTGGAGGCCGCATCTCCAGAAGGACGTAGACAGAGTAGAGGCAGTTCAGAGAAGGGCAACACAAATGGTGCAGAGTCTTCACCAAAAGTCATATAAGGACAGACCAGAGGACCTCAATATGTATACCTTGGAAGAGAGGGGAGAGAGGAGGGATATGACAGAGACCTTCAAATACCTCAAGGGCATAAATAAGGTAAAAGAGGGTTGCATCTTTCAGAAAAAAAGATGTTCAGGAACAAGAGGTCATGACATGAGGTTGGGTGGGTAGACTTGGGTAACGTGAGGAAGCATTTTTTCACAGAAAGGGTTGTGAATGCACCTTGAATGAGGAATACTGCAGACCTGCATCTGGTAAGGACAGCAGACACGCCATAAACTGGTTTACTGGACAGGTCCAAGTGATGAGAAGCAGCCTATAGAGCAAACCGCTTCCACTTGATTGACTAAGTCAATCTGGTGTAAGGCTTTCTGGCAGCCACCAGAATGTCAGCCACTTTTTGGGAAACCCCAAACTGGGCAATAGCTATGTTTTCAGGAGCCATTCACAAAGATGAAGAGATTTGAGGTCCAGGTGGACCAGGGTTCCCTGTTCCTGTGACAGTAAGCCCTTGCACAGGGGCAGAGGAAGTGATGGTTCTACTGCCAGCTATTGTAGCAGAGGGAACCAGATCTGTTGAGGCCTTGGGGAGCAATGAGAATCAGCATTGCCTCCTTCATCTTGAGCATGAGTAGCACTCTCTGAATTAGGGGGAAGGGATGGAAGGCATACAGGAACCTCCCTTTCCGAGACAGGGACAAGGCATCTCACCAGGAAGCTCCAGGCTCTGGAACGAGTTAGCAGAAAAGTGGCAGTTTTGCATTGTGCAGGGATGCAAAAGGGTCAAACTCTGGACAACTCTATCTGTTGAACAGATCTTCGACCACTGAGGTCAACAGTTCTCACTCGTGAATTCTGGACTGTGACCTGCTTAGCATGTCTGCCAAGATGTTTTGGGTGCCTGGAATGGGTACTACTGACAGTTCTAGACCATGTCCCAGAGCTCAATACCAAACTCGCATTGCTTCTCTGCATAGGGGGTATGAGTGAGTCCCCTCTTGCTTGTTGATGTAGTGCATCACACTGACTTTGACTGTCTGTGCTAGCAGAGGACCTGGGGACAGATGAGTCTCGAAGGCCTGTAGAGCATACAGCTTGCATCTGTAGAACATTTATGTGCAAGGTGCTCTCCACTGGAGTCCATGTACCCTGCGTCTGATGAGGACCCAGGTGTGCACCCCAGCCCATCCCAAGGCATCTGTTAGAATCTGGTGAGGGGAAGGGATCGGGAAGGGAACCCCCTTTAAGAGAAGTGACTAGATTCCTTTGTTCTAGACCATCTGGGAGCTGATCCCATTGGCTCCTAGGGTCCACTGGGGTATCCTTATGTGCAGTCTGGCCAAAGGTACTGTGACAACGGCCACTGCCACCAGGACCAGAAGCCAAAGGAATGTCCTGGCTAAAAAAAATACTGGTTGTCATGTACCAGTTGTGCCTGGACAATCAGGTGTTGGGCCCTGTCCAGGGGCAGGAAGGCTGACCCTTAAGCTGTGCCCAAGACTGCTCCTATATACTGCAGGCATTGACAAAGCATCAATACCGATTTGGGTATGCTGACAGTAACCCCCAGAGCGTCGAACATCTGCCTGGTTAGAGCTAAGGTGTGCAGAAGCTGATCCTTGGAGTGGGCTTTCAATAGCCAGTTGTACAGGTTGGAAAATACATACAGACCTTCCCTACAAAGGGCTGCTGCCACCAGTGCCAAGCATTTGGTAAAAACCCATGGCGCAGAGGACAAGCCAAAGGGCAATACTCTGAATTTGTAATGTTCCCCCTGGAAAAGGAACCTCAAGTATTTTCTGTGAGGCTTGCAAATTTTGATAGCAGAGGAAGTTGGCCTTGCAGGGTGACCATTCTGAACTTTTTGCACTCTATAAAGAAGTTCAGGTCCCTGTGATCTAGAATAGGCTGCAAGTGTCCTGTCTGTTTTGGGACTAGGAAGTACTGAGAGTAGAACACCATGTTTCTTTATTCGAAGGGCACAGGCTGTATGGCCTTCTTTTGAATCACAGTCTAATTTTCTTCAGGAGCAGAGGAAGGTGCTCTGGAAGATAGTGAGTTGGCACTAGCGGATGATCCGGAGGTGTGCCTGAAAGTTCCAGAGCATGTCCTTGTTCTAAGATTTCTAGAACTCAGGCATCTGTGGTCACCTCCTTCCACTGAGTTAAGTGAAGGGAAAGACGACCTCCCCCACAACCGCCTATGGAGGAAATGGCGGTTGGGGGGTGTACAAGGAGTCAGGTGGAGCTGGTTGTGGTGGCTCATCCTGCATCACCACCTTTAGGGGCTTTTGAATGTGCACACGGGGTGGTTCCTGGGGTGGGCAAGGCTCCTGCTCCCTTGCCCCTACTCTGCTGTCTGATGGCTGAAAGATGCCTGGTACCAGCTAGGTGAAAAAGTACCCTTTACCTGTCCCTTGCTTGGGTATGGTACAGGAAGTGCACTGGCTTCAGGGTCCTGCTTGAGGCCTAAAGGTTAGGAAGAATGTCTTGGACATCAGAACCAAATGGTTTATGTCCTCTAAAAGGGCACTGAGAATAGCCTGTTGCATGTCATTCGCAAACCCTGCCACCCTGAGCCACGAGTACCTCTTTAGACAGATGCATGAGGCACCAGCCGTAGCAGAAGCATCTGAAACATCATAGGCTGTGCAAAGCAAATACTTGCCCACATCGGCCCCAGCAGTGACAGCCTTAAGGAGCTCTTGTTTGGGGGTGCCCCCGGCAAGGTTTGTGCAGCTAGCTGCCTTGGCCTTTCGCCAGAGAGTGTTCCGGTACTTAATCATGTGGGCTTGATAGTTAGCAATCTGAAGACCCAATGAAGAGTAGGCAAAGTTCCTTTTGCCTAACACATCTAACCCCCTGGTTCCTGGACTCTATCAGGAGGAAGGGAGCTCAGGTACTTAGCTGCCCTTGACCTATCATACCTATCATGGGCTGCATTGACAACCACAGTCTGCCTCAGACTGGGTGGCAAAAAAGGGCTTCCCAAAAGGAGCCATGTACATCTTTCTTCTTTGACATGGCTGGGATAACATTTTGTCTGTACCAGGCAGCAAAGGTGGCATCCTCCACTGCAGGAAGGAGAGGTGGTACCACAACAGCAGGAGAATCAGGCAACTCCAGGAAATCTATTAAATTTTTCTTGGCGGTGTCCTATTCCTCTGGGTCAAAGATCATGGCAGCCTAGAACTACTGCATCATGGTGAGGAAAGTCCGGTCCTCTGGTGGGGAACTGGGAGTGTGGACCACAGAGTCCTCATTGCAGGTAGACATTGTAGAGCTGGTGCCCCTTTCATAACGGCTCTCAGCATAGTCCTCAGGCTCTTCATCATCATCCTGCATTATTAAGTCAAGATTATATTCAAAATCATCAAGAGGGTTGACAGGCACTAGAGAATGCACCGGTGATGTCAGTGGCGCCCTAGGAGGCAGCTGAGGCAAGGCTCTACTTTGTGTTGTCATGGAGGATTAGTAGGAGTCTCTGTCAACGGACCCCTGGGCCAGAAGGAGGTAGCAGGCATCAAAACATATCTGTAAATGAAGATATAATTGCCTGTATGCTGGTGCCCATATGGTCAATGGGTGCATTGGCAGTAGTTGATGGAGGGGGGGGGTGCGGGGCACTTGGGTCCCCAGCACGTTGATACTAGGCCTGGAGGTGTCAGCACCATGCCCCAAACTTGGAGCTGTGTTAACGGTTGGTGGTGGTGGGCGAGCAGTGTTGCCGCTCTAGCGGTCGACAGCACAGAGGAGGTCATACCTGCTGTGTGGAGTGGCGACCTGGAGTGCACCGGAATGTTTTCTCCTTCTCCTTATCTCAGTGCTTATGTTCATGGATCCCTGATCGCTTGTCCTGAGATTTCAAAGACCTGGACCCGGAAGAGTGGGCCGGCGACGTGGGGGTGCTCTTCTGCTGGAGCTCCTTCTCTGTGTGGGCTACCTGTTTCAGAAGATGTTTTGCTAGGGCTCCTTTTTGGGGTCGTTGGGTGGCAGAATTATAACCTCTACAGATCGAGCAGGCTTTTACATTGTGGTCCAAGCCTAGACAACAGACACAGCCGTTGTGGGAATTGCAGTGGTAGATCTTCTCACTTCAGTCACATTACCAGAACAATTTTGATAGTTTCTTTGATGACAACAGGTCATCGAAAATCACTTGTAAAAGTGATTACTTTTCTATACAGAAAAAACAGAATGGTAGCTATTGCAGTGTTAGCGGTCCAACGAGTACAGTCAACAGCAGGGAAAAGAACTGAGGAGGCGAGGGTCACACACATTTATGCAGCAGCTGACATCTGAAGCTGTCATGGACGGCACCTGGTGGATTGCTTGCGAAAGTTTCCATATGGTCCTAGTGCCTGGTTGCCTACAGTTCCATAGGTGTGACCTGATGACAGAGATATCTTCGAAGAAGATCTCCAACACCACTTTGGGAAGTAACTTAAGATGTGTCCGGAGAAATGAAAATTATGTACTTACTGTAATTCTTTATCTACTCTTGTATCTTCGCCATTCATTACTGTTGGGTGTAAGACGGATGCGTGCACTTGCCACGGGAACTTTTTTTTTTTTTAGAGAGGAGTCAGCGCCAATGGTGCCGTCCATGCGAGTGACTCACCGTGTGGTGTGCAAGGGGTGGCTGTTAGGCGCTGTCGACTCCTCCATCCCAGTTCTGTGAAGCTGGAGAGGCAGAGATAGGCCATAGGTAGTAGAGTGAGGCAAGGGAGCCGAGGGATAGGAAAAGGAAAGGAAATGAACTGAAAAAGGAATAAGCTGAAGAGAGGACAGAAAAAAGAGAGAGAGAGAGAGAATGCTACCCTAAGTGACTAATGGGCCTCAGTCCTTGGGCAGTTCTGAGGGAAGAAGAGAAGAATAGGAAGAGGAAGAGGAAGAAACAGAGAAAGGGGGTTAAATGGAGAGGAAGGAGGAATCCTGCCCAGGTAAAAAAGGGGCCACTGGTTTAAGATTTTCAATTCCCAGCTGGGACTGAAGACAAGGGAGCAAGGATCCTACCAGTTGAGGGTTAAGTGTCCAAGGTTGGACTACAGATCTTTATTGTTTTGAAGACACACATCTCTTCCTCTCCATTTATCCAAAATATTTTTCAAGTAAGCCAGGTTCTAGGCCCACCGCTGTTCCCAGAAGAGAATCAGCTTCGCTCAGAAAAGGAGCGAGACCTGACTTAGGGGTAGATACTAAAATCTGTTACAGTGCCTAAAGGGGTACTGACACAGTTCCTATTTCAAGGGAAATATGGAAAAGCTAAAGGAGGAAAGGAAAGAGGAGAACTCCCATGAACTCTGTTAGACTGTATATGAAAAAGAACAGTCATAGGGTGAATTCAGAGGATGAGTACCCTCTAACCGGTGGACACCCTGAGAGGACCTCCCTAACGGGAGACACCCTGAGTATAAGAGAATCAGAGGAAGTTTCCTCGGAGAGTTAGGCGAAGGCCCTATTCGCCATACCCTGAATCGAGCACTATGTGACTTCAGGGGGACAAATGGCCTGAAGGAGGCGAGGGTGAACAGGGCGGTGGAGACGCCCAAGAAATGAGGCCCATGAGGGGAAGGTGGACGGGATTCAGTAATGAATGGTGAAGATACAAGAGAAGATCAAGAATTACAGTAGGTACGTAATTTTCACACCTTCCCTTGTCAATCTTCACCATTCATTACTGTTGGGTGAGTACCAAGCCCCCCGGAGGAGGCCTGATGTTATCCCTGAGGGAACAGATCCCTTAGCATCCTACTGGTGAAAAGCAAGAGGGGGGAGACCCTAGCCAATAGACTGAGGTAGTCTAAGGCTGCTGAGTATGACAGGGTGTTTCCCGTAGCCAGGGGGACGGTGGATGCCCCTGGAGAATCCTCCTAACCCTGTGGAAAAACAGATGGGTCCCCCGGAAATCACCCTATGCTGGGCAATGGGTGACAGCCTGGAAAGACAAAGCCATGCCATCCGTCGTATGCAGATCGCTGTCCCTGCCAGTCTGGAAGCCACCTCGTTGGCGTCATAAGATTCCCTCGTTTGGTGCCTTGCAAGCTCCAGACCCTGCATAGAGAGGGCAATGGCTTGTCTGGACTGCTTCGTATCAGGCATAGATGCCAGAACCTGAGCCAGCATTGACCATAGTTGCCTGTTGTAGGCAGCATGGTGTGCCTAATGTGAACTTGTATACATCAACGCACGAGCAGAAGAGAAGACTCTTTGTCCCCAACGGTTGAAATTTTGCGGAATCCGGATCCGGGGGGTCGATAGTGCACCAGGCGCCGAGGCCCGGAAGGAGTTTCTAGGGATGTCAAGCCCGAGGACGGGTGAGGTAGAGAACCTAGAGACTCGTGGGGGACACAATACTGTCTCCTGCAGTCTGCTGGGGCTGGGGAAGGGGTAGCTGGAGACTGCCAGGTGCGGACAGACGCTTCCTGGAAGGGATTGGCCAGGAAGGGACCACAAAGTGGCGAGGGCTGAATTCACTGAGGAATGCATGCGTCTGCCGCTCGGTATTGTCCCTGCGAACAAAAGAAATACGAAGCTCTGAGACCAGCCTCGAGAGGAACCGCTAATATTCAGTGAAGTCAGTGTCGGAGGACAGGTGGACAGAAAGTTCCACTTCCACAGAAGACGAGGAGGAAGTGGAGCTTGAATGATCAGAGGACTCCTGTGGTGGGGGGTGGACACGCGGAAGACCTGTTTGTCCATGGCCCTAACGTATGAAGGAAAGGCTGCTGCAGTAGCTCTGAACGTCCCTGAAGTTAATGGCCCCGTAAAACCCACATGGCCTGGAAGAGAGGGGGGTGGCTGCAGAGGGCTGGGTGAAGGGCACCTGAGAGTATGTGCCCGGCCTCTGAGATCCAGGGAATGATACCACCATGACTGAGGACCCTGAGACCATACTGGATTGTGACGAGGTAACCTGAAAAAGCAAACTCTGGATGCGACTGGGGTTGCATGTGTCTAGAAGGGCAACCCTCTGCACCGCCACTAGAAGGTGCTCTCGAGACTTCGAGGGAAAGGTGGGGTTCAGCACTGCGACTCCTCCCTGCACCCTGTAGGACGGTGGGGATGTGCTGACGCTCCTCACCCCGACCTCTGAACAACTCTGACTCTGAGGCAGCCCTCTTCTTTGACACCAGCATAGGAGCTCCCCGCTCTGTGGGCCTCCAGAGGGAGGCCACAGTAGCAGGGCTCTCTGCCCCTTCCCGAGGGGCCCCAGCAGCACCAGAAATGGCAGTTGCCTCGGCCCTCTCAGAAGAGGGTATCCTCTCCAGAATCCCGGACCTATCACCCCTAGGGGGGGTCCCAGGCCACCCCCAGAGTGAACCTGCTCCCGAGACTCAGGAAGAGGAACACTGGGCTGCCTGACACTCCAGCCTATAGAGTGTTCCAATTCCTAAGAATCGGGTTGCCAGTCCGGGTCCACCTCTGAGTCATCCTCCTCCGAAGAGGAGGTGAGCAGAACGACCTCCAGAGAGACAATCCTTGAAACGTCTCTGGCGATGGCGCCGACGTAGGCCGCGATGTCGCCAATGGCGCCGCTCGAGTCCCCAGCCCCGCAGATGGCGCCGGAACCCAAAGTGGCGGTGCCAGAACCCAAAGCAGCGCCGCCAACGGCACCACTGGAGTCCCTGGCACCGTGGACGATGCCAGAACACAGAGCATCACGGGGGGAGCCTGCACCTCCATGGAGGTGACTGCCGGGGTGGTGCCAGCGATACGACCCTGGGAGGAATCGCACTGCTCCACCAACCGAAGAAAGAAACATCCTCCTCGGCGGGCCGTACAGACCTAGGAGGGGACCCGGAGGAAGGGTCAAGAGATCTGGCCTGGAAGGCCTGCAGGCAATGTCGTCCTCCAAAAGTCGGGGAAGTAATGCCGATCTTGAACGTGTGGATTTCCAGTACACAGTGGTCCATGGAAAAACAGGTGTCACAGTGATCCATATCATGTTTGGGTCCCAGGCACCGAAGGCAAACATCAGGTCGATCTGAGATGGAGAACTGCCGGCCACAGGGGCACTGATGCATAGGGGCACGGCCCGCCTTGGATTTATGCTTAGCCCCTGAATCGGACATGATGCAAAAAAATTTACAAAAGCAGCAAAGATCCCAGCACCGTCGAAATATAAATAAATGAAACGGTTTTACCGGCTTCAACGGCGTTGGGATGGAGAACCGGGATGAGGAGTTGTCAAAAACGCACAGGCCTAATGGCGCATCACACAACTTCTTTCTGAACCTCAAGACAGTAGGTGCGGCCTTGATGGCGGGAGAAACAGAACTGGGACAGAGGAGGAGTCAACAGTGCCTAATGGCCACCCTTGTGCACCACGCTGCGTCACTGCCTCTGCGATGGTGCTGCTATACCGACTCCTCCCTTAAAAAAAAACTTGTATGTAGTCGCGTCAAGGGCACTGTGAACACTGAGGAAGCTATCAGATTCAGCACGTTTTTCATGGAATGAGCTTCAACACATTTGTGCTCCATTATGTAGCATGCCATCTGCAGAATCGCCTGCATTGTGCTCCCCAGAAGGATGGCCTGGGCCTTGGTCATATCCAGAAGAGTGCCTATTAATTGTGAGGGCTGGAGCGGAGACTTTTCCAGATTCAGCAGACGTCCCATGTAAATAAAGAACTGGGAGGCTGTGCCTACTGCCTGTGCCTGGATGGGGTGGCTATTAGCCAATTGCCCCAGTAAGGGCAAAACTAGCACCCTAGTCATCTCAGATGCACTGCAACTACTGAAACGCACTCTGTAAAGACTTGAGGTGCCAAGAAGAACTCAAAAGGCAGGACTCTGAACTGGTAATGCTGTCCCAGGAAAACTAATCAAAGATATCTGTGGTGGTTGGGGTGTACCGGTATGTGCTAGTATGCATCCTGCATATCCAGGGACACTAATGAATCCTGTGGTTTCAGAAAAGGAAGCAGAGACCCCAGAGAAATCATTCAAAATTTTTCTCGATCCATGAATTTGATCAGGTTTCTGAGGTTGAGAATGGGGCACATGCCCCCCCATTTCTTTTAAACTACGAAGTAGTGGGAGTAGAAGCCTGTATTTCATTCTGACTCTGACACCACCTGCACTGCCTTGTCGCTCAGAAGGCCCGCAATCTCCTACACAAGAAGCTCTGACATATTGGCTGATAAAAGGGGTTTCCTTCTGAGCAGATAGTCTGGAGGGGTTTCTGTGAAGTCCAGGGAGTATCCCTCTCTAATGATCCAAGATCCCCTTGTCCGTCGTGATGGACTCCCATTGATGGTAAAACTGGGTCAGGCACTCCTTACTGGGGATGAGATGTCTGCCTTGGGCAACTGAGGCAGGACTGGGGTTAGAGCTTCAGAGGGCGGCACAGGGTGCTTTCCGCATTTGTGCCTTTGGCTAAGACTTCTTTTGAGGCTGGAGAGGTTGAGATTTGTTTTGAGCTCCCCTGCCTTTCCCACGAAAGGACTGCCAGTTTTGAAAGAAACTACATTATTTTCCCCTCTGAGGGTTAGCAGGAGCTTACCTGGAAGTCTGAATGGTCATTCTAGTTTTCTGACATGCCTCAAGAGACTTCTCTACCTGCTGGCCAAACAGGTAAGTGCCATCAAAAGGGACATTCACTTGCTGGACATCCTGAGAAAAAACAAAAGTACATAACCAGGAGCGCCTTCTTATGCAGATGACCTGCCGCAGCACATCGGAAGGCAGTATCAAAGGCATCCACAACATCTTTGAGCTGATGACTGTTACACTCAGTGCCACGAGTAGCAGTTTGCAGAATCTTCTGTTTAGTTTCACAGTCTGGCAGGGACTCTGCCAGACACTTTAGCGAGCTCCAGAGGTTATACTAATACTTGGAAAAATGCCCTTGGTAGCTAGCAATCTGCATGCCAAGAGCAACTGCTGTGAAAGCCTGCTTGCACAGTGTCAGTCTTACGTGATTCCTTGTTAAGAGAGTGCACAGTGATCTCCTGGGGAAGAATGGCTTTGTCATTCTCAGCAAGAACAACAACAGCATCAGCTATTGGTTGATAAACACACATTGGTCTATCCTTAGGGGCAATGTATTTCCTGTTTATCTGCTTGCAGATAGAGGCAAGTCTATTTCAGACAGAATCCGACAAGGCCAAAATGCTGGTGGAACAGGAGGAACCAAACTGACCAGCATGGTAAAAACATTTAACCACTGTAGACGGAGATGTTTACCTGGGTCAATGGCTGAAGGCTCAAAATCAAGTGCTGAATGCATGTTCCTGGGCAAAGCCTGGGAAGTGAGATCCTTCTGAGGAACAGAATAGGGGCCTGGGTCTAAAGACTACAGACTATGGAAAGAGTCCTTGTCACCACCTTCAGAAATGATGAAGTCGGGGTCAGACTCGTCCCCCTCCTCTTCCTCCCAACAGAAGGGTTGTAGTAGAGGGGTATGGATCGTAAGCCCTTCAGTCCAGAACATGGTCTTGGCAACACCAGTGACTGTCTGGTTCATGAGAGACTGGCGCTGGCACCGCCACAACCAGAACTGAATTTGGCACCAGGGAGGGTACCTGTTGCTAAGGGCTATGCTAGGTTAGGCCCCAAAAGGCTTAAGCCTGGTACCGACAGTGATGCTGACCCCGTCGACGACCCAGCCGGCACTGGAGTACCGGCAATGGTACTGCAGCTTGTCCCATCAGAGTGACACTGAATGGGGGTGTGGCCAGTGGGATAGGAGTTGGCAGCGCAGTCACTTGCAAGGACCCAAGGGCTGTTCTCCCCTCCCACCCCAAGTTATTTTTCCCTCCCTTCACCGCTGGCTGAGGCCCTATTGGTCGTCCTACCTGTTCCCCTCCTGCCGAGACTCTCCTGAGCCGTGATCTTGGTCTCCTGATCCACCTGCGACACACCCCTAGGGAACCCCCCAGTCATTGCCCCCCATGGTGGGGCCGCCTACACCTCCCCAGCGCTTAACTCATCCAGTGCCCCTTGGGTGGAGGTGGAGGGAGAGTTGAGATCTGATGGGCAGGGTTCTGTGTTGGAGGTGGGGGCAGGCGACGTCTTCCTCCCAGCCAACGGGTGCTTTCCTGGTGTTCGTGTGTGAGCGTGAATTCCCCAGGAGGGCAGACATGCAATGATGTCCAGCGCGGGCTGAGCACGCTCCCGTGCCCTTCCCGCGGATGTCTGCTGACACTCCCAACCTGTTCACATGATCCCTGGCAGTGCACCCCCAGCCTCTACTGGGAGTTGCTACTGCCAGGGAATCACTCACCCACCCTCCCCAGGAGAGGAGAGCTGTCCTCCAGATGCTCAATCCTCTCCTTCCTTGCAGACCTCTGACGACCCAAGCTCGCTCCCCGAACTCGTGTCGGGCGGGCGCAGCGCAGGTGATCACCCTCAACACTCAGCCACCGGGCCGACAGCTGACCCAACGGCTGTTGCTGGAGTCAAATGCTCTACCTGGCTTGAGAACCCCACCTGCAGCTCCAGTTCCACCAGCCCTGAGGGACCAGGGACCGGCTCCGCTGGAAGAGGCAAATAAGCAAGACACTGCTTCATAAGAGCTGTCCAGTGATGGAACTGCCCACTGGTGTCACCACTAAAAGACAAAGAGGGAGTATGGCGCTGGTGAAAGCCTGACTCCAAGAGACTAAAGAACCCATGGCAGACCTCACAGAGGTCGACCTTGAGTGATGCTGCTTCTTCCCCTTCCAATGGGAAGAGGAAGAACTCGAGGCTGAGCCATGCAGAGAACCTGACCAGGATCCAGAACAGGCCTGCTTTTTTGTGCTTTCAGAAGGACTGTTCTTACACCCAGGCACAGGACTGCCCATCGTCGGAACCCTTCCACGACAGGGAAAGTGGATCGGACACAACCATGCTGTCAGAACAGCTTGCCTGAGAAAGCTCCATACCGTTGTCATCCATGGCTGTTGACTTGGAAGAGCTGTGAGAGACTAACAGAAGAAGTTTTGTAAAATCACTAAACTGACATGAAAATAACAAACTCTAGGTTTAAACACTAAAACTGAAAAGAAAGCACAATTACGTAAGAACTTATCGTAAAAGTAGATCTAGAGAATCTCTTTCTTAAGGACACATATGAACTATAGGCGCCAAGCACTAGGACCACATCAAAACATTTTTGCTAGCAGTCTACTAGGGGCCGCCCATGGCAATGCCCGACGTCGGACATTCTCCACTGCATAAATGTGGGTGGCACCGCACCCTCCTCAGTGCCCTGCTGGAGATCATACTCAGAGGACCTCCTCCTAGGGAACAGAGAAAGAAATGAAGGTTCCGGCTACCAATCAAGGTAGAACAGAAGGTAGACCATCCAGGAAGAGAGACAGAGATGAAAAAGCTCTGAGTCCAAGGAGGATGGGGGGACGGACATGGCCTGATGAAAGAGATTCTCTCGGAAGATAGTACACTTACGTAAGAACTTACCGTAACAGTAGATCTTTGACAGGAGCTCTTGCAGCAGGTAATACCATTAGGACTGAAGCCACCAGGCATCAGGACCCCATGGAAAACTTGTAGCTAGCAGTACGAGGCAGGGGACTGCCCTAGACGTAGGCACCGCCAGACGTCAGTACGTGGTATAAAGGGGGCGGTCCCCTGGCGCCACCCCAGTTCTGCTGCCAGAGACCCAAGAGAGGAAAAAGGAGAACTTGGCAAGAAATCCCCACTCTGGCTGGAACTTGTGATCCCTGGTAAGAAGGATACCGGGGGATGGAGGGTGGGAAAGCCACCTGCTGCAAGAGCTCCTCTCGAAGATCTACTGTTACGGTAAGTAATTACGTAACTGTACTATCTGTCTTCGAGGGTGGAGCTCTTGCAGCAGGTAATACCATTAGGACTGAGTCCCAAGCAGTAGGAAGGATAGGCCCAGGTCTGAAAGGGCGGTAGGCAAGAAACCTTAAGATAGGCGAAAACAAGACCTCCTCAAGAGAGGAGGCCCTGAAGGACTGCCAGTCCAAAACCTGCTCTCCTTCTGGAAACTACATCCAGACTGTAGTGTCTGACGAACATATGGACCGAGGTCCATGAAGCGGCGGCACATATATCCGCTGAGGAAACATTCCTGAGCGCTGCAAAGGAAGAAGCCACTGCTCTGGTGGAGTGGCCCTTAACAGCATCTGGGCGGGCCCTCCCGTGGTGCTGATAACAAAAGGATATGCAGTCCACCAGCCAAAGGGCTAGCGACTGCTTGGACACAGAAGCCCCTAAATGAAAATTATGTACCTACCGTAATTCTTGATCTTCTCTTGTATCTTCACCATTCATTACTGTTGGGGTGACAGCTGGAGGAACGCACCCGCCACAGGAGTTTTTTTTTTTTTTTCTTTAAGAGGAGTCGGCATCGACTGCACCACCCCCTGGAGTGACGCTCTGCGTGGAGTGCGAGGGGCGGCCATTAGGCATCGCAGACTCCTCCTCCATCCCAGTTCTGTTAGCCGGAGAGGCGAAATAAGGATTAGAAAAGAAAGTGAGGCAAGAGAGCCGAGGGATAGAAAAAAGGAAAGGGTATAAACTGAAAAAGGAATAAGCCGATAGAGGACAGAAAGGAGAGAAAGAAAACTGCCTACCCTAAGGGACCGAAGGGCCTTACTTCTGGGGCGGCTCTAAGGGAGGAACAGATAGGGAGGAAAAAGGAGAAAAAAAAAAAAAAAAAAGTGGGGGGATGCTAGGAGGGGAGAATTCTGCCGTTGGTAAACTGGCTTAGGGTTATAAGCTCGGAACCATAAACAAGGGAGCAAGGATCCCATTTTGAAATTTCGGGGAGAGGCTCAACTGAACCTCTCGTGCAGGTTGGACACCAAGGGCAGATTCCTTAAACCTCCCGCCTTCCCCAATTTTCTAGACTCCAGCTGGGAGCTCTCCAACTACCAAGGGGGAAAAACTGTTCTGAAAGAGAGCTGCCAACTAGGAAGGGAAAGAAGCCCTCTAGCACCTTGTTAAGGAATAACACAGTTACCATGTGCAAGGGGCCGGGCCCTACAGGGAGCACCCCTATATGACACAGACAGAGTGGGAACTCAATCGGCCTCCCTAAAGGCAAGGCAGAAAAACACTCCTTTTGGAAATCGAAGTGCCGGACAGCACTAATCAGTAGAAGCTGACATAAAAGACTAGGGCCTGACAGACGGGGCCTGGGAAAGAGAAGTCGAGCCACATAAGGGACCGTCTCTTTAATCATGAATTGAAAACATGGCTGGGGAAAAGCCAAGAACTGCCTAGTAAGGGTAGTCAGAAAGAGTTCCCTTAGGACAGATAAATCTTAGCTCGTTCCTCCTATTCCCAGAGGGAGGGATCCATTTAGCAGAATGGAAGAAAGCATGAAAATTTTTTTTGGCTTAACGGCCAAAGGAGAAGGGGGAGGAACGAGCAGGGAGGGGCAGACGCCGAAGAAGGAGGCCCTTGAGGGGATGGTGGGTGGGATTCAGTAATGAATGGTGAAGATACAAGAGAAGATCAAGAATTATGGTAGGTACGTAATTTTCATATCTTCCCTGTCAATCTTC
This sequence comes from Neoceratodus forsteri, assembly GCA_016271365.2. NCBI lineage: Eukaryota > Metazoa > Chordata > Ceratodontiformes > Ceratodontidae > Neoceratodus > Neoceratodus forsteri. The sequence continues at coordinate 317,828,997 of CM028129.1, forward strand.
ACCATCTGTTGGGTGAGTATTAGCTTCTCAAGGGGGGTAGAGTAAACCCTGAGAAAACAGATCCCTCAGCCTCCTACTGGTGACAAGTAGAGGAAGACCCTAACCAATAGACTAGGAGTCTAAGGTGGGTGAGGAGGAGAAGGCGCTCCTGAGGGGCTGTGGAGGGGCTTGCCCTCGAACACGCCTCCTCACCCTACGGGAAAAAGGCGGGTCCCCGAAGGCAGAGCCAGTCACCCCTATCACCAGGCTATGGTGACAGTCGAGACGTAAGCCATGTCATTCGCCTAATGCAGATCGCTGTCCCCACTCAATCTGGATGCCACCTCGCTGGCATTGTAGGATGCCCTCGCTTGGTGCCTTGCAAGCTCCAGACTCTGCGCAGAGAGGGCAATGGCTTGTCTAGACTGCTCTGAGTCAGGAAGCAAAGCTAAGACCTGAGCCAGCATCGACCACAGATGCCTGTTGTAAGCAGCGTGGTGAGTTTGATGAGAAGAAATGCACAACAATGCACGACCAGAAGAGAAGACTCTTCATCCCCATTGGTTGAACTCAGCAGAATCCGAATCCGGAGGCCTGTCGTGCGCCAAGCGGCGAAGCCCGGAAGGAGTATCCAGGGACGTCAAACCCGAAAGTGGGTGAGGTAGAGAACCTAGACTCGTGGGGGCACAATAGCGTCTCCTGCAGTCTCCTGGGGATGGAGAAGGAGTGGCTGGAGACTGCCAGGTGCGGATAGATGCTTCCTGGAAGGAGATCGGTCAGGAAGGCACCACCAAATGGCGGGCGCTGAATTCACCAAGGAAAGCACGCGTCTGCCACTTGGTATTGTCCCTATGGATGTAGGAAATACAAAGCTCCGACACCATCCTCGAGAGGAAACGCTGATAGTCTGTGAAGTCAGCATCAGAGGAAAGGTGGACAGAAGGTTCCTCTTCCTCAGTTGAGGAAGACGAGGAGGAAGTGGAGCTCGAATGCCCAGAAGACTCCTGCGGCGGGGGGGAGAGAGTAAAGACCTGTTCGCCCATGGTCTCTAACATATGACGGGAAGGTCAGCCCAGTAGTAGCTCTGAATGTCTCCCAAGATAATGGCCCAGTGGGCCCCACATGGCCCGGGAGAGAGGGAGGTGGTTGCAGAGGGATGGGCGAAGGGCATCTAATAGCACGTGCCCGACCTCCGCCAGGGCTCTGGGATCCAGGTAGCGATACCGCCAAAACTGGGGACCCTGGGATCGTGCCAGGTTGCATAGTAGAGAGGGAAAGAGACAACTCCGGAAAGAGCCCTGAAGGGGAATCTCCCCTTTGGCGCGCCTGGGATTGCATAAGGCCAGAAGAGCAACCCTCAGAACCGCCACCAGAAGACTCTTTAGAGACCTTCAGAGAGAGGCGAGGATCAGCGCTAGGACTCCTCCCCGCACCCCGCAGGGTGGTGGGGGCTTGTCGCTGCTCTTGACCCCACCCCTCAATCCTTTAGACTCCAAAGCAGCCCTCTTCCTCGTAACCAGTGGTGGAGGTCCCTGCTGAACAAGACCCCGAAGGGCACCCGTTGAAGCAGGGTCCTCTTTCCTCTGCTGAAGGACCTGAGCAGCACAGGGAATGGCGGCTGCCTGGGACCTGCGAGAAGAGGGAATCCTCTCTTGGACATCCGAAGGGTCCACCACGGCTCCAGGCCATCCCTAACTATGGAGTGATCCGGCCAACCAGCTCTGGGAGTCTGGGAGAGGAACACTGGACCATCTAGCCCTGCGGCCTACAGAAGGTTCAGAGCCGGAAGACTCTAGCTGCTGGTCTGGGTCCTCACCTGAATCGTCTCCCTCCGAGGAGGGGTCGACAAGGGAAGACTCCATTCCAACCGCTGCAGGAACCTGCTCTCGAGGTGGCACCAGGCCTGGTGCCGCCCAGGCCGCGGGCGACTACCACGTCCGCAGAGTCATCCGCACTCCCCTGATGGCGCCAGGGCCCCAGGCCGCACTGCCGAATGGCACTGCTCAAGTCCCCGACACCACCAATGGTGCCGGTGATCCGCACGGCACCGTGAATGGCGCCAGCGTTTCAGCGCAGCACCGCTGACGGCGCCGCCCAAACCCCGGTGACACAAATGGCGCCGAGGCCCAGAGCGGCACCGCCCGAAATCCCCGGCACCACGGACGGCGCCACGACCCAGAGCGACACCGCCCGAGTCCCCAGCACCGCGAACGGTGCTGAGACCCAGAACGGCACCGCCAACAGCCCCGTCCGAGTTGCCGGCGCCGCAAGCTGCACCAGACTCCACGACGAGGACAGATGGGAACAAGGGCCCACCAGAGCCAGGCCCTGCAACCGGAGGCTGCAACACTGAGGGAGCCTGCACCTCCGAGGAGGTGACTGCCGGGACGGTGCCAACGGCGCGACCCTGGGAGGGATTACACCGTTTCTCCGGCACTGAAGAAGAAATCTCCTCCTCGGCAAGGCTGGAAGTAGAGGAGGCTTCCTCCTCGCCAGGCCGTATAGACCCGGGAGGGGACCCGGATGAAGGGTCGAGAGATCTGGCCTGGGAAGCCCTAGGGCGACGTCGACCTCCGAAAGTCGGCGGAGCTCGTCTGACTCGAAACGCGTGGACTTCTAAAACATGGCGATCCATGGAGAAGCAGGCATCACAATGATCCATGGTAGGGTCCCAGGCACCGGAGACTAACATCATGACGGTCTGTGACAGAAAACTGCCGGCCACAGGGGCACGGCTCGCCTTAGATTTACGCTTTGCCCCTGAACCAGACACGACACTAAATAATTAAGGAAAACACAGAAAAGGCTCGGCGTCATCGAAAAATATAGAAAGGAACGGTCTTACTGGTCGACGATGTCGAGAATCACCGGGATGAAGGAGCTTCAAAAACTTCGACAAATGCGGCCTATGACGCAGTGCTACTAGGAACCCAAGGCAGGTGCTGCTCGACGGCGGAGAAACAGAACTGGGATGGAGGAGGAGTCTGCGACGCCTAATGGCTGCCTCGCTCCACGAGCGCCACCCAGGCGGCGCCTGGCCGACGCCAACCCTCTAAAAAAAAAAAACCTCCCGTGGTGGGTGCACGCCTGGGCTGTCACCCCAACAGTAATGAATGGTGAAGATTGACAAGGGAAGATCATGCGCTTAGCATAGGAGTTGAACAACTGGTCCATCGACCTAGTGGAGCGAGTCCTGTGAAGACAAAATCTAAGAGCGCGGTGAACATCCAAGGTGTGCAACAGTGCCTCACCTTGGTTTGAAGCTTAGGGGTAGTACACAGGAAGGTTGATGTCCTAATTGAGGGTCAGGGCGGATACCACCTTCGGCATGAACTTGGGATTGGTTCGCAAGTTCACCCTATCCTTGTGAAAAACGATATAAGGTTCTTTGCACATCAGAGCCTGCAGCTCAGAAACCCTTCGAGCGGAGGTAATAGCTACCAGCAGTAAGGTCTTCCAAGAAAGGAAGCGCAACTCGCACGAAGCTGCGGGCTCGAAGGGAGGGAAAGTGAGCTTTTCCAAAACAAAAAGGAGATTCCAAGGTGGAACAACGTCCCTCCTTGGGGGTCTGACGTGCAACACCCCTCGCAAGAATGTCTTGCAGGCATCCAATTGTGCTAGAGACCTACCTCCTATAGGAGCATGATATGCGTAGACCGCACACATGTGAACCTTCATAGACGAGTAACTCAGACCTAATTCTAGGAGGTGACAGAGATACTCTAGCACGTGCCTGACCGAACGACCCAAGGGATCCAGGGCTCGTGCTGAAGCGTTTCCATTTGACAGCGTAGGTAGCCCCAGTGGAAGGCTTCCTCGCTGCTACCAGAATCTCTGCCACCCTGCTTGACACCCCTAGCCTCTCTTCCGCTAGGACTGCAGGAGCCACGCATGCAGGTGAAGAGAGTGAAGAGCCGGATGAACAAGGGTTCCCCGATCTTGAGAGAGCAAGTGGGTGGAGAGAGGCAACTGCACTGGAGGTTCCTGAGACAGTTGCTGGAGCAGTGGATACCAGATCTGTCGTGGCCACAGAGGCGCCACCAGAATCATTCTGGCTCCCTCCGACTGTAATTTGAGCAGTACTCTCTGCACCAGTGGGAATGGGGGAGAAGGCGTACAGAAACTTCCGAGTCCAAGAGAGGGACAATGCGTCTCACCAGAAAACACCAGGCCCTTGAGTGAGCGAGCAAAAATTGCGTAGTTTGGCGTTGAATGGGGATGCAAAGAGGTCCAACTCTGGAAGGCTCCAACGGTTGAATAGGTCGTCTGCAACCTCCTGGAGCAGCTCCCACTCATGGCTGAGACAAACGGAGCAACTGAGACTGTCGGCGAGAACGATCTGGACCCCTGGGAGCTGAACCGCCATGAGGTCCACGCCGTGTTCTACTGCCCAGTCCCACACTCTCATGGCCTCTCTGCAAAGGGGGTAAGAATGCGTCCCCCTTGCCTGTTGATATAAAACACCACTGGTGCGTTCTCTGACTGCACCAGAAGAGAACCCCGAGAAACTTGACTCTCAATTGCTGACAGAGCATTCAGAACCGCTCTCATTTCCAGGACATTGATATGCAGAGAGCGTTCTGTGTTGGACCAAGTTCCTTGGGTCCTGTGAATCCCTAGATGTACCCCCACCCTGACAAGGAGGCATCCGATGTCAGGGTTTGGGATGGAGGTGGCCTGAGGAAAGAGACCCCCCCTTCCATACTGTCCAGGCGAAGCCACCATTCTAGAGAATGGTGGGCTGCTTTTGAAAGCTGGATCCGAAGATCCAGATCGTCCACGGCTTGGTCCCACTGCGTTTTGAGGTGCCATTGCAGCATCCTTGTATGAAGCTTGGCTAATGGGGCAGTGGCGATGGCCACAACCATATGCCCCAACAGCTACAGTACTGATCAGGCGGTGGAAGAGGACTTTCCCCGGAAGGTTCTCACCAGGTCCTGGAGGTGATCTATCCTGTCTGAGGGCAGGACGGCATGCCCTTTCCTTGTGTCCAGGACAGTTCCTATGAACTGCAGTCGTTGAGATGGCTATGGCTGAGACTTTGGCCAGTTCACCGTGATCACCAGGGAAGAGAAAAGAGCTTGCATTTGACGAGGGAGATTGCAAGCTGCAACTCCGACTGGGCGGAGAGGAGCCAATCGTCTGGTAGGGGTAGACAAAGAGGCTTCTCCTACGGAGGGCCGCTGCTACCACTGCCAGGCACTTCGTAAAAACCCTGGGGGTTGACGAAAGACCGAAAGGGAGGACCCTGAACTGGAAGTACTCTTCTCCGAGGCGGAAGCGCAAGAACCTCCTGTGCTGTTTCCGGATTTCTATATGCATGTAAGCGTCCTGCATGTTGAGAGAGCACAGCCAATCCCCTGATTGGAGCAGCAGAAAGAGTCCTGCCAATGTAAGCATGCTGAACCTCTGATGCTTGACCGAGAGGTTGAGCATGCTGAGGACCAGGATAGGACGAAGGTCTCCCGTCTTTTTAGGGACCAGGAAAAAACGGGAGTAGAAGCCCTTGCCTATTTGGGCCGGTGGAACCTTCTGACTCGCTCTCCTTTCCAGGAGTAGTGAGACCTCTGCCTGAAGGAGGCCGAGGTGGTCTGGTGGACAGCGGGACATAGGGGGTGGTGGGTTGTCCGGAGGTATAGAGAGGAACTCTATGGCATTGACTAACTGAATGGTTTCCAGCACCTACCGATCTGAGGTGATGCTGGACCACTGAAGTGGGTATAGTGCGAAACACCCTCCTACCTGTTCGTTCCGCTTGTCTCTGATGGGAGGAGGTCAGGAAGGAGGGGAGGGAGGGGCCGGGGCCCTGGGTGCCTTGGATCGCTTAGGGCCCTGGGAAACTTGGGAGGGGGGCTGACCCTGTCTATGAAATCCTTTCCCTTGGGGCTGCTTGCCGGACTCACCTTGGAGAAAAGGACACCAGCGGTTACCCTGCAGTTGGGACTTGCACATACGATGTACATCCGCTACCGCCTTGCCTGATTCTTGAAGGTCCTTGACCATTTGCACCACCTCTGGGCCGAAAAGCACCAAACCCTGAAATGGTGAGTCCAGGATAGAGTCCTGGAGGTCTTGTTGGAAGCCAGTCAGTCCGAGCCAGGACTGTCTCCACATGCAAATACCTGATGCTGCGGCCCTAGAAGCCATGCCCACCGCATCATAGGAGCATCTAAGTGCATGCTTGTCGACGTCTAGACCGGACTGGGAGCAAGCCAGAATCTCCTGCTTGGTTTCTGAGTCTTTAGAGGGTCTCTGCCAACTCCATGGTTTTCCTCCACAAGGACTGCTGGTAGGAGATTATGTGGGCCATGAAGTTAAGGGATCTGATAGATCCAGTAGCGGAGGAGAAGACTTTCCTTCTCCAGCTGTCCAATTTCTTTGAGACGGGGTCGGGGGGTTGCGAGCTGAGGTGCTTTGGCTTGGTCTCTCTCCCATGGGCGGCTGTGAGGACCAGGGAATTTGCCTTGAGTTGCTCCACCAGGAATGGCTCCGACCTGGGAGGTTAATACAACCTATCTGCCTTCCTCGGAACAGCGGGAACCGAGGAAGGAGTCCTCCAGGTAAGATGGGTGATGTCTTGGAAGGGCTCAATAAATGGAGGAATGGCCAGCGGCTTAGGCTCGTTCTCCCCTAGGAACTTAGCTAACCGCTGGCGCTCCGGGTCGAGAGCCTCAGTCTCCCACTGGTAAGTAGTCTGGATATGCCTCATTATATCTAGGAATGAGGGGCCGCTCGGGTGGGGAGCGTGGAGAGTCCCTGGGCTGAGGGGATGGTGGCAGAAAACCATCTCCTAAATAATCAGAATCTGAGCCTGCGTCATTCACTGAAGAAGACGAATGGGGAGATGACGGAGATGGGGAAGGAGACCTTTTTCTGGGCTTCTTCTTAGGAGGATGGTGATCCCCCGACTGATCCTTGTCTGGAGTGTGGGGAGGCCCCATAGGTGGAGGTGTGGGGACCTGATCTGGTGGCCTGTAAAGGAGGTCCCCTTTGACCGTATTCCACCAAGAGGTGAATAAATTCCCAATATCTGCCACTGAGATCACAGCCAGGGCCGGCGTCTGGGGATCGGGCGCACTGTCCGGAGCGTCTGGCGTCGGGTCTGGAAGACCGGCGTCTGAAGACTGACGTCCGGCATCCAGAGGGATGTCAGCTGGCGTCTGTCCCTTGGGGGGGACACAGACAGCTGATCGTCATCCGGTGACCTTCACGAGTTGTCAGGGCAGGCGACCGGCTGGTAGGTCTGGCGTCAGGAGTAAGATGTACCTTTGCCAGTGGAGGGGGAGTCTGAGCCCATGCCTACCAGAACTTTCCTCCATGCATTTTCTCTTCTCGGAGGAACTAGGCCTGTCCAGGGTTTTGGGCAGGCCTTCCTGGGCCGAACCTGTAGATTTGTGAGGTCGGTGAGCCAGGGAGGAGGATCGATGTCCCTTCGAGGCCAACTCCTTTTGGGCACCCTGAGAAGAGGTGTGAGTGGCCTTGGAAGATTGGGAAGACTCAACGGCCGCAGGAACTGAGCCTGACCTCTGCGAGGAAGATGACGACGGCCCCGGCTTGGCGGGTGAACAATGGCAGGATTCGGATTTGGCCCTATCCTTCTGCTTGTGATGCTATTCACCCGAGGCCTCAGCTCAGGAGGGGGACTCTCTGGCGGGAGAGGAGAAGCTGGCTCCGGAGCATCACTGCAAGCTGCTTCTCTAATAAGAAGATTTTTAGGGCGTGAGCTCTCATGGCGCGTGTCTTTTGATTGAAGCGTTGGCAGTGTCTGCAGGAATCCAGCTGGTGGTCTGGGCTCAGACAGGTGAGGCAGGCCACGTGGCCGTCTTTGGCCGGGATCTGCTTCCCGCAGGAACACTTAGACTTATGTCGTGGTGGAGAGGGCGACGACATAAACAAGATGTATGTTTAGATACTGGAAAAAAAAATAAAGTGACTTATCTTGTGTTCGATGTTGTCGACTGCAAGCAAGGCGCCTGTGGAGCCAAACTCATTGGTCGACGGCGGGGAAAAGAACTGGGGTGGTGCCAGGGACCGCCTTACACCTACGTGCTACGCGTCAGTCGGTGCTGACGTCGGGGTCGGTCCCCTGCCTCGTACTGCAAGCTACAAGTTTTCTGTGGGGTCCTGACGCCTGGCGGCTTCAGTCCTAATGGTATTACCTGCTGTAAGAGCTCCACCCTCGAAGACAGATCTACTGTTATGGTAAGTGTGACGCTCTGCCACCTGCTTATTATTACATTTATAAATACATATATAAATATATGGTATGTGAATGTCTGGTTAGAAACAAAACAGCCTGACAGTGGTAATAGTGACCTCAAAGGTGTTAGTGTGACTGAGTCAGCAGGCTGTCATAAAACTGGCCAGTGGAAAACAATTAAAGGTTTCCTGTTCTGTCTTAACACATAGGGCTTCCTGCCAAATGCCAGGTGATAAGACATCATAAAATATTCCTTTTGGAGCTGGGTCCCATGTATGCATTTTATGACACAGCAGAAAGTGAAGTCATTTGGCTGATCCCTCTTGGTTTTCTCACCTAAAAGGGAACTGGTGACAGGAGATGGGTTTATGAAATATCAAAGGAAACGCTTTGATCAGAGAGACTGTCATATTTTACAAATGGCTAACTACTGATTTTCACAGTAGTAATATAACATCCTTTTGGATATTTATACTAAGAATTTAAGTTTCTTGCAGGATCTAACAGTGACCTCATGGGTATTGTGGCCTCACAAGGAAGTGGAGATTGATTTTCAAATTGTCCAGCATCTACAGGGAAAGAGGCTTTTATCTCTGGACTCATAGAGATAGACACTCAGTCTCTGAACTGAAAACAAGGCACTTTAGAAAGATATAATTCAGCTGGAACTTTTAAGTATTTTGCAGGCGCTTTTTGTCCTGTAATTTCCCCAACTATTTTGTTGACTGTAAATATTGATGTTATATGTTCTGTATTTGGTACTTTATTTTACATTTTTAGTAAACACTCTTTTCCTTGAAATTCTGTCTGTGCCTGATCAGTTTCTTTTGCATGTGAATGCTGGAAAAGTGTTAATAATTCTGACAACTGTTAAGTGCTCAAGAAAAGGGTGTGTTACTATTTTGCTAAAAGGTAAGAATATACCTAGGTCTCATATTGAGTCGTATGGGTACAGTTTGGAACCTGGTTGGATGCCACTGGGTGAAGGATTATATTGCATTTCCCCGAAGAGTCAAGAGAATATGTATCTGAACCTGTTAACTGGGTATGCTAGCAAAAGGTTCACATTTGACCCCCCAGGACTCGAGGCTAGTAGGTGATTTGGACCCAAAACAGGCAGGAGGATTACCCTGTTTGTTGCCTGTTCACACTATTGCGCTTCGAGGTTTGGCACTGTGGGAGCAGAGGGCCTGACCTGCGGAGAGCGTTTGTGACAGTAAGTTCTTACGTAACTGTACTACAGTATCATCTTTGAGGATATCTCTTTCATCTGGCCACACCTATGAAATGAGTACCAAGCAGTACTGACAGACAGGCAGTCTGGGAGACTGGAGACTATAGGCCTAAGAAAGGTAGCTTCGAAGCACAGCCAGGCTGAAGCCTTCACTTCTTTTAGGGGGCAGTGTCCAGACTGTAGTGTTTAGTGAAAGTGTGGACAGTACTCCAAGTTGCAGCAACACAAATTTCTGCACCTGACACATTCCTGAAACAGGTAACAGAAGTGGCCGTGCCTCCGGCTGAATTGCCATTGCCATGCACAACCCCAGGAAGTTTCTTACTGTACTTCCTATAACAAAAAGTAATACAGTTGGCCAACCATTTGGACAGGTACCATTTAGAAACTGAAGTGCCCTCTTTCCCAGGGGAGAAGGAAACAAAAAACTGTGAGGACTTCCTGCAGTACCTCGTGCGGTGAACACAATATCTGAGTATTCTATGTACATCTAAAGTATGAAGCAATGCTTCCTCTGGATTGGCATGCTCCAGAAAATAAACAGGCAGGTAGATGGTTTGATTCAGGGTAAACTCAGACACCACCTTTGGCAAGAACTTAGGGTTGGTATGCAAAGACACCCTGTCTTTGTGAAAATTCAAATAAGGAGGCTTACACACAAGAACCTGAAGCTCAGAGATCCTTCGAGCAGAAGTAATAGCAACTAAAAATAAAGCTTTCCACAACAGTGTATCTCAAGTCACGGCCTGCTCAAAAGGAGCCAAAGTAAGCTTCTCTAGAAAAAAATTCAAGTCCCAAGACGGGACTAGATTGCAGACAGGAGGCTTCAAGTGAAGAATGCCTCTCAAGAACGTGCAGGACACCTCCAGCTGTGCCACCCGACAGCCATCAATAGGCACATGGAAAGCTAAAATTGTAGCTAGGTGCACCTTAATGGAAGAGTATTGTAACCCCGCGTCTGAAAGGGACAGCAAGTACTTCAGAATCTGATTCTCTGGAAAAGTGAAGGGATGCAAGTGATGGGAAGCAGCCTACAGAGCAAAGTGCTTCCCCACTTCATGAAGTAAGTAAGTCCTGGTGGAGGGTTTCCTCACAGCCACCAGGACATCGGCCATCTTCTGGGATACCCTAAATCTTGCCATGGCTATGTCCTCAGGAGCCAGGCATGACGATGGAGGGACTTGAGGTCCAGATGGACATAGGTGCCCTGCTCCAGTGACAGCAAGCCTTTGCACAGGGGTAGGGGCATCGGAGGTTCCACCACTAACTGCTGCAGTAAGGGGAACCAGATCTGACAAGGCCAGAAGGGAGCAATGAGTATCAGAGTCGCTCCTTCCATGTGAAGCTTGAGCAGCACCCTCTGAATTAAAGGGAAGGGAGGAAAGGTGTAGAGGAGCCACCTTTTCCAGGACAGGAACAATGCGTCTTGCCAGAAAACTCCAGGCCCTGGAGTGAGTGAACAAATAGGTGGCAGTTTTGCATTGAGTGGGAACTCAAAAAGGTCCAACTCTGGATGACCCCACCTGTCGAACAGGTCTTCCACTACCAAAGTCAGCAGCTCCCACTCATGCATTTTGGACTGTGACCCGCTTAACCTGTTTGCTAGGACGTTCTGGATACCTGGAACATGGACTGCTGGCAGTTCTAGACCATGTTTAGAGTCCTGTACCAAACCTTCATTGGTTTTCTGCACAGGGGGTATGAATGAGTCCCTCCCCTTGCTTGTTTATGTAGTGCATTACACTGGTGGTGTCCGTCTGTGCCAGCACAGGCCCCAGGGACAAGTGTGCCCGGAAGGCTTGCAGGCCGTACAGAATGGCCCTCATGTCTAGGACATTTATGTGTAGAGGACTCTCCACTGCGATCCACGTATCTTGGGTCTGATGAGGCCTCAGATGTACCCCCAGTCCATCCCCGAAGTGTCCTTGGTGAGGATCTGATGAGGGGAAGGGATTATGAAAAGAACCCCTTTGAGCAAATTGCTAGGTTCCATCCACCACTGAAGCACCTTCTTTGATGGTGCGGTTACTAACATTTTCTGTTCTAGACTGTTGGTGCATCAGGCCCAGCAGTCTCAGGAATGTCCTGGATGTGACATACTTCTTGCTGTAAAGCGCCTGGGCCTGCACTATCAGGTGTTCTACTCTGTCCTGGGGCAGAAAGGCTGATCCCTAAGTAGTGTCCAGCATGGCCCCTATGTACTGGAGGTGCTGACAAGGAGTCAAGACCGATTTGGGCACACTGGCCATGATCCCTAGTGCATTGAACAGCTGTCTGGTGTGCACTAGGGTATAAGGCAGTTGTTCTCTGGACTGAACTTTGAGCAACCAGTCATTCAGATGGGGGAGACAGAGTCCCTCCCTCCTGAGGGCTGCTGCCACCACCACTAAGCATTTGGTAAAGACCCGTGGTGCACATGACAAGCCAAAGGGCACTTCCCTGAACTGGTAGTGTTTCCCCTGAAACAGGAAGCTGAGGTACTTCCTGTGAGGAGGGCAAATCTTGATGTGCAGGTAAGCATCCTGTATGTCTAGGGAGAATACGCAATCCCCTCATTGTACTATGGGCAACAGGCCTTGTAGAGCTTCCATCCTGAACTTCTTGTACTGAATATAGAAGTTCAGATTTCTAAAAATCCAAAATGTGCCTCAAGCCCCCTGTGGATCTGAGAACTAGGGAGAAGGGAGAATAGAACCCCCTCTGTTCCTCAGAACTGGTTCAATAGCGTCTTCTGCAGTAATGTGCAGACTTCCTCCAGTAGCACTGGAATGTTGTCTGGATGGTAGTTAGCGTGATTTGGAGGGAGGTCTGAGAAAAAATAACGTTTAGAAAATTGAAGATTAGTGGTTGACTGTAGCGATGGTGTCTCCATGGAGTCCAGCGAGTATGGTCGACGGCAGGAAAAGAACTGAGGAGAGTGCCGGGCTGCCCATGTTTATTTAGTGGAGGACACTGATGTCTGACATCTCTGTGGGCGGCTCCTAGTAGACTGCTGGCAAAAATGTTTTGGTGTGGTCCTAGTGCCTGGTGGCTACAGTTCCATAGGTGTGGCCTGATGAAAGAGATATCCTTGAAGATGATATGAATGCCACTGTTGCACAGATGTGAAGTTCTAACACTTGGTGGGTGAGTGACATCATCTGTGCACTCGATAAAAACAGAACTGAGGGCTGGTGCCGAGGAAAGCCATGCAACGCGAACCAGTCTTGCAGTGTTGTGTGTACCTGCAGCTTACCTTGGTGCCAGCCCTCCTGAAAAGTTCTGGCTCCTGCAGGGTTCTAGTACCTCTGGTTCAGACACATTGGTGTGAATCAGTGGTGAAGACTGATTCCTGGAAGATCTAGAAATTATGAAGTTGGGATCAGCCCTGTCCCCTCCACTTCCTCCCCAGGAGGAGGGTCATAGAGTGGGTGGATCGTAAGCCCTCCAATCCAGAACACAGTCTTGGCGACACCAGCCCCAGTTTATGAGGGAACAGCGTCATAAGCGCTGCCTCATCCAGAACTGAATCCGGTGCTAGGGAGGTCCCTGGAGCCGAGGGTGGTGCTGGGATAAGCCCCGACATACCTAAGCCTGGCACCAACTCCTTTAATGATGACCCAGCCAGCACCAGTGACCAGCAATGGTACCATAGTTTGTCCCATCACAGTGACAATGAATGGGGGTGTAGCCAGTGTGACAGGAGTCGGTGGCATGGTGTGACAGGGTTGAATAACGCCCTGCCCATTTCTTATGTAGAAAGAGTTTAAATGCAAGGGCCTGGTCTATCCTCTTCTCGTCTGTCTCTTGTCTGTCTGGTTGCGTAACCACATTTTCTTGTGAGACCTAGGAACTGATCACTCCGACGGTTTTGCAATTCTCCACGTCTCGCTATCTCTGCCTTCCCTTGCTATTTTTGACTTTTCCTCCTCCTTGCATATCTATGGGCATAAAAATATATGTGAATCTTTATGTGGAAATGTCACTGATACTGGGATCCCTTTGTTTAAAACCGTATATAGTTATACTGTTGAAATGACTGCAAAGTTATTTGGAACTCAAGGGGTTAACCTGAGATGCAGTTTGCAAGCCTTTTGCAGAACTGTAAACAAGAGGTCAGTTCTGGGTCACTATGTACTGTTTTGCTGCACCTGCAAGAAACAAAACTGACAAGAACATTCTGTAACCTTACAAGAACATTCCGTGAGAAGCAGGTTCTCTTAAAGCGTTCTCAGACAAAAACCTATAAAAAGAGCAACAAGGCTGGCCCGGTGGTGCAGAGGGTTGAGGCGCTGGACGCCACACCTCGAGGCACGCCGGTGACCCGGGTTCGGGAACGGACTCGGGGCGCTGGGGGTCGGCAGGGGACAAAGAGGATTGAGCATCTGGAGGACTGCTCTCCTCTTCGGGGATGGGGGGGATTGGGTCGCCTTGCTCAACAGCGGCTCCCAGTGGAGACTGGGGGCACCGTTTAGAGTGGCGCAATGTGGGAACACCAGGAAACGGAAAAATGGGTCCTGTGTTCGCCAGATGATGGCTCCCCTGCTCTACGACAACAACAGAACCTCCATGGGCCTCCTCTACCTCAGCAGTGCTTCCGGGGGGCCTAATAGATAGTGCGCTGGGTAAGCCCCCTCCCGGTGCCTTCCCCCTCGGAAGAGAGGGACCCACCGGGTGAAGGGATGCACCGGGATACCCCTTGGGAGTCGGCTGCTATCTGAGGATATAGGTGAGCCTAGGAAGAGGATGGCCGGTGAGTCGGGAGCACTGGAGCGTGAGGCGAGTAAACAGATCATGCAAAAAAAAATAGCAACAATACTTTTGCTAGAAAGACAAGAAGAGTGAGAGACTGAAACTTGGAATTAAGACATACCCTCAGAAGAAGGACTTAGTTTTCTCTGTACTGCCTTTGTAAATAGTTATACTGAAAATTTTTTAATTTTATTTTACTGTTATCGGAAAAAATAAAACACTATTTGCGAATTTTGAAACTGCTCATGGTGGTTTTCCTATGATTCCCGACCTGTTCCTCAACGACACACAGTCACCAGCAAGGACCCAAGGACTATTGCTGGAGCCAAACGCTCTACCCAGCTTGAGGGCCTGCCTGCGGCTCCAGTTCCACCAGCTCAGAGGGACCATGGACCATTTTCGCTGACAGAGACAAAAGAGCCAGATGCTGCATCCACTGCTTCATAAGAGCTGTCCAATGGTGGAAATGCCCACTGGAATCATCAATAACAGACAGACAGGAACTCATCCCAAAACCTCAACCTCATAAAACCAGAGGCCCCCGGTGATGCCGATGATGCCATTGAGAGCCTCAGACTTTGAGAGACCGATGACCCTATGGCAGACCTTGCAGAAGGCAACCTCAAGGCTGAGCAGTGCTGAGAACCTGACTAGGATCAAGAACAAGTCCGCTTCTTTTGTGCTTCTGTGAGGAAAGTCCTTCTTCCCAGGCACAGGACTGCCCATCATCAGAATCCTTCTCCAAAGGAGAAAGCGGACCGAACACAGCTTGTGTGAGAGCTGGGCGCCGCAGGAATCGCACTTGTTTTTGTGCTCAGAGGGATTCGGGGACAACATACACGGCAGCTGAGGTAAATGCTGACGAAAATCGGAAGAAATACGAAAAGAGAGGAAAACTACCGACGATAGACTGGCGAAGCAGTGAACTTAACCGCGAGGTGCTACACGAGCTAACGGCGGGAAGAACTGGGCGACCGCCCCTTATACTGACGCCAGATGATTGGTCACCTGATGGGAACTGCTGAGACTGCTAGCTAGAAATTTTCTGTGGGGTCCTGACGCCTCGCTTCAGTCCCATTTGCACACTGCCAAGGAACCCTCCAAAGTAAGACAGTACAGTTACGTAAGTACTCCTTACACAGTAGCTCTTCAAGAGAGGCTCTTGCAGTAGGTATTACAAACAGGACTGAAGCTGGCAGGCATCAGGATCCCACGGAAACATTTCCAGCTAGTAGCTCTGGCGGGACCGCCCCTACCGCCAGGTGACGCCAGTATAAAGGGCGGTCCTCACCCGCCTCTTCTCAAGTTCTTTCCTGCCAAAGGCCAAAAAGGCAAGACGAGAGAGAAGTGATGTTTCTTTCCTGGAAAAGGAGCTGAAAAGCTTAGAGGGATGGAGGGCGGAAGAGTTAATTACTGCAAGAGCCTCCTCGAAGATCTACTGTTACGGCAAGTTCTTACGTAACTGTACTATCTTACTTCAAGAGGGCTCTTGCAGTAGGTAATTACAAATAGGACTGAGTCCCAAGCAGTCTGGAACAAGAAGAAGCAGACGGGAGGAGGAAACTACCCAAATGTAGACCCTCTGGCTGTGAAGGTCTTAGGAAAGAACACCTTGTAGCACAGCCAACCTGAAGCCAACTCTACAGCGAGAGGCAATGTCCAAACTGTAATGTTTCGTAAAGGTATGGACAGAAGTCCAAGTTGAGGTTGCACAGGTGTCTGCCGCTGACACATTCTTGAAACAAGCAGCAGAGGCAGCGACTCCCCTGGTGGAGTGGCCTCTGACTTGACCCGGCAGGGTCTTGTGGTACTTGTCGTAACAGAAAGTGATACAATGAGCCAACCATTTAGATAGACATTGTTTGGAGACAGCAATGCCTTCTCTTTTACGAGCAAAAGAGACAAACAGTTGATCAGTCTTTCTGAGATCCTTCATCCTGGTGGTCTAGTAACTCAGAATTCGGTGAACATCCAAAGTATGCAAGAGGTACGCCCCTTGATTGGAGTGCTGCGCAAAGAAAGCAGGCAGCTCAATGGATTGATTCAGCGTAGATTCCACAACCTTAGGGAGAAACTTAGGGTTGGTATGCAGAGCCACACGCCTCTTGTGAAAATCAACACGGATTTTGCACATTAGGGCCTGGAGTGCGGAAATCCTTCGAGCAGAAGTAATGGCCACTAGGAAGAGAGTCTTCCAGGAAAGGAACTTTAGGTCTGCTGAGACTGACGGCTCGAAAGGAGGCAGGGTAAGCTTCTCAAGAATAAAATTCAAATCCCAGTGAGGGGCAGGAACGTGAATAGGGGGTCTCAAGTGGAGAACCCCTCTAAGAAAAGTCTTAGAGACTTCCAACTGCGCAAATGTTCTGTCCCCAAAAGGGACAAGGTAAGTGGAGATAGCCGCCATGTGAACCTTCAGAGAGGAATGACAGACCTAGATCAAAGAGATGGGGCATGTAGTCCAAAAGCCTCCCAACAGAGCAAGAGGAAGGCTTGAAATCTTTGGAAGAGGCCCAAATAGAGAACCGTTTCTATTTCATTGCATAGGTACATCTAGAGGAGGACTTTCTGGCCTTCACCAGAATCTCAGCCACCAGTGGGGAAACCCTGAATCGGACTTGAGCTACGCCTGCAGGAGCCACACGTGCAACTGAAGGGACTTGAGGCTTGGATGGACCAGGGCCCCCTGATCCTGGGTCAGCAAAAGTTGCGACAGCGGGAGAGGAAGAGGAGGTTCCTCTGAATACTGTTGCAGAAGAGAGAACCAAACTTGCCTGGGCCAGAAAGGAGCGATTAGGATCATGCGAGCTCCTTCTGAGCTGAGTTCTGTAAGACCCGTGGAATCAAGGGAGTCGGGGAGGCATAGACGATCTGCCCTTCCAGTCTAGGAGAACAGAGCATCTCTCCAAAATGCAGCGCCTGAGCGAGTGAGCAGAAACGGAAGTTTTATGCTGAGAGGAGATGCAAACAGGTCACCTGGGTGTTTCCCAACATAGAAAGAGATCGCTGCTATCCTCGATCCAGTTCCCACTTGTGAGCGTGGGCAGACGACCGACTGAGGTGGTCTGCCAATGTGTTCTCGACCCCCGGGGCGTAAACTGCCATGAGGTGAAGGTTGTGCTGCACTGCCCAATCCCAAACGCGCACTGCCTGCCTGCAGAGAGGGTAGGAACGCGTTCCTCCCTGTTTGTTGAAGTACCAGACTACACACATGTTGTCCGTCTGGACAGTCAGATGCCCCGGGAGCAGATACAGATGCAGAGCTTGTAGAGCATACAGCACGGCCCGAAGCTCGAGCACATTTATGTGAAGTGTCTGTTTGAGCCTGGACCAGGAGCCCTGGGTCCTGTGAGACCCCAGGTGGGCTCCTCAACCCTCACCCGAGGCGTCTGTTGTCAGCGTCTGGGAGGGGGGAGAGAGGCAGAGGGGAACTCCCTGGCAAAGGTTATCCTGAACCATCCACCATTGCAAGTCCCGAACCATAGGACTGTAGACCAGAACCTGTAGATCTAGGTTGTCCACCAGCTGATCCCACTGACACCGAAGCATCCACTGAGAGATTCTCATGTGGAGTCAAGCATGAGGGACTGTCGGAATAGCAGCCGATATAAGCCAGAGGAGGTGAAGGACTGACCTGGCGCTGACCCGCCTGTGGCTGGACAATAGGCTGACCTGAGCCTGGAGGGTGGCCACCCTGTCCAGTGGCAGGAATGCCATGCCGGAGGTTGTGTCCAGGATCACCCCGATAAGCTGGAGCCTCTGGGACGGGATCAGATGGGACTTAGCCTGGTTGATGGTAATACCCAGGCTGGTAAAAACCTGCAGGGTAAGGGAAAGGAAGCGCAGGAGTTCCTCCCTGGATGGGGACGCCAGGAGCCAGTTGTCCAGGTACGGGAAAACCTGAACCCCCTTGGTACGCAGGTAGGCCGCTACCACCGAAAGGCATTTGGTGAACACTCGGGGCGCCGAGGAAAGACTAAATGGGAGGGCCTTGAACTGGTAGTGGTCCCCCTGGAACGAAAAATGAAGGTATTTGCGGTGGGAAGGGCGAATAAGGATAAGCAGGTAGGCATCCTGCATGTCCAGAGCGCACAGCCACTGTCCCGGCCGAAGGAGGGGCAGAAGACTCTGCAAAGAGAGTATTCTGAACCTTTTATACTCCACGAACAAGTTCAGGGAGCTGAGGTCTAGAATCAGCCTCACATCTCCTGACTTCTTCGGAACCAGGAAGAAATGGGAGTAGTAACCCATCCCCCGAAGGTGGTATGGGATGGGCTCTATCGCCTCCTTCAGAAGAAGGGAGGATATTTCTTCCCGGACTAGAAGGAGGTGTTCTGGGGAGTAAGACGACCTGGGCGGGGGGAGGGCAGGTTTCGTGGTGGTTTCTGAAGAAACTATATTGAGTGTCCTTCTGCTATCAGCTGGAGCACCCAAGTGTCTGAAGTGATCCTCTCCCAACCTGGTAGATGGAAGGAGAATTTCCCTCCTACCGGTTCCTCTGGGAGACTCAGAGGCTGTGGGAGAGGAAAGGAGTCAGGAGGTGTGGGGCAGCGCTGTGGCTGAAGCTCTCAACGTTTTTTCGGCGGGGGGCTTGGCAGCGGGAGGGGCCCGACATTTGTTGGCCCGCTTTCCCGGAGGTTTCGCTTTGGTCAGAGACCATCTGTGAAAGGGACGACACTGAGCCTGAGGGGGCCTGTACAAGGAGTCAACAGACTTAAGTGTAGTACCCTTCTCCTGCAGATCGGTGATGATGTCCTTGACATCGCCACTCAACAGCACCGAACCCCTGAAGGGCGTGTCCTGGATAGCAGACTGCACCTCCGCGACCAAACCTGACACCTGGAGCCAGGCATGACATTGCAAACCCACGGCGAAAGCCGAGCTCCAACCAGCAGCGTCCACAGCGACGTACGTGGCACGAAGCATGTGCAGACTGGCCGAACGCGCAGACCGGACTAGGTCAGCCACTTACTGCTTCGTCTGAGACTCAGGAAGGGATTCCAATTTAGTTTCCACCTCGCTAAGAATCGTCTTCTGGTAATCCCCCATGTGAGCAACATAGTTTAGGGCCCTGATTCCCAGAGTGAAAGAAGCATAGACCTTCTTCCCATACTGGTCCAGAAGACAGGATTCCTTGTCGGGTGGAGACGAGCTCACGTGCTTGGGGTTAGCCAAATGGCCGTGAGTGGCGCTAATCAAAACCGAATCAGCTCTAGGGTGTGAATTCAAGGAATCAACACCCTCTGGAGCCTGATATAGCTTGTCCGACTTACTCAGAAGGGGGGCTAATGCCGACGGTTGTTTCCAAATAGTGGACACAAGGTCGGCATGAGGCTCGATCCAGTGTGGAACCAGAGTAGGAGCGGTCTCGGGCAGATCCAGGTGCAGACCAAGTTTTTTACGCTGTGGATCCGGCTCCGAGGATTGCCAGTGATGAACAACCTGGATTTTACGCAGCAACTCCAGGACAGAAGGATCCTCCGGAGGGGACTTCGGAGGAGTCCTTGGCCTGGGCTTGTCTGGAGTGTGTGGCTCGTCGTCCGGATCGGAGCGACCATCAGAGTCATCTGAGGAGGATGAAGAAGAGAAGGACTCCTTCCGGCGTGGGGGAGGAACGGACCCCTTGAGAAACCCTCGGGGAAGTGTATCCTCCCCTGCCCTGGAACTGAGAGCTCGCCTGGTGTCGGGAGTCTCTCGCCTCCGACGCCGGGGTCTGGAACCAGGTCCAGCGTCAGAAGATGGTTCTCTACTTCCCTGGTGAGCTGAGCCTTGGCCTCAGCCCACCAGGAAGCCAGAGTGTCCTTCAGATCCACGCGGCTGAGGGGCGATGCGGATACTGGGGATATCCATGCGCGCGGTATCCATAACCTGACAGCAGGAACTCCGGCGTCGGGTACTGAGCAGCGTGTACTGCAAGGCCGGGTACTGGGGTGCGGATACCACGGACCTGGGTATGACGGCGTCGGATACCCAGGCACCAGGGGCTCTGAAGGAGCAGAAGGCCCTGGGAGTGGCCCAGCGGGTGGGCCAGGAACGGGAGGCCCAGCATAGGAGTGGTGTCCAGCAAGGGGATGTTGCTGGGCGTCGGGTAGGCCGGCGCCCAAGGATCTGACGTCGGGTCATCCGGCCCAGCGGGAGGTAGACCCGATGGCAGCGTCCCAACATCCTCTGTGTCACCCAGGGAAGAGGGGCTAACATCTCTGGGGTCCAGCAAGGAAGACGCTGGAGCCTCGAAATGCAATGAACGTTGTGGCGAGCTCAGGACGACGGAAAGGCCCGAAGGGTCTGGCGTCGGATCTAACGCCGAGCGTCGGAGGGGCCGACGTCCGGCTTACTGGTGGGATCCTGGCGGACGTCGGAGCTGGTGTCCGACCTTGAGACCTATAACAAAGCGAAGGCTGCGAGGAGAGGCGGCCTTGGCGGGCGCTTTACAGAAGGCCGTCGCTGCCCAAAGGTCAGGCGTCTTAACAGCCTACCCAGGCTGACGTCCGCCTACTGGGCCGCTCAGACCTGAAGGCGCATGGTGGCTGGGCTTACTGGGAGCGATGCTTCCTTGACCTGAAAGGCTCCCGAAGAACCAGAGTGCGGGGAGTCCGGCAGGAGGGCCGTCGCCCCGCCGCCTTGGAAACCTCAAAGCGTCCCGTCGCAGAACGGTCCCGGGGGTATGTTACCTGCAGCACCGTGACCCCAGCTGAGGTCGCAGCAGCTGTAATGAAGAATCCTGGTGCTTCTTCTTGCAATGGCCCTCCGGAGAAGTAGAGGCCCGCCTGAGATTTTTCAGCTCCTTTTCCATGGAGGTCATTTTAAGTTTGAGAACGTGGGCCTCTAGGGACTGCTGCCTCCTCTTTCGGGTGGCTGCGTTAAACTGCTGGTAGAGCTGGCACTTCTCCACGGGGTGGTTGGGGCCTAGGCAAAAAAGGCACTGAGAGTGTCCGTTCTTGTGCTGGAGCTGGGCGCCGCAGGAATCGCACTTGTTTTTGTGCTCAGAGGGAGTCGGGGACGACATACACGGCAGCTAAGGTAAATGCTGATGACGGA
This sequence comes from Neoceratodus forsteri, assembly GCA_016271365.2. NCBI lineage: Eukaryota > Metazoa > Chordata > Ceratodontiformes > Ceratodontidae > Neoceratodus > Neoceratodus forsteri. Next base: position 317,850,176 of record CM028129.1, read on the forward strand.
AGAAATAGCAAAAAGAGACGGTAAAACTACTGATGATAGACTGGCGAAGCAGTGAACTTAACCGCGAGGCACTACATGAGTTAATGGTGGGAAAGAACTGGAAGGCGGGCATGGGGGACCGCCCCTTTATACTAACATCGCATGACGTCGGTGACCTGATGTTGGGCGGTCCCCCGCCAGAGACAGCTAGCTAGAAATATTTCCGTGGGGTCCTGACGCCTGCCGGCTTCAGTCCTATTTGTAATTACCTACTGCAAGAGCACTCTCTATGTAAGATTGTAAATTATGTACTGAAAGGATTAAGGGCACTGAGGGGGGATAAGGCACCGGGTCCAGATGGCATTCACCCTAGGGTACCTAAGGAACTAGCTGACATCCTGGCAGAACCATTGGCTGACCTGTTCAATACCTCCTTGGACACAGAGTGCGTGCCACTGGATTGGAGGATGGCCCATGTGGTACCCATTCACAAGGGCGGACCCAAGGACAAACCAGGCAACTACTGACCAGTGAGCCTCACATCAATTGTGGGTAAACTGATGGAGACGATCCTAAAGGAGAGGCTGGTGACCTTTTTGGAGAACAATGGTCTCCAGTACAGTCAGCAGCATGGGTTTGTCTCGGGAAGATCCTGCCAGACAAACCTAATTAAGTACTACGACTGGGTGACAAGGAAACTGGACAAAGGCCATGTGGTGGATGTCCTGTATTTGGATTTCTGCAAGGCCGTTGATTCCGTGCCACATGGGAGGCTGGGGGGAGCTGGAATATAGAAGCTGGAATATATAGGGGTGGGAACAAAGATGATAAACTGGTTCACCAATTGGCTCAAGGGTAGGCAGCAAAGGGTGGTGGGAACTCTCAATGCCAAGGAATGCGACAAGCGGGGTGCCGCAGGGATCAGTGTTGGGACCAGTGTTGTTCCGGATTTTCATTGCTGATATCTTCCACGGGGTCCGAAGCAAGATCAGTCTCTTCATGAACGACACAAAGATGGGAACGGTGGTGGATGACATTGAAAGGTGGAGGGGGCTGCAGGAGGACCTGACTGGGCTACAGGAATGGTCGGAGGCGTGGCAGTTGGGGTTGAATCCCAAAAAGTGCAAGGTTTTGCACTTCAGGGGTGAAGAACCAAGGGAGGAGCAATCAGCTAGGGGGGTACAGCTGGAATGCACTGGAGAAGAGAAGGATCTAGGGGTGCTCATAACAGGGAGTATGAATAACTCGGCTTAGTGCAGAAAGGCGGCAGCGAAAGCCAACAGATTTCTGGGGTACATAGCAAGTGGAATCTCCTCTAGAAATATGGAGGTGATCCTGACCCTCTAAAGGTCGCTGGTCAGGCCACACCTGGAATACTCCATGCAGTTCTGGAACCCATTCCTGAAGAAGGACATCAGATTGCTGGAGGGTGTACAGCATAAAGCAACAAAGATGATCCAGGGATTAGAGGGATACTCCTGTGAGGAGAGGCTGGGCGAGCTGAAAATGTTTTCCCTGGTAGAGAGGATGGATGGGGGGACATGATCAAAACCTTTAAATACCTAAAGGGGATAAACAAGACTACTACAGAAGGTATTTTCCAGATCAGAAGGGGAGGGTCATGAGGGGGCACCAGCTGAGATTGGGGGATTCAGGAGGAAAGTCAGGAGACAGTATTTCACAGAGAGAGTGGTGGACAGGTGGAATGCTCTGCCCGAGGAGGTAGTAGCCTGTAGCACAGTAGATGGCTTTAAGAGGGGATGGGACAGAGCTGGGGGGTAATTATGAAGAGGGGAAGGGGTGGGGCAGCTGCAAGGTGAGAGGCTAGGTGCACAATTCAGCAGACTAGATAGACTGTTAGGCCTGTATCTGCTGGTGTTTTTGTATATTCGTGTTCGTATGTACCTACCGTAATTCTTGATCTTCCCTTGTATCTTCACTATTCATTACTGACTGGTGTAAGCTGGAGGTGTGCACCTATTAGGGAGCTTTTTTTTTTTGTGGGAGGAGTCGGCGCCGACCACGAGGCTGACGCACTGTGTGGTGCTCGAGGGTTGGCCGTTCGGTGCTGCTGACTCCTCCTCCTCCACCCCAGTTCTGTTCTGCTATAGAGGAGAAAAAGGAGGATAGAGAAAATTTTAAGATGAGGCAAGGGAGCCGAGGGATAGGAAAAGGAAAAGATATAAACTGAAAAAGGCATAAGCCGGCCAGAGGACAGAGGGGAAGAGGGATTTCACTATCTGGGCAGCAGCACAGGAAAGAAGAGAAAGAGGAAACGAATGAGGAAAAGATAGGAGATAGAGGGGGAGAAGGAGAGAGACCTCTGCCATGCTCAGTCAGAAGACTATTGACGTATCCTTATTCTCAAAACCTGGGAGATATGAAGACACAGGTGCAAGGATCCCATCAGGCTTCAAGAACCACTGGACATAGGTCCAGAAAGAAGAGTTTGAGATGGTCTTGGAGAATATAAAGCATGGTGGTGTCTGCTCCCCCCGGCCCATAATCCGCATTCGGGATGAAAGACCTGGAACGTGTCCCTCTCAAGCTTACCACCTGAGTGCTTAGCCAGGGGGCCCTACACAGGAGAGGACCCTGTCCAGAAAAAAACCCTATAAATAAGGGGACAGTGAGAAAAGGAAAAAGGGACAGGGGAGTACCTATGGGCCCTCCCACGGGATGAACGGACAAAGTCCCCACCTTTTAACCGAGTCAGCAACGGACCAGACAGGTCCATGCAAACTCATGAAAGGGAGCCCACAGTGCACCCCACTAAGAACCCCAGGGAGTTCCCGCCAGGGTGAAGACCCTACTTGCTGCCCGCCTAGATTGGGTGCTCTGTGATTTTAGAGAAGGAAACAGGGGGCTCTGAGGTGGCCTCGTAGAGGGGGAGGGTGAGCAGGGTGGAGGTGACGCCCAGAAGCTGAAGCCCAAGAGGGGAAGGTGGGCGGGAATCAGTGATGTATGGTGAAGATACAAGGGAAGATCAAGAATTATGGTAGGAACGTAATTTACATATCTTCCCCTTGTCAATGTTCACCATTCATTACTGCTGGATGAGTACCAAGCCTCCCAGAGGGGACCTGGCACTGCCCTGAGGGAACAGTTTCCCTCAGCCTCCTGAGGGGGAAATGCAGAAGGGGGAGACCCTTTTAGCCATACTAGGCCATACATGGTCTAAGGCTGTTCAGGGTGAGGAGGTGTCCCCCGTGACAGGGAGAGGATGGAAGACGCCCCTGCAAGTTCCTCATTGCCCTGCAGGAAAAGAGACGGGTCCACTGGAAAGTGGAGGAAATCACCCAGTGGGTGACAATCTTAATAGGCGAAGCCATGCCATCAGCCTAATGCAGATCATTGTTCCTACCGGTCTGGAAGCCACCTCACTGGCATCATATGATACCCTTGCTGGGTGCCTTGCAAGCTCCAGACCCTGCCCAGAGAGGGCGATGGCCTGCTTAGATTCCTCCAAGTCAGGTAACAATGCTAACACCTGCGCCAGCATTGACCACAAATGCCAGTTTTAGGCAGTGTAGTGGGCCTGATGTGATGTAATGAAGAGCAGCACACGAGACAAAGAGAGTACTCTTCTTCCCCACTGGTCAAACTCTGAGGAATCCGGATCTGCTGGTCGGTCATGTGCCAGATGCTGTAGCCCAGAAGAAGTATCTAGGGCCATCAACCCTGAAGGTGGGTGAGGCAGAGAACCTAGGGACTCCTGGGGTGTGCAATACTGCCTTCTGCAGTCCGCTGGGGCTGGGGATGAGGCGGCTGGTGACTGCCAGGTGCGGATCGATGCTTCCTGGAAAGGAATAGGCCAGGAAGGGACCAGAAGGTGGTTTGCACTGAATTTGCTCAAGAAAAAGTGCGTCTCCCGCTTGGTAACGCGCCTTACCACATGGGAAATATGGAGCTCCTGAACCAACCTCAAAAAGAATTGCCGCTATTCTGTGAAATCAGCGTTGGAGGAGAGGAGGACGGAAAGTTCTTCTTCCTCAGAGAAGGAAGTCGAGGAAATAGAGAAGCTCGGATGTTCAGAGTCCTCCTGCGGTGGTGGGGACAGACAGAGGACCTGCTCGTCCATAGCCCTGACATACCTAGTGAAGGCAGCCACAGTAGCTCTGAACGTCTCCCAGGTCAAGGGCCCCATAGGACCCACATGGCTAGGGAGAGGAGGTGGTGTCTGCAGAGGGACTGGGGAAGGGCACCTGACAGAAAGTGCCTGGCCTCTGCCAGGGCTCTGAGACCTTGCAGTAGATCCTCCTGCACAGGGGCATCCGGTGGTCGATCCGGTCAGTGGATGCTGCAAATCTGAGAACAAATCCTGGCTGAGCTCTGAGGGGGATTCTCCCTGGGGTTGAATGATTCCAGAAGGGTAAACCCCAGCGCTGCCCACCAAGGGCACCTCTGCAGTCTTGGAGGAGAAGAAGTGGGATTCGGAACTATGGCTCCTCCCAACCCCCCGAAGGGTAGTGGAGGAGGGCCCCTGTGCTTCACCTCGACCTCTCAACCCCTTGGACTCCAAGGCCATCCTCTTCCTCGTGCCCAGTGCTAAGGGGCCCCCCAATCCCGCCGGCCCCCCAAGGGAGGCTGCCAAAGAGGAGGTCCCACATCCCAGCCGCAGTAGCCAGGGCAGCATCAGGAATGGCAGCTGCCATGGCCCCCAGAGGCTGGAACCATCACCCCAGTGACCCCAAAACCACTATCCGCCTCCGTGGGGGCCCATGGCCTCCAGGGTCACCAAGGGACAAGCACTGGAGCACCTGGTGTCATGTTCAGAGGGCTCCTGACTCTGAGGAATTGGGTCTGCCTATACGGATTGGCCAGGTCATCCTCCTCAAAGAGAGAGACCAGCACACCAAGCGCGCTGCCCACCAATGGTGCCACCACGGGACATAACACCACTCGTGGTGCTGCCCCGATCACCCGCACTGCGAATGGCGCCGGTGGGTGGCACCAAGGGTCTGTCGATGCCAGGCCCAGCAGCGGGGGAGCCTGCACCTCCAAGGAGGTGACTGCCATAGCGGTGTTCCTGAACCGGCTCTGGAGGGAACAGAGCTGTTCCTCTGGCACTGCGGAAGAAACTTCTTCTTCAGCAAGGCTTGAATCAGAACAGGAGGTTTCCTCCTCACCGGACCATATAGATCTGGAAGGGGATCTGGAGGCAAGGTCAAGAATTCTAGCCATGGCATCCACAGGACGACGTTGCCCTCCAAAAGTCGTCTGAGCCTGTTGACTTTAGATGTGCGGATTTCAAGTACGCGGCGGTCCATGGAGAAGCAGGCTTCACAGCTGTCCATGTTGTGGTTGGGACCCAGGCAGTGAAGGCAGACATCATGCTGGTCCAAAATGGAGTAATGTCAGCCACAGGGGCACGGCCCACTTTGGATTTCTTCCTAGTTCCCGAACCAGACAGGACGCTAAAACAAACTCAAAAACTTCAGCAAAACAGACCCAGCGCCGTCGGTAAGAATTTTTAGGAAAATAAAAGGAACGGGCTTATCGGGAAGTAACGGCGTCAGGTGAACAACTTCAGAACCGGAATTAGGAATCCATGACCAGTAGGAAAAAACGGTGTTGAAAATGAAGAAAGACCTCTGACGCAGGAAACTTTTCTGTTTACTCGTGCAAGCAGGTGCTACCTCGACAGTGGGAGAAACAGAACTGGGGTGTAGGAAGAGTCAGCGGTGAACGACCAACCCTTGAGCGCCATGCAGTGCATCGGCCTCGTGGGTGGCGCCATCAGCGTCGACTCCTCCCACAAAAAAAAAAAAAAAGCTCCTAAGCAGGTGCGTGCCTCCGGCTTACATCAGCCAGTAATGAATGGTGAAGACTGACAAGGGGAAGATCCTGGAGACCCCATAGGAGTGCAGTACCTATACTGAATGTCCCTAGGGACTGGGGGGGGCGCAAAGGAATGGAGCCAGATGTTCCTGGATGCCTCCATAGTCGGGGCCACGGAGGGATGACAGTACTGTCAGTGCTGTATTCTCCAAGGAATTACAGCACTAGGGTAGCAGTACTGCAATCTACAAATGGTGAAAACTCAGCTCCTCCATTATCTCCTAAAGGACTTTCTGGTACAGAGAGTACTCGGCGTCAGAGAAGAGATGGACTGAAAAATCCTCTTCCTCAGAGGAGGAAATGGGAGAGAAGGAGCTGGATTCAGATAGCTGTGGTGCAGGGACCTCGGGCATAAAAATCTAATCAGCTCTGAGGTAAAATTGGTGGAGCACACCAGCCGATGACCTGAACTGGTCCCAGATCATGGGCCCCAGAGGATCAGAAATACCTGAGAGTGGAGAGGGGCAGAGGACCATTGATGAACAGGCCAGATCCTCTGCCTGGGATATGAAAATATTGAGGGGACCTCACCCAGAGGGAGGACCTGGCAAATTAGCTTCTGTGAATGACTGACACCAGTGAACCGGTCCAGATGATGCTACTGAGTGAACCTCCGGGAGGGGAGAGTGGAGCTGTGTGTGTCCCACAGGGTGTCCCCGTCCCCACCACTGACACAGCCAAACGGTTCTGGAAAGAAGCTGGGCCCCGAACTAGTACTGCAACCTGTGCTGGGGTTTCCACCACTTCTGGACAAGGAGTGAGCCAGAAGCCTAGTGCCCTCCCTCATCTCCTCACCAGTACTGACCCTGCCCCCACCCGGCTAATCTCATACTCTAGGTCTGGGCCTCTGCAAGAGTCGGCCCGGCACCACTAGCAACACTGTAACTAGATCTGGCACCAGGAACGGTAACGGAACCTGAAATGGCACCTCAAAAGGGTCCTGTTGCCATCCTGAGGGGCAACTCCAGAAGAGAATCCCACTCCTGAGACAGGCTTGAATCCATTCCCAGTACCTACCTTAGTACCAGGAGCTGAGGCAGCACCGGCCTGCAATGCCGAGGTTTCCACTGGTGTAGACTGAGCATATAGCTTTGGCCTCACCTCTGGGGGTGTCAGCTGCCCCAAAGGGCAGATGGACCGGGAGAGGTGCTCAGTGGCCTCCCGGTAGAAACCGATCATCCATCTGACCCATTTCCCAGGTCTCAGACGTCTCAGTGAGGTGAGTGCAGGGAGTGCCCTGGCTTTCCTCAGTTTGTGTAATACTGGAATGGAGCTGAAGGGAAGAGCCCAGGGACCTTACCTTAGCATCCCCATTGCAATGCCTGCCTCCAAACGTGGGTGGATCATGGTCCTACCTCCATGCATGCTTCTTCACAGTGTGGTAGTCCATAGAGATGCAGATGACATCCCTATCCATGTCATGGTTGGTGCCAAGGCAGGCCCAGCAAGTTGTCATGCTATCCTGAATGGCAATATGGCCCACACAGGAGCACTGATGCCAGGGTATGGGAGAGGGGTGCTGTGATGATGCTTCTTGGCCTTCGTGCTTTTTCATCTCTCAGGACCAGACATGGTGATGTGGGGAAAAAAAAGGAAAGAGTTCAGCGCTGAACTTAGCATTAAAATAAGTCGCACTGAAGAAAAATGGGTGTTGAATAGGCGGTGACAAACCAAGGAGAGCAGTGACGTAGTTAGAAGAACGCTGCTCCCATGGTGCAGACTCAATGGCGGGAAAAACAGAACTGAGGAAGCGAGGGGGCATGCATCAATTACTGGCCAATTTATGAGTGCACCATCACTGTATCTGCCTGCTGAGTTTCAGTGGCACAGACATCGGTCTCCTAGGCTGCAAAAAACTTTGCTCCCACTGGGTCCTGGTGCCTCCAATTTAGACCCATAAACAGGTATGAATAGTGAAGACTGATTCTTGGAAGATCTGATTACATCCATTCTAGCATACCTTTGAATGGCCACACATGTGGTGAAGCTGTCTGGTGCTCAGCTGTAGAGTTTTTAGCAAACTTTGTACGTCTTCCTGAAACAAAGAAAGAAAGTGGCTCATAAAAACTGACTACACAAATTCTTTTGTTGCAGCTTAGTCAAGAAAAACAGGTTACTCACCTGTAACAGAAGTTCTAGGAATGGTATATGTAGTTCATCCACACTGTCTGGCAGGTATCCTTGCCGCTTTAAATCTTGCCGCAAGGTCTTCAAGCTGTCCTCCCACCCACCGGTGGTAAAACCTCGGCTCCGCCCAAGACGCCAGATCTGCCAGCTGGAAGCTCAGGTTGTGCTGAGCCGGGAGGTTGGTTGTGTGGATGAACAACATATACCATTCCTAGAACTCCGTTACAGGTGAGTAACCCGATTTCTAGGGACATGGATATGTTGTTCATCCACACTGTCTGGCAGACTCCTAGCAGTTCTCCGGGAGGAGGGAGGCAAGGCGCACACCCCCTACTTAGGGAATAGAGACTGGAGAACCGAGGCCCCAAAACCAGCATCCCGGCGTGACTCAAGGTCGATGTAGTAATGGGTGATGAAGGTGTGTGCTGACTTCAGGTAGCAGCCCTGCAGATTTCCTGGATAGGGCGTCCCTGGAAGCAGCCACGATGCAGCAGTATGGCGGGTAGAATGAGCTCTTATCCTCTGGGAGGCTCCATGCCCGCCAACTTATAGCAGAGATCTATGCAGGAGGGACCCACCTGCCTATCATCCGCTTGGCTGCAGGTCTGCCAGGTGCGGCTTCAGCGTAGGTGACAAAACAGCTGGCTTAACCCTCTCTCGAATTCAGCCAGGCGCCCTTATAGTAAGCGAATCTCTAGGGTCCAGAGTATGGAGCCTATATTCGGCCTCCGAGGTGTGACTGGGGGTAGAACACCGGCAGAGCCAACACCTGGTTAAGGTGAAACTCCGACACCACATTCGGAAGGAATTTCGGGTGGGGGCGCAGGACAACCTTGTACCTGTGGAAGACCAGGTAAGGAGAATTGATGCAGAGCACCTGGAGCTCTCCCATCCTTCTGGCTGACGTGATAGCCACCAAGAAGGCAGTCTTCCACGACAGGTGAGAGAGTTCACACCTGTGCATTGGTTCGAATGGCTTGCCCGTGAGCTTTGCCAGTACCAGCAGTAGATCCCACGGAGGTGGAGGTTCTCGAACTGGAGGGGAAATGTGATCAAGGCCTTTGAAAAAGCACCAGACCACATTCTCCTGCGCCACCGACTGCTTCCCGCCTGTGCCCGGTAAGCAGAGATGGCTGCCAGGTGCACCTTAAGGGTCGTCGACCTAAGCCCTTGCTGAGAAAGGGACCAAAGGTAGTCCAATATGCTCGACAAGGAACAGGAGGAAGGGTCCAGGCCCTTGCCCTATCACCAAATGGAAAATCTCTTCCATTTGAAGGCGTAGCATTTTCTGGTCGACTTACCGGACGCCTAAATACGTTGAGGACCTCAGCCGGAAAGACCCAAGGCCTGGAACTCTAGCACTAGAAACCAGCCGCCAGGTGCAGGGATTGAAGGTCCGATGGAATACCTTCTGATATTGACTGAGAGCAGGTCTGGGAGAGCTGGAAGCTGCCTCGGAGCCTGGAGCTGAGGCTGAGGAGATCTGGTACCAGCACTGGCGGGGCCAGTCTGGGACTATCAGAATCACCTGCCTTTGTCCCTCCTTGCTTGAGAAGCACCTTGTGCATCAAGGGGAGCAGGGGAAAGGCGAGAAGAGGCCCGGGTCCACGGGCTTTGAGAAGGCATCCCCTGCAGTGAACCCTGCTGAGGGGGCGGGCATGGAACAGCCTCAGCTCGTGATTCTCCCTGGAGGCAAACAGGTCCACCTGAGGTGTGCCCCAATGGGAGACTAGATCTTGTACTACCTCCGCAGGAGAGACCCGTGGGACGCAGACCCTATCCGCCAGGGCATCGGCTAGGGTGTTGGAGGCTCCTGCCACATGAATGGCTAGGAGATCCGCCCAGGCTGCACGAGTGACCAGATGCGGAGCGCTTCCTGCACAGAAGCATGGAGCACGTCCCGCCCTGGCGGTTTAGATAGTACATGGTCGTGGTATTGTCCGTCTGGACCCGGACCACTTGACCCCGAAGAAACGGAGCAAAGGCGATGAGAGCTAGGTGGACCGCTCGGAGCTCCAGCAGGTTGATGTGGCATTGGGACTCCAGCGGGGAACAGAGGCCGTGCGCTCGGTGTTCCCCCAGATGGGCACCCCAACCCATCAGAGAGGCATCGGTCGATAGAGAGACCGTCGGCTCGGAGCAGACAAACGGGATGCCCTCCTGCAGATGAACTGGAACGGTCCACCACTGGAGAGCGTTCCACATCCCCTGGGTCACTGTCACTAGCTGGTCCAATGGATCACAGCGTTGGGACCACTGGCTGGCCAGCCCCCACTGAAGGGGGCGCATGTTCCAGCGGGCCCAAAGGACCACACTGGTACAGGCCGCCATGAGACCCAGGAGGCGCAGGAAGTCCCGGGCAGGGCGCAATTGCCCAACCAGAAATGACTGGGCAAAGGAGGAAAGAACCTCGGCCCTGTCCGCCGGGAGCCGTGCTCTGGCTCGAAGAGAGTCGAGCTCTGCCCCAATGAAAAGAATCACCTGCTTTGGCTCGAGTTCCGACTTGGCCTCGTTGATGAGGAGGCCGACCTGAGAGCAAACCTGGAGGGCCAGATCTCTGGACCGCTCCACCTCTTGTCTGGAGGGGGCTGCTATCAGTCAATCGTCCAGGTAAGGGTAAACCCGGACCCCTCGGCGCCGCAGAAATGCTGTCACCACTGCCATGCATTTGGTGAAGACCCTGGGAGCTGGAGATAAGCGAAGGGCATGGCTTGAACTAAAAAGGGATCCTCCTCAAGTGAAGGAACCTCTGATGTGACGGACGGATAGGGATGTGAAAGAGCGCTGGCCCTGCAGGTCCAGAGAGCAGAACCACGCCGTGTTCCAAGGATGGTATTATCTGAGCCAGAGTGACCATCCTGAAGGTTCGAGACCTTAGGAACTTGTTTGAGTCGGTAGGTGGAGAATGGGGCGCCAGCCCCCGTCCGTTCTGAACCAGGAAGTACCTGGACATGAACCCCGGGTCTGAGGAGGGTCCGCCACCTTCTGATCACCTCCTTCTCGAGGAGGAGGCGATGTCGGCTCGGCGAGCTGACAGTGAGGCTCGGACCCGAGGTGCGACGGCTCTGAAGGGTGGGGCCTGCTCGAACTCCAGAGGCAGGCCTCTTCACCACCTCAACACCCACCGGTCTGTGGTGATAACGGACCCGGCGGAAAGAAAGTGGTGACCGCCCCACAGGGCACCTGGGAGTGGTGACGGGGTTGGGCGACACCTCAACCCGTCACTGGGCAGGCTTGGAGGAAGGACCGCCGAGGGCCTCCAGGCCTTACCTCCTGCTTCCTGGAGGAGGAAGCCGAGGGCTTGGGTTTGGGATGCCAACTCGAGCCTGCTGGCCCTGACGTTGCTGGGCCGGACGTGTCGCGGGCGCAGAGGGCCGAAAGGGCTTAGGCTGCGGCCTTTGTCCTTCTGTGCGGATGAGACCGAGTCCAAGGTAGCATTGGACTTCTCGATCCTCTGCAGGTGACCTTCCACCCCAGGGCCGAAGAGGTCGGTCCCCAGGAAGGGGACATCCACCAACTTGTGCTGGGTATCCGAAGTGAAGGTGGATATCCTCAGCCATGCCCGAAGGCGCATAGCCACTGCGGCTGCTACTGACCTGGCACATGAGTCTCAATGTCCAGAGCAGTCTGAAGCTGCTGTTTGGCCACTGCCCTGCCCTGGTCCCGCACCTGCCTAACCGTGGTCTGCAGGTCCGGGAAGATGAGGAACTACCTCGTCCAGGGGCCCAACAGGGCATGAGAGAAATGTGCCATGGTATGGCTGAACTGGCCTGACGAAGGCTGAGGGAGGGACTAGCGTAGACTTCGCCCGGCATGAGTCAATTCTTGGACTCCTTGTCAGGAGGTTTGTCCGTCCTAAGCGTTCCTGACCGCGCGGAAAAGCAGCTATCGGTAACCAACCCCTCGGCTGAGGGTGTTCAGAAACGGACAAAGAACGGTAGGGACCGCATACTTCCTAGCCATCCTGGCCGAGGCGCAGGACAGGAAGCAGAGCTGCCCAGGCTCAAGGCTGGGCCCACTGTAGCCTCGACACGGAAAAGCCTCGTGAGGGAATCCCTCGGTCCAGTATCTCTGTGAGGGGATACCTGGCCCGCTGGAGCACAGGTTCAGCTTCATCCGATGGACTCCGAGATGAGCTGAAACAATCCCAGATGGACGAAGGGCTATGCCCATCGACTGACCTCCAGAGGACTCCAAGTCTACTCGCCTGGAGAAAGGGAGGAATCGCCATCGGACTCTGAAGAGTCCGCAAAGAGCTGCCTCGGCCTGAGCCACCCTCCACCTGCCGAGGTCGATCGGGAGTGAGGTAACAGACAGCCTATGGGCAGTCTGAGCCGACTGAGAGTTCTTGGTAGAGCCCCAAATAATGGCTGTAGAGGCAGAGGTTCCACTGGAATCGGTGGAGCAGCTGGTTTTAGCGAACAACGGCCTGAGAACAGGCTCCTCAGGTAATCAGGGAGTTGTTTGACGCTCAGTGACAGCCACTTAATGGCAGAAGGGAAAGCGGCGTTGGCTTGTTCCGGTCAGAAGGACTGTTGCCACATAAGGTCCTCCTTCTGTCTACGTAACTACGAAGCCTCCCCTCATCGAGGAGGAGGAAGGCGGGCGGTGCCGCTGCACGGTGCCGAGCGGCCGCCTATGATGGCGGGACGGCTGGACAGCGAGAAGTCTGAGACCAGAACCTCGGCTCTTCCGAGGCGGTGTGGGAGGAGGATGGGGAACCGGCTCCCCTCAGCTCCGGAACCGGAGGCACTGGCAAGCCCACGGGATCATCAACTCCCACCGGGGGAACCGGGGAGAGAGGATTCTCGGCTTCGCCTGACGACAACCCGTCAAATGGGTCGAGAAAAATCTCGATTGCGTCGACGGGAGTCTCGGTCAACTGTGAGACCAGTGGCCGAAGCCGAACGATCGACCGAAGTCGATGGCCGATAACTCGGGGAGAGGGACCTTTCCCGCTCCCAAGAGCGTCGACGGAGGGACTTACCCTTGTCTTTCTTTTTGGACCGAGAAGAAGGTCCAGCAGATGTTGGTCCCTCTCCCTTAGTGGAGAGGGACAGAAAAAACTCATAAAAGCTGTATAAGAGGAACCTAGGAACAGCGGGATAAATGCAGCGCCGAGAAATGATGAGCCCAGGAAGATGTGGCCGCGCCTCCTCTTGACGATCATCTGCTCTAGCTGATCCGCCGAGCCCGCCACCGTGGAGACCGCCGACCGGGCCTCTTTGACTTTACCAGAGAAAGCGTTTTCGGGGCGCCCCAGTCGTAAGCGGACAGCACGGTCTTAGGGACATAGGCTGAGAAGGAAAGCACAGGTCACAAGCCTGCGGGTCATGCTCAAGGCTAAACAGTAGACACCGCGTGGAGTGCGGATCTGTCCGAGACATCTTCTGCCCGCAAGGGCATCTCCGAAAACCGGAGTCGATTTATCCGCGCAGACGGAGGAGAAGAAGAAATCTAGAAGTGCAAAAACTTTTAAATTCAAAACCGAAGAATTAGGAACCAGTCTTATACGCAGAGTGTTAAGGAGGAACCTGAGCTTCCAAGCAGTAGAGAAGATCATGGCGTCTTGGGCGGCCGAGGTTTACCACCGGGTGGGGGAGGAGCCAACGAAGACCTTCCAGCAAGATTTAAAAGCGGCAAGGATACCTGCCAGACAGTGTGGATGAACAACATATCCATGTCCCTAGAACAGTAGTTTTAGGGTGGTATATGTTGTTCATCACACTGTCTAACGTGTCCTTTCCTTCTAAATCTTGCCTGAATCTTCAAGCTGGTCCTCCACCAGTGTCAATCTTAGCCTCCACTCATAATGCTAGATCTAGCCTTCTGGAAGCCAGGTTGTCATGATAAGCGGGGAGGTCGGGAGTGAGTGCGTGTGGATGAACAACATATACCACTCCTAGAACTACTGTTACAGGTGGGTAACCTGTTTTTCTAGGAGGCGTGGATATGTTGTTCATCCCCTATCTGGCAGACTCCTAGCAGTTCTCCAGGAGAAGGGAGGCAAGGCGCACACCCCCTACTTAGGAAACAGAGATTGGAGAACCGAGGCCCCAAAACTAGCATCACGTCGTGACTCAAGGTCGATGTGGTAATGGGTAATGAAGGTGTTCGCTGACTTCCAGAAGTAGCCCGACAGATTTCCTGGATGAGGATGTCCCTGGAAGCAGCCACTGAAGCAACAGTATGGCGGGGTAGAATGAGCTCTTATCCCTCTGGGGCTCCTTGCCGCCAACTCCTCTACAGACTTATGCATGATGTGATCCATCTTGCAATGAGTCTGCTTGGCTACAGGTCTGCCAGGCGGCTTCAGCGTAGGTGACAAACAGCTGGTGAACCTCTCCCAATTTCTGCGTCTCTCCTTATAGTAGGAGAGAGCCCGCCTGAGGTCCAGAGTATGGAGCCTGTTCTCGGCATCCGAGGTGTAGTTAGGGTAATATACCAGCAGAGTCAACACCTGGTTGAGGTGATACTCTGACACCACCTTTGGAAAAATTTCGGGTGGGGGCGCAGGACAACTTTGTCCCTGTGAAAGACCAGATAAGGGGAGTCCACCGAAGGCGCCTGGAGCTCACCTGTCCTTCTGACTGACGTGATAGCCACCAGGAAGGCAGTCTTCCACGACAAGTGAGAGAGCTCACACTTGTGCATGGGTTCGAATGGCTTGCCCATGAGCTTTGCCAAAACCAGCAAGAGATCCCACGGAGGTGGAGGTTCACACACCGGAGGGAATATGTGATCCAGGCCTTTGAAAAAGTGCCCGATCACCGTCTCCTGTGCTAACGTCGGCTGACCGGCCCACGCCAGGTAAGCAGGGATGGCTGCCAGGTGCACCCTAAGGATCGATGACCGAAGACCCCCTTTGGAGAGGGACCAAAGGTAGTCCAGAATGTTAGCCACAGAGCAGTATAAGGGGTCCAGGCTCTTTCCCTGACACCAAATGGAAAATCTTTTCCATTTGAAGGCAGAACATTTCCTGGCCGATTCTTTTCGAGATGCTTCCACCACGGTGTAGACATCCTCAGAAAGACCCAAAGCCTGGAACTCTAGCCGCTCAGGAACCAGGCTGTGGGGTGCAGGGATTGAAGGTCCTTACAAGCGGTTAGATGCAAACCTAGAAAGCACGCTCCTCCCTCAAGCCACATACCTGTAATAAAACCAAGCCTTCTGTTTCCTTCCGCAGATCTGAAGCTGGGTCGCGAGGGCTGGAGTCCCTAAGCCCTCCCCACAGTGAAGCAAGACCCCCCCCCCCCCGCGGACCACGACGAGGATCCCAGCAGCCAGGTAGCTAGACTTTTTTCAGCTCCCAACAGTCTGAATAGGAGCTCTAGGCCCGCCTGCGCTATGCGCAGGCTCCCCACCACCACCACCACCACCCTTGGTCGGCTTCTCTTTTCCGAGCTTGTGAACCAATCAGCCCACTTCTCCATTAGTCCCTTATATTCTCTCACCACTAGAGGCCACTGCAGAGCGTACTGACAAATCCTCCTTGCACAAAAGAAACTTACCAATAATGCAGTCTCTCACTGCAATCATCACTATGCTCTGCATAGCCTCATCCTCCCTCCCACCCTCTGTCAATCCTAGGTTACCAGACCCCTTGCCACTCCACACCCTAACTACCAAGCCTACACCACAATCCTCCTCAGCACCAGTAAAACACAACCTATACCATGTGCACAACTGGACCCTGGGGGCCTCTATCCTTCCCCCCTCTTTCCATGTTGCAACACCTGTCTTATATCTCCCACTCTTTTCAGCCCCAAAGGCAAACCCAACTCCCTCTAATCACCCCCACCCGCAGGGGTACACCAGTAAAGATCATGCAATTATTAAGGCATGCCCTGGTATTCCTACTTCTCATAGCAGGGGACATCGAATGGAACCCTGGTCCTCCAACACCCATTACTGCTCAACCAACAGCATCACCCTCACACCTCCCCAAAGGTCTCAAAATTGTCCACCTTAATATATGTAGCATCCTAAATAAAATGGCTTGCCCTACAAACAACTGCCCTGACCCTTAGCCTGATATTATAATCATCACAGAGTCATGGCTGAAGCCCCATCACTGGGACGAGGAATTCTCATTACCGACTTCTCACTAATCCATGCCAGGACAGACAGGGAGAAAGAAGGGTGGCGGTACCCTCATGTATGTCGTTCTCATATCTCCAGTTTTCGTGATCACTCCACCAACCCTTACCAACCCTAGATTCCCTCCTGTTCAAAATCCCCTGCCCCACTCTATCCCAGTATACATATCTGGGTCATACTGTCCACTGGACACACCACTAACCAGCATCCTTGAACACCTAGGCAACCTGAGGGCCCTTACAGAAGGAGGAGAACTCCACATCCTTGGTGATTTCAATCAGAACTGGCTAGGATCGCAGCATCAAAGACAGCTGCCAAATCAATCGCTTAATTTGCACCAGCAAATAGAAGAACCCACCTGCCTAAATCACAAATCCAATAAACACACACTACTGGACTGGGCTCTCACTACCCACCCACATAGGATACTTAAAGCCGGCCTCCTACCAGACTCCCTTAGCGACCACCATATGATTTTTATAGTGCACAAAATCTTCCGTCCCCCGGCCCCTCCACCCCGTTTGCTGTGCAGCAGAGCATACAAATTACTGGATCTGCCTGCGCTCCTAAACGACCTTATCTCCATTGACTGGTCTCCCATCTTTAGAGCCTCCACCATGGAGCAGGCCCTGAGCTATTTTCTACAAACTTCCTCACTATCTGGGACGTCCATGCCCCACTAAGGAGCTCTAGAGCCAGAGGCTCCCACTTACCCTGGGTGACCTCAAATCTCCTGGAACAACTCCGAGCCAGAGACCGTGCCTGGAAATCCTTCAAGGCCACAGGGCCTCACCTGACACAGCAACAATACCGCGCACTCCGAAATTCCTGCACTAGACTCACACGGCAGTCTAAACTGACCTACTTCAAAGAGGCGTTCAACAAAAACCACACCCACCCTTCTCAATTCTGGAAGTCCATCAAATCTCTCCTCACCCCACCACACCCAACCCCAACCCCCACTCTCAACCTTCAGAGCAAAATCATCAATAATCCTTGTCAGGTTGCCACTGAGTTTAATACCCACTTCTCACCGCTACTGCCTCCCTAATTTCCTCCACCCCCCCATCCCCACCTTTACGTTCTTCCCAAAGTTCCCTGTTCTCCCAAATGCACCCCCGCCACCTTTTCGCTCCGCCCAGTCACTCCAGACCAGGTGATGAAAATTCTACTCTCACTAAACACATCCAAAGGTAAATGTCCATCGGGCCTTGATTCTAATATGCTCCAACTCTCTGCCCCGGCTATAGCCCACCCCCTAACCATGCTCTATAATCTGTCTTTTAAATTAGGGGCAGTCCCCACAAAATGGAAACATGCCACAGTCATTCCTCTTCCCAAGGGAGGGGACCTCTCCTCACCATCAAACTATCAGCCTATATCTCTGCTCCCCATCCTAGCCAAAATTCAAGAGCGCCTTGTTCTTATTTTTATTTTATTTATTTATTTTTATTTTATTTAAACAGCAGTTTGGAAAACCTTTGAGCCATAGGCTCATTTACAAAGGTACCTTGTCACAGTAAGACAAACCAAAATACACAGTATAGCAGTACAACACATAAGTATAACAGTAAATTAAGACATAGATACAAACAAGCTGGTACAGGTAGGATGGATGCAAACAATACCAGAGTTATGTCGTCCTTAGCAGCTTAGTAATAAGCTTTGTCATAAGTATTGAGTACGGCTTTGACTAGCGGCAGTTACAGCATTGGGTGTTAATAAGGTGGTTACGTAAGGAAGTTTTGAAGCACGATATAGTTGGAGCTTCGGAGATGGAGGGGCAGTGTGTTGAACCAGGAGGGGGCCCTAAAGCTGAAGGCTCTTTGGCGTGAGAGGTCTAGCTAGGGATAACAAGAGGTTTTCCCAGAGGTGCAGTATGAACTAGTGGGACAGAGCGGTATGGTGGTGGTCAATCCTGGTGGGAAAGCCCAAGGAGGGTCTTTTTGTAAGGGTACAGGTAAGATATTTGGGCGTAAATCGAGATCAAGTACCAGCGCTTTAGCATACAGTAGACAGGTGTGTGTCATCCTAGGTGCTCCAGTAATTAACCTGCAGGCCTTATTCAGAGTAGTCACGAATTTTATGGAGGCGGTCTGATCAGCAGCACCATACACCGGCAGTCCATAGTCCACTAGGGACAGGATAGAGGAGGTGACTGAGGTGAAGAGCCTCCGGGGGAGGCAGTGTTTATACCGATGTAAGATGCCCAATCGGATATTAGTGGCAGTGGCTAGGGCAGCTATGTGTCCATGGAAGGAGGAGGAGGGTCAAAATGGATCCTAGGTATTTATAGGAGACAAACTTGTTCGAGTGGGAATGAGGACCCAGAGTGAATGAGGAGTTTGAAGTTGCAGGACTTGTTTTGGGGATGAGTGAAGAACATGGTTTTTGTTTTTTTAAGATTTATCACCAATCTATGTTCCTTGAACCAGCCCTCGGCTTCAGTGAAGAACTTCTGCAGCGAGTCCTGGAGGGCAGTAGGGTTACGATTTGAGGCAAAGATGACTGCATCATGTTCTGTCCCAGCTACACCCATATCTAGACAACATCTCCTTCTTCACCCCCTTCCAAGCCGGTTTCAGAAAAAAAATCACTCCACCACCACATCCCTCCTTCACCTCACTAACTCCATTCTCACAGGCATTGACAAAGGGGAAATAACTGCAGCTGCAAAAGCCTTCGACACGGTCTCTCACCCCCTGCTGCTGTCCAAACCTGTACAAACCGGTCTGTCATGCAGCATGCAACTGGTTCCACTCTATACCTAACAGGCAGGTCTCAATCAGTTCGCATCGACGGCTCTATCCAACCCCTCCTGTCACCAGTGGCGTACTCAAGGATCCGTATACTGGCCCACTGCTCTTTTCAATTTTTCTCAATGATTTGCCTGCTGTCTGCACACAAACTGACATCCATATGTACGCGGACGATACGGTGCTGTTCACCTCTGGCCCTTCCAGACAGCATGGCGTATGCCTCCAGAAGATTCTGACTCCTCCAGCGCTGGTTCTTGAGAACCAACTATTCCCTGAACAAAAAACTGTCTCCTCACCTTGGCTCCGAGCCAAACTAGCCCGGCTTACTGATGCCTACTTTCTGCACCTTGCACAGTACTCCGCTCGAGGCCTGCTCACATATCGCTATCTTGGCGTCTGGCTAGATCAGTACCTTGACTTCTCAGCGCATGTAGCGCACTGCACAAAAACTACTATCCCATGTTGGGCGCCTCCATCGTAACAAGTATTGCATCCTCTACCGACTAGACGAGCAATAGTCCATAAAATGATCCTCCCTATATTGGACTACGGTGATGTTGTCTCACGGTTCCACCCCAGGTGTCCTTAGTCAGGCTCGACCCTATACAACTCCTTTGCAGTTGTATGGGACCGATCCCCAATACCCACCACTGCAACCTTTACCAGTCACTTGACCTCCCTCACTCCAAAACCGGCGATTGCTGCACAGTGCTAAAATTACTGCTAAGTTCTGGTCTCATACGCTGCCCTCCTACCTATCAACATCCCTAACCACCGTCCCTCCATCTATCTACGAGCTCAGGAACACTGACTCCAGGCTCCTGCACATTCCTCACAGATCAACCCGATCAGGTCAGGTAGCTTTCAGCTTCAGGCTGCTCAAATTGTGGAACTCTCTGGCAGCCGACATCAGATTCACCACAAGTATCCCCCAACATAATGCCCTTCTCAAAGCACATTTCACCACCAACTTCCCCATCGCTGACTTCCCCACATAACCCAAATCAGCTGCACGCAAACCACTCCCATTTTCTGACATCCTCTCACACTCATCTCAAAATGGTCCTATCTGCTGAACCTGCTACTGTTACTGTATTAGTACGCACGTATTACCCATATTGTAAGGAATTCTTAGCTCACACTATGTACCACACCACTGTCTGAACTACTCTGTATTTTGTATGAACCGCCTGTCATCTCAGCTACTGCACCCATCCTACTGGACCGCTGTCTTGTAATTATCTGCAAATTATGTATGCACTGTTTTGTCTTGTCTGCAATATTGTACCTCCTTCCCCAGGGCGCATCTGGAATCGAGCGGTACTCCGCTCAGTATGCCTTTCCTGGTAAATCTCTTAAATAAATAAATAATAAATAAAGGTCCGAGTGGAAGACCTTCCCCTGGTTCAACGATATCAGGTCCGGGCGTGTACCAAGCCGCTCCGGGGCCCTGCAGCTGAGGCTGAGGAGATCTGGATACCAGAACTGGCGTGGCCAATCTGGGGCTAACAGGATCACCTTCGCCTTGTCCCTCCTCACCTTGAGTAACACCTTGTGGATCAAGGGAAATGGAGAGAAGGCATAGAGGAGGCCTGGGGTCCACGGCCTCGAGAAGGCATCCCCCTGCAGCGAGCCCTACCGAGGGGGGGAGGGGCATGGTACAGCCTCAGCTTGGTGTTCTCCCTGGAGGCAAACAGGTCCACCAACGGTCTGCCCCAACGGTAGAACAGATCGTAAGCTAACTCTGGATGGAGAGACCACTCGTGGGATGTCTGGCCTATGCGGCTGAGAGCATCCGCCAGTTGGTTTGAGACTCCTGCCACATGGATGGCTAGGAGATCCGCCTCCAGCCAGCTGACAAAGGTCCAGATCTGGAGCGCCTCCTTGCATAGCAGACGGGAGTGCGTGCCGCCCTGTTTGTTGAGGTAGTACATGGTCGTGGTATTGTCCGTCTGGACTTGAACCACTTGACCCCGGAGCTGAAGAGCGAAAGCTGACAGGACCAGTCTGACTGCTCTGAGCTCCAACAGGTTGATGTGGCATCGGGACTCCTTGGCGGTCCAGAACCCGTGAGCTCTGTTGTCCCCCATGTGGGCTCCCCAGCCCATGAAAGAGGCGTCGGTCGTAAGGACAACCGTGGGCTCGGGGCGGACAAATGGGATTCCTTCCTGCTAGTGACTCGGGACGGTCCACCACTGGAGAGCGTCCCACATCCTCTGGGTGACTGTGACCAGCTGGTCGAAGAGACCCTGACGCTGAGACCACTGGGCGGCCAGCTCCCATTGAAGGGGGTGCATGTGCAGTCTGGCCCAGCGGACCACTGAGGTGCACGCCACCATGTAACCCAGGAGGCGCAGGAAGTCCCGGGCAGGGCACAAGTGCCCAACCAGAAATGATTGGGCAAAGGAGGAAAGAACCTCCGCCCTGTCCGCCGGGAGCCGAGCTCTAGCTTGACAAGAGTCGAGCTCTGCCCCGATGAAGCCCATCACCTGAGAAGGCATGAGTTCTGACTTGGCCTCGTTGATTAGGAGGCCCAGGTGGGAGCAGGTTCGGAGGTCAGGTCCCTGGACCCTTCACCTCCTGAAGGAGGAACCCGCCAGGAGCCAGTCATCTAGATAGGGGTAAATGCGAACCCCTTGACGCCGTAGATGGGCTGCCACCACTGCGATGCATTTGGTGAAGACCCTTGGGGCCGATGACAGGCCGAACGGCATGGCTCTGAACTTGTACAGGGTCCCTTCGACCCTGAAGCGGAGGAACCGCTGATGGGACGGACAGATTGGGACGTGGTAGAATGTGTCCTGAAGATCCAGTGTACAGAACCACATGTTTCGCTCCAGGGATGGTATAATCTGGTTCAGAGTTACCATCCAGAAGGTGCGAGACCTGAGATACCAATTCAGGTCGTGGAGATCTAGAATGGGGCGCCAACCCCCCGTCCGCTTGGGCACCAGGAAGTACCTGGAGACGAAGCCTGGGTCTGAAGGAGGATCCGGCACTGGAGCTACCGCCTCCTTGAGGAGGAGCTGAGCAATGTCGTCCCGAAGGGCCGACTGAGTGCCAACTGAGATCCTTTCCTCCCGTGGGGCACGGGCCCGGCTGGGGGGTACTGCTCAAACTCTAGAGGCAGTCCCTGCCCGACCACTTCCAGAACCCACCTGTCCGAAGTGATACCGGACCAGGCGGAAAGAAAGTGGCGGAGCCGGCCCCCCAGGGAGGACCCAGAACTGGCATGACAGGTGCAGGGGAGGCCACCCCCGACCCGTCACTGTGCAGACTTGGAGGAGAAGGAGGAGGCACCTGGGCCAGCACCTCGGCCTCCTCTGCGGGGCTGTTGGGGACCTTGCTTGGGCCTAGGGCGCCAAGCTTGAGCCTGCAGCTGTTGCTGACCTCCCTGGAAAGAGGGCTGTCTGACCGCACGGGAAGAATGCCGAAAGGACTTCTTCTTGCGCTTCTGCTGGTTCTTGCCTGAAGAACCTTTAGTAGAGATGGCATCCAAGGTGGCATTAGACTGCTCAATGCGCTGTAGATGACCTGCCACTCCCGGACCAAAGAGGTCGGTGCCAAGGAAGGGCACGTCAGCTAGCTTGTGCTGAGTATCTGCAGGAAGGGGAGGTTAACCTCAGCCAAGCCCTGCGGCGAGAGGCTACCACGGCAGCTAGTGAACGGGCACAGGAATCACCAATGTCTAGAGCCATCTGGAGCTGTTGTTTAGCAACAGCCCGGCCCTGGTCCCGGACCTGCTTGACCGTGGTCTGCATGTCTGCTGGGAGATGAGGGAGAACTTCATCAAGCGACCCCAAAAGGGCGTGAGAGAAGTATGCCATGATCACTGCTGAGCTAGCCTGACAAAGGCCTAAGGATGATGCTGTGTATACCTTCCGGGGCCGAGTGGTCCATAAGTTTGGACTCCTTGTCCGGAGGATGGTCAGTATCCGTAGAGCTGCCCGTTCGCCTAAACACTGAGGCAGTCACAAGGCTTTCTGCCGAGGGATGCTCAGCGAAGCCCGCCAAAGACCCCATGGGCACCGCGTACTTGCAGGCCATGCGGGCAGAGGGAGCTGGGCAAGAGGCTGGACGCTGCCAAAGTTCCAGAGCCGAGCCAACTATGGCCTTGGCCACTGGGAAGGCCTCCATCGGGGTATCCCCCCCCCCTTGAGAATATCCATGAAAGGATATTCAGCCTTCTTCTGAATGGGCTGCAGAGGCATACCTGTGGACTCTGAAATGAGTCCAAGGATGCCCTGGAAGGAGGAAGGCCCTTCCTCCATGCCTGACACCGACAGCTTATCATGAGAGTGAAGGCTGGTAGTATCCGAATCCGAGGAGTCCGGATACAAGGGTCTCCCACCTAAATCCCCCTCGATGCGCCTAGGGCGATCAGGAGTGACCGTGATGGACAACCTATGGGGCAGGCCCGTAGTCGGTCGGTCCTCCTTAGGGGGAGCCCCTTCCTGAAGCTGTTTTGGTGGTGGTTCCACCAAAATTGGTGGGGAGCCTGTAACAGGCCGAGCCGAAATGCGCACCAGACCCACCGGAGGGAGAACCGGAGTCCTCGGTACCGAGGGAATCATTGTCGGCCGAAGAGGCTGAGGCCAAGTGATGGCCGGTACTGCCGGGGCAGCCGGCTTTTGACCTGTTAAAAGAAGTTGCTGCCACATGAGGTCCTCATAACGTCGACGGTGCTTCCGTCTAAGTCTCTCCTCGTCTGAGGAGGATGAGGAACGGTGGCGGTGCCTCTTCCGGGAGTATTTGTGGCCCTTTCTCGGTTTTCCGACCGACGGGGTCCTTCTTCTCGATCGAAACCAACGGCGTCGGCTCTGTCGGTCGGGAGATGCCGGATTCAGTGAGAACCGGGGTTCCGGCTCTTGTCTCTCGATTGGGATGCCCGAAGGACGGGTCTCCTTGTCGGGGAAGGAGAGAATAGGAGTCCTCTCCAGAGAGTCGTCGACAGACGTCGGCGACAACGGCTCGATCGGGTCGAAAGAAATTTCGGCCGGTTCTGTCGTATCCTTGGCTTCGGTGCCCTGGCCTGACGGAAGGTCCGAAAAGCCATCAGCCGAGGATGCGATCTCGACCGTGGTCGAGACCCCTTGCTCCTGAGAGTCAGACTGCTCTCGGTCCCAGGAGTGTCTTCTTCGGGTAGAAGAAGATGGTTTAGGATCCTTATCCTTCTTGGATCGGGAGGAGTGCGAGCCCGAGGGTGCCTCACCCTTAGTAGGGAGAGACTGGCACAACTCCCGGAAGGTTCCCATGAAGGTGGAGCTCAAGTTGAGTGGCACGAAGAAGCTTCCGTTGGCCGAAGCTTGGGCAGCTTCTTCTTCAAAGGCCGCCATCTGCTCGAGAGCTGTGGCGGATCCCAGCCCGGAAACCGCCCACCTGGCCTCCTTCGATTTCACCGGTGGATTCTGGCTCGGTCTCCCCAACAAGTATCACGGTCCTCCAGAACGGTGGGATGGAAGGCCGAACAGATGGTGCACAAGTATCACGCATCGCGCCGAGGCAGTATACGACGAGGTGGGGATCTGTGAGACATTTTGTCCACAAGGACACCGTGAAACCCGGGGACAACTTGTCCTCCATATCCCAAGCGCTCAGATCTGAATCGACACTCTACGAGTTTTAAGGCGCAGCAGCGGCGAAAACCGTCGATTTGACTCCAGGGCCTCTGTTACTGCAAGGTAGCATAAGGGAGCCTGTATCTTCCAGCGGAAAGGAAGATCTGGCATCATGGGGCGAAGCCGAGGTATTTACCACCCGGGTGGGTTGGAGGAGCCAGCTTGAAGACTTCCGGCAAGATTTAAAGGGGAAAGGGACAATGCCAGACAGTGTGGATGAACATCATATCCACGCTCCTAGAAATGTATTTCTTTATGTGTCTGAATGTTACATACTTTCCTCGAATTTCTGCCCAATTTTAACAGGAGTTCCCCTACTTATTACTTGGCAGTGCCACATGACCAGCTAAAAATGCAGAAAGGCAAAATTAACACCTTTTATTCATGGATGCCAAATAAAAGGAATCTTGCCAAAATGCCCACAATATTGTTAATTTCTTGGAAACATGATTAAAGAGACAAAAGCAGTGAAAACAAGCACAGAAAAGAGAAAGAAAGAAAGAAAGAAAGAAAGGGAAACACAGTAACTGAAGGAGAGAGAAAAGTGTGGCAAGAATACTGTAAAACTAGTTATTTTCATGTAATTTCAGCACACACACATACATGCAACCATAACTGCTTAAATTTAATTTAGTACTAAGTCACTAGTACATTTATTATAATGTGAAAAGTGCTTATAGAGCTAATTAGTGCAATTTTTTTGCTTCAGCAAAAACTGAGGATGAAAATTTCAAAGTTTACTGTCAATTGTTTCTGTTGTTCGGTTCACATTCCATTGGAACACATCTCTTAACCTGTCCATGACACTGAGCTATGCACGTGGACACTGGGCAGTCTATGGGTTTTGGAGCTGGGCACCAGGCTTTCAACAGGTAGCTTGGGTTGGCTGCCCAGTGGATCCTCTGCTCTGGGCAAGTAAGGGACTGAGGGATACCTTTTTTAAAAAGGTAGAAACATCAAACAGGTGCTACTGTGCCTCCTAGCCCATCATGCAGTTTGGGAGGCCTGGGGCCAATTGTTTGGGAACCCAGTCAGGGCCCCACACACTAACAAGTGGTGCAACGGGGTGGGGTGGGGGTGATGGACTTCCTTCAGAGGACCCCTTTGACACAGCTTTCTTGCCCTCCCAGAAGGCTTCACTGTGGCCTCCAACCCAACCAATCATGCAGATCTGTGGATTGGGACCAGGCTGTCATCTATGGGTGAAGGGAGATAATGGATGCTGCAAAGGCCTCAAAGTGCAGAGGGGGTCTCCATCAGTACGAGGCATGTCCACTCACCTGCGTCGGGGTGTGCAGGCCAGGAGTTCTGAAGGAGAAGCAGACTGTAACTCTTATGTCTGGTATTATTTTATGCTTCAAATTCCAACATGCCAGTGACTCAAGTGCCAAATTAAGGATGAATGGAGACCATCAAAGGCAAAAATAGGGGACAGCCGAGAAGTATGCTATAGCAGTCCCATTTATTTTGAATGGCTACAGTGTACAAGGAGTCATGACTACAGGTTTGAATAGGAGACCAAATTATTTCAATGGGCTAAAAATATAAAACAAATAAGCTTAGAACCCTCTGATGTCATGAGTTTCCACAACAGATACGAGCTGTCTCGTAACTCTTACCCTGTGCTTCTTAAAGCTGTAATCCAGCAAAGGCATCCCTAACTTCAGGAACGTTTCCATAAAAAGGCGTCCATACTGAAAAACAAAATGAAGAACAATGATACATTACAACTCCCAGAACAAGATCTGTTGTATTACCGCGCCACACAAGGCTCTGATTGTTTGGCACATACAAGTGGTCTTTGGAGGAAGTGTGGTCTAGTGGTTTGAGCATTGGTTTGTAAACCAGAAGATCACCAGTTCAAACCCCACTGGGATCCAATACTCATTGTTACCTTAAGTAAGTCACTTAGTCTTCCAGTGCTCCAGTTCACCCAGCTGTGGAAATGGTTAGAAGCTGGAACCCACTGGAACAAGATATCATATCTCCGCTGGGCTATCCTGAGTAAATAAACTAAGTACAGTGCACAATTAATGCTCCACACAATGAAGGGCACACTGTGGCAATGCAACTGATTACGTATCAAAATTCATCATGCAAGTACACTGGAATATCACTCCGCTTTCAAATGAGCCCTTAGGGAAGAAGAAGTTGCAAGATGGCACTTATATACACACAGCATCACACATCATTTATACATGAATACCAGCAAACAGCTGAAGTAAAGTATTCCTATCTATAAATGTTTAATCAGGTCTTGGGAGTTCCTGTTTGCAAATGAAGACAACCACATGTTATAGCTTAAGAAAAAGGGAAGACAAAACAATGGGGCAACAGTTCCGACATTTATTTATTTTATTTATTTAAAATTTGTTAACCAGGTGGGGAAGCACTGGATCTTATTACACTTCACAGGCTCGAGCCAGGTACAGATATAGATTGACATACACAAATACACATCCAATTTCCAAAATTCACATAATCTTTGTACTACACCATTATACAATAGAGGGTAAAGTATTTTTTATGCTCCATCCTACTGGGAACTCTCTCCAGCGTCCTCTCATTTCACCCCAAGCTCTACCTCCCACCAGAGACACCCCACCTCCCCTCGCACCAGCCCATCGGACCCCCCCCCCCGGCTCTGTATACCCCCGAGATGGGGCCACCCTATCTGTCAGAGCGCTCTATCTGTTATAAAGTGCGCCCGGGATGGGCGAGCGGCAGGAGAGAGGAGAGAGTGCCCGGTGTTGGGAGTGTGGCCTGGCAGAGACAGAGGCTTTCACCTATCCTGGGGATTTTCTTCTAAGTTTCCCCAGAAGCACAGCCGCAATGACATCAGCACGGCGACCCATAGACGCACCGGCGCTTACCCCCTCTAACTGCTCCACGCTAGTAGTACCCTTCGGTCTCCATCGGGGTCTCTACTGCGCCGAGACACCCTGGATCTCCCTCTATGAGAGGAGAGCAGTCCATTGACGCCTGATCCTCTCTTTCCTCATGCCGACCTCGGCATCCGAGCTTGTTCCTGAACTGGTCACCAGCGTGAGCATGAGTGTGGCATCCAGTGCCACAACCCTCAGCGCCACCGGGCCGGCCTAGGATAAAGTATTAATACTTAAATAAGAAAAAATTATTCACTGTAGTAATGTTGTTTCTTCCAAGGTGTCCTTTAGTATGCTTCACTTATGCAGTATGCCAGCTGGGTTCAGCTGCCCCGGAGAGGAGGAGTCAATGTAAATGAAGTTGGCACATTGGCCAATCAGGAAAAATAGAAGGGGTGTGCTGCTTGCAGTCAGCCTAGATGGCTTTAGAACTTTTTGATGCTGAAAAAAAGGGCAAAAACTGTGCCCATGAGAAAGAACTGTTCCAACAGGAATCAAAAATTAGAATTGAGCAACACATGGCAATGTAAAATCCAGAACAAACACTGTGAAACAACAACCTAAGAAAAAGATCCTCAGAAATTTGGTTACAGACAGAAAAGTAGAGCCATTCCCAGTCAGGTTATGTAGGGAAGGATGGGTGGGATGTGAAGCATACTAAAGGACACCTTGGAATAAACAACATACTACAGTGAATAATTTTTTCTTCTCACCCCAGGGGTCCTTTACTATGCTTCACATGTGCAGACTACAGACTAGTGTAGTTGGGAGGCGGGTACAGAACCTATTTTGGAAAAAGGCTCTGCAGAACCGCTGTGCCAAATTTTGCATCTGATCTGGACTGTGGCTGTTTCGCAGACATTCAGCAATGGAATATCCCTGCAGCTGCCGCTGTGACAGCAGTGCCCTAGTGGAGTGGGTCCTGAGGCCCTTGGGGTGGGGGTGGGGGAGGGCTGCTTACCAGCATTTCTGTAGCAGAACTGAATACAAGAGGCAATCCAGCAGGATATGGTCCTCTTGGTGGCTGGCCTTCCCTCTGCCTACCTCACCATAGGTGAGAAAAAGCTGAGTATGACATTCTCTGAACTGCTTAATATGCTCTAAGTAATAGGTCAGAGCACTTTTCACATCTATGCTATGCAGTTTGCATTCACCTGGTGTGGATTTGTCTGTGAAAAAGACAGGAAGTGTGATAGACTGATTAAGGTGTAACTCAGAGATCACCTTAGGTAGAAACTTTTTGTTTGTCCTAAGGACTACTTTGTCCCTGTGGGCAATTATGAAATTAGGTTTAGTACATATAGCCTGCAGCTCTGAAATTCTCCTCGTATAGGTGATGGCAATCAAAAAGACAGTTTTTCAAGTAACATACTTCAAATTAGTAGTAGCCATAGGCTCAAAGGGTGGCTCCATGAGCTTGGCTATACAGAGATTCAAATCCCAGGGAAGGACAGGATCGCTTAGTGGAGGCTGAAGGTGTAGCAGGCCTCTGAAAAAAGTTTTGAATATAGGCTGAGAAATGACGGATTTGTCTTTGCCAGCAGAAAGGTAAGCTGAAATGGCTGCTAGGTGAACTTTAAGGGAGGAGGCCTTAAGGCCTGCTGACTGAAGATGAACCAAATAGTCCAGAAGGGTAAGCGGATTAGCCCCAAGAGGGTTTATGCCCCTATGCTTTCACCATAGGGAAAACCTCTTCCACTTAGAAGCATAAGTCATTTTAGTGTTAGACTTTTTGGCCATTCGAAGGATTGTTAGGACTTGGTTCAGGGTACTGGGAATCAGGAAACTCTAACTCCTTAAGTACCAAGCCTTGAGGTGAAGAGACTGTAGATTGGGGTATGCTATCCCTGTCTGAGGAAGAGTTAGGAGACTGTGGCTCACTGGCAGGTGAATGGGTTTCTTCACCGACAAGGAGTAGTGAGTACCACAGCTGTCTTGCCCAATTTGGAGTCACTAGAATCATAGTGGCTGACTGGTCCCTGAGCTTGAGAAGTGCTCTGTATATCAGAGGGAAGGCATACAGAAACCTCCCTGTCCAATCTAAGGTTAAAGTGTCCACTGGGATGGTTCCTAGAGCTGGAGGCCTGCAACAGTAGTGTGGAAACTGGTGGTTGAGGTTGGATGTGAAAAGATCCACCTCTGGTACGCCCCACCTCCTGAAGATTGCTGCTAGAACTAGCTTGTTCAGGGTCCATTCGTGGTGACCCTGACTGATGCGACTCAGGGTGTCTGCCAAGGTATTGTCCTTGCCTGGGAGGTGAATGGCCGAGAGGTTCATGTTCAGGGAGTAGGCAAGGGACCAAATTCTCATTGCCTCTGTGCAGTTTGGTAGACCTTGTGCCACCCTGTTTGTTGATGCAGAACATGGCAGTTGTGTTGTCTGTTGTCACTTGAACAGAGTGGTCTTTTAGCTGTGGCGCAAGGCTTTGATGGCTAGGTACACAGCTCTGAGTTTGAGTAGACTGATGTGGAAAGTGGACTCTTTGGGAGTCCATGTGCCACTTATGGACTGATCCTGTAGGTGAGCTCCCCAGCCTAGGAGGGAGGCATCTGTCGTGAGCACCCTGGAAGGTTGGCTTAGCTGAAAGGCAACTCCTGCCCTGAAGTTCTCTCTGTCTTTCCACCAGTCAAGAACCTAAAGGAGTGGTCTGGTGACCGGAAACAGTTTTGAAAAAGAAGAGTTTTTCTGGGACCAGTAAGCTCTGAAGTGATACTGGACGTTCCTCATTTGACATCTGGTACCTGGGACCACTGCTGTCATGGATGCCATGTGGCCCAGGAGTCTGAGAAAATGTCTGGCTGGCATATTACAAATGAGTTTACCAAGTCCAGAAAAACTTGCGCCCTGTCCAGAGGAAGGAAGGCCTACTCTTGAAGAGTGTTGAGTTCTGCCCCAGTGAAGACCAGTACTTGAACTGGCTTGAAATGGGACTTCTCTTTGTTGATGATGAAGCCCAGAGACTCCGGAGTTTTTCTTGTCAGATTCAGGGCTTCTGTAACTTCTTGTGGTGACTTGCCCACTATCAGCCAGTCTTCCAAATATGTGAAGGCAAACACTTTTTGTCTTCTCAAGTGAGATGTAACGACTACTAGGCTTTTTGTGAAGACTCTGGCAGCTGAAGTGAGCCCAAATGGTAGGGCTGCAAACTGGCAATGGCCTGACTGCAGTCTGAATCTGAGAAACCTTCTGTGGGATGGCATTATGGGGATATGAAAGTAGGCGTCCTTGAGGTCCAGTCTCCCCGCTGCAGAGAATGTATCATCTGCTTCAGGGTGACCATTTTTGGCTTTAGCAGATGCCTGTTCAGGTACCTTAGAGCGAGAATAGTTCACGACTCCCCATTCTGCTTTAGGGTGAGGAAATATCTGGAGTATAGGCCTTTTTCCCACTGTGGAAAGGGGACTATTTCCACAGCTTGAACCTTCAGGAGGTTTTTCACTTCCATCTCCAACAGTATCCTTTCTGTTGGGGTTAGGAGTTTTGACAGCTAGGGGCACTGAAGAGAGGGAAAGTTTTTGAACTGAAGGGATTAGCCATGGCACGCTACCTCCAGCACCCACTCATCCGTGGTGATGAGTTGCCATTGGTGGAGGTAGTGGGATAGCTTGCCCCCTACTTGGGGAGGGGAGGCGACCTAGGAGCAGTCAGGAATACTGCTGTTTCGTTTGAATAGTGGAAGCAGAAGAGGAGTTGTCCCTTCTCTGGCCTCTTTTCCCTCTTCCTCTGAAAAATCCCCTCATTTGAGAGAAGTCCATGGACATTGGCATAAGGTAAAAGGCCCTGGAAAAATACCCTCTGCCTCTACTTCCTCTTCCTTGTGATTTTTGAGAAGTGGAGGGCTTTTCTTTAGCCGCTTTGCTCTTGTAGGTGGCTTTATATTCCTCCACCTTTTTCATTTAAGCTTCAGTTCTGTCCCCAAAAAGAGAACTGTTCTCACAGGGGAAATCCATAGCTTTAGTTTGAGTATCTTGTGAAACATTAGTTCTCAGCCAAGCATAATGTGTGAGGAAAATGCCTGAACCATGACTTTTGAGGCTGTGTCATTATTGTCCACAGTCATGTGGAACTGGTACTTGGTAGCCTCTATGGCTGTCTTTACTGTCTCAGTTGTATCATAAACCATAGTGTCCCTTTCCTTGTTGCACTATGGCCAAAACAGAATTCCAGAGAGACCTCTGGTAACGAACTGCATACGCCATGGAAGAAAGGCGAAGCAGCAAGGAAGCAGTAGTGTAAGATTTCTTTCCCATAGTGTCTAGTTTTCTAGACTCTTTCAGGGGGTTGAGAAGTAAGTGGTACATTAGCCTTGTCACAGGCTGCAGTCTGTACCACTCTCTGATGATGGTCAGGGTGTACATAAAGAAAATCAGTATTCACTTTGTCTAGCTGATACTTCCTTTCAATCTTTTTTTCTACTCCAGTTATAGAAGTAGGGTTCTGGAGTATTTTCATAGTTGTACTTTTTTTTTTTTTTGCATAACCTTTTTATTAGTTTGTCTTATTCAAACCAAAACAAAAGCAACAGCTCTCATCTCAGCAGACACATAACATTCTTATCCTAGATCTTACAGGTCTCTCTCTTTTTACATCCACTATGCTCTTCCAGTTAATTTCAATATTATTATTACAGACCTTATACATATATCTCAAATCAGGTACATGCCTCTATTGTTTGACTTTTAAATATTACAACATTAAGAGAGAAGAAAAAAAAAAAGGCCCTCCCCCACCCTCCCAATCCTCATACATAACCCTCCCTTCCTCCCCCAGTTAATCGAGAATTCACTTCATCCACTATACTTATCAATACATTCTTCTATAGCATCTGATACATTGCTCCAGTAGTTTCCTTTTCTCTTTTATTACTCCTTAGCCACAGCTTCTCCTAAAAAAAAAAAAAAAAAAATAGAGAGCATCAAACATTCCATGGGCTCCCCTTACTATTTTATTATTGAACTCTCTTTTTGATCCTCTTAGCTTATTTTATCCTCACTTTAATACTTCCTGCTCTGTGGAGTTCATACTGTGCCAATAAGGTGCCCACATGTTCATGAACTGATTTGTATGTTAAACTGTCAAGCTGCAGTGCATCCCATGCTAAGTTCCTCCACTGCCTAATTGTGGGTTTATCTCCAGATAGCCATGTGTTTACGATACATTGCTTTGCCAATACCAGAAGTATTCTCTTCCTGGTGCATACCATCTATACCAAATAACATTAAGAGTGGTTCCACTCTAATATGCTGCCCTTTCATATCTGTCAATTCTTTCGCCACCTCCTCCCAAAAGGATTGGAGCATTGGGCATGTCCAGAATGAGTGCATATAGGTACCCAAGGCCGCACCACACCTCTGACAAATGGCCGATACTGTTGGGTTATATTTATTAACTGCCACTGGTGGGATGTACAACCTATGCATGAATTTATATGCTGTCTCCTTATATTTGTTACATAGTAGAAGCCCCTGGTGTGTCCCTTTCATTAAGGTCCATTGCTCTTCTGACAATGCATTTCCCAGGTCCCTCTACCAAAGGTACTTAGTTTTAGTTGTCATGTCTGGCCATTGGAGTCGGAGGAGGGATGAAGCCTTCCTTATAATACCTACCGGCTTCAGCTTGATTTGCTGCAGCATCTCCTCGAGAACATGAATCTTAGATCCAGGCGTTCCGTCTTTCTCAATATCTTGGAAGTATTTCCTCACCTGGAAATATCTGAACAAGTCCTTCTCTAAGCTCACTGAATGGACAGACCCCCCCCCACTTTTTCTGATATCATTAAGACACGATATCCCTCTTTCCTCCCAAATCCGAAATGAAGGATCTCCTACCCCCGGAATAAAGAATGGGTTCCCAACTAGTGGTAATATAAATGATTCCCCTTTTTAGTGCACCATCACCTTCTTAATTTGTTACCAGCTGTCAATTACACCATTCACTAAGATACTCGAATCCCTCTTTTCTCGCAGCACCCTTCTACCTCCTTCAGCTAACAAAGATGATATCCGGACCCCATATCCTTTCTCCTCCAGGTCCATCCAACTGGCCTCTTTTGGCCTATACACCCAGTCCTTGATGATCCTCATTTGTGCAGCCCAGAAGTATAGCTTCATGTCTGGGTAATTTAGCCCTCCCCTAGCTTGATCGGCATTCAATTTATTTAGGCTAGCTCTTGGCTTCTTCCCTTGTCAAATAAACCTAGAACAATCTTTTTCAAATACTTTTAAATCTTTCCCTGTTAGCCCTGTGGGCAACATCTGCAGTGGGTATAACACTCTGGGAAGAACGTTCATCTTAAGTAGATTAATACGTCCTAGCCATGATATAGGCAAATTCCTCCATCTACCCAGGTCTTCTCTCATTGACCTCAGCAGTGGGCTATAGTTCAATCTATATAGTGATCTGAGGTCCCTTCCCATCTTGATCCCCAAGTAAGTAAAATATGTACCTACCCTCCGCAGACCCCATGTATTTCCCCCTTCCCCCCCTTCACCCAGAAACATAATTTCACACTTTCTCACATTCAGTTTGTATCCAGAGAATACAGCAAATTGTGAGATAACTTCCAACAAAGCCGGCATGGACTGGGGTAGCCTCGTCACATATAACATCATATCGTCAGCATACAGTGTGATTTTATGCTGTCTCCCACTTTTCCCTTTCACCCCTTGTATTCTTGGGTCTTCTCTAATAGTTATGGCCAGCGGCTCTACCGCCATTGCAAATAACAAAGGGGAAAGACGGCATCCTTACCTTGTCCCTCTGTGCAGTGTAAACTGTTCTGTTAAGTTCCCATTGACCAACACTGCAGCTTTAGGTGCCCGGTACAGCGCTCTTACCATTCTAATAAAACTTTCCCCTAGCCCAAAGCGTTCTAGAATTGCAAAAAGATATGGCCATTCAATCCTGTTGAACGCTTTTTCGGCATCCGTTGACAGTACGGCTGTCTGCCCCGATCTTTTAGCTTGCTCCAGGTCGTAAGGACCTTCCTGATGTTATGATAGGAATGCCTACCTTTTATAAACCTGGTTTGATCCGGATGGATCAAATCAGGGAGGATGCCCTCCAATCTGGTGGCCAAAATTTTATCATACACCTTGGCATCGCAATTTAAAAGGGATATAGGTCTATACGATGAGCACTCCATTAGGTCTTTGTTTGGCTTGGGAATCACACACACCATAGCTCTACCACATGTATCAGGTAGTTCTCCACTCTCTCTTCCTTCCCTAAATACCTCCCACATAGCCTCCTTTACCTCCTCCCCCAGCAATCTGTAGTACTCTGCAGGCAGGCCATCTGGACCACAGGCTTTCCCCGGCTACACTGTATTAATAGCCCGAATAATTTCCTCTTTGGTAATCTCCTTGTCTAACATCTCTTGTTGCTGCTTTGATATTTGGGGCAATCTATATTTATCCAGAAATTCTCTCATATCTCCTTCTCTTCCCTCTCCACCTGTTCTATATAAATCTTCATAATAATTCTTAAATATCTCCCTTGTCTCCTCATACTTAGTAGCAATCTGCCCCCTTCTATTTTTGATGCCTAAGATATGGACCGCACTCTTCCTACCCTCCACAAGGTTTACCAGCAGTGGTCCTGGCTTGTTTCCCCACTCATATATTCCATGTTTCAGACAGAATAGTTTCTTCCTAGCCTCGTCCATCAACAGGGTATTTAGTGTCTGTCTGGTTGTTACCAACTCTTGCCTCATTTGCTCACCCCCTTCTCCCCTTGCCACCCTCCCCTCCAATATCCTCAGCTTTTGCTGAAGGGCTTTCTGCTTTTTCAATCTACTCTTTTTCTACTTTGCCATATAGCCTATAATTGCCCTCCTCATGTATGCTTTACCAGCATCCCACAACATTTGTTTGGAAGTGGCAGTTGGTGCATTCGTGTCCATATACAATTTAAATTGCTCTTTCACATAGTCCTGGAATTCCTGCATGCCTAACATATAAGTAGGGAATCCCCATGTCTGCATTTCTCCCCTTTCACTCGGAGATTGAAAGGACGCCACCACCCCTGCATGATCTGAGATTTGTATAGGCCCATGTGCCACCTTTCTGAGCTTTTCATACCAGCTCAGCGCTACATAAACATGATCAATCCTCGACCACGTTTTGTGTGGATTAGAATAAAAAGTATATTCTTTATCCTGAGGGTATGCCGTCCTCCAGGCATCCACCATAATCAATTCTGCTATTCCCTCCCTCCATTTTCTAATACATGGATCCCTGCGTCCCTTTCCCTCCGAGTGATCGAGGGTAGCGTCAGGTGTACAAATTGAAGTCCCCTCCCATAATTAGATTTTCAAATTGTTCTCTCACTAATATAGACAGTATGGTATTATAAAATTCAAGATCTAAATTAGTTGGCGCGTATATGCTCCCAAATGTAACTTTCACGCCATGGAGAACCCCTGTTACAAAGACATATCTGCCTTCCCTTGAATCCGTAAGGACTTTTGTAACCTGTAATGGCAGGTTGCCCAGAACTGCCCTGCTTGCTGAGAGCTGAAACAGGATGCATAAGCACCCACCCAACCCCTTTTAAGTTTTCCATGCTCCACCGGCGTCAAGTGTGTTTCTTGCAGGAGAGCCACCTGCACTCGCCCCCTTAACGCTGTTAAACAGCGTTGCCCGCTTTGACCGGGAGGAGAGACCTCACACATTCCAAGACTGTACCATCGTATCATTTCTCACCATTGTCTCCTCATTAACCCTTTTCCCATTCTTCCCCAAAATTTCCCAAGCTCGCTTCTTCCCTTAGTACCCATTTAAGCCCCAACATAGTCCCCCCAACTCGGCCATAACCACTGCAGCACCCATATCAAAGCTTTAACTTCCTTGCAAACCTTTACTCCTGTCTCTTATATGTGAATCTCGATTATTCTTATCTTTACCCCCACCATATCCCCCTTTCCGACGTTATTCCTCCTACTAAACTCTGCATACCTTGCCCTTTCCACCAATACCCACTTCCCTTCTTCGATCTTGCTCACCAGTGCCTCTATCTGCCATCGCAGCAGCACCTTCCGTGCCTTGCTGATTGAGCAGCCTCCCCCACAGAGACCACATTACCTATAGCCTACTCTGGCCCATCTCATTTGTAACATAATGAAGTGCCATGCATGAGATATATAAAGAAAACCTCTCAAAACATAATTATATCTTTTTTACTACTTGATTCAAGCTCCTGTCAGTCCACTTTGACCCTCTCTGATTCTTGTCCACGGTCATATCAAACCCCTCTCCCGTCATTTATCTACCCTCACAGTCCAGATAATTTGTGGAGCTTCTATCCAGCAACTGGTCCAGTCAGAGGTTAGTGGAATAGGCCGCGTGATTCAAAATAAACATACACGCTAGGCCCGAGCCACCATACACTCCTCCTGGCCTACCTTCCATGCGGGGCTCTTCCGATGCCTTCCCATGCTTCTTCAGCCTTCCTCCTCCATACCTCCATGACCCCAGCGCATATTCTTTTAAAAAAGTTCCCATTCAGCCACCAACACAGGCTGATTTAGCCGTAGGTCCCTCAGATTCATGAACTTTAATGTTGAACGTTTGTAACACAAAATGAACAAGGGATAACGTCCCCAACCACAGAAGTCAGTGTCTCAAGTCCCTCTTACTCCCTCGAGCAGATCGCCACCATCCTCAGCCTACTTTCTTTTTAAGCTCATTTTTAAAGACGTTTGCCTTCTCCACCTTCCAGAACGAATATACTGCTCCTTTGTGTTTTATCTTCAGGGTCGCTGGATAAATCATAAAGTGCTCCACTTGCATCTCTCTCAGCTGAGCCATCACAGCACCAAAGACTCGCCTTTTCTTGAGAAGCCTGTTCGAATAATCTTATGTGACATGGATTCTCACCCCATCTATTTCAACTGGCTGGTTTACTTTAAAGGCTTTAATCACTGTTTCCCTGTCATGGAAGTTATGGTACCAGATGACAATGCTTCTAGGGGTTGGCCCGGCCCTGGCTTTGGCAATACAGCTCTATGCGCCCTTTCAATCTTATGCTTTCCCCATTTAGGCTGCAGCTTCAGTATTTTCGGTAGTTGTTCGGCGCAGAATCTCATTATATCCGGTCCTTCCTTCCCTTCAGGGAGCCCTCGTAAGCGCAGGTTGGTACGCCTGAAATAATTTTCTTGGTAGTCGAGGGCCTCTCTCAAATCCTCCAACTCCCTCTCCAGGCGATTATTTTCTCCGGCAACGGCTGCACCAGGTCCTCCACTCTAGATGTGCGGTCCTCCACCTCTGTTAATCTTTCCCCAAGTGCTGCGTTTCTCTCCGCTATTTCTTGCAGCTTCTCTTCTATTTGATTCTCCAGCTTTTCAAAACGGGGATTCAGTGCCGCTAGAACCTGCGTTGTCACCACCCGCCCCAATACAATGAGTCCTGCCACTAAGAAGGATATTGGGCTTGCATCTTCTGATGTGGGCCCAGCCGGCTGTTTCTTTGGGTTCTTCCCAGCATTTCTTGTGGGCTTTCCGGATGCATTAGAGAGGTAATCGTCCATCATTGTGCAGCGCAGGACACTTATATGGCAAGATCAAACTATTTTAACCTTGATTTTAGTGAAAAAATGTTTTATTTAGGTCTCCGGGGTGCGGAGCTCGAGGAGTATGCGTCTTACTTCTTAGCTGCTCATTAGTGCCCACCCCCCCCACAGTTGTGCTTTTAAGGGCATTATGTATGGGCAAGATTAACATTCTAGTGAGGGGAAGATGAACAGGTTACTCACCTGTAACAGTAGTTTTAGGAGTGGAATATGTTGTTCACCCACACTAATTGGCATGTCTCCTTCCACTTTAAGTTGGACCGGAAGTCTTCAAGCTGGCTCCACCCACCCACCTGGGTGGTATATACTATGGCTCGCCCATGGCCTTGAATCTTAGCCTACTGGGAAGCCAGGTGTTGTCGTGTAGCTGAGGAGGTCGGGTGAGTCGTATGGATGAACAACATATACCACTCCTAGAACTACTGTTACAGGTGAGTAACCTGTTCTTCTAGGATCGTGGACATGTTGTTCATCCACATTCATTGGCAGACTCCTAGCAGTTGTCCAGGAGGAGGGACGCAAGGCGCACACCCCCTACTTAGGGAACAGAGATTGGAGATCTGAGGCCCCAAAACCAGCATCCCGGCGTGACTCAAGGTCGATGTGGTAATGGGTGATGAAGGTATTTGCTGACTTCCAGGTAGCAGCCTGGCAGATTTCCTGGATAGGGATGTTCCTGGAAGCAGCCACCGATGCAGCGGTATGGCGGGTAGAATGAGCTCTTATCCCTCTGGGAGGCTCCTTGCCCGCCAACTCGTAGCACAGACCTATGCATGATGTAATCCATCTTGCAATGGTCCATTTGCTGGAGTCTGCCAGAAGCAGCTTCAGCGTGGGTGACAAACAGCTGGTGAACCTCTCCCGATTTCACTGTCCTCTCCTTATAGTAGGAGAGAGCACGTCTCAGGTCCAAAGTATGAAGCCTATACTCGGCCTCCGAGGTGTGATTAGGGTAGTATACCGGCAGAGATAACACCTGGTTAAGGTGAAACTCCGACACCACCTTTGGAAGGAATTTCGGGTGGGGACACAGGACAACCTTGTCCCTGTGGAAGACCAGATAATGGGAGTCCACCGAAAGCGCCTGGAGCTATAGCCACCAGGAAGGCCGTCTTCCACAAGTGTGACAAGGCACACTCGTGCATTGGTTTGAATGGCTTGCCCATGAGCTTTGACAGTACCAGCAGTAGATCCCACAGAGGTGGAGGTTCACGCACCGGAGGGGATATGTGATCCAGGCCTTTGAAAACGCGCCTGACCACTGTCTCCTGCGCCAATGTCGGCTGACCGGCCCATGCCCTGTAAGCAGAGATGGCTGCCAGGAGCAACCAAAGGGTCGATGACTGTAGACCCCCTTTGGAGAGAGAGACCAAAGGTAGTAGAGAATGTTAGCCACTAGATAGGACAAAGGGTCCAGGCCCTTGCCCTGACACCAAATGGAAAACATTTTCCATTTAAAAGCATAACCTGGTCAATTCCTTTCTGAGTGCCTCCACCACGGTGTAGACATCTTCGGAAAAACCCAAAGCCTGGAACTCTAGCCGCTCAGGTACCAGGCTGTGAGGTGCAGGGATTGAAGGTCCGGATGGAATACCTTCCCCTAATTACTTGTTATATTGAGACATAAGAAGGCTAACTGCCCATCGAGAATGCCCCCCACAATTCTGTGGAACATCAAGAGTTAAATGACATTTAACCAGAGGTCTAGGTTAGTTTTAAATATTTCAAAGTTCTTACTGTTCACAATATAATCTGGTAATTTGTTCCAAGTTCGTGGTACCCTTATTGTAAAAAAATGTAATCTCTTATTAGTTTTTGCTTTTTGCATTTCTATTTGTCTAGAATATAATCTAGGTACAAGCTTTCTGTCTGCTAGGTGGATCCCACATTGCTCCATTAATGTAGGTTTTTGCGGGATTTTATAAAGAAACAAGAGATCTCCCCTGTACCATCTTGCTTCTAAGGAATGTGGTCTTAGTTTTTCTAGTCTGTCAGTATAGCATAGTTGTGCCAAATGGGGGACCATCCTTGTTGCCCTCTTCTGAATACCCTCAACCCTTTCTGTGTCCCCCCTGAGATAAGGATTCCAGAAAGGTGACCAGTAATCTGTAGGTGGCCTGATGTAGGTTCTGTAAAGGGGAATAATGCAGTGTTCTGATTTGGATACAAAGGTTCAGTTAATTTTTCTAAGAAGTCCATTAGAGTTCTTGGCCAGTTTTTTACAATGGTCAGTGGAGGAAAGTTTATTAACTGTAAACCCAAGGTCTTTTTCGCTTTCAACTTTCAATACAATATTGTTTAGTTTATAGAACTGAAGTGGGTTATTTTTAACGAAGTGCAGTACAGTACACTTTTCAATGTTAAAATCCATTTAGTTAATTTCTGCCCAAGCCTCAATTTCTGATAAGTTTTTAAGTAATTGATTACTGTTATCTAATGAATCCACTTTCCCTCCCAGTTTGGTATCATCAGCGAATTTAGATAAAAAGGTATTAGAGCTAACCTTCGTATCTGAAATAAATAAATTAAATAAAGTTGGGCCAAGAATGGAGCCCTGCGGGACTCCACTTGTTACCTTGCCGATACCTGATAAGGTTCCATTAATTTTTACCTGCTGTATTCTGTTAGTTAACCAGTAGTCTATCCATTTAATTAAATGTATAGAAATCCCTAAATACAGAAGTTTATCGATCAATTTCTTATGGCTTACTCGATCAAAGGCTTTACTATAGTCTAAGAGAATAACATCCATGGGGGTATTAGTGTCAATCCCTTGATTAATATGATCATAAAAAGCAATTAATATGATCATAAAAAGCAATGAGGCTGGAAGTTGTCTAATGTCTCTGTTTAAATCCGTGCTTAGTTGGGTCACTAAAATTTAAGTTTTGAAGTTCTATTTCTATTATATTTTTTATGATTCTTTCAAGTAATTTGCATGGTACATGATTGAGAGAGAGAGAGAGAGAGAGAGAGATCAGGTCCGAGGGTGTGCAAAGCCGCTATGGGGGCCTGCAGCTGAGGAGATCTGGATACTAGAACTGGCATGGCCAGTCTGGGACTACCAGGATCACTTTCGCCTTGTCCCGCCTCACCTTGAGGAGCACCTTGTGGATGAAGGGAAATGGAAGGAAGGCATAGAGGAGGCCTGGGATCCACGGCCTCGAGAAGGCATTCAACTGCAGCGAACCCTGCTGGGGGGGTGGGCATGAAACAGCCTCAGCTTGGTGTTTTCCCTGGAGGCAAACAGGTCCACCATCGGTTTGCCCCAACAGGAGAACAGACTGCAAGCTACCTCTGGATGGAGAGACCACTCGTGGGATGTCTGGCCTAAGTGGCTGAGAGCATCCGCCAGATGGTTTGAGGCTCCTGCCACATAGATGGCTAGGAGATCTGCCTCCAGTCGGCTCACGAGGGTCCAGATGCAGATCGCCTCCTTGCACAGCAGATGGGAGTGTGTGCCGCCCTGTTTGTTGAGGTACTACATGGTAGTGGTATTGTCCGTCAGGACTTGACCCCGGAGCAGAGGAGCGAAAGCTGGTAGTGCCAGTCTGACTCCTCTGAGCTCCAACAGGTTGATGTGGCATCGGGACTCCTCGGGGGTCCAGAGTCCGTGGGCACTTTTGCCCCACATGTGGGCTCCCCAGCCCATGAGAGAGGCATCGGTCCTGAGGACGACCGTCTGCTCGGGGTGGACAAACGGGATCCCTTTCGGCAACCAGTCTGGGGTGGTCCACCATTGGAGAGCGTCCCATATTTTCTGGGTCACAGTGATCAGCTGGTCGAAATGACCGTAGTGCTGAGTCCACTGGGCGGCCAGCTCCCACTGGAGGGGGCGCATGTGCAACCGGACCATTGAGGTGCACACTGCCATGTAACCCAGGAGGTGCAGAAAGTCCTGGGCAGGGCGCAATTGCCCAACCAGAAATGATTGGGAAAAGGAGGAAAGAACCTCCGCCCTGTCCGCTGGGAGCTGAGCTCTGGCTTGACAAGAGTCGAGCTCTGCCCCGATGAAGCCCATCCCCTGAGAAGGCACGAGTTCCGATTTGGC
Source organism: Neoceratodus forsteri (assembly GCA_016271365.2). Taxonomy (NCBI): domain Eukaryota; kingdom Metazoa; phylum Chordata; order Ceratodontiformes; family Ceratodontidae; genus Neoceratodus; species Neoceratodus forsteri. The sequence goes on from CM028129.1 coordinate 317,892,106, forward strand.
ATCACTTGATCAGGAGGCCGAGTTGGGAGCGGGTCTGGAGGGCCAGGTCCCTGGACCTCTCTACCTCCTGTTGGGTGGAACCTGCTAGGAGCCAATTGTCGAGGTAAGGATAAATCCTGACACCCCCGACGCCTGAGATGGGCTGCCACCACTGCAATGCATTTGGCGAAGACCCTTGGAGCCGATGACAGGCCAAACGGCATGGCTCGGAACTCGTACAGTGTCCCTGAGACCCTGAAGCAGAGGAACCGCTGATGGGACGGATGGATTGGGACGTGAAAGAACGCATCCTGCAGATCCAGTGAACAGAACCACATGTTTTGCTGCAAGGATGGTATGATCTGGGACAGAGTGACCATCCGAAAGGTGCATGACCTGAGATACTGATTCAGGTTGTGCAGATCTAGAATGGGGTGCCAGCCCCCCCATCCGCTTGGGCACCAGGAAGTACATGGAGACAAAGCCTGGGTCTGCTGGAGGATCCACCACTGGAGCTACTGCCTCCTTGAGGAGGAGCTGAGTGATGTCGTCTCGGAGAGCCGACTGGGTCTGAAGTGGATACTCTTTCCTCCCGAGGAGGCGGGCTCGGCTTGGGGGGGTGCCTCGATTCAGAGGCAGTCCCCGACCGACCACTCGAGGACCCACCTGTCAAGTGACAACGGACCACGTGGAAATTAGGTGGTGGATCCGGCCCCCCATGGGAGGACCCAGAGCTGAGGTGAGGGGAGAGGGGTTGACAGCCCCCAACCCGTCACTGAGCAGGCTTGGAGAAAGAGGCTCCAGGACCTGAACCTTGGCCTCCTTTACGGGCTTGTTGGGGTCCAGGCTTGGGCCAGGGCGCCAAGCCTGAGCTTGCTACTGTTGCTGTTGTCTACCTTGAAAAGAGGACTGCTGAGCTGCAGGGGAAGAATGCCGGAAAATACTTCTTTTTCTTCTGCTGGTTCTTGTCCGAAGAACCCTTGGCAGAAGTGGCGTCCAAGGTGGCATTGGACTGCTCAATGCACTGAAGGTGGCCGGCCACTCCTGGGCCGAATAAATTGGTCCTGAGGAAGGGCACGTCAACTAGTTTATGCTGGGTATCCACCGGAAAGGAGGAAAGCCTCAGCCAAACCCTGCGATGAAAGGCAACTGTGGCGGACATCGAGCGGGCACAAGAATCCCTAATGTCCAGGACCATCTGAAGCTGCTGTTTGGCAACAGCGCTGTCCTGGTCCCGGACCTGCTTGACCGTGGTCTGCATGTCCGCAGGGAGATGTGGGAGGACTTCATCCAGTGACCCTAAAAGGGCGTGAGAGAAGTGTGCCATGATGACGGCCGAACTTGCCTGATGAAGGCCCAAGGAGGAAGCCGCATAGACCTTCCTGGCAGAACGGTCCAAAAGCTTGGACTCTTTATCAGGTCGTCGGTCAGTGCCGGCAGAACTGCCAGTACGCCTGAACACAAAGGCGATCACCAGGCTCTCGGCCGAAGGGTGCTCTGTGAACCCCGCAAGGGACCCCATGGGCACCACATACTTGCGGGCTATGCGGGCAGACGGGCTGGACAAGAGGCAGTACGCTGCCAAAGTTCTACGACTGGAGTTGGCTTGTGCCCGGTCAAAATTAGCTGTTGCCACATGAGGTCCTCATAGCGCCGGAGTTTCTGCTGAAGCCTCTCCTCATCCAAGGAGGACGAGGACGACTGATGGCGTCGCCTCTGTGGCTCTTCCTCGGCCTGTCGGTTGAGGGGGTCCGAGACCTCAATCGAGATCAGACAGGCCGACTCAGTAGTTTGGGAGATACCAGCGGGACCGGTGATTTCCCAGGATCAGAGACCACTTCTTCGATAAGACTCCCAGCAGGCTGGGTCTTATCATCTGGAAAGACCAGATTAGGAGTTTGATCGAGAGATTTGTCGGCCGGAGTCGGCGAAATCTGATCAATGGGGTCAATCACAATCTCAACATCGTCGATCGATAACTTGGTTGACTGGCCTGATGGCAAGGCTGAAAAGCCAGCGGCCGAAGAAGCGATCTCGACCAAGGCTGAGACCGCATGTTCCTGGGATCGAGATCTCTCCCGCCCCCAAAAACGTCTCCGTCGAGACGAAGACGATCCCAGATCCTTCTCCCGCTTATGGGATTGAGAGGAATGCGAGCCCGCAGGCGCCTCTCCCTTGGTCGGGAGAAACTGGCACAACTCTTGGTTGAGCAGAACGAAGAAGCTCTGAGAAGTCTCTGCACCACGAGCTGCTTCCTCCTTGAATGCCTGCATGCGTTCCAATTGCTCGGAGGATTCCGTTGCCGCGGAAACCGCCCACCGAGCCTCCTTGGATTTCACCGGAGGGTTCCTCTTCTCCGGCCTCCCCAGTTTCAAGAGTACGAGATGGTCGTCGAGGATGTTGGGGTGAAAGGTGAGACACATAACGCATTTCGAGGTGTCATGGTGCGACACAGAGGCAATAGATGCAGGTGGTGTGGGGATCGGTGCATGACATTTTCTAGCTGCAAGGGCACCGACTGAAATCGAGGAAGATTTGTCTTCCATAGTGAAACAGCATAATTAGATGCATGCTTGAAGAATCTGAATTTTGGAATAACCGAAGGTTTGAAAGCCAGGGCCTACAAGATGCGTGAGCATGAGGGAGGCAACCTGAATCTTCCAGCGGAAAGGAAGATCTGACGTCATGGGGCGGAGCCGAGGTATATACCACCGGGGTGGGTGGGTGGAAGCAGCCAGCTTGAAGACTTCCGGTCCAGCTGAAAGTGGAAGGGGACATGCCAATGAGTGTGGATGAACAACATATCCACGCTCCTAGAACCATCATTTCTATACAGTGGCGTGAAAAAGTATTTGCCCCCTTCCTGATTTTCTCTATTATTGCATATTTGTCACACTGGATGTTTTCAGGTCTTTAGACAAAATATAATATTAGATAAAGGGAACCTGAGTGAACAAATAACACTTTTTTTTTTTACTTATTTCATTTATTTAATGAAAAAAGTTAACCAACACCAACTGGCACTGTGTGAAAAAGTAATTGCCCCTAGTTAAATCAACCCAATTAAAGGGATAATTAGAGTCAGCTGATTGAACACAGCCAGACTTGATTACAGCCAGCCCTGCTCAATATAAACCTCACTTATTTTGGCCCTTACCATCAGAGTCACGTTGCCAGCACAAAGATTCAACAAGCACATTATGCCATGATCAAAGGAAGTTCCTGAAAGATCAGAAAAAATTTGTTGCCCTCTATCAGTCTGGAAAGGGTTACAAAGATATTTCTAAGGCTCTGGGACTCCATCGAACCACAGTGAGCCATAATCTCCAAATGGAGAACACTTGGAACAGTAGTGAACCTTCCCAGGAGGTAGGCGGCCAAAATTACTCCAAGGGCACAGTGTAAATCATCCAAGAAGTCTCAAAGGATCCTAAACAACATCCAAAGAACTGCAGGCTACTCCTGCCTCAGCTAAGGTCAGTGTTCATGACTCCACAATCAGAAAGAGACTGGGCAAAATGGGCTTCATGTGAGAGTAGCAAAGGCGGAAACCACTGCTAACCAAGAAGAACATAAATGCTCGTCTCTCATTTGCCAAAGCACCTGGATGATCCACAAGCCTTTTGGGAAAATGTTCTATGGACAGATGAGTCCAAAGTGGAACTTTTGGACAACATGGATCCCATAATGTCTCGCGTAAAGCAAACACAGCATTCCACAGTAAGAACACCATACCAACAGTCAAACATGGTGGTGGTAGTGTGATGGTGTGGGGATGCTACTGCCCTAAGGACCTGGATGACTTGCCATAATTAAAGGAACCATGAATTCTGCTCTGTACCAGAAAATTCTTAAGGAGAATGTCCAGTCATCCTTCCGTCAGCTGAAGCTGAAGCGTAGTTGGGTCATGCAGCAAGACAATGATCCAAAACACAAAAGCAAGTCCACATCAGAATGGCTAAAAGAAGTAAAATTAAAGTTTTGGAGTGGTCTAGTCAAAGTCCAGACTGAAACCTAATAGAGATGCTGTGGCAGGACCTGAAACGAGCAGTTCATGCTCGAAAACCTACCAAATGTTACTGAATTAAAGCAGTTCTGAGGAAGAGTGGGTTAAAATTCCTCCACAGCGATGTGAAAGACTGATATTGAATTATAGGAAGTGTTTGGTTGCAGTCATTGCAGCTAAATGTGGCATAACCAGTTATTAAGTGTAAGGGCAATTACTTTTCACACAGTGCCAGTTGGTGTTGGTTAACTTTTTCATTAAATAAGTGAAATTAAAAAAAAAAACAAGTGTTATTTGTTCACTCAGGTTCCCTTTATCTAATATTACATTTTCTCTAAAGACCTGAAAACATCCAGTGTGACAAATATGCAATAATAGAGAAAATCAGGAAGGGGGCAAATACTTTTTCACGCCACTGTATATCTTCCTCCTCTTCCTCATATGTGTCTTCCCGGATAGCAAGGCCCAGGGTGTCCACCATATACTTTACAAAAGTGAAATGGGATGAGAAATCCTTCTGACCATTAGATGAGTTACCGAATTCTTGGTTAGGGGTCCCATCAGGTTCTAAAGGCTCACCCTCTGCTTTGTTTCCTTCCTCTACTACATAATAAAATCCCAGGTCATAGCCAGGGTCTGTAAGAGGAATACCAGGACCTAAAGTGGCACTGAAAAAGTTGCCCATAGATTGCAAAGTCTGATATATATGCCAAGCCTTAGCCATTTCAGAAACACAGGGCATATCTTTATGTGCCACTGGTGTCTCTTTTTTGCTTTTCAGTGGTGTGTTTTTCCTTTCTGTTCTTTTTAGTACGGACTGAATCAGAACGCTACTCGTGTTGTCTTTTTGAGGCCTGGTCAGAATTTTTAATTTTATCAGATTTATTTCCATTATTGTCCTTAGAGGACCTACCTTTAGACCTATTAAGGGCTGCTTTTCTTGAAAATTTTGAATGAGTTTCACAGGAGTGGTCTGGACCTAAACAACTTAAAGACTGTGGCTATCTGCTTTAGCAAGGATCTTAAAGCACTTAATGCAAGTTTTAATTTCTGTTGGTCCAGTCCTGCTATTTAGCTTTTCTGACGTGCCCCAGTATCAGGAAAACCATAAATAGGTGTTTTACCAAGTATAAACAGACTCCCCAAATCAAACCCCTAGCATAGGGGAACCTCAGAAAGACAGGTGTAAAATACGGTAAAAATAACTTTAAATGCGGAAAATCCATGGTTACATGTGGAAAAAAGGAACTGAGGATTTTTAAAATATAGTAAAAAATAAAACCGCAGATTTTTTTTTTTTTTACCTCAAGTGCAGTATTTTTTTACCTCAGAAAAGGCGGGAGACAGAAAAAGTCCGCGGTTGCAGTAAAATGGTCGGGAACTGCGGAAAAAAACTCAGTTGCGAGGAAAAAACACCTGAGAAAACTGAAGGCAGCACAAAATGAACACTTTTTTTTTTTTTAAACACTATGTTTATTGTTTATCTTCAGAAAACATACAGTTACTAAGCCTGATGTAATACATTAGGATTTGGTCACACATTCTTTGAGGGCGCCACCCCTCTTAATACAAACATTTAATGAATCCGTCTTACATCTATAAGATACGTCTTGGGAGTACATCAAAGGACTATAAAATCCTAAAGTTTAAATAAACAAATACCATGATATAGGCTATGTATCTTGAGCCCATGAGCGGCATGCTTTAAAACTGATAATTTAAAGTCATTAGAGTACGTAGATTCTGTCTCTAGCATGAGATTAACAAAGCAGCATGCATTAGCCAAAATTATTGTACCATAATAGAACTTTACGGTGTGGATTATAAACGAAGCCCCAACAGAAACATTGTCTCCAGAGTTGATAACTTTGAAAACATGTTACCTAATCAAACACACATTACTATTAGATTCCTTAAAATAAAAACCAGAAAGGTAAAGGGAAACTGCCTCCCTTCCCCTCAACAACTTTTACTGCCTCAGTCCAGTCTCACGTAAGTGACTAAGTATTTCCTAAAACATAAGTCTGGCAAAAAGAGATGCTAAATGAAAATTACGTACCTACCGTAATTCTTGATCTTCTTGGACGAGTCTCCACCACTCATTCACACTAATGGGATCTGCACTGGAGGCACTAGGACCCAGCGGGAGCAAACTTTTTTGCTGGAGGGCCGGCGCCAGAGATGGGGCTGTGAGGAGCGGCACCACGAGCCTCAGCTCGTGCGGTAATGACTATCTCGGTGGAGGTGCAGCGTAACTAACCTAGAAGGATAGTCTAACCAAAAACCGGACATAAGATAGTCTGGACGACCCGTATAAGAAGGGTCAACAAAGAAGTCTTCACAGCCTAAAGATTGAGGGAGTGAAGACCAACAACAGAGGTGAGCTCGGGGGATGGAGGGTGGGCGTGTGAATGAGTGGTGGAGACTCATCCAAGAAGATCAAGAATTACGGTAGGTACGTCATTTTCATATCTTCCTGGACATAAGTCTCCACCACTCATTCACACTAATGGGAGAGTACCATAGAAACATAGAATTTGACGGCAGATAAGGACCGCTTGGCCCACCCAGTCTGCCCATTTCCCTACCTACTGGATAAGCTGCAGATCCTAGTTAACCAGCAGCCTACTTCTTTCTACCCCCACCCCCCAGAATTGCCTTATGACTATCCCATGCATGCTTGAATTCCACCACTGATTTTGACTCCACAACCTCCTCCGAAGGCCATTCCATGCATCCACAACCTCTCTGTGAAAAAATACTTCCTTAAATTACCTCTGAGCCGCCCCCTCTATCTTCAAATTGTGCCTCTTGTTCTTGCACACTCTTTTTTGAAAGATGCTACCCTCTTGGACTTTGTTGATTCCCTTGAGGTACTTGAAAGTTTCTATTATGTCCCCCCTCTCCCTCCTTTCCTCGAGGCTATACATATTAAGCTCCTTAAGTCTCTCTTCATATGTCCTCGGTGCAGACCCTGCACCATTTTAGTGCCCTCCTCTGTACAGCTTCCATCCTGTCTATGTCTTTCTGGAGATTGGGTCTCCAGAACTGCACACAGTACTCCAGATGGGGTCTCACCAGCTGTCTGCACAGAGGGATAATAACTTCCTGTTTTCTACTGGTGATGCCTCTCCTATGCATCCCAGTATCCCCCAGCCCTCCTTGCTGCCTTCTCACATTGCTTGCCCACCTTTAGGTCATCTGATATGACTACCCCAGGTCCTTTCCATTTTTGTTGTTGTTAGTATCTCACCCCCATTGTGTACTCTTCCCTGGGTTTTGTTTCCAGGTGCATTACCTTGCACTTTAGCACTGAATCTAAGCTGCCATACATTTGACCATTCCTCTAACCTTGCCAAGTCCTTCTCATCCTTTCCACCCCACCCTGTGCATCAACTCTGTTGCAGATCTTAGTGTCATCTGCAAAGAGACATACTTTTTCCTTCCAGTCCTTCTGCAATGTAAACATAAAGACATTGAAGAGACTAGTCCTAATACTGAACCCTCACCGGTACCCGCTAGTAACCTCCTTTCTTCTGAGTGGACTCCATTTACTATTACTCTCTGTGTCCTATTCTCCAGCCAATTCTTTACCCAGGCTGTCATCTTGGGACCCACTCCAGGCTGGCTAACTTGTATATTAATCTTTTTGTGTGGGACTGTGTCAAATGCCTTGCTAAAGTCTAGGTAGGCCATGTCCACAGCCCCTCCCTGATCTACTACTTTGGTCACCCAGTCAAAGAAATCTATCAGATTCGTCTGGCATGACCTTCCCGCTCTGAATCCATGCTGCCCTAGGGTCTTGTGCCCTCTGGCCTCTAGATACCGACAATTCTTTCCTTTAGAAGTGATTCCATCATTTTCCCTATCACTGAGGTTAAACTAACAGGTCTATAGTTTCCTGCTTCTGCCTTGCTCCCACTTTTGTGAAGGGAATCACATCTGCCCTCCTCCAGTCCTCGGGTACCACCCATCCTCCCATGATTTGTTAAAGAGGGTAGTCAGTGGTGTCACTAGTTCTACCCTTAGTTCTTTTAGAATTCTGGGATGAATCCCATCAGGCCCCATTGCTTTGTCCACCTTCAGTTTTAAGAGTTCTTTCAGAACCCTTTCTTCTGTAAATGGGCTGGTATCAACTTCTGTATCCAGAGTGTTACTACTGTTTGTTTTATGTACCTCCCTATTCCTTTGTAAATACTGAGCAAAAATATTTGTTTAGTATCTCTGCCTTTCACATTCTCCCTCTGCCCACCCTCCTCCCCTTTATTAAGCCTCACTATCCCTCCCTTGGTCTTCCTTTGCTCCCTGATGTACCTATAAAGGTTTTCCCCTTCTTAACTGAGTTGGCTATCTTTCCTCGGTTTGGGCCTTTTGACTGTTCTGACTGCCTTCCCAGCCTCCTTTTGCTTTAACTGATACAGTTCTCTGTCCTGCTCCTGCTGCGATTCCTTGTACTTCCTGAATGCTTTCTTTTCTTGAACCTTCACTGCCACTTCCTTTGTGAACCATAGTGGTTTCTTACATCGTCTTGTTTTGTTTATTTGCTTCACACAAGGCTCGTTACCTCTGTGATGGCAGTTTTTATTATTCCCATTGTTCTTCCACCCTCCTTCCCACCCATTTGCTAAGCGCATTCCTTAGGCACTCACCCATTTTGGCAAAGTCAGCCCTCCTAAAGTCCAGTACTTTTGTCTTTGTATGGCTTGACTCTATTGCTGTGTTTATTGTGAACCATACTGTTCGATGGTCGCTAGTTCCCAGATGGCTACCCACTTCTACATCTGTGATCCTCTCTCATCTCCATTTGAGAGTATCAAGTCTAATATTGCTCCCTCTCGAGTGGGCTCCAGTACTAGTTGTCTAAGGCATGCCCCCTGTAGGGCATCTAGAATAACTGCACTCTTCGAAGTGGCAGCTGCAACTGAGCTCCAGTTAACATCTGGCATATTCAGATCACCCATCAGCAATATCTCCCCTTTTTCTGCCATTCTAAGTATACTTTCTATCATTTCCTTGTCCATTTCCTCCCCCTGCCGAGCTAATAATCCCCCGAGAGGGCGGCAGGAGAGACCAAGAGCTCACAGCTTTAGGACAGAAGTCCATTAGGATGGTTCTGCCAAAGGAAAGATGTCGTCTGGCATGGACATCCAGGGCATAGTGTTTAACGAAAGTATGCACTGAGCTCCAGGTAGCAGCGATAAATATCTGCAATGGGCATGTTGTGATTTCCGCCACAGATGCTGCGACCGCCCTAGTAGAGTGAGCGTAAACTCTGCCCTACAGCTTAACCTGCGCCATGGAATAACACTGGAGAAGGCATGCCACTAGGCATGCTGAGATATACAGGTTACTCACCTGTAACAGGAGTTCTAGGAATGGTATATGTTGTTCATCCACACTCATTGGCAGTATCCTTGCCGCTTTAAATCTTGCCGGAAGGTCTTCAAGCTTGCTCCTCCCACCCACCCGGGTGGTATAACTCTCGGCTCCGCCCCATGACGCCAGATCTGGCCCGCTGGAAGCTCAGGTTGTGCGTCGAAGCCGGGGAGGTCGGGTGGGTCGTGTGGATGAACAACATATACCATTCCTAGAACTCCTGTTACAGGTGAGTAACCTGTATTTCTAGGGACATGGATATGTTGTTCATCCACACTCATTGGCAGACTCCTAGCAGTTCTCCGGGAGGAGGGCAGGCACACACCCCCATATACTTACTTGGGAAAGAGAGACTGAGAACCGAGGCCCCAAAACCAGCATCCGGCGTGACTCAAGGTCGATGTGGTAGTGGGTAATGAAGGTGTTTGCTGACTTCAGGTAGCAGCCCTGCAGATTTCCTGGATAGGGGCGTCCCTGGAAGCAGCCACGTTGCAGCAGTATGGCGGGTAGAATGAGCTCTTATCCTCTGGGAGGCTCCATGCCCGCCAACTTATAGCAGAGATCTATGCAGGAGGTTACCCACCTGCTTATCGTCCCGCTGGCTGCAGGTCTGCCAGATGCCGGCTTCAGCGTAGGTGAAAAACAGCTGGCCGAACCTCTCCCGAATTTCAGCCGAGCGCCCTTATAATAAGCGAGCGCCTTCTAGGGTCCAGAGTATGGAGCTCAGATCTGCCTCCGAGGTGATTGGGGTAGAACACCGCAGAGTCAACACCTGGTTAAGGTGAAACTCCGACACCACCTTCGGAAGGAATTTCGGTGGGGGCGCAGGACAACCTTGTCCCTGTGGAAGACCAGGTAAGGAGACTCGATGGAGCGCCTGGAGCTCTCCCATCCTTCTGGCTGGACGTGATAGCCACCAAGAAGCCGGTCTTCCACGACAGGTGAGAGAGAGCACCTGTGCATAGGTTCGATGGTTGCCCATGAGCTTTGCCAGTACCAGCAGTAGATCCCACGGAGGTGGGGTTCCCGCACTGGAGGAAATGTGATCAAGGCCTTTGAAGCGCCAGACCACCTTCTCCTGCGCCACGACTGCTTCCGCCCGCCCCTGTAAGCAGAGATGGCTGCCAGGTGCACCTTAGGGTCGCCGACTCCAAGCCCTTGACTAGAAAGGGACCATAAATAGTCCAAGATGCTTGCCAAGGAACAGGAGGAAGGGTCCAAGCCCTTGTTCCTGACACCAAATGGAAAACCTTTTCCATTTGAAGGCATAACATTTTCTGGTCGACTCTACGGGACGCCTCAACTACATTGAGGACCTCGTCGGAAAGACCCAAAGCCCTGGAACTCCTAGCCGCTCAGGAACCAGGCCGTCAGGTGCAGGGATTGAAGGTCCGGATGGAACACCTTCCCTGATTGACTGAGAGCAGGTCGGGCGAGCTGGAAGCTGCCGGAGTCCTGGAGCTGAGACTGAGGAGATCTGGTACCAGAACTGGCGAGGCCAGTCTGGGGCTATCAGAATCACCTGCGCCTTGTCCCTCCTCGCCTTGAGAAGCACCTTGTGGATCAAGGGAAATGGGGAAAGGCGTAAAGAGGCCGGGGTCCATTGCCTCGAGAGGCATCCCCTGCAGCAGCCCTGCTGAGGGGGCGGCATGAAACAGACTCAGCTCGTCTCCATGGAGGCAAACAGGTCCACCCTGAGGTGTGCCCCAAAGGGAGAACAGATACTGTACTACCTCGGCAGGGAGACCACTGTGGGATGCAGCCCTATCCGCCCAGGCACCGGCCAGGTGTTGGAGGTCCTGCCACGTGAATGGCTAGAGATCCGCCTCCAGGCTGCGCACGAGTGACCAAATGCGGAGACTTCCTTGCATAGAAGCATGGAGCGCGTCCCGCCCTGGCGGTTTAGATAGTACATGGTCGTGGTATTGTCCGCCTGACTCGGACCACTTGACCCCCCGGAGGAACGGAGCAAAGGCGGTGAGAGCTAGCGGACCCTCGAGCTCCAGCAGGTTGATGTGGCATCGGACTCCTGGGGACCAGAGGCCATGAGCCGGTGTTCCCCAGATGGGCACCCCAACCCATCAGAGAGGCATCGGTCGACAGAGAGACCGACGGCTCGGGCGGACGAACGGGATGCCCTCCTGCAAATGATCTGGAACGGTCCACCACTGGAGAGCTGCCCACATCCCCTGTGTCACCGGCTACAAGCTGGTCCAAGGATCGCAGCGCCAGGACCACTGGCTGGCCAGTCCCACTGAAGGGGACGATGTTCCAGCAGGGCCCAACGACCACGCTTGGTACAGGCCGCCATGAGACCCAGGAGGCGAGGAAGTCCCGGACAAGCGCAATTGCCCAACCAGAAATGATCGGGCAAAGGAGGAAAGAACCTCGGCCCTGTCACGGAGCAGCGCTTTGGCTCGAAGAGAGTCGAGCTGCGCCCGATGAATAAAATCACCTGCTTCGGCTCGAGTTCCGACTCTGGCCTCGTTGATAAGGAGGCCCAGTTGAGAGCAGACCTGGAGGGCCAGATCTCGACCACTCCGCCTCCTTCCTGAGGTGAGCTGCCATCAGCCAGTCGTCCAGGCAGGCACACTCGACCCCTCAAGCGCCAAGAGGAATGCTGTCACCACTGCCATGCATTTGGTGAAGAAACCTGGGAGCTGGAGACAAGCCAGCAAGGCTGGTGAACTCGAAGAGAGATCCTTCATTTCAGGCGAAGGAATCTCTGGTGAGGAGCCGGACGGATGGGGACGTGAAAAAGCGTCCTGCAGTCCAGGGAAACAGAACCTGCGCGTTGCCAAGGATGGTATTATCTGAGCCAGAGTGACCATCCTCAAGGTTCGAGACCTTAGGAACTTGTTTAGGGTCGTAGGTCGAGAATGGGCGCCAGCCCCCGTCCGCTTCGGAACCAGGAAGTACCTGGACACAAACCCTGGGTCTGAAGCGAGGGTCCACCACCTTCTCTTACCACCCTCCTTCTGAGGAGGAGAGTGATGTCGGCTCGACGAGCCGCCAGTGAGGCTGGGATCCGGCCCCGAGGCGGCGGCTCTGAAGGGTGGTGCCTGCTCAATTCCAGAGGCAGGCCTCTTCCCCCACCTCCAAGACCCACCTGTCCGTGGTAACAGCGGACCAGGCGGAACGAAGTGCGGAGCCGTCCCCCCACGGGGACCAAGGGTAAGGTGGACGGGGATGGGCGACACCCCTCAGCCCGTCACTGGGCAGGCTTGGAGGAGGGACCGCCGAGACCTCCTGGCCCCTCTCCCCCTGCCTCCTGTTAGAGGAAGCCGGCGGCTTGGGTTTGGGATGCCAAGGCCGAGCCTGCTGGCCCTGACGTTGCTGGGCAGGCGCCAGCAAGGGCAGGAAGTGACCAAAAGGGCTAGGCTGTGGTTTATGGCCTTGTCCTTCTGAGCGGAAGAGACCGAGTCCAAGGTGGCATTGACCTCTCGATCCTCTGCAGGTGACCTTCCACCCAGGGTCAAGAGGTCAGTCCCAAAAGGAACATCCGCCAACTTGTGCTGGGTATCCAGTAAAGGTGGATATCCTCAGCCAAGCCCGCGACGGCATAACCACTGCGGCGCCACCGATCTGGCACATGAGTCCCTACATCCAAAGCAGTCTGGAGCTGCTGTTTGGCCACTGCCCTGCCCTGGTCCCGCACCTGCTTAACCGTAGTCTGCAGATCGGCGGGAAGATGAGGGATGACCTCATCCAGGGAGCCCAACAGGCATGAGAAAAATGTGCCATGAGGGACGGCGAACTGGCCTGACGAGCCGAGAGAGGACTGAGCGTGAGACTTTTAGCCCGACATAGTCCAATTCTTGGACTCCTTGTCAGGAGGTTTGTCCACATCCTGGCGACGCGGCTGAAAACGCTGTCGGTAACCAACCCCAGCAGAGGGTGTTCAAAACCGGACAAGGAACCGTGAGACCAAGATACCTTGGCCATCCTGGCAAGGCGCAGGGCAGGAAGCAGGGCGCTACAAAGTTCCAGTGCGGACCCACTATGGCCTCAGCCACGGAAAGGCCTCCGTCGGAGAATCCCTCGGTCCAGAATCTCCGTGAGGGGATACCTGGCCCGCTTGGAACGGGTTCGAGCTCCATCCCGTAGACTCCGAGATGAGCCACAGTCCTAGGAAGGACGACGGGCTATCATTCATTGACTGACCTCCTGAAGACTCAGTCCAGTCGCTTGGAGAAGAAGGAGGAATCATCTTCGGACTCGGAAGAGTCCTCGAAGAGCTGCCTCTGGCCTGAGCCACCCTTCACCTGCCGAGGTCGGCGTCGGGAGTGAGGTAATCAAGACAGCCGATGGGTAGACCCTCAGTCAATCGCGAGAATCCTTGGTCGAGCCCCAATTGGTGGCTGTGAGGCGGAGGTTCCACCGGAATCGGTGGAGCAACTGGTTTGAGCGAACAACGGCCTGGTGTAGGCTCCTCGGACAAGTCGAGGGGTTGTGTCAGCCGTTCGGTGACAGCCACTTAATGGCGGGAAGGCGCGGGTCGGCTTATTCCGGACGGGAGGAGCTGTTGCAACATAAGGTCCTCATACCGTCGGCGTAATTCACGAGCCTCCCCTCATCCGAGGAGGAGGGCGAGGGCCCAGCGGCGACGCCGCTTACGCGATGCCGACCGAGACCGCCTATGGCGGTGAGGAAGCGGACCGCGAAGATCGAACGAGACCGAGAGTCCCGGATTTCCAGGTCGGTCGCGAGAGGTATCGGCCGGTGACGCACTCCCTTGACTCGGAAGGTCCATCCGGGCTCGGAACCGGAGGCACAGAGCGAACCACGGGATCCTCAACTCCTCCCGGGGAACAGAGAGAGAATCTCGGCTGCTAAAAGCGACAACCCGTCAATGGGTCGAGAAAATCTGAGCTTCATCAGTGGGAAGTCTCGGTCCAACTGACCTGGCGGGGACACCGTGAGGCCAGTGGCGAACCCGGCGGTCGACCCGAGCCGGCAGACGGCACAGCCGGGGGAGAGGACCTTTCCCGCCCAGGCGTCGACGGAGGACACCCACCCTTGTCCCTCTTTTGGACGAGAAAAAGGTCCAGCAGGCGCGGCCCTTCTCCTTTAGTGGAGAGGGACGAGACAAAGCTCATAAAGAAGCGATGTAGGAAGAACCCGGGGCCCGGGATACAAATGCAGCGGCGAGGAAGACACTGACCGCCCGCCTCCTCTTCGAGGGCGACCATCCGCTCGAGCTGATCCGTGGCTCCCTTGCCTTGGACACACGTAACCGGGCCTCCTTGGACTTCAGGAGGAAGCGCTTCTGGGGCGGCCCAGTTGCAATCCAGACGCTTACGGTCTTGAGGCGTAGGCCGAGAAGATGAGCACAGGTGCTCACCAAGCCTGAAGTAGGTGCTCAAGGCCTAGGCAGTAGACACACCGTGGGTCTGTGGATCCGTCCGAGACATCTTCTGCCCGCATGGGCATCTCAATCCGAGGTCGATTGTCCGCCAGAGCAGCGAGGTCACGAACTGAAGACTTTGCAAATTTTTATTTTAAATCCATAAGCGGAGAAATAGGAACCAATCATAGACACGAGCGTTAAGGAGGAACCTGAGCTTCAAGCGTAAGGAAGATCTGCTTATGGCGTCATGAAAGCGGGCGAGGATTCTACCGGGTGGTGGGAGGGCAAAGCTGAAGACAACTTCAGCCCAAGATTTAAGCGGCAAGGATACTGCCAATGAGTGTGGATGAACAACATATCCATGTCCCTAGAAACATCTGATAGCGACAGGTTGACCCAGCCGGGTCTCGCTGAAGGAAACAAACAGTTGTTGAGCTTTACGAAAGTCTTTTGTTCTATCTGATAAACGTAGCTCTTAACGTCCAAGGAATGAAAGAGAACGATTCTCCTCTTCATTTTGGAAGTTCATAAAGTAAGAGGAAGGACAAAGGTTGGTTTAGATGGAATTCCGAAACAACCTTAGGAAGAAAATTTAGGATGGAGTTCTAAGACTACTTTGTCTTTATGAAACACAGTATATGGAGGGTCTGTGACCAAAGGCATGCATCTCAGAGACCCTGCGGGCTGAGGTAATAGCTACCAGGAGGCCGATTTCCAGGTGAGAAATTTTAGCTCACAGGTAGCTAGAGGTTCGAAAGGTTTTCGAGTGAGCATGTCCAGCACAAGATTAATGTCCCAGGCTGTGACTGGACGTCTTGTAGGAAGTCTGGCATTCAGAATTCCCTTAAGAAACCTTTTAACCACAGGTAACTGAGCCAGTGACAAGGAAAGTACCGGCTCACGATAAGCTGAAATGGCACAAAGGTGAACTTTGACTGTACAGTACTGCAGACCTGAATTTGAGAGGTCTAAGAGGTACTCTAAAATTTTATCTGGTGGGCGGAAAAGGGATTTAAAGAGATTTTACACACACGAGCGAAAAATGCTTCCATTTGGCTGTAAGTTTTCCTAGTGGCTGGCTTCAGTGCAGCCAGAAGAATATCTGAAACCCTGCGAGACATTGAACCTGTTCACTTCTACCTCTTCAGGAACAGCGTGAAGGTGCGAGACCTCAGGTTGGGATGAGACAACAGGCCACTGAGTCAGAGGTTCGTCTGAAAGGGGTGGTTCGGCGGAGCTGCCGACATATTGGTGGTAGGAACCACATCTGTCGAGGCCAGAAGGGGAGCAATGAGGATCATTCTGTCCCCTGGGATTCGAACTTGAAAGTACCCTCTGAATTAGAGGAAGGGTGGAAGAGGCGTATAGAAAGCGTTTTGTCCTGCAGCCTAGAGCATCCTGACAGAAAAAGCCAGGCCCTGGATTTCTGGAGCAGAAGAGGCAGTTTGTGTTGGTGGGGATGCAAAAGGTCCAGGTCTGGAGTTCCCACTCTGCAAATATTGACAGAACTATGGTTGAGTCGAGACCATTCGTGAGGATCTGTCTCTGTTCTGCTGAGGTGATCTGCCAGTTCGTTCTGCACTCCTGGCAGGTAGAACCCTTGAATTAGAGATTTGTGCTCCAAGGCACCATTCCCACACTCTCATCGCTTCCCTTGCATAAGGGTAAGAGTGAGCACCACCCTGCTTTGTTGATGTAATACATCACTGCTTTGTTGTCCGTTTGAAGGAGAATGTTCTTGTGACAGAGAATGTCCTTCAACGCCCGGACCGCATAAAGGGCAGGCTCTCATTTCTAAGACATTTATGTGAAGCTGGGACTCCGACCTGAGTCCACGTGCCTTGAGTGTGGAGAGCCTGACAGTGAGCTCCCACCCCATCAGGGGCCATTCTGTGGCAATGGAAATCTGATGATCCAGAGGAGCAAAGGGATACCCTTCTAGGAGATTGTTCTCTTGCGACCACCAGGTGAGCGACCTCTTTAGAGGTTCTGTCACCTTGATGGGAAAGGACTGCGGGTGAGTGGTTGGGGACCACTGAGTACTGAGCATCCACTGAGAAGTTCTCATGTGAAGGCGTGCTAGGGGTACAGTGAACACCGAGGATGCCATGAGACCTAGCATCCGTTGCATCGAGAGAGCTGGAACAGAGTTGCTCTCCCCGATGTGACGGGCCATCTGAAGGATATCGCTCCTCCTGTCCTCTGGAAGAAAAGCCTTCGCACAGGAGGTGTCCAGAAGAGTTCCTATAAAAAGGAGCCTCTGGGAGGGCTGCAACTGCGATTTTTTGAGGTTTAGCAGGACTCCATGGATGTGAGAAGCGTGAAGCCATGTCTCCGGCGTCAGGTTCCCTGCCTGGAAGGACTTGCCAGAAGCCAATCGTCCAGATAAGGGAACACCTGTATTCGATCTTTCTGAGATCGCTGCGAGAACTGCACAACACTTTGTAAAACTCGCGGCGCCGAGGATAGCCCAAGGGCAGGACTGAACGATAATGCTGTCCCAGAGCCACAAACCTTAGGAATTTGTGATGCTTTGGGTGAATAGAAATGTGCTGGTAAGCATCCTGCATGTCTAGGAGGCTAGCCAGTTTGTGATGAAACAAAGGTAACAAGGTTCCTAGAGAAATCATTTTGAATTTCTCCTTGGGCAGAAATTTGTTTAGTTTTCTGAGGTCCAAAATGGGCTGCATGCCCCAGTTTTCTTTGGAACCAGAAAGTAATGGGAATAGAACCCTGTGTTCATTGATGCAGCGGCACTACTTCTACTGCCCTGTTGTTCAGAGGCCCTGAATCTCGGCAGCAAGAAGGTCTGACTGAAGGGTTGACAGCTTGGGCTGTCGTTTGGGGGACGATCCGGAGGGGTCTCCACAAGATTGAGTGAATACCCATCGCGGATTATCTGGAGGACCCATTTGTCTGAGGTTATGGACTTCCACTGATTGTAGAAGTGCATCAGACTACCTCCCACCACTGAGGAAGAGTCCACCTCGGGCAGCTGAGGTGGGACTTGGGCCAACAACTCATAAAGGCTGGCGCTTTGGGCCTGCGCCTTCTGTTGCGTTTTTCTTTTGAGGCTGGGGAGTTTGATTTTTATGAAACCTCCTCTGCCTCTGCCTCGAAAAGGACTGACGTGTTATGAAACTGGCATTTATTAACACTCCTCGAGAGGGACAGGAGGAGGTTGAGCCAACAATGGCTGACCTAGTCTTTGTGTAGCTTCTAGAGCCTGTTCTACTTGAGGGCGAAAGATACACACCATCAAAGGCACGCCATTACCTGCTGCTGTCGTCATTCGTGAAGCCTGAAGTGCGCAGCCAGGAATGACGGCGGGTACAAATACCAGCCGCCGCCCGGAAGCAGTGTCGAAAGCATCCATAGCTGCTTTAACCTGCTGGTTGTTAGATTCTATACCCTGGTAATGGTTTGAAGAAGCTCTGGCTTTGTATCCGATTCCGGTAGAGCTTCAACCATCTGTTTGAGTGAGTGCCAAAGGATATACTCATATTGAGAGAAATAGCCTTGGTAGCTGGCAATACGCATACCCAGTGTGGAAGCAGCAAAGACTCTCTTACCTAAAGTGTCTATCTTACGAGATTCTTTGTTAATAGGTCGAGCTGTAGTAGTTTGGGGAAGGACGACCTTATCATTCTCTGCCAATACTACAATAGGATCCGTAAAGGCTTGGGCGTCCAAAATGGGTCGATCCTTGGGGGCTGAGTATTTCCTATCTATGGATTTAGCCACCGAAGGAATGAGAGCAGGATTATTCCATACCATTTGAGACAGCGTCTCAAAGGAGGGCTGTACCGGAGGAGTCAAATCCGTAGGGATCTCCAGAATATGGAGGTATTGGAGTCTTAGCAATTTCCCAGGATCGATGTCTGTAGTTTGGAGAGAAAGAGTGGAAATCAAGTTTTTCAGCAGAGACTTAAAGGACAGGTCCTCGACCACAGGCTCTGCAGCAGGAATAGATCCTGTTTCTTCCACTTCATCACCCAGTCTAAGGTCTGGGTCAGGCTCAATGTCATCTCCTGACAGTCCAGGAGGGACTGTATGGACAGGAAAGGAGTGAAAATCAGGGAAAATGAAGAAGGAAAGGAGTTGAAGGAGGAGTCCTGAAAAGTGGATGATGCCTAAGAACCCCAGGCGGCGGCGCACAGGCGGCACAAAGAAGCGCCAAGGCACCGAGGCGGCATCGAAGCCACTGGCGCCGAGGAGGCCAGGCAGCACCGAGATGCACGGCACAAGACGGCGCCGAGCATGCCATCGACACGAAACACCCAAGACTCGAAAACAGGATTTGAGGGAAGGAAGGAAGGAAGAGCAGGAGATAAAGGCATGGAATGTGGCCCCTGCGCGCAGCCATGTGAGGGACACCTAAGCTGGTCGGCGGCACGAAGACAGTGCGCGCGACCAGGGAGGCTCACACCTACCTGGTCTCCCAAAACGCCGAAGGCCCCTGAGTGACCGAGCCAGGCAGCTGGACCAACTTCCAAGCCCATGGCTCCATAAGAGCGGCCCACTGATGAAACAGCTCATCTGAAGACCTACCAGAGGGCGGGGTAGGGCTCCGATGTCGAAGACGTTGGCTACCGGAAACAGAAGCAGGCGACTCCGAAGGAGGAGACCGGCAACTAGCCCCAATAACCGACTGTCTATGCGCAGACATATCAGAGGGCGACCTCGAGTGATGCCTTCTCTTTTTTGACCTGTGGGCCGAAGAAGAGCTCGAGGCGAATGGTGCCGAAATCGACCGTTTATTTTATGCTTCGAGAGCCGCCCGTCCCTCGGGCATTGGACTGACCGTTGTCAGACCCCCTTCGGAGAAGGCGGGACTGGACCCAGTCCGACTGACTGAACAACTTTCATCTGAAAGCCTCCCTACCGTCACCTGACCTGCTCATGAGTGACTCCGTCAAAGTAGGCTGAGACTTCTTTGTAAATAAGAATAAACTTAAGCGATACTTATTGAGATATTACTACAAAATAACAAAACTGAAAACTATGCTGCTAGTTTGAAGTTTGACTCCCTTGAGCGGCGATGTCATCACTGACGTTTTCGTAGAGGAAAAAAGGAACTAAGGCGGTTGGAGGGTCGTCGCCGAGATAGTCATTACCGCGCTGAGGCAGGCTTGTGCCGCCTCCTCGCGCTCCCATCTCTGGCGCCGGCCTCCAGCAAAAAAGTTTGCTCCCGCTGGGTCCTAGTGCCTCCGGCGCAGATCCCATTAGTGTGAATGAGTGGTGAAGACTTATGTCCAGGAAGATCTGTGCTTTCCCAGGAATTTTAATTTTAACAGACCTGAGGTCTTCTAAACAAAAATGTCTTTTAAGTGTCCAAGTCATCTTCATCCTCCGTACCAGACCTGGAGGATTCTCGTCTTCTCCTTCTCGGTTTAGTGAACTTTTGGGCCCACTTCAAAGCGTCAGCTGGATCCGAAAAGATAAATATCTTGCCGTGGTGTGTCAACCTCAATCTTGCAGGAAAAAGCATGTTATGTGGAATATTTGCATCGAGCAGCATCTCCCTCGTCCCATCAAATCTCTCTTTTTTTTTTGGCGAGTAGCAAAACTTAGATCAGGGTACAGAGACACTCTTTCTCCGTCGTGCAGTAGAGCTCACTTTTGCCTGGCCAGGGATAAGATAAAAATCTCGAGTGCCCATACTATCCAGGACCGCCACTATCATCCTTGGAGATTCCGTATTGCTGGGCCTGCTCCGGAAAGTAACTCTATATGCTTTTTGGATCCCCCATGTTCTCTCTTGCAGGGGCTGACCCAGTTGTTGCTCTAGCCAGTCTTTTAAAAATAGGCTCAGGTGGTCTCCCTCACTGCATTCCTGGATACCGGACCCAGAGGGTCGTAGTTGGTGGGATAGTCTCATCCCCAAGGAGGGTCATTAGTGGGGTCCCACAGGGATCAGTCCTTGGGCCCCTTCTGTTCAACGCCTCGTATCTGACATAAGGACAGGAATCAGGAGTGAGATGAGCCTCTTTGCAGATGACTCGAAACTGGGGCGGTGGTGGATGGGGAGGAGGGAGGGTGGCCCTGCAGGGGACCTGGAGGCTCTGGAAGATGGTCTAGAAAGTGGAAGCTGAGGTTCAATGCAGGAAATACAGGTACTCCACCTGGGGCCAGAAACCCAGGCCAAGTGTACACCTGGGAATACTACAAGTCTCAATGGCTGAGAGGGACCTGGGGTGGTGGTGGATGTCAAGATGAACAACTCTGAGACTTGTAGGAGGGCAGCAGCCAAGGCCAACAGGATGCTGGGATGCATCACTAGGGGATCACCTCCAGAAGGAGGAAGTGATACTCCTCTGTATACTAGCTTGGTGAGAGCCGCACCTGGAGTACTACGTGCAGTTTTGGAGGCCACACTTAAGAGGGACATTAACCTCCTGGAAGGGTCAGAGGAGGGCAACCAAAATGATTTGGGGCCTGGGGGACAGGACCTATGAGGAGAGGCTCGAAGAGCTAAATATGTACACACTGGAAGAGAGAAGGGACAGGGGGACATGATAGGAGTCTTCAGGTACATGAAGAGGGTAAATAGGGAGGAACAGTCAGGGTGCTTGAAGGAAGGAGGAAGGGGCCACTAGAGGGCATGGGTGGAAGCTGGAGGGAAGATTCAGGGAGAAAGGAGGAGGTGCTACTTCACTGAGAGGGTGGTGGAGCCATGGAATGCACTACCTAGGGGCTGGTGGACAGAGACAGTGGAGGGTTCAAGAGGGGTGGGACAGGTACAGGGGAAGGGTTCAGGAAGCAAAATCCAATGCAGCAAGAATATCCGGAACTGGGAAGGGAGAAGCCAGAGAAGGCGAGGGGGACAGCAAGGTCAGCACCCAGGGTGGGGGCTGGCCAAACGAGCAGACACGAAAGACCGTTAGGCATATTCTGCTGGCATTTTAGTATGTTAGTATACCGATTATCCTCAGATTTGTAGCCCGGGCCTGGTTCTCTAAATTTTCGAGATGAGCCCACAGATGAGAGTTCTCTTTCAGTAAGTTTGCAGCCGTTCCCAACGCAGCTTCCGACTGCTTTTTTGCTTCACTCACCTCCGTCTTCATCACTCCCGAGTCTGTCTCGAGAAGGGTTACCCTATTTGTAAGGGCATCAAAGCGCTCTGAAAGTCCTGCCATAGACACTAACATTTTGTTCGTCTTCTGGCATAGCGTCTGCAGCGTCTACTCCTCACTCTCCATACTAGAGTCTAGAAGTGGTCAGCCATACATCGATCGTGTTGCTGGAGGGCCCACATCTGATCTACTTCTGACGCTCTCCCCACTTGCTTTGTCCTTCCTTGGATTCCCCATTTCAGGTCTACGATAGTTCCGATATTCTTTTCTGCGTGGATGAGTAAGTTTACTTTGTTTTAAACCCTTAAAACTTGACTTTTATTTTTCAATTTTGAGGAGCTTCCTAATCCTGCAACCATACTGCTCGGGCTCCCAAAATGAACACTTTTAAAGGCAAAATAACTTCTTCAAGCATTAAGGACAGACAGCACTCCAGGGCAATGTTGCTCAGTCAGCAGAGAAAAAGTTCTGAAGCCATCTAGGCTGACTGCAGGCAGCACACCCCTTCTCTCTCTCTCCTGACTGGCCAATGTGCCAACTTCATTTACACTGACCCCTTCTCTCCGGGACAGCTGAACCCAGCTGGCAAACTGCACAAGTGAAGCATACCAAAGGACCCCTGGGTGAGACATACTGTATACACACAGTTGTTAGATCATGCAAAAAACAATTACATGCTTGATTTATTACTGTTTATCAAAGGAGAACTGTGTCGAACCTAAAAATGAAAATTACGTTCTCAATTCTTGATATTCTAAGAATATTTTCACCACTGAGTCATACTAATGGGCCCGAGCAGGAGACACTAGCACCCAGAACTTCTCAGAGGGCTGGTGCCTAGGTAAGCAGTGTGCGTGTGTGGCTCTGTGAACAACCACATGCAGCCGCCTGTTTATGTCGGCACCAGCCCCCAACCGCGTAAGTATCTTTTTTTACCAGGGAGGTGCAGCATAACCTAAAAGTACCTACGCATTTAACTTTAGGGCATAAGATAGCCCTGGCAGCCCGAAAAGAAGGGCCACCAAACCAGTAAATGAGGGTTACTCAGCTGTAGCCATAGTTCTAGGAGAAGTACATGGTGCAAATCCACACTCTGGCAGTCTTCCTTTCCCCTTTAAATCTTGCAGGACGTCTTCAAGCTAAGCTCCTCCCACCCACCTGGGTGGTATACTCCTTGGCTCCACCTCGCAATACTAGATCTTGCATGCCGGAAAGCAGGGATCTGTGTGCCACTTGCCATGAGAGGTCGGGTGGGCTGTATGGATGTGCACCATATACCACCCCTACAAAAGAACAGTTATGTACTTACCCTAACAGTAGATCTTCGAAAGAATCTCTCATCAGGCCACACATATGGAACTACAAACCGTCAAGCACTACGACCACATTGAAACTTTGCAAGCAGTCAGCCATGGGCCACCAGGATGACGTAAGACATCGGCTGCTACATAAACGTGGGCAGCCCCTCCTCTCCTCAGTTCCCCACCAGAGATCTTACTTGGGAGACCTCTTTATAGGGAACCAGGAGAGAACAGAACAGTTACGTAAGAACTTACTGCAACAGTAGATCTTCAAGGGGATCTCAGCCATCCAGGTTACACAGCAGGAACGCCGTCGGTGAAGGGGAATCCTACCGGAAGATTTTCAGCAGTGCAACTGGGGCCTTCCATGCATCTGCAAGCCCTATAAAGGCATAGGCGGCCCCTCCTCCTCAATTCTTTCCCTCTGGAGGAAGGGAGCAAGGCTAACACCTTGGGGAACGGGAGAGACCCAAGGGACTTGTCTAGATAACAATTGGAATACAGTATATAGCCAGGTCTGAACAAGGGCCCTAGTGAGTGGGAAGGTGGGGGGAAGGGGGTAATACCTGATGACTGAGATCCCCTCGAAGATCTAATGTTACATTAAGTTCTTATGCAACTGTTCTATCTTCTTCACGGTATCTCAGTCATCAGGTTACACTGCAGGAACGCGTACCAATCAGTGACAGGAGCAAATAGACAGTCTGAGATGTGGATCTCCATAAATTCAAGACAGGAATCCTTGTAACACGGCCCTGCCAAAACCTGCACAGGCTCTTGAAGCAATGTACAGACTGTAATGCTTGGTGAAAGTGTGGACTGTACTCTAGGTGGCAGTGGCGCAAATAACAGCGTCTGAGACCCCTTTGAAAAGAGCCACCAAGGTAGCCATGCATCTGGTGGAATAAGCTTTGACAGCACCAAGCAGTTCTTTGCCGTACTTGTTGTAGCAGAACACAATGCAATGTGTCAACCATTTGGATAAACATTGCTTAGAAACTGAAGTGCCCTCTCTACCTGGGATGAAAGAAACAAACAACTGCTTAAACACAGAATTTGACGGCAGATAAGGACCACTTGGCCCACCTAGTCTGCCTATTTCCCTACCCAATGGATAAGATGCAGATTCTAGTTAACCAACAGCCTACTTCCTCCTAACCCCTCCACTAGAATTGCCTTATGTCTGTCCTATGCATTCTTGAATTCCCCCACTGTTTTTGCCTCTATGACCTCTTCAGGAAGGCTGTTCCATGTATCCACAACCCTCTCTGTGAAGAAATACTTCCTCACATTACCTCTGAGCTGTCCCCCTCTCTATCTTCAAATTGTGCCCCCTTGTTTTTGCACCTCTTTTTCTGAAAGATGCTACCGTCTTGGACTTTGTTGATTCCCTTGAGGTATTTGAAAGTTTCTATCATGTCCCCCTCTCCCTCCTTTCCTTGAGGCTATACATTTTTAGTTCCTTTAGTCTTTCTTCATATGTCTTCTGATGCAGACCCTGCATCATTTTTGTTGCCCTCCTCTGGACAGCCTCCACCCTGTCTATGTCTTTACGGAGATGGGGTCTCACCAACTGTCTGCACAGAGGGCCAACAACTTCCTGTTTTCTACTGGTAATGCCTCTCCCTATGCATCCCAGTATCCCCCCAGCCCTCCTTACTGCCTTCTCACATTGCTGGCCCATCTTTAGGTCATCTGATATGACTACCCCCGGTCCCTTTCCATTTTTGTTGTTGTCAGCATCTCACCCCCCATTGTGTACTCTTCCCCTGGGTTTTTGTTTCCCAGGTGCATTACATTTTGTACTTTTTTTGCATTGAATGTAAGCTGCCATACATTTGACCATTCCTCCAACCTTGCCAAGACTCTTTTCATCCTTTCCACCCTACCTTGTGTATCAACTCTGTTGCAGATCTTCATGTCATCTGCAAAGAGACATACTTTCCCTTCCAGTCCCTCTGAATGTCACTTATAAAGACATTAAAAAGGACCGGCCCCAGTACTGAACCCTGTGGTACCCCACTAGTAACCCTCCTTTCTTCACTGTGGACTCCATTTACTATTACCCGCTGTGTCCTGTTGTCCAACCAGTGTTTTACCCAGGCTACCACCCTAGGACCCACTCCCAGGCTGACTAATTTGTTTATTAATCTTTTGTGCGGGACTGTGTCAAATCCCTTGCTAAAGTCTAAGTAGGCCATGTCCACAGCCCCTCTCTGGTCTACTGCTTTGGTCACCCAGTCAAAGAAATCAATTAGATTTGTCTGACATGACCTTCCTGCTGTGAATCCATGCTGCCTTGGGTCCTGTGCCCCACTGGTTTCTAGGTACTCAACAATTCTTTCCTTCAGAAGTGATTCCATCATTTTCCCTACCACTGAGGTCAAAATGACAAGTCTGTAGTTTCCTGCCTCTGTCTTGCTCTCACTTTTGTGAAGGGGAATCACATCCGCCCTCCTCCAGTCCTCAGGTACCACCCCATCCTCCCATGATTTATTAAAAAGGGTAGTCAGTGGTGTTACTAGTTCTTCCCTTAGTTCTTTTAAAATTCTGGAGTGAATCCCATCAGGTCCCATTGCTTATCCACCTTCAGTTTTAAGAGTTCTTTCAGAACACTTTCTTCTGTGAAAGGACTAATATCAACCCCCCTATCCAGAGTGCTTCTATTGACCGGATTAGGTATTTCCCCCTGCTTTTCCATTGTGAATACTGAGCAGAAGTATTCGTTCAGTATCCCTGCTTTTTCACTATCGCTCTCTGCCCAACCACCTTCCTCTTTGTTCAGCCTCAGTATCCCTGCCTTAGTCTTTCTTTGCTCCCTAATGTACCTATAAAGGTTTTATCCCCCTTCTTAACCGAGTTGGCTATCTTTTCCTCGGTTTGGACCTTTGTTATTCTGACTGCCTTACCTGCTTCCTTCTGCTTTAACTGGTACAGTTCTCTGTCCCGCTCCTTCTGTGTTTCTTGATACTTCCTGAATGCTATCTTTTTTTCCCTTACCTTCCCCGCCACTTCTTTTGAGAACCATAGTGTTTTTTTCTTTCGTTTTGATTTGTTTATTTGCTTCACACAAAGACTTGTTGCCTCTGTGATAGCGATTTTTTTTTTGCATGATATGTTTATACCGCCTCCCCCATGCTTCACTGGCCCCCACTCCTTCAGGCTCCACAAGTTCCTCCCAACCCCACTGACGTTTAGCCAGCCCTCCTCAGGTCCTCAAATCGCAGCCGATCCCCGGGATATCCCGGAGTATCCCTATCGCCGGGTGGGTCCCCCTCCTCCGAAGGGGAAGGGTACCGGGTGGTAGGGAAGACCTCGGCACACACTTCATTAGGGCCCGGGAATGCTGCTGAGGAACAGGAGGCCCTGGACAGGTAGTGGAGGTGCTCAGGGAACGGGGAGCCGTCATCTTGGTGGCCAGCGAGCAGTTTTCCAGTTTTCTGTGAGGGCAGCGTGGTGACGTCATGGCATACGCCGACGTCCACTTCTCCCCCAGTTAACTTTGGGCCGTGCACCCTGCGATGCTCCCAGTCTCCGCTAGGAGCCAGCAGGCGCAGGACCTATCCCGTGTCCTCCCTCAGAGAAGGAGGCTGTCGTGGGGCCTTCGATCCTTCTCCCCGCCCCGGCCCCTCCAGTGACCCGGCTCATTCCCAAACCCGGTCGCTGACGTCGCAACTGGAAATCCAACCGCTGCGCCGGCGGGCCAGCCGTGATGGCGATTTTGATGTTTCCCCATTGTTGCTCCACCCCACTTTCTTGCCTATTTGCTAGTGCTTTTCTGAGGCACTCTCCCATTTTGACAAAATCAGCCCTCCTGAAGTCCAGTACCTTCACTTTTGTGTGGCTTGACTCTACAGCTAAATTTATCGAGAACCACACTGTTTGGTGGTCGCTTGTTCCCAGATGGCTACCCACTTCAAGATCAGAGATCCTCTCTTCATCCCCATTTGAGAGTACCAGGTCTAAGATTGCTCTCTCCCGAGGGGGTTCCTAAACTAGCTGTCTAAGGCATGCCCCTGTAGGGCATCGAGAGTGGCCCTGCTCTTGGATATGACTGCAGCAAAGGTGCTCCAGTCAACATCTGGCATATTCAGGTCCCCCATCAGCAATATCTCCCCTTTCTCTGCCATCCCAAGGATGTCTTCTATCATTTCTTTGTCCATTTCCTCCCTG
Organism: Neoceratodus forsteri; assembly: GCA_016271365.2. NCBI lineage: Eukaryota > Metazoa > Chordata > Ceratodontiformes > Ceratodontidae > Neoceratodus > Neoceratodus forsteri. The sequence continues at coordinate 317,919,367 of CM028129.1, forward strand.
AGACGGGGGTCTGTATACAACCCCTGTGCGGACTGTGGAGCCATTTCCAGTCTCCAGGGTGACCCACAGTGCCTCCTCTCCTCCCTGTTTACCCTTTAGTTCTGTTGCTTTATCCCTTCCCTTACATAGAGAGCTACTCTCCTCCTCTTCTTCCCTCCTGTCCCTCCTGTAGATTGTATACACCTGGTATGTTGACATCCCAGTCATGGTTCTCTGTGTACCATGTTTCTGTGACTGCCACAATATCCAGGCATTCCTCTTCCATCAAGGCCACCATTTCAGGGAGCTTTTTACCTAGACTACAGGCATTGGTACTCATTACCCTCCATTTTTTTTATGGCTTTATTTCTTTTTGCCCCCTTCCTGTCCCTACTGCCTTTGTCTTTTTCTCCATTTACCCCTGCCCTTCTCCCTATCGACTGCTCTGTTTTGGTGTTTACCTCACTAATTACCCTGATTTCTTTGGGGGGGGGGGGCTAGAATTTCCCTTCTCCTCTTCAGCACCTCCCCCCCTTGGCTAGTTTAAATGCTTGCCACTGAAGCATTTAAACCTATCACCTAGGATCCTGGTTCCCCTCCAGGATAGATGCAGACCATCGTGCCTGTACAGGCCTGCATCCCTCCAGGTGAAGCCCCAGTCCCAAATGTAGCCAAATCCCTGAGCTCTGCATGAGCTTTTCAATCAGTCATTGAATCCCATGGTGCAGAGTGCCCTAGCCTCATCCATGCCATAGACAGGTAGCACTTCCGAGAAAGTTATCGTGTGTGCTACTCGTCTAAGGCCCCTCCCCAACTCCCCAAACTCCTGTTGCACTGCTCTGATCCCATTCTCAGCCAGGTCATTCGTCCCTAGGTAGATAATGACATCCAGCTCCCTCCCTCTTGCTGCTGCTCCCACAATCCTGAGGATTTGTTTCCTGTCTTAGACTTTCTAGACTCCTTAGTCCGAAGTAGATAATATTTCAAAGTTCTGCGCACATCTAGTGTATGGAGCAGTGCTTCCCCTGGATTGGCACGTTCAGGAAAATAAACAGGAAGGTGGATAGACTGAGTGTAATCTCTGAAACCACCTTTGGCAAGAACTTAGGATTTGTGCGCAAAGACACCATATCTCTGTGAAAAACCAAATAAGGCTCCAAGCACCAGAGGGCCTGCAGCTCTGAAACTCCTCGAGCAGAAGTATCTGCAACTAAAAATAATGCTTTGCAAGAGAGAAGAGCGAATAGCAAGTCGCAACTGGCTCAAAAGGAGACAAAGACAACTTTTCCAAAAATAAAATTCAAATCCCAAGCTGGAACAGGAGAACGAATTGGGCGTTTCAGATGTAGGATGCCCCTAAGGAAGGTATGGGATACATCCAGTTGAGCAATCATGCGTTCACCCACAGACTCATGAAAGGCAGAAATAGCCGGAAGGTGGACCCTAAGGGAGGAATACTGGAGACTTGAGTCAGACAGGGAAATCAGGTAGTCCAGAACATATTTGACAGGACTGGTGCAAGGGTCTAGGAAATGCTTGGCAGCCCAGATGGCAAACTGCTTCCACTTCATGGCATAAGTGACACGGGTGGAAGACTTCTGGGTGGCCACCAAGACGTCTGCCACCCTGTTAGAGATCCCGAACCTGGCAATGGCTACATCCTCAGGAGCCATGCATGCAGATGGAGGGACCCGAGATTGGGATGGACCAGGGTCCTCTGATCCTGGGTCAGCAGATTTCTGCAAAGAGGCAGAGGGACCGGAGGTTCTTCCGCCAGCTGCTGAAGCAGAGGGAATCATATCTGGTTAGGCCAGAATGGGGCTACTAGAATCATGCTGGCCTCCCCCATTTGCAGCTTGATCGGCACCCTCTGTATTAGTGGAAACGGAAGGAATGCATACAGAAATCTCCCACTCCAAGAGAGACAATGTAACTCGTCAGAAAACTCCAGGCCCTGGATCTAGCGAGCAGAAATTGGGCAGTTATGCTTTGCGTGGGGAGGCAAAAAGGTCCAACTCTAGATGACCCCATCTGTCAAACAGATCTTCTGCTACGAATGAGAGAAGCTCCCATTTGAGCATGCTGGACTGAGTCCTACTGAGGCTGTTCACCAGGGTGTTTAGGATGCCCCACACATGGAATGAAGAGAGCATCAGACTGTGCTCCAGTGCCCAGTACCACACTCACATGGTCTCCCTGCAAAGGGGGTACGAGTGAGTCTCGCCATGCTTGTTGATGTAGTAGCCTACATTCAGATTGTCCGACTGCACCAGCAGTTGGCCTAGAGCAAGGTGCTCCTGAAATGCCTGCCTGGCATAGAGCACTGCTTTCATCTCCAGGAACCTGACATGCAGGATGGCTTCCCACTGGGACCAGGAGCCCTGGGTTTGAAAAGGACAGAGGTGTGCCTAGACTCGAAGTATCCGTGGTTAGAATGTGCTACGGGGAAGAGACCTGGAAGGGAACCCCTTGAAAAAGATCTGAGGGGTCCATCCACGACTGTAATATCTTGCAGAATGGGGAGGAGACCAGGATTAGTTGGTCCAACTCGTCCGTGTGCTGGTCCCACTGCACTCTGAGGGTCCACTGAAGGGTGTGCTTGTGAAGCCTGGCCGGTGAAACAGTAGGAATGGCTGCAGCCATTAGGCCCACTAGCCAGAGGTACAGTCTGGCAGAAATGTACCGACTCTGGGTGACTTCCTGAGCCTGTGCTATAAGGCATTCTGCCCCGTTTTGGGGTAAAAAGGCCTTTCCATGCTCTGAGTCCAGGACCGCACCAATGTACTCTAATCTTTGGGACGGCACTAGAACTGACTTGGGCAGGTTGACTGTTATGCCCAGAGATTGGAATAGCTGGAAAGTGCGCTCTAGAGTCAGCAAAAGCTGTTCCCGGGTCGGGACCTCTAAAAGCCAATCATCCAGGTAAGGGAAGATGTACAGACCCTCTCTTCTTTTCTTTTTTGTCCGGAACTCTCTCGAGCATCCCTCCTTCACCACCACCACTCTACTGCCCGTCTGAAGCTCTCCCCTCCAGGAAATCAGGGACAGTCATCCCCCCCACCTGATCTGTCGACCCGGGAGCCCATCGCCTGGCCAAGGCAGGATAGAGGGATAGAGAAAATCAGAGGTTTGAGCCCGACATTGGGCGTGTGACGGTGGGGGACCTGGAGGGCACTGTCGCCTATCCGGGAAGTGGGGCATTTCTTGTTTTTTTGTCCCCTGAGTACGGTTGTGCAATGGTGTTTGCGCACTTTTGTGTGCTGGCACCTGTCGCCGCTCCACTCCTTCTACGGTGTTGCTAACTGCAATGCTCACGATCTCCACCGTGAGCCACTGATAAGCAGCACAATGCCCCTTACCACCCAGAGAGAGAAGAGCTGTCCTCCGGACGCTCGATCCTCTCCCACCCCAGCTGACCCCCTTGAAGACAAAGTCCGTTCCCGAACCTGGGTCGCCAGCATGGCACGAGGTGTGGCGTCCAGCGCCTCAATCCTCAGCGCCACCGGGCAGGCTCTCAGACCCTCTTTTCTGAGGGCTGCTGCAACTGCGGCCAAGCATTTGGTAAAGCTACGTGGTGCACAGGATAAGTCAAAGGGCAACACTTTGAACTGGTAGTATTCTTCCTGAAATGCAAAGCGAAGAAACTGCCTGTGAGGAGGGAAGACCGAAATAGCAGGAAGGCGTCCTGCATGTCCAGTAAACAGAGCCAGTCCCCAGTCTTGAGGAGGGGAATAAGGTCTGACAAAGTTACCATCCAGAACTTTCTGTACTGGACAAAGAGATTGAGGTCCTTGAGGTCTAAGAAGGGTCTCAGATCTCCGGTCTCTTTGGGGACCAGGAAGAACCTGGAATAAAACCCCTGGTTCCTGTGTCGCTTTGACACTGGCTCAATTGCCTGCTTGTTCAGAAGAGACTGTACCTCCTCTTGGAGAACTGATAAGTGGGCCAGTGGGTAGGCAGAGAGTGGTGGAGGGGTATCTGGAGGCTGCTGAATGAGCTCCAAGGTGTGACTGCTCTGTGATCTGCATGATCCAAGCATCTGAAGTGATGGTTCTCCACTGATTCAGATGGAGGGAGAACTGACCTCCACCACTGCCTCCTGGGTTTGGGGCCGGGGCTGGCAAGGAGTCAAGTTGAGCAGAGACCAGCTGAGGAGGCTGGTCCATCATTTCTGGGACGCTTGGCCGCCACTCCAGAATTTGAGGGGGCAGGCAAGGACGACTGGGCTCTGCTTTTACCCTGGATACAGGAGCCCGAGTCAGGTCTGTTATTTTGCCTATGAAAAGTAGAGCGCTCTCTACCATGGGGTTGAGTGTGGTAGATAGAATGGGCATATTTAATAGGTGTACCAGAGGCTTGCAGGTCATTAATGAGGTCCTGGACGTCAGGGCCAAAAAGCTTAGTGCCATTAAGGGAGGGAGATGCGCCGACAAGGACTAAGATTACAGCGTTGTTGGCAGAGAACTGCCCTTGATGCCGACCATCTTAGACTGCTGGAACATTATCAACTCTATCAGTCTGCAATCTCTCGTAAGAAGTCAGAGTTCCTGTCCTGGGAGATTGTGGCTGCTCAGAACCGACCAGCTCAGCTTTTTCAAACTGTCGACAGACTGTGCAACCCAGCCTGTCTGCATGTTTGGAAAGCTTTTTCACAAGTGGAATGTGATGAGCTTGCTCGCTTCTTTGCAGATAAGGTAGCTGACATCAGGGCAGCACTCCAGCCTGCTCCCTCTATGGGAGAAGCTATTGATCAGCGTTTGGTCGCAGCCTCTAGTTTCTCCTGGAGTTCCTTTGACCGGCCTGAGTTCATTGATGTCATGAGGATTATCCAGAGTACGCGCCCTACTTGCTGTAGTTTGGTTCCGGGCCCTACTTCCCTGATAAAGGGTTGTTATGACATTACTGGCCCAAATCTAGCACGGATAGTCTGGTGCTCCTTGGATACGGGTGAGTTTCCTAGCTCCCTGAAGGAAGTGGTGGTGACGCCCCTCCTGAAGAAGGCTTCCTTGGACCCCGATTGCCATGCTAACTACAGACCGATCTCTAATCTTCCCTTTGTAGGGAAGATTATTGAGAAAGTAGTGGCTGCACAATTGGAAAACCATTTAACCATCCATGACATCTATGAACCTCTCCAGTCTGTTTTTCGAAAGAGGCACAGTACCGAGACAGCGCTGGTTCAGGTGCTAAATGATCTCCTGATGGCTAGAGATCAGAAGAGCCATTCCATCTTGGTTCTTCTTGATCTCTCCTCAACTTTTGACACTGTGGACCATGGGGTACTTCTCGAGTGCCTGGAGTTCATCTCTAGCCTGTCAGGTACAGTCCTCAGTTGGTTTAGATCTTTCCTCACTGACAGAACTCAGAGAGTGGTGTTGGGGATAAATTCCTCCCGCCCAGTCTCTCTGTCATGTGGGGTTCCCCAGGGCTCAGTGTTGTCCCCCATGTTGTTCGCAGTGTATATGCTGCCCCTCAGAGACACTGTAAGAAGGTATGGTCTGAGGTTTCATTGCTATGCAGATGATACCCAGCTCTACCTATCTTTTGCACCCAACCAGGATAGAGCTCTCTCGATCTTTAATAATTGCCTAACTGAAATCCAGTGCTGGATGAATTCAAGCTGGCTGAAGTTGAATTCGGAGAAGACTTAGGTAATGGTTGTGGATTCAGGTTGTAGGGTAGAGGGGATGGGAGCTGGCTTACCCTCAGGTTTATTTCTGGGGGGGGGGGGTCCAGCTCCCTACCTCTGAACAGGTGCGGAGCTTGGGGGTGAAGTTTGACAATGAGCTGACTGCATTCGCAAGTGTCAGCAGTTGTCAAACTTTCCTTTTATCATCTTAGGAACATCGCCAAAATTAAGCACCTTGTTCCGCCCTCCGATCTGCCTACACTGATCCACCCTTTTGTGACCTCCCGCCTTGATTATTGCAACTCCCTTTATCTAGGGCTTCCTGGGGTATATATACGCCTCTTGCAGCTGGTGCAGAACGCCATGCCCGGCTGGGTGACGGTACCGTCCGCCCGTCATATTTCACCCGGGTCCTGCATGATTCTGCACTGGCTGCCAATTCAGTGGCGGATCACCTTTAAAGTTGGTCTTTTGACTTACAAAGCCCTACGTGGACAGGGCCTGGACTACTTGAAAGAGTATCTGGTTCCCAACTGCCCTAAGCGATCTCTCCACTCGGCGGACGAGGGGTTGCTAGAGATTCCGAGGGTATCTTTAAAATCTTTAGGTGCTCGTGCTTTTATGTATGTTGCCCCTACCCCATCCGCTTCGTCAGTGTATGTCCGTGGAGGAATTTAAAAAGGCCTTGTAGACCTACTTATGGTCTAAGATTTTTTAAATTATTAAAGTGATTTTATGAGCTCAGATCACTGGTAGATTGATGTTTTATTCACTATATTTGTATTTATTGTAAAGAGCCTTGAATTTGTAAAAGGCACGGTATAAATAAAGTTTTATTATTATTATTAAAAAGGGAATTCAGCACCTTGTTTTGCACATCAGCTGCAAAGCCGGAGACCCGCAGCCATGAATGCTTATGAAGGCAAATGCCAGTGGCAGCTGCCCTGGCCACTGTATCGGCCAAATCATAGAGGGCCCTAAGGAGATATTTTCTGACATCCTCCGCACTTTGCAGACACTGAAGCAATTCCTGCTTCTGGATGCCATCAGGAAGGGCTTGGGCGGCCACTTTGCCCTTTCTCCAGATGGCATTCTGGAACTTGACCATATGTGACAGATAGTTTACAATCCTCAGTACTAAAGCAGAGAAGGATTCCTTGTCTGGGGGAAGGGAACTAAGGTGCTTTGGCACCTTAGACCTGTCATGGGCTGCCTTGATGACAACAGAGTCAGCTTCAGCCTGGGCAGCAAGGTAAGGAAGACCCTGGGGGACATTATACAGCTTACCTGCCCTGTGTGGCATAGCTGGCACCATGTGAGGCCTATGGCAGGCTGCTGTAGTAGCATTTTTCAGGGCTAGAAGCATAGGAGGGATAATTTTAGGTGGGGATTCAGGTACCATCAGGAAGTCCACCAGGTCTTTCCTGGTGACATCCTCCTCCTCAGTCTTTAAGCCCGTAGTGGCAGACAGCTGCTTCATCACATTGAAGAAGGTGGCATCCTCAGGAGGAGACCTTGTGGTGTGCTTGACTGAGTCCTCACTGATAGAAGACACAGTGGACTCATCAGAAAGGAGGATTTCCTCCTCCTCCTCTATGTCATTAGGGAGGATGAGATCTGGAAGGTACTCCTCCTTGACGCTGAGCCATGGACAGGCTCCAGTGGATGACGAACGGGCATTGCGACAAAGCTGCCGTCAATGAGGGCCTACTGAATGCGCTCAACCAGTACATTAGTGAATTTATTAGTACCTCGGTTAGGTCCATCACGATCGGCCGGAGTTGATGGCACCTGCTCCTGACCTGAGAGCCCAGCACGCCTGTAGCCCTTGGAGAGGAAGAGGCAAGGCTTAAGAGCAACCATTGGACGCATGAGCCTGTTGTCGATGTGAGGGCCCACGACCCAGAGATCGACGGCCGAGTTTCCGTGAATCGGTGGAGGAGCTGTCGGCATGGGCCTGGTAGATACACAGACCTGGACAGCTGGTCTCTTTGTCGGGGCAGCTGCCGTAGACGAAGAGCCCCCAGATGAAGGAGAGGCTGATGTGGAACAGGATGGCTGCTGGGGGGAGCAATTGCGATCCTGGTCTTTTTTGTGACCCCCCCCCGGGACTTGTCTTGGGCCTTGGAGGCCTGGGAGCTTGCAGATCTGGTGGGTGACGAAGCGACTGGGGCCCTGGAGGACCCCTGCTCTGAGTTGGCCACTTGCTGCTCCATCAGAAAATTTTTTGAGAGCCTTCTTGCGTGGCCTGAGGGTTGTTTGGTTAAACATCTGGCAGAGCTTGCAGTTGGGGATTTCATGGTCAGGCCCAAGACAGCAGAGTCAAACGGAGTGTTCGTTTGTAGAGGTGATCTTCTTCCCACAACGACAGCGTCGGAAAAAGAGTAGAAGAAGATGGATTCATGCTAGACATAAAAAAGAGCAAAAATCTCTAAAAGAGATTTTAATAGGAAAAAAACGGCCATAGGACAAAAAAGGCACGAACACTGCGAAGCCTTCTTCCACAGAGACTGTGCTTGCAAGTCAACAGCGGGAAAGAATTGAGGAGGGAGTGGGGCCGCCTACGCATATATAGGGTTGCGGACATCGGCGGACACTGATGGTGTGGGCGGCCCGAGTTGTACTGCTGAAAATCTTATGTGTGGATTCCCTTCACCGACAGCAAAGATTCCTACTGTATGACCTGATGACTGAGATACCCCCAAAGAAGATCTAGTATTCCGCGAACCAGGGGAGGCAGAAAGCTATAGGTGGAACATCACGGAGAGGGAGAAAGCAGAAATTAGTGTCTCAGGACCCTCAGGGGCAGGGAGGGTGGGATGGCATGGCCTGCTGAAAGAGATTCTCTTGAAGATTTACCTTTATGGTAAGTATGTAACTGTTCTGCTTTGAGGATATCTCTTTCATCAGGCAACACCTACGGAATGAGTAACAAGCAGTGAAGTACCAGGAACAGTCTGGGTGGCTGGAGCATGCAGGTCTAAGAAAGTAGGCCTTGAAGCACAGCTAGGTTAAAGTCAGTCCTCATCTGAAAAACACCGGACGGACTGTAGTGTTTACATAGAACCATAGAAGTTGTCGGCAGAAAAGGATCGCCAGGGCCATCCAGTCTGCCCGTTTTCCGTAACTGTAATGGTGGCTGGTGCCACTAGTTGGTCACCAGCTTTTGCTATTCATTCTCATCTCTATGGCCCCCTTATTCCTATCCCATGCATGTTTGAATCCCGCCACAGTGCCTTCTCCCACCACCTCCCGCGGCAGGCCATTCCTGTTTTATCATGTTTTTGTCCTGCAACTCCCAGGTCGCCCCGAAAAAGGGACCTCCGGGGCCCACTGGGCCTACCCGGTCATCAAAATTCAACAAATAAAATAAATAAAGTCGATGCATCCACCCCCTTTTCAGTGAAAAAGAACTTCTTCCATTTCCCCTTATACGGACCCCCTCCAATCCCATGTCGTGACCCCTTGTTCTAGTACTCTGTTTATACTGACATATGTTTTCTCCTCTGACCTTATTTATGCCCCAGAGGTATTTGAACGTTTCAATCATGTGCCCCCTGTTCTATCCTCTGTTCCAGTGTATGGAGGTCCTTCAACCTCTCCTTGTATGTCTTATGCTGTAATCTCTGCACTATCTTAGTTGCCCTCCTCTGCACCTTTTCCATCCTGTTTCTGTCTTTACAAAGGTGCGGCTTCCAGAACTGTATGCAGTGCTCCAGATGTGGCCTCACTAGTGTTTTGTACAGTGGAACCAGTACCTCCCTGCTTTGGCTTGTGATACCCCTTCATATGCAACCCAGCATTCCGCTGACCTTCCCCACCGCCTTTGTTGCCTGTTTGGTGAACGTATGAACAGTATTCCAGGTGGCCGCAGTACAGATATATGCAGCAGACATATTTTTAAAGTGAGCAACAGAGGAAGCCATGCCCCTTGTGGAATTGCCATGATCCACTCCAGGAAGTTCCATACAGTACTTCCTGCAATAGAAAGAAACAGTTTGCTAGCCATCTGGACAAGCACTGTTTAGGAAAGTACAGTTACGTAAGAACTTACTGTAACAGTAGATCTTCGAGAGAGGCTCTTGCAGTAGGTAATTACATATAGGGATGACGCCGCCGTGCAGGACCCCATGGAAAATTTCAGTTAGCAGTCCTTGGTGGGACCGCCTCACGCCAGGTGACCGCCGGCCATATGAGCCGGTATAAAGGGGCGGTCACGACATCCACCTTCCAGTTCTTTCTCGCCAGAGGCCCGAAGAGAGAGAAGCAGACATTTCCTCAATGGAAAAGGAGCTGGAAAAACCTAGGGGATGGAGGGCGGAAGATATTTATCGCAAGAGCCTCTCCAAGATCTACTGTTATGGTAAGTTCCACGTAACTGTACTATCTTACTTCGAGAGGGCTCTTGCAGTAGGTAATTACATATAGGACAGAATCCCAAGCAGTCTGAACAAATGAAAGGCACTGGGAGGAGGAACTACTCCAAGAAGTAGCAAAAAACCTTGCAGACCTCAAGACAGGAGGCCTTGCAAGACCGCTAACCCGAAGCCTGCTCTACGGCGAGAGGCAATGTCCAAACTGTAATGTTTAGTAAAGGTATGGACTGAATCCAAGTGGCGCAGCACAGATGTCTGCCGCAGACGCTTTCTGAACAAGTCAAGAGAGGCGCAACTCCACCAGTGGAGTGACTGACTTGACCCGGGAGGGTCTTGTTGTACTTGTCATAACAGAAAGTGATACAATGGGCAACCATTTTGATAGGCACTGCTTAGAGACAGCATTGCCTTTCTCTTTGTGAGCAAAGAGATTAACAACTGATCAGTCTTTCTGAGATCCTTCGTCCTATCGGTGTAGTATCTCAGAATCCTGTGAACATCCATGGTATGGAGCAGGTATTCTCCTTGATTAGAGTACTGCGTGAAGAAAGCAGGTAATTCAATAGACCGATTTAAGGTAGATTCCGCTACTACCTTCGGAAGAAACTTAGGATTCGTGCGAAGAGCTATTCGTTCTTTGTGAAAAATCAAATAAGGGATTTTGCACATCAGGGCCTGGAGAGCATACAGCACTGCTCGAAGCTCGAGCACGTTGATATGGAGAACTATCTCCAACTTTGACCATAGGCTCTGGGTTCGGTGAGGACCCAGATGGGCTCCCCAACCTTTGCCTGAAGCATCCGTGGTCAGAGTCTGATCGGGGGAGGATGAAAAAAGGGGAACCCCCAGAATAGGTTCTCTCGAACCATCCACCATTGCAAGTCTCTTACCATCGGCGAGGAGATCAAAACCAGATGATGTAGATCGTCTACCCGTTGATCCCACTGAGATCGGAGAGTCCACTGACAGATTCTCATGTGGAGGCGCGCGCGGAACCGTCGAGATGGCCGCTGCCATGAGCCCAGTAGACGGAGCACTGACCTCGCCGGGACCCTCCTGTGTTCCGATAGGAGGGAAATCTGAGACTGGAGGGAGGCCCCCCTGTCCGGAGGCAGAAAGGCCTTGCACAGTGATGTGTCGAGAATTGCCCCGATGAACTGAAGCCTCTGTGAAGGATCCAGGCGAGACTTGGAATGGTTGATGGTAATACCCAGGCCAGTGAAACCTGCTGGGTGAGGGAGAGAAATGCAGGAGTCCTCTGACGAGGCCGCCAGGAGCCAGTCCAGGTAGGAAAACCTGAGCTCCCAAAGAATACAGGTGGGCCGCCACCACCGCCAGGCATTTGCAACGACTGGGGCTGAGAGACCAAACGGAGCGCCCGGAATTGGTAGTGGACCCTGGAACGCAAAACCTGAGGTACTGTTAAGGGCGAATGGGGATGTGCAGGTACGATCCTGCATATCTAGTGCACAAAGCCATTGGCCCGGCCGAAGTAGGCAAAAGGGTTTGAAGGGAGAGCATCCTGAACCTCTTGTATTCCACATACAGGTTCAGAGAGCTGAGATCGAGAATAGGTTGGAGATCTCCGCCTTCTTTGGTACAAGGAAGAAGTGGAATAGTAACCCGTCCGTAGAGGTGAGGGGACGGGTTCTATAGCCTGTTTCGCAAGGACGCCAAGATTTCTATCCCTGATCAAAGGAAGATGGTTTCTGAGTAAGCGGAGTTCAGAGGGGGTGACGCGGAGGTTTCTGTAGAAACTCTATGGAGTGCCCTCTGCATGGTCTGAAGCACCCATGAACTGATGTTATCCTCTCCAACCCGAAGGTGGAGGGAGAACCTCCTCCCACCGGTTCCTCCGGGCTACCGGAGGCTGTGGGAGAGGGAAAGAGTCAGGTGGTGTGAGGCAGCGCCGCAGCTGGGGCACCTGCTGTTTTTGGGCGGGGGGGCCTGGCAGCTGTGGGGACCTGACATTTAGTGGCCTTCCTGAGGTTTCATGGAGGCCGCCAAGCCCGCGCGGACGCGCTGTGGGGATGGAATGGTACATTGAATCAACAGATTTAAGGGCCGTCCCCTTCTCCTGCAAATCAGTGATGATGTCCTTGACATCACCACCGAAAAGCACAGAACCCCTGAAAGGTGCTTCTTGGATCTCTGACTGCACCTCCGGGACCAGACCTGACACACGGAGCCATGCATGATGCCGAAGACTCACGGCAAACGCAGAGCTCCGTCCTGCAGTGTCCACTGCGTCGTAGGTCGTCCTCACAATATGACGACTGGCCGAACGAGCAGAACGGACCAGGTCGGCCAGCTCCTGCTTGACTTGGGAGTCAGGCAAAGAGTCGATCTTAGATTCCGCCTGGGTAAGGACGGCCTTCTGGTAATCCCCCATATGTGCTACATAGTTCAGGGCCCTAATCCCCAGTGTGCAAGAAGCGTAGATCTTCCTTCCATACTGATCCAGAAGGCGAGATTCCTTATCCGGGGGAGACGAGCTCAAGAGTTTTGGGTGTGCTGACCGCCCATGAGCGACGCTAATCACAACTGAGTCTGCACGGGGGTGAGAGTCTAAAAAGTCTACACCCTCCGGAGCCTGGTATAGCCTGTTCGACTTCCTGGGAAGTGGGGCTAAAGCCGACGGTTGCTTCCAAATTGTGGAAACAAGATGGGTGTGAGGCTCGATCCAGGGTGGCACTAGGGTAGGAGCCATAAGGGGCAAGTCCAGATGTTCGGCGAGTTTAACCCGTTGAGGATCTGGCTCTATGGAGTGCCACTGATGGACTTCCTGAGCAACTCTGTGAAGGGAGGATCCTCCGGAGGAGACTTCGGAAGAGTCCTCGGCCAGGGCTTGGACGGAGACCGAGGCTCGTCGTCTTTCTTGGAACATCCATCAGAAGCCTCCTAGGAGTCTGAGAGAGAAGGGGAAGAAGAATCTGAAGCAGAGTAAGACTCCCTAACTCGTCTAGGGGGAGGAACGGGTTCCTTGGGGGGGATCCCAGAACGCGTGTCCTGCCCCTCTCTGGATCCCAAGGGTAAAGCCCGGGAATCCGGAGGAGGAGAGGGAGTGTGCCATCTGGGGCGTACGGGAGCCAGGGGTGGCACCATCGCCGTAAGACGGCTCGACTTCCTTGGTGAGCTGAGCCTTGGCCTCAGCCCACCAGGAGGCAAGAGTCTCCTGAAGATCCTCCGCGCCTAGGGGCGTGGAGGAGGAGGAGGGGGGAAGCTGTACGGAGGAAACCGAGGGGAGTATCCGAATCTGCCGCGGTGTACATGGAGCCGGGCACGCGCGCCGGCAGTCGGCACTGGTACCGCGGCGCAGGATACTGCGGACCTGGGAAAACCGGCATCGGATATGACGGCGGATGCCCAGGCACTGGAGGAGCTGCCGGAGCAGACGGCCCAGCTGGGTACTCCACAGGCGGATCAGTCGGAATAGGCCCGTGGGGTGGAGGGCCCGATGGAAGAGGAATATCCCCTGCCGGCGTCGGAGGGGCCGGTGTCGGAACCGGGCGTCGGCGGGGCCGGTGTCAGAGGAGCCGGCGCCGGAGTCAGATCTGGCTCTTCATGAAGAGGATCGGACGGTAGCCCAGGGTCCCAAGCCTCGCCCGGGGACAGAGGGGAAAAATCCCCGGGGTCGGGCAGGGAGGACTGGGGCTCCCCTGACGGCAGTGAAGGCTGCAGGGAGCCTGGTACGACAGATGTGGCAGGGTCTGCCATAGGCTCCGAGGCCCGGCGCACATTGGATGAGCCGACGTGTGGCTTATGGGCCGAATCCCGGTGGACGCCAGAGGAGCCGGGCCCGACTGTGGGTCCCTCGCCGGAGGCGGGCCGAGGATGCGAGGCCTGGTCCAAGGGGACACTGCCGTGCGCCCCGAAGGTCGAGCGTCTTAGCGGCCTTCTCGGCGTCGTCAGAGGAGCCGCTGTCCGGCTTAAGGAGGTGTCCGCGACCAGTAAGCTCTAGCGCGCGCGTACTGGGGCTAGAGCCTTTTTCCCGAGGGCTCGAACGCGAATCTGACGGGAGGCTAACGCCTCCTCCAAAGCCTTGAGGCTGCTGTCGGGTGATCCCCAGAGGGGAAGTTATCTTGCCCGCGCCCCGCCGGAGTCATGAGGAGGAGTGTCTTTCTCCCGTGCCTTCCTTGTCCCGCCTAAGCCCTTCAGGGGAGGTCGACGCCCGCCGGGTTTCTTCAACTCCTTCTCCATCGCGGACATCTTTTTGGAGATGGGCCTGAGGGACTGCTTACGCCGCCTGCGGGTGGCCAGCGTTGAATCGAAGGGCAAAGTGACACTTGTCGATCAAGTGGTCGGGGCCTAAACAGAAAAGGCAGAGGGAGTGATCGCCTTTGTGAGGCAGTTGGCGCACAGTCGACTAATTCTTTGAAAGGGACGGCACAAATCGACATTCACCTGACGAAAGAAGAATAAAATTCTCTACTGAAAACTTTTTCGGAGAAACTGATGAAGTAACAGGACTGAGCGATAAGAACTTAACCGCGAGGTGCTGCACGAACTGATGGCGGAAAAAGAACTGGAAAGGCAGGCGTCCGGGACTGTCCTTTATGCGATGTGAGGCGGTCCCGCCAGGGACTGCTAGCTAGAAATTTTTCCAGTAGTCCTGCCCGGCCGGCGTCAGTCCTATATGTAATTACCTACTGCAAGAGCCCTCTCGAAGTAAGATCTAGAGTGCCCTCTTTCCAAGGGGTGAAGAAAATAAAAAGCTATGATGACTTTCTTCAGTCCTTTGTATGGTGTATATAGTACCTGAGTATTCTGTGTACATCAAGAGTATAGAGCAATGCTTCCCCTGGATTGGCATGCTCAGGAAAATAAACTGGCAGGTAGATGGTTTGATTTAAAGTAAAATCAGACACCACCTTCGGTAAGGACTTAGGATTTATATGCAGACACCCTGTCTATGTGAAAAATCAAAAGGAGGCTCACATATTAGAGCCTGTAGCTCTGAAATCTTACGAACAGAAGTGATTGCAACTAAAAATAATGCTTTCTAAGAAAGAAAGCGTAAGCCACAAGTTGCAGCTGGCTCAAAAGGAGCCAAAGTAAGCTTTTCCAAAACGAAATTCAGGTCCCAGGTCGCAACTGGATTATGGATGGGAGACTTCAGATGTAGAATGCCTCTCAAGAATGTGCGAGCCACCTCCTGCTGGGTAACCACACAACCTTCAATAGACATATGGAAAGCTGAAACAGCAGCCAAGAGCACCTTGATAGAGGAGTACTGTAAGCCTGCATCTGATAAGGACAGCAGGTACTCCAGAACCTGCTTAACTGAACAGATAAAAGGATCCAGGTGATGAGAAGCGGCCCAGAGAGCAAACCGCTTCAACTTAATAGAATAAGTGGGTATGGTATAGTGCTTCCTGGCAACCACCAGGACATCAGCCACTTTTTGGGAAACCCCAAACCTAGCAATGGCTATGTTTTCAGGAGCAATGCATGGAGATTGTGACAGTACTGAATAAAACGTCCAATTTGTCTGGCAGAAAGAGTTAAAAGCAAGAATCTGTTCTTTTCTTTTCTGCCTCTTGTCTGTCTGACTGCGGAATCAAATTTTCTTGTGAGACTTAGGAACTGATCACTCTGACAGTCTTGCAATCGCCACTCCCCTCACTTTCACTTGCTGTTTCTTGCCCTTTCCATCTTTTCTTCCCTGTTACTTATCTGTGGTTATAAAAATATATTTGGATCTTCGTGTGAAACTGGGATTCCCTGGTTTGAAATATGAATAGTTATATTATTGAAATGATTGCTGAAAGCTATTTGGAACTCAGGGGGTTAACTCTGAGATGCAATTTGTCCTCCACAAACTCTTTTGCAGAGTTGTCAACAGGAGATTATTTCTGTGACACCACATTCTATTTTGTTGTACCTGCAAGGAAAGAAACTGACAAAGTTCTGATACATTCATGAGAAACAGGATGTCTCTTAACAAGCTCAGGATGCAGAAATTAATTGCCAGGCAAAGACTTCTTATAAAAAGACAGCAATCTTTCGTTGGTGAGAAAGATTGCTATTTAGAGATACCCTCAGACGAAGGAATTGGTTTTGGTTGAACTGTCTGCACATAAGCTATCCTGCACAATTTTATTTTGTTATTAAAAATAATAAAACACTACTTGCGAATTTTATAACTGCTCCTGGTTTTTCTATGCTTTCTGACCTTTGCCATAACAGATGGTGCAACTTCAGCTAGGAGCAGGGACATCCTGGACTCCCAGCAGGGGGCTTTCCTCAAGCAACTAGTAAGGGAGTCGACTTGTGAGGAAGCAGTGTTGGATCTGGTACTCACCAACAGGGACAGAATTGCAGACGTCGAGGTGGGTGACAAACCGGAGACCAGCGATCACCGTACGGTGTGGTTCAATATAACTACTGAGCCAGATTCGAATCACACTAAGGCGAGGGTCCTGGACTTCAGGAGGGCCGACTTTACAAAGATGGGGGTATGCCTTGGTGGGGGGCATGCGGAGTGGAGGAACAGTGAGCAAAACCAAATGAGGCCATAGGGAAGGCAACAAACCTCTGCATCAAGCAAGTAAGCAAAAGCAAGAGAAAAAAAGAGACAGCTATGGTTCTCAAATGAGGTGGCTGGGAAGGCAATGGCAAAAAATATAGCATGCAGGAGGTATAAGGAGACACAGAGGAAGGAGGATATGAAGGTGTATTACGAGATGCAGACAGAGGCAGGGAAAGCAGTCAGGTGCTCAAAGGTGCAAACGGAGGAGAAAATAGCACAGGCAGCAAAGAAAGGGGCTAAGACATTTTTCAGATATGTAACCGAAAGGAGAAAAAACAGGGTAGGGATTGTAAGTCTAAGGAGTGGAGGGGAGCAGTGTGTGGAGGGGTACCAGGAAAAAGCAGACATCCTCAACAAATATTTTTGTTCAGTGTTCATGGAAGAAGGGAAAGGTGAAGGACCACAGTTAAGAGACAGGAGCATCGAAGGAAGAGAGGTGGGCACTAGTCCATTTACAGAGGAGAGAGTCTTGAAGGGACTCGCAAATCTGAAAGTGGACAAGGCTATGGGTCCACATAGGATACATCGAAGAATATTGAAGGAGCTCAGAAAGGTGCTGGCTGCACCTCTGACAGTCCTGTTCAACCACTCACTGGAGACAGGAGTGGTTCCAGAGGACTGGAGGAGAGCAGATGTAGTCCCACTACACAAAAATAGTAGCAGGGAGGAAGCTAGAAATTACAGGCCAGTCAGCTTGACCTCGGTGGTGGGGAAATTAATGGAATCATTGCTGAAGGAAAGGATTGTGGAATATCTTGATAACAGCAACTTACAGGCTCCGAGGCTGCATGGGTTCACCAAGGGGATGTCATGTCAAACAAATCTGATAGATTTCTTTGACTGGGTGACCAGGGAAGTAGATCTAAGTGGAACGGTGGATGTGACCTACCTAGATTTCAGTAAGACCTTCGCGACTGTTCTACATAGGAGACTAGTAAACAAGCTGGGCAGCCTGGGAGTGGGACCAAAAGTAGCAAACTGGATAAGGAATTGGTTGGGGGAATAGGCATCAGAGGGTGGTGGTAAACGGAGTTCACATCGAGGATGGGAGGGTGACCAACGGGGTGCCACAAGGATCAATACTGGGACCGGTCCTCTTTAATGTATTTATTAGTGACACTGCAGAGGGACAACAAAGGAAAGTCTGCCTTTTTACAGATGACACTAAAATCTGCAATAGGGTAGACACTCCGGGGAAAGGGGGAGGTGATAAATAGGGATCTAGAAAAGCTTGAGAAATGGTCAAGAGTGTGGCAACTAAGTTTCAATGCAAAGAATTGCAAAGTCATGCACTTAGAGCACAGAAACCCAAGGGTGATTACAAGATGGGGGGAGTGGTACTGATGATCACCAAACAGGAAAGAGACCTGGGGGTTATCATATCTGATGACCTAAAGGTGGCCAAACAGTGTGACAAGGCTGTGGGGAGAGCCAGTGGGATGCTAGGGTGCATAGGGAGGGTATCACCAACAGAAAGAGGGAGGTGGTCATGCCACTATATAAATCATTAGTAAGACCTCACCTGGAGTACTGCGTCCAGTTCTGGACACCGCATCTCCGGAAGGACAGAGTGGAGGAGGTCCAGAGGAAGGCAACTAAAAGAGATCATATGTGTAGAGACTAAAGGATCTCAAAATGTACACCCTGGAGGAAAGAAGGGAAAGGGGGCATATGACAGTGCCTTTCAAATACCTCACGGGTATAAATAAGGTACGGTACAAGAGGGAAGCATTTTTCAGAAAAAAAGGTGCTCAAGAATGTGACAGGGAGCTCATGCCACTCTTGAGGACCGTTCTTTTCTTAAATCTGTTGCAACAGTTCTTCTATTTCTTAGCCTAATCTATCCTTCACAATTTCTAGTCCATAAGGTTGGCCACATATGGGCACGCCTTCCCTTTCTTGACTATGCTATAGTGTCCTCTTTCATTTTCCCTCTCAGGTCCTTGTACAGAGAGGTTATTGTGGTGACCTCCGAGCTGATGTAAAACAACAGGCTGTGTTCCTCATTGTTGGATTTAGTATGCAATGACACTATGTCATAAAATACTTTAATATATATACCTTATGTGTATAAAACCTGTAAATATTGAAAATACCATGGCACTAGGTGTTTTTGATAAAGGTAAAAAGTTACTAGGGGACTGTATGATACAAATTAAGTTAGTTGTGATATTTAAAATGCATGTAAATTGCTGTAAACTGAACAAGTCTGAAATGTCATGCTCATCTGCATATATCCCATGATGCTTTACATTATGGCAGCATGTGTGATGTTATGTTTCTTTGAAACTTGGCTTATTGTCAACACCCTTTGGGGTAACCCTTGTTTCAGTGCTTCTGCACTGAGGTTCTTTGTTTTTAGCTTGTTTTTTTTTTTATTTATTTGAGCCCCCACCACCCAAGCAAACAAGGCCTGCATAGGGGAGGCTAAATCTCAACGGATAAGTTAGATCAGAGATCAGTGAGTCAGTAGGTGCTGGCTAAGTGTAGAGGAAAGACTTGCATAGTCTGTTGCTACAAACTGAAGAAGGGATATGCCATTGTTGAAGGTTATTGCCTGCATTTTGAATAAACATCACACAGTGATTGTGTGCCGAACTTGAAGTTCGGTGTCTGGTTCATCTATTATCCCACAACCCCTTCATAAAGAACAAAGGGGCTTGCTATGAAGTTGGAGGGGGATAGACTCAGGGGAAACGTAAGGAACTACTTCAGAGAGAGAGAGTGTGGTGGATGCCTGGAACAGCCTTCCAGCAAGGTACTGGGCTTGAAAGCTGTGGCGGGAATCAAGAATGCATGGGGTTGGTATAAGGGAACCTTGGTCGTTAGGAGAGGGAGGGTTAAGCTGGAGATCAAATAGGGTCTACGGTATTACAGTAGGTAGGGAAAATGGCCAGACTGGGTGGGCCAAGCAGTCCTTATCTGCTGTCAAATTCTATGTTTCTATGACTAAGACAGATTTACACTGTGCGAACTCTAAACCAGGAGTTTTGTACATGGGTACTATTCCTGGTACCAGGGAAGCATAGAAAAAAAGGTATGGAACCTGCAACAGCAAGCCCAGGAGTGATTACCAAAAGAATGGCAGCCAAACTAGCAGAGACAAAAGTCCAAACTGAGACTGTGCAGTTGGCACTACTGTTGGAAGAAGAAGAAGAACAGGCAGAGACAGAATCTAAAAGCCTGTCTGCCTTTTCAAATGGTGGGCTATACAACAGAGAGACAAAGAAGCATAGAAAAGAAGAAATGCAGCAATAGGAGCAGCAGAGAAGAGATGCAGAGATAGGAGCAGCGATGGCTGGATGCCTTGCAAGCTATCAAAGCTGGAGGATCTGGCACAGGTCCAACAGAGCAACAAAACGCAAATAACTTAAAAGACATTAAACATACAAAGCTGTGTCCCTCTGATGATAATGAAGCATAACTGACAACTTCTGAAAGGGTTGCCGCAGCCTGCCAGTGGCCAAAGTAACAATGATTAATCAGGCTGGTACCTTACCTGACAGGTAAAGCCCAGCTTGCTTATAACAATACGGACACTGCACAGTCAGAAAACTATGACATTATGAACAGAAAAATCACTAAAAGGTGTGACATGTGACATCTCAGGGGAGAAGTACAGGCAGAGATTCCAGTCCCTGAAGTACAGCTTGGTCGACAATCCTTGAGAAGCCTTCACTCAACTCTGAGAACTCATTAAATGGCTCCAACCAGATGGCAAAACAGTCCCTCAGATCATGGACATATTTGCAATGGAGCAATTCATCAACATCCTGCCTACAGATGTGCAGCTTTTTTCTCCTTCTAGGAGGAGGGGGCAACGTCAGATGGATGCTACTCCCAGGCCGACGACCGCGTGGTGCCTGCATGGGGTTGGCCAGTAACCACATCGCCCCTGCACTACCTCAGTTCTGCTCACCAGACAGGAAAACAGGTGTAGAGAAACACAAGGGAGGAGGGTGGGGTAAGAGAGCCCAAGGGACAGCAAAGGAAAGATATAAACTGAAAAAGGAATAAGCCAACCAGAGAAGTAGAGGCATAGAGGTTGGAGCCTAGTTGGTTCTAGGAGGTGGGACCCAATCTCTGGGCAGGCTAGGAAGGGAGGAGAGGTGGGGAGAAAAAAGGAGGAGGAGGAACATGGAAACATAGACTTTGACGGCAGATAAGGACAGCTTGGCCCACCCAGTCTGCCCATTTCCCTACCTATTTGATAAGCTGCAGATCCTAGTTAACCAACAGCCTACTTCTTCTTAACCCCCACCAGAATTGCCTTATGTCTGTCCCCTACATTCTTGAACTCCCTCACTGTCTTTGACCCCACGGCCTCCTCAGAAAGGTGGAGGAGGAGGTAGGAGGATGAGATTCCATCCCCCACGCTCCACTAAGTCCCTGTGGACCAAGGGGACTAAACTCTACTGTCCACACCCTCTTATGAAAAGAGATTTTTTTTGTTTTTGTAGGAGCCTGAGAAGAGGCGATAATCCAGAGAACTGGACCTTCCCATGAAGAGAGGGAAAAATTAAACCCTCACCAGCAAGAGGAAACCGACAGGAGACACCGCCTGGCAGGTCAAAGCTAGCTCCGGGTCCACTAGAGGAGGAACATCCAGTGTTAAATTGCTCCTTCTCCCCCTCCTCCTAAGGCCAGAAGATGGGAGAGAACCCGCCTTCAAGACAGAGTTCACCTCGGTGCCCATTGGGAAGTCCTGGGGTGAAAGAGGGTAAGACCCTATATTTAGCACCACTGGGGAGGTGATTTTAACAGGAAAAGGGGGACCTCAAGGAGGTTCCTAAACCATGAAAATCCGAAGGGAGAGAGTCTCTTGTCTTGGAGGAAAAGAACAGAACAGAGAGGGCCCTTGATACCCTAAGCTCGGCAGAGGAGTCCAAGAGGAGGACAGGACCATGTTAGGGGGGAGCCTGAGGCAGGACTCTCAGAAGGGAGACCTGAAGACCCCTTCCACTGACAAGAGGGCCCCGAGGAGCCAAAGAAAAGAGGGCAAGAGCTCCTCCTTGCCCCCGCCCCCCAAGTGGGCCCTTGGTGCTTCAATGAAGTGTCAGGGAGCCCGGGGTACCAGTGGGACCTTGCCCACAATTGGTCTCAACTGGAGGGAGAGGGAAAGCAAGCAGGGAGGAGGCACTACCCAAGAGGGGAAGGTGGGCGGGAAGCAGTGATGAATGGTGAAGATATACAGTAAGAGAAAAGAGTTATGGTAGGTACGTAATTTTCATATCTTCACTGTATCAATCTTCATCATTCGTCACTGGTGGGTGAGTACCAAGCCCACAAAGTGGACCGGTACCTCCCTGAAGGCTGGACAGCCTTCAACCCCTTGTGGGGGATTTATGAGGGGAGAGGGCCCATAGCGGGTCTGGACAGACCAGTTATGCTCAGAGCCAGGGAGGGGATCCGAACTCACAGGAGAGGGAGGGTGCCCTGACAGTTCCAGTCTGGATCTCCGGAGAAAAAATGCCCCCCGGAAGGGCAAGGCAGTCACCCTACGCTGGGCCAAGGCTGACATTTGGGAGAGGCGAAGTCATGCTGTCCACCTAATGCAGACCGCAGATCCCAGAATCCTGGAGACTACCGCGTTGGCGTCTCGCTAGCTCCAGGCCCCTGGCTCACCTGGTTGCCTAACAATCAGGCAAGGCCACTAGGATTTCCCCCCAACACGGCTCACAGGCACCTCTCATAGGCCACCACGTGTGCCTTATGTGCAGCAGTGGATAACAAAAGATGCACTAAGGCGAAAACTCTCCTGCTGCATCGGTCGAACTCTGCAGAGTCTGCATCTGGGGGATGGCCTCTTGTCAGGCACTGACGCCCAAAAGGGGTGTCCAGCCACTCCAAACCTGAACTGGGGTGGGGTAAAGACCCAGGAGACCCCGAGGGAATGCAATACCTGCACCGGCAGCCTCCAGGGGCTGGGAAAACGGAAACTGGTTACTGCCGGGTGCTGTGATTCTCCTCCATAAAGGGCTGAGGCCATGGAGGGATCACTACGGACTCCTGGCTGTACTCTCCAAGGAACACCATAGTGGCACGTGCAGGATTGCGTTCAGTCACTGGGTAAGATTGAGCTTCTCCATCTTCGTCACCAGCAACCACTGATACTCTGAAAAGTCAGCAGCCGAAGACCGGTACAAGGTAGAGTCCCCTTCCTGGAGAAGGAAGTTGATGAAGTGGAGGGGCTCTGCACAGGGGACGACAGTGCAGGAAGAGGAGATGCAAACACCATCTCATCCATGGCCCTGTAAAGATAGGGAAAGCACTCACCGTGGCCCTATACTGCTCCCAGGTGAGGGGCCACAAGGGACTGGAAAGACCCAGGAGAAGAGGGGAGGTTGCAGAGAGGGAGAAGGCTGGGTAGAATGGTCCTGAGTGATTGGACCCCCTCTGTCAGGGCTGCGGGGACAGGTAGGGGACCCTCTGAAGCGAAGAGGGTACGCTATCCAGACCCCACTTGCTGCACAACCCTCCCTGAACCAGCAGGGAAAGCCCACAGGGAGAAGACCCCCTGAGGGGGAGACCAGAGTCTAGCAAACCCAGCAGGGTGTCCCCTGCTCCCACACATTGCAGGACTGTGCCCCCTGTGGGGGTGCCTGGCCCAGCACTCTGACTCTGCCCTGGAGTGACCGAGGTCACCTGAGCAGACCGGGAGGTAAGCCGGGCCCTTGAACCCCCTGGAGAGGACAAAGACCTGCCCCTCAAGCAAGGTCCCACTATGGCAACCGCTCTTGAGGGGGTAGAAAAGCCGGCATCAGGGTGGGCCTCTGACTCACCCTCTAACTCCGTGTCAGCACCGAAGTGTGACCCGGAGCCGAAATCGGTCTCCTCCAAGGAGACGGCCCCCAAAGTGGCGCCATCACCGAAAGTGGCACCGATCACGGAACCAGAGCCAGCAATGGCACTGACATCGGTGCCGCCACCAGAAACGGCATGGACACCGACCATGGTGTCGACAGCAAATGTGGGATCGACTTTGGAGATGGTGCCGACCATGGCACCGACCCCTGAAATTACACCAACTGTGGCACCGTCGCCAGCCGTGGCACAGACTGCGGCATCATTGGTGGTGCCCAAGACAACGCCACAGACAGCACCGGAGTCCCCCACGGTGCTGACGGAAGAAAGGGTGGCGTTGCATACGGTGTCAGCCCTAAGACCGGAACGCACAGACAATGACCTTGAGTAGATCCTGGGGAGCAACCATTCTGGAGAGCTAAGCTGTCAATCAGGATCCTCCTGGTCATCCTCCGAATCTGAGAAGACCATGGAGACACAAAGTGAAGCAACCCATGCCACTTTACCCGTCCTGGTACCGAGAGCCGTGTCGGAAGGGGATTCTGCAGCACTGGAGGGCTGACCTCGCTCATCGACAGTGGAATTGGTGTCAGATGCCGAGGCCGCACCCTCAAGTCCTTTAAGGGACCACTGATGTAAGCCCTGCCTGTAGCTGAGGCCTCGAGCGATCCACGGCCGGCGCCCTGGAGGAGGCTGACCATTCCCCTGACCACTCAACTAGGCAACCAGGCTCAGTGAGACCCGAGCCAGTGGAAGTCTGACCTCTCCAGGTGAGTACAGCAGCAGATGGAGACCTGGGGGACAGGCCTAAGGTCCTAGCCTTAGTGGCCCTCGTGTGACGCTGGCCACTGAAAGTTAGGAGAGGGTCACGTCTCAATTTTTGACGCACGGATCTCTAAGGTGCGGTAGTCCATACTAAAGCAAGTGTCGCAATGATCCATGTCGTGGTTCAGCAACCAAAGAAAACTAAAACAAAGAAATTCAAAGAGATACCAATGACCACAGGTTAAACACAGTATATAATTGGAAAATTGCACCAAAATTCAGAGGGCAAAGGGAGGAGACAGACTAACAGTTCTGGTAGTTACGCTTATGAGCAAGAAAAAGGTTTTTAGAGCACAAGAACCCAGACGAAGGTCCATCGAATATACAGCCAGAAAACAGACCACCCAGATACCACACCAGAGCACAGGGTCCAATACAGGAAGACGTTTACCGCTATCAGAATCCAAGAGGTGGAAGGAGAGGAGGCGGAGGCAGAGGGAGAAGAGGGAGGGAACAGAGGATACCAGAACAAGAGAAACTAGTGGCCTTCAACTTAAGTAACCGAGAAGTTACAGAAGTAGAAATGATGGTATTGAGCAAAGGATTATCCTTTGAACCATACCGACATTCAAATCACTTCGAATTAACGTCTGATTTACAAATATTCTTTAGAAATATTAGAATTAGGGAACAATTTCATCTAGAGGCCCCACAAGATCCTATAGTCCGGAATATTAGAACTACTGTAAAATACAAATCACAATACAACCCACTGAAAGGATGAAACCATAGTGTGGAGGCATTTGTTTCCTCTGTCACTGTGGCTGCGAAGGAACTTTTTCAAAACGTAGAATATCATGAGCTTTCTTACGATCTTTCCAGACAGGAATCGCAGGCCCTCACAAATCTAGAAAGGGACACAAGTATAGTCACAAAGGAAGCGGATAAAGGGGTGGAAGAAAACATTACTTACCATAGTAATCTTGTTTCTTCCAAGGGAATCTTACTGTATTCTGACAAATGCAGTATAGTCTCACCATAGCACTGCCCCGGAGCTGAAATGGGTAATAGAACCTATGCTAATAGTGGAATGTTAGGCTCGAGCTTGGTTTTCAAACCACAGTCCCTGGTTGCACTTCCTGCAACCGTCAGATTCTTACGAATTATGCAGAAGCTAAAACTAACTAGCTAACTAATCTATTCTAATATAACAAATAAAATCCCTTTTGGGACAAACCCTTCTTAAACAACAAGGGCATCTTCCAAGACTCAAGTCAACAGATGCTCAAGAAATAAACAAGTATGCCCACAGGTTCCCCACAAAACATGTACAGCTGGTATGCAGTGTCCTGTAGGTCCTAGTAGGGGAGCAAGGGTGGGAGTTCAGAATACAGTAAGATTCCCTTGGAAGAAACAAGATTACTATGGTAAGTAATGTTTTCTTCAAACCCCAGGAAATCGTACTGTATTCTGACAAAAGCAGACTACCAAAGCAGTGCCTTTGGAGGTGGGCAGAAGATACTGTATATTTAGGAAACAAGCTCTGCAGGACTGCTGTGTCAAATCTGGCATCACTCCTAGACTGGGTATCCAGGTAGTAATGTTTGGTGAATGTGTGAACTGTTTTCCAGGCAGCTGCTTTGCAGATTTCCAGCAAAGGAATGTCTCTTGAAGCTGCTATAGAAGCAGTTGTTCCTCTAGTGGAGTGGGCCCTGATACCCTGTGGGGGCTGCTTGCCCACTTTGCCGTAACAGAACTGGATATAGGCCACAATCCAGCTTGCAATGGATCTTTTTGTGGCTGGTTTACCTTTTCCTACTTCCCCACAGGTCAAGAAGAGTTGGGTCCTGTCCCCTCTGTGGCCTTTTGTATGTTCCAGGCAGTAGCTGATAGCCCTTTTTATGTATAGGCTATGCAATCTACACTCCCCTGAAGTGGAATGGTCAGTGAAAAAGACTCGTAGTGTAATGGACTGATTAATACAGAAGTTGGATACCACTTTAGGGAGAAATTTATTGTTGGTCCTAAGGACCACCTTGTCCCTGTGGAATGCAGTATAGTCAGTCTCCATGGACAAAGCCTGGAGCTCACTAATCCTTCTGTCAGAAGTGACTGCAACTAAGAACACAGCTTTCCAAGATACATACTTGAGATCTGCTGATGACATAGGCTCAACAAGTGGCTGCATAAACTGTGTAATACATATCTTCAGGTTCCACACTGGGGTAGGAGTCCTATGTGGGGGATGCAGATGTAAATGCCCCTTAAAGAACTTCCTGAACACTGGGTTAGAAGCCAGAGATGATACCTTAACTGCTGACAGGTAAGCTGAGACAGCCGCCAAGTGCATTTTTAGAGTGGATGGTCTCAGACCAAGGGAATGAAGGTGGGTTAGGTAATGCAGGACAACTGGCAAATCCACCTAGAGAATCTTTTCCACTAGGAGGTGTAGGTCTTCCAGGTGGAAAGCTTTCTAGGAACCCTAAGGACCTCCATGACCCCCTCAGAGAGATGCAGGTCAGCATACTCTAGGTCCTCAAGAGCCAGGCCTTCAGCCTGAGAGACTGAAGACTGGGATATAGGATCCTGCCCTGGGAAGAAGTCAGCAAGCTGTGCTTCATGGGGAGGCTGATTGGTTTGGCAACTGATAGTGCCAGAACCAGAGAGTGCCATGGCTGCCTGACCCAGTCTGGAGCAATGAGGATCATTATAGCCGGCTGGGATCTGAGCTTGTTCAGAACTCTCAGCAGCAATGGGAACGGAGGGAAGGCATACAGAAACTTACCTGTCCAATCAAAAAACAGTGCATCCAGTGGGACTGAACCCCTCACTGGGGGCCTGCAACAAAATTGGGGAAGCTGGTAGTTGTCTGGGGCTGCGAAGAGGTCCTTCTCTGGAGTGCCACACCTTTTGAATATAATTTGTAACTCCTGCTTGTTCAGGGACCACTCATGGTGGTTCTGACTGATTTTGCTGAGGGCATCTGCCAGCACACTGTCCTTCCCCGGCAGGTGGACTGCTGACAGGGAAACTCCCATCGAGTAAGCCAGACTCCAAATTTTCATGGCCTCTGTGCACAGCGGGGTTCACCTTGTGCCTCCTTGTTTGTTTATATAATACATGGTGGTTGTGTTGTCTGTCCTGACCTGTACCACCTTTCCCAGTAGCATGCTGGTGAATGCTTGGAATCCCAGGAAGACTGCTCTGAGCTCTAGCAGGCTGATATACAGCAATTACTCCTACTTGAGCCATGTGCAGTGTGCTCCCCATCCCAGTAGGGAAGCATCTGTGGTCAGCACTAAGGAAGGGTTTTCCTGCAGAAATGGTACCCTTTGACTGAGGCTGTCCATGTCCAGCCAACACTGAAGTGCCTGGAGGAGTGTTCCTGTGACTGGCACCAGTTTTGACAGCGAGTCTCTTTTCTGGTGCCAGTGTAGTTTAAGATGATATTGAACATCTCTCATTTGGAACCTTGCCCCTGACATTGTTGCTGTGGAGGCTGCCATTAGGCCCAGCAATTGCAGGAAGTGCCTCGCAGGCCTTAGGCTTTGCAGCTTGAAGGTACTTGCCAACTGTATCAGGCTGTCTGCCCTTGTCTGTGGAAGAAAAGTCTTTCCTCTCACAGTGTCCAGCTTGGCACCTATGAATTCCAGGAGCTGTACTGGCTCCAGTACAGATCTGTTCAGGTTGACTAGGAACCCTAGTGACTGAAATACATCCTGTGTGAGTGCCAGGGATTCCCATACTTGTTGAAGGGATTGCTCTATGACTAGCCAGTTGTCTAGGTAAGGGAATACAGTCACCCCTTACCTCCTCAGGTGTGCCACAACCAAGCATTTTGTGAACACTCTTGGAGCAGAGGTAAGTCCAAAATGCATTGCCTTGAACTGGTAATGGCCTGATGGCAGTCTGAATCTGAGAACTATTCTGTGGGACTGCCTGATGGGAATATGGAAGTATGCATCCTTTAGGTCTAGAGATGCAAGTCAATCCCCTTGCCTTACGGTTGGAAAGGTCATTGCCAAGGTCACCATTTTGAACTTTGGCTTTACCAAATGTCTGTTCAGGTGCTTGAGATCCAATATGGGTCGCCACTCCCGTTTTCTTATTGTGAGGAAGTACATTGAATAGATTCCCTTTCCTCTCCGTGCCAGAGGAACTGGTTCTATTGCCCTTTCAGACAGAAGATTCAATACTTCCTTTTCCAAAAGCAATGTTTCTGACGAGGAGGAAGGTCAGAAGACCTTTGCCCTCAGCTTTAGCATGAGCTTGAAGCTGAGAGCCAGACCTTGGCCTACTACCTCCAGGACCCACTTGTCTGTGGTGATGGTTTGCCATTCCTGGCGGTAGTAGGCCAGCCTACCCCTTACTGGGGTTGGGAAGGCAACCCGAGCAGACACCTTAGGGCATCTGTTTGGCATGCTGTCTGAGTGCTGGGGCTAGTTCAGTTGCCACCTCTCCTGCCGCTGCCTCTGAAATAACCTCTCTGTGGTTGGTACTGGGAGCACCGCTCGAAGCTCCAGCAGGTTGATGTGGTATCAGCACACCTGGGGGACCAGAGCCCGTGGACTCTGTGCTCCCCCAGATGGGCACCCCAACCCATCAGAGAGGCGTCGGTCGTCAAGATGACCGTCAGCTCAGGGCGGACTAATGGGATCCCCTTCCTGCAGGTGGGTTGGGATGAGCCACCACTGAAGGCCATCCCACATTCTCTTGGTCACGAAGACCAACTGGTCGAGATGACCTGAGCGCTGAGACCACTGGCTGGCCAGTTCCCACTGAAGGGAATGCATATGCCAGCAGGCCCATCGGACCACGCTGGTACAGGCCGCGATTGCCCAACCAGAAATGATTGGGCAAAGCAGGAAAGAACCTCTGCCCTGTCTGCCGGGAGCCGAGCTCTGGCTCTGCAGGAGTCAAGCTCTGCCCTGATGAACTGAATCACCTGCGAAGGTACGAGTTCAGACTTGGCCTCGTTGATCAGGAGGCCAAGGTCGAGGCAAGTCTGGAGGGCCAGATTGCTGGACCGCTCCACCTCCCGCCTGGAGGGACCTGCTATCAACCAGTTGCCCAGGTAAGGGTACACCTGGACCCTTCAGCGCCTCAGGTAAGCTGCCACCACTGCCATGCATTTGGTGAAGACCCTGGGGGATGAAGACAGGCTGTAGGGCATGGCTTGGAACTCATAACAGGTTCCCTAGGCTCGGAAGCGGAGGAACCGTCAATGGTACGGACGGATTGGGACATGAAAGAATGCGGCCTGAAGATCTAGGGAGAAGAACCACATGCCTTGCTCCAGGGATAGTATGATCTGAGTCAGAGTTACCATCTGGAAGGTCCGGGACCTGAGGAACTTGTTCAGGTTGTGCAGCTCTAGAATGGGGTGCCAGCCCCCCTTCCGCTTCGGTACCAGGAAGTACCTGGAAACTAACCCTGGGTCTGAAGGTGGGTCTGCTACTCTGCGCACCACCTCCTTGCGGAGGAGCTGAGCTAAGCCATCTCAGAGAGCTGACTGAGAGGCTGTGGACACCAGATCCCCCCCCGTGGGGCACGGGCTTGATACGGAGGGGTCTGCTCGAATCTCAGAGGCAGGCCTCGAGCAACCACTTCCAGAACCCAATGATCTGTGGTGATAGCGGACTGGGCAGAAAGGAAGTGGCTGAGCCAGCTCCCCACGGGAGGTGTGACAGGATTGAGGGAGGCACCCCCAACCCGTCACTGGGCAGGCTTGGAGGAGGGTCCGGTGGGATCCCCCCCCCCCGGGCTTCCTGAACAAGGAGGCCACGGACTTGGCCCAAGGACGCCAAGATTAAGCCTGCTGGCTCTGCTGCTGCTGGGCTGGTCTGGCCGCAGGAGTGGACGAAGAAAAGGGCCTGCGATTCTGATGTTTGGGGCCCTTGTCCTTCTGGGCAGATGTGGTGGAGTCCAAGGTGGCACTGGACTTCTCTATATACGTCGGAGGTGGCCCTCCACACCGGGCCCAAACAGGTCAGTGCCCAAGAAGGGTACATCTGCCGGCTTGTGTTGCGTATCAGCCGTAAAGGTCGAGATGCGTAGTCAAGCCCTGTGGCGCATGGCCACTGCGGCCGCTATCGAACGGGCACAGGAGTCACCATTGTCCAGAGCCATCTGGAGTTGTTGCTTTGCCACTGCCCTACCCTGGTCCCAGACCTGCTTGACCGTGGTCTGGAGGTCCGCCGGAGGATGAGGGATCACCTCGTCCAGGAGCCCAAGAGGGCATGGGAGAAATATGCCATGATAACGGCCGAACTGGCCTGACGAAGGCCAAGGGAGGAGGCTGCATAGACCTTCTTCCCGGAATAGTCCAGTTGTTTGGATTCCATGTCCGGGGGTCTGTCCACATCCCCTTTGTTGCCTGAGTGCCGAAAGACAGAGTCGGCCACCAACCACACCGCAGAGGGGTGCTCCGAAAACCCCGAAAGGGACCCCATAGGGACCGCACACTTGTGGGCCATGCGGGCAGAAGGTGCAGGGCAAGATGCAGGATGCTGCCACAGCTCCAAGGCTGGGCCCAAAATGGCCTCAGCCACCGGAAAGGCCTCCATCGGAGTATCCCCTTTGTCTAGAATCTCTGTGAGGGGATACTTGACCCGTCTCTGCACAGGCTCAAGCTCCATTCACGTAGACTCGGAAATGAGCCGACAAATACCCATCAGCGAGGTAGGACCCTCGTCGGTGGAGAGACCCCCAAGAGACTCACCGTCAACAGGATGGGAGACCATGGAAGAATCTTCGGACTCCGAGGAGTCCTCGTAAAGGGGGCGACCACCCGTCTCACACTCAACCCGTCTTGGGCGGTCGGGAGTAAAAGTGACTGACAACCGATGGGGCAGCCCTTGGGCCGACCGAGATTCTTTGGCTGGAGCACCGAACTTCAGTTCCTCGGGCGGCGGTTCCACCCGGATCAGTGGAGTAGCTGGGTTTGGCTGAGCCGGAGGGGCCTTAACTGGTACCTTGGTGACGGTGGTCGACGTCGGTCGCTTGGGTGAAAGTCACTTAATGGCCGGGGTAGAAACCGGAATCGGTTTCGACCCGGGCAGGACCAACTGTTGCCACATTAGGTCTTCGTAGCGCTGACGCAACTTGCGCTGGAGCCTCTCCTCTCCTGAGGAAGATGAAGATGAGGAGCGGTGCCAGCACTTACTATGGCATCGGGAGTGAGACCGAGACCTCGACCATCGGTGGGGCCGATGGGGGATCTCAGAAGCAGTTGGGGAAACCTGTGGCTCCTCTTGGTCAGGTTCCTTGGGGGACTGGTCTGCCCAGTGGGCTGAGCCGACCCATCCGAGGGCACCGGAAGCACTGGCGTCCGAAATAAAGAGTCGTCGGCTGGATTGGGAGACAACCCGCAAATCGGCTCGAGAAAAACCTTGGCCGCGTCGACAGGCATCTCAGCCCACTGGCCTGAAGGGGTTACCGTGAAACCAGCGGCCTCGGCCGCGACTTCGACTGAAGTCGGAAGAGGGGTTTCCTGTGAGCAGGACCGCTTCCAGCCCCAAGAGCATCGACGTTGAGATTTGTCCTTTTTTGACTCCCTCATCTGAGAGTGCGAAACATGCGACCCCGCAGGGCCCTGTCTCTTGGAAGAGAGAGAATGGCACGACTCCTTGAAGGAAGCTGAATAGGAGGATCCCAGTTGTAGCGGAATGAAGGTCGAAGCTGAAGAGGAGCCTGCTGCAGCCTAAGCCTCCTCCTCCTCCTCGAAGGCCTTAAGCTGATCCAGCTGCTCGGTGGACCCCGCAGCTGCTGAGACCACTTACCGGGCATCCTTGGATTTAACCGGTGGGTAACACTTTTCCGGTCGCCCTAGCTAAAGTTGGGCAGCGTGGTCTTCCAGAACCAAAGGTGAGAAAGACAGACAGAGATCGCAAGCCTGCAGACGCACGCGGTGTGTGGATTGGTGTGAGATATCTTCTGCAAACAGGGGCACCGGCAAAACCCAGGAACTGATTTGTCTTCCATCGCGGTAGCGAGAGAAGAATACGAAGATGAAACTCGAGAGAGTTTTAAAATAACTTTTGGAAGCGAATCTGAAGATTCTAGAGCCAGTGCCTACTACACATGGGAGCGCTAAGGCTAAGGAAAGAAATACAGGTTACTCACCTGTAACAGGAGTTCTAGGAATGGTATATGTTGTTCATCCACACTCATTGGCAGTATCCTTGCCGCTTTAAATCTTGCCGGAAGGTCTTCAAGCTTGCTCCTCCCACCCACCCGGGTGGTATAACTCTCGGCTCCGCCCCATGACGCCAGATCTGGCCCGCTGGAAGCTCTGCCAGCGTCGGGTCAGGAGGTCAGGAATGTAGGATGAACAACATATACCATTCCTAGAACTCCTGTTACAGGTGAGTAACCTGTATTTCTAGGGACATGGATATGTTGTTCATCCACACTCATTGGCAGACTCCTAGCAGTTCTCCGGGAGGAGGGAGGCAAGACGCACACCCCCAATACTTACTTGGGAAAGAGACTGGAGAACCGAGGCCCCAAAACCAGCATCCCAGCGTGACTCAAGGTCGATGTGGTAATGGGTAATAAAGGTGTTTGCTGACTTCCAGGTAGCAGCCCTGCAGATTTCCTGGATAGGGACGTCCCTGGAAGCAGCCACCGTTGCAGCAGTATGGCGGGTAGAATGAGCTCTTATCCCTCTGGGAGGCTCCATGCCCGCTAACTTATAGCAGAGATCTATGCAGGAGGTTACCCACCTGCTTATCGTCCGCTTGGCTGCAGGTCTGCCAGATGCGGCTTCAGCGTAGGTGACAAACAGCTGGCGAACCTCTCCCCGAATTTCAGCCGTGCGCTCCTTATAATAAGCGAGCGCCCTTCTAGGGTCCAGAGTATGGAGCCTATATTCGGCCTCCGAGGTGTGATTGGGGTAGAACACCGGCAGAGTCAACACCTGGTTAAGGTGAAACTCCGACACCACCTTCGGAAGGAATTTCGGGTTGGGGCGCAGGACAACCTTGTCCCTGTGGAAGACCAGGTAAGGAGACTCGATGGAAAGCGCCTGGAGCCTCCCATCCTTCTGGCTGACGGATAGCCACCAAGAAGGCGGTCTTCCACGACAGGTGAGAGAGAGCACACCTGTCATAGGTTCTAATGGCTTGCCCATGAGCTTTGCCATACCAGCAGTAGATCCCACGAGGTGGGGGTTCCCGGACTGGAGGGAAATGTGATCAAGGCCTTTGAAAAGCGCCAGACCACCTTCTCCTGCGCACCGACTGCTTCCCGCCCGCGCCTGTAAGCAGAGATGGCTGCCAGGTGCACCCTTAGGGTCGCCGACCTAAGCCCTTGACTAGAAAGGACCATAAATAGTCCAAGATGCTTGCCAAGGAACAGGAGGAAGGGTCCAAGCCCTTGTTTGACACCAAATGGAAAACCTTTTCCATTTGAAGGCATAGCATTTTCTGGTCGACTCTCACGGGACGCCTAACTACATTGAGGACCTCGCCGGAAAGACCCAAAGCCTGGAACTCTAGCCGCCAGGAACCAGGCCGAGGTGCAGGGATTGAAGGTCCGGATGGAACACCTTCCCTGATTGACTGAGAGCAGGTCCGGGCGAGCTGAAGCTGCCATGAGTCCTGGAGCTGAGACTGAGGAGATCTGGTACCAGAACTGGCGAGGCCAGTCTGGGGCTATCAGAATCACCTGCGCCTTGTCCCTCCTCCCTTGAGAAGCACCTTGTGGATCAAGGGAAATGGGGAAAGGCGAAAAGAGGCCGGGGTCCATTGCCTCGAGAAGGCATCCCCTGCAGCGAGCCCCTGCTGAGGGGGCGGCATGGAACAGACTCAGCCTGCCTCCGTGGAGGCAAACAGGTCCACCTGAGGTGTGCCCCAAAGGAGAACAGATGCTGTACTACCTCCGGCAGGAGAGACCACTCGGGATGCAGCCCTCATCCGGCTCAGGGCTCGGCCAGGGTGTTGGAGGCTCCTGCCACGTGAATGGCTAGAGATCCGCCTCCAGGCTGCACGAGTGACCAAATGCGAGAGCTTCCTTGCATAGAAGCATGGAGCGCGTCCCGCCTCAGCGGTTTAGATAGTACATGGTCGTGGTATTGTCCGTCTGGACTCGGACCACTTGACCCCGGAGGAACGGAGCAAGGCGGTGAGAGCTAGGCGGACGAGCCGAGCTCCAGCAGGTTGATGTGGCATCGGGACTCCCGGGGACCAGAGGCCATGAGCCCGGTGTTCCCCAGATGGGCACCCCAACCCATCAGAGAGGCATCGGTCGAACAGAGACCCGTCGGCTCGGGGCCGACCGAGCAGGATGCCCTCCTGCAATTGATCTGGAGCAGTCCACCACTGGAGAGCATTCCACATCCCTGTGTCACCGACACAAGCTGGTCCAGGGATCGCAGGCGTTGTGACCACTGGCTGGCCAGTCCCACTGAAGGGGACGATGTTCCAGCGGGCCCAACGACCACGCTGGTACAGGCCGCCATGAGACCCAGGAGGCGAGGAAGTCCCGGCAGAGCGCATTGCCCAACCAGAAATGATCGGGCAAAGGAGGAAAGAACCTCGGCCCTGTCCGCCGGGAGCCAGCTCTGGCTCGAAGAAGTCGAGCTGCGCCCGATGAATAAAATCACCTGCTTCGGCTCTAGAGTCTGACTGGCCTCGTGACAAGGAGGCCCAGTTGAGAGCAGACCTGGAGGGCCAGATCTCTGGACCACTCCGCCTCCTTCCTGGAGGGAGCTGCTATCAGCCAGTCGCCCAGGTAAGGGTACACCTGACCTCGGCGCCGCGAGGGGAATGCTGTCACCACTGCCATGCATTTGGTGAAGACCCTGGGAGCTGGAGACAAGCCAAGGGCATGGTTGGAACTCAAGAAGAGATCCTTCCGTTCGGGCGAAGAATCTCTGGTGAGGCAGACGGATAGGGGCGTGAAAAGCGCGTCCTGCAAGTCAGAGAGCAGAACCACCACGCCGCTCCAAGGATGGTATTATCTGAGCCAGAGTGACCATCCCAGCGTTCGAGACCTTAGAAACTTGTTTAGGTCGCAGGTCGAGAATGGGCGCCAGCCCCCGTCCTGCTTCGGAACCAGGAAGTACTCTGGACACAAACCCTGGGTCTGAAGGAGGGTCCACCACCTCTCTTACCACCTCCTTCTGGAGGGGAGAGTGATGTCGGCCTCGGCGAGCCGCCAGTGAGGCTGGGGATCCCGGAACCCCGAGGCTGACGGCTCTGAAGGTGGTGCCTGCTTTCGAATTCCAGAGGCAGGCCTCTTCCCACCACCCTCCAAGACCCACCTGTCCGTGGTAACAGCGGACCAGGCGGAACGGAGTGCCGGGCCGTCCCCACGGGACCCAGGGAAATGAGTGTGACGGGATGGGGGCGACACCCCTCAGCCCGTCACTGGGCAGGCTTGGAGGAGGGACCGGCCGAGGGACCTCCTGGGCCCTTTCCTCCTGCCTCCTGTTAGAGGAAGCCGGCTGCTTGGGTTTGGGATGCCAAGGCCGAGCCTGCTGGCCCTGACGTTGCTGGGCCGGGCGCGCCGAGGGCACAGAAGGACGAAAGGGCTTAGGCTGTGGTTTGCGGCCTTTGTCCTTCTGAGCGGAAGAGACCGAGTCCAAGGTGGCATTGGACTCTCGATCCTCTGCAGGTGACCTTCCACCCCAGGGTCAAGAGGTCAGTCCCCAAAGGAACATCCGCCAACTTGTGCTGGGTATCCAGTAAAGGTGGATATCCTCAGCCAAGCCCACCGACGATAGCCACTGCGGTCAGCCACCGATCTGGCACATGAGTCCCCACATCCAAAGCAGTCTGGAGCTGCTGTTTGGCCACTGCCCTGCCTCTGGTCCCACCTGCTTAACCGTAGTCTGCAGATCGGCGGAAGATGAGGGATGACTTCATCCAGGAGCCCAACAGGCATGAGAAAATGTGCCATGAGGACGGCTCAACTGGCCTGACGGCGTCGAGAGAGGACGCAGCGCAGACTTTTCGCCCGACATAGTCCAATTTCTTTGACTCCTTGTCAGGAGGTTTGTCCACATCCTGGCGTTGCCGGGCGCCGGAAACGCTGTCGGTAACCAACCCCTCAGCAGAGGGGTGTTCCAACCGGACAAGGAACCGTAGGACCGCGATACTTCCTGGCCATCCTGGCCGAGGCGCAGGGCAGGAAGCAGGGCGCTGCAAAGTTCCAGTGCTGGACCCACTATGGCCTCCGCCACCGGAAAGGCCTCCGCTGGAGAACCCTCGGTCCAGAATTCCGTGAGGGGATACCTGGCCCGCTTGGAACGGTTCGAGCTCCATCCCGTAGACTCGAGATGAGCCGAAGCAGTCCTAGGAAGGACGACGGGCTATCGCCCATTGGTTGACCTCCTGAAGACTCCAAGTCCAGTCGCTTGGAGAAGAAGGAGGAATCATCTTCGGACCGGAAGAGTCCTCGAAGAGCTGCTCTGGCCTGAGCCACCCTTTCACCTGCCGAGGTCGGTCGGGAGTGAGGTAACTGATGGGCGATGGGTAAACCTCAGCCGACCGAGAATCCTTGGTCGGAGCCCCAATTGGTGGCTGTGGAGGCGGGAGGTTCCACCGCAATCGGTGGAGCAGCTGGTTTGGCGAACAGCTTGACCTGGGTATAGGCTCCTCGGGCAAGTGAGAGTTGTGTCGAGCCCGTTCGGTGACAGCCATAATGGCGGGGAAGCGCCGGAGTCTATTCCCGGCCAGGAGGAGCTGTTGCAACATAAGGTCTCGTCATCGTCGTAATTACTTGGCGAAGCCTCCCTCATCCGAGTGAGGAGGACGAGGACGGACGGGCACGCCGCTTACCGCGGTGCCGAGACCGTGACCGCCTATGGCGGTGGGAACGGGCTGGACCGCCAAGAGGTCCGGAGACCGAGGACCGAGAGCCCTGAATTTCCGGGTCGGTGCAGGGAGGTGTCGGCCGAACCGCACACCCCTTCCGCTCGAAGGTCCATCCGAGGGCTCCGAACTGGAGGCACAAGGCGAGCCCACGGGATCCTCAACTCTCCCGGGGAACCGGGAGAGGGGAATCTCGCTGCTAAAGGCGACAGCCTCGTCCAATGGGTCGAGAAAATCTCGACTTCATCAGTGGGAGTCTCGGTCAACTGACCTGACGGGGACACCGTGAGGCCAGTGGCAGGCTGAGCGGTCGATCGGGGCCGACGGTCGACGCCCGGAGAGAGGACCTTTCCGCCTCCCAAGAGCGCCGACGGAGGGACTTACCCTTGTCCTCTTTTGGACCGAAAAAGGTCCAGCAGACGCAGGCCCTTCTCCTTAGTGAGAGGGATGACAAAGCTCCTTAAAGGAAGCCGTGTAGGAAGAACCCAGAGAGAGCGGGATAAATGTCACGGCCGAGAAGATACGGCTCGCACTGCCTCTTCGAGGGCGACCATCCCGCCGAGCTGATCCGCCGAAACTACCGCTGTGACACCGCCAACCGGGCCTCCTGGACTTCACCGAGGGAAACGCTCGGACGCACCTAGCTGTAATCGGGCACGGTCTTCGAGGACGAGTCGAGAAAGATGAGCACAGGTCGCAAGCCCGCGGTCGTGCCAAGGCCTAAGCAGTAGACACACGTGAGTGTGGATCCGTCTCGAGACATCTTTCTGCCCGCATGGGCATCTCCAAACTGGGAGTCGATTTATCCATCGCAGCGCGAGGGATCAAGACTGAAGTCTTTTGCAAAATATTATTTTAAATCCGCAAACGAGAAATAGGAACTAGTCACAAACGCAAAGAGCGTTAAGGAGGGAACCTGAGCTTCCAAGCGGTAAGGAAGATCTGGCGTCATGGGGCGGAGCCGAGAGTTATACCACCCGGGTGGGTGGGAGGAGCAAGCTTGAAGACCTTCCGGCAAGATTTAAAGCGGCAAGGATACTGCCAATGAGTGTGGATGAACAACATATCCATGTCCCTAGAACCTGAACCTTCCAGCGGAAAGGAAGATCTGGCGTCATGAAGTGGAGACGAGGGTTATACCACCCAGATGGGTGGGAGGAGCCAGCTTGAAGACTTTCCGGCACATCTTAAAGCGGCAAGGTAACTGCCAAGAAGTATGGATAGAAAGTACAGTTACATAAGAACTTACCGTAACAGCAGATCTTCAAGAGAGGCTCAGGACCCCATGGAAAAATTTCTAGCTAGCAGTCCCTGGCGGGGGACTGCCTTCACGTCAGGTGACCGGCGTCATACGATGTCAGTATAAAGGGGCGGTCCCACACGCCCGCCTTCCAGTTCTTTCCCACCAAGGGCCAAAAGAGGCAAGACGAGAGTGAAGAGGATATTCCCCCCATGGAAATGGCGTCAAAAAAGCTTAGGGGGATGGAGGGCGGTATGGAAATACAGGTTACTCACCTGTAACAGGAGTTCTAGGAATGGTATATGTTGTTCATCCACACTGGCAGGTTCCTTGCCGCTTTAAATCTTGCCGGAAGGTCTTCAAGCTGGCTCCTCCCACCCACCCGGGTGGTAAAACTCTTGGCTCTGCCCCATGACGCCAGATCTAGCCCGCTGGAAGCCAGGTTGTGCGTCGAAGCCGGGGAGGCCGGGTGGGTCGTGTGGATGAACAACATATACCATTCCTAGAACTCCTGTTACAGGTGAGTAACCTGTATTTGTAGGGACATGGATATGTTGTTCATCCACACTTTCTGGCAGACTCCTAGCAGTTCTCTGGGAGGAGGGAGGCAAGGCGCACACCCCCTACTTAGGGAATAAAGACTGGAGAACCGAGGCCCCGACCAACATCCCGGCGTGACCCAAGGTCGATGTGGTAGGGGGTAAAAACGGTATATGCCAGCTTCCAGGTAGGAGCACTACGGATATCCTGGACAGGGGTATCCTCGGAAGCAGCCACCGATGCAGCGGAAAGGCGGTAAGAATGAGCACTTATCCCTCTGGGAGGCTCCATGCCACCCACCTATAGTGAGATCTATGCGGAGGTGACCCACCCGGCTCATCGGTCCCTGGCTGCAGGTCTGCTAAGTGCGGCTTCAGCGTAGATGACAAACAGCTGGGCGAACCCTCTCCTCGACTTCAGCTCTACGCTCCCTGGGAAGGCGAGAGCTAAATTAGGGTCCCAATGGATCCTATATGTGGCCTCCGAGGTGTGAATGGGGTTGAACCCCGGCAGAGACAATACCCGGTTAGGGAAAAACTCTGCCACCGCCTACGGAAGGAACTTCGGGTGGGGCGCAGGACAACCTTGTCCCTGTGGAAGACCAGATAGGGAGACTCAAAGGAGCGCCTGGAGCTCTCCCAGTCTTCTGGTTGGCGTGGTAGCCCCCAAGAAGGTGTTCTTCCACAACAGGTGGGGAATCGCACCTGTACATAGGTTCGAACGTCTTGCCCGTGAGCTAAGCCCATACCAGCGTAAGATCCCACAGAGATGGGGACACTCTCCCCGGAGGGGAAGTGTGATCAAGGCCTTGGAAAGCACCAGACCACCTTTCCTGCGCCACCGACTACCTTCCAGCCCGCGCCTGGAGGACAGGGGTGGTTATCAGGAGCACCTTAAGGATCGTCGACCGAAGCCCTTGCTCAAGAGGAAGAACGGACCACGGGTAGTCCGGAATGCTCGCCGAGGAACAGGAGAGGGGACCAGGCCCTATCCTAACACCAAATGGAGAACTCTTCCATTTGAAGGCGTAGCATATTTGGTCGACTCCTGCAGGGACGCTCAACAACGCCGAGGGACCGTGTCGAGGACCCAGGGCTGGCCACTAGCCGACAGGGACCAGGCCACCAGGTGCAGGGATTGAAGGTCCGGATGGAATACCTTCCCCCAATAACAGAGATCAGGACCGAGCGGGATGGAAGCCGCCTAGGGAGCCTGGGGCTGAGACTGAGGAGAGCTGGATACCAGAGCTGGAAAAACCAGTCTGGGGCTACCAGAATTACCTGTGCCTAGTCCCTCCTCGCCTTGCCTGTGGGTCAAGGGAAATGGGGGAGAGGCATAGAAGAGGCCCGGGGTCTGTGGCCTCAAAGGCATCCCTTACAGCAAACCTTGCTGAGGGGGCGAGCATGAGACAGTCTTGGCCTCATATTCTCCCTGGAGGGAAAAAAGATCCGCCCGAGGCATGACCTACAGGGAGAAAGATCTTGTGCTACCTCCGGCAGGGAAGACCACTCGTGAGGCACAGCCCTTATCCGGCTTAGGGCATCAGCCAGGGTGCTGGAGGCTCCTGCCATCGAAATGGCTAGGAAACTGCCTCCTGGCTGCGCGCAAGACCCAATGCGGAGAACCTCCTTATGCAATGGCAAGGTTCATCCGACCTCTGGCGGGTTAGGTAGCACATGGTCGTGGTATTGTCTGCCTGACCTAAACCACTAGACCCCGCACAGACGGAGTGAACGTGTGCAGCCAAGCGGACCGCCTGGAGCTCCAGCAGGTTGGAATGACATCGGGACTCCCGAGAGGACCAGAGGCGGTGCACTCTGTATTCCCCTTGATGGGCACCCCCACCCATCAGAGATGCATCGGTCGGAGAAGACCGTCGACTCGGGGCGGACGAACGGGATGTTCTCCTGCAGATGAGCTGGAAAGGTTCGAAGGAGAGTGTTCCCCAACCCCTGGGCTGTTGTCACGGACTGGTCCAAAGGATCGCAGAGTTGTGACTGCTGGCTGGCCAGCCCCCATTAAGGGGACGCATGGACTGGTGGGTCCAAACAGACCACGCTGGTGCAGGCTGCCGCAAGGCCCAGGAGGTGCAGGAAGTCCCGGGCAGGGTGCAATTGTCCAGTCAGACATGACTAGGTAAGAGAGGAAGAACCTCGGCCCTGTCCGCGGGGAGTCGAGCTCAGACTCAAGAGTCAAGCTTCGTCCCGAAGAAAGGATCAGCCGCTTAGACACGACTTCCAACATGGCTCCATTAGAGAGGAGACCGGTCTGAGAGCAACCTAGAGGGCCAGAACTCTGGACCATCCCCCTCCGCCCTGGAGGGGTTGCAGTCAGGCCGCCATCCAGGTGGGGGTACGCCCGGACCCTTTGGTGCTGCAGGAATGCTGCTGAGAAGAGACCAAAGGGCATGGCCTGGAACTCGTAAAGAGATCCCCCGCTTTAGAAGCAGAGGAGTCTCCCAAGAAATGGACGGATCGAAGTGTAAAGTACGTCCTGGAGGTCCAGGAAATAGAGCCACACGCCTCGTTCCGAGGATGGGATATCTGAGTCAGAGTGACCATCCCATCGTGCGGGTCAAGGATGGGGCGCAAGGCCCCCGTCCGTTTGGGGACCAGGAATACCTGGACACAAACCCAGGGTCTGGAGGAGGATCCGCCCACCCTTCTGATCACCTCTATCTCGAGGGAAGGGCAAGTTGGCTCGGCGGACCGACAGCGAGACTGCGGACCCCATGGCCCCCCCGAGGGGCAACGGCTCGAAAGGGTGGGGCCTGCTCGCAATCCAGAGGCAGGACCTTCCCCTAGCACCTCCGACACCCAGCGGTCCATGAAAGCGGACCAGGTGGAGGAGAGGCGGAGCCGTCTCCCCAAGGGGGGGACCCGGGTAGGGGTGACAAGGTCGGGGACGGCGCCCCTCAGCCCGTCACTGAGCAGGCTTGGAGGAGGGACTGGCCGAGGGAGCTCCTGAGCTTTTACCTCCCTGCTTCTCTTTGGAGGAAGCTGCTGGCTTGGGGTCAGGATGCCCAGCACAAGCCTGCTGGCCCTCATGCTGGTGTTGATGGGACGGTCGAGCCGCAGGGGCCGAGGGACAAAGGGGCTTACGCAAAGGCTGCCAGCGGCCCTTGTCCCTCTGGGCGGGGGTGACCGAGTCCAGAGTGGCAATGGACTTCTCAGTCCCCTGGAGGTGTCCCTCCACTCCAGGGCCGAAGAGGTCAGTCCCCAAGAAGGGGATGTCTGCCAACTTGTGCTGGGTATCCGTTGAGAAAGAGGATATCCTCAGCCACGCCCTGCGGCGCATGGCCACCGCAGCCGCTACCGACCTGGCACAGGAATCGCCTAAGTCCAGAGCAGTCTGAAGCTGCTGCTTCGCCACCGCCCTACCCTGGTACTGCACCCGCCGGATCGTGGTCCGCAGGTCAGCCGGGAGATGAGGGAGCACCTCATCCAGGAAGCCCAAAAGGGCGTGGGAAAAATGTGCCATCAGTGCGGCTGAGCTGGCCTGTCGGAGGCCTAGGGAGGACGCGGCGTAAACCTTGCGCCCGACATAGTCCATCCTTTTGGACTCTTTGTCGGGGGGGCCTATCCACATCCCAAGCATTCACAAAACGCTGGAAGACATCATCGGTAACTAACCCCTCAGCGGAGGGGTGCTCCGAAAAACCGGGCAAAGAACCGACAGGGACAGAGTACTTCCTGGCCATCCTGGCCGAGGGCGAGGACAGGAAGTAGGCCGCTGCCAGAGCTCCAAGGCCGGGCCGACAATGGCCTCGGCCACCGGGAAGGCCTCCGAGGGTGAACCCTTGGTCTCAGAATTCCGTCAGATAAGAGACCTGCTTGGACACGGGTTCAAGCTGCATCCTGGTGAACTCCGAGATGAGCTGAAGCAGACACAGAACGATGATGGGCTGTTGTCCACAGAGGGCCCGAGAGGACCCCGGGCCCTCGACTGGGGAACATGGAGGAGTCGCTGTCCGGACTCCAAAGGGTCTGCAAAGAGCTGCCTCAGGCCTGAGCTATTCTCCGCCGAGGCGGGCGGAGTGGAGGGTGACAGACAACCTGCAGGACAGGTCTGACCCAACCAAGGTTCCACCGAAATGGTGGGCAGCAAGGTTGGATCGAACAACTGGCCCAGTAGGCGGCACCTCGACTGCAGCGCCAGTGGTTGCGCCGTTGCTCGGCAGCTGCTTGCTGGACAGGGAATGAATCGAGTCGATTGATTCCCGGACAATAGCAACTGCTGCCACATGAACTCCTCGTAACGCCGACGCATCTGCATCAAGCCTACCTCATCCGAGAAGGAGACGAGGAGGAACGGTACGTGCCTTAACTCGGTGCTCCGACCGAGACGGCCAGTCGCGCGGAGCGGCTGACCGAGAAGAGGACCCCAGACTGAGACCCAGATCCTCGGGAAACCGAGGTGGGTCCGGAAGGAGGGGGGACACCTGCTCTTCCCTCGGCTCGACAAAGACCGAGGCCTGTTGCCTCGAAGGTGCGCAGAACTTGCTCCACCGGGAAACCGCGGGCGGTTGACGGCTCCTGCAGACCGCCCTGGTAACGGGTCGAGAGAAGACCAACAACGCCGAGGGGTCTGGCTGGCTGGCCTGATGGGGACACCGTGAAGCCAGCGGCCTCAGCTGCAACCTCGACTGGCAGTTGAAAGTCGGCAGACAGGGAAGGGGAACTCTCCGCCTCCCGCAGCGCCCGACGATGGGACTCTACTCCTGTGACCTTTGACCTGGGCCGAAGCAGGTCCCAAGGCCCTCTCCCTTTGGAGGAAAGGGACTGACGAGCTCTTTGAATGAAGCTGAATGAGAGGAACTCAAGAGAGTGGATAAAGCGCCAGCGACCGAGGAGAAGAGGGGGACAGCCTTGTCGCTGCCCCTCCATGGAGGAAGAGAGAGATCGAGCTGCTCAGCCGAGACAGCCGACACGGACACCGCCCGAGGAGCCTCTAAAGACTTTTCCGGTGTGGAAAAAATTCCAGGTCGCCCGGAGCCCCAAGCGGGCCGCACAATCCTCCAGGACGCTAGTCGAAGGCACAGCAAAATTGCAAACTTATGGATCATGGTCCAAGTCGGGGCAGTAGAACGACGGAGTGCGGTTCATCCTGGAGTATTCTCGGGCGCCTCGAGAGCCGAGAAACGAAATATCCATCGCAGCAGCGAGGGAAGAAGACTGAAGTTTTAGAAAACTTCCAAACTAAATTCGGAGAAACCGAAAAATCAGGAACCAGTCGAAAACGCAGAGCGCTAAGGAGGGAACCTGAGCTTCCAAGCGGTAAGGAAGATCTGGTGTCATGGGGCGGAGCCGAGAGTTTTACCACCCGGGTGGGTGGAAGGAGCCAGCTTGAAGACCTTCCGGCAAGATTTAAAGCGGTAAGGAGCCTGCCAGATAGTGTGGATGAACAACATATCCATGTCCATAGAAATACTTCCCGGCCGATGCAGAGGACATATTTAGGGTGGGCGGAGGGAGACTGTGAAAAGGCAGAGATACTAAACAAATAGGGTGGGCAGAGGGAGAATGTGAAAAGGCAGAGATACTAAACAAATATTTTTGCTCAGTATTTACAAAGGAAGAGGGGGAGTACATAAAACAAACAGTAGTAACACTCTGGATACAGAAGTTGATACCAGCCCATTTACAGAAGAAAGGGTTCTGAAAGAACTCTTAAAACTGAAGGTGGACAAAGCAATGGGGCCTGATGGGATTCATCCCAGAATTCTAAAAGAACTAAGGGTAGAACTACTGACACCACTGACTACCCTCTTTAACAAATCATGGGAGGATGGGGTGATACTCGAGGACTGGAGGAGGGCAGATGTGATTCCTTCACAAAGTGGGAGCAAGGCAGAAGCAGGAAACTATAGACCTGTTAGTTTAACCTCAGTGATAGGAAAATGATGGAATCACTTCTAAAGGAAAGAATTGTCGCGGTCTAGAGGCCAGAGGGGCACAGGACCCTAGGCAGCATGGATTCACTGCGGGAAGGTCATGCCAGACGAATCTGATAGATTTCTTTGACTGGGTGACCAAAGTAGTAGATCAGGGAGGGGCTGTG
Source organism: Neoceratodus forsteri (assembly GCA_016271365.2). Lineage (NCBI taxonomy): Eukaryota > Metazoa > Chordata > Ceratodontiformes > Ceratodontidae > Neoceratodus > Neoceratodus forsteri. The sequence goes on from CM028129.1 coordinate 317,964,110, forward strand.
GACATGGCCTACCTAGACTTTAGCAAGGCATTTGACACAGTCCCACACAAAAGATTAATATATAAGTTAGCCAGCCTGGGAGTGGGTCCCAAGATGACAGCCTGGGTAAAGAATTGGCTGGAGAATAGGACACAGAGAGTAATAGTAAATGGAGTCACCAGAAGAAAGGAGGGTTACTAGCGGGCACCGCAGGGTTCAGAGTTAGACCAGTCCTCTCAATGTCTTTATGAGCCACCTTGCAGAAGGACTGGAAGGAAAAGTATGTCTCTTTGCAGATGACACTAAGATCTGCAACAGAGTTGATGCACAGGGTGGGTGGAAAGGTGAGAAGGGACTTGCAAGGTTAGAGGAATGGTCAAATGTATGGCAGCTTAGATTCAATGCTAAGAAGTGCAAGGTAATGCACCTGGGAAACAAAAACCCAGGGGAAGAGTACACAATGGGGGGTGAGATACTAACAACAACAAAAATGGAAAGGGACCTGGGGGTAGTCATATCAGATGACCTAAAGGTGGGCAAGCAATGTGAGATGGCAGCAAGGAGGGCTTGGGGGATACTGGGATGCATAGGGAGAGGCATCACCAGTAGAAAACAGGAAGTTATTATCCCTCTGTACAGACAGCTGGTGAGACCCCATCTGGAGTACTGTGTGCAGTTCTGGAGACCTAATCTCTGCAAAGACATAGACAGGATGGAAGCTGTCCAGAGGAGGGCAACTAAAATGGTGCAGGGTCTGCAACGGAGGACATATGAAGAGAGACTTAGGAGCTTAATATGTATAGCCTCGAGGAAAGGAGGAGGGGGGGACATGATAGAAACTTTCAAGTACCTCAAGGAATCAACAAAGTCCATTAGGTAGCATCTTTCAAAAAGAGGTGTAAGAGAACAAGAGGGCACAATTTGAAGAGGGCGGCTCAGTGGTATTTTAAGGAAGTATTTTTTCACAGAGGGTTGTGGATGCATGGAATGGCCTTCCGGAGGAGGTTGTGGAGTCAAATCAGTGGTGGAATTCAAGCATGCATGGATAGTCATAAGGCAATTCTGGGGTGGGGGTAGGAAGAAGTAGGCTGCTGGTTAACTAGGATCTGCAGCTTATCCAGTAGGTAGGGAAATGGGCAGACTGGGTGGGCCAAGCGGTCCTTATCTGTCGTCAAATTCTATGTTTCTATGTAAGAGTCTCTCTCGAAGATCTATTGTTACGGTAAGTTCTTATGTGACTGTACCATCTTACTTCGAGAGGGCTCTTGCAGTAGGTATCCACATATAGGACTGCGTCCCAAGCAGCCTGGAACAAGGAAAAGTACTTGGGAGGAGGACTGTCATCTATAGCATGGAACCTCAGGCTGCAACGGTCTCATGAAAGGAGACCTTATAGCACAGCCAACCGAAGCCTGCTCTATGGCGAGAGGCAATGTCCAAACTGTAGAGTTTCGTAAAGGTATGGACAGAAGTCCAAGTTGCGGCTGTACAGATGTCTGCCGCTGACACATTCTTGAAACAAGCCGCAGAGGCAGCTACTCCTCTGGTGGAGTGAACTCTGACGTGACCGGGCAGGGTCTTGTTGTACTTGTCGTAACAGAAAGTGATACAATGAGCCAGCCATTTTGATAGGCATTGCCTAGAAACAGCATTGCCTTCTCTTTTGTGAGCAAAAGAGACAAAAATCTGATCAGTTTTCCTGAGATCCTTAGTCCGAGTGGTATAGTATCTCAGTATTCTATGAACATCCAAAGTATGAAAGAGTGTTGCGTAAAGAAAGCGGGTAGCTCAATGGATTGATTCTGTGTAGATTCGGCCACCACCTTAGGGAGAAAGTTAGGGTTGGTGTGTAGAGCCACACGTCCTTTGTGGAAAATCAAGTATGGGATTTTGCACATCAAGGCCTGAAGCTCGGAAATGCGCTGAGCAGAAGTAATGGGCACTAGGAACAGTGTCTTCCAAGAAAGGAACTTTAAATCTGCTGTAGCTGCCGGCTTGATGGGAGGCAGGGTAAGCTTCTCCAGAATTAAATTCAAGTCCCAAGGAGGGGCAGGAATGCGAATGGGGGGTCTCAAGTGAAGAAACCCTCTGAGAAAGGTCTTGGAGACTTCCAACTGAGCAAACGTCCTGTCCCCGAAGGGAATATGGTAGGCTGAAACAGCAGCCATGTGGACCTTTAATGAGGAATGGCTGAGACCCAGATCGAAGAGGAGACGCATGCAGTTCAGGACTTTCTTGGCTGGGCATGAGAAAGGTTCGAAGTCTTTTGAGCTAGCCCAAATAGAAAATCGTTTCCACTTCATGGTGTAGGTGGACCTGGTGGAAGGCTTTCTGGCCTCTACCAAGATGTCCGCTACAAGTGGGGAAACTCCAAAGCGGGCTTTTGCTACGTCTGCAGGAGCCATGCATGTAAATGAAGGGATCTGAGACCTGGATGAACAAGGGTCCTCTGATCCTGGGTCAACAATTGTTGTGACAGAGGAAGAGGAAGAGGAAGTGGAGGTTCCTCTGAAAACTGTTGCAGAAGAGAGAACCAAACTTGCCTGGGCCAGAAGGGAGCGATGAGAATCATTCAAGCTCCCTCCGATCTGAGTTTCTTCAGGACCCTCAGAATTAAGGGAATGGGAGGGAAAGCATAAACTAATCTGTCCCTCCAAGCGACAGACAGAGCGTCCCGCCAAAAAAGGACTCGCCCTGGAGCGAGCGAGCAGAAAGCGGGAAGTTTTGCGTTTTGGGGAAAAGCGATAAGGTCTATCTGAGGTGTTTCCCCATCGCTGAAAGATGTAGTTTACGACTTCTTGATCCAACTCCCATTTGTGGGACCTGGCTGAGGACCGACTGAGTTGGCCCGCCAGTGTGTTTTCCACTCCCGGAACGTGAACCACAGTCAAGTGAAGGTGATGATGGGTTGCCCAAAGCCATACTCTCATCGCTTCCCAGCACAGAGGGTAGGAATGTGTTCCTCCCCGCTTGTTGAGATATCAGACTACGCACAAGTTGTCTGATTGTATGAGGAGATGACCGGGAAGGATAAGGGAGTGTAGAGCCTGAAGGGCATAAAGGACTGCTCCCAGTTCGAGCACATTTATGTGCAGATTTTGTTTGAACTTGGACCAGCTGCCCTGAGTCCTGTGAGACCCTAGATGGGCACCCCAGCCTTCTCCTGACGCATCTGTCGTCAACGTCTGGGAGGGGGTGGTTCGATGTTGAAGTAAACTCCCCGACATAGGTTCTCTTGAACCATCCACCAATGCAAGTTCCTGATCATGGGATCGGAAACTAGTACCTTTTGGTCTAGATTGTCCATGGTCTGGTCCCACTGCTACCGAAGCATCCACTGAGAGATCCTCATATGGAGCTGAGAGAGTGGGACTGTCGGAATGGCAGCTTCCATTAGCCTGAGGAGGTGAAGGACTGACCTGGCTCCGACTCTCCTGCGACTGGACAGAAGACGAGCCTGAGTCTGAAGGGTGTCTACCCTGTCTGGAGGCAAAAAGGCTTTGCCGATGGTCATATCCAGAATTGTCCCTATAAACTGGAGGCATTGGCAAGGGACCAAATGGGACTTGGCCTGGTTGATGGTGATACCCAGGCTGGTGAAAACCTGCAGGGTAATGGAAAGGGAATGCATGAGTTCCTCCCTGGACGGGGCCGCCAGGAGTCAATTGTCCAGGTACAGGAATACCTGAACTCCCTGGGTATGCAGGTGGGCCGCTAACACAGACAGACATTTGGTAAATACTCGGGGGGGCCGAGGAAAGACCAAATGGGAGGGCCTTGAATTGGTAATGGTCCTCCTGAAAACAAAAATGAAGGAATTTGCGGTGGGAAGGGCATATGGGGATATGCAGGTAGGTATCCCGCATGTCCAGAGCGCATAGCCACTGTCCCTGCCGAAGAAGTGGTAGAAGGCTCTGCAAAGACAGCATTCTGAAGCATTTGTACTCCATGAACATGTTCAGGGAGCTGAGGTGTAGGATAGGCCTCACATCTCCCATCTTCTTTGGAACTAGTAAAAATGGAATAGTAACCTGTCCCCCAAAAGATGGTTGGGAACTGGATCTATCGCCGCCTTCGAGAGAAGGGAGATGATTTCCTCTAGGACCAGAGGAAGATGTTGCGGGAGCAAGATGACTGGAGGGGTGGTCTTCGGGGTGGTTTCTGCAGAAACTCTACTGAGTGTCCTGCTGATATCAACTGGAGCACCCAAGCTTCTGACATTATCCTCTCCCAACCCGGCAGATGGGAGGAGAATCTCCCCCCTACCGGTTCCTCTGGAACCTCCAGAGGCAGTGGGAGAGGCAGGGAGTCAGGAGGTGTGAGGCAGTGCAGCAGCAGCCGAGGCTCCCGCGGCTTTTTTGCTGGGGGGGGAGTCTTGGTTGCTGGAGGGGCCCGACGTTTGTTGGCCCATTTGCCCTGTGGTTTTTGCCTTTGTCGGTTTTGTCTATGAAAAGGACGCTGCTGCCCTTGAGGGGGCCTGTACATAGAGTTGACAGACTTTAGTGCAGTGCCCTTCTCCAGCAGTTCGGTAATGATGTCCTTGGCATCACCCCCAAACAGCACCGAACCTCTGAAGGGAGCATCCTGAATAGCGGATGGCACTTTAGGGACCAAACCTGACACGAGGAGCCAGGCGTGATGCTGTATGCCTACGGCGAAAACCGAGCTCCTTCCAGCTATGTTCAGAAGAAGGAGCTGGAAAAGATGTGACCCTAGTAAGGACTCGCCTAAGCCCTGGCGTCGGAAGGGCAGGTGACATCGGCACCAGCAAGGGAGATGGCACCGGAGCCGATGCCGTCCAAGCGCTTAGGTCAAAAGAAGCCTGGGAAAGGCCTGGACGTGGCACCAGAGCAGACCTAGAAAGGCCAGAGTCCGAGACCAGGCCCAAAACAAACCCCAAAAGACCAGCTGGCACCGAAGTGACTGGAGATGGTACCAGTGCTGCCCGTGCGAAAAGACACAAAAAGGGGGAGCAGCACATGAAACCAGCATTGGCAGCAAGGACACCATCAAGGGGAAAGATGCGTTGGCAGTGCCAAATGCTCCACCCGGTCCGAAAATTTCGGAGGCAGACTTGAAGAACCTAGGTCTGAAGGCCCAAGCACCGGGTTTGCAGTTAGGGGTGAATGAGCCAGACGCTGTACCCGCTGCTCCATAAGAGCTGTCCAGTGGTGAAACTGCCCCCCAGAAACCCTGCTGGAGGACAGAGGAGCTCTGGGTCTCAGACCTTGAACAATGGTGAAACTGCCAGTGCCAGTGAAGGCATCCTGTTCACGGACGAAGAAGGCCTTTTGGCCGACGTACCAGATGGTGACCTCGAGTGCTACAGTTTCTTTACCTTCCAATGGGAAGAGGAACAACCTGAGGTTGAGTGGTGCCGGGTCCCTGACCTAGATTGGGAATGAGCCACTTCTTTTTGTGTTTATGGGCGGACTGTCCCCCCCCCTCCGAACACTGGACTGCTTGTGGTCGGATCCCCCTCTGGAGAGGGCAGCGGACTGGACTCAGCCCAGCTGGCAGAGCAGCCTTCCAAAGGAGACTCCCTACTGTCACCATCCATAGTTGACTCCGTTGTTTGGGAGGGCTGAAGAAAACTGACAAAGTACTTCTTTGGTTTATGTTTTTTTTTTTTTAAAAACTGAGGAAAATAATAAACAGAAATAAAGAAACAAAATTAACTAAATGCTTTTGTCGTATAGACGTGAAAATGCGATTCCCAGCAGACGAGCGGCGTCATCACTGAAGTGCACTCCGTGGCGGGAAAAAAGCGATGCCAGCCCTTGCGGTGCCGCGCATGTGCACAGCCTACCTTGGCACTGGCTCACTGAAGATGTTGGCTCCCGCAGGGTCCTAGCACCTCTGGCTGAGAACGCAGCAGTGTGAATATATGGTGAAAACAATGTTCAGGAACATCATCCTATTCTACATATCAGTAGGAAATTGCATGACAGAGAGAAAAGGTACTCCACCATTGAAAAGGAATGCTTTGTGGCAAACTGGGCCATGGAGTCCGTTAAGTTTTATTTGTCAGAAGCTGACTTCATTATCTCTGTTGGTTTAACCAAATGAAGGCCCAGCTTCACAAGGAGGTACCTGGCACTACAGCCATTCAAATTCAAAGTGATGCACAAATCTGGAACAGAGAATGTCAATGCCAATTTTCTGTTAAGATATGGGTCAAGAATTGAGAATTCTGCAGGTAAAAAAACAACAACAAAAAAGCTTCACAATTCTCCCCCTCTCGCTATCTCTCTGCCTTCACTTGCTGTTTCTACCCCCCCTTGCCTATATGTGGCTATAAAAATAAATGCAAATCTTTATATGAAACTCTTTGTGTTTAACTAGGTTCTCTGGTTTGAAAATGTATATGGTTACATTGTTGATTTGCTTGCACAAAGCTATTCGGAACTCAGGGGGTTAACCTTGAGATGCAGTTTGACCTCCACAAACTCATTTGTAGAGCTGTCAACAGGAGATTAGTCCTGCAATATGTTCTATTTTGCTTCACCTGCAAGGAAAGAAACTGACACAAAGTTCTGATACAGTTTGTGAGAAACAGGATGTCTCTTAACAAGCTCAGGATGCAGAAATTGCCAGGCAAAGACTTCTTAGAAAAAGAGAGCAATCTTTTGTTGGAAAGAGACTTAGATTTAGAGATACTCGCAGACGAAGGACTTTGTTTTGAATGAACTGCCTGTATAAAAGCTATCCTGCACAATTATTTTTTTTATTTTGTTACTGAAAATAATACAATGCTACTTGCGAATTTTATAACTGCTCCTGGTTTTCCTAAGCTTCCTGACGTTTGCCTCGATGACAGTGTACAGAAACGGCACAGTTAGAAAACAAAATCCTCAAACTGAAGCAATGATCCTCTCTTATAGACCAAAAAGAAGGACCCTGATGCTACTTTCTTTTTGTGGCTGCAACTTCAGTCAACTTATGTAATCTGGTGTCCTGTAGCAATATTATATCTGCATTTATGTCTTTTAGGATCGATAATGTAACTACTCTTTTCTTGGCACTGCAAATGCTATTAACATTCAGTGTGGTAAATTGCACTTTCCTCATCGCAAGGAAAAGGAACAATAACAGCACAAACCCACTCATCACTATCTCTTTCTCCCTCTGTCCCTCCTACTACTACTCGCTCTACTAGTTGATTTGTTTTTCTGAAACGGGTACAGTCTCAGTGTCTTGTACCAAATCTTCTGTTTCAGTGGAGAGATTCTGTTGTGACAAAGGAATGGAGGAGGCATCAGACTCATCACCCACATCTCCCCAGTCCCTGTTACTACAGAGCACTTCAAAGGAGTTGCTAAATTCAACTGCATCTTTCCAAGACTGTTTAGATTTTGGTTGGCCTTTCAACCTTCTCTGACTAGTATCCATTTTAAATGTTTGTGTCTCAGGTGTAGATGGGGAAGCATTCCTGCAGTTGTTTTCCCGTTTGCGCTTGAGATTGTTCCAGATTCTGTTCTGCTGCCTGGATTTCTGATTGCACAGCAAGTGTTACTGGATGTTCTGTGTGTGTCTCTGTTCCTCTTTGCACTCCATCAGGGGTATTTTTTTTCTGGTGTCCCTAGTTTGGCAGCTTGTTCTGATGTGGGCTCTCCCTGGGTCTTACTAGAACTGGGCTGCTCTTCTAGTCATTTTTCTTGACTTTGTGGTTGTTGAGCAAAGACGCTGGTGCCATCCAATTCTGCTGAGGGAGGAAGTCGTCTGCTTTTGGGCCTTGATTTCTGAACCGTGTTAACATAAAATTCCTGTTCTACGTCATCTATTTCGTTCCCCCTATTGTGGGAGGCCCAGGGACAGGAATGGGAGGAATGCCCATCTTTTTCACAAAGGTTACATCTTATTGTATTAGTACAGTTTTTACTTGTGTGACCAACTTCTGTGCAAATCCCACAAAGTACTGAGTCACAGGCACTATTCAAATGTGTTTCTGAGCCGCACTTATAACAAGCTTTAGGCTGCCCCGTGTAAAACACCAAACTTCTTTCTCAACCCAGAAAAAACTATTGGGGAACTGTCTTACCCCCGAGTCAGTATATAACAGATTGACCCTAATGTGCAACCCCCCAGTCCATATATTTTTAGAATCCATTACGGGTTCAGGAGAACCCACCTCCATATATTGTTGTTTTAACCAGTGCAATATATTCACAATACTTATTTCTTCATTTTTTTTTAAATAGGATGTTCACCATCTTAATTTCATGTTCAGTGTGAGAAGTGAGGGGGGAGAAACAAAAAAAAAAAAAAAGGGGGTCCAAAGCTGGGTGTGCTTTAACTAGTGGTATTTGTACCAAAAACACTCTAAATGTACTACTTTTTTAAAACTGACATCAAAACCCCCAAGACCTAAGATGGGGAAAGCATTGCTGTACATGTCCCACAGGGCATCCCTGTTTTCCATCAGTGACAATATCAGACAGTTCTGGGGAGAAACAAGCCACTGGGCTAGTGCTAGAACCCGACCTGGTGCTGCCTCAAGCACCAGTTACAGGGTCGGGCCCAGTAGCAAGCTCCTTCCCTTCAGTAGGGCTAGTACTGCCCCTAGCCAAGCCTTGTGCCAGATCCAGTCACCCCCGGCACTGCAAATGGTACCATGACCAGACACAGCACTGTGAGTAGCACCATGCCCAGAGCTGCACTGATGAAGGCACCGGAACTAGTTCTGAACTGGTTCTGGCAAGGCCACTGGCGCCAGGCCTAGGGACGAAGCTAGCAGTTGCACTGTCTGTGGCGTCAGTCTCGGTAACGGGCCCAGGGTTGGTTCCATCACCGCCGTCCCCAAGTCCAAGGTCGGTGCCCTCATCCACCCCCAGGTCACCAGGGCTGTCAGTGGAGGAGATAACCACCGCCTCAGACTCTGAGTTAGGGTCAACTCTGGAACCGACTCCTCTTCTGGCACCACGGGCAGTACCAGAAGGGGATCTGGTCTCATGACTGGTGCTGCTCTGCTCACCAGTACCAAGCGTGGTATCAGGAGCCGTGGCAGCACCAGGGTGCGGCACTGAGATGACACCTGGTCTAGACTGAGCATATAGCTTCGGCCCCACCATCGGGGGCATCTGCTATCAAGAATGGCCAAAGGACTGGAGGGGTGGGGGCGCAGCCAGACACTCGGTGGGAGCTGAATGTCCACCAGACCCCACCCCCAGACATCTGACATCTCAGCGAGACTAGGGCAGGGAGGATCCTGGTCTTCCTCAGCATCAAAGGTACTAAAAAGGGTCCTAGGAGAAAGGCCAATAGACCTTACCTTGGCATCGCAGGTGCGAAACGTACCTCCAAATCTGGGGGGAGGGGCGCGTGAATGATCCCGCTTCAACATGCGGAACTCGAGGATTCGCTTGTCCATTGAGAAGGAGGCATCTCACCTTTTCATGTCATGAACCAGGCCAAAGCAGGTGTGGCATTTTGGATGCCAGTCCGGTGCAGTGAAATGTCCCTTATAGGGGGAACCGATGCATTGGGACACTGCCTTTCTTCTTCTACCCCTTCAAACTCAGCTTTCTGATGACAAAAAACACAGGTTACTCACCTGTAACAGTAGTTCTAGGAGTGGTATATGTTGTTCATCCACACTGTCTGGCACTTTCCCCTTTAAATCTTGCCGGAAGTCTTCAAGCTGGCTCCTCCCACCCACCCGGGTGGTAAATACCTCGGCTCTGCCCCATGACACCAGATCTAGCCGCTGGAACAGGTTGTGCACCTAAAGCCGGGAGGTTGGTGGAGGTGCAGGATGAACAACATATACCACCTCTAGAACTACTGTTACAGGTGAGTAACCTGTTTCTAGGAGCTGAATATGTTGTTCATCCACACTGTCTGGCAGACTCCTAGCAGTTCTCCAGGAGGAGGGAGGCAAGCACACCCCTACTTAGGAAACAGAGATTGGAGAACCAAGGCCCCAAAACCAGCATCACGTCGTGACTCAAGGTCGATGTGGTAATGGCTAATGAAGGTGTTCGCTGACTTCCAGGTAGCAGCCCGACAGATTTCCTGGATAGGGATGTCCTGGAAGCAGCCACCGAAGCAACAGTATGGCGGGTAGAATGAGCTCTTATCCTCTGGGAGGCCTTGCCCGCAATTCATAACACAGACTTATGCATGATGTGATCCATCTTGCAATAGTCTGCTTGGCTGCAGGTCTGCCAGAAGCAGCTTCAGCGTAGGTGACAAACAGCTGGCGAACCTCTCCCCAAATTTCCGCCATCCTCTCCTTATAGTAGGAGAGAGCACGCCTGAGGTCCAGAGTATGGAGCCTGTACTCGGCATCCGAGGTGTAGTTAGGGTAATATACCGGCAGAGTCAACACCTGGTTGAGGTGAAACTCTGACACCACCTTCGGAAGGAATTTCAGGTGGGGGCGCAGGACAACTTTGTCCCTGTGAAAGACCAGATAAGGGGAGTCCACCGAAAGCACCTGGAGCTCTCCTGTCCTTCTGGCTGACGTGATAGCCACCAGGAAGGCAGTCTTCCACGACAAGTGAGAGAGCTCACACTTGTGCATGGGTTCGAATGGCTTGCCCATCAGCTTTGCCAAAACCAGCAAGAGATCCCACGGAGGTGGAGGTTCACGCACTGGAGGGGATATGTGATGCAGGCCTTTGAAAAAGTGCCCGATCACCGCCTCCTGTGCCAACGGTTGGCTGACTGGCCGCTCACTGCAAGCAGAGATGGCTGCCAGGTGCACCCTAATGTCGATGACCTGACACCCTTTGGAGAGGGACCAAAGGTAGTCTAGAATGTTAGCCACAGAGCAGGATAAGGGGTCCAGGCTCTTTCCCTGACACCAAATGGAAAATCTTCTCCATTTGAAGGCATAACATTTCCTGGTCGATTCTTTTCGAGATGCTTCCACCACGGTCTAGACATCCTCAGAAAGACCCAAAGCCTGGAACTCTAGCCGCTCAGGAACCAGGCTGTGAGGTGCAGGGATTGAAGGTCCGAGTGGAAGACCTTTCCCTAGTTCAATGATATCAGGTCCGGGCGCTCCGGGGCCCTGCAGCTGAGGCTGAGGAGATCTGGATACCAGAACTGGCGTGGCCAATCTGGGGCTACCAGGATCAACTTCACCTTGTCTCTTCTCACCTCGAGTAACACCTTGTGGATCAAGGGAAATGGAGGGAAGGCGTAGAGGAGACCTGGGGTCCATGGCCTCGAGAAGGCATCCCCCCTGCAGCGAGCCCTGCTGGGGGGGGGGGGCATGGTACAGCCACAGCTTGGTGTTCTCCCTGGAGGCAAACAGGTCCACCAACGGTCTGCCCCAACGGGAGAACAGATCGTAAGCTATCTCTGGATGGAGAGACCACTCGTGGGATGTCTGGCCTATGCGGCTGAGAGCATCCGCCAGTTGGTTTGAGACTCCTGCCACACAGATGGCTAGGAGATCCGCCTCCAGCCGGCTGACGAAGGTCCAGATCCGAGCGCCCTGCATAGCAGACGGGAGTGCGTGCCGCCCTGTTTGTTGAGGGTACATGGTCGTGGTATTGTCCGTCTGGACTTGAACCACTTGACCCCGGAGCTGAGGAGCGAAAGCTGACAGGGCCAGTCTGACTGCTCTGAGCTCCAACAGGTTGATGTGGCATCGGGACTCCTCGGGGGTCCAGAACCCGTGAGCTCTGTTGTCCTCCATGTGGGCTCCCCAGCCCATGAGAGAGGCGTTGGTCGTAGGGACAACCGTGGGCTCGGGGCGGACAAATGGGATTCCTTCCTGCTAGTGACTCGGGACGGTCCACCCCTGGAGAGCGTCCCACATCCTCTGGGTGACCGTGACCAGCTGGTCGAAGAGACCCTGACGCTGAGACCACTGGGCGGCCAGCTCCCATTGAAGGGGGCGCAAGTGCAGTCTGGTCCAGCGGACCACTGAGGTGCACGCCGCCATGTAACCCAGGAGATGCAGTAAGTCCCGGGCAGGGCGCAAGTGCCCAACCAGAAATGATTGGGCAAAGGAGGAAAGAACCTCCGCCCTGTCCGCCGGAAGCCGAGCTCTGGCTTGACAAGAGTCGAGCTCTGCCCCGATGAAGCCCATCACCTGAGAAGGCACGAGTTCTGACTTGGCCTCGTTGATTAGGAGGCCCAGGTGGGAGCAGGTTCGAAGTGTCAGGTACCTGGACCTCTTCACCTCCTGAAGGGAGGAACCCGCCAGGAGCCAGTCATCTAGATAGGGGTAAATGCGAACCCCTTGATGCCGTAGATGGGCTGCCACCACTTCGATACATTTGGTGAAGACCCTTGGGGCCGATGACAGGCCGAACGGCATGGCTCTGAACTCGTACAGGGTCCCTTCGACCCTGAAGCGGAGGAACCGCTGATGGGACGGACAGATTGGGACGTGGTAGAATGCATCCTGAAGATCCAGTGTACAGAACCACATGTTTCGCTCCAGAGATGGTATGATCTGGTTCAGAGTTACCATCCAGAAGGTGCGAGACCTGAGATACTGATTCAGGTCATGGAGATCTAGGATGGGGCACCAACCCCCCGTCTGCTTGGGCATCAGGAAATACCTGGAGACGAAGCCTGGGTCTGAAGGAGGATCCGGCACTGGAGCAACCGCCTCCTTGAGGAGGAGCTGCGCAATGTCGTCCCAAAGGGCCGACTGAGTGCCAACTCAGATCCTTTCCTCCCGTGGGGCACGGGCTCTGCTGGGAGGGTACTGCTCGAACTCTAGAGGCAGACCCTGCCCGACCACTTCCAGAACCCACCTGTCTGAACTGATACCGGACCAGGCAGAAAGGAAGTGGCGGAGCCGGCCCCCCACGGGGGGATCCAGAACTGGCATGACGGGTGCGGGGGAGGCCACCCCCGACCCGTCACTGTGCAGGCTTGGAGGAGGAGGAGGTACCTGGACCAGCACCTCGGCCTCCTTTGCGGGGCTGTTGAGGACCTTGCTTGGGCCTAGGGTGCCAAGCTTGAGCCTGCTGCTGTTGCTGACCTCCCTGGAAAGAGGGCTGTCTGACCGCAGGGGAAGAATGCCGAAAGGACTTCTTCTTGCATTTCTGCTGGTTCTTGCCCAAAAAACCTTTAGCAGAGGTGGCATCTAAGGTGGCATTAGACTGCTCAATGCGCTGAAGGTGATCTGCCACTCCTGGACCGAAGAGGTCAGTACCTAGGAAAGGCACGTCAGTTAAGTTGTGCTGGGTATCCACCGGAAAGACGGATAACCTCAGCTAAGCCCTGCGGCAAGAGGCGACCGCGGCAGCCAGTGAGCGGGCACAGGAATCACCTATGTCCAGAGCCACCTGGAGCTGCTGTTTAGCAACAGCCCGGCCCTGGTCCTGGACCTGCTTGACCGTGGTCTGCATGTCTGCTGGGAGATGAGGAAGAACTTTATCCAGCGACCCCAAAAGGGCGTGAGAGAAGTGTGCCATGATCACTGCTGAGCTAGCCTGACAAAGGCCTAAGGGTGATGCCACGTAGACCTTCCGAGCCGAGTGGTCCATAAGTTTGGACTCCTTGTCCGGAGGGCGGTCAGTATCCGTAGAGCTGCCCATTTTCCTAAACACTGAGGTAGTCACAAGGCTTTCCGCCGAGGGGTGCTCAGTAAAGCCCGCCAAGGACCCCATGGACACCGCGTACTTGCGGGCCATGCGGGCAGAGGGAGCCGGGCAGGAGGCTGGACGCTGCCAAAGTTCCAGAGCCAGGCCAACTATGGCTTCGGCCACTGGGAAGGCCTCCGTCGGGGTATCCCCCCTCTTGAGAATATCCGTGAGGGGATATTCTGCCTTCTTCTGAATAGGCTGCAAAGGCATGCCCATGGACTCTGAAATGAGTCGAAGGATGCCCTGGAAGGAAGAAGGCCCTTCTTCCATGCCTGACACCGACAGCTCATCATGAGAGTGAAGGCCAGTGGTATCCGAATCCGAGGAGTCCGGATACAAAGGCCTCCCACCCAAATCCCCCTCGATGCGCCTAGGGCGATCAGGAGTGACTGTGATGGACAGCCTGTGGGGCAGGCCCGAAGACCGTCGGTCCTCTTTACAGGGAACCCCTCCCTGAGGCTGTTTTGGTGGTGGTTCCACCAAAATTGGTGGGGAGCCTGTAACAGGCCGAGCCAAAAGGTGCACCGGGCCCACCGGAAGGAGAACCGGAGTCCTCGGTACCGAGGGAGTAGGCGTCGGCCGAAGAGGCTGAGGCCAAGTAATGGCCGGTACTGCCAGGGCAGCCGGCTTCTGACCTGTCAAAAGAAGTTGCTGCCACATAAGGGCCTCATAATGTCGATGGAGTTTCCGTCTAAGTCTCTCCTCATCTGAGGAGGATGAGGAACGGTGGTGGCGCCTCTTTCGGGAGTGTTTGTGGCCCTTCCTCGGTCTTCTGACTGACGGGGTCCTACTCCTCGATCGAGACTGACGGCGTCGGCTCTGTCGATCGGGGAAGCCAGGTTCGGTGAGAACCGGGTTCCGGCTCTTGTCCCTTGATCGGGATGCCCGAAGGACGGGTCTCCTCGTTGGGGAAGGAGAGAATAGGCGTCCTCTCCAGAAAGTCGTCGACGACAATGGCTCGATCAGGTCGAGAGATAGCTCGGTCGGTTCAGCCGTGTCCTCGACTTCGGTGCCCTGGCCTGACGGAAGGTCCGAAAAGCCGGCCGTAGTAGAGACCCCCTGCTCCTGAGAGTCGGACCGCTCTCGGTCCCAGGAGCGTCTTCTTCGGCTAGAAGATGGTGGTTTAGGATCCTTATCCTTCTTTTTGGATCGGGAGGAATGCAAGCCCGAGGGCGCCTCACCCTTAGTAGGGAGAGACTGGCACAACTCCTAGAAGGATCCCATGAAGGTGGAGCCCAAGTTGAGCGGCATGAAGAAGCTTCGGTTGGCCAAAGCTTGGGCAGCTTCTCCCTCGAAGGCCGCCATCTGCTTGAGCTGCTCGGTGGATCCCGCAGCCGCGGAAACCGCCCACCTGGCCTCCTTCGATTTCACCAGTGGATTGCGAAGCTCCGGTCTCCCCAGCTTAAGGTACGCCTTACGGTCCTCCAGAATGGTGGGATGGAAGACTGAACATATGCTGCACTCCGAGGTATCATGCACGGCACCGAGGCAGTATACGCACGAGAGGTGGGATCGGTGCGCGACATTTTTTGTCCACCAGGACACCGGCGAAACCCGGGGGACGACTTGTCCTCCATATCCGAAGCATTCGGATCTGAGTTGTACACTCTTATGAGTTTTAAGGCGACTAAGTGCAGCGAAAACCGTCGATTTGACTACAGGGCCTCTATTGCTGCAAAGCAGCACGAGGGAACCTGTATCTTCCAGCGGAAAGGAAGATCTGGCGTCATGGGGCGGAGCCGAAGTATTTACCACCCGAGTGGGTGGGAGGAGCCAGTTTGAAGACTTCCGGCAAGATTTAAAGGGGAAAGGCACAATGCTAGACAGTGTGGATGAACAACATATCCACGCTCCTAGAATAATAAAATTAGAAGAAAAAGGGAATTTGGTGTCAAACTAAGAAAATAAAATCGGTGCTGGAGAAAAAAATGGTGCTGTTAACGGTGCCAGAAGGAGTGGCATCGCACTGAAATCAACGTGGATGGTGCAATAAGAAATCGATTTAGGTTGCTCCCACAGTGCACACTCAACGCTGGGAAAAACAACTGGGGGTTGGTGTCAGTTATTGGCTGGCTCACATGTGCGGCGCAACCACACAATGTCAGTCCCCTTCCTTGGCTGCAAAAAGATTTTTCTCCACAGGGTCCTAGTGCTTCTGGTTAAGACCCATTACTGTAAATGGATAGTGAAGACTGAGTCCTGGAAGCAAACCTGTGGAAGATGCTGGGCTGAACTGGGTCCTGAAGAGGGCAAGGGGCTTAACAGGCCCAATCGGGGTATATTCCTGTGAACTGGCTATATCCCTATGAGGTGACTAGGGCTAGGAGAAAAACCTCTATTAAAAAAAAAAAAAAAAGTGATGGCAGAAAAAGACAAGTCCATCCAGTCTCACATTTACTTACATAATACATCAAAAGGCACATACATGTTCAGTAATAGCTCCTCACAGAAAATTCACCAACGTTTTGCTCCCTAAAAGATTGGACATCCTAGAAAAAGCCCCAGTTAGGAAGCAAAACATCTGTGGTGGGCAATATACCTTTTGAGCTTTTATCTGGCTTGTATCTTCTGTTTTGATGGGTGAGTGAGTGCTGTGCTTTTGCTGTCTGGCTGAGTTGTAGCAATTACTACCGCGGTATCAGCTTGATCCCTTTCTTATGTATACTTGAGGTGTGAGTTCGACTTGCCCAAAAGAGATGTAATGCTGCAAAGAAGCAATTAGGTAGACCAAGTGTTGTTTTACAGTTGAATTGCCCAGTAGCTGCCCACATATTGTGCCTGAAGGAAGGAAGGAAGGAAGGAATACTTGCTTACCTTGAGACAAACGCCCAGCACTGGCCGACTATCGAAGACCTGTGTGTACATATAAGAACAACATTAGTCTATTGCACATTGTAATTTTAACAAGCTTCAGGGAGGGGGTTCAGCTGTAAAACATGAAATCAAGCAAATAAGACAGAGCAACAGGAAAATGAAAATCACGTACTTACTGTAACTCTTCATATTCCAAGAAGAGCTTCACCACTGATTCACACTAATGGATCTCAGCCGGAGGCGCTAGGACCCTGCAGGAGTCAGAACTTTTCAGAAGGGCTGGTACTGAGGTAAGCTGCACGCATGCACGGCACTGTGAGACTGACTTGCATTACGTGGCTTACCTTGGCACCAGCCCTCAACAGTCTTAGTACCTTTTTACTGAGGCGGTGCGGCATAACATAACTAACAAAGGGCAGAAGATAGCCCTGGTGAACAGTATAAGAATGGTCAACAAACCAGTATCACGGTGTCTTCACAGCCCAAACCAAAAACAAGGGATAAAGACTAACAGACTGGAATGACCCCGGGGGATGGCAGGTGGGCGTGTGAATCAATGTTGAAGATATTTCTAGAAGATCAAGAATTATGGTGAGTATGTAATTTTCATATCTTACAGGAATCACTCTTCACTACTGATTCACACTAATGGGCTCGATTACCAAGTTCAGGCAAAAATCCTCCAGGCTATGACGGCAAGAGTCGAGGCTCACTCAGGACAGAAGTCTATGCAGGACAGTCCTGCTAAAGGCACCATGTTGCCTGGCATGGACGTCCAAGACACAGTGCTTAACAAAAGTGTGCACTGTGCTCCAAGTTGCAGCTCTGCAAATATCACTGATAGGTACAGAGTGAATCTCTGCCAGGAATGTGACAACTGACCTAGCAGAGTGGGCATGTACCTAACCTTTCAGCTTATGACTTCTGTGGGCTAAACCCTTTGCCTGAGCCATGTATGAGTGGTGCACGCATTGAGGAACACTTCTAAATTTTATTTGGGAATCTGAAATTGCGAGTGTCCCGTGACCCCCGTGAATACTTCCGGGTCACTAAAACACACAAAACTCACCCCTGCAGTGAGCAG
The DNA here is from genome assembly GCA_016271365.2 of Neoceratodus forsteri. Lineage (NCBI taxonomy): Eukaryota > Metazoa > Chordata > Ceratodontiformes > Ceratodontidae > Neoceratodus > Neoceratodus forsteri. The sequence continues at coordinate 317,981,546 of CM028129.1, forward strand.
GACGAAAAGGCAGGGCACGAGAGACGCATGCAGAGACACGTATAGGCCTGCTGTGTCCGCTGGGATAGCAGGGATTCGGGACCTATTTAGATTTCCTAAGGTAAAGTAATCTCTGTCTTAAAATGAGGCTGTGTATTAGATGCAATATGTCAACTGATGAGGAGGCCAGAGATGGGTTTACTTGTGACAAATGCAACTTAATAGATATCTTACAAACAGAGATACAGGTTTTAAAGCAAATGGTCCAGGTGCAGATTGATATTAGTAATTTGGAACAATATATTGACTCTGTAGTAGATGCGACAACGATGTCATGTGAACATAGTCACCTGAATGAAACACATGAGAATGAGGAAGAATGGTGTCTTGTAACAACTAATACCAATAAAAAACAGAAAAAAGGGTAGAAGAAACATAGGGGGTTCCTCAAATGTTTTAACACCAAACAGGTTCTCCATTCTAAATCATGATGTGGCTAGCAACATTTCAACACAAGGTGACCCCCCCCCCAACTGTCTAGTGATCCCATCACAATACAGGTTACTCCACTTCATAATGGAACAAACATTACACAATCCCCCCTACCATTTACTAAGCAGCAGATTAAAAATCCAGAATTGAACATACCAGTAGGGGAGAACAAACAAACTATTGGCAAAATTAATAATTCAGTAAAAAAAGAGGAGACTAATACTAGAGATGTCCTGGTTTTGGGAGATTCTATGTTGAAATATACAGATCACATTATATGTAAGAATCGTAAACTAACGACTACAGTTAGTACACTCCCTGGAGTGGGTATAAAAGACATTAAAAATCTTCTCCCTGGCTTGAGAGAAAACACTCATAAACCATTGGTCCTTATACATGTAGGAACTAATGATGTAGGGAAAAGAAGGCTCCTAGAAATACAAAGAGATTTTGAGGAGGTAGGGAGGATCCTTACAGAGGATGGTTGTGATCTCATTATTTCTGGGGTACTGCCAATACCCAGGGCATCATGGGATGTAAATGATGATATAATGCAGTTAAATGGATGGTTGAAAAGATGGTGCTTTAGAGAGGGCCATACCTTTGCTGAACAGGGGGCAAAGTTTAGGGACCCAATGCTATACGCACAAGATGGACTCCATCTAAATAGAAGGGGGAAACGTAATTTTGCTTACCAACTCAGACACACACTGGAGGAAAATTTAAACTTAGTATGAGGGGGGAGGTATACCTATTAGTTCCTTTTCAAAAGAAGAAAAATATGACTGTACTTCATATAACTTCCTCTCATTAAATGCCAGGAGTTTAAATAAATTGGGTGAATTAAAATTATCCATTGAACAATTGAATATTAGTATATGTGCTGTTACGGAGACATGGTGGAGCCCAAACGATCCATGGGAAAAGCAGATAAATGGATTTAATTTGTACCACAAAGACAGGAAAGAAAAAAGAGGTGGGGGAGTGGCTCTATTCATTTCCAACAAAATAAATTCTGAAGAAATCGATACAACTAAATGGGATAAAATAGAGGTGTTATGGGTCAAAATATCATTCTGCCGTTCACACGTTGTTAACATTGGAGCAATATATAGAGATCACCCACTGTTACACCGGACCAGGAGGAACAATTACTGGATTTTTTGGATACAACTGGTAGAACTAAAAGTAATGTTGTAGTAGGTGATCTCAATTTACCAGGCATAAATTGGACAACATTACGGACAAATAATACTATGGAATCACGATATTTAGAATGATGCTTGCTAGCAGGAATGAACCAGTGGGTAAATGTCAATACTAGAGACAGTCACATATTAGATCTTGTGTTAAGTAATCTAGCCGGTAATATAATATCTTGTAAGGTTATTCCCCCTCTTGGATCAAGTGACCACTCTATGGTTTACTTTTCCTTTGACACATTAGCAGACACTATTGTAAGTAGGACTAGCAAATATAACTGTAGTAAAGCTGATTTTGATAGTATAAGAACATATCTCAAAAATTGGAATTGGGTAGAGGAATTTCAAAACAAAACACTCAACTCCATGTGGGATCTCCTGGTGGGTAAAATAATCTTAGCTACCCAAGCTTTTACTCCTCTAACAAAGAGAATGGATGGCACTACCAAGATTAAACCTAAATGGATGTCAAAATATATACGGAATCTGATAAAGAAAAAAAATAGGGCCTTTTATAAGGCCAAAAGATCGGGAAACAACATTTGTTGGAAAACATATAAGGACCTTTTAAAAAAGTTAAAAAAAATGTATTAAAGAAGCCAAACTAAAATATGAGTTAAGCCTAGCAACCAGAGTCCAGGATAACTATAAATCTTTTTACGCATATATTACTGACAAAAAGGGTGCTTGTCGACCTACTGGTCAATTACATGCAATGGATGGTAGTACAGTTACTGACCAGTCTCTCCTAGCCCAAATGTATAATGATTTCTTTATATCAGTCTTCAATAATAAATCCTCCCCTAAATTAGAACATTTGCAAACTGTACTAGAAGTATAATCACTGATAACAAGTGAGGACATACTTAAAAGGCTCCACAAAATAGATCAGAATAAATCCCAAAGTCCGGATGGAATACACCCAAGAATAATCAAAGAACTGGCAGACCTCTTGGCGGGACCCCTGACAGTTATTTTTCAAACATCATTAAAAAAAGGGCTAGTTTTGGAGGCATGGAAACAAGCAAGAGTGGTTCCCATCTACAAGAAAGGGAGTAGACATGAGGTGTCCAACTATAGACCAATTAGCCTGACGTCTGTCTTAGGAAAAATCTTCGAGGGTATTTTAAAACATTACATTGTAGACCATGCCAAAAAAACAGATTTGGTAGACCCAGTGCAGCATGGATTTACCACCGGAAGGTCCTATCAGACCAACCTGTTGGAATTTTATGGAAAGGTCAGCAGGGCTATGGGTGAGGGACAGCCTGTGGATGTGGTGTATCTCGATTTTTCGAAGGCTTTCGACAAGGTTCCCCATGGAGAACTTATTGAAGCATTAATACTACAGGACTTACCAGGAAAAGTAACAAAATGGGTAGAAGCATGGCTTACCTCTAGAAAGCAATCAGTAAATGTAAATGGGACTAACTCAACATGGGCCGAGGTGACTAGTGGGGTGCCCCAGGGCTCTGTCTTGGGGCCCTGCTTGTTTAATATATATATTGCCTCAATGAGAGTCAATAATGGAGTCTGGGTTTCTAAGTTTGCTGAGGACACCAGGGTTGGGTTTCCCATTAATAACCAAAATGACGCCACAAAACTACAAGAAGCACTAAATATACTGGAGTCTTGGGCATTAGATAAAAAACTGCTGTTTAATGTGGATAAATGTTGTGTTATGCACCTTGGGAAGGCAAACAAACAGATACCATGTACACTTGGAGGACAAATATTAAATACTGTGGAACAACAGAGTGACGTGGGTATTATGGTTGCGAATGATCTATCATCTAAAATGCATTGCAATTCAGTTATTAAAAAATCAAGTGGTATTTTACATTGTATAAATAAACATTACATCTAGAAGTAGGGATGTTCTTCTGCCCCTTTATACATCATTGGTGAGGCCGCATCTGGATTACTGTGTGCAGTTCTGGTCACCCAGTGGAAGAACCGAGATAGTGGCACTTGAGAGAGTCCAGAGAAGAGCCACTCGAAATATAGAGGAGGTTAAAGGTCAAGACTATCAAAAGAGGCTAAACATTCTGGGTTTATATTCCTTGGAATATAGGCGTTTAAGAGGTGATATGTGTTTGATCTATAAAGCAACTATTGATCCAGACTTATGGGAACTACTGGGTTTGAGGTACAGGGAATTGTCGTGTAATACCAGATCACATCCTCTACAACAATATGTGGAATGTCCAAAAACCGAAAAAAGAAAATCCTGGCTCACATTGAGAGTTACCAATATTTGGAATAAATTGCCATTTGAGGTGGTAGCTAGTGATACTGTAAATGCATTTAAAAACAGACTAGATAGCTTCTTACTTAAGCATAATATCCAGGGCTATTAATAAAATGACGAGCAAAAGGACTAACGTCTATATAGCTCTGTACTTACCTATGAGACCTATGACAGCTCACAATCCAGAAATGTAACTGACTATAACAGGCTGTCCCTTCTAATTGGGATTGAAGGAGACAAATAACTGTTTGGATTGCCTGAAGTCCTTAGTTCTGTCAAAGTATAACTCCCCCCCACCACTTAATTTCTCGCCCCCAGCACCGGAACTCTCTTGGGCCACTTCACTCACCTAGCCCGCTCTACTGCCTGCTGTGTTCCCTGCCTTCTTCAAGGATGTTATGATTCCTCCCTGGGACTGGGACTGCTACAGCCCGGGGAGACCAAAGGGGCAGAGGCAGGGAACCAGCGTTGGACGTGTGGCAGCGGCACTGGAAGGGCTGTCACCTATCCGAGCTGGAGGTTTTTTTCCTTGTTATGTCCTGAGGCCCCTCCCAACCCCCAGTGCGTGATGCACCTGACGCTTGTGCACGACGGCAACCCTGCCTGCCAGCCATGCTCCCTACCTGCAGTCCAGTGCTCTGCAGCACCCCTGGTCTCCACCAGGGGCTGCTGGAGCACCGGACAACCCCACGCCTTCCCCCCGAGAGAGGAGAGCAGCCCAGTGGACGCTCAATCCTCTCCCTCCCCTGCCGACCCCTGACGCCCAAGCTCGCTCCCAAACTCGGGCCATGGCATGGCGCGAGGTGTGGCGTCCAGTGCCTCAACCCTCAGTGCCACTGGGCCAGTCTAGGTATAACTTAAGGACTCTCCTAACATCCACAGAATGGAGACTGTGTTCTACTCCGTTCTGGAAACTGGCTAAGTAGGTAGGCAACACTAATGGCTGATTCACATGGAACTCCGACACCACTTTTGGTAGGAAGTAAAGAGTGTGCGCGGAGAACTACCTTGTCCTTGTGGAAAACAGTATACTGGGGATCTGTGATCAAGGCATGAATTTCAGACACTTCATGAGCAGAGGTGATGACCACTAAAAAAGCTTCTTTCCAAGTTAAAAACTTTAACTCACATATTGCAGGAGGCTCATGAGCATGTCCACCAACACAAGGCTGATATCCCAGGCAGTTACTGGCTTCTGGATGGGGAAGGGGTGGAGGGCTTGTGCGTAAAATGCCCTTAAGGAACCTCTTAAAGACTGGCAGTTGAGCCAAGTAAAGGGTACTGATGGGCTTATGGCATGTAGAAACAGCACACAAGTGGACCTTGACTGTCGAATACTGCAAGCCAGCATCAGAAAGGTCAGGCAAATACTCCAGAACCTTGTCAGGTGGGCACTGAAAGGGGTCCATGGGGGTTGTGGAGCAGCAGATGGAAAATCTTTTTCACTTGGCTGTGTAAGTCTTCCTGGTGGAAGGCTGAAGGTCAAACAAAAGCATTTCAGAGACCTTCTGAGGTATCTTGTGTCACAAACGCACTCCGGGGGGTCAGATCCTCTGCTCCCACAGTGCCCAACCTCGAAGTGCAATATGTGAACAGGAGACAAACAGGGAAACGCTCCTGACTGTTTTGGGTCCGAGCAACTACCAGTCAAGTCCTGGGGTCAAATATGAACCTTTTTTCATTAACACACCCAGGTAACAGGTCCAAATATCATACCCTCTTCTGGGAAAGCAGTGCAATACTTAACCCAGTGGGCACACAACCTGGTCCACAATCCCCCTTCTGACTCAAATGAGACCAAGGTATTTCCTTACCTTGCTGGATACGGTGACACACTATAAGCACTTTAACAGTTATGTAAGAATTATCAACACTGTCCCAGCATTCACACTCAAAATGAGAAAATGTCTCAGGCAGGATTAAGGAAACCAAAAAGTTTGCTAAAATTAAAAATAGTAAATAAATACAAAACACAGAACATATATACATTAATGCTTACAATTAATGGAAATTTCAAAACAAAACACCTTGGAACTGAATTACTAATTCTAACTCAGTTTTCAGTTGTGTGCTACCTATTCTTGACAGAAGTGCCCTTAAGTCCAGAACACAAGTGTGTGTTCTCTTAGGAGTCCAAAAGCAGAAGATGATTCTGTTCTTTCAGCCAGCTGATAACATTCAAAGTTACAGTCCCAACCTCCCTGTGATGTCACAGCACAAGAGATCACTCTTAGTCCTGTAATTAATTTGTACCATGACCAATACATACCCAAATGCCTCAGCTGACTGCCTGGTTGAAAACTGCAAAGACAGCAATATCTTAATTATAAAAAAGACAGTCTATTTCCTCATCAGAGCATAAGTTTATAATAACATTCCCCCTTTGATGTTTCAGAGAAACATCATGCAAAGCACCTCTCTTAGCTGTGAGAATTTTCACAGGTATCTGTCAGAGCTGGCTTACTTCCTGATGTCGTAAAAATGCAGTCTTTTATGGCTAGTTTCCTAGTTTCAAAACAGTGACTGTTTTATAACCTGTTATAGCAGCTAACACAGGTTCTCACAGGTAGGTGTAAAAAAAGGAAGCTCTTAATTAGTTTATCCACAGGGTCAGTGAGAGGGCAGATCCTTCTTTCCTCTCTCAAAATCCCATGTTCCATGAGGCGTTGCTGCTTGGCCTGTTTCCTAAGCAGAAGTCTAAAACATATATATCAAAATTATATGCACATAACTAGTAGATGGTTATCACGTTACATCTTGTACCTGTGCGCTTTTATGTCTTCAGGTGCCAGGCCTAAAGATGAAGGGAGCGTAGATTGGGATGGCCCAGGTGACCAGGAGTCAATAAGCCTGTCCTGATTGCATGGATCCTTGGTTACTGACTGATGCTCTGTCCAACAGAGGAAAACACAGGTTACTCACCTGTAACAGTAGTTCAATGAGTAGTATATGTTGTTCATCCACATGTCTGGCAGGATTCTTTCCCCTTTAATTTTTGGCGGAAGGTCTTAAAGCTGGTTCCTTCCACCCACCTGGGAGGTATATCTTTCGGCTCTGCACCATGACACCAGATCTTGCCCGCTGAAAGCAGAGGTTGTGCGTTAAAGCCGAGGAGGTTGGGTGGGTCCTTGTGGATGAACAACACATGCCACTCCTAGAAAGTACAGTTGCCTATGTACCATAACGGTAGATCTTTGAGGGGTATCTCTTGCAGCAGGTAATACACTTGGGTTATCGCCAGAGGGTGCTGTGCACACGGCAGCTCTCTTCTAGCAGTCTTTTGCCAGGGGCCGCCCACACATGACATCATCGCTCTGCTCCTATATAAGAGTGGGTGGTCCCTGGTATCCTCAGTTCCCCGCCAGATTCAGTTCGCTAAGTGAGGACCAAGGGAGATCTGAGGTACCATAGATATCCCTTCCCATATACATTTGGATCAAAAGTTGTTCTCTTAGAGAAGGAGGGATCGTACCTGCTGCAAGAGATACCCTTTGAAGATCTACTGTTACGGTAAGTATGCAATTGTACTATCTTTCGCAGGGATAATCTCTTGCAGCAGGTAATACACTTGGGATGACTCCCAAGCAATAAAACCAGGAATGGTGGAAGTTATGACAAAAAGCCTTGTAGGACAGCTCGGCCAAAGACTGTCCTACGGAGTGAAGTAATATCTAAGTTGTAATGCTTCGTGAAAGTATGTATTGAGGACCATGTGGCTGCATTGCAGATATCTAGTGATAGAAGCCCCTTTGAAGCAGGCCGCTGTGGTGGCCATAGCTCTAGTAGAATAGGCTTGGACAGGTCCTGGTAATGGCTTGTTATATTTCTTATAACAAAAAGTTATACAATGTGCCAGCCAATTAGAAATAGTCTGTTTAGTGACTGGGAGACCTTCCCTAGTTAAAGCAGAGGTAACAAAAAGCTGAGAAGTTTTTATAGCTGATTTAGTAAGATTGGTATAGTATCTTAGTGTACAATGTACATCTAAGGTATGTAGGAGGTATTCTCCCCGATTAGAATGCTCAGGGTATTAAACCGACAATTCAATGGTCTGATTTAAGGTGTGTTCTGAGACCACCTTAGGTAAAAAGGAAGGACTGGGTTGGAGAACCACTCTGTCTTTGTGAAAGATTAGGTAAGGCCCTTTGTATATCAGGGCATGATGCTCGGAAATACGTCGAGCAGAGGTGACAGCCACTAAAAATACTATCTTCCAAGAAAGGAAGTGGAGGTCACAGGAGGCCGCCGGTTCAAAAGGCTCAAGGGTCAGTTTCTCCAAAAGAAAATTCAGATCCTACAAAGGGGTGAGTCTTCTGATGGGAGGTTTGATGTGTAGCATGCCTCTTAGGAACATTTTGGCAAGATGATGTTGCTAGAGTAGTCTCCCTTCCAAGGGCTCACGGAAGGCTGAGATAGAGGCCAAATGAACTTTAATAGAGGAATAGCTTAAACCTGTCTCAGCAAGCGAGGCCAGGTAGTCCAACACTTTAGTCAGTGGACAGGAATAAGGGTTCAATGACCTGGAAACAGCCCATATGGAGAAGCGTTTCCACTTAGCATTATATGTTACCCTGGTATATGGTTTGCTCAAAGCCAATAAAATATTGGCCACAGGAGAGGAGACTTGAAGACGGGCTATGAAAGCATCTTCAGGAGTCAAGCATGAAAGTGTAGTGACTTCAGGTTGGGATGAAGAAGAGTACCTTGATCTTGAGTCAACAGATCTGACCTGATTGGCAACGAAATGGGGTCTGCTACTGAGAACTGCTGAAGTAGAGGAAATCACACCTGCCGAGGCCACAGAGGGGCTATGATTATCATGGTGGCAGGTTCGAGTTGTAGTTTCAGTAGAGTCTGTTGCAGGAGTGGGACAAGGGGAGCATATAAGAAGAGTCCTGTCCACGGTTGGGACAGAGCATCTGTGGACTGTCCCTTTCTGTTCGGGATAATGGAATAGTATCTGAGGAGTCGGTGATCGCTGGGGGAGGCCAAGAGAACGAGGTGCAGGGTCCCCCACAATCGAAAGACCATCTGAAGAACTTTGTGATGAAGTGTCCACTCGAGCGTGGAGGACTGGCAACTGAGAATATCGGACGCAGTATTGTCGCGTCCTGGTAGATGGATGGCTATCAACGATAGGTGTTGTCTGATTGAATCAGTAGAGGCCCTGGAGAAAGGTGAGGGCGAAAGACCTGAAGGACAAGGACTGATGAGGACTGCCCTCATTTCCAGTAGATTTATATGGGGAAAAATGAGGAAATGAGGCTACCTGCCCTGTGTCCTGTAGGGACCCAGGTGTGCCCCCCAGCCTTCGAGAGAAGCATCTGTGGTCAATGTCTGCTGGGGAAGAGGGGAGTGGAAGGGAATGCCTTTAAATAGGTTGACACGCTGGGTCCACCAATGCAGGGCCGAGCAGAGAGTGGGAGAGATTCTGATTTTGTCTTCTTTTGATTCCCTGTCTTCTGCCGCCACTGATTCTGAAGAGTTCACTGGACTGGTCTCATATGTAATTGGGCAAAAGCACTGTGGGTATGGCCATGGACATGAACCCCAGAAGGCATAAGAGATGTTTGGCTGTGATAAATTGTTGAGTTTGTATCTGGGAAGCCAGAGACAGAAGTCTGTCTTGTCTGTCAGCAGGGAGGTAAGCCCTGGTGGAGGTGGTATCCAGAATGGCTACTATATATTGGAACGACTGGGTAGGGGTTGGATTGGATTTGGGCCAGTTGACAGTAATTCTCAGGGACTGGAACAGGTTGAGGGTCGCCTGGAGGGATGAAAGCAGAGCAGTTTCGGAATCCACTTTTATAAGCCAATAATCCAGGTACGGGAAGACGAAATGTCCGTCCTGCCTCAGGGCCACCGCCACAACTGCTAGACACTTGGTAAAGACTCTCGGGGCAGATGAGAGACTGAATGGGAGGCCTTTGTACTAGTAGTGTCTCAGCAGGTAAAACGAAGGAACCGTGGTGGGCGGGTGGATGTATGTAGGTAGGCACCTTTTTTATTTTAATGAGCATAGCTAATGCCCTTGTTTTAACATCGCCATTATAGATGTTAAGGTGACCATCTGGAACCTTTTGAACTGAATGTTAAGATTCAGTTGTCTGAGGTCTAGTATAGGTCTGAGATCTCCAGTACGTTTGGGTACCAGAAAAAATGGGAGTAAAATCCCTGATGGTGTTCCAACTGAGGGACCGGATAGATGGCATTCTTGAGAGGAAGTGCCTTAAGTTAGTCCTGGAGAATAGTAATATGGTCAGGTGGGTAACGGTCAGAGTGGTGGTGGTGGGGGGGATGAGGGGAAGGCACCGAGGTGAGTTCCAGTGTGTGACCCGTCCTTATGATCTGAAGTACCCAATTGTCCGATGTAATCGTCTGCCAGGCCTCTAAGTGGAGGGCAAAATGACCACCCACGGCTTCCGAGGCCTGGTGGAGAAAGCCTGGGCAATGCCCCCGTTGGTTGATGGGAAGGGGGCCAACCGGCCCCAGCTGAGGGTGGGTGGGAGCGCGAGTCCTTGGAGGGAGCAGTGGCGGTCCTGGAAGAAGGCTGGGAGTGACCACAGAATCCACCTCTGTCAGTACCTCTGTGCTTATCACCTATTTTCATTTGAAAGCGGTATTGGTAAGATGGCTGAGGGGTATGGTACATGCCATGTACTGTACACAAGGTCCCTCCTGAAGCCTGGAGATCATCCAGAAGCATTTTGGTACCTGGACCAAACAGTTCAGATCCATTAAAAGGAGCATTTACCAGTTTATGTCGTATATCAAGTGTGAATCCTGATACACGTAGCCATGCATGGTGTCTGAGGATGACTCCCATGGCTGTTTTCCGGCCCAAAGTATCCACTACATCATAACCTGATCAGAGCAGGTGCCGCGATATAGAATTGCCAGTGGAAATTGTAGCCAGTAATTGGTCCTTCTCCTGAGATGGAGGGAGTTTACTGACTAGTTCTATACCAGAGGGTATGTTGATATTTAACCATGTGTCCCATATAATTTAGAATTCTAAGAGTCATAGTACCCGCCTGGAACACCTTATTCCCGAGTCAAGTTGGTGGGACTCTTTATCAGGGGGTAATGAGCTCACGTGTTTTGGTCATTTGGTACGATCATGAGCCACGGTAATCACTAGAGAGTCAGCCTCAGGGCTAATGGAAAGAAAAGGATGGTCGAGAGGAGCCTGGTAAAGGCGGTATGCCTTCCTAGGAATGGCTGGGACCACTGAGGGGCAATTCCAAGCTGCCAGTACAGTGTCTTGGTAGGTTTGTATAAGTGAGGGTACCACTACTACAGTCTATTTGGGCAGTTCGAGATAGTCTGCCATATCCTTTCTGTTTATCATGCTTCGTAGTTGAAAAAAACATGATTTTCTGAATTTGAACCATCATCTCTTGAAAAGATGGGTCATCAGGAGGAGAGGCTGCCTCTTGGCAGGAGGCCTTCTCATGTGAGAAGGAGACAGTAGAAAGAGAGGACAGGGAACAGGAGCCCAAGTCCTGCAGTTCAATCTCCTGCAGATCTCTGGGAAAGCCATCCGGAAATTCTGCTTCATCTAAAAAGTATTCTTCCTCATATGAGGGAGGGGACCAGGGTGGGGAACGGTCCCTGACCCCTTGGAAGCATTTTGTTGGAGAGGTAGGAGAATGGGAAGGGTGACTCGCCTGCCTGGGAATGGGAGATTGAGAATGCCTCATTACTTGTAGAACCTGTTGTACCACTGATGCTATGTCTAATGAGGGAGGGGTTGGGGAAGGAGTAGGGGGTTTCTGAGAAACCAGGGGGATTGTTGAGGAAATAGGATGTGAGGTATAAACAGGCCTAGCACCCAGGTGGTAAAGCCCAGGGTCTCGATCTCTGTCCGCCTGGCCCCTATGGGAGAAAGATTGTGAAGGTGGAGGAGCAGTAGAGACTGCAAACCTAGTAGTTCTGCCCACAAAGGAATGTCCTGCCGTCGATGGGGCAGCAAGGGAAGAGGCACTGGAATGCTTAAAAGGAGACGTTGTCGACAGGAAATGAGGTAACATTGATGATACATTAAGGAAACCACCACAGGGTTCCATAGAGACTGCTGAAAGGGCGCTGGACAGCGCCGTCGACGGGAGGGTGTAAATCCCTGTGACGAGGAAGCAGTCCTGGAAGGCATCGTCGATGGTGGAGCACCAGTAATGATGGCCGTCGACGAGTGTTTGCCTGATGAAGATGATTTATCCTTGTCATGTTTATGCTTCTTATGTGAAGCGGTAGTAGGGGGCTCCTTTGAACAGGCCCCCTTCTCTAAGAGAGACACTTTCTGCTCCATAAGGTGTGCTTCAATCTCCTGTAGCCATCATCAACGGGTTGCTTGGTTGAAATCCTGGCAATGAATGTAGGAGAAGGTGTCGTGTGTGGGACCCAGACACCTAACACAAATGGTATGGTTGTCGTAATGGTAGATCTTCCTACTGTAATGACATGAGCGAAAAAGTGCTGTCTTGCTTGTACTGTAGATTCTTTGGACATTCGTCGAGGAAGGAAAGGAAACAGTGACATTCCATTCCCAGCTCAAGTTATTGTTGATGACTGCTGCTCTCTGCACTAGCTGCTGTGTGTGAGCTGAAGACGGAGGAAAAATGAACTTAGGATACCAGGGACCGCCCACTCATATAGGAGCAGAGTGATGATGTCATGTGTGGGCAGCCCCTGGCAAAAGACTGCTAGAAAAGAGCTGCCGTGCACACAGCGCCCTCTGGCGATAACCCAAGTGTAATACCTGCTGCCAAGAGATTATCCCCGTGGAAGATCTACTGTTACAGGTGAGTAACCTGTGTTTCTAGGGACGTGGATAAGTTGTTCTGTCCACACGTCTGGCAGACTCCTAGCAGTTCTCCAGGAGGAAGGAGGCAAGGTGCACACCCCCTATTTAGGAAACAGAGGTTGGAGAACTGAGGCCTCAAAACCAGCAACAAGGCGTGACTCTAGGTCAATGTTGTAATGGGAAATGAAGGTGTTTGCTGACTTCCAGATAGCAGCCCTGCAGATTTCCTACATAGGGATGTCCCTAGAAGCAGCCACCGTCGTAGTAGTATGGTGGGTGGAATTAGCCCTTAGCCCTCCGGGAGGCTCCCTACCCGCAATCAATGCAGGATGTAATCTGTCTGCCAATCATCCACTTGGCTGCAGGTCTGCCAGGTATGGCTTCGGCATAGGTGACAAACAGCTGGTGAACCTCTCCCGGAATTCCAGCCATGCGTACGCTCCTTATAGTATGCGAGCCTCGCCTCAGGTCCAAAGTATGGTGCCTGTATTCAGCATCCAAGGTGTAATTGGGGTAGAACACCGGTAGAGTCATCGCCTGGTTCAGGTGGAACTCTGACACAACTTTCGGAAGGAACTTCCGGTTTGGATGCAGGACAACGTTGTCCCTGTGGAAGACCAGATAAGGAGACTCCACTGAGAGCGTCTGGAGCGCCCCAATCCATCTGGCTGACGAGATAGCCACAAAGAAGGTGGCCTTCCATGACAAATGCAATACCTCGCACTTGTGCATTGGTTCAAATGGCTTGCCCAGTACCAGCAGTTAATCCCATGATGGTGGTGGTTCACGCACTGGCAGGGATATGTGATTAAGGTCTTTGAAAAAATGCCAGACCACCTTCTCCTGCGCCACCGACTGCTGACTGGCCCGCATCTAGTAAGCAGAGATAGCTGCCAGGTGCACCTTAAGGGTCGTTGGCCAAAGTCTCCATTTGGAGAGACCATAGATAGTCTAGGATGTTAGCCACTGGACAGGTCAGAGTCCAACCCCTTACCCTGACACCAAATGGAGAATCTCTTCCATCTGAAGGCATAGCACTTCTGGTCGATTCCTTGCGAGATGCCTCAACTACAGTGAGGACACCTTTGGAGAGACCCAAAGCCTGGAACTCTAGTCGCTCAGGAACCAGGCTGTCAGGTGCAGGGATTGAAGGTCTGGGTGGAGTACCTTCCCCTGACTGATGGAAAGCAGGTCCAGGCATGCTGGAAGATGCCTTGGGAGCCTGGTGCTGAGGTGATAGGGTTACCAAAACTGGTGGGACTAGTCCGGAGCCAATAGGATCAGCTATGCTTTGTCCCTCCTGACTTTGAGGAGCACCCTGTGGATCAAGGGAAGTGGAGGGAAGGCACAAAAAGGCCTGGGTCCATGGCCTCAAGAAGACATCCCCCTATAGTGAGCCCTGCTGAGGGGGTGGGCACAAAACAACCTTAGCTTTGCTTTCTCCCTGGAGGCGAACAGGTCCACCTGAGGGGTGCCCCACTGGGAGAACAGACTGTGTACTACCTCTGGATGGAGAGAACACTCGTGGGAAGCCTCGCCCACTCGATTGAGGGCATCCACCAGCTGACTGGAGCCTTCTGCCACATGAATGACGAGGAGATCAGCCTCAAGTCGGCTCACGAAGGTCCAGATGTGGAGAGCTTCCCTGCACTGAGGCAGGGAGTGCATCCTGTCTTGCTTGTTGAGATAGTACATGGTTTTGGTGTTGTCCATCTGGACCTGAACCACTTGACCCAGAATTAACAGAGCGAAGGCAGACAACGCCAGCCGGACTGCTCAGCGCTCCAGCAGGTTGATGTGACATCGGGACTTCTCGGGGTTCCAGAGCCCGTGGACCCTGTGTTCCCCCAGGTGGGCACCCCAGCCCATGAGAGAGGTGTTGGTCGTCAGGATGACCATTGGCTCGGGGAGGACAAACGGGATCCCTTTCTGCAGATGCTCTGTCATGGTCCACCATTGGAGAGCGTCCCACATGTTCTGGGTCACAGTGATCAACTGGTCAAAATGACCTAGTTGCTGAGTCAACTGGCTGGCCAGCTCCCACTGCAGGCAGCGCATATGCCACCAAGCCCATCGGACCACTGTGGTGCAGGCTGCCATGTAGCCCAGAAGGTGCAGGAAGTCTCGGTCAGGGGGCCCAAGTGCCCAACCAGAAATGATCTGGCAAAGGAGGAGAGAACCTCCGCCCTCTCCGCCGGGAGCCTGACTCTGGCTTGGCAAGAGTCGAGCTCTGCCCCGATTAAGCAGATCACCTGCGAGGGCACAAGTTTCGACTTGGCCTCGTTGACTAGGAGGCCAACGTTGATGCAGGTCTGGAGGGCTAGGTACCTGGATCTCTCCACCTCCTGCCTGGAGGGACCTGCTATAAGCCAATCGTCCAGGCAGAGGTACACTTGGACCCCCAACGCTGAAGATAGCCGCCACACTGCAATGCATTTGGTGAAGACCCTGGGGCTTAGCGGACAGCCTAACGCAAGAAGCTTGGAACTCACAGGGTCTCTCAGTTCGGAAGCAGAACCACCTCTGGTGGAATGGATGGATAGGGAAGTGAAAGAACATGTCCAATAGATCCAGGGAGCAAAACCACATGTTCTGCTTGAGAGATGGTATGATCTGAGACAGAGTTACCATCCTGAATGTGCGAGACCTGAGGAACTTTGAGAAGTAGTATAGTGCAGTGGTTTAAGGCTCTGAGCTGCAAATCTTGTGACTTCCAGCAGACCAGACCTGGGTTTGAACCCCACAGCTTCCACTTGCATACTGTGTGACCCTGAGCAAGTCACTTAACTTCCCTGTGCTCCCAGATCGCTCCTGTAAAAAAGCTTTCAGCTTAGTGTGCTACTCCTGGTTAAACAACTAAAAAAAAAAAAAACTTGTTCAGGTCGTGAAGATCTAGAATGGGGCGCCAGCCCCCCCGCCTGTTTTGGGACCAGGAAGTAGACAGAAACAAGCCCTGGGCTGACAGGGGGATCCGTGACTCTCACCACCACCTCCTTGCGGAGTGAGTTAGTCAGAGAGCCGACTGAGTGTTCATGGAAACCTCTCCTCCTGACGCAGGTAATCACGGGTACTGCTCAAATTCTAGAGGCAGACCTTCGCCGATCACTTTCAGGAACCCACCTGTCCGTGATAATAGCGGACCAGGCGGAAAGAAGTGGCAGAGCAGGCCCTCCCACAGGAGGCATGATGGGCACAGGAAGGTCACCCCCATCCTGTCACTATGCAGGCTTGAGCAGGAGGATCTGGCCGAGGGGCCACCAGGTCCCTTCTCTCCAGGTTTTCGGACCACTGAAGCCACTGACTTGGGCCGAAGGTGCCAAAACTGAGCCTGCTGCTGCTGCTGCCCAAACTGGTACTGGGCCGGTTTGGCCGCAGGGGCATAAGTCCGAAAGGGCTTGCGCTTCTGTTGTTTGGAACTTTTTGATTCCTTCAGGGTGGAAGCAACGGAGTCCTAGGTGGCATAGGACTTCTCGATGCGTTGTAGGTGACCATCGACCCCGGGACTGAACAGGTCCGTGCCCAAGAAGAGTACATCCGCCAATTTGTGCTGGGTGTCTACCACAAAGTTTGAGACCCTTAGCCAAGCCCTGCGGCACATGGCGACTGTGGCCACTACTGAATGGTCACAGATGTCCCCAATGTCCAGAGCCATCTGGAGATGTTGTTTTGTCACAGCCAGAACCTGATCCCGGACCTGCTTGACCGTGGTCTGGATGTCCGCGGGGAGATGAGGAAGCACCTCATCCAGAGAGCACAAAAGGGCATGGGAGAAGTGTATCATGATGACAGACAAGCTTGCCTGGAGGAGACTGAGCGAAGAGGCAGCACTGACCTTCTTGGCTGAGTGGTCCAATTTTTTGGACTCCATGTCCAATGGTCTAAGCAGAGTCTTCCGTAGTGCCCGAGTGCCGAAACACAGAGTTGGGCACCAACCCATTGGCCGGGGGGATGCTCCATGAACCCTGAAAGAGAGCCGATGGGGACCGCGTATTTGGGGACCATCCAGGATGTTGGCGCAGAGCAGGAGGCAGGGTGCTGCCAAAGCTCCAGGGCTGGGCCAACAATGGCTTTGGCCACTGGGAAGGTCTCCATCGGAGAATCTCCTTTGTCCAGGATATCTGTTAGGGAATATTAAGCCCGTTTTTAAATGGGCTTCAGAGGCATCCCCGTGGATTTGGAGATGAGACTGAGGATACCCATGAAGGACGTAGGATCCTCCTCTGTCGAGAGACCGCCTAGTGACTCCTCGTCGAGCAGATGAGAGTGCACTGAGGAGTCCTTGGACCCCGAAGAGTCTGCAAAGATCGCCCAACCACCTGTGTCACCCTCAACCCGCCGTGGACAGTCGGGTGTAAGAGTGACTGACAGCCTGTGTAGAAGACCCCTGGTGGGCCGAGACTCCTTGACTGGAGCCCCTGAGGGAGGCTGTTTAGGTGGCGGCTCCACCACTGTCGGTGGAGAGGCCTGGCAGGCGAGTGGGAGGCCTTCACTGGCTCACTTGGGAGGGAGAGGCGGTGTCGACCAGCTCGAGGAGGGTCGGCATCGGCCACAACAGGTGACAGCCATGTGATGGCCGGTGGGAACAGGGTCGGCTTGGATTGGCCCAACACCATTTGTTGCCACATAAGATTCCGCAGCGTCGGCGCAACTCCAGCTAAGCCCTTCTGAGGAGGATGAGGATGAATAGCAGCGGCGCCACTTCTTGGAATGCCCAGAGTGGAGTTGATGACATTTCTTTGACCTTTGGGATGAAGAAGACCTCGACCACTGGGGACGCTTGGAGGGAACTGGGGAGATCTGCAGCTCCTCCAGGTCACGGTCAGGGACTGCAAGGAGGTTCCCAGCAGGCTGGGTCTCCTCATCAATAGGTCCAGGTAGGACCGGAGTCTTAAACAGAGGGTTGTCGGCCTTTTCGAGTGACAATGGGTCGATGACAATTTTGACCGGGTTATCGTCTCATGCCTTTGCCAGTTGGCCTGAAGGGGGCACAGTGAAGCCAGCAGTCAAAGCCGCAGTTTCGACCGAAGTCAAAACTGGAGATTCCTGGGAATCAGACCATTCTCGATCTCAAGCACGATGACGGCGCGTCTTCTCCTTTTCTCCTGACTCCTTCTCCCTTTTTCGGAAATGTGAGCTGAACGCTGCTGACAGGTCCTCCCCCTTTGTCAGGAGAGACTGGCACAGCTCCTTGAAGGAGCATGTAAAGGTGGAGGAGCCCAGTATCAGCGGGACAGAGGCTGAAGAGGACTGATCAGTGGCATAAACCTCCTCCTCCTCCTCGAAGGTCTTCATCTACTCTAGTTGCTTAGCGGACCCCACAGCTGCAAAGACCACCCAACGGGCTTCCTTAGATTTGATTGGTGGGATCCGTTTTTCTGGATGGCCAAGCTGCAAATGGGCAAGACGATCATCGAGTACGTCAGGTTAAAAAGAGTGACAAAAATCGCAGGCCCGGGTATCGTGCTCTGAACCCAGGCAGTAAACGCATGTGGTGTGTGGGTATGCCCGCAAGGGCACCAGCGGAACCTGGGCGAGGACTTATCCTCCATCGTGGTCGTGATCGAAGATCGTTGGGAAGAAACTCTTACGAATTTAAGTTTTGGAAGTAAATCCGAAGATCTGAGCGCCAGGGCCTACTCAACGCAAGAGCGGTAAGGAGGGAACCTACTTCTTCCAGCGGAAAGGAAGATCTGACGTTATGGGGCGGAGCTGAGAGATATACCACCTGGGTGGGTCAGAGAAGCCAGCTTTAAGACCTTCCAGCAAGAATTAAAGGGGAAAGGACACTACCAGACATGTGGATAGAACAACATATCCACGTCCCTAGAACCATATCTTTCTCCCGTGCACATACCGTTTGAGCAACACCCTCTGCACTAAGAGGATGGAAGGAATGCATACAGAAAAAGATTTGGCCACTGCAGTTTGAATGCATCCTGACAGAAAACGCCATGTCCTGGATTTATGAAGCAGAATTAAGACAGTTTGGCGTTGAGAGGGTACAAGGTCCACGTCTGGGGTGCCCCACTCACTGAACAGTGATCTTGCAATGTCTGGAGTTAGTGACCATTTGTGAGGATCAGCCACTGTGTGACTGAGCTTGTCTGCTAGAGTGTTCTGGAGTCCTTTCAGATAAACGGCCTGGAGTAGGAGCCCATACTCCAGGCACAATTGCCACACCTTCATCGGTTCCCTGCAGAGAGGGTAAGAGTGTGCTCCTTTTTGTTTGCCGATGTAATACATCACAGATTTGTTGTTTGTTTGGAGGAGGACCGTTTCGTAGCGGACCAGATCCACTAGGGCTCACAGGCCGCAACAAAAACAGCTCGCATTTCCAACACACTGAGGTGGAGAGGAGTCTGGCGGGTCCCAGAAACTTTGTGTTTGGAGGTCCTGACAGTGGGCTCCCACCCTACCAGGGAGGCATCCATGGTGATAGTCACCTGAGGCTCTGGATGGGAGAAGGGAAGCTCTGGAGGAGACTGTCTTCCACAGACCACCATGTGAGTGACCGAACCAGGGGTTTGGTCACCTGAAAGGGATAGGTCTGAGGATGTGATGCTTGTGACCACTGTGCACTGAACATCCACTAAATCATTCTCACGTGCACTGAGAACACTGAGGAAGCTATCAGACCCAGCATGCACTGCATGGAGTGGGCTTAAACAGTTTTGCGCTCCATAATATAGCATGCTGTCTGCAGCACTGCCTGCATTCTGCTCTCTGGAAGGAAGGCTGGGCCTAGGTCATATCCAGAAGAGCTCCCATGAACAGCAGCCACTGTGAGGGTTGAGGCTGAGACTTCTAGATGCAGCAGAAGACCCATGCAGGTAAGGAACTGAGAGGCTGTGGCTACTGCTTGTCTGTTTTATGCCTGGATGGACTGGCTATCAGCCAACTGTCCAAGTAATGGTAAACCTGGAGTCCTAATTTTCTCAGGTATCCTGTGGGTACTGCAACACACTTTGCAAAGACTTAAGGTGCCTAGGAGAGCCCAAAGGGCAGGACTCTGTACTGGTAAGCTGCCCTAGCATGAAGAATCAGAGGTATCTGAGGCAGCTGGGGCGTACCTAAATGTGCTGGTATGTATCCTGCAGATCCTGGGAGCTAACCAGTCCTGGAAGAAATAATTGTAGATTTCTTGATTCAAGAAATTGAGATTTGTGAGGTTGAAGAAGGGGTGCATAATCCTAGTGAACAAACCAGCAGTCCGAGCCAGTGATGCTTGGTGATGCAGATGCCTAGCAGGAGCAGAAGCAATGGCATCCAAACGGCTTAGAGCTGATGACTGTTGGACTAAATTCCGTATATGGCAGTCAGCAGAATCCTTTGATGCCTAAGGTAGCTGCTGTGCACATTTTTGGGTGTGTGGTGACTCTGTAGGGGAGAAATGCCTTGTCATTCTCAGGAAGAATACCAAAGGCTTCAGCTAAGGTTGAGAAACATACACTGTACTATCTAGGGGCAGTCAGGGTGAGGCAAATCAGTTTACAGCTGGTGGCGAGTTTGGTAACTAGAATTCAAAATCAGCTAGCCAAATCAGTATTTTCGTGGCTATCCTTTTTAAGGGCTCAAACATCACTTTGTGGGCAGGTAGCCACTTGGCCAGTAACTTTCAAAATTTAGTAGCCAAAACTATTTTTGTGGCCATTGGCCACATGGCTACCCAATTTATGGGCAGTGCTTTTCTTTTCTCTATCTATCCGCTTGCAGACAGATGGAACTGAAGCAGGCCTACTCCAGACTGCATCAGACAGGTGTTTTACATGACAGCAGAACAGGAGGAACTACACTGACCGGCATGGCAGAAACGTTTAACTGCTGATCAATGGCTGTAGGATCAGAATTAAGCAGAGAAGCATGTCTCTGAGCAAAGTACTGCCAAGTACTGTAAAACTTTAAATGTTCGCCATCAAATAATTTTCTCTATTTTCCTTGAAGAACTAACTGGTACTAAAATAAATCTGTGCTAATCATTACTTTTTCCATTATAGTGAATGTGATGCTAATGACTTAGCATTAAATTAAATTTGAGCAATTATGGTTGCATTTGTGTTTCCATTACGATTACTTTATAATTAATTTAATTCAAAATAATTCATTTTTTACAGTAGATCCTCCTGAGGCACAAGCAGTAGGGCCCATGTTAGAAGAGGCCAGGCTAAGAAAGGCATCGTCACTGCCTTCAAAGAAGATGAGGTCAGGGTCAGATTTGTCCCCCTTCACATCCTCCCCAGAGGGAAGGTATAGAGAGGGGGTGGATCACAGGCTTTCTAATCCAGAAACACGGCCCCAGTAAAACCGATGACACTGGTCCCAAGGACAATCGGTCTGTGCCGGAGGCGGTGCTAGAACTGGAACTGACTCCAGCAGCAGGAGATCCCGCACCGAGGAGCCTGGCAGCCACCCCAGCATCGACCTGGTGCTGATCTGACACCGGGATCAGCATTAGAACTGTCACCAAGCTCCGAAGGGCCGAAACCCGGCATCAGAACCAGACCCAATGCCAACAACCCAGCTGGCACAACAGCGGCTGGCAATGGTACCCAGCCGGTCCCACCAAGTGAAACAAGGTGGGGTCGTGGCCAGTGTGACAGGAGTTGACAGCACAGTCACCAGCAAGGGATGAATGCTGTTGCCAAAGCCCTATTGCTCTTCCTGGCTTGAGGGCCCTGCTAGTGGCTCCAGTTCCACCAACCCTGAAGGACCAGGGACCAGATCTGCTGGCAGAGTTACATGATCCTAACTTAAAGGCAGAGGGGGGATTCTGGGCCCAAGACCTCAATATCCCATCACCAGAGGCCCCCGCTGACACTGATGAGGGTCTCGTGGCAGACTTCCCTGAGGGTGACCTCGAGTGGTACCATTTCTTTGCCTTCTGAAGGGAAAAGGAAGAACTTGAGGCCAAGCTGCAAGGAGAACCCGACTGGAATTGGGAACAGGCCCGCTCTTTTGTGTTTTCGGTAGGACTGTCCATCCTCCCAAGTACAGGACCACCCATGGTCACAACCCTTCCTCAACAGGGAAAGTGGAGCAGACACAGCCCGCTGCTGGAAAAGTCTGCCTGAAAGGCTCTGTACCATCATCCTCCATGACCACTGACTTGGTAGGGCGGAGAGAAAAAACAACAGAAATATTTTGTAAAATCACTAGACTGACACAGAAATAACAAACTCTAGCTTTAAACACTAAAACTGAGAAGACTGGAACACTGTTCTCGTATAGATGTGAAGTTCTGACTCCTGGTGCGAAAAAAGAAGTGAGACAGTTGTGGTCTGGCACTGAGGTAAGTCTGACGCTGCGAGCCACTCTCCCGGTGCCATGCATGCACACAGTTTGCCTCGGCACCATTCCTCCTGAAAAGTTCTGGTTCCCACAGGATCCTAGTGCCTCTGTCTAAGACTCATTAGAGTAAATCAATGGTGAAAATGTATTCCTGGAAGATCTTGTGGTTCCGCAGATACAGATTGAGATATGAAAATGACATACTCAGTGTAATTTTTGATCTCCCACGATATCTGTACCATGCATTACTGTTGGGCTCAAGCTGGAGGCACAGGACCCCACGGAAGTGTATAGGTTTAAAAGTCTTGAGGAGGAGAGCCGATGTCAGGGCGCTGCCGCCTTTGTACATGATGCAGAATGTGGTGCTCGCGGGTTGGCCAGTATCTGACGCCAACTCCCCAATTCTGCTGGCTGTAGAGGGAAAAACACAGAAGGGAAATGGTGGGGCAAGGGGCCTAAGGGACAGGAAAAGGAAAGGATATAAACTGAAAACTCTAAGGCCGACCACAGGAGGGAGAGGTAAAGATTCTAGGCTGGTTTTAGGGGCCTGGGGAGACCCAAATCACTGGGCGGGCCAAAGAGAGGGCGAGGGAGAAAGGAGAGAGTAGTAGGAAATCATTTTTTATTCAATATATGAATAATTGGATACATTCACTTGAGCATAGCTCGTTTTCAAGGAAGTTCCAAGTATCAAATTTCAGTTAAGAAGACTCAACATAAAACAATTTCCCAATCAAGACAGAAAGTTACCACAATACAAATTATCACCGAATCCCAAAAAAACAAAAACAAAAAAACAAACAAAACATAAACATATAAACGTTTAAGATGTAAAACAACCATTACACAATATGCTCTTATTTAGTGCAGACATATACCATTTCCTTAATTCATTTGTATTGTATTTAGTTTTTATACATCTAAGAGCTGGAGGGGATCGATTCCATAGGCTAATACCTCTGGCAATAGCTGAAGATCTCCCTACCTTTAGATTACAAATGAGCGGGGCCTATTGAGTTCCAGTTGAGGCCCTTAGGCTTCTCTTGGTCTTCCTGATCTCAAATAAATCAGTGATATAACTCGGCACCTTCATATGCCAAACTTTAATCATAAACTGAATCTGATGTAATTCTCTTCTTACTTTAGGATTAATCCAGTCTAATTCTTTAAAAAGTAAGCACCTATGTGTTCTATAAGGGGCATCTAGGACAAAAAGGGCCAGTCTACGAAAAACTAAATCTATGCTGCTTATATATTTTTCCAAGGCTCCTGCATAAAGTATGTCACCGTAATCTAACACTGGGAGTATCAAATAATTAACTACAGTCAGGCGAACATCCCTGGGCATAAATTTTTTATATCTATACAATACACCTATTTTCCTATTAATATTCTTTATGAGGGAATTTATGTAGACATCCCACCCCAAACCAGTATCTAACCAGACCCCAAGATATTTATAAGAGTCCACCTGCGTGGTGGCAATGCCATCCACAGTATGAATATCCAGATGCAAATCTCTTTTATTATTATTGTTTTTGAACAACAATAATTGTGTTGTATTAGTATTTAAGATAAAATGACTCATTTTGAAATATTCCTGAATTTCATCAAAAGCCAATTGCAACTTCTCATTTATGGATTCTACAGTAACTCCCTCGACATACAGCACAGTGTCATCAGCATACATATGACACCGCGCTGATGTAGATGTAACCTTACAATCATTCATATAAACATTAAACAATAAGGGCCCAAAATAGATCCCTGCGGTACTCCATTATTTATTTCCAAGATCTTAGATTTGTAGGAGCCCACTTCCACAAATTGTCAATGGTCCGTCAGATAAGAAGCAAACCATTTAACTGATCTAGGGGAAAAAACGATCTCACTGAGTCTGGACAGGAGAACCCGATGATTAAGGGTATCAAATGCTTTACAGAGAGCTATAAATAAAGCTCCTATCATTAATCTCCTGTCCAGACTCAGTTGAAGATCGCTTACCACCTTCATCAAAGCTGTTTGTGTTCTGTAATGTGCCCTGAAACCCGATTGAAAAGGTGCCAACTTATTATTATCCTCAAGAAAACCTTTCAACTGACATGATATGATCTTTTCAAATACCTCAGAAATCTGAGACAAGAGCAAGATGGGCCGATAATTGCCCAGCTCGCACTTGTCCCCAGCCTTATAAATTGGTCTAATCTTAGCAATCTTCCATCCCTCTGGAAATTCCCCACTTACAATGGATAGGTTAAAAATATAGGCCAACAGGTGGGCCACACAAGGTGCTGCATATTTCAGCAATATAGTGGGAATCTCGTCTGGTCCCTTCGCCCTAGAAATATCCAATTTCAGAAGTTCAGATCGTATAGTTTCCGGGGAAATATAATCAAAATCAAAACCACCTATTACACAGTCTCCTCCACCATTAGTTCTATAATCAAACTCCAATGTTTCATTTTGAACTCTATGAGCCCTATCCAAGGTACCTGATGAGACCACTTTTGAGAAATATTCATTAAAGGCATCTACCATTCCTTTGCCCAGGGGTAATGAAACACCATCTTTTTCTATTTTATTTACACTATTTTGTTTGTTTTTCCCCACCAGATTAGAAACCATTCCCCAAAATCTCCTCAGGTTCTTTTTATGATTATCCTGTAAATCAGATCGTATATACTGTTTTTTTGATTCCCTAATTTTAGAAATATAAAAATTTCGAGCCTGTCTATAGGATACCCAATCCTGATTCAGCATTGTTTGTTTTGCTTTCTTCCATTTTTTATTCCTATCTTTTCTAATCTTATATAATTCAGGAGAGAACCATACATTACCACCATCTTTTATCATTCTTGATTTCAGGGGGCATGTATAAGAAAGAAGGAAAGGAAGAAAGACAGACAGATCAAAAGAAAGAAAGAAAGAGAGAAACCAAGTTCCCTAACTCCAATAGGGATGAGCAGTAGCAACATTCCTGTAGGATAGGCCGAGAGACTTCAACCTAGAATGAAGACAGAACACAGCCCTCCAAGAAGAACTTTGAACAGGAGTAGGTCTTATGCTCTATCAAGGTAGAACCTCAAAGGAGAGGCTAAAAGGAGAGTTGTTCCAGAAGCCCCCTTACAGACAGGGTGCTAGTAGCAAGGCATACTACCTTGAATTGAATACTTGCCAGGGAGACGTATAACACGTGTTCTCTCCCCCCCCCCCCCTTTTCTTTCAGGGAAGACTTAGCCAGACTGGGGAAAGACATCTCAAAGAGGAAGTCTCTCTCTCTCCTCTCCCTCTCACGGGGTGAGAGATCACTCATGGAGGCAGAGTCCCCATGGAGGTGTACCCAGCAAGTAGGGGTCAAATACGTCTCCAGACACTAGGAAGGTGCTACCCTACAGGGAACACCACCACCACTATATTTAAAGCAGTGGGAGGTAACAGAGAATTCTATACCCTCAAAATGGTATGCAGGGAATAGAGTATCTCTAAGCTAGGCAGCTCTATGGGAACTTTGCCTGGATTGGTTATGTAGGGTTACCTAGGATAGCCAAGGAGCAGCAAAAGATGGAGAGAGCCCTGGCAGGCACCCGGAAGGAGGTAAAGGGATGAAGGCCTTCAGGGCTCGAGAAATCAGTGAAGAGGAGCTCGAGGTCCATCAAGGGGCGTGCCCTAGAAGAGTTGCTTGAAACACGGTGTGTATTGCAAGCTGGTGCAATGTTAACAGCAGCACAGTGAGCCCCATTTAAGGTGCTGGAAAAATAAATATCCATATGCCCCAACATGAAGGATGTCTGGAGTCCTCTGCACCATGGACAACACAAGCCCCAGGGGCCTGCACTAAAGAAGGCAATGCGTCCTTGCTCACCTTCTCCCTCTAGCAGAAAAGAAAAGGCTTTTCCTGGTGAAGGACCCAGGGTGTCTAGGAGGTGCCAGCAGGAGTGGCCCCAGAAAAGAGAGAAGGCCAACGGGGAGGAGGTGCTACCCAGAGGTCCGGTCATGAGGGGAAGGTGGGCTGGAAGCAGTAATGAATGGTGAAGATATCTTGGAAGATCAAGAATTATGGTGTGTACTTAATTTTCACATCTTCCAGAGATCGGTCCTCACCATTCATTACTGCTGGGTGAGTATCAAGCACCAACCAGGTGGTGCTGGCACCTCCTTGAAGGAAGAACTCTCCCTCAGCCCCCTGTGGAGGAAACACAAGAGGAAGGGGCCTTCACAGGTCTGGCGAGACCTGAGATTAGTCAGGAGGCAGAGGCTCCTGTAGCCTAGGAGAGGAGGGTTCCCCTGACAGCTCTCGCCTGGCCCTGTAGGAGAAGAAATGGGCCCCCCGGAAAGGCAAGGCAATCACCTTACGCCAGGCCAAGGGTGATAACCGGGACAGATGAAGCCATGCCGTCCGTCTGATGCAGACTGCTGTTCCTACTAACCTGGAGGCTACCGCTTTGGCGTCATAAGATACCCTCGCTTGGTGTCTCACTAGCTCCAGGCCCCGCTTAGAGATGGCAATGGCTCGTCGGGTTGCCTCACAATCAGGCATGGCCACAAGTGTCTGCCCCAGCGTGGCCCACAGGCGCCTTGCATAAGTTACCTGATGTGCGGATACTGACATGAGAAGACGTGCCGATGAGAAAACTCTCCTCCCCCTCAGTGAAGTCTGACTCTGGGGGACGGTCTCGCAAAGGATGGCGATGTCCAGAGGGGGTATCCAGCCACCCAAGCCTGAAGAAGGTTGGGACATAGTTTCTGGAGATCCAGGGTGGGGGGCACAGTACCAGCACTGGCAGTTCCTTGGAGCTGGAACAGAGGAGCAGGGAACTGCCAGACACTGTGTGACTCCTCCAAGAAAGGCAGAGGCCACGGAGGGATCACTGTGAATTCCAAGCTGTATTCCCCAAGGAAGGACAGTGTCGCATGCTCTGGACTGCGACCTGCAAAATGGGGAAGATGAAGCTCCTCCAGCATCGTCGAGAGGAACCGCTGATAATTAGAATAATCCGCATCAGATGAAATGTGAGTGGAAATGTTCTCTTCCTCAGAGGAGGAAGTAGAGGATGTGGAGGAGCTTTGTGCAGGGGAGGCGGTGCACGAAGTGGAGGTGTAAAGACAATCTCATCAATGGATCTAAGACAGACTTAGAACACAGACTCCATCACCCTGTACTGTTCCCATGTCATGGCTCCCGGGGGCACCTGAAAGTCCCAGGAGAACGGGAGGAGGAGGAGGAGGCAGAGGAGAAGAAGGGGAGAAGGGTCATGGGAGACCGATGGCCCTCTGCCAGAACTCCGGGAGCATGCAGGGGATCCCTTCTGAGGGAGGGGGCTGCGCTGCATGCCCACTGGAGAATGTTCAACCTGCGAGAAGCGAACAGGGTGGTGCCCTGGGAGTAACCACTTGGTGAAGAGACCAGAGCCATTCTGGTCCATGAAGGTGGCCCTGTCCCAACCGATTGCAGATACCCGTCCACCAGGAGAGGAAAGGAGGACTGATTCGGCAGTCCGGCTCTGTCCGAAGGCGCCAGACGTCATGGGGACAGACCGGGACACCTGACATGATTTCACCATCCCCAACCTGGCAGACAACAACCTGCTCCTCAGTAGAGGCCCTCCCTTTGCAGCAGTCCTAAGGGTAGGAGGAAAGAAGAATCCAGCACCGGGGGTCAGCAGTGGATTCCCCCATGGTACCAGACCTGGCACTGACAGCCGGAACAACACTGGAGCCAGCGTCAGAAAAAGCTGCAGCGCTGGATGCAGCACCATCCCAACCTGACGCCGACCTTTGACCCGGCACTGAGATTAACACTGGGAGCGCCCGCGGCACCGCAAGCAGCACTGGCGGAGAGGCGGTACTGCTGTCGGCGTCAGCCAGAGAAGAGGGCTGCAAAGAAGGCCTTGGACTGGGAAGCATCTGGAGCTCCAAAGAACTTAGTTGCCAGTCGGAATCATCCCGATACTAGTCGGACTTAGCCGATGAGATCAGGGAGATCTCCAGAAAGGCGTCACTGGATACTCTGCCCTTGCTGGCACTGAGAGCGGTGGTGGAGGGAGCCCAGGGACACCATTGGTGTTGCCCTCGCTCACCAGCACCAAAGTCAGTGTTTGGAGCTGAGATGGTGCCAGATGGTACTGCCAAGGAAGCTGCTGATGTAGGCCCAGTGTATAGCTGAGGCCTCGACACTGGGGCTGTCCGGTCCCCCCGAAGGGGCGCCAGACTGCGAGGGGTGCTCGGCCAATCACCTGTAGGAGGCCAACTGTCCACCAGTCCCCTCACACAGGCCTACAATATCAGCGAGACGTGAAACAGTGGAAGCCTGCTCTCCCTCGTTACGTATAGTACTGGGGAGAGGCCATGGGGAAGGGCCTAGGGACCTGACCCTGGCGTTTATGTATGTGTGTACCCAACCTCCGAAAGTTGGGGAGTCCCTCCCCAACTTTGCCGCGTGGATGACAAGAGTGCGGTAATCCACTGAAAAATGGACACCGCACATGTCCATATTGTGGTGCGGACCCAGTCAGGTAAAACACCGATCATGGGGATCCGTAATGGCCATGGGATTGCCAAAGGTGCATCGATGCATCAGGACAATCCCCGCCTTACTAGACTTTTTAGGCCACGAACCAGACACGATCGGCCGTGCTGATAGAAAAATGACGCGAAAAGGTACTCAACACTGCACAGTAAAACAGAAAAAAAACCAAAACCAGAGCCGCTGAGATGGTGACGGAGACACTAACGGCGTCGATTAAATAGGAAAACAGAACTGAGAGAACTTCAACGAATCTTCTAAAGACTTCTGATACTCCCACGAAGTTGTGCTTCCTCAACGGCAGGAAAAGCAGAACTGAGGAGGTTGGGGAGTCCGCATCAGTTACTAGCCAACTCGCGAGCGCCATGTTCTATGTTGCAGTCGAGGGTGGCACCGCCCCGATGTCGGCTCCCCTCCTCAAGTCTTTTAAAGCTATATGCTCCCACGGGGTCCTGTGTCTCCGGGATGAACCCAACAGTAATGAATGGTGAAGATGGAAGATCAAGCAGATCCAGCGTGGGGTGCCAGACCCCCGCCCTTCTGGTCTGGGTCCAGAAGTACCTGGACATAGACTCCCTTAAACAAGCAGCTGAGTGATGTCCTCCTGAAGGGTGGACAATGTGTCCTCCGACACCAAGAACTCCCAAGCAGCATGGGATCAGTAAGGCGGGAGAGCCTCGAAACCTAGAGGCAACCCTCTGTATACCACCTCTTGGACCCACTTGTCCATGATAATCACAGATCATTGTGGCCAGAGGTAGTAAAGCTGACCTCCCACAGGAAACTGGGCCAGGAACTGGACAGGCAGGAGGGGCACCACTTCCTCTACTCCCACCTCTTTTCGGTCCCGAGCCAGAGAAAAGAAAATTATGTACTGACCTTAACTGTTGATCTTCCAGAATATCTTCACCATTTCTTCACACTTATAGGTCAAGTGCCAGAGGCACTAGGACCCTGAGGGAGCAAAGTCTTTTGCAGCCTAGGGGGACTGATGTCAGTGCCAGCACTGCCCATGAGGCAGACGTAGTGACGCTGCGCTTGTGGGCTGGTCAGTAACAGACGCCGACCCCCTACCTTTCTCAGTTCATTTAGCTAGAAGAGAAACCAGTGGGAGAGAAAAAAATAGAGCGAGAAAGATGGCTACGACTCCTAGTCTAAAGGGACAGGAAAAGGATATAGGATATAAAATCAAAAAATTTTAAAACCCAACTACCAGCTTACTGAGACTGAAGAATGGGCTTAAGTGGCACAGGGCTAGTGGGTACAAGAGCCAAAGCCCACTAGCCACCTGGACAAGAAGGTGGAGAAATGCAGCAGCCCTAGCACTGAGTTCTAGCTAGCCTTGGAGAGACCTAAGGGACTCTCCTGAGGGTTAAGATGGCATAAGCAAAATTTCAATCAATCGAGCTTTATTTAATAGAGCGCATTTCTCCACTGTGACTCAATGTGCTTTACAATAATTCTAAAATTTTTCAACTATAGTACAAACCAGACAGACATACAAATAAATACAAACAATAATTATCAATTAAAGCATATGAACTACTCATAAAAACTTGGTTAAATAAAAAGGTCTTCAGCTCCCGTTTGAAGATGTCAGCTGTTTGGCTCTCTCAAATCTGGTGAAGGAGGGAGTTCCACAGGACTGGAGCTGCAGATTTAGGAAGGGCCTTGTATTCAGGGGTACAAAGGCCAAGATTAAATCAAGCTAGAGAAGGAGAGTGGTTGAAGCAGACTCAGAGCACTGCTGCTATCCTACTGCCACTCCAAGAGAGAAAAGGAAATGGGCTCCGGTACAGAGGTGTGGGGCAATACAACATAAAAGGCTGAGAAAGTACAAAAATAAACTCTCTGGTATCTACCTCTTCAAGGACTGGAGGTGGGGGCTGCACCCTTATAGGAGACTATGCTGCTAGTTGGCACAGCTGAAAATACAAGGCTGAAACAGGGAATACAGCAGCCTTGGGTGTGTAAACAAAAACTCCCAGAAGGAGAAGGTGAAGCGAAAGGGTGGAGAAATAGAAATATTTTTTTTGGGGGGGATGGGATAGAGACCCCCAATTCCTGGTGGGTTTTCCTGGAAGGTTATGCCCGTAGTTTAGTGGAAGAGCAGCCAGCCACTCTCCCTTCCTGTGCTACATAAGCAGTTACTCTGAGCCTCTCTCTCAAGCACTTTTTCTTTGCAGCTGGAAACTCTGTTGGTCTGTCCTTTGCTGCTGCTGGCTGGGGCCTACCCCCCCCAACGGCTTGTTTCTGCTGGACTTATGTTTTCTGTTCTCCTGCATTTGGTTTGTATTTTGCCTCTGGCTGTGTGCTTCGTGTTGTTTGTTCCCTGTTCCTCTGTGTTTGTATGTCTTTTGTTTTGTCTTCTTTTGGGGAGCTTCTGTTTCTAAACTCCTTGTATATTGCTAATCCAGAGCTCATGCTACTTGCTCCCATTTACTCGCAATGCAACTGCAATAATTATCTGTGTGTTTCAACTCATACCACATAGCTGCTCTCCATGCTATGCACTTTTAATTGTTTTCACCTGGTTCAGGCTCACTCTGAACCCTAGTCTATGCAGCTCAATCCTGCTTCTTCAACTCATACCACATACCTCATTGCTGCTGTTTCACTGCACTGCCTGGCAATAGCTGCTTCAGAGCATTGCCTCCCTCCAATTTATGTTCATCGAATCCTACAACTCATAGTCGCTCAATACAGATGCTGCTCTTTATGCTCATACATTGCTGTTATACTCTGGAGGTCAGCTAAGCTACCGCTGATGCTGTAAACTAGTTTTAATATCTGCATGTGGGTCTCAGCGCCTTCCATCACTTTCTTGTTTTTCCTATGGTGGGGACTTGGAGGTGCTGGGGGAGTCGTGGTCCTGTGTGGCATACTTAATGTTCTAATCCTGCCTCCACTGCCAAAAAATCTTCAGAGTATTTGTCACCTTTCATTGGTTTCCTTGAATGCCTGGCTGGCTTGCCCCGCTATTCATATTTGCTGCTTCTCCGACCTACGTGCAGGTCCAACCACTGCTACTCTGCTTTACTGACCTAAGTGCAGGTTCACTCACTGCTTACGCAATCATTGCTCAACGCTCACTACTACTATCTGACCTACGTGAGGTCCCAGCACTCAACGCTTATTTAGCTCCTCTTCAGTTTTCTGGGGCATGCCAGCCATACCATTCTGGTGCAGGGCCTCCCTGCAGCCAACGGTCTCGCTCTGTATTTCTGATTCTGCATCTTGAGCGTGCCTGACTTGGGGCAGGGTCCTTCTCACCTGGCCCATAGCTGGGAATGTCCTCACTCCAGGCATGGCTTTAGCTGTTTGAGACTTGACGGCAGCTCCTGATGTAGAATTTAAGACTAGCAGTGAAGGGTGGTTACAGCGATCTCCTTTGGCTCTAGTATTCTACTAGCAAGGTACCTTCACCACATTCTCCCTACGTCTGCCTCTGGTTCACTGGTTTGTTTTTAGGGTGAGTAGGTCAGGTGAGTGCCTCAGCAGTTGTTGCTCTCTTCCTCCCGCCTTGGTTGCCCCTGATGTTGCAGAGCACTCTCACAACTTTTCATGGCGTTCCCATTAGAGGGATCAAGTGGGAGTTTTCGTCTAAATTGTAATATTTCCACCTCCCTTTTTATTGGGTTTCTAAATTGCAGCAGCAGAGCCATCACAAAATAAACATCCCAAGTCTGGAGGGAAGGCGACCTAGGCCTTGGATCACCAGAGATTTCCTCCTCTGGGGTGATGGGTGGGTGTTTCTCTCCTATGTGCCTCAGGTCATAACCGTTAGTTAGCCATAGTTAGTGTTCCCTAGTTCCTTTAGGTAGGTTCCACTGTTGGATGGAGGTGGATGGTGTCCTTACTTGTTGTTCCCTCTCTCCTTATGAAGCCCGCTCAATCGCCAGCGCAACCCATCATACTCATGCCATTGCTAACCTGCACATCTCATTACATTATCAAGCTGCCTGATGCCTTATCTACTACCATGCCTCACAACTACTGATTGTTAACATGCTTCGTACTACTACATTTCTTTTTGGGGATCCTTTCTAAGGTACCTTTAGCCAAGGGAATCATCCTGCGGCGCCTCTAGGGGTTCCTTGCCTTTGGTACCCCCTACAGGGTGGCAGATCCTCTGGAATAGAGAGTGTGAATGGCCAAAACCAAGTAACACAGTTGCACAAGCATATCATCATACTGGCTGCGTATGCCACTGAATTTCTACAAAAACTAGGAGAGTGGGAAGGGAGACAGGACCCAGTTCCCACAGGACAGAACAGGAGTATTCTGAAAAGAAGAGCCCTGAGGGAGTAACAATAGGATATTTATGTGCTCTAAAAAGAAC
Organism: Neoceratodus forsteri; assembly: GCA_016271365.2. NCBI lineage: Eukaryota > Metazoa > Chordata > Ceratodontiformes > Ceratodontidae > Neoceratodus > Neoceratodus forsteri. The sequence continues at coordinate 318,014,423 of CM028129.1, forward strand.
CACACAGGATGAGCTGTCCAGAGGCCTTGGCTCTTACCTGAGTGGGGGAGGGTGGGCAGGCATGTGTGTGAATAGGTGAATGAATGGTGAAGATATTCTGGAAGAGCGACAGTTATGGCGAGTAGGTAATTTTCGTATCTTCCAAGAATCAATCTTTACCATTCGTTCCCACTTATGGGTCAGAGTACCAAGCTTTCCCCCAAGAAGGGAGGAACTGGCTCACCCTGAGGGAAACTGTTCTTCCCTCAGCCCCCTATGGGGGAATGACCATCGGAGGGCAGGGACTTTTTATAGGTCCAGTGGAACCTGAGACTGGTGAGGGGCAGGCGGAGGAAGCAGGAGTGTGCCCTGACAACTCATTTCCATCTCCTATCCACTTTGGAACTGGGAAGTATTTCGAATAGAACACTTTGTCCCTGTTTTATGGGAAAGCAAGTTTCATGGCAAGTTTTTGAAACAGGGTCTGGACTTCCTCTTTTGGAAGGGACAAGCGGCGGGACAGAGGATGAACTGGAGGGTCTTCTAGCAATTCCAGAACATGCCCCTCTTCTATCATTTCCAGGACCCACTCGTCTGTGGTGACCTCGCTCCACTGCTTTAGATGCAGGGAGATCCTTCCCCCCACTCTTACCCCTGGAGGCAATAGCTGGGGGGGGGGCATGGAAGACTCAGGCAGAACCGGGGCTGTCAGGACTGCCAGGATAGATTCCTTTGGGTACTTCTACAAGGGCATTATGGGGGAATGGACCTAGGAGGGTACCACCACCGCTACCACAGGACAGCTGACAGTATGTATAGTTATCTCTGACAGCAGGTTTATGGAAAGATCCCCTACCATGGCCTCTGATTGGCATAAGGTAAAAGGATTTCATAGACCTTAAATCCACTTTGGAGGACCGAAGGTCACAAAGTGCGTTTTCAACATAACTTTCAAATAGTCTGACCCTACACAAGGAGCATTAAAAACAGCCTGGTGCACATCAGTAGAGCAGTTACCTGAGGTCACAGCCCTGGCAGAGGCATCCAACACATCGTATGCTGAACGTAGCAGATATCTGCCAGGTTCAGAACCAGCTGACATGGTTTTAAGCAAGTCAGTCTTGGCAGAACCAGCAGATAAAGCCTGTATTGCAGTACATGCAGATTTCTACAGACTATTCTGATATTTGATTATATGAGCCTTATAATTTGCAATCCACAGGCCTAAGGATGCCAAGGCGTAAAGACTCTTTGCCTGGAAGCAAAGTACTCATGTGCCTAGAGATCCCAGAAAGATCATGAGCAGCCATAATGACTACAGAGTCAGTTTCAGGCTGTGCAGCATAATAATGCTCAACTTATGCAGCAGGGCAGTATTTATCAGCCTTCCTTGGAACGGCAGGCAGGGTTCTGGGTTTATGCTAGGCAGCAAAGTAACATCCTCTAATGCAGGATACACACAGGAGGAATAACAACTGAAGGTGTGGAATGAACCTCTAAAAATTTCGTGAGATTTTCTTTAGTGGAATCTTCGTCCCCGGCAGCAAAACTCATGGCAGATTGCATTTGCTGAAACAGAGCCTGAAAGAATGGATCCTTAGAGGGAGACCTGGGTATGTAAACCACAGATTCTGCACTGCAGGATAATAGGGTGAAGCTAGAAGGAAAGCTGCTTTTCTCAAATTGCTCCTCACCCTTGTTTTCCTCCACTGAATCCCCATCAATGTCCATGAGGTCAGGATTATAGTCCACTATGTCAATATCATCATCAGGAACAATGACAAGAGCCATGGGAGCCAGTAAAATAGGTGGCATTTGAGAAGGAAGAATCATTGTCGCACTTCTGGAATCCATTGGTGAAGGCTCTGTTCAGACAGCCTTGTTGACAAATCTACTGCTGGCGGCAGCGACGGTAGAAGGCAACATAGCACATCTGGAAAAAAAAAAATAGGTTACTCACCCGTAACTGTAGTTCTAGGAGTGGTATACAGTTCATATCCACACTCTGGCAGTTGCACTGGAATTGCTGATTCACAGACATCTTGAAGCTAGGCTCCTCCCACCATACGGGCAGTATATCCTCCAACTCCTCCCCATGATGTCAGATTTTTGCATGCTGGAAGCAAAGATCCAGGTGCCACATTGCCAAGGGAGGCCGGGTGAGTTGTGTGGATGTGAAGTGTATACCACTCCTAGAAATGAGGGTTACTCACTTGTAACTGTAGTTCTAGGAGTGGCATATGGTTCACATTCACACTTCTGGCAATCTTCCTTTAAAAGGCTGATTAGCTGGACCATCTTTAAGAGAAGCTCCTCCCACCACCTGAGTGGTATATTCCTCGGCTCTGGACCCGTGACATCAGATCTTCCATACTGGAAGCAAGTATGCATGTGCCACTTGCCAAGGGACGTTGGGCAGGTTGTGTGGATGTGAACCATATACCACTCCTAGAAATGAAAATTACGTGCTCACCGTAATTCTTGACCTTCTTGGATGCTCTTCAACATTGATTCACACTGATGGGTTGTGAGCCGGAGGCACCAGGACTCTGCAGGAGCCAGAGCTTTTCAGGAGGGCCAGCGCCAAGGTAGGCTGTCGCATCGTGAGATTATCTTGCGCTGCATGGCTTAATTCAGCACTGGCCCTCAACTGCCTCAGTACCTTTTTAACCGAGAAGGTGCAGTGTAACCTAAGTATAAGTTCAAGTTTATTTCACCAGGAAGGCTTCGCTTAAGCAAGCTCAATTACAAGGAAGTTCCATGTGGACAAATTACTTAACAGTACAATGTAAATATATAATTAGCAGAGCAGGTACAATTACAAAAGGCAAGTGCAATAGTTACAGATAAATACATAATGATAGACAACAGCGCAATGTAATAATAATACTAAACAAGTAACTCGTAGTAATGATATATTCTAAGCTGATTGCTGAAAGCACAGAGGCAATATGACCCTAACCTAAAAGGGCACCGACGGGGAGGGGGGCCCAATGAACAGAAAGAGTGATTCCAGGCACTGAGGGTGGGTGTGTGAATCAATGGTGAAGATGGCCCAAGAAGATCAAGAATTATGGTGAGCACGTAATTTTCATATCTTCCAGGACCAAGCATCACCACTGATAGGTTAGAGTACCAAGCTGAGACAAAAGTCCCCTGGGTAAGGCGGCAGGAGCCAGAGGTCACTCAGGCAAGAGTCTATTAAGGATTGTTCTGCCAAAAGAGAACATCCAGGGCATAGTGCTTGATGAAGGTGTGCACTGGGTTCCAAGTGACAGCTCTGCAAACATCAGCAACAGGCAAAAAAATAATCTCTGCCAGGGATGTTGTGACTGCTCTGGTGGAATGGGCATGAACCTGGCTTTCTAACTTGACCTGCACCATGGAATAACATTGACGGAGGCAAGCAACTATCCACATGGAAATGCATTTGATCGTAACTGGCTGACCAGCCAGTTGGGGTTGAAGAAGATGAAGAACTGCTTTGAATGCTGAAAGTCCCTAGCTCTATTGAGGTAGAATGTGAGGGCTCTTTTAACATCCAGACAGTGGAGGGTGCACTCCCCCTCATTCTGGAAGTTGGGAAAGTAGGTAGGCAGTACCAAAGGCTGGTTCAAGTGGAACTCTGACACCACCTTAGGTAAAAACTTTGGGTGTGTGTGGAGAACCCCCTTGTCCCAATGGAAGGCAGCACACACAGGGTCTGTGACCAAGGCATACATCTCAGAGACCCTGTGGGCAGAGGTGGTGGCCACTAAAAACAGCAGTTTTCCAAGTTAGTAATTTGAGGTCACACATAGCCATGGGTTCAAATGGCTTAAGGGAGAGCATGTCCAGCACAAGGTTGGGATCCCAGGCAGTGACAGATTTCCTGACTGGGGGCCTTGTTTGCAAAATTTCCTTCAAGTACCTTTTAAAAAGTGGCAGTTAAGCTAGAGTGAGGTTTTGAACTGGCTCGTGGTATGCCGACAATGCACAAATGGACCATAACTGAAGAGTACTGCAATCCTGCATCAGAAAGGTCCAGCAGATACTCCAAAACCTTGTCAAGTGAGCATCAGAATGGATCGATATAGGATTCGAAGAGCATCACTCAGAAAAATGTCTCCATTTGGCTGTGTAAGACTTTCTGGTAGAGGGCTTAAGAGCAACCAGGAGAATCTCAGAGACTCTGTGGGATACCTTGTACCTGCTTACTTCTACCCCTTCAGGAGCTAGGCGTGGAGATGAAGGGAGCACAGGCTGGGATGAATCAGGGACCACTGTGTCAGAAGATCTGTCTGGAGGGGAAGGGGTCTCGGAGGGGTGACAGACAAATTGTTAAGCAGGGGAAACCATATCTGTCAAGGCCAGCATGGGACGATCAGAATCGGTTTGACCCCTTGTCCTCCAGTTTGAGCAGTACCCTCTGAACTAGAGGGACAGGAGGAAATGTGTACAGAAAGTGATTTGTCCATTGCAGCCTGAATGCCTCCTGATAGAAAACGACATGTTCTGGAGTTTTGGAGCAGAGCTGAGGCAGTTTGACGTTGAGTGGGGACACAAAAAGGTTCACCTCTGGGCTTCCCCACTCGTTGAAGAGAGACTGCACGATGTCTGGTGCTGATGACCACTCGTAAGGATCTGCCTCTGTCCAGCTGAGCTCATCCACCAGACTGTTCTGTGCCCCTGGTAGATAAATCACTTGGATTAGAGCATCCTCTCACGACACCATTCCCATACTCTCATAGCTTCCCTGCAAAGAGGATAAGAGTGTGCTCGCCCTTGCATGTTAATGTAGTACATGGCAGACTTGTCCATCTGAAGGAGGATAACTTTGTGGCAGACAAAGTCCACTAAAGCCTGAAGGGTGTACAGGACTGCTCTCATCTCCAAGACACTGAGGTGAAGATGGAACTCTGCAGGGCTTCAGACTCCCTGTCTGTGGTGGCCCTGACAGTAAGCTACCCACCCTAACAGAGACGTGTTTGTGGTGATGGTTACCTAAGGCTCTGGTGGAGAGAAGGGGAGACCTTGGAGGAGACTGTCCTCCTGCGTCCACCATGCAAGCGATCAAAGCAAAGGCTTCGTCACTTTGATGGGGTAAGACTGAGGACACGTTGTCATCCACCAAGTGGTCCTTATATGCAGATGCACTACATGTACTGTGAAGACAGAGGAGGCTATGAGACCTAACACTCACTGCATGGAGTGAGCCCAAATGGACTTGTTCTTGAAAGCAGCCATCTGAAGGATGGCTTTCTTTTTTTGTTTTCCATGAGAAACACCTTTGCCTGGGTGGTGTCCAAGAGGGTTCTGATGAAGAGGAGCTGCTGAGAAGGCTGAAGCTATGACTTCTCTAAATTCAACAGACCTCTCATGAAGGTCAGGAACTGAGATGTTGTGGTCACTGTGTGTTCTGTGCCCTACTTGGATGGACTGGCTAGTAGCCAGTAATCCAGATAGAGAAAAACTTTAAGTCCACGTTTTTGGAGGTGCATCACGAGAACCACAAAACACTTTGTAAAGACTTGAGGCACCGAGGATAGCACAAAGGGTAGGACCAGAATTGGTAATGCTTGCCCAAAGCCACAAAGTGGATAAACGTGTGGTAGCTGGCATAGAATATGCTGGTAGGGGTCATGCATGTCCAGGGAAGCCAACCAGTCCTCGGCTTGAGAAGTGGCAGCAAGGTTCCCAAAGAGATCATCTTGGACTTCTGCCAGTGTAGAAACTTTTTCAGTTTTCTGAGGTCGAGAATGGGGTGCATGCCCCGACTTTTCCGGAACGAGGAAGTAAGGGGATTAGAAGCCAGTATTGCGCTCCGCTTCAGTCACTACTTCCACTGCCCTGCTGCTCAAGAGGCCTGCAATGTCTGTGGTGAGAAGGTCCAACATGGCAGATGAAAGGGGACGTTGCTTTTTGGGTGGATAGTTCGGAGGGATCTCCAAGAAATTCAGTGAGTACCCCTCTCGGATGATCTTTAACACCCACTTGTCTGTGGTGATGGATTTTCATTGACGCTAAATCTCAGTCAGATTCCCCCCCTATTGGAGAGGAGACGTCTGCCTTCGGCAGCTGAGGGAGAACCGGAGCTGGAGCTTCAAAGGGTGGCACTAGGCGCCTTTGGGGCCTGTGCCTCCGGTTGCGCTTTCTTTTGCTGCTGTGAGGCTGAGACTTGACTTGGACTCTCTTGCCTTTGCCATAAAGGACTGTTTATTATGGTAAAAGACTCGGCCCTTTCCTTTTTGAAGGTGAGCTGGGATAGGTTGAGAAGTCTTAATGGCTGCTGTAGTTTTCTGAGAGGCCTCGAGGGACTGTTCTACATGTTGGCCGAACAGAAAGGAGCTATTCAAGGGGACATTCATGATTTGCTGCTGGACATCGTTGGAGAAACCTGATGTGCGAAGCCAAGAGCATCTTCTAATGCAGATTTCTGTGCCAGCAGAGTGGGAAGCAGTGTCACATGCGTCCATAGACGCTTTTAACTGATGACTGTTGGACTCAATACATGGGTAACAGTCTGAAGAGTTTCTGCTTAGTGTCTGAATCTGGCAAGGCCTCTGCGAGAGACTTGAGAGAGGTCCACAGGGCATACTTGTACTTGGAGAAATGCCCTTGGTAGTTAGCTATTCACATACTAAGGGTAGCTGCAGCGAAAGCTATCTTTCCCATTGTGTCTATCTTACGAAACCCCTTATTTATGGGATGTGCAGTAACCACTTGAGGGAGAATGACCTTGTCATTCTCAGCCAGAATGATGATCTTATTGGCAACAGACTGGGAAGCCAGAGCAGGCCTGTCTTTAGGAGCAGTATACTTATGATCTATCTGCCGACAGACAGAAGGAATGGACACAGACATGGCCCACACTGCTTCCGAGAGTGTCTCAAAAGCAGGTGGAATGGGAGGCATAAAGTTAACCGGCATGGTGGGAACATTGAGCCATTCCAGCTTGAGTTGTTTACCTGGGTCAGTGGCAGAGGGCTTGAAAGCAAGAGTTGCATACATACCGAGAAGCAGAGCCTGGGAAAAAAGATTCTTCTATGGATCAGGGGTAGGGCTTGGAGTTGGATTATCCAGGCTGTAAAAAGAGTCATTGTCACTGCCCTCAGAGATGATGATGATGATGTCGGAGTCAGACTCATCCCCCTCCAACTCCTTTCTGGAAAGGGGAGCTGAGAGAGGAGTGGACCTAGAAGTGCTCAGCCCAGCTCTTGGAGTCAGAAATACAGGCAACACTGGCACTGGCAGCAGAGGAGGAGCCAGCGCCAGACAAAGCCCCAGCCCTGAAGGAGCCGGCACTGGAAAATAAGAAGTCGGCATCGGCACCAAAGGAGCCGCATAGGGGACGGTGCCAGGACAGGCCCCAAAAGACCTGATCCCAGAGTCGCCCACAGCATAGTTCCAGCCAGCACAGACATGACTGTAGAAGGTACCTGGGCCAGTCCCAAGACAGTGACACTGCAACGGCATATGGCCAGTGGAACCGGCGTTGGAGAGTGCCATCACCAGCAAGAACTGAGAGGCTGCTGCCGAAGCCAAACACTATACCTGGATAGAATGTTCCAACTATGTATCCAGTGTCCCTGGCCTCATGCGACCCAGAACTGATTCTGCGGGGAGCAGCAAACAAGCCAGAGCCTGAATCCACTGCTCCATAAGAGCTGCCCAGTGGTGATACTGCCCACTGGAGTCCCTACACGAGGACAGGGAGGGGCTTCGGGCTCGAGACCCTGAACGTCCGTAAGCAGGAGTCATCGGGGAAACTGACTGTGTTGGAGATGGCCTCCTACTACTGGACCTCAAGGCAGTACCGTTTCTTTCCCTTCCAATAGGAAGAGGAAGAACTCAAGGTTGAGTGATGCTGGGTCCCCGACCAGGATAAAGAACAGGCCCACTTCTTTCTGTGTTTATGGGAAGACTGTCCTCCATCCTACACCCTCCCTCAGTGAGGGAAGTGGACCGGACAAGGCCCCGCTGCTGAAGCTAAATGCCTGAACAGGCTCCCTACCATCACGGTTGCCATCCATGGCCTTCGACTGTTGTTCGGTAGGGCCGAGAGAAACTGCAAGAAAAGTTTTTTTTTTTTTAATTCTTTGCAAAAAAACTGTGTTAATGCACCACTTGGGTTCAAAGTGACAAAAGTTTGGAAATGAGATCTTAGGGTTCCCAACCCTAAGACTCCACACCCACCCTCGGCTTCCAACTCTAAGATCCCCTTCCCCACAACCTGCATGCAAGAACAGGTGTGAGGGTTGTGAACACTAATGCTCACCCCATTCTAAGAGTAATGTCCAGTCATCACTTTGAGATCGGTGTGTTTATGAGATTTTAACCGTGGCTGTCAAATGTTACCTTATCATGTGAAGCTCTACACCTGACTGTCAACTGTTCACCTTGTCATGTTATGTTTTTTCACATGCCTCCCTGTTAAGTCACGCTGTGTATGACCATTGTTTTTTTTTCTGAAATTTTGTAATGCCTGCCTTTTGATTGTAATCTCCCAAGTCGCACCTGAAAACAGGCATGTGATTGTCTACTGTGCTTACCTGGTTAACAAAAGCTAGATAAATAAAAAATGGGTACAGAATAACAGAATAGGGTGAGCATTAGGGTTCGCAAACCCCAAGGCACACCCCTCACACTTGTTCCTGCATGCAGGTTGGGGGGGGGTCTTAGGGTTGGAAGCCGAGGGTGGGGTCTTAGGGTTGGGAACCCTAAGATCTCATTTCCAAACTTCTGTCACTTTAAACCGTACTGGTGCATTTACGCAGTTTTTTTTTACACTCAATGTCCCTACTTTTAGAGAAAATATAATCATAAGGAACCCTAATGGTGCATTAATGCAGTTTTTTGCATACAATGTCCTTACTTTTTGCGAAAGTATCTCCATAGCTGTAGTTTATGGGAGCACAGAGCCCTCTGGGCCCTGCGCTCCCATCTATCCATAAGTGCAGAGAGACTGTAATTAACCCTCATCTCCCTGTGGGTGGGCAGGGATAGTCTACATGTGTGCATGTGTCATGCATATTGTAATTGTCCCTGATTTTCATGCGGGAGGGCCCTGCACTCCTATGTATCCATAGGTGTAGAGACGTTTCATAGTAGTTTACAAGTTCGGGAGGCAGAGCCTGTTTTTGAACTTGCCACCCAAAGGTGGTTTTAATTGTCTATGTATTCAAATTTATTGTTACCCATGTATTTGTCAAGAGTATTTTTAAAGATGTTCATAGATTTACTTTCTACTATTGAGCCTGGTAGTGTATTCCATAGGTTAACTGTTCTCTGAGTGAACCAATTTAATCTTTTTTTTTGTTTGACAGTTCCTTTTAGTTTCATGTTGTGCGATCTGGTATTTGATACGCAGAATTTTCTTTCAATCCTTAATATTTCTATTAGTTCTGGTTCCTTGAATGATTTATACATCATACATAAATCTCCTCTAAGATGTCTATATTTGATTGAGTATAGGCCAAGTATTTTCAGTCTTTCACCATATGTTTTATCGGACATGCCATTAAGTTTTTTGGTCATTTTTCTTTGAACTCCCTCTATTTGTTTCATTCCATGTATAGTAGTAGGTGTACAAAAAGGGGCACAGGAGTCCAGATGTGATCTTACTAGGCTGGTTTATAATGGAAGAATGACCTGTGGTTATCTACTCTTAATGTTTTTCCATATACTACCCATAATCTGCTGACATTTTTTTACTTTGAGAGTGGTGTTGTTTTCAAAGTTTAGTTTATTGTCTATATTTATGCCAAGATCTTTTTCATTGTCCATTATCTGTAGGGTTACATTATTTAATAAGTACCCTTTTTTTGGTTATGTCCCAAATGCATTACCCCGCACTTTTGTTCATTAAATTTCATTTTATTTTCTATTGCCCAGAATTCTAATGCCTTTAGTTCTTTTTGAAGGATATCTGTTGCTTCTTGTGTATTAACAATAGTTCCAATTTTGCAGTCATCGGCATATTTGGATATCCATATGCTATTAGTTGATTGCATAGATGTTATTAGGATATTGAAAAGAACAGGGCCCAGGACAGAACCCTGTGGGACCCCGCTAGTAACTTCTACCCAAGAGGATAATGCGCCCTTAACAGATGTTCGCTGTTTACAGCAGTATAACCATGAATTAATCCACCTGATTAGGACATACGGAAACTTTGTTAACCAAATGTTCCAAAAGAATTCTATGGGATACTTTATCAAAAGCTTTGGCCAGGTCCAGGAACACAATATCTACTGGAAGTCCTTTATCAAGAGCAGCACTCACATTCTCAAAGAAGTTGAGTTGATTAGTTAGGCATGATCTTCCCTTTCTAAAGCCATGCTGTGTTAAGTCATATAAGTTATAATAATTAACATGTTCTTGTATTCTATGTAATATTAGTCTTTCAAAGATTTCCCCATGACTGAGGTCAGACTTATAGGCCGATAATTAGAAACTTCAAATTTGTTACCATTTTTATGTATAGGGATAACCACTGCTTCTTTCCAATCTGATATGCTTTCTCCTTCCTCAAGGGATAGGTTGAATAATTTACTCAGTGGGCCAGATATACAAGAGGAGGTTTCTTTGAGGAAGAATGGATGTATCCCATCCGGTCCTGCTGAGGAAGTAATTTTTAATTTTTGTAATTCTTTAATAGTTTCTTCTTCAGAGATAGGTTTAACAACTGTAAAATTAAGGTCCATATTTGGGTTATTGTGAAAATGTTCTTTATTGGAAAAGGTTTTTTGAAAATATTCATTAAATTCCTCCGCTATTTGTAATTCATTACTTATCATTCCTGAGTTAGTAAGTAAAGATCTATAGTTGCTTTGGAACCTCTCAATGATCCAATGTAGTTGTAAAATTTTTTCTTATTATCCAGTGTGTCACTAGCCAGCTTAATTTCTGTATTCTTTTTGGCATTTCTGATTTCTAATTTTACTTTATTCCCATATTTTTTGTACTGTTCCCATTTTTCTTGTGTTAGTTGGTCTTTATATTTTTTTATAGATTTTCTGTTTTTTAGCAATCAATTTTTTAATTTTGTTGTTCCACCAGACCGGATTTCTATATCCCTTGTTGTATTTCTTTCTAGTTGGAACCCAGTTATCAATGCAGTATTTAAGTTTGGCTAGTAAATTATCTCAGGCTTGGTGTACATTGAGCCCTATCCATTAGGACTTCCAATCCCATAAATTCAAATGCTGTTTAATTTGTATATAGTCTGCTCTTGTAAAATCTTTGTTTAAAGTGTTTCCTTTTGTATCCATGACCCTTGATAGTATGTGAAACAGAATCATGTTATGGTCACTGTTTGCTAAAGGTTCCAGAATTTGGATGTTACTTACTAGAGCCCCCATGTTTGTTAATACGAGATCGATGATGTTATTATTTCTTGTACCTTCACTGATTATTTGATCCAGGTTTTGATTTATAGTTATATCAAGGAATTCTTTCTCAATGTTTCCCTTCCAGGTGTGAGTTTCCCAGTTAATACTGGGAAAATTAAAGTCACCCATTAGGATGTAATTTGATTTTGGCTGAAAACTATTGATTAGATTTAGAAATTCAATATTCTGTTCTTTATTTAGATTAGGAGACCAATAAACTAATCCAATACATATTTTTAAGGACGGTAGATTAATATCTGTCCACAATATTTCAGCTTCATGATTTGATTCTGTATGACAGTGACATGGGTATTCTTCAGATATGTATAACACAATACCTCCTCCTTGTTTATCTTTTCTGTTTTTTGTTATTTTATTAAATCCTGTTATGTCTTTGTTCCAGCTGACATCTTGGAACCATGTTTCTGTGACCCCACAAACAGAGATTTTTTTCTTTATGCATTTTATATCTTAATTCGTCCATTTTATTTGTCAGGCTTCTAGCATTTAAAAGTATACTTTTATTTCACTTTTCTGATGTTGTAAATAAGTATGGTTTTCAGTTGTAATTATATTATTTATGGAATCAGTTTTTATAGTTTTGGAATGTGCTACTTGCTTCACATTTCCTACATGACCTCCCCCCGATCTAGTTTAAATGTTTATTTTTTGAGGAAAGGAAAGTTTCACTAAGTAAGTCATTCCCTTTTTATGTTTGCTTGCACGCATGTGCAAGAAACATAGTGCCATCATCTGAGATTTCGGAGGTGTGTCACCTCCTCCTCCAATTCAGTCAGTGTGTTGGCAGGCGTGGCCCCTGTAAGCCAATGCATGCTGGAGCTGTCTATGACAAGCTCCAAAATGCAGTGGCATACAGTTGAAAGGGGGAGCTACGCTTCAGTGAGCTGCGATCGGATATCGCCTGCTCATGCAGCTCCCCTACACAGACACACTGCGCCGCATACTGGTGCTGCGCCTCCACGCACACTCTATAGCCGACGGGGTGCCCAACCTCGTCGGCTGTGCTGTGCTCTCCCCAGCGTGGCTAACTCGATGGTATAGCCGACGGGGTGCCCAATCCCCGTCCAGCTTCACTGTCTCTCCCTCCCCATACTATCGCCGACGGGGTGCCCAACTCGCCGGCTTCACTCCACTTAAAAGAGCAGCTGGGAGCCCACCCAGCGTGGCAAGTGATGCTTTGGCCGACAGGGGTGCCCAATCCCCTGTCGGCTGAACGCCCCCGTGCCCTTGTGCCACGCTGGAACCCACCCCAGTGTGGCAAACGTCCCGCGTCATCATTGAGAAAAAAAAAAAAACCTGTAAAGAAAAAACGGTCCCATGTAGTGTCCCTGGCCTCCCTCCCACAACCCGCACCCACCCACTGCGCACCCTGCCTCCCCACACACCCCCACCCCATACTTACCTCCTCGGAGCGCCTCGCACGACGATTCGTGGACCGGGAACACGCCTGCACTCTTCAAAGCCGACCGCGAACTGAGGAAATGCCGGTAAGGTGTATAATGGGCTAGATAGGGGTTTTTCAACTTTATTGCATATCTCAGGCACTTTTTGGAATTTTTGCACCAAATTTTCAACATGGGGTTTTTGGGACCCCTTCTCATGAATGATGTCACTGTCATGGCGTTATTCGGGCCCGAAGGGTGATTTCGTGCAAAAATTCCAAAGAATGACTGTTTTACATCTCACCCAAAATGTGTTTCCGCCCATATAGCGCACAATGGCGCAGTCGGTGCGCGAAATCATTGTACAGGACAAATTAAGAAAATCACAGTGACACTGTTCATGAGCACAGGTCTTAAAATGGCTATGTTGAAAATTTGGGAAAAATATTCCTAAAAATGACTGTTTTTCGAGCGTGCGTTGCGCAGTTCCTACGCACGCTCGTAAGTTCGCAAATTTTCAATATTTTCACTCCAGATTTTCAACATTGCCATTTTACCACACCTCCTTATGAGCAGTACAGCTGTCATTTTCCACAACATGGCTGAAGTGTGTTTTCACACTTTCAGCGCAGAGATGCGTGGTCGCTGTGGGAAATCATTGTTCGGCACAGATATAGAAAATCACAGTGACACTGTTAATGATCGGAGGCACCAAAATGCCTGAGTTGACAATCTGCTGTAAAAAATCCCCAACCTAATTATATTACGGGTGTGCGTTGCACAGTTTCTATGTACGCTAGTGACTTCACCATTTTTTTAAATATTTTTACTGCAGATTTGCAACATTGCCATTTTTTACACCTCCCCATGAACAGTACAGCTGTCATTTTTTACATCCTGTTCGGAATGTTTTTGCACCTGTGGTGCTAAATGCCGTAGTCACTGTGCATAAGCAGCTTTCGGCTAACAAACTGATATTCCCCCTGTTCATGAGGTGGGGTCACAAAAAAAATGTTGAAAATTTGGGTAGAAAATACCAATGAATGCTCTGGTATTAGGGTTTCCAACCATAACGTCCAACCCTGTAGAGAATGACAGGCATCAGGGGTGTGACTTGGGATTCTTGCCTGTGATGCTCATACCATTCCACACCCTGCAGCCAGTGAGAGGCATTGAGGTATGCCTTGGACTCTTCGGCCCCAAAGTTCACCCCATTCTCCTATATCGCACCCATCTCACTGTATTTCCTAATGAAATGGGGTGCGCATAAGGGCCAAAGACCCCAAGGAACACCGTGACACTTGTCAGTGTCTGCAGGGTGGGTGTGGTGAAATGGCGTGGCCGTTATGCCTGACGACCCAAACGCACACCCCAATGCCTGTCAATCTCTGCAGGGTGGTGGTGGGGTTCGCTTCAGTTCAATACTTCACTGCCATTCCTATTACGCAGCTCTGTAACTTCTACACTACCACTGCCAATGCCAGCAAGCAAACATTCGGCATTGACAAATGCTTGTTTGTTTAGGTGTAATCCATCAAAAAGAAAACAATTCTTCTTTTAGATAAAATTCTTCCCAGTGGGTCAAGCAGTGAATCTCTTGTTTGAGAGTCCATTTTCATAACCAGTTATTAAAGTTATGTATATTTTGATCGATACGGGCGCAGGCTTTTGGTATGGGGAGTACTTCGGAGATTATAGTTTCACAGCCAAGATTTGTTAACTTATTTGTTAGTGCCACCATATCCTGTTTTATTTCTTCTAGGGAATCCTTAAACATGTTGTTGGTTCCCACATGTGTAAGTACTAGGGGATTGTGTCCTAATCCGTTAACCATTTCTTTGCACATCCTAGTTAGCTCAGCAATTTTTGCTCCACTAAAGGCTAATAGAGTCCTGTGCGATTTATTTGGGGTACATATGTTCCTGTCCATTCTTCTGATCATAGAATCACCTATTACCAGAACATTTCTATGGTTTAACTGAATGGTGCCTTTGGTTTCCATGTCTACCAAGTTTGTATTACTTTCCCCGTCAGCTGGATTAATAGGCCTACTATTAGTATTATTATTCGTTATAGTTAAGAGGTCAGAGGTCTCCTGGACTGATTTGGTGGATATTTGAGTATTTTCAGGGATAGTCACGAATAATAAATATCTGTTTGCTATGAGGATTTCAAATGTTGTGGCATGCCTTCCTTTTTTTGCTGGTTTAGAGTATTGGATATTGTACCATTCATCATCCTCATCATGTGTAACGTCTTCATCTCTGGCTCTTTTACTGTTTTTCATGTTATTAAGTTCTAAGTCTCCTTTTTCATGGAGGTCAGGATATTTTGGAATTGTGAACGTATTGGTTATATTTGGGATGGGTGACAGTAAAGGAGTGTCAGGGAGAGTCTCATTATGCCTAGTATCCAGTTTTGTTCCAAGTCTATGTGCCATATTTCTTTGACTGGATTCAAGTTGTAGTGATCTGTCAGTGAAGGAGTTTAATTCTTTTATTAAATCATCATTATGTGTACATTTTACACATTTAAAACCTTCTGTCAAATTTTGCCTAGTTAACAGGTACATTAAACAGCTGGTACATTGTATAAGATTTTCATCTTCTTTCGCTGTTAATACATTTGCCATTTTGTAATAAAATATTCCCTAGAAACTACCTAGAATTTACTAACATCAATTATCACCCTTGTATGATTAAGTAAATGCCTAGTAGTAATGATATGAGTACTACAGCTCAAATTACCTTTGTTGTGGTGAACATCTTTATATTTTGGTGTCCCTCTTAACCCTCAAAACCGCCCAACATGCGCTGGCAGCGCGTGTCTTTATCTTGTGTGCAGCGCTGCCACCTGCTGCCCGCGGGCTCTGTCTTTATGCCCTGAAGTGACCCAGAAGTGCTCCCTGGGGTCACGAAGCACAAAAAAGCCTTCTGTGATTTAAATCACTTTTTCTCGATTTACAAGTGGTAGCAGATGGGCAGGATAGCCCTTGTAACCCAGGAGATATATTTAAAAACACTTAAAATGCCCAAATTACCGGGTAGACCACAAAGGTCCGATCCCTCTTCCTGTTTGGGCTGTGTTGCCCTGGTAACAGGGCTCCAAGAACTCGTGCTAGCGAGTGAACACAAATTATACAGTTTATAGTTTTTTTAAAAGGAAACACACAAAGGTATATTGCAGCAAATTACACCAACAAGGTTTTTAGGCTGAGCAGTAATTAACCCTCATCTCTCTGCGGCGGCACTCCATATTGGTATCCACATGTGGAAGCGCAGGGCCCTATGGCCCCCGAGCTGCCATCTATCCATAAGTGTAGAGAAATTGTAATTAAGTGTCATCTCCCTGTCGGAGCCCATCACTCCATAATGGTATCCATATGTGGGAGCGCAGGCCCTGTAGGGCCTTGCGTTCCCATCTATCCATAAGTGCAGAGACATTGTAATTAACCCTCATCTCACTAGTGGAGTGCAGGGCCAGTATCAGTCACCTTAGCCTCTTTCATAAAAATTTCCCCCGGCGTTGTAAATAAGATCTGGAAACATGCATAACAGCTTAGTACACCTAAAGGTGTACTAAACTGTGTTTTTGCAGAAAATCGGTATTGCTAAGCGTTTTCGAGATATAGCTACCGAAAGGTACCCCGACCATTACAATGTTATCCTATGGGAAATTACTAAACTTCGGAATGCTATAACTATGGAACCAATGTCAATTTTAACACCAAACCAGCAAAAGGCACATTTGTGAGGCAAGCCCTTTGTACCCTGCAAATGTCAGCCCCAAAGTCCTAGCCGTTTCTTTGTAGTGAAATGAGAAAGAAAGATACATTTTTAAAAAACTAGTGCCGCAAATTGTGGCACAACCCCAGTTATTTCCCGAAACAGTGTCGCAATTTGTGGCATTATTCTTAAAACAGTGCCACAAATTTGCAAAAGTTTCGCAAAAGTAGCGCCGCAAATTTGCGACATTAAAAACGGCCCAATCAAAATAAACATATCTCTGGGCTATACTGGTGAAAAGTACCCACAGAATCGTATTCCTCGGGCCCTGATTAGGTAAACACAAGTGCTGGTGTTTACTAGGGGGTCAATATTTTTTAAATTGTATCGTTTTTTCCGCATCGCTAACTGAAAACAAGATAGCGGCAGCACAACACTACTCAGACCGTTTGTGAAAGCAAAACAGTGCTTTTGCATGGCACATCTAATTTTCCCATAGGAAATATTGGGAAAATTGTAATTTTAATAACTCTTGAACAGCTTAATATTTTCTCACCAAACCTTCAAAATGCACATCTGTGACCCAGACCCCATATACCCTGAACGTTTCAGACCAAACCACTAAGTGGTTCTGGAAAAATGGCATGACAAAGAAATTGTCAAAAAAGTGGTAATCGTCACATTTTTTGACACTCCACATCTCCGCAACTGCAGATTCGACCAGAACAAAACTTGCCAGATCCAGAGATCTATAGTCCCAGATGGCGTATGCAAATTGGTCTAACGGTTGTAAAGTTATTAAAGTTCAAAATTTTGGGTTTAACACACAAGTGAAGACTGAACTCTAATATAAGGGCACTACAGTGCCCTTATAATACTAAACTGACACAAAAATAGCAAACACTAACTTCAAACACTGAAACTGAACAAACTGAACGCGGTTGTTGTATAGACATGAAGTTCTGACTCTGGGCAGGTGAGCGAGGTCGAAACTGAGGCACATTTGATGCTGGGAAAAAAGGAACTGAGGTGGTTGAGGGCTGGTGCCAAGGTAAGCCACGCAGTGTGAGCTAAGTCTCTTGGTGCCGTGCATAAGCGCAGCCTACCTTGGTGGTGGCCCTCCTGAAAAGTTCTGGCTCCTGTAGGGTCCTAGTGCCTCCGGCTCACAACCCATCAGTGTGAATCAATGGTGAAGATTGGTCCTGGAAGATTTTTGGTCACAGGTGAGTAACCCTCACTTCTAGGGACATGGATGTGGTTCAGCTATCCACACTTCTGGCAGACTCCTAGCAGTTCTCTGGTGGTGGTGGTGGTGGGGGGTAAGGCACGCATCCCTATTTGTCAAACAGAGATTGGAGAACTGAGGCCCCAAAAGCATCATCTCGGCGTGACCAAAGGTTGATATTGTAATGAAAGATTAAGTTGCCTGCTGACGTCCAAGTAGCCACCCTACAGATCTCAATTATGGGGACATCCCTGGAAGCAGCCACTGAAGCAGCAGTATGTCTAGTGGAATGAGCCCAAAGCTCTATGGGAGGCTCCCTATCAGCCAATCTTTAACAGAGGTTGATGCAGGAGACAATCCACTTGCCAATCATCCTCTTAGCTGCTGGTCTGCCAGGTGTGGCTTCAGCATAGGTGACAAAGAGCTGGCAAGCCTCACCTCAAACTCCAACTGTATGCTCCTTGTAATAAGCGAGTACCCTCTGCAGATCCAAGGTATGAAGCTTGTGGTCGGCCTA
This sequence comes from Neoceratodus forsteri, assembly GCA_016271365.2. Classification (NCBI taxonomy): domain Eukaryota; kingdom Metazoa; phylum Chordata; order Ceratodontiformes; family Ceratodontidae; genus Neoceratodus; species Neoceratodus forsteri. Next base: position 318,032,644 of record CM028129.1, read on the forward strand.
TGAAGAAGGATTAGTAAAGCAGACCAGAAGATTAATCACTTGGTTGTGGTGAAACTCTCAGACTACCTTCAGGAGGAACTTTGGGTGGGAGCAAAAACTTGTGGAAGACCAACTATGGAAACTCCAACAAGAGCACCTGGAGTTCACGGATCCTTCTGGTGGAGGTGAAAGCCACCAAGAAGGCGGTTTTCCATGACAGATGTGACATCTGGGGGCACTGCATGACTCCAGATGCGCTCCGGGCTGCCATAACTAGTTCAATTCCATCACTAACTACGGCTTACTTGATTATGGAGCAACAATGGACACCAAGCTCAAAAGTATCTGCATAGCCCTCAAAAAGGCATGCAGGTTGATTATTGGAGCTCACATGCTAACACATACTTATGATCTGTATACACAGACCAACTAGTTAAACCTGAAGGGTAGAATCACCTATCAAAGACCTGTCTTCTGGCAAAAAAAAAAAAAAAAAAATCAGTCTTGGCCAGTCTACCTCTGTTGCTCAGAAATACCTAATCCTTCATCTAACTTCCACCAAACTCGGGGCATGTCTAAACTGGCGTATCAAGTTCCCTTTTGCCACACCTCCCAGGTGCAACGTTGCTTTTAATACAGGATGCCCTGCTGGCTAAATAACCTCCCCACTGGTATTTGGGAAAAGTCCAGGACTGGCCTTTTAGGTGTAATCTTAGGAAACATCTCTTAGTAGCTATGACTGCTGACTACAATTCGCTCCTCTCCCTACGTGGCACCTTTTCTCTCATTCCCACCCCCTCCTGTTCCAATCAGTTCTCCCCCACCTTGTCCCCCATACCTCAACCCCACTACCTCCCTTCCCTCCCACCCTCTTGATACTGCTTCCACGCCACTACCCTCTCAACCCCTCCTCTACCCCCCATGGTATTCAGTATGGTCCCACCCTACCTACCACCCCCCTCCCCAATCATGCCTACACTCTCCCTCTACTTCTAATCCCTTATACGTGTCCATCGTTTCCCCCTCTCCCATCATACTGTACACCTCACTCCCCCCACCCTCTAACAATGCCTACCTCCGGCACCATCGTTTTCTTACTATTACCTTACTATTGTCTTGATCTTTTTATTGGTTATGTTTTTCGCAGAATGCATGAATTTGTCTCCACACTTCCATGTCCCCCCACCTCCCAGTCTAACTTCTTTTTTATCACGTTTTGGTGCACTTAACCTATTCCTCTGAATGTACCAACATGACGATATTCTACCCTGCCTCAATTGTACTTATCTTGTTGTTATCAAATTGTATGTTAAAAACTAGAATTATGTAAGAACTTACCGTAACAACAGATCTTCGAGAGAGGTTCCTGCAGTAGATCATCACATACAGGACTGCGCCCCCTGGCATCAGAACCACACGGCAAACTTTTCCAGCAATGCCTGGCAGGGGACTGCCCACCCGAAGTCACATGACAGATGTCAGCGCGAGTGACCCTATACAGTAGGTGGTCCCCACGCCCGCCTTCCAATTCTCCCGCCGGAGATCCAGGGAGGATGAGACAGGAGAAAGGATGAAATCCTGGAGCCCACTTCAAAATAAGCTGAAAAAAATGCAAAAACTGGGGGAAGGAGGGAGGGAAAAGGTGACCTACTGCAGGAACCTCTCTCGAAGATCTACTACTACGGTAAGTTCTTACATAACTGTACTATCTTACTTCGAGAGAGGTTCCTGCAGTAGGTCATCACATATAGGACTGAATCCCAAGCAGTCCCTCTTAGAGAGACCGAAAGAGTCACGGGAGGAGCAGCAACTGAAAGAACAGAACAGGACCGGCCTTAGGACAGTAGGCCCTGCAGAACAGTGAGGCCAAACCCGGCCCTACGACTAAAGGCAATGTCCAGACTGTAATGATTTGTGAAGGTATGGACCAAACTCCAGTTAGCTGCTGCACAAATCTCTACTGCAGAAACATTTCTCAAGAAGGCAGTGGGCGCAGCCATTCCTCTGGTAGAATGACCTCTGACCTCCCCCGGCAGAGGTTTGTCATACTTCTGATATCAGAAGCGAATGCAGTTAGTGAGTCATTTGGATAGGCACTGCTTAGACACAGCTGAACCCAAGGACTTAGGGGCAAAGGAGACAAAAAACTAATCCGACTTTCTGGAATCTTTGGTTTGGTAGACATAACGCCTCAGAATCCTGTGTACGTCCAGTGTATGAAGAAGAGCCTCACCTTTGTTGGAGTGGACAGGGTAGTAAACTGGAAGTTCAACCGCCTGATTAAGGGTGAACTCGGAAGCCACCTTCGGAAGAAACTTAGGATTAGTCCATAAGACCGCCCAGTTTTATGAAAAATCAAATAAGGCTCCTTACACATCAGGGCCTGAAGCTCGGAAATTCTACGAGCAGAAGTAATAGCAACCAAAAATAGCGCCTTCCAAGAGATGTAGCACATATCACAGCTCATCGCTGGTTCAAAAGGGGGAAGTGTAAGCTTCTCTAACACAAAGTTCAAATCCCAAGGTGGGGTGGGGTTACAGATGGGGGGGTTTAAGGTGGAGAATCCCTTTCAAAAAGGTTTGGAAATCCAACTGTGCCATGGGCCCCCAACCAACACATGGTAGGCAGAAATGGCCGACGGGTGAACCTTAAGGAAAGAGTAAGACAGACCCGAATCAGACAGGTGCAACAGATACTCCATATTCTGTGGAGCTGAGCATGTAAAGGGGTCCCATCCCTTTGACGCTGCCAAATGGAAAAACACTTCCATATCATAGTGTAGGTGGATCTGGTGGACGTTTTTCTCGCCTCTACCAGGACTTGAGCAACCCTGTGGGAGACCCCGAAATTAGACTTTATTATGTCTGAAGAAGCCACGCATGAAAATGAAAGGTCCTGAGCCCAGGATGCACCAGCTTGCCTTGATCCTGGGTCAACAGGTCATGTCGGAGAGGAAGAGGAACTGGGGCTTCCGCTGAGAGCTGCTGTAAAAGCGGAAACCAGATTTGCCTTGGCCAGAAGGGAGCTATCAGGATCATCCGGGCTCCCTCTGCCTGGAGCTTTAGAAGTACTCTCTGCAGAATGGGAAAGGGAGGGAAGGCGTACAAGAACCTCCCTGTCCAGCAAAGCGACAATGAGTCATGCCAGAAAGCACCAGGCTCTGGAACGAGTGAGCAGAAGCTGGGAAGCTTTGCGTTGAATGGGGAGGCGAACAGACCTAAGTCCGGGTGACCTCATCTCCGGAAGAGAGAGTCTGCAACTTCCTGACTGAGTTCCCATTCGTGAGAGAGGGATGAGGTCCGACTGAGGCTGTCTGCCAGGACATTTTGAAAGCCTGGAACATGCACGGCTGTGAGGATCAGATTGTGCTGAACTGCCCAGTTCCACACCTGCATTGCCTCCCTGCTCAGGGGGTGCGGTCAGGTGCCTCCCTGCTTGTTGATGTACCAGACTGCTGACATATTGTCTGTCTGGATCAGCAGTGTTCCACTTAACAAGATGGACTGAAAGGCCTGGAGGGCATAAAGAGCTGTCCTTACCTCCAGAATATTGATGTGGAGCGACATCTCCAACTGGGACCATGAACCCCGAGTCCGGTGGTGCCCCCAACCCAGACAGGAGGCGTCTGTGGTGAGGGTCCAAAGTGGTGGGGAACTTCTGAATGGAAGACCATGGGAAAGATTCAGAGGATCTAACCACCAAAGGAGATCCTTCTTTATCACGCTGGAGACTAGAACCGGATGGTCCAAGTCGTCCAAGCGTTGATCCAATTGGACACGCAAGGTTCACTGGGTGATCCTCATATGTAACCTGGCAAGAGGGACCATGGAGATGGAGGCCGCCATCAGGCTTAAGAGGTGTAACAGTGCTCTGGCCGAAAGGGATCTGGAAGAAATCACTAAGTTGACCTGTCCGAAGGGAGGAAGGCTTTGCACTGGACCGTATCTAGGATCGCCCTAATGAACTGCAAGTTCTGAGAAGGGGTAAGAGTCGACTAGAGGATGTTGACTGTGATACCCAGTCACGAAAATAGGTCCAAAGTGCACGAGAGGGCATCCAGAAGGCTGTCCCTGGATGGAGCTGTCAAAAGCCAATCGTCCAGGTAAGGGAATACTGCTATACCCCGACTGCACAAGGCCGCTGCCACCACCGCAAGGCACTTCATAAAGACCCGAGGAAAGACCAAAAGGGGAGGGCTGTAAACTGGTAGTGCTCCCCCGGAAGCAGAAATGCAGGAAATGGCGGTGGCCTGGGAACACCGGAATATGCAGGTAAGCATCCTGCATGTCCAGTGCGCAAAGACACTGGTCCTTCTGCAGAAGAGACAGGAGGCCCTGCAACATCAGCATGCAAAACCTTTTGTACTCGACAAACAGGTTTAGCCTGCTGAGATCTAAGATGGGTCTGAGGTCGCCCGTCTTTTTTTGGGACCAGGAAAAAGTGGAAGTAAAATCCCTTCCCCTGTTGGTGCAGAGGGACTGGCTCTATGGACGCCTTAGACACCGGATTTCCTCCTTGACCAGAGGAACCTGGTGTGGAGAATAAGATGGGTGACTTGGGGGGCCGGCTCGGTGGCGCTAAGGGTTGAGGCGCTGGACGCTATATCTCGCGCCACGCCAGCAACCCGGGTTCCGGAACGAGCCCGGGTGCTGGGGGTCGGCAGGGAGGGAGTAGGATTGAGCGTCTGGAGGACAGCTCTCCTCTCCCTGGGGTGGGATCCAGGGGCATCCCGATGCAATAGTGAACTCCGGTGGAGGCCGGAGGTACTACTGTCGCTGGGAGCAATTGGGGGACGTCTTGGCAAGCACGAAAAATACCTTGGCGTGCTACGATGATGGCTGATCTTGGTGGTGCCGCCTGGCTTTAAAAACTGGATGCCCCAGTCACCCCCGGCTTCTGTGGTGGTGGTTGTGTACCTGCCGACAAAAAGAAGGACCGCTGTGCAGGACCAGAGGAAGAGGTAGAGCTTGGGGCTGAGCGGGGCTGTGAGGTCAAAGTCGTACTGGGGAGAACCACAGGTAACACCCCCCAGTCGCAAAGGAGATAAAGTATATAGGAAAAAAACAAACAGATGGGCGACTTGGAGGGGATTCTGGAGGAAACTCCAGGAACTCCAAGGTGTGCCCTTTTGAAATGAGCTGTAGGACCCATGCATCTGAGGTTACGTCCCTCCACTCCTGCACGTGGAGGGCGAACCTTCCTCCCACCAGCTCCCTGCCTGCAAGCAGAGGAGGTGCAAGGAACAACCAGTTAGGAAGTGGAGGGTTAAGGGGTCCTCTGGACACTCTCTGAGATTTTGAGGCAGGGGGAGGAAAAGGTGGGACCCGTAGTCTTTCTTTTGCCTTGTCGTCTAGTGAAGGGCTGTTTACCCTGCCTTTTGGTCCATCTCCGAAAGGGCTGTTTTCATTCAAAGCCCGATCGGTATATAGACCTCAGGGCCTGATCGCTGTCCTGGAGACCCGTGATAAGGTCTTTTGTGTCTCTCCAAAAAGGACCAAGTCCCTAAAGGGGGCATCCTGAATTGCAGCCTGGACGTCGTTAGAAAGACCAGAGATACGCAGCCAAGCATGTAGTCTAAGAGACACTGCTGTGGCGGAAGAGTGGGCCACTGCATCCACAGTATCATACATAGCCCTAAGCGCATGTCTACACAAACTTTTCGACAAGCGCAGATCCTTAACAAGCTCCTTGAGTTCCAAAGATTCCAGGGCCTGGATACGGGTCTCAAGCTTGGCCATGGTCGCTTTTTGGAACGAGACCATATGCGCTATGTAGTTGAGGGAGCGGAGGGCGCACATAGCGGAGGAATAAACTTTTTTTCCCGCAATTCCTTTTTTTTTTTTTTTTGTTAATATAATCTTTATTATAATTACAGAGTTCAAGTTACAGTCGATTGAGTGAAAAGGTTACTTACAGGATTCCAGTGGTACACAGTTATATCAACATTTAATTAATATTCAGTACCATAATGGTTAGGACAGTGTTTATTGTTATCGAATGATCGAATGGCCAGTCCAGTTCAGTTCTTTGCAGGCTGTCTTAGTCTTCTCTCTTCCTCCAGGCACGACAGTGGCTCCTAAAAATCCGACTGGGTTACCTTTAAATTCCAAAATCCATCTGGTCTGCCTGTGAACCTAATTTGTGAAACCATCTTTATAGCATAGTCAGGGCCACAGAGTGAGGGCCACACGGACTCCAATTCACCGCACTTCTGACGGGTAGTGGGGTAACCAGTATAGGGGGAGCATCTATCTGGCCTGGACGAAGTTTGGGTAGGAGGGATTTAGGTCCTGGGGGGGTGTGGGTAGATCTATGGTACAAAGGTTTAGTCTTTCAGCATGTAATACAGGATCCATCTGTTCCATCTGGAGCTGCACCTTTCCTCACGATTATTCAAACTATGTGTAATTTGGTCTACCAAATAGTTCTTGGAGCTCTGTCTCGAGGGCATGTTAGAATGGTTCCAACTTGGGTCATGCATATATGACATGTGTGTGGTGGGCCCTACTTTCTCTGCAGTTGCGCCAGCATGAGGCTTGCCGGTCCGGCATGTAATGGCTGGTGATCACAGGAGTTTTGAAGAATCGAGCCAGATTCTTCCAGGCAAATTCCCACCACTGATGTGAGCTAGTAGTTCTAGCTACCTGTTGGCATGCCAACCGCATTGCACTGTGCTCACTGGGGAGTCAAGTTCATCTTGCCAGCACTGACGAATGCCTTCGGTGAGGGAGTCTGGTTGTGCCAGCAATGCCTGGTACAAAATGGACACCAGGTGACCCTGGTTTGGGGTGGCAAAAAGAGCCAGGAGTTTAGACACCAGTGGTGGATGTAGCCCCTGGTTTCTCACCTCCACTGGGAGAGATTCAAAGTAGTGCCGTAGTTGTAGATATCTGTGACGGTGTGTGTTGGGTATCTGAAATCTCTGCCGGATATAGCAGAAAGGCTTCCGGATTCCTTGTCGGGGGGGGGGGGCCCTCACGTGCTTCAGGGTATCTGAGCAATCATGGGCAGCAGCTATGACAATGGAATTGGCCTTGGGGTGAGTATCTAAATACGAAACCCCTTCTGAAGCATGGTAAATCTGGTCTGCCTTCTTAGGGATGGCTGGTATAGAGTAGGGAAGCTGCCAGATGGTACTGGTGAGGTCTTCATTAGGGGCTGTTCGGGGGGTGAGGGACAGGGATAGGACAAGCTGTTTCAAGGTCTAAATATTCAGCGGGATGCTTTCCCTTAGGATCCTGTTCCTCTGTATTCCAGCCATTAGACTGCTGGATGATACGCAGTAACTCCATGAACAAAGGATCCTCAGAGGGAGACTTAGGAGAATCCTTGCCTTAAGCCATGGAGGAATGGTCATCCAAAGAGTTCTCGAAGGTATCCACCTCAGAAAAAGGTGATTCGAGATCATCAGGAGGTTCAACATCAGGACAGTGACCTCCTGAGGAGTGGACCTCGAGATATGCACCGTCAAGCCAACAGAGCTGATGGACAACAAAGAACGTGGGGGAGGAGTGACCTCTGGAGCTGGCAGGTGTTTCTTCAAGTCAGAAACAAGCTCCGACCTGGCCTCCTGCCACCAGGATTGGATCATGGTTTGAAAATCCCGCTGTGTAGTTGGACGCAGAGGAGGAGGAACATGGGCGGGTGGGTAGTGGTAACTAGGTGCACCCGATCCACAAAAATTATGCTGTTGGGGATAACCCTGATAAGAGGTGTAACCCGGATAATGATACCCTGAATAAACTGAATTGGGTAAGTAGTCTGACGAAGGGCTTGAAGGAGGGTAGGCCGACGTAAGCCCATGGGGAAAAGAGCCTGGAATATATGGATGAGAAGGGCCAGGCATGTGAAACCCTGAGTAAGGACACCCGATGTCAGATGGGTGGGCGTCAGGGGAGAAGGCATCAGACTAACTGTTATCTGAGTGAAGGGCGTTGGGCCAGACGGTACCACCACTGGTGTCGGGATCGGACGCGAGGGCCCCAACGGAGGGGCTGCCCAAATGCTTGTTGGAACCTCTGATGAATGGTGAGGCAGAGTCAACAGAGGAAGGCCTGATGGTAGGTCCGACGACCCAAAGAGCTGGTCGGAGACCCTGGGAGGGTTCGGAATCGGAGCCTCTGGCCTGATGCCCTCTACGGGCGTTTGGAAAACCGTCACTGGGGTGCATGAAGAGAGAACCACCTCCAGGAGTCCTGTTCCCTCCTCTGTACCCGACATGACCACTGGGGGTGGAGGAACCACCGGGGGAGGTGGAAGGGAAGGTTCCCACCCAGGAGAATCCTAGGGAGAATGATGGTTGGCAGCCAAAGGTGTGCTCGACTGGATGTTGGGTGAAACAGCGTGAGCCCCCGATGGGTGAGCAGAGTCCAGGTGGATGTCAGAGACGGTCAGCTTATCAGACGATGGGTTGACCGGGTGGAGAAGGGAAGAACCCTCGACCGACTTATCGGTAGAGGTTGGGCAAGTACCTACTGAATCACTGGGACTCTACTTATTGACCGCTGGCAGGCCCCAGAGGAACCGGGGGCCGACTTATTGACAACAAGCAGGCGTTCGCCGGAGGGGCCAGCGGACGGCTTACTGGTAGAGATTGGGAGAAAAGTGGCAGAAGTACCTGGAGAGGCCCCGAGCACGGCCTGGAGAACCACAAGGGCAGGCAGTGGTGGAACAGCCTTGCTAGTCGAGGCTCTTTTGGAGTCCCCTTGGTCCTGATCCTCTGGGCTCTCCTTCTCCCGATGTTTTTCTTTCTTCTCCTTTTTTGTCTCGGAAGAGGGGAAGATGCGGTGTCCCTCAGCTTTTGCATCTCTTTCTTGAGTGAAGCCATTCTTGGGCTTCCAGGGCCTGCTGTCTCCGTTTATGAGTGGTCTGATTGAAGGGCTGATAGAGCAGGCTGCGGTGTTGTGGTCCGGGCTCAAGCAAAAGAGGCATCGAAGGTGGCTGTCCTTGTGAGGGATCTGTGCGCTGCACTTCTCACACTTCTTCTTCGACTTAGCAGTAGGTGGTAGAGAAGACATAAAAGAAACCACTAGTGAACAAAACTAAAAGCGAAAATGGCGATTGGCTGAGCAAGTGTTACCGTGAGGTACTATGCGCAGGTCGATGGTGGGAAAGAACTGGAAGGCAGGCGTGGGGACCGCCCATTATATAAGGTCATGCTGACGTCCGTCATGTGACGTCGTGTGGGTAGTCCCTCGCCAGGCATTGCTGGAAAAGTTTGCCAAGCGGTCTTGACGCCAGGAGGTGCAGTCCTATATGTGATGACCTACTGCAGGAACCCTCTTGAAGTAAGATTTATTGTTTTTCCATGCCACTGTAGTCATAGGTTTTTCTGATGTGGAACCTTTGTAAAAGAGACTCTGTGTGACAGGGCTGAATAAGACCCTGCCCCAGTTATTATGGAGAATCTGAATGCGGGGATCTGTTCTGTTCTTTCCTTTCCTATCCCTTGTCTGTCTGGATGCTCAACCAAATTTTCTTGTGAGACCTGGGACTTGATCGCCCCGACGGTCTCGCAATTCTCTGCCTCTCACTGTCTCTCAGTCTTCCCTTGCTGTTTCTGTCTTTTTCCTCCCTTGCATATCTGCCGGTACATAAAAATATATGCAAATCATTATCTGGAAAAGTAACTGATATTGGGATCCTTTTGTTTAGAAATTATATAGTGTTACTGTTGAAATGTATATAATTATAGTTTGAGATGATTGCAAAAAGCTATTGGAAACTCAAGGGGTTAACCTGAGAGCAGTTTTTAAGCCCTTTTTCAGAAGCCGAGGAGAAGGGGGCCTCAGTTCTGGGACAATGTGTTCCTGCTGCACCTGCCTGAAATTTACAAGAACATTTTAGAAAAAACCAAAAACAAACAGGATGCTTGTTAAGGAAGGGGTTGCAAAGACTTATGAGAGAGCTGAAATGTTTTGGAGCACTCACAGAGATTGAAGGAAAACTCAGATGGCTCTTCTCTATTCTGCCTTTGTAAACAGTTATACTGAACAATTTTATTTTTTTATTTTATTGTTATCAATAATAAAACTCTTGTTGCGAATTTTACAACTGCTCCTGGTTTTCCTATGCTTCCCTGACCTGTGCCTTCACGACAGATGGTGTCAGCCTAAGCGGGATTTACACCATGCATACTCTAAGCCAGGACTTTTGTGCATGGGTACTGGACCCAGTACCAGGGAAGCATAGAGAAAGGTATGGATTCTGCAGCAGCAAGTCCCGGAGTGGTTACCAGGAGAATGGCAGCCAAACTAACAGAGACAGCAGTCCAAGCTTAGATTGTACAGCCAGCATAAGTTATGGAAAAAGAACAGGCAGTGACAGAACGTGAAAGCCAGATGGACTTTTTCAAATGGTGGGCTATACAACAAAAAGAGAAATAGAGAAGAGAAGAGATGCAGCGACAGGTGCAAAAAGAAAAGATGCAGCGACAGGAGCAGTGCTGGCTGGATGTCTTGCAAGCTTTCAAAGCAGAAGGATCTGGCACTGGTCCAGCAGAGCAACAAGGTACAAGCAACTTAAAAGACATTAAACTTACACAGTTGTGTCCCTCAGATGATATCAAGGAATACCGGACAACTTTTGAAAGTTGCCACAGCCTGTCAATGGCCAAAGCAGTAATGGACAATCAGACTGGTACCCTACCTGATAGGTAAAGCCCAACTTGCCTACAGCAGTATGGACACTGCACAGTCAAAAAACTATGACCTTGCGAAAAAAGAAATCCTTAAAAGATACATCTCTGGAGAGACTTACAGGCAAAGATTTTGGTCTCTGAAGTACAACGCATTCGACAATCCTTGAGAAGCCTTCACTCGACTCAGAGAGCTCCTTATTAAATGGCTCCAACAAGAGGGCAAAACAGTCCCACAGATCATTGATACATTTGCAATGGAGCAATTCATCTACATCATGCCTACAGATGTGCAACTCTGGGTGAAAGAACATTGACCAAAAAGTGGGGAAAAGGCCGCTTCTTTGGTCGAGGACTACCAAATGGCCAGACTAATGCCACAGCAGCAAGGTAATAGCCAAGCACTGGTAAGACCCTCTTTTTCACATTTAAACTCAAAGTCTGATAAGAACTCTGGTGGGGGTAACAAATCTGCTCCCAAAGACTTTACTGGTTATAATTTTAACAAGCCAGGCCATATTGCAAGAAACTGTCGTAGTAAGGAGAGTGGCACTGGAGCAGATTTGTCCTTAGCAAATTGGGACAAGTACTTAACAAATGTGAAGGTGGGGGATAAGACTGTAAAGGGACTCATTGATTCGGGAAGCAGACAGACTCTAGTGCATGTTGAAGTGATGGAAAAACACTGTGCAAAAGGACCAGGTACTGGTGTCATCTGTATCCGCGGGGACACGCGATACTATCCCACCACCCAAGTGACTCTGACCATTAAGAGTGTGTCGCACCAAATGAAAGTGAGGGTAATACCTAAGTTATCTGTACCCGTGATTATTGGAAATGACTGTCCAGGATTTACTGACTTAATCTCAGAGGAACTGAACGCTGCAGTTTCAGCAGCAGTGGTAACAAGAGCTCAGGCAAAGAAAATCTCAAATGATGGGGACACTTTTCATTTCAGTGACTCTGATTCGGACTTGTTTGAGAACAGCTCCAAGATCCAGAAGTCCAGGGAAGAAAGAAAGAAAATGTAAGGAACAACAATGGCAGCAAAAGACTGATGGACCTAAAGGGTTAAAATATGAAAATGCTGAAGCTAAACTGATAACTGATTTTGATTTTGTTTCAGAGCAAGCTAATGATGTTTCTCTCCAGGGTTATTTTAAGCAGCTGGGGGTGAACCCAAAACAGGGTGGACCAATGTTTAAAAAATGTAATGGGTTACTGTAGAGTTTGGCTTAAACCTCAGACACAGGAACAGACAGAACAATTGGTTATACCACAGACGTACAGAACAGAGTTGTTACAAACAGCACACGACAGTCCTATGGCTGGTCACTCAGGAAGGGATTGCACCCTTGCCAGATTGCTGTATAGATATTACTGGCCTGGAATTCATGAAGATGTTACTACCTATCATAATTCCTGTGCTGAGTGTCAGAAAGTAGCTCCCGTCACTAGAAAAGACAAGGTGCCCCTACCCTTGATGGATGTGCCTTTTGAGAGAATTGCAATGGATGTGGTTGGTCCTTCAGACAAAAGTAAGAAGGGTAACAGATTTATCCTGGTAGTATGCGACTAAGCTACTCGATACCCAGAAGCAGTTCCAATGCGTACTGTCATAGTTTCAAAAGTGGCAGCACAGCTTGCAAAAATTTTCAGCAGAGTGGGCATACCTAAAGAAATCATTACTGATCAGGGTAGTAATTTTGGTGCTATATTACTTAAGGAGTTGTACAGACTACTAGGTATCACTGCCATAAGAACCTCCCCCATCACCCTCAGACAGACTGTCTTGTTGAGCGTTTTAACCAAACCCTAAAATGTGTCGGCCTGGTGGCACTGAGTGTTGAGGCGCTGGACCCTTACATCGCGCTACGCTAGCGACCCATATTCGGGAGCGAGCACGAGTCGCTGGGGACTGGCAGGGGAGGAGAAGGATTGAGCGTCCGTAAGACTGCTCTCCCTCTCCGGGGAGGAGGGAACATCAGCACTCTGTGCATAACTGGCCCCTAGCAGAGGCTAGGGGCTGGCGCGCAAATACTATGGAAGGGGGAGATGAGGCAGACGCTCAGAGAAGCGTGTCCGGAAGTGTGTGTGCTCGCTCACTGCAGTGTCATTGCACGCCTTGGCTCAGGGAACAGAAAACAGGAGGAAAAAGGGGTCCTGGCGCAGCAAGAGTGAAAGTCGATCCCCACAGGCGCCGCCCCCATGATGGGCAGTAACCTTCCAGCACCAGATCCGTGAGTTAGGTGGGTTGAGGGACCCCCCCCGCCATGGGGGGCAAGACATGGGGCAGCTGGAAAGGTAGGCTGCGAGTGGGGGATGGGGCTGGGGGATCTGACAAAGATGTACCGCCACCAGGGACCAGGAGTATAAACAAATTAATTGCAAAAAAAAAAAAAAAGAAAAGAAAAAGAAACCCTAAAATGCATGTTAAAAAGGTTTGTAAAAGGAGAACGGAAAAACTGGGACCAATACTTGCCTCACCTACTTTTTGTTTACAGAGAAGTGCCACAGGCATCAACAGGGTTTTCATCATTTGAAATGCTGTATGGTAGACAGCCAAGAGGGCCACTGGATGTGATACAAAAACATGGTAAGATAACCCCACTCAGAAACAATCTGTAACGTCTTATATGTGTGCCCTAAGAAAGAAACTGGCAAAATATGTTGAAATTGCCCATAGTAATCAAGAAGAGGCCCAAAACCAGCAGAAAGGTATATTATGACCATGGGGTAAAAGAAAACGTTTTTGAGCCAGGTGAAAAGGTTTTGCTACTGTTACCCACAAGAAAAAATAAACTGTTAATGAAGTGGCAAGGGCCTTACAGAGTGCTTAGACGTACTGGCACAGTTAACTACAAGATTGAGAACCCTAAAAGGAAAAATCCTACTAAGATATACCATGCTAACCTCCTCAAGAAATGGGTTGAAAAAGTGCCAAAAGCTGCTTTGCTAGTTTTACCAGAAACTGATAAGGAAGATATTAATGTAGCTTATGGTAGACTAGAACAAACTGTAACTGCTGATGCTGTAAAGGTGAATGTTTCCTTAACCTCAGAATAAACTGCAGAAATTCGTAATGTGCTGAAGACATTGTACTTTTACCACAGTACCATGCCGAGCAAAATGGGTCGCGCACGTAATAGTGACAAGGAATGCTCGCCCTATTAGGCAAAAGACATACAGGTTATCAGAGCGGTTAAGAGCTGACGTAGTTAAGGAAATATAAAAAATGAAAGAATTGGGTAGCACAGAAGAGTTGAGGAGTGCTTGGTCATCTCCAATGGTAACTGTAAACAAAAAAGAACAGGGTGTTAGAATCTGCCTTGATTTTAGGAAACTTAAGTGTCAGAATTTGACAGTTATCCTATGCCCAGAATAGATGAGTTGGTGGACAAACTGGGGGAGTGCAATATATATTAGTACCCTCGATCTCACCAAGGGTTACTGGAAAATCTCCCTAACTAAAGAATCCAGAGACAAAACTGCATTTGCCACTCCTGTTGGATTCTATCAGTTCACCATGCCATTTGGTTTACATGGTACGCCAGCTACATTCCAGCGGTACATGGATGTAATTTTATCCCCTCACAGTGGTTATTGTGCTGCATACACCCTTTACCACCGGGCTTTAAGATTTATCTTAAATCTACCCCGTAGTACACATCACTGTCGTCTATACCAGGTTTCGGGATGGACCTCACTCTCAACTAGAAGAAAAAGGAATGCTCTCCTCTGGTTTTTTAGAGCATTATCTGATAACCTACCTACATACATCTCGAACATCTTCAAACGGGTTAAAGGTTCCTATAGCCTGAGATGCTTCTCCTTAATCTGTTTCCAGATTCCTATAGTGAAAACTACCCTTGGCTCAGCAGCAATCAACTTCTCACTTCCATCACTTTGGAACACTATGCAAGACTCATTAAAATTATCTTCACTTCCAAGCGTTTTCACATTCAAAGCTCTATAAACAGATTATCTGAAGGAATCATGCAACTGTTTCAGATGCCGATGAACCCTAAGCCTCGGGGTGCCACTCTCAAATCCTACACCTAAGTATCTCATCCACCCCACATTCCTAACAACAGAAACCTAGGACCTACAAGCCTAGTTCCCTTAATCCAAGATGACCCTGCCTATTCTCTACCTTTTACCTATTCTGGCCTCCCTTTTGGCTGCCTACTCTTTCACCTCAATTTCTACCCTATTCCTTAATACCTCCTTATTTTTTATCATTTAGGTATGAGCTCTTACTCAGCGGAGGCTATACGGGATTGTTGTCTCTTCTCATTTTAGTAAAGCTTATCATTATGTACCTTTGCATGTTAATTATGTTGACCGGTATGTATAGGCCCATATTAACCGGCACCTTCACAATGTTTTTTTTTTGTACCGTTGTCCACCGTAATTGTAATCTTATGAAGTGTACTGTATTGTATTTATGCCCAGGACCACCTTGAAAATGAGCTTGCTCGATGGTGTTTATGCCTGGTTAAATAAAGTGATTGATTGATGTCGTGGTGTACAGTCCAGACTGGAAAAGCCACCTGGAACACCTACGAGCAGTTATCCAAGCTATGAAAAATGCAGGTCTGACTATTAATCCTACCAAATGTGCATTGGGCATGCAGGAAACAGATATTTGGGCTATGTGTTGGGAAATGGAGAAGTTAAGCCAGAAATTTCTAAAACAGAAGCTATAGCTAACAGCCCTGTCCCTAAAAGAAAGATGCATATCAGGTCATTTTTAGGGCTGGCTGGTTATTATCGAAGAGATTGGTTCCCAACTTTGCTGAGTTAGCTACTCCCCTCACTGAACTCACGAAAAGACGGTACCCAAATAATGTGAAATGGACCCCAGAGTGTGATGAAGCTTTTCAAGCCATTAAGGCTGCATTATGTTCAGCCCCTGTTTTAAGAAGCCCAGATTTTGAGAAACCATTTTTGTTACAAACATGCATCTGAGGTAGGACTAGGTGCAGTCCTGAGTCAAAATATAGATGGAACGTAACATCCTATTCTATATATAAGTAGGAAATTGCACGAAAGAGAGAAAAGGTACTCCACCATTGAAAAGGAACGTTCAGCAGCAAAGTGGGCCGTGGAGTCCCTTATGTTTTATTTGCTAGGAACTGATTTTGTACTTATAACAGATCACAATCCTCTCTGTTGGCTTTTAACCAAATGAAAGATAATAATTGCAGAATCACAAGGTGGTACCTGGCACTACAGCCATTTAAATTCAAGGTGATACAAAAATCTGGTAAACAGAATAGCAATGCTGATTTTCTGTGAAGATATGGATCAGGAATTGAGGGTCCTGAAGGTTGAAAAACAAATGTACGAGTTTAAACTTTACTGTTTGCTGTACTGTTAGAGAAACAAGCATTTATTAATGCCGAATGTTTGCTTGCTGGTATTTGCATTGGAAATGCAGGAGAGTAGGAATGGCTATGAAGTAGTGAACTTCACGCCAACCCCACCTCCACCCTGCAGAGATGGACAGGCATTGGGGTATGCATTTGGGTTGTTGCCCATAACGTTCATGCCATTTCATCTCACCCTGTCCTGCAGACATCGACAAATGTTGAGGTGTGCCTTGGGGTGTTCGGCTTTATAGTCACCCCACTCCATAAGGACATACGTTGAAATGGGTGCAATATAGGAGAATGGGGTGAACTCTGGGGCTGAAGAGTCAAGGCACACCTCGATGCCTGTCACTGGCTGCAGGGGGTGGGGGTGGAATGGCATGAGCATTACAGTCGACAATCCAAAGGCACACCCCGATGCCTGTCAGTCTGTACAGGGTGGGATGTTATGGTTAGAAACTCTAATGCCCCGGGCGTTTGTTGGTATTTGCACTACAAATTTTCAACCTGGCCTTTTTGTAACCCCCACCTCATGAAAGCATTTGGGACCTCTTCTCATGAACAGTGGCACTGTGATTCTGTGAATGTGTCCCGAACTTTGAGTTCCCACAGTGACTGTGCCACTGCATGCCAGATGCACGAAAACACAGATGGGGCAGGATGTGAAGAATCACAGCTATATCATTCATAGGGAGGTGTGAAGAGATGGCAATGTTAAAAATCTGTAGTGAAAATATTAAAAATGCCTAAACTTCCGAGTGTATGTGGAAACTGCGCAATGTATGCACGTAACACAGTCATTTAGTGGAATTATTTCACCAAATGTTCAACACAGGCATTTTGTGACCTCTGCTCATGAACACTGTCAGTATGATTTTCTTAATCTGTCCTGAACATTGATTTCCTACAGAAATCATGCTATTCTGCGCCAGATGAGTAAATGCATTTTTCGGGCAGGAAGTGAAAAATGACAGCTGTACTGTTCATAAGGAGGTCTGAAAAAATGCCAATGTTGAAAATCTGGAGTGAAAATACTACAAATTTTCAAGTTATGAGGGTGCGTGGAAACTGCACAACACACGCTTGTAACACAGTCATTTTATGGACATTTTCACCAAATTTTCAACATAGGCATTTTAGGACCTCTGCTCATGAACAGAGTCACTGTGAATTTACATATGAACATACGAATCTGCCAGCAGAGCAGACCAATCGGTCTATCTAAGTCTGCCTGAATGTGCAGCTAGCACCCTAGATTGCAGGTGCCCCAGCCTCCTCTTCCTCAGTTCCTCCCCCGCTTGCCCCAGCCCCTGCCCCCTAACTCTTCCTCTTGCTTTATCCCACTCCTTCTTAAAGTTATTCACTGTCCTACATGTTACCACCCCCTCTGGCAGCGCATTCCAACTAGACACCACCCTCTCAGTGAAGTAGTGCCTCCTCATTTCCCTCTTGAAACGTCCCCCTTCCAACCTTAGTCCGTGCCCCCTCATCGCTCTTCCGCTCCTCAGTTTAAACACCCCCTCAGTGCTAGGTTTATTTACTCCATCAGGTATTTAAATGATTCAATCATATCCCCCCATTCCTCTTCTCCTCCAGTGTGTACATGTTCAGCTCCATCAGCCTAACTTCATATGCCTTTCCTTCCATCCACTTCAACATTTTTGTTTCCTGACTTTGCACCCCCTCCAGTAACTTTATCTCTCTCCTCAGGTATGGTCTCCAGTATTGCACACAGTACTTCAGGTGCGGTCTGACCAATGATCTGTAGAGTGGTAGGATCACATCCCTGTGCTTGGATGAGATACCCCTTGCAATGCACCCCGGCATCCTGGTTGCCTTCACTGCTACTCTCCTGCACTGGACCGAGTTGTTCATGCTCCCAGTTACCAACACCACTAGGTCCTTCTCCATCTCTGTGATCCCCAACCTCACCCCCCCCAAACCAACAGTCCCTCTTCTGGTTCTTAGCCCCAAAGTGCATCACCTTACACTTCTTTGCGTTGAATCCTAGCTGCCACTCCACTGACCATGTCTCTAGTTTGGTTAGGTCCCCCTGCAGTTTTTCCCATCTCTCCTATTCATCCACCACTCCCAATTTGGTATCAACTGCGAACAGACTAACCCCGCTCCCCACTCCGTGTGCTATATCGGAGATAAAGAGCACAATTAGCACTGGGCCCAGCACTGACCCCTGCGGCACCCCACTTGTCACTGCTCTGGATGCTGAGAGCTCCCCAACATCACCACCCTCTGCACCCTCTCCCGTAACCAGTTCTCTATCCATTTGGTCAACTTTTTTCCCCACCCCCACTGCCGTAAGCTTCCCCCCAGTCTCCCATGAGATACGGTATCAAGGGCCATACTGAAGTCCAAGTACAGGACATGTACCGCATGGCCCCGTCCAACTCCCTTGTCACCCAGTCATAATACTCTATTAGGTTGGTTTGACAAGACCTACCTGAGACGAACCCGTGCTGCTGCCCATCTTGGAGGCCATTACTCTCTAGGAATGCCACCAGCCTCTCCTTCAGTATCGCCTCCTTAAGCTTACCCACTATGGACATGAGACTGACCAGCTGATAAATTTCTGGCTCCTCCCTAGGCCCACTCTTGTGTATGGGCACCACATGGGCCATACTCCAATTCTAGGGCATACACCCGGTTTCCAGGGAGGTGTCAAACAGATCTGCCAGAGGCTCAAACAAGAGCTCCGCCATCTCCCTCAGCACTCTGGGGTGGATGCCATCGGGACCTGATGCCTTGTCTACCCTTACTGCATTCAGCCCCTCTAGCACCCTACTCCCTGTGATCATTTTGTCCATCACCTCCTCCCCTCCTTTCCCCACACCCCAGCCCATGCTGGTAGTGGACCATCCCTCTCCTTAGTGAAAACAGAGAAGTGCTCATTTAGAATTTCTGCTTGCTCCTCCCCCTTTTCCACCCAATCCCCTCCCTACTTTATCCTCACAATATGCTCCTTGCACTTCCTCTTCTTCCTGACATACCTAAAAAAGGCCATTTCCCCTCCCTTTATGCCCTGTGCTAACCTTAATTCCCTGGAGGCCTTAGCTTTTTTCAACCCTCCTGGCCACCTCCCTTGACCAACTCCCATAAGTCTCCTTATCCTCTCCCTTCCCTGTTCTCCTGTACTGCCAGTATGCAGCCCTCTTTGCCCTCACCCCTTGCAGCACTTCCTTGTTCAGGCAGCATGGTTTCTTGGCTCTGCTCTTCTTACTCTTAGCCCTGGAGCAGGCTACTGTGGCCTCTGTTAGCCCAGTCTTTATGACTCCCCACTTTTGTTCTGCATGCATCCTTGGCCTTATATCCTGGAGTCTCCCTTGCAGTATTGCTCCCATCCTCCCTAAGTCCACCCTACTAAAGTCCACCACCTTAGTGCCTGTGCCTCCCGTCTCCCTGACCAGCATGAGAACGAGCCACACTGTTTGGTCGCTACCCACTAGTGGGTTCTCCTCCCTTACCGCTTCCCCATTTGCCAGTACTAGGTCCAGAGTGCTACCAAGCCTTGTAGGCCCACTTTCCAATTGTGTCAGAAGGCCGTCCTGGAATGCATCAAGGAGCACCTGCTCCCTGGTACTGCGAATGGCTGGGGTGCTCCAGTCAACCCCTGGTAGGTTAAAATCCCCCACTATCAAGACACTCCCCCTTCTACACACCATCCTTATCTGCTCTGCGAACTCCCCATCCAGTTCCCCGGATTGAGCTGGTGGTCTGCACAACTTTCCCAGCCTCAGTTTTCTGCCCTTAGAGTCTAGGAGCTGCACCCAGTACACTTCTGTCCTCTCCTCTTCTCCCTCGTCCCTTATGCATTTGATCCCTTCCCTCACATAGAGTGCAACCCCCACCTTCCAATCCCCCAGTCCCTCCTGTATATCCTGTATCCCGGCATTTGCCAAGGAGTGTGAATCATGTGGTAAACTTCTGGCCAAGTCTCTGTCACTGCAGCAATGTCTACCTTCCCTCTGAAAGGAGCGCCTGAATCTCTGCAGTTTTGCTCCCCAGGTTTCTTGCGTTGAGAGAGACCACCTTCCACCTGTACCCCTCCTTCTCCTCACTCTTCTCCTTGGCCTGTGTCCCTCCTCCCAGTAGTCCGGACCTTTTCTCCTCCTTATTCTTACTGGGTGGTGGTGCCTTCTGTATTACACTCAGATCACTCTTCTCACCCCCTCCCGGGGTTACTACGCCTCCGCCTTTACCTATATCTAAGGGTGTGAGCTCATTAGGCTCCCCTGTCTGGACCGTTCTACCAACCTCAGTCTTTTGGCCACCCCCCCCACACTAGCTTAAATCCACCTTAGTAAAGATATACCCCTCTAATCTCGCCTTTAATACTCCCCTTCCTGCTCAAGTGTAGCATGTAACCCCCGTGTACAAGTCACTGTTCCCCCAGACCTAACCCCAGTTAGTCACTAACCCATAATTTTTGGAGTGGCACCAATCCCTCAGCCACTCGAACTCCTCGATCCTACCCTTCCTCCCCGTGCTTGCACATGGTACCAGGAGTACCTCTGAGAATGCCACCAACTCCCACCCCCTCACACTGCCAACTCCTCGCAACTCCCCCTCACTACTTCCACAGTCTCCCCTGCCAAGTCGTTTCTACCCACATGCAACACTAAATGAGGTTTCTTCCTCCCTCTCGCTGCACACTTGAGCAGTGCCTGCCCCTCCTGCAGTCAACTTGGGGATAGCTTCACCCCAAATACGGCTGTGCTTTCCCCCCCTTCTGCCCCATCTCACCCCTTTTCAGTATAGAATCCCCCAGGACAAGTACCCCTCCATCCCTTACCCCTTTCCTTTCTAATGCCCCTTCCACCACCCCAGTATTCATTCTTCCCAGCCCTAACCCTGCCAGCTGCACCCTCTGTGACTTCTGTATCTGCACCCCCTACTTCCGCCTCATCCCTTTTCTCTGCCTTATTCCTCCCATCCCCCTTGAACCCCTTCCCAGCCTGACTACTTCCTACTAGTCTTCCCATGTCGACCTCCCCTGCTGATTTCCTACCCCTCTCTTATCCCCATTGTCGATTTAGAGCCCCCATTCCCTTCAACCCCGATAGTGATGCCCCTCCCATCCTTCCCCCTGCCCATAGCCTTCTGTCCTCCAGTCACCCCTCCTTCCTTCCTTATTAGCCCCCTTCTACCCTTTCGTCCTCGCTATCGCTTTCCCTACCTGTTGCCATCCCTCTCATGACCCACTTGTCCTCCCCCCAAGTATGTTCCTGCTCCCCCTCTCTCTTCCATAGCAGAGGCTCGAATCTATTCCTAGTCGATACCCCTCCTACATCTTTTCCCCCATCGGTTCCCCTCTTCTACTGTTTTCTATGCCTCCGTCCCCTCCCTACCCGCAGCCATCTGCTCTTGGCCTGGTACTGCTCGGTGGTCTCTTCTCCCCATTAGAGGCCCCTACCTTGGGCACCCCTCCCTTCTCCACTCTTTTCTGCTAGTGCCTCTGATACTGGGGTTGGTTCAGTCCCTAGTTGTTCTTCCCTGTCCACACTTGCCATCCCCAATCCCCCCCCCAGCCAAGATGCCTACCATACTCATCTGCCCTGCCATTTAGATGCCTCCCTAGCCTCCACAGTTCCTCCCTCAAACTAGCCAGTTGTATACAGACCATATACCCTCCCATCCTCCAAGCCCAGTCCAGGATCATGGCAGACCCACACCCTGTACACCCCACCACCCTTCCAAAGATTTCCGCCCTATTGACATGTGGTACCTGCCTCTTTGTGTCCCCATCTTATGTTACGGGCTCTTACTCCCAGTCTGTGTACCCCATAACAACTGTTAGGCCCCTATTTACTCAAATTCCTGTTCCCCCACACTAGTCACCCTACTTCCCCCTTGCTGACCAGGTTAATTCAGTCTCAAATCTCATCCGTTAGATACTGTATTACTGTAGAAATCCTACAGCCTCCTTGTCCATTTTTCACCTCTCAGCCATCATATAGTTTCACTTAGCCTAGTTAGAAATCCTATTGCACTCCAAGTATTACTCAGCTCTGTTAGAGAAATAAACAGAACAAATAAATATGTATCATTACAGTAATCCTAACAGTACAGCGCAGTACTTAGCTCAGTTAGAGAAATAAACAGAACACTAAATCTGTATTATCACAGCAATTCTAAAAGTATCCAGTCATTGCTTTGTCTCCAACCAGAGACCCTGTTGTAATATAGGACCACACAAGACCTGGGCAGGAGGGTGGGCAACTCTAAAGTCCCGACAGAGCTCCGTTGAGGTCACTCACTCCCCCTCTCTCACTCACTCATTCTGTTAGTCCCAGCACTGCAGGCTGCCCATTTGTACTGGGCTCCTGCCTGCGTTGGCGCCTTCTTCTGCCCACAAAGAAATCCACAGCAGTCCTGACAGAGCTCCGTTGAGGTCACTCACTCCCCCTCTCTCACTCACTCATTCTGTTAGTCCCAGCACTGTAGGCTGCCCTTTTGTACTGGGCTCCTGCCTGCGTTGACGCCTTCTTCTGCCCACAAAGAAATCTACAGCAGTCCCGACAGAGCTCCGTTGAGCTCACTCACTCCCCCTCTCTCACTCTGTTTGTCCCGGTGCTGTAGGCTGCCCTTTTGTACCGGGCTCCTGCCTGCGTTGGCGCCTTCTTCTGTCCATAAAGAAATCCACAGCAGTCCCAACAGAGCTCCGTTGAGCTCACTCACTCCCCCTCTCTCACTCGCTCATTCTTAATCTGTCCCAAACACTAATTTCACACAGCGACTGCGCTGTTCCGCGTCGGAAGGGGTGCAAACACATTTCGGCCAGGATGTGAGAAATGACAGCTGTACTGTTCATGGGGAGGTGTGAAAAAATGCCAGTGTTGAAAATATGGCATGAAAATATTACAAATTTGCAAAGTTACAAGGGTGCGTGAAAACTGCGCAACACATGCTTGTAACACAGTCATTTTACGGACTTTCGTCACCAAATTTTCAACATAGGTATTTTATGAGGACATCTGCTCATGAACAGCATCACTGTCATTTTCTTACTCTGTCACTTAACACTGATGTCCCACAGCGACTGCCAAGTACTTTGCCCTGAAGTGTGAAACACAGGTCGGCAAGGATGTAAATGACAGCTGTACTGTTCATAAGGAAGTGTGGAAAATGGCAATGTTGAAAATATGGAGTGAAAATATTATAAATTCATGAAGTTGATGAAGCGTGGAAATCATGCGAACGACGCCGTAGTGTCATTTTTTTTTCCACTAAATTTAACATAGGCTTTTTGAGAGCCCACCTCATAAACAGTGGCACTGTCGTTTTGTTAATTGGTCCCGAAAGGTGATTCTGTGCAGTGACCGCGAAATCACCTTTCAGGACCGAATGACACAATGACAGTGACTGAATTCATGAGGAGGGGTCCCAAAAACCACATGTTGAAAATTTGGTGCCAAAATTCCCCAAAATGCCTGAGATATGCACCAAAGTTGAAAAATCCTTATTTATGTTATTATATAGCTTAACGGTATTTCTTCAGTTCGCGGTCAGTTTTGAAGAGTGCAGACGTGTTCCCAGTCCATCGAAGATCATTGCGCCAGGCTCCGGAGGTAAGTATGGGGTGAGGGGTGTGTGTGGGGAGGTAAAGTAGGCAGAGGGTGGGCGGGTTGGGGGCTAGACCTGCATTTGTGGGGAGGGGACCAAAGCTGACGGATTGGGCCCCCGTCAGCATAGAAACGGGTGGGGCGCCCATGATGCCAAGGGGATTGGGCACCCCAGCACACAGCAGAAATTGGGGGCGGGGAATGGACATTATGCCGATGGGATTGGGCCTCCCCATTGGCAACTGGAACTGGAAGGGGGACCAAGCCAACAGGGATTGGGCCCCGCCGGCTCAGAAACGTAAGATGATGCCGAGGGGATTGGGCACCCCGGTATACAACTGAAATGGGGGCATTATGCTGACGGGAGTGGCCTCCGCCTGCAAATGAACTGGGCCGTGGGCATGCTGACAGGGGGATTGGGCACCTCCGTCGTCTTTTTATGTGCCTCTGAAGTGGCGGCATACAGCCACCAGGGTCCTGGTAATAATACACCAGGCAAGGTACCACCCTGCAATAATGGGTCACTCCCTCATTGCAGCGGAATGGCTGACGCTGTAATGATGAGGTGTACCCTGATTACAGCGGCGAACTCGTTACAACTTGGTGGCACTCTGGAGAACCAGTGTCATCAGGACACTGACCCTGCATTGGCCGAGCACTGCCAAGCCCAACAATGCAGTGCCAGCATTGACCGCCACAGTGCCACACCCCCACAACCGCTTCTCTCCTAAGCAGCCACATAATGTTTCTTGCACATGCACGCAAGCAAACATAAAAAGGATACTGCACATGTGCTTAATTTCTGAAAGTTAGAAGTTAATTTTAGTACAGAATTAACAGAAAGTTTTGGAAACCTCTTTGATAAAACAGGTTCCCTCTTAAGTAGTGGGGTGTATGTAACAGGGTTGAATAGGACCCTGTCCCAATTGTTATGGAGAGTTTGAGTGCAGGGATCTGTTCTGTTCTTTCCTTTCCTGTCTCTTGTTTGTCTGGTTGTGCAACCAAATTTTCCTGAGAGACCTAGGACTTGATCACCCCGACAGTCTTGCAATTTTCTGCCTCTCACTGTCTCTCTACCCTTACTTGCTGTTCTGTCTCCCCCCCCCCCCCCCCTTGTCTTGTCCTGGTAGCTTGCAATCCTAAGGCCCAGTGAGGCACAGGCATATGTATGCTTGCCCATCACACCCAGCCTCCTAGATTCTTTATCAGGAAGCAAAGTACTCATATGCTTAGGTGCTCTAGACCTATCATGAGCAGCCAATATGACTAGAATGTTTCTGGCTGATTAGAGTAATAAGGCTTAATAGATGGAGCAGGATACTGCTTGTCAGCCTTTCTGGGAACTGCAGGCAGTGAGTCTGATCTGTACCATGCGGCAAAGGTAGCACTGGTGAACGTAAGATATATAGGTGGAATTATAATGGAAGGTGTGTAAAGGACCTCCACAAATTCCATTAAATTTATTTTTTCTGGAATCTTCCTCATCCACAGCAAAGTCCATAGCAGGCTGTGTTTCCTGCTTACAGCTTGAAAAGTAGGATCCTCAGGAGGAGACCTCAGGGTGTAGACTACCAAGTCCTCACTGCAGGATGAGAAGGTAGAACTAGATCATTGTGCAACATATTGTTCTCATACTCCTCCTCTAAAACCATGAAGTCAGGATTATATTCGACCTCGTCATCAACGTCTCTATTGTTGATGGGTGCTGCAGAAGGTACTAGTGACGGCTGAGAGGAAGGAACCTGCAGTGTGCTAGTAGAGTCCATTGAGGGCTGCGAGCAGCCCCATCAGCAGAATAACTGCCTGTAGCGGTAGTTCAGGCAGAATGGGTCTGATCATTCTGAGACTGACACCAGCACAGCCCGAGAGTCGATGGTGCCCTGTAAAGAGGGTGGGACTATTTGCGTCAATGGGCCCTGGCCTGACCACGATGGCATCACAGAGTCCATAGTAAGTATGGCAGCACCCAAGCCAAACCCCGATCTTGTTGTCTCATTGACAGTTTGGGGGGGGGGGCTGTTGTCAAGGCTGCTGAAGCAAGCAATGATGCAGTAGATTTACCTTGTCCCAGTGGTGACCAGGACCTTGCCGGTGAAGCAGATAAACAGGTTACTCACCTGTAACAGTAGTTCTAGGAGTGGTATATGATGTACATCCACACTTCTGGCAGGGTTCCTTTCTCTTTAAGGCTCGCCGGAGTGTCTTTAAGCTGGCTCCTAGTACCCACCTGGGTGGTAACTCCCTTGGCACCATCCTGTGACATCAGATCTTACCTGCTGGAAGCAAGACTGGTATGCCACTTGCCAGGCGAGGTTGGGTGGGTCAGTGTGGCTGTACACCATATACCACTCCTAGAAAGTTCAGTTACGTAAGACCTTACCCTAACAGTACATCTTTGAGGAGTGTCTGTTGCAGCAGGTAATACACTCGGGTAGTTGCCAGAGGTCGCTATGGCACACTGCAGCTCTTATAGCAGTCTTTTCCAGAGGCTGCCCACACATGACATCACCTTCCTGTTTCCTAAATAGGTGTGGGTGGTCCCTGGTATCCTCAGTTTCCCCTGCCAGATTCAGCTCGCTAAACGAGGACCGAGGGGAAGCCGCGGTACCATAGGTATCCCAATCCATAAATCACTGGACCAGAATCTGTTCTCCTAGAGGAAGCGAGAGATGGAGCGTGAGATCGTACGTATCTGCTGCAAGAGACACTCTTCAAAGATCTACTGTTACGGTAAGGCCTTATCTAACTGTACTATCTTCCATGAAGTGGTCTCTTGCAGCAGGTAATACACTTGGGATGAATCCCAAGCAGTAAACCCAAAAAGGGTGGAATTATGACAGGAGGCCTTGTAGGACAGCTTAGCCAAAGGCCATCCTACGGCATGAAGCAACATCTAAGTTATAATGCTTCATGAAAGAATGGCTCATGGACCAGGTAGCTGCATTGCAGATATCCGTGATAGAGGCTGCTTTAAAGCAGGCCACAGTGGTGGATATAGCTCTGGTAGAATGGGCTTGGACAGGTCCTGGTAATGGCTTGTTTTATTTTGAATAATAAAATGTTATACAGTGTGCTAGCCAATTGGAGAGGGTCCATTTAGTGACCGGGAGACCTTCCCTGCTTGGGCGAAGGTAACACAAAGTTGAAAAGTCTTCCTAATCAATTTAGTTTGATTAGTATAGTATCATAGTATACGATCAACGTATTCACCTTGACTGGAGTGTTCCGGATAATATACTGGTAACTCCAGGGACTGATTTAAGGAATGTTCAGACACTACCTTAGGTAGGAAGGAAGGGTTGGTACAACGTGCTACTCTGTCTTTGTGAAAAATTAAGTAAGTTTCTCTACATATGAGGGCATGAAGCTCGGAAATACGCCGAGCCGAAGTGACAGCCACTAAGAATGCTGTTTTCCAAGAAAGAAAATAGAGGTCACAAGTGGCCACTGGTTCCAAAGGTTCAAAAGTTAACTTCTCCATTAGAAAATTGAGATCCCATGGAGGAGTGGGTCTTCTGATAGGTGGCTTAATATGTAACATTCCTCTTAGAAATATTTTGGCTAGATGATGTTGATACAGTAATCTGCCAGCAAAAGGTTCATCGAAGGCTGAAATAGAGGCCAAACGGACTTTGATAGAGGAATAGCTTAATCCTGTCTCGGTAATCGAGGCCAGGTAATCCAAGACTTTCGTTAGTGGACAGGAATAGGGATCCAATGACCGGGAAGCAGCCCAGATAGAAAAGCGTTTCCATTTGGCATTATATGTTTCCCTGGTCGCTGGTTTATGTGAGGCCAGTAATATATTGGCAACTGGGGAGGACACTTGTAAACGTGCTATGAAAGCATCCTCAGGCGGCAAGCATGAAGGTGTAGTGCCTTCAGGTTGGGATGAAGAAGGGTACTTTGATTCCGAGTCAAGAGCTCTGTTTTGATTGGCGATGGAACAGGTTCCTCCACTGAGAACTGTTGGGGGGGGGGGGCCACACCTGCCGAGGCCAAGAGGGGTAATGAGAATCATGAAGGCAGGTTCAAGTTGTAATTTCAGTAGAGACTGTTGCAGGAGTAGGACGGGGGGGTGGGAGCATATAAGAAGAGTCCTGTCCACGCTTGGGGCAGGGCATCTACAGAACATCCCTTTCTGCTCAGGATAATGGAATAGCATCTCTGAAGACAGTGGTTGACTGGGGAGGCAAACAGATCCGGCTGCGGGGTCCCCCACAGATGAAATTTTTTGAAGCACTTTGTGATGAAGTGTCCATTCGTGTGCGGATGACTGGTGACTGAGAAGGTCAGCCAGGAGGTTGTGACGTCCCGGGAGATGGATGGCTGTCACAATAAGGTGCTGCCGAATGGACTCCTGCCACTCTGCAAGTGTCTCTTTGCATAGAGTATGGGAGTTTGTACCTCCTTGTTGGTTGAGGTAGAATATTACTGCGGTGTTGTCTAACTGAATCAGCAACAGTCCCGGAGGCAAGTGAGGTTGAAAGGCCTGGAGGGCTAAGGGAACCACCCTCATCTCCAGAAGATTGATGTGGGGATGAGGGATGGAATTGGTCCACTTGCCTTGTGTCCTGTAAGGACCCAGGTGCGCAGCCCACCTGTCCAGGTATGCATCCGTAGTCATTGTCTGCTGGGGTGGGGGGGGACTGGAAGGGCATGCCTTGGCATAAGTTGGCAAGAAGGGTCCACCATACTAGGGCGGACTGCAACGTGGGAGTGACTCTGATTTTGTCTTTGAAATTTCCTGTTCTTTGAGACCACCGGTTCTGGAGAACCCACTGGACTGGTTTTATATAAAGACGGGCAACATTGGCATGATGAAATTTAGGGTGACCATGCAGAACCTTTTGTACTTGACATATAGTTTCAATTGTCTTAGGTACAGTATTGGTCTGAGATCTCCAGTTCGTTTGGGTACGAGGAAAAAGTAGGAGTAAAACCCCTTTTGGTGTTCTGCAGGGGATTACAAATGGCCTCTTAGTTAGAAGAGCCTGCAGTTCCTCCAGGAGAATAGGAATAATGGGTTGGTGGTAATGGCCAAAGCGGGGATGAGGGGGAAGTCTGGAAAGTAGGTCTAGAGTGTGACATCACTGAATGATCTGAAATACCCACTCGTCCGATGTGATCATTTTCCAGGCCTGACATGCGGGCCAAAGTATTGACCGCATCATATCCTGAACGGAGTAGGTGTTGGGAAATGAAGCTGCCAGTAGATACTGTAGCCAGTAATTGTTACTTTTCCTGTGAAGGAAGGAGTTTATTGACTACTTCAATGGTTGAGGACCACGGCGTACGCTGGTATTTGACCATATGTCCCATATAGTTTAGGATTCTGAGATTCATGGTAACTGCTTGGAATACCCCCCTCCCCCCATAAACTATCCTACGGGAATCTTTATCAGGAGGTAAGGACCTCATGTGTTTCAGTCGTTTAGTATGATCATGAATGGCAGCAATCACTACTGAATCCGCTTCAGGAGTAGTGGATAGAAAAGGATGATCCAGAGGAGCCTGGTAGAAGCGATCCGCCTTGCTGGGAACAGCTGTAACAGCGGAAGGCTGATTCCAATCTACAAGCATTCAATTTTGGTAGGTTTGGATTAGTGGGGGTACCACTAAGACTGGATCCCTGGTAATTCCAGATAGTCTGCCATATCCATACGTTGTTTGTCATGTTTAGTAGTGGAGAATCCCATGACTTTCTGGATTTGGACCATCATCTCATGGAAGGATGGGTCATCTGGAGGAGAGGCAGCCGACTGCCTGGATAAATCCTCATTTAGGGAGGAAATATCCGAGAGGGGAGACTGAGGCTGAAAATCCATGTCTTGGAATTCCTCATCCTCCAGGTCGGTAAAATCTACTGGAAATTCAGCCTCGTCTGATGAGTAGTCACGCACGTATGAGGGAGATGATCAGGGTGGTAAAGTGTCCCCATCACCCTGAAAGCGTTTAGGCGGAGGAGTAGGGGAATGGGATGGATGACTCGGCACTCCTGGATTGGAGTGCTGAGTATGCCGCATGGTATGCAAGACTTGCTGTACTACTGAAGTAACATCCAGCTGGGAATTGGGGGTGGGGCGTTCTGGGAAACCAAGGGGATAGTGGAGGGGATTGGAAATGTAGCCTTAGCAAGTCTTGCCCCTGCGTAGTAAAGTTCAGGGTCCCGATCCCTGTCCGCCTGGCCCCTGTGAGTATACACTTGTGAGGGTGGAGGGGCAGAATGCATGGCAAATGCAGTAGGTTTCTCCATTGGAATGTGGCTCCTCATTGACAGACCCGCTGGGGAAATGGTATTATGAAGTGAAAATTATGTCTCTGTTGACAGGAGAGGAGCCTCTGTCGATGGGACGTTGAAGGAACCCACAAGAAGTTCATCATAGACTGCCTTCAATGCGTCGGAAAGGGCCATCGACGAGAGGGTATAACCTCCCATCGACGAGGAGGCAGTCTGAGAATGCATCGTCGATGGTGAGGCACCTGTAATGGTGGCCGTCGACGAGTGTTTAGGCATGGAGGTTGAGGAGGGCTTCTCCTTTTTGTGCCGCTTATGAGAATCAGTGGATGGGGAGCTCTTGGGGCGTGTCCCCCGATTCTCTATGAGAGGCAATTTCTGCTCCATTAAATGGTTTCTGATTTCCTGCAGCCATCATTGATGGGTTGTCAGGTTGAAATCCTGGCAATGTATGCAGGAGGTGGTGTTGTGTATGGGTCCTAGACACCTTACACAAGTGATGTGGTTGTCGAAATAGTAGATCTTTCTACCGCAATGGCAGGAACGAAATAGCGCTATCTTGCTTGTAAATTCTTTGGACATTCATCGTTTTGCTCAAATTCCCGTTGATGGCTGCAACTGAAGTTGCACTAGCTGCTGCGTGTGAGTTGAAAATGGTGGGAAAATTAACTGAGGATACCAGGGACTACCCACACTTATATAGGAAACAGGAAGGTGATGTCATGTGTGGACGGTCCCTAGAAATGACTCCTAGAAGAGCTGCTGTGCGCCACAGCGACCTCTGGCGATGACCCAAGTGTATTACCTGCTGCAAGAAACTTCTCCGTGGAAGATCTACTGTTACAGGTGAGTAACCTGTTTTTCTAGGGCCGTGGATATGTTGTACTATCCACACTTCTGGCAGACTCCTAGCTGTTCTCTGGGAGGAGGACACAAGGTGCACACACTCTATTTAGGGAACAGAAAATGAAAATTACGTACCTACCATAATTCTTGATCTTCTCTTGTATCTTCACCATTCATTACTGCGTGTGTTAGCCGGAGGCGCCAAGCACCTGCCACGAGTTTTTTTTTTTATATAGAGGAGTCAGTGCCAACAGCCCCGCCCCCGAGAGTGACGCACTGCGTGACGTGTGAGGGGCAGCTGTTAGGCGCCACAGACTCCTCCTCCATCCCAGTTCTGTTAGCCAGAGAGGCGAAATAAGGATAAGAAAAAGAGAGCGAGGCAAGATAGTCAAGGGACAGAAAAAAGGAAAGGATATAAACTGAAAAAGGCATAAGCCGGAAAAGGACAGAAAAAGAAGAAAATGCCTACCCTAAGGGACCGCAGGGCCTCACTGTTGGGGTGGCTCCAAGGGAGGAACAGATGAAGAAAAGGAGAAAAAGGAAGAAGAAGAGAGGGAAGAGAAACAAGGGATGTTGGGAGGTAGAACACTGCCCACTGATGTATTGGTTTAAGGCTTATAAGTTCGGAACCAACACAAGGGAGCAAGGATCCCGCTTGATAGGACTGAAAAGAAGGTTCATCCGAACTGCTTGCACAGATTGGACACAAAGGGCAGATTCTTTATCCTTACGTCATCCCAAACCCTTAAACTCTAGCTGAGAGCTCACAGACTGCCGAGGCAGAAATTCTGTTCCAGAAAGAGAGCGCCCAACTAGGAAGAGGTCCTCTAGCACCTTGTTTTACTAACACAGATGTGTGAGGGGAAGGGGTGAGCTCTACCAAGGGCACCCCGTTATGAAAAGGATAGAGTGGGAACTCAATCGGACTCCCTGAAGGCAAGGCAATAGTATCAGCCCAAGGTAATTGAAGTGCCAGGAAGCACCAATCAGAGAAAACTGATACAAAAGAAGATTAAGACCTGCCAGAGGGGCCAGGACAAAAGAAACCAAGCCATAGAGGGATGGTCCTTTAACTGTGAATTGAACAACATGGTTAAGAAAACCAAGAGGTCACCCCTAAGTGCAATTAGAAAGAGTTCCCTCAGGATAGAGTAAATTCCACTCGTTCCCCCTTTACCTTGAGGAAATAGGACCCGTTCAGAAAAGAATAAAAAAATCAAGATAGGGTTTGTTTTTTTTTGGCTTAAAGGCCAACGAAGAAGGAGGAGGAATGAGCAGGGAGGGGGAGACGCCGAAGAAGGAGGCCCGTGAGGGGAAGGTGGGCGGAAATCAGCAATGAATGGTGAAGATACAAGAGAAGATCAAGAATTACGGTAGGTACGTAATTTCCATATCTTCCCTTGTCAATCTTCACCATTCATTACTGCTGGGTGAGTACCAAGCTCCCCCCCCCCGAAGGGGGTGTGGATAGACCCTGAGGAAACAGATCCCTCAGCCTTCTACTGGTGAGAAGTAGGAAGGGGGAGACCCTAACCAATAGACTAGGAAGTCTAAGGTGGGTAAGGAGGAGGAGGTATCACCCGTGGGCTGGGGGAGGGAGGTTGCCCCTGAAGAAGCCTCCTCGCCCTGCGGGAAAAAAGGCAGGTCTCCCAGAGTTAGCCACCCTAAGCCGGGCAATGGGTGACAGTCTGGAGAGATGAAGCCATGCCGTCCGCCTAATGCAGATCGCTGTCCCTACTAGTCTGGACGCCACCTCGTTGGCACCGTAGGATGCCCTCGCTTGATGCCTTGCAAGCTCCAGACCCTGCGCAGAGAGGGCAATGGCTTGTCTAGACTGCTCTGAGTCAGGTAAAGCGGCTAAGACTTGAGCCAGCATCGACCACAGATGCCTGTTGTAAGCAGCATGGTAAGCTTGATGAGATGAGATGCATAACAACGCATGACCAGAAGAGAAAACCCTTCGTCCCCACCGGTCGAATTAGCAGAATCCGAATCCAAAGGCCTGTCGTGCACCAGGCGCTGAGGCCAGGAAGGAGTGTCTAGGGACGTCAAACCCAAAGGTGAGGGAGGCAGAGAACCTAGAGACTCATGGGGGAGACAATACCGTCTACTGCAGTCTCCCGGGGCTGGAGAAGAAGTGGCTAGAGACTGCCAGGTGCGGATAGATGCCTCCTGGAGAGGATCGGCAGGAAGGCACCACCAGATGGTGGGCGCTGAATTCACTAAGGAAAGTACGATCTCGCCGCTGGTATTGTTCCCTACGGATGTAGGAGATACGCGAGTTCAAACCATCCTCAAAAAGGAAATGCTGATAGTCAGGAAATCAGCGCCAGAGGAAAGGTGGACAGATAGTTCTTCTTCCTCTGAGGAGGAAGATGAGGAGGAAGTGGAGCCCGAATGCTCTGAAGACTCTTGCGGCGGGGGGGACAGGCGAAAACCTGTTCGCCCATGGCCCTGACATAGGACGGAAGGCCGCAGTAACTCTGAACGCCTCCCAAGTTCATGGCCCAGTGGGCCCTACATGGCCTGGGAGAGAGGGAGGTGATTGCAGAGGGATGGGTGAGGGGCACTTAATAGCACGTGCCTGGCCTCAGCCAGGGCTCTGGGATCCAGGTAGCGACGCCGCCAAGACTGGGGACCCTGAGACCATGCCGGGTTGCGTAGTAGAGAGAGAAAGAGGCAACTCTGGGAAGAGCCCTGAAGGGGAATCTCCCCTGTGATGCGCCTGGAATTGCATGAGTCCAGAAGGGCAACCCTCAGAACCACCACCAAAAGACGCTTCACAGACCTTAAGAGAAAGGCGAGGATCAGTGCTGTGACTCCTCCCCACACCCCGCAGGGCGGAGGAGGATCATCGCCGCTGCTGACCTCTACCCCTCAATCCTTCGGACTCCGAAGCAGCCCTCTTCCTCGTAACAAGAGAAAAAGAAAGCATTCAGGAAGTACAAGGAATCACAGAAGGAGCAGGACAGAGAACTGTATCAGTTAAAGCAAAAGGAATCTGGGAAGGCAGTCAGAACAGCAAAGGCCCAAACCGAGGAAAAGATACCCAACTCAGTTAAGAAGGGGGATAAAACCTTTTATAGGTACATCAGGGAGCGAAGGAAGACCAAGGGAGGGATAGTGAGGCTTAATAAAGGGAGGGAGGGAGGGCAGAGGGAGACTGTGAAAAGGCAGAGATACTAAACAAATATTTTCGCTCAGTATTTACAAATGAAGAGGGAGAGGTACCTAAAACAAACAGTAGAAACACTCTGGATACAGAAGTTGATACCAGCCCATTTATAGAAGAAAGGGTAATGAAAGAACTCTTAAAACTGAAGGTGGACAAAGCAATGGGCCCTGATGGGATTCATCCCAGAATTCTAAAAGAACTAAGGGTAGCACTAGTGACACCACTGACTACTCTCTAACAAATCATGGAAGGATGGGGTGGTACCTGAGGACTGGAGGAGGGAAGATGTGATTCCCCTTCACAAAAGTGGGAGCAGGGCAGAAGCAGGAAACTACAGACCTGTTAGTTTAACCTCAGTGATAGGGAAAATGATGGAATCACTTCTGAAGGAAAGAACTGTCGAGTACCTAGAGGCCAGAGGGGCACAGGACCCAAGGCAGCATGGATTCACAGTGGGAAGGTCATGCCAGATGAATCTAATAGATTTCTTTGACTGGGTGACCAAAGTAGTAGATCAGGGAGGGGCTGTGGACATGGCCTACCTAGACTTTAGCAAGGCATTTGACTCAGTCCCACTCAAAAGATTAATATACAAGTTAGCCAGTCTGGGAGTGGGTCCCAAGATGACAGCCTAGGTAAAGAATTGGCTGGAGAATAGGACACAGAGTAATAGTAAATGGAGTCCACTCTGAAGAAAGGGGGGTTACTAGTGGGGTACCGCAGGGTTCGGTATTAGGACCGGTCCTCTTCAGTGTCTTTTATAGGCGACATTGCAGAGGGACTGGAAGGAAAAGTATGTCTCTTTGCAGATGACACAAAGATCTGCAACAGAGTTGATGTACAAGGTGGGGTGGAAAGGATGAGAAGGGACTTGGCAAGGTTAGAGGAATGGTCAAATGCTGGCAGCTTAGATTCAATGCTAAGAAGTGCAAGGTAATGCACCTGGAAACAAAACCCAGGGAAGAGTACACAATTTGGGGTGAGATACTAACAACAACAAAATGGAAAGGGACCTGGGGTAGTCATATCAGATGACCTAAAGGTGGGCAAGCAATGTGAGAGGGCAGCAAGGAGGGTTTGGGGATACTGGGATGCATAGGAGAGGCATCACCAGTAGAAAACAGGAAGATTATTATCCTCTGTACAGACAGCTGGTGAGACCCCATCTGAGTACTGCATGCAGTTCTGGAGACCCAATCTCCCAAAGACACAGACAGGATGGAAGCTGTCCAGAGGAGGGCAACTAAATGGTGCAGGGTCTGCACCGGAAGACATATGAAGAGACACTTAAGGAGCTTAATATGTATAGCCTCGAGGAAAGGAGGGAGAGGGGGGACATGATAGAAACTTTCAAGTACCTCAAGGGAATCAACAAAGTCCAAGAGGGTATCATCTTCAAAAAGAGGTGTGCAACAACAAGGGGAACAATTTGAAGATTGGGGTGAAGGTTCAGAGGTAATTTAATGAAGTATTTTTCACAGAGGGTTGTGGATGCATGGAACGGCTCTCTGGAGGAGGCTGTGGAGTCAAAAACAGTGGTGGAATTCAAGCATGCATGGGACAGTCATAAAGCAATTCTAGGGGGTTGGGGTAGGAAGAAGTAGGCTGCTGGTTAACTAGGATCTGCAGCTTATCCAGTAGGTAGGGAAATGGGCAGACTGGGTGGGCCAAGCGGTCCTTATCTGCCGTCAAATTCTACGTTTCTATGTAACCAGTGGTAGAGGTCCCTGCTGAGCGAGACCCCGAAGGGAACTCGGCAAGGCAGAGTCCTCTTTCCTCTGCTGAAGGACCCCAGCAGCACCAGGGATGGAGGCTGCCTGGGACCCCCCCCCCGAAGGGTCCACCACAGAAGACTCCAAGCCACCCCTAGCCATGGAATCATCTGGGTTAACCAACTCCAGGGACTCGGGGAGAGGAACACTGGAATGTCTAGCCCTACGGCCTACAGGAGGCTCAGAGTCAGAAGACTCCAGTTGCTGGTTTGGGTCCTTCCCTGAATCGTCCTCCTCCGAGGAAGGAACGACAAGGGAAGACTCCATTGCAACAACAGCAGGAACCTCCTCAGAGGCAGCACCATCCCTCGTACCAGCGAAGGCTGCAACGCCAACGACACCAGAGGAGTCAGCTGCACCTCCGTCGGCACCAGGAACCTGGACTGCACCGCGAACGGCGCCACCCGAGTCCCCGGAACCGTGGACGGTGCCAAGACCCAGAACGGTGCAGCTGAGGGCCCTGCCAGAGTCACCGGCACCGTGAGCTGTGCCAATTCCATGGCGACAAGGGCAGATGAGAACGAGGGTCCACCAGAACCAGGCCCTGCAACTGGGGGCCGCGACAGAAGGGGAGCCTGCACTTCCGAGGAGGTGACTGCCGGGATGGCGCCAACGGCATGACCCCGGGAGGGATCACACCGTTCCTCTTGTGCAGAAGAAGAAACCTCCTCCTCGGCAAGGCTGGAAGTGGAGGAGGTTCCCTCCTCGCTGGGTTGTATAGACCCGGGAGGGGACCTAGAGGAAGGGTCAAGACATCTGGGACGCTGTCCTCTGAAAGTTGGCGGAGCTCTGCCAACTTTAAACGTGCGGACTTCTAACACACGGCGATCCATGGAGAAGCAGGTGTCGCAATGATCCATATCATGGTAGGGTCCCAGGCACCGAAGAAAAACATGATGACGGTCCGTGACGGAAAACTGCCGGCCACAAGGGCACCGACGCATCGGGGCACGGCCCGCCTTAGACTTGCGCTTTGCCCCGAACCCGACATGGTGCCGAAACAATTAAGGAAAAACAGTACAGTTCGTCATCGAAATATAATAGAAACAGAACGGTCTTACCGGGTCGACGACGCCGAGAAAACCGATAAAGGAGCCATGACTCTCGAGAAAAATGCGGCCACATGACGCAGTACTATAAATGACTTGCACAGCAAGTGCAGCCTCGACAGCGGAGAAACAGAACTGGGATGGAGGAGGAGTTTGCGGTGCCTAATGGCTGCCCTCGCATCATGAGTGCGTCACTCTGGGCGATGCCGCTGGCGCCAACTCCTCTAAAAAAAAAAAAAAAAACAACTCCCTTGGTGGGTGCATGCCTCCTGCTAACGCCCAGCAGTAATGAATGGGGTAGATTGACAAGGGAAGATCTGGAGAACTGAGGCCCCCAAACCAGCATCCCGGTGTGACTCAAGGTCGATGTGGTAGTGGGAAATGAAAGTGTGCGCTGACTTCAAGGTAGCAGCCCTGCAGATTTCCTGGATAAGGACATCCCTGGAAGCAGCCACTAAGGCAGCGGTATGACGGGTGGATTGAGCCCTTAGAACCACGGGAGGCTCCCTACCCGCCAACCTATAGCAGAGGTTGAATGCAGGAATCCCTATTCGCCAACCTATAGCAGAGGTTGATGCAGGATACAATCTACCTGCCAATTGTCTGCTTATCTGCCAGTCTGCTAGGTGTGGCTTCAGCATAGTTGACAAACAGCTAACGAACCTCTCCCGCATTCCAGCCGTGCAGTCCTTATAGTAGGTCAGTGCTCGCCGTAGGTCCACGGTAAGAAGCCTGTGCTTGGCCTCCGAGGTGTGATTGGTGAAGTACACCGAGAGATTGATCAGCTAGTTAAGGTGAAACTCAGACTCAACCTTTGGGAGGAACTTTGTGCTGGGGTGAAGGACAACCTTGTTCCTGTGGAAGACCAGGTAAGGAGTCTCCACAAGAGGGTCTGGAGCTCACTGATCTTTCTGGCTGATGTGATAGCCACCATGAAGGCGGTCTTCCACAACAGGTGAGACATTTCATACCTGCACACTGATTCGAATGGCTTGCCCATACCAGCAACAAGTCCCAAGGTGGTGGTGGTTCACGCTCCGGAGGGGAAATGTGGTCAAGGCCTTTGAAAACACGCCAGATCACCTTCTCCTGCACCACCGATGGCATACCAGCCTCCACCCGGTATGCTGAGATGGCTGCCAGGTGTACCTTATAGGTTCCCAGCCCCTTGATCCATCGCTGCGCTGCTGGAACCGTCACAAGTCTGTGAGGGCTAGTGGGACCCAGAAACCCCTCCCCACTCCTACAACAGGCTCCAAAAGTTCATAGAAAGTCAAGAAAAGGTGCACACTGGGATGGTGGTGCTCACAATCAAAGTCAGTTTATTTCTCTTAAAAAATCGGGCATTCACCAGCATTATATATAAGGCCGATAAATTTTTGTGGTGGAGTCCTTATATATAATGCTGGTGAGTGCCCGATTTTTTAAGTGAAAGAGACTTCACAGTTCCCAGCCCCCGGACCCACAGGTCCATGAGGCTAGCGGGACCCAGGAAGCCATCCATTCCCACTTCTGCAACAACAGACTTCACAGGTATAGCAACGCTTTACTTCTCACATCCTACCTGCTCCCTGAGCTCTCCACTGTATGGTGCCATCTTGTAGGAGACTTTTAAGAGCTGCGTCATACCGCGTGGTCGCCGGAGGGTGGGGGAATCGGTGTACTGTAAAAAATGGAAATTACGCACTCACCGAGAATCTTGATCTTCTCTTGTATCTTCACCATTCATTACTGCTTGTGTAAGCCAGAGGCGGCACCCGCCACGGGAGTTTTTTTTTTTTTTTGAGAGGAGTCATGCCAACGGCGCAGCCTCAAGAGCGGTACTCACTACGTGAGAAGTAGGGCGCCGTTAGGGCACCGCAGGACTCCTCCTCCATCCCAGTTCTGTAAGCCAGAGAGGTGAAATAATGATAAGAAAAAAGGGGAGAGCGAGGCAAGAGAGCTGAGGGATAGGTAAAGGAAAGGATATAAATTAAAAGAGGAATAAGCCAACAGATGACAGGAAACAGGAAAAACCTACCCATGGGAGCACAGGGAGTCACTCGTGGGGCGGCTCCAAGGGAGGAACAGATAAAGGAGAAAGAGAAGAAGGAAGAAGAAGAAGAGAGAGGGGGATGTTAGGAAGAGGGAGAAGTTCTGCCAAATTGTGAGAATTGGCTTGAAGGCTCGTAAG
Organism: Neoceratodus forsteri; assembly: GCA_016271365.2. Classification (NCBI taxonomy): domain Eukaryota; kingdom Metazoa; phylum Chordata; order Ceratodontiformes; family Ceratodontidae; genus Neoceratodus; species Neoceratodus forsteri. Next base: position 318,071,464 of record CM028129.1, read on the forward strand.
CTCGGGACCAAGGTGAGGGAGCAAGGATCCCCTTTAGGGAAAACTGGTGAAGAAGGTTCAACTGAACCCTTTGCACTGCTTGGTACACAAAAGGCAGACTCTCCATACCTTGCGCCATCCCCAGCCCCTTAACTCCAGGTGAGAGCTCACAGACTGCCAAGGCAGAAAATCTGTTCCGAAGGGAGAACGCCGAACTAGGAAGGGGAAGGAAGCCCACTAGCACCCTGTTACGTGCCAACACAGATGTGCGTGGGTGGGGGGGTATTTGAAGCCCTACCGAGTACACCCCTTTACGGAAAAGGACAGAGTGGGAACTCAGTCTGACTTCTCGAAGGCAAGGCAAAACAGATCACCAGTTCAAGGCAACTGGAGTGCCAGGACAGCGTTTAACTAGCAGAGGCTGGCGAAAACAGGAGATTCAGATATGCCAGAGGGGACCTCGAAGAAAGAACCGAATCATTTAAGGAACAGTTTCTTAACTGTGAGTCAAACAACATGGCCAAAGAAGGAGTCAAGAAGTCACCCTCAGCGGCAATCAGAAAGAGTTCTCTCAGGAATAGATAAATTCTACTCGTTCCCCTTTCTTTCTCAATTAAATTGATCCGTTCTGAGAGAAGAACAGAAGGCTCAAAATGTATTTATTTTTTTAAATTTAGGCTTTAGGGCCAAGAAAGGGAGAGAGGAGGAATGAGCAGGGAGGAGGAGACGCCGAAGAAGGAGGCCCGAGAGGGGAAGGTGGGCGGGTATCAGTAATGAATGGTGAAGATACAAGGGAAGATCAAAATTACGGTAGGATGCGTAATTTCCATTCATTACTGCTTGGGTGGTACAGCCCAGGGGACTAGGGAAAACCCTGAGGAACAAGACCCTTAGGCTCCTGTTGGTGAAAAACAGAAGGAGGAGACCCTGGCCTTACAAGACAGGATGTCTAAGGCCGAGGAGAGCTAGGAGGTGTCCCCCGGAGATGAGGAGACGGAGGAAGCCCCTGCAGAAGCCTCCTAGCCCTGGTGGAAAAAAGGCAGGTCCCTCGGAAGGCGGAGCGAATCACCCTATGCCAGGCCAGGGTGACAATCTTGAAAGACAAAGCCATGCCATCCGCCTAATGCAGATCACTGTCCCCGCAAGCCTGGAATCCACCTCATTGGCGTTGTAGGATGCCCTTGTTTGATGCCTTGCCAGTTTCACGCCTATAGCGGAGAGGTGAGTGGCCTGTTTGGATTGCTCCGTATCAGGCATTGATGCTAGAAGGTGAGAGAGCATCAACCATAAGTGCCTACTGTAGGCAGCATGGTGAGCCTGATGTGATGCAATGCACAACATCGCACGATAAGAAGAGAACACTCTTTGCTCCCACCGGTCAAATTGTAGGTAATCTGATTCTGATGGATGGTCGTGCGCCAGGTGTCGATGGCCGGAAGGAGTCTCTAGGAACTCCAATCCCGGGGGAGCGTTGGGGAGTGTACCTAGAGACTCAGATGGGGCACAATACCTCCTCCTGCAGTCTGCCGGGGCTGGGAAAGGAACTGCTGGAGACTGCCAGGTGCGGAAAGACACCTCCTGGAAAGGGATAGGCCAGGATGGCACCACCAGATGCTGGGCACTGAATTCACACGTCTCCCACTCGTATTGTCTCGTCTGACAAAGGAGATATGTAGATCCCCAACTATCCTTGAAAGGAAGCGTTGATATTCCATGAAACCAGCGTCGGATGAGAGGTGAGCAGAGGGTTCCTCTCCCTCTGAAGAGAAAGTCGAGGAGGATGAGGAACTCAAATGCCCAGAGGACTCCTGTGGCGGTGGGGAGAGGCGAAAAACCCGCTCACGTATATATCAAACATATGACAGGAAGGCCTCCGCAGTGCCTCTGAACGTCTCCCAGGATAACGGGCCCGTAGAACCGAAATAGCCTGGAAGCGAGGGGGGTGGCTGCAGAGGAATGGAAGAGGGGCACCGACGAGGAGGCAACTGTCCTCTGCTAAGGCTCTGAAATCCAGGGAACGGAGCCTGAGCTGGCGGGGTCCCGTATATCAAACCAGGTTGCAGAACGGAACCCTGGGGTTGTGAACTCTGGAAGAGCCTGGATGGGGAATCTCCCCTGTGACGCACTTGGGGCTGCATGGATCCAGAAGGGCCACCCACAGCAACGCCACCGGAGGGGTCCCTCGAGCCTAAGAGGGAGAGGCGGGGCTCGGCGCTACGGCTCCTCTCCACACTCCAATGGGTGGCAGAAGGAATCCGACACCCCTCAACCCCTCAGACTCTGAGGACGCCCTCCTCCTCGACCCCAGCGACAGGTTTAGTCGATCCTGAGGCCTCCCCGGGGGGACACCGAAGACAGAACCCTTAGTCCACCCCGAAAAGGCACAGCAGCACCGGAAACGGCAGCTGCCACAGCCCCCTCTGAGGGGACAGTCCCTTCCCTAATTCTCAAGCCGCCCAACCCCATGGACCCCAGGCCACCCCCAGCCTGGGAGTCCTCAGAGGAAGACTGCTCTGGAGACTCCAGAATGGGAGCGCTTGGCCGCCTGACACTGCGTTCCACAAAAGACTCTGATTCCGAAGAATCAGGGAGCCAGGCCGGGTCCACCTCTGAATCGTCTGCTTCCGAGGAAGAGTCGATCAAAAGGACCTCGATGCTGGCCACCCCAAGAGTTCCCTGAGAAACAGTGCCAGTGTCACCCATGACGCCGTCTGCTCCTGGCGCACCACTCGCGGCTCCAGAGGCCAGACCCAACCCGACCACGGCTCCGGCCAAGCCCCTGGCGCCGCCCGTGGCACTGGAACCCAACACTGCGGTGCTCACAGATCAACGGGCCCCACGAACCTGCAGCGGCGCGAAAACCATACCAGCGTTGCATGCGGCACCGCCCCGATCACTAGCACCGTGAGCGGCGTCGTGGGTCCACCAATGCTGGACCCAGCAACAGTGGGCCACGACACTGGAGGAGCCTGCACCTCCGAAGAGGCGACTGCTGAGGCAGTGTCCCCACCACGGGCCCAGGAAGGACCATGGCATTCCTCTGACACCGCAAAAGAGGCCTCCTCCTCAGCAAGGCTTGAAACTGAGAAGACCTCCTCCTCACCAGACCGTATAGGCCTGGGAGGGGACCCGGAGGAAGGGTCTAGAGACCTGGACTGGGAGGCCAGAGAACGATGCCGTCCTCCAAAAAGTTGGCAGGGCTTGCTGATTTTGAATGCGTGGACTTCAAGAACATGACAGTCCATCGAGAAACAGGTGTTGCATCTGTCCATATCATGGTCAGGTCCCAGGCACTAAAGGCAGACATCATGTCGGTCCAAAACGGAAAAATGCTGGCCACAGGAGCACCGACGCATGGGGGCACGGCTCGCTTTCGACTTACGTTTGGCTCCTGAACCAGACATGATGTGAAATTAACTGATAAACAGTAAAGCTCCCGGCACCAAAAAAATAAAGAAAAGGAACAGTCTTATTGGAAAACCGCATCGGAAAATCGAACTGGGACTGAGTAGAAGGTTTGCTGAAGTTTTAGGCCTAATGGCGTAGTACTGACAACTTGCGCAGCAGGTGTTGCCTCAATGGCGGGAGAAACAGAACTGGATGGAGGAGGAGTCTGCGGTGCCTAATGGCTGCCCCTCACGCACCACGCAGTGAGTCGCTCTTGGTGGCAGCGCCATTGGCGCCAACTCCTCTCCAAAAAAAAAATAAAATCTATGGCGGAAGGGCAAGGCCCAGCTTACACCCAAGCAGTAATGAATGGTGAAGACTGACAAGGGAAGATGGTGGGAGGTCGGGTGGGTCAGAGTGGATGAACAACATATACCACTCTTAGAATTACTGTTACATGTGAGTAACCTGTTTTTCTAGGGACATGGATATGTTGTTCATACACAATTCCTGGCAGACTCCTAGCAGTTCTCAGGAGGAGGGAGGCAAAGCGCACACCCCCTACTTTGGAAATAGAGACTGGAGAACTGAGGCCCTGAAACTAACATCCTGGTGTGACTCAAGATCAATGTGGTAGTGGGCGATGAAGGTGTTCGCTGTCTTCCAGGTAGCAGCCCGGCAGATTTCCTGGATAGGGATATCCCTGGAAGCAGCCACCGATGCAGTGGTATGGCAGGTGGAATGAGCCCTTAGCCCTACAGGAGGCTCCCTACCCACCAACATATAGCAGAGATCAATGCAAGATGTAATCCATCTGCCAATCGTCCACTTTGCTGCAGGTCTGCCAGAAGCGGCTTCATCGTAAGTGACAAACAGCTGGTGAAACTCTCCCCAGATTTCCACCATTCTCTCTTTGTAATACGAGAGAGCTCGTCTCAGGTCCAAAATATGGAGCCTGTACTCGGCATCCGCGGTGTAGTTTGGGCAGGACACAGGCAAAGTCAATATCTGATTAAGGTGAAACTCTGACACCACCTTCGGGACGAATTTCGGGTGGGGGTGCAGGACAATCTTATCTCTGTGGAAGACCAGGTAAGGAGACTCCATCGAAAGCACCTGGAGCTCCCCAGTCCTTCTGGCTGACGTGACAGACACCAGAAAGGCAGTCTTCCACCAGTGTGATAGCTCACGCTTGTGCATTGGTTCGAATGGCTTCCCCATGAGTTTTGCCAAGACCAGCAGTAAATCCTGCGGAGGTGGAGGTTCACGCACTGGAGGGGATATGTGATCTAGGCCCTTGAAAAAGTGCCAGACCACCTTCTCCTGTGCCACCGTCTGCTGACCGGCCCGCACTCGGTAAGCAGAGATGGCTGCCAGGTGCATCTTAAGGGTCGAAGACCGAAGACCCAATTTGGACAGAGACCAAAGGTAGTCTAAAATGCTGGCCACAGGACAGAGGGACCAGGCCCTTGCCCTGACACCAAATGGAAAATCTTTTCCATTTGAAGACACAGCACTTTCTGGTCGACTCCCTCCTGGATGGTTCCACTACTGTGAGTACATCCTCAGATAGACCCAAAGCCTGGAACTCTAGCCGCTCAGGTACCAGGCTGTCAGATGCAGGGACTGAAGGTCCAGATGGAATACCTTCCCCTGATTGACTGAGATCAGGTCCGGGCGTACTGGAAGATGCCTCGAGAGCCTGTTGCTGAGGCTGAGGAGATCTGGATACCAGAACTGGCGGGGCCAGTCTGGGGCTACCAGGATCACCTGTGCTATGTCCCTCCTCACCTTGGGAAGCATCTTGTGGATCAAGGCAAATGGAGGGAAGGCATAGAAGAGGCCTGGGGGCCATGGGCTCGAGAAGGCATTCCCCTGCAGCGAGCTCCGCAGAGGGGGGCGGGCATGAAACAGCCTCAGCTTGGTGTTTTCCCTGGAGGCAAACAGGTCCACCATCGATTTGCCCCAGTGGGAGAACAGGCTGCGAGCTTCCTCTGGATGGAGAGCCCACTCGAGGAATGTCTCGCCTACGTGGCTGAGAGCATCTGCCAATTGGTTTGAGGCTCCTGCCACATGGAGAGCTAGGAGTTCTGCCTCCAGTTGGCTCACGAGTGTCTAGATGCGGAGCACTTCCCTGCACAGAAGCCTGGAGTGCGTGCCGCCCTGTTTGTTGAGGTAGTACATGGTCCTGGTATTGTCCATCTGGACTTGAACCACTTGACCCCAAAGCTGCTGAACGAATGCTAACAATGCCAGTCTGAGCGCTCTGAGCTACAACGGGTTGATATGATAATGGGATTCCTTGGGGGTCCAGAACCCATGGGCCCTGTTGTTCCCCATGTAGGCTCATCAGCCTGTGAGAGAGGCACTGGTTGTGAGGACGACCGTCAGCTCGGGGTGGACAAACGGGATCCCTTCCTGCAGATGGTCTAGGATGGTTCACCACTGGACAGCGTCCCACATCCTCTGAGTCACAGTAATTAGCTGGTCGAAGTGATCGTGATGCTGAGTCCACAGGGCGGCCAGCTCCCATTGAAGGGGGCGCATATGCCACCGGGCCCATCAGACCAAAGTGATGCAGGCCACCATGTACCCCAGAAAGTTCCGGGCAGGGCGCAAATGCCCAACCAGAAATGAATGGGCAAAGGAGGAGAGAACCTCCACCATCTGGCTTGGCAAGAGTCGAGCTCTGCACTAATGAAGCATACCATCTGTGATGGCACGAGCTCCGACTTGACCAGGTTGAGAGCAGGTCTGGAGGGCCAGGTCCCTGGACCTCTCCACCTCTTGCTGGGTGGAACCTGCTAAGAGCCAATCATCGAGGTAAGGGTATACTCTGACCCCTCGATGCCTGAGATGGGCTGCCACCACTGCAATGCATTTGGTGAAGACCCGTGGGGCTGATGACAGGCCGAATGGCATGGCTCGGAACTCATATAGGGTTCCCTCTGCTCTGAAGTGGAGGAACCGCTGGTGAGACAGACGGACTGGGATGTGAAAAAACGTGTCCTGGAGAGCCAAGGAGCAGAACCACATGTTTTGCTCCAGGGATGGTATGATCCGGGACAGAGTTAGCATTCTGAAGGTGCATGGCCTGAGAAACTGATTCAGGCCATGCAGATCTAGAATGGGGTGCCAGCCCCCCGTCCGCTTCGGGACCAGGAAGTACCTGGAAATGAACCTTGGGTTGACTGGAGGATCTGCCACTCGAACCACTGCATCCTCAAGGAGGAGTGGGGCTATGTCGTCTCTCAGAGCCGACCGAGTGTGGGCTGATACTCTCTCCTCCCGTGGGGCAGGGGCTTGGCAAGGAGAGTACTGCTTGAACTCTAGAGGCAGACCCTGGCCGACCACTTCTAAGACCCACCTGTCCATGGTAACAGCAGACCAGGCAGAAAGAAAGTGGTGGAGCTGGCTCCCTACGTGAGGACCCCGAGCTGCTGTGACGGGAACAGGGGTGGCAGCCCCTAGCCCATCACTGGGCAGGCTTGGAGGAAGAGGGTCCACATTGGAACCCGCCTGAACTCCGACCTCCCTGTCTACGGGCCGCTGGAGGCCCTGACTTGGGCCAAGGGTGCCAAGCTTGTGCCTGCTGTTGCTGCCCACCCTGGAAGGAGGGCTGCTTGGTTGCAGGAGCAGGGTGCCGAAAATACTTCTTCTTCTTCTGCTGTTTCTTGGAGCCAGGGGTGTCCTTTTGAGCAGACATAGCAGAGTCCAAGATGGCACTGGACTGCCTGATTCGCTGAAGGTGACCATCCACACCTGGGCTGAAGAGATTGGTACCCAGGAAAGGAACATCAGGGAGTTTGTGCCAGGTATCCGCCATAAAGGTGGAAAGCCTCAACCAAGCCCTGTGGCGCATGGCAACCGTGGCTGCCACCGAATGGGCGCAAGAGTCCCGGAGGTCAAAGGCTGTCTGAAGTTGCTGCTTGGCAACGGCTCGGCCATGGTCCAGGACCTGCTTGACCGTAGTCCGAAGGTGCGCAGAGAGGTGCGGGAGAACTTCGTCCAAGGAGCCAAGGCGGGCATAGGAAAAGTGCGCCATGATGACGTCCGAGCTTGTCTGATGGAGGCCTAGAAAGGAGGCTGCACAGACCTTCCTGACAGAGTGGTCCAGTTTTCTGGACTCCTTGTCTGGAGGTCTATCAGTGTCAGCAGAGCTGCCTGTGTGTCTGAACACTGAAGTGGTCACTAATCCTTCCTCTGCGGGATGTTCCATGAACCCTGAGAGGGGCCCAATGGGCACCGCATACTTGCGGGCCATCCGGGCAGACGGTACTGGGCAGTAGGCAGAATGCTGCCAGTGCTCCAAAGCCGGGCCTACAATGGCCTCGGCCACTGGGAAGGCTTCCGTAAGGGTATCCCGTCTTTTAAGAATATCTGTAAGAGGGTATTCCGCTCGTTTCTAGACAGGTTCCAGGGGCATCCCCGTGGATTCTGAAATAAGGCGGAGAATTCCCAAAAATGACGAAGGGCCCTCCTCTGTCGACAGACTACCTACCGACTCATCATCCAGTGGATGAGAGTGGAGGTCGGTGTCATCAGAATCCGAGGTATCCAGGTAAATCGGTCGGCCACCGAAGTTCCCTGCTACACGCCTGGGGCAGTCAGGCGTGAGGGTGACCGATAACCTGTGAGGAGGACCCGGAACCGTCTGAGATTCTTTCATAGGAGCCCCTTCCGAAGGCTATTTAGGTGGCGGCTCCACCACTATCGGTGGAGAGACTGATTTTGGCTGAACCAGGGCAGGTTTAACGGCTCCACGGGCAGAGGAACCGATTTTACCGGTTCCAATGGAGTCGGCTTTGGCCTAGGAGGTGAAAGCCAAGTAAAGGCTGGTGTGGAAATCGAAGAAGGCTTCTGCCCGGACAGAATGAGCTGTTGCCACATTAGACCTTCATAGCGTCGACGGAGTTTCTGCCAAAGCCTCTCCTCATTCGAGGAGGATGAAGATGAATGGTGACGTCGCCTCTTTTTAGAGCGCTTGTGCGTCTTCCTCGTCTGTCAGTCGAGGAGGTCCAAGATCTCAACCTCGATCGGACTGGCCAAGTGGGTCATTTGGGGGACACCGGGGGAACCGGTGATTTTCCTGGATCAGGGACCAGTTCCTCGACGGGAGTGCCAGCAAGCTGGGTTTCCTCATCATGAAGAGGCAGGACCGGGGGCCTGCTAAGTGAGTTGTCGGCCTCGTCGGGCGACAACAGATCAACAGAGTTGACAGTGAACTCCACTGCATCGTCGATTGAGACCTCGGCCAGCTGACCAGTTGGCAAACCCGAGAAGCAGGCGGCCGAAGAAGCAGTCTTGACCGAAGTTGAGACTGGAGATTCTTGTGACGAGATCACTCTCGATCCCAAGAATGTCTTCGCCAAGATGAAGAATCATCTCTTGATTCCTTGTCCTTTTTACGGGACTGCGAGGTATGCGAGCCCGAAGGACCCTTGCCCTTGGTGGGGAGAGACATGCACACCTCCAGAAAAGAGCTTGAGAATGTTGAGCTCAGGTTGAGTGGAATAAAAATTGGCCAAGAGGAGAGCTCCATGGCCCGCGCTGCCTCTGCCTCGAAGGTCTGCATCTGTTGTAACTGCTCAGCGGACCCCGCAGCTGCAGAGACTGCTCACCGGGGCTCTTGGGATTTCACAGGTGGATTCAGTTTCTAGGGCCAGCCCAACTTGAGCTGTGTGAGATGATCGTCGAGGCCGTTTGAGTGAAAAGCGAGACATCTCACATGCCTGGGGGACGTGGCCGACACCCAAGCAGTAGATGCACGTGGTATGTGGGTCTGTACGTGACATTTTCTGGCCGTATGGGCACTGACGTAAACCAGGGGAAGATTTATCTTCCGTAATCAAATAGCAAAAGTCGCAATCGCTAGCTCGAACAAGCTTAATCTTCAGAGAATCCGAAGAAATCGAGGCCAGGGCCTGCAAAATGCGGTAGCGGAGAGAAGGCAACCTGAATCTTCCAGTGGAAAGGAAGATCTGGCGTCATGGGGTGGAGCCGACGGTTATATCACCCGGGTGGGTGTGAGGAGCTAGCTTGAAGACCTTCCGGCGAGAATTAAAGGGGAAAGGGACATGCCAAGAAGTGTGGATGAACAACATATCCATGTCCCTAGAACTGATTGTTTTTTAATGTTATTTAGTTGATTTCGTTTAGTATGTTAGGTTGTTTCCCAGTAGCCTTAAGCTAGTACATTGCCTTGTTAGTTGATTCCACTAAGTGTTTAGCCTATTTACTAGCGGCCTGTTAAACACTAGTCCCATTCTGCCATTTTCTCCCAAGATTAGACTACAATGTTGTTTTGTAATGCCAGCAGCAGCGTATTTCTGACCGCACCATTATCTTTTCTGCAAGCCGTAGAAATGAGTGGCCTGTGCTGTTAATGCTGCTGTGTAACTGTAGTGCTCTACTTGACTTGCTATTTTTCCCTGCTCACTGAGTGCCCTGCTCTCAGGCGTTCTCAGTCTCCTGCCTACCTTTCGCTGAATCTCCTCTCTCTGACCCCCTTCCCCAGCTCTCAAATTTCTTCTGCCCGCCCCATCCCTCCTGCCTTTTTAACCCTTTGTCGCTTTCCTCTTCCCGCAGTTCCTGGCCCCTGGATCCACCATTGCACTGCTGCAACCGTCACAGGTCTGAGAGGGTTAGTGGGTCCCAGGAACTCCTCCCCACTCCTGCAACAACAGACTCCACAGTTCTCAGCCCCTGAATCCACCGCCACGCTGCTGGAACTGTCACAGGTCCGTGAGGGCTAGTGCGACCCCAGAACTCCTCCCCACTCCTGCAGCAACAGACTCCACAGGTATAGCAGCACTTCACTGCTCACATCCTACCTGCTCCCTGAGTTGTGCAGTTTAGTGGGTGCCGTCCACCCTTCCCAGCCACCCCCTCCCAGTGGTCTGACTTTTATTCTCGATCTTCTGGAAACAATCAGTCCACTTTTCCACCCCTAATATACTTCTTCAATGGTTTCTCCCTCCCTACCTCCCAGCTCTCTAATTTAGTAATGTCTGGCACCTGCTAATTCTAAACTTCACACCTGCCATGAATTCTGTTGTTTCCCTGATAGCTACTTGCCTTTAATATTAATTGATTATCCCTAGCTGAGGCACACTTTTCCCTCACCCCCTGAGTATGTTCACCCCCTTCCCAAGATGCTCCGGGAACACCAGTCTGCACATTACAATCAAACAAAATATCTATTATAAACAATGGCCTCATAGTAATTTTTCTTATTATAGTTTCTCAGCTAAAGGACTAAAGTGAATACAAACACGTGAGCAACAATCCGCTACTTAACATACTAATACTGCCCCAGAATACCTATGGTTCAACTACAGATAATGTCGCTTGTGAGAACAAGTCTTTACCCACTAACCTTTCTGGATACCCAGACTTCAAAACCTATGTACCGTTCCTACTCTGTCCACCCCGCCACATTAATACTCTGCCACCCTTAAAGGGTGTCAACAAAATTAGGCACACATGCTGCAAAACTCAAAGCACTTCAGATTTATCTTCTATGCTGCACATTAATGCTTCTTTTATTGTCTGGCAATATACATCCCCACCCTGGCCCTTTTGGACCGCCACATGTTAATGAGACCAACAATGGGGCACTAAAACTGGCTTCCATAAACTTTTGAAGTCTCTTACTAAAGACTGACCAGCTTCAAGCATGGGTCTGTCAACATAACCTGGACGTGCTATCACAGAAACCTGGCTCACCCCCAAAATCCCTGACTTGGCCTATCAATTGATGACTACACCCTCTTCAGGCTGGACAGAATTGGAAAAAGAGGTGGAGGCTGTCTTGTCTATTTTCACTCTCTCCATCAGGTTCCACCTTCCTTACATGTAGCCGTGAGTTACATCGAGCTCAGGACCCCCGATTGTTAAAATTACTAAAAATAGACTCAGAGCATGACCCAAACTATCTAAAAAAGGGATCGCTAATCAGAAGAAAATAGAAATGATGTACCTACCGTAATTCTTGATCTTCTTGGACGAAGTCTCCACCACTCATTCACACTAGTGGGAGTACGCCGGAGGCGCTAGGACCCTAAGGGAGTCAAAAATCTTTAGGAGGGCTGGCGCTAGGACAGGACTGCGCATGTGCAGTGCTGCGAGACTAGCTTGCGCTGTATAGGCTAGCTCGGCGTCGACCCTCCAACTGCCTCAGTACCTTTTTGACTGAGGAGGTGCAGCATAAACTAACTTAAGAAAACCTGATTTTAACTGCCGGGCATAAAATGGCCCGGACGACTCATGTAAGAAGGGTCAATTCAACAAAGTCTTCACAGCCCGAACAACAAGGAAGTGGAGAACAAAAACAGAATGAATGAGCTTGGGAAATGGTGCATGGGCATGTGAATGAGTGGTAGAGACTTCGTCCAAGAAGATCAAGAATTACGGTAGGTACGTAATTTCTATATCTTCCTGGACTAAAAGTCTCCACCACTGATTCACACTAGTGGGAGAGCAGTGAGCTAAAAATCAATCCCCCCCCTGAGTAGGGCAGCAGGAGACAGAGCTCACTCAGGACAGAAGTCCATAAGGACTGTCCCGCCAAAGAAAGTGTGCTGTCTGGCATGGGCATTCAGAACATAATGCTTCACAAAGGTATGCACTGAGCTCCAAGTCGCCACCTTGCAGATGTCTGCAACAGGAATATTACCAATTTCCACCACAGAAGCCGCGACCGCTCTGGCAGAGTGGGTGTGAACCCGACCTTCCAACTTGACCTGCGTCATGGATTAGCAGTGTCGAAGACATGCTACTAACCATGCAGAAATACATCTAATGGCAACAGGCTGACCCAGCTGAGGCATGCAAAAAGATACAACAGTTACTTGAATTGCGTATCTCTTTCGTTCTGTCAATAAGAATCGCAGAACCCCATTAACATCCAGAGCATGAAGGGAGTGCTTGCCTTCATTTTGGAACTTAGCAAAGTAAGTAGGAAGAAGCACGGCTGGTTGAGGAGGAAGTCTGAAACCACTCTGGGTAGGAATTTAGAGTGAGTACGGAGTACCACCCTGCCCTCGTGAAAGACAGTGTAAAGAGGTCTGAGACCGAAGTATGGCTTTCGGGGACCCCGCAAGTGAAAGTGACAGTCACTACGAAGGCCATCTTCCAGGTCATAAATTTCAATTTACAGGTAGGTAGTGGCTCAAAGGGTTTACGGGTGAGCAATCTAGCACCAGGATAATATCCCATGCGGCCACCGGTATACTGACCGGGGGTTTAGTGTGTAGGATACCTTTTAGGAATCTCTTGACTAATGGTAAATGAAAATTACGTACCTACCATAATTCTTAATCTTCTTGGACGAAGTTTCTGCCACTCATTCACACTAGTGGGACTATGCTGGAGGGGCTAGGACCAAGCGGGAGCCAAAAATCTTCAGGAGGGCCAGTGCTGAGGTAGGACTGTGTGGCGCTATGAGGCTGGCTCGTGCCGTATAGGCTATCTCGGCGTCGACTCTCCAACCGCCTCAGTACCTTTTTTACTGAGGATGTGCAGCATAAACTAATCTAGGAAACTAACCTAACCCGGACATAAGACATAAGAAGGGTCAACTCAACAGTGTCTTCACAACCCAGCCAACGAGGGAGTGAAGACCAGAAACATGTTAAAGCATGGCAGGTAGCTCATTTATTACATGCACATGTTTTAATGTACAAAGGTGTTAGGTAACTGTAAGCAAGGGTCAAGAAGATGGGGCAAGAGAAAAGTGGGACTGCAAGCCTAAAATTGCCGGTAAATAAGTGAATGTTAAAGCAATGTAAGCTGGTATAAGAAGTGTAAAATGGTTTGAAATGAATTGTTAAACTGTAGAAAATGGTACTTGTGACAATAGGCCTAGAGATATATGGAAGTGAGTTATAAGGTATAATCTATGTTTAAAACAGAGGTACTACGCAAAATTAATTTGCTGGACTTAACCAAGAATATTTTGCACAAAAGCATGTTTTTCTCTGTAACAAAAAGGTCATAGTTAAAAATGGGTATAGCTAGCCTGTCTGATGTCTGGTCCATTTTCCCATTCCCGTAGAATAGAATCTCCCTTGTTTTTCACCAAAGATGATGTTAGAACAAAAACTCCTTACTTCTGTAAAACAGCAGATGTGTCTTATGAGGAATGCTCCTCCGCAACATCCACTCTAATGGTACTCCCCCTCTAGCTGTTCCTAGGGTATCCACCAACATGGGTAGCAGAGCTTGGTCTGCAGCTGCCCCTTTGCAGTGGCACAAAGTACCGGTTGAACTCCGTTCCATTGACACACACTCCAGTTTCAAGTCCTACCTTAAAGTCTGGTTCCTGGCAAACTCATCCTGCTGCTGCTCGCTGGGGTCTGACACCAAACCACACTAGTCAACTCCCCAGCCCAGGGGTTACCCACCTACCCACACTAGTCAACTCCCCTGCCTACAACTGTTATATTGTATTTTTCACAGTAATAGGTGACTTCCTTGCCTGTACATATTGTAGATATATTTTTTACTTAGTATTCTGTGTATTACGTGCTCACTGGATGATGCAGTCACACATTGTACTCTGTGCCGACGATTTGTTTGTTTTGTACCAAATCTTCTCATGTCCGATATTGAAACCATGTATTCACTGTTCTCAAATGGACCTATGCATCAAACCTGTATATTGTGCTTACTATTGTTGCTTGTATCAAATCTGTTTCATGTGTATTACGGTTACCTTGTACTCCACTGTCACCCTGCGCCATGTGTTATGGCCCGGGTCGTGCCTGAAAACGGTCTCTGGGATCAGTGCACTCACCCGGTTATCAAAGTCATAAATAAAAATAAAAATAAATAAAATTATCAATGTATTTATGGACCCCTATCTCATGACAAATTTGATAACTTGTTTTTGCCTTTTTTGGCTAAAAGGTTTTGATGCGTCTTATGATCAATGTATTTATGGATCTCTACCTCATGACAAATTTGATAACTTGTTGTTTTTGCCTTTTTTGGCTAAAAAGTTTTAATAACCTTGACATTCCCCTTCTCTGCATCCCCCCCCCCCGTAAACAATCAGTGTATAAATAAGACTTAAACCGTAGGTCCTGTGTGTCCAAGAGAAAATAGCCATAGAAGGCTTCTATAGATGCTTGGGAGACCCAGAGAAAAGAGGAAAATATTGCTTCATTTTCTCTGTACACCTGTAGCCCTGGTGGTAGAAAGCCATCAGCTGTTTAGACTTAATCATGTTAGAGGCAATTTTGTTAGGGCTTATTTGGGTATTAATAAATTGCACCTAATTAATAACAACATCTGGTGTAAGGTGGTTTTATTGGGTTGCCAGGGACCACTAACCATGAACCTTGTACTTTTACTACCTCACTCTGATCAGTGTGGTACAGTTTGTTTAATTGCAGTGGAGTGGAAAGGATGAAAAGGGACTTGGCAAGGTTGGAGGAATGGTGAAATGTATGGCAGTGCAGATTTAATGCAAAGAAGTGCAAAGTAATGCACCTGGGAAACAAAAACCCAGGGGAAGAGTACACAATGGGGGGGTGAGATACTGACAACAACAATGGAAAGGGACCTGGGGGTAGCTATCACAGAAGACCTAAAGGTGGGCGAGCAATGTGAGAAGGCAGTAAGGAGGGCTGGGGGAATACTGGGATGCAAAGGGAGAGGCATCTCCAGTAGAAAACAGAAAGTTGTTATGCCTCTGTACAGACAGTTGGTGAGATCCCATCTGGAGTACTGTGTGCAGTTCTGTAGGCCCCGTCTCCACAAAGACATAGACAGGGTGGAGGCTGTCCAGAGGAGGGCAACCAAAATGATGCAGGGTCTGCACCAGAAGACATATGGCGAGAGACTAAAGGAGCTTAATATGTATACCCTACAGGAAAGAAGGGAGAGGGGGGACATGATAGAAACTTTCAAGTATCTCAAAGGAATCAACAAAGTCCAAGAGGGTAGCATCTTTCAGAAAAAGAGATGTGCAAGAACAAGGGGGAGCATGTTGAAGATACAGGAGGGGTCATGGAGTCAAAAACTGTGGGGGAATTCAAGAATGCATGGGACAGACATAAGGCAATTCTAGTGGGGGGCAGGAGGAAGTAGGCTGTTGGTTAACTAGGATCTGCAGCTTATCCATTAGGTAGGGAAATGTGCAGACTAGGTGTGCCAAGCGGTCCTTATCTGCCATCAAATTCCATGTTTCATACTAGTGTACAAACAGTTTTATTTTTTTTTCTTGTTTTTCGCCATTAGTTTCTTAGGGTTCATGTTAGAACCAGTTAGTTATCGCAGCTCAAGGCCGGCTAGTCTACACTTGGTAATACACAGAGTGGTGAAAGGAAGGTGGAACTTAGAACAAGATAGCTCATTCTGTTAGTTCTGGACCCCATAGAGGAATCCAGGGCAGATGAGGCAGGATGCCCCAAACGCTTAACAGATCTAGTACTTTAAACTTCAATTACTGTTTTTTGTTCTAATACCCTCTATGTATGCCAATTGGTACAGTGATGTTGAAGCAACAATGTACTGTAATGTACAAGTGCATGCTTGTTTATTGCCTTCCACAATAAAAATTAGTTAAAAAAAAAAAAAAGGAGACTCTCTCCGGGGCCATGCCCTCCCACAAAGACTTCGGTAACGAGGCGCAGAGTCTAGCAATTAGGATACTGCTTGGCAACCATAACAAATCTCTAACAGTTCTAACAGTTTTACATACCCCCTAGAGAACAAATCCGTGCCTTCAGCAAGGTAACTGACTATATAAAAGACCTGCGCCATAACTGGGAAGTTGTATTCGTAGGTGATTTAAGCATTAATTGGTTATCCCAATATGCAGCCAGCTATAAGGATACTGTTGTCCTGTATAAGCATTTCTCAAATGGTGGATGCCCCGACAAGGATTAACTATCGGATTGCAACAAAAAACCCTGATCGATTGGGTCCTTACAAAACGCCATGAGAGAATCTCTGATGCCTCAGTCCACACTAACTCATTTAATGACCACTCCCCAGTAACCTGCCTTTGGTCCAACAAAACCACAAAAATTTACCCTTAACATAACTACAAGACGGGTCCTAAGAAAAGGGCAGCTAAGCTAATTCAAGTACCATCTCAAAACAGCTCAACTAGTCCCCCTTAACACTCTACAGGATGCTGACCAAACTGGACCACTTTATAAATACCTTCAATGCGGTATGTGACATCTATGCGTCTGTAAAAAAAAAAAAAAAACGGAAAATGAAGGGTCCCAGTAATAGCTGGATCACCCAAACGCTCATAGACCACATGGTAACTAGGAACCACCTGTGGCACACAGCTAAAGCCATTGGCAAGACGATAGACTTCCAGAGGTATAGGGCAGCAAGGAACGCCTGTACCCATGAGGTCAGGCTGACCAAAGCACAATACTAAACGTGATTCCCTTGGAAATTACCACCAATGAAAAGGATCTAGGTATTTACATAACTAACGATCTAGGGTATAAAAAACAGATAAATGAGGCCATTAATAAGACAAATAGAATAGTATGGTCCATCAAAAGAAACATTACGTCAAGAGATCCTGGAGTTATGCTTCCATTATACAGAGCCTATGTTAGGTCACACCTAGAATATTCCTCACAACTCTGGTGTCCATACAAAAAAGGGAGACACCGTATCTCTGGAAAAAATCCAGAGGAAATTTACTAAGAATATTAAAGGACTTTTCAATGTCCAATATGAACAACGTTTAGAAAGTCTGAATTTGATGCTATTAACGCTTAGACATCTCTGGGGTGATTTAATTTATACGTTTGATGTCATAAATGATCCATACCTGTTTATCCAAATGGGTTTTGTGTTCAAAAACAATAGTTTTAACACCAGAGGTCATCCGCTGCAGATTAGGAGGGCTAAATTCAATCATGTATCATGGAAGAACAGGTTACTCACCTGTAACAGTAGTTCTAAGAGTGGTATATGTTGTTCATCCACACTTCTTGGCATGTCCCTTTCCCCTTTAAATCTTGCCGGAAGTCTTCAAGCTGGCTCCTCCCACCCGGGTGGTATAAACCAGCTCTACCCATGACACCAGATCTTAGCCGCTGGAAGCCAGGTGGTGCGCCAAAGCCGAGGTTATGATTAGGTAGGATGAATATATACCCACCCTTAGAACTACTGTTACAGGTGAGTAACCTGTTCTTCTAGGAGCGTGGATATGTTGTTCATCCACACTTCTTGGCAGACTCCAAGCAGTTCTCTGGGAGGAGAGAGGCAAGGCGCACACCCCCTACTTAGGAAAGAGAGATTGGAGAACCGAGGCCCCAAAACCAGCATCCCGGCGTGACTCAAGGTTGATGCGGTAGTAGGTAATGAAGGTGTTTGCTGACTTCCAGGTAGCAGCCCGGCAGATTTCCTGGATAGCAGTGTCCCTGAAGCAGCCACCGATGTAGCAGTATGGCAGTTAGAATGAGCTCTTATCCCTCCGGGAGGTTCCTTGCCCGCCAACTCATAGTACAGACCTATGCATGATGTAATCCACCTTGCAATGGTCAGTTTGGCTGCAGGTCTACCAGGAGCGGCTTCAACGTAGGTGAGAAACAGCTGGCGAACTTCTCCATGAATTTCTGCCATTCTCTCCTTATAAGAGGAGAGAGCACATCTCAGGTTCAAAGTATGGAGCCTGTACTCGGCGTCCGAGGTGTAGTTAGGGTAGTATGCCGGCAGAGTCAATACCTGGTTAAGGTGAAACTCTGATACCACCTTTGGAAGGAATTTCGGGTTGGGGCGCAGGACAACTTTGTCCCTGTGAAAGACCAGATAAGGGGAGTCCACTGACAGCGCCTGGAGCTCCCCTGTCCTTCTGGCTAACGTGAT
This sequence comes from Neoceratodus forsteri, assembly GCA_016271365.2. Lineage (NCBI taxonomy): Eukaryota > Metazoa > Chordata > Ceratodontiformes > Ceratodontidae > Neoceratodus > Neoceratodus forsteri. Next base: position 318,089,680 of record CM028129.1, read on the forward strand.
AGCCACCAAGAAGTCCGTCTTCCACGACAAGTGTCAGAGAGAGCACACTTGTGCATAGGTTCAAATGGCTTGCCCATGAGCTTTGTCAAAACCAGCAACAGATCCCACGGAGGTGGAGGTTCACGCACTGGAGGGGATATGTGATCCAGGCCTTTGAAAAAGTGCCTGACCACTGTCTCCTGCGCCAATGTCGGCTGACCGTCCCGTACCCAGTAAACAGAAATAGCTGCCAGGTGCACCCTAAGGGTCGATAACCGCAGACCCCCTTTGGAGAGAGACCAAAGGTAGTCGAGAATGTTAGCCACAGAGCAGGATAAGGGGTCCAGACTCTTACCCTGACACCAAATGGAAAATCTCTTTCATATAAAGGCATAACATTTCCTGGTCGATTCCTTTCGAGATGCCTCCACCACGGTGTAGACATCCTCGGAAAGACCCAGAGCCTGGAACTCTAGCCGCTCAGGTACCAGGCTGTGAGGTGCAGGGATTGAAGGTTCGGAAGGAATACCTTCCCCTCATTCACAGATATCAGGTCTGGGCATGTACAAAGCCGCTCCGGGGGCCTGCAGCTGAGGCTCAGGAGATCTGGATACCAGAACTGGCGCGGCCAATCTGGGGCTACCAGGATCACCATCGCCTTGTCCCTCCTCACCTTGAGTAACACCTTGTGGATGAAAGGAAATGGAGGGAAGGCGTAGGGGAGGCCTGGGGTCCATGGCCTCGAGAAGGCATCCCCTGCAGCGAGCCCTGCTGAGGGGGGCAGGTATGGTACAGCCTCAGCTTGTTGTTTTCCCTGGAGGCAAACAGCTCCACCAACGGCTTGCCCCAGTGGGAGAACAGAGTAAGCTACCTCTGGATGGAGAGACCACTCGTGGGATGTCTGGCCTATGTGGCTGACAGCATCCACCAGCTGGTTCGAGACTCCTGCCACATGAATGGCAAGGAGATCCGCCTCCAGCTGACTTACAAAGGTCCAGATGCGGAGTGCCTCCTTGCTCAGCAGACAGGAGTGCGTGCCGCCCTGTTTGCTGAGGTAGTACATGGTCGTGGTATTGTCCATCTGGACTTGAACCACTTGACCCTGGAGCTGAGGAGCAAAAGCTGACAGTGCCAGTCTGACTGCTCTGAGCTCCAACAGGTTGATGTGGCATCGGGACTCCTCGGGGGTCCAGCATCCATGGGCCCTGTTGTCCCCCATGTGGGCTCCCCAGCTCATGAGAGGCATCGGTCGTAAGGACGACCGTCGGCTCGGGTGGAGAAACGGGATCCCTTCCTGCAACCGGTCTGGGGTGGTCGACCATTGGAGAGCGTCCCACATCTTCTGGGTTACAGTGATCAGCTGGTCGAAATGACCGTGGCGCTGAGTCCAATGGGCGGCCAGCTCCCATTGGAGGGGGCGCATGTGCCACCAGGCCCAATGAAGCACTGAGGTGCACACCGCCATGTAACCCAGAAGGCGCAGAAAGTCCCGGGCAGGGCGCAAGTGCCCAACCAGAAATAATCGGGCAAAGGAGGAGAGAACCTCCGCCCTGTCCGCTGGGAGCCGAGCTCTGGCTTGACAAGAGTCAAGCTCTGCCCCGATGAAGCCCACCACCTGAGCAGGCACGAGTTCTGACTTGGCCTCGTTGATCAGGAGGCTGAGTTAGGAGCAGGTTTGGAGAGCCAGATCCCTGAACCTCTCCACCTCCTGAAGGGAGGATCCTGCCAAGAGCCAGTTGTTGAGATAAGGGTAGAATTGAACTCCTCGAGGCCGAAGATGGGCTGCCACCACTGCAATGCATTTGGTGAAGACCCAAGGGGCCGATGACAGACCAAACGGCATGGCTCGGAACTCGTACAGGGTCCCTTCGACCCCGACGCAGAGGAACCGCTGATGGGACGGATGGATTAGGACGTGAAAGAACGCGTCCTGTAGATCCAGTGAACAGAACCACATGTTCGCTCCAGGGATGGTATGATCTGGTTCAGAGTTACCATCTGGAAGGTGCAGGACCTGAGATATTGATTCAGGTCGTGGAGATCTAGGATGGGGCACCAACCGCCTCGTCCGCTTGGGCACCAGGAAGTACCTGGACACGAAGCCTGGGTCTGTAGGAGGATCCGGCACTGGAGCTACTGCCTCCTTGCGGAGGAGCTGAGCTATGTCATCTCAAAGAGCTGACTGAGTGCAAGCTGAGATCCTTCCCCCTCGAGGGCCGCGGGCTCGGCTGGGTGGGTACTGCTTGAACTCTAGAAGCAATCCCTGATTGACCACTTCGAGAACCCACCTATCTGAAGTGATATCAGACCAGGTGGAATGAAAGTGATGGAGCCAGCCCCCAGGGGAGGACCCAGAGCTGGCGTGACGGGTGTAGGGGTGGCAACCCCAACCCGTCACTGAGCAGGCTTAGAGGAGGCTCCTAGACGTGCGCCTCGGCCTCCTTTGCGGGGCTGTTGAGGACTCTGCTTGGGCCGTGGGCGCCAAGCCTGAGTCTGCTGCTGTTGCTGCTGGCCCCCTTGATAAGAGGGCTGCCTGACCGTGGAGGAAAAATGCCGAAACGGCGTCATCTTTCTTTTCTGTTGGTTCCTACCTGAAGAACCTTTTGCAGAGGTAGCATCCAAGGTGGCACTGGACTGCTCGACACGCTGAAGGTGACTGGCAACTCCTGGACCGAACAGATTGGTGCCAAGGAAAGGAACGTCAGCTAATTTGTGCTGGGTATACGCCGGGAAGGAGGATAACCTCAGCCAGGCCCTGCGGTGGGTGGCCACTGCGGCTGCTAAAGAGTGGGCACAGGAATCCCCGATGTCTAGGGCCATCTGGAGCTGCTGTTTTGCAACAGCACGACCCTGATCATGGACTTGCTTGACCATGGTCTCCATGTCCACCGGGAGATGAGGGAGGACTTCGTCTAATGACCTGAGGAGGGCATGAGAGAAGTGTGCCATAATGACAGATGAACTGGCTTGACGAAGGCCTAAGGAAGAGGTCGCGTAGACCTTGCAGGCAGAGTGGTCCATATTTTTGGACTCCTTGTCCGGAGGTCGGTCTGTGTCAGCCGAGCTACCAGTATGTCTAAACACAGAAGCGGTCACCAGGCTTTCGGCCAAAGGGTGTTCTGTGAATCCTGGCAGGGACCCCATGGGCACCACATACCTGCGGGCCATGCAGGCAGACAGTGCTGGGCAGGAAGTGGGGCGCTGCCAGAGCTCAAGGGCTGGGCCAGTGATGGCTTCGGCCACTGGAAAGGCCTCTGTCGGGGTATCCCCCTTTTAGGATGTCCGTAAGGGGATACTCCGCCTTTTTCTGGATAGACTCCAGGGGCATTCCAGTGGATTTGGAGATCAGGTAGAGAATGCCCTGAAAGGAGGAAGGACCCTCCTCTAAGCCTGCCATGGAGGACTCATCATCCCCAGGATGGGAGTGCAGTCCTGTGACGTCTGAGTCCGAGGAGTCGTGGTACAACAGTCTCCCGCCTAGGTCTCCTTCGATCTGCTGGGGGCGGTCAGGGGTAACTGTAATGGACAGACGTCGGAGAAGCCCGGTGTCTGTACGGTCCTCTTTTCAGGGAGCTGCTCCCTGAGGCTGCTTAGGCAGTGGTTCCACCAGAATCGGTGGAGAGACACCGAGATGGGCTAAGCCGGGATACGGGCCAGCCCTGCGGGTGGGGGAACCGAAGGCTTCCGTTCTGGAGGGGTCAGCGTCGGCCCAGGAGGCGGCAGCCAAGCGATGGCCGGGGTAGATGGCGGAGACAGCTTCTGCCCAGTCAAAATCAGCTGTTGCCACATAAGATCCTCATAGCGTCTATGGAGTTTCCATTGCAGCCTCTTTTTGCCCGAGGAGGATGAGGATCTGCAGCGATGCCTCTTTTTAGAGGGCTTATGACTCTTTTTCGGTCGTCTGACCGAAGGGGTTCTGGACCTCGATCGAGATCGGGCTGGCCGACTCGGTCGATCAGGAGACACCGGATTAGGCGAAAAACAAGGGTCCGGAACCATTTCCTCGATGGTGACACCAGCGGGCTGGGTCTCCTCATCGGGAAAGACAAGGACCGGAGTCCTTTCCAAAGAATCGTCGACTGGAGTCGGCGAAATAGGGTCGATTAGGTCGAGAGATATCTCAACCTTGTCAGCCACGTCCTCGATCTCTTGGCCAGGCAGAAGATCCGTGAAGTCGGTGGCCGAGGATGCAGTCTTGACCGAGGTCGAGACCGCGTGTTCCTGGGATTTGGACCTTTCTCGGTCCCAAGAACGTCTTCGTTGGACGAAGACTTTGGGTCCTTATCCCTCTTCCGAGGGCGGGAGGAGTGTGAGCCCGAGGGCTTCTCACCGCTGGTGGGGAGAGACTGGCACAACTCCTTGAAGGATCCCGAAAAGGTGGAACTGGGGTTCAGAGGAACAAAAAAGCTCCGACTGGCCGAAGCTTGAGCTGCTTCCTCCTCAAAAGCCTTCATTTGCTCCAACTGCTCGGCGGATCCCGCAGCCGCAGAAACAGCCCACCCGCCTCCTTCACATTCCACCGCGGTTCCTTTTCTCTGGTCTCCCAATTTCAGGCACGCAAGCGTCATCCAGGTGGGTTTGGGTAAAGGACAGGCAGAAGGTGCGGGGTGGAGGTGTTATGTTCATACCTATGTAGACGCACGTTAGGTGGGGATCGTACGTGATATCATCTGGCTGCAAGAGCACCGCCAAACCGGGAGCAGATTTATCCTCCATGTCCGATGCGCTACTATCGGAGTCGATAACTCGAACGAGTTTTAAGGTCAGCTGCAGTAAAAACTGACACTTTTAATCCAGGGCCTATGAACTGCTGTGAAGCACGAGGGAACCTGTATTTTCCAGCAGAAAGGAAGATCTGGCATCATGGGGCGGAACCGAGGTTTATACCACCCAGGTGGGTGGGAGGAGCCAGCTTGTAGACTTCCGGCAAGATTTAAAGGGGAAAGGGACATGCCAAGAAGTGTGGATGAACAACATATCCACGCTCCTAGAAGTTTTATTTTACCCAAAGAATTATCAACCCTTGGAATAGTCTACCTTTTGAAATTGTCACTAGTGAAAATAAATTAACATTTAAAAATTGCCTGGATAAATTTATCATTAATAAAGCCAAATTTGGGTATTATAATTGATATTGTTGCTGTTATGGGCATCTCAGCCCCACTGCACCTAATCACCATAGTATGAACCTTAGTAATACTATAAAGAATGTCTCAGTAAAACATGGGGGAAGGAAAAAAATTCTGGAGCAACCTAAAAGACCTTACAAGAAAAGACAGCAAATCTTCCTCAACCATGCTCCTAGTAGATGGGAAAATTATACAAGACGACCCAAAACCAATAGCGTACACCTTCAACACCGCCTTCTCGGATCTTAGTAGCATCCTTCCCTCAGACTTCTTAGATGACGAGGCGGACACCTTGTATTGTACCTTGTCAGACCATAGTATGCCCCCCACTGGAACCCCTCCTTTTTACTTCAAGCAGATGTCCCACTCTGTTGCCAAAAATACCTTCAGTGCACCCTAGGTAAAACCAGGAACAGTAATAATGACTCCCTTGACTTAAAAATCATTGCCCTCTCCCTCGATGAAGTGGTACCGACACTCACAAAAATACTTAACCTATCCCTCAGTCAAGCACAATTCCCCATGAGGTGGAAATCTGCAGTGGTTATACCAGTACACAAAAGCGGAAATCGTACTCTCTACTCTAACTACAGGCCTATATCCATCCTGCCCCTCTGTCTATGGCCTTTGAACGTATTGTCTCGGACCAACCGGTGGACTACCTAAATAAGTTCAGTATCCAGTGCTCCCAACAACATGGCTTTCGGAAGGCCCAAAGTACCACCACAGCACTACTGGAAAAAGTACAGTTACGTAAAAACTTACCGTAACAGTAGATCTTCGAGAACAGCTCTTGCAGCAGGTTACACCATTAGGATCGATTCCCTAGCAATAGTGGAAATCCCACACCACTGGGAGGAGGGAAGGTAGAAATCCTTAATAGAACCTAAGCCTAGGACAGAAGTCCTTGAAGGACTGCTAGACCAAAACCTGCTCTTTGCCTCGATGCAACATTCAGGCTGTAATGCCTGATGAAGGTGTGCACAGTGCTCCAAGTAGCTGCTGCACAGATGACCAAGGTGGACACGTTCTTTAGGGCCGCAAAGGAGGTAGCCACTCCCTTGTGGAATGACCCTTAACCGTGCCCGGTAAGGGTTTGCTGCGCTTCTGGTAACAGAACGTGATACATCGTATGAGCCACCTGGACACTGATTGTTTGGAAACAGGAGCTCCCATCATCCTGTGGGCAAAGGAGACAAAAAGCTGGTCTGATTTTTGGTGGTGTCCAAGGATGCTAGAAAGGCGCCCTGTTTGAGCATGGATATCAGACCTGGGAGGATCACCATGCGGAAGCGTTTGTATAGGACTGAAGCGTTGAGGTAGCTGAGATCCAGTATCGGACGGAGGTCCCCTGTCTTCTTGGGAACCAGAAAAAAGTGAGAATAGTAACCTGCACCCCTTTGGTTACGCAGTACGTGCTCTATAGCTTCTTTTCCGAGAAGTGCGAGTACTTCCTGCTGTATGAGCAGGGCGTGCTGACATAAACAACGGGAGAGCAGGGGAGGTCTTGACGTTGGGTGGTCGATAAATTCTATAAAGTGACCTTTCTTGACCAATTGGAGAACCCACCGGTCGGCGGTAATCGACTGCCACCCTGAAAAGTGGCGAGTGATGAAACCCCCGACCTTTTGTGCCCGTTGATCCAGAGGAGGGGCGGGGGCCGGGAAGGAGTCATGCTGTAGCAGCACTGGTTCCTGCAGGCTGGGCCAGTTTGGTGTAACGCTGGCCTCTGCCTGGGGAAGACTTAGCCTGGGCTTTTCGATGAAAGGTGCCCCTTTGTTGCTGGCCAGAACGTGGCTGCTGCCGTTGTTGCCGGCTGCAAAAGTGGTTCTGGTTCCTACGAAAGGAACCAGGCCTCGATCTGTACATGGCTTGAACAGATCTGACTGCCTTTCCAGAATCCTGGAGCTTGGTGATAACCTTCTCTGAGGGTTCACCAAATAGTACTTCGCCGTTGTACGGGACATCAAGAATGTTCTTCTGTACGTCCGGGGTAAAGCCGGAGACATGGAGCCAAGAGTGTCTCCGGAGACAGATGCCCGAAGCTGCAGCTCTGGCAGACAAATCTGCAGAGTCGCATGCAGCTCGTAGCACTTGGGTTCTCACATCAGACCCTGTGTGGAGGAGGTTTAGGAGCTCCGCCTTCTGATCGTCATCTGGTAAGTTGTCAACAAGGTCCTGGCCCTGTTCCCACAGGGCATTCTGAAACCGTACCATGTGAGATAGGTAATTCAGGGACCTGATGGATCATGTAGCAGCCGCATACATGCGCCTCCCCAGGGCATCCAGTTGTTTGGATTCCTGGTCCGGTGCCTTAGTGCTCACATGCTGCGGTCTTTGAGACTGGTCATGAGAGGCCGTAATGACCAGGGAGTCAGCCAGAGGCTGTTGAGCCAAGTACTGGTCCTCTTTCGGGGCCTTGTACAGGCGGTCAGCTTTCTTCAGCACAGTGGGGGTGGAGTGCGAATGCTTCCACGCAGCCTTGGTGACGGCCATGAAGGTGTCCACCAAGGGTGGCTCTACCACAGGCTTTGGGTCTTTCTGCCGAAGATAACGGGCTAGATGCTGTCTCTCGGGATCGAGGTCTTCAGCATCCCATCCCATGTTGTCCTGGATGTGCCTCATGATCTCAGAGAAGGAGGGATCATCCGGAGGTGACCTGGGTAGGTCTTGTGGGTCAGGTGATGGGATGCTGAGAGGAGAAGGAGATCTGGAGAATTCCGAGGTATCTGATCTGGAGTCCTCGCCTGACGGAGTGTACCGACGACATCTGGGAGACCCTGATGGAGATCTTGAGGGAGGCCTTCTCCGGTCCTTGGATCTACCCCTAGGAAGTGGAGTCTGCTCCTTAGGGGTTGGTGGTCATCCTGCTGGCCCCTGTGGTGGAGGAGGGGGCGTAGGAGGTGAAGGAGTAGGAGGCGGAGGTTTTACAGGGATCATGTCTTTTTGGATGGTGTCCCACCAAAAAGTAAAGAGATCCTTTACCTCTTGTATGTTCATGCCTGACGACGGGCCTGGCGCTGGTGGTCTGTCGCTGGGGTCGGGCGTCGGGTCGCTGGTGTCTCCAGGGTGGGTGAAGGTTCCCTTGAGAGCCCGGCATCCTCTGTGTCGCCCACCTGGTCTTCAGGCAATGTCGTGTCCTCCGCCGTGGAGTCCTGGGCGGTGTCCACGGTCACTGAGGCGGTCTTCGGCTCAGTGAGCATGAAGCCCGGCGTCGGTCGCTTGGCCGATGACTTCGGGTCCGGCGAATGCCCGGCTGGCGTCTGGTGCTTGGCCGATGTCCTCGGCTCCGGCGAATGCCTGGACGACTTTGGGTGCTTGGCCGACATTGGGTCCGTCGTTCTTGCCAGGGTGTCAGCGTGGCTCAGTTGGTAGCACATCCGCCTCTGGACCAGAAGGTTGTGGGTTCTCGTTTCACACCGGGATTGGACTTGCACCTAAAAATTGCTGGCATCTGAGTGCAGTATTGGGGGGTGCTGTACTGCTGGGGTGTGCCGTCCTTCGGATGAGACGTTAAACTGAGGTCCCTTCTACCCATCCTGGTGTTGTCCTGGTGGGTGTCCAGGTGGAAGTAAAAGAACCCAGGGCACTCTTCTCAAAGAGTAGGAAACATTCCCGGTGTCCTGGCCAACATTCCCCTTCCCATAAAACCGGTTCATGCAATTATCCAGGCTGTGTGTGGGTGATGATGTGCGATATGGCCGCCACCACACATTCAGTCACTTCACTACCAGTCTAGCGTTGCTTGTAAAGCGCTTTGGATGTATGAAAAGCGCTATATAAATACTGATTCTTCTTCTTCTTCTTGCTGGATAAAGTAATCGAGATGACGAGGGGGACCTTGATCTTGGCAGGTGCTTTTAACATTGCTCCAAACCCGGTTTTGGACACTTCTAAACCCCGACTCAAAACGCAACAGGCCTCGCATAAATTTTTTAAGCGATTTATAGAGGGGGTGGGGTGGCTTGATGCCTGGCGTACCTTACACCCTAGGGATAGGGGTTATACGTATTACTCTGCAGTCCATGTGACATACACGAGAATCGACCACTGCTACACCCAAAAGGAGCGGCTCGACTCTCTGGTCGAGGTTACAATGGGTCCTATAGCTCATTCGGATCATGCCCCGCTTAATACCCAGTGGGATCTGGGTTTGGAGAGGCGAAATACTGGATGGAGATTTAACCCGATACACTTAAAAAGTGAACAGTTTAGAGAGTTCCTTTCTGATAAAATACCAGAAATTATACAGGACAACTCCAATCCGGAGACCCCATTAACCACCTTGTGGGATACTTTAAAAGTGGTACTGAGAGGTCACTTGATAAAGTACTCAGTGGAGCTAGCGAAGGCACGGAAGGAAAAGCAGCTACAGCTGGAACAAACACTTCAGTTCCTTCATATGGCCCATCAGCAAGGTGATGATTCGGTTCTCCCTCAGATAAAGCAGACTAAGAACAGTCTGGACTCCTTGTGTCTGCAACAAACAGAGGTGGCCCTTGCATACCTCCGGCAGAGATACGGTGAGGTTGGACTCCCGAGCCTCCCGACTGCTGGCTTACCGACTCCGTCAGCGCGTAAAGCCTCTACAGTTGCAATGATAAGAGACCCAGAGACAGGAGAATGTCATACTAAATTTAAAACATATCCCAAGCCTTCGCAAATATTACAGAACCTTGTATACGCTGGATCATATGGTGGACCGGTGTGTACTGAGTCCTTTTTGCGGCTCTGAAGCTGCCCACACTTGACCTGAGCAGCAAAACCACCTGATGAGACCTATATCGCTGGAGGAACTGATGCTGGTCATTGCGAAGTCTAAGACCCAGAAAGCCCCTGGCCCCGACAGCTACGGGGCTGAGTTTTATAAAAGCTCAGCTCAGTTACTGAGTAAGTTACTTGTGTCAGTGTTTAACGAGGTTCTCTCAGGTGAATCGCCCCCGCCCAGCTGGGAGTATGCTACAATCTCCGTCATTCCCAAACCAGGGAGGGACCCCCTACAATGTGGGTCGTATAGACCGATATCGGTTCTTAATTTGGACTACAAATTTTTTATGTCCATCCTGGCCGCCCACTTGGACCCCATATTACCGACTCTGATTGGTCTCGACCAAACGGGATTTATAAGCTCCAGGACCACATCAGCTAACACTCGGAGAGCAATACACTTGGTCCATGCAATGCAATCGCGGGGGGATTCAGCGGTCCTTCTCAGCTTAGACGCTGAGAAGGCCTTTGATCAGGTCTTGTGGTCATTTCTGTTTGCCACAATGGCCGCTATGGGATTTCCGGGGCCCTTTATAGCCATCCTGAGGAAGATTTATGCTTCCCCCAAGGCATGTGTTAAAACATCTGGACACCACTCAGACTATTTTCCCCTATACAGGGGTACACGTCAAGGCTGTCCTCTATCCCCAGGCTTTTTTGCCATCTTTATTGAACCTCTAGCCCAGGCAATTAGGGGATCTTCTGAGATTTTCGGGATTGAGTATAGATGGGACAGAACACCGGGTAGCTTTGTACGTGGACGACGTCCTGCTCTTCCTCACTAAACCCGAACACTCAATACCTTCTATTTTTCATCTCTTGGAAGAATTCGGCACACACTCAGGGTACAAACTGAATACCAATAAAATGGGTGCTCTCACCTTCCACTTTGCCCCCTCTGAAACAATTAAAGCAAGGTACCCTTTTCGCTGGGGCCTTACCAAGATGAAATATCTGGGAATCTATCTCTCGCATCGGGCAAAGGAGGCATTGAACAATAATTATCACCCTTTTACAGCTCAGATGAAACAAGATTTTGAGAGAGGGAGCATTCTCCCATTGAATACGCTCCAGCGCATTGAAGTAGTCCGGAATGGTAACCCTACCGAGAGCTCTTTATCTGTTTCAGAATGTACCTCTTAATCTCCCAAACAGCCTCTTTAAAGTCTGGAATAAGGCTCTGATGAGGTTTATATGGGCGGGTAGACGATCGCGAATCAGACAAGGGATTCTCTTCCTCCCTAAGGAGAAGGGAGGATTGGCTCTTCCCAATCTAAAGTTTTATTACTGGGCGACCCACCTCTCCTTTATATTGCAGCGCTTGATCAGTATTACCCGGCTCGGTGGAGGGAGATTGAGGAAGGTATGCTCCCTGACTGGGAATACCAGAAGGTGATTTTACATAAAAGACCACCCCCGATGGGCCGACTTACCTGGGGCCCCTGGGTTGTGCACCAGACCCAGGTCTGGTGGGCGAAGCGGAGGACTCTGGGGATCGTGCCTTTCCTGGTTATGCTCTGTCCGATAGATCTACTGGAGGATTTCCCCCCGGCCCTTTTGGACCAGACCTTCCGGGATTGCAGACACACTCATCTCTTGCGGCTCCCGCAGCTGCATTTGGCCCCAATCTCAAGAATTTCAGACCATTAGTCAGAATTCCATCTCGACAATCAGATTTTTCGATGTTGCAACTCTGGCACTACTTTGGGTCCCTACCCCTCGAGTCCATTACCCTGGCCCTTTTAGGTTGAGTGGTCCAACAAATACTTAATGCCCAGGGAATACCACATGTGGTTTCAGTATTATATAAATCTTTGCTGGAAACAGCAGGGGGGGGGCGCACATCTGAGATAAGGGAAAAGTGGAATGAGGAACTAGGTTCCTAAATGACACCCCAACAATGGGTAGCCCTCTGGCGTATGGTATCAAAAACTACATGCTCCTGTGCTTGGAGGCTATTTTCATGGCAAGTGTTAATAAGATATTTCCGAACTCCGGTAATAACCTTGCCCTTCGGGGCCACCCGCTCCGCAGCGTGCTGGTGCATGTGTGGTGAGGCTGCATACACCATTCCCACGTTTTCTGGTCATGCCCAAAACTACAGCCCTTTTTGTTGGCTCTATTCAAGGAATTAGAAGACCTCCTGGGGATTAGACTTCCTTATGAGGGTAGTCTTTTTGTCCTTCATTGTGTTCCTCCGGAGCTGCGGGACCCCCACACCCGTTATCTTCTGAACATACTTCTCTTGCAGCGAAAAAAGCTATTACTAGGCTGGCTCATGGTTGAACCACCTACTCTTTCGGGATGGAGGGAGATAGTACATGATGTATACAGATCCGAAAAAATAACTCATAACCTAAATAATCAGGCAGAACTTTTCTCCCTAAAGTGGAGGAGATGGGTTATATATGTTATGACTAAGGACCCTCACTTTGTACCTTGAGAGAGCACCGCCCCTGCTTGACTGCTCCATCCATGGTATAGGGGCTTTGGTCCCAGCTTGGGCTTGGTTGGTTAGATACAATCATAATTAGAGAGGTGGTGGTGGTGTGGGCGATTGGGAAGGGCCTTTTGGAAGGGTGGGGGGCAGGGAAATAAAAATAGGAATAGTAATTGATTTGGGTGAGGGGACAGAAGACCATATGGGCTGAGATCACCGACATAGGAAAGTTACTAAGCTAACTGTGGGATAGCCTGTCAATGATTTGGTATCCTTGCATGGTGAATGAAATATTTTTTTTCCTTTTTAATGTGAATAATGGATTGACTGTCAAATGATGTAAAAATTGTATAATCTTCTCTAATAAAAATGATATTCAAAAAAAAAAAAGTATTGTCAGTGGGCCAGCTAGCTCTTCTGCCATCTCTTTTGGTATCCTGGGGTGTATTCCATCTGGACCCGGATATTTTTCTACCTTCAAATTCACGAGTCCCTCCTTCACCCTCTCTGTACTTATGGTCCCTAATGGGTCCTCTCCAGCTTCCTTCCCACTCCTTTCACTGTGCGGTACTGGGCCCTTTCTTTCTTTGGTAAAGACAGCGCAGAAGTAATTGTTTAATATGTCAGAGTCTGCCTCGCAAGGAGCCTAAGGTAAGGAGTCGGGCTACCCTTCCCAGGCGGGTTAAACCGGGGGTGCTGGCTGCGGGGGCATAGGCCACAGCAATCCTCAGGCAGGGCAGCACAGGGATAGGCTGCCTGAGAGAGTTCCCTTGAGCCATGAAGGAGTGAAAGAGGGTTGGGGGGGGGCAGTCTGATTTCCCCTCACCTCTCTTATCAATTTCCTTATCTTCTGAGTTGCGTTACCTGCCTCCATCCCAGGTGCGCACATCGCTGTTGTTCTCATACAGATGTCCTCATTCTTCCTCCAGTGTATACCTTTTATTATAGAGTCCCCATATGCTATTATTTTGTTCTTTCCAGAGTGCTCATTCCCCCTAACATTCCTCCCACCTGTATTGTCTGTCCTCGCTGTACTCCCTCCCCCCTTCTGTCCTCACTGTTACCTCCCATCGAGACCTGTGGCTTCTGGCCCTCCAGGGCTACCTTCTGGCCCTGTTCTCCCACAACCTCTTTGGTCTCCTGCTGCAACTCCATATCCGTCGTGCCATTGTTCCCTTGGGTCTCCTCTGTCACTGTTGCATATCTGTTGTATGTGGTAACCCCCAAGACGGGGGTTTTCTTTGCCCGCCAGTTCCTGCCCAGAGTTGCTTGTTTTAGTCCCCCTGTTTCTGTCTTCTTCCCTCTCTCTTTTCTTACCCTATCATATGGGCGTTTTTTGTCCTCCTGTCTTATCCATTGTCTTCGTCTGTCTCCTTCCTGCCTCTCCCTACCACTGATATTCCTTATTTTCTGTTCGTCTACTCCATGTCTAGTTTGCCCCTGTATATTTCCTCCATTTCTTGTCATCCTCCACCTCTCCCCTCTGCCCCCCTCCTGTGGGTGTTGCTCTTCCTGCTAATCTTTCCTTTGCCTTTATATTGTCTCTCTGAGGCTCCTCAAATACGTTGCAAAAGAAAAAAATTACTCACCTTAGTAATGTTGTTTCTTCTAATGGAGTCTTGCTATATTATGACATATGCAGTGAGTCCCAACCTTCGAACTGCTCCGGAGGTGAAAGAGTTAACTTCCCATGCCAGGCATGGAACTTTGAGCTCGAGCTCGGTTGAAAACTCTGTCTGTTGTTCTTCAAACTCAAACTGTCAGATCTTTACGAGCAAAACTCACTAAGGTTCTGTGTGGAAGCTGTAAACCTACACTAGCCAACTGGCTACTAAATATAAGAACACATTTTTTGGTCCCAAAACAAAGACTCAAGTCAGGAGACCCAAAAAATGAAAAACACAACATTCAATCACCCCAAAAAGGAGGGGTGAAAAAAAACAAGGTGGGTATCTACTAAGTGCCAACACTGCACTGCCCACCCACATCCCAAAAGCAGAGGTTCTGAGAGGGGCAGGCGGGGGGGAGGTCATAATATAGCAAGACTCCATTAGAAGAAACAACAATACTAAGGTGAGTAATTTTTTCTTCAAACAACATGAAGTCTTGCTATATTATGACATATGCAGACTACACAGCAGTACCTCCATGGAGGAGGGACAGAACCTACTTAGGATAGGCTCTGAAGCACAGCTGTGCCAAACCGAGCATCACTCCTAGCCTGGATGTCCAGGGAGTAATGCTTGGTAAAAGTGTGAACTGTTTTCCAGGTAGCTGCTTGACATATCTCTAGGATAGGGATGTCCCTGGCAGCAGCCAGAGACGCAGCTGTACCTCTGGTAGAGTAAGCCCTCAGGCCTGAGGGAGGAACCTTACCCAGGTTTTCATAGCAAAATTGGATACAAGAGACAATCCACCTGGCAATGGATCTTTTAGTGGCAGGTTTCCCTTTACCAACCTCACCATAAGCGAGGAACAGTTGGAGGGAGTCAAACCTGTGACCCTTGGTACGTTCTACGTAGTAACTAAGGGCTCTTTTGACATCTAAACTGTGCAGTCTCCTCTCGCCAGAGGAGGAATGGTCAGTGAAGTACACAGGGAGAGACAGATTGATTAAGGTGGAAGTCTGAAACCACCTTAGGCAAGAACTTTTTGTTAGTCCTGAGGACCACCTTATCTCTATGAATGGAGATAAAACTAGGCTCCACTGACAAGGCTTGTAATTCACTTATGCGCCTGGCAAGTCAAACAAGATGGCTACCAAAAACACAGTTTTCCAAGTCAAGTACTTAAGCTCTGCTGAAGACAAGGGCTCAAAGGGGTTGCATATGCTGGGCAATGCAAATATTAAGATCCCAGGCAGGGGCAGGGTCCTGAATGGAGGGTTGTGTGAACAACCCTTGAAAAACTTGGAGAATACAGGATGAGCTGAAAGAGAAGAGGGTTTACCTGCTGATAAGAAAGCAGACACGGCTGCCAGGTGCACTTTTAGGGTAGCTGGTCTCAGCCCCAAAGTATTTAAATGGACCATATAATCCAGGACTGTGGGTAAATCAGCAGATTCTGGGGAGATATGCTTGCCAGAGCACCATATGGAAAATCTCTTCCATTTGGAATTATAAGTAGCCCTGGTGGAAGGCTTCCTAGAAGCCTTCAGGATATCCAGTACACCTTGGGAGAGGTGTAGGTCAGCAAACTCTAACTCTTCAAGAGCCAGGCCTTGAGATTGAGAGATTTGAGGTTCGGGTACCAAACTCTTCCCTGAGCACAGGTTAACAGGTTGTGATTCCTGGGAAGACACAGGGGAAGGTGGACTGCTAAGAACATAAGGAGTGGGTACCAGGGCTGTCTGGCCCAATCTGGAGCAATCAGGATCATCTTGCAGGGTTGAGATCTGATTTTGACTTGCACCTTGAACAGAAGAGGGAAGGGGGAAGCATAGAGAAACTTCCCTTCACAACTGAGAAGGAAGGCATCCAGAGGGACTGAGCCCAACACTGGGGGCCTGCAGCAAAAAAGGGGAAGTTGGTGATTGTCTGGGGCTGCAAAAAGATCTATCTGCGGGGTGCCCCATCTGGCAAATACTACCTCCAGTACTAGGGGATCCAGTGACCATTCGTGATGGCCCTGGGAAATCCTGCTGAGAGCATCTGCCAGGACATTGTCCTTGCCTGGGAGGTGAACTGCCATAAGGGAGGTGTTTAGAGAGTAAGCCAGAGACCACAACTTCATTGCTTCGGTGCACAAGGCCGTAGACCGAGTGCCCCCTTGCTTGTTGATGTACCACATTGTGGTGGTATTGTCTGTTCTGACCTGGATAACCTTGTTCTGAACAGATTTGGAAAAAACTTGAAGTGCTAGAAAAACTGCTCTGAGTTCCAACAGATTGATGTAGGGCAGAAATTCCTGGGGACCACAATCTCTGGGTAGTGAGGGTACGCCCATGTGAGCTCCCCACCCAAGAGGGATGCATCTGTAGTAAGGATTAAGGAGTGAGACTGAGGGGTGAAGGGACCCCTGTCTCAGATTGCTCTGGTCCTGCCACCACTGAAGGGCTTGGATCAGGGTCTGAGTCACTGGGATCAATTTGGTCAGAGGGTCTCTCCTTTGAGACCAAAAGGCTCTCAAATGGAACTGGATGTCCCTCATCTGAAATCTTGCTCCCTGCACTACTGCTGTAGAAGCAGCCATGTGCCCCAGGAGCTGTAGAAAATGCCTTGCTGGTCAAGAGACCTGTAGGGTAAAAGAGGAGGCCAGAGAGACCAGGGTCCTTGCTCTTTCCAGAGCAAGGAAGGCTCTGGCCTCTTTTATATTCAGTTCTGCACCTATGAAAGTGAGAAGCTGGACAGGCTCTAGAACTGACTTTGGAAGATTGAGAAGGAAAGCTAGAGAGGTAAGCAGTTGCTGAGTTACCTGAAGATGTAATTTGACTTGGTCTGGAGACTGGCCTACTATGAGCCAGTCGTCCAGGTAAGGAAAGATGGCAATGTTTTGCCTTCTTAAGTGGGCAACTGCTACTGCCAGGCATTTTGTGAATACCCTCGGGGCAGAGGTGAGGCCGAAGGGCATTGCTCTGAACTGGTAATGGCCTGAGGGCAGTTTGAATCTGAGGTACTTTCGATGGGAGCTTCTGATAAGAACATGGAAGCAGGCATACTTGAGGTCCAGGGATGCCAGCCAGTCCCCTGGCCTTAGAGAGGGTAAAATAATTCCCAGAGTCACCATTTTGAATTTTGGTTTTAAAAGGTGCTTGTTTAGGTATCTGAGATCCAGGATGGGACGCCATTCTCCTGTCTTTTTTGGGGTAAGGAAGTACCTGGAGTACAACCCTTTGCCCTGGTGTAGGGGTGGAACCCTTTCCACAGCTCTGAGAGCTAGGAGGGTAGAAACTTCTGCCTCTAGGGCAAGTGCCTCTGATGGATTTGCAGGTGGAAAGGACCTGGTTCTCATCTTTGGAAATTTTTTGAAGCTGAGAACCAGTCCCTGGCTTACTACTTCCAGGACCCACTTGTCTGATGTTAAAGACTTCCAGTCCTGGACAAAGTAAGCTAGCCTGCCCCCACAGGTAGTGGAGAATGACCCTGGCCACCCCATCAGGGTGCCTGCTTGGCAGAGGCTTTAGGCTGAGGGGTGGAAGCAGGTCTGTTTGTACCCCGTCTGCCTTCTCCCTCTAAGAACCCCTGGGCATAAGGGCAAGAGGAGGCCTGGGCTTGGTAAAAGGCCTATGAAAAGGCCTGCCCCTGCCCTCTGGAAGGCTGCCTTTGAGGAGTGGCCTGCCTTTCCTGGCCTGTGCACTCCTACAGGTGGTCCTATATTCATCCATTTTCTCATGTAATTCTCTGTCTGCTCCCCAAACAGAGAGTTACCCACAACAGGAAAATCCATGGCCTTAGTCTGGGTATCCTGCGACAGGCTAGTACATCTGAGCCAAGCCATCCTGCGAAGAGCCACAGATGTAGCCATGACTCTTGATGACACATCATTAGAGTCCACTGCAGCATGAAATTGCACCTTAGATGCCTCAATACCATCAGCAGCCACCTGCTCCAGCTCCTTGGCAAGCTGGCCAGGGACCTGCTTTTCTAGAACCATAACAGTGTCCCATCTGGATTTCTGGTATCTAGCAACATAAGCCATATAATTTGCCTGTCTGAGTCTCAAGGATGCTGCCATGTACTGTTTCTTTGCCATGGCATCAATCCTCCTGGAGTCCTTGTCAGCGGGATGTGAAGCCAAGAGAATATTTGCCTTGTCACAGGCTGCAGCCTGCACTAGCCCAACATGGCTGCATTGTTGTGTAAGGAACTCCGTATCAGAGCCTGACAATGTGTACCTCTTGTCCATTCTTTTATCCACAGGAGGTATAGTTGTGAGAGTTTTAGAATTTTTACCTGTCTGTTTCCCAAAAGATTTATGCAAGGAATAGACAGTCTCCTAGACTCTGGGATATCCATCATTTCTACATAGTCAGGCTCTTCTTGATCATCCACAGCCTCCATAGGGAGCTGGAGGGTTTCAGCCACTTTTTTTATAAAACATAAAATGAGAAGGGGACTCAGAAAGCCTAGGGGGAGACACTCCTGAAGGTCTGTCTGGGGAGATGGCCGGTTCAATGGGCACATCCAGACTTTCAAATCAACATTCACTCTCCTCATACTCCTCTTCCCCCTCCTCCGGTTCATAAATTTCCTCTAAATCATACTCTTGAACTGGTGGAACCAACCGAACCGTACGCTTACCTGATGGTGCCGGTTCGGTCGGAACCGGGGAAAGCGACTGGACAATTTTAATTGCTTTGGCTGTTTCTTCAGTGGTTGGAGAGGACAGTTTTGGCTCCACACCTGCTGATTTTCTAGTCCTTTTTGCTGGAACCGACTCCTCCGAGTCGGCTCTCCTTTTGGCCGAGGAAGTCTCGCCCTGGTCAGAGGGCACTCCCTCCGGTTCGGTTTCAACCGAACCGGGCTGGCCATCCGGTTCAGCGGACTTTTTGGCCTCCCTTTCCCTGAGCCTACCAACTCTTTTTTCCAGGGTAGCTGCAGGAAAATTTTTACAAATCTGGCAGTCTTCATTGAGGTGGTCAAATCCCAGACAATAAACACAGGTGGTGTGGGGGTCAGCTTTAGCAAAGACTTCCCCACAGACACTGCAGTGTTGAAACCCAGTGGGCCCGGTTTTTCTTTTGGGTTTCTCAGACATAGTGCCAGCCTAACCATAACTTGCCCGTTTATGGCAATCCGCCAAGCAAGACTCTCTTATCGGTTCCCAACCGTGTCACGGGTCGTGGAAAAAAACGTAATGAAATCCGTTTTTTTTAGAACCGATAAGAACCGGGAACCGCACTCTAAAAGACAGATTAATGTATTTAAAACAACCTGATCGGTTCAAACCGAATCGATATACCGTTTACAAGTTCCACACAGAAAGTAAATGTAAAATCTATCTAGTACTTACAAATACCACAGACAGAGCTTAAATGGACCGGTTGCGGTTTAAATTCGGTTAAAAAACCGAAAAATTAATACTTTAACCGACAAAATGAACCGAGCAGAAGGAGAAATCTCTGGAGCGACTGTTCAGTGAGGCGGAGTAAAGAATCTGACAGTTTGAGTTTCAAGAACAACAGACATAGTTTTCAACCGAGCTCGAGCTCAAATTTCCATGCCTGGCATGGAAAGTTAACTCTTTCACCTCCGGAGCAGTTTGAAGGTTGGGACTCACTGCATATGTCATAATATAGCAAGACTTCATGTTGTTTGAAAGAAGAGGGCCCAGTACCAACCCCTGGGACGCCCCCCCCCAAATGACGTCCAGATTCCTAGAAATGTACCCATTTACTGCAGTGCATTGTTTCCTCCTATGAATATATGATAAAAACCATCAAATGGCTTTCCAATTTAACACAATGTTTTCAAATTTTTGTACCAACATACCATGGTCCACCACGCTGAAGGACTTGGAGAGATCAACAAAGATGGCCATGGTATAGTGTTTGGAGTCCATAGCTTTGCTGACATCATCCAAGACATCTGACACAGAGGAGACTTCTGGTTGAGCATTCCTACAGCATGGCGGCTCACTACATCAGCTCCAGGACAACCCCTCTCCTAAGTTCCTGATAAACTAAATCAACAGCTAAAACTTATAAAAACTGAAAAAAACGCTGGAAAAACAACTGTAGACAGCAGAGACAACTCAAAATAACATAGATTGCAGAAATAAAGCATCACGAAGATGTCCACCCAGGAGGCCTCTGACTCAGAGCATTCTTTGGCTCCAACAGATCAAACGGAACAGATGAGCAGTGCACGGAATAAAAATAAAAGAATAAAACTAGACACTATATACAAAGAGTTACTATCGTTTAGAGCAGAGATCAAAGACTTATGTGGTGAACTACAGAAAGATGTAACTAGCCTAGAACAACGCACTGATGCATCTGAGCGGCAGATTACTGTAGTGGAGAACCGGGTGGACGACCTGGAAATGGCGGTGCAAGATTTGCAGGAGCAATGTACACAACTACAGACCAAACAAGAAGACGCAGAGAATCGGACCCGTCGAAAAAATTTATGGCTATACTGCATTCCAGAGGGCTCCGAAAGACAAGATATTAAAGATTTCATCAGTACTCTCCTTAAAACTCCTTTGGAATTACATGCTGATTTCTAAATGGATCTGGAAACGGTTCACAGGGCCCTGCGTCCACGGCCTACGGATCCGGATACCAGACCTAGATCAATAGTTATGCGCTTCTTAAGTTATGCAACCAAAGAGAAGATCCTATCTTTAGCTTGGCACAAAGGGAAAATTTTCTATGGCCAAACTCGGATATATATAGATAATGATTACGCACCACAAACTTTGAAAAATCGAAGTGCATACTCAGACATACTTCCAGCTTTGAAAGAGGCAAAAATAAAATTTTCTACCCCTTACCCAGCATGCCTGATAGTACAACTTCCTTCAGGTCACAGAGAATTTCAGACAGCAGATGAGGCCAGGGAGGAGCTTATGAAAGAGCGCATTCAATTTAAAAAGAGACCCCAGACATCTACAGTGCAGCCTGATGTCCCGCATTGGCAAACGGTCCCAGGTTCAGGACGTCAACAGAGACACTCACTCATAAAATCACAGAATGTTACAGGTTGGCTAGCAGCATTCCGACATCTGACTCGGAGAAGACTTTGAACAGTAAGCTATTTTTAAGATTGGGACATTCGACAAAGCAAGCAAGAGAGCAGGCTTGCTCTTAGCCCATGTATTACCACATGGTCGATTTCTGGAAACCATACTGGACTGGTGGTATGTCGGCAGCACAAATCAGTGCGAAGGGGCACAGGGTTTGGCTCTAAAAATACTACTACAATACGAACATTAACTGATAAATAAGCATATATAAGTGGATGCAGGTTATTTTTAATAACTCTGAACAGTGAAATATATATAGAAAGAAATACAAGCAAGTTATAAAGGAGGCTTATTCTTTTTGCTGTTATGATAAAATGAACAGCAACAAAATGGGGGGAGGGGGGCCCACATTGGCTATTGCTACAGGGGGCTCATGTTTGCAAATAAGAGGCAGACTGTATATTCTTTTTTACTAATTTTTTTAATTCTATTGTTAAGTTATCTGCCCAGTATTGTTTTGTTTCTTAAGGGACCTTGTTACCCCTGGGAGACCCGGAAATGTAACACGACTGGATTTCCTCCAGTGCTTTCACTAAGTGTGGAGACACAAAGAGGGAGAAAATTTCTGATCTCCCCTACCTTGGAAGTTTCATTTAATGTAAATAGTTATGGAGAAGGGACCCAGAATATGTTTAATAAGGGACTCTCGCGGTTAACAAAGTTAGGTAACAGTTTAGAAAGTTTAATAAGGTTAAATCAATACTCAGAGCAGCAGCAGAATACTAAACTGTGATCCAGGAATACAGTGCATGACCACTTGGATTTATCACACAGTAAGAAGAAGACATTGATCTATAGAACGTATTTTCAGCTACCTTTCAATACTAAACAGGGAAGGAATAAAGAGGTATATGACATTGAAGATAGACTAGAGGAGTGGAAAGATGAGAAAAGAATGGGAGAAGATATTGAGCAAGGAACTTGGGAGAGAATCTACTCATGATGGTGATACAAACTGTGAGAGCTTTGTCTCTTAATATAAATGGATTAAATAATCCAATTAAGAGATCTCGCCTATTTCAATATATTAAAAAACATCCTAGTGATGTTATATATCTTCAAGAAACACATCTTAATGAGAAAGAACATGCTAAATTGACCTGGGATGCAGTTATCAGGTATTTGCTTCCTCATACCCAAAGGGAAAGCGTAGGGGTGGCGATTTTAATTCCTAGGACCTCTTTATTCCAGTTAGACTCAAGTTTGTAGACCTACAAGGCTGCTTTATTATCTTAAAGGGAACATTATTTGGGATACCAGTCACTCTAACAAATGTTTATTTCCCACCCCTATCTACAGTTGCTTATATCAACAGATGTTTTGCAAAACTGCTTGAAAATTGACATGGATGCCTGATTATAGGAGGGGACATTAATTTAATGCTGAATACACAATTACATAAATCAGCACCTATGTGACATCGTAATTCCCCGGCCCAGAAAGCATTCTGCTCCCAACTGGGACTGACCGACATATGGAGGCATTTTTTACCCCATCTCTAGAGGATACACTTATTATTTACCTAGATATGGCTCTCATTTGAGATTAGATTATTTTTTTATTTCGAAGGAGCACACAGATTATTTACAAAACATGTTAGTGGGACCTAGATTTCTCTCAGATCACTCCCCATTATTTTTAAAACTAGATTTTAAAATTCCTAGAAAGTCCACAGGGTGGTGCCTGAACACTGCCTTTCTCAAGGATAAATCCTTTGTAGAAAATTTTAAGGCTAAGATTTCTCGGGTTTTAGCAGAGCATTCAGTTTCGAAGATATCAAAAGCTATAATTTGGGATACCTTGAAGGCGGTGCTAAGGGGCCAAATAATTGCTTATGCTGCACATAAAAAAAAAAAAAAAATTGGGAAAAGCAATATAAACAAGTAAATGACGAACTTATGAATTTGCAACAGAATACAACTCAATTTACAACAGAAGTTAAAACCCAGATAAATCATAAAAAAGCTGAGCTACAAAAAATATTAGACGAAAAGACACAACAAGCTCTGTTTTGCCTTAAAACCTACAGCTATGAGGGAGGCCCAAGGGGGGCGAGGAACTTGGCTAGGAGATTGAGAGGACATAGAACAGCTACATACATAGCTCACCTCCTAGATCCTACAAGGAATCTTAGAGCAACTAATATATCACAAGTGAAGGAAACATTCCGGAGCATTACACTCAATTATATAGTGATCCCCTTCCTTCCAATTTAATTTGGCTAGATGGGTTTTTGCAGTCTCTCTCGCTGCCGAAGCTCCTACCAAATATGGTAGAGAGATTACAGGTACTGATGAAAATAGAGGAGATTTCGGGGGTAGTGAAAAGGAGTAAAACATTGAAAACGCCAGGCCCTGATGGATTACCTATGGAGTGGTATAAAACCTTCCATAAACAACTGACACCCATACTACTGAAAGTATTCGGAGAGATACAGGAAGATGGGACACCCTCACCCTCATGGGTCTATACTAATATATCACCTATATTGAAACCAGAAAAAACTCCAGAATTAACAACTTCATATAGGCCAATATCCATCTTAAATATGGATTATAAATTATTTATGTCCCTATGGGCCCACAGGATGGAGGAAATGATGCCTCAATTAGTAGATCCGGATCAGTCTGGATTCATAAGAACTAGGCAGACTGCGGACGACATCCAAAGAATTATCCACTTACTAGATCATATAAATCCGAGATAAATACCGTCTGTCTTTGTCAGCCTTGATGCTGACAAAGCCTTTGACCGGGTTAACTGGTCATTCCTATGGAATACATTGACAGTAATGGGATTTCCTAAGGAGATAATTAAAGATTTTCAAAGAATGTATTTCGCACCCAAAGCATATATAAAAGTAAATGGACAGCTTTCAAAGGTAATCTCACTGAATAGGGGAACTAGGCAGGGCTGTCCCTTATCCCCACTTTTATTTGCTCTTTAAATAGAGCCATTAGCGGCAACCATAAGACAACATCCAGATGCAAGGGGCATCCCCCTCGAAGTGAGAGAATATACCATCTCACTATATGCAGATGATATTCTATTAACATTATTAGACCCAGAAATTGCTATTCCCACAGTATTAAAAATAATAACAGACTTTTCAGTTATTGCAGAATATAAAATAAATGTACAAAAAACAGAAAGTCTCCCATTAAGCTTTATTCCTTCCCAATCTTTAAAAGACCAACTCCCACTCAAATGGAGAAGTAATAAAATAAAATACTTAGGAGTCTCCATTCCTCAAAAGTTAGATCATCTCAAACTTTTTAATTTGGAACCTCTTACATTAGACAAAAAAAGAATACTAGGGTCCTGGATACATCTCTTTCTTTCTCCTCAAGAATACAAGCTATTAAGAATTACTGTCTTTCCAAAGATATTATATTTTTTTCAGACATTGCCATTCACCCCATCTAAATTTTACTTTTGTTCCTGGGATAGAGTTATGTCCAGGTTTGTTTGGGCTGGAAACAAAGCCAAAAATTCGTTGGACAGTGCTACAGCTACCAGTGGCTAGAGGAGGGTTAAATCTTCCGAACTTGAGAGAATACCACAGAGCAGTAAGCTGCAAGATTGTACTGTCCTGGCTAAACAAAAGGGAAATCCATAGAATTTATATTAAATGACTTATGTGACCCTCTTCCTATTATTTTTGCCCCACCACACTCTTTACCAAATCTTAGGGGAATATACTTATGGAACTAGTAACACTTTAAAAATATGGGGTGAAATTTGGAACCTTCAGGGATTGGAAGGCATATTCCCCTATTTTAAGCTTTTGGCATTAGCACAAGAAGTTGTGGCAACTGATCTTGGTAATGTATTTGGGGAATGGGAAAGACGGGGACTAAAGCTGACCTATCAATTTTTGGACTAGCATGGAGTTTTACCTTTTGCAGCTCTGCAGGCTAGGTTCCACCTACCAGGCACCCATCATTATAGATACTTACAGATTAGGAAATATCTACAAAAAAGGGAATTCATAGGGGAAGGCATACCAAATCCAATCCCACCATTGATGAATCTTTTATTGGAAGCTATGGAGGGAAAGGAGCAAACCCAATTGATTGGCCTGATATATAAATCTCTTATATTTGGAAAGAATCATCTAGAGACATACTGACACAGTGAAATAGAGAGTTAAATACCCAAACAACATATGAGAAATGGCTAGAAACTATCCAACATTCAATGAAGGCAACCCAAGCACCATTTTGTTCAGAATATATTTGGAAATGTCATTTTAGATATTTTATTACACCAGATAAGCTAACTAAATATTTACCAGCAAACTATGGAATGTGCTGGAGGGAATGCGGCCAACCAGAAGCAACCTTTACTCACATTATATGCTCCTGTCCTAATGTGATACCCTATTGGCAGGATATCACTAAAAGCCTAAGACAACTAATAGACCCAGACCTAGGATTAACACCTGAAATTATAATGCTTTATATTGGGTTGGAGGGACGGATCCCTTCTCAAAAAATGCCAAAAGGACCATTACACGGTTGTGGCATACAACTTCAGTACCCACATTATCCCACTGGCATAAAGCTATGATAGAAGTCTATCAGCTGGAATGCACAGTTACAAATAGATTGGCACAAAAATCCTCATTTGAGATCAGATGGAGACCCTGGGTTTTCTACATAACTCATATAGATGCATCATTTGTTCCCTGAACTGTTGAAAGAAAAAACCGTTAGATTAAATAATGAATACGAGATTTTATACTCTCTCTCTCTGGAAGTATATGAAAAATATAAATAATTGTAGTATTATATCTACTCTGATAAATTAGAGAGACTTGGAAATGTATATGACTATAAACTTGAATGTCTGCTGCTTGTATGCAAATATATATCAAGGAAAGAAAATAAAGAATATAGAAAAAATACATTTGACACAGATGAGATGGTACTGTGTTTTTTCCTTAGTCAAGACTGGCATGGATCTTGAAGTTTATTCCTCTTCAAATGGTACTACAGTTGTTTCATGACCAGCATTTATAACAATCTGAAGATTATGGAGTGGAGTGAGACTGGCCTCCAGCTGGTCATTTGAGCTGGGGCACCACTTTTATAGATGGGGACAACTTTCGGCAATTTCCATCCATCTGGGAAACATCCAGATTCAAGTAGCTTTTTCTGTGTGACCTCTATCTTTTTCAAAAGTGTTTATTTTTATCTCTGTAGAAATACCGTATTCACCATAGTCTTCAGTGAGTATTATCCTGCAACATATGTAAGTATCATGGAGTAGTAAAGGACAAGTAAACAGCCTTTCTTACCAGTGCACAATACCTATATTAGGCTTCACATAGAAGTAAAGGAAAGGCTGCTGTTTACACTGATGCGAAGGGCTGCTGTTTACACTGATGCTAAAATATCATGACTTAACATGTGTATTATTTTTAGTAATACATATGTAAAACTAAGAGTTTGTTCATTTTTTTTTTTTTACATAAGCACCCACAACTCTCATTTTGATTTGGCCATAGGAACTGAACAGTATAAATTTAAGCCTGCAAGCCTTTCAAACGTTGCACTGGACCGGCACTCTGCACTTTTAAATTCAGGTTTTTATCCCTCCTCCTTGGGGCTGGCAGGTGGCTCTGGTCCCTCCCTTGGAGGGACTCACTCTCCAGCTGCCCACACCATCTCCTCCCGGGAGGTCCCCCATGGGTTGCCCCCCTCCCCCCGGCAGGGCCGAGAAAGAGGAGCGCTGACTTTCCCTCCTCCTCTGGAAGCCAACATCTAGACTCTGGGGGAACTGGTGTGGGCACAGCCGGGCCATCGTGGAGCCTGCCAGCTCCATTTTTCTTCCCCTTCCCTTGCTGCAGTTGCTCGTGTGGAGGCATATGCATGCAGCGACCTGCGGCACCCTCCCTAGTCTAGTCACTCCCATCTGCACTACCTCTGGGCCTCCACCCGGGGGCAGCCTTGCAGCAGTCGTGGTTGGGTCCCCACCCGGGAAGGGACAGCGGCCGTACGGCTATTCAATCCATCTTCCAGCCCCCCCGCCGGCTCCCAAACCAGGGTTGCTGGCATAGCGTGAGTTGTGGCGTCCAGCGCCTCAACCCTCAGTGCCACCAGGCCGGCGTGACACACTGCACTTCTGAAGAACCACTAGACCAAAAGGAATTTGCTGACTTGTACTGTTTGATTCCTATAGCCAAATCAAAATGACCATTCTCGGCTGCTTAAAATAAACAAACAAAAAAATCAATCATGGTCTTATGTGTGTATTACTAAAGATCAGGCTTTTGATTATTTTGCTAAAAGAAGCATAACATCTTATGGAAATGAATCAGTTAACACTGCTACTTGCTCCTAGATGTCATTCTCTCTGATGACTGCTGGCCATTTTGTAGAACTGACACAGTGACTTTTTCAAATGGGAAGGCTGTTGTCTACATTTTTAAATTATATGAAACTGTATTTATCTTGAATTTATAAATGCAGTTTTAGAATCAATATAAACAGCAGCCTTTCCTTGACCTTTCAGTGAAACCTGATTTTGGTATTGTGCAATGGTAAGAAAGGCTGTTTACTTTTCCTTTAAATATTATTTCTATGTACCTTATGCTTTCTGTGGCTGAGTCCTTTCAGAACGATAACCAACAGTAAACTGGCAAGTCTGTGATCAGCTTCCAAAGAGACAGGCTATGAAGTTATCATATTTAGAGGAAAGTGTTCTCAGCTGTGATAAAAGGGGTGGGTCATTTGCCCTTTGTGGGATTAGGACCTAGAGATACCCTGAATGAGAGTCACGATGAGTGGAGCAGAATACCAAGGTAATGCTTTCAGGCAGCTGAAGGGTTGTGAAAACTGGTAGTAGTGCAGACTGGGTTCTGGGAGCAAACCAGTCTGTGACACTCCCACTTTGGTCTTTAACCATATCCCTTCACCTCCTCTGCAGTTTTGTTTGTAAAATAATTTATTTTTGCTTGTCTAACTTCCTTTAACAGCTAATGCACCGCCTAAAACTGTACTCTGCTCGTCTGTTGGCTCATTTGTCTGAGCTCCCTGAATGTCTCCTAATGCTTCTATCATTTGCTTTTATTTGTCGTTTAACTTAATTTTGCTGACCGATTGATTGACTGTGGTATTTTCGTTTTGTGGTATTTTCATCATTTTCAGAGTCCGAAACGGTCTGGCAACTTTGTGTGGCTGGACTGAATAGAGGTATTGCTCCTGTATCACTCCTGAATGGGATGAGCGTTACGGGTATTACTTTGTGGATGAGCATTTATCGGTAGAACCGGATCGAGTTTTAAATTGGACTGCAACTCTTGTGATCCTTTGGATTATCAGTAGAAGGAGCGGAGGACTGTAGACTGAATACTGATCAGACTGTGAGTGGCAGATTATCGTATATGTGGCCGCTGGAGTTCCGAGGGAGAAGAGCCTGAACTTTGATTTGGTGCAGTGAGATTATAGGAAGATTGAGAGAGGAGCCTGCATTTGTTTGCTCCCGCTGTGGAAAATCATTTGTCCTAGGTTTTGGCCCTGGATTATTTGAGAGAGCGTGTTCTAGGGGAGCTTCCTTGGGTGGCTGCTGTCGGCTGGGTTCAGGGCGGGCGATGCCAGCCTCGGGCCAGCTGAAGGGTGGGTGCGAGTTGCCGGTGTCTCCTAGACTTACCGGAGGGGTCTACTGATGGGTGGATACTGTTCCAGGGTCATTGCTGTGGACCCGGCCTGGATCAGTGGCCTCCTTTAGGGCTGTTATTCTTCCCTCACGTTATGATTTTTGAGCTCTCAGTGCCCTTGGATTTGGAACTGCTCTTATGACTTTCTACTTGTCTACACATGGATTATGGTCAGACTTTAATCTTATCTTTTTGGGTGATTTATACCCCTTTTGGTTTGAGGTAGCGAGATTGCCTGTTTCTTCTCTGATCTCCCCGGTTGTGAGAGGGTCTGGGGATCTGAAGATTTGAAGACATCGTCTGCCTTAAGATTTATTATTTAATTTTTATACCTTGACATCTGAATATGCCTTTTCTCTCCAGGTAGTGAGAGTGTCTGGGGATTTAAAGACTTCGGCTGCTTCGCACCTACTCTTGCTCTTTAGTGAGAGTTTGTGCTTAGAAACAATATTTTGCACTTATTGGTTTTATTTACAGCTCTGAAGATCTATTATCCACCTCTCCGTGACTTGTGTTATGCAGATTTATTTTGACTCGGACTCTGATGTTGGGTTTAATAATATAAATTCCAGTGATTTTTAGTTTTTATTTATTTTGTATATGTTGGGGGTGGGCTAGAGGAAGATATTATTTTATAAATCTTGTGTGTTCATTATTTGTCTTTATAGTTTGTTATTCGTTTTTAGTATAATATTATTTGTTTGGGTGAGGGTTATTTATTTTGGGGTTGGGTTTGATGGTGAGATAGTCAATTTGATTACTCTATTTGTCTGGTTATTTACTGATTGTTTTAAGATGTATTGGGAGGGCTTTACAACAGACAGGCGCTATTCTCCCACTCTGCTCCACAGCCTCTGCCCTTTTCACTGTCCCCGTTTATCTGCTGATGTCTTTAATAAGTGTTGTACATTGGGGATAGTGAGAAGGCAATCGAGGGGTGGATGGGCTGGTCAGAGTGGGAGAATGGAAAGGAGCTGGCAGATAGGGATAGTTGGGACTAGGAGATGCCCTGGGGCAAAATGGGATCAGTAGAGGGGTCCTCCCTGCCTGATTCCCATACCCAAGGGTTCTGCAGATTGTGGGCAGGTACTGCGTTCCTCCCTGAAAACTCATCCAACCCGGGCGGTGTTATGTAATGCCAGGTCCATTAGGAACAAGACTGCAATTATTGCAGATCTTGTTGCAACATCTGACCTGGAATGTATCACTGAGACCTGGCTTGATGAGAATGCAGGCCCTATATTAGCCTCTGCTGCTCTGGCAGGGTTCTCGGTGATACACCGCCCGAGACTGGATCGTAGCGGCGGGGGATTAGACATCTTTGTTTAGAACGGAGCTGAGTCTTGTGGATGTGCCAGTGGGTGGCACTCGATCCT
This sequence comes from Neoceratodus forsteri, assembly GCA_016271365.2. Classification (NCBI taxonomy): domain Eukaryota; kingdom Metazoa; phylum Chordata; order Ceratodontiformes; family Ceratodontidae; genus Neoceratodus; species Neoceratodus forsteri. The sequence goes on from CM028129.1 coordinate 318,119,722, forward strand.
TTGAGTGTATCTTGGGAGCAGGTGCAGTGTTCAGGATCCTCCTCATCTACCGTCCACCTGGTGATGGTGGAGAATTCCTGAAGGAGTTCGAGGACTTCATCGTCGACATGGCATTGGAGTCACCCAGATGGTTAATACTGGGCAACTTCAATGCCTGGGTCGACAATGAACTCTCGCATTTTGGAAAGAATCTCCTCGAACTTATGACTATGTTGGGCCTTTCACATGTAGTTACCTCTGCTACGCATATAGGGGGTCACTCATTGGATCTAGTGTTTCTACTGGATTTGGAGGTCACGCATTTGAGGGTGGAACCGAATGCATGGACGGACCATCATACCATAAGATTCAGCTTCGGGGCACCCCCAAATAGGCCTGCCTCTACGGAGATGGTCCAGTATCGCCCTTTAAGGGGAGTTACCCCAGAGGGTCTATTGGTGGTACTGGACCTATCGGGTATTTCAGGTGAGTGCATGGGTCCAGGGACCCTGCTCTGCCTATAATAAGGCGTGGGTGAGGCCCTGAACTTAGTTGCTCTTGTCCTGTTTGCCCACCACTCAGCACCAAGACTCCATGGTTTGATGAGTCTTTAAAGGAACTGAGGAGAGTGGGGCGAAGGCTAGAGAGGGCTTGGCGGAAATCCGGCCTGGATGCAGGCAGACTTAGGTTGATGGACCATTACGGTTTCTATCAATCAGCAATCACCCGTAAGAAGACAGAATTCCTGTCCAGGGAGATTGCTGCTGTGCAGAACCGACCGACTCAACTCTTTCAGACTGTGCAATCCACTCTGTCTGCAGTCTGGAAGAGATTTTTCACAAATAAAATGTGATGAGCTTGCTTGGTTCTTCACAGGTAAGATTGTCAGCATTAGGTCGGGTATCGGCCCAGCTCCCTCTTTAAGGGTTTGTGGTGATCGGCGAGAGGAAACAAACACCTGTGTTACCTGGTCTGACTTTGGTAAGCCAGAGTTCATGGATATTGTGAGGATTGTCCATACTGTACGACCAACCAGGTGTAGTTTGGATCCGGGCCCTACGTCACTAATATTAGGTTGCGTAGATACTATGCACCCGATCCGTGCTGAAATTGTCTGGAAATCTTTGGAGCAGGGGGTCTTTCCTGATCCCCTTAAGGAGGCGGTCGTTCGACCACTCCTTAAAAAGGCTTCATTGAATCCAGACTGCTTAGCTAACTTCAGACCTGTCTCTAACCTGCCCTTTGAGGTTAAGGTTACTGAAAAGGTGGTTGCACTACAACTGGATGACCATCTTATAAATCACAATGTCTATGATACTCTTCAATCGGGATTTAGGAAAAGACATAGCACTGAGACCGCCCTTGTTCGGGTTTTAAATTATCTCCTGATTGCGAGAGATCGAAAGGCTCGTACTATTCTAGTCCTTCTTGATCTCTCTGCAGCATCTGACACTGTGGACCATGGTGTGCTTTTGGAGCGCCTGCGGCTTTATTGTGGACTGTCCGGTACAGTTCTGCATTGGTTTTGATCTTTCCTCATGGGTCAGAGGCAGAGGGTTGTCACTGGAATTTATTCCTCTGACGCCATCTACCTGTCCTGTGGGGTGCTGCAGGGCTCCATTTTAGCACCCATGTTGCTCGCTGTTTATATGCTGCCATTGGAAGACATTATTAGGCGATACAGTCTGGGTTTTCACTGCTATGCAGATGATACCCAGCTGTATCTGTCCTTTAATCCCGGACAGGAAGATGCGATCTCTATGCTCAACAGCTGTCTATCCGAAATCAAAGACTGGATGAGTGCCAGCTGGCTGAGGTTAAACCCGGATAAGACTGAGGTGTTGGCTGTGGACCCAGGTCACCTTGAGGCGGGTTGTAGGGCTGGGGTTCCATCAGGCATATGACTTGATGGTGTCCAGCTCCCAACCTCAGACCAGGTATGTAATCTGGGCATTATTATAGACGACGGCCTGACCCTAAAATCTCAGGTGTCGGCGTTGTCAAATCCTCATTTTACCACCTTAGGAATATCGCCCGAGTGAAACACCTGGTTCCTCTGGCTGACCTTCTTACCTTGGTCCATGCCTTTGTGACCACTCGCCTTGATTACTGCAATGCCCTGTACCTAGGGCTACCGGGGGTTGATATCTGCTGCTTGCAGCTGGTGCAGAACGCAGTGGCCAGGCTTTTGACTGGGACATCTAGAAGTAGTCATATTACGCCTGTGCTGCGTGGACTGCACTGGCCGCCGGTTCAGTGGCGGATCACCTTCAAGGTCGGTTACTGACCTATAAAGCCCTCCACGAACAGAGACCGCGGTATCTACAAGATCTCCTTACTCCCTACTGTTCCTCTCGCTCACTCCGATCCACCGACGAGGGATTGCTAGAGATTCCCAGGGTTCGTTTAAAGACACCTGGGGCACGTGCATTTTCTTACGCTGCCCCCGCCCTGTGGAATTCTCTACCTCACCGGATACGAGGCTGCCTGACCGTTGAGAGTTTCAAATCAGAGCTTAAAACTTTTTTGTTTTTAAAAGCTTTTGGAGAATGATTTTATGGTTAATATTATGTCTGTTATTCTAAATGTTGTTCCTTTGTACAGCGCTTTGGTTTCTGAAAAGCGCTTCCAAAATAAAATTTTACTTACTTACTAAAACAAATATTAGTTTTTAAAAGCATTCAACCATTACCATTTATTTCTGAGGTACTTTTACTTTTGGTTAATTAGAAGATTGTTTACCTGATATCAGTAGGTGTGATATGTTGAACAGCACTCTGCATGGCAGCTGACATATCTAACTCTTTTCCTTCCATTATATCATCAGCACTGTGACCTCACTGCTGCTTAGGAACATCCACATAGTAGCAGCCAGGTCAGTCAGTTGTGATGTCACTGTGATTACAATGCTGATGATGCAGTAGGGGGCATAGAGATAGGTATGTTAGCTGCCAAGCTGAGAGCTATTCCACATATCCAACACAATATAATCACACAGAAAACTTTCTAATGAGGTAAAGGAAAATAAAAAAATATTTCAGAAATAAAAAGTTACAAACGACTACTTCCTAAAAATTTGCATAGTTTTCCTTTCTGTCGGTTTTGGTTCCACTAAATCTAACAATCATTACGGGCTTCTCTGTACAGTACCCCATCCTTACTGTACTTTGAGTCCTGTGTTTTTTTCCAATGTTTATTGTGTACCTGTCTTAATTTAAATAAAAAGGGGAGAAGAATGCTGCATTTTTTAAATGTTCTTATTTTTAGTGGTAAGTGTTAAATATTTTTTTTTCACTTTATCTTTTTATTGAAATTTGAGTATATAAGAAAGCATACATCTTATACAAAAGAAGACTATCCCCCATGTAAGGTATAAAATCTCACTTAACAAAACACAGTATTTAGGGTAAACATATTGGAGAAGCCTTATATACATGTATTGATAATAAAACACAAACCTAGACAGGATGTAAGTGGAGAGCAGAAGGGTTACAATCAATAGGGTATTATAGGATCAGAAATAGCAACCATGTACGAAATACATGCTAGGGCAGGCTATGGCAAGGCATTCAGTAAACTGCAAAGAGTGATAAATGTGGTAATATAAACAATGTTCAGTAATGGAGAGGTGAAGATAAGAGAAAAGTGTGCAAGGAAAGAAAGAAGAAAGAAAAAAAGCAAGGAAGAAGGGAAGGAGAGAGAGAGAAAACAGGGAAGAAGGGAAAAAAAGAGGAGAAATCTGTGCACAAAAGTTTTGAGAAACCTAATCTGAGAGCAAAATAAGAAGGAGGGCTAAATATCCCTAAGAATTAGGGTCTAGAAGAACTAGGTTCATGTACTTGAAGTAAACCTGTCAACATCTGTCATATACAGTGAGTCGGTTATGAGTAACATGAGATAATCGGTCTATAGAAGCATACTGAGAGAGGCTTTGAAGAACATCTGAAAGAGGAAACACCAGAGTTGATTTCCATTTCATAAGAATCAGATGTTTGACCAAAACAGAAAGTATGTTTAGCCATCTAAAATGTGCAAGTGAGAGGAGAGATCTATTGGGGATAAGGATGCCTAGAAGGAATAGCTTGGGGTCAAAAGCTAGTTTTTTTCCTGTTACTCTGGAGGCAAGTAAACAGACTTTATGCCAGAGCTTAATAGTGGAAGCGCAAGACCACAAGATATGAAGTAGATCCCTGCTGGCCAAATTGCAGCGCCAGCAGTTATTATTATTTAATAGGCAGATTCGTTGAAGCACAGAGGGGGTTCTACACCAAAGATGTAGGATTTTAGTTTGTATTAAAGAACTACGGGCATCTTTAAAGGTATTATGTGCAAATACGCCAACAATTACTCCATTGTGCGCCTGAAATATTGTAGTTAAGAAGAGTATTCCATTTACTTTTGTCCTATATAGACTGATCAGGTAGATTATCAATAATGTCTTTGTAAATGGAGCTATTTAATTTTACTGATAAATTAGTCCAGTGCGAGATGTATGGGTTTAAAAGAGTATGCATATACACTAAACTAGAGAGAGAGTTATAAGCTGCCCGAATTTGAAAAAACTTCCAGAAGTCCTGTTTAGGAAGTTTCCAAGTGACCTGCAAGTCTGAGAATGATCTAAGGGTGAGTGAATTCTGGTCCAAGATATCTCCGAGAAAGAAAATGCCTTTGTTCCTCCATGTACGACAGAAAACTGGGTGATCTTCTAGAGTGAGCAGTGGATTGCCCCATAAGGGGGCATAAAACCAGGGTGTTGGATTGGATTTCAGGAATTTGTGGGTTAGTGTCCAATAAAGAACAGATAATGATATAGTCGGGTGAGATTTTAGTTTAGAGGAAATGGGATTAAAAATGAAGGAAGTGGGAACTCCTTCCGGGCACAATGCAGATTCCATTGCAACCTATAGTGGTGAGTGAGGGGAGGGTTTCTGAAACTGTTTAATGGTTTGGGCCATTTGGAAAGCCCAGAGGTAGCCTTTGAACCAGGGGAGTCCGAATCCCCCTTTTTTCCAATGAGATCGAAGTTTGTTGCAGTTAAATCTTGGTGGTTTCCCATTCCAGATAAAGTTACCTATTAATTTATCAATTTTAGCAAAAAAGGAGGATGGTAAGACTAAAGGAATGTTGGCAAAGAGGTAAAGAATCTTGGGAGAAATGGACATCTTAATGGCTGCAATTTTCCCCATGAAAGAGAGAGATTAAGAAGCTTCCATCTGTCTAGAATTGTTTTGATGTTATCAAATAAGGGGTTAAGGTTAATGTCCCATATCTTTCCTAAGTTACTAGTAAATTTAGATTCCTAGATATGTTATACCCTGTGGTGACCAGCAGAATCCAAGAGGTATGTTCATAAAAGCTTTACAGTGGTCGTTAAGGGGCATAGTTTGTGATTTGCCATAATTCAAAGCAAGGCCAGAAATTTTAGTAAAATTATTAAGCAAATCAACCAACAGGGGCCCAGCCTCATGCAGGTTTTTGAGTAAGATTAAGAGGTCAACCGCGTAAGAGAGAGAAACATATCTTGAATTGCTCACAGGTATGCCCATAATGCCAGAAGATTGACGCAAACAAGCAGTCAGGGATCCATGGCTAAAATAAACAGGGAAGGTGACAGGGGACAGCCTTGTCTAGTTCCCCTTGTTAGATGAAAGTAAGAGGAAAGGGTGGAATTCGTAAGTACTTTAGCAACAGCGGAGTTATATAATAGCTTGATCCAGGAGCAAAAGGTATGAGAAAGACCGAAATAAGGTAAAACTTGATGAAGGAAATCCTAGTTTTAGGAATCAAAGGCCTTCTCGAAATCAATAGCTATGGCTGCAGCTGGTGTCTTGAGGGATTTGGCTTTGTGAATTAAATTAAATAAGGAACGTAGGTGATCAGAACCAGATCTATGTTTAATAAAACCAGCTTGAGAACAATGAGTTAGCTTGGGAATCATGGATTCAAGTCGAGAAGTTAGTAGTTTAGCAAATATCTTCCCATCCGTGTTTAATAAAGAGATTGGCCTATAACTTGCAGGGTGAGTAGGGTCTTTTTCTTTCTTAGGGATTAGGGTTATGATTGCTTCGATGTAAGATGGGGGAAGCTTGCCAGTATTAGAAGCTTCTTGATAAACATTAAGAAGAAGGGGACATACGGTGTCGGAAAACATTTTATAGAAATCAACAGGGAATCTGTCACCCCCAGGGGATTTGCCGGATTTCAAGGAAGACAAAGCTTTCTGGATCTCCTGAAGCGAGAAGGGTCCATCTAAAGAATTTGTTTCAAGAGTAGAAAGATGAGGAAGATGTATAAGGAACTGTTGAATTTGTAAAGTAGAAGGAGGATTTGTGTTAGTTTTTGATAAAAGGTTTTCGTGATATGGTTTATAGAGGTAAGTGTTATATATTGACTTTAATTCATCCACAAAAAATGTAGGCAGTGTCCAAGTGTGGAATTAGTTTCATTCTATCCCAGCAAATGTTTTCCAAATCTTTGATAAATTCCAAGAAATCCAAATTTCTTAAAGATGTATAGCTTACTAAGTTGGGAAGATCCCTTGGCTTCTCTCTTTCCCTGACACAAAATATTAAGGTATGGTCACTAAAAATCAGCCATGGCATCTACAGCTTTGTAATTATGAGAGTAATTTTTGAAAATTAGATCAAGTACTGTTGATTCAGTGGGCTACTTGATATTTATTTGCATGCGATTGTCGGGATTTCTCTTCGGATTGACAGTCCATGTTGAAATCACTAGCTGTAAGGTGTGTGAGTCTGCGCAAATTGTTAGACTTTGAGCAATCTGTGTTGTATTTTATTTATTTTTATTTTAACTTTTGTTTACCAGGTAAGCAATATGAGCCAAAGGCCAATTTTCAAATGCGAACCGGGACCGTTGTAACAACACAATCAAATTGTTAAATACAATACAGTTACAATACAAACATATACAAATAATACAGATAATGTATTAATAACAATCACATTTCAATATATTTAAAAAATACTGTTTAACAGACAATTTAAAAACTTCCTAACTGACAATTTGCTGCAAGGACAGGGATAGTTTATTCCAATATACTGGTCCATAGTTAGAAAGTGCCTGCATTCCCAATTTTAATTTTGTCTTAAGAATAACTAACCTTATAGATTTTTTGGAACACAGATCACTATCTGAAGTCTTTTTATCCATTAAGGCAAAAAAAGCAGAAACCGGTCCCAAGGCCAAAGTATTATGAATTAAACAAATTGAGCTTTATTGCGAATGTAAACCAGAAGAACCAGGCTGTCAAAAAATAAAGGTTACAATGATGAATCCAAAATGGGACTTTTAAAACAAATCTACAGATTGCATGAAAGGTAGTTGTAAGGAGAGTAGTTTCACACTTTGCCTGATTTGAAAACAGAAATGAACTGTAGTTTAATGTATGTAACAACATACTTCTGGCTATAGCAAATCTGGCGTCCCTGGACAGCAAATTCTGTAGTTTAAATAGTGCACCCAATCTTTGGGTTAACACTTCTACAGATCGTTCTTACATGCAATGTATATGATAAACAGGGATCAAGTACAATCCCTAAATATCTAAGTTGGAATACTTGCTCCAATAACAGCCCCCCCGCTCACAATTTCAAGAGGTTTACATCTGTTTAGTCTATTTTTAGAGCCAAAAAGCATACTTTTTTTTTTTTTACATTCAAGAGTAAACAATGTTTTTTTTAACCAATAATCTAAAGCCTAATTTAAAAGGGACAGCTTTGGGGGCTGTAGAATCCAACTAAGAGAACTAGCTTGCTAAAGTTCAATTTCAGTTCCCTGGAAATAATATTCACAGCTTTCAGTTCTATTTTATTAACTATAAGCTCATCAGCGTACTAGAACAGTAGCTCCCCTTTTTGTTCCTGTCTTCCCTTAACAGATTACAATATTGAATCTCCAAGTCTAAATCATCAAGTTTTGGGTTTAACAGTCTTTTGGGGAACAGTATTAAGTCCAGTTCCTTACAGAAAATGAAGTCCCTTATATCATCCATTTTTCCCATAATGCTTCAGACCTTAGTACGCACGAATGAGAAACCTCCCCTTGGAATACAGTACTGCAATGGTTAACTAAAATTGTCCAGTCCTTACTTACCTTTACAAAGTTGATAAGAATATGGAAATCCCTCACTGCTAAATTCCAGCGTAGCAGTTTCTCAGTCTGTGCCTAAACATCACATGAAATATACTGATTAAATGTCATTCACAAACAATATTTATATCACTGGTCTTTCACTTTCCTGGCTTTCCTCTTTCTGTCTTGTTTCTCCTCTAACTTATTTATTTTCTGACAACATGAATGAAATGCTGCATTACTATTAGTGCAGTCACCTTGCACAGCAGATGTGCTCTGGAATTAAAAGAGTAAAATCGAAAGAATGCTTTCACACTGTGAAGGTCATGTAACACCAGGCTCCCAAAAGAACAGTTACGTAGGAACTTACCGTAACAGAAGATCTTCAAGAGAGGTTCCTTCAGTAGGTCACCACATATAGGATGGGCGCCACCTGGCGTCGGTCCGCACAGCAAACTTTTCTAGCAATACCTGATGGAGGACTGCCCACCCGACGTCACGTGACTGATGTCAGCGTGACTGTATATAGTGGGCGGTCCCCATGCCCGCCCTTCAGTTCTCCCACCGAAGCCAGGAAGAGGCCTTACAGCAGGAGCAAACAGGAATTAGAGTCCCTGTAAAAGAAAGAATGAGGGGAAGGAGGGAGGGAAAAAGATGACCTACTGAAGGAACCTCTCTCGAAGATCCACTGTTACGGTAAGTTCCTACGTAACTGTTCTATCTTACTTTGAGAGGGTTCCTTCATTAGGTCATCACATATAGGACAGAGTCCCAAGCAGTCCTTCCAGACAGAGACCGAGAGAAACTAGAGAGGAGGAAGCTAGCTCCAACAGAACAACTGAAGTCCAGCATGGACCCAGTTTAGGACAAAAGGCCTTGCAGGACAGCTAATCCAAAGCCAGCCTTCCGCCTAGAAGCAATGTCCAGACTGTAGTGTTTGGTAAAGGTGCGGAGAGAACTCCAAGTAGCGGCAGCACAAATGTCCGCTGCAGAAATGTTCCGGAGGAAGGCCGTGGAGGCAGCTATACCCTAGTAGAATGACCTCTTATGGAACCCGGAAGAGGCTTGTCATACTTCTGGTAACAGTACCAAATGCAGTTTCCTAACCATTTGGAAAGGCCCTGCTTAGAAACCGGTTTGACCCTTGACCTGAGGGCAAAGGAAATGAATAACTGATCACAAGAGCGGAGCTAATAGTCCGGTGTGTATAGCACCGGAGGATCCGATGTACATCCATCATGTGAAGGAGTGCCTCACCCTTGTTGGAAGGGGACGGGTAGTAAACCGGAAGTTCTACTGATTGGTTCAGTGTGGATTCCGACACCCCCTTGGGAAGAAACCTCAGGTGCATTCTGAGGACCGCTCGGTCTCTATGGAAAATCAAGTAAGGCTCCTTGCAGACTAGAGCGTGCAGCTCCGAAATCCTGTGGGCTGAGGTGATAGCCACCAGAAAGAGCACTTTCCAGGACAAGAAGCGCAAATCACTGCTCATAACTGCTTCAAAAGGAGGAAGGGTGAGCTTTTCCAGGATGAAGTTCAAGTCCCAAGGTGGAGTTGGGCTGCGGATGGGGGGTTTCAGATGGAGAATGCCTTCGAGAAAGGTCTTTGATACCTCCAACTGAGCCACGGGTTTACCATCCACTAGCTCGTGTTACGCAGAAATGGCTCTGAGCATTTTTCCGCTGCCTCCCGGTCCTTTTCCGAAAGGGCTGCTGCTGTTGTTGAGTGCCCGATCAGTACATGGACCAAACAGATTTAAGGGCCACACCTTTGTCCTGTAGATCCGTTATAATGTCCTTGGTGTCTTCTCCAAAAAGGACTGAGCCCCTGAAGGGGGCGTCCTGAATTGCTGACTGGACTTCGTTGGCGAGTCCCAAGAGACGAAGCCAGGAGTGCAGTCTCAGGACAATGGCAGTTGCCGAGGCATGGGCCACCGAATTGACGGAGTCGTAGGTGGCTTGAAGAGCATGCCTACAGGAGATCTTGGAGAGGTGGAGATTCTTGGCAAGTTCCTCCTTAAGGGGCTTGTGACAGGGTTAATCCCTGCCGCTAAATAAAAGAACCCATCCTTTATTTCTTTCTCTGGTTGGAACCACTTTCCTCCCCTCTTCTAAGGCTATCCTGTATTTTCTGTATGGAGGAAGGCCACCTCCTTACACAGGCCCCCCCCCCATCTCTGTTACCGTCTTCATGCTTTTTTTCTCTTTTTCCTTGAGTACTCTTAAATATCAAGTTATTGATATAACAGATTAACTGCCTGAAGTAATGGGTAAATACAGAGTCCATTTCCCATAAAATATTTGTTAGATTCCAGCATTATTTACTGTTTCTGACTAAAGAGGAGGACAGAATAATATTAATTTGCAGTCTGGAAAACAGACAGGAGAACGTATGTTATAAATTCTCATTTGGGAGTCCTGGAAGCAAAAGAGAGAGAGAGAGAGAGAGAGAGAGAGAGAGTTTTCTGGACAGGGCTTCCAGTTGTAAGCACTCTCCTTGCTGCAAGCGTTTTCCCTGCTGTAAGCACATTCCCTGCTGCAAGCATTAACCCTGCAGTACAGAATGCTGTTTTGTTTTAGTTCTGCTGCACTGAGACTTGTTCCTTCTGTGTATCAGCTGCATTCTTACCAGGACTATAGGAAAAGCAAAGCTTGTCCCCTGTTCTGAAGAGCTCTTGGGTGGGGGTTGGGGGACAAATACAGTTTAAATTTGTTTTAAATATCCCTTCATTTAAAACAAACATTATGGTACACCTAAAAAGAGGTTATGTACAGGATTCCCACCAGAAGGTATTACAGAAAGAAATGTCCAGATAAGGAGGTTACCTGAACTCTGTTTGGGCTGCTCCTGGAAACAAAAAGGGAAGGCCTGTTCTCTGAGAAAGCCTGCTGCAGTCTGACTGCTCTTTTAGGGAATCAGCGGCCCCTGGTGGCCCACATTTATAACAGGAACCTGTCAATCACTGTCTGGAGAACATTCTATGACAGTAAAGTGTTACCAAAGAATACTTTTAAGCGATAACCCTCAAAACAGGTTGTTTGTATCAAGTAATACAGTAAGGAATGTGTACAAAATTGTTTTGGGAAGCTATTAAAAGATATTTTTATTTTGATGATGCTGTGTCACCTGCTACAGGTAGGCTAGTATATAAATCCTACCTGAACAGGTACCTGTGAGCAGGTCTGCAGCTATGAATTTTGGGGCCCTGGACAAGTCACTTGAAATGGGCCCATTTCCTAAACCAGTTAATGCCAGGGGTGATGCCAGCTCCTCAGGTGGGTCCCTCCTGAGTGTGGGGCCCCGGACAACATCCCCACTTTTCCCTCCATTACTACAGCCCTGTCCTGTGAGATAGGGTCAGTATCTTCTGACCAGTGGAGAGAGAAGGTTCCTGCTGTAAGGATTATATTTATTTTTCTTTGTATTAACAAAGTTTTTTTTTTGTTAATTTCTTTTTGAAGTTTATGTTATTTTTTGATGGTGCAAAATAAAAGTTTATGAAGATTAATAAACATCCCACAAGCCAACGTGGGTTGCACCTTATTTACTGAGTCCTGTGTCCATCTGTAGAACCCACACCATAACAGGGCTATGGGTCCAGAGACTGGACCCTTGCCTCCAGCCTGGCCATGGTCTGTTTTTGGCGAGACACCATGTGGGCCACGTAACTAAGGGATCTAAGGGCGCACGTGGCCGATGAGTAGACCTTCTTTCCGAACTGGTCCATCAGCCTCGACTCCTTGTCCGGAGGTGTTGTGCTCAAGTGCTTGGGAGCTGTAGAGCAGTCAAGAGCAGCCGAGATGACAACAGAGTCTGCCTTAGGATGAACCTTTAAAAAAGGTGCGTCCTTAGGCATCCGGTAGAGTCTGTCCACCCTCTTGGGGACAGCTGGGATTGAATGAGGCATCTGCCAGATGGTGGTGATGAGGTCTTGGTGAGGACCCATCCACGGTGGGACCGGAACAGATGGCAGAGACTCTAAATCCAGATGCTCCACGAGTCTTTGCCGTATAGGATCCTGGTCCTCCGACTCCCAGTTGAAATGATCTCTTAAGGTCCTCAAGAGGTCCGAAAAAGGAAGGATCCACCTAAGGGGATTTTGGAGAGGTTCTTCCTTTCGTATCCTCGGGGTCCTCCCCAGGTTCCTCCTCCTCGGAGTCCTCCCTCCCATCAGAACTGTCTTCCGCCTCCTCAACAGGACGACGACGGAAATCCCGCAAGGGAACGTCCTCCTGAGTCCTCCCCGAGATGTGGACGGTAGAAACAGAATTGCTCGGGGAAGGTGACCTAGGAAGCTGCGGGAGTCTGGCTTCTAGATCGGTAATCAGCTCTGACCTGGCCCCCTGCCACCAAGACTGAATTAAGGTCTTGAAATCTGGGACCACCGGAGGACGGGGAGCAGGGGCCGGTTGAGGCGGGGGGGGGAGGAGGAGGAGGAGGAGTGACCACAGGGGGATAAAACCCCTGGAAACCCATATAAGGGGAATATGGGTTGTATCCATGAAACTGCCCAAATTGGCTCCAATCAGAAGTGGAACCCCCCGGGTAGGGATCCCCAGGATACCCAAAGGGGTAATGGGGGACAGTTTGGGGCCTAGAGTAGATTCCCAATGATGGATCAGGCGTCGGGAGAACACACGTCGGACCCGCTGTTGTATATATGGACGGAGGGTCCGGCATCGGGACAGTCCACGTTGAAGGGACCGACGTCGGCACTGGCACAACCTGATCCGGCACTGGAAGAGGATCCGGCATCAGAACTGGACGAGGGCTCGCTGGCGTCTGGGGAGGCGCCGGTGTCCCGCCGGAAGGCAGAGGGGCCTCCACAGGAAGGAAAATATGGCTGTGAAGGAGCCTCCTGATCCGGGACCCCCGAGGGAGAAGAACCCACAATGTCAAGAGGCTCAATGGGTTCTCAGAGACCATCTCCGGACGTGTCCGGAGAGAAGTGCGAGGATGCGAGCATAGTAGAAGAAGGCAGAGGGGCCTTCTCCCTTTGGTCCCACTGGACGTCGGGTGAGGTGCTGTTAGGCCCCAACGGGGGAACCATGCCTGGGCGGTCGTCAGAGACAGCCAACTTAGCGGGGAGGGCCGCGTGGTCAGGGGAGGAGCCCCTGGCCGGCTTATCGACTGTGGTCGGGTGACTACCTCCAGCTGGGGAGCTGACTTAGTGACCGCCACGCGGTTCCTGGAGGAGCTGGGAGCTGACTTATCGGCCGGAGCGGCGCAATTGCCGGAGGAGCCAGCGGCCGACTTACCCGCTGGAATCTTGTCTGACTTACCGTCCGTCTTCGGCGATAAATGGGCCTTGCTTTTGGATGGCCTGGCGTCGTCTGCGGAGCGAGCCTGCTCCCTAGTCTTCTCCTTGTGCTTTTTTGAAGGGGAAGATTTTTCGGACTTATCCCTAAGGCGCTCCATCTTTTTCTCCAGGGAGGCCAGACGAGATTTGAGAAGATGGGCTTTCAATGCCTGCTGTCTCTGTTTTTTTAGTGGCCTGGTTGAACGACTGGCAATCAGGGCAGGAGGAGATAGGATGGTTTGGGCCTAAGCAGAGAACGCACTTCTGATGACGGTCTTTGTGCGGGATCTGCGTGCCACAAGCTGAGCACTTTTTCTTCGGAGAAGACATCAAAAACTCGATAGATTTGAGGAGAACTGTGAGGGAAAACACCTGACACGAACGAACTTTCTCGACGATCGCTATTGGAAGTCTGCAATGCGATGGACATGAGGCGATGGCAGGAAAGAACTGGAGGGCGGGCGTGGGGACCGCCCACTATATACAGTCACACTGACGTCAGTCATGTGACGTCGGGTGGGCAGTCCTCCGTCAGGTATTGCTAGAAAAGTCTGCCGTGTGGACCGATGCCAGGTGGCGCCCAGTCCTATATGTGATGACCTACTGAAGGAACCCTCTCGAAGTAAGATCTTACTGTAACAGCAGATCTTCGAGGGAATCTGTTTCATCAGGTCACACCTATGGAACTACCGCCATAGGCACCAGGATCACATGGAAGCTTTTTTCTGTAGCAGTCTACTAGGGGCCGCACACACTGACGTAATATGCTGATGCTGCCCTGCTATATAAACGTGGGTGGCCCCACACCCTCCTCAGTTCTTTCCTCACTGGGAACCAAACAAGCTAGGCCTCCCAGTAAGGAACCGAGGAGAGAGAGAAAAGGTGCCCAGCTGCAAAAAGGGCTGGAGCAACTGGACAGCCAGTCCAGAGACAGAGATAGAAAGGGGATGGAGGGAGGGACGGCAAGACCAGATGAAAGAGATTCCCTTGAAGAGCTACTGTTATGGTAAGATCTTACGTAACTGTTCTATTTTCTTCGGGGATATCTCTTTCATCAGGTCACACCTATGGAATGAGTCCCAAGCAGTTCTGACAGCGAGATAGTCTGGGTGGCAGGAGGCCAAAAGCCTAAGAAAGAAGGCCTAGTAGTATGGCTAGGCCAAATCCCACCTGCCTTCTAGAGGGAATGTCCAGACTGTAATGCTTTGTAAAAGTGTGGACAGTACTCCAAGCAGCAGCAGATTTCTGTGACTGACACATTCCTGAAACAGGCAACCGAGGCGGCCATGAACTCCAGGAAGTTCCTTAAAAAGGCAGTATAGCACAGAAGTTTAGGGCTCTGAGCTGAAAACCTGGAGACCTGGGGTTGAATTCCACAGCCCCCATTTGCATACTGTGTGACCCTGAGCAAGTCACTTAACTTCTTTGTGCTCCCAGGTCACACTGGAAACAAGCTTCGGCTTAGTGTGCCTTTCCTGGTTAAACAATTTCCCCTTCCTTCCTTACCATACTTCCTGTAACAAAAAGTAATACAACTGACTAACCATTTGGACAGGCACTGTTTAGAAACTGGAACGCCCTCTTTCTCAGGGGCGAAAGAAACCAACAACTGGGAGGACTTCCTGCAGTCCTTCGTGTGGTGTGTACAGTACCTGAGAATTATATGCATATCTGAAGTATGGAGCAATGCTTCCCCTGGACTGGCATGCTCTGCATAATAAACACGAAGGTGGATAGATTGATTTAAAGTAAATTCAGATACCACCTTAGGAAGAAACTTAGGGTTGATGATGGAACATCAAATAAGGCTGCTCACACGAGAGCCTGCAGCTCTGAAATCCTTTGAGCAGAAGTAATAGTAACTAAAAATAATGCTTTCCATGACAGAAAGCATAGCTCGCAAGATGTGTCTAGCTCAGAAGGAGGCAGTGTCAATTTCTCTGGTACAAAATTCAGGTAATAAGCTGGGACTGGGTTTTGAATAGGAGGCTTCAGATGAAGAATGCCTCGCAAAAAAGCACAGGTCACCTCCAGCTAGGCCGAGATGCACCCTTCAATGGGCTCATGAAAGGCCAAAATGGTTGACAGGTGCACCTGAACAGGGGACTATTGGATACCCGCCTCTGACAGGGACAGAAGGTACTCCAGAATCTAGTTAACTGGACAGAAAAAAGGATCCAGATGACAGGAAGTAGCCCAGATAGCAAATCTCTTCCATTTCATCGAGTAAGTGGCCCTGGTGGATGGTTTCCTAGCAGCCACCAGGACATCAGTCACCTTCTGGAATACCCCAAACAGGGCATTGGCTATGTCTTTAGGAGCCAAGCATGCAACTAGAGGGACTTGAGGTCTGGATGGACCAGGGTTCCCTGCGCCTGTGTCAACAGGACCCGGCAAAGGGGCAAGGGAACTGGGGATGCCACAGCCAATTGTTGCAGTAATGGAAACCATATCTGACATGGCCAGAATGGCGCTACCAGAGTCAGAGCGGTCCTTTCCATCTGGAGCTTGATAAGCACTCTCTGAATCAGAGAAAAGAGGGTGAAGGCATAGAGAAACCTCCCTTTCCAGGAGAGAGACAACGCGTCTTGCCAGAAAACTCCTGGCCATGGACCTAGCAAGCAGAAACATGGCAGTTTTGTGTTCAGTGGGGACGCAAAAGGGTCCAACTCTGGAAGACCCCATCTGGTGAACAGGTCTTCCACAACCGAGGACAGCAGTTTCCACTTGTGCGTTTTAGACTACAATTGGCTGAAGTTGTCTGCCAAGGCGTCTTGGTCATCTGGAACATGAATGGCTGACAGTTCTAGACGGTGATCTAGAACCCAGTACCAGACTCCCATTGTCTCCTGACACAGGGGGTATGAACGAGTCCACCTTTGCTTGTGTAAGCAATAATACCCAACAGGATGGGCAGTACTGTGTTATACCTGATCGCCCGGGGCGTAATGAGGCCCGACACCACAGGCAGAGGGCCTTGTAGTCCCTGGAAGGTCCAGCGCAGCACAATACCACCCAACCTGGAGAGTATTACTGCACTTACAAAATGGGCTAAATGTGCCATTTTTTATGGGATTACAAAAAAAAATTAAGAAATGCTATAAAAAAATTACAATTCAGTTTTTGTTCCCTTTTTTAGTAAAGTAGTCCCTCTACTACTGGCATTGGCATTATCAACAGAGGGTGCTATTATGTTTCTTTGCTATGGCATTTCAGCACCGCCACCCCACCCCCCCAAAGGCTGTTTCGTTTTATTTTTCTTATTGTGATGCTGCCACCACCTTAGTTACAGTTTTTAAACAACCCTGTCAGTGAATGCAAGACTGGAGTAGAGGAGAAAGAAAAAGATACCGTGACTGCTGTTTTAATTATGCCAAATTTCTTCACCGTGCTGAACTGGAAAGTTTTCATGCAGGCAGTCAGGTACAGCGAGGCACTTGTGAAACATGCCTTTTTTCCCCAATTTTATTTTATTATGGGAGGAATAACATACAGTGACCGTAAACAGCACTTGTTTAGCTGTTGCTGAGAACCGCGCTGCCTTTCTGACAGCCATACTGCTGACCACCAGTTACCCGAACTGACGACGGCTTCCTTCTTTTCTTCGTTCTTTTTTTTAAATATGTCACTTTTTTCTGTATTTAATTTAACTTTAAAAGGCTCTACTCTATATTTTAATTATTTAGTAGAAAAGCTGCCATTTGTAGACTAGTTACCCCAGTCAGTTAGTCACCCGGGGGGTTGCTGATTCGTTTGGTATGCAACCAAAATCTGGGATTTTTTTTCCCTTTTAAATTTCATTCACTGAGCAGTGACAGGGCGGTCAGGAACAAGAAAATTCCCTTTAAACTGACGTGCTTTCTGGTTGTAAAAGTGGTCAATGTATTATCAAGACAGCGTTATCTACAATACCGCTACTGAGCAGGAGAACAGCGGTATTTTCTTCATTTTCCGTACTGCAGATGGACATCCATCTACATGGAAAACTAAGAAAATACCGCTGCTCTCAGGCTCAGTGGCAGTGCTGGAGATAACGCTCTCTGATACTTAATACAGTTTACACTTTTGCAATCGGAAAGCAGCTTTAGGTGCCCACTGCTATTTGTTGTGAAAACAATTGCTTTTGTTTTTCCGCTTTGGGTTGGAGGAGAAGGGCCCAGCCGCTATTTTTTCGGCTAACTTGGTGAGCGAAGGGAGAAATGGTGTCTGGCGCATCTGAACATTTGGGGTGCCCAAGGATTCACTGAGAAATGGGGCACCCCAAAGAGGCTCTAGTTTTGATACGGGCTCTATTGTCTGATAGACCAGGGCTCTGAGTAAGGAACTGGTCAAGCAGAATTAAGGATTTTTCAGGCCCATTTTCTAATGATGTAACAGACCACACTGAGGTTGTCCAACTGCATAAGCAGGGGACCAGGAGAGAGATGGTTCTGGAATGCCTGAAGGGCATACAGGACCGCCCACATCTCCAGAATGTTTATATGGAGGTGAATCTCCATCATGGACCAGGTCCCCAGAGTCCAAAAAGGACCCAGGTGTGCTCCCCCGCTGAAGCCAGAGGTATCCGTGGTGAGGATTTGCTGGGAAGACGGAATAAGGAAGGGTACCCCTTTTAGGAGGTTGCTGGGTTCCCTCCACCACTGAAGCACCTTGTGCACCGGGGAAGAGGCTGGGACTTGCTGACTGATCCAGAATGTCGGTACGTTGGTCCCAATGGACTCTCAATGTCCACTGGAGAACCTGCACGTGCAGTCTGGCCAGAGGTACAGTCACGATGGTGGCTGCCATCAGACCCAACAGCCTCAGAAATTACCAGGCTGTAACATACTGGTTCTGGGCCATAAAATGGAGCTGAGCCATTAAACATTCCGCTTTGTTTTGCAGGAGGAAGGCCCTTCTCTGAACAGAATCAAGAACTGCCTCTATTTTTTTTTTTTTTAATTTTGCTTTTTCCTCCTCCTTCCGAACCCTCACCCGCCGCCTAGGCATCCACCTGGTCACGGGCCGCCAGCTTCTGTCCTCAAATCAACCACTGCCACCCGATACCCCGTGGCTTACCCCCACGGTGGGGTCCAGCGACGATCCCGAAATGCGCCCTTGGTGGCACCGTAGGTCGAGGGGTTGGCCTGAGGACAAATCGAAGCCGCGAGGGCTTCATTCGTGGTGGCGGCTGGCTCCATCTTTTCCTTGTTTCTAGGGAGCGGGTCGCGGAATGACGCCCAGCGCCTGCCCCGCCTCCAAGTGAGCTCGAGTGTGGTTGTTCCTGGCCTCTGCCAGGAGTCCCCATCACCGGCTGGCCCGACCTCCCGGAGAAGGAGAGCAGTCCAACGGACGCCAATCCATCTCCCCGCCGCTCTGACGACCAACCGTTCCCCACCTGGGTCACCGCGCCGCAAGCCGGAAATCCAATCGCCATACCGCTATAAGAACTGCCTCTATGTATTGCAGCCATTGGGACAGGGTCAGTACGGACTTGTGCAAGTTAACAGTTATCCCTAGGGACTGAAACAACTGAAGGATACATTCCTGGGTCAGCAGCAGCATGTCTCTGGACTGAGCTTTAAGCAGCCAGTCATCCAGGTAGGCGTACAGGCCATCTCGTCTGAGAGCTGCAGCTACTGCCGCTAAACATCTGGTAAATACCTGTGATGCAGAGGATTAGCCAAAGGGCAAAACCCTGAACTGGCAATGTTCCCCCTGGAACAGGAACCTGAGGAACCTCCTGTGCAAGGGGCAGACCTCGATATGCAGATAGGTATCTTGCATATCCAGGGAGCATAACTAATTACCCTGTTTCAACAGAGGGAGAAGGCCTGGTAGGGTGATCATCTGGAACTTTTTGTACAGGATGTAACAATTTAGCTTTTTGCAGTCTACAATAGGCCTCAAATCCCTGGTGTGCTTATTAACCAGGAAGAACTGGGAGTACAACCCTTTGTTCCATTGATGCCTGGGTACTGGTTCTACAGCCCTTTTTCTCAGCAATGAAGTGATCTTGGCCCGGAGCACTGAAAGGTGATTTGGGGGAAGGCTGTAAGGAACAGGAGGAACGACCAGAAGCTGTTCCAGAAGTTCTAGAGTGTGACCATGTTGGATTAGCTGCAGGATCCAAGCATCTGTAGTAATGGCCCTCCACTGATTCAGGTGAAGGGGAAAAACGACCCCCCAGCCACCACCTCCTGGCTTGGAACAGGAGGGAAGGGGTACAGCCAGGAGCCAGGCTGTGGCGAAGCCCACAGTAGGGGCTGTGTCTCCAGCTCTGGGGTGTTTGGCTGGAACACCGGTGGTGGAGGAGGTGGTAGGAAAGGCACAGCTGGCCCTACATTTGCCCTGTGGTCGGGTCCCTGATCCAGTCTTGTGAGAGACCTTACGAAAGGAGGGTCTTGGCCAACTCCTGGGCCGAGTGTGATACAGTCAGTGGATACACCTAATGACCCTACAAATCATTCATAATATCCTGCACATCAGGGCCAAAGAGCTTGAAGCCCAAAAAAGGGGCACTTAAAACTTTCTGCTGGACATCAGCAGCAAAGTCCGAGACTCTCAGCCAGGAGTGCCATCTTAGGCAAATGCCAGTGGCAGCCGCACTGGCAGTGATATCCGCCGACATACTTTGTGGCCTGGAGAGACTTGAGGAGCCCCTACCTCTGCAAATCCTCTGGAATGGGGCTTGTGCCACAGCTTTTCCCTTCTTCCAGAGGGTATTCTGGCACTTGACCATGTGGGACAGGTACTTGGCAATTCTAAGGCATAAAGTCACTGAAGCAAAGGTCCTTTTACCCCAAAGGTCAATTCTCCTAAATTCCCAGTTGGAGGGAGGGAGCTAAGGTGCTTGGCCACCTTGGACCTGTCATGAGTTACCTTTACTGTATAACCACTGAGTCAGTGTCTGGTTGGGCAGCACAGAAGAGGTGCCCCAGGTGAGCCTGATAAAGCTTGTCAGCCTTTCTTGGCATGTCCAGAGTCACGTTGGGCCTATGTCAGGCAACATTCTGTAAGGAAGGCAAAAGTGGATGACTTTAGGTGGAGATTCAGGAATCCCCAGGAAATCCACCAGATTCCGTCTGGTGATGTTCTCCTCCTCAGTCTGAAACCCCATAGTTGCTTGGAGCTGTTTCATAATGTTGAAGGAGGGGTCCTGGGGGTTGGATCTCGAGGTGTGTTTGACAGAGTCCTCGCTCCTTGAAGAGACAGTGGGCCTATTCAAGGAAAGAGCCACGACATCAGGCTCTTCATCTTCCTCATCAGGAAGGATAAGGACAGAGTGGTACTCCTCCTCAATGTCCACATGTTCTGGAACAGGGACCGACAGCAAAGATTCTGATGATGCACGGGACAGTGTCGAGTGATAGGGTCAAATTGACATCGACCTCGAGACAGTGATCAACAGCAGTGTTTATGTTTCGTCAAATGCTTGTGCAACGATCTTCGTTGACCACACTAGGAGTGAAAAGCTACATTGTGCAGAAAGCTGAGAGACGGTGGAAAAAAGAACTGAGGATGCTTGGGGCCGCCAACACTACTAGTGAAAGCTACCGTACAAAAAAGCACTCTCTGGCAGACACCCAAGAGTAGCACCTGCTGCAAGAGATGCCCTCGAAGAAGATCAGTAGTTCCTGACATACAGAAGGAGAGGGAATCACTTTTAAAGTGATTTCGAAGGCAAAGGAAAATAAAAGGTAAGTAAACTTTTGGCAATAAACTGAATGATGAAGCTTCTTAGGAGTCTGTGACCGTTAGGTTGATTGAGGGAAAGAACTGAAGAGGGAGCAGGGCCACCCAAGTTTATATAGCAGGGCATCACTGGCGTATGATGCCGGAATGGGCAACCCCTAGTAGACTGCTACAGAAAAGCTTCTGTGTGATCCTACTGCCTACGGTAGTAGTTCCATAGGTGTGGCCTGATGAAAGAGACAGCCCGAAGAAGATCAGCAGATCTTTTTTTGTTGAAGAAAACAGTCACCATAGATCCAGATCCTCAAGCTAAGTTTTTGCTTTTGTAACAAATAATTTTTCTAACTTTGCTCTGTTCTGGCAACCTATAGTAATCTGTTACTCACACTGAGTATTCTGAGACTAAAAGCAAAGTTTTTCTTTTTTCTTGGTACCCGACTGGGTCTTAGGGACCACTAACAGCAGTTTCATATCAGTTCCCGGTTACTGTTTACTACAAATTTTCATTTAAATTGGCATTTTGTCCTCTCAGTACTGAGATTTAACATTTTTTTTTAGTGTACTGATCTTTTCTATTTTCCTTAGGTTATGTCAGAAAACCTGAAGGAAAAAACAGGCACACTAGACTTCCTGTGGAGCGGGGGTGGTAAAGACAAATGGAAACTCACTCCGTTATGTATGGTCCCTGATCATGGCTTTATTTTTTTTTTTTATAAGTTTTATTATCTTACAGCACATACTATAGTACACAAAATAAAGAGATGAGGTACGCAGACCTCCCCACTGGATATACAGATGCCTGGCAATAAAACAATAGAAAAATTATAAGTTCCATAAGTCCATGCAGTATGGAAAACTGCCAGTTGATTATAAAAAGGAGTAAAGTTCAATCCAATTATCCTGTAGAGTATTACCACACTCATCACAAAATATGACATATAATCATTAAAACTGGGATATCAGGTCCCGAGGACTAAAATATTGTGGAGGGCAAAGTGACAAACAGCTGTAGACAGGTCATTAGAACAATAGCCTGGACTCAGTTAAGTTGCCTTACAAAACCACAATCTAAGGCAAAACAAGGCAACCTGCCCTATGGGTACAGTAGAGAAGTGTAGGATTTAATGTTCACAAACTGAGTGGTGTTCTGTCACACCAACATTTAACAACTACAGTGCCAGTCTGAGATAATAACTATTAAGTAGGTCATTTAAATGAAGCAGCAACTCCGGTGACTTTATCAGAAAAAATGCAAAAAATATTACACTTTACATTTTAGAACAGCTTGTAATATACTCAAAAAAGGCATATATTAGCAGCCACTAAACAGAACATTAAACTAGAACAACTCTAATACTGAAATGAGCTATAAAAAATCATCAAATAGGATACCAGAACTTACACAGAAGCAAGCCTGGTGCTTGAGTTAGGCACAGACTTAAAACATACTCAATGATACAGCACTTCACCCTTTCTCATTGGAGGTGCTTTCAGGGGAATTTAACTTTCCCAAGAGTTTCTCAGCAAACTGAGCCGCTGCAGTAGGGTCCACAAAAATATGCGACTTTGAAGCATGGCAGACTTGGAGTTGCGCTGGATAATTGAGCCCCGCCGCTATGCCATGCTGCAAGAGTTCCTTTTTCATCACCTGTAGTTCTTTCTTCTTGGCCTGTGTCTGTGCCGAGAGGTCAGGAAAGAAGCCGACACGACTACCCTCCCACATTATTTCTCCTTGAGATCAGGCAGCTTGCAGGAGTGATATCCTAGCTTCCGGGACTGACAGTTACATTAGACGTAAGTGGTCTCTGCTGTGGGTTACCTCATGGTCTGGGCCGTTGGGGAATCACAAATGCTCTTAGGACTTTTACCAGAGAGTCCGATGGTAACAGCTACAGGTCTTGAAAAAAATCAGCCTGGTCACCGCGAGTAGAATTTCCATGGCTTCGGCAAACCTGGGAGGAAAGCCCACAATCCTAATATTAGTTTGCCTTTGGGTATTCTCCAGACTTTCAATTTTAGATTTTAGCAGGGAGAAATCCCAGATGTTTGCGGCATTGCAGTCTGCTTGTCGGACATTTGCTTCATTTAATTCTTTAATAGCTGCAGCATTATCCTGTATAGTTTGGTCGTTTTCAGACAGTTTTCTCTCTACAGCTGCTAGCCTTTTATTTGTCTCTTCTCCATTCGCCTGTATTTTCGTTAACATGGCAAGGATTTGCGCTGTGGGTAGTTCAGGCACCACTAATCCGCTTCCTACAGTAGCCCCAAATTCTTTAGCTGAGCTCAGGGAGGAAAGAAACACATCTAGGCTTTGCGATGTATGTTTCGCGTCTCTTTTGGGGCCCATTTTATTGCAGGGCACATCCGATAAGTCTCAAAAAGCTTTTTATGCACTTTTGTGGGCAAAATCGTAAGTTTAAAATATTCTCCAGAATTAGAGAGTTGGAGCTGCTTTAGAATGCTGCCACCATGTTGCTGCTCCGCAGCTCCCCCCTTCCCCCAATCATGGCTTTTTTAACTGTGACAATTGTAATAAATTTTGCAAAGAGACAAAAGCATGTAAATCCGAAAAAATGTCAGTCTGATCCATTTTAAGTAGCTGTCTCAATAGAGTGTCCTCCTGTAAAGCAGGCTTCATTCACCTTAGTAAAAGAGAAGGGGCCATCTGATGGTACAACCCCTCATAAACAGCATATGGTTGCCAAACAAGCTGATTAAACCACCCCCACAAAAAACCAAGACAACAGAACCCCTGGGAAAACTACACATAGGGGTATTCTGATGCTAAGAAAAAGGTAAACGATGTGCAGAAGATCAACAAATAGATCTCTGCTGACAAAAAGTTTCATGAGGAAAACACAATGAGGTTCCCTCGCCCAGAGCACAAGAGTAGCAACCTTTAATACTAGCCAAATATTTGCTATCTCTAGAGCATATAGAGTAAGAAAGCTGTTTCTACTTGTCTTCGAGGCACAGGTCAGGAAGCATAAGAAAACCAGGAGCACTTGTAAAATTTACAACAAGCGTTTTATTATTATCATCAATAACAGTAAAATAAAAAATAAAAATTGTTCAGAATAACTATTTACAAAGGCAGTACAAACAGAGAAAAACAAAGTCCTTCATCTGAGTGTTTCTTCTCAATTTCAAATCTCAGCTCTCTAGCAAAAATATTGCTGCTGCTTTTATAACAAGTCTTTGCCAGGCAATTAACTCTGCATCCTCCACTTATTAACAGACATCCCGTTTCTCACAAAATGTTCTCTCGGTATCTTTGCAGGTGCAGCAAAACAAATACAGTGACCCAGAACTGACCTCTTGTTGACAGCTTTGCAAAGATTTTGCAAACCAGCATCTCAGGTTAACCCCTTGAGTTCCAAATAGCTTTTTGCAATCATTTCAACAGTACAACTATATACATTCTCAGACAAAGTCATCCCAGTTTCACATAAAGATTCACTTATATTTTTATAACCGCAGATATGCAAGATAGAAGAAAACACAGAAACAGCAAGTGAAGGCAGAGAGATAGCAAGAGGTAGAGAATCGTGAGACTGGAGTGATCAGTTCCTAGGTCTCACAAGAAAATTTGGTTGCGTAACCAGACAGACGAGACAGAAAAGGAGAGAATAGAACAGATCCTTGCATTTAATTATTTCTGCATAACAAATGGGACAGGGCCTTATTCAACCCTGTCACACTACTGTACACATGCTCACTAAAAGCTCATATAGTGACTGGTGCAAGTCACCAAATCGAGATGAGAGACGCGACAGCCACCAGACTGGGATGAGTGCAGGAGGTTGGATGTCAGTGGGTGGCTCGGTGGTGGCTGATGGGTGGCTACCGGACCACCAGGGATTCGCTTTTAAACTATGTGAACAGGCAATGAGGAGGGTGCCAGTGGACACGATGGCATAATTACATAATTAAAATGGGCAATTGGAGGGACACACTAGATCACCAGGGCTGCTTAATTAACACTCAGAGGAGCAATCAAGGGGTGGGGAAGACACACTAGACAATGAGAGATAGCTAAGATCAGCTCTGATGAGTGATCAGGATAGGGGCACATACTAGAGCACCTGGGATGGTTATGATCAGCTCTGAGGCATGATTTTGGGGGGGGGGGACAAACTAGACCCACAAGGACGTTTTACATGGGCTCAAAGAACAGGTTACTCACCTGTAACAGTAGTTCTAGGAATGGTATATGTTGTTCATTCACACATCTTGGCATGTCCCCTTCCACTTTAAAACTTGTGGAAGTCTTCAAGCTGGCTCCACCCATCCGGGTGGTAAATACACCGGCCCGCCCCATGACGCCAGATCTTATGCCCGCTGGAAGCAAGGTTGTGCGCCTGAAGCGGGTGAGGTCGGGTGGGGTGTGTGTGGATGAACAACATATACCACTCCTAGAACTACTGTTACAGGTGAGTAACCTGTTCTTCTAGAAGCGAGGATATGTTGTTCATCCACACTTCTTGGCAGACTCCAAGCAGTTCTCTGGAAGGAGGGAGGCAAGGTGCACACCCCCTACTTGGGAAATAAAGATTGGAGAACCGAGGTCCCAAAACCAGCATCCCAGCGTGACTCAAGGTCGATGTGGTAGTGGGTAATGAAGGTGTTTGCTGACTTCCAGGTAGCAGCCCGACAGATTTCCTAGATACTGATGTCCCTGGAAGCAGCCACTGAAGCAGCATTATGGTGGGTAGAATGAGCTCTTATCCCTTTGGGAGGCTCCTTGCCCACCAAGTCATAGCACAGACCTATGCATGATGTAATCCACCTTGCAATGGTCCGTTTGGCCGCAGGTCTGCCAGAAGCAGTTTCAGCGTACGTGACAAACAGCTGGCGAACCTCTCCATGAATTTCCACCGTCCTCTCCTTGTAGTAGGAGAGAGCACGTCTCAGATTCAGAGTATGGAGCCTGCACTCGGCGTCCGAGGTGTAATTAGGGTGGTAAACTGGAAGAGTCAACACCTGGTTAAGGTGAAACTCTGACACCACCTTTGGAAGGAATTTCGGGTGGGGGCACAGGACAACTTTGTTCTTGTGAAAGACCAGCTAAAGGAAGTCCACCGAAAATGCCTGGAGCTCCCCTGTCCCTGTCTGGCAGATGTGATAGCCACCAGGAAGGCCGTCTTCCACGACAAGTGTGAAAGCTCAAATTTGTGCATGGGTTCGAATGGCTTACCCATGAGCTTTGCCGAAACCAGCAACAGATCCCATGGAGGTGGAGGCTCAAGCACCGAAGGGGATATGTGATCCAAGCCTTTGAAGAAGCGCCCGACCACTGTCTCCTGCACCAATGTCGGCTGACCGGCCCGTGCCCGGTAAGTAGAAATGGCAGCCAGGTGCACCCTAAGAGTCGATGACCGTAGACCCCCTTTGGAGAGATACCAAAGGTAGTTGAGAATGCCAGCCATAGAATAGGATAAGGGGTCCAGACCCTTACTTTGACACCAAATGGAAAAACGCTTCCATGTGAAGGCATAACATTTCCTGGTTGATTCCTTTCTGGATGCCTCCACCATGGTGCAGACATCTTAGGAAAGACCCAGAGCCTGGAACTCTAGCTGTGCAGGTACCAGGCTGTGAAGTGCAGGGCTTGAAGGTCCGGATGGAATACCTTCCCCTGGTTCAGAGATATCAGGTCCAGGCGTGTACAAAGCCGCTCCGGGGGCCTGCAGCTGGAGCCAGAACTGGCGCGGCCAATCTGGGATTACCAGGATCACCTTCGCCTTGTCTCTCCTCACCTTGAGTAACATCTTGTGGATCAGGGGAAATGGAGGGAAGGTGTAGAGGAGGCCTGGGGTTCACTGCCTCAAGAAGACAGGGGGGCAGGCATGAAACATCCTCAGCTTGGTGTTTTCCCTGAAGGCAAACAGGTCCACCATCGGTTTGCCCAAACGGGAGAACAGACTGTAAGCTAACTCTGGATAGAGAGACCACTCGTGGGATGTATGGCCTATGCGGCTGAGATCATCTGCCAGCTGGTTCGAGGCTCCTGCCACATGGATGGCTAGGAGATCTGCTTCCAACCGGCTTATGAGGGTCCAGATGTGGAGCACCTCCTTGCACAGCAGACAGGAGTGCATGCCGCCCTGTTTATTGAGGTGGTACATGGTCAAGGTATTGTCCGTCTGGACTTGAACCACTTGACCCCGGAGCTGAGGAGCGAAAGCTGACAATGCCAGTCTGACTGCTCTGAGCTCCAACAGGTTGATGTGGCATCAGGACTCCTCGGGGGTCCAGAACCCGTGGGCTCCCCAGGCCATGAGAGAGACATCGGCTGTAAGGACAACCGTCAGCTCGGGGCGGACAAACGGGATGCCTTCCTTCAACTGGTCTGGTGCGGTCCACCATTGGAGAGCGTCCCACATCTTCTGGGTTACCGTGATCAGCTGGTCGAAGTGACCATATCGCTGAGTCCACTGGGCGGCCAGCTCCCATTGGAGGGGGTGCATGTGCCACCGGGCCCAACGAACCACTGAGGTGCACACCGCCATGTAA
Source organism: Neoceratodus forsteri (assembly GCA_016271365.2). Lineage (NCBI taxonomy): Eukaryota > Metazoa > Chordata > Ceratodontiformes > Ceratodontidae > Neoceratodus > Neoceratodus forsteri. Next base: position 318,147,284 of record CM028129.1, read on the forward strand.
CCCAGAAGGTACAGAAAGTCCCAGGCAGGGCGCAAGTGCCCAACCAGAAATGATTGTGCAAAGGAGGAGAGAACCTCCACCCTGTCCGCTGGGAGCCGAGCTCTGGCATGACAAGAGTTGAGCTCTGCCCCGATGAAGCCCATCACCTGAGACGGCACGAGTTCCGACTTGGCCTTGTTGATCAGGAGGCCAAGCTGCGAGCAGGTTCTGAGAGCCAGATCCCTGGACCTCTCCACCTCCTGAAGGGAGGAACCTGCCAAGAGCCAGTCGTCAAGATAAAGGTAGATTCTAAATGCTCGGGAGAATGCTGGCGGGGATATGGAACGGAAAAGGCAGATTACCTACATGTGTTTTGGTCTTGTCCGAAACTCACATGTTATTGGTCAGAAGTGGAGCGGAGAATGAGACTGATCTGGTCTATTGAAACTACACTAGGTCCTAGGAACTTAGTCCTGGGGATTAGGCCGAGCGAGATCAAGGGGTCAGATAAGACCTACTTGTGGAACATTCTGGGCATGACCGCACATAAGGCCATAACTAAGAGGTGGGGTTCGGCGAATCCTCCGACGCCTCAAGACTGGGCATTAATTATTAATGAAATCAAGGAAATGGAGGAAATTACATACAAAATAAACTTGAGGACACATGTCTTTGTCATGCGGTGGACGCCATGGATGGTGGCCTGAGACCATAGAAATTGAAATGATGGGGGAGGATAGAACACATAGAAAAGGGGCTGTCGATTTAAACGACAGGGTGATATTGCCTCGGGGGTGCTCCTCATGAAAAATGAAGAATAAAAATAAAAGATAGAAAAGAAATTAGAACTAAAAGGAAAACAAGTTAAGATATTCTAAAAGGTTTAAGGTGATGTTAAAAAATAGTGAATAAGGATTATTGTTTACTAAGGTATATTGAATTGGTAATGTAATGTCGCGTCAAACTTTGCAATAAACTTGAATTTAAAAAAAAAAAAAAAAGATAAGGGTAGATTCTGACTCCTTGGCCTTGAAGGTGGGCCACCACTGCAATGCATTTGGTGAAGACCCAAGGGGCCGATGACAGACTGAACGGCATGGCTCGGAACTCGTAATTCGACCCTGAAGCGGAGGAACCACTGATGGCACGGATGTATTGGGACGTGAAAGAACGCATCCTGTAGATCCAGTGAACAGAACCACATATTTTGCTCCATGGATGGTATGATCTGGTTCAGAGTGACCATCCGAAAGGTGTGGGACCTGAGACACTGATTCTGGTCGTGGAGATCTAGGTTGGGGCGCCAACTCCCCGGTCGCTTGGGCACCAGGAAGTACCTGGATACGAAACCTGGGTCTACAGGTGGATCCGGCACTGGAGCTACCACCTCCGTGCCGAGGAGCTGAGCAATGTTGTCTCGAAGAGCCGACTGCGTGCGAGCTGATATCCTTTCCTCCCGAGGGGCACGGGCTTGGCTGGGCGGGTACTGCTCGAGCTCCAGAGGCAGTTCCTGCCCGACCACTTCTAGAACCCACCTGTCTGAAGTGATATCAGACCAGGCAGAAAGAAAGTGGCGTAGCTGAACCCCCAAGGGAGGACCCAGGGCAGGCGTGACGGGAGTAGGGGTGGCAACCCCCAACTGAGCAGGCTTAAAGGAGGATCAAGCTCCTGGACCAGCGCCTCAGCCTCCTTTATGGGGCTGTTGAGGACCCTGCTTAGGTGTAGGGCGCCAAGCTTGAGCCTGCTGCTGCTGACCTCCCTGATAGGAGGGCTGCCTGACCGCAGGGGAAGAGTGCCAAAATGGCTCCTTCTTCTTTCTCTTCTGTTGGTTCTTGCCCGAGGAACCCTTAGCAGAAGTGGTGTCCAAGGTGGCACTGGACTGTTCAATATGCTGAAGGTGGCCTGCCACTCCTGGGCTGAACAAGTCAGTACCAAGGAAAGGCACATCAGCTAACTTGTGCTGGGTATCTGTCGGAAAGGAGGATAACTGCAGCCAAGCCCTGAGGCGGGTGGCCACTGCAGCTGCTAAAGAGCGGGCACAAGAATCCCCGATGTCTAGGGCTGTCTGGAGTTGCTGTTTGGTGACAGCACGGCCCTGATCACAGACTTGTTTGACCGTGGTCTGCATGTCCGTGGGGAGGTGAGGAAGTACCTCATCCAGTGACCCTAGGAGAGCATGGGAGAAGTGTGCCATGATTACAGCAGAACTGGCCTGACGAAGGCCCAAGGAAGAGCCCGCGTAGACCTTACGGGCAGAGTGGTCCATGTTCTTGGACTCCTTATCCAGAGGTCGGTCAGTGTCGGCCGAGCTACCAGTACGTCTAAAGACGGAAGCAGTCACCAGGCTCTCAGCCGAGGGATGTTCCGTGAATCCCGGTAGGGATCCAATAGGCACCGTGTACTTATGGGCAGACAGTGCTGGGCAGGAGGCTGGATGCTGCCAAAGCTCAAGGGCTGGACCAGTAATGGCTTCAGTCACTGAGAAGGCCTCCGTCGGGGTATCCCCCCTCTTAAGGATATCCGTAAAGGGGGTACTCCGCCTTTTTCTGTATAGACTCCAGGGGCATTCCGGTGGAATCGGAAATGAGGCAGAGGATGCCCTGAAAGGAGGAAGAAACTTCCTCCAGGCCTGCTGAGAGTGACTCCTCATCACCCGGATAGGAGTGCAAACCTGTGGCATCCGAAGAGTCGGGATACAGCGGTCTCCCACCTATGTCCCCATGGATACGCAGAGGGTGGTCAGGGTAACCGTGATGGACAGGAGTCGGGAAGCCCAGTTTCTGGACGGTCCTCTTTCGAGGAAGCCCCCGAGATAGGCTGCTTAGGTGGTGGTTCCACCCTAATCGGTGGTGAGACCAGTATGCGCTTAGGAATAATGGCCGGCCCCACAGATGGAGGAACCAAAGATTTTGGGTCTGAAGGGGTTGGTGTCGGCCCTTGAGGCGCAGACCAAGTAATGGCCGGGGTGGACGGCATAGCCGGCTTCTGCCCGGCCAAAATCAGCTGTTGCCACATAAGCTCCTCATAGTGTCAACGGAGTTCCCGTCGAAGCCTCTCCTCGTCTGAGGAGGATGAGGACCTGTGGCGGCGCCTCTTTTTTGAATGTCGGTGGCCTTTCTTTGGTTTTCCCACCGAAGAAGGAGACCGAGTCCTCGATCTAGACCGATGGGGTCGGCCAGGATCGGGAGAAATTGGGCTCCGTGAAAATCAAGGCACTGGATCAATTCCCTTGATGGGGGACACCCGAAGTAAGTGTCTCGTCATCAGGGAAAGAAAGGACCAGGATCCTTTCTAAAGGATCGTCAACCGGAGTCGGCGAAATCAGCTCGAGAACAATCTTGGCCAGATCAGTCGATTCCTCGGTCTCTGCCTGACCAGATGGAAGATCCGTGAAGCCGGCGGCTGAGGAAGTGATCTCGACCGAAGTCAAGGTTGCAGTGTCCTGGGGCTCAGACCTCTCTCGGTCCCAGGAACGTCTCCTCTTCAAAGACATTGGATCCTTGTCCCTCTTCCGAGAGCGGGAGGAGTGCAAGCCCGAGGACGCCTCACTCCTGGTGGGGAGAGACAGGTACATCTCCCTGAAGGAACCTGTGAAGGAAGAACCGAGGTTGAGAGGCACGAAGAAATTTCGGCTGGCCGAAGCTTGGGCAGCTTCTTCTTCGGAGGCCTTCATCTGCTCTAGCTGCTAGGCGGATCCCGCGGCCGTGGAAACCGCCCACCTCGCTTCATTCTATTTCACCGGTGGGTTCCTTTTCTCCGGTCTCCCCAGTTTAAGGCGTGCCATGTGGTCGTCAAGGACGTTGGAATGGAAAGCCAAGCAAAAGGTACAGGTGGTGGTGTCTTGACCGACACCTAGACAGTACATGCAGGTAAGGTGGGGATCGGTGCCTGACATTTTCTGGCCGCATTTAACACTGGATGTAAATCTGGGGACGACTTGTCCTCCATCCGGCGCGCTATTATCGGAATCGAAAACTCTGGCGAGTTTGAGAGATAAATGGTAAAAACCGTGATCTTGAATCCAGGGCCTCACGATGGCTAAAGAAGAAGTTAGCACGAGGAACCCAATTCTTCAACGGAAATGAAGATCTGGCGCCATGAAGTGGAGTCAGGTATTTACCACCCGGGTTGGTGGGAGGAGCCAGCGTGAAGTCTTTCTGGCCAGATTTAAAGGGAAAGGGACATGCCAAAGAGTGTGGATGAACAACATATCCACGTCCTAGAAGATGTGTTTTTTGGCAGTGGTAAATAGTGCCACTTGGAGGGCTGTTTACTGCTGCTGCAAACCTTTGTATACACCATTGTGCCAGAATGCAGGAGGGGACCCCTTCATCTGCATAGGTGCAGTGGCATTTTAGCTCTTTGATGCTCTTTTAGATCTTTGATGCTGCTGGGTTTGTGGGGCACTCCTGGGACTTCTGAATATGGGTCAGACGGGAATGCTTGTGCAAAGCTGGGTTACCGCCCATACTAAGCCGCGCTACACAGGTTACTGTGGGAGCTAATCTTTGATTGTTGAGGCCAGAGAGCTTTTTAGACTATCTGAAGTCCTTAATCCTGTCCAGGTGAAACCTAAGGACCCTTTGAGTGGAGATTCCTTTCTCCCTCATTCTGGAAGTCGGCATATAGCCTGAATGAGATGGAACTCTGACACCACCACAGAAACCTGGGGAGTGAACAGAGCAATGAAAATTATGTACTCACCGTAATTCTTTATCTTCTAGAAGAACTTCAATATTGAGACACAATGATGGGTCTAAGCCAGAAGCGCTAGGGCCCCACAGCAGCAAAGTCTTTTGCAGCCTGGAAGAAGACTGATGTTAATACCAGTGATGCCAATGAGGCAAACATACTGATGTTGTGCACGTGGGCTGGCCAGTAACTGATGCGTGCCCCTTCCGTTCAACAGCTCTGTTTGCCAGGAGAGAAAATAAGTGGGAGAGAAAAAAGAGACAGAGCACTATAGACGCCTATTCCTAATAGATAGGAAAAGGCTATAAAAACAATAAACGTAATAAAACCTGACTACCAACTTAATAGAACTAAAGGTTGGGCCTAATGTGGCACCGGGGTAGCGAGTGTAAGAGCCAGAGCCTATTTCAGCCACCTGGACAGGAAGATGGAGAGGAGGGACAGCAGCTCTAGCATAGAGCTCTTGCTCATGCAAGAGGCTTGGGGCACCTCAGTGCAGTTAGAAAGGCAGGATGCCAATTTAACCAAACCTCTTGTACTCACCAGAAGACAAGAATAGGAGACAACTCCAAGAGCTCCAAAGGAGCGAGGCAAAGAAACAGAAAAATTCACAGCACAAAGCAGACCGTCTTCTTGGTACTCCAAGGAATGCTGAAAAAGCACTGAAAAGAAAAGGAATTGAATCTCAAGAGAAGGGTGTGTAAAAAACACCTAACCCACAGGCTGAGAGAACAGAATAACCCCCCCAACTGCATCTACCTCTCCCTAAGCGCAGAAAGTTTGAGATCACACCTTGTGCGAGGGCATAAGGTCAGGGCCTAGGCAAGTAATAGGTTGCAAGCATCCAAGGGATGTGTCTTGGAGAAATTCCCACAGGGGGAGGAATAGGGCTCAAGGGGAAAGGCACCTCAGAAAAAAACATTTTCTAGGTTTTTGTTGGGGGTGGGCACTTCCATTTTTTTTTTTTTGTTAAAGGTACCAAAATGAAGAGTTGAACCTCAAAGGAGAAAAGGAGCTCAGACAGAGTGGCAAGAAGTGCTAGAGCACTAATACAACAGGGTGAGCTGCCCAGAGGCCCTGGCTCTTACCGGAGTCGGGAATGATGGGCAGGCATGTGACTGACTGGTGAAGATATTCTGGAAGATCAAGAATTACAGTGAGTACGTAATTTTCATATCTTCCAAGAATCAGTCTTCACCATTCGGTCATACCCAAAACAAGGGAGGATTTAGCTCACCCTGAGGGAGAAATTTTCCCTCAGCCCTTTGGCGGGGCATAACCACTAGAGGACAGGAACTCCTCACAGGTCCGGCAGCACCTAAGATTGGTTAGAGGCAGGTGGAAGCTCCCTTGGTCTGGAAGCAGGATGGTGCCCTGACCACTCACACCTGACTCTGTGGGAAAAAAACTGGGTTCCCTGGTAATGCGAGTTAAGCACCCTACACTGGGCCAGGGGTGCCAACCAGGAGAGATGAAGCTAGATGTCTGCCAAATGCAGACTGCTGTTCCTACCTGTCTGGATGCTACCTCTTTGGTGTTGTATGACATCCTCGCTTGACGCCTCACCATTTCCAGGCCCTGGGCAGAAAAGCAAATGGCCTGCCTGGTTAACACGCAGTCCGGCAAGGGAGATAACAGCTGACTTCGCTCAGTCCACAGGCACTTGCTGTAAGCTGCCTGATGTGTAGAAATGCATGTCAGAGTACATGCCGCTACACAAAAAAACCTTTCAGTCCCAAGCATCGATATCCGTAGAGTCAGTGTTGGGGGTGGTTGGGTGGTCATGCACTGGGTGCTTAGGCCCAGAGGGTGTCTGCAGCACCAAAATCCCTGATGTGGGATGAAGAATACCACCTGAAGTCCCCGTGGGAGGACAATATCTGCGCTGGATGTCCCAAGGGGCTGGTGCAAGGGCATAGGGACAGAGCCAGACATTCTTGGATGCCTTTATAAAAGGCTGGGGCCAAGGAGCGATGACAAAGGAGTCATCATTGAAATCCCCAAGTAATCTCAGGGCCAGGGTAGCAGTACTGCAACCTATGAATGACCCTTCATTCAACTCCTGCAATATCTCTGTCAGGGTAATTGTTGGATCTTCTTGGACCATCTTCACCGTTGATTCACACTGATGGAATCTGAGCTGGAGGTGCTAGGACCCCGGGGTCCTAGTACCTCCAGCGCAGAACCCACTAGTGTGAATAAATGGTAAAGAGACATTCCTTGGAGATATGAAAATTACATATTTACCATAATGCTTGAATCTTCTAGTAATATCTTCATCACTGATTCACACTAGTGGGTCTGCACCAGAGGCACTAGGATCCAGTGGTCCTAGTGCCTCCAGCTCAGAACCCATCAGTGTAAATCAATGATGAAGATACAGTCCAGGAAGATCGGCTAGTACACAGAATGCTGAGTATCTGAGGACATTTAGACAGAAAAATCTTCTTCCTCAGAGGAGGAAGTCAGAGAGGAGGAGCTGGATTCAGACAAAGGTGGTGCTGGGGCCTCAGACCTGAACTGGACCTGGTCTGTCTTTAAATGGTAACAGTAAAGCACTCCAGCCATTGTTCTGAATTGTTACCAGGTCACAGGCCCCAAAGGACCCTCAATACTTGGCAGGGTAGGGTAGGGGAACAGAGGAGGAGGAGGGTCATGATGACAAGGTCAGGTCCTCTGCCAGGGCTGTGAGAGTGTTCAATGGACTTCATCATGAGGGAAAGCCTGGCATGCTCATCTGTGTGGAGCTGACCAGCCTCAGAGAACTGGTCCAGATAGTGCTCTTGAGGGGAGGCCCTCAGGTGGGGAGAGTGGAACTGTACAAGGCCCAATGGGTGACCCCAGACCCCACCAGTGACAGGGCCAGCTGGTTATGAGGAGAAGCAAGTCGCCGGGCTAACACTAGAACCCTGGCCAGTGCTGCCACGAGCCTTGGTCAGAGGGTCAGCTGCAGGCCCAGTGCCCCGCCCCAACACCTCACCAGGGCTGACACTGCTCCCGAGCCAAGTTTAACCTCCAGAACAGACACACCCCTACAGCCTGGTCAGACTTGGCACCGTGAGTGGCATGGGAACCAGACCCAGCACCGCAACACCTACCAGCGCTGCAAGCAGCAACCCATGAAAAACACCAGGTCTGGTGTTAGGCTTGGAACTGGGATGAGGATGGCTTCACTCATCACTGGTGCTGTCCGCAGGCCCAAGGTCAGGGTCATCATCCTCACCCAGGCTGCCGGGGCTCTCAGGAGAGGAGATGACCACCACCTTGGACTTGGGAACAGCCCAGGCTCCAAAACTCACCCCTCTTCTGGCATCGTGAGGAGTGCCAGAAGGGGGCACGGTCTCAGTCGGTGCTGCCCCAGTCACCAGTATAAGCCTTAGTACCAGGCGCCGGGGCAGCACCAGGCAGTGAAAAGTACAGTTATGCAAGTACTTACCATAACAGTAGATCTTCGAGAGGAGCACTTGCAGCAGGCTATCATAATAAGGACTATGCCGCAGGCACTAGGACCCACCAGAAAACTTCTCAGCCAGCAGTACCCAGCAGAGACTGCCCCCAACATCGGCTCTGCCCCGATGTCAGCCCTGGTACAAAAGGGGCGGACCCAGCTCCACCCCAGTTCCCCCGCCAAGGCCCGCGAACGAGCCCTGAAAGGAGAAAGAGGCGAAGCTCGAAGATGATGCTCTGCACACCTCAAAAGAGGGCTGGAAGGTGGGAAAGTACCGCCTGCTGCAAGAGATCCTCTCGAAGATCTGCTGTTACGGTACGTTCTTACGTAACTGTACTATCCTTACTATCTTACTTTGAGTGGGAGCTCTTGTAGTTGGCTATCACAATAAGGACTGAATCCCAAGCAGTCCCTCACCAAGGAGGTAATTGACCCCGGGAGGTGGAAGAGAGGAAGCTGAACACAGAAGCTCAAGACAGCAGTCCCTGAAGGACTGCCAGGCCGAAGCCGGTACAGCGTCTGGAGGCAATGTCCAAGCTGTAGTGCTTTACGAAAGTATGCACTGAATTCCAGACAGCGGCTGCGCATATGTCCCTAATAGAGACATTCCGCATAGCAGCGAAGGAAGCAGACACTCCCCTGGTGGAGTGACCCCTAACCAGGCCCGAAAGGGGTTTGTTGTGCTTCTCATAGCAGAAAGAAACACAGTGGACAATCCATTTAGAAATGGTCTGCTTGGACACTGGTTTACCCAAGTGTTGAGGTGCGAATGACACAAATAGTTGCTCTGACTGACGGGGAGATGTTTGCTTAAGGTAATACCTTAGCGTCCTGTGGACGACCAAAGTGTGAAGGAGAGCTTCCCCTCTGTTAGAGGGAGAAGGGAAATAAACTGTAAGGTCAACCGACTGGTTGAGGGTCAATTCCGAGACCACTTCTGGAAGAAACTTAGGATTCGCCCTCAGGTAAACCCTTTCCCTATGGAAAATTAAATATGGGTCTTTACACATCAGAGCCTGAAGCTCGGAAACTCTTCGAACTGACATAATGGCAGCTAAAAAGCTAACCTTCCAGGAAAGATATCACAGCTCACAGTCTGCTGTAGGTTCAAACAGGAGAAGAGTAAGCTTCTCCAACAAATAGGAGGTCCCAGGGTGGGATAGGATCCCGAATAGGAGGTCTCATGTGAAGAATCCCCCGTAAAAAGGTGCGGGCCACATCCAACTGGGCTAAGGCCCTGTCTCCTGAAAGGGCGTGATAAGTCGAGATGGCCCACATGTGCACCTTTATGGAGGAGTAGCTCAAGCCTTGCTGGTATAAGGAGAGGAGATACTGTAGAGCGGAGTTCACCGGATAGGTAACGGGATCCGGACGGTGAGACGAGGCCCACAAGCAGAACCGCTTCCACTTCATAGCATAAGTGGAGTGCGTGAAGGGCTTTCTCGCTGACACGAGAACATCCGCCACCTCTGGGGATACCCCATACCGTATTTTGCTACGTCTGAAGGAGCCAAGCATGAAGGTGTAAGGATCGGAGATCGGGATGGACCAGCGAGTCCTGATCCTGGGACAGCAACTGCAAGCATATTGGCAGCGGGATTGGAGGTTCCGTGGATAGCCGCTGAAGTAGTGGGAACCAAATCTGCCGAGGCCACAGCAGGGCGACTATAATCATTTGAGCCCCCTTGGCCTGTAACTTCAACAGAACTCTCTGGACGAGAGAAAAGGGAGGGAAGATGTAAAGAAACCTCCCTGCCCAACAAACGGACAATGCGTCTGGCCAGAAAACACCAGGCGTCGGCTCTCGCGAGCAGAAAACTGGCAGTTTGGTGTTGCTTGGTGACACAAACAGGTCCAGCTCTGAACGATCCCATGTGTCGAACAGCTGATCCACTACTGATTGCAGTAGCTCCCACTCATGCGTCTTGGACTGAGATCTGCTGAGACTGTCTGCTAAATCGATTAATACACCTGGAACGTGCACCGCGGAGAGAGAGATGTGCCGTTCTAGTGCCCAATACCAGACTCTCATTGCCTCCCTGCACAGGGGGTAAGAATAAGCGTCCCCTTGTTTGTTGATATAGAAGACGACTGCCATGTGGTCTGTCTGAACCAGAAGAGAGCCTGGTACAAGGTCCTCCTGAAAGGCGTGTAGCGCATTGAGGACCGCTCGCATCTCCAGGACATTGATGTGGAGTTCGTGTCTCTCGGGGTCCAAATGTCTCTCTGGGGGGCACCCAGGTGTGCTCCCACCCCAAATCCAAGGCATCCATTGTAAGGGTCTGATTCGGGGGATCCAGATGGAAGAGGACTCCTTTTTCCAAATTGAGTGGATCCATCCACCAAAGAAGTGCTCTCCTTACTGGCTGTGTGACTCTGACCATGTGGTCTAGGTCATCTGAGCACTGATCCCACTGCACCCAAAGCATCCATTGCGGGATTCTCATGTGGAGGCGGGTCGAAGGAGTGACTGGAATGGCCACCACCATGTGCCCCAGAAGTCTGAGGAAGGTCTTGCTGGGACCTGAGGAGTCATTAGGACTGATCCGGCTATCTCCTGCAAGTAATCACCCCTCTCTGGGGGTAGAAAGGCCATGCCCTGGACTGAATCCAGGACCGTTCCGATGAAGACAAGTCTTTGGCTGGGTTCTGGGGAAGACTTTGGAAGGTTCAGGGTGATCCTCAGGTCTCGGAACAGAGTATAGGTGTCTTCGAGAGCCTGAAGCAGGCGTGACCTTGACGGGGCCGCAAGCAGCCAATCGTCCAGGTAAGGGAAGGCATAATGACCCAACGCTGTACAGCCACAGCCACTACTGCCAAGCATTTCGTGAAGACTCGAGGAGCGAAGGGGAGGCCGAATGGAAAAACTCGAAATTGATAATGTTCCCCCTGGAAGTGGAACCTCAGGAACTTCCTGTGAGGGGGAAAGACCCCGATATGCATGTACGCATCCTGCATGTCTAGAGAACAGAGCCAGTCCCCTTGGTGCAGCAGAGGAAGAAGCCCTGGAAGGGTCACCATCCAGAACCTTTTGTACTCTATATAAGGTTGGGACAGCTGAGGTCCAGAATGGGACGAAGGTCTTGAGACTTTTTTAGGACCAGGAAGAAGTAGGAATAATACCCCTTTCCCCGCTGCTGCAGGGGGACTGGTTCTATTGCCCTTTTTTGCAAGAGGGCCTGTATCTCTCCTTCTATGAGGGGGATATGAGAAGGAGGATATCTGGAGAACCTTGGTGGAGTGTCTGGAGGAATCTCCGTGAACTCTAGAGTGTGTCCTCTCCTTACGATGTCTAGGACCCATTGGTCCGCAGTGACAGAGCTCTATCCCTGAAGGTAAAGGGAGAAGCGACCCCTACCACCTCCCCTGGAACCTCCGCTGGGGTTGAAGGAGTCACTGTGCGGAGCCAGGTGTGGGCAGAGAGGCCTGGGAGGACTTGGGGCCACAAGGAGCACCTCCAGGCGGCTGGTTGCCGGCTCTCCTCCAAAAGCCACCTCTCTGGCCCTGTTGACTGTCACGGGCTTGACCACCTGAGGGCTTCCGAAATGGCTGCTTACGCGTTCTCTGCTGGTCTCCACAGTACCAGGTAATCTGGGTGAGGTCCTGGAATGTGTCCACCAAAGGAGGCACCACAAGGGTTTAGGCTCCTTCTGCCTCAGGTACTTAGCCAATCGCCAGTGTTCTGAATCCAGGTCCTCCGTATTCCACTCACTGGAGTCCTGGATGTGCCTCGTGACGTCCATAAAAGTAGGATTATCAGGAGGCAAGCGGGGCTGGTTCTTCTCTCCTGGGGAACCCCAATTCCCGAAATGGAAGACGTAGAAGAGGAAGACAGGATACTGGGTGTCAAGTAGACTGACCTATCCCTGTGACTAGTCCCACTCGAATGTCGGTGACTCACAGACTGACGATGGTCCAAAGACCGATGTCGGTCATGGGACCGATGGCAGAGCGGAGACCGACGTCAGTCAGAGGACCGATGTCGGGAGCGGTCCCGCCAAAAAGAATGGTAACGGCTCCTGGTGAGAGACCTGACCTAGCGTCAGCTACCAGATCTTGTAGAGCACCGGTGTTGGTTTACGGACCGTGAATGGGAATGAGCCTTGACAGGAGGTGTAGGCGGTAACCTCTTGGGGGTCTTCTGCAGCGAAGATACACCTCCTGTTGTGGTTCACCTGAAGGTCGGAACCGAGATGGAGCCGGCTTGAGGGGGTCACTGGACCTGCCCCCACCAGAAGGAAAAAAGATGCTGGAGCTCATCCTATGTGAAGACGGAGGCCGCTTTCCCTGGAAAGGGAATATCCGGAACGTCGGCCCTGGAAGGAGAGCCCCTTGGGGAGGAAGACTTGGGGGATGGAGAAGCAGTCTCTTCGCCAGCTGCGCCTAGATCTGTCGCCCCTTCACCCGGCGTCGGTATGGTGACCGATGACGGTGTACAACCGGGGGGCGCTAGAGTGTCCTTTGACTCCAAGGGCGCTCTCTTGACGGGTGATGCCGAGGCCTTGGAAGGCGGGGCTGAAGCTTGCACCTCCGAGGACTTAATGGAGACTCTTAGCAGAATCACCTTAGGATTCGCAGGCTTCTCCCCCGAAGGCCCAACCTTAGCCTGATCCTTAGATTTTAGATACTCGTCTGAGTCCGTAGAACCACAGGCTTTTTTCGGAGAGGGCCGCGAGCGGGAGCAAGACCAGGACCTGGACTGGTGCCGGGACTGACTACGGTCTTTGTCGAGGGGCTGCTTGGTTTTATCCTTGCATTTCACCTTCTCCCCTGAGGTGTGCAGATCCATTTTCTTTTCAAGAAGGTACGCCTTCAGGTTGCAGATCCGAGTCCGGGTGGTGAAACTCTGGCAGAACGAACAGGTCGCTGTGTCGTGCTCAGGCCCCAAGCAAAAGACACACTTCTTGAGGCCAGCCTTAGAAGGTATCTGGCGGTTGCAACCGCATTTGCTGAAATGGGGTCCCAACAAAGAGACCGATGGCAAAAAGGGCAAAAAAAACCAAAGTTTTTAGTAGGGCTGGCAAGCCAAGACTGTAGAACTCTTCACGTGTGGGGGACGCGGCTGGAAAAGAACTGGGGTGGAGCTGGGACCGACTCCTTTTGTACCAGGGCTGACGTCGGGACGGAGCCGACGTCAGGGGCGGTCCCTGCCGGGTACTGTTGGCTGAGAAGTTTTCTGGTGGGTCCTAGTGCCTGTGGCATAGTCCTTACTGTGATAGCCTGCTGCAAGAGCTCCTACTCGAAGTAAGATCGGAGGTGCCCACTGGTGTAGACTGAGCGTATAGTTTCAACCTCACCACCAGGGGCAACCACTGCCCCGAAGGACTGATGGACTGGAGGTGGTGGTGCCTAGCCAGCCCCCCATAAGAAAAGTACAGAAAAGTACAGAACCACCAAGGACCCACCATCCTAGAAGGGCAAGAGTAGCTCTCCGGCCCCCTCTAGCTGCTGGAGGTCTGCCTCTGAACAAGTAAGTGGTCTACTGAGAAATATAGGATATTCTTGTCTCAGAACAGGACAATCAGGAGCTTAAAGGACACACAGGCAGAAAGTAAGGAGAGAAAGAAAAAAAAAAACAGAGGAAAGAGTAAGGATTGCAAACAGTTAAGGGCCAGAAATAAGACATGATTGGAGTGGTGCAGTGCAGTGGCTGTGGAGCAGCAGTCTTCCGGGAGATGTTCTGGAGGATGCGGTGTTGTCCCATCTGCAGGCACCTCTCTGGGCTGAGGGAGGAGGTTGCTCATCTCCAGGCTGAGTTGGCCAGGATTTGTGGGACCTCCTCTTCCATCCAGGGACCACCAGTGTCACTGCTGTTGCCTCAGAGGTTGCCAAGAAAGAGAAGCGGTTGGACCACAGTGGGCTCAGGGAGGGTGAGGGTGGTGGAACAGAGGCACATCACTCCAGTTGTACCTCTCCACAATTGCTATGCCATTCTGGCAAAGTGTGGTTCCTCTATGGAGGCACCCACGGTGGAGGCCAAGGAGGATGTTGGGAACCTCCACAAAGGAGACCCACAGGAGGGTGCAGGGGACTCCAGGGGAGGAAACAACTCCTGGTGGGGACTCCATTGTTAGGAAGGTAGAACTGGGCAAGGAAGGGAGAGAGAGTAAGGTGCCTGCCTGGCGCCATGGCTTGTAGGGACAGGGAGCGAATCCTCAGGATTGCTGGAGTAGCTGCACAGGGAGGGAGTTGGATGTCATTGTCCACCTAGGGACAAATTACCTGGCTAAGAAAGGATTAGAGAAGTGCAGGAAGAGTTGTGGAATTGGGAGGGGCCTTAGTCAGTAGCACGCAGGTAACCTTCTGGAGGTGCTACCCATCTATGGCATAGGAGAGGCTAGGGTGTTCCGTGCCATGGGATTCAATCAGTGGTTGAAAAACTGGTGTGGAGCTCAGGGATTTGGCTTCATTGGGGACTGGGGGTCCACCTGGAGTGATGCAAGCCTATACTGGCATGATGGGCTGCATCTGTCCGGGAGGGGAACCAGGATCCTAGGTGATAGGTTTAAATGCTTCATTGGCAAGCTTTTAAACTAGCCAAGGGGGGAGGCACTGGAAAGGAGCAGGAAAATCCTAGCCTCCAAAAAAATCACGGTAGTAAGTGTGGCAAACACCAACATGGAGGTGTCGATAGGGAGAAGGGCAGGGTAAATGGAGAGAGGACAAGGCAAGAAGGACAGGGATGGGGCAAAGGGGTAAGACCATCAGGAAATGGAGGGTAATGAGTACCAATGCCCGTAGTCTGGGCAACAAGCTCCCTGAGCTGGTGGCCTTAATGGAAGAGGGATGCCTGGATATCAGAGCAGTCACAGAAACATGGTACACAGAGAACCATGACTGGGATGTTAACATACCAGGGACATAACTTACAGGAGAGACAGGCAGGGAGAAGAGGGGAGGAGTAGCTCTATGTAAAGGAAGGGATAAAAGCCACTGAACAAAAGAGTAAACAGGAGGAGAGAAGGCACTGTGGGTCACCTTGAGACTGGAAAGGCACCACAATCCGACAGGGGTTGTGTACAGACCCCATGTCAGGGGAAAGAATGGACAAGGATATGATGGAAGGCATTCTTAGAATGGCAGAGAAAGGGGAGATACTGTTGATGGGAGACCTGAATATGCCGGATGTTAACTGGAGCACATTTGCTGCAGCCACATCCAAGAGCAGGGCCATTCTTGACGCCCTACAGGTGGCAGGCATTAGACAGCTAGTTTTGGAACCCACTGTGAGGGAGCAATCTTAGACCTGTGATTTCAAAGGGGGCAGTGAGAGGATCTCAGATCTAGAAGTGGGTTGCCATCTGGGGACAAGTGACCATCCGACAGTGTGGTTCACGTTAAACTCAGCTACAGAGTCAAGCCATACAAAAGTGAGGGTACTGGACTTTAGGAGGGCTGACTTTGGCAAGATGGGAGAGTGCCTCAGAAAGCACTAGCAAACAGGCTAGAAGGAGGTGTGGAGCAACAATGGGAATTATCAAAACTGCCATCACAGAGGCAACAAGCCTTTGTGTGAAGCAAATAAACAAATCAAAACGAAAGAAAAAGCCAGTATGGTTCTCAAGAGAGGTGGCTGTGAAAGTCAGGAAGAAAAAGATAGCATTCCGGAAGTATAAGGAAACATAGAAGGAGCAGGACAGAGAGCTGTACCAGTTAAGGCAGAAAGAAGCAGGGAGGGAAGTCAGAATAGCAAAGGCCCAAACTGAGGAAAAGATAGCCAACTCAGTTAAGAAGGGGGATAAAACCTTTTATAGGTACATCAGCGAGCGTAGAAAGACAAAGGGAGGGATAGTGAGGCTGAATAGAATGAACGGTGGGTGGGCAGAGGGGGACAGTGAAAAAGCAGGAATACTGAACGAATATTTCAGCTCAGTATTCACAAAAGAGGAGGGGAAGTGCTAATCCAATTAACAGAAGCACTTGATAGGGGGTCGATCCCAGTCCTTTCACAGAAGAAAGGGTTCTGCAAGAACTCCTAAAACTGAAGGTGGACAAAGCAATGGGTCCTGATGGAATTCACCCCAGAATTCTAAAAGAATTAAGGAAGGAACTAGTGAAACCACTGGCTACTCTTTTTAATAAATCATGGAGGATGGTGTGGTACCCGAGGACTGGAGGAAGGCGGATGTGATTCCCCTTCACAAAAGTGGGACCAAGACAGAGGCAGGAAACTACAGACCTGTCAGTCTGACCTCTGTGGTAGGGAAAGTGATGGAGTCACTTCTGAAGGAAAGAATAGTTGAGTACCTAGAGGTCAGTGGAGCACAGGATCCAAGGCAGCATGGGTTCACAGCGGGAAGGTCATGTCAGACAAATCTAATAGATTTCTTTGACTGGGTGACCAAAGTAGTAGACCAGGAGGGCTGTGGACATGGCCTACCTAGACTTTAGCAAGGCATTTGACACAGTCCCACACAAAGATTATTAGTCAAATTAACCAGCCTGGGAGTGGGTCCCAGGGTGGTAGCCTGGGTAAAACATTGGCTGGACAACAGGACACAGAAGGTAATTGTAATGGAGTCCACTCTGAAGAAAGGGCGGTTACTAGTGGGCACCGCAGGGTTCAGTATTGGGTCCAGTCCTTTTTAATGTCTTCATCAGTGACATTGCAGAGGGACTGGAAGAAAAGTATGCCTTTTGCAGATGACACAAAGATCTGCAACAGGGTTGATACACAAGGCGGGTGGAAAGGATGAAAAGGGACTTGGCAAGGTTGGAGAAATGGTCAGACATATGGCAGCTAGGATTCAATGCAAAAGTGCAAAATAATGCACCTGGGAAACAAGAACCAGGGAAGAATACACAATGGGTGGGAGGTAATAACAACAACAAAACAGGAAAGGGACCTGGGGTAATCATATCAGATGACCTTAAGGTTAGCAAGCAATGTGAGAAGGCAGTAGGAGGGCTGGGGTATACTGGGATGTATAGGAGAGGCATCAGCAGCAGAAAACAGGAAGTTGTTCTCCTCTGTACAGACAGTTGGTGAGACCCCATCTGGAATACTGTGTCCAGTTCTGAGACCCCATCTCCGCAAGGACATAGACAGGATAGAGGCAGTCCAGAGGAGGGCAACTAAAATGGTGCAGGGTCTGCAAGAGAAGCCGATGAGGAGAGACAAAGGAGCTTAATATGTATACCCTTGAGGAAAGAAGGAGAGGGGGACATGATATAAACTTTCAAGTACCTCAAAGGAATCAACAAAATCCAAGAGGGTAGCATCTTTCAGAAAAAGAGACTTGCAAGAACAAGGGGACACAATTTAAAGATAGAAGGAGGGCGGTTCAGGGCAATGTGAGGAAGTATTATTTCACAGAGGGTAGTGGATGCATGGAACAGCCTTCCTGAGGAAGCTGTGGGGTCTAAAACTGTGGGAGAATTCAAGAATGCATGGGACAGACATCAAGGCAATTCTTGTGGGGGCAGGAAGATAGGCTGTTGGTTAACTAGGGATCTGCGGCCTATCCTGTAGGTAGGGAAATGGGCAGACCAGATGGGCCTAGCGGTCCTTATCTGCCATCAAAGTCTATGTTTTTGTAAGAACTTACCGTAACAGTAGATCTTGAGAACAGCTCTTGCGCAAGTTACACACAGGACCAAGGCCGGCAGGCGTCAGGACCCCACGGAAAAATTCTAGCTAGCTATCTCAGTGGACCGCCCGACGCCGGGTCCCGGTCCGCCAGGCGTGGTACATATGGGGCGTCCCGCCCAGAATCCCCTAGCTCCCGCTGGAGACTCCCGCCACAGGATGACCTCAGAAAGGGAGACCGAGGATCCACCGTCAGAAGGCAACAAGGGAGAAAACCGACATAAGCATTTTCTTCTTTTCTCCGTCTTCTTCGTTTCTTTTTTTTTTGGCAGAGCCGTACTTCCTCTAAGGGGAAGGTGGGAAGGTATCTGCTGCAAGAGCTGTTCTCGAAGATCACTGTTACTGTAAGTTCTTACGTAACTGTACTATCTTACTGAGACACAGCTCTTTGCAGAAGGTCACCATAGGACTGATTCTCCAAGCAGTAACGCTACCAGAAGATCCGGGAGGAGGCAGAAAGACAAGAGAAAACATTCCAAGTCCTGACTCAGGACAGGAGACCCTGCAGCACTGCTAAGCCGAAACCGGCTCTTCGCCGAGAGGCGATGTCCAGACTGTAGTGCCTGATAAAGGTATGCACAGAGCTCCAAGTAGCTGCAGCGCAAATAGCTGAAATGGATACATTCCTGAGTGCTGCAAAGGAAGTGGCCACACCCCTGGTAGAATGACCCTGGATAGAACCCAGGAGGGGCTTTTGCTTAATCTCGTAACAGTACGAAATACACTGGACAAGCCAGCGAGACAAAGTCTGTTTGGATACTGGTTGGCCTTTCAACCTCTGGGAGAAGGAGACAAAAAGCTGGTCAGAACCCCGAAAGGGTTTAGATCTGTTAAGGTAATACCTCAGGCTGCGTGAACATCCAGGGTGGGAGCAAAGCCTCTCCTCTATTAGGTAACTCGGAAATAGACCGGAAGGTCGATATCCTGATTCAAAGTGAGTGTCGAAACCACCTTAGGCAAAAACTTTGGGTTCGTCCTCAGGGATACTCTGTCCCGGTGAAAAACCAAATAGGGCTCTTTGCACGTGAGAGCGTGAAGCTCAGAAATCCTTCTGGCTGAAGTAACTGCAACCAAAAATAACGTCTTCCACGACAGAAAACGTAGCTCACAATCCGCGGCAGGCTCAAAGGGAGGGAGCGTAAGTTGTTCCAGGACAAAGACTAGATCCCACGGAGGCACTGGGTCCTTGATGGGGGGCCTAAGGTGCAACACTCCTCTAAGAAATTCCCGAGAGGCATCTAATTGCAAGAATAGCACGCTGCCCCACCGGAAGATGGTAGGCAGAAATAGCAAAGGTGCACTTTGATAGAGGAGTACTAGCCCTGAATGGAAGAGAGACAGGAGATAGTCTAAAATTACTCCCACAGGACAACCTAGCAGAAAGGTCACGAGCCCGTGACCATAAACAAAACGGCGCCACTTCATGGCATACGAATAGGCGTTGCCGGCTTTCTGGCTGCGGAGAACCTCTGCAACCTCTTACGAGACCCGTGGCGCAAGATGGCTATGTCTCCAGGAGCCAAGTATGCAGGTTCAGAGAACGTAGATCAGGATGGAGCAATGAACCTTCCTCCTGAGACAGTAGGTGGGAGCTGAACAGCAACGGGAGCGGGGGTTCCCGAGATAGCTGTGCCAGCAAGGGGAACCATATCTGTCTGGGCCAGAACGGGGCCACTAGAATCATTTGCGCGTGCTCCCTGTGCAGTTTGAGAAGAACTCTTTGGATCAATGGGAAGGGAAGGAAGGCATAGAGGAATCTGTTCACCCAGGAGAGGGACACTGCGTCTCGCCAGAAAACACCAGGCCCTGGACCTAGCGAGCAGAAATTGGGCAGTTTTATGCTGGATGGGGATGCGAACAAATCCAGCTCTGGAACTCCCCATCGAAGAAACAGATCCCTGCTACCTCCTGAAGAAGTTCCCACTGTGGACTCTGGCCTGGGAACGGCTCAGGCCGTCATGATCGTGTTGTTCACACCCCGGGAACGTGGAACTAATCAGGTTTGCGCCTGTGTCCGATTACTTCCAATCCCACACTCTCATGGCCTCCCTGCAAAGGGGGTAAGAGTGTGCGCCTCCTTGTTTGTTGAGGTAATACATTACCGCTGTGTTGTCCGTCTGAAGCAGGATAGTGCACGTGAATTATCGACTGGAAAGCCTGAAGTGCATAGAGGACCGCCCTCATCTCTAGGACATTGATATGGAGATGAGCCTCCAATGGGGTCCATACACCCTGAGACTTCACCCCGTCTAGGTGTGCTCCCCACCCGAGACCTGAGGCGTCCGTGGTGAGGGTTCTCCCCGGGACCGGCGCTGCAAACGGGACACCCTTGGAGAGCGACACGGGGGCTAGCCACCACTGCCAGTCGCGAATCACGGTTTCGTGATCCTGACTGGATGCTGCAAATGGTCTTGCCTCTGGTCCCATTGCGCCTTGAGCATCCACCGCGTTATTCGCATGTGGAGTCGTGGCGAGGGACTGTAGGAATGGCCGCAGCCATGTGTCCGAGCAGACGGAAGGACCGACCTGGCGGGTACGGTCTGGTTCACGATAAGGCCCTAAGGGACCTGATGCTCCGCCTTGTCGGCTGGAAGAAAAGCTCTTCCTGGACCGTGTCCAACACTGCACCTATAAACTGCAGTTTTTGCGACGGTACCAAGAGGGACTTTTCGTGATTTATAAGGATGCCCAGTGATCGAAATAAGTCCTGGGTGTCCTGGATCGCGAGCAGGAGCGCCTCTCTGGAGGCGGCCATGAGAAGCCAGTCGTCTAGGTACGGGAACACATAGTGGCCCTTTCTCCTTAGAGATGCTGCCACGACTGCCATGCATTTGGTAAAAACCCTTGGTGCGGATGACAGTCCGAATGGGAGAGCCCGAACTGAAGATGGTGGCCTAGAAACTCAAGCGCAGGAACCTCTGATGCGCTTGAGCTATGGGGATATGCAGGTATGCATCCTGCATGTCTAGAGACGCTAAATAGGGCTTTGTTTCAGCATGGGATAAGACCCGAAGGGTCACCATGCGGAATCTCTTGTATGCGACTGACATATTGAGGTCGCTTAGGTCCAGAATCGGACGGAGGTCCCCTGTTTTCTTGGGAACCAGGAAGAAGTGAGAATAATATCCTTGTCCTCTCTGGTTCCCCAGGACGTACTCTATTGCCCCCTTTTCTAGGAGTGCGAGTACTTCTTGCCAAATTAAGGTTCCATGCTGACCCGGATACCAGGAGAGCAGAGGAGGCCTCGAGGGTGGCTTTTCTGCGAACTCTAAAAAGTGGCCGACGCTGACCAACTGCAGAACCCACCTGTCGGTGGTGATCTGCCATCCTGGCAGGAAGTTCGCAATGCGAACCCCGACCATAGCTTCCCGTTGATCCTGAGGGACGGGGGCCGGAAAGGAGTCATGCTGTGGCGGCAGATGGACCCGCTGGCTGGGTCGACCTAGGGGTGCGCTGACCTCTGCTAGCGGGCTGCTTACCCTGGGTTCTGCGGAAACCAGAGCCCCTCTGTTGTGTAGCGGAGCGGGCTGCTGCCTCTGTGTCGCCTAGAAACGGCTTTGGTTCCTACAAAAGGAACCGAGTAGGGACGGCATACATGGCTTGTATCGACCTCACCGCCTTCCCTGCCTCTTGCAGTTTGGTAATAATCTTCTCCGAAGGATTACCAAATAACACATCTCCTCGAAGGGTCAATAATGTTCTTCTGACGTCCGGGGTGAAGCCGAGATACAAGCGAGGAGTGTCTCCGGAGGCAAACGCCGGAAGCTGCTGCTCGGGCCGATGAGTCCGCGGAATCGTAGGCGGCTCTAAGCACTTGGGTCCCCACATCTGAACCCGTGCGGAGGAGCTGGAGCATCTCCTCCTTCTGCTCACCTTCAGGTAGTTTCTCAGCTACCTCCAGACCCTGTTCCCACAGAGCGTTCTGAAACTGAACCATGTGGGTTAAGTAATTTAAGGATCTGATGGCGCAGGTAACGGAAGCGTACGTGCGCCTGCCCAGAGAGTCCAATTGCTTGGATTCTGGATCCGGTGGCAGGGTGCTCAAATGCTGCGGCCTCTGTGACCGGTCATGTGAGGCTGTTATGACCAGAGAATCGGCCTGAGGTTGTTGCGTCAAATACTGGTCCTCTTTAGGAGCCTTGTATAGACGGTCAGCTTTCTTCGGCACCGCCGGTAACGAATGTGGACGCTTCCACGCGGCCTTGGTGACGTCCACAAAAGTGTCCACCAAGGGTGGCACCATCACGGCTTGGGGTCCTTCTGCCGAAGATACTTAGCCAGGCGTAGCCTTTCCGGGTCTAACTCCTCAGCATCCCATCCCATGTTCTCCTGGATATGGCGCATGATATCCATGAACGAGGGGTCATCCGGAGGAGACCGTGGCGTCTCACGTGGGTCCGGAGAAGGGATGGAGATTGGAGATGGGGATCTAGAGGTGGAGTATACTGATCCCATGTCCTCCGTCGACGGCGAACGCCGGCGTCTCCTGAATCTCTTGGGCTGGGTGATCCAGAAGAAGATCTTGACGGAGGCCTCCTCTTTGAAGGTCGAACCCCGGGAGGAGATCTGGACTCCCTGGGGAGAGTAGAGTGGCCAACCGACCCCGCAGGCGAAGAGGGGGCCGGAGCCGGAGGAGGAGGAGGAAGAGTGGTGGGCGCCACGTCCTTCTTGATGGTGTCCCACCAGTATGTAAAGAGATCCTTCACATCCGCTATAGATAATCCAGACGCCGGGGGCGGTCGTCGGGTCCCGGCGACGGCTCCACAGAGACCTCGGGCGGCGGCGAGGGAGCCCTGGGAGACTGCACGAGGCCGGGATCGCCCGTCTGGTCCTCGGGCTGCGTCAGATCTTCCTCCGTTAAGCGACTCCTGCCCGGCGATGGTCGGGCACAGGAGTCCTCTTCTCAGGCGTTGGAGACGCGGTCCCCAACCGGCGTCCGATGGGAAGACTTGGCCCGGCGGCGGTCCGAGGAGGAGTAGCGAGACGGTTGACGCCGAGGTTCGAGCGTCGGGTCTACCGGCCTCTTCAGAGGAGTAAGCTCTAGGGTTTTCCGGGGCGGCACTGAAGAGGACCGGACGTCGGGTGCCGCCGGGCGGGAGCCCGACTTATGGTGGTGGTGATGACGCTCCCCCGACTTCGCCGAGGCCTTAGGAGTGGAGGACGACGACGGCCTGGCGGTAGGGGCCTGAGAAGATCGAGAAACAACTACCGCAGCCGGGGGGAGGGAAGAGGCCCTGGATGGAGACCGGTCTGACTTAGACCCGGAGCTGCGGGACTCGGAGGCCCGAGTTGGAGACCTGGAAGGGTCCTTCTCCCTTCTCTTCCTTTCGGCGTGCTTGTGGGATTTTGAAGATTCCCCCTTAGAGGACATGGCTCTAAATTTTTCTTCAAGTAGGAACGCCTGAAGAGCCTTCTGTCGCCGGATCCTCGTGAGGCTATTAAACCCTTGACAGAGGGGGCAGGCCTGGGTATTGTGCTCTGGGCCCAGGCACCGGACGCAGGCCGTGTGAGGGTCCTTAAAGGGGATCTGCTTCCCGCAAGCACACTTAGACATATGCTCGGAGGTCGGAGAGGACATCAGCGAAAAAATCCTTCGAAGTAGAGTAAATTCCCGTAGGAAAGTTCAGAAACCACACGTCGCGCGCTAGACTGAGACCGGAGGGTCGAGGCATGCAAGTCGATGGCGGGAAAGAACTGGGGATTCTGGCAGGACCGCCCCCTTATGTACCACGCCTGACGTCGGAGGCGGGACCGGCGTCGGGGGCGGTCCCCGCTGAAGATAGCTAGCTAGAATTTTTCCGTGGGGTCCTGACGCCTGCCGGCTTCAGTCCTAATGGTGTAACCTGCTGCAAGAGCTGTGTCTCGAAGTAAGATCCATCTGTCATCCAGACACCTCCTGCACTGTCTCAGCAAAGTGAGCGTAGGGAAGATCCTGGACTTCCTCAGTACCAGGGGGACTGGGAAGGGGCACAGGGAAAGAGCCCATGGAACTTACTTTGGCATCCCTGGTATGATGTCATCCATAGAGAAGCAGGTGTCCCATCTGTCCATGTCATGGTCAGCATTTCAAGGCAAGTCCAAAGTTCATCATGCCGATCCTGGACAGCAATCAGACCCTGCAGGAGGGTGCATCTGTCCTTCTTAGATTTCTTTTTATGCTCCTTAGGATCCAGCATGACAACGGACACCTAACGACTGCATAAAGTACAGTTACGTAAGAAATTACCATAACAGTAGATCTTCAAGAGTATCTCTTGTAGCAGGCCATCACCGGTAGGACCAAGCCACCAGGCGGAAACCTTCTAGCTAGCAGTCTACCTGAGGTGGCTGCCCACCGCCAATGTCAGTGCCTGATGTCAGTCAATCCTACAAAGGTGGGCAAGCCCCACATCCTCCTCAGGTTCTCCAGCTGGATACCATATGCAGGATGCCATAAGAGGGAACCAAAGAGGACTCCCTAAGTATCATAATAGCATAGGAAAAAAAATAAAAGCAGAAGGCTCACCCCTATGGATGAAGAGAGAAAAGGACAGGAGAAGGAGGGAGGGAAAGCAGGGCCTGCTGCAAGAGATCCTTTCAAAGATCTACTGTTACAGTATGTTCTTACGTAACTGTACTATCTAACTTCGAGGGCATCTCTGGCAACAGGTCATCACCGGTAGGACGGAGTCCAAGCAGTTCTGGCACTACAGACAGGCAGTATGGGTGGTAGGCAGAAAGTAACAGTCTATGAAAGGAGGCCTTGAAAAATGGCTAGGCTGAAGTTGGCCCTATGCCTAGAGACGATGTCCAGACTGTAATGCTTGGTGAAAGCGTGAACCGTGCTCCAGGTGGCAGCAGCGCAAATGTCAGCAGCTGACACATTTCTTAAACAAACTACTGAGGTAGCCATATCCCTAGTGGAATGGTCTTTAACCCCTCCAGGAAGTTCCTTGCCGTACTTTTGATAACAACAGACAATGCAACTGGCTAACCATTTAAACAAAAACTAGACACCAGGGTGCCCCTTTTTCCCAGGGGCGAACGAAACAAACTGATTGGACTTTCGGGACTGTATAGTACCTCAGGATTCTATGCACATCCAAGGTATGGCACAATGCCTCCCCTTGACTGGAATGCCCTGGAAAAATAAACGGGCAGGTGGATGGACTGGTTCAAAGTAAACTCCAACACCGCCTTAGGAGGAAACTTAGGACTGGTACACAAGGCACCCTGTCTTTGTGAAAAATCAAATAAGGCTCCTTACACATGAGGGCCTGAAGTAATGGCAACTAAAAATAATGCTTTCCATGACAGAAAACGTAGCTTGCAAGCTGCGGCTGGTTCAAATGGAGGCAGCGTAAGCTTTTCCAATACAAAATCAAGGTCCCAAGGCAGGACCAGATCGCATATTGGGGTTTCACATGCAGAATGCCTCTCAAGAAGGTGCGAGACACATTAAGTTGAGCCACAGATGACCATCCACAGGTACATGATATGCAGAAATGGCAGAGAGTTGTACCTTGATAGAGAAGTACTGCAAATCTGAGTCAGAGAAGGACAGAAGGTACTCCAGGACCTGATCCACTGGACAGGTGAAGGGATCTAAATGGTATGATGCAGCCCAAAGAGCAAAACGCTTCCATTTCATAGAGAAGGTGGCTCCAGTGGAGGGCTAGGGAGGTGGGAATGAACTGAGGAGGAAGGTGTGACGTAGTTAGTCGACTGAGCTGCTCCCACAGTGTGCACTTGACGGTGAGAGAAACAGAACTGAGAAAGGGAGGGAGCCAGCATTAGCTACTGGCCAGCTCACGTGTGTGATGTCACTACGTCTGCCTTGTGGGTGGTGCTGACACCGACATCGGTCCCCACAGGGTTTTTACACCGCCGGCTTAGACTTATCAGTGTGAAAGAATGGTCAAGATTGATTCTTAGAAAGTCTACTTTATCTTTATGGAAAGCAGTACACAGGGGATCTGTGACCAAAGCATGGATTTCAGATACTCTGCCCGCACAAGTGACAGCCACCAGAAATGCTGCTTTCCAAGTTAGGAACTTCAAATCACAAGTCATAATAGCCTTGAAGGGACTTCAAGTGAGCATATCCAGTACAAGGTTGATATCCCAGTGAGCCAAGCAGCCTCCTGATAGGATACCTTGCATGCAGAATAGCCACGAGGAACCTCTTAAAAAGTGGCAGTTGTACCAGATAGAAGGTACCTACTGGTTTGTGGTGTGCTGAGAGCACATAGGTGAACCTTAATTGGAATGCTGCAGGCAGCATTAGAAAGGTTTAGTAAGTACTCCAAAACATTGTCAGGTGGATACTTGAAAGGGTCCATTGAGGTTTTGGAGCACCAGATGGAAAATCTTTTCCACTTGGTTGTGTAGGTCTTCCTGGTTAAAGGTTTACAAGCAGCTAAAAGTATTTCAGAGACAATCTGAGACACCTTGTACTTGTTGACATCTATCTCTTCAGCAGCCAGGAATGGAGGTGAAGGAATGCAGGCTAGGATGGACCAGCTGACCCTGAGTCAACAAGTCCACCTGCGTTGACGAAGCCTTCAGTTTGCGGATTGAAAGTTGATTCAACAGAGGAAAATGGAAATTACGTACTCAACGTAATTCTTGATCTTCTTGGACAATTCTTCACTATTTATTCATACTGCTGGGTCTAGCCGGAGGTGCCGGGACCCTGCAGGAGCCAAAAATCTTCAGGAGGGCTGGCGCTGAGATAGGACCGCACATGTGCAGTGCAATGAGGCTGGCTTGCGCTGTGTAGGATATCTCAGTGTCTACCCTCCAACCGTTTCAGTAACTTTTTTACCGAGGAGGTGCAGCGTATGCTAACTAGATAACATCTAACCTAACAAGGGCCTAAGATAGTCCCTTTTAACCTGTGTAAGACGGGTCAGCTAAGGACAATGTCTTCACAGCCTTACAGAACAAAGGAGTGAAGACCAAGAACAGATTTAGTGAGCTCAGGGAATGGTGGGTTGCCATATGAATAAATGGTGAAGACTTGTCCAAGAAGATCAAGAATTACAGTGAGTATGTATTTTTATATTTCTGGACTTAAGTCTTCACCATTTATTCATACCGCTGGGTAGAGTACCAAGCTAAAACCAAATACCCAGAGTAGGGTGGTAGGAGCTCACTAAGGACAGAAGTCCATTAAGGATTGTCCTGCCAAAGGAAGCATGCTGCCTGGCATGAACGTCTAGAGCACAGTGCTTAACAAAAGTATGCACCGAGCTCCAAGTAGCTGCTTTGCAAATGTCATCAATGGGAACAGAGGATCTCTGCCTATGACGCAGCAACAGCTCTGGTAGAAAGTGCGTGCATGTGGCCTTTTAACTTAACCTGCGCAAAAGAGTAACAGTGACTCAGGCATGCCACTATCCAAGCAGAAATATACTTGGTGGAAACTGGCTGACTGAAAATGGCAGCGCTGAAGGACACAAAGAGTTGCTTGGATTTACGATGTCCTTTGTTCTATCGATGTAGAACCGAAGGACTCTAACATCCACAGAGTGAAGGGTACATTCTTCTCCTTCTTCTGAAAGTTATAGAAATACGCAAGTAATACCAAGGGCTGATTGAGGGGGAACTCTGAAATCACTTTAGGCAGGAACTTTGGGTGTATACGGAGAAAATACAGGTTACTCACCTGTAACAGGAGTTCTAGGAATGGTATATGTTGTTCATCCACACTGGCAGGTTCCTTGCCACTTTAAATCTTGCCGGAAGGTCTTCAAGCTGGCTCCTCCCACCCACCCGGGTGGTAAAACTCTCGGCTCCGCCCCATGATGCCAGATCTAGCCCGCTGGAAGCCAGGTTGTGAGTCGAAGCTGGGGAGGCCGGGTAGGTTGTGTGGATGAACAACACATATCATTCATAGAACTCCTGTTACAGGTGAGTAAC
This sequence comes from Neoceratodus forsteri, assembly GCA_016271365.2. Lineage (NCBI taxonomy): Eukaryota > Metazoa > Chordata > Ceratodontiformes > Ceratodontidae > Neoceratodus > Neoceratodus forsteri. The sequence goes on from CM028129.1 coordinate 318,174,895, forward strand.
CTGTATTTCTAGAGACATGGATATGTTGTTCATCCACACTGTCTGGCAGACACCTAGCAGTTCTCCGGGAGGCAAGGTGCACACCCCCTACTTAGGGAACAAGGACTGGAGAACCGAGGTCCCAAAACCAGCATCCCGGCATGACTCAAGATCGATGTGGTAATGGGTAATAAAGGTGTGTGCTGACTTCAGGTAGCAGCCCTGCAGATTTCCTGGATAGAGATGTCCCTGGAAGCAGCCACCGAAGCAGCGGTATGGAGGGTAGAATGAGCTCTTATCCCTTTGGGAGGCTCCATGCCCGCCAACCTATAGCAGGGATCTATGCAGGAGGTGACCCACCTGCCTATTGTCCACTTGGCTGCAGGTCTGCCAAGTGCGGCTACAGGGTAGGTGACAAACAGCTGGCGAACCTCTCCCCGAACTTCAGCCGTTCACCCCTCATAATAAGAGAGCGCTCTTCTAGGGTCCACAGTATGGAGCCTATATTCGGCCTCTGAGGTGTGACTGCGGTAGAACACCGGCAGAGTCAACACGTGGTTAAGGTGAAACTCCGACACCACCTTTGGAAGGAACTTCGGGTGGGGGCGCAGGACAACCTTGTCCCTGTGGAAGACCAGATAAGGAGACTTAATGGAAAGCGCCTGGAGCTCTCCCATCCTTCTGGCTGATGTGATAGCCACCAAGAAGGCGGTCTTCCACGACAGGTGAGAGATGTCACACCTGTGCATCGGTTTGAATGGCTTGCCCATGAGCTTAGCCAGTACCAGCAGTAGATCCCACGGAGGTGGAGGTTCTCGCACCGGAGGGGATATGTGATCAAGGCCTTTGAAAAAGCGCCTGACCACCTTCTCCTGTGCCACCGACTGCTTCCCGGCCCGCACCCGGTAAGTAGAGATGGCTGCCAGGTGCACCTTAAGGGTCGTTGACCGAAGCCCTAGCTGAGAAAGGGACCACAGGTAGTCCAGAATGCTTGCCAAGGAACAGAAGGAAGGGTCCAGCCCCTTGCCCTGACACCAAATGGAGAATCTCTTCCATTTAAAGGCATAGCATTTCCTGGTTGACTCCTTATGGGATGCCTCAACGACATTGAGGACCTCGTCGGAAAGACCCAAGGCCTGGAACTCTAGCCGCTCAGGAACCAGGCTGTCAGGTGCAGGGATTGAAGGTCCGGATGGAATACCTTCCCCTGGTTGACTGAGATCAGGTTTGGGTGGGCTGGAAGCCGCCTCAGGAGCCTGGAGCTGAGGCTGAGGAGATCTGGATACCAGAACTGGCGGGGCCAGTCTGGGGCTACCAGAATCACCTGCGCCTTGTCCTTCCTCGCCTTGAGAAGCACCTTGTGGATCAAGGGAAATGGGGGAAAGGCGTAGAAGAGGCTCGGGGTCCACGGCCTCGAGAAGGCATCCCCCTACAGCGAGCCCTGCTGAGGGGGGCAGGCATGAAACAGCCTCAGCGTCGCATTCTCCCTTGAGGCAAACAGGTCCACCTGAGGCATGCCCCAGTGGGAGAACAGATCTTGTACTACCTCCGGTAGGAGAGACCACTTGTGGGACGCAGCTCCTATCCGGCTTAGGGCATCGGCCAGAATGTTGGAGGCTCCTGCCACATGGATGGCAAGGAGATCCACCTCCAGGCTGCGCACGAGGGACCAAGTGCGGAGGGCTTCCCTGCACAGAGGCATGGAGTGCGTCCTGCCCTGGCGGTTTAGGTAGTACATGGTCGTGGAATTGTCCATCTGGACCTGGACCACTTGACCCGATAAACGGACAAGGCGGTGAGGGCTACACGAACTCAAGCTCCAGCAGGTTGATGTGGCATTGGGACTCCCGAGGGGACCAGAGGCCGTGCGCTCTGTGCTCCCCCAGATGGGCACCCCAACCCATCAGAGAGGCGTCGGTCGATAGAGACCATCGACTCGGGGTGGACAAATGGGATGCCCTCCTGCAGATGAGATGGAACGATCCACCACTGGAGAGCGTTCCACATCTCCTGGGTCACTGCCACTAGCTGGTCCAAGAGACCGGAGTGCTGTGACCATTGGCTGGCCAGTCCCCATTGTAGGGGACGCATGTGCCAACGGGACCATCGGACCACGCTGGTGCAGGCTGCCATGAGGCCCAGGGGGCGCAGGAAGTCCCGGGCAGGGCGCAATTGCTAAACCTGAAATGATTGGGCAAAGGAGGAAAGAACCTCGGTCCTGTCCGCCAGAAGTCGTGCTCTGGCTCACAGAGAGTCGAGCTCTGCCCCGATGAATTGGATCACCTGCTTTGGCACAAGTTCCGACTTGGCCTCATTGATAAGGAGGCCAACTTGAGAGCAAACCTGGAGGGCCAAATCTCTGGACCGCTCCACCGCCAGTCTGGAGAAGGCCGCAATCAGCCAGTCGTCCAGGTAAGGGTACACCCGGAGCCTTCAACGCAGCAGAAATGCTGTCACTACTGCCATGCATTTGGTGAAGACCCTGGGAGCTAGAGAAAGGCCGAAGGGCATGGCCAGGAACTCGTAAAGGGACCCCTCTGCTCTGAAGCGGAAGAATCGCTGGTGGGACGGACAGATTGGGACATGAAAGAACGCGTCCTGGAGGTCCAGAAAACAGAACCACACGTCTCGTTCCAAGGATGGAATGATCTGAGCCAGAGTGACCACCCTGAAGGTTCGAGACCTTAGGAACCTGTTCAGGTTGTGCAGGTCTAGAATGGGATGCCAGCCCCCCGTCCGTTTCAGGACCAGGAATTACCTGGACACAAACCCTGGGTCTGGTGGAGGATCCGCCACCCTCCTGATCACCTCCTTCTGGAGGAGCTGGGCAATGTTGGCTTGAGGGGCCGACAGAGAGGCTGCGGACCCCATAGCGCCCCGTGGGGCGACAGCTCAGCAGGGCGGGGCCTGCTCGAACTCCAGAGGCAGATCCCTTCCTACCACTTCCAACACCCAGCGGTCTGTGGTGATAGCGGACCAGGAGGAAAGAAAGTGGCGGAGCCATCCCCCCACAGGGGAAACCCAGGGGAAAGTGACGCGGCTGGGGGCAACACCCCTCAACCCGTCACTGGGCAGGCTTGGAGGAAGGACCGGCCGAGGGACCTCCTGGGCCTTTTCCTCCCGGCTTCCTGCTGGGGGAAGCTGCAGGCTTGGCTTTGTGGTGCCAAGTGCGAGCCTGCTGGCCCTGATGCTGGTGTTGCTGGGCCGGACGTGCCACAGGGGCAGAAGGGCGAAAAGGCTTATGCTGCTGCCGATGGCCTTTGTCCTTCTGGGAAAACGTGACTGAGTCCAAGGTGGCACTAGACTTCTCAATTCTCTGGAGGTGGCCTTCCACCCCAGGCCTGAACAAGTTGGTACCCAGGAATGGGACGTCTGCCAGCTTGTGCTAGGTATCTGCCGTGAAGGTGGAGATCCACAGCCAAGCTCTGTGCCGCATGGCCACTGCGGCCGCTACTGACCGGGCACAGGAGTCTCCCATATCGACAGCCGTTTGGAGCTGTTGTTTCGCCACTGCCCTTCCCTGATCCCGCACCTGCTTGACCGTAGTCTGGAGGTCAGCCGGGAGATGAGGGATCACCTCATCCAGGGAGCCCATAAGGGCGTGGGAGAAGTGCGCCATCAGTGCGGACGAACTGGCCTGATGGAGGCCGAGGGAGGACACAGCATACAGTTTACGCCCGGCATAGTCCAGCTTTTGACTCCTTGTCGGGGCTGCTCCTCGTCCCTGGTGTTCTCGGCACGCCGGAAAACACTATCGGTAACCAACCCCTCCGCAGAGGGGTGCTCCGAGAAACCGGACAGTGACCCGGTGAGGATCACGTACTTCCTGGCCATCCTGGCCGAAGGAGCAGGACAAGAAGCCGGCCGCTGCCATAACTCCAAGGCTGGGCCAACAATGGCTTCAGCCACCGGAAAGGCCTCCATGGGAGAATCCCCTCGGTCCAGTATCTCCGTGAGGGGATACCTGGCCCGCTTCGATATGGGCTCGAGCTGCATCCCAGTGGACTCTGAGATGAGCCGATGCAAACCCATGAACGAGGATGGGCTCTCGTCCATCAACTGTCCCCCGGAGGACTCCAGGTCAAGGGGCCTGGAGAACAGGGAAGAGTCGTCATCAGACTCCGAGGAGTCTGTGAATAGCTGCCTAGGGCCTGAGCCACCCTCCACCTACCAAGGACAGTCGGGAGTGAGGGTGACCGACAACCGGTTGGGCAGTCCCTGACCTGACCGAGAATCCTTGGTCGGAGCCCCAGATTTAGGTTGTGGAGGCGGGGGTTCCACCACAATCGGTGGGGCAGCTGGTTTTGGCCTAACAACCGGCACCAGTTTGGGCTCCTCGACCACCGCGAGGGGTTGTTTCAGCCTTTCAGGTGACAGCCACTTAATGGCCGGGGAAGACGACTGCGTCAGCTTGTTCCCGGTCAGAAGGAGCTGCTGCCACATTAAGTCCTCGTAGCATCGACGCAATTTGCGCTGAAGCCTTTCCTCCTCCGAGGATGAGCGGTGCTGCTGCTTCAGAGACTGAAAAAGGGCCTGGGTACGCTGAATGGCCATCAATAATGCTTCCTTGGAGAGAGCCATGAGAAGCTAGTCATCCAGGTACAGGAACACGTAGTGGCCATGTCTCCTCAGAGACGCCGCCACAACTGCCATGCACTTGGTAAATACCCAGGGTGCCGATGACAGCCCGAAGGGAAGCGCTTGGAACTGATAATGGCGGCCCTGAAACTCGAAGCGCAGGAACCTCCTGTGTGCTTGAGCAATAGGGATGTGCAGGTAAGCGTCCTGCATGTCCAGGGATGCCAAGAAGGCGTCCTTCTTCAGCATGGGGATTAGACCCGGAAGGGTCACCATGCGGAAGCGTTTGTAGACGACCGACAGATTGAGGTCGCTAAGGTCTAAAATTGGACGGAGGTCCCGGTTTCTTTGGAACCAGGAAGAAGTGTGAATAGTATCCTAACCCTCTCTGGTTCTCTGGAACGTGCTCCAAAGCTTCCTTTTCTAGAAGCGCGAGCACTTCCTGCTGTATAAGCAGGGCATGCTGACCTGAGTAGCGGGACAGCAGAGGAGGCCTTGTGGGCCGGTTGCCTATGAATTCTATATAATGGCCTTTTTCGACCAACTGTAGCACCCACCTGTCGGTGGTGATCGACTGCCACCCTGGCAAGTGGCATGCGATGCGACCCCCGACCTTCATTTCCCATTGATGCTGAGGAGGGGTGGGGGCCGGGAAGGAGTCATGCTGTGGCAGCATTAGATCCCGCAGGTTGGGCCGACTTTGTAACTCGTTGGCCTCTGCCTGAGGATGTCTTAGCCTGGGCTTTTCGGGTGAAGAAGCCCCTTTGTTGCTGGCCGGAACGTGGTTGTTGCTTTTGAGTCCGGCTGCGAAAACTACTCTGGTTCCTGTGAAAGGAACTGAGTCGAGACCTGTACATAGCCTGCACAGATCTAACCGCCTTCCCGGCATCCTGCAGTTTGGTGATCACCTTCTCCGAGGCCTCGCCAAACAAAACTTCGCCATGGTAAGGGACGTCCATGATATTCTTCTTGACGTTCGGGGTAAACCCGGAGACATGGAGCCATGAATGTCTCCGGAGACACACGCCTAAGGCTGCAGCTCTGGCCAGAGTCCGCAGAGTCGTATGCAGCTCTAAGCACCTGGGTTCCCACGTCCGAACCCGTACGGACGAGGGCTAACAGCTCCTCCTTTTGACCACCGTCTGGCATTTTTTCAACCAGGTCCTGTCCCTGCTCCCACAATGTGCTCTGGAATTGAACCATGTGGGTGAGGTAATTTAACGACCTGATGGCGCAAGTCGCAGCCACGTACGTGCGCCTACCCAGGACATCCAGTTGTTTGGACTCCGGGTTCGGTGGCTGCGTGCTCAAGTGCTGCGGTTTTTGAAACTGGTCATGTGAGGCCGTAATGACCAGAGAATCGGCCAGAGGATGGTTCGCCAGGTACTGGTCCTCCCTTGGGGCCTTGTACAGGTGGTCAGCCTTCTTTGGCACTGCCGGAGTCGAATGCGGATGCTTCCACGCAGCCTTGGTGACGTCCACAAAGGTGTCCACCAAGGGTGGCACTACCACAGGCTTTGGGTCTTTCTGCCGAAGGTAGCGGGCAAGGCGTCGTCTCTTGGGGGCTAGCTCTTCAGCGTCCCACCCCATATTCTCCTGGATATGTCTCATGATCTCAGCGAACGAGGGGTCATCCGGAGGAGACCGGGAAGGTCACGTGGGTCTGGAGAAGGGACGCTGATTGGAGGAGGAGATCTGGAGCACCCAGAGGTGTCAGATCTGGAGTCCTCCACGGACGGGGTATACCGACGCTGTCTGGGTCTCTTGGGGCTGGGGGACCCTGAAGTGGATCTTGAAGGAACCCTTCTCCTGTCCGAAGATCTGTCCCTAGGAGGAGATGCTGGCTCCTTGGGGGTCGATGACCGTCCTGCTGACTCCCTGGGTGGGAGTGGGGGTGCAGGCGTTGAAGGGGTAGCCGGCATAGGAGGAGGTTGTGCAGTGACCACATCCTTCTTGATGGTGTCCCACCAGAAGGTGAAGAGCTCTTTCACCTCTGTCAGATTCAAGCCTGATGATGGGCCGGGAACGGGTGGTCTGTCGCCGGGGTCGGGTGTCGGGTCCCCGGGGGTCTCCGCTCCAGGAAGGGTTCCTGTGGGAACTCGACGGTTCTGGAGTCGCCCGTCTGGTCTTCGGGCTGGGTAGTGTCCTCCTCCTCCTCCGACGCCTTCCGACCGACGTCAGTAGGCGGTGGTGTGGTCCTTCCCTCTGCAATAGCCGACGCCGGTCCCCCGGCCGACGTCCTCGGGGGTGAACGCCTGACCGGCGACGGGTGTCGTACGGTAGCCGGTTCCTGGGAGTCAGCTCCTTAGTCTTGCGCTTAGGTGGTGGCGGCTGGGAGACTGACCTGACTTCGGAGTCCGGACGACAGGAGGAAGACTTGTGGTGCTCCCCAGACCTGGACGAGGCCTTGGATGGAGTGGATGAAGTCACAGACCTGGAGGTCTCGACAGGCTGCAGAGAGGAGGAACCACTGGACGATCTAACCTGAACCGAGGGAGGCTAAGAGCGAGCCCTGGAGGGAGAGCGGTCAGACCTGGAGCCGGAGCTGCGGGAATCCGAGGCCCTGGAAGGAGATCTGGGTCTTGCCTTCTCCCGGTGCTTTTCGCGATGTCTATGGGACTTCCCAGACGACTTCCTGGAGGAAGGTCCTATCCATGGCTTTGAGTTTTCCTCAAGAAGAAAAGCCAGAAGGGCCTTCTGGTGGCGGATCCTAGTGTGACTATTGAAGCCCTGGCAGAAGGAGCAGGCCTGGGTGTCGTGGTCTGGGCCCAGGCAGCGCACCCAGGCAGAGTGAGGATCCTTGAAGGGGATCTGCTTGCCGCGGGCACACTTCCATGGATGCCCCTCCAAAGAGGTGTTTGGAGAGGACATCAGACGAATCCAGTAACCAAAGAAAAGAAAAAACGTTGAAGTTTCCTAGTCATCGCGTGCTAGAACGTGACTGAGAGGCCGATGCTGCGATGTCGACGGCGGGAAAAGAACTGGGGATTGTGTCGGGACCGACATCGGAGGCGTTCCCCACTGAAGACTGCTAGCTAGAAAATTTCTGTGGGGTCCTGACGCCTGACGGCTTCAGTCCTAATGGTGTAACCTGCTGCAAGAGCTGTATCTCAAAGTAAGATCTCCCTGATCTAGAACAGGAAGGGCAGAAGCTGTAAGGGCACAGGGGCAGTAGGAAAGCAGGGAGAAAAAACAAACAAAAAAGTGAACAGAGAGGAAAGAGTAAGCATACAAAATAGTCAAGGGGCCACAAATAAGACATGACGGGAGCAGTGCAGTGCAGTGGTTGTGGGGCAGCAGTCTTCCGGTAGACATTCTGGAGGATGTGGTGTTGTCCCATCTGCAAGCACCTCCCTGGGCTGGGGGAGGAGGTTGCTTGTCTCCAGGCTGAGTTGGCCAGGATTTGGGGGACCACCTCTCTCATCTAGGGACCACCAGGGCTGCCGTCGCTACCTCAGAGGTTGCCAAGAAAGAGGGGCAGTTGGAACACGGGGAGCTCAGGGAGGGTGAGGGTGGTGGAAGAGATGCGCGTCCCTCCAGCTGTACCTCTCCACAGTTTATACGCCATTCTGGGAGAGCGCGGTTCCTCTATGGTGGCACCCATGATGGAGACCAAGGAGGATGCAGGGAACCTACACAAAGGAGACCTACAGGAGGGTGGCATAGGACCCCACAGGGGAAGAAAACAACTCTTGGTGGGGGACTCAATTGTTAGGGGCATAGAACTGGGGGAGGGAGGTAAGGTGCCTGCCTGGCGCCATGTCTTGGAGGGAGAGGGAGCAAATCCTCAGGATCGAAGAAGCAGCTGCACGGGGGAGGGAGCTGGATGTCAATGTCCACCTAGGGGAAAATGACCTGGCTGGGAATGGGATCAGAGCAGCGCAGGGGGAGTTTATGGAGTTGGGGAAGGGCCTTAGACAAGTAGCACGCATGGTAACCTTCTCGGAGGTGCTGCCTGTTTATGGCATGCGTGAGGCTAGGGAGCTCCGCACCGTGGGATTCAGTCAATGATTAAAAAACTGCAGAGCTCAGGGTTTTGGCTTCATTGAGGATCCACCTAGAGGAATACAGGCCTATACTGGTGCGATGGTCTGCATCTGTCAAGGAGGGGAACCAGGATCCTAGGTAATCGGTTTAAATGTTTCATTGGCAACAAGCATTTAAACTAGCCAAGGGGGGGAGGCACTGACAATGAGCAAGAAAATCCCAGCCCCCCCCTTGACAAAACAGGGTAGTTAGCAAGGTAAACACCAAAGTAGAGAAGTTGATAGGGAGAAGGGCAGGGGTAAATGGGAGAAAAGGCAGTAAGGACAAGGATGGGGCTAAAAGGGCTAAGGCCATTAAAAAATGGAGGACAATGAGTACCAATGCCCGTAGTCTGGGTAACAAGCTCCCTAAACTAGTGGTCTTGATGGAAGAGGGACACCTGGATATCGTGGCAGTCATAGAAACATGGTACACAGAGAAAAACGGGTTACTCACCTGTAACAGTAGTTCTAGGAGTGGTATATGTTGTTCATCCACACTTGTTGGCATGTCCTTTCCCTTTAAGATTCCTGCTGGAAGGTCTAAAAGCTGGTTCCTCCCACCCACCCGGGTGGTATATGCCTCAGCTCTGACCCATGATGCCAGATCTTACACGCTGGAAGCAGAGGTGTGCGTCGAAGTCGGGGAGGTCAGGTGGGTCAGTGTGGATGAACATATACCACTCCTAGAAAAACAGGTTACTCACCTGTAACAGTAGTTCCATGAGTGGTATACGTTGTTCATCCACACTCTCTGGCATGTCCCTTTCCCCTTAAAATCTGGCCGGAAGTCTTCAAGCTGGCTCCTCCCACCCACCCAGGTGGTAAACACCTCGGCTCCGCCCTATGACGCCAGATCTTAGCCCGCTGGAAGCAAGGTTGTGCACCTAAAGCCGGGGAGGTCAGGTGGGTGCGTGTGGATGAACAACATATACCACTCCTAGAACTACTGTTACAGGTGAGTAACCTGTTCTTCTAGGAGCGTGGATATGTTGTTCATCCACACTCTCTGGCAGACTCCAAGCACTTCTCCGGGAGGAGGGAGGCAAGGCGCACACCCCTACTCAGGAAATAAAGATTGGAGAGCCGAGGCCCCAAAACCAGCATCCCGGCGTGACTCAAGGTCGATGTGGTAGTGGGTAATGAAGGTGTTAGCTGACTTCCAGGTAGCAGCCTCACAGATTTCCTGGATATGGATGTCCCTGGAAGCAGCCACCGATGCAGCAGTACGGCAGGTAGAATAAGCTCTTATCCCTCTGGAAGGCTCCTTGCCCGGCAACTCATAGCACAGACCTATGCGTGATGTAATCCACCTTGCAATGGTCTGCTTGGCTGCAGGTCTGCCAGAAGCAGCTTCAGCACAGGTGACAAACAGCTGGCAAACCTCACCATGAATTTCTGCCATTTTCTCCTTATAATAGGAGATAGCACGACTCAGGTCCAAAGTATGGAGCCTGTACTCGGCATCCGAGGTGTATTTAGGGTAGTATACCGGCAGAGCTAACACCTGGTTAAGATGAAACTCTGATACCACCTTCGGAAGGAATTTTGGGTGGGGCACAGGACAACTTTGTCCCTGAGAAAGACCAGATAAGGGGAGTCCACCGAAAGTGCCTGGAGCTCTCCTGTCCTTCTGGCTGACGTGATAACCACCAGGAAGGCAGTCTTCCACGACAAGTGTGAGCTCACACTTGTGCATGGGTTCGAATGGCTTGCCCATGAGCTTTGCCAAAACCAGCAACAGATCCCACGGAGGTGGAAGTTCACGCACCGGAGGGATATGTGATCCAGGCCTTTGAAGAAGCGCCAGACCACTGCCTCCTGCGCCAATGCTGGCTGACCGTCCCGCGCCCACTAAGCAGAAATGGCTGCCAAATGCACCCTAAGGGTCAATGACCGCAGACCCCCTTTGGAGAGAGACCAAAGGTAGTTGAGAATGTTAGCCACAGAGCAGGATAAGGGGTCCAGACTCTTACCCTGACACCAAATGGAAAATCTCTTCCATTTGAAGGCGTAACATTTCCTGGACAATTCCTTATGAGGTGCCTCCACCACAGTGTAGACATTCTCGGAAAGACCCAGAGCCTGGAACTCTAGCCGCACAGGTACCAGGCTGTGAGGTGCAGGGATTGAAGGTCCGGATGGAATACCTTCCCCTGGTTCAGAGATATAAGGTACGGGCGTGTACAAAGCTGCTCCGGGGCCTGCAGCTGAGGCTGAGCAGATCTGGGTACCAGAACTGGTGCGGTCAGTCTGGAGCTACCAGAATCACCTTCACCATGTCCCTCCTCACCTTGAGTAACACCTTGTGGATCAAGGGAAATGGAGGGAAGACGTAGAGGAGACCTGGGGTACACGACCTCGAGAAGAAATCCCCCTGCAGCAAGCCCTGCTGAGGGGGGTGGGCATGGAAGAGCCTTAGCTTGGTGTTCTCCCTGGAGGCAAACAGGTCCACCAGCGGTTTGCCCCAATGGGAGAACAAGTGGTGAGCTACCTCTGGATGGAAAGACCACTCGTGGGATGTCTGGCCTATGCGGCTGACAGCATCCACCAGCTGGTTCGAGACTCCTGCCACATGAATCGCTAGGAGATCTGCTTCCAACCGGCTGACGAGGGTCCAGATGCGGAACGCCTCCTTGCAAAGCAGACGGAGTGCGGCAGCCCCTGTTTATTGAGGTGTACATGGTCATGGTATTGCCCATCTGGACTTGAACCACTTGACCTCGGAGCTGAGGAGGCCAAAGCTGACAGTGCCAGTCTGACTACTCTGAGCTTCAACAGGTTGATGTGGCATCAGGACTCCTCGGGGGTCCAGAACCCGTGGGCTCTGTTGTCCCCCATGTGGGCTCCCCAGCCCATGAGAGAGGCATCAGTCATGAGAACAACCGTCGGCTTGGGGCGGACAAATGGCATCCCTTCCTGCAACCGGTCTGGGTCGGTCCACCATTGGAAAGTGTCCCACATCTTCTGGGTCACAGTGATCAGCTGGTCGAAATGACCGTGGCGCTGAGTCCACTGAGCGGCCAGCTCCCACTGGAGGGGCGATGTGCCATCTGGCCCAACGGACCACTGAGGTGCATCGCCATGTAACCCAGAAGGTGCAGAAAGTCCTGGGCAGGGCGCAAGTGCCCAACCAGAAATGATTGGGCAAAGGAGGAAAAAACCTCCGACCTGTCCGCCGGGAGCTGAGCTCTGCCCTGATGAAGCCCATCACCTGAGAGGGCACAAGTTCCGACTTGGCCTCGTTGATCAGGAGGCCTAGTTGGAAGCAGGTTCGAAGAGACAGATCCCTGGATCTCTCTACCTCCTGGAGGGAGGAACCTGCCAAGAGCCAGTTGTCGAGATAAGGGTAAATTCCAACTCCTCGACACCGGAGATGGGCTGCCACCACTGCGATGCACTTGGTGAAGACCCTCGGGGCAGATGACAGACCGAATGGCATGGCTCAGAAATCGTGCAGGGTCCCCTCGACCCTGAAGAGGAGGAACCACTGATGGGATGGACGGATTGCGAAGTGGAAGAACATGTCCTGCAGATCCAGTGAACAGAACCACATGTTTCGCTCCAGGGATGGTATGATGTGGTTCAGAGTTACCATCCGGAAGGTGCGTGACCTGAGATATTGATTCAGGTCATGGAGATCTAGGATGGGGCCCAACCCCAGGGCCCCTGGTGTTCTGCGGCAGAATTTTCTGATTTCTGCGGCAGGGCTCCTTGACTTCTTAGGCACCATTTTCTGATTTCTGCAGCATGATTTATTCATTTCTCTGGCAGAATGCAGTCCTGTCATTGGCTAAATATGATGTGATGACATCATATGCTGAGCATAGAGGAGGGGCTTCAGGATAAACGAGGTGGGAAAGAAAGCCTGACACTATGGAAAAACACTATATTTACATAAAAATTCACCAAAAACAATGAATTTTGCGGCACTATATATATTCTGCGGCACGATGCAAATTCTGCTGCAAATTCCGCAACCGCAGAATTCCAGGGGCCTTGACCAACCCCCAGTCCGCTTGGGCACCAGGAAATACCTGGCCACGAAGCCTGGGTCTGTAAGAGAATCTGGCACCGGAGCTACCGACTCCTTGCAGAGGAGCTGAGCAATGTCGTCTCGAAGAGCCGACTGAGTGCAAACTGAGAAACTTTCCTCCCGAGGGGCACGGGCTCGGCTGGGAGGGTACTGCTCGAATTCCAGAGGCAGACCCTGGCCGTCCACTTCTAGAACCCACCTGTCCGAGGTGATATCGGACCAGGCGGAAAGGAAGTGGCGGAGCTGGCCCCCCACGGGAGGACCCAGAGCTGGCATGATGGGTGTAGGGGTGGCAACCCCCAACCCGTCACTGAGCAGGCTTAGAGGAGGAAGAGGAGGCTCCTGGACTGGCACCTCGGACTCCTTTACAGGGCTGTTGAGGACCCTGCTTGGGCCTGGGGCGCCAGGCTTGAGTCTGCTGTTGCTGCTGGCCTCCTTGATAGGAGGGCTGCCTAACCGCAGGGGAAGAGTGCCGAAAAGTCTTCTTCTTGCGCTTCTGCTGGTTCTTGCCCAAAGAACCCTTCGCAGAGGTAGCATCCAAGGTGGCACTGGACTGCTTTATGCGCTGGAGGTGACCAGCCACTCCTGGAGCAAAGAGGTCGGTGCCTAGGAAGGGCATGTCAGCTAACTTGTGCTGGGTATCCACCAGGAAGGAGGATAGCCTCAGCCAAGCCCTGCGGCGAGTGGCCACCGTGGCTGCCAAAGAGCGGGCACAGGAATCTCCAATGTCCAGGGCCATCTGGAGCTGCTGTTTTGCAACAGCACGGCCCTGGTCACGGACCTGATTCACTGTGGTCTGCATGTCCGCCGGGAGATGAGGGAGGACTTCGTTTAATGACCCAAGGAGGGCATGAGAGAAGTGTACCATGATAATAGCCGAGCTGGCCTGACAAAGGCCTAAGGAAGAGGCTGCATAGACCTTACGGGCAGAATGGTCCATATTCTTGGACTCCTTGTTCGAGGGTCGGTCAGTGTCGGCTGAGCTACCAGTATGTCTGAACACAGAAGCAGTCACTAGGCTTTCCGCCGAAGGATGCTCTATGACCCCGCCAGGGACCCCATGGGCACCGTATACTTGCGGGCCATGCGGGCAGACAGAGCTAGGCAGGAAGCAGGGCGCTGCCAAAGCTCATGGGCTGGGCCAATGATGGCTTTGGCAACTGGAAAGGCCTCTGTCGGGGTATCCCCCCCTTTTGAGGATATCCGTAAGGGGGTACTCCACCTTTTTCTGGATGGGCTCCAGGGGCATTTCACTGGATTCGGAGATCAGGCGGAGAATGCCCTGAAAGGAGGAAGGGCCTTCCTCCAGTCCAGCCACGGATGACTCATCATCCCCTGGATGAAAGTGTAACCCCGTGTCATCGGAGTCCGAAGAGTCGGGTTACAATGGTCTACCGCCTACGTCCCCTTTGATCTGCCGGGGGCGGTCAGGGGTAACTGTAATGGACAGACGTCGGGGAAGCCCGGTGTCTGTATGGTCCTCTTTCGAGAGAGCCCCTCCCTGAGGCTGTTTAGGCGGTGGCTCCACCAAAATCAGTGGAGAGACCGGAACAGGCCAAGCTGGGATACGGGCCGGCCCCACGGGTGGTGGAACTGAGGCCTTCGGTTTCGGAGGAGTCGGCGTCGGCCTAGGAGGTGGGAACCAAGTGAGGGCCGGTGTAGATGGCGGAGCCGGCTTCTGCCCCGTCAAGTCCTCATAGTTTTGACGGAGTTTCCGTCGAAGCCTCTCCTCATCTGAGGAGGATGAGGATCGGTGGTGGCGCCTCTTTTTTGAGTGTTTGTGGCTCTTTTTTGGCTGTTCGACCGAAGGGGTCCTACCCCTCGATCGAGACCGACGGGGTCAGTTCGGTCAATCAGGAGTCACCACAGTCGGTAAAAACTGAGGTTCCAGCACCTTTTCCTCGATCGGGACACCCGAGGGTAGTATCTCCTCATTGGGAAAGGAAAGGACAGGCGTCCTTTCTAAGGAATCGTTGACCAGAGTCAGCGATAAAGACTCAACTGGGTCGAGAGTAATCTCGGCTGGTTCAGCCGTTTCCTTGGTCTCAGTGCCTTGGCCAGACAGAAGGTCCGTAAAGCCAGCGGCCGAGGAAGCGATCTCGACCGAAGTCGAGACCGCGTGTTCCTGGGACTCTGACCTCTCTCGGTCCCAGGAGCGTCTCCTTCTGGAGGAAGAAGACTTGGGGTCCTTGTCCCTCTTCTGAGGGCGGGAGGAGTGCGAGCCCGAGGGCACCTCACCTCTGGTGAGGAGAGACTGGCACAACTCCCTGAAGGAGCCCGAAAAAGAAGAGCCAAGGTTGAGAGGAACGAAAAAACTGCGACTGGCTGAAGCTTGAGCCACTTCCTCCTCGAAAGCAGCCATCTGTCCAGCTGCTCGGCAGATCCCGCGGCCGCAGGAACCGCCCACCTTGCCTCCTTAGATTTTACTGGCAGGTTTCTAAGCTCCGGTCTCCCCAATTTTAGGCACGCCTTGCGGTCATCCAGAATGTTGGGATGGAAGACCAAACAGAAGGTACAAGACGTGGTGTCATGAATGACACCTAGGCATAGACACACAAGAGGTGGGGATCAGTGCGTAACATTTTCTGGCCACAGGGACACCGGCGAAATCCGTGGGACGATTTGTCCTCCATGCCTCCATGTCCGATGTGCTGAAATTGGAGTCGTGAACTCTGATGAGTTTTAAAGTAATTTGTGGTGAAAACCGACGTTGTGAATCCAGGGCCTACGAATTGCTAAAATAGCACAAGGGAACCTGAATCTTCCATCAGAAAGGAAGATCTGGCGTCATGGGGCAGAGTCGAGGTATTTACCACCTGGGTGGGTGGGAGGAGCCAGCTTGAAGACTTCTGGCCAGATTTAAAGGGGAAAGGGACATGCCAGAGAGTGTGGATGAACAACATATCCACGCTCCTAGAACTACTGTTACAGGTGAGTAACCTGTTTTTATAGGATCATTGATATGTTGTTCTATCCACACTTGTTGGCAGACTCCTAGCAGTTCTCCAAGAGGAGGGTGGCAAGGCGCACACCCCCTCAATACTTACTTGGGGAACAGAGATTGGAGAACTGAGGCCCCAAAACCAGCATCCCCGTGTGACTGTAGGTCGATGTTGCAGTGGGTGATGAAGGTGTTTGCTGACTTCCAGGTAGTAGCCCTGCAGATTTCCTGCATAGGGATATCCCTGGAAGCAGCAGTATGCCGGGTGGAGTGAGCTCTTATCCCTACGGGAGGCTCCTTGCCCGCCAACCTATAGCAGAGATCAATGCATGATGTAATCCATCTGCCAATTGTCCACTTGGCTGCAGGTCTGCCAGGTGTGGCTTCAGCATAGGTGACAAACAGCTGGCGAACCTCTCCTAGAACTTCAACCGTTTGATCCTTATAATAAGAGAGCGCTCATCTCAGGTTCAAGGTATGGAGCATGTACTAGCTTCCGAGGTGTAATTGGGATAGTACACTGGCAGAGTCAACACCTGATTCAAGGTGAAATTCTGACACCACCTTCGGAAGACATTTTGGGTGGTGGAGCAGGACAACCTTGTCCCTGTGGAAGACCAGGTAAGGAGACTCCACAGAGAACGCCTGGAGCTCACCAATACTTCTGGCTGACATAATGGCCACCAGGTAGGCGGTTTTCCACGACAGGTGGGAGATATCGCACCTGTGCATCGGTTCGAATGGCTTGCCCATGAGCTTTGCCAAAACCAGCAGCAAATCTCACGGAGAAGGTGGTTCACACACCAGAGGGGATATGTGATCTAGGCCCTTGAGAAAACACCAGACCACCTTCTCCTGCGCCGACTGCTGACCGACCTGCGCCCCGTAAGCAGAAATGGCTGCCAGGTGCACCTTAAGGGTTGTCGACTGAAGTCCCTGCTGGGGGAGACAGACCACAGGTAGTCCAAAATGCTAGCCACTGGACAGGATGGGGGTCCAACTCTTTGTGCTGACACCAAATGGAAAATCTTTTCCATTTGATGGCATAGCATTTTCTGGTCGATTCCTTACGGGATGGCTCAACAACTGTGAGGACCTTGTCAGTCAGACCCAAAGCCTGGAACTCTAGCCACTCAGGAACCAGGCTGTCAGGTGCAGGGATTGAAGGTCTGGATGGAGTACCTTTCCCTGATTGATGAAGGGTAGGTCCGGGTGTGCTGGAAGACACCTTGGGAGACTGTTGCTGAGGCGATCTGGATACCAGAATGGGCGTGGCCAGTCTGGGGCTACTAGGATCATCTGTGCCTTGTCCCTCCTGGTCTTGAGGAGCACCTTGTGGATCAAGGGAAGTGGAGGAAAGGCATAGAAGAGACCTGGGGTCTATGGCCTCGAGAAGGTATCCCCCTGCAGCGAGCCCTGCTGAGGGGGTTGGGCATGTAACAGCCTCAGTTTCGCATTCTCCTTGGAGGTGAACAGGTCCACCTGAAGGGTGTCCCACCGGGTGAACAGACTTGTACTACCTTCAGATGGAGAGATCACTTGCGACTTGCCCTGCCCATCTGGCTGAGAGCATTGGCCAGCTGATTCGAGGTTCCTGCCACATAGAAGACTAGGAGATCCACCCCGAAGCTGAGCACAAGGGTCCAAGAGTGGAGAGGTTCCTTGCACAGGGGCAAGTACTGCGTCCTGCCCTACCTGTTAAGGCAGTACATGGTCGTGGTATTGTCCGTCTGGACCTGGACCACTTGACCCCGAATGAATGGAGCAAATGCGGTCAGGGCTAGCCAAACCACTCGAAACTCCAGCAGGTTGATGTGGCATTGGGATTCCTGAGAGGACCAGAGCCCGTGGGCTCTGTGCTCCCCCAGATGGGCACCCCAACCCATCAGAGAGGCGTCGGTTTTCAGAATGACCGTCAGCTCTGGGCGGACAAACGGGATGCCTTCCTGCAGATGAGCTGGAACGAGCCACCACTGGAGGCCGTCCCACATCCTCTGAGTCACGGTGACCAGCTGGTCAAGGTGACCTGAACGCTGAGACCACTGACTGGCCAGTTCCCATTGAAGGGAACGCATATGCCAGTGGGCCCATCGGACCATGCAGGTGAAAGCCGCTATGTAGTCCAGAAGGCGCAGGAAGTCACAGGCAGGCTCGATTGCCCAACCAGAAATGACTGGACAAAGGAGGCGAGAACCTCTGCCCTGTCCACCGGGAGCCGAGCTCTGGCTTGGCAAGAGTTGAGCCCTGCCCTGATGAAATGAATCATCTGCGAGGGCACTAGTTCCAACTTGGCCTCGTTGATCAGAAGGCCAAGCTCGAAGCAAGTCTGGAGGGCCAGATCCCTGGACCGCGCCACCTCCTGGCTGGAGGGATCTGCTATGAGCCAGACATCCTGGTAGAGATAAACCCGGACCCCTCGTCACCTCAGGAAAGCTGTCACCACTGCGACGCATTTCGTGAAGACCCTGGGGGCCGATGAGAGGCTGAACGGCATGTTCTGGAACTCATATAGGGCTCCTTCGGCTCGGAAGCGGAGGAACCTCCGATGGGACAGATGGATCGGGATATGAAAGAATGTGTCCTGAAGATTCAGGGAGCAAAACCACATGCCTTGCTCCGGGGTGGTACGATCTGAGCCAGAGTTAACATCTGGAAGGTGCGAGACCTGAGAAATCTGTTCAGGTCATGCAGATTGAGAATGGGGTGCCAGTCCCCCTGTCCATTTTGGTACCAGGAAGTATCTGGGAAAAAAAACCTGGGTCTATCGGAGGTTCTGCCACTCTGTGCACAACCACCTTGCGGAGGAGCTGAGTGATGTTATCTCGAAGAGTCAACTGAGTGACAGCGGATGCCAAATCCTCCCGTTGGGCGTGGACTTGGCTTGGAGGGTACTGCTCAAATTCCAGAGGCAGACCCCAGCGGACCACTTCCAGCACCCACCTGTTGGTGGGGATAACGAACCAGGCGGAAAGGGAGTGGCAGAGCCACCCCCCAACCCCCACGGGTGGACCCAGGGGAGGCGTGATGGGATTGAGGGTGGCACCCCTCAACTCGTCATTGAGCAGGCTTGGAGGAGGAGCCAGCCGAGGGTCCGCCAGGTCCTTTTCCTCCAGGCTTTCTGACCAAAGAGGCCACCAACTTGGCACGAGGTCGCCAAGTTTGAGCCTGCTGGCCCTGCTGCTACTGGGTTGGTTTAGCAGCAGGAGTGGAAGACCGAAAGGGCTTGCGCTTTTGGTGCTTAGGGCCCTTATCCTTCTGGGCGGATGTCACGGAGTCCGGGGTGGCACTGGACTTTTCAATGCATTGGAGGTGGCCTTCCACATTGGGCCCAAACTAGTCAGTGCCCAAAAAGGGGACATCTGCCAGCTTGTGTTGGGTAGCCGCCGTAAAGGTCGAGATCCTCAACTAAGCCCAACAGCGCATGGCTACTGCGGCTGCGACACAGCGGGCACATAAATCACCAATATCCAGAGCTGTCAGGAGTTGCTGCTTCACCATTGCCCTCCCCCTGGTCCCGGACCTGATTGACTGTGGTCTGGAGGTCCGCTGGGGGGTGACGAATCATCTCGTCCAGGGAGACCAAAAGGGCATGGGAGAAGTGTGCCATCAGCATGGTCGAGTTTTTTATTTTTTATTTCGTTGTTTAACCAGGTATAGCACACTAAGCTTTTTTACAGGAGCGACCTGGGAACACAAAGCCTGACGAAGGCCGAACGAAGAGGAAGCATAGACTTTTTTTAGCCGAATAGTCCAGTTTATTGGACTATTTGTCTGGTGGTCTATCGACGTCCTCTGTATTGCTTGAATGCCAAAAAATGAAGTCAGCCACCAGTCCCTCAGCCGTGGGATGCTCTGAAAATCCCGAAAAGGGAACCGGTTGGAACTACATACTTGCAGGCTGTCTGGGCAGAGGGCGTAAGGCAAGAGGAAGGGCGCTGCCAAAGGTCCAGGGCTGTGCCGACAATGGCCTCAGCCCACAGGGCAGGCCTTTGTAGAAGAATCCCCTTTGTCCAGAATCTCTGTAAGGGGATATCGAGCCTGTTTCTGGACTGGCTCGAGCTCCATCCCCGTGAACTCAGATATGACCGGAAAAATGCCCATAAACGAGGTGGGTCCCTTGTTCATGGAGAGACCTCCACAAAGATTCCACATCGAGAGGACGTGAGTGCAGCGAGGAGTCTTCAGACTCTGAAGAGTCCGCGAAAAGTGGGCATCCACCTGAGTTGCCTCAACCCGCCTTGGACGGTCGGGAGTCAGGGTAACCGACAGCCGATGGGTCAGCGCTTTGGCCGGCCATGACTCCCTGGTCGGAGCCCCAGACTCCGGCTGTTCAGGTGGCAGCTCTACCATGATCGGTAGAGTAGCCTGCTTCGTCTGAGCTGGCTGAGCCTCCGGCGGCACCTCCGAGGGGGTGATGGTGGCAGGGCTGACCTTGGTCGTTCGGGTGATGGCCACTTGACAGCCAGAGTACAAACTGGGGTCAGTTTCAGACCGGACAAGACCAGTTGCTGCCACATTAAGTCTTCGTAGCGCCGACACAATTTGCGATGGAGCCTCTCCTCAGCTGAGGAGGATGAAGAGGAGTAGCAGCATTGCTGCTTGCCATGATGCTGGGAACGAGATCGCCGGTGACGGTGAGATCTGCCCAATTCAGAGGAAGAAGACAGAGACCTCGATCTTGACTGTCGGCAGCGCCAATGGGGAACTTCGAAAGGAGCCGGGGAGCACCGCGGCTCTTCTAGGTCAGGATCTAGGGCCGGCAAGTTCGACCCAGTGGGCTGAGTCGACCTGTCGGAGGACACCGGAAGCACCGTAGTCCGAAAGAGAGAGTTATTGGCTTCTTCGGACGACAACCTGCCGATCGGTTAGAGAAAAATCTTGGCCACATCGACAGGCATATCAGCCAACTGGTTTGACAGGGGCTCCGTGAAACCAGTGGCCTCGGCCGTAATTTTGACCGAAATTGAAACCTGAGTCTCCTGAGAATAGGACCGCTCCTGATCACAAGAGCACTGGCGTTGAATCTTCTCTTTTTTTGACTCCTTCTTACGAGAGCGTGACATATGCAACCCAGAAGGACCCTCTCCCTTGGTGGAGAGGGACTGGCACAGCTCTTTGAAGGAAGCCGAATAAGTGGAGCCCAACTGGAGCGGAACAAGGCCCAGCTGAGCGCGGCCTCCTCAAAAGCCTTAAGCTGTTCAAGCTGCTCAGTGAACCCTGCAGCCGTGGAGACCACCCAGCAGGCACCCTCAGACTTGACCGGCGGGTAACACTTCCCGTCGCCCAGCTGGAGTCGTGGGCAGCACGGTCGCCTGTGAATCGACGGGTGAAAGGACCGACAGATATCGCAGGCCTGCTGATCGTGGTCATGTCCTAGCAGTGAAGGTCGGTGCGCGTCACCTTCTGTCCATAGGGGCACTGGCGAAACCAGGAATGGTCTTTTCTTCCATCGTGGAAGTAAGAGAAGGAATCGAAGACAAAACCCTGACGAGTCTTAAGGTAAGTTTTGGAAGCAAATCCGAAGATTCGAGAGCCAGGGCCTACCACACACAGAAGCACTAAGGAGGAAACCTGTACCTTCCAGTGGAAAGGAAAATCTGGCGTCACGGGGCGGAGTCAAGGGTTTTACCACCCTCGTGGGTGGGAGGAGCCAGCTTGAAGATGTACTGGCACCTCTTAAAGGGAAAGCCGACCTGCCAGAAAGTGTGGATAGAACAACATATCCACAACCCTAGAAGGTCCAATTTTTTGGACTCTGTCTGGAGGTCTGTCAGTGTCTCTCGAATTACCTGAGCACCTGAACACAGACTCAGTCACCAGTCCCTCGGCCGAGGGATACTCTGTGAATCCTGAAGAGACCCAATGGGCACCGCATACTCACGGACAATGCGGGCTGAAGGCGCGGGGCAGGAGGCAGGGTGCTGTCACAGCTCCAAGGTCGGGCCGATGCGGATCAATGAAAAAAGTGGCAAAAAACACTGAGGTGCCGTTGCTCCCAAGGTGTGCACTCGATGGCAGGCAGAACAGAACTGAGGTGTGTAAGGGAGCTGGTAATGGTCATTGGCTGGCACACCACCACCTGGGGGTGTGCAGGAGCAGTGCCCAGTAACTGAAGCTGGCTACCTCCCTGAAGAGTTGTCGGCTACCCATGGTCCAACCCAATATACATGTCTGATCAACAAGGAGTAAGGGGTTACTTAGTGGCGATCTGCAGGATATCAAAGGATACATCTGCTGGGAAGGCAGTGCCCATGTCAGAAAGGACATCTGAATTGAAACTAAGAGTATGCAGGCAGATGGAAGGAGACATCAGTGAGTCAACAGACCATGACTTTGGCGATATAAGTCGATATCAGGACTGCTTGTATGACTATACTGCATTCTTCGTATGATCCCTTCATAATGGATTTTAATTTCTGTCCTTAGTGGCAGTCGCCCCAGGTACCTGAGTGACAGTTTTTCTGATGGCTGCTAAAATGGTCGCATCCACCTTTGGGCTAGTGTTCCATGACTTAACATCATGCATCTTGTATAAACTGGTGAAGCACACAGCCGAAACCTTGTGGTCCCTCTGAGCCCATTCTTGTGCTATGATTTCCTTTGCTCTGTCACGGAGGAGATTAGGGAGGCTGAGGACACCTGTCACAAGGGAGGCCCACAGGAAGGAGGCAGAGGATGCCACAAGGAAAGGAAGCAGCTGGCTTTGTCCCTCTTTCTGGTAATTTTCAGCAGGTCTACCTTCTTCTTAGAGGCCTGCTGCTTATCTGCTTCATGGTCTATCATAATGCAAGTTTATTTCATTAGAGTGGAGTGTTTATCTCGAGAGAAATTTCTGCCTGATGAGTAGCCCTCATGCTTGTCATTCTAGTAGTGACATTCCCCACTTTGTAAGTCTGAGTCCCTATTCTCTGCATAATGGGAGACAGGAGGTGGCCTCCTGGGTTTGGAAGGCTACAGCAGGTGAGGCATGCCAAATTGAGCGGGTGTCTGAGGGGGTCAGAAGATGCACCTTGGTTGGCTGCTTCCTACTGTTGGGGTTCTGTCTGGCCATCTGGCCAGTAAGTAGGCTCACCACTTTAGTTAAGTTCTTAAAAAAGGATGCCAGCTCTTGAGGTCCAGGCTCTGTGGATTCAGGGCAAGTTCCTTCCCAAGTTGAAGGCACTGAACATGTACTCCCTGGAGGAGAGGAGGGAGAGAGGGGATATGATAGAGACATAACACGTATCTTACAGGGAGGAACAGGGTGCAGGAATGCACTATTTTTAAGCGAAAAAGATGTTCCAGGACTAGAGGGCATGGGATGAAGTTGGAGGGAGGACGATTCAGAGGAAACGTGAGGAAGAATTTCTTCACAGAACGGGTGGTGGAAAAGTGGAACACCCTGCCAGAGGAAGTGGTGGGGGCTGAAACAATCACGGGATTTAAGAATGCATGGGATAGACATAAAGGAATTCTGGAGGTCAGGGGTAAGGGGCAACAGACTTCCTGGAAAACATAAACTGAACATACAAACTTAAATGGGCAGACTGGGTGGGCCATAGGCCCTTATCTGCCGACACTGTCTATGTATCTAAGTTAACGTAGGTGGCTTCTCTGATGCTAGGGAAGCTGACCTGAGACATGGATAGACTAGATACAGATATGGTCTCTGAGGATCCTTCCTTTTCCACATTTCCTTTGGAAGTAAAAGGCGAGTCCTTTGGTTTCCCATGCCGACGCAGGCTTGGTCACGCAAAGCACAGAAGGAACCTGTCACTGTGGTGCGAAGCCTAGCATGGCACTTCTTACACTTAGGGGCGTTAAATCTGGTGTCCTTGGCAGAGATGTCAGAAGTCTCTATCTTGATAGACAGTAGCCAGTGTGACGCTACCCAACAAATTACTACATTCTTCTTTGATGTGTTTATTATGAAAGAGCTTCAGACAGATAAATACTGAGCAGGACCCCATGGGAATGAAGTCATGCATGCAAAAATCCTGTTTGTAGGTTGACAGGGGCCGAAGTCCGGATTAGCAAAGGATAGGCTGGCAGTATAGCCTAGATGTTAGAGTAATACGCTGTGAATGAGCTTGGTATATCCAGCAGACCTGGGTTTGATTCCCCCAACCTCCACTTGCATACTGTGTGACTCTGAGCAAGTCACTTAACCAGCCCAAAGCTCCCGGGTCACCTCTGCAAATAGGCAGTTGTGCCTAGTGGGTCTTACCCGGTTAACAAAAAGAATAAAAAAAAAAAAAAAAAATTAATGAATATTGCTTAC
This sequence comes from Neoceratodus forsteri, assembly GCA_016271365.2. Lineage (NCBI taxonomy): Eukaryota > Metazoa > Chordata > Ceratodontiformes > Ceratodontidae > Neoceratodus > Neoceratodus forsteri. Next base: position 318,198,714 of record CM028129.1, read on the forward strand.
TTACAGTTGCATGTCATGAAAAGAAGGAATAACTTCAGAGTTCTGCCCTCTGGAGATGAATTCCGTAGGTTAAAGGCCTGTGCGCTCTCAGTGCCATTTGAGATCCCTCCAGTGAGAGCAGAGACGTGTGATTGTGAAAAACGAACAAAGCCCAGAAAGAGATGGCTGATGTGCTGCATGATGCCATATGAGCAGTCATGCTCAAGAAATCCTCTGCTCTCCAAAGCACATATGCAGCTGTGTACACTGTGGCAGAGCTAGAGGAGTGGCTGGGGGGGGGGCGGTCACCCCTCCTGGCTGCCCCAATATGAGTAGTGGCACCCCACCACCATCTTTATTCACTGTTTAGTGCCCATTGTGGGGCCCGTGATTAACATGAATAGCCACCCCGACTCCCAAACCTGGCTCCGCCATTGTGTACAAGATAGCCAACATCTAGTTCGTGAGCAGTACAGGCCTCCAAAATGGCACTACCACAATCGTGTGTACTACAGCGCAGGAGCCCATCCCACAGACACAATGAATGCTATGATAGCAACTGGATTTCTGAGGTACTCCCTCTTCCTCAAAAAAAAAAAAAAAAAAAATGCCCATCTCCTACCTGGGCTCCACAGAAACACAGCATTTGACAGCAGATAAGGACTACTTGGCCCACCTATTCTGCCCTTTTTCCCTACCTACTGTAACACTGCAGACCCTACCTGATCTCCGGCTATACCCCTACTTCCCTCGCTACTAAGGTTCCCTGTCATCGAGGCACAGGTCAGGAAGCATAGGAAAAACCAGGAGCAGTGGTAGAGTTCACCAAAAATATTTATCTGTACTAGCAGTAACAAAAAAAAACTTGTTCAGTATAACTATTTACAAAGGCAAAATAAAATAGAGAAGTTCCATCAGAGTTTTCCTTCAATCTCTGTGTCCATCTTTGCAAGCAATTGCAGCTCAGTTCTCTTATACATCCTTGCAAACCCCATTCTTAACAAGCATCCTGTTTTTTCTAATATGTTCTAGTACATTTCAGGCAGGTGCTGGCAGAAACACAGTGTCCCAGAACTGAGGGCCCTTTTCCACAGCTCTTCTGCAAAAGGCTTAAAAAAATTGCACTAAGATAACCTCTTGAGTTTCCAACAGCTTTTTGCAATCATCTCAACTATATATAATTATATACATTTCAACAGTAACACTACATATTTTGTAAACAAAGGGATCCCAATATCAGTTACATTTCCACATAATGATCTGCATATATTTTCACATTAGCAGATATGCAAGGGAGGAAAACACAAAACAGCAAGTGGAGACAGAGACAGTGGAAGGCAGAGAATTGCGAGACTGTCGGGGTGATCAAATCCTAGGTCTCACAGGAAAACTTGGTTGAGCAACCAGACAGAAAAGAGACAGGAAAGGAGTGAACAGAGAAGAGACAGGAAAGGAAAGGAAAGAACAGAACAGAATAGATCCCTGCATTCAAACTCTCCATAACTGGGACAGGGTCCTAGTCCACCCTGTCACATTCCCTTGTGCCTATTCCATGCCTTCTTGAGTCCATTCCTGTTTTTGACGCTACCACCTCCACTGGGAGGCTGTTACAGGTATCCACCACTTTTTCTGTAAAAAAGTACTTCTTTACGTTTCCCTTGAGTCTACCCCTTTCCAGCTTCATAGCACGACACCTTGTTCTTGAACATCCTTTACTCTGAAAAACGCATTCGTCTTGAACCATATTAATACTCTTGAGGTATTTGAAAGTCTCTATCATATCCCCCCACTCTCTCTCCTTTCCTCCAGGGTGTACATATTGAGGTCATTCAGTCCCTCCTGATAGGGCTTTTGATGCAGACCCTTCACCATTTTAGTTGCTCTCCTCTGAACCGTCTCTACTCTATGTCTTTACTGAGATGTGGTGTCCCAAACAGTACACAGTACTCTAGGTGAGGTCTCACCAGTAATTTATACAGTGGCATCACCACCTCCCTCTTTCTGATGGTGATATCCCTTCCTATGCACCCTAGCATCCCACTGGGGACTCCACTCGGGGACTGGTGTCTCCTGACATAAAGAGAACTGGAGTTCTAGCAGCCCTACCAGACACTGCAGCCCTGGGTTCCGTCCTTTGATTCCTCAGCAGCACCACTGTTCCAAAGTCCTCTTTACTGTCCAATGGTCTTCAGCTGCTGGGGACTCCAAACATTTGATCGGGGAAAAAAAAATACAGATTAAAAAAAAAAAAGTTTCCCTGCTGGGCAGGGATCTGTCTACCAACTAGCTAGCACACTGAAAGACTGAGGGTGATGGGACTCGGGGTTTGTCCTTTACTCTCAGAACTCTTAGTCTGTCACAGCTGAGAGGGCAAGACAGCCCATATCCATTTTCTGCCTGCCAATAGAAGTCAACACACAAAACAGGAATTGATGCACACATTGAACTGATGGAAGAAATGGACAACCTCAGGGAAGGGATACCACTCCTTCGCCACAGACAACAAAAGTGTTCACCACAGATGCTTCACTTCTAGACTAGGAAGGGCAATTCAAGACAGGTCAGTAAGTGCAGTGTGTTCCACAGAAGATAGGAGAGAGCACATAAGTGGCTGTGCATCTTTCACTGAAAAGCTTCTCATCCCTATTTCAGAACCTGTTAGTCCAAGTAAGGGACAGACAACACTATATCAGTGTACAACATAAACAGACAAGGCGGTGACAGGTTCTCAAAACTTTGCTTAGAAGCAAGGCAAATTTAGGACTTTGCATAGTGTTTGAATATAGATCTAACTGCAGTACACTTATCAGCTAAGGACGGGACAGTCTTATTTAGCATTTCGGAATAAAAGCAGAAGGACTCTGTTGCCAAAGCATTTATAGCAGATTCCTTTTCAGTAGCTTTGATACAAAATTTAAGGCAAAACACTGTACTAGAAATTAAAGTTACATACTTACCGTAACTGGTGAAGTTACTGAACAGCTTCTCCATCGAGTACCACTTAAGAGCCTAGGCCAGTGGTACTAAAACCCCATGCAAGCAAATCTTTGGTCAGGGGTCTGGCAACAGCTACTGGTCACGGCTTCTGAGTGACCCCACATAGTGCCGCTCGCATGTCAATAACCATGCAGGTTCCCTCACTGACAAATAGACCTAGGGGCAACCTAAGAGCCTGGCATAGTTCAGTTCCTTGGAGCTGATAACCTTGCAATGTTGTATACACCATTAGCCCACTGTTCTGCCCTTCTTCTTAAATGGAGTGGCAGCTTGACTGTTTCAGACTCTGTGCTATCTCATCTGCAAGGGGTCTTGCCTTTGGCTAACCCCTTTTTATCTGTTAGCCAGAGCCCACATTCATACAGGGCTGCTGCCTTAAACCCACTCCCCTCTGCAGGCTTAGCCTTGCTTGCTGGTCAGTGGGCGACTCGAGGCTCTGACTCAGTAAGCCAGATTACCTTTATCCATGTCACCCAAGGTGCGTCCCCCATCCTTCACCTCTCTCTGTGAGCTGATAGAAAGGTTTCATGTAGTTGTTTATTATCCTATATCCTTTTCCCTATCCCTTTGGGTTAGTTGGCAACAAGGCCCAGCTTGTCATTTCCCATTTTTTGCTTCTCTCCTGGTGAACAGCACTGAGGTAGATGAGGGAGCCAGCAATGGTTATTGGTAGGCATGTGGTGCCACATGGGAGAGCACAGGCCCCAAGACCAGTAGCCAATACTGGCCCCCTGGCCAAAGATATGCTCCCACAGGGTCCTGGCGTTCCATCCCAGATCCATGTGGGACTCAATGGAGAAAACGGATTCATATGAATGAACAATGATGCCAACAGAATAAGGCCATTAGGTTTATCTAGTCTGCTTATAATGCAGGGTCCCTTGCATATACCTCTGACCCTGCCTCCCATCTTCCCTTCCCCTCCGTTAACCCTTATTTTTCCTTAATTTTATTCCAGCCTCTCTTGAAGCTGTCTACCATTTTCAACAAAATCACTTCCTCCGTAAGTATATTCCAATCTGCTACCATCCTCTCAGTGAAGCTGTGCCTCCTAGCCTCTGTCTTTAACCTCCCTCCCTCCCCCAACTTGAGACTGTGTCCTCTCGTATTTTGGGTCCCACTTAGCTTGAAAAGATCCTCTTTGTCCACCCTATTTATTCCTTTCAAATACCTGAAGGGATCAGTCATGTCCGCTCTCTCGCCGCTCCTCTGAGGAGTACGTGTCCAGTTCCCTCAACCTCTCCTCATATGTCCTACCCTGTTGGCCCTTGATCACCTCTGTTGCCCTCTTCTGGGCCGTCTCCAGTAGTTTTGTCTCCTTTTTAAGATATGGGTAGTAGCACTGTACACTATACTCCAGATGCGGTCTCACTAATGACCTGTACATGGGCAGTATTATTGTCTTTTGCCTGCTGCTGATCCCTCTGGCAAGGCAGCCCAACATTTGATTTGCCTTTGTTGCTGCTTTCTTACATTGCATAGAGTGCTTCAGGTCACTAGTAATCATCACTCCTAGGTTCTTTTCCTCTTCCTCTGATGCAGATATCTGTACCCCACACAGGCTGTACTCAGTCGTCGGGTTCTTGGCTTTAATGTGCATAACTCTGCATTTCTTTGCATTAAAGCCAAGCTGCCAAATCCCAGACCACCTCTCTAGCTGTTTCAGATCTTCCTTTAGATCTTGTATGCCTTCTGCTGTGGCCACGCTCCCATAGAGCTTAGTGTCATTTGTGAATAGACACATTTTGCCCTTAATGCCACCCCCAATATTGCTGAAGAAGACATTGATCAATACTGGTCCAAGCAATGAGCCCTGTTGGATCCCACTGGTGACCTTCTTGGTACTGGAGAGCTCACCTTTAACCACCACACTCTGGGTCCTGTCCAGCAGCCAGTTTTCCTCCTACCTGGTCAACTTCTCGCCAACAACTAGATCAAGCAACTTCCTGATGAACCTCTTATGGAGTACAGAGTCAAAGGCCTTGCTGAGATCCAGGTACAGGATGTCCACTGCTTGGGCCGCTGTCCATTGTTTTAGTAACTCAGTCAAAGAGTCAGATTTGTTTGACATGACTTGCTTCCCATAAACCCATGTTGCCTCTCATCCTGTAGACTATTCTCATCCAAATACACTACTAACCTTTCCTGAAATATTGTCTCCATGAGTTTACTCACGATTGAGGTCAGGCTGACTGGTTTGTAGTTCCCTGGGCTGTCCCTGGGACCGCTCTTATGAAGGGGCACAACATGTGTCTTTCTCCAGCCCTGAGATACCAAGCGAAGCTCCAGTGAACTATTGAACATGTCAGCCAATGAATCTGCAAGCTCCTCCACCAGCTCCCTCAGAACCCTGGGTGTATTCTATTTGGACCTGAGCATTTATCTACTCTCAGTGCTAGCAACCCTGTCCACCTCTATCAGAACATCTATTACTCCTGCTCTCCCCCTCTTCTCCTTGCATCTAATGGCACTGGTCCATCTCTCTCTCTCTCTCTCTCGCTCTCTGGAGAAGACAAAACAGAAGTAAGGCAAGGCAAATTTTATTTAAGAAACGCCCGTCCTGGGTGCTCTTGGTGTCTAACATATTAAAATGTCATACTGCAAATCATAATAAATACATAAACAACATACTATTGAACATACATATACAATATCCAGCAATTAAAACAAAATTTAATATAAATACTACCAGCAGCAGCAACTGCTACTCAAAATAGACGAAAGCCAACTTAAGCATAGAATTCTGAAAACAGGTAAGGGCTATAAAACACATTTAGTATCTCTGCTTTGCCCCATTCTCCTCCACCCACCCATTTGCTTTCCTGAACCTAACTATCTTATCTTTCTTGTCCCTCTTCTCGCTAATATAGCTAAAAAAATACCCTTTTCCCATATTAATTCCCTCAGTTAACTGCAGTTCCTTCTGAGCTTTAGTCTGCTAGACTACCTTACCTGCTCATTTAGCCATCTTCAGGTAGCCCTCCCAGTCTTCCTCCCTCTGATTCACGGAAGATCCTTTACTTTGAATATTTCTATTTTAAATATTAGATGAATTAATAATAGCAAATTGATGGTCATGGCTCCAGCTTCTACAGCTATCTGCCCCTGGGGAATCTGGCGCTGTGTGATCAGCACAGTGTGAAAGCATTTTTTAGAGTTTGACATGTTGAATTCTGAGACCCATCTTCAGTACAAGATGACTGCACCAGTAATAACAGGCATCAGGTCCACTATAACAGTACAGCCGCTCCTGTTTCTTTCCTGGCTTTCCTCTTGTTTTCTCTTACTTTGTGTCCCTCTCATTCACAGTTGTATTATTCACAGCACTGCCATTTCCTGAATCACTAGTAGCATTGTGAAAATTACTTGTGTTGCATCATGCTGTGGTTAAGATTTAGATAACACAAGCTACTCAATTTCAGAGGCACTGCCAGTACTCCAGGAAATGTGTTCTTTTTTCCCCCTTTTGGTAACCGGGTAAGGCCCACTTGGTACAAGTGCTTGTTTTCAGGGGTGACCTGGGAGCACGGGGACGGTTAAGTGACTTGCTCAGAATCACACAGTATGCAACCAGAGGTTGTGGGGTCAAACACAGTTCTGCTGGAGGTACCAAGCTCATTCACAGTTCATTACTCTAACCTCTAGACTATACTGCCAGCTCTGCTATACTGCAGTGAATTGTAGATTACTGGGGAAAAATGAAACAAACAGCTTTTGTGTAAAGGGGATCAACCTAGGTGGGCCCAGAATCACAAGAAGGAATGGATTTAAAATGGTGAGACCCTTCCAAGTGTGAAGCTCTATAAGGCAGTACTTTTAATAGTTTTTTCCTTGAGAAGGACTGCCATTACCTCATCAGCTGCAGACACCCTTTAGTCGACACCCCATGTCACTTCTGCCATTTCCCCCTCACAGAGTGAACATCATATCAACTATAATCTGAGAATGCAGACTGGAACAGTTCAGGTTTGGTGGAGGGGAAGGGAATTGATACAGAACCCATGGTTGAATAACAGGCCCGACTGCAGTTTGTGAGGGACGGTATAAATGGCCGACGAGATTCTCATGGATGAAGAGGATATAGCGTCATCTCACAATAAGACTTCGGCGGTACTTTTCTTTTTTTTTTACTTGTAGTTATTTGTAATAGATATAATACAGTACTGGTAGGGGCGGGAAGGGGAGCACGGGGGCTTTGCTCCCAGAAACAAAACAATCTGCTGTGGGGGTGGTGGGGTGTGCGGTGAGCACAGCCCCCCGATCGCTTGTATTACACTCAGCGCACAAGAATGATACATGGTTGACTGCCAAGCAACAGTCAGCTTTACTAGTAGTTATTTGTAAATAGCTATAACATAGTACTGGTAAGAGTGGGAAAGGTGGGTGTGTGTGTGGCTTTACCCCCTGAAACAAAACAATACGCTGTGTGTGGGGCGGGTAGTGCAGCACAGCCCCCCGATCGCTTGTATTACACTCAGCGTACAAGAATGATACATGGTTGACTGCCAAGCAGCAGTCAGCTTTACTAGTAGTTATTTGTAAATAGCTATAACATAGTACTGGTAAGAGTGGGAAAGGTGGGTGTGTGTGTGTGGCTTTACCCCCTGAAACAAAGCAATACGCTGTGTGTGTGTGTGTGGGGCCGGTAGTGCAGCACAGCCCCCCCGATCACTTGTATTCCACTCAGCACACGAGACCAGTACACAGTTGACTTGTCTAGTAATGGTTGGCTCGGATACGTCAAAATCTCAGTCACCCTATTTGTTAATCACAAATTGCAACAGCTCTGAATAATATTTCCAGCCACACCAGACAGGATACCCTCTTACTCTCGATTGTAAAATTACAGCTGGTTAGTGCCAACTGAAGCTGGTCCAGTGGTGTTTATAAACTGGGTTGAGTAAGATGGTGGGAGGGATTAGCAGCAATGCATGGGGGGTTGTAGATTGCCATTGGGTGGTCTACTCTGAGTGATAAAAAAGAAAAAACTCAGTGGATTAAAAGTTTGTGTGCGGGGACTATGACTCAAAATTTATCAAAGAACATATTTTGGGAATAAACGCTTGTGACATGCAAACTAGTAAATAGTAGAACTCTGCATGTTTTGGCTCCACTGCACATTTCCCTTTTGGGGGAGGTGCGCGCGTGTGTGTGTGTACGTTGGGGAGGCACTCTCAGGAACAGCTGCCCCTATATAAGCATCAGTCAGGTCGCTTCCCAGTAAGGCTGAGTTGGTTGACATAATGAGGTAATAATATACCGGTACGTCCCCACCAGAGGATACCATCATGCAGGGATAGCACTGTAGAGATTTAAGCAGAAAGTTGTGCAAGTCAAATTCAACAAAACATTAAAAAACAAACAAGCTCAGAACAGATGTTGCTGGAAACACCTACCTCACTTCCATCCGATGATTTCCCAGCAGGAATACTTTTCACAGATTTCTCGAGCTCACACATCATTACTCGGTAGAAAACCAAAAAGGTTTGCCTGAGAGGAAAAAGGGAGATCCATAGCTCATAAGAACTATACAGTGATGAGCTGACGTGGCACTTCCATCTTTGCACTTCCAATCGAAATGTCTAAGACAACCATGAAACTACACAGTTGCACATTCAGCGTGAAAGGAATAGTAAATAAGCTAACACCGATCTGCTCAGCTTAGCCACACTCATGCTTAGCACTTCCGCACACAATAAGTTCAGGGGCAAGTCACAGTCTCTGCTCAAAGCAGAGCTCAGCTGGAACAAGCCATGGAGGTTCACTTGGCCTCCCACCTCAGAAAGAAGCAACCCCTCCAGGCCAATACCGGGAGCATATTAAGCATGGGTTTTTGCAGCTTTATGCAATACAGGGGTCACAAATTATATATGTTTAGAAAGTACCATATAGGTACCACCATTGCACATAGGGACCAGTGTCCAACAAATGACGTAATTCCATTAGGATGTCCCAGTCATTTTAAGGCCCCTCAGGAGCGCAAGTTTTTAAAGATTAGGCTGTTTACATTTTTAAAATAGACTAATGCAGGACAAGTTGTGTAATTAGGCAAAACTAAGCCCAGCATTTAACAGGTGAGGGCTGTCCCTAACTGCATACTGTATGTTTTTTTTCCTTCTTACAGAGTGCCTGTTTAGGTGTCATTTAAGGCATAACCAGTGGTTAGGGTGACCGACAGTTTATCAAACCCTAGGGGTCATGAGGCAAGAGGCACAGCCAGCCAAGGGCCTCATACCCTCTGAGTTAGATTCATTCACAAAAGTAACCCAACCTATGCAGTGCCTTAATGCCAACATAAAATACATTTTTTTTTGTAAATTAATGTTTTTATAATTAAAACTCAAATGAGTCTGGTGTACGCAAGGGTTCCAGCCTTCAACCAAACCCTTTTCGAATAATGCTAGCCAATCAGTACGCCACATATCCACCACTGTTTTATAATCACGGACATACTCCAGCTGGCAACATTAATTAGGTGGGATACTGCCAAAACGTCAGAATGTCTTCATGATTTTGTTTTTGTGTGGGGTCAGTGAAACTGACTCGGGATATTGCAAGGCTGTGTGGTATATGACAACAATGTAACCAATCCTGGTGGGTAAGCACATGAACCATTTTTCTGGCATCAGTGCATTCCACTGATGACTACCATTCTTTACCTCAGTAATGTATTCTCTCAGAAGAAACAGCACACCAGCTGCTGAAATTACCTGGTCAGTGTTGGGTAAGCGGCAGAGAATCCATCTTTGGCAGAGTTCATCAGCTCTGGTATTCCAACACCAGCAATATCTTCTATGGCCTTTAACACATCATCTGTATATTCCAAATACATACTGGAAAAAAAAAAAAAAAGACAATGTATTGCCACTCACATTTATGCTTCTAATTCTGCAAATTCTTTTCTGTGTTTTTTTATATATTCTATGTACTTCCATGATTTCCTTGTCACTGGTGCTGCATCTCTCAGCCCTGGTCACCTCCCACCCTTGTCCTAACCCATCCTTCAGGAAGTCCACGGAGGGAGCACCTTCCTCCTGGGTGGATTCTGTTTGAAATGGGGCACGTCCCCAAAGTATGGAAGGACAGTGGGCATTGGGGTCTGCATTGGGGTCCGCAGGGTCCAGGAGGGATGGACACCATTCTTAAAAAGGTCCACAGAGCGAGATCCCTCCTCCGGGATGGATTCCGTGAAGAATGGGGCAGGTCCCTACAGTGTTGAAGGACAGCGGGCAGTGAGGTCAGCAGAGTCTGAGAGGGACCAGCTTCATCTTTCAGAGGGTTCACAGAGCAAGTTCCCCCCTCCAACGTGGATTCTGTTGGAGGTGGGGCACGTCCCTGAAGAGTTGAAGGACGGCAGGCAGTGGGGTTGGCAGGGACTAGCATCATCCTTCAGGTGGTATGTGGAGTTAGTTCCATCCTCTGGGGTGGATTTTATGGGGCATGAGGCAGGTTCCTGTACGTCCACTAGGTGTGGAAGGATGGCGGATAGTTGGGTTGGGAGGGTTCAAGAGGAACCATGTCATCCTGCTCACTACCAGGGGTTTTTGCCTTGGTTTCTATCATTCCCTAGGATGCTGCTGGCAAAGACATCATGACATGCTCATCCATATGATGCATGCCAGCATGCCAACTTCAGGCAGCATCACCCATGCCATCCAGTGGTTCTATCTGCACTGCCTTCTGTGACCACCCAGGTGGTGCTAATGCAGTGGAGCTCACCGCCCTCCCTCCCCTAGGAGGACAGTCCTCCAGGATGCTCGATGCTCCTCCCCCTGGCTGGCTCTGAAGCTCTGGAATTGCTCATAAACCCATTCCTTTTTAAAAATTTTCTTTAAAAGTACTGTTTTTTTTTGCCACTCAGTGTCACTATCCTCTTACTCCTCTTGTTTTTGTTAGGCTGTGACACACTACCCACTGACTATACAGGTCGCACCACTAGCTCCTATGCAGACACTGGAGTGGAAGTGCCCCACAGGGATCAGAGGCAGGGAAATCCACTTGATGTCATGTGCAAACCATTTTATTCCCAGTTTGTAGCCCACTAACCAACCTGCATCGTCTGCTAATGCTCCCTGATCGCACCAGGTGACTCATGAGTTCTGATGCCACCCAAACCCACCACAAGAGGCGCTGCTGCTATCAAGAGGTGTCCACCCTTCCACCCCCCCCCCCGAAGCCTGAAAGTGCCGCATCTGCAGCGTTCCCTAAGCTCCACTGGCTAAAAGAGGTGGAACTCGTCCAGGATGAGAATCCAGGTAGCTCTTCTGTTGTGGTGTGTGTGTGGTGATGATGTTAGGACCAGGCATGCCAGGACAGGATACAGGAACAAATAGTTACTTACCTTAACAGCACATTTTTAAGGAGAATCTCCTTCCAGTGAGCCACGTCATGGAACAGTAAGCCATCTGCCAACCACAAACACCAGTGCTCACTCCCTTATTTAGGAGTCTTTCAGATACATTGCCACTTTCCTGTACTTAGAACTTGTGAGAAACAATACCGCTAGGTGGCGGCTAAACATTGCACTGCACACTCGGAAAGCAGTTTACTCAAAAAATGAAATATATTGCTTAGTCTACCATCTTCTTGTAGGTCCTCTAGTTACATCCAGAGTGCAAAAATTCATTGTGCTGCAATATGGCTTAATCCAGTTAATCAGAATACATATTATTCACATCACAGTACACCAACCCTCCATCCAGTTAACAGCACACCTTGCTTAGGGTTGGGGGGAAGTGCCAAGTAACTCAGATGTATACATGTAGCTGATGTTTCTGTCAGATACGTGTTACATGCGTATGTCTCAGTTATGCGGCACCTCCCTCCAAGCAAGATGTGCTGTTACCTGGATGGAGGGTCGGTTTACTGCGATGTAAATGAATATGGATTCTGACGGACTGGATTAAGCTGTATTGCAGCACTATGAGTTTTTGCAATCTGGAGGTAAATAAAGAGAGGACCTACAAGAGGATGGTAGGTTATTTCATTTTTTGAGTGAACTGTTTTCCAAGTGTGCACTGCAAAGTTTGTCCGCCACAGAGTGCTATTGTTTCTCACAAGTAAGCCACTGGCATCATTCCCATCAGAAACGTTTGCTAGCTGAGGCTGACCACCAATGTGACACTGACGTGTGTTGTCACCGCCCCCTGCTGGAGACAAGCTTGGAGGATCATGGAACCGGCAGGAGCTAAAGCAAACAGGACCAAACCAGGCACACAGGAGACGATATAGAAACCTGAGAAATAGTGGTGAACAAAAAACTGGGCACTCATCACCTTCAGTACTTCAGAACAATTACATTGCCTCTCCAACTGCACTTATAGTTCAAAATGCTTCATTTTATTAATAAAGTGAAGGGTGGCTTTTCTGGAGTTTTCTGGCTTTTTTATGCTGCACTTTATTAAGAAAATGAAGCACTTTGGACTATAAATGTAGCTGGAGTGGTGGTGTAATTTATTGAAATACTGGAGGTGGTGAGTGCCCAATTTTTTTGTTTACCACTGTTATACACTAGTACTGACAGCACCGCTGTCTCGGTGTGCACTTTTTTTGTTCTACTGTACCAAACATGAAAATTAGTATGCCCTGCCCTAATAAGGCATAGGCGGAGAACCAACTTGCAACATCAGGCAGGTCAACCAGAAAACCACTTAAATAAAAGAAGGGGGAAGGTGGGAGGGTGAGCTGTGGCTCAATGGAAGAGATTCTCATGAAGATCTACTGTTATGGTATGTATTCTGTCTTCTTCAAGGACACATCCTTCCACTAAGCCACATGATGGAATGATTCCCAAGCAATACAAAAACACTGAGGAAGGCAGGAAGGCTCTAATGACCCTATGACAGGAGCCCTTACAACAAGTAAGGCCACAGTCGGCACCTCTACGAGAGATGATGTCTATACCATAGTGTTTAGTGAAAGTGTAAACAGTACTAGCAGCAGCAGCACAGATGTCAGTAGTAGATACATGGTGAAAACGAGCCATGGAAGTGGCAACGCAATGAGTGGAGTGTGCACCAACAGGGCTGGGAAGTTGCTTAACATGCTTCTGAGAAATTAATGCAGCAGGCATTTGGAAAGGCCCTGCTCAGAAATAGAGAGCCCACCATCCTGGGGGCAAAGCCACAAAGAGTTGAGAGGATTTCCAACGATCTTTAGTATGATCAAGATACCAAAGCAACATCCAATAGCCAGCCAGCATGTGTAGATGACGATCCCCAATATCTGTCAGTGTTGAGAAGTAAACCGGAAGGTCAATAATCTGACTCAGTGTGTGGTCAGGGACAACCTTTAGCAGAAAACGAGGACAGGTGCACAAGGTATCCTGATCCTTGTTGGGGAGACAAGGAGGCTCTGCAACCAGAAATGAAAGTTACATACTTACCATGACCATTGACCTTCCAGAATATCTTCATCACTGATTACCACTTATGGGTCTGGGCCCACGGCACTAGGACCACGCAGGAGCAAAGCTTTAGCCAGGGGCTTGGCCATGGTGCCTGTGCACCCGCATGAGGTGACACGCACCAGCCAATAACTATTGCCGACTGCCTTATGAACGCAGGGCTTGCGTTAACCCCCTACTTAAGTCCCCAAATGGGAATTTTAAGGGTTCTGACGCACAATTGAAAATTACGTACTTACCGTAATTCCTGATCTTTCTGTGCATCTTCACCAATCATCACATTTGGGTTCTGGCCGGAGGTCACAACCCCATGGGAGCTTTTTCTTTTTGATGAGCGGAGTTGATACACCGACGGCACCGCCCTCGAGGCCGATGCACTGCGTGGCGCTTGTGGGCTGGCAGTTAGGTGTCGTTGACCCCGCCCTCCTGCCAGTTCTGAGTCGCACTGAGTAAGAAAAGGTTGGGAGGGAGGGACAAGGAAGTCCAAGTGACAGACAAAGGAAAAGATATGCAAACCAAAAGGAGAAATAAACGACAGAGGGGACAGAAGGAGACTGAGAAAAACTAAGGGGATTGGGAAGGGGCCCCAATCTCTGGAAGCAGAAAAGGAGAGAGAGAAAACAAGAAATGAGGAGGGGGGAGGATATACCCTGGACTGTTGACTGCCTCCAGACTGTATAGGAACGACGAAGGAGTAGCCAGAATTCAAGGCACAGAATCACTGGTAAGAACTCCAACATGAGCAGAAGTGACTATTCTGGAAGAAAGGTACAGGAAACAGGGTTGTCCTCCACTGAAACCACACATCAGGAAGGAGAGAACAATGAATCTCCTAAATTAAATTGAGGGATGAGTCCCTAAGGACAAGAATAGAGGAGGATAGATGAAGAGAGAGAGAGAGAGAAAAGAGAGGGCAACCACCAACCCCCCCCCCAAAGGGGTGGAGCCGAGGCACTGAGGAGAGAAGTGCTCTCTCCACTGTTCTCTCCCCCCTCCCGACAAAGGTAAAAATCCCTGTGTGCTCAAGGTCACCCCACTCCTGACTAGTGGAAAGGAAGGGCGGGTACACAGTGGGAGGGGGACCCAGAGACCGAGGCCCCAGGGGAATGGTGGGTGGGATTTGTGATGAATGGTGAAGATACACAGAAAGATCAGGAATTACGGTAGGTACATAATTTTTCACATCTTATCTGTGTCAGTCTTCACCATTCATCACATTTGGGTGAGTACTGAGCTCCCCGAAGGCGGCCGAGACCCTAAAGGACTACGTCCCTTAACTGCCAGTGGGGAAGAACACTGAGAAGAAGAACCTTTATGGGCCTGGCGAGGCCATAGACTGGGGAGAGTGAGACGGGGAACCCCCGGAGGGGGCAGGAGGTTGCCCCGACAGACGCTGCCTCACCCTACGGGAGAAAAGGTAAGTTCTCCGGTATGTGGAGGAAATCACCCTACGCTGCGCCAAGGGTGACAACTGGGAAAGACGCAGCCATACCGTCCGCCTAGTGCAGACAGCTGTCCATACGACCCTGGATGACACCTTGCTGGCGTCGTAAGATGCCCTCGCTTGGTGCCTTGCTAGCTCCAGGCTACATGCAGAGAGTGCAATGGCTTGTCTGGTTACCTCTGAATCAGGCATAGAGGCTAGGAGTTGACCTAGCCTGGACCACATAAACCTATCACAGGTAGCATAGTGGGCCTGAAGAGCAGAAACAGAAAGAAGCAATCATGCCGAGTAGAAGGTCCTCCATCCCTAGAAGTCAAAATCCATGGAATCTTGATCTGGGGGTGGGTCACGGTTGAGGGCGTGAAGCCCATCGGGAGCGTCCAGCTGCATCAGTTCTGACTGAGGATGAGGCATACGACCTGGAGACTCCGGGGGGCACAATACCTCTGGCTCATATCCCTAGGGGCTGGAACTCCGGAAAGGGGTCTTTGCCAGAACCACAATGATGCCTCCTGGAAAGGAGCAGGCCAGGCGGGCACCACAAGGGTGTCCGCACTGAAATCACCTAGGAAGGCATGCGTCGAATGCTCCGGATTGTGCTGAGTAGGTGGGGTGACATGCAGGTCTTCCATCATCCTCACGAGGAAATGCTGATACTCTGCGAGATCAGCAGCAGGGGGGATGTGGACAGAGGGCTCCTCGGATGAGGAAGAAGACCTCAGAGATCGGCTGCTCAGGGGGAGGGTGGAACACCTGCCTATCCATGGCCCTGATGTACGTAGGGAAGTGAGCAGCTGCACCCCTGAACTGCTCCCAGGAGAGAGGTCCCCTGGGACCAAGAATGCCTGGGAGAGCAGGAGATGGTGACAGAAGAGTGGGGGCTAAGTCAACAACAGAAGGCGACCGTCCTCTGTCCGGGAAAGACAGCGCACCAGAAGCCCCAAGGGAAGGAGGAGCTCGGAAAAACCTAACAGCCGATCAACCATGCTGGAACTGCCTAGGCTGTGCCCTGAAGAATCCCCCGTGAGGTGACCAGAACTGTGGAACTCCAAAAGGATGGTCCCTTCCCTCCAAAGACCAGGGCCCTCTCGAGGAGACTGAGAAGGAAGGATGGGGGTCTGTGCTATGACTCCTTCCCGAACCTGGATGGTTCCCGGAAAAGGGTCGCTGCATCGAACCCCGACCCCTCGGAATCCGAAAGAGCCCTCCTCCTTGCAAACATCAGCCTAGGCAGCTGACAACCTTGGTCAACACCCAAGGGGATCACCCATGGAATAGCACCCTCCCCTCCCCTCCTGTGGGTGCTCCGGTCGGCCCTAAAGTTGGGCGATCCAGGCACACCACCTGAGTGGGCAGAAAACCCTCTGAGCCCAGGCTGCAGGGCAATAGTGGCCTGTACTACCGGCTACTGGTCAGCACCCCTGACTCAAGACTTGGGGGCTACCGCCCGCTCCTCAGAGGGAGACTGGCTCATGTCAGCCGAGGAAACTACCAGGGTGTCCACATGGGCCGCCAACTCCAAAAGAGTCAGACAGCCGCTCCAAACCAAACTCGGAGTCTGTCTCCGAAGAGGTAGAGACTGAAGTCGGGTGCCAGACCGTACGCGGATGCCCGCTCCTGTCTGGACCGAAGGAGGTGCCAGTCCAGGTGTCCGCACCAGAGCCGGCACCGAACTCCCTCACGGCACCACGAACGGTGCCCGAAGAAGAGACAGCACCAAGAGCAGCAGCAGAGCTGGAGTCGATGTCTGCCACAGCGCCAGCCCGTCCCACGGCGCTGTGAACGGCACCGGAGTCTGGGACGGTGCCGAAAGTGACACCTCCCTCGGCGCGACACCTCCCACGACGCTGTGTCCTTGCTCAGCGCTGCAAGCGGCACCAGAGCTAGACACGGTGCTGTTCCCAGCCTTGGGGCTGCAAACGGCGCCGAGCTGAGAAATGGTTGAAGACAGCACCATAAAACCTCCCACGGTGCTGTCAGCATCATCGGCGCTGCAAATGGCATTGACAACGGAGATGGCGCCGGGCGGCGGACTGGCGCCGACCATGGCACCATCAGAGCTCATAGCGTCACAAACGGCACCGAGGCCCAAGAAGGCACCGACAGACGGCGTCGAGCACGGCGCTGACCCAGGCTTCCCAGCCAGAGGAAACAACACCGGGGGAGCCTTCGTCCCCGAAGGGGCGATTGCCAGAGTGGTACCTCCCACCCGCTCCTCAGGGGGAACGGACTGGGCCTCCTGCACCGCGAAAGAGGCTTCTGCTGTGGCGAGGCTACTAGAAGCAGAAGCCCCCTCCTCCATGGTCCGTACAGAGCCATGAAGGGACTGGAGGAAAGGCCGAGATCCCACGACTTGGGCCGACGAGTGCGTGCCCATCCCCGAAAGACGGCGGAGCTCATCCAACTTTCCACGCGTGATGCTCGATGACATGACGGTCCATGGAGAAGCAGGCATTGCACGAATCCATGTTGTGAAGCGGGCCAAGACATGCAAGACAACGATCATGCTGGTCGGTAACAGAGAACTTGCGCCTGCACAGGCACCGACGCATGGGGGCCTGCCCTGCTTTAAGCGATTTCTTGCCCTCCAACTGAGACACGATCGACAGAAAAACAATTCAAACAAAGACTCGATGTCGCTGAAAATTAATAAATGGAACAGTCTTACCACAGTGGTGTCGAGTAGGGCGAAACGGAACCGGCAGATAACTTTTCCGGCGTCGAAGACTCAGAGTTGAAAACACAAGAAGGCCGTTGATTGCAGATCCACACGGTGGGAGACAAAGAACTGGCGGGAGGGCGGGGTTGACGATACCTAACGGCCAACCTACGAGCGCCATGCGGTAGCTGGTCTCGGCGGCGCCGTCACCTGCAAGCCCCAAAAACAAAAACTCCCGTGGGGTTGTGACCTCCGGACAGAACCCAAATGTGATGAATGATGAAGACTGACACAGATAAGATCAATGAAAGCAGTGCTTCAGCATTGACCCTGTATATGGAAAGGTTTTCATGGATTTCGTTACCAGAAAAAGTACTGGGTAATATTTTACAAACCCACTACAGTTTTCTGACCCCAGAATTCTCTGGCATGACCCCCAACATTTGAAGAAGAGGGTCAACCTGACCCCCACTTTACCAGTGCTAATGTAAGCCCTGTGAACATCAGTTCTGTTAGCAAGGACAGACACAAAGCGGAGAAAAAACAAGAACGAGTTAAGAATTTTCCTAGCCAAAAGGATAGGAAAAGGATATAGAATATAAATAACAAAAGAAAATCCCACTACCAACCTTTAAATAAAAGAAAAAAAGGTCACACTAGGTGGCCTAAAGCGGTAGTTGGGTATGGAACCAGAGCCTCACACCACTAGCCTGAAAGGATATGGATAGTGATTTTAAAGGCATCAACCCCGAAGCATGTGACTCTGGCATAAAAACAAAAGGGGATGCCCAGAATTGGGACCCCATGCAACTGAGATGACACAATGTACCAAACAGAAACGAATCATGTAGACTTCTGGAAAATCAAATCCCATGCTACCTGATGGAGGACTGACTGAATAGCTATTCAAATTATGTTCCCCCTTTTCCCATTAGGGCAGAAGGGAAGGAATCTTAGGTGCATGTGGAGCTGTAAGGCCAAACAGGCAAAAGAGCCAAGATGTGTTCATCTCCCCAGGCACTACTTGAAGAGCTGCTGACGCCTCAAAGAAAACTTTGAAAAATATAATTAAGTTACAATTCAGCATGCATTCTGTATATATTCTATAGATTTCTCCTCCCAATTATTTACTACTGAGGAAATTTGCATGAATACATGATCTTTATCCCTTATAGTTCATTTGCCTCTACAGCTTTCTCCCATCATAATCCTGTGTTGTGACATCACAATCTGTTACCACGGAAGTAACTTGTGATGTCACAAGCAGTGTATTATGACCTCAGGTAGGGAGAAAGCAGCAGGAATAGACACACTTTTCAGGAGCAAATATTCTGTTTTCATGCAAATGACCTCAGAAAAAAGTAATGGGCAAGAGAAACATGGAACTATAACAAGCTGTAAGGTACTTAAATTTGTTAGTAAAGTCGGAGCTCTGAGTTTGGTCATGCGCAGTAGCACCTAGCGCTCCGAATTCAGCCATGCGCAGTAGCGCTAGGTGCTACTGTGCATGACCGAACTCGGAACTCCGACTTTACTAACAAATTTAAGTACCTTACACTGCTCCGTTTACACTGGGAATTGCTTCTAGAGGTACAGCTAAGAGACCTCTACATGGGGCACTGTTTGTTTTTATTCGGTTTAAATGTGCCTCGCTCGTCATTTTTAACAGCATTCCGGAACAGGACAGCATGCCAGGGTCACACGCCATCTTCCGGTGCGGCGGCTCTTTGGACATGGCCACCCAGGATCAATATTTCAACAAGAAATAACTAATTAAAGGTTAGCTGCAGTCATTTTAAATTATACAGGTTGTTTTAATCGGGCGTTTCTGCAGCCCTGGTAATTGCCACCTCCGTTCTGTGCAGTTTTCCTTTAAGGTACTGGGCCAACATCCTATTTGGCATAAGAGAAGAGAAGAGCAGAACAACCAAAAAGGATAGTCTAGCATAGTCAGGAGAAAAAAACAAACATCAGAGAAAGGGACCTGCTTCTCCAGCAACAACAGGGATGCACCCTGTGTAAGAGCTAGTGCACTTGATCTAATCCAGTGCCCAGTACTGTTCTACAGACACTGCAGCTGCCAAGTTGAGTCAGACTAGATAGTGCCCAGAGGCACAAAGTGCATCTAACTACTAATAGGGATATACCCCAGGAAGGGGATATACCCTAGGCAGAAAGAAAAAGGAGGAAGGGAATTAGCTTCTCTCACGTCTCTCTTATTTTTGGTTGGTATGAGGGCCCTAAAAGGAACCCTCTCCCCAACCCAGCAACAGGTTCCAAACCCCACTCTATAAAAAAAACACTCCATAGGGAGTACAACTGGGGAGATGCCATGGCACTAGATGGTGCATGCCAGCTCTAGCAGGGTGAGCTGCCCAGAGGCCCTGGCTCTGCTAGAGGGGGAAATGGTGGGTGTGGTAATAAATGGTGAAGATACAGTATTCTGGAAGATCAACAGTTACAAGTATGACACCGTAGTGCAGCATGACGGGGGGTGCTGCACTCCTGAGGTGACGTCTTTTGGATGAGACGTTAAACCGAGGTCCCATCTGCCTGTTCTGGTGGTAGTTCAGGTGGATGTTAAAGATCTCATGGCTCTTCTTGAAAAAAATAGGGGAGTTTTTATTCAAAAACCACAACAAATCATCAGAATATATACATGTAATAGATCCAGAACATAACACAAGCACACATATAGGCAAAGGGGTATACAACAGAATTACATGATTCTCAGATGCACCAGACTCCACCCTACCAATCTCACCCCCTCCTCATCACCCCTTCTCCACACAACTACCCGCCACTATTACAGAGTAGGGGAGTTTTTATTCAAAAACACATAACCAACATATACACAACCTATATACAAAGAATTTCATTACGTCACCCTCAACCTCTTAATTCTCACCAACCCCTTAATTACACTTGAGACACTTTATACATATATATTTTTATTTCCTCTCTCATTTCCCAATCTCCTTTCCTCTTCATTCAAGCCCTTTATTATGCATATTTCATGAAAAAAAAAAAACTCCTTCCACCACATTGTTACTGTGTTCTCTGAATGACTTTTACAGTCTTTTCTGTATACTTCTAATAGTACTTGTTCACATATATTACTAAGCACCTTGAAAGACATTTCTTCTTCTTGGGAGTAGCAGCTGGCAACGACTCTGCCACATGTAATATTTTATACATCCAAAAAAATCTGCAAAGTTGAACTATGAAAGTGAATCAGTAGTTCCGGGAAAATCCCCCAAACCAAGTTTCTATAACTTATTTTCTTCAATCAAGGTATTTTCCACTTGTTAGATAGAAACACCCATAATCCTTCTGCATATTTACACTGTAACAAAAAATGTTCCTGCGTTTCCACATTCACACCACAAACCGGGTACAGACAGTTTCTCTCCTCCAGAGCTTTGTGCTCATGATTCCCTCTCAACCCTACCCTCCTGTGCACCATCAACCACTGCACATCCCATATTTTAGCTGTCAGTCTGGGATTGTTTAACATTTTATACACATATTTATTCTCCATCGGGGTCCCCTGTTAAATTCCGGGTCACATATTCCTGTTTCTCCCAATATTCTGAAATACATCTTCTTCCTAGTACTTTTTTCCATCTGGGACCTAGTACTCTTCCATTTTTGAAGTTTGTTCAGTCTCTCCTTATAATACCCTGGTAATTCATTTTCATACTTCCCTTTGGAATTTCGTCTGTCCACTTACTCAAAAACATATCCAGCACATTCTTTCCCCACTTTCCCATCATTCCCCCCGAAACCCCAATACCTTGGTCAAATTTTTGTACCAAAATAATGTAAGGAAAAAAAAAAAAAAAAAAAAAAATCACAGGATTAATCATACCCAAGACCCCTTTTTTTATCTAAGTATGTCACCTCTCTTTTAATAGGATTCAGCCTACTTCCCCACACCAGTTGAAAGAACAGGCTCAGGACCCTTGTTTCCATCCCACTTGGTAGAGGAAATACTGCTGCTATATAAACAAAACGCAGTAGAACCTGTTTAAATATGAAAACTCTCTTTAATTTGGACATTCTCCAGGATTTCCACCTTTTCTACCCCCTCCACTGTTGCCCTTTCCCAATTCACCTTGCTCGTCTCCCCTTTCCCAAAACAGACCCCAATATATTTTTTTTTTGCTCCTCTGCTCCATCTGGTGAGCACCTCCTTTGGGCCCTCAGTGTCCTGCCTGTCTGTCCGCCATCCCCGCGACTTGCCTCAACCCCAGATCGCAGCCCCCCAGAGGTAGCCCGGCGTAACCCTTCGTCGGGTGGGTCCCCTTCCTCCGAGAGGGAAGGTACCAGTGGGGGTCGCCCAGCGCACTGCGGCATCAGCTCCAGGTGCTCCTGGGGTGGGAGGCCGCGGGGCCGTGATGGCAGTGAGGGGACCAGAGAGCCGTCAACTGGCTCACCAGAGAGCCATTTTCCGGTTTTCCTCCCCACAGAGAGTGATGTACCTGACGTCATGGCGAATGCCGACGTCCGTCGCCCCCCCCCCGGCATTTGAGCCTCTAGCACTCTGCCATGCTCCTGACCTCTGCCAGGGCCAGCAGGTGCCCGGCTCACATCCCACCCTCCCCTGGAGAAGGCGCTGTCTACGGATGCTCCAACCTTCTCCCCGGCGCTCTCCGGCGACCCGACTCCGTTCCGAACCCGGGTCGCCGGGCGCGCGTAGTCGAAAATCCAGTCAGCCTACGCGACGAGCCAGCATGACCCCCAATATTTTAATATCTTTATCGACCATCTTTATCGTCTGTCCTCCTTCTCTTCTCGCTTCTTCCCATCCCAATCTGAACCCTTTACTCTTATCCACGTTTAGTACAGCTCCAGATACCTCAGAGTATCTTTCCATTACTTCCATTAATCATGTTATCTCCTCCTCTGACCCCTGAAAAATGCATAGGTCATCTGCATATGCAGACACCTTAATTGTATCCCCCACCTGTTTCCCTGCAATCCATGACTTTTCCTAATTAGAGGATCGATTGCAAATACATACAGAAGATGGCTCAGGGGACATCTCTGCTTTACCCCTGATTTAAAGGGTACCTAAACGAGCAGTTTTTTAAAACTGCAAACTCCAAAATCTGGCTTCATAGGGAGGTAACTGAAAGGCTGCTGTGTACATTTATGATAAAGCTGCATGTATGTAAATAACATAAATGTAGTTTCATAGCTTTTGAAAAATGTAAACATCAGCCTTTCAGTTTCAAAAAACAGTTTTGCCTGCTCCCTAAAATGTCTGCCAAGTGTAAATGATGACATAATTGGAGCCAGAGGCAGAGACCCACATGGCTCCCTATAGTACTAAATAGTTCTTTTTTCCCATCTTTGTTTTGAATTGTTTCACCAGAATGATCAACACCATGTGTTAACACGTGGATTATTTTGAGCAGTACACGTTAGGCTATGATTCTGTTCATATTGTTTACTTTAACTTGCTGAAATTGTTTTGTAATCCAGCTGACTTTCTCTTTGGCAAACTGCAGTTCAGTACAACACTTCAAATACCTGATGATCTAGTGGTTATGTGATGTCCTGAAATTTGTAGCAAAGTACTGGTCTGGTCCAATTCCTACGCTCATGCTTTCACGGTAATCCACAAATAAGCCTCTCTTGTAGTCTTCTTCCACATTAACCCCTTGCACCTAGCCTGCCTTCTGCTGAACACCCCACCATCCGTACTCTGTCCTTAGTACTGTCTGGGACCGCATATAAACGTGTGGTCTCATGAAGAGAATTATCACATCTCAGATTGTAATCTTGTACATCAGAGAGTAGTGCACACCTATACCGATAAGTTTCATCATCTGGCACTGTTAAAAAATGCCTCCCAAATCACTCTCCAGTCCACTTTCTCAATGTTTGACTTATGCTACCACAGTAAACATTGAGTGGATCATCACCCTTCTGCATAGTGATGGCAGTATGTACAGTCCCTCTGTTGTGTTTTTCCCCGCTCCCTAACCAACAACTAGGTCTTCCTGGAGGGCCAAGCAATAAGCATCAGGACATCCCAGAAAAACTGCTGTTCATACCCTCACAAGGGCTGCCCTTACTATGGATAACAATATTATTAGCAAGAGAGGCATACTAATGCCTTGAGCGAATCCACCCGACTTCCAGTGTCGGTCTACTCCTTTACCTGTAATTTGCAGAACCCCGCAGGACAGTTCTCGGAAATTCTTCTCCAGTACTTTTCTGTGCCCTACTCCACAATACAAGTTGGCTGGCTACCACCTTTCTGAATCTTGAATGAACTGTACATGGCTCCCTCGATACTGTCCTAACCAACCTCAACATCCCCCCAACCCGAGTGTAATCTTCCTACACTGAATTCAAGTAACAATTTAGGTGCAACCTTGCCACTCTGAGTATTTGTCGTCGCTGGCTGCTCTCATCCACAGTTATGCAGTGATCACAGTGCCGGCAGCCCCACATCTCGGATCTCTCAATGATCTGCTCAACGTCCTCCTTCCTGTCTTCAGCTAACCTGAATATAGCTGTACCCTGCTGGAATGGCCTCTTCAGCCCCTCTCTGTCATTCATTCTTCTCACCTGCTCTCCACACCAAAAACTGGTGAGCTCATTACCCTTCTGTATCATGAGTGTGGTTAGTACAGTCTCTTGTATTATTTTTACATATTAATAATAAACATGATCTTCTGGTAAGTTAGGCTGATAGCAGCAGGGCACAAGGGGAAAAAATGGGCTTTCCTACCCATATAAGATCTAAGCTACCTATGATTAGGCACTATTAAATGATGTGCATAATGATACGCACACCCATCATTTAATAGTGCCTAATCATAGGTAGCCTAGATCTTTTAAGGATAGGAAAGCCCATCTTCCCCCTTGTGTCCTGCTGCTATCAACTTGACTTACTGGAAAGATTTGTTTATTTTTGATATGTCAAAAAACATGAGGACTCTACTACCTGCAATAATGATGCAGTAGGGTGACGAGCTCATCATCTTTTGGTGTGGGGAGGAGGAGTGAAGAATGAATACCAGAGAGGGACTGAGAAAGCCAATCCAGCAAGGTACTGCTATATTCAGGGAAGGGGGAAGACAGAAGGGGAGAAAGATGAGCAGATCACTGTGAGATATAAGATGTGGGGCTGTCAGCACCATGATCACTACTTGACCCTGGTGTCCTGGCCAACATTCCCCCTTCCCATAAAACCAGTTCATGCAATTGTCCAAGGCTGTGTGTGGATATTAATGTAAGATATGGCTGCCACTACACATTCAGTCATTTCACTACCAGTCTAGTATTGCTTGTAAAGGAATTTGGAATACAATGTGTATGAAAAGCACTATATAAATGCTGATTCTTCTTCTTATTATTTCCCATGGAAAAAGAAGACAAGGCAAGCATATTTTTGATTTAGAAGAAAATATGATCTTTGGCAATGGACTTTACAAGAACTTTGCTAAAAACAAGTGGTGGCTCTAGGGGGTGGTGAAGGGTGTGGCTGCACCCCCTCCCCCGCATTGTAACATACTTGCTGCTGCTGCTGCTGCATTTCACTTTGTTGAAGAAGTCCGATTTATTGATTGTACAAATGTTTACATTCAAACTATGGATTACATTTATAGGGTCTGTCAAAAACATACTAGAAAAGAATAATAGCAGACAATATAAAGGTTTAATAAAAATGTTAAGAAGTGCATATCAAGTATGCACACCACCCCAGCACCCCCATTGTAACATCCTAGATCCGCCATAACCACCAGACCAAAAGGTTATTTAAGATTTGTACTGTGCTGTGGTTTGCCAAAGAGAAAGTCGGTTGGATTAAAACACAATTTCAGCATGTTAAAGAAAACAAAACGGAAAGAACCACAGCCTAACATGTGCGCTGATCAAAATAATGCACATGATTTTGACCATTTTGGTGGAACAATGCTAAACAAAGGGAAAAAAGAACTAGTTAGAACTATAAATAGCCATATAGCTGTCTGACTCTGGTTCCAATGATGTCATCATTTAACACATCTGGCAACCATTTTAGGAAGCAGGCAAGGCAGTTTTTTTGAAATTGGAAGGCTGATTTTACATTTTTCCAATGCTTTGGAACCACATATAGGTAAATTATATAAAAGTAGTTTTAGCATTAATATGTACGGCATATTTTCCTTTGGTCCCCTATTAAGTCAGATATTTGATTAGTTTGTTGGCAAAATGTTGTTTAGGTATCCTTTAGAAAACTGTCCCCCAGTTATCTGAGCTGCATTTTTATATAGTATCTTAACCCACCTGCAGAATTCAGAGGATCCCATAACTTTAAACAAATATGAATGATTAACCCAATCAAAGGCTTTACTCAGATCCAGTGATATTCAACATGTCTTGTTGTCTCTATTTGTATACTCAATGACGTCTCTAATTATAGCTACATTTTCTTGGATATTTCTCCCAGGTATGGCGCACGTTTGGGCTGGGTGTAATAGCTCCACAGCTATTCTTCTCAGTCTCTTTTGTAATACCTGGGTTGAAATTTTTAAATTTGAGTTAAGTATGCTTATTGGCCTCCAGTTTATCTCCAAATTTGTACAGGAAAATAACCAGACCTTTTGTGAACTCCAAAGGCATTTGTTGCTTTCTAAACATGCAGTTAAACACATGTGTTAAGCATGGAGCAGCAAACTTTACCAGGGATTTATAAAATTAGTTTGGTATCCCATCCAACCCCGGAACTACCCCATCTTTCAACTCCTTAATTACCTCCTCCACCTCTTGTACTGTAATTTCTGTCCTTAATCCAAGACTATTCTGTTCCTCCAGCTTGGGTATGTTCAAGTCTCCATGAAACTCATGGATTTCTGTTTCACTGGGTTCTTGTCCCTCCATAACTTTCCTTATTTGTGCCTCCAAGATTTCCCTAATCCCTTCAGATTGCAAAGGACTTCTCCCTTCTTGTTTCTGAGGCACGTACTCCTAGATCTATTTTTCTTATCCTTATATGCTTTGCACAGGTCTGAAAAAGTGTATTTCTGTGTTCCAACACTCAACTCAGACACCAATGAGGCTGCTCTGTCATACTGCACTTTTTTCATGCTCTCTTTCACTCTTTCAGTTTGGTCCAAAAGTTCTTCATTAGCTACATATGGAGCTTCCAATAACCTAAACAGCGGATTTCTAAGCCCTAGATACTGTATAAAGTTACTTTTAGCCTTCCTTTTTCCAATATTCTGCATCCATTTTCCTACTAATTTCTTTGCATCAAGCCACCATTCATCCATTTCCTCATACATTCCTAAAACTGAGGCTCTATCCACGAACAGTGATGCCAGCCCTATTGTAACAGATCCCTCATGCAAACTACTCACATTCATTTTCCACCTTGTTTTCGGTTGTTCCATTCCTGTTTCTGTGCTTACTGTCACTTTAATCAGATGATCTGTTAGAGCTGAAGGGATCACTGTTGTTTAATTATCTCTATCCTCTTTGTCACAAAAACGTAATCTATTTTTGAATATAGCCTTCCCCCAAAAAAAGTAAACTTCACAGAAGGCACCGCTTTAGTTGACACATCAGTTAGTTCAGCCGTCTCAATACATTTCTTCAATGCAAAACAGTCACAACACACTTTTTTTCCTGCTTTCTTTCTTTCCGGCATCTCCAATGTGCAATTAAAGTCTCCCACTAAATAGACATTCCTTGCTGTGCATAAATAAGGTTGAAGTTGTTCAAAAAGGTGTACCTCTCTGCCTTAATTTGAGAACTATACACTACTATGAATCTGCTTGGTTGGCCATACCATAAACCATCTACCATGAGAACCCTCCCTGGCTGAATATCCACCAGCTTTTGCAGCCTAAATCCTGCCCCTGAAAACATGCTACCTACCCCATCGGCTCTCTATCTGGACCATATGATCAATATGAACGCCCCCAAACCCATCCTCTTTGCATCTGTGTCACTACCTGTACAGATTTAAACCATGTTTCTTGCACAAACACAACCTCACAAACCAGTTTTTTTAGTTCTACCCATACAGCATCCCTTTTTCCCATTTAAGATACTGCAAATATTTGCAGACGCCAATGAAGACAAAACCATGTGTTACAATATTTGCACTTTCGTCATCTCCTGATAAACACAAGTCAGGAAAAAAAACAACAACAAAACAACCTATAGAAAAAAATCATGACACTTTTCTACTCTTCTTTTTCTTCTTTTTCCCCTCTCCAGTTGAAGATCCCTCACTGAGCTCCACACTTTGTTGAGACACATTAGTGTTTGATGCATCAGAGTCTAGATCACCTGTAACGAGGCTCTCCCTCATTTTGCAAACCTAAAACTTCAAAAGGATTGTCTGATACAAAGTCAGATGACATCATTTTATTACTCCTCAAGCTCCTTCTTCTCTCATCCCTCTTGTTTAATTCTTGACCATCAGTCAGAGGGTGTGTATGTGTGTGTGTTGGGGGAGGGGGGGCATGGTCACTCCCATATCTGGCTCATCCACTTCAGGTTCTTCCCTTCCCACTTCTTTCTCTCTCTCTCTCTCTCTCTGTGGTTTTATATTCACTTCTGTCTCAACCATTATCCCGGTCGGCGGCTCCTGTCTTACTTCTTCCTCCCTCTGTTCCTGGCCTACCTCTGCATCTACCCCCTGCCTGGTCTTCTCCTGGGGTGTCGTATCCCTGAAATCTGCACTCCCCATCTTCAGCGGGGGTGGTGGGGGGGTGGTGTCGCTCTCTGTTTGTTTCAGACTGCTGAGCTTTTTTTTTTTTTAAATCAAATCATCCGGATTCACCCTCCTTGTGTTGTTTCTTGCCACCCATGGGCAATCCTAATACATATGCCCATACTCTTCGCATAGGTTGCACTGTACATGACTACTGCACTGTGAATTACTGGGCCCAATTTCTCCACATAACCCATATCTTATTGCATTGCACACGCTGGATAGGTGGGACAGAGACCCAACTTCTATAGCAGGCTTTGGGCTGCGCCGGGTAGAAAACCACCCACCTATCTCTGCCCAGAAAAAAACTGTTTGGGATACGGCTATACCATCTCCCGATTGATGCAATCTCACTTTGAAATGCCACCCTCTGGTCCAGAAGAACTCAGAATCAGTTATAGCCTCCGGAGGGCACAGAACCGTACATTTTTGATTGAGCCATTGCTCAACGTCTTCTACATGCACGCACTCACTCTGGAACATATCAGCTATTATTTTCATCATTGGTTTAGTTAGTGGGATTGCTAAAAAAGATGCCCACTCAGGAGAAAAACTTAATCTGATTGTGATCTGCCAGAACCTTTCCAGCCCCCTCATTGCTCTGAAGCTTACATCGAATACATCCTCCCCAGATATATGTATGAGTGCATATATTTTAAAAGCCATGAACCTCATTGACTCCTTCAGCAGCCTCCTGCCTACATACACCCTATCGGGAAATACTCCCAGCCCTCCTTTATATCTTAATCTCACCGCAGATCTTCTAGGGAACGGGTCACTATAATTGTTTGGATTGGCAGGCTTGCTTCTTCCTCTCGGTGGAAGTGGGGGAAAATCTGGCCCTGCTGATTCCTAGTCCCCCCCCCCCCGCGGGTCTGTTGTTAACAGCTTCAGAGTACAGCCTACTTCTGGGCGTAATGTCTTGACCTGTATTCCGGGCCTTTTCACCATTTAACCCAGCTCCAGAGTTACCTGCTCCAGCCTGGCCTTTCTGCCTAGTAACCTGCACAAGTTCCTCAGTATCATACTGTATGCCAGACTTCCCTCCACCTGTTTCTATAACCCTCTCCTCCATTCTCTCTCCATTTCTTTCATTCCCCCCGGAGTTGCTGCCTCCAACTCTGTTCCACTTCCTTTTGTTTACAATGTACTCCTTTGCTGTGTCTTAAGTTTTTTTCCTCCCTCAACCCCCTGCATAGGCCTCATAGCCGTGGGTGTCTTACAACTCTGCAAAAAGTCCATCCACTCCTCCTCCGGTTGCCACCTTCCGTCAGAACCTTGCCTCCAACCCGCCCCCTGCGGCGCGGTGCCCGGCCTCCGTTCTCCTGCTGGAAACTCCTCCCTTGGTAATCCAAATTCGTGAAAGATCATCTGGCTCACAGACACAGCCGGTGCCTCATTCCTTGGGATCAGCTTGTTTCCTTCCTGGGTTTGCGTCACACTCCTGCAAACCCCACTTCTGCTGGCTCCAGGTTCCCGGCAATCCCTCCTGCTACGGTCCTTCTGACGCTCCTCAAGTCTTCTGTCGTCTTCTTCCTCCAGAATCAGTTGTAAGGAAATCCTCTTTTCTTCAATAATCTGCTCCAATTGTGCAGATGACAAATTCTTGTCTCGGTCGGAGGTTGTAGGTCCCTCATACCCAACCTATATCTCCAAGACATCCTCCTCCTCTTCCGAGCCTTCATTCCCCGATGCCCCTGACATGGGGGCTGACTCATAGTTCTCTTCCTCCTCCTCCTCCTCTGATAATCTGCTGTCCAAAATCGCTGTTTCCATCTCCATTCTCACCATGTCCTCTCTTGGAGTCTCCATCTCCAACACTGACCCACTCACACTGAGTCACCAGTCGAGTAGGGGAATTTCCCCAGTGTCATGGCCAAATTTCCTCCCATTTCACTAACAATACCACCAACAGCTTACTCTGGTTCAATGTCAGTTGGCATTCATCCGTATCCCCCTCCCCCGGGTCGTGCCTGAATATAGGCAGAATTTTTCTAGTGCATTTACTCGGTCAACAAAAACTAACTAAATAAATAAATACATGCACCTTTCTATACATGCACCTTAATTGTGGTACCTAGTGAGCCCTGTTATTAAGCAGGAAGAGGGCGAGTAGTTTTGCTGGGTTTCTCCTAAAACTACAGACTTGCCAGACTGCGTTATTTTTATTAAATAAACCTTGGGGGCTCATTTGTTGCACTCG
Source organism: Neoceratodus forsteri (assembly GCA_016271365.2). Classification (NCBI taxonomy): domain Eukaryota; kingdom Metazoa; phylum Chordata; order Ceratodontiformes; family Ceratodontidae; genus Neoceratodus; species Neoceratodus forsteri. The sequence continues at coordinate 318,229,127 of CM028129.1, forward strand.
GAGCGCCGATATTCAGCTTTGATATACTGAAATTATAGGGAGTTTTTACATTTTGCCTCGCTAAGTGATCTGTGGGCATTTCCGGGTCACGGACTTGGATAAAGTCTGCCCTGCGGAGGCAGGGAGGCGAAGACCCTTGTGATGCCATGGCAGAGATGCCTTGCGTCTGCTGTCAGCCCGGGACAGCAGGGATAAAGGGGCCATTCGTTAATCGGGGTGCTGCTACAAAACAGTAAGTTATATCATGCTAGGTGTACTATTGAACCTCAGTAGTATGGAGGATCCTAATAACTATTGTTCTACATACCAGATGTTTGGTCGGGGCCCCCAAATAACAGGTTTTGTCTGTGATAGACGTCTGCTATTGCAGACTCTCCAGGCTGAAATAATGCATTTACAAACATCAAGAGCAGCCAGTCCAGAGACTGAGGCCCTAGAAGACTATATAGATCTAATGTTAGAACAAATAACACCCTGGAAGAACTATCAAATCCAAATGAGATTCCTGTTCTTGAAACTGACACTACTAATAATCCTGCCCCCCTCCATACACACTGACGAGTTAAGATTCTTGGTCAGTAGTTCCAAGGCACAAAACAAAACATAGGGGTGGACAAATTCATCAAAGTGCTCCCGTAATACATAGAAACATAGAATTTGACGGCAGATAAGGACCGCTTGGCCCACCTAGTCTGCCCATTTTCCTACCTAACAGATAAGCTGCAGATCCTAATTAACCAACAGCTTACTTCCTCCTACCCCCCACTAGGACTGCCTTATGTCTGTCCCATGCATTCTTGAATTCCCCCACTGTTCTTGACTCCACAACCTCCTCAGGGAGGCTATTCCATGCATCCACAACCCTCTCTGTGAAAAAATACTTTCTCACATTACATCTGAGCCGTCCCCCCTCTATCTTCAAATTGTGCCCCCTTGTTCTTGCACATCTCTTTTTCTGAAAGATGCCACACTCTTGGACTTTGTTGATTCCCTAGAGGTACTTGAAAGTTTCTATCATGTCCCCTCTCGGCCTCCTTTCCCCAAGGGTGTACATATTAAGCTCCTTTAGTCTTTCTTTGTATGTCTTCTGGTGCAGACCCTGCACCATTTTGGTGCCCTCCTCTGGACATTCTCCTCTGTCTTTGTGGAGATGGGGTCTCAGAACTGCACACAGTACTCCAGATGGGGTCTCACCAACTGTCTGTACAGAGGGATAACAACTTCCTGTTTTCTACTATTGATGCCTCTCCTATGAATCCCAATATCCCCAGCTTTCCTTACTGCCTTCTCACATTGCTTGCCCACCTTTAGGTCATCTGATATAATTACCCCCAGGTCCCTTTCCATTTTTACTGTTGTCAGTATCTCACCCCCCATTGTGTACTCTTGCCCTGGGTTTTTGTTTCCCAGGTGCGTTACCTTGCACTTCTTTGCATTGAATCTGAGCTGCCATACATTTCACCATTCCTCCAACCTTGCCAAGTCCCTTCTCATCCTTTCCACTCCATCTGGTGTATCAACCCTGTTGCAGATCTTTGTGTCATCTGCAAAGAGACATACTTTTCCTTCCAGTTCCTCTGCAATGTCACTTATAAAGACATTAAAAGGACGGTCCCAGTACTGAACCCTCGCGGTGCCCCGCTAGTAACCCTCCTTTCTTCACTGTGGACTCCATTTGCTACTACCCTTTGCGCCCTCTTGTCTAGTCAATTTTATCCAGGCTACCACCTTGGGACCCATTCCAAGGCTGGCTAACTTGTAATAATCTTTTGTGGGACTGTATCAAATGCCTTGCTAAAATCTAGGTAAGCCATGTCCACAGCCCCTCCTGGTCTACTACTTTGGTCACCCAGTCAAAGAAATCTATTAGATTCATCTGACATGACCTTCCCATCGTGAATCCATGCTGCCTTGGGTCCTGTGCCCCACTGGCCTCTAGGCACTCAACAATTCTTTCCTTCAGAAGTGATTGTATCATTTTACCTACCATTGAGGTCAAACTAACTGGTCTGTAGTTTCCTGCCTCTGTCCTGCTCCCACTTTTGTGAAGAGGAATCACATCCGCCCTCCTCCAGTCCTCAGGTACTACCTCATCCTCCCATGATTTGTTAAAGAGAGTAGTCAGCGGTGTCATTAGTTCTACCCTTAGTTCTTTTAGAATTCTTGGGTGAATCCCATCAGGCCCCATTGCTTTGTCCACCTTCAATTTTATTAGTTCTTTCAGAACCCTTTCTTCTGTAAATGGACTGGTATCGACCCTCGTCTTCAGAGTGTTTCTCTTGTTTGGTTTAGGTACCTCCCCCTCCTCTTCCTTTGTGAATACTGAGCGAAATATTACGTTCAGTATCCTGCTTTTCATTGTCACCCTCTACCCACTTTCCCTCCCCTTTATTAAGCCTCAGTATCCCTCCTTTGGTCTTTCTTCGCTCCCTAATGCACCTATAAAAGGTCTTATCCTCCTTCTTAACAGAGTTGGCTATCCTTTTCTCGGTTTGGGCCTTTGCTATTCTGACTGCCTTCCCAGCCTCTTTCTGCTTTAACTGATAAAGTTCTCTGTCCTTCTCCTTCTGTGTTTCCTTATATTTCCTGAATGCTATCCTTTTCTCCTTAACCTTCCCTGCCACCTCTTTTGAGAACCATAGCGTTTTTTTCCTTCGTTGTGTTTTGTTGATTTGCTTTACACAAAGGCTCGTTGTCTCTGTGATGGCTGTTCTGATTACTCTCCATTGTTCCTCCACCCCTCCTTCTTGCCTGTTTGCTGTGCTTTTCTGAGGCATCTCTCATTTTCCCCAAAGTCAGCCCTCCTAAAGTCCAATACTCTTGCTTTTGTATGGCTTGATTGTATGGCTGTGTTTATCATGAACCACACTGTTTGGTGGTCGCTTGTTCCCAGATGGCCACCCACTTCTAAATCTGAGATTCTTTCTCCGTCCCCATTTGAATACCAGGTCTAGATTACTCCCTCCCGAGTGGGTTCCAGTACTAGCTGTCTGAGGCATGCCCCCGTAGGACATCAAGAATGACCCTGCTCTTGGATATGCCTGCAGCAAAGGTGCTCCAGTTAACACAGAAACACAGAATTTGACGGCAGATAAGGACCGCTTGGCCCACCCAATCTGCCCATTACCCTACCTACTGGATAAGCTGCAGATCCTAGTTAACCAGCAGCCTACTTCTTCCTACCCCCACCCCCCAGAATTGCCTTATGACTATCCCATGCATGCTTGAATTCCCCCACTGATTTTGACTCCACAACCTCCCACACACAACAGTTATGAGGCCCTTACTGTGGAGAACATTGAATCCCATCAAGATCTAAATCAATCTAATTCTACAGAAACAAAAAAAAAGAAATCATGTTTCCTGCCTCACTAGGAAACCTCCCATATTGAAAGACATAGGGAAAAAAATCATCCCAGAAGCTTTCAATTCTCAACCAGGAGATTGTTCCACCACTCAAAAGGATGATGAAATAATGGATTTGAATTCAAATACTGATCACTTACATAACAGTAGACAAATATTTGTACTTGGTGACTCGATTATAAAACATATTGACTGTACAGTTTGTAATATGGACAAAGCAAATCGAATATGTTCTAGCCTGGGGGGGGGGGGCAGTAATATCTAATATTATCACTGTGGCTAAAGAAGTATTGGTGGGGGTAGGAAAAAATCCTGTGTTTGTTATACATGCTCGCACCAACGACATTAAAAGAGCCAGTTTGGAGGATCTTAAACACGACATTGTTGCACTCAACAATTTATTGGCTGAGAGAGACAGTCTTGTTTGTTTCTCGGAAATATTTACCGTCCCTAGGGCAACCAATTCCATAACTACTACAATTAAAGCTTTTAATGACTGGCTTAGGAGATGGTGCCTCAAGCAGGGCATTTGATGCCTTGCTAACTAAGAACAATTTTACCAAAAATCCTCACTGTACTGTTGGGACGGATTGCACCTCAGCAGAAGAGGTAGTACCCCTACTGGGCAAAAGTGTGATTACAAGCAATTAACAAACTTTTAAACTAAATGCTGGGGTGGGGGGTGGGGGTGGAGAACAGGTCTTTCTCCTGTTCTCTGAAAAAACTAGATAGTAACAACAATACTTATGACACTTAATGCTAGATCATTAAATCAGATTACAATGGTCGAACTTGAAGCCAAATGTTTATCATCTAATTATGGACTTATATCCATAACTGAAACGTGGTGGGACCCTGATTCTGTATGGATTAAACTATTACCCGGATACAAGTTATTCCATAGAGATCAACTAGGCCACACTGGGGGTGGTGTCTGCTTATACATCAGGGAGGACATATCTTCCTACCAACTCCCCCAGTCTAATGACATCGGAACCCTTTGGGTTAATGTTCAAATAAGGGGACAACCCCAACTGCTAGTTGGCACATGCTACAGACCCCCCTCAGGCAATGCTGATTAAACCTCCACACTAATAAAGGAAATATCAGCTATGGCTACTAAAGGTAATATTTTACTCTGTGGAGATTTTAATATGCCCTCTATTGACTGGGCTACCCTGTCAGGGAAAACAGATGGTGGGAAAGAGCTGATCTCACTCACGGTACACCTAGGACTGGAGCAGCTCGTCATCGAGCCAACCCGGGGGGATAACTTATTGGACCTAGTAATAACTAATATAGGGAATAATATATATAATATTAGCACCGGTGACCCTTAGGGTCAAGTGATCATTATTCCATCTCATTTCAGCTACTTTTCAATATTATGCAGAATCCAAGCAATTCTGAATTTAAAAACTATGACAATGCTAATTTTTCTGCCATTAATGAACATTTAAATAATTTTTTATGGGAAGAAATATTAAGCCCTTTTTCAGTTGAGGACTCTTGGGAATATTTAAAATCAACAATCTATGATTTAGAGTCACTATATGTTCCCACAAAAAAGAAATATAACAAAAAGGGGAAGATCCCACTGTGGTTTAATAAGACTATCAGAAAACTAAAAAAAAAAAAAAACAAAGGTTGTTCTTGGCTTTAAAAAAGAATGAGGGAGCCAATAAAGAAGTAGTACTCCTTAAATATAAATATACATTAAAACGTGTAAAAAACACCATTTTACCGTCTAAAAAGAAATTGGAATTCCGTCTGTCGCACTGTAAAGACAGTTATAAATCTTTATACTCATATCTTAACAACAAAAAAGTTAATAATAGATATATTGGCCCCATAATAATTAATAATACTTTAATAACTAAGGATAAGGAGATAGCTGATGCTTTTAATGAGCGTTTTGCTCAGTTTAAAAAAAAAAAAAAAAAAAGAAGATCCATTAATTAATTTGCCCCTAGTACACATTCCCATAACTTATAATATTTCTGAAACTGAGTATCTGAGATTCTGCAATCCCTAAGAAAGACATCAAGCCCTGGACCCGATGACGTCAACTCTAGATTCTTATTAGATACAGCTGAAGCTATAGCCAAACTCTTAACTTTTATATTTAACAAGTCACTTCATGAAGGCCATATTCCCTATGACTGGGCTATTGCCACTGTAATACCTATATTTAAACAAGCATTTGTCAATGCCAAACGTTCGCTTGCAGGTATTTGCAGTGGTGTTTGGCATGTATGTTGCTTTACCCTAATGCCCTGTGCGATTGCTGGTATTTGCACAATAAATTGTCAGCATGATCTTTTTGTTACCCCCATTGTGCGCTACATAGGCGGAAACACGTTTTGGGCAGGATGTGAAAAATGACAGCTGTACTACTCATAAGGAAGTGTGTTAAAATGCCAATGTTGAAAATCTGGAGTGGAAATATTGAAAATTCGCAAACCTACGAGCGTGCGTGGGAACTGTGCAACATGCAGCTCGTAAAACAGTCATTTTTAGGAATTTTTCACCAAATTTTCAACATTGCCATTTTAAAACCTCTGCTAATGAACAAGTGTCACTGTGATTTTCTTACTGTGTCTCATACACTGAGTTCTTTACCGACTGTGCCATTGTGCGCTACATGGGCAGAAACACATTTTGGGCAGGATGTGAAAATGACAGCTGTACTGCTCATGAGGAGGTGTGGTAAATGGCAATGTTGAAAATCTGAAGCAAATATTGAAAGATTCATAAGCGTCTGGCGTGCTTAGGAACTGCGCAATGCTGCGCTCGTAAAACAGTCATTTTAGAATTTTTCACCAAATTTTCAACATAGCCATTTTAAGACCTCTGCTCATGAACAGTGTCACTGTGATTTTCTTAATGTGTTCCATACATTGATTTCGCACACCGACTGCGCCATTTGTCGCTACATGGGCGGAAACACGTTTTGGGTGAGATATGAAAAATGACAGCTGTACAACTCATAAGAAGGTGTGATAAAATGGCAATGTTGAAAATCTGGAGTGAAAATATTGAAAATTGGCGAACTTCTGGCGTGCGTAGGAACTGCATAGCGCCGCGTAGTAAAACAGTGATTTTTGGAATTTTCGCACCAAATTTTCAACATAGGAATTTTAGGACCCTTCTCATGAATGATGTCACTGTCATGGCGTTATTCGAGGCGAAGGTGATTTCGCAGTGACTGCGCGGTGCCTGCGAAATCACCCTTTGGGCCCGATAATGCCATGACAATGACATCAAGATCCCAAACTATGTTAATTTAATGCAAAAATTCCAAAAAATGACTGGAATATGCAATAAAGTTGAAACCCCCTATCAACCCATTATACAGCTTGCGGCATTTCCTCAGTTAGCGGTCGGCTTTGAAGAGTGCAGGCGTGTTCCCGTCCACTGAAGATCGTCGGCTGGAGTCCGGAGGTAAGTATGGGGGTGTGTGTGGGGAGGCTGGGTGCGCAGTGGGTGGGTGAGGGTTGTGGGAGGGTTGGGAGACACGCCATGGGACCGTTTTGTTTACAGGAAAAAAAAAAAAGATGACGTGGGACATTGCCACGCTGGGTGGGCTCCCAAGCGTGGCAGAAAATGGGGGGGGCGAGGAGCCGGCGAGGAGTTGGGCACCCCGTCGGCAAACTACGGTGAGGCTGAGGAGCCGATGGGGATTGGACACCCCCATCGGCAAAACAAGCGAGCGGTTTGTCACGCTGGGGTGGGCTCAAGCGTGGCAGCAGAGATGGCGGGGGGGCCGTGGAGCCGGCGGGATTGGGCACCCCGTCGGCCAAAACAAACAACGCTTTTGAGGCGGCGGCGCGGCAGGGGCAGCGTGGACGGAGGGGACGGCGGTGGTGGCGCCAGTATGGCAGCGATGTTTTCCTTTGAAGCAGAGGAATACCGCTGTCCGCCACACCTGCTCAAGGGAGCAGTGCATTGGATGGGAGAGGCACACCTCCAAGTGTGCTACTCTCCCAAAACGTTCCTTGCGCAAGCGAACGTAGAAAGGTAATCATTCTAAACCAGAAAACTATCACCCCAGTTTGCATCTATAATAAGCAAACTAATGGAAAAATGTATCAAACATTTGCTGGAGCAGGAAATAATTTCTAACAATGTAACTGATGGCACTCAGCATGACTTTAGGTCCTGGTATTCCTGTACTACCAATCTGGTTTCCTTTTACAATTACATAAGCGAGGGACTTGATAAGGGGGAGCCCATGGATGTTATCCTACTTGATTTCAGTAGGGCTTTTGAAAAAGTCCCCCACGGTAAACTTGTTGACAAACCTTTGGGTCTGGGGTTTTCTCACATCTTGGTCAGATGGGTCTATAGCTGGCTAGCTAATAGATCTCAACGTGTTAGAATTAATGGTTCTCTTTCTGACTTGGGGAGTGTCACCAGTGCGGTCCCTCAAGGTTCAGTCCTAGGACCTATTTTGTTCAATATATATATTAGTGACATGCAGGTCAGTTCAGACAATTTTTTACTAAAATTTGCTGGTGATACAAAGTTAGGGGGTACAGTTTCCTCGACTATTAAGAGGACCATTCTAAGTAATAACCTTAGATCTATTGAAAGATGGGCAGTAAATAACGGGATGATGCTTAACCCTGACAAGTGCACTGTGCTTCATTTTGGAAAAAATAACTCAAAACAGAGTTATTTCTTAAATAATACACCCCTTAAAGTCTCAACATCAGAGAGGGATCTAGGAGATATTATAAATAATAAACTGACCTCCGCAGACCATTGTATTAAGGTAGCTAAAACATCAAATGCACTTGTAACATGAATTAAAAGAACTTTCGTCACCAGGACTCAGGAATGTATCATTCCCCTTTTTAGAACTCATGTTAGACCGCATTCTGATTATGGGTCTCCCTTCTGGAACCCACATCTAAAACAAGACATAGATAGAATTGAGAGAATCCAGAGGAGGGCTACTAAACGGGTACCTTGACTGGCAAACAGTGAGTACCAAGTTAGATTACAGGAAACAGAGTTACACACTTTACATACTAGACGAAATGGAGGCGATTTGTTATTATTGTATAAAATATTAATGTCCTAGGATCTAATGGATCAATGTGGATTAATTAAAATTTTCATACAGAAGGACTTCCCCTCGGCTTCACAATACACAGCTTGATGTGGCAAAATCAAGAACTAATAAGAGATCTAATTATTTTACTGTAAGAACCCCTAGACTTTGGAATAGTCTACCACAAAATCCGGTGGACTGCAACTCTATTTACTCCTTTAAAAGAGGCCTGGACTCATGGATTGAGTCAAATAATATACAAAGTAATTGGGCTTAAATTCCCACCATAGTGGTGGGGGACAATCTCGATGGGCCCCGGCCTTCTTTCGTCCCATGTAACCAAGTAAACCAACCAAATAAATATGTAACTTTCATGTCTTCCAAGAACTAATCTTCCCCATTAATTCCCACTTAATGGGTCCGAGTACCAAGTCTCCATTCTTATCCAAAGGGAGAGCTGGCTCACTCTGAGGGTAATAGATACCCTCATCTCTCTGCATGGGGGAGAAACCTGAAGATAGGGGCTCCTTACAGATCTGGTGATACCCGAGACTGATCAGAGCCAGGCGGAGACTCCTGTGGCACAAGAGCAGGAGGGGTTTCCTGACAGCTGCCACCTCACCCTAGGGGAGAAGAAATGAGCTCCTTGGAAGCGTGACTTAAGCACCTTGCGCAAAGGTACTAGTCAGAAGAGGTGAAGCCATGCTGTTCACCTAATGCAGACTGTAGTTCCTACCAGTCTGGAGGCCACCTTGTTGGCACTGTAAAACATGCTCGACTGGTGCCATACTACCTCCAAACCCTGGAAGGAAAGGTCAGTGGCCTGCCTGTCTCGCTTGGTAGCAGTGTAGCTAACAGGCTGTGTAGTTGCAACCATAGGTGCTGGTTATAGGTCAGCATATGTGCTGGATATTAGTGTAATCCCTGGGTGTCACTATCCCCAGTGTTACACCCCTGCCTACTACCCTGGACATAGGCTGAGGGGTCTGGGTTCGTTAACGGATAACCATATTTTAAAACCTTTGAGCAGTGCCTCCACTCAGGGTGCTTTACGTGGGTGAGCTGGTAACAGGTGTGACCCCCTGAGCTGCTACACCACCTATGACAACCATTTACCTTTTCCAGACATGCCCCAATAAACATTTCCCCACATTTCAACATTTTGTATTTAAAGGCTCTCTCCAATAATGTGCTCACAACAAATATTTCAACAACAATAACAAGAGATTTTTTTAGGGGTACAAGGAGTTAGGAACAGGGATGTGGAGCAGAGGTTATCTGATCATTATTTACATACGTAGACAGATTAGTTTGGATTTTGCTGGTGAACCCTCCAGCTGGGTGGCTACATACTAACAGGCAGAAAGCAATCACAATTTACCATTCGACTTATGATAACCAGAGCCCTGGCTATCTAGCTGCTTGACAAATCAGATGTTACATAATAATTATTACTAATACCCACACTGGTACCAGCACCCAGATACAGTAGAAACCCTGCAATCTCATTACATGCTGGACAAAACAGATACCACAGTCTAAGATGTTGCAGGCCTGGTGGACGTTGCAGCTGGTAGAGTTGGCTGGCTATTGATTTGAGGGAGGGGCAACTTGGAGAAAGATTATTGCAATGACTGCAGACACTATATATAATAAAGGCAGGGATGTCCCTACAATTAGCAGATGAGCAACAATTGATCCTACTGGTCACAAAGAGCCAGGGATTGCCCTGCATTTACAGAATTACGAACATTTTAGGACCAGCTACTTGGATTTAACATCCTGAATATTTGGCACAATATCTGAAAGTCCCATCCAATATAGACAGAAATTGTTCCTTTTCCAAGCACCCGAATTCCCTTGAAATGAAGTCAAAATTTAGTACATTTACATTCCAAAATAGGCATCCATCCAGATTAAGCAGGCAGTGACACTTTTAGCCAGTATCCTATATTTAGTTACTTAAAGTCGCATCCAGTACATTTATTATATCAAAGACAACATTTATAGGCAAAGTCTCATCTAGTACGTCTAGATATTTTTACACTTATGGAAAGCACTCTTAGATGACATCTGGGTAAGACAACAGTAGATTCTCTTTAGAATAACTCAAACACAATATGCTCTAGAGCCTCCTGCCCCATGAAGTGGCAAACGCGGCTTGGCAGTCAGCTCCACAAAAGCAGGACTCTAACCCATAGGGCAACGACAAATTACCACACATTTACATGATTCACTATTAAGGCACCTTGCTGCACTAGCGATTTAGCCATTTGGGCCACAGACAAGATGTATCCAACCATTTTTAACAATACAGTCTCTGATGGGGTTAGCAGCCCAGACTGACAGCTTCAAAATCTCTAAATCGGCAGAACACATCTGGTAGTGAGGCTTGAGGTCCCCAAGATTACTTCAGAAGCTTCTCCCTCACACTGGGGGGTACGACGGTACTCACTCAGGTCCACTATGGGTCGCATCCGCAATCGAAGGCATCATGAATTCATCTTCAGCTCTCTCACAACTGAGGCGTGGTAGGTAGTCTCCTTTTCCACATCTTTTCCTGGCGTGGGTGGGAGGAGGGGCCAGCCTCTGGAGGATATTTCTGGCAACCTCCAGACTAGCAGTTGCAGAAACTCTAAATTTACTTTAACTGGTAACTTTAACTAAAAATAACAACTGCCCCCTGGTGACTGGAGGGGCGTAACTAAGTGGCCCAGGCCTGGTGGCATGGCAGGGGCCTGAGCCCCCGCCCCTGTGGGGGGCTCCCAGCAGGCTGGAGCCTTCTCGCCTCTTCCCACCCCTGCTGTTCGGAAGTAAACTGGCAAACACTGTCTCTTATAGGGCTTCTAGTTCGACTCCTGATTCATAGAGAAGATGGGGTGACAGGTCTCTAAATGGTTGAGGGACCTGTTGATCACAGTACTAAAGGCACAAATGGTTTGAAGAATTGGCGCCTAAAATGATGTCCCTGTAAGCCCCCATGAGCACTTAGGTGATTTACCCATGAGGTGCAGTAAATGTCCCACAAGTCCTGGCTTTCTATTGCTGGCTCCCAATTGGCTGTGACTGCTGGCAATGGCTGTTTAACCCACTGTCTCTTATAGCAGATCAGATATAGTCCTGACAAATGTCCTGGTGCAGCCAGAAAGAAATTATTTGCCCCATAGTCTTGCAGCTCAGAGGCTGTACTTTAAGTCGCTGCACAGAGGAAGAATATGGCTCCTTTACTTTTCCTGTCACTACTGCACTTAGTAAAGCTCCCCTTGCAGCAGCTGACAGGCTGACATACAAGAGTCCCAAATACTGGTGAATCCACAGAAAAAGTATTTATTTTACTTTAAAAAACTCTCCCCCTCAAGTACAGTCAATCCCCCCTATGCAGCAACAAGTTTCATTAGTTAAAACATTTAATTTCTCTACTTTTCGGCAAAAGATGAACATAGCTGCCCTGGAGGCAGCCAGGCACACAGTTACTCATTATTCAGATGACCAGGGCCCAGCTCAGGCATGTTTCCCTGAGCCCCGGTGAAACTCTTAATTTTCACCAGAGCGGCCTCCTAGCAAGCTGTCCGTGGTCACCGGGCCCCAATTAGGTGGAAGGGATCCCAGGACCCACGGCACAGTCCCCGGGACGACTGCAAACCGAGCGGTTCCTCTGAGGGCAAATGTCATGCCATTCGAGTCCCGCTGCCCTGGAGGCAGCACTTTTAACACGGGCACTTTACAGTGCAATTTCTGCAGCCCTGGAGGCAGCACTTTTATAGTGGCACTCTTGAGTGGTGTGTTTTTTAAGCCCCGAGGGGATGGACTTTCATTTTGGCTCCGGCTGGGGCACACAGAAGGGCAAAGCAGACCTGGGGGACCAGAAAAAAATTGGAGGCCAAATCGGGAGAAGCCTGGGAGACAGCAGGAGGAGAACAGGAGAACAGGGCTAAGGTAAGCCCAGGCTGGCATTTTTAGGAATCCCCATTTGCAAGGGGGTTACATTAGGAAGACTGGTATCCTTTCTGCAAACACTGAAACTCTGATATCCAAGAGGATACATTGTATGTTTTTATAAAACATAACTGTTTATCGTGAAATATAAGCAGAAGCAAATTGATAAATATTAGAAAACTAATGTTAAGTTGTTTAGGAGTATGTAGATGGCCCTTGTCCCTAAATTTAATCCTAATATTGGATTTTCAGTCTCCTAATGAGATTAGTGATTACAGGAACAGGGAATTCAGGCATTTAATCCTGAACCCAATTCTACTCTGTTTACACTCAATGAGAACAAACAGTTGAATAAATTCTATGCTACCTTGAGCCAGTTAGAGACAAGGGCATAATGCATACCATACAACAAAGGCAATGATTCGTTGTCACAATGCTATAGCATTTTTTAACTTGGAGCTATATGTGTTGTCTACACTTTTTATGCCAGACCTACGAAATACAAAGAATGGTGGCTTCTACACTGTAATAGTATGTCTTTTTGTATTACTCTGCTTATTATATGTAATCCTATATTGTAATGACTTCTGTCGAATCATAGAATTTATTGATATGTGCCTGATATCAGTGTCAGTGGCTCAGTAGGAAGCACACTCGCCTCTGAGGCCGGGAGATCAGAGGGCTGTGGGTTCAGTTCCCACATCTGGCACTTGGGTTAATATCCCAGTACTGACACTGTAGTGCAGCATGAGAAGGGTGCTGCATTTCTGAGGTGCCGTCTTTCGGATGAGACATTAAACCGAGGTCCCATCTGCCTAGATTGGTGGTAGTTCAGGTGGATGTTTAAGATCCCATGGCACTTATCGAAAAGAGTAGGGGAATTTTTTTATTATAATAACATCAAAAACAAATAATTACAAACAGTGTTAAAGCACACAAAAACATATACTAATCAGAAAGGAAAAAAATCAAAATACCTACATAACAGTGTTAAATCACATAAAAAACAGATATCCAAAATAAGGAATTCGAAATGTATTACAGTCATACCTTTATACTGGCACTCACCTCTTAATAATCATTAACCCCGAAACAAACACCTCCCACTAAAGAAAAATACAAATCTACTGTAATCTAACCCACTGACACTGGAACGATTTAATACAACATAACAAAATTAAGAGAAAGACCATCCATGTCCATAGAGAAACCTTTGCTGTGCCTCCTAACTTATTTATATTTAATAAAATAAGTCATTTCTTGCCACCAAGTCTGTACCTGCTTGGTAGATGCAAATCCTATATTCGTAAGATATACTCTTTCCAGAGCACCTTTAACTAACAGACTCACAATCTCATGAGGCATTTGTTTCTGATATAAAACCCATTGACATCGAGCCTGCCATAGATAACAGATTAATGCACAGCATAATATCTGTGAAGTACCAACATAATACTTCGTTTTTAACTGAGCAAATTTCCCCAAAACCAAAATATCATAGTCCAGCTTGCATAACCACTGCATTTTCCATTTTGCTGCTAAGAATTTCCAAAGAGAGGCGGCATAAGTACAATCAAAGAAAAAATGTTCCACTGTTTCCTCTTTATCAATACAAAATAAATAAGGACAATTCCTTTCGGATTTAGCCTTATATTTTGCATTACCTCTCACCCCCATTCTGCCATATACTGCCAACCATATAGTTTCCCACATGTATATCGGTAATCTTGAATTGTTTAACCATTGCAATACTAATTTGGTATCTCCTGCTGGACAATTTTTTAAAGCCGGTTCAGTTGGGTATAGCTTCAACATTACTTTATTATATAAGCTTTTCCCTGTACATTCCCTCACCGTTTGTACCGATAATTTCCATCTAAATAATCTTCTAGCAATAGGTAAAAAATAAACTAGGAATAAATAAAGTGGGGATGGGTTTTGGAGGATCATTTAACCAAGCCAAAAAATACCCGGATAACACATTTTGTAGTAGAAGTCCTTCAATCGTGGGTAACACTTCCCATCCACCCTTCAAATTAGATGAAATGAATAAAGTTGAAAAAAAAAAATTACTGGATCTATCATCCCTAAACCCCCATGTTCTTTTGATAAATACGTGTAATGTCACTTAATGGGATTAAGCCTATTTTCCCACACCATCTGGAAAAACAAACTATACAATCTGGTTTCTAAAGTTGTGGGGATTGGGAACATATATGCAATGTATAGTAAGATTGGTATGATAAATTGTTTCAGCACTTTAACTCTCTTAATTTTAGTTAACTTCCAATGTTTCCAGATATTAATTTTACTTTCCACAGTCTTTAAACCTTTCTCCCAATTCAGACCAGATAAATTCTGGGGTCCATACCATAAACTCAAAATCTTAATTGGGTCAGAAGAGATTTTCAAGCCCTGTACTGTTAATGGTTCCGAAACATGTACCCCGATAAATAACCCCTGACTTTTAACAGTATTTAGTTGTGCATTGGAAATTCTAGAGAAAACCTCCATACAGTCTAAAAACAGTGGTACTTTATGATGGTGAGTAAAAAATAAACATAAATCATCCGCATATGCCTGTACCCGTACTTCTTGTAATAAGGGGGTGGGGGGAGCCGTAATCCCTTCCCATAATGACATTTGTGTTAAATACTGAATTAACACATTAATAGTATAAACATATAATAATGGACTAAGTGGGCATCCCTGACATACCCCCGTCGGAACATGAAATCCTTCTCCTATCATCGATTGAATAATGGGATGAGTAATATTTCTGTCATATATCGCTTTAATCCATTTTATGAACCTTTCTGGTACCCCATAATGCTGTAACACCAAAAATAAAAATGGATGGTATACTCTATCAAATGCTTTCTTCTGGTCTACCGACACAATACAACCAGATAATTTTTGTCTATTAACATATTCAATCCAATCTCTAATAATCCTATGTGCTTGAAATATATTTTTCCCTTGTATTCCACAAAATTGGTTGGGAGATATAAACATCCTTGCCATTTCCTTTAACCTAGTATTCAAAATTCCTGCCAACAATCTGTAGTCAGAATTTAATAATGTGATAGGTCTCCAATTGTCTAGGGAGAGTCTATCTCCAGACTTAAACAAAAAAATCAATAAACCTTCAGTAAACCATTGTGGGAATTCTGCTGAGTCTAAAAAAAATTAAAAACTTGTTTTAAACCTATTGCAAATTCTTCTGGAAACATCTTGTATAATTCTATTGTTAATCCATCTACCCCTGGCGAGGTTCCAGATTTTAGTTTTTTAGTAGTTTCAATAATTTCTGCTTTTGAAATAGGTGTGATAAAGGTCCCACCCTTTCCACATTGGCCAGGGATTTTAAATTGTGCCAGAAAATGCTGCATCCCAGGAACGCTTGGTGGATTCTCTGGGTCACGAGAAGTCACAACCTGTTTAATCAGTTTTTGCAAATTATTTGTGTCGGTAAATATCTTTCCATCCTCACTTTTTAATGCCATTATTGTAGTATTCTTTTTATAGTTCTTAAAAGCTTCATAAGGGTCTCCAGCTGGACTTTTTTTTTCACCATACTGAAACAAAGCTTGGAGAGTATCTGCCCTATCATATTGCCACTCCTTGAGTTGTTGTTTAACTTGTGCTATATGTATTGAATTATCTCTTTTGGAGGTATTTGCTGTTGAAATGAAATTATACAGGTGCTGTCATAATTTTAGGTATTTGAGAAATTTCTCATTACCCTTTGTCCTTCCCATATTTTTAAAAAAATTACCAAATTCTTGTTTTGAATCTAACCACCATTCCCCCAAATCATCATATAAAAAGGCCACGGACAATCTTGCATTTAATAAAACTTTAAATTTAGCTACCACCTCAGGACAGTTTAACAATAATGCGTTCAATTTCCACCTAGATCTCTTTTGAGATGGTATTTGATCAGTTCCTATCACACATTGTAACATCAAATGATCTGAAAATGAAGAAAATGTAAATGACAAAGACTCGGATAGGAACATATAATCTATGGTGGAAGTGTATTGATTTTTTTTTTTATAAGTAAATTTTATCCCTGCTTGTTGCTGATTGCTACCATTTATGAGGCCGGATGATTTTATCAGCTCCTCTAACGCACTGGAATCACAATAAACTTTTTTATTTGCCCCTGGCACATCCTTCCTAAGTCCACTTTTAATTTCACAATTAAAGTCTCCACATAAAAATTTTTTATGTGAAGTACATAAATAAGGCTTAATTGACTGGAAAAGCGCCACCCTCTCCGCTTTAATTTGGGAACAATAAATATTTATAAATCTACATGTTATTGTTTTCAAAACCCCATCTAGAATCATTAATCTGCCTGAATGATGTCCATTAATTTAATCAAAGAAAAATTAAATGAATTAAACAAAAAGCCAATCCCATCAGCCGTTTGCTGACCAAACGACCAATGGATCGGTCCCCAGTACCATTCTCTTTGGAAAAGCCTTGTTTGGTCTAAAGAATACATCCATGTTTCCTATAATAAACAGATGTCCAAAGCTTGCAAATGAATATAATCATATATCATCCTTCGTCTCTTAAAGTTCAAAAGACTGTGGACATTTACAGAACCTAGTTTCAATACCATTTATTTAAACCCAAAACCGATCATCCATCTTTTTTCCTCCTTTTTTTCCTTTTTCCTTTATAGCCCTCATGTGCCCATAAGGGAGAAGGAGGGCTATCTTGTACTGGTTGTGAGTCTAAATCCTGCCCATCCATTTCTGACTCGCCCCATGAAGTAGCTAACACTGCAAAAGGGTTACTGGACTCCATCTCCATCTGACCAGCTCCCATACTAGATTTAGTATTCCGGGAAGACCACCTTACTGGGATCATAATCAAAGGTCTTGTAATTTCCGCACCCCCTGCGTCTGTCTGAGTAATTGTACCTTCAGGTCTCTCCTCTGAATCTTTCTGGGATAATTCCTCTGGTGCCTTGTCCTGTCCCATGCTTTTAATGATGTGGTTATCTGAATTTCCCTGTCCCAATATGGTTTCACTCTCAGATGCCTCTAAATTAATGACTTTGTCCTGCGCTTCCTGAATTAATAGTTCAGGACTACCAGAGGAAGCTTTATTCTTTGCTGCCCACTCACAGTCAGAAAAAACATGCCCAATCCCTTCACATAAATCACGCTTCGTGAGATTAGCACATTGAAACACCCCATGGCCTACCTCCCCACAATTATCACACCGGGGTTTATCACACAAGCTCGACAAATGTGTCTGAACCCCACATTTATAGCAAGCTCTAGGCTGACCTGCATAGAAACACACCCCTCTATCCCTCCCTAAAAGAAAGGAGTTGGGGATGTGCTCAATTCCCTTGTCTGTTTGCCGTAGTTTAACTTTAAATTTCCAACCCCTGGTCCAAACCTGCTCGGAATTTAGAATAGCCTCTGGTGAACTCAAAACTTCACATTTTTGGGCTAGCCAGTATGAGATATCGTCCACATGGACACCTTCGTTTCGAAACATAACCGCTACAAACTTTATCAAGGGCTTTGTCAAGGGAATAACAAAAAAAGGTGTCCAAATGGGCGAAAATTTCACCTGGCTATATCTTTCCCAGAATAAATCAAGTGCATATGCAGAACGAAAGCTGACATCGAAGTTATCCTCACCTGATATGTTAATAAATGCAAACACCTCCCATGGTGAGAAGTGTAAGGAATCCTTTAATAAACGTTTACCTACATACACTCTGTCTGGTCTAACTTCCATTCCCCCTTTATATCGTATCCGAACCGCATTTCTACGAAGGGCTGCCTCTTTCTTAGATGTTGTAAATAAATCAGACATAAGAGGCCGTTCCCCAGTGTGGACTTGCTCCTTGCTTACCCCAAGCTGTTCCACTCCTACCAAACGGTCAGGCCCGGGACTGTTTCCTTGAATCCTTGATTCCTGCTGATTATCCACCTTATCTAGCCTTCCCCTTCCCTCATCTCCCGCTGACATATCAACAACCACAGGTATATTTGGTTTCCACCCTGGTACATTTTGTGAAAAATTTAATTTAGGATCCCAGTCTTGTGTGGGGTGTCATGACCCTTTATTAAGCGTCCAACCAGCCTCTTGCAAGGCTTTTTCTGGAGACCAGTTCTCAAGTCCTGAGGTCTGCAATAAAGAATTTTGTTCCATAGTCATTTCAGTATGCTTAACCTGCATTGACTCATGCCCTCTATTCCCCACAGGTACCTCTAAATTTCGTTTAGCAAAGACCACGACTGCTCTTTTTTCCTTCCCTTCTTCTCCAATCTTCTCTTTACCAAATGCCATCCGTTTAGTAAATGTAAATTCCGAAACTCCTTCTTGACGATGCGGATCCATTTGGTAAACACAAGGAATAGTTTCTGAAATCTATTGGTCCGACCCACGAAAAACAAACCCCGCTTCTTTTGAGAGAGCTGTAGGAATCCCTAAAGACTCAGTATTTCCTGATTCTGTGAAAATTACATCCGGGTCACCCTCCGTAACCTTGGCGACCGGTGTAGCGTTTCCAGTCTCCTCAGTGCTCTCAAGTCTCAACACACACACTGCTTATTCATTATTTGTGAATCCTTTTTCTTTTGTTTCTCCTCCGTATGTGATATATCCATCTTGCCTTGTCCCCCAATGGTTATTATTTCAACCCGCTCTCCGCTCACCTCGGAGTTGCAAACACAACTCTCCGGTGTCTCCAAAACACACTCCGCACTGCTGGGAGGGACCGTTGTTGCAGCTGACTCTAGTGCCGAAATCTCCTCCAGGACTCTTGCCTGTTCTTCCCGGAAAGCAGCAAGTTTCTCTGTTATAGTCCATGTAAGCAGAGAACTCTTAGCATTCTTTGTCGATTGTAGCAGCACTTGTTCAAAATTCTTTTCCTTCATAACTGACACATTTTCATTATCCAGCGATACCGTGAACAGTGCAGTCGGCACCCGTTCTTCCTTTTCCCTCCGTTCATCCATTGATAGAGCTCTCCGTCCGTCCTCCACTACAGCGTCCATTCTCTCCTGATGCAGACCTCAACTGAACCAACTAGCCATGTTGCTAGCCCCCTACTGCCAGCAATGCAGCAGGGGAATTTCCCCAGTGTCCTGGCCAAATTTCCCTCATTCACTAAAAATACCACCAACAGCTTAATCTGGTTCAAGGTCAGCTGGCATTCATCTGTATCCTCCTCCACTGGGTCGTGCCTGAAAATAGGCAGGATTTGTCTAGTGCACTTACCTGGTCAACAAAAGCTAAATAAACAAATGCATAGGGATGCACATTAGGCTGTGTGCAAAGGGAAAAAGCCTTCTTCCCAAGAGCATCTGTCTTAATGGAATCTTCCTCTGGAGATCGGTGTTGCGCAAGGCTCCATGGCCCAGACAGAGTCTGCAGTACTTCAACTGCGGATCTTTTGGGCGCATGATACTGCTTGAACAGGTCCCTAGGGATTGCAAGACTGGAGTGGGGGCATCTCCACACTGTCCTCGATGACTCCTTCATGGTCCTAGCCAAGGTGAAATGACTACTGTCAATGTTGTGAATTCTTATGTCCTGTTCTTGACCTATTAATTAAACATGTCCATGAATATACAGTATATAAGTAACTGTATAGCAGCAATGCCAGGAGAAGTTTCAAATACCTTATGTCAGAGCTATATTCAGTATCAGAAATTATCTTAACCATATATATTTGTGGGTCAAGATACTGTATTTTATAACTAAATTCAATAAAAATTTGAACTAAAAACAAACAAAAAAAAATGCTGGGAATTCCATGAAATCCCAATGGCAGGACTACAAGACTGCAGCACCTATGGGCTTCAAGGTCATGCATCTTGATAATCTCAAACTTGAACTGCAGGTACGAGGTATACTCAGCAGCAAAATGGAAGTAGACAGATGATTTATTGTCCTCACCAGAGGACGTTGATGGATGCGAGGTAACAACTCCAGGCAGGGTCAGTACTGGGGAGAAGGGCCTGAACTGGGTCCCTACTTCTGTACCAATCACCTAAAGCACCGACCCATGCCCGGTGTTGTTCCCTCATTAGAGGCCCCTCGGGACTTATCAAAGAGGGCATTCTTTCAAGGAATCATCGAGGCCCCTCTAAAAGAGGTTGAGATTCTAGGTCTCTGGCACTTCGTCCTGGGTTGCGGAACTGAGAAGGGAACCTCGCCCAAGTGGAGGGCCTAGTAGAGTTGCCCAAGGGTATCCTACTACATGTGAGGAGCGACCCGATCAGTACTTACGGGGCGGAACCCCGCCGGTGAGAACAGAACTGTACAGATCCCACAGTGTGACCCCAGTCCTCACCGGTGGCAGTGACATCCAGTTGCTCTGGAAACAAGATCCCAGACCTGCAGGCAATAATGACAGAGGTTAAACTGGACATAGCAGCCATTAGCGAGACATGGTTTACCAGTAACCACACTTGGGAGATGTCAGTACCCGGCTATGTACTGTTCAGAAGAGACTGAGGTGCAAAAAGGGGGGAGGGGGGTGGAGTGGCCCTTAATGTCAATGAAAATATCAAAGCTACAGAAATTCAGAACACACATAAGGAGCCAGAAGAACTGTGGGTCACCCTGGAAACAGGAAATGGGGCAGCCATATGAACTGAGGTTGTCTACAGGCCTCCAGACCAGGGGGAGGACATAAAACACATTACTGTTAGAAGATATACAAAACATGACAGCTAAAGGGGAGGTTCTGATAATGGGAGACTTCAACATGCCAGACACAGATTGGTCAATACCAGCAGCAGCATCTGCCAGAACTAGACACATAGTGGATTCCCTGCAGGGGGAAGGCCTCAAACAACGGGTACAATAACCAACAAAAGACAGGGCTGTCCTGGATCTAGTACTGACTAATGCGGAAAGGATCACAAATCTCCAGGTAGAAGGTCACCTGGGGGCCAGTGACCATCACATGGCATGGTTCAATTTGGCCACTAGAACTAAATCATCCCATTCCAAGGCAAAAATATGGGACTTCAGAGGAGCTGACTTTGATAAGATGGCCAACAGAGTTAAGCTAGCCCTGGCAAAAAGAAATACAGGTAGCTGGCCCGTTGGCGTGGCGGTGGGCTTTCCGCTTGTGGCGCGGCGACCGGGTTTGGGAGCGGACCCGGGTCGTGGGAACTAGCAGGGCAGAAGGATGGAGCGTCACATGGGACGGCTCCTTCTCTGGGGAGGGCGAGGGAAGCATTCAGAGTGCTGAAGACTCCTGGCGGAGGCGGGAGATCTCCGCTGCCGGCGCTCAGTATCTGGGAGGCGGGGGGGCTGAGGCGTCACTGCCGTCCCGCCCCGTGGAGGAAAAAAAGAAAATGGAGGCAGGCAGGACCACCGTGAGCATGAAGCCCTCCCAGAGGACCTCACCTCATCACTGTCGCTACGGGACCCCGACCAGACACTAGTTCGTGGTCACGAAGGTGGCGGCCCCGCCCTCTGGGGGTAAGCTGGGGTAACCCGAGGGTCCCCGGCAGCCATAGGCAGTGGTGGAGGTCTCAAATGGACCAGGGGTGATGAATAACGGATCCTGCCAGATCAAGAAAAAAATGGAAAAAAAAAAAAAAAAGGCATATAGGTGAGGGGGTACAGGCAAAGTGGGCAAGCATTAAGGATGCAATACCTGAAGCAACATCCCATTGTGTAAGGGAGAAAAGGAAGTGCAAAAGAAGAAGGAAACCACTTTGGTTCTCAAAAACAGTAGCAGAAAAGGTCAGAGCCAAAAGGCTGTCCTTCAGGAAATATAAGAGAACGAAGCGGGATGAAGATAGGGAGGCATACCAAACTTCCCTAAGGGAAGCAGGGAAGGCAGTAAGGCAGGCAAAGGCCCAAACCAAGGAAACACTAGCACAAACAGTAAAAGAAGACTTTCTATAGCTACATTAGGGAAGGGAGAAAGTCCAGTGGGGGTACTGCTAAGATCAAAGGGTGATAAGGAGGCGTGTGAGGAGGAGGAGGACCATGTAAAAGCATCTATCCTAAATAGATACTTCTGCTCAGTATTTACTGAAGAGAAGTAGGGCAGGGCCCACAGCTCAGCACCAAGGACACAAGGGGGAAGGAAGTGTGTACTAGTCCCTTCACAAAAGAAAGGGTCCTACAAGAGATCGATAAGCTCAGGGTGGACAAGGCAATGGGACCTGATGACATACATCCCACGGTACTAAAGGAGCTAAAGGTAGAACTAGCAGAGCCATTATCAGAACTGTTTGGTAAGTCTCTGAGCACAGGAGAGGTCCCAGAACACTGGAGAAGGGCTCATGTGATCCCGCTCCACAAGAGTGGTATAGGGGAGAAGGCAGGGAACTACAGACCAGTCAAATCAAATCAAATCATCTTTATTTTTATGGCGCCTTTCAAAATCAAGGCGCTGTAGATAAAACCATATACAGAAAGATAAAATTTAAAACACAAACATTAAAACAAGTCATCAATAGCTAGGGAAAGCTAAACTAAACAAATAAATTTTTAATTCTGTTTTAAATCTATCGACAGTTGGGCATTCTCTCAACCAACGAGGTAGAGAATTCCACAGGGTAGGCGCTAAAAAAGCGAAGGCACAAGATCCTGATGTCTTCAATCATACCCTGGGAATCTCCAGCAATCCCTCATTGGCGGAGCGGAGAGGACGGAGGGGACAGTAGGGTACCAGGAGATCTTGTAGGTAACCGGGACCCTGATCATGTAGGGCTTTAAAGGTTAGCAAGCCAACCTTAAAGATGATCCGCCACCGAACAGGCAGCCAGTGCAGTTCGCGGAGCACAGGCGTAATATGACTGGTTCTAGAAGTCCCAGTCAAAAGCCTGGCCGCCGCGTTCTGTACCAGCTGCAGGCGGCGGATATCAACCTCGGCTAGCCCTAGGTAGAGGGAATTGCAGTAATCAAGACAGGTAGTGACAAAGGCATGGACCAATGTTGGAAGATCAGCCGGAGGAACCAGGTGTTTCACCCGGGCGATATTCCTCAGATGGTAAAAAGAGGATTCGACGACAGCTGACACCTGAGATTTTAGGGTCAGACCATCATCAAAAATAATGCCCAGGTTATGCACCTGATCAGAGGTAGTGAGCGACATACCACCAAGAGATAAGTCTGATGGTTGTCCAGCCCCCAAACCCACCCCCGGACGGCCTGGGTCCACTACCAGCACCTCAGTCTTATCCAGATTCAGTCTCAGCCAGCTGGAACTCATCCAAAGTCTGATCTCAGCGAGGCAGTTATCTAGAATGGAGAGTGCATCATCTTGTCCGGGCAGAAAGGACAGATACAGCTGAGTATCATCTGCATAGCAGTGAGAACCCAGACTGTATCGCCTGATGATATCTCCCAATGGCAGCATGTACACTGCAAACAACATGGGGGCTAGAATGGAACCCTGCGGTACCCCACAAGGCAGGGGATGAGAACCAGAGGAATAAATTCCAGTGGCAACTCTCTGAGACCTGTCCGTGAAGTAAGAGTGGAACCATTTGAGGACTGTACCAGAAGCCCACAAAAGAACCACAGGCGCTCCAACAGCACACCATGGTCTACAGTGTCAAATGCAGCAGAGAGATCGAGAAGGACCAGAATGGTACGTGTGTAACCCCTAGATGGCGCTATCCCAGGGGCTACTACCCCTGCCTGATTTGCCACTAACAGGTTGAGGGGCCTGGATCCAATGGCGGGTGCCTCCACCCAGAGGTCAGGGTTTGCAATAGTTAAACTTACTTGGTCACAGCCCTCTGGGACACTGCAACCCCCCTTTCTTCCCACTAGTGGCCCACACAATATAGCAGAATTACCTTCACAGTATACACTTACCCCAAGGCTGGTTCAGGCACCGGGACATCCTGTAAAATAAGATACAGTACAACAATCACAGTACAGTACTTTAACATAGACAAATACCTCAGGCAGTATAACCCGTTGAAACAAACAGCTCTGATTTATTTAGGGGATATAACAAGGACAGGGGAAATCAGGTTAATTAGCTTATCACTTTACTATCTACCTATGGCTCTGTGCACAGGCCTATCCCTACCAGTTACTGTCCCTGGGTACCCAGGCCCTAGTAGCTAGTCCAAACCGTGGCAGCTGGTAGGGGCCCTTTCACACAGAGAAAAGGAAAATTAAACAGTCAGCAGTACAGTAATTCCATTTGGATTTAATGTGGCAATTCAACAGGAAGCGACCCAATTAGTACTCACGACCTCCAAAGAAGATATGGTCCTTCAATGTCAGCAGGGCTACTTTTGATCTCAGAGACTCCTCACACATTTATATGGTAAAAAAAGAAAGCACTATACCAGGCAGGCTGCATCTGTATCCCAATACGCAATTACTGCACAATAACCAGGAGAACACACAGCAGATTCAGTTCCTGACAGACCGAAGTGTAATTCAACAATTTCTTCAGTCTTCTACAGGGTGAGCCTGGTTTCTACTCTTCAGAGATCCTTTGATTCTTTTCACAGGAGCAGATTCAGTCCTAACAAGCAGTTACACAAGTTGTAGACGGAACTCTGGGCCTTGCACACGTTTTGACTGAAACTGTGCACTGAAGGAGCACAGGGTTTCTTTCCCTTCTTTCAGATCTCAAACTGAAACTCCCAACAGACAAAAACCGGGCACTTCCTTTGAGTTCCTCCCAGTTCTTGACTGGATTGGCTGTCACTCACAATAGACTGCTGCTGTTGGTCCAAAAAGGCAATCAAGTCTAAACTACATCTCCCAGAGTCACTGCCCTACAATCCTCTTGTGGCTGGCTCAGATTATGAGTCCCAAGTTCTGATTAGTCAAGGCATCATTTTAGAGCTAGTTTACCCCACACTGATTGGTCCAGTTCAGCAGTTCAAAACCAGAATGGGGAACTAGGCAGACAGTTCTGACTGCAAAGAAAGCAGGTTAGACAAACTGTAATTTTATTATTACTGTAAATGATTTCTGGCAATCAGTTACATCTTTCAGACAGGTTCCTTTGCACTCCTAGTGACTGCAAAAATGGGGTGAATTAGCAGCAGCAGGTGGTACTCAATCAAAGAAACACACAGTCCCCATACAACTAATTATGTCCGC
This sequence comes from Neoceratodus forsteri, assembly GCA_016271365.2. Classification (NCBI taxonomy): domain Eukaryota; kingdom Metazoa; phylum Chordata; order Ceratodontiformes; family Ceratodontidae; genus Neoceratodus; species Neoceratodus forsteri. The sequence continues at coordinate 318,254,580 of CM028129.1, forward strand.
AAGCAGACAGCTCTTAAAGAGACAGTACCAGAGGTTCTAAAAACACTCACTGATAAATGGCTTAAACGCCAAACACCATTCAGGCTTGGAGCATTCAAGCAAGCTCCTGGAAGTCTTTGGGAACCCCCATTTGCAGGGGGTTACACCTTCCTGGCCTGGGAAAAGCTTGACGTCCAGCGTCAAGCAAGTACCCATAAGTTTCAACTGCAACCATATACATTTGCATTAGGCTCACACATGTAATCATCAGTCAATACATCATTTTACCAAGAACCATTTCTGAAACATTGCAGTCGTCACTCTTACAGTATAACACACACATTGTACCATAACTCAAATTGTACCTCTTGTACATGAAACCAAAAGAGGACCCTTCCTATCAGTTACCTTGGGGCTGGATGGGGCAAGGGCACCATACTTAGAGGGCAACACAAGTAACTTGGAGTTAGCACTGATGCTCAGTTTGGGCAGTGAGCTCGGGGACACATACACTCCTTTATGGACAACATTGAGAGGCAAATCCACAGGCCTCCCAAGGGAATCATAACTGAGGTGCACCACAGGCTTTACAGCTCGACCAGTCTTTCTAGGGAACTGTTACAGTCTCTGCACTCTGAGCCTCATTTCAGCATTGTCCACACTTGTCAGGGAGTCTCCATGGGGGTAGAGCTAGAACTTGGGGCACTTTCAGCTCCAGGAGTTACAGTTTCTGAGTCCACAACATTTGGCTGCATGGAGAGCTTTCGGACACTGGCAGTGGACTGTCAGGGCACTCAAAATACTCTTCTTGTTAGGTGTATCACCAGTCTGCCCCAATCTATCATTTTCCTCCTGAAGCTCAAACAGTTCAACCATGCACAATGATTCCATTTCATCTGATCTGATGCTTTGCACTTCACTTTCTGGGAGCATTGGCTCCAGGGATGAAGCTGGGGCATAGACAGTCAGAAGGCCCAGCTTTGTCTCCAGTATTGACTAGGGATTGCCCGAAACAATTGACTAGTTCGTAAGAAGGATAGTATTCAAAGTCACTCTCACTTTCTTCTGATATGGACTGACAGTCATGCTCAACTGGGACTTGTGCAGGGAACACTTTAACTCTGCTTCTGTAGGTGCAGACTTCCTTGATCTTCTTAGCAGCAGCTCTAGTCACTGGTCCAGAGGGCATCTTCTGGGGGCTCAGACTCAATCAGGATTTGTCCAATGGGTAGTAAATGATTTCTATGCATTGTTTTACATCTTTGAATTGTTCTCAGGCCTTACTTTGTACACTGGCAGATCATCTAGTTTGCCCACTACAATGTGAGGAGATGGTGCCATCTGTCAGCAATCTTGTGTTTGCCATGCAGTCCCAGATTTCTTAGCAATACCGATCTCCTCCTGGAGTTCCTGTGCTTTCACCTTTTTATCATACCTTTCTTTGTTGGCCAGATTTCTTTTGGCAGCCATGGTTTGAGCCAGTTAGTGCGCATGAGTTAGCTGGGCCTTTAACTTTTGCACATACTGTAAATAGTTGTCAGCTTGAACCCCATCAGGAGAGACCCCAAACACACATCTACGGTAGTCGAGCTTCTCTCCAAACATCAGCTGTAGGGGAGAACCCAGTGGCATCACTTTTGGTGCAGTTATAAGCATGTACCCAGGGTGCTAATTTGTTAGCTCCATCTAGGCTTGTCCTTTGGGTGCAGGGTGCCTAGCATATCTAGCAAAGTACGGTTGAAACGTTCAGGCTGTGGGTCCCCTGAGGTGGTAAGAGTGGTTCTGGACTTTCTCACTCCCCACAGGAAAGCATCTCTTTGATCAGACGACTCTCAAAGTCTCTCCTTGATCAGAATGGATTCTTTGTGGAGCCCCATAGTGAACAAAAAGTTTTCTCACAGTACTTTGGCTACAGTGGATGCTTTCTGGTCTTTGGTGGGAAAGCTTGGGCATATCTCGTGAAATGGTCAGTGACCACCAGCACATTACTGATATTTCTTTGATCTGACTCCAAACTCAGAAAATCAATACAGACCAGCTCCATGGGTGCACTGGTGGTTATGTTAACAAGGGGGCAGCCCTCTGGGGCAAAGCTTTCCTCTGTAAGCAGCGACTACAAGTTCGTATGTGTTGCTCCACATCAGCCCCATCTTAGGCCAATAGAATCTGGATCTCACCAAGTCAAGTGTTCTGTCTATACCAAGGTGCCCCATGTGGTTGTGCAAGGACCTCAATACTGAGTCTCGAAAGGCAGTGGGCAACCAGTTGTTGTTTGTCTACTTGTCCCCTCTGTCTACTGTTTCTATATAACAGTTTATTGATCAGTTTCAACTTAGGACCTTCTTTGTATAACAGTGCAGTTCTCAAATCAGTGGGCGTAATTTGGACACATCTTTTCCTGCATAGAGGGCTTCTAAAGCTGATTTGATCATAGGATCAGTGATTGAGCCCACGAATACTGTCATTGTCCAGCTGAGGCAGTGCACCAATGTCTATTGCAGAAAAGTGGCATAAGCAGCAGGTATGCAATTCTCAGAGGGTCCCAAGCAATCCACCATGCAGTCCACTGCGTCCGTGGACATTTGTTCCTCCTGTCAAACTTCCGGCAGAGTGCCCGAATGTCAGGTTCTGCCAATCGGACCCAATCATTCTGGGGAACAGGCCTCCGGGAGAGCATCAGCATCTATGTGGTTCAGACCTGCTGGTATTCGAGAGCATAGTCATATGTAGATAATGCAGAAAGCCACCTGTGGCCAGTGGCATCCAACTTAGCTGAGGTCTGCACATAGGTCAAAGGATTATTGTCAGTTTTACTAGTATTTTAGCCCCATACAAGTACTCATGGAATTGGTCAACAATAGCCCACTTCAAAGCTAGGAACTCTAACTTATGTACAGGATAGTTCTTTTCGGATGGGGTCAGGCTTCTACTGGCAAGGCCACTGGTCTCAGGCCATTCTCGTGCTCTTGGTACAACACAGCCCCCAACCCTTGCAAGCTAGCATCAGTGTGCAGGACGTAAGGTTTTCTTGGATTGGCATAGGCCAGCACTGGAGCATGGGTAAGTTGATATGATCTCATGAAAAGCAGTCTCACAATCAGGAGTCCAGCGGGCCCCAAATACTTCACTCGGATGAAAATACACTCTTTCAGTCTTGAGGGACGCTGACTTTTGGTATTTTTGTGGGTTGGGGATACCTTGAGTAAGGTTAAGTAAAGGCGGATCACTCTTGAATAGTCCTTGATGAGCATTGATAATAACCACAGAATCCCAGGAATCTTTGCAGTTCTTTTAGATTTTGGGCTGTGGCCAGGTGGTCAAGGCCTCAACTTTACTTGGGTCGGTCTCTATTCCTCGGTGGATACTATGTGTCCCACATACTTTACTGATGTTTGAAAGAATTGACTTATCAATGGACAGTTTAAGGCCAAAGTCCTCCAGTCGATCCAATACCTTAAATAATCTGCTCTCATGTTCCTCCAGTGAGCTGCCAACACAATAACATCATCTAGGTGATACCAGGCACTCTAGTAAGTTCATGTCCCCACTGCACGCTCCATCAATCGTTGAAAGTGGCTGGGGCACCTGAAATCCCTTGAGGCATCCTCATGAATTCATAGAAGCAAGCGGACAGATAAAGGCTGTCTTCTCACGGTCCTCTGGGGCCATCGGGATCTGGTAGTACCCACTGCGGAGATCCAGCACAGAGAACCACTTGCTCCGCTTAGGCAGTCCAAAGCATCCTGAATGCGGGGCATTGTGTACTGATCAGGGATAGTCCGCCGGTTTAAGGTGCGATAATCCACGCACATCCTTACTGTCCCATTCTTTTTCCTCACTACCACAATGGGGGAAGCATAAGGGCTTCTGGATTCTTGTATTACACCAGCCGCTAACATCTCTTGCAGATGCCGTCTCACATCATCTATATCAGCAGGTGCCAGGCGCCGAGACCTCTCACGAAATGGTCTTTCGTCATGCAGCCGATATTGTGCTCAGCTCCTTGCACGATCCTACGTCCCATCCTTTAAAGAAAACACCTGGTCTCTCTGGGCAAGCTTCTCACTGATCTCACTTTCCATTCAGCTGGCAGGGGAGTTGCCGAAATCAAACAAGTCAGGCGTTACTTCTGTCATTCTTCCTTGAACTCTTGCTGCTGGGTAGCACTGCAGTGTCTGCACAATGCACATTAGCCAGGATGCAACCTCTATTTACTCGAATGTCTCTTTCAGACACATTATGAACTTGGACCATTACCCTTCTGGCATAAGCATGGGCTCTAGCGGGCAAAATACTAGGCTTGACCAGCAGTCCCTCTGGCAATTTTCCATCGCCTGGTGCATCCAACATTAATATTTTATTCTTAACATCCTTTCTGATACGGACCTCTCCCTGTAAGGTACACTGGGCATTTGGTGCCAGGATCAGAGACTCAGGATCCTTCTTCCATACAATTCCGACCGGTTCCTCTGGTTCTATATTTTCAGCATCTCTCTGTGCCTCATAGGCCTTCTTAATTAAAGCCGGAACTCTTAAAGCTCTACTAGTCTTTGACCCCTGTTTTTCATAACACAAATGTGCCAGCCTTCTGAACATATGAGCATTTGTTCCAATCAACAAAGGGACACCATCATACAGTCCAGTGGGGGGACACACTAAGGCTAGGGTCTCTACTTGTTCGGCCACTCCAGCCACGGAGGTGGGGAAAGACAGCCAAATTCGGATATACCCAGAATAGGGGTAGGCCTTCTCACTTAACCCCATACATGCAGTCCTTCTAATGGTTGTAAGGGTACGCCTGACAAATGCTTCTGATACCAATCTTGAAACATAATTGTCACTTGGGAGCCACTGTCTAATACAGCTCTTGTAGACACTCCATTTACCTTTACAGTGGTCTCCATGGAGGGACCCACTATTCTGGACCAGTCTGGAGGCGGTAGTGGGGGCCTGGGCAACTGACCTTGCCACAAAAGGGCGTGAATTAGCATTTTGGTGCCCTCACTGGGATCATTTCGTGCACCTCTTAACCACTGATTTGTTCTCCAAGCTCTCCTTGTAGCCTATATGCAACTTTGTCAGTGTCTTTTGGGATTGGCATTCCTTTTCATGTGCCCATCCTTCCCACAATTATAGCAAAACATACTTTTTGGAGTTTGAGCTGGCTGAGGTGCACACTGGGAGCCAGGGCGGGGTATTACTAACTGGAAACCTTGGTGCCATCTCTGTCTGCGGCGTGATAAGCATTTGGAGACATCTCGTCAGTTTCTCCACTTCCAGGGTCAAGGAATCGAGTTCGGAGCTGTTATCAGCAGGAGATACATGGGTGGGTATCCCCACCCCCATAGCAGATGCAGTCGGATATAGGTCGGGGCCCGTACTTGCAGGCGTGGCCTTCATAAAGGGACTGTTTTTGAATTCCCGGATCTCTCTCAACAGTTCGCCCCATTGTGGCATATCTTTTTCCTTATCAGAGCACTCATTGACTGCCAACCTCTGCCCCTGAACTTCACTTGATGGGCCACCCTCAGTCACTCGGGTCATAGCCACAGCTATTGGTGCAGGTCCCTCCCGAGGTCGCCTTTTCAACTCCTCAATTTCTCTCATTAACTCATCATAGGAGGGTGGGGATTCCAGTCGATTTGCCAGGCGAATTGAAGCAACAGCAGTTCTGAGAAGGGGGCAGACTTAAGGATTCTGTCCAGTCTGTTTGGTCCAGTTCAATGCTGGCAAACTACCCTTTCTGAGGCATTCTTGCAACAATTTTTCCAGCCGAGAGACATACACAGACAACTCCTCCCTTGGTACTGTTGTGCATTTCTTACTCTCCACCATAGGTCCCTCATCAGAATCTGGGCTCCCTACACATTCTCCAAGGCCTCAAGATAGGCTTGTGCAGTCGCTTCAGGTTACTGGCCCGTTTAGCACGGATGGTAGCCAGGGCAGGACCTCGGAGGCTCTCACTAACCCTCTTTCGCTTTTCGGCTTCCGAGCATTGCCATTCTAGCACTTGGGGGGCAACATAGTCTATCCAGGTCTCCCAGTCATCCTCCCCTTTGGGGGTGGGGAGGGTGCCAGAGAAGATCCTCAACCTTCGGTAAGAGTCGTGACTAATGGCAGGTGCAGAAATAGGAGTCTGCATTGGTTCAGCCACCATTACGGGTACTGGAGCAGGAGAGGGTGTTGGGGGAGGAACACCCCCAGGTGGCAAGAATAGTTTCTTCAAGTCCTCACAGTTTTCCTTCTCCCAGCAACCATTTAGCAAATTTCTCCTCAAAAGTTTCAGATAGTGGTGGGGCCTATTCCCCGGTCTTTACTGTCCTTAGTTATCACTCTCCAGGCAGTGAGGGCTCCCTCTGGGGTAATGGTCTGTGGTACTTTGGAGCTATCTATGGGATCCTTAAACTCTACTAGGGCCAGGAAAGTGTGGGTGAGCAGATTAGCGTGCCGACCCACCACCACAGGATTTTGTAAACCTTCCACCTTGGAAAGTACTCCCTGCACAGTGTCCGTATTGATACCCAGGGGGATGTCCAGGATAAGCATAGCATTTTGGGGGTCGATCTCCTCCCCAGTACACCACTCCACCAGCCGGTGCACAGCCACTTCTGTCGGGGTACCCATTTATTTATTTATTTATTTTTTTTTCCCTTAACAGTGGTTTGTAAATATGGCCACTAGAGGACACACAATCCCAGCGTGCCTCCAAAATGTAACCCCTAGATGGCGCTTCCCAGGGCTACTACCCCTGCCTGATTTGCCACTAACAGGTTGAGGGGCCTGGATCCAATGGCGGTGCCTCCACCCAGAGGTCAGGGTTTGCAATAGTTAAACTTACTTGGTCACAGCCCTCTGGGACACTGCAACCCCCTTTCTTCCCACTAGTGGCCCACACAATATAGCAGAATTACCTTCACAGTATACACTTACCCCAAGGCTGGTTCAGGCACCGGGACATCCTGTAAAATAAGATACAGTGCAACAATCACAGTACAGTACTTTAACATAGACAAATACCTCAGGCAGTATAACTCCGTTGAAACAAACAGCTCTGATTTATTTAGGGGATATAACAAGGACAGGGAAATCAGGTTAATTAGCTTATCACTTTACTATCTACCTATGGCTCTGTGCACAGGCCTATCCCTACCAGTTACTGTCCCTGGGTACCCAGGCCCTAGTGGCTAGTCCAAACCGTGGCAGCTGGTAGGGGCCTTTCACACAGAGAAAAGGAAAATTAAACAGTCAGCAGTACAGTAATTCCATTTGGATTTAATGTGGCAATTCAACAGGAGCGACCCGAATTAGTACTCACGACCTCCAAAGAAGATATGGTCCTTCAATGTCAGCAGGGCTACTTTTGATCTCCAGAGACTCCTCACACATTTATATGGTAAAAAAAGAGCACTATACCAGGCAGGCTGCATCTGTATCCCAATCGCAATTACTGCACAATAACCAGGAGAACACACAGCAGATTCAGTTCCTGACAGACCGAGTGTAATTCAACAATTTCTTCAGTCTTCTACAGGGTGAGCCTGGTTTCTACTCTTCAGAGATCCTTTGATTCTTTTCACAGGACTGATTCAGTCCTAACAAGCAGTTACAAGTTGTAGACCGGAACTCTGGGCCTTGTACACGCTTTTTGACTGAAACTGCACTGAAGGAGCACAGGGTTTCTTTCCCTTCACTTTCAGATCTCAAACTGAAACTCCCAACAGACAAAAACCGGGCACTTCCTTTGAGTTCCTCCCAGTTCTTGACTGGATTGGCTGTCACTCACAATAGACTGCTGCTGTTGGTCCAAAAGGCACGAAGTCTAAACTACATCTCCCAGAGTCACTGCCCATACAATCCTCTTGTGGCTGGCTCAGATTATGAGTCCCAAGTTCTGATTCGTCCAAGGCATCATTTTAGAGCTAGTTTACCCCACACTGATTGGTCCAGTTCAGCAGTTCAAAACCAGAATGGGGAACTAGGCAGACAGTTCTGACTGCAAAGAAAGCAGGTTAGACAAACTGTAATTTTATTATTACTGTAAATGATTTCTGGCAATCAGTTACATCTTTCAGACAGGTTCCCTTTGCACTCCTAGTGACTGCAAAAATGGGGTGAATTGGCAGCAGCTTGAGTGGTACTCAATCAAAGAAACACACAGTCCCCCATACAAACTAATTATGTCTGCAAGCAGACAGCTCTTAAAGAGACAGTACCAGAGGTTCTAAAAACACTCACTGATAAATGGCTTAAACGCCAAACACCATTCAGGCTTGGAGCATTCAAGCAAGCTCCTGGAAGTCTTTTGGGAACCCCCATTTGCAGGGGGGTTACACGTGCCTTTCCATCTCCGGCCATTAGTAGGTCATTCAATACCCAGACAAGGGCAGTCTCTGTGTTATGCCTCTTCCTAAAACCAGACTGGAGAGTATCACAGACATTGTGAGTTGTAAGATGATCATCCAATTGCAATGCAACCGCCTTTTCAATAACCTTACCAACAAATGGCAGGTTAGAGATAGGCCAGTAGTTAGCTAGACAATCTGGATCCAAGGAGGGTTTTTTAAGGAGTGGTCGAATGACCACCTCCTTGAGGGGGTCAGGAAAGAACCCCCTCTCCAAAGACTTCCAAACAATGTCAGCGAGGATCGGGCAGATAACTTCTATACATCCCACTAAAATGGGTGTAGGACCCGGATCCAAACTACAACTAGTTGGTCGCAGTGTTTGGATGATCTTCACAATGTCAGTGAACTCCAGCCGGCGAAAATCTGACCAGAGAGACCAAGTACATGCCACTTCCTGCCGACCACAGCAATCCCTCATAGGGGAGGTCGGACCGATGCCAGACCTGATGCTGGCAACCTTATCTGCAAAAAACCAAGCAAACTCCTCGCATCTCAGCTGAGAAAAAGCTTCTCTGGGCTGGAGACAGATTGGATTGTACAATCTGTCAACAGTCCGGAAAAGCTGAGCCAGTCGATTCTGTGCAGCAGAAATCTCCCTGCATAGGAATTCTGCCTTCTTACGAGTGATTTCTGATTGATAGCCATCATAATGTGCCATCAGCCTAAGCCTGTCAGCATCATGGCCTGACTTCCGCCAGGCTCTCTCCAGCCTTCGGCCAACTCGCCTTAACTCCTTCAAGGAGCCATCAAACCAGGGGCTCCTTGAATGAAGGGTGAGAGGCCGAACACGAACAGGAGCAATCTTGTCCAGAGCATCTCCCACAGCCTTATTATAGGCTAGTATGAGATCATCTGGACTCATGCATTCGCCTGGCAAGCCCGATAGATCCAGTACCACCATTAGGTCACTGGGGTTAATACCCCTTAAAGGGCGGTATTGAACCATCTCTGTAGGGGCAGACCTATTAGGGGGAGCCCTGAAACTGAACCTTATGGTGTAATGGTCAGACCAACTGACTGGTTCCACCCCCAAATCAGCAATCTCCATACTGAAAAGAAAGATCAGGTCCAATGAATGACCCCCCTACATGGGTCGAGGAGGTAACCACCTGTGTTAGGCCCAGCGTCATCATCAGCTGGAGGAGATTTTTTTTTTTTTGCCAATTATTTTACCAGGTGAGACACACTAAGCTGAAAGCTTGTTTGCAGGTGCAATCTGGGAGCACGAGGAAGTTAAGTGACTTGCTCAGGGTCACACAGTATGCAAGTGGGGGCTGTGGGATTCAAACCCAGGTCTCCAGATTTGCAGCTCAGAGCCTTAAACCACTGCACCATACTGCCTCCTAAAATGCGAGAGTTCATCGTCGACCCAGGCACTGAAGTCCCCCAGAACTATCAATCTGGGAAACCTCAACACTAGGTCGACGATTAAATCTGCTATCTCCTGCAGGAATTCTCCACCGTCTCCTGGTGGACGGTAGACAAGGAGAATCCCGCAACCTACACCCTCTCCCAGGATATATTCAAATCCACAAGGCCCAGCTCAGTCTTAAACATAATGGCCACACCCCCGTCCCTACAATCCAACCTTGGACAGTGTATCACTGAGAAACTGTCTGGAGTTGCCGAGGCCAATATAGGGCCTGGATTTTCATCCAGCCAGGTCTCGATGATGCAACCAGATCAGTTGATCTGACAAGATCAGCTATAATAGCTGTCTTGTTATTGATGGATCTGACATTGCATAACACCGCCACGGTAGGATGAGCTGTCAGGGAAGACCTCGGCACCTGCCCACTAAAATCGAGGCCCTTGGGTATGGGGACAAGGCAAGAATAGCCTCTATCCTGACCCCATTTCACCCCAGGGCTTCTCCTGGACCCCACGACCCCAATCCGCCCTCCCCTTTCCTGTCCCCCACCAGTCCCAGCTCTCCACCTTCTTTTGCGCTTCCTAAGAATGCCCAGAGCATGACACCTAAAATAGGTGTCAGATGACAATGGGGGACATTCAAAGGGACACAATTCATTGAGCCTGGTAGGGGAATAATGCCCAACCGTCACTACGCCTCCCCAACACATTATAAATAAAACCAAATAAACTAAAAGTCTTGGGCTGGTATAAATTTGCTTGAAATTAATTTCAGTCACGAATGGATAATAAATCTCTAATATTGTAAATTAAATCCATGAGCGGGAAGCAAATCAAGCATGAATAACAAATATCTTCAGTAGATATTTGTATAGTAGACTTTGTGGGCATGGGAAATATTCTCAAGGATCACTTGAAGGGGATTACATCAATGACAAATGTGGAAAGGAGATGGGAGGTCATAAAACCGGGACTTCATGAGGCAGTCAGGACCTGTGCTAAGGTGAAACGTAAGGGAGCAAGGTCACATAAACCATACTGGTGGTCCAGTGAGGTTCAGGTAGCGGTCAGAGAAAAGAAGGCGGCCTACAAAAAATATAAAACAACAAGAGGGGATAGGGATAAGGAAATGTACCATCTTGCATCTAGAAAAGTCACCCGGATGGTGAGGGGGGGCAAAGTCCAGTAAAGAGCAGCGGCTGGCACAGGGGATACATGGAGGGGAAAAGTGGTTCTTCTGGTACATTGGGGAGCGGAGAAAAACTAAGGGCCATCTCAGCAGATTGAGATCAGAAGGAGGGTGGGTGGAAGTGGCAAGGGACCAGTCAGAGGTATTTAAAGAGTACTTTGCCTCTGTGTTCACTAGGGAAGGGGATGGGATATCTACAAAGCAAGGCACGATGGGGATAGAAGTGGCAGTGAGTGGGATCAGGGGAGCAACAGAAATGGAGCAAGAGGGAGGGAGAGGTACCCCAGGGGTGTCACATCAGGATAAGGATAAAACCAGTAAGGTGGAGGGGACGGATGATGCTATCTCCGCCAAAAGGGTGTGGTTAGCCCTCAATGCCCTAAAGAAAGACAAATCTCCTGGGCCGGATGGCATTCATCCGAGAGTACTATGGGAATTGGCGGACATACTGGCTGCACTCCTGGCGGAGCTCTTCAACAGGTCACTTGAGACAGGGAGGGTACCTATGGATTGGCGAGAGGCACATGTGGTGCAATCCATAAAGGGGGGTCGAGGGAAGTACCAGGTAACTATAGACCCATCAGTTTGACCTCAGTGGTGGGAAAATTAATGGAGAGTATACTAAAGGAACAACTGAGGGAGTACTTGGAGAAGGTGGGAGGTCTGGATAGTCGGCAACATGGGTTTGTGCCAGGTAGATCATGTCAAACCAATCTTGTGGAGTTCTACAAATGGGTAACATCAGAACTGGACAGGGGAAAGCCTGTGGATGTATTATTCTTGGACTTCAGCAAGGCGTTTGACTCTGTCCCCCACAATGGCCTGGTGGAGAAACTGATGGGGTTGGGAGTAGGCCCTTTGATGGTCAGATGGATTGAAAACTGGCTAGCTGGACACACCCAGAGAGTAGTGGTCTGTGGGGAGCTCTAACCCTAGAGAGGTTGGTAGTGGGGTACAAGAGGGTTTCGGTCCTGGTCCATCCTGTTTATGCATACATATCGGACATCAGGGAGGGTATAGGGTGTGAAATGAGTCTCTTCGCTGATGATTCCAAGATGGGAGCAGTAATTGAGGGAAAAGAGGGGAGGTTGGCCCTGAAAGGGGACCTGGACACCCTGGAAAGCTGGGCTCACACATGGAAATTAAATTTCAATATCACCAAGTGCAAGGTGTTACAGTACATCTTGGGCGGGAAAACCCTAAACACAGATACACATTCTGGGAGGGGAGGCGCTGGAGGCCTCAATAGGGGAAAAAGACGTAGGGGTCATGGAGGATGCATGTATGAATAACTCTGAGCAGTGCAGGAGAGCGGCTAGCAAGGCAAACAGGATGTTGGGATGCATCGTAAGGGGGATCACCTCTAGGAGCAAGGAAGTGATTCTGCCACTGTACAATGGACTGGTTAGACCACACCTTGAGTACTGTGTACAGTAATGGAGACCACACTTGAAGAGGGACATACAGCTCCTGGAGAGTGTACAGAGGAGGGAAACTAAGATGATACGAGGGCTAGGGGATTTGACGTATGAGGAAAGACTTGAGGAGCTCTGCCTGTTTTCATTGGAGGAGAGGACAGACTGGGGACATAATTGAGGTCCTCAAGTACCTCAAGGGAATAAATAGGGTAAACATGGAGGGGATCTTTAGACTAAAACAGGGAGGTATCACCAGAGGGCATGGTTTGAAGTTGGAAGGTGGAAGGGTGAGGAGGGAAAGGAGGAGGAGGTTTTTCACTGAGAGGGTGGTGGTCCCTTGGAATGCACTGCCTGGCGAGCTGGTTCAGAGATCCACAGTGGAGGGCTTCAAGAGAGGGTGGGGCAGACACAGAAAGTGGATGTATCAGATGAAGGCCTGTCCCAGGGGGGTGGGGATGGATGATAGGGGTTTCTGGAACACAAGAGGGGTGGAGGGCCTCGGCACCCAACTAGGGATCTGAGGTTCGAGCAGACTCGATAGACCGTAAGGCCTAATCTGCTGGCAAATAGTATGTTAGTATGTTAGATATCTTCAGCTCCCCGGGCTCTCTCACTGTTTCGGGGAATTGTCTGTGAAAGAATAATACTGAAGTTATGGATGTTTCCAGTCCCCAGGCCCTCTCATGCCCTGGGGAGCTAATAAAGAACACAGGCACTCTCACGGACTGCCAAATGACAATAAATCAGGCAAAATAATAAAAAATTTGAGATCTGACCGTATGCAGGTAGGCAGGAAATCATTGGAATAAGTGTCCTCACTCACGGTCCATGTGGCAAAAGGCAGAGGCCCCAAAAATCCCATCCAAGGGACCGCAGCCGGAACATATCCGCAGCCGCCCCCTCGGTTCACCAACAGCACCAGCCCATCAGTTGGCCCCCCCGGAGAACCTAAGGGAACCAATGGCCCGTTCCATCGGCTACCCGACAAAAACGCGGCCCAGCTCCCCGAGCAGCCCCGAATTCCAGCCACTGGTCACCCCACTGGGTCGGGACCATCTGCACCAGCAAATAAACCGGCTCCTGTGCCCTCTGAAAACACCAGTTCAAGATCATCTACCACAGAGTTCAGATCGAGACAGAAACAAACTCCACAGATCTTCTCCCACACTGTACCGGTCCCAAAAAATGATTTCCAGTTAGTCCACACCACTCCTCAGCTCTGCTCCTCTCTTCACGGCTTCCATCCTCATGACAGCCCGGGACGCAACTGGGACCAAAAACAGTAAGTCTAAGTGAGGAAGTTCTTTTTCACAGAAAGGGTGGTGGATGCATGGAATGGCCTACCTCAGGAAGTGATAGATATAAATACAGTGCAGGGTTTCAAACAGTCATGGGATAGGCATAAGGGAGTAATACAGATGAGTATGAACAGACAGGCCATTGACAGAGCAAAGGCCAATGGCACATTCATAAGGTAGAAAAAGAAATGGGGAGACCGGATGGGCCTTGTGGTCCTCATCTGCCGTCAACTTCTATGTTTCTAAAAACTCTATCTCTGGGCCACCATCTCACCACCGAGTCAGTGCCACTTCTGGTAGCAGACTCTGGATTGTTGACAGCTTCAGACACAGGGTCATCCCCGTCAACATGGCAGACACTGCTCTCGGCACCATGCTCAGTGCTGACTTCAACATCGTGCCCTGAGCCATCACCCTCCCCCGTGTCAGGAATGACACCAGCGTGGAGTATGACCTCCAGGACAATATCGTTGCCAGACCCTCATCTGGAGCTGGACCCAGGAAAAGCACCATGGCTGTTTCTGGAATTGTCACCTTCCTTAGGGTCACTAGCAACACGATGGACGGTGACAACATCCTAACTGGCAACAGTGTGGACAACAGCCTCAGTGCTGGTTCCTCTCCTGACTCTGTGCACAGTGTCAGGAGGGGGCCTGGCATCATTCTCTTTGCCACCCACCACGTCATCACTGCGAACATTGACAACAGCATGGATGATGCCAGTGGATGATGTCAAGGTATCCACTGGTTTAGACCGAGTGTATAGCTGTGACCTTGCCACTGTGGGAGTCTGCTGCTCAGGGAAGGCAGGCTGTGGAGGGTTCGCAATCCATGACCCAGAAGGAGTTGACTGTCCACCAGACCTAGCCACCGGAGTCTTTGATGCTTCAGTGCAGTGAAGTCGAGGAGAACTCCATACTTCCATGGAACCAAAGGTCCCGGGAACAGGCCTAGAGACTTGGTCGTGCACACACATGAGGCCTGCCTCCGAAGGTGGGGACTGGGTGACCCCACCTTAATGGGCAGTTCTCAAGGGTATAGCGGTCAGTGGAAAAGCAGGCAATGCACACATCCGTATTGTGTTCTGGTCCAACACAGGCCACACAGGACTGATGCCGGTCTGGAAATAAAAATGACATACTTACTATAATTGTTGATCTTCCAGAATTTCGTAACCACTGATTCACATTGATGGGTCTGCATACAGAAGCACTAGGACCCTGTGGGAGCAAATATTTTCTTGCAGGGAGGGAACTGAAGTCGGCTAATGGCGCTTGCGCACCTCACGTGTTGCTGTGCATGCCAGCCAATAACCGTCTCTGGCTCACTCTTACACCTCAGTTCTGTTCACCAGGAGAGAAACAAAGTGGAGAGAAATAAAAGCGATAACTAGATGTTTTCTAGCCCAAAGGGATGGGGAAGGATATAGAAAATAAATTAAAAACCTGACTACTAACTTAGAGCTGAAGGGCTGGGCTTACTAGGTGGCACAAGCGTAACTAGGTTAGCATAGCCAGAGCCTGATACCACTGGCTGGATAGGAGGTGGATTGTGCTAAGCAAAAACAAGGCAGCGGTCCTGATCATATGGCTCTGGCAGAAGCCATGGAATGGAAAGTCCAAAACTGGGATAGTAAATAGGACAGCAAAAAGTGCTAACAGGAAAAAGTGAGATCTGGACTCCCACAAGGGGTAACTCCATTCTACCAGATAAGAATTAAGTGAATCTGGAAGGCATTTACTGCCCTCTTTACCTCTAGGATAGAAAATAAAGGGCTAGGTGCACTAGAGTTACAGGACTGATAGTTCCAGGGAGTCAAGACAGATCCTCTCCTCTGGCATTCTGGGCCAATGCCCCAGGGCAGGGAGAAAAAGGGTATACTAACAAAAAAGTGTAAAATAGACAAGACCTGCTGCTCCCTGCATCCACAGGGGTGTACCCTGTGTGGAAGCCAGTGTATTAATCCAAAGCAAGCTGTACTGCGCCCCCCTCCCCCAGCCCAGATACAGCATTTGCCCAGTGGAGTTGGACTGAATGGTGTCCAGGGCAAATGCAGCATACAGCAACTAATAGGTATATATCACGGGCAGGGAGAGAGAGAGAGAGAGAGAGAGAGAGGACAAAAGAAAAATGGAGGGGAATGGGTTAACTACTCACTTTATAAAAAACTCTTGTTTTGATTGGGGTTGGCACCAGAGTACAAAACACTTTTTTTTTTTTTTTTTCCAGACCAGCAAAGGCAAAAAGAAATCCACATATGGGCCGTGGCAGAGAAGACTGACAGTCAGAAAAACACAAGTGCTGCCAGCTCCCACAGGGTAAGCTGGCAGAGGCCCTGGCTCTTACCTAAGCAGGGCAGATTGGACAGACATGTGAATCAATGGTGAAGCTATTCTGCGAGATCAGCAATTACGGTAAGTAGGTCATTTTCATATCTTCCAATAATCAGTTTTCACCACTGATTCAAACTGATGGGTCCAAGTACCAGGCTTCCTATAATAGGGAGGAACTGGCTCAACCTGAAATCAGAATCGCCTGCAGTCCTCAGCATGGGGGAAAACACTTTAGGGCAGGAACTCTTTACAGGTCTGGTGAGACCCAAGAGTGGTCAAAGTCAGGCAGAGGCTCCTGTGGCCCAGGAGCAGGAGTGTGCCGCGATAGCTCTGGTCTGATCCTGTGGGAGAAGAAATACGCTCTCCTAGAATGGAGAGTTAAGCAACTTTTGCTAGGCCATAGGTGTTAGTTGTGAAAGATGAAGCCATGTTGTTTGCTGAATGCAGAGTGCAGTTCCCACCAGCTGAGGACACCTCATTGTCATCATACAATGTCATTGACTGGTGCCTCGACAACTCCAGACTCTTGTCAGAAAGGCAGATGGCATGCCCAACTGTGTGTGTGGCATGGCTAGCTGCACCAACAAGTGACTGCTGTAGGCTGCCTGATGAATCTATCGCAATGCATTTCATGGTGCAAGCGGAGGAAAACACCTTCCTTCCTTCCTTGTGCATCTTCCTGAGCAGAGCTAGTCTCAGGAGGTTGGTCATGCACTGGGCGTAGATGGCCTGTCAGGATCTGCAAGACCTCAGTCCCTGAGGTGGGATGAGGCACTGTCCCTGCAGTACCTGCAGGTGCGGAATACCGTAGATGGACATCCTTCAGGGCTGGAGTGAATGAGAAGAGATATATACAGATTGCCCTTGAAGGCTTCAGAGAGGGATGACAGAATTTGCATCACCAAAATCTTCTAAGAGTCCCAGCTGCAAAGACACAGTACTGCAACTAGCAATGGTGTTCACACCCAGTGCTCGCAACATGTCCACCTGGAATTTCTGTTACTGGAAGTACTCAGAGGCCAAGGACATACTGTATATAGGGATGATTGTGTCCTCAGAGGAGGACGTTGACAGAGGAGGTTCTGGATAAAGAAGGGGGTGGTGCCAGGGGGCGGGACTGAAACAACCTGGTCGGCATACCTCCAGTCGTCTTTCCATGTCCACTCCTGGTAACTGGCAACAGAGGGCCATGATTCCTGGGAATTTGGGCAGGAGTGGCAAAGGCCCAAGACAGAAGTAGAAGCCACGGGCTCCAGGGCCTTTGCCTGGGCTGTGTGTATGCTCAGGGGACCTTGCCCAAATGGAGGGCCTGGCAGGACTGTGAACAAGGTCAATCTACAGAAGCTGAATGACCATGTCACTGCCAATGGTGGGATACCCCAGGTGAGGAGAGCACAGCCATACAATCAACTTGGTGCAGCTACGGTCCTCACTGGTGGCAGGCTCAGAACATGGGTTTGGAAAGAACTCCACCTCCTGGCTGTCCACTGGCCCTGAGCCAGTACTGCCTACAGCACCAGACTAGGGTCAGGAACTGGCCTAGAAAGGGATTCCCCTCTGGTGACAAGGTCAGTGCTGCCCTCGGTTCTGGGCCTAACACCGAATTTGATGCTGACCCCAGGATCATCCCTACCCCCAGCACAGTGAGCAGCATCGGAAGCCAGCCGCAGGGGCGACACCAAGGCCAGTGCTGCACCCATCACCAGTCATGTCATTCCTACTGCCTTGAGTTATGAGGACTGCTTGTGTGAGAGACCAACACCTCAGCAACCTGGTGCTGCACATCCTCACTGCTAGTCCCTCTCCTGACACTGCAAATGGTGTCAGGAGCCAAGGCGGCACTAGACTGTGACACTGAGGTGTCCAGCGGTATAGACAGAGTGTATAGCTGTAGCCTCACCACTGGCGATGTCTGCTGTCCAGTAAACATAAATTGGGGGGAAGCACAGCTAGCCACACAGAAGGAGCTGTCTGTTCACCAGATACCCTTTCAGGGCACCAGAGGAGCTGGGAAGGGGACAATGGGAAAGGCCCAGAGATTGTGCCTTGGTCTGACGTGTGTGACGCCTGCCTCTGAAAGTGGGGATCTAGTGACCAGACTTCATTGTGCAAATTACTAAGGTACAGCCATCCACGGAGAAGCAGGTGTCGCTCATATACATGTCGTGAGAGGAGCCAAGGCAGGTCCTGCAACGTTGATGCCAGTCTATCACTGCACTGGGGAGACGACTGGGACAATGAATCATGATGAGGGGTTCCCAGCGTTTCTTTGATTCATTTGCCCCTTTTTTTTGCCATTTTCAGGTTTCAGCATCACAGAAAATAATAAAGACAGGCGACATCACAAACAAAAAAGAATTATGGTGACACAGCAGGAAAATAAGCAACAATGAAGCAAACTGAGATGCTACTCTTCCACGGTATGCACTCAATGGTAGGAAGAACAGATCTGAGGCTAGTGAGGAAGTTGGCCACATCTACTGGGTGGTACGCAGCACCACGTGCCCCATAGCTGTGGCCAGCCCCATGGCAAAAGTTTTGCCCCCGTGGGGTCTTAGTGCCTCCAGCCCAGAACAAAAGTGGGAAAAAATGGTGAAGACTGACTCTTGGAAGATCTTGCAATTTAGAAATCTGTCTAGCAGATGTAATGGTCACAAGGAAGAACAGGTTACTCACCTGTAACAGTAGTTCTAGGAGTGGTATATGCTGTTCAACCACACTTCTTGGCATGTCCCTTTCCCCTTTAAATTTTGCCAGAAGTCTTCAAGCTGGCTCCTCTCACCCACCCGTGTGGTATAAACCTTGGCTCCACCCCATGACGCCAGATCTAGCCCGCTGGAAGCCAGGTTGAGCACCTAAAGCCAGGGAGGTCGGGTGGGTGCGTGTGGATGAACAACATATACCACTCCTAGAAATTAAAATTACGTACCTACCGTAATTCTTGATCTTCTTGGACGAGTCTCCACCACTCATTCACACTACTGGGATCTGCGCTGGAGGCACCAGGACCCATCGGGAGCAAACTTTTTGCTGGAGGGTCGGCACCAGAGATGGCGCCGCGAGGAATGGCGCCGCGAGCCCTAGCTCACGCGGTAAAGACTGTCTCGGCGTCGACCCTCCAACCGCCTCAGTACCTTTTTTACCAAGGAGGTGCAGCGTAGCTAACCTAGAAGGGTAGCCTAACCTAAAGGCCGGACATAAGATAGTCCGGAAAACCCGTGTAAGAAGGGTCAACAAAGAAGTCTTCACGGCCTAAAGATTTGAGGGAGTGAAGACCAACAAGAGAGGTGAGCTCGGGGGACGGAGGGTGGGCGTGTGAATGAGTGGTGGAGACTCGTCCAGAAGATCAGAATTACGGTGAGTGCGTAATTTTCCTATCTTCCTGGACATAAGTCTCACCACTCATTCACACTATTGAAGAGTACCGAGCTAATAATCCGAGAGGCGGCAGGAGAGACCAAGAGCTCACGTTTCTAGGACAGAAGTCCATTGAGGATGGCTCTGCCAAAGGAAGAATGTCGTCTGGCATGGACATCCAGTGCATAATGTTTAGAAAGTATGCACTGAGCTCCAGGTGGCCGCATTGCAGATGTCTGCAATGAGCACGTTCCGTTTCCTTCAGGATGCCGCGACAGCTCTAGTAGAGTGACAACCTACCCTCCAACTTAACTCTGCGCCATGGAATAGCAGTGGTAAGGCACGCCACCAGCCATGATGAGATACATCTGATAGCGACAGGTTGACCCAGCCGGTCTCACTGAAGGAAACGTATAGTTGCTGGGCTTTCGAAAATCCTTGGTTCTATCTAGATAGAAACGCAAGGCCCTCTTAACATCAAAGAATGAAGAGAATGTTCCCTTCATTTTGGAAGTCCACAAAATAAGAGGAAGGACCAAAGGTTGGTTTAGATGAAATTCTGACACAACCTTAGGAAGAAATTTAGGATGAGTACGAAGAACTACTTTGTCCTTATGGAACACAGTATACGGAGGGTCTGTGACCAGGGCATGTATCTCAGAGACCCTGCGGGCTGAGGTGATGGCCACTAGGAAGGCAGTCTTCCAGGTGAGAAATTTTAGCTCACAGGTAGCCAGAGGTTCGAAAGGTTTCCGAGTGAGCATGTCTAGCACAAGATTAATGTCCCAGGCTGCAACTGGACATCTTGTAGGAGGTCTGGTATGCAGAATTCCTTTAAGAAATCTCTTAACCATAGGTAACTGAGCCAGTGTTAAGGAAGAAATGGGCTCATGATACGCTGAAATGGCACTAAGGTGAACTTTGACTGTAGAGTACTGCAGACCTGAATTTGAGAGGTCTAAGAGGTACTCCAAAACCTTATCTGGTGGACAGGAAAAGGGATTCAAAGAGGACTTTGCACACCAGAGCGAAAAACGCTTCCACTTGGCTGTGTAAGTTTTCCGAGTGGCTGGCTTCCGTGCAGCCAGAAAAATATCTGAAACTCTTCAAGAGACATTGAACCGGTTTACTTCGACCTCTTCAGGAGCCAAACGTGAAGGTGAAGCGATCTCAGGTTGGGATGGACCACCGGTCCCTGAGTCAAAAGGTTCATCTTCAGGGGAAGTGGTCTCGGAGGAACTGCCAACATACTGTTGAGTAGTGGAAACCACAGCTGTCGAGGCCAAAAGGGAGCAATGAGAATCATCTTGTCCCCCTGGGACTTGAACTTGAGGAGTACTTTCTGAATTAGAGGAAGAGGCGGAAAGGCGTAAAGGAAGCGTTTTGTCCACCGCAGCCTGAACGCATCCTGACAGAAAATGCCAGGCCCTGGATTTCTGGAGAAGAAGAGAGGCAGTTTTGCGTTGAGTGGGGATGCAAAAAGGTCCAGGTCTGGAGTTCCCCACTCTTCGAATAGTGACTGAACTATGGTTGAGTCGAGACACCACTCGTGAGGATCTGTCTCTGTTCTGCTGAGACGTTCTGCCAAGTCATTCTGTACACCTGGCAGGTAGACCGCTTGAATTAGAGCCTTGTGCTCCAAGCACCATTCCCATACCCTCATTGCTTCCCTGCATAAAGGGTAAGAATGAGCACCGCCCTGTTTGTTGATGTAATACATCACTGCTTTGTTGTCCGTTTGAAGGAGAATGTTCTTGTGACAGAGAATGTCCTTCAACGCTCGGACCGCATAAAGGACGGCTCTCATTTCTAGGACATTTATGTGAAGCTGGGACTCGAGTTGAGTCCACACACCTTGAGTGTGGAGAGCCTGACAGTGAGCTCCCCACCCCATTAGGGATGCGTCCGTGGTAATGGAGATTTGATGGTCCAGAGGAGCAAAGGGATATCCTTCCAGGAGATTGCTCTCTTGAGACTACCAGGTGAGTGACCTCTTTAAAGGTTCTGTCACCTTGATGAGATAGGACTGCGGGTGAGTGGTTGGGGACCACCGAGTACTGAGCATCCACTGGGTGGTTCACATGTGCAGACGTGTTAGGGGTACAGTGAACACTGAGGATGCCATGAGGCCTAGCATCCGTTGCATCGAGAGAGCTGTAACTGAGCTGTTTTCCCCGATGTAACGGGCCATCTGAAGATACTCGTTCCTTCTGTCTTCTGGAAGAAAAGCCTTCACACAGGAGGTGTCCAGAAGAGTCCCTATAAAAAGGAGCTTCTGGGAGGGCTGCAGTTGCGATTTCTTGAGGTTGAGCAGAACTCCCATGGACGTAAGGAGGCGCAAGGCCGTCTCTACGGCATCCAAAGTCCCTTGCCTGGAAGGGCTTGCTAGAAGCCAATCGTCCAGATAAGGAAACACCCGCATTCCGACCTTTCTGAGGTGCGCTGCGAGAACTGCACAACACTTTGTAAAAACTCTCAGCGCCGAGGATAGCCAAAAGGGCAGGACTCTGAACTGATAATGTTGTCCCAGAGCCACAAACCTCAGGAATTTGTGATGCCTCGGGTGAATAGGAATGTGCTGGTAAGCATCCTGCATATCTAGGGAGGCTAGCCAGTCGTGTTGATGAAGCAGAGGTAACAGGGTTCCCAGAGAAATCATTCTGAATTTCTCCTTGGGGAGAGAATTGTTTAGCTTTCTGAGATCTAGAATGAGGCGCATTCCCGGACTTCTTTGGAACCAGAAAGTAATGGGAGTAGAACCTGTGTTCCGCTGATGCAGGCACTACTTCTACTGCCCTGTTGTTCAGAAGGCCCTGAATCTCGGCGTAGAAGGTCTAACTGAAGGGTTGACAGCTTGGGCTGCCGTTTGGGAGGACGATCCGGAGGGTCTCCACAAGATTGAGTGAATACCCCTCGCGAATTATCCGAAGGACCCATTTGTCTGAGGTTATGGACTTCCACTGGCTGTAGAAGTGCATCAGATGACCTCCCACCGGAGAGGAAAAGTCCACCTCAGGCAGCTGAGATGGATCTTGGGCCAGCAATTCATAAGGTAGCGCTGGGCGCTTTGGGCCCTTGTGCTTTCTATTGCGCCTTCTTTTGAGGTTGGGCAGGTTGGTTCTTATGGAAACTTCCTCTGCCTCTGCAGGACTGACGATTATGAAACTGACATTTACTGGCATGCCCTCGAGAGGGGGCAGGAGGGGGCCGAGCCAACTTAATGGCTGACCTAGTCTTTTGTGTAGCTTCTAGAGCTTGCTCTACCTGAGGACCGAAAAGATATGCACCGTCAAAGGGCAATGCCATCACCTGCTGCTGCGCGTCATTTGTGAAGCCCGAAGTGCGCAGCCAGGAATGACAGTGATGGCAAATACCAGCAGCCGCTGAACGGGAAGCAGTGTCAAAAGGATCCATGGCTGCTTTAACCTGCTGGTTGTTAGATTCAATACCTCTGGTAATGGTTTGAAGAAGCTCTGGCTTTGAATCCGACTCCGGTAGAGCTTCAACCATTCACTTGATAGAATGCCACAGGATATACTCATACTGGGAAAAACAGCTTTGGTAACTGGCAATACGCATACTTAGAGTAGAAGCAGCAAAGACTCTCTTACCTAATGTGTCTATCTTACGAGATTCTTTGTTAATAGGTCGAGCTGTAGTAGTTTGAGGAAGAACGACCTTATCATTCTGTGCCAGGACTACAATAGGATCCGCAAAGGCTTGAGATGCCAAAATGGGACGATCCTTGGGGACTGAATATTTCCTATCAATGGATTTAGCCACCGAAGGGGTGAGAGCAGGATTATTCCATACCATTTGAGACAGCATCTCGAAGGAAGGCTGAAAAAGAAGGAGTCAAATCCATAGGGATCTCCGAGGCATGAAGACATTGGAGTCTTAACAATTTCCCAGGATCGAGGTCTGTAGTCTGGAGAGAAAGTGTGGCACTCAGATTTTTCGACAGAGACTTAAAGGACAGGTCCTCGACCACAGGCTCTGTAGCAGAAAAAGATCCTGCTTCGTCCACTTCATCACCCACCCAAAGGTCTGGGTCAGGCTCAACGTCATCTCCTGACAGTCCAGGAGGGACTGTATGGACAGGAAAGGAATGAAAATCAGAAGAGGAGGAAGAAGGAAGCGAGAAAGAGGAGTCCCTGAGCCACCGCGGCGGAGAGGCGACGGCACTGGAGAACGACGCCATGATCACGGGGCGCCGAAAAATGGCGCCGAGAAGCCACACGGGCCGCAGGCGCTGACGGGCGAGAGCGCTGCTTGGCACTGACATCGAGGACAGTGCCGAGAGGCCACACGACCGCCGGGTGCCGAAACACTCCCAGACTCCAAAAACAGGGTTTGAAGGAAGAAGAGCAGGAGATAGGGCATCAGTGTGGCCCACTGCGCCGTAGCCATGTGAGGGGAGACACCTAAGCTGAGCCGTCGGCACCGAAGGTGCCGAGCGACCAGGAAGGTCCAGCCGCCCTACCTGGTCGCCCAAAGAGCCCGAAGGCCCACGAGCGAACGAGTCAGGTAGCTGAACCAACCTCCGAGCCCATTGCTCCATAAGAGCGGCCCACTGATGAAACTGCTCATCTGAAGACCTACCTGCGGGCGGGGTAGGGCTCCAATGTCAAAGCAGTCGGCTACCAGAAGCAGAGGTTTGTGACTCCGAAGGAGGAGACTGGCAACTAGCCCTGATAACCGAGCGTCTATGCGCAGACATATCAGAGGGCGACCTCGAGTGATGCCTTCTCTTTTTAGACCTGTGGGCCGAAGAAGAGCTCGAGGCCGAACGGTGCCGAGAATGCGACTGTTTATTTTTATGCTTCGGGGGACCGCCCATCCCGGGCATTGGACTGACCGTTGTCGACCCCCCGGGCGGCAGACCAGACCCAGCCTGACTGACTGAACAGCTTTCATACGAAGTCTCCCTACCATCACCTGACCTGCTCATGGTCGACTCCGTCAAAGTAGGCTGAGACTTCTTTATTGTATTTATTTTAAAAATAAGAATAATTTTAAGCGATACTGTATTGAGATAATACTACAAAATAATAAAAACTGAAAACTATGCTGCTAGTTTGAAGTTTGACTCCCGACAGGCGAGCAACGTTGTCACTGAAGTGCACTCGACGGCGGGAAAAAAGGAACTGAGGCGGTTGGAGGGTCGACACCGAGATAGTCTTTACCGCACAAGCTAGGGCTCTCGGCGCCGTTCCTCGCAGCGCCATCTCTGGCGCCGACCCTCCAGCAAAAAGTTTGCTCCCGATGGGTCCTGGTGCCTCCGGTGCAGATCCCAATAGTGTGACTGAGTGGTGGAGACTTATGTCCAGGAAGATCTACTGTTACAGGTGAGTAACCTGTTCTTCTAGGAGCGTGGATATGTTCATCCACACTTCTTGGCAGACTCCAAGCAGTTCTCCGGAAGGAGGGAGGCAAGGTGCACACCCCCTACTTAGGAAAGAGAGATTGGAGAGCTGAGGCCCCAAAACCAGCATCCCGGCGTGACTCAAGGTCGATGTGGTAGTGGGTAATGAAGGTGTTTGCTGACTTCCAGCTAGCAGCCCGACAGATTTCCTGGATAGGGATGTCCCTGGAAGAGGCCACCGATGCAGCAGTATGGCGGGTAGAATGAGCTCTTATCCCTCTGGGAGGCTCCTTGCCCGCCAGCTCATAGCACAGACCTATGCATGATGCAATCCACCTTGCAATGGTCCATTTCGCTGCAGGTCTGCCAGAAGCGGCTTCAGCGTAGGTGACAAACAGCTGGCGAACCTCTCCATGAATTTCCGCCGTTCGCTCCTTATAATAGGAGAGAGCACATCTCGGGTCCAAAGTATGGAGCCTGTATTTGGCGTCTGAGGTGTAGTTCGGGTAGTATACCGGCAGAGTCAATATCTGGTTAAGGTGAAACACTGATACCACCTTCGGAAGGAATTTCGGGTCGGGGCGCAGGACAACTTTGTCCCTGTGAAAGACCAGATAAGGGGAGTCCACCGACAGTGCCTGGTGCTCCCCTGTCCTTCTGGCTGACGTGATAGCCACCAGGAAGGCCGTCTTCGACGACAAGTGTGAGAGTGCACACTTGTGCATAGGTTCGAATGGCTTGCCCATGAGTTTTTCCAAAACCAGCAACAGATCCCATGGAGGTGGAGGTTCACGCACCAGAGGAGATATGTGATCCAGGCCTTTGAAGAAGCGCCAGCAGCTGTCTCCTACGCCAAAGTTGGATGACTGGCCCATGCCCGGTAAGCAGAAATGGCTGCCAGGTGCACCCTAAGGGTCGATGACCGCAGACCCCCTTTGGAGAGAGACCAAAGGTAGTCGAGAATGTTAGCCATAGAGCAGGATAAGGGGTCCAGACTCTTACCCTGACACCAAATACAAAATCTCTTCCATTTGAAGGCATAACGTTTCCTGGTCGATTCCTTAAGAGATGCCTCCACCATAGTGTAGACATCCTTGGAAAGACCCAGAGCCTGGAACTCTAACCGCTCAGGTACCAAGCTGTGAGGTGCAGGGATTGAAGGTCCGGATGGAATACCTTCCCCTGGTTCAGTGATATCAGGTACGGGCATGCACAAAGCCGCTCAGGGGGCCTGCAGCTGAGGCTGAGGAGATCTGGATACCAGAACTGGCACGACCAATCTGGGGCTACCAGGATCACCTTAGCCTTGTCCTCCTCACCTTGAGTAGCACCTTGTGGATCAAGGGAAATGGAGGAAAGCGTAGAGGCCTGGGGTCTATGCCTTCAGAAGGCATCCCTGCAGCAAGCCCTGCTGAGGGGCGGGCATGGTACAGCCTCAGCTTGTTGTTTTCCCTGGAGGCAAACAGGTCCACCAACGGTTTGCCCCAGCGGGAGAACAGACTGTAAGCTACCTCTGGATGGAGAGACCACCCGTGGGATGTCTGGCTTATGCGGCTGAGAGCATCTGCCAGCTGGTTCAAGACTCCTGCCACATGAATGGCTAGGAGATCCGCCTCCAGCCAACCTTCGAGGGTCCAGATGCGGAGCGCCTCCTTGCAAAGCAGATGGGAGTGCGTGCTGCCCTGTTTGTTGAGGTAGTACATGGTTGTGGTATTGTCCACCTGGACTTGAACCACTTGACCCCAGAGCTGAGGAGTGAAAGCAGACAGTGCCAGTCTGACTGCTCTGAGCTCCAATAGGTTGATGTGGCATCGGGACTCCTCGGGGGTCCAGAATCCATGGGCCCTGTTGTCCCCCATATGGGCTCCCCGGCCCATGAGAGAGGCATCGGTCATAAGGACGACCGCCAGCTCGGGGTGAACAAACGGGATCCCTTCCTGCAACCATTCTGGGGCGGTCCACCATTGGAGAGCGTCCCACATCTTCTGGATTACAGTGATCAGCTGGTCGAAATGACCGTGACGCTGAGTCCACTGGGCGGCCAGCTCCCATTGGAGAGGGCACATGTGCCACCTGGTCTAAAGGACCACTGCAGTGCATGCCACTGTGTAACCCAGAAAGCGCAGAAAGTCCCGGGCAGGGCGCAAGTGCCCAACCAGAAATGATCGGGCAAAGGAGGAGAGAACCTCTGCCCTGTCCGACGGGAGCTGGGCTCTGACTTGACAAGAGTCGAGCTCTGCCCTGATGAAGCCCATCACCTGAGCAGGCACGAGTTCCGACTTGGCCTTGTTGATCAGGAGGCTGAGCTGGGAGCAGGTCTGAAGAGCCAGATCCCTAGACCTCTCCACCTCTTGAAGGGAGGATCCTGCCAAGAGACAGTCGTTGAGGTAAGGGTAGATATGTACTCCTTGATGCCGAAGATGGGCTGCCACCACTGCAATGCACTTGGTGAAGACCCGAGGACAGGCCGAATAGCATGGCTCGGAACTCGAACAGGGTCCCTTCGACCCTGGAGTGGAGGAACCGCTGATGGGACGGATGGATTGGGACACGAAAGAACGCGTCCTGTAGATCCAGTGAATAGAACCACATGTTTCGCTTCAGGGATGGTATGATCTGGTTCAGAGTTACCATCCAGAAGGTGCGAGAGCTGAGATACTGATTCAGGTCGTGGAGATCTAGGATGGGGTGCCAACCCCCCGTCTGCTTGGGCACCAGTAAGTACCTGGACATGAAGCCTGGGTCTGTAGGAGGATCCAGCACTGGAGCTACCGCCTCCCTGTGGAGGAGCTGAGCTATGTCGTCTCGAAGAGCCAACTGAGTGCAAGCTGAGATCCTTTCCTCCCGAGAGGCTTGGCTTGGCTGGGAGGGTACTACTCGAACTCTAGAGGCAGTCCCTGACTGACCACTTTGAGAACTCACCTGTCCGAAGTGATATCGGACCAGGCGGAATGAAAGTGGCGGAGCCGGCCCCCCACGGGAGGACCCAGAGCTGGTGTGACGGGTGTAGAGGTGGCAACCCCCAACCCGTCACTGAGCAGGCTTAGAGGAGGAGGAGGAGGAGAAACCTGGACCTACACCTCGGCCTCCTTTACGTGGCTGTTGAGGACCCTGCTTGGGCCAAGGGCGCCAAGCTTGAGCCTGCTGCTGGTGTTGCTGCTGGCCTCCTTGATAGGAGGGCTGCCTGACTACAGGCGAAGAATGTCGAAATGGCTTCTTCTTTCCTTTCTGCTGGTTCTTGCCCGAAGAACCTTTTGCAGAGGTAGCATCCAAGGTGGCACTGGACTGCTCGATACGCTGAAGGTGACCGGCCATTCCTGGACTGAACAAGTCGGTACCAAGGAAAGGAACATCAGCTAACTTGTGCTGGGTATCCACCGGGAAGGAGGATATCCTCAGCCAGGCCCTGTGGCGAGAGGCCACTGTGGCTGCTAAAGAGCGGGCACAAGAATCCCTGATGTCTAGGGCTGTCTGAAGCTGCTGTTTTGCAACAGCACGGCCCTGATCTTGGACTTGCTTGACCGTAGTCTGCATGTCCACCGGGAGATGAGGGAGGACTTTGTTTAATGATCCGAAAAGGGCATGAGAGAAGTGTGCCATAGTGACAGCCGAACTGGCCTGATGAAGGCCTAAGGAAGAGGCTATGTAGACCTCGTGGGCAGAGTAGTCCATATTTTTGGACTCCTTGCCCAGGCGTCGGTCGGTGTCGGCTGAGCTACCAGTACGTCTAAACACGGAAACGGTCACCAGGCTCTCGGCCGAAGGATGTTCTGTGAATCCCAGCAGGGACCCCATGGGCACCGCATACTTGCGGGACATGCGGGCAGACGGTGCTGGGCAGGAAGCTGGACGCTGCCAGAGCTCAAGGCACGGGCCAGTGATGGCGTCGGCCACTGGAAAGGCCTCCGTCGGGGTATCTCCCCCTTTTAGGATGTCCGTAGGGGGTACTCCGCCTTTTTCTGTATAGACTCCAAGGGCATTCCGGTGGATTCGGAGATCAGGTGGAGAATGCCTTGAAAGGAGGAAGGACCCTCCTGTAAACCTGCCACAGAGGACTCATCATCCCCAGGATGGGAGTGTAGTCCTGTAACATCTGAGTCCGAGGAGTTGTGGTACAATGGTCTCCTGCCTACGTCCCATTTGATCCGCCGGGGGCAGTCAGGGGTAACCGTGATGGACAGATGTCGGGGAAGCCCGGTGTCTGTACGGTCCTCTTTCGAGGGAGCACCTCCCTGAGGCTGCTTAGGCGGCGGTTCCACCAGAATCGGTGGAGAGACAGAGATGTGCCTAGCCAGGATACGGGCCAGCCCCGCGGGCGGGGCAACCGAAGGCTTCGGCTCCGGAGGGGTCGGCGCCAGCCCAGGAGGCGGTAGCCAAGTGATGGCTGGGGTGGACGACGGAGCCGGCTTCTACCTGGTCATAATCAGCTGTCGCCACATAAGATCCTCATAGTGTCGACAGAGTTTCCGTCTAAGGCTCTTCTCGTCCGAGGAGGATGAAGATCTGTGGCGATGCCTCTTTTTAGAGTGCTTGTGACTCTTTTTCGGTTGTTCGACCGAGGGGGTTCTGGACCTCGATCAAGACTGGGCTGGTCGACTCGGTCAATCGGGAGACACCGGGGTTGGTGAAAACAGAGGGTCCAGAACCGTGCCCTCGATGGTGACACCAGTGGGCTGGGTCCCTTCATCGGGAAAGACAAAGAGCGGAGTCCTTTCTAAAGACTCGTCGACTGGAGTCGGCGAAATAGGATCGATCAGGTCGAGAGATCTCTCAACCTCGTCGCCCACTTCCTCAATCTCTTGGCCAGATGGAAGATCCGTGAAGTTGGCGGCTGAGGAAGCGATCTCGACTGAGGTCGAGACCATGTGTTCCTGGGACTTGGACCTTTCTCGGTCCCAAGAACGTCTCGTTTTGGACGAAGACTTAGGGTCCTTCTCCCTCTTCCGAGGGCGGGAGGAGTGTGAGCCCAAGGGCGACTCACCCCTGGTGGGGAGAGACTGGCACAACTCCTTGAAGGAGCTCGAAAAGGTGGAACCAAGGTTCAGAGGAACAAAAAAGCTCCGAGTGGCAGAAGCTTGAGCTGCTTCCTCCTCAAAAACCTTTATTTGCTCCAACTGTTCAGCGGATCCCGCAGCCGCGGAAACCACCCACCTCGCCTCCTTCGATTTCACTGGTGGGTTCCTTTTTCCAGTCTCCCCAATTTTAGGCACGCCAAGCGGTCGTCCAGGACATTGGGATGGAAGACCAGGCAGAACGTGCAGGTGGGGGTGTTATGTCCGACACCAAGGCAGTAGACGCACGTTAGGTGGGGATCGGTGTGCGACATCTTCTGGTCGCAGGAGCACCGGCAAAATCCGGGAGCAGCTTTTTCCTCCATGTCCAATGTGCTACTATTGGAATTAACAACTCAAACAAGTTTTAAGGTAGGTTGTACTGAAAACCGACGTTTGAAATCCAGGGCCTACGAATTTGCTGTGAAGCACGAGGGAACCTGTATCTTCCAGCGGAAAGGAAGATCTGGCGTCATGGGGCGGAGCCGAGGTTTATAGCACCCGGGTGGGTGGGAGGAGCCAGCTTGAAGACTTCCGCCAAGATTTAAAGGGGAAAGGGACATGCCAGGAAGTGTGACGAACAACATATCCACGCTCCTAGAATAGCATCTTCTCAGAGAGGATGTGTAGTTCAGAAGTAGCCACAGGCCCAACAGTAAGCGCAGTAAGGGTCTCCAGATCCATATTAACGTCCCACACATTGGAAATTGATCTCGGATTGGAGGTTGCATAAGCAGAATCCTTCGAAAGGAAGTTGTGGGAAACCTCAAATTGGGCAACCATTTAGCCATCTGTGAGGGCATGAAAAGCTGAAACTGCAGCCAAATGCTCCTTCACCAAGGAATACTGGAAGCCTGCGTCCATAAGGGACAGGATGTACTCTAGAACATGACTCAACACATGAATGGGTCCATCTGATGGGCAGTACACAAGACCGGAAAACGTTTCTATTTTTGGGAAAAGGTGTACCAGCAGATGGTTCACAAGCTCCAGCAGAACAGCTGCCACCATGGGGAACACCCCAGAGTGGGAGATTCTATGTCCTCAGCAACCAGATGTGAAGTTGCAGAGATTGAAGATTCAGATGCACCAGAAAGCCATGCTCCTGCGACAGAAGTCCTGCTTGTAGAGGGAGCGGGTCAGGAGGTTCCGCTGCCAATTGCTGAAGCAGAGGGAACTAAATTTTTCTGGGTCAGAATGGAGCCACTATAATCAAGATGGCTGGTTCTGCCTGCAACTTGACAAGAACCCTCTGGATGAGATGGAATGGTGGAAAAGCATACATCAACATCAATTTCCAGGACAGAACAACATGTCTTTCCCCAAAAGCGGAAATTACGTACCTACCGTAATTCTTGATCTTCTTGGACGAAGTCTACACCACTCATTCACACTAATGGGAGTTCACTGGAGGTGCTAGGACACAGTTGGAGCAAACTTTTTTCAAGAGGGCCGGTGCCTGAGATGGAGCCATGGGGAGCGACACTGCAAGCCCTGGCTCGTGTGGTAATGACTATCTCTGTGTCGACCCTCCAACCGCATCAGTACCTCCCCCCCCCCCGAGGAGGTGCAGCATAACTAACCTAGAAGGACTAACCTAAAAATCGGACATAAGATAGTCCGAATGGCCCATGTAAGAAGGGTCAACAATAAAGTCTTCACAGCTCAGCCATTGAGGGAGTGAAGACCATAAACAGAGAAGTGAGCGTGGGGGATTGTGGGTGGGTGTGTGAATGAATGGTGGAGACTTCGTCCAAGAAGATCAAGAATTATAGTAGGTATACATTTACCATATCTTCCCGGACATAAAGTCTCCACCACTCATTCACACTAATGGGAGAGTACCGAGCTAATAACCCCGAGATGGGCGGCAGGAGATAAAGAGCTCACGTGCTTAGGACAGAAGTCCGTTAAGAATGGTCCTGCCAAACGACAGATGTCATCTGGCATGGACATCCAAGGCATAGTGCTTAACGAAAATATGCACGGAGATCCAGGTAGCCGCATTGCAAATATCTGCAATGGGCACACTACGGATTTCCGCCAGAGATGCTGCGACTGCTCTGGCAGAGTCAGCTACACTCTGCCTTCCAGCTTGACCTGTGCCATAGAATAGCAGTGGCGAAGGCATGACACCAGCCGCGCTGAAATGCATCTGATAGCGACAGGTTGATTCAGCCAGGTCTCGCTGAAGGAAACAAACAGTTGTTGAGCCTTGCAAATGTCTTTTGTTCTATCTAAATAGAACCACAACGCTCTCTTAACATCTAGCGAATGAAGGGTATGCTCCCCTTCATTCTGGAAGTTCGCAAAGTAGGTAGGAAGGACTAAAGGTTGGTTTAGATGGAATTCTGAGACAACCTTAGGGAGAGAAACTTAGGATGAGTCCTAAGAACTACTTTGTCCTTGTGAAATACAGTGTACGGAGGTCTGTGACCAGTGCATGTATTTCAGAAGCTCTACGGGCCGAGGCAGTGGCCACCAGGAAGGCCATTTTCGAAGTGAGGAACTTCAACTCGCAAGTAGCTAGAAGCTCGAAAGGTTTACGAGTGAGCATGTCTAGCACAAGGTTAATGTCCCAGGCTGCGACTGGACGTCTAATAGGAGGTCTAGTATGCAGAATACCCCTAAGAAACCTCTTAACTACAGGCAACTGAACCAGCGACATGGAAAGTACCGGCTCATGATATGTCGAAATGGCACAAAGATGAACTTTGACTGTGGAGTACTGCAGACCTGTATTTGAGAGGTCTAAAAGATACTCCAAGACTTTATTCGGTGGGCAGGAAAAAGGTTTCCAAGAGGATTTTGCACACCAGACAGAGAAACGCTTCCATTTAGCTGTGTACGTTTTTCTAGTGGCCGGCTTACGTGCAGCCAAAAGAATATCTGAAACTCTACGAGAAACATTGAACCTATTCACCTCTATTTCTTCAGGAGCCAAGCGTGAAGATGAAGCGACCTCAGGTTGGGATGGACCACGGGACCCTGGGTCAGAAGGTTCGTCTGAAGAGGAAGAGTCTTCGAGGGGGGGGGGTTCCCGATAGTCTGTTGAGTAGCAAGAACCATATCTGCCGAGGCCAGAAGGAGGCAATGAGAATCATTCTGCGCCCCCCGACTCCAATTTGAGTAGTACCCTCTGAATTAGGGGAAAAGGAGGAAAAACGTATAGAAAGTGTTTTGTCCACCGCAGCCTGAACGCATCCTGACAAAAAATGCCAGGTCCTGGATTTCTGGAGCAGAAGAGAGGCAGTTTTGTGTTCAGTGGGGATGCAAAAAGGTCCAGGCCTGGAGTTCCCCACTCTTTGAAGAGTGACTGAACGACGGTTAAGTTGAGAGACCACTCGTGAGGATCCGCCTCTGTTCTGCTGAGACGATCTGCCAGCTCATTTTGTACTCCTGGCAGGTAAACCGCCTGAATCAGAGCCTTGTGCTCCAGGCACCACTCCCACACTCTCACTGCTTCCCTGCATAATGGGTAGGAGTGTGCACCGCCCTGTTTGTTGATGTAGTACATCATTGCCTTGTTGTCCGTTTGAAGGAAAATGTTCTTGTGACAGAGTATATCCTTCAAGGCTCGGACTGCATAGAGGACGGCTCTCATTTCCAGGTCGTTTATGTGAAGTTGAGACTTGTCCCGAGTCTACGTACACTGGGTGTGGAGACCCTGGCAGTGGGCTCCCCAATCCATCAGGGACGCGTCCGTGGTAATGGAGATCTGATGATCCAGAGGGGCAAAGGGATATCCTTCCAGAAGATTATCCTCCTGCGACCACCAGGTGAGCAACCTCTTCAGAGGTTCTGTCACCTTGAGGAGAAAGGACTGAGGGTGAGTTGTTGGGGACCACTGAGCAATGAGCATCCACTGAGAGGTTCTCATGTGAAGATGAGCCAAGGGTACAGTGAACACCGAGGATGCCATGAGGCCAGAATCCGTTGCATCAAAATAGCTTGAACCGAGCTGTGTTCTCTGATGTATCAGGCCATCTGTAAGGTATCGCTCCTTCTGTCCTCTGGAAGAAAAGCCTTCGCACAGGAGGTGTCCAGAAGAGTTCCTATGAAGAGGAGCTTCTAGGAGGGCTGCAACTGCAATTTGTTGAAGTTTAGCAGGATTCCCATGAAGGTGAGGAAGTCTGAGGCCGTGGCCACGGCCTCCAGAGTCTCTTGCCTGGAGGGACTTGCTAGGAACCAGTCGTCCAGATATGGGGACACTTGTATTCCAATTTTCCTGAGGTACGCAGCGAGAATTGTATAAAACTTCATAAAAACTTGAGGCGCCGAGGATAGCCCAAAGGGCAGAACTCTGAACTGATAGTGTTGACCCAATGCCATGAACCTTAGGTATTTGTGGTGCTTTGGGTGTATCCTGCATGTCCAGGGAGGGTAGCCAATCGTGTTGATGAATCAAAGGTAGCAAGGTACCAAGTGATATCATCTTGAACTTCTCCTTGTGAAGGAACTTGCTTAACTTTCCGAGATCCAGAATAGGGCATAAGCCGCTGGTTTTCTTTGGGACCAGAAAGTAATGGGAGTAGAAACCTGTGTTTCATTGATCAAGCGGAACTACTTCTACTGCCCTGTTGTTCAGAAGGCCTTGTACCTCGGGAGCAAGAAGGTCTGACTGCACTACCGACAGCCTGGGCTGTCGTTTGGGAGGATGATCCGGAGGGGTTTCCGAAAGACTGACAGAGTACCCCTCACGGATTATCCGGAGGACCCATTTGTCTGATGTTATAGATTTCCACTGGTTGTAGAACCGAGTCAGACGTCCTCCCACTGCTGAGGATGAATCCCTCTTGGACAGTTGAGGTGGGACTTGGGCCAGAAACTCAGAAGGTGGCACTGGGCGCTTTGGGCCCTTGTGCATTCTGCTGAACATTCTTTTGCGGCTGAGGGTTCTGGTTTTCGTTAAAACATCCTCTGCCCCGAAAGGACTGACGGTTGTGAAACTGTCGCTTGTTCCCACCCCCTCGGGAAGGGGCGGATGCAGGTTTGACTGTCTTAATGGCAGACCTAGTCTTATGTGTGGCCTCCAGCGCTTGCTTCATCTGAGCTACAAACAGATACATACTGTCAAAAGGTAAGGCCATGATTTGCTGCTGGGCGTCATTCGAGAAGCCCAAGGTACGCAGCCAAGAGTGGCGACAGGTGCAGATGACAGCCGCCACCCGGGAAGTGGCATCAAGCTTTAACCTGCTGGTTATTGACCGAGCAATTCTCAGTTATGGCTTTCTTGAAATAACTCTGAGCTAACCTCCGATTTGGGCAGAGTTTCTACCAGTGCTTTGAGTGAATGCCAAATGGCATACTCATACTGAGAAAAATAGCCCTGGTAGCTGGCAATGCGCATACCCAGGGTTGAGGTGGCAAAAACTCTCTTACCTAATGTGTCTATCTTGTGAGAGTCTTTGTTTATAGGCCAGGCTGTAGATCCCTGAGGTAGGACAGCCTTATCATGCTCTGCCAGGACTACAATGGCATCAGCAAAGGCTTGTGAGGCCAAAATTGGGCGATCCTTGGGAGGGGCATACTTCCTATCTATGGACTTGGCCACGGAAGGAATGAGAGACCGATTTTTCCACACCATCTGTGAAAGAGTCTCGAAAGAAGGCTGTACCGGAGGGGTTAAATCCATAGGGATTTCCGGGACATGAAGATATTGGAGACGTAAAAGCCTCCCAGGATCAATTTCTGTAGTCTGGAGAGAAAGAGTAGAATTTAAATTCTTGAGCAGAGACTTAAAGGAAAGGTCCTCAACAGCAGGCTCTCCAGGAGGATTGAGCCCTGCTCCCAGGGCAGTGTCAGCATCAACATCATCACCCAGGCGAAGATCTGGATCAGGCTCAAAATCATTTCCTGACAGTCGTTGGGGGGACCATACCTCTCAACCTTTGTCCCCAAATGTGGAACATTGCCTGTCAAAATGTGGAACAAATAGGCAAATGTGGAACACTTAATCAAATCTTTACCTAAGAAGTTCAAAACACTGTTAACATGTTGCATTTATGTTCAGAAAGTCTGTTATGAATTGAATAATATATTTTTTGCATCATTTACTATGGATTTTTGCTTTAAAATGTTGACTTTGAATGTGGAACAAGTCCTCACAATGTGGAACAGGGAGCTTTGGAGAAGTAAAATGAGGAACGTTCCTCATAATGTGGTACAGTTGAGAGGTATGGGGGGGACTGTATAGACAGGAAAGGAATGAAAATCAGGCGGAAGAACAGTAGAAGAAAGAATTGGAGTCAAATATCCCTGAAGACCAGATAGAGCCGCACTCATCCCCAGCAAAGTTGAGGAAAACGTCACTAAGAACAAGGAAGGAGGCGCTAACAGAAATGGCGCCGCACATGGCACCGAACAAAGAGCGTGGCGCCGACAGAGCCCATGGTGCCGCAGACGGCGCCGACAGAGCCTGCAGCGCCACTGACAGAGCCCGTGGCGCTGCGGATGGTGTTGAGAGTGTCACAGGGGTCTGAAAACTGCAACTGGAAGTAAAAGAGGGAAAAATGGCAGGAGATAGAGGCATCAGTGTGGACCCCTGTGCTACAGCCATGTGAGGAGGATAAACACTCGAGCGTGGAGTCGACGGCACCGAAGGCGCTGCGTGACTA
Organism: Neoceratodus forsteri; assembly: GCA_016271365.2. Lineage (NCBI taxonomy): Eukaryota > Metazoa > Chordata > Ceratodontiformes > Ceratodontidae > Neoceratodus > Neoceratodus forsteri. The sequence continues at coordinate 318,290,963 of CM028129.1, forward strand.
GGAAGGCCCAACCACCCCACCAGTCCTTCCAAAACCGAACAGCCGAAAGGCCCTGGTGTCAGACTGACCGGCTCGGGCAACTGGACCAACTTCAGCCCACTGTCTGGCCAGAGCAGTCCACTGGTGAATTGTCACCTGGAAGCTCCTCCAATAGGTGGGGAGGAGCCCGTGTCGAAAGTTCGCCAACAGAGACAGAAACTGATGACTCGTGAGAGGAGGAGATCGGCTACTGGCCCTAATAACGGACTGTCTACACGCGGGCGTGCCAGAGGCGACCTCGGTGATGCCGTTTCTTCTCTGACCTATGTGTCAAGAACTCAGGCATAATGGTGCCAGGAATGGGACCGCCTCTTACAAGCTGGGACCGCCCACCTCCCCGAACATTGGACCGTCTGTTGTCAGACCCCTTCAGAGGGCCAGACCGACCCAGCCCGCTGACTGAACAGCTTATACGTAAGTCTCCCTACCGTCACCTGACCTGCCATGGTCGACTCCCAATGGTGGGCTGAAGAATTCTCTTGTACAATTTTTAAAATTAGTAATATAATCAGTACTGATTCAAAATAATCTACAAAACAATAAACTGAGCTATTGCTGCTAGTGAAGTTCAACTCCCAGTGGGCAAGCGTCGTCGTCACTGAAGCGCACTCGACGGTGGAAAAAAAGGAACTGAGGCGGTTGGAAGGTCGACGCTGAGATAGTCATTACCGCATGAGCCGGGGTTCACGGTACTGCTCCTCGTGGCTCCATCTCATGCACCAGCCCTCCTGAAAAAAGTTTGCTCCCGCTGGGTCCTAGCGCCTCTGGTGAACTCCCATTAGTGTGAATGAGTGGTGGAGACTTTATGTCCGGGAAGATTTCCAGGCTTTGGAATGAGTGAGCATAAATGTGTTAGTTTTGCTTGTGTGGAGACGCAAAGAGGTATGTGTCCGGACTAACCCACTTTTGAAAGTGGTCGTCCATGAAGGAGTCCAAGAGCTCCCATTCATGCCAGAGTGCCCAGCACCTGCTGAGGTGATCCGTGAGGGCATTGAGGGTACTGAGTAGAAACATGGCGGCAGGGGAATATGCTGTGTTTGACGGCCCTATGCCAGATCCTCATTGCTTCCTTACACAGGGGGTGAGAATGAACACAGCCATGGCAGTTGATACATTACTGAAATATCTGTGCTGATCAACAAAATGTGACCCCAAAGGAGGGCAGAGAAGGTCTGTAGGCTATGCAGAGCAGCCCTTATTTCCATAGAGTTACTGTGGAGAACACTGTCCAAGGAGGACCACTGTCCTTGAGTCTGAAACTGGCCTAGATGAGCACCCCAGCCTGAGGCGTCCATCGAAGAGGCAAGAGATAGAGAAAGGAAGACCCTGTCTCTAGGTTGGAACGGTCCAATCACTGAAACAGAGAGTGATGGAGGGGAGGAGCCACCTATATGATACACTCCAGCTCTTCCCAATTTTGAGCCCACTGGGTACGAAGGAACCACTGCTGAATCCTCATATGCAGGCGTGCCAGTGGGAGAGTGAGAAATGTCGCAACCATGAGGGCTATTAGTCTTAATATGTATCTGGCTGAAACGTAATTGCTGGAAGAAACCAGCTGAGTCTGGGCAACTAACGCTGTTGCACAGACCAAGGGAAGGAATGCCCAGCCCACTGCTGTGTCCAGAACTGCTCCAATATATTAAAGCCTCTGGTAAGGAGTGAGCACTGAATTTGGCTCATTTACAAGAATGTCCAAATGGTTGAAGAGCTTTTGGGTATGGAACAACATATAAACTATCACCTACTGCGACGGGGCCTTCAGAAGCCAATCGTAGATGTATGGGAAAACATTAAGGTCTTCCCTGAGTATAGCGGCTACAACCTCTGCAAAGCACCAGCTCGTCTTTCGGATGAGACATTAAACCGAGGTCCCATCTGCCTGGATTGGTGGTAGTTCAGGTGGATGTTAAAGATCCCATGGCACTTCTCGAAAAGAGTAGGGGAATTTCCCCGGTGTCCTGGCCAAATTTCCCTCATTCACTTAAAATACCACCAACAGCTTAATCTGGTTCAAGGTCAGTTGGCATTCATCTGTATCCCCCTTCCCCCGGGGTCGTGCCTGAAAATAGGCAGGATTTGTCTAGTGCACTTACCCAGTCAACAAAAACTAAATAAATAAATAAATAAAATAAAGATATATGATGCAGAAAACAAGTCAAAGGGCAATGCATGGAAATGACAGCATGAGCATAAACCGAAGGTACCGTCTGTGGTTCTTGGGAATCTTGATGTGAATGTAAGCATTCTTCATATCCAGGGCACATAGCCAGTCCCTTTTAGTAACCAGGGAAGCAGGGACTGCAGCGAGACCATTTGGAACAGTATGCATCCTGTAAACAGGTTTGGGCCCCAAAGATCCAGGAAGAGTGTTAACTCTCCTGTCCATTTTGGCACAAGAAAGTACCTGGAATAGTATCCCTGATTCAGTTCTGCGGTCGGGACTGGTTTTATGGCGCTCTTGTGGAGGAGGGAAGGAACCTCCTTCAGCATGAAGGTGAGATGCCCCAGAGGATACTGATGTGGTAAGGGAGGACTGACTGGAGGGACAGACAGGAATTATAAGGTAGGTCCTCGGTGAACCACCTCCATCACCCAAACATCTGTTGTGATCTTCCTCCATTTTGGAAGGAAGAGGGAGATGCAGCCTCCCACTAGGAACCCCTCTTCTGCAGAGGGTGGGTGGAAAGGAGTCAGAAAGCTATGGGAACAGCTTGTGTGCTGCCAACACCCACACCTTTGGTGTCCCCGACATGGGCACCAGGAGGGAAAGGGGCTTGATGGGTGGCTAGGGCCCTCTGGGATCCCCATCCAGGACCTTTATAATAGCCGCTACCAGGGCAGATATACGACCTACAAAAGGAATCTCTGCTCCCACCCATACGATTTGGATTCGGAGTATAGAGGGAATGTAGGGCCATTTTAGAAGTCTGCAGTTCCCATATCGGTGACAAAAAGCTGCTTATCTTCAAAGGAAGTATTAAGGACCAATTGATGAACATTAATGGCAAAGCCAGCTACCCACAGTCACAAGTGGTGATGTAAGCAAATGCAGGTTGCAGCTGCATGAGCCGCAGCATCAGAGGCATCATAAGCAGAATGTGAGGTAATTACTGTTGCGAACTAGCCAACTGCCGGTCATTATTTGCAGATATAATTCTGTTTTTTATATACACTGTATATATATATATATATATATATATATATATATATATATATATATTTTTTTTTTTTATGTGCTTTTGTGTATGTGTACTGCCACAAGGAAAACAGGTGACAGGGTCACACAGAGAGACTGGATTTTTAAAACGTTTGACCTTCCTCTGACCTGAGCGGGAAGCTTGCTGAGCAGGAAGCCAAATCACTTCAAGGGAGAGAATTGCCTTGCAAAAATATTTCACATCCCTCTAAGAACTGAGAAGGACAGGCTTTTAGTAGCAGGAGGCCTGAAATTACACTTTTAGGAGTGGAGTTGCCTTCTGGGCTTAACTGAGGGAAGAGTGGTAATAAAACTCAAGAGTATGGAAAGAAGCCATCCCCTGTTATAAATTGTAATTTCAGAGCCCAGGATATGTTAAACAGGATTTTGGGAAATAGTCATTCTTGACAGGACACTGTGAATTAGCCTACAGGGTGTTATACTGAGACATCAAAGTTTAAACTCTGAAGTCGTGTTCATGACTATTTTATATGGCAGGAAGTTGTGATGTTGGAACCTTAATAAAACAATTTTGGGAAAGTGCAAGAGAGACATCTACTGGCCTAAAAGAGAAGGCCACCCTTTTAGGGCAAGACAAATTTTGCACGGTGCCTCTGACTATATAAGGAATTGAGCCAGAGTCACTCTCTCTCAATTTTGCTGAGCATCTGCAAGGGACATTCTTCTCCTGACAATACAAGAAGCAAGACTGCCAGTACAAAGGAAACTGATATTTACTTTCTTTGGACTTCAATTTACTACGGACTTAAGGTAGACTTTAGATAACAGTTATAGTGCATTTTTCATGTATATTTTTCCACTTTTTTTCTGTTATTCTGTGACCAAATCAGTGCATCTTTTAGTTGTAACTGTATGATTATTAAATTATTTTAGTAAAAACATTTGTTTTTAAGAAACCTGCCTGAGTGAGATTATTTTAAATTGTGTGTGAACTGTGGGACAGTTACTAATAATCTATAACAAACTGTTATTGCTAAGGGGTGCCTCCATAAGCAACCAATCAAGCAAGGGTCTGTAAGGGATATCTGGGTAGAGATGGGGAGAATACCAAAGTCTCAAGGAGAGTCTGTAGGGATTTTGAACCAGGTTGTTGCATGTCCTGTTGGAGAAGATGAAATCAGGAGCACACTGCTACCCCGAAAAGAATGTGACGCCTTAGCTCTTCCCCATTTGTGTAACAACCAAGAAGGTTTCATATTTGGCTACAAGACTCAAGACTGTAATTGTGCCCTTATCTAGAGTTTAGAGGGATGCCCTGGGTCCTCATGGCAGGTGTTCAGTCGTGACCTTGGCAAGCATTCAAAAAGGACATAAGGAGGGTATCCCTGTTCCCCCCCACTGACTGCACTTAGGGGTGGGCACTGTGAGCTAAGTGGACCTGACCCTCAGGAGTGGGTTCGTGACAGATCTGGTGTGCAGCGTTGGGATCTGAGAGCTCTGGTTGCATAGTGTTGTGATTTGAGAGATACTGGTGGCACAGGCATAACAATTGGGTTCGAGGCCAGTGTATCAGATTGATAAACTGAAAGCAATCCATACACAATCAAGACAGAGACTTAGTTACAGTATAAACTTCCCCTCTGGTTTTCTCTTTTCCTCAGGTGTAAGCTAGTGTAGTCACAGTTAGGGAAGAATATGGCTTCCATTTACAGTGAATACACTGCAGACTACTTAAAGCAATTGTGCCAGGAAAGAGAGGTCCAGTGCGAGGGGCGAACCAAAAGAAAAAATTACTCACCTTAGTAATTATGTTTCTTCTAGTGGAGTCTTGCTGTACTGTGGCAAGTGCAGTTAGCCCCAGCCTTTAAACTGCCCTGGAGAACAATGGGTTAACTTTTCTATGCATGGCATAGAATGTTCATCTCGAGCTCGGTTGATGTCTCTGCCTGTTGTAATTCGAACTGCAACCATCAGATCTTTACTAACAAAACTCACTAGGTGTTCTGTGTGGAACCTAAAATTTTTACTAGCCAACTGGCAGAAAAATAATGTTTTGGGTTCTCAAAGGAAGACTCAAGTCAGGAAACCCAAACACACAAACCAATCAAATGAAATAACATCTCACCCCACGAGAAACGGGGTGTAAAGGGGGCACCCCTAGGGTACCAACACTGCACCTGCCCACCCACATCCCAAAAAATGTAGGTTCTGAGAGGGGAGGCGGGGGGAGGTCAGAATACAGCAAGACTCCACTAGAAGAAACAATTACTAAGGTGAGTAATTTTTTCTTCAAACAACATGAACTCTTGCTGTATTCTGACAAGTGCAGACTACCAAGCAGTACCTCCATGGAGGACGGAACAGCACCAACTTTGGGAATAGGCTCTGAAGTACTGTTGTGCCAAACTTGAGCATCACTCCTAGCCTGGATATCCAGAGAGTAATGCTTGGTAAAAGTATGGACTGTTTTCCAGGTGGCTGCTTGACAAATTTCTAAAAGAGGGATATCCCTGGCAGCAGCCAGGGAAGCAGCTGTACCTCTTGTGGAATGAGCCCTCAGGCCTGACGGTGGAGTTTTTCCCAGTTTTTCATAGAAGAATTGTATACAAGACACAATCCACCAGACAACAGATCTCTTGGTGGTAGGTTTGCCCTTCCCAACTTCTCTGTAAGTGAGGAACAACTGTAGGGAGTCAAACCTGTGACTCTTGGTACTCTCTATGTAGTAGCTAAGGGCTCTTTTAATATCCAAACTGTGTAGCCTCCTCTCTCCCGAGGAAGAATGATCAGTGAAGAAAACAGGGAGAGAGACAGACCGATTCAGGTGGAAATCTGAAACCACTTTAGGCAAGAACTTTCTGTTAGTTCTAAGGACCACTTTATCTCTGTGAAAAGAGATGAAATCAGATTCCATTGACAGGGCTTGCAATTCACTGATATGTCTACCAGAAGTAATGGCTACCAAAAGAACAGGTTACTCACCTGTAACAGTAGTTCTAGGAGTGGTATATGTTGTTCATCCACACTGTCTGGCATTGTCCCTTTCCCCTTTAAATCTTGCCGGAAGTCTTCAAGCTGGCTCCTCCCACCCACCCGGTGGTAACACCTCGCCCGCCCATGACGCCAGATCTAGCCCGCTGGAAGCCAGGTTGTGCGCTAAAGCCGGGAGGTCGGGAGGTGGGTGATGATAACATATACCACTCCTGGAACTACTGTTACAGGTGAGTAACCTGTTCTTCTAGGAGCGTGATATGTTGTTCATCCACACTGTCTGGCAGACTCCAAGCAGTTCTCCGGGAGGAGGAGGCAAGGTGCACACCCCTACTTAGGGAATAGAGATTGAGAACCGAGGCCCCAAACCAGCATCCCGACGTGACTCTAGGTCAATGTGGTAATGGGTAATAAAGGTGCTTGCTGACTTCCAGGTAGCGCCCGACAGATTTCCTGGATAGGGATGTCCCTGGAAGCAGCCACCAAGCAGCAGTATGATGGGTAGAATGAGCCCTTAGCCCTTGGGAGGCTCCTTACCCGCCAATTCATAGCACAGACCTATGCATGATGTGATCCATCTCGCAATAGTCCGCTTGGCTGCAGGTCTGCCAGAAGCGGCTTCAGCGAGGTAACAAACAGCTGGTGAACCTCTCCCGACTTCCGCTGTCCTCCTTATAATAGGAGAGAGCACGCCTGAGGTCCAGGGTATGGAGCCTATACTGCATCCGAGGTGTAATTAGGTAATATACTGGCAGGGTCAACACCTGGTTAAGGTGAAACTCTGACACCACCTTCGAAGGAATTTCGGTGGGCGAGGACAACTTTGTCCCTGTGAAAGACCAGATAGGGGGAGTCCACTGAAAGCGCCTGGAGCTCCCCTGTCCTTCTGGCTGACGTGATAGCCACCAAGAAGGCCGTCTTCCACGACAAGTGCGAAAGTGCAAACTTGTGCATGGGTTCGAACGGCTTGTCCATGAGCTTTGCCAAAACCAGCAAAAGATCCCACGGAGACGAAGCCTGGGTCTGAAGGAGGATCTGTCACTCGGGCCACCACCTCTTTGAGGAGGAGTAGCGCAATGTCGTCTCGGAGGACAGACTGGGCGACTGAGATCCGCTCCTCTCATGGGGCACGGGCTCGGCTGGGAGGGTACTGCTCGAATTCTAAGGGCAGACTCTGCCCACCACTTCTAGGACCCATCTGTCCGCCGGATACCGGACCAGGCGGAAACGGCGGGCGGAGCTGGCCCCACGGGAGGACCTAGAGCTGAAGTGACGGGCATGGGAGGACACCCCGGCCCGTCACTGGGCAGGTTTAGAGGAGGAGGGGGCACCTGACCAGCGCCCGGCCTCCTTTATGGGCTGTTGGGACCTTGCTTGGGCCTAGGCGCCAAGCCTGAGCCTGCTGTTGTTGTTGACCCCCTGGAAGGGTGGTTGTCTGACCAGGGGAAGAATGACGAAAAGGCTTCTTCCCGCGCTCTGCTGGTTGTTACTTGAAGAACCCTTTAGCGGATGTAGCATCTAAGGTGGCATTAGATTGCTCGACACGCTGCAGGTGACCTGCACCCTGGTCCGAAGAGGTCGGTGCCAAGGAAGGGCACATCAGCTAGCTTGTGCTGAGTATTCACGGGAAAGGAGGATAACCTCAGCCAAGCCCTGCGGCGAGTGGATACAGCTGCAGCTAGTGAACGAGCACAGGAATCACCCACGTCCAGAGCAGTCTGGAGTTGTTGTTTAGCAACAGCTCTGCCCTGGTCCCTGACCTGCTTGACCGTGGTCTGCATGTCAGCTGGGAGGTGGGGGAGAACTTCATCCAGCGACCCCAACAGGGCGTGAGAGAAGTGTGCCATAATCACCGCTGAGCTTGCCTGACGAAGGCCCAAAGATGATGCAGCATAGACCTTCCGGGCCGAGTGGTCCATAAGTTTGGACTCTTTGTCTGGAGGGCGGTCAGTATCGGCTGAGCTGCCCGTCCGCCTGAATACTGAGGCAGTCACAAGGCTTTCCGCCAAGGGATGCTCAGTAAACCCCGCCAAAGACCCTGAGGGCACCAAGCGCGACGGCGCGCTGGCGCGGGCAGATGGGGCTGGGCAGGAGGCTGGACGCTGCCAGAGTTCCAAGGCCGGACCAATAATGGCTTCATGACTGGAAATGCTCCATAGGGGTATCCTCTTAAGAATATCCGTATGGGATATTCCGCCTTTTCTGGATAGGCTGTAGGCCATCCCCATCGACTCGAAATGAGCCGGAGGATGCCCTGGAAGGAGGAAGGCCCTTCTTCCAAGCCTGACGCCAAAAGCTCATCGAGAGAATGAAGGCCAGTGTTATCAGAATCGGAGGAGTCCCGATATAAAGGTTGCCCACCTAAGTCCCCTCGACACGCCTAGGCGATCAGGTGACCGTGACTGACAGTCTGTGGGGAGACCCAAGACTGTCGAGCCTCCTTGGAGGAACCCCGAGGGCAGCTTAGGTGGAGGTTCCACCAAAATTGGTGGGAACCTGAAACCGGTTGCGGCGGAAGACGCACCGGAGCCCCCGAAGAGACCGGCACTGGAGCAATCGGTGTCTGAGGCGGCCGAAGAGGCTGAGGCCAAGAGACAGCCGGGACCACCGAGGGGGCCGGCTTCTGACCTGCTAGCAGGAATTGCTACCACATGAGATCCTTGCAGCGTCGACAAATTTTTCGTCGAAGCCTCTCCTCGTTGGAGGAAGGGGAACGGTGGCGCCTCTTGCGGGAGTGCTTGTGTCCTTTTTAAGGTCGATCATCAAGAGGACTTGCTCCTGATCGAGACCGACGGTACGGCTTTGTCAATCGGGAGAGATTGGCCGTGAAAACGGCCTGCTCTTGTCCTCGATATCGAGGCCTGCTGAGCGGGAAGGAGAGAATCGGCATTCTCTCCAAAGAATCATCGACAGGAGTCAGTGATAACGGCTCGATCGGGTCGAATAATCTCGGCCGATCAGCCACCGGCTTTACCGGGTACAGACGGAAGGTCTGAAAACCCAGCGGCCGAGGAGGCAATCTCGGATCAAGTCGAGATCGGACCGCCTCCTGATCCCAGAGAGCCTTCTTCGACTAGAAGATGATTTAGGATCCTTTTTCTTAGAACGGGATGAGTGCGAGCCCGAGGGGGCCTCACCCTTGGTAGGGAGAGACTGGCACAAATCCCTAAAGGAACCTGAAAAGGAAGAGCCCAGGTTGAGCGACGAAGAAACCCTGCTAGCCGAGGCTTGGGCAGCTCTCGTAGGCCGCCATGTGCTCGAGCTGTTTCATGGATCCCGCAGTCGCGAAACCGCCCACCTGGCCTCCTTGGATTTTACCGTGGTTATGGAGTCTGTTCACCCAGCTTCAGGCGCGCCTGACGATCTTCCAGGACGTTGGAGTGGAAGGAAGCGCAAATGGAGCACTGCGAGGTATTGTGAATAGAACCGAGGCAGTAAACGCACAAGAGGTGGGGATCGGTGCGCGATATTTTCTGTCCGCAAGGACACCGGCGAAACCCGGGGGACGACTTGTCATCCATGTCCGAATCAGAGTCGTAAACTCTAACGAGTTTCAGAGCGAGAAGATGCGGTTAAAACCGTCGAAACGAATCCAGGGCCTCAACACTACAGAAAGCATGAGGGAACCTGAATCTTCCAGCGGAAAGGAAGATCTGGCCATGGGGTGGAGCCAAGGTATTTACCACCTGGGTGGGTGGGTGGAGGAGCCAGCTTGAAGACTTCCGCAAGATTTAAAGGAAAGGGACAATGCCAGACAGTGTGGATGAACAACATATCCACGCCCCTAGAAACACAGTTTTCCAAGTCAAGTACTTAAGCTCTGCTGATGACAAAGGTTCGAAAGGGGGTTGCATAAGCTGAGCAATGCAAACATTAAGATCCCAAGCAGGAGCAGGATCCCTAAAGGGGGGATTGGTGTGAAGCAATCCCTTGAAAAACTTACAGAATACAGGGTGGAATGACAGTGAGGAAGACTTGCCTGCTGACAGGAAAGCAGAAACAGTTGACAAGTGTACCTTGAGAGTAGCTGGTCTGAGGCCTAGGCCATTGAGATGGACCATATAATCCAGAACCGTAGGCAATTCAGCAGCGTCTGGAGAAATACTCTTCTTAGAACACCAAATGCTGAATCTTTTCCATTTGGAGTTGTAAGTCTTTCTGGTGGAGGGCTTTGTGAAGCCTTGAGGATATCCAGAACCCTTGGGAAAGATGCAGATCTGCAAACTCTAACTCTTCAAGAGCCAAGCCTTGAGATTGAGAGACTGAAGACTGGGGTACCAAATCCTCCCCTGAGAGGATGTTAACAGGTTGTAATTCCTGGGAAGAGACAGGGGAAGATGGACTGCTAGGGACAGCAACAAGGGATACCATGGCTGCCTGGCCCAGTCTGGAGCAATCAGAATCACTTTGCAACGCTGTGACCTTATCTTCACTAACACTTTGAACAGGAGAGGGAAGGAGGGAAAAGCATACAGACATTTCCCTTCCCAGTTCAGAATCAGAGCATCCAGGGGGACTGAGCTCAAGACTGGGGGGGGGAGAGGTCTGCAACAAAAAAGAGGAAATTGGTGATTGTCTGGGGCTGCAAAAAGATCTATCTCTGGAGTGCCCCATCTTGAGAAAATCACCTTCAACACCAGAGGATCAAGGGCCCATCCGTGATGGCCCTAAGATATTTTGCTCAGTGCATCTGCTAGGACATTGTCCTTCCCTGGAAGGTGAACTGCTATCAGAGAAGTTTGCAGGGAATAAGCCAGGGACCACAACTTCATTGCTTCTGTGCACAAGGCCGTAGACCGAGTGCCTCCTTGCTTGTTGATGTACCACATGGTGGTGGTATTGTCTGTTCTGACCTGAACCACCTTGTTCTGTACTGATTTGGAAAAAGCTTACAGTGCCAGAAACACTGCCCTGAGTTCCAAGAGACTGATGTGTATAAGAGATTTCTGAGGCGACCACAGTCCCTGGGTGATGAGGTCCCCCAAATGGGCACCCCAGCCCAGCAGGGAAGCATCTGTGGTAAGGACCACTGAATGAGACTGAGTGGCAAATGGAACCCCCTGCCTCAAATTGTCCTGATCCTGCCACCATTGCAGGGCTTGGATCAGAGTTTGAGTCACTGGGATTAGTTTGGTAAAGGAATCCTTTCTTTGGGACCAAAAAGCTCTTAAGTGGAACTGAATGTCCCTCATCTGGAATCTTGCGCCTTGGACCACTGCTGTAGAAGCTGCCATGTGGCCCAACAGCTGAAGGAAATGCCTTTCTGGTCGAGACACCTGAAGGCTGAATGAAAAGGCCAGCTCCATGAGAGGTCTTGCCCTTTCCAGGAAGGCTCTTGCTTTTACCATATCCAGCTCTGCCCCTATGAAGATGAGGAGCTACACTGGTTCAAGAACTGACTTTGGTAGGTTGAGAAGAAATCCTAAAGAAGTGAGTACTTGCTGGGTCACTTGCAGGTGTGACTCGACTTGGTCTGGGGACTGGCCCACTATGAGCCAGTCATCCAAATATGGAAAAATGGAAATATTTTGTCTTCTTAGGAAGGCAACAACTACTGCCAGGCACTTTGTGAAGACCCTTGGGGCTGAGGTTAAGCCAAAGGGCATTGCTCTGAACTGATAGTGGCCTGAGGGCAACTCGAACCTGAGGTACTTTCTGTGGGAGCACCTCATGGGAATGTGAAAGTAGGCATCTTTGAGGTCCATGGAGGCGAGCCAGTCCCCTGGCCTTAGAGAGGGAAGGATAATTCCCAGAGTTATCATCTTGAACTTTGGCTTTAAAAGATGTTTGTTCAGGTATCTTAAGTCCAGGATGGGTCGCCACTTTCCTGTCTTTTTGGGGGTTAGGAAGTACCTGGAGTACAGTCCTTTGCCCCAGTGTAGGGTAGGTACTCTCTCTATAGTTCTTAGAGCTAGGAGAGAAGAAACCTCTGCCTCTAGGGCAAGGGTCTCCAAGAGATTTGCAGGTGGAAAAGATCTGGCTCTCATCTAGTGAAATTTTTTGAAGCTGAGAACCAGTCCCTGGCTTACTACTTCCAGGGCCCACTTGTCTGATGTAACAGACATCCAGTCCTGGACAAAGTAAGCCAGCCTGCCTCCTACCGGGATAGGAGAATCGACCCGGGCAGACCCATCAGGGTGTCTGCTTGGCAGGGGCTTTAGGCTGAGGGGTGGGTGCAGGCCTGCTCATCCCCCTTCTGCCCCTCCCTCTGAAGAGCCCCCTCTGTGAAAAGGAAGAAAAGGCCTGTGCTTGGTAAAAAGGCCTTTGAAAAGGCCTGCCACTGCCCCTGGACTGCTGCCTTTGAGGAGCTGCCTGCTTTTCCTTGGCCTGAGCACTCCTGTAAGTGGTCCTATATTCATCCATTTTCTTCATGTAATTCTCTGTCTGCTCCCCAAACAGAGAATTACCCACTACAGGAAAATCCATGGCCTTAGCCTGGGTATCCTGTGAGAGGTAGTACATCTGTGCCAAGCCATTCTCAGAAGAGCCACAGATGTAGCCATGACTCCTGATGATACATCACTGGAGTCCACAGCAGCATGAAACTGAACTTTTGATGCCTCAATCCCATCTGCAGCCACCTCCTCCAGCTCCTTGGCAAGCTGGGGGGAAGCCTGTTTAGCCAGTGCCAGTACAGTGTCCCACCTGGACTTCTGGTACCTGGCTGCATAGGCCATATAATTTGCCTGCCTGAGTCCCAAGGAAGATGCCATGTACTGCTTCTTTGCCATGGCATCAATCTTCCTGGAGTCCTTGTCTGGGGGGTGTGATGCCAAGGGAATGCTTGCCTTATCACAGGCAGCAGCCTGTACAACCCCAACATGGCTGCATTGCTGATAAAGGAACTCTGTATCTGAGCCTGAAAGAGTATACCTCTTGTCCATTCTTCTATCCACAGGAGGTATGGAATTAGGAAACTTAAGAATTTTTTGTGTCTGTTTCCCCAAAAGATTTGTGGAGGGGAATAGACAGTCTCCTGGACTCTGGGATGTCCATCATCTCTACATAGTTAGGCTCCTCCTGATCCTCCACTGCCTCCTCCACAGGAAGCTGGAGGGTATCAGCCACCTTTCTGTAAAACATGAAGTGCGAAGGGGACTCAGAAAGCCTAGGAGGAGAAACACCTGAAGGTCTGTCTAGGGAGATGTCCGGGTCAACAGGCACATCCAGACTTTCACCATCACCAGAATCATCTTCCAACTCTCCCTCCTCCTCAAACTCCAGTTTATAAAATTCTTCCAGGGTATAATCTTGAACCGGGGGAACCGACCGAACCGAGCCCCTGCCAAAAGGTGCCGGATCAGTCGGAACCGGGTGAAGCGATTCCACAATACGAATCGCTTGGCTATTTCTTCGGCGGTCGGAGTATGAGATTCTGGATCCGAACTGGTCGATTTGTCTTTGCGTTTTCTTTTTGTCAGAACCGATTCCTCGAATCGCCTCCTTCTGCCCAAGAAGTATCGCCCTGGTCAGAGGGCACTCCTTCTGGTTCGGTCGGAACCAAACCGGGCTGGCCATCTGGGTCAGCAGACTTCTCGGCCTCCCTTTCCCTCAGTCTACCTAATCTCTTTTCAAGGGTAGATTTGGGAACATTTTTACAAATTTGGCAGTCTGAATCGAGGTGGTCAAACCCCAGACAATAAACACAGCTGGTGTGGGGATCGGCCTCAGCAAAGACCTCCCCACACACACTGCCGTGTTGAAACCCAGTGGGCCTGTTTTTTTCTTGGGTTTCTCAGACATGGCCAACCTAACCAAACTTACCCTTTTTTTGGCAACCCACAGGCAAGACTCCCCAATCAGTTCCTGACCGTGTCACGGGTCTTGAAACAAAACGTACTAAAAATTTTTTTTTTTAGAACCGATACAGACCGGTAACCACACACTAAAATAAAATACAAAATTTACCTGAATGATCGGTTCAGCTGAACCGATCCACACTTTTTACAAGTTCCACACAGAAAACAGAACAAAACCTATCTAGTACTCACGGTACCACAGACAGAGACTTGAACCAACTATGTGGAAACAAATTTCGGTAGAAAACCAACACTTCAACCGATTTCCAACCGAGCTGCAGGAGAAATCTCTGGGGCGACTGTTCAGTGAGGCGGAGTAAAGAATCTGACAGTTGCAGTTCGAATTACAACAGGCAGAGACATCAACTGAGCTTGAGATGAACATTCTATGCCATGCATAGAAAAGTTAACCCATTGTTCTCCAGGGCAGTTTAAAGGCTGGGGCTAAGTGCACTTGGTAGAATACAGCAAGACTTCATGTTGTTTGAAAGCACATCGTGGAGGCTCTTGTGGCAGCTGATGAGCAAGCAACTGCCCAGGACCTTGAGCGTGGGGTGCCAAGGGACATCGCAGTGTCCAGTCCCAGGGAGGAGGACATCAAGACCAGAAGGGACCCAGAGCCATAGCAGCAGGAGAAGGTCACCACGAAACTGGAGCCAGAAGGAATCGGGCTGCAGCTAGAGTTGAGGAGACTGGAGCTAGAATTTGAGCAGAAAAGGTTTGACGCCGAGCAGCAAAGGGAATTCGAGCAGAGGAAGTTCGAGCTGCAGATGCAGGAAAAAGAAAACCAGCATCGGAGAGAGGTCAAGAAAAAGGAAAAACAGCTTCAGAGAGAGGCTGAGAGAGAGGAAAGAAAGCACCAGAGGAAATTCGAGTTGGAGAGGCCAAGACTCCAATGACCAATACCAGAGGAGGTAAGTGGCAGGGATGGACCTGAAACTCCAGGGCTGGGGTATAAGTTAAATTCAAAATTAATAGCTGAATTTAAAGAGGGGGAGGATATGGATGCATTTTTAAATTTGCTTGAAAAGGTCTGTCCCAGGACAGAACACCCAGAGAGTCCTGGACCTTCTGGCTATCCTCGCTGCTTACTGGTAAAGGGCATAAGGCGCTAGGCCAAATAGACAATCATGATAGCCAAGATTATGAGAAACCTAAAACTGCTTTACGCAAAAATTATGAACTAACTTCTGATGCATACACGGTTAAGTTCCGTAAGCTCTGGAGAAGCCATGACATGAGCTACGAGGAAATCGCCACAAAGCAACATCAGGTTTTGAAACGGTGAGAGGGAGTAGAAGCAAATTCTGTGGAAAAAATTGAGGAGGTTATGTTGCTAGAGCAGTTCTTTTGGGCTTGCCCAGCAGAGTTGAAAACCTGGCTAGAGGAACGAGATTCAAAAACAGCACAGCAGGCTGCTGAGCTCTCGGATTGCTAACCCAGGAGCAGGCCTGCTCTGAAAGGGAGTGGGTGGGTGTGGCAGCGCAGAAAGGGAAAAGCATGCCTTCAGGGCAGCTAAAACCCTCACTGCCTCCACAGAAAGGGGGAAGCCCCAAGTTACAAAAAAGGGATTTCTCTTATAAAAGAAATGATGACTGTTGGTTTTTTCAAACTGCCAGGGTATCCTGAAAGACAGTGTCCTAAAAATGCAGAGAGTGGACAAAGTGGTGCTCGAATGGAGTTGGGTGCACTGTGTATCCCTGAAAGCATGCCTATAAACATGAGGGAGCACATACACCCAGTTACTGTAAATGGGGTGCAGACCCATGGGTTAAGGGACACGAAGGCATCTCTTACCATAGTAAACAGGGATTTGGTCGGGCCTGAACATTTTACACCTAATCAGTTTGTAACAGTAAGGGGATTCACTGGGGAGTGGAAAACTGCCACTAGCTAGTGTTCTCCTTGACTGGGGTGAGACAGGCAAGAGGGTGCAAAAATGGCCGTGGCAGACAACCTCGCCCTGGATGTGATTATAGGGAAAAATCTCCAGAAGGGGGTGATGTGTGCAGTTACCCGTAGTCAGACTGCAAAGGCCGCTTGTAGTTCCCTGAGCCCCACAGAAGCTCCTGTGGAAAGAAATGGGAGGCTGGTTCCCCACCCTCTATCTCCTGGAATGGAGAGTAGTGAAAGGGAAGTAGGACTTCTCCAAGTAGCAGTTCACAAAACAGCTACAAAAAGTTACTCTGAAGAGGTAGGGGTACAAATGGTCAGACGGTTAGGGATGGCAGTGACCCTGAATGCCCAGACGGTAGAGCTATGGACCCGTTTAGGAACTGAAGGTGATATGTCCCATACCTTGGGAAAATGTGAAGATTTTGCAGCTGCTCAGAGAACTTGACCCTAGTTTGGAGAGGCTGAAGGCTTGTGCAGCATCTGACGGGACACAGGGAGGTGACATAAGACATAGGGTATTTTGGGACAATGGACTGTTGTATACACAGGATATGAGGACAGAGGGAGGGGTAATGGGCAGGCAGCTTGTCATTCTCCAGGGGTACAGTGAGCGGCTGCTCAAGATCGCTCATGTTATCCCCATATCCAGACATCTGGGAATCGCACACACCATGCAGCGATTGGCCCAGATTTTCTATTGGCCCAACTTCACCCAGCAGGTGAAGGAATACTGCAGGTTTTGTCACCAGTGCCAACAAATAGGGAAGGCAGGCAATAAAACCAAAGCTTCACTAATTCCCTTGCCCACTGTGGAGGAGCCATTCCATAGGGTAGGAATGTATATTGTGGGACCTTTGAGTACCCCAAGCTCCTCCGGGAAGACATTTATCCTGACATTGGTAGATTATGCCACCCCATACCCAGAGGTGGTTACCAATCTCTTGTGTTTGGGGTTGTGGTCTTCAGTAGTCCATCCACTGGCCTCCTGGATCTTTCTGAGAATTTCCTTGAAAGAAAGGTCCTCAGGAGAAGATTTGGGAGACTCTTTGGGCACAGGCTCTTCCTCCGGAGGGGTCCCGTAACCCGAGGCTGAAGAAGAGTCAGAATCCAAGTCTGATGATAGGCTCCTGTCCGGGGACAAGGCCCTTGGGAGAGGGGTCTCCTTCTGGGGAACAGGAGCCTCTCCACCGCACTCTGTGACCATGACACGGCCCAATATCAATCCCGACATAGAGGGTCGAGACTCCACTGGGGAGGAAGACTTGGGTATGGGAACTGAATGGGCCAGCGTCGAGGCCAGCTGGCGACAGTCTAATTCCATCATGAATTGGGTCCTGGCTTCATGCCACCAAGACTGGAAGAGCTGCCTCAGATCCGCCTGTGGCTGAGGAGGTGGAGGAGGAGGCTGGTATAAAGGCAGATAGCCTGGTGAAGGGTAGCCAGGCGTCAGGTAACCTGGCATCAAATAGCTCAGCGTCGATTACAACAGCGTAGGATAGCTGGGCATTGGAAACTGCAGCATTGAGTAACCTGGTGTCAGATACATGGGAGAGGGATAATGAGGTGCCGAGTAACCTGGCATTGGAAGGCCTGGCGAAGACCCCAATAGAGGTGCCAAGGGACCGGATGGTGGCTTTGAAGGAACTTTGGAAGGGCCTAGAATAGTCAGATCTGGTGGTGGACCCACTGGGGGATTGTTTGGTGGCACCAAACGGCTAGGGGTCCCGCTGTAGTCTGGGAAAGAGCAGATGGCCCAGACGGAGGATCCAGAGGCAGAGCCAAAAGTTTTGGATAAAGGTCCGGCATAGCTTGCTCCGGCGTCAGCACTCTGGTGGTGTCGCCGAGTGGACACTCCTCCTTCGCTGGCTCCTGAACAACAGGGGATGCTGGAGGTTCTGTCAGGGAATGCGGAGATGGAGGCTCCCGAGAGGGAGATCCCTCTGGGGAAGGCTGAAGTGAAAGTGGAAGCTGATCTTGGAGACCGACACTGGGTCTGTTATTGGGGCCCAACAAAAGCACCGTGACTGGGCGGTCGCCAGAGGGGCCGGTGGCAAACTTATCAGCTGTGACTGGACAGTCACTAGGGGGGCAGGCGGCTAACTTATCAGCCGAGGCTGGGCAGTCGGAGGAACTGGTGACCGTATCAGTCAGGGCTGTGCGCTCGTCAGAGGGGCCAACGAGCGACTTAGCTACACCATCAAGCTTAGACCCCTCGGCTTTGATGGGCCTAAGAGTGGCAAGAGCCTCAGGAGAACTGGAGGTACCCACCTGAACCGTGACCAGTTTAAGCAGGGGGACCATAGGCTGCTCCACCGAAGCAGGAGCAGGCTTGTTTGGAGGGGCACTCCCTTTGCTGGAGGAAGGCTGTTCAATGCCCACAGTCTCCGAGGGGATACATGGGCGGGAAGGAGACCAATCCTAGTCCCAGTGCTTCTCCTTGTCCTTCTATTTCTTGGGCATGGTGGAATCTGAAGAACCCCAAGTGAAGAAGATGAACCCCGCAGTTTCTGTAACTCCTTCTTCATGGAAGCCATCTTAAGCTTTAAAACGTGGACTTCCAGAGCTTGTTGGCAGCATCTGCATGTGACCAGGTTGAAGCTCTGACAGGCCGCACAGCTCTCAGTCTTGTGCTCTGGTCCCAGGCAGAAAAGGCAGAGGAAATGGTCGTCCCTGTGTGGGAGCTGTGAGCCATAGGAATCGCACTTATTTTTATGTGACTCAGAAGACGTCAGAGAAGACATGCATGAAAACTCTAATTTCGATCAGAAAATAAGAAAAATGTGAAATACTCATCCAAAATGGCGGTCGACTGAAGCAGCGTTCTTCTGCGAGATCTGATGTGTGCAGGTTGACGGTGGGAAAGAACTGGAGGGCGGGCGTGGGGACTGCCCACTATATAAAGTCATGCTGATGTCCGTCATGTGACGTCGGGTGGGTAGTCCCCAGCTGACACTGCTAGCTTAAATTTTCTGTGTGGTCCTAGCACCTGATGGCACAGTCCTAATGGTTATTAGCTACTGCAAGAGTCCTCTTGAAGTAAGATCTTTGTATTTTGCCCACTAGTCCTATGGAGCCATGTCAAGGGGTTATAAACAGTGACCACAGTGAACTCCTTCCCATACAGATATGGTTGCAGCTTCTGAAGGGCCCACACTTTTCCCAGACATAACCTCTCCACTGTGGCATATGACTCTTCCCTGGTCAGAAGCTTCCCGCTCAGGTACACTATGGGGGTGCTCCTCCCCCTGCGATGTAACCTAGTTCAAGATGGCACCCAGCCTATGATCCGAGGCATCCACGTGTACTACAAACTAAGTCATAATTAGGGCTAGCAAGCGTGGGTGACCCACATAATGCCTCCTTCAACCGCTGTAAGGCAGACTTGCATTCCTCTGTCCAAAGAACTTTTTCAGGCATTCTCTTTTTCATCAGGTCTGTCAGGGGCTTGGCCACATCACTGTAGTGAGGGACAAACCTCCTGTAGTACCTGGCTGTTCCCAGAAATGCCCTTACCTGTTTCTTTGTGGCAGGGTTGGGCCAGGCTTGAATGGCATCAACCTTCACTGGCTCTGGATGGATGCGTCCACGGCCCACCCAGTGCCCAAGGTAGTACACTTCAGCCAAGCCTACTTGCCATTCTTCCACCTTAACTGTCAACCCTGCGGGCCTTCAGCCTACAGAACACCTTCCTCATGTGCCTGACGTGATCCTCCCATGTCTGGCTGTAAATGGCGATGTTATCCATGTAAGCCAGTACATATTCACCTGCCCCAGCAATCCACAAGCCTCGGGAAGGTTGCAGGTGCATTCTTCATCCCAAATGGCATTACTGTGAATTTGAATAAATCATACGGGGTAACGAAAGCCGATCTCTCCCTGGCTGCAGGGGTTAATGACACCTGCCAGTAGCCCCTTGTCAGGTCTACTGTGGTCAGGAACCGAGCTCCCCCCAGCCATTCCAAGGTTTCATCCATTCTGGGCATGGGGTAGGCATCAGACACTGTACAGCCATTGAGCCTTCGGTAGTCGACACAGAATCCTGTGGTACCATCCTTCTTGGGATCAGGACCACAGGCGAAGCACAGGGGCTACTGGATTCCTGGATCACTCCCAGGGCCAGCAACTCCCTGAGTTCCTCCAGCATGGTCTTCTTAATCCCCTCGGGTACCATATAGGGGGGCTGCCTCAGAAGAACTTAGGCCCCAGTCTCCACGTGGAGTTCAGCCATTGCAGTGTACCATGGATTCCCCATGAACATGTCCCCAAATTTGCGCAGCACCCCCTCATCTCCTCGGCCTGGGACAGTGTCAGCTGCCCTGACTGGGTGGTTATTCACTGAGGATCCCTCCTGGGCTTCCCCAAGGAGGTCTATCAGGGGATTAGCCTCGTGCTCCTCCTCTGGCGCGCTGCATACGGTGAGGATCGTTTCCTCCCTATCACAGTAGGGCTTCATCATGTTCACATGATATACCCTCTGACTGTGCCTTCTGTCAGGCAGCCCTACTATATAGTTAACATCACTCAGCCTCCTGATTATGGAGAATATGCCTTCCCATGCTGTCTGCAATTTACTGTGTTGGACTGGGACGAGTACCATCACTTGCTGATCAACTTCATACTCCCAGGCGCTGGCCCCACAGTTGTACCAGGCTTTCTGTTGCTGTTGTGCAGTGGCTAAGTGCTTCTGGGCAAGCTTTATGAGCTCCTGAAACACAGAAACATAGAATTTGACGGCAGATAAGGACCGCTTGACCCACCCAGTCTGCCCATTTCCCTACCTACTGGATAAGCTGCAGATCCTAGTTAACCAGCAGCCTACTTCTTCCTACCCCCCCCCCCCAGAATTGCCTTATGACTGTCCCATGCATGCTTGAATTCCACCACTGTTTTTGACTCCACAACCTCCTCTGGAAGGCCATTCCATGCATCCACAACTCTCTTTGTGAAAAATACTTCCTTAAATTACCTCTGAGCCGCCCCCATCTTCAAATTGTGCCCTCTTGTTCTTGCACACCTCTTTTTGAAAGATGCTACCCGTGGACTTTGTTGATTCCCTTGAGGTACTTGAACGTTTCTATCATGTCCCCCCCCTTTCCTCGAGGCTATACATATTAAGCTCCTTAAGTCTCTCTTCATATGTCTTCCGGGGCAGACCCTGCACCATTTTAGTTGCCCTCCTCTGGACAGCTTCCATCCTGTCTATGTCTTTGTGGAGACTGGGTCTCCAGAACTGCACACAGTACTTCAGATGGGGTCTGACCAGCTGTCTGTACAGAGGGATAATAACTTCCTGTTTTCTACTGGTGATGCCTCCCTATGCATCCCAGTATCGCCTCAGCCTCCTTGCTGCCCTCTCACATTGCTTGCCCACCTTTAGGTCATCTGATATGACTACCCCAAGTCCCTTTCCATTTTTGTTGTTAGTATCTCACCCCATTGTGTACTCTTCCCTGGGTTTTTGTTTCCAGGTGCATTACCTTGCACTTCTAG
Organism: Neoceratodus forsteri; assembly: GCA_016271365.2. Classification (NCBI taxonomy): domain Eukaryota; kingdom Metazoa; phylum Chordata; order Ceratodontiformes; family Ceratodontidae; genus Neoceratodus; species Neoceratodus forsteri. The sequence goes on from CM028129.1 coordinate 318,312,338, forward strand.
CATTGAATCTAAGCTGCCAATACATTTGACCATTCCTCTAACTTTGCCAAGTCCTTCTCATCCTTTCCACCCCACCCTGTGCATCAACTCTGTTGCAGATCTTTGTGTCATCTGCAAAGAGACATATTTTTCCTTCCAGTCCTCCTGCAATGTCGCTTATAAAGACATTGAAGAGGACTGGTCCTACACTGAAACCTCATGTACCCCACTAGTAACCCTCCTTTCTTCTGAGTGGACTCCATTTACTATTACTCTCTGTGTCCTATTCTCCAGCCACCTTACCCAGGCTGTCATCTTGGGACCCACCCCAGGCTGGCTAACTTGTATATTAATCTTTGTGTGGGACTGTGTCAAATGCCTCGTAAAGTCTAGGTAGGCCATGTCCACAGCCCTCCCTGATCTACTACTTTGGTCACCCAGTCAAAGAAATCTATCAGATCTGCCTGGCATGACCTTCCCGCTGGAATCCATGCTGCCTAGGGTCCTGTGCCCTCTGGCCTCTAGATACTGCACATTCTTTCCTTCAGAAGTGATTCCATCATTTTCCTACCACTGAGGTTAAACCAACAGGTCTGTAGTTTCCTGCTTCTGCCTTGCTCCCACTTTGTGAGGGGAATCACATCTGCCCTCCTCCAGTCCTCGGGTACCACCCCATCCTCCCATGATTTGTTAAAAGGGTAGTCAGTGGTGTCACTAGTTCTACCCTTAGCTCTTTTAGAATTCTGGGATGAATCCCATCAGGCCCATTGCTTTGTCCACCTTCAGTTTTAAGAGTTCTTTCAGAACCCTTTCTTCTGTAAATGGGCTGGTATCAACTTCTGTATCCAGAGTGTTTCTACTGTTTGTTTTATGTACCTCCCTCTTCATTTGTAAATACTGAGCAAAATATTTGTTTAGTATCTCTGCCTTTTCACAGTCTCCCTCTGCCCACCCTCCTCCTCTTTTTAAGCCTCACTATCCCTCCCTTGGTCTTCCTTCGCCTCCTGATGTACCTATAAAAGGTGTTATCCCCTTCTAACTGAGTTGGCTATCTTTCCTCGGTTTGGGCCTTTGCTGTTCTGACTGCCTTCCCAGCCTCCTTTTGCTTTAACTGATACAGTTCTCTGTCCTGCTCCTTCATGCGATTCCTTGTACTTCCTGAATGCTTTTTTCTCTTGAACCTTCACTGCCACTTCCTTTGAGAACCATAGTGGTTTCTACATCATTTTGTTTTGTTTATTTGCTTCACACAAAGGCTTGTTACCTCTGTGATGGCAGTTTTTATTATTCCCATTGTTCTTCCACTCTCCTTCCTGCCCATTTGCTAGTGCATTCCTTAGGCACTCACCCTATTTTGGCAAAGTCAGCCTCCTAAAGTCCAGTACTTTTGTCTTTGTATGGCTTGACTCTATTGCTGTGTTTATTGTGAACCATACTGTTCAATGGTCGCTAGTTCCCAGATGGCTACCCACTTCTACATCTGTGATCCTCTCCATCTCCATTTGAGAGAATCAAGTCTAATATTGCTCCTCTCGAGTGGGCTCCAGTACTAGTTGTCTAAGGCATGCCCTGTAGGGCATCTAGAATAACTGCACTTTCAAAGTGGCAGCTGCAACTGCACTCCAGTTAACATCTGGCATATTCAGATCACCCATCAGCAATATCTCCCTTTTCTGCCATTCTAAGTATACTTATCATTTCCTTTTTCATTTCTCCTTGAGAAGGGGTCTGTATATAACCCTGTGCGGATTGTGGTGCCATTGCCTGTCTCCAAATTTACCCACAGTGCTTCTTCTCTCCCTGTTTACCCTTTTGTTCTGTTGCTTTATTCCTTCCCTTATGTAAAGAACTACCCTCCTCCTCCTCCTCTTTACCCTCCCTGTCCTCCTGTAGATAGTGTATCCTGGTACGCTTATGTCCCAGTCATGGTTTTGTGTGTACTATGTTTCTGTGACTGCCACGATATCCAGTTGTTCCTCCTCCATCAAGGCCACTAATTCAGGAAGCTTGTTACCCAGACTACGGGCATTGGTACTTATTGCTCTCCATTTTTTGATGGCTTTACCTTCTGTTGCAGCAGCCCCCACTGACCGTTCTACCTCAGTCTTTTTCTCATTTAGTATCCTGTTTTGTAGGGAGAGGCTGGGATTTTCCTGCTGCTTGTCAGAAGCCTGGCCCTGAAAGTTAGGACGTACTCCACAACATACTCCCCTTGGGCAGCAGTTACTTGTCCACCAGTGTGTTCATCCACACTTGTTGGCATGTCCCCTTTCCCTTTAAGGATCCACCAGAAGTCTTCAAGCTGCTCCTCCCATCCACCCGGGTGTTATATACCTTGGCTCCACCCCATGACGCCAGATCTTAGCCTACTGGAAGCCAGGGTTCGTGCATCTGCAGCCGGGGAGGTAGGGTGTGTCTGTGTGGATGAAAAACATATACCACTCCTAGAACTACTGTTACAGGTGAGCAACCTGTTTTTCTAGGATCGTGGATATGTTGTTCATCTACACGTACTGGCAGACTCCCATCAGTTCTCCGGGAGGAGGAAGACAAGGCGCACACCCACTTCTTGAGAAACAAAGATTGGAGAACAGAGGCCCCAAAACCAGCATCCCGGCGTGACTCAAGGTTGATGTGTTAGTGAGTAATGAAGGTGTTTGCTGTCTTCCAGGTAGAAGCCCAACATATTTCCTGGATAAGGATGTCCCTGGAAGCAGCCACCGATGCAGTGGTATGGCAGGTAGAATGAGCTGTTATCCCTCTGGGAGGTTCCTTGCCCGCCAACTCTTAGCACAGACTAATGCAAGATGTTATCCATCGAGCAATCGTCCACTTTGCTGCAGGTCTGCCAGAAGCCGCTCCAGCGTAGGTGACAAACAGCGGGCAAACCTCTCCCTGAATCTCCACCGTCCTCTCCTTATAACAGGAGAGAGCTTGTCTCAGCTCCAAAGTATGGAGCCTGTACTTGACCTCTGAGGTTTAACTGGGGTAGTACACTGGCAGAGTCAACACCTGATTAAGGTGAAACTCTGACACCACCTTCGGAAGGAATTTCAGGTGGGGGTGCAGGGCAACCTTGTCCCTCTGGAAGACCAAACAAGGGGAGTCCACCGACAGCACCTGGAGCTCCCCTGTCTTTCTGGTAGATGTGATAGCCATCAGGAAGGCTGTCTTCCACGACAAGTGTGACAGCTCACACTTGTGCATTGGTTTGAATGGCTTGCCCATGAGCTTTGCCAGTACCAGAAGTAGATCCCAGTGAGGTGGAGGCTCACGTACCGGAAGGGATATCTGATCCAGGCCTTTGAAAAAGCACCCGACCACTGTCTCCTGCGCCGGCTGACTGACCTGCGCCCGGTAAGCAGAGATGGCTGCCAAATGCACCCTAGGGGTTGATGACCGAAGACCCCCTTTGGACAGAGACCAAAGGTAGTTGAGAATGTTAGCCACTGGACAGGACAGAGGGTCCAGGCCCTTGCTCTGACAGCAAATGGAAAACCTTTTCCATTTGAAGGCATAACATTTCCTGGTCGACTCCTTTCTGGATGCCTCCACCACTGTGAGGACATCCTCAGAAAGACCCAAAGCCTGGAACTCTAGCCGATCAGGCACCAGGCTGTGAGGTGCAGGGGTTGAAGGTCTGGATGAAATACCTTCCCCTGGTTGACTGAGATCAGGTCTGGGCGTGCTGGAAGCTGCTCCGGGGGCCTGTTGCTGAGGCTGAGGAGACCGGGGTACCAGAACTGGCGTGGCCAGTCTGGGGCTACCAGAATCACCTGTCCCTTGTCCCTCCTCACCTTGAAGAGCACCCTGTGGATCAAGGGAAATGGAGGGAAGGCGTAGAAGAGGCCTGGGGTCCACAGCCTCGGGAAGGCATCCCCCTGCAATGAGCCATGCTGAGAGGGGTGGGCATGCTTGGTGTTTTCGCTGGAGGTAAACAGGTCCACCAATGGTTTGCCCCAGTGGGGGAAAAGTATAGTTACGTAAGAACTTACCATAACAGCAGATCTTCGAGAGAGGCACTTGTAGTAGGTAATTACATATAGGACTGACGTCGGCAGGCGGTAGGACTCCACGGAAAAATTTCTAGCTAGCAGTCTCTGCAGGGACTGCCCCATGTCAGGTGACCGCGCCAGGAGATGTCGGTATAAAGGGGCGTGTCCTCACGCCCGCTTTTCCAGTTCTTTTTCCCGCCACAGGCCACAAGGGACGGACGAGAGAAGAGGATACTTCTCATTGGGAAAGGAGCTGAAAAAGCTTAGGGGATGGAGGGCGGAGAAGCTCTACTGCAAGAGCCTCTCAAGATCTACTGTTATGGTAAGTTCTTATGTAGCCGTACTATCTTACTTCGAGAGGGCTCTTGCAGTAGGTAATTACATATAGGACTGAGTCCCAAGCAGTCTGGAATAAGAAGAAGCACACGGGAGGAGAAAAGCTACTCAAATAGATCCTCTAGCTGCGAAGGCCTTAAGAAAGGAGGCCTTGCAGAACAGCAAGCCCGAAGCCTGCTCTACGGCGAGAGGCAATATCCAAACTGTAGTGTTTAGCAGAAGTGTGGACAAAAGTCCAAGTGGCGGCAGCACAGATCTCTGCCGCTGACACGCTCTTGAAACATGCCACCAAGGCAACGACACCTCTGGTGGAGTGTCCTCTTACTTGACCCGGAAGAGTCTTATTGTACTTGTCATAACAGAAAGTGATGCAATGAGCCAACCATTTAGACAGGCATTGCTTGGAAACAGCATTGCCTTCTCTTTTGGGAGCAAAAGAGACAAACAGTTGATCGGACTTTCTGAGATCCTTTGTTCTGTTAGTGTAGTATCTCAGAATCTGGTGGACATCCATAGTAGGAAGTAGATACTCCCCTTGATTGGAGTACTGCGTAAAGGAAGCGGGTAACTCTATGGACTGGTTCAATGTAGATTCCGCTACCACCTTGGAAAGAAACTTAGGATTGGTACGCAGAGCCACACGTTCCTTGCGAAAAATCAAGTACGGGATTTTACACATCAGGGCCTGGAGCTCAGAAATCCTCCGAGCAGAGGTAATAGCCACTAGGAAGAGCGTCTTCCATGAAAGGAACTTCATGTCTGCTGAGGCCGCCGGTTCAAAAGGAGGCAAACTAAGTTTCTCAAGAACGAGGTTCAAATCCCAAGGAGGGGCGGAACTTGGATAGGTGGTCTCGAGTGAAGAAGCCCTCTGAGGAAAGTCTTAGAGACTTCCAGTTGAGCAAAAGTCCCATTCGTAAGGGAACGTGGTAGATGAAATGGCCGCCATGTGTACCTTCAGAGACGAAGTGACCAAGACCCAGGTCAAGAGATGGCGAGGTACTCCAGCAGTCGCCCAACTGAGCAGGAGAAAGGTTTGAAGCCTTTGAAGCGGCCCAGATTGAGAACCTGCTTCCAGTTCATGGCATAAGTGACCTAGTGGAGGGTTTCCTAGCCTCCATCAAGATCTCAGCCACCTGGGGAGAAACCCTAAAGCGGGCTTGAGCTATGTCTACAGGAGCCACGCATGCAGTTGAAGGGACTTGAGACCTGGATGGACCAGGGTCCCCTGATCCTGGGTCAATAAAATTTGTGACAGCGGAAGAGAAAGAGGAGGTTCCTCTGAGTACTGTTGCAGAAGAGAGAACCAAACTTGCCTGGGCCAGAAAGGAGCAATCAGAATCATTTGTGCCCCTTCTGAGCAGAGTTTCTGCAAGACACGCGGAATCAGAGGAATCGGGGAGAAGGCATAGATGAATCTGTCCCTCCAATCTAGAGACAGAGCGTCCCTCCAGAAAATGCCTCGCTCTTGAACGAGCGAGCAGAAGTCGGGAAGCTTTGTGTTTAGAGGTGAAGCGAACAAGTCCACCTGAGGAGTTCCCCAACGTAGGAAGATATCGTCTAGGACCCCCTGATCCAGTTCCCACTTGAGAGCTTGAGCAGACAAGCGGCTTAGTTTGTCTGCTAAGGAGCTCTCGACCCCCGGAACATGAATTGGCGTGAGGTGAAGGTCGTGTTGTGCTGCCCAGTCCCAGACTCTCATCGCTTCCCTGCAAAGAGGGTAGGGCCGAGTCCCGGCCTGTTTGTTGATGTACCATACCACACACATACTGTCCATCTGGACGGCTAGGTGGCCTGGAAGAGGATACAGATGGAGAGCCTGGAGAGTGTAGAGCACCGCCAGAAGCTCGAGCACATTGATGTGCAGGGATTGTCTGAGCTAGGACCAAGAGCCCTGGGTCCGATGTGGACCGAGATGGGCTCCCCAACCTTCGCCTGAGGCGTCTGTGGTCAGAGTTTGGGAGGGAGGAGGAGGGAAGAATGGAACTCCTTGAAGACGGTTCTCTCGAACCATCCACCACTGCAAGTCTCGAATCATGGGAGAGGAGACTAGGACCAATTGGTCCAAGTCGTCTACTAACTGATCCAACTGAGAACGAAGCGTCCACTGAGAGACCCTCATGTGGAGCCGAGCGCGAGGGACTGTCGGGATAGCAGCTGCCATAAGTCTGAGGAGGTGAAGAACTGACCTTGCACTGACCTGCCTGCGGCTGGACAACAGGCTTATCTGAGTCTGGAGTGTGGCTGCCCTGTCCGGTGGCAGGAAGGCCCTGCCTAGGGTTGTGTCCAGTATCGCCCCAATAAACTGGAGCCTCTGGGATAGGATCAAATGAGACTTAGAATGGTTGATGGTAATACCCAGACAGGCAAAGACCTGCTGGGTGAGGGAGAGGCAGTGCAGGAGTTCCTCCCTGGACGAGGCCGCCAGGAGCCAATAGTCCAGGTATGGGAAAACCTGTACCCCCCGGGTACGCAGGTAGGCCACCACCACCGCAAGGCATTTGGTAAATACTCGAGGGGCTGAGGAGAGGACAAATGGTAGTGCCTTGAACTGGTAGTGGTCCCCTTGGAAAGCAAAACGGAGATATTTGCGGTGAGACGGGCAGATAGATATGTGCAGGTAAGCGTCCTGCATATTCAGAGCGCACAGCCACTGGCCCGAGTGGAGAAGGGGCAGAAGGCTCTGCAGTGAGATCATCCTGAACCTCTTGTACTCCATGAAAATGTTCAGGGAACTGAGATCTAGAATAGGTCTTACATCTCCTGTCTTCTTCAGGACCAGGAAGAAGTGGGAATAGTAACCCGTCCCTTGCAGAGAAAGAGGTACAGGTTCTATCGCCTCTTTCAGCAAAAGTGCTGAAATTTCTTCCTGGACCAGAATAAGATGTTCCTGAGAGTACAACGACCTTGGGGGAGGGTGACGAGGTGGTTTCTGCAGAAACTCCATTGAGTGTCCTTCTGCGATTAGCTGGAGCACCCATGAATCTGATGTTATCCTCTCCCAGCCCGGAAGGCGGAGGGAAAACCTCTCTCCTACCAGTTCCTCCGGGAAGCCTGGAGGTAGTGGGAAAGGGAAGGAGTCAGGTGGTGGGCAGCGCCAGCTGAAGCTCCCGCTGCTTTTCTGGGGGCCCTTGGCAGCTGGGGGCCCGACGCTTAGTGGCCCTCTTCCTGTGGTCTCGCTTAACGATTCCGCCTGCAAAAGGGACGGCTGGCACTGATGGGATGATACATAGAGTCCACAGACTTTAGTGCCGTCCTCGTCTCCTGCAGGTCGGTGATGATGTCCTTGACATCACCCCCGAACAGCACTGAACCTTGGAAGGGCGCTTCCTGGATGGCGGACTACACTTCCGGAACCAACCCTGACACTCGGAGCCAAGCGTGACGCCGCAGACCTATGGCAAAAGCTGAGCTCCTACCAGCAGTGTCCACTACGTCATAGGTCGCACGAAGAATGTGCCGACTAGCAGAATGTGCAGAGCGGACAAGGTCAGCCACTTTCTGCTTGATCTGAGAGTCCGGAAAGGAGTCCAATTTAGATTCCACCTCACTAAGAATTGCCTTCTGGTAATCCCCCATGTGGCCGACGTAGTTCAGGGCCCTAATACCCAGAGTGAAAGAAGCAAAAATCTTCTTGCCATACTGGTCTAGAAGGCGGGATTCCTTGTCAGGTGGAGACAAGCTAAGATGTTTGGGTTGAGCTGACCGGCCGTGAGCGGCGCTGATCACAACCGAGTCAGGTCAAGGGTGGGAGTCTAAAAAGTCAACACCCTTGGGAGCCTGGTATAGCCTGTTCGACTTCCTGGGAAATGGGGCTAAGGCTGACGGTTGTTTCCATATGGTGGTAATAAGGTCGGCATGAGGCTCGATCCAGGGTGGCACCAAAGTGGGAGCTTTCACGGGCAGATCCAGATGCTCAGCAAGTTTTTTACGCTGGGGGTCTGGCTCCAAGGATTGCCACTTATGTACTTCCTGGATCTTCCGTAGCAACTCTGTGAAGGAAGGATCCTCCGGAGGAGACTATGGAGGAGTTCTTGGCCGGGGCTTGGACGGAAAGCGTGGCTGGTCGTCTTGCTTGGAACAACCGTCGGAAGAGTCCAAGGTGTCCGAGGAAGAAGAAGGTGAGGAAGAGGTAGACTCCCTCTCCTGACAAGGGGGAGGAACGGACTCCTTGGGAATCCCTCAGGGAAGCGTGTCCTGCCCCTCTCTGGACCCAGAGGGTTTAGCCCTGGTGTCAGGAGGTGGGGAAGGAGTGTGTCGCCGTGGACGTAAAGGGAACCGGCACCGGCTCCATCGTCGGAAGATGACTTTCCACCTCTCTGGTGAGCTGAGCCTTGGCCTGAGCCCACCAGGAGGCCAGAGTCTCCTGCAAGTCCAGCAGCGGCTGAGGGGGCCGTGGAGGAGGAGAAGGAGGGGGATATAGGTATGGACTATACCCAAAAGGCGCGTATCCATAACCCAACGGTGGGAAGCCCGGTGTAGGGTATTCAGGAGCCGGGTACTGTGGCGTTGGATATGTCGGCGCCGGGTACTGGGGCGCCGAATACTGCGGTCCCGGGTATGGCAGTGTCAGATATGACGGAGTGGGGTACCCGGGAGCTGGAGGAGCTACCGGAGCAGACAGCCCGGCCGGAGGCCCCACGGGCGGTTCTGGAACGGAAGGCCCAGGGGGCAGAGGGCCTGGCGCCGAGGCGACATCAGGGGTGGGATGTCGCCCAGTGTTGGCAATACCGCGTCGAGAAGCCGGGCGCCGGGGAACCGACTTCAGATCGGTCGGACCAGAAGGTGGACGGTCTGACGGAGGTGGAACAGGAACTCAGCGCCTCCGGGATTGGGGAATCCACGGGTCGGGCTGATGAGACTCAGGGTCCCTGGAGGCCAGTAAAGACTGCGGGAGCCGGAACGACAGACATGGGGGTGGGGGTCTGGCGTTGGCTCATCTGACAAGCGGACGTTGGGTGAACCGACCGCGTCTCGACTTAACAGGCCCTTCGGCTGAGGCAGGCGAATGGGAGGGGCGGCCTTGCTGGCGGAATGGGGGCTGCGACTGCCCCCGGCGGGTCAGACAAGCCAACGTCCGCTTATCGGAGCCGATTGCAGCAGTAGGTCGTGAAACCACAGCTTTACTGGGAGCCGGAGGCTCTCCATGCTCGCAGGCGCCTGAAGGCCCTGAGCGAAGCCAGATGGGTTGCTGCCGCCTTTAGGAGCCTCTAAGGCGGTCAGAGGAGCGGTCCCGGGGAACGCCATCTGTTTCATGGCGACTCCCGAGGAAGACACGGTGGGAGAGGAGCCCTTGTCCTGGTGCCTTTCTTTGTCCTTTTTCATGTGATGGCCTTCAGGGGAAGTCGACGCCTGCCGAAGATTTTTCAGTTCTTCCTCCATGAGCCCTCTCGAAGTAAGATCAGACTATACGCTACCTCTGGATGGAGCTACCACTCATGGGATGTCTCACCTATGCGGCTGACAGCATCCGCCAGTTGGTTTGAGGCTCCTGCCACATGGATGGCAAGGAGATCTGTCTCCAGACGGCTTATGAGTGTCCAGATGCAGAGCACTTCCCTGCATAGCAGATCGGAATGCGTGCCGCCTTGTTTGTTGAGGTAGTACATGGTCGTGGTATTGTCCACCTGGACTTGAACTACTTGACCCCAAAGTTGAGGAGCGAAAACTGACAGTGCCAGTCTGACTGCTCTGAGCTTTAACGGGTTGATGTGATAAAAGGACTCCTCGGGGGTCCAGAACCAGTGGGCACTGTTGTCCCCCATGTGGGCTCCAAAGCGCATGAGAGAGGCATCGGTTGTAAGGACGGCCGTTGGCTCGGGGCGAACAAACGGGATCCCTTCCTGAAACCGGCCTGGGACAGTTCACCATTGGAGAGCTCCCACATCCTCTGGGTCACAGTGATCAGCTGGTCGAAATGACCGTAGCGCTGAGTCCACTTGGCGGCCAGCCCCCACTGGAGGGGGCGCAGGTGCCACCGCACCCAATGGACCACCGGGTGCATGCCGCCATGTAACCCAGAAGCTGCAGAAAGTCCCAGGAAGGGCACAACTGCCCAACCAGAAATGATCGAGCAAAGGAGGAGAGAACCTCCGCCCTGTCTGCCAGGAGCCGAGCTCTGGCTTGACAAGAGTCAAGCTCTGCCCCGATGAAGCCCATCACCTGATAAGGCATGAGTTCCGACTTCGCCTTGTTGATCAGGAGGTCGATTTCGGTGCAGGTCTGGAGGGCCAGGTCCCTGGACCTCTCCACCTCCTGATGGGTGGAACCTGCTAAGAGCCAATCGTCAAGGTAGGGGTAAATTCTGACCCCCCTCCCAATGCCTGAGGTGGGCTGCCACCACTGCAATGCATTTGGTGAAGACCCATGGGGCCGATGACAGGCCAAATGGCATGGCTTGGAACTCGTATAGAGTTCCTTCGGCTCTGAAGCAGAGGAACCTCTGGTGAGACGGACGGATCAGGACATTAAAGAATGTGTCCTGGAGATCGAGAGAGCAAAACCACATGTCTTGCTTGAGAGACGGTATGATCTGGGACAGAGTTACCATCCTGAATGTGCGTGACCTGAGGAATTGGTTCAGGTCATGCAGATCTAGAATGGGGCCCCAGCCCCCCGTCTGCTTCAGGACCAGAAAGTACCTGGAAATGAACCCTGGTTTGACAGGGGGTCTGTGACTCTGGCCACCACCTCCTTGAAGAGTTGTTGGGCAATGTCACCTCGAAGAGCAGACTGAGTGTGTACGGACACCATTTCCTCCTGTGGGGCGCAGGCTTGGCTTGGATGATACTGCTGGAATTCCAGAGGCAGACCCTGGTCGACCACTTCTAGAACCCACCAGTCAGTGGTAACAGCGGATGAGGCGGGAAGAAAGTGGCTGAGCCGGCCCCCCACGGAAAGACCCCAGAGCTTGTGTTACAGGTATAGGGGTGGCCCCCCATCCCGTCACTGAGCAGGCTTAGAGGAGGAGGATGCGGAAAGGGGACCTCCTGAGCCCCATCCTCCAGGTTTACGGGCCGCTGGGGGCCTGGGCTTGGGCTGAGGGTGCCAAAGTTGTGCCTGCTGTTGCTGCCCCTGTTGGAAATGAGGCTGCTTGGCCGCAGGGTTAGAATGCCAAAATGAATTCTTCTTCTGCTTCTTGGAACCCTGAGATTCCTTTTGTGCAGAAGTCACAGAGTCCAAGGTAGCACTGGATTTCTCGATGCGTTGGAGGTGTCCATCCACACCTGGGACGAAGAGGTCGGTACCCAGAAAGGGGACGTCTGTTAGCTTGTGTTGGATGTCCGCCGTGAAGGTAGAAACCCTTTACCAAGCCCAGCGCCACATGGCAACCGTGGCCACCACTGAGCAGTATTGGAGGCGGTATAGCGCAGTGGTTTAAGGCTCTGAGCTGCAAACCTGGAGACCCTGGGTTTGAATCCCACAGCCCCCACTTGCATACTGTGTGACGCTGAGCAAGTCACTTAACTTCCTTGTGCTCCCAGGTCGCACCTGTAAACAAGCTTTCAGCTTAGTGTGTCTCTCCTGGTTAAAAAATATAATAATAATAAAGAGTCCCCAAGATCCAGAGCCATCTGGAATTGCTCTTACATAACAGCCTGACCCTGGTCACGAACCTGCTTGACCGTAGTCTGGAGGTCTGCGGGAAGGTGAGGAAGAACCTCATCAAGGGAGCCCAGGTGGGCGTGACAGAAGTGCGCCATGATGACGGCTGAGCTTGCCTGACGAAGGCCCAGTGATGAGGCGGCATAGACTTTCCAGGCAGAATGGTCCAATTTCTTGGACTCTTTGTCCAGGGGCCTATCAGTGTCTCCCGAGTTACCTGAGAATCTGAACACAGATTCGGTCACCAAAGCCTCCGCAGAGGGGTGCTATGTGAAACCCAAAAGGGACTGCATAGTTTTATTTGTTTTTATTTATTTATTGAAATGTTTCACCAGGAAGGTTACACTGAGCAACAATGCTTATCTCATGGTACGTCCTGAGGGAAGGGGAGTGGGAACAATAAGTAGTACAACAGGATACATACATCAGGAATTAGCTTAGCAGCATATAGACAGACTGTACAGTTAGCACCAACAATAGCTAGTAAAATTTCTAGATTAGGATACGTTTGTGAGTGGCTGACGGGGTATAGTTAAAGATACACGGGGGTGGGGTGGAACAGTAGGGGTGATAGAAAGTGCCAAGTTGCAGAAGTGCTAGGATTGCAATGGGTGTTTGGGATAGGGGGCAGATATTTGGCACAGCTGGAGGAAGGAGGAGGTATAGACCAGCAGCTAGGCAGGGCCCCGTGGGGCTAGATACAGTTGCAATCCATCACTAGGTAGTTTGCTAGAGATGTAGAGAGAGTAGGCTGAGGAGGAGTGGCGGATTTGGGATGGTAGTTTGTTCCAGAGCTTAGGTAGGCGATGGGAGAATGCCATTTGGCCAGATTTAGTATTTCTGTAGGGTATATTCTGTGAGTGAGTGAGAGTCATCAGATTGGAGGGTGTATTTGGAGGGGTGAGGGGCAAATAAGGAGGCGGACAGGTAAGAGGGGAGCGATCCTAGCCAGAATTGATAGGTAAACTTTGCCACGTGCAGTGTTCTCCTGTCAATAAGTGAGGGAAAATTTAGAGAGCGGTAAAGAGTGCAGTGATGTGTCAGAGCAGGGGCATCCAGGGCAAACCAGCAGAAGGAGTTAAAAAAAGGTTCAAGCCTGGATAAGGAGGATTGAGGGGCAGCTCTGTATACAACATCGCAGTAGTCGAAAGTCAGCAGTATCATTTATGTGCCAATTCGCGCCTTTCTGGACGTAGGATGCTACCCCTGTTATGACAGAGGCCCCCTAGCTTAGGCCGGAGTTTCTTTAGAATGGCATCAATGTGTACGGAGAAGTTTAGGTTCCTATGCAGCCAAACTCTGAGGTAGCGGAAGGAAGAGGTGTCTTCTAATACAGTCCCATCAATGGTGTAAAAGGTGGGTAAGGAGGGAAGCCTTGCCATCCTCTGCCTAGTACCGAAAGTCATCGAGACTGTTTTCTTTGAGTTTAGGAAGAGGTGGTGCTCACTTAGCCAACGTTGTACATTTTCGAAATCCAACTGAAGCCTGGCGGTGACATCAGTGACTGAATTGCCAGTTGTGAACAGGACAGTATCGTCTGCATACGTGTGTATGTTAGATGATAAACAAAACTGAGGGAGGTTGTTGAGGAAGACTGAAAAAAGGAGAGGCCCAAGTACTTATCCCTTGGGGACTCCCGTGGTAATGCAGAGGGGAGGGGAGAGGAGATGGTATATGCTATGCGGACAGATTGTGCTCTGCCCGACAGATAGGACTTGAACCATTCAATGGCATTAGGGGAGAGACCAGTGGTCCTGAGGCAGGACAGGAGCAGAGGGTGGGAGCCCGTGTCAAAGGCCTTGGTCAGGTCAATAAAAACAGCTGAGGTTATGAGGTCTTTGTCCATGCCCGTGGTGATAGTGTCAGTCAGCCGTAGCAGCGAGGTGGCAGTGGAGTGGTGTTTTCTAAAGCCAGCTTGGAATGGAGTAAGAAAGGAGGAGTCAGTAATGTAGGAGGAGAGTTGTTCAAGTACTATGTGCTCCTGTAGCTTAGCCAGAGTATGAAGGATATAGATAGGGCGGTAGTTACTAGGGGAGGAGGGGTATCCTCCTTTAGGGAGTGGTAGGACTGTGGCGTGTTTCCAGGCTGTAGGGACAGTGGAAGTGACAAAGGAGAGGTTTAGCAAGATGGATATAGGATAGGCGATCGTGGGCGCAGACAGAGAGAGGAGCATAGGGTCCAGGACGTCTGGGAAGGAGCCTTTAGCAGGGTTGATAGACTGAGGGGCTTGTAAGGCAGCTGCAGGGGAGATGTGGGTGAAGAAGAAGTGGGTAGAAGGAGAGGGAGCTGGAGGAGTAGAGGAAGGGGAATCAGGGAGTTGAGGCGGGCCTGTGGAGGAGTGTGTGTGCATCAGGGGGGCCATTTGGAGCATTGCAGCGCAGGACATGAAATGGAAGTTAAAGCAGTCAGCGACAGCCATAGGATCCGAGATGTCTCAGAGATATAATCTAAGGGTAGGAGTGGGGGGCTTGGAGGAAGGGGAAAAAGAGGGACTGGACAACCTTCCAGAATTTGGAAGGTTTGTTTGTGTTGATGTGGAAGTTAGCTTGGTAGTGTTCAGTTTTGGCCAGTCGGGTAGCTTTGGTACATTTATTTCGAGGCTCCTTGTATCGTTGGAGGTCCCTGGGGAAGTTGGTTACCTTGTGTTTACGCCAAGCAGTGTCCCAGGCTCTTTGACAGGACAGGAGCTCAGGGGTTACCCAGGGCAGGTAGGTACTTGCAGGCCATACAGGCAGACGGCGCAGGGCAGGAGGCAGGGTGCTGCCAAAGCTCCAAGGCTAGACCAACAATGGCCTTGGCCATTGAAAGGCCTCAGTCAGGGAATCCCCGTTTGAGAATATCAGTGAGGGGATATTTGGCCCATTTCTGGACAAGTTCCAGAGGCAATACCCATGGAATCGGAGATGAGACGGAGGATGCTCACAAAGGAAGAGGGACCTTCCTCTGTCAAAAGACTTCTGACTGATTCCTCGTCTAGGGGATGGGAATGAAGGTCTGAGTCCTCAGATTCCAAGGAGCCCAGATAAATCGGCTGGCCACCTGAGTCTCCCTCCACCCACCTAGGATGGTTGGGAGTGAGGGTGACAGAAAGCCTATGCGGGAGGCCCAGAACAGACCGAGACTCTTTTGCAGGAGCCCCTGACGGGGGCTGTTTGAGTAGATCGTTCAGGATGTTCAGGAGAAATGCGAGGCACATCTCACAAGCCTGAGCATCATGGCCAACCCCCAGGCAGTACACGCACATGGCATGCGGGTCGGTGCGAGACATCTTTTGCCCACATGGGCAGCAGCAGAAACCGGGTGAGGATTTATCCTCCATAACAGTCGATATCGCAAAGTGATTAGCTATAACTCTTACAAGTTTTAGTTTAAGCAAATCCGAAGATTTGAGAGCCAGGGCCTACAAAATGTGAGAGCGGTAAGGAGGAAACTTGTATCTTCCAGCAGAAAAGAAGATCTGGCATTAAGGGGTGCAGACAAGGTATATACCACCCAGGTGGGTGGGAGGAACCAGCTTAAAGACCTTCCGGCAAGTTTCTAAAAGGGAAAGGACACGTCAAACAGTGTGGATAGAACAACATATCCATGATCCTAGAAGGTGGGATTTTTTTTGAATGAGTTTGAGAGACTGTTTTGAAAATATGATGTACTTTAATTAATTGGTTGATCCGTAGACTTGCTGAGTTAATGTTAAGAGCAATTTATATATACAGCATATATATATCTACACAAAGTAAAAAATCATTTATGTTTATGTATGTCCTTAGATCCTGAACAAGTAGTGGGTGCACTACGAAACGTTGACTGAGTTTGGTGGACAAATAATTAAAAGATTATACACTGTAAATAAATTCTAATACAGTTTCTGATGAGTGAGTCTATTATCTCCATGTCTGGTTTAGTCACAGAGGTTCCACAGGGTAGCCCCAATCCCCCACCTGTGACAGGCCAAGACGGTTCAAACGAGGTCAGAGGACCCAAGTCAGCATGGTGACTCCTGCCAGAGCTACCAGACGTTCTGGCCGTGGAGTGAGACGCGACCGAGACCTACCAGCTCACACCTCATCAGAATAGCTTCTGCACCTTGGGCTAGGCCTAATGTCAGAACCAGCATCGAAAACCTAAGCTTAGGGACAGCTGGCCCCACGACCAGCAACAGAACCCCACTTGACACTGCGAATAGTGCCAGAATCAGACTCGGTACCGCATCTGGCACAAACTGGAAAACAACTAGAGATGACACCGAGGACAACGCAGACCTAGAACTAGGCCCAGAAAGGCCTCCTTGATTGTCAGTACCCAAAAGCTGCTCACAATCATCCCAGTCCCCATATCTTGGGTCATGCAACCGCTCGAAGGACCAGATCCAGACCTTCTCTGGGCTGCTGACTCCAGAAACCTTCCCTCTCCCACTGCCACAAGCGGCATCAGGAGGGTACTCAGCCGCGAGACACCGTTCCACTCACCGGCCTCAGTGCCGGGTGCCAAAGCAGCGCTGGACTGTGACCCCAAGGAGCTCACCAGTGTAGGCCCAGCGTACACCTCCAACCTCATCACTGGTGGTGTCTGTGCCCCCGAGGAGGCTGCAGACTGGGAAGGGTGTGCAACCAACCTCTCTGAAGGAGCCGGCTGTCCCACAGACCCCTCCCAGGCTGTCCGTTTTAGCAAGATGAGGACTAGAAGAGGCCTAGTCTCCCTCAGTATGTATAGTACTGAGGAGGGGCTGAGGGGAAGAGCCCAGGGACCTTATCTTGGAGTCCCTTGTGCAATGCCTGCCTCCGAAAGTGGGAGGCGAATTACCCCACTTCATGGCATGGATTTCAAGTGTGTTGACGTCAATGGAGAGACAAGTGTCACAATGGTCCATGACGTGTTGTGCTCCAAGGCAGATTCAGCAATGGTCATGGAGGTCCTGAATGGATATATTTCTCCCACAGGAGAACTGACGCATGGGGGGAGACTCCATCTTCTTTTTTGACTTCTGAGTGACTGACTTTGGAAAATAACATAAATAAGCAAAAAAACAGAGCCTGGCACCATAAAAGAATAGAGAAGAGAAGCAGTGTTGGAAAAAGGAAAAAAGAAGAAAGAAGAAGTTACAGCATCGAGCTGGCAGTGAATGCTCCCACAGCGTGCAACCTCAATGGCAGGAAGAAATGGAAATTACGTACCTACCGTAATTCTGATCTTACTGTGTATCTTCACCATTCATCACCTTTGGGTTCTGTCCGGAGGTCACGACCCCGTGGGACCTTTTTTTTTGGGAGGGGGGGACGGGCAGAGACGACACACCATCGGCACTGCCCTCGAGTCCAACGCACTGCGTGGCGCTCGCAGGTTGGCCTCAAGGTGTTGTCGACTCTGCCCCCCTGCCAGTTCTGAGTCACCGTAGAGTAAGAAAAGGGTTGGGAGGAGGGACAAGGAAGTCCAAGTGACAGACAAAGGAAAACATATATAACAACAATAATTTTATTTGTACAGCACCTTTCTATTTCCAAGGCGCCTTACAACTTAAAACAATTTAAAACAAACATTAAAATCCAAAATTTTAAACATGAATGAAGAAACATAATCAAAATGCAGTTCAATTTTCCACAAAGGCCTTTTGCCAAAGAAAAGTTTTCAATCCTTTCTTAAATTCCTCCACAGAGGTGCACTCTCGTAACCGACGGGGGAGAGAATTCCAAAGAGTGGGCGCAGCATAAGAAAAAGCTCTAGAACCGGATGATTTCAGGTTCACCCTTGGAATCTCTAGCAACCCCTCATCAGCCAAGTGCAGCGATCGAACAGGGCAGTAGGGAACCAGAAGTTCTTTCAGATAGGCTGGACCCTGGCCGTGAAGGGCTTTGAAAGTCAGTAAACCGACTTTAAAGGTGATCTGCCACCGCATAGGCAGCCAGTGCAGTTTGCGCAACACCGGAGAGATACGACAGGATCTACTAGAGCCCGTCAAAACCCGGGCTGCTGAGTTCTGCACCAGTTGCAGGTGGTGAATTTCAACCCCTGAAAGCCCAAAGTAAAGGGAGTGCAGTAGTCCAATCGCGAGGACACAAAAGCGTGGACCAACGTTGGAAGGTCGTCAGACAGAACCAGATGTCTAACTCTGGCGATGTTCCTAAGATGGTAAAAGGAGGTCTTGATGACAGCAGACACCTGTGACTGCAGTGTCAGTCTATCATCAAAGACCACCCCAGGTTACGCATCCATTCAGAGGTCGGGAGAGAAACGCCGCAAGAAAAATTCCTGAAGGCGCGCCAACATCCGACCCCTCTATCCACTGACCTGGGTCCACAACCAATACCTCTGTCTTTTCTGAGTTCAACTTCAGCCAGCTAGAATCCATCCACTCCTGGATTTCTTTCAGACAGTTGTTAAAGACTGAGAGAGCTCCATCCTGGTCGGGTGCACAAGACAGGTATAGCTGGGTATCATCTGCATAACAGTGAAACCTCAGCCCATACCTTCTTACAATGTCTCCGAGGGGTAGCATATACACTGCGAATAACAAGGGTGACAGTACTGAACCCTGAGGCACCCCACACAACAAAGCCGTTGGGCCCGAGGAAAAGACCCCAGACACAACTCTTTGTGATCTCCTCGTGAGGAATGAGGTGAACCATCGAAGGATGATTCCCGATATTCCACATATATGCCTCAGGCATCCTATCAACACCATGTGATCCACGGTGTCAAAAGCTGAAGAGAGATCTAGGAGAACCAAGATGGAACGTCCCTTCTGATCTCTCGCCCTCAAGAAATCATTGAGCACCCGAACCAGCACTGTCTCGGTGCTATGTCTTTTACGAAAACTGGACTGGAGGGGTTCATAGATGTCATGGATGGTTAAATGGTCCTCCAGTTGAGCTGCCACTACTTTCTCAATCACCTTGCCAGCAAAGGGAAGGTTAGAGATAGGTCTGTAGTTTGTGAAGCAGTCTGGGTCCAGGGTAGTTTCTTCAAGAGTGGTGACACCACCGCCTCTTTCAGGGAGCTAGGAAAGTCACCCGACTCCAAGGAGCACAAGACTATTCACACAAGCACTGGACCGATGATATCACTACAACCCAAAATTAGGGAAGTCGGTCCAGGGTCCTAACTACAGCACATAGGGCGCACATTCTGGATAAGCCTCATGACATCCATGAAGTCTGGTCGACTATAAACCAAAAGAAGAAATAAACGACTGAGAGGACAGAATAAGTTTGGAAAAATAAGGGAATTGGGCAGGGGCCACAATCTCTGGAAGAAGAAAAGGAGGAGGGAGGGAGAGAGGGTTAAGGATTTTAGAAATAAGGATGTGAGTGGGGGGGGGTGGAGAAGAAAGGGAACACACCCTGGAACCTTGATCTATCTCCAGATTGTATTTGGAACTGTGAAGGAGTAGCCAAAAGGCTGACTGCCAGAATTCAAGGCACAGAATCACTGGCAATAACTCCAACATAAGCAGAATTGGCTATTCTGGAAGAAAAGACAGGATACAGGGATATCTCTGCCCCCCCCCCCAAAAAAAAAAAAGAAATTGCTGGTGTAAGAAACCTAGTTTCTTAAATTAATTTGAGGTTGTGTCCAAAGGACAAGGAAATCAAGGTAAGTTGACAGAGAGAAGGAAAGAAAGGAGGGCAACTACCAAACCCCGCCCCACAGGGGTGGAGCCGAGGCACTGAAGGAGTGCCCCCCATCCTGACCACTCTACCCCTAGAGAACATTATCCCCTATATGCCCCAAGTCACCCCACTTCTGATTAAACAGAAAGGAGGGGGGCGAAGGAGAAGGCACAGAGAGGGAGGGGGAACAGAGACTGAGGCCTCAGGGGGGATGGAGGGTGGGATTGTGATGAATGGTGAAGATACATAGAAAGATCAGAATTATGGTAGGTATGTAATTTCCATATCTTATCTGTGTCAATCTCCACCATTCATTATCTTTGGGTGAGTGCCGAGCCCCCCGAAGGGGGCCCTAACCCTAAAGGACTAAAGGGACATGATAGAAACTTTCAAGTACCTCAAGGGAATCAACAAAGTCCAAGAGGGTGGCATATTTCAGAAAAAGAGATGTGCAAGAACAAGGGGGCGCAATATGAAGATAGAGGGGACGGCCTCAGAGGTAATGTGGAGGAAGTATTTTTCACAGAGAGGGTTGTGGATGATGGAACAGCTCTCCTGAGGAGGTCGTGAGTCAAGAACAGTGGGGGAATCCAAGAATGCATGGGACAGACATAAGGCAGTCCTAGTGGGGGGTAGGAGGAAGTAAGCTGTTGGTTAATTAGGATCTGCAGCTTATCTGTTAGGTAGGAAAATGGGCAGACTGGGTGGACCAAGCGGTCCTTATCTGCCGTCAAATTCTATGTTTCGATGTAAGTCCCTTAGCTCTCAGTGGGTGGCACACCAAGAGAGAGAGAGAGAGAGAGAACCTTTGCAGGCCTGGAGAGGCCCACGAGTGGGAAGAGTGAGACGGGGACTCCTCGGAAGGAGTAGGACATTGCCCCAACAGACGCCGTCTCACCCTACTGGAGAAAATATGAGTTCTCTGGTAGGGGGAGGAAATCACCCTCTGTCGGGCCAAAGGTGACAACCGGGAAAAATGCAGCCATGCCGTCTGCCTAGTGCAGATTGCTGTCCCTACGACCCTGGAAGCTACCTCGTTGGCGTTGTAAGATGCCCTCGCTTGGTGCCTTGCTAGCTCCAGGCCACATGCAGAGAGTGCAATGGCTTGTCTGGTTACCTCCATGTCAGGCAAAGCGGCTAGAAGTTGACCTAGCCTGGACCACAGGAATCTATCATAGGTAGCATAGTGGGCCTGATGTGCTGAAACAGCGAGCAGCAACCATGCCAAGTAGAACGTCCTCCCCTCCCAGAAGTCAAAATCCATAGAATCTTGATCTTGGGGCTGGTCATGGTGAGGGTCGCGAAGCCCATCAGGAGTGTCCAGCTGTATCAATCCTGACTGAGGATGAGACATGGAACCTGGAGACTCTGGGGGCGGGAAACAATACCGCTGGCAGAGATCCCGAGGGGCTGGGACTCCGGAAAAGGGTCTCTGCCAGAAACGCAATGACGCCTCCCGAAAAGGAGCAGGCCAGGGGGGCACCACAAGGGTGTCTACACTGAAATCGTCTAGAAAGGCACGCGTTGAGTGCTCTGGATTGTGCCGTGTGGGTGGGGTGATGTGCAGGTCCTCCAACATCCTCACGAGGAATCGCTGAAACTCTGCGAGATGAGCAGCTGGGGAGATGTGGACAGATGCTTCCTCTCCCCCAGAAGTGGGGGATGAGGAGTCAGGGGACCTCAAGAGTTCAGAAGCTGGCTGCTCAGGGGGAGGTTGAAAAACCTGTATGTCCATAGCCCTGACATAAACGGGAAATTGAACAGCCACAGCTCTGAACTGCTCCAAGAAGAGAGGACTGCTAGGACCAAAAATACCTGGGAGCGCAGGAGAATGTGGCAGAGGAGAAGGGGCAGAGCCGACAACAGGAATCGGCTGTCCTCCGCCTGGGCTAGGGAGCGCACCAGGAGCCCTAAGAAAAAAAAGGAGCTCCAGAAAACTCCACAGCCGACAGCTGGTCAACCAAACTGGAACTGCCTAGGCTGTGCCCTGAAAAATCCCCCCTGTGAGGTGACTGGGGCTGTGAAAGTCCAGAAGGACGGTTCCCCACCTCCAAAGAACGGGGCCCTCTTGAGGAAACTGAAAGGGAAGGGTGGAAATCCACGCTATGACTTCTCGCAGAGCCCGAGTGGGTTCCAGAAAAAGGCCGCCACATGTAACCCATACCCCTCGACCCCTCAGAATCCGAAAGTGTCCTCCTCCTTCTCGAAAGAGCCAACCTAGGCAGCTGGCAACCCTGGTTGGCGCCCCGAAGGGGTCATCCAGGGAGCAGCACCCTCCCCCCTCCTGTGGGTGCTCTGATCGGCCCCAAAGTTGGGCGATCTAGGCACACCACCTGAGGGGTATCACTACTGAGGGGTCAGAAAACCCACTGAGACCAGGCTGCAGAGCAATGGTGGTCTGCACCACTGCCTGCTGGTCAGCACTCCTGACCCTGGGCCCAGGAGCAACTGTCCTCTTCTCAGAAGGGGGATGGTTCTGGCCTGTCAAGGACACTACCAAGGTGTCCATATGAGCAGCCAACTCCAAAGAGTCAGACTGCCTGTCTGACTCAGAATCTGATTCCCCCTCTGAGAAGGTGGAGACCGAAGTTCTGTGCCAAACCGTGCATGGACGCCTGCTGCCATCCCAACTGAAAAGGGCATCAGACCGAGTAACTGCACCAGAATTGGCGCCAAGGCCCTCAGCCGCACCACAAACGATGCAGGAAGAGGACACGGCGCCGATGACAGCACCAGCATCAGAGTCGGGGCTTGTTACGGCACCGTCCCGGCCCACGGGAGGCCAGAGACGGCGCAGACAACTGCTCTGACTGTGTTCTCGGTGCTGAGGTCCAAAATCCCCACGGCGCCATTTCCTCGATCGGCGCCACAAGCGGCTCCAGAGCTGGACACGGCTCCATGCTCAACCACGGCGCCATGATGAGAAACCGCAAAGGAAAGCATCATAGAGCCTCCCACGGCACCGCCAGCACTATCAGCGTCGCAAACGAAGCCGACAGCAGCAACAGCGCTGAGCGAAGGATCAGTGCCGATAATGGCGCCATCAGGGCCCATGGTGCCGTGAACTGTGCTGAGGCCCAAGACAGCACCGACAGATGGCATCGAGGAAGGCGCCGACCCAGGCTTTCCAAGCCAAGGGTACGACACCGTGGGAGCCTTCACCCCCGAAGGGGTGATTGCCAAGGAGGTGCCTCCCGCCCGTCCCCCAAGGGGAAAGGACTGGGCCTCCTGCACCGCAGAAGAGGCTTCTGCAATGGCGGGGCTACAAGAAGCACAAGTCCCCTCCTCCTCGGTTCATGTGGAACCAGGAGGGGACCCGGAGGAAAGGCAGAGAGAACGCGCCTTGGCCCGACGAGTACGCGCCCGTCCCCCGAAAGTCAGTGGAGCTCGTCCAGCTTTCCACACCTGTTGTTCCGATGAGGCGATGGTCCATGGAGAAGCAGGCTTCGCACGAATCCATATCGTGCAGCGGGCCAAGACACACGAGGCAACGGTCATGCTAGTCGGTGACAGAATACTTACAGCTGCACGGGCACCGACGCATGGGGGGGCGTCCCGTCTTCAAAGCTTTCTTGTCCCCCGACCGAGACATGACCTACGGATAAAAGAACACCAAACAAGACCCAACGTCGCAAAATAAAATAAAGAACCGTCTTACCAGGTGACGTCGAGTGGAGCGAAACTGAACTGGCAGGAACGAAGATATATGGAGTCGACGGACTGCGACATGGAGTTGAAGGCTTTCGAAACACAACAGGCCTCTCAGAGGTTTTCAGAGCTACCCACGAGGTGCGACCTCAACGGCGGGAGAGGAAGAACTGGCAGGAGGGCGGAGTTAACGACACCTAACGGCCAACCCGCGAGCGCCACACAGTGCTACTCGAGGGCGGCGTATTTATGGTGTGTCGACCCACCCATCCAAAACAAACAAAAAGCTCCCATCGGGTTGTGGACTCTGGCTAGAACCCAAAGGTGATGAATAGTGAAGACTGACACAGATAAGGTCAGAACTAAGAAGAGTGGGGGGGCCAGCATTGGTTACTGGCCGTCCTACGAGCGTAACATCATGCGTCCGCCTTGTGGGCAGTGCCATTCTCAATGTTGGTCCCCTAGCTCAATAATTTTAAAGCTATATGCTCCCACAGGGGTTCTAGTGCCTCCCGCACAGACCCGTGAAGTAATGAATGGTGAAGACTGATTCTTGGAAGATCTGAGGTATGTTGGGGCAGACTTCAGTACTTAGGTGGCGACAACGCATGTGAACGGCATCAGCTAACAAAAGTTTCTCATGGTTCTGACGCACATGGCTTACAGTTCCATGGTGTGGTTTATGAAGGGGGATGTCCCTGAAGACCACCGGGGACCATCAGAAGACAACCACCCCCCTACACACAATGTTGTCAGTAATGATGAAAGGATCCCTGCTAGAGTATGCAGCCTTAGGGCACGTCTCGACAGGCCACTAATGGATCCCCCCCATCAGGGCAGGCAGTGAGCAGGGGTCAGTAGTTTTTCTGGCATGAAAAAGATCTGGTACCTGACCGTGCATGGATATTTTTTTCATGTGTGATCAGGTGACATCTCTCAGCCAGTCATGTTTTTGGATTTTCTTCCTTGGTATTTATAAATGGGCTGATCAAAGGCCTGCTCAAACTATGCAATTTATCTTTCATGAATGAGGGGTAAGACTGTCATGGTTTGCAGTTATTGTACGCTAAAATCCACTAGATATACTCATAAAAGTTCTCCTTAATGTGGCTATGAACATATAACAAAACAATGAGAAATTAATTAAACCAGAAACTTACCACAGCAAGTTCTGCAGGGTCTCATTGTACTTATTGCCTCTCTCTTTCTCCCCAGTGGGTAGAACCCAGGCTTGGCCAAGGAAGCTTCTCGACAGTGATGCTGTGATTATGAGTAGGAGGGAAAAAAATATATAGGTTATTCACCTGTAACCATAGTTCTATCAGAGGTATTTAGTTCACATCTACTCTCTGACAGTTCTGCTGGATATAGCCGAGTCAGTGGAGATCTTCAAGCAAAGCTCATCCCACCACCCAGATGGTATATCTTCTGGCTTCACTCTGTGACATCAGATAGAACAATTACGTAACAACTTACCATAACAGTAGATCTTCGAGGGGATCTCAGTCATCAGGTCACTCTGCAGTAACGTCACCGTCAATGAAGCAGGATCCACACGGAAGATTTTCAGCAGTACAACTGGGGCCGCCCATGCCGTCGACGTCATCTACCCTATAAAGGCGTGAACGGCCCCGGTCCCTCCTCAGTTCCTTCCCCTGGAGATAAAGGGAGCATAGCTCTAGAAATGTGGGACCGAGGAGAGAGAGAAGTGCCCAGGCTCGTATAAAAGGCCAGATACACCAGACAGCCAGTACCAGGACAAGAACCCAAGAAGGGGGATGGTGGGTCGGAAAGCAGACCTGATGACAGAGATCCCCTCGAAGATTTACTGTTGCGGTAAGTTCTTACATAACTATTCTATCTTCTTTGGGGGTATCTCAGTCATAAGGTCACACCAAAGGAATGAGTCCCAAGCAGATGCAGGTGTAAACAGACAGTCTGGGATGAAGGCCAACCATAAACTTAAGACAGGAGGCCCTATAGCACAGTCCTGCCAAATCCTGCACAGGCTCTAGAGGCAACATCCAGACTGCAGTGCTTGGTGAAAGTACGGACAGTACTCCAGGTGGCAGCCACACAGATGTCCACGGCTGAGACCTGTCGAAAACAAGCCACAGAGGTGGCCATGCCTCTTGTGGAATGAGCCTTTACTTCTCCAGGCAATTCTTTGACCTATTTGTTGCAGCAGAACACAATGCAGTTTGCCAACCATTTGGATAAACATTGCTTAGAAACCGAAGTGCCTTCTCCACCTGGGGCAAAGGAAACAAACTACCGCTTCAACTTCATAACTTCCTCTGTGAAGCAGGTAGTACTCAAGTTCTGGCATGTTCAATCTAATAGGCAGTGTTTCCCCTGGATTGGCATGCTCAGGAAAATAAACAGGAAGGTGGCTAGATTAGTTGAGTGTAAACTCAGAGACCACCTTAGGAAGAAACTTAGGATATGTGCACAAAGACTCCCCGTCTTTGTGAAAAATCAAATAGGCTCCTCGCACCCAAGGGCCTGAAGCTGAGAAATTCTTCGAGCAGAAGTAATGGCAGTAAAAATAACGTTTTCCAAGAAAGAAAGAAAGCGTAACTTGCAAGTCATGATTGGCTCAAAAGGAGACATGGTCAACTTCTCCAAAACAGAATTTAAATCCCAGGCTGGGAGAGGAGAATGAATTGGGGGTTTCAGATGCAAGATGGCTCTTAAAAAGATATGGGAGACATCCAACTGAGCAATCTTGAGGTCACCCATGGGCTCATGAAAGGCCGAAACAGACAAAAGGTGTACTTTGAGGGAGAAGTTTTAGATAACTGAATCAGACAGAGAAATCAGGTAGTCCAGGATCTGGCTCACCAGACAGGTGAAAGGGTCCAGAATATGTTTGGCAGCCTAGATGGCAACCCTCTTCCACATCATGGCATATGTGGCTTGAGTGGAAGGTTTCCGGGAGGCTACCAGGATGTCTGCCAGTCTGTTAAGAGACCCCAAATCTGGCGATGGCTATGCCTTCAGGAGCCAAGCATGCAGATGGAGGGAACTGAGGTTGGGATGGACCAGGGACCCCTGGTCCTGGGTCCTTGCAGAGGGGGGGAGAGGGACCGGAGGTTCCTCCGCCAGCTGCTGTAATAGAAGAAACCATATCTGCTGAGGCCAAAATGGAAATACCAGAATCATGCTGCAGTTTGATTAGCACCCTCTGGATAAGAGAAAATGGAGGGAAAGCGTAGAGGAACCTCCCTCTCTTGGAGAGGGACAACGAATCTCGCCAGAAAACTCCAGGCAAGGCTGGCCCGCTGGCGCAGTTTGCCTACCTGTGATGTTGGTGACCCGGGGTTAGGGAACGGACCTGGGAGGTCGGAGGGTTGGCTGGGGGGAGAGGGACTGAGCATCCGACTGCTCTACTTCTGCAGGGAGGAAGGGGGTAGTGTTTGGCATAACACGGACACCTAGCGGAGGCTGGGTGTACTGAGCAAGCCGATGCCAATTTGCTGAGGGGGTGGGGTGGACGCTGGTTGTCACTGCACGTTCCCGCCCCCATGTATCGGGGGGAAAACGTTGCCAGCTGCCCTTGATGAAGCCCGAACTCAGCTTCAATTAGCTCTCAGGCAGGCTCCCTGACCTATCCTGTCGGTTGCGGCACTATATGGCCGGTGCTGCAACCCCGCCCTGGAGGAGTAAGCCAGGGGGTATCAGGGAGCCACAGCCAATGAGAGTGGAAGCAGATGGTACGTGACCGGGCCGTGGTACCGGACGGCTGGTGGCACAAAAAGCATAATAAATAGAAAAAAAAAACCTCCAGGCCCTGGATCTAATGAGGAAAAATTGGGCAGTTTTGCATTGAGTGGGGATGCAAAAAGGTCCAACTCTGGGCGACCCCATCTGTTGAAAAACACTTCTGCAATGGATGAGAGATGCTCCCATTCATGCATGCTGGACTGAGTCTGGCTGAAGCTGTCCGCCAACATGTTTAAGATGCCTGGTACGTGGACTGCTGAGAGTGTCAGACCATGATCCAACATGCAGTACCCCACTTTTTTCATGGCCTCCCTGCACAGGGGGTACGAATGAGTACCCCGCCACTTGTTGATGCAGTACACTACACTGAGATTGTCTGACTGCACCAGCAGCTGACCTGGAGTAAGGTGTTCCTGAAAAGTCTGCATGGCAGAGAGCACTGCCCTCATCTCCAGGACACTTAATATGCAGGCAGATTTCCATCAGGGACCAAGCTCTGGGTTTGGAAAAGACCCAGGTGCACTCCCCAGCCCAGACCGGAAGCATCGGTGGTGAGGAGATCTGATATAGGATGCCATGAAGCAAATTCAAGGGGTCCATCCACCACTGCAGCATTCTGCGGACCGAGGAAGAGACCAGGACTGGGTGATCTAAGCCATCCGAGCGCTGGTCCCACTGTACCTGAAAGGTCCACTGGAGGATGCACATCTGGAGTCTGGCCAGTGGAACAGTAAGTATGGCAGTCGCCATGAGACCCAGCATTTTGAGGTACACCCTGGCAGGAAAGTAGTGACTTTGGGCGACTTCCAGAGCTTGGGCTATTAGGCACTCTGCCCTGGTCAGGGGCAGGAAGGCCTTCCCCTGCAGTGAGTCTAGAACCACACCAATATACTGCAACCTTTGATTCTTACATTCATGGTGCCAGAGGTGAAGACCTTTCCCCCCAGGTAATCAAGTCTCCTAGATTCTTTATTTGGAGGCAAAGCACTCATATGTTTAGGTTTTCTTCTGGGATCATGAGCGGCTGTAATGACCACCGAGTCAGCCTCAGGAATTGAGGACAAATAGGGATGGTCTAAGGGAGCCTGATAGAGCCCGTCAACCTTACAAGGGACGGCCGTAATGGACGAAGGCTGGCACCATGCACCAGAGATGGCAGTCTGATAAGCAGGTATAAGTAGAGGCATTACCGTGACAGGTTCCTCAGGTAATTCGAGGTATTCAGCCATGTCTTTCCATTGTTTATCCTGTTCTGTGGTGCAAAACCCCATGACTTTCTGTATTTGAATCATCATTTTGTCGAAAGAAGAGTCATCTGGAGGAGAGATGGCCAAAGGGGCTGGCAAGTCCTCATCCAGAGAAGAGACCACGAAGTAGGGAGAATCCGGGTCCGGAAAGTCTAAATTCGAAAGACTCCTTCATCTATATCATCAGGCAGTACCCCCACCAGGTCGTGTTCATCTGACAAACAGTCCTCCAACAGAGGGGGTTGGGGAGATCAGGGTGGTATGTCCTGGTCAGGATGAAGACATTTAGACGGGGGGGGGGGGAGACGCTGAAGGCGGTGCGCAGGAGCCTGAGAAGAGGCCTGGCTATGGCCCACAGAGTGCAGTACTGCGTGCATTATCCGTTCAATATCTGGTGCCTGAAACAGCAGAATAGCAACTGGTGGATGCTGAGAAATAATGGCTGTGAGAGAGGGGACTGGCAGGTGGAAGGTCGCCAGACGAGCCCCAGGAAAGTATAGACTAGGGTCTCTCTGCATATCTTCCGAACCCCTGTAGGAAGGCACCTGAGAAGGTGGAGGGATGTTAAGTAAGGCAAATGAAGTGGGTTTCCAAGTGTGAAGTCGTGACGCTGACAACGAATCAGAGGAGGCATTGTCACTGCGGCATGAAAGGGGCGTCGACAAGAGAAGGGCTCCCATTGACGGAGCAGCCGTTTGCTTGGCTGCATGATAAACAGTGATTGTCGACAGAACAGCAGTTTTTGCACTGTTTCAATGCCTGGGAAAGTGCTGTCGACGAGAGTAGCTCCTGTCGACGAGGAAGGTACAAATGAATGTCTGGCCACGATGGACATGTGGCTGAAGTCATCGCTTGGCACTTCGCAGGGAGTGGGCGAGGGTTTCTTCACCTCTGGCTGCCAAGAGAGAGACCCTGAAGAGAGGGAGTCCTTGGAATGAGCCTCCTGGGTCTCTAACAAAGAAACTCTCCATTCCATGAGAAGACGTCGTATTTCAAGCAACCGTCATCGATGAGTTGCTAGGTTGAATTCCTGACAGAAAGCACAGGAGGTGGTGTTGTGTGTGGGTCCCAGACACCAAATACAATATAAATAATTGTCAGATCGATAAATCTTCCTGCCACAAGCGCAGGAACGAAATAAGGCTTGCTTGTAGAAACTTTCTCAGACATTCGTCTTATTCAAAATCTCGTTGATGATTGCTACACAGAAGTTATACTATAGTTCTATAACATACTGAATGTTTATGATGTGGGAAGGAGTGGGGTGCTGAAATATACTGTGGAAACTGTGAAATTGCTGTTTACTGTACATGTTTTAAAGTGGAACCCTATCTTCCCACGTAGAAAGTAGGAAGAGGGTAGTGGTAGTCCCACAGACACAAGGGGCTAAAATACCATGACGCCTAGCTGCGTTTTAATTCATTTGTGCTGCATCTCCAAAGCTTATAGCCCCTAATACAGCTTAGGGCTCAGGAGCAGCATAGTTTTTAGTTTTAAAAACGCAACTTTAGTTGCGAGCATTCCCGTGACCTCCACAGTCACTTCCGGGTCATAGGACTAATATAACTTGCCCTTGCAGTGAGTGACAGCGAGTTATACTATAGTTGTATAACATACTGAATGTTTATGCTGTGGGAAGGAGTGGGGTGCTGAAATATACTGTGGAAACTGTGAAATTGCTGTTTATTGTACATGTTTTAAAGTGGAGCCCTATCTTCCCAAGCAGGAATTAGGAAGAGGGTAGGGCAACAAAGATGGTGCATGGGTTGCATCACAAGTCCTATGAAGACAGGTTGAAGGAACTGAACATGTACTCCCTGGAGGAGAGGAGGGAGAGAGGGGATATGATAGAGACATACAAGTATCTTACAGGGAGGAACAGGGTGCAGGAAAACACTATTTTTAAGCGAAAAAGATGTTTCAGGACTAGAGGGCATGGGATGAAGTTGAGGGAGGACGATTCAGAGGAAACATGAGAAAGAATTTCTTCACAGAACGGTGGTGGACAAGTGGAACACCCTACCAGAGGAAGTGGTGGGGGCTGAAACAATCACGGGATTTAAGAATGCATGGGATAGACATAAAGGAATTCTAGAGGGCAGGGGTAAGGGGGAAACAGACTTCTAGGAAGACAAACTGAACTTACAAGCTCAAATGGGCAGACTAGGTGGGCCATAGGCCCTTATCTGCCGACACTGTCTATGTATCTATGTGGTAGTCCCATAGACACAAGGGGCTAAACTACTGCGACGCCTAGCTGCGTTTTATTTCATTTTTGCTGCATCTCCAAAGCTTATAGCCCCTAATACAGCTTAGGGCTCAGGAGCAGCATAGTTTTTAGTTTTAAAAACGCAACTTTAGTTGCGAGCATTCCCGTGACCTCCACAGTCACTTCCGGGTTACAGGACCAATATAACTTGCCCTTGCAGCGAGCAGGGCAAGCGTCGCCGTGCACAGAGACACGTACGTCGGCATGTGTTGGCTGTGTCAGCTGGGAAAAATATCTGATTATTCGTGGGCAAGGTAACTGGCTATAATGAAACTGTGTGTAGGCTGTAATATGTAGACAGAAGAGGAGGTTCAGACGGGGTTTGAATGTTCTAAATGTGGTATGTTAAGGACTCTACAGGCTGAATTGGTGTAATTAAAACAAAGGTTAAAGGTGCAAGCAGATATATCTATGTTGGAACAGTATATTTATACCATGGTAGAGAGGTGTTTCTGAGCAACAAGAACCACTGAACTCTGTACTGAGGGTAGAGGAGGAGGAGGAGGAGGCTGTAGTTTCGGAAGACTGGTGCCTAATACAAAGGAAAACAAAAAAGGGCAGAAGGAACATTGGGGGGTCATCAAATGTATTAATGCCAAATAGATATAGCGCTCTTTCGTCAGAAAATTTTGTAAACAATGAGGAGGTACCAGATAACCCTGACTTAAACCATATAAAAGGTAGTCAAAGTCCACCTAAAAAAACAAGCTGCCCCTAGTACATGCATTACCACAAGACCCATTACATCAAGGTCACAGCATGTTTTGTTTATCGGAGATTCAATGTTGAAACATAATGGATCAGGTGCTATGTAAAAATAGAAAACAGTATACCACAGCCAGCACCTTGCCTGAAGCAGGAATCAGTGATATTAAAAGACTACTTCCTGGCTTAACAGAGAACACTACAAAGCCAGTTACTTTTTTACACATTGGAGTACGTGATATTGGGAAAAGGAATATTATAGATATCCAGAGGGACTTTGAGGAGGTGGGTTGTGTGTTACAGTCACTGGTGTGTGATCTGTTTCTTTCTGGGTTACTTCCATTACCTAGTGCAAACTTAGCATTAAGTAAGGAGATTTATAGATTAAATGGCTGGTTAAAACGTTGGTGCCAGAGGGAAGGCTTCCAATATGTTTAGTTTATTTTAGTTTATTTAAACAGCAGTTTGGAAAACCTTTGAGCCATACGCTCATTTACAAAGGTACCTTGTCACAGTAAGACAAACCAAAATACACAGTATAGCAGTACAACACATAGGTATAACAGTAAATTAAGACATAGATACAAACAAGCTGGTACGGGTAGGATGGATGCAAACAATACCAGAGTTATGTTGTCCTTAGCAGCTTAGTAATAAGCTTTCGTCATAAGTATTGAGTGCGGCTTTGACTCACGGGCAGTTACAGCATCGGGTGTTAATAAGGTGGTTAACAGAAGGAACTTTGAAGCACGATATAGTTGGAGCTCGGAGATGGAGGGGCAGTGTGTTGAACCAGGAGGGGCCCTAAAGCTGAAGGCTCTTTGGCCGTGAGAGGTCCTAGCTCTAGGGATAACAAGAGAGGTTTTCTCCAGAGGTCCCAGGATGAACTAGTGGGACAGAGCGCGATGGTGGTGGTCAATCCTGGTGGGCAAAGCCCAAGGAGGGTCTTTTGTAAGGGTACAGGTAAGATATTTGAGGCGCTGCCGAGATCAAGTACCAGCGCTTTAGCATACAGCAGACAGGTGTGTGTCATCCTAGGTGCTCCAGTAATTAACCTGCAGGCCTTATTCAGAGAAAGCGACTTTTATGGAGTGCGGTCTGATCAGCAGCACCATACACCGGCAGTCCATAGTCCACTAGGGACAGGATAGAGGAGGTGACTGCGAAGTAAGAGCCTCCGGGAGGCAGTGTTTATACCGATGTAAGATGCCCAATCGGATATTAGTGGCAGTGGCTAGGGCCGCGATGTGTCCATGGAAGGAGAGGGAGGGGTCAAAATGGATCCCTAGGTATTTATAGGAGCAAACTTGTTCGAGTGGGAATGAGGACCCAGAGTGAATGAGGAGTTTGAAGTTGCAGGACTTGTTTTGGGGATGAGAGAAGAACATGGTTTTTGTTTTTTTAAGATTTATCACCAATCTATGTTCCTTGAACATAGATTGGTGAATATGTGGATCATTGGTAGGATTTTCAGGGGTATCATTTGTTTGCGCAGGACGGATGACACCTTAATAGACAGGGTAAACGCATTTGTACATATAAACTGAAACGCATTAAGGACAGCCATTTAAACTTATAAATGGGGGGGGGCCCAGGGCATTATTAAAAATTGGAGGTCTGAGGATACTACTGAAAAAGCAGAGCTAAAATCAGTAGAACCCAAGCAGCCCAAAGTAAATTTTATTTTAATAAATGCAAGAAGTTTAAATAAGAAAATGGATGAACTTCAGTATATCCTGCACAATTTGGATATACACATCTGTGCAATAACAGAAACACGGTGGAAACCTAAGGATAATTGGGACAAAAATATACCAGGATAAACCCTCTATAATATGGACAGGTTGGTATCCAGAGGTGAGGGGTGGCTCTTTATATTGCTGACAGGATACCATCTGAGCGTATGGAAACCACTAAGTGGGGAAGCTGTGAAGCTCTGTGGGTATCACTTTCCCCTGCACACAATACGAAAATAAATTTGGGCTTGGTTTATAGAAATCCCTCAATCACTTCATCGGAGGATTCCCTATTGGCAGAATTTATTAAACATCTCTCAGACTTAAAAAGGGTTATATTGCTAGGGGACTTCAATCTCCCTGGAATAAATTGGGACACCCTGAAAGCAAATTCTAAAGTAGAGTCCGATCATTTAAATATATTTAATCTGGCTGGACTGGAACAGTATGTGGGCAGTAATACTAGGGGTAGTCACGTTCTAGATTTAGTCTTAAGTAATCTGGGAGACATGATTAAACACTGTTCTGTGCTGCCACCACTGAGCTCCAGTGACCATTTAATGGTCAAATTTAGTTATATGGGGCAGGTGGGTGAAAATACAGGCAAAACCACAATACTCAGGTAAGATTTTATAAGTATGCATAAAGACCTTGCCAAGTGGAATTGGGAGCTTGAATTTCAGAAGGCTACTCTGCCATGTATGTGGAACAAATTACACTCCAAAACAGAGTCTAGTAAATACATACAGGTATGTGGCAACTATTAATAAGTATAATGCTGTTAAAAAATCTCCCCCCCCCCCTTGGATGATAGCTTCAATTAAGAGAGCAATTAAAAAAAATAGAATGTTTTGGTTGGCCAAATTAAGTGGGGATGAACCAAGCTGGGCCAAATGCAAAAAATGTTTAAAAACCACCAAAAAAAGTATTGAGCTGGCAAAAAGAAAGTATGCATATAAGCTAGCAACAAAAGTTAAGGATAACTATAAGTCCTTTTACTGTTACATTAACAATAAAAAGGGGACACCAAACAAAACTGGCCCATTATTAAATTCGGAGGGAAATGTGGGATCTAATAATTTGGAAATAGCAGAACTCTGTAACAATTATTTTGCTACAGTTTTCACTCAAGGTTCAGTCAAAACTGAGTTAAAGTATAATAAACCTATAGCTGAGTCTTGCATCATATTGGATAGATTTGAGGTGGAAAAAAAATTAAAACTTTTGGATCAGAATAAAGCACAGGGCCCTGATGAAATAAATCCAAGGGTGATTAAGGAATTGGCTGAACAATTAGCCAGCCCTGTAACAGGTTTATTCCAGAAATCGCTAAATGAAGGGGTGGTGCCGGAGGAATGGAGGCAGGCTGTGGTGGTCCCTATATATAAAAAGGGTTCTAGACAGGAGGTTAAAAATGATAGACCAGTGAGCCTTACCTCAGTTCTGGGGAAGGTTCTGGAAGGCATCATAAAGGATCATATTATAGACTATCAGAATATAACAGGTAATATTGATCTGACGCAGCATGGCTTTTTCAAGGGTAGGTCATGTCAGACAAACCTGCTAGAATTCTACGGGAAAGTGAATGAAGCCTTGGATGATGGGAATGCAGTGAATAGTATCTTCTTAGACTTCGCGAAGGCTTTTGATAGAGTCCCTCATGACAAGTTAATCAATACCCTGGCTAGGTTAGGCATACACCATAATATTATACGTTGGATTAAATCATGGCTGTCTGATAGACAGCAGAGAGTTTGCGTAAAGGGGGAGTATTCAGATTGGTCAGGGGTGACTAGTGGAGTGCCTCAGGGCTCAGTACTGGGACCCTGTTTGTTTAATGTTTATATTGGGTCACTACACACAACCCCTGATATATGGCTCTCTAAATTTGCGGACGATACTCACATTGGTAGGGCAGTAAAATCTAAAAAGGATGCGGACTCACTACAAAATGCACTGGAGGATTTGGAAGCCTGGGCTCAGGAACAGGGGTGGTATCAAAATTTGTAATAATTTTAGTTTCAAACCACACTATAACCAAATTATAAAGAAAACCAGTAGTATACAATTTTGTATAAATAAGCATATTATGTGCAGAAATAAGGAGGTGCTAATGCCACTCCATATCTCACTGGTGCGCCCACATATGGAGTACTGCGCTCAGCTGTGGTCCCCCTGAAATAGGGGCGATGTTGCCTCCTTGGAAAGAGTCCAGAGGACAGCAAACCGGAGGGTTACTGAGCTACAGGGTTTGGATTACGAACAGAGGATGCAGGCCTTGGATTTGTATTCTCTGGAATTTTGCAGACTTCGTGGGGATATGTGCATGTTATTCAGGGCTTTAAACGACGCATCACTTTGGGAACAACTTGATCTAGCCCTAAAAGATCAGAAGTTTAGTACAAGACCACATCCATTCCAAATATACAATGAAAGATATAACACAAATAAGAGAAAATACTGGTTGACACTAAGGGCGGCAAGGGTTTGGAATAAGCTCCCTATAGAAATTATAGTCAGTAGTAATATGAAGGAGTTTAAAATAAAGTTAGATGACTATTTACTAAAAAATAATATTTTGAGTTACTCATAAATTTTGGCGAGCATATGGACTTTGTCTTCAAAAGCTCAGAGCAACCTATGAAACCTAAATTAAGCTAGCTGCTGTGCAAGCTGAAGACGGCGGGAAAATGAACTGAGGTTACCAGGGACCGCCCACGTTTATACAGGAAGCAAGGAGATGATGTCATGATTGGGCGGTCCCTGGCAAAAGACTGCTAGAAGAGCTGTCATGTAACATCGTCCTCTGCTGAAACCTCCCAGAAGTAATTACCTACTGCAAGAGACTGTTCCATAGATCTACTGTTACAGGTGAGTAACCTGTTCTTCTAGGATTGTGGATATGTTGTTCTATCCACACTTGTTGACAAGACTCCTAGCAGTTCTCCGGGAGGAGGGTGGCAAAGTGCATACCCCCTAAATACTTACTTAGGGAACAGAGATTGGAGAACTGAGGCCCCAAAACCAGCATGACTCAAGGTCGATGTGGTAGTGGGAAATGAAGGTGTTTGCTGACTTCCAGGTAGCAGTCCTGCAGATATCCTGGATAGGGATGTCCCTAGAAGCAGCCACCGACGCAGCAGTATGGTGTGAGGAATGAGCTCTTATCCCTATGGGAGGCTCCTTGCCAGCCAACTGGTAGCAGAGATCAATGCGGGATGTTATCCATCTGACAATCGTCCGCTTCGCTGCAGGTCTGCCAGGTGCGGCTTCAGCACAGGTGACAAACAGCTGACATACCTCTCCCCGGATTCCAGCCGTGCGCTCTTTATAATAAGAGAGCACTCGTCTCAGGTCCAAGGTATGGAGTCTGTACTCAGCCTCCGAGGTGTAACTGGGGTAGTACACCGGCAGAGTCAAAACCTGGTTTAGGTGAAACTCCGACACCACCTTCGGAAGGAATTTTGGGTGGGGGCGCAGGACAACCTTGTCCCTGTGGATGACCAGGTATGGAGACTCAACAGAGAGCGCCTGAAGCTCCCCAATCTTTCTAGCTGATGTGACAGCCACCAGGAAGGCAGTCTTCCATGAAAGGTGTGACATCTCACACCTGTGCATTGATTCGAATGGCTTGCCCATGAGCTTTGCCAGTACCAGCAGTAGATCCCATGGTGGTTGTGGTTCATGTACCGGAAGGGAAATATGGTTGAGGCCTTTAAAGAAATGCCAGACCACCTTCTCCTGTGTCACCATCTGCTGACCGGCCCACACCTGGTAAGCAGAGATGGCTGCCAGGTGCATCTTAAGGGTTGTAGACCGAAGCTCCCCCCCTTGGAGAGAGACCAAAGGTAGTCGAGGATGCTAGCCACAGGACAGGATGAAGGATCCAGGCCCTTGTCCTGACACCATATGGAGAGTCTCTTCCATCTGAAAGCATAACACCTCCTGATCGACTCCTTTCTAGAGACCTCAACAACGCTGAGGACATCATCAGAGAGACCCAAAGCCTAGAACTCTAGCCGCTCAAGAACTAGGCTGTCAGTTGCAGGGATTGAAGGTCTGGATGGAATGCCTTCCCGATTGATCAAGAGCAGATCCGGATGTGCTGGAAGACACCTCAGAGACCTGGTGCTGAGGCTGAGGAGATCTGGATACAAGAACTGGTGGGGCCAGTCTGGGGCTACCAGGATCGCTGCTGCTTTGTCCCTCCTGACCTTGAGGAGCACCGTGTGAACCAAGGGAAGGCACAAAAGAGGCTTGGGGTCCACAGCCTTGAGAAGGCATCCCCCTGCAGCGAGCCCTGCTGAGGGGGGTGGGCATGGAAGAGCCTCAGCTTTGTGTTCTCCCTGGAGGCGAACAGGTCCATCTGAGGTTTGCCCCAGTAGGAGAACAGGCTGTGTAATACCTCTGAATGGACAGGCCACCTGTGGGACACCTCGCCCACACAGCTGAGGGCGTCCTCCAGTTGATTTGAGGCTCCTGCCACATGGATGGCCAGGAGTTCTGCCTCCAGATGGCTCACGAGGGTCCAGATGCAGAGCACTTTGCTGCACAGAGGCTGGGAGTCCATGCCACCCTGCTTGTTGAGACAGTACATGGCTTTGGTATTGTCCATTTGGACCTGCACAACCTGACCTTGAAGAAATGGAGCGAATGCAGTCAGGGCCAGCAGAACTGCTTGGAGCTCCAGCAGGTTGACATGACATCGGGACTCCTCGGGGGTCCAGAGCCCGTGGACTCTGTGATTCTTCATGTGGGCACCCCAGCCCGTGAGAGAGGCACTGGTCGTCAGAACCACTGTCGGTTCGGGGCGGACAAATGGAATCCCCTTCTGCAGGTGTTCTAGGACGGTCCACCATTGGAGAGCATCCCACATCTTCTGGGCCACAGTGACCAGCTGGTCAAAGTGACTATGTCGCTG
This sequence comes from Neoceratodus forsteri, assembly GCA_016271365.2. Classification (NCBI taxonomy): domain Eukaryota; kingdom Metazoa; phylum Chordata; order Ceratodontiformes; family Ceratodontidae; genus Neoceratodus; species Neoceratodus forsteri. Next base: position 318,350,106 of record CM028129.1, read on the forward strand.
AGTCCACTGTCTGGCCAGCTCCCACTGAAGGGGGTGCATATGCCACCGGGCCCATAGGACCACAGAGGTGCAGGCCGCCGTATAACCCAAAAGGCGCAGGAAGTCTGGGACAGGGCACAAGTGCCCAACCAGAAATGACTGGGCAAAGGTGGAGAAAACCTCCACCCTGTCTGCTGGGAGTCTGGCTCTGGCTCAGCAAGAGTCGAACTCTGTCCCGATGAAGCAGATCACCTGCGAAGGCACGAGTTCTGACTTGGTCTCGTTGATGAGGAGACCAAGTTCGAGACAGGTCTGGAGAGCCAGATCCCTGGATCTCTCCACCTCCTGAATGGAGGGACCTGCTATGAGTCAATCATCGAGACAGGGGTACACTCTGACACCCTACCCCCCCGACGCCGAAGGTAGGCGGCCACCACTCTAGTGCATTTGGCGAAGACCCAGGGGGCTGATGACAGGCCAAACTGCATGGCTTGCAACTCGAAGAGGGCTCCCTCTGCTCGGAAGCGGAGGAACCTTCGGTGAGACGGACGGATCGGGACATGAAAGAACGCATCCTATAGATCCAGTGAGCAAAAATGGAAATTATGTACCTACCATAATTCTTGATCTTCTTGGACGAAATCTCCACCACTCATTCACACCAATGCGGAGGTCACCAGAGGCGCTAGGACCCAGTGGGAGCAAACTTTTCAGGAGGGCAGGCATGAGATGGAGCTGCGAGGAGCGCACATCGATCTCCCCGTCGGTAATGACTATCTCGACGCCGACCCTCCAACCGCCTCAGTACCTTTTTTCCGAGGCAGTGCAGCCGTGAATCAATCCTAAAAATCGGACATAAGATAGTCCGAATGACCCATGTAAGAAGGGTTAACAACAAAGTCTTCACAGCTCAGTCATTGATGGAGTGAAGACCACAAACAGAGAAGTGAGCTCGGAGGATGGTGAGTGGTCGTATGAATGAGTGGTGGAGACTTTGTCCAAGAAGATCAAGAATTACGGTAGGTACGTAATGTCCATATCTTCCTGGACATAGTCTCCACTACTCATTCATACTAATGGGAGCGTACCGAGCTAATAAGCCCCCGAGACGGGCGGCAGGAGATAAAGAGCTCATGTGCTTAGAAGAGAAGTCCATTAAGAATGGTCCAGCCAAACAACAGCTGTCGTCTGGTGTGGACATCCAAGGCGCAGTGTTTAACGAAAGTATGCACGGAGCTCCAGGTAGCCACATTGCAAATATCTGCAATGGGCACATTACGGATTTCCACCAGAGATGCCGCGACTGCTTTGGTAGAGTGAGCGTGCACTCTGCCTTCCAGCTTGACCTGTGACATACAATAGCAGTGGTGAAGGTATGCCACCAGCAACGCTGAAATGCATCTGATAGCAACAGGTTGACCCAGTTGGGTCTCGCTGAAGGAAACAAACAGTTGTTGAGCCTTGTGAATTTCTTTCATTCTATCTAGATAGAATCCAAGCCTCTTAACATCCAGCTGAATGAAGAGGGCTCCCTTCACTCTGGAAGTTAGCTAAGTAGGTAGAAGGACTAAAGGTTGGTTAGATGGAATTCTGAAACAACCTTAGGGAGAAACTTAGGATGAGTCCTAAGAACTACTTTGTCCTTGTGAAATACAGTGTGTGTGTGTGTGGGGGCGGGGTGTTGTGTCTGTGACCAGTGCATGTATTTCAGAAACTCTACGGGCTGAAGTAATGGCCACCAGGAAGGCTGCTTTCCAAGTGAGGAACTTCAACTTACAAGTAGCTAGAGGCTAGAAAGGTTTACGAGTGAGCATGTCTAGCACAAGGTTAATGTCCCAGGCTGCGACTGGACATCTGATAGGAGGTCTAGCATGCAGAATACCCCTAAGAAATCTCCTAACTACATGCAACTGAGCCAGTGACATGGAAAAGTACCGGCTCATGATATGCCGAAATGGCACAAAGATGAACTTTGACTGTGGACTACTGCAGACATGTATTTGAGAGGTCTAAAAGATACTCCAAGACTTTGTTTGGTGGGCAGGAAAAAGGGTTCCAAGAGGATTTCGCACACCAGCTAGAGAAACGCTTCCATTTAGCTGTGTAGGTTTTTCTAGTGGCCGGCTAACGCGCAGCCAAAAGAATATCTGGAACTCTATGAGAAACACTGAACCTATTCACCTCTATCTCTTCAGGAGCCAAGCGTGAAGGTGAAGCGACCTCAGGCTGGGATGGACCTCTGGACCTTGGGTCAGAAGGTTCGTCTGAAGGGAAGTGTCTTGAGGAGGGCGATAGACTGTCGAAGTGCGGAACCATATCTGCCGAGGTCAGAAGGGGGCAATAACAATCATTCTGCCCCCATGACTCCAATTTGAGTAATACCCTCTGAATTAGGGGAAGAGGAGGAAAAGCATATAGAAAGCATTTTGTCCACTGCAACCTGAACGCATCCTGACAAAAAATGCCAGGTCCTGGATTTCTGGAGCAGAAGAGAGGCAGTTTTGTGTTAAGTGGGGACACAAAAAGGTCCGGGTCTGGAGTTCTCCACTCTTTTAAGAGTGACTGAACGATGGTTGAGTCAAGAGATCACTCATGAGGATCCGCCTAAATTCTGCTGAGACGGTCTGCCAGCTCATTTTGTACTCCTTGCAGGTAAACTGCTTGAATCAGAGCCTTGTGTTCCAGGCACCACTCCCACACTCTAACTGCTTCCCTGCATAATGGGTAAGAGTGTGCACCGCCCTGTTTGTTGAGGTTGTACATCACTGCCTTGTTGTCTGTTTGAAGGAGAATGTTCCTATGACAGAGTATGTCTTTCAAGGCTCGGACTGCACAGAGCACGACTCTCATTTCAAGGATGTTTATGTGAAGTTGAGACTCGTCCTGAGTCTACGTACCCTGGGTGTGGAGATCCTGGCAGTGGGCTCTCCAACCCATCGGGGACGTGTCCATGGTAATGGAGATCTGATGATCCAGAGGGGCAAAGGGATATCCTTCCAGAAGACTGTCCTCCTGAGACCACCAGGTGAGCGACCTCTTCAGAGGTTCCGTCACCTCGACAAGAAAGGACTGCGGGTGAGTAGCTGGGGACCACTGAACATCCACTGAGAGGTCCTCATATGAAGACGAGCCAAGGGTACAGTGAACACCGAGGATGCCATGAGGCCCGGCATTTGCTGCATCGAAACAGCTCGAACCGAGCTGTGTTCTCTGATGTATCGGGTCATCTGTAAGATTTTGCTCCTTCTGTCCTCTGGAAGAAAAGCCTTCGCACAGGAGGTGTCCAGAAGAGTTCCTGTGAAGAGGAGCTTCTGGGAGGGCTGCAACTGCTATTTGTTGAGGTTCGGCAGGATTCCCATGGAGGTGAGGAAGTCTGAGGCCATGGCCACAGCCTCCAGAGTCTCTTGCCTGGAGGGACTTGCTAGAAGCCAGTCATCCAGATATGGAAACACTTGTATTCCAATTTTCCTGAGATGCGCCGCGAGAATTGCACAACACTTTGTAAAAACTTGAGGTGCCGAGGATAGCCCAAAGGGCAGGACTCTGAACTGATAGTGTTGACCCAATGCCATGAACCTTAGGTATCTGTGGTGCTTTGGGTGTATGAGAATGTGTTGGTAGGCATCCTGCATGTCCAGGGAGACTAGCCAATCATTTCAATGAATCAAAGGTAGCAGGGTACCTAGTGATATCATCTTGAACTTCTCCTTGCGAAGGAACTTGTTTAACTTTCTGAGATCCAGAATGGTGCGCATGCCACCGGTTTTCTTTGGGACCAGAAAGTAATAGGAGAAGAAACTTGTGTTTCATTGATCCAGCGGAACTACTTCTACTGCCCTGTTATTCAGAAGGCCTTGTACCACGGAAGCAAGGTCTGACTGTACTGCCGACAGCCTGGGCTGTCGTTTGGGAGGATGATCGGGGGGGGGGGGGTTCTGAAAGATTGAGAGAGTACCCCTCGTGGATTATCTGGAGGACCCATTTGTCTGATGTTATAGATTTCCACCAGTTGTAGAACCGAGTCAGATATCCTCCCATTGCTGAGGAGGAGGAGCCCCCTCGGGCAGCTGAGGTGGGACCAGGGACAGAAACTCAGAAGGTGGCACTGGGCGCTTTGGGCCCTTGTGCCTTCTGCTGCACTTTCTTTTGTGGCTCAGGGTTTTTGGTTTTGTTAAAACCTCCTCTGCCACTGCCCCGAAAGGACTGACGACTGTGAAACTGACGCTTGTTCCCACCCCCTCAGGAGGGGGTGGGTGCAGGTCTGGCTGTCTTAACGGCAGACCTAGTTTTTTGCATGGCCTCCAGTGCTTGCTCCACTTGAGGTCCGAACAGATACATACCATCGAAAGATAAGGCCATGACCTACTGCTGGGCGTCAGTCGTGAAGCCTAAAGTACACATCCAAGAGTGGCGGCTAGTGCAGATGCTGGCTGCCGCCTCCCGGGAAGCAGTATCGAAGGCGTTCATTGCAGCTTTAACCTGTTGGTTACTGGACTCGATACCCCTAGTTATGGTTTGAAGTAGCTCTGAGTTAACCTCCAATTCGGGCAGAGCTTCTACCATTGCTTTGAGCAAATGCCAAAGGACATATTCATGTTAAGAAAAATAGCCCTGGTAGCGGTATGGCCCGACAGAGCCCCTGGCGCCGCGGATAGCGCTGACAGAGCCTGTGACGTCGCGGACGGTGCAGAGAGTGTCACAGGGGTCTGAAAACTGCAATTTGAAGTAAAAGAGGGAAAAAATGGCAGGAGATGGAGGCATTGGTGTGGACCTCTCTGCCGCAGCCATGTGAGGGGGATAAACACCCGAGCGCGGAGTGGACAGCACCGAAGAAGGCACTACGCGACTAGGAAGTCCCAACTGCCCTACCCGTTCATCCAAAACTGAATGGCCCAAAGGCCCCGGGGTCGGACTGACCGGCTCGGGCAACTGGACCAACCTCCCAGCCCACTGGTGAAACTGCTCATCAGAAGCTCCTCCAATAGGTGGAGAGGAGCTCTGGTGTCGAGGAGGTCGGCCACCCGAGACAGAAACCGGCGACTCCGACAGAGGTGGAGACCGGCACCTGGCCCTAATAACCGACTGTCTACGCGCAGTCATACCAGAGGGCGACCTCAAGTGATGCCGTTTTTGAAGAAGAACTCGAGGCCAAACAGTGCAGAGAATGGGACCGTTTCCTTTTATGCTTTCGGGGGGACCACCCATCTCTGAGAATGGCGGCGGACCGGACCCGGCTGACTGAACAGCTTTCATACGAAGTCTCCCTACTGTCACCTGACCCACTCATGGTCGACTCCGTCAATGGAGGGCTGAAGACTTCTCTTGTACAATTGTTAGAATTAATAAATATAATTGGTACTGATTCGAAATAATCTACAAAACAATAAACTGAACCATTGCTGCTAGTGAAGTTTAACTCCCGGTGGGCAAGCAACAGCATCACTGAAGCGCACTCGACGGCGGGGAAAAAAAGGAACTGAGGTGGTTGGAGGGTCGATGCCGAGACAGTCATTACTGCATGAGCCGAGGCTCGCGGTGCTGCTTCCTTGCAACTCCATCTCAGGCGCCAGCCCCCCTGAAAAAGTTTGTTCCCGCTGGGTCCTAGCGCCTCCGGCGAACTCCCCATTAGTGTGAATGAGTGGTGGAGACTTTATGTCCAGGAAGATCCACATGTTCTGCTCGAGAGATGGTATGATCTGAGACAGAGTTATCATCCTGAATGTGCAAGACCTGAAGAATGGTTCAGGTTGTGCAGCTCTAGAATGGGGCACCAGCCCCCCATCCGTTTCAGAACTAGGAAGTACCTAGAAATGAACCCTGGGTTGAAAGGGGGATACGCAACTCTGGCAGCTAAAATGAAGCCAGATAAAAACACTGCCCTTGATAGCTTCTGCCAGAGAATTGCCAGAGAACACCAGGACAAGGAGCTGTTGTTGTGACTGGACTTCTCTACTGGGACTATACTGCCCTCCTTCCCTTCCCCCACCCAAAGCCAGTTCTACTTTTATAGGCACAGGATTTGACTGACAACAGGAAAGTACAGTTACGTAAGAACTTACCATAACAGTAGATCTTTGAGAACAGCTCTTGCAGCAGGTAACACCATTAGGACTGAAGCCGGCAGGCGTCAGGACCCCACGGAAATCTTCTAGCTAGCAGTCTTCAGCGGGGACCGCCTCCGACGTCAGACGTAGTACATAAGGAGGCGATCCCACCAGATTCCCCAGTTCTCCCGCAGGAGACTCCCGGCCGCAGGATGACATCAGAAGGGGAGACCGAGGATCCGCCATCAGAAGAAAAAAGAGCAAAAGCTCCTGCCAAGGCCTGGTAGGCCATATCTCCTCCAAGGGGGAATGGTGGGCGGAAGGTACCTGCTGCAAGAGCTGTTCTCGAAGATCTACTGTTACGGTAAGTTCTTACGTAACTGTACTATCTTACTTCGAGATACAGCTCTTGCAGCAGGTCACACTATTAGGACTGATTCCCAAGCAATAGCGCCTGTAAGCATTCTGGGAGGAGGAAATAGAGAGATCTTGAACAAGTCCTGACTCTAGGACAGGAGACCTGTAGAATGGCCAGGCGAAACGGCTCTCCGCGTGATGTAACATCCAAGCTACAGTGCCTAATAAATGTGTGCACAGAGCTCCAAGTAGCTGCGCACAAATGGCCGAGGTGGAGACGTTACGCGAGTGCTGCAAAGGAGGTAGCCATCCCCCTTGTCGAGTGGCCCCAGACTGTACCCGGGAGGGGCTTATGCTTGTTGTTGTAGCAAAATGAAATACACTGGACAAGCCAGCGAGAAAGGGTCTGCTTTGAGACTGGTTGGCCCAGCATCCTCTCAGCGAAGGAAACGAATAGTTGCTCCGACTTGCGAAGCTGTTTAGTTCTATTCAGGTAGAACCTTAAGGAGCGGTGAACATCCAGGGTGTGAAGCAGCGCCTCTCCTCTATTAGAGTACTTGGGGAAATACACAGGCAAATCGATGTCCTGGTTGAGAGTGAGGGCAGAGACCACCTTAGGCAGGAATTTAGGATTCGTCCTCAGAGACACTCTGTCCTGGTGAAAAATTAAATAAGGCTCCTTGCACATGAGAGCGTGAAGCTCGGAAACTCTCCTTGCTGACGTGACAGCAACTAAAAATAACGTTTTCCACGACAGAAAACGCAGCTCGCAATCCGCGGCAGGTTCAAAGGGGGGAAGCGTGAGTTGTTCCAGGACAAAGAGTAGGTCCCAAGGAGGAACGGGATCCTTGATGGGTGGCCTAAGGTGTAACACCCCTCTCAGGAAGTCTCGAGAGGCATCAAGCTGTGCCACTGTGCACTGTCCCACCGGGACGTGATATGCAGAGATCGCGCAGAGGTGCACTTTAACGGAGGAGTAGGCGAGACCCGAATGGAATAGGGAAAGGAGGTATTCCAGCACCCCTTTCACCGGGCAATCTAAAGGGGAAAGGCAGCGTGCCTGCGACCATAAGCAAAAACGGCACCATTTCATGGCGTACGTCGCATGCGTTGCCGACTTTCTGGCGCTGAAAGGACTTCCGCCACTCTTGCGAGACCCGTATCGCATAATGGCTATGTCTCTAGGAGCCATGCATGCAGGTTCAGTGAGCGTAAGTCCGGGTGGACTAGTGAATCCTCCTCCTGAGACAATAGGTGGGAGCTGAAAGGCAATGGAACTGGAGGGTCCCGGGACAATTGCGTCAGCATGGGGAACCAGATCTGCCTGGGCTAGAAAGGCGCTACCAGGATCATTGCTGCATGCTCCCTGCGCAGTTTGAGAAGAACTCTCTGGATCAACGGGAAAGGAGGGAAAGCGTAGAGGAATCTGTCCGCCCAGGAGAGTGACAACACGTCTCGCCAGAAAACACCAGGCCCTGGATCTAGCGAGCAAAAATTGGGCAGTTTTGCGTTGGATGGGGAAGCGAATAAGTCCAACTCTGGAGTGCCCCATCGAAGGAACAGATCCTCTGCTACCTCCTGAAGAAGTTCCCACTCGTGGACTCTGGCCTGGGAACGACTCAGGCCGTCTGCGATTGTGTTGTCCACTCCGGGAACGTGACCTGCAATCAGGCTCGCGCCGTGTCGGATTACCCAATCCCACACCCTCATAGCTTCCCTGCAGAGAGGGTAAGAGTGTGCGCCTCCTTGTTTGTTGACGTAATACATCACCGCCGTGTTGTCTGTCTGAAGCAGAAGGGTACTTGATAGTATTTCTGACTGAGAGGCCTGCAGGGTGTAAAGGACCGCCCTCATCTCCAGCACGTTGATGTGGAGGTGAGCTTCCTGAGGGGTCCATGTTCCCTGGGACCTCACCCCGTTCAGGTGCGCCCCCATCCCAGCCCTGAGGCGCTGTGGAGAGGGTTGCCTTGGATGGCGCAGTAAACGGACACCCGCAGAAAGTGTCCCTGGGTCTAGCCACCATTGCCAGTCTCGAATCACGGCGTTCGTGATTCTGACCGGATGCTGCATGTGGTCTTGCCTTTGGTCCCACTGCACCTTGAGCATCCACTGAGTTACCCGCATGTGGAGCCTTGCCAAAGGGACGGTTGGAATGGCCGCAGCCATGTGTCCGAGCAAGCGAAGGACCAACCTGGCGGGGACGGTCTTTTTCGCTGAAAGATCCCTGATGAGGGATCTGATGTGTTCCGCTCTTTCATCGGGAAGAAAGGCTTTCCCTTGGACGGTGTCCAGAACTGCGCCTATGAACTGCAGTTTCTGGGACGGTACTAGGAGAGACTTCTTGTAGTTGATAAGAATCCCCAGAGACTGGAACAGGTCCTGGGTGCTCTGAATAGCCATCAACAGTGCCTCTTTAGAGGCGGCCATGAGAAGCCAGTCATCCAGATACGGGAACACGTAGTGGCCCTGTCTCCTCAGAGACGCTGCCACGACTGCCATACACTTGGTAAAGACCCTAGGGGCCAAAGACAGTCCGAACGGAAGGGCCCGGAACTGAAAGTGGTGGCCGAGAAACTCGAAGTGCAGGAACCTCCTGTGCGCTTGAGCTACTGGGATGTACAGGTAGGCGTCCTGCATGTCCAGCGACTAAGAAGGTGTCCTTTTTCAGCATGGGAATGAGTCCTTGGAAGGTCACCATGCGAAAACGTTTGTAGGCGACCGACATGTTGAGATCGCTGAGGTCCAGGATTAATGGCGGAGGTCCCCTGTTTCTCGAACCAGAAAGAAGTGGGAATAGTATCCGGATCCTATCTGGCTCTCTGGGACATACTCCACCGCTCCCTTTTGCAGGAGCGCGAGTACCTCTTGCCTGATGAGTGATCTGTGTGGACCCGAGTAACGGGAGAGCAGAGGAGGCCTTGTGGGTGGCTTGTCCACGAATTCTATAAAGTGGCCTCTTTTGACCAACTGAAGGACCCACCTGTTGGTGGTTATGGACTGCCACCCTGGCATGTGGTCCGCAATGCGGCCCCTGACCTTGGTGTCCCGTTGATCCTGAGGGGCGGGGGCCGGGAAGGAGTCATGCTGTGGCGGCTGAGGTCACAGCAGGCTGGGTCGACTTAGCTGGTCGTTGACCTCGCCCGCTGACGACATCCCTGGTCTCTGCGGAGAAGGAGCCCCTCTGTTGAGGACCGCGCGGACTGCTGTCTCTGCATCCGGCCTCGAAACGCTTGGTTCCTACTTAAAGGAACTAGCTTGGGTCTGTACATGGCCTGGACAGACCGCATCACCTTCCCGGCCTCTTGAAGTTTGGTGAGGACCTTCTCCGAGGATTCACCAAAAAGAACTTCCATGAAACAAGGCGTCCAGGATGTTCCTCTGAAAGTCCGGTGAATCACGGAAACACAGAGCCATGAGTGTCTCGAGGCATCGCCTGAAGCTGCTGCTCTGGCCGAGGAGTCCGGAATCATCACGCTGCTCGCAGCACCTGGGTTCCCAACGTCCGAACCCCGCACAAGGAGCTGTAGCAACTCCTCCTTCTGCTCACTCTGGCATCTTTTCCGCCAGATCCAGTCCCTGCTCCCACAAGGCGTTTTGAAACTGTACCATGTGGGTCAAGTAGTTGAGGGACCTGATGGCGCAGGTAGCAGAGGCATACGTGCGCCTGCCCACAGCATCCAGCTGTTTGAACTCTGGGTCTGGTGGCAGGGTGCTCAAATGTTGTGGCCTCTGGGACCGGTCATAAGAGGCTGTAATGACCAGAGAATCGGCCAGAGGATGTGATGCCAAGTACTGGTCCTCCCTAGGGGCCTTGTACAGGTGGTCAGCTTTCTTCAGCATCACCGGAAGCGAGTGTGGACGTTTCCACGCTGCCTTGGTGACGTCCACGAAAGTGTCCACCAAGGGTGGCACCACCACAGGCTTAGGATCTTTTTGCCGAAGATATCTGGCAAGGCGTAATCTCTCGGGGTCTAGTTCCTCTGTGTCCCAGCCCATGTTCTCCTGGACATGCCTCACAATCTCTGAGAACGATGGGTCATCCGGAGGAGATCTTGGGAGCTCACGTGGGTCCGGAGAAGGGACGTTGATCGGAGAGGGGGATCTGGATCCGTCCGAGAAGTCTGATCCCGTGTCCTCGTCGAAGGCGAACAGCGGCGTCTTCTGGGTCTCTTGGGGCTGGGTGACCCTGAAGAAGATCTGGACGGAGGTCTCCTATTTCGTGATCTATCCCTAGGAGGGTCCGTAGGCTCCTGGGGGGAAGGTACTCAGCCCACATCCCTGGGTGAAGTAGGGGGCGCGGGGGCTGGCGGAGTAGCAGGAGGAGGAGGAGGAGGTGGTGGTGTGGGAACCACATCCCTTTTTATGGTGTCCCACCAGGAAGAAAACAACTCCTTGACCTCGGATATGCTGAGGCCCGACGACGGACCGGGCACCGATGGCCGGTCGTCGGGTTCCGGCGTCGGCTCCTCAGGGACCTCAGGTTCCGGCGAGGGTTCCCTGGAGGGTACGACAGGACCGGGTTCGCCCGTCTGGTCCTCGGGCTGGGTCAGCTCCTCCTCCGTGATCGCCTCTTGACCGACGTCGGTGGGAGGCAAGGGGGTCCTCTTCTCGGTAGATGCGGACGTCGGTCCCCTGGCCGGCGTCCGTGGAGGCGAAGGCCTGACTGGCGACGGGTGTCTGGCAGTCATCGGTGCTCGGGACCAATGGTGTTTGGCCGACTTCGGAGGGGCCGGCGTCGGGGCCGACAATCTCTTGAGAGAAGTCAGTTCTTTGGTATTCCGCTGGGGGCGAGGAGGCAAAGAGACTGACCTGGCGTCGGGTTCCGAATGGCGGGAACCGGACTTGTGATGGTGGTGACGGTCCCCTGACCTTGACAGGGCCTTGGTGGTTGAAGACGAAGAAGGTCTGGAGGTCTTGGCCTGTGAAAGAGAAGAGGAACCTGAGGAGGTCTTCACCGCTGCAGGGAGAGGCTGAGAGCGGGCCCGGGAGGGGGAGCGGTCGGACCGGGAGCCGGAGCTACGGAAGTCAGAGGCCCTAGACGGAGACCTGGATCTCACTCTCTCCCTATGCTTCTCTAGGTGTCTCCGGGCCTTGTCGGAAGATTCCCCCTTGGCGGCTGAGTCCATGGCTTTAATCTTCTCCTCGAGCAGGAAAGCCTGAAGGGCCTTCTGGCGATGGATCCGGGTCCGGCTGGCAGAAGGAACAGGCCCGGGTGTCGTGGTCTGGGCCTAGGCACCGGACGCAGGCCGAATGCGGGTCTTTGAATGGGATATAGCTTCCCAGGCGCACTTTGAAGGATGGCCTTCAATGGAGGTTGGAGAGGACATCAGATAGAAACTGAGCGAAAACGAACTTTCCGAAGGAAGAACTTAACCAGGCGATGGCAGCTAGAAAGCGAACCAAGGGTGTTGAGACATGCAAGTCGAGAGGAAGAACAGGGAATCTGGGCGGGACCGCCTCCTTATATACTACATGGCGTGGGGCGGGACCGGCGTCGGGGGCCGGACTGACGTCGGAGGTGGTCCCCGCTGAAGACTGCTAGCTAGAAGATTTCCGTGGGGTCCTGATGCCTGCCGGCTTCAGTCCTGATGGTGTTACCTGCTGCAAGAGCTGTATCTCGAAGTAAGATCTTCCTGTTTGGGAGCAGGAAGTGAGTGATCACAGAGCCACCAAAGACTCACCATCCCGGAAGGACAAGAATAGCTCTCCGTCCCCCCCCCAGCTGCTGGAGGACTGCCTCTGAGCAAGTAAGGGGACTACTGAGAAATACAGAATCCTCTTGTCTCAGAACAGGAAGATCAGGTGCTTAAAGGGCACAGAGGCAGTAACTAAGTAGGGAGAAAAAATTAAAACAAACAAACAGAGGAAAGAGTAAGTATTCTAAACAACAATGAAGGGGCCAGAAATAAGACATGATGGGAGTGGTGCAGTGGCTATGGAGCAGCAGTCTTTCCGGAGACGTTCTGGAGGTTGCAGTGTTGTCCCATCTGCAGGCACATCTCTGGGCTGAGGGAAGAGGTTGCTCATCTCCAGGCTGAGTTGGACAGGATTGGTGGGACCTCCTCTCCCGTCCAGGGACCACCAGGACCACTGCCGTTGCCCCAGAGGGTGCCAAGAAAGAGGAGCAGTTGGACCACAGTAGGGTGAGGGTGGTGGAACAGAGGTGCACCCCTCCAGTTGTACTTCTCCACAATTCATATGCCGTTCTGGCAAAGTGTGGTTCCTCTATGGAGGCACCCGCAGTGGAGACCAAGGAGGATGTTGGGAACCTCCACAAAGGAGACCCTCAGGAGGGTGGCATGGGACCCCACAGGGGAAGGAAACAACTCCTGGTGGGGGACTCCATTGTTAGGAAGGTAGAACTGGGGAAGAAGAAGAGAGGAGGTAAGGTGCCTGCCTGGCACCATGGCTTGGAGGGACAGGGAGCGAATCCTCAGGATCGCTGGAGCAGCTGCACAGGGGAGGGAGCCGGATGTCATTGTCCACCTAGGGACAAATGACCAGGCTAAGAAAGGGATCAGGGCATTGCAGGAAGAGTTTGTGGAGTTGGGAAGGGGTCTTAGACAAGTAGCACACAACAGTAACCTTCTCAGAGGTGCTGCCTGTCTATGGCGCAGGTGAGGCTAGGGTGCTCCACACCATGGGATTCAATCAGTGGTTGAAAAACTGGTGCAGAGCTCAGGGATTTGGCTTCATTGGGGACTGGGGGTTCACCAGGAGTGATGCAGGCCTATACTGGAGTGATGGTCTGCATCTGTCCAGAAGGGGAACCAGGATCCTAGGTGATAGATTTAAATGCTTCATTGGCAAGCATTTAAACTAGCCAACGGGGGAGGCACTGGAAAGGAGCAGGGAAATCCTAGCCCCCCCAAAAAAGTCAGGGTAGTAAGTGAGGTAAACACCAAGTTAGAGATGTTGATAGGGAGAAGGGCAGGGGTAAATGGAGAAAGTGACAAAGGCAATAAGAACAGAGATGGGGCAAAAAGGGGTAAGGCCATCAGGAAAAGGAGGGTAATGAGTACCAATGCCCATAGTCTGGGCAATAAGCTCCCTGAACTGGTGGCCTTGATGGAAGAGGGATGCCTGGATATCGTAGCAGTCACAGAAACATGGTACACAGAGAACCATGACTGGGATGTTAACATACCAGGGTGCACAACCTACAGGAGAGACAGGGAGGGGAGAAGAGGGGGAGGAGTAGCTCTCTATGTAAGGGAAGGGATAAAAGCAACTGAACAAAAGAGTAAACAAGGAGGAGAGGAGGCACTGTGGGTCACCTTAGAGACTGGAAATGACACCACAATCTGCACAGGGGTTGTATACAGACCCCCATGTCAGGGGAAGGGAATGGACAAAGAAATAGAAGGCATTCTTAGGATGGCAGAGAAAGGGGAGATATTGTTGATGGGAGACCTGAATATGCCACATATTAACTGGAGAACATTTGCTGCAGCTACATCCAAGAGCAGGGCCATTCTTGATGCCCTACATGTGGCATGCCTCAGACAGCTAGTTTTGGAACCCACTCGTGAGGGAGCAATCTTAGACCTCGTACTCTCAAATGAGGACAGTGAGAGGATCTCAGATCTAGAAGTGGGTAGCCGTCTGGGAACAAGCGACCACCAAACAGTGTGGTTCACGATAAACTCAGCTACAGAGTCAAGCCATACAAAAGTGAGGGTACTGGACTTCAGGAGGGCTGACTTTGGCAAGATGGGAGAGTGCCTTAGAAAAACACTAGCAAAGAGGCTAGAAGGAAGGGTGGAGCAACAATGGGGACCATCAAAACTGCCATCACAGAGGCAACAAGCCTTTGTGTGAAGCAAATAAACAAATCAAAATGAAAGAAAAAGCCACTATGGTTCTCAAAAGAGGTGTCAGGGAAGGTCAGGGAGAAAAAGATAGCATTCAGGAAGTATAAGGAAAACAGAAGAAGCACGACAGACAGCTGTACCAGTTAAGGCAGATGGAAGCAGGGAGGGAAGTCAGAATAGCAAAGGCCCAAACTGAGGAAAAGATAGCCAACTCAGATAAGAAGGGGGATAAAACCTTTTATAGGTACATCAGGGAGAGTAGAAAGGCAAAGGGAGGGATAGTGAGGCTGAATAGAATGGACAGAGGGTGGGCAGAGAGGGACATTGAAAAGCAAGGATACTGAACAAATATTTCTGCTCAGTATTCACAAAAAAGGAAGGGGGGAGGTGCTTAATTCAATTAACAGAAGCACTCTGGATAGGGGGGTCGATCCCAGTCCTTTCACAGAAGAAAGGGTTCTGAAAGAACTCCTAAAACTGAAGGTGGACAAAGCAATGGGGTCTGATGGAATTCACCGCAGAATTCTAAAAGAATTAAGGGGAGAACTAGTGAAACCACTGACTACCCTTTTTAACAAATCATGGGAGGATGGTGTGGTACCTGAGGACTGGAGGAAGGTGGATGCGATTCCCCTTCACAAAAGTGGGAGCAGGACAGAGGCAGGAAACTATAGACCTGTCAGTTTGACCTTTGTGGTAGGGAAAGTGATGGAATCACTTCTGAAGGAAAGAACTGTTGAGTACCTAGAGGCCAGTGGGGCACAGGACCCAAGGCAGCATGGGTTCACAGCAGGAAGGTCATGTCAGATGAATATAACTGATTTCTTTGACTGGGTGACCAAAGTAGTAGACCAGGGAGGGGCTGTGGACATGGCCTATCTAGACTTTAGCAAGGCATTTGACACAGTCTCACACAAAAGATTAATAGTCAAATTAACCGGCCTGGGAGTGGGTCCCAGGGTGGTAGCCTGGGTAAAACATTGGCTGGAGAACGGGACAAAGAAGGTAACTGTAAATGGAGTCCACTCTGAAGAAAGAGGGGTTACTAGTGAGGTACCACAGGGTTCAGTACTGGGTCCAGTCCTTTTTAATGTCTTTATAAGTGACATTGCAGAGGGACTGGAAGGAAAAGTATGCCTCTTTGCAGATGACACAAAGATCTGCAATAGGTTTGATACGCAAGGAGGTGTGGAAAGGATGAGAAGGGACTTGGCAAGGTTGAAGGAATGGTCAGAAGTATGGTAGCTTGGATTTAATGCAAAGAAGTGCAAAATAATGCACCTGGGAAACAAAAACCCAGGGGAAGATTACACAATGGGGTGGTGACAACAGCAAAAATGGAAAGGGACCAGGGGTAATCATATCAGACGACTTTAAGGTTAGCAAGCAATGTGAGAAGGCAGTAGGGAGGGCTGGGGGGGATATTGGGATGTATTCGGAGAGGCATCACCAGCAGAAAACAGGAAGTTGTTATCCCTCTGTACAGACAGTTGGTGAGACCCCATCTGGAGTACTGCATCCAGTTCTGGAGACCCTATCTCTGCAAGGACATGGACAGGACAGAGGCAGTCCAGAGGAGGGCAACTAAAATGGTGCAGGGTCTGCAAGAGAAGCCATACAAGGAGAGACTAAAGGAGCTTAATATGTATACCCTTGAGGAAAGAAGGGAGAGGGGGCACATGATAGAAACTTTTAAGTACCTCAGTAGAATCAACAAAGTCCAAGAGGGTAGCATCTTTCAGAAAAAGAGATGTGAAAGAACAAGGGGACACAATTTGAAGATGGTGGTGGTGGTGGTGGGGGGGGGTCGAGGCAATGTAAGGAAGTATTTTTTCACAGAAAGGGTGGTGGACGCATGGAACAGCCTTCCTGAGGAGGCTGTGGGGTTTAAAACTGTGGGAGAATTCAAGAATGCATGGGACAGACATAAGGCAATTTTTGAGGGGGGTAGGAAGAAATAGCCTGTTGGTTAACTAGGATCTGCAGCTTATCCTGTAGGTAGGGAAATGGGCAGACTAGATGGGCCAAGCGGTCCTTATCTGCTGACAAAGTCTATGTTTCTATGGCCACTACCTCCTTGCGGAGGAGTTGGGCGATGTTGATTTGGAGAGCCGACTGAGTGTACATGGAAACCATTCCTTCCCATGGGGCACAGGCTCGGCTTGGCACGTACTGCTCGAACTCCAGAGGTAGTCCTTGGCTGACCACTTCCAAGACCCACCTGTCCGTTGTGACAGCGGACTAGGCGGAAAGGAATTGCTGGAGCTGGTCCCCCCATGGGAGGACCCAGAGTCGTCGCGACAGGGAATGGGTTACGATCCCATCCTGTCACTGTGCAGGTTTGGAGGAGGAAGATCCGGGTTGGGGACCGCCGGGACCTTTCCCTCCGGGCTTACAGGCCGCCGAGAGCCCTGGCTTAGGCCGAGCATGCCAGGGTTGAGTCTGCTGTTGTTGCTGCCCTGACTGAAAGGGGGGCTGCTTGGCTGCAGCGGCAGAAGGGCGAAAAGGCTTTCTCTTCTGCTCTTTGGAACCCTGGGGATCCTTTTGGGCAGAAGTCACCGAGTCCAAGGTGGCACTGGACTTCTCTATATGCTGGAGGTGACTGTTCACTCCTGGACCGAAAAGATCGGTGCCCAGGTAGGGAACATCCATCAGTTTATGCAGTGTGTCTGCCGTAAAGGTGGAGACCTTCAGTTAGGCCCTGCGATGCATGGTAACTGCAGCTGCCACTGAGCGGGCGTAGGAGTCCCCGATGTCCAGCGTGTCTGGAGTTGCTGCTTTGCAACTGCCTGGCCCTGGTCACAGACCTGCTTAACTGTGGTCTGGAGGTCTGTGGGGAGATAAGGAAGGACCTCATCCAGAGAGCCCAAGCGTGCATGAGAAAAGTGTGTCATGACAACGGCCGAGCTTGCCTGGTGAAGGCCAAGCAAAGAGGCAGCACAGACTTTCTGGGCAGAATGGTCCAGTTTCCTGGACTCTTTGTCCAGGGGTCTATCGGTGTCTCCGGAATTTCCCAAGTGACTAAACACAGATTTGGTCACCAACCCTTGGCCGAGGGGTGCTCCATGAATCCTGAGTCCCTTGCCTATGGGAGCCGCATACTAACGGGCCATTCGGGAAGAAGGTGCAGGGCAGGAGGCTGGGTGCTCCCATAGCTCCAAGGCCAGGCCAACAATGGCCTTGGCCACAGGGAAGGCCTCTGTCGGAGAATTCCCTCGTTTAAGGATATCAGTGAGGGGATATTGAGCCCGTTTGTGAATGGGCTCCAAGAGCATCACCGTAGATTCTGAAATGAGACGGAGGATGCCCATGAAGGATGTGGGACCTTCTTCCGTTGAGAGACTCTCGATGGATTCATCATCCAAAGGATGCAAGTTGAACTCCGGACAGATCAGCCGGCCACCTGTGTCACCTTCGACCCGACTGGGATGGTCAGGAGTAAGAGTGACTGACAGCCTATGCTGAAGACCCTTAACGGAGGGAGCCCCAGCAGTACGCTGTTTAGGTGGTCGTTCCACCCAAATTAGTGGAGAGACCAGTTTCAGACGAGCCAAGAGGGTCTTAACCAGCTCCACAGGTGGAGGGCCGGTATCAACTGGTTCCTGGGGACTTGGTGTCGGCCTGGGGGGTGACAGCCAAGTGATGGCTGGAGTGGAAGCCCGGGTCGACTTCAGGCCAGCCATAATCAGCTTCTGCAGCATCAAGTCCTCGAAGCATTGATGCAGCCTGCATTGAATCCTCTCCTCTCCTCTTCCGAGGAGGACAAGGAAGGTGCCACTTTTTGAAGCGTGTATGCGCTTTCTTCGGCCTATCGGTCGAAGACGTCCGAGGCCTCGACTAGGACCACTGGGGGTGACTGACAGGGTCGCCCAGGAAGGAGCCGGGAGAACCGTGGCTCTTCCAGGTCAGGGACTAGGACTGTGAAGAGGTTCCCAGAAGGCTGGGTCTCCTCTTCAGTGGGTCCAGTCAGGACTGGGGTACTGAATAAGGAATTGTTGGCCTCATCAGGTCGACAATAACCTCAACCGGATCGTCGTCCCGTGTCTTATCCGGCTGGCCTGACGGGGATACTGGGAAGTCAGTGGCTGAGGCCACAATCTCGACCAAAGTTGAGACAGCAGATTCCTGGGACCGAGACCTCTCATGATCCCAAGAATTTCGTCAGCGAGACAAACCTTCTTTTTGCTCCCTTTCCTTCTTACGGGGGCAAGAGATATGCGCGCTTGAAAGACCCTGTCCTTTGGTGGGGAGAGACTGACTTGTCTCCTTAAAGGAGCCTGAAAAGGTGGAGCCCGGATTGAGCGGAATGAAGACTGACAGGGAAGAGGACTAATCAGCAATCCGTGCCGCCTCCTCTTCGAAGGCCTTCATCTGCTCCAGCTGCTCAGCGGACCCCGAAGCCGCTGAGACCGTCCAACAGGTCTCTTTCGATTTGACCGACGAATTCAGTTTCTCCGGTCTGCTCAGTTGCAGTCATGCGAGATAATCGTCCAATACATTGGGTTGGAACGCATGACAAAAATCGCAAGCCTGGGTGTTGTGGGCATGACCCAGGTAATAGACGCATGAGGCATGCAGGTCGGTTCGGAACATTTTTTGCCCACACGGTCAGCGGCGTAAACCAGGCGATGACTTGTCCTCCATCGCAGTTGTAATCGCGTAGCGATTTGGAGAAACTCTGATGAGTTTAATCTTGAGTAAATCCAGAGATTTATTCACCAGGTCCTACTATAACGCCTGAACGATAAGGAGGGAAAGTATAGTTACGCAAGAACTTACCGTAACAGTAGATCTTCGAGAGAAGCTCTTGCAGCAGGTATATTAAGTAAGATCCTAAAACTTCCAGCAGAAAGGAAGATCTGGCATCAAGGGGCGAAGCCGAGCGATATACCACACAGGTGGGTGGGAGCAGACAGCTTTTAGATCTTCCGGCAAGAATTAAAGGGGAAGGGACATGCCAACACGTGTGGATAGAACAACAGATCCATGATCCTTGGAATAATGCTTTCCAAGAAAGGAAGCGTAGGCCACAGGTCGTGATTGACTCAAAAGGAGCTAAAAAGTAAGCATTTTCAACACAAAATTCAGGTCCCAAGCTGGGACTGGATTGAGGATATGAGGCTGCCTCTAAAAAACATATGGGCCACCTGCAGCTGAGCAACTGTATGACCATCAACAGGAACATGTAAAGCTGAAATGGCAGTCAAGTGCACTTTGATAGAAGAGTATTGCAGGTCTGCATCTGACAAGGACAACAAATACTCCAGAACCTGGTTTACTGGACAGGTAAAAGGATCCAACTGGTGAGAAGTGGCCCACAATGCAAACTGCTTCCACTTCATGGATTAAGTGACCCTTGTGGAAGGTTTTCTGGCAGCCACCAAAACATCAGCCTCTTTTTGTGACACCCCAACTGAGAAATGGCTATGTCTTCAGGAGCCATGCATGAAGGCGGAGTGACTTGAGGTCTGGATGGACCAGAGTTCCCTGTTCCTGTGACAGTAGGTCCTGGCATAATGGCAGGGGCACTGGACGTTCCACTGTTATTTTTTGCAGTCAGGGGAACCAAATCTGACAACGCCAGAGAGGAGCAATGAGTATCAGAGTTGCCCCTTCTATCTGGAGCTTAATTAGCACTCTCTGAATTACAGGGAAGGGAGGGAGGAAAGGTATACAGAAACTTCCCCTTCCAAAAGAGAGACAACCCCAGAAAACTCCTGGCCCTGGAACAAGCAAGAAGAAAAGAGGCAATCTTGTGCTGTGCGGGGATGCAAAAAGGTCCAACTCTAGACGACCTGACCTGTTGAACAGGTCTTCTGCGACGGAAGGTCAGCAGCTCCCACTCATGCATCCTAGACTGTGCCCTATTTAGGTTGTCTGCCAAGATGTTTTGGGCCCTTGGAACATATACTGCTGATAGTTCTAGACTGTGTTCCAGAACCCAATACCAGACTCTCATTGCCTCCCTGCACAGGAGATAGGAATGAGTCCCCCCCCCCCCACTTGTTGATGTAGTGCATAACACTTAACGTTGTCCTCCCCTCAATGCACTCGTTTCCAGGGTACTGGCATATAATCCACTCTTTACGAAACAAGAGTGCCTCACACAAAAGAAAAGGAGTGTTTTAATTGGCTGGAAGTGCTTCCTCGTCTGTACAGTTTAAAATCAGTTTGCAAGGAAATGCAAATACTGGGATTCTAATGGTGCTTTGAGCCCTGTGATGTCATATGCATTTCTGAAGATTGTGTGTGGGAGAGGGGACAAGTATCAGTACCTAATTTCTCCTTCTGCTGGCTGTCTGAAGATCTCTCTGCTATGACAATCAGAAGCTGAGTAAGAGTGAGAGCAGAGGAACTGTTCGGGACACTGCTGCGGAAATTCACCAGGTAATGGAAACTCTGTCTGTGGATACAAAAACCAAAAACAAAACAATACAACTTTTGCTGTGCAAACCCTTGCTAATGTCAACAAACTGTTTCACCATGACAGCAAGATATTTATTTTACTTAATATTCTTTTCACCTCAGCCCCACAGTTGTGTTTGTCCCTTCTGGCCACCAGCAACCTCTCAGTCGCTGCTCCGTTACACAGCAGTTTTTTTTTTAAATTTAGTCTTTTTATTTAATTTATAAATGTAGCAATTTTATAGGCAGCAATACATCACTTATTAATGCCAGTGTTGGAACGCCGCTCGTAAGCGGCTGATGTGGATGTTTGTTCGTTTCTCTGACTTTGCCTAAAACGTTATAGTCCCCCTGCAATCTGCTCGTTGGTCCTCCGTGGCAGGCTTGCACGGCGTGAGAGGCTGTGCTGCAGGCTGCCTTGCCCTGTGACACCGGGCTGGAGGTTCGAGTACGGGGGAACTCTAATCATTTGAGCAGACTGGGTTGTGGGGGCGAGAGACTACTGTGAATGCGAAGCGCCGCCGCGAAGTGCTTAATCTGCATGTGCAGAGGTTCAAGTTAGCAGTTGGAATGCCGCCAGAAGCGCCGATGTGGATGTTTGTTCGCTTTCTCTGACTTTTGCCTAAACGTTATAGCCCCTGCAATCTGCTCGTTGGTCCTCCGTGGCAGGCTTGCGGCGTGAGAGGCTGTGCTGCAGGCTGCTGCCCTGTGACACCGGGCTGGAGGTTGAAGTATGGGGAGCTCTAATCATTTGAGCAGACTCTTTGTGGGGCGGAGACTCGCGTGAATAAAGGACGCTGGCCGTACATGCGCTGAAATATTGTGAGTGATGCCAGCGCCACTCGCACTGGAATATTTGTCTGCAAATGGGGAAGAGAAATGGGTTGTTTATATATGTTTTAAATATCTGCCAAGTTAAGTATTTTATCTATTTAATTTTGTTTAGATGTATTAAGGTGGAGCTTATTTTAGTACTGTCTCTATTGGTTTAATGTAGGTCAGGTTGTTATTTTGTGCTATTTTATAGTGCTTAAATAGCAGCTTGTGCTTTATTGAAATGTTTAGGAATTATGTGGGAGGATCTATGGGGATTAGGATTACCTATAGCCACTGTTGCTTTATGGTTCACGCCTCTATCCCCTTTCTGTGTCTGACACTATTGCTAGAAGTTGTCAGGAAGTGGGATTGTAGGGGTTATGTTGATTATTGGCAGCGAGGTGATCAGGGCTGTGGGTGATGGTAGGATTGAGGTCCTTAGATCCAGGAGGCCTGCCGCGACGGGCATCTGGGAGAGGTCAGACGTGGTTGGTGCCCGTCCCTCAGGGAGTCCACCAGTCCGAGTGGCCAGGTAGCTGTGGGGCTGCACCACCCTCCAATCCTCTGAGGGCAGTTAGTAATGCCAGGTCGATCAGGAACAAGACGGCAATTGTTGCCGCCTTGATTTCATCGGTCGATCTGGCTTGCATTACGGAGACCTGGGTGGGTGATGATGCAGGCCCTATTTTTGAGGCTGCGGTCCCTCCCGGGTATACCGTGGTACACTGCCCCAGAGTGAATCGCAGGGGTGGCGGTGTAGCCATCTGTTTTAGATCTGGTCTGACCTTCACCGTGCACCCAGTGGAAGCTCCAGGTTCTTTTGAGTGTGTGGCTATCCGCGGTGGTCTTGGCGCGGGCTGCAGGATTTTCCTCGTCTATTGCCCTTCTGGCCCGATGGGGAATTTCCTGCAGGAGTTTGCCGAGTTCACTGCTGGTGAAACATTGGGATCCCCCAGATGTATTTTTCTGGGGGATTTCAATGTCTGGGTGGATGATGGTGATCAAAGATGCGGCAGCGACTTTTTGCGGAGTATGTCCTCTTGACTGACGCAGGTCGCTGCTTGACCTACTCCACCAGGACGCCACATGCTGGACCTGGTGTTTCACTGGGGCTTGAGATCACTGATCTCGGATCGATCGGGTTTTTGGTCCGATCACTGCACGGTGAAGTTCACATTTGGGGCTCCCGCCATAAGCCCTTCCCTGTTGAGATGATTAGCTGTCGCCTCTGGGTCTTACCCTGAGGGTTTTTCGGCAGCTAAATTATCTAGTGTGGGTGCTGCATGCGCCGGAGGAGTTGGCGCCCGCGCTGACACCTATAATAAGGTGCTTCTCTGACACCATCAACTCCTCGCACCTGTCCGTACGGACCCAGAACTCTAACCTGAGGTCCCCTATGGTTCGATGGGGACCTCAGGGAGATGAAGAGATGGGTCAGAGATTGAGCGCTGCTGGAGAGGATCCTGCCTGGAGGTGGACAGACTGGTCCTGCGTGACGCACTATCGCGGCGTATCAGGAGGCAATCAATCGTGAAGAAGGCAGTGTTCCTGTCCAGGGAGATTGCTGCGGAAGAATCGACCAGCTTCACTCTTCCGGACTGTAGACAGACTTCTTCATCCTCCTGCCTGCAGCCTAGGAGGGTTTTTCCACTGAAGATTGTGAGAGTTTGCTCAGTTCTTCTCGGACAGGGTGTCCACGATCCGCAGGATGCCTCTTCAGCTAGCAATACCATAGCTAACAGTGGTCGCCAGATGTTCTGGAGTGAACTCCGCCAAGTTGGGGGAGTTCAGACCAGTGGAGGCAAGTGAGGTTATTGAGGTAGCAACCAATTTGAGGCATACCTTTTGTGAACTGGACCCAGTGCCAGCGCGTTCTTAATGAGATCGTTGGCTCTGTTGGCCCGGTGTTCGCCATGATCGTGACGGTGTTCCTTATCTGAGGAGTCTTTCCGGATGCCTTGAAGAAGGCTCTGGTGAGACCCCTTTTAAAGAAACCATCTTTGGACCCGGACATCATGGCGAATTACCGTCCGATCTCCAACCTCCCATTTTTGGGGAAGGTGGTGGAGAAGGTGGTAGCGCTTCAATTGGAAGAGCACCTCGTGACTCACGAGTTGTACGATCCCTTCCAGTCGGCTTTTCGGGCCAGACACAGCACAGAAACTGCTCTTGTACAGGTGCAGAATGATCTCCTCAGGGCTAGAGATCAGGGGGACAGGACAATTCTTGTTCTTCTCGATCTCTCTTTGGCATTTGACACTGTGGACCATAGTGTATTGCTAGTTCGCCTTAGGGATTTATGTGGACTCACCGGTACTGTCATCAACTGGTTTGAGTCCTTTCTTACAAACAGGAGGCAACGGGTTATGATGGGTAATTTCTCATCTACACCCAATCTCCTTCCTTGCAGAGTCCCTCAGGGTTCGGTACTGGCCCCAATGTTGTTCGCAGTGTACATGCTGCCCCTGGGTGGGATCATTAGGAGGTATGGTCTGAGTTTTCATTGCTATGCTGATGATACTCAGCTATACTTTTCCTTTGCCCCAGGAACACCCAATGCAGTGGATGTGCTAAACATCTGTCTGACCGAGATAAGTGACTGGATGGCCTCCAGCTGGTTGCAACTGAACCCTAACAAGATGGAGGTATTGGTAGTGGAGTTGAACAGAGTTCGTGATATGGAGGTCTCTGATTCAGCAACTGGACTTGTTCTTGGGGCTGTCTCATTGAAGGCCTCCTCTAGGGTGCGTAGTCTTGGAGTGATTCTGGACAGGAACTTGACCATGGAGACTCAAGTATCTTCCGTGGTTCGTACCTGTTTTTCCATCTCAGAAACATTGCCAGGATTAGGCCCTTGTTCCGTCTCTGGACCTCCCTACCTTGATACATGCCTTAGTCACATCTAGGCTGGACTACTGTAATGCGCTCTATCTCGGGGTCACAGGAGGATTTCTCCGCAGACTGCAGCTGGTGCAGAATGCAGCTGCCCGGTTACTGACTGGGCAGTATAAATTTTGCCATATTACACCGGTACTGCGTGAATTGCATTGGCTGCCGGTCAGGTGGCGAGTCCTCTTTAAGGTGGGTCTTCTCACCTTTAAGACCCTACACGGGCAGGGCCCTGGTTACCTGTCAGCCCTCCTGACACCTGTTCCATCGGTCCGCCCTCTTCGATCCTCCAGTAGTGGCCTCCTGACCGTTCCTAGGGCGAGGCTGAAGTCAGCCGGTGATAGAGCTTTTAGCGTTGCAGCTCCCGCCCTATGGAACCTACTACCAGCTATGGTCAGAAAGGCCTCGACTGTAAATATCTTTAAGATCTGCCTGAAAACTTTTTTATTCTCTCAGGCTTTTGATGTTTAGACTACATTAGACTATGATGTACTCATTATCTGTTATTTCATTTATTTTATGTATTATGCTCTTTTAAAAATTTGTACGGCGCCCAGAGCCTCCGGGATTGGGTGTCTTTTAAATAAATTTGACTTGACTTGACTTGATAACATCACAATACATTACATATATACTTGTAGCAGTCATGTTAGGGGAAAATAAATTAACATCTTATTACTTCAATATCCAGAAAATCATAATTACTCATTTTAAGTTCAGTCTGTGATCCACTCAAATCAAACCAGACATAGCACGGTGAGCCCTGCCCTATCCCGCCCAGATTTTAGTCCCATTGAAATTCAAGAAACATCACAGGTCATATCCCGAGTATCTTTTCAGTGTAAAAGAAGAGCAAAATTACATGTTCAGTACATAGCTTAAGGTACAAAATCATCATAATGATTTAGTTGATATGATATCCACTTTTGCCAGCTTGCTGTAGCCTGTGGGATATTCCTACCTTCACTTAACTATGGGGCAGCCACCTATATTTCTGCAAGCAAATCAAGTCTTCACAAATGGGATGTCACCTACAATAGTATATGTCGCTATGCATCCTCCTCTCATCGGCTGAAACACCATTGCCTCCTCTACTCTGACCTTGGTTGGCTTCCTCTGCAGGCGTCAAGGTTTTGTTCTTTGGGCTCCATCATTGACAATATAATTAGGACTCAGTACCTAAACCTCTAGCCTAACTCTTCCAAAGCCAGGTCTCCTGCTATGACCTTCGCTCTGCTGACAATGCCCCTGTCTATATCCCTAAATATGCTACCACCAAGGGCTCTAGTGCTTTCGCCTGTCAGGCCTCCCAGTACTGGAACTCCATTCCTCTAGCCATTCGTCAAGCCTCTTCCCGCACCTCCTTTAAGAAAGTACTGCGCCACCATCTCACATCTTGTAACAGCTCCTGTTTCAAACCTCCATAGATGCAAGACTCTATTCTGACTCCCCTTGCCGCCCTCTTAGTTTGACCACATTTCTGCTTCAGCACTTTCTCTAAATTCAACAGGGTTGCTCCCTTACCCTGCTGCTGTTGCACTTCATCATCCTATTCCCTTCACACACCCCTCTATCTTTTTCCTCCACTGCAACTGGCTACTACTTACTTCCCATACTTTCTTCTTTCTCCTAGACCGGCTCTGGTTGTTGAAAGACTACCTCTGCTTTCCTTCTCTCACCATTCCCTCTACCCAGTTATTGTCTGCTTAAAGAGACACTGCATTTTTTCTGTAATTTATTTCCTCCTCATGCTAGTATTAGCCCTAATTTTTATTGCAATTGTCTGTGTTGATTACACTTACCTGTGATACTGTATTATTTATGTTATTGCCTGCTTGTATGTACCCATTATTTTGACTACTTCTAAAAATGTACAGTTATTGATAGTTCCAGAAGTTTGTTTTGTACTCTCCCGGGTCGAGCCTGCAAAATAGTCATTAAGCCCTAATTTTTATTGCAATTGTCTGTGTTGTTAACACTCACTTGTGATACTGTATTAACCTATGTTACTACCTGCTTGCATGTACCCATTACCTTGACTACTTCTAATAATGTACTGTTACTGAAGTTTGTTTTGTACTCTCCCGGGGCATGCCTGAAAATAGTCATTGCTATGGCTAGTGAACCTACCCGGTGAACAAAAACTAAATAAAGAAATAAAATGAATTGTACATCAAATGTCTGAACTTTGTCCATCATCTTGGCCAAGAGTCGCTCAAGGGCATGTATCTCCCTGGACAAAACAATCCAGGCTTTTTTAGTGGGTATTTTATTTGTAAACCACAGTCTAGTTATAATCTTGCGGGCTGCTGTTATAAATTTTAAAATTTGTTTTAGCAAGTTTTTGTCAATTCGCAGACCTTCTGGTTTAATAAAAGTCAATATAAATGTGGGAGTGAATAAATCAGTAGTGTCATAAATTGCACTCAGCTCCTCGAGGATCTCCCTCCAGAACTTGGATAGCTTAGGACATGACCAAAGGACATGGCTCTGATTTGCTCCATCATCCCCACATTCTTTCCAACACTGTCCCTCCCCTAATTCTCCCATACTGGCCAGCAAGGCTGGTGTACGGAAGAAACGAGAATGGAGTTTCCATATGTATTCATGACAGTATGGTGAGAAAAAGATTTTTATAGTTAGTAAAGCAGACTCATTCCAGTCCTGCTCTCTGATTGATACCTGCAGTTCTTGTTGCCATCCAAGTCTGACTGAGTTGGTTGAGTTTGCCTGTCTTTCATTTAAGACCTTATATATCTTACTAATCAGGTGATCTGAGGTCGTTCCTCTGATATGAGCTTGTAACAGTTGTATTATTTGGGTAGGGTTTCAATTAGGGCCATGAGTGACCGTTCATATGGCTGAAGGTATGATTTAAGATGTAAATAAGAAATAAAATATTTATGAGGCAGGTGGTATTCCTTCTGAAGGGAGACAAAGGGAAGGAGACCTGTTCTGCCCACTAACTAGAAAATGAATAAAATTACATATCTCTGCCATCGAACTACATAGGGGCCTGAGGGACCTGCTGTCAAATCTGCATTATACTTCAGTATTCCCAAGAACATTTTTTCAGGGAATGTAAAATAATTATTACTGACCTTAAGCCATATTTTTAAGGGTTCCCTGGTGAACTTTGAATAATTCATTATCCCTTGGCACTTTGGGGGGGGGGGGTCCCAAAAAGGAGCTCCTGAGTGTTGTATAGGTCCCCCCAAGTTACTTCTAATTGTTTCCCGTGTGCATCATACTGTTTATTTAGCCAGTGTAGGACTACCCTTAACTGTGCTACCATCGCATACTTTGAGATCAGGGAGGTCAAGGCCACCTCTCTCTCTCTCTGGCCAGTTCCAGAACAGAATATCTAATTCTGGGACACTTTCCACTCCAAATAAAGCGGGATATAATTCTGTCCCATGCCTGGAAATACATTTTAGCCGGGGTAAAGGGCAGTGTCTGAAGAAAGAACAGTATGCTGGGAAATACAGTCTGCTTAATTGTATCTATCCTACTCGAAAAGCTTAGGCGGAGACGTGACCAACGAGCTAGATCTTCTGTCAATTTTAGGGTCAAGGGTTCGAGATTTGAGAGCTCAGCATGAATAGGGTTTCTTGTGAGCTTTATTCCCAAGTATCTCATCTCTTGTCTGTGCCACTTAAAGGGGAAGTCTTTTTTGAAGTGGGAGGGAGGTAATTTACGTCAATACCTCGGTTTTTGATTTGTTAATTTTATATCCTGCTAGCTTACCAAATGTTTGTAGCTGTTTCCATACCTCTGGGATGGATTGTTTCAGCTCGGTAAGAGCTAGCAGAATATCGTCCGCAAAAAGTGATATCTTATGCAGGTGACCTCCCAATGGAAGGCCCTCTGTGTCCCAAGAAGATCTGATGGCAATGGCCAGGGGTTCGAGATATAGAGCAAACAACATTGGGCATCCCTGGCCGGTGCCCCTAGAGAGTTGGAATGCATCTGAAAGTGCCCCATCCACCTTAACATTTGCTTTAGGGGAGGCATAAATATTTTGTAATTGTTTTATAAGTTGTTCCGGGAATCCAAAGTGCTCCAGAGTCTGCCATAAAAAAGACCAGCTGACCCGGTCAAATGCCTTTTCAGCATCTAACCTCAGTAGCATTAAAGGGATTTGTCTTTCTAAAGCACAATCTACTAAGAAATGTGCATGCCTTATGGCATCATGTGCTTGTCTGCTTTTAATAAAGCCCACTTGATCAGGGTCAATAATAGCTGGTAGTAAATGGTCTATTCTAGAGGCCATTGCTGACATGAACAGTTTGTAATCATAATTTAGCATTGAAATGGGGTGAAATGAGGAGGTGTGTTTAACGTCTTTATGAGGTTTAAGTATGGCTGATATGGTGGCATATTGCCATGTTGGGGGTTCTCCCTCCTGGACTGCATGTAAGGCCAGGAGTAATATGGGTAGTAGTAACTTTTTGAATTTGTTATAAAATTCAGAGGGATACCCATCTGGACCTGGCGATTTCAGGGTCTGAGCTTTTTTCAGAACTTGGAGTAGTTCTCCCTCTTTGATTGGCACCAGCAAGGCTTCAGCCTGTAGTGGGCCGATTTGTGGTATTGGTAAACTCTGTAAATATGATTTGATGTTGTCTAGGGGGATTTCCTCTTCTTTAGTGTACAACTCATGGTAAAACCGCTGTAGAATAAGTCTAATTTCCTGGGGTCTTTTTGCTAATCTCCCTATTTTAGGATCTACCATGCTGATTATGTTTGCTCTGGTTCTCTGTTCTCTCAATTTTCTTGCTAAATTTCTGGAGGCCTTAGGTCCCCCTCATGTTGTCTTAACTTTAGATAAAATAGTTTTTGTTGTACTGATTGGTCTACTATTTTTTGTAGCTTTTGTTTTACAATTCTTAATCGTTGTCGTATTGTGGGGTCCTTTTGATCTGGCCAATGCTGTAAATGTAATAGCTCCTCCTGCAGGTCTTTATGCATTTTTTTTCTCTCTGCCGTTTTTTAATGACAGAAAATTGTATGATCTCTCCTCTTAATACTGCTTTTAAAGTATCCCACAGAATTGTGGGGGCAACTTTGTGTTGCGTGTTTTCTTGTTTAATTCGAGGTACAGCCTCCTGGACCAGTTCAAGGAACTTTGGGTCCCTAAGATGGGCAAGGTTCAGGCACCAACTGGTTTGCTTATATTGTGCCCCCAAGTCCACCATGAGATATAACGGAGCATGATCCGATAAGAAGGTGGCCCCATGCCATACATCACAAATGGAGTCTAAATGCTCGACTGTGGTAATAAAATAGTCCAGTTGAGCCCCACTTCCCATGTGCGGGGCCCAGTGGGTGTATTCTTTTGTCTTGGGGAAAAAAATGTCTCCAGGTGTCCACCAAGCCCAGAGAAGTGATGGTTTGTTTTGTGTATTTTTGGAGAGCGTTAGATCTATGGGCCAGAGGGGTAGCAGCATCCAAAGAGGGGTTTAAAGTGATATTCAAGTCTCCCCCCAGCAGCAATTGTCCCTCCATGAGGGACATTAAATCCGCAAAGAATTTTATTGCTAAGGGCTTCCCTGACCCAGGTGGGATATAGGCAGATGCCAGGGTAACGGGTCTTGAGTACAGCTTGCCCGTCACTATGGCATAGCAGCCCTCCAGGTCAGTAATCTCGCTTTGGTTTTCAAAGGGCACCTCCTGGGAGAGTAGAATCATCACCCCTCTCCTTTTCCCACCACTATAGGATGATTCAGTTACTACAGAATACCCACACCTCTGAAATTTTTTATGTTTGTCCGAGGACATGTGGATTTCCTGCAGCATAATAAGCCCCGGTCTCACTTTTCTAAGTAATTGAAATAATCGAGAGCACTTTATTGGGTTACCAATCCCATTCACATTTAAAGATAAAATCAAAGCTGACTTTGCCATATCTACTTCTGATCAGTCCCTGTATGAATATTTCCTGCGTGTTAAACGTACAATATATCCCCTTCCTACCATACTTATGCCTTTTCACCCCATATTCAATAATATTGTATTATTATTTGCTTCATGTACTGTCACTGATATAAGCGAATTATAATGTCTGCCTGTTGTTCTATTCAAACACCATAACACTGTCCAAGTGTTTGGAACTATACAAGGATCTAAAAGATTCAGCACTAGGCCTATAACAACTAAACATGTGCAGGCCTGTAGCATTTTAACATTATACATGACGCTCAGTACTTTCAGGCCTGCCAAATTAACCAAATTCCAACAGGGCATCAGCTTTTTTGTACCAGCAAATTGTACCTGCTGTAACAGGTCTCTGAACCTGGCAGAAAATTTAAGAGGCTCCCAAGGTAGAGAGAGGACAGATACCTCTCCTTTGAAGGGGCAGATGTATGTGCCCTGAGGGGGAGTGTCTAGGCAACAACAAGGGCCCCCAGCACCACTATTTCCCTGGTACCTAGTGGTGCAGCAGGCCACACTGGAAATAAAAATGAGGAACAGAGACCCCCAGGAAATGGTCCCTATGAGCCTCATCTCCAGTAAGGCCTTATGGGTACGTCGACCGTTTAGGGATGGAGTTCTGACCCTACAATGGTCAGGTGGGCATGTAGTGCTACAAAAAATGCATTGAGTCATGCCGTCTTTCCTGGGCTATGGTATAATTAAACAGTAACTATGGGAAAACTATCAGCAAGCTTCGTGGGGTAGATAACCCAAGGGAAATTCAGAAACATCCTTCTGCTTCACTAACCTTGTTCCCCACCTATGGGCTTGAGAATATAAACAGGATTTCCATTTCCCAATGTCCCCACCCCAAATAGGCTTCCCTAAGTTACATTGCGTAGTCCCTGTATGCAGTCACCTCTGCATCAAGATACCAGTTTTTAAGTCTCTGCAGAACATCACTCGCCACTCACTCTGGTGCAGGTCGCTGAAATATTTGTAAAAGGTTTTTCACATCCTCTAGGGTTGCTTGACTCTGTCTCTTTCTGGAACCCGGATCCCTAGCAGTGTCCCAAACGGCATTGCGAAGGCCTTGCTGAGTTTTCCTGAGTGAGGAGTCTTCTTGGGTGGATTGAACCAGGCCCCTGAGTTGGAGGGCTTTCGTTGCTTCATCTGGTGTTTCAAAGGTTTGGGGGCCATCTGGAAACATGATGACTAGTCGAGCAGGGTATGGAATAGCAAATTTTAGCTGCTGTTGCTTTAAAAGACAGAGTATTGGAGCGTAGGCCCTGCACTTAGCTGAAATAGATGGGGGAGTAATCGTTGTCAAAATAAATGCGCTTTCCTTTATACTTAGTGTCCCTCATTCTCCAGGCTCTGGTAAGGATAGCTTGTTTAGTAGTATAGTTTAAAAACTTCATTATGATGGAGCGAGGTCATCTGTCTGGCTGAGTTGGTTTCGGCGATAGAGCCCAATAGACTCGCTCGAATTTAAAAGCTGGGTCTAACTGCAGAGAGTCGCGGAGGAGCTCCTCCACAAATTTTAAAATATCTCTCCCTTCCTCGTTCTCTGGAATTCCATGTATTCTCAAATTATTCCTGCTTGATCTGTTTTTCAGATCCTCACATTTCTCTTTTAAAGCATTCTGCTCATCTAGTAAGTACACTACCATACGTTCCAGCCTGTGAGTCCGATCATCTAATTCAGTATGTTGTGCTTCAACCTCAGTAACACGAGTTAAAAGTTTACTGATTTCTATAGCTAATTCTGACCAGAAAGTACAAACCTCAGTCCTGAACTCCTGCAACTCTGCTAGAATGGTAGCATTGCCGAGTTGTTGAGAGGAGGCCCCATTTGGAGCCGCCATGTCTGGTTGAATCTCTGCAGAGCTTAATGAAGGGTGAGAGAATCATGCCAAATCCTTGCTTCTGGGGGTGCGTACAGTCCATTTTTTGCCTCCCATTCAATGCTGTGGCTCTCCCTGATATTCTTTTTTGATTATTTTTGCGTTTTATTTGTGAAAGAGTCTGTTTTTAGCCCAGGATCAGCAGAGCTAGGTTTTACCCTTGCATCCCAGTCGGTGACGTCACCAGAAGCTCCCTACACAGCAGTGTTACTGCAGTGTGGCACCCAGAAGTAAAGATGGCTGTCAGTCACACTGCTGTGGAGGAGTTTTACCCCATTTTGCTGACATCCATCTTTCCTCCCTAGGCATGGAACATCACTGCACTAATGGCCCTGCTAACAAAAAGCTAGTCCAGTGGAATGGAGGTGGGGAAGACAAGTGCCCATGGTCCACCATGGGGGTCACTGCAATGATGGCAGCACCCTACCAGGCGAGGAACCGCTGCTGTCAGCAGTACTCCACCGCCACAGCCACCTGATCGTAGAAGACCCCAGATTGCTCACAAACCTGCATCTCCCGCATGGTAGTGTGAAGTGCTACCCTGGGCTGTTGGGCAACTCTTGCATTTTACTTCTCCCTTTAACCCAGGGGTCTGTAATAGTAAGTAGTAGTCAGTGTTTTGGGGCTGCAGAAGCTGAGAGGGAGAGCAGCTACCAGCTACCTTACAACAAGGAGATGATTTACTGAGCACATTGAATTGAATTCTTAATTCAGGGGCCTATAATTTATTTTATTTTATTTATTTATTTGTCCTAGGATTACAAATACCTTTGAGCCAAGGCTCTTTTACAAAGGTTCCACGTCACTGGTACAATTGAGACAATCATTAGCAAAGATAACAGTTTATAAAATTAAGAAAAACAAAAAAAACAACACATAGTCTTGTAGATGAAAAAAGAACAATAAGGTGAAACTTTGGGGAAGGGAAAGGAAGAGGGTGAAATCAGGGAGACTAAGTGGATGGGAGAGAAGGGGAGGTAGGTTGGGGGGACAGAGAGAGGAGAGGTGGAAGGCGGATAAGAATAGAGGTAGTGCAGCCGGGTGGCATTTGTCATGGGCCAGCAGGGGAGGTGAAGATAGGAAGGGGGGTGCTGGCAAAGTGCAGGAGTAGATGTGGGTCCAAAAGGGCATCTTCAGCTATGGAACCAAAAGATATGTTTAGCCACAACAGTCACAGAGGTTGGAGGCAGTCAGTGTTAGGCAGAGACGAGTCTTAAAAGTGCTGAGCAATAGTGAAGATGAGATGTTGCTGGGAAGACCGTTGTACCAACTAGTGGCCCGGTAAGCAAAGGATCTTTGGCCTTGTGCTGTGCGGCAATGCGGGACTTGCAGAAGCTGAGGTTTTGAACCCCTGGTATGTCGGGTGTGGATTCTCGGTTGTATGAGGGCACAGACTCCAGGGGGGGCAAGGCCCAGCAAGATTTTCTTAGTAGTAATACAAGTTTGGTGTTTTATTCGATTGGCAAGATTCAACCATCCAGTTTGAGAATAGAGGTCACAGGTGTGAGTTAGGCGTTGGGAGCCAGTGACAAGTCGACAGGCCTTGTTGAGGGTGGATACAAGTTTGAATGCGTGGTTGTAGCACGTAAATGATAATGCCATAATCAATGATGGATATGATGGAGCTCTGGACAGCGACAGTGAGGGCTTCAGGTGTCAGGTGTTTCCTATGACGGAATAGCAGGCCTAGCCGGGAGTTAGTGGCTTTGGCGACATGGTCAACGTGGGCAGTGTAGGAGAGGTGAGGGTCAAGGGTGATCCCGAGGTATTTAAAGTTTTTGACCTGTTCCAGTGCGGCACCTTGTCTGGTGATAACGGAGAGTTGGAAGTGCTTATGTTTATTATGGGAGCTGCTGAAGATCATGGCCTTTGTTTTTTTTTTATTAAGGATGAGTTTGTGCTTTGTGAGCCAATTCTCAACTGAGGAGAAGCCGAGTTGGAGATTTTCTTGCAATTTCTTTGGGTCCTGGTGTGTGGCAAGAATTACTGCATCATCGGCATACAGGGTGATATGTTCAGTGCAGGAGTCCGGTAGGGTGTTAAGGAACAGGCTGAAGAGTAGGGGGCCCAGTATTGAACCCTGGGGGACTCCAGAGAGGACAGGTCTGGAATCAGAGTGCACATCTCCAATTTTTACACGCTGGGTGCAGTTTTCAAGATAGCTTTTGAACCAAGAGATTGAATCATTGGAGAGACCAGCATTTTTTAGTTGGCTCAGCAGGAGGGAGTGGTGGACAGTATCAAGGCTTTGGTCAGGTCGATGAAAATAGCACCAGTTAGTTGTCCATTGTCAAGGGAGCTGTGAATGGAGCTGGTGAATTCGAGTAAGGCAGAGGATGTACTATGACCTTTTCTAAAGCCATGTTGCTGTTTACAGAGAATTTTATAATTGTCCAGATGCTCGGTAAGTTGGTCCGCTACTATACGTTCCAGTGCCTTCGATAGGGGAGGCAGAATGGAGATAGGGCGGAAGTTCGTATGGTCAGCCTTATCACCACTTTTGTGAATTGGGGTAACAGTGGCCATTTTCCATTTGTCTGGGAATTGCCTAGAGGAAAGAGAGAGATTAAAGATCTTGGTGAGGGGCCCAAGTACCTCGTCAAGCCTTAGGGCCAGTAGCTTGAGGTCAAGTGTGTCATTGCTTGTTCTAGATTTGCTGATGGCTTTGGCAATGTAGTTTTGGACTTGATGTTTCTTTAGTGCTTTAAAGTAGAAAGGTGGGTGACAGGCATGGGTGGAGGAGTTGGGGGGATGGGAGTTGACACGTCTTGGAAGAAGTCGGAGGGGAGAACACTGCTAAGGTCAGTGAAAGCGATGTTAAAAGTGTTCGCAATAGTTTTAGAATCGAGTGTAGTGTGCCCATTTATGTTGAGTATGTTCGGCGGAGATTTTGACTGCTTCCCAGTGACATCTTTAATGTTTTTCCAGAAATCTCTCCCATTTCCTCAGGAGTTAGTGAGAGCATTTTTATAGTAGTCAGATTTCTGTTGCCAAATGGATTTGGTGCAGTCGTTCCGTGCCCGTTTATAATTCTGGATGTTGAGTTGCTTACCAGAGTTTCTAGCCAGTTCCCAGAGGTGGTCCCTGGATTTAAGTTTTTTTAGAAGGTCTCCTGACAGCCAAGGGTTACTGAGCGATTTAACTTTACGCTTTTTGAGGGGGGCAAATTTATTACAGGCTTCATTGAAAATGTGAATAAATTGCTCCAGTGCAGTATTAGTATCTGTTGCCTTGAAGATGGGGGACCAGTCTTGCAGACTGAGGTGTGATTTGAGGTGGGGTAGCTGACCACGGGATAGGACTCTGCTGGTGATGATTTTTGGAGGGGGCTTATAGAATTTGTTTGACCAGGTACAGCTGATGGGAGAGTGGTCACTGAGTGAGTCAGGGAGGGCTGAGGTTTTCGTGATCCGAGAGGGGTGGTTGGTTAGGGTCCAGTTGAGTAGGGTGCAGGTCCCAGTTCTGTAGTTCTTTCTGGTTGCATTGTCAACCATTTGAGTCAGGTTAGCTGATATAACGGAGTCCTTAAATGACCCACATTCAGCTGAGAGCCAATTAATGTTAAAGTCACCAAGAAGGATGATTTCGGAGTCCGATGGGTGGGATTTGACAAAGTCAAGGACAGCGGTTAGACCAGGTCCCTTTTCTTTAGGAGGTATGTAAACAGCGACAACTGTTAGTGCCTTATTGTGGGCGCCTAATAGGAGTCTGATGGGAAGAATCTGAGCAGGTGTTGCTGGAAGATTGGAATCAATGGGGTGTCCTCGGAAAGTGTCTTTCACATATAAGGCACACCCTCCACCTCTTTTGGACTTACGATCAACCCGGAAGACATTGTAGCCAGGAAGGGTGATTGCCTGGTCAGGAATCTTTGGGGTGAGCCAAGTTTCAACTACTGACAGAATATCCGGGTTGTGTTGGGTGGTAAAGGTTGCAGTGCATCAAGCTTCGGAAGTAAACTGCAGATGTTCAGGCACATGATTGAGAGAGTGCCTGCTGGTTTGTTTTGGTTGGAGGTGTTTGGTCCAGGGTTAGGGTGAACAGTCCCTGATAGCAGCAGGAGGAGGAGCACAAGTTTCAGGGTGCATAGGCAGAGTTCAGTCAGAAAGAGGTTGCATTTCTTTTTTGAACAGTAGTATGCCAGGTGGTAATGTCGAAAATGCAACATTGGAATAGTTGTATACAATGCTGCTAGATGTGCCCAAGGCTCACACATGAGCAGGGACAGATCAATTTTGGTGGTGTGCCTCCAGGGGGAGGATTTGCCCCATTGCCAAATGATGTAAAATAATCAAATCCACAGGAAAATAACCAGTAAACTGTTTGATCTATAGTAACAATACAAAGGATGTGTTAAATTCCTGGAACACTGGCCTGGGGCATATGCAGGAAGTTAAAACCCTTTGTCAGTGTCTTCCCTTTGTTTAAATAGTTGTGAATGGTTCTCAAAGACATGCAGTTCCCTTTAGCAACAAGGTAGACGGAAATGTGGATTCAGTTTGCACTCCCCAGGTCACAGCTTGTAGAATTTCTTAGCTGTACTTACTTTGATTGTGGTGGCTTCCAAAAAAGTTAAATTATCATGAGAATCCCAATATCTGCTGGTGATGTTTTCCAGTTTCTTAGTCCAGGAAACTTTCATAGATTACATATCCAAGAATGGTCTAGTTCCTCCAAGCCAAAACACATGAAAATCCACAAAACTAAACTATTGACAGAGACAACACAAACACCCAGCCACACAGCCCAAGCAGGCGGAGTATTAGTATAATAGTAAGTAGTGGTCAGTGTTTTGGTTCTCTGTTTTGGGGTTGTCTTTACTTAGTGCAACTTTAATTTGCCAGGGAGGTAATCTAGCTGGGAGAATATTTGCAGTCATTTGTGACTAGAACTGTTACTGAAACTCTACGAAAGAGGTGTCTGATAAGGGGAAGAGATGAAGAAGGCTTGCAGGACTGTGGATAACAAATAGGAGTTGACTATGGGCTCTGCTGCAGAAACTGAGAGGGAGAGCAGCTACCAGCTACTCGACACTAGAGCTGTGTTTTTGCCCTGTAGTGTACAGAAGAAAGTATTTTTTTACCGGATTGTTGTTTGTAGACACAGAGTACCATAGGAACAACCCCCTCCAACCCACCCTCATTCCCCAACCACCCCCGGGTGCTCTACCTTTATGGAGGAAGGCCAGGCCACACCTACTTAAAGACACAGAAACAGTTAGGCAGCACAGCACAAACAATAGTCTAGCTGGTATATGGACAGAATTACATAGGGTGTAGCTAGCAACTAGGTCCACAAGGGCACATACAAGAGGAGGAGAGAGAAGCTGTAAGTCACTATAGGAGGAGAGAAAGACAGGGAGAGGAGAAGGAAAAAAAAAGGGTTAGGAGGGGAGGAATATCAGCAAGCACAGGATGATGCAAGGAGTGGTGCAGTGCTCTGGCTGTGGAGCAGCAGTCTTCAGAAAAACATTCTGGTTACTACAGTGCTGCCTCATTTGTAGGCACCTCTCTGGGCTGAGGGCAGGGGTCGCCAGTCTCCCAGCCAAGCTGGCAGGAATACTGGGGACCTTCGCCTCCACCCAGAGGCCACCAGGTCCCCAGCCAATGCCACAATGGCCACCCAGGCAGATGGCAGGATGGACTACAGTGGGCTCAGGAAGGTTTAGGGGAGGGAGGCAGAGACACATCCTCCATCCAGTCCAGCTCATGAACCCTTACACAGTGTTGGAGGAACGAGACAGCCCTGCAAAGGAACCCAAGGCTGAGACCAGGGAGGAGGTGAGGGTCCTCCAGCAGGGAGACCCAGTGGCAGGAGGAAAAGAACCCCATAGGAAAAAGAAGTTACTCCTGTTGGGGGGGCTCAATTGTCCGGGGAATGGATATGGGCACAGACAGTAGAGAGGAAAGGGAGGTAAAGTGCCTTCCAGGAGGCACAGCTCTTGAGGGGGAGCGCATCCAGAGGATTGCTGAAGCTGCGGCAAGGAAAGGATGGCTGGAGGTCATTATCCACTTGGGACAAATTACCTATCCAAGGATAAGGCAAGCTTGGAGTAGGTGAAAGGGACTTTAGTGTTGGGAGGGAGGCTGGGGAAGGTAGCAAGCTCAGTGACATTTTCAGAGGTGCAGCCAGTCCATGGCGGGGGGGGGGATCTCCACATTAGTAACTTCAACACATGGTTGAAAGGCTGGTGCAACAAAAAGGGGCATGGCTTCACTGGGGACCCACCTGGAGTGATGCAACCCTTTACAGTGGGGACGGACTGCATCTGTCCAGCAAGAGGAAGGCAGCCCTCAATGGAATGCTTAAATGCTTTGCTGATGAGTGTTTAAACTAGCCAGGGGGAGAGGGCAACAGGAGCAGGGATACTCAGGCAGCCCACCCCCACATGGTAGACAAAGCAGAACAACGGAGCAGGAAGAAGATTTTTTTTTTTTAATTCTGTTTATTCTCCACCTGTCTGGGGCATCTCTTGGGCAGGCTTGCTCGACCTTGCCTCCACCGCCCACCTGAACCCCTTCCCTGACCGAGAAATCAGGTGCTGGGCCCCCCCCATGCCAGCCCTTACGGGAGGAGGCGGGGACCACAGAGAGTTGGGTCGGGGCAGACACTGGGTGTGTGAGCCGCCACTGAAGTTCCTGCCACCGCCTCACCCGCAGCTGGGTTTTTCCTGTTTCTCCCATCCCCCAGATGCAGAACATGCAATGCCGCTCCAGCACATGACGGTGAGCCCGCCCACGCCTGCGGATAGCTGCCTTCAGATATCCCCTTCTCGATGTCCCTGACTGCACTGCACCCAGTC
The DNA here is from genome assembly GCA_016271365.2 of Neoceratodus forsteri. Lineage (NCBI taxonomy): Eukaryota > Metazoa > Chordata > Ceratodontiformes > Ceratodontidae > Neoceratodus > Neoceratodus forsteri. Next base: position 318,389,035 of record CM028129.1, read on the forward strand.
TCCATGGGGTGTCACTAGCATTGTGGGACTTGGACCCACCTCCCTCCCAGGAGAGGAGAGCAATCCATCGGATGCTCGATCCTCTCCTCCCCGGCCAACCCCCATCTCGTTCCCGAACCCTGTCGCCAGCGTGGTGTGAGGTAAGGTTGATGCCTCAACCTCAGCGCACTGGGCCAGCTACCAGGAAGAGGAGTTGATATCAAGGTCATCGGAGTTGGGCAGAAATGGAGTAGGAAAGGAATTCGGGAACACAAAAGAAAATATCGGGGAGATGCAGGGGACCAAAAACAGGAAGAAAGAGAGAGAGAGGTCAGGCAGTAAAACTTGAAGGTCATGCTGACAAATGCACGCGGCCTGGGAAATAAAGTCCCAGACATAGAGGCCTTAATAACTGAAGGGGACCTGGACATAGTAGCAATAACTGAAACCTGGTACACAGCTAATCATGAGTGGGAAACAAAGGTACCAGGATATGTTCTATTCAGGAGGGATAGAGAGGGCAAAAAGGGAGGGGGGTAGCCCTGTATGTCAGAGAGGGTGTAATGTCAACACAGGTACAGGGTAGGCAGGGAGTGGCCGAGGCACTGTGGGTCATCCTTCAACCTGGAAATGACACAGCAATACATACAGGGGTGATATACAGGCCTCCAGGACAGGGAGAGGAAATGGACAGGAAGCTAGTGGAGGAACTACACAAGATGGCAATGAAAGGTGAAATTCTACTGATGGGGGATTTCAATATGCCAGACGTGGATTGGAACACCAGTGTAGCTGCTTCAGCTAGAGGCAGAGGCATCCTTGATTCACTCCAGGAGGCTGGACTCAGACAGCTTGTGCTTGATCCCACCAGAGACAGGGCAATTCTAGATCTAGTAATGACCAATGGGGATCGAATCGCAGATGTCCAAGTAGAAGGGCAACTGGGATCCAGCGATCACAACATTGTGTGGTTCAGCATAGGAACAGATGCTCACTCAAGTCATAACAGGGCAACGGTTTCGGATTTTTAAAATGCTGGCTTCCCTGAAATGGTGAGGGGTGTCAAAAGAGCCCTGGAGAGAACGGGGGCAGGAGGGGGAATGGAAGAACAGTGGAAGTGTCTAAAGGAAGCCTTACTAGAAGTAACAAATCAATGCATCAGCTTGGTATGCAAAGGCAAGAGAAGGAGAAAGCCACTGTGGTTCTCGAGAGAGATGGTGGTAAAGGTCAGGGCAAAAAGGAAAGGGTTCAGGAAATATAAGGAGACCCAAAGGGAGGAGGACAGGGAGGAGTACCTAAAGTGTCTAAGGGAAAGCAGTAAGGAGAGCAAAGGCATGGACTGAGGAAGGTTTAGCACAGTCAGTTAAGAAAGGGGACAAGACATTCTTCAGGTACATCAGTGAAATGAGGAAAAACAAGGGGGGATTACAAGGCTCAAGAGAGGAGGGGATTGCAAGGAGGGTGACATGGAAAAGGCAGAAATACTGAATAAATATTTCTGTTCAGTAATCACAGAACAGGGGGAAGGGCAGGGGCCACAACAGTACAGCAGTTTCCAAGGGGGTGAAGAGGTGGACAATAGTCCATTCACAGGGGAAAGAGTCCTGCAGGAGCTCACTAAATTGAAGGTGGACAAAGCGATGGGACCAGATGGCATACACCCAAGGATATTAAGAAAACTGCGAAGGGAGATAGGAGAACCTCTGGCAGCCATGTTCACAGAGTCATTCAACACAGGGGTGGTACCTGAGGATTGGAGAAGGGCACATGTGGTCCCTCTACACAAATCCGGCAGCAGGGAGGAGGCGAGGAACTATGAGCTGGTCAGTCTCACCTCAGTAGTGGGGAAGATCATTGAGACATTGCTTAAAGAAAAGATAGTGGGGCATCTAGAAGCCATTGGAGCCTAGGACCATAGGCAACACAGATTCACAGCGGGGAGGTCATGTCAGACAAATCTGGTTGATTTCTTCTACTGGGTGACAAAGGAAGTAAATCAGAGTGGGGCAATGGACGTTGTTTACCTTGATTTCAGCAAAGTATTTGACACCATCCCACACAGGAAGCTGATAAACAAGCTGGGTATGGGGGACAGGGTGGTAAGCAATCAATCCTAACAGGGTGGTGGTTGTAATACCGACCGCCCAGGGTGTATTGAGGCCCGACGCCGCAGGCGGAGGGCCTTATAGCCCCTGGAAGGTCCGGTATGGCCCAATACCGCCCACCCTGGAGGGTATTATTGCGCTTAGAAAATGGGCAACTATATTATAGATATTTGAAAAAAAAATCATGTTAACAGTTTAAAAGCCTTAAATGTTTTATTCATTTTTGTTAAAAAAAATGGTTCCTCCACCTGCATTACAAGGGTCTTGGTCCCACTTGGAGCATCTGAATGTTTGGAGTTGGTTGTCATGGTTACCCCCGAACCCCCCAACACACACACACACACACACACACACACACACACACACACACACACACACCCTTGTAATTGGCAAAACGTTTGCTTTTTTATTTGGTCAGTAATAAACTGGGGTACTCAATAGAATCCTATTTTGAAACTTCAGCGATGGGTCCCTCTGTAAAGTGTGATGTGCCCCCCCCCCGCCACTCCTACAATAGTTGTAGTTCCAGTGGCACCCTGAAGATCACACCTTCTCTTCTCACTGTTATGGCCATTTGGGGGAGGGGGGGTATTCCTTTTACTAAGAAGAGGCTCAAGCTAGGGATTCAAGGGACAGAATGTCGATCTAATGAAGCGCTGTGCCAGAGCTGAGTGCAAGGACGCCGGGAAATGGTGAGACACTTAATGGAAGTTGACGGGCTTCAGTTTACTAGCACAGAGTCTGTTGAGAGCTGCGTTATTTTGAAAAGCCGATATGACAGCTTTGACAGTTGGCAAAATCAGTTTTTAAGTGACAAACAATATAAAGGTGGCATTTAAGATAGTTAGCAAGTGGGGACTCTTAGTGTAGTACTGGACTGCAGTTGGGAGGGAAGTGTGTGCGTGTTGTGAGAGACCGAGAACTGACACAAAGGCGCTGTGGGAGACAGAAACAGGGAGAGTTGATGGACCATGGGGAACAAAAAAAAACAACGGTAAAAAAAAGATTAACGGCTACTGGACAATGGTTGGGAGGGTTGCGTGACTGTAGTGGACAGGGAGAATCTGAAGCAGCATCATTTTTGGGAGCGAGGGGGCAACTGGCTTGTGAAGCTAATAGCTGTTGTGGTCCTTTTGAAAACCGCAGTCACAACCAGTGATTATGTGAAGCCGATCGCTGTCTCTGACGGCTACTCTTTCCTCTCCTACTTTACTTGTACTTGGCTGGTCTTTACATTAAAGTGACAATACAGTCTGGGGGCTTCTCTCGCTGGGGGCTGCCTTTCTTGGTGGTCCGCGGACGTGCTAGGGACAGGGAGCCATAAACTGTACCGGCCCACGTGGTACATTACTGATGTTGCTCTGTGTGCTGTTATTTTAATTGTAGAAACTGGTTTGATTACTGAGTGTGTGTGTGTATGTATGGGGGTGGAACCTCTCACTAAGGCATTAATAAAATGGCGGCAGTTTGAAATTGTGTGCCCAGTGCTTCAGCCAATGATGAAGCAGACTGGGCACAAGGATACTTAGCTGGGCATGAGGCAGGACTGGGCTGGGACTTTTTATTTGGTGGTCTTCTATTGTCTGATAGATGCCCACCTAAATAAGTGTCTCAGCCAATCAGAAGAGAGAATTGTCTTTGCCCATTTTCTAAACTGGGTTAGAAACTGGCTAACGGACAGGAGGCAGAGGGTGGTCGTAAATGGGTGCAGTCTGGGGAGTGGGGGTGACTAGTGGGGTGCCTCAGGAATCGGTCCTGGGGCCAGTCCTGTTCAATGTCTTCATTAGCGACATTGTAGAAGGGCTGGAGGGAAAGGTCTGCCTGTTTGCAGATGTCACCAAGATCTGTAACAGAGTGGACACCCCAGAGGGGATGGAGAAAATGAGGAGGGATCTGGGGAAGCTTGAAAAATGATCTGAGGACTGGCAACTGAAGTTTCATTCAAAAAAGTGCAAAATTATGCACCTGGGACACAGAAACCCTGAGGAAAGCTACAGGATGTTGGGTGGAGTTGCTGACAGTCACAGAGGAGGAAAGGGACCTGGGGGTTATTATTTCAGACGACCTGAAAATGTAAAAGCAGAGTGCTAAGGCAGCTGGGAGGGCCAGTGGCATGCTGGGGTGCATAGGCAGGGGTATCACTAGCAGAACGGGAGGTAGTGATGCCATTATACAAAACCATTGTTGGGCCTCACATGAAGTACTGCGTGCAGTTCTGCAGGCTGCACCTTTGTAAGGATATTAACAGGCTGGAGGTGGTCCAGAGAAGGGCAACTTCGATGGTACAGGGCTTGCAACATAAGACTTATAAGGAGAGATTAAGGGACCTCAATATGTACTCGCTGGAAGAAAGGAGGAAATGAGGGGACATGATAGAAACATTCAAGTACCTTAAGGGTATAAACAAGGTGCAGGGGGAGACATTTTCCAACACAGGAGGAGCACAAGAATGAGGGGGCATGACATGAAATTGGAAGGTGGCAGGTTGAGATGGTATGTGAGAAAGTTATTCTTCACAGACAGGGTGGTGGACTCATGGAATGGTCTGCCTCAGGAGGTGGTGGAAGTGAGCACTGTGGATGGGTTCAAGCATGATTGGGACAGGCATAGGGGAACCACAAAGGTACAGCAGCAGGCAGGTCGAAAGCAGTAATCCAGTACAAGGGCTTACAGGCAGACTAGAAGGGCCAGGCAGTCCTTATCTGCCGACAATTTGTATGTTTCTACGTAACCCTTTCAGTGCAGGAGAAGAGAATGTTGTAACTGAATGGTGGGTACAGGAGACCAGCACTGAAGAGAATAACACACAAGATGGCACATGCTATCAAAGCTGTTTTTTTAAACGCTGGGTCACAGCCTGCTAAAACTTTGCTGGAACTAATACTTTTATTTATATCTTTGTTAACCGGGTGGGTACTCTGATCCCAGGAACCATTTTCAGGTACGACCCAGGTCATAAAGATGGCACATACAAGGTATAGAGAAAAAGTACAGTTACATAAGAACTTACCGTGACAGATCTTCAAGAGGAGCTCTTGCAGCAGGCAACACCGGTAGAACTCAAACAGCCAGGACCACATGGAAAACATAGCTAGCAGTCTATCAAGGGGGACTGTCCCTGCCGACGTCAGCATGCATGCTGATGTCTGCCTATCCTATAAAGGGGGCGGTCCCCAGGACCTACCTCAGTTCTCCCACTGGAGACCACGGCTCAGAAAGTAAAAAAGGAGAACTGAGGCATTTCCTCAGAGCCAAGGAAAAGTAGAATAAATGCAAAGGAGAAGCAGCTATTGGGGGAAGGAAAGCAGCGGCTGCTGCAAGAGCCCATCTCGAAGATCTACTGTTACAGTAAGTTCTTATGCAACTGTATTATCTTTATTTTATTTTTTTATTTAAACGTGATAACTGGGAAAGGCACGCTGAGCCAAGGCTTGTTTCCAGGTGCAACCTTAATTCGAGGGGGCTCTTGCAGCAGGCAATGCTGGTAGGATGGAGTCCCAAGCAGTACCGGAACCTACCCAAAAGACAGCTGGGAGGCAGCAGAAGATGTCAGCAGAAATTTCAGGAAACAAAGCCCTGAAGGACTGTGAGTCCAAAATTGGCACTGTGCCTGGAAGCAATGTCCAGACTGTAGTGACTGACAAAAATATGAACAGAACTCCAAGTGGCAGCTGCACAGATGTCCACAGCAGACACATTCCTGAAATAGGCGGTAGAGGCAGCCATACCTCTGGTGGAGTGTCCCTTAACCGCCCCAGGCAAGGGATTGTTGCACTTACAGTAACAGTAAACAATGCAATTTGCCAACCATTTGGACAAATGTGGTTTCAAAATAGGTGCCCCTTCTGTCTTGGGAGCAAACGAAGCAAACAACTGATCAGTCTTTCTAACCAGCTGGGTGCGATTTATGTAATAACAAAGCACCCTATGAACGTTCAAAATATGAAGTAAGGCCTCCACCTGATTAGAATACTCAGGGAAATAAACAGGCAGGTGGATGATTGCTTTAGTGAGAACTCAGACACCACTTTAGGCAGAAAAGTACAGTTACGTAAGAACTTACTGTAACAGTAGATCTTCAAGAACAGCTCTTGCAGCAGGTTACACCATTAGGACTGAAGCCGTCAGGCGTCAGGACCCCATGGAAATTTTCTAGCTAGCAGTCTTCAGTGAGGACCGCCTCCGATGTCGGTCTCGCCCCCGACGTCAGGCGTAGTACATAAGGAGGCGGTCCCACCACAATCCCCAGTTCTCCCACCGGAGACTCCCGGCCGCTGGATGACATCAGAAGAGGAGACCGAGGATCTGCCATCAGATGGCTAAGATTAAAAACAAATCGTTCCATCCCGAGAGATGGATGTTAAGCTATAACCTACCTCTTCCAAGGGGGAATGGTGGGCGGGAAGGTACCTGCTGCAAGAGCTGTTCTCAAAGATCTACTGTTACGGTAAGTTCTTACGTAACTGTACTATCTTACTTCGAGATACAGCTCTTGCAGCAGGTTACACCATTAGGACTGATTCCCAAACAATAGCGACAATCTTACGCCATCGGGAGAAGGAAAGACAGAGATTACCACTCTGCTCGAGCCTAGGACAGGAGTCCCTGGAGGATGGCTAGGCCAAACCCTGCCCTTCGCCTTGAAGCGATATCCAGGCTGTAATGCCTAATAAAGGTATGCACCGAGCTCCAGGTAGCTGCAGCACAAATAGCTGAAGTGGAAACATTCTTCAGCGCTGCAAAGGAGGTGGCCACTCCTCTGGTAGAATGACCCTTGACTGCGCCTGGCAAGGGTTTGCTGCGCTTGTCATAACAGAAAGAGATACACTGGATGAGCCAACGTGAAAGGGACTGTTTAGAAACCGGAGCCCCTTTCATCCTCTCAGCAAAGGAGGCGAACAGCTGATCCGCTTTCCAGTACTGTTTGGTTCTAGTCAGATAATATCTGAGACATCTGTGAACATCTAGGGTGTGAAGCAGTGCTTCTCCTCGATTGGTGTACTTGGGAAAGTACACTGGTAAGTCGATATCCTGATTAAGGGTAAGGGCTGAAACCACCTTAGGCAGAAACTTAGGATTTGTCCTCAGGGATACCCTATCCTGGTGGAAATTAAATAGGGCTCTTTGCACATGAGTGCATGTAATTCAGAGATTCTTCTCGACGAAGTAACTGCAACTAAAAACAACGTTTTCCACGACAGAAAATGTAGCTCGCAATCCGCGGCTGGTTCGAAAGGTGGCAGCGTAAGCTGCTCCAGGACAAAGGGCATGTCCCAAGGAGGAACCGGGTCCTTGATAGGCGGCCTAAGTCGGAGGACCCCCTTAAAAAGGCAAGAGTAGTGTCCAATTGGGCCACCATACGAGGGCCTATGGGGGCATGAGAAGCCGAAATTGCGCACTAGTGCACCTTAATCAAGGAGTAAGCTAGTCCGGATTGAAAAAGCGAAAGCAGGTATTCCAGAACCAGCTTCTCGGGACAGTTTAAGGGCGAGAAACCACGTGTTTGAGCCCACAAGCAAAACCTGCGCCACTTCATGGCATATGTTGCCGGCTTTCTAGCAGCGGAAAGCACTTCCGCCTCTTCCTGCGAGACCCCATGTTGCATCATGGCTATGTCTCTAGGAGCCAGGCATGTAGATTCAATGAACGCAGGTCCGGATGGACTAGTGAACCTTCCTCCTGAGACAACAGATGGGAGCTGATCGGCAAAGGAAGCGGAGGTTCCCGGGTTAGCTGATACAGGAGCGGGAACCAGATTTGCCTGGGCCAGAAAGGTGCTATCAAGATAAGCGTCACATGCTCCCTGCAAAGTTTGAGGAGAACTCTCTGGATCAACGGGAAAGGAGGGAAGGCGTAGAGGAATCTGCCCGCCCAGGAGAGGGACAACGCGTCTCGCCAGAAAGCACCAGGCCCTGGATCTAGCGAGCAAAAATTGGGCAGTTTTGCGTTGGATGGGGACGCGAAGGTCTAATTCTGAAGTGTCCCATCTGTGGAACAGATCCTCTGCCACCTACTGTAGAGTTCCCACTGTGGACTCTGGCCTGAGAGCCGACTCCAGGCTTGTTTGCAATGGTATTGTCCACCCCAGGGGCCTGAACTGCACACAGGTTTGCGCTGCGTCAGACACCCATTCCCACACTCTCATGGCCTCCTGCAAAGGTAGGAGTGTGTGCCTCCTTGTTTGTTGAGGTAATACATCACCGCAGTATTGTCTGTTTGTAACAGGAGAGTACTCGGTGGGATCTCTGACTGGAAGGCTTGCAGGGCATAGAGGACCACCCTCATCTCCAGAATATTGATGTGGAGATGAGATTCCTGGATTGTCCATGCACCCTGAGACCTCACCCCGTTCAGGTGTGCTCCCCACCCGAGCCCTGAGGTGTCTGTGGAGAGAGTTACCGTCGGAGACGGCACTGTGAAGGGAACCCCCACAGAGAGGTTTCCCGGTTCTAGCCACCATTGCCAGTCCCGAATCACGGCCTTCGTGATTCGGACTGGCTGCTGCAGATGGTCTTGCCTTTGGTCCCACTGCACCCTTAACATCCACTGGGTTACCCGCATGTGGAGTCTTGTCATCGGGACTATTGGAATGGCCGCAGCCATGTGTCCGAGCAGGCGAAGGACCAGTCTGGCCGGGACGGTCTTCTTCGCTGACAGATCCCTTATGAGGGACCGAATGCGTTCTACTCTGTCCTTGGGAAGAAAAGCTTTTCCCTTGACGGTGTACAGAACTGCCCCTATAAACTGCAGTTTCTGTGACGGTACCAGGAGAGACTTCTCGTAGTTGATGAGGATGCCCAGGGACTGAAAAAGGGCATGGGTATGCAGAATGGCCATCAGCAATGCCTCCTTGGAAGGGGCCATGAGAAGCCAGTCATCCAGGTATGGGAACACATAGTGGCCCTGTCTCCTCAGAGACGCTGCCACGACTGCCATGCACTTGGTAAATACCCGAGGTGCTGATGACAGCCCGAAGGGAAGCGCCCGGAACTGATAATGGCGGCCGAGAAACTCGAAGCGCAGGAACCTCCTCTGCGCCTGAGCGATAGGGATATGCAGGTAGGCGCCCTGCACGCCCAGGGACACCAAGAAAGCGCCCTTCTTCAGCATGGGGATTAAACCCGAAGGGTCACCATGAAGCGTTTGAAGACGACCGACAGATTGAGGTCGCTGAGGTCCAAAATTGGACGGAGGTCCCCTGTTTTCTTTGGAACCAGGAAAAGTGTGCGAATAGTAACCTGCTCCTCTCTGGTTCCCTGGAACGTGCTCCAAAGCATCCTTCTCTAGAAGCGCGAGCACTTCCTGCTGTATGAGTAGGGCATGCTGACCCGAGTAACGGAAAGCAGAAGAGGCCTTGTGGGCGGGTTGTCTACAAATTCTATATAATGGCCTTTTTCGACCAACTGTAGCACCCACCTGTCGGTGGTGATCGACCCACCCGGCAGGTGGCTCATGGCGTGATCCCGACCTCATTTGCCGCTGATCCAGAGGAGGGCGGGGCCGGAAGGAGTCATGCTGTGGCAGCATTGGGTCCTGCAGGTTGGGCCGACTTAGTGACCTGCTGGCCTCTGCCTGAGGATGTCTTAGCCTGGGCTTTTCGGTGAAGGAGCCCTCTGTTGCTGGCCAGAACGCGGTTGTTGCCTTGGCACGCGCTAAAACGACTTGATTCCCGCGAAGGAACTAAGTCGAGACCTGTACATAGCTTGCACAGATCTAACCGCCTTCCCAGCTTCCTGCAGTTTGGTGATCACCTTTTCCGAGGCTTCGCCAAACAGAACTACGCCATGATAAGGGGCGTCCATGATATTCTTCTGGATGTCCGGGATAAACCCGGAGACATGGAGCCACACGCCTGAGGCTGTAGCTCTGGCCAAAGAGTCTGCAGAGTCGTATGCGGCTCTAAGCACCTGGGTCCCCACGTCCGAACCCGTGCGAAGGAGTTGCAACAGCTCCTCCTTTTGGCCACTGTCTGGCAGTTTTTCAACTAGGTCCTGTCCCTGCTCCCACAACGCGTTCTGGAGCTGAACCATGTGGGTGAGGTAGTTTAACAACGTAATGGAGCAAGTTGCAGCTGCGTATGTGCGCCTTCCCAGGAGATCCAGCTGTTTGGATTCCGGGTCCGGTGGCTGTGTGCTCAAGTGCTGCGGTTTTTGAGACTGGTCATGTGAGGCCGTAATGACCAGGGAGTCGGCCAGAGGATGGTTCGCCAGGTACTGGTCCTCCCATGGGGCCTTGTACAGGCGGTCAGCCTTCTTTGGCACTGCCGGAGTCGAATGTGGACGCTCCCACGCTGCATTGGTGACGTCCACAAAGGTGTCCACCAAGGGTGGCACTACCACAGGCTTGGGGTCTTTTTGCCGAAGGTAGCGGGCGAGGCGTAGTCTCGGGTCAAGCTCTTCAGCGTCCCACCCCATGTTCTCCTGGATATGCCTCATGATCTCGGTGAACGAGGGGTCATCCGGGGGGGACCTAGGAAGGTCACGTGGGTCTGGAGAAGGGACGCTGATTGGAGAAAGGGATCTGGAGTACACTGAGGTGTCAGATCTGGAGTCCTCCACGGATGGTGTATACCGACGCCGTCTGGGTCTCTTGGGGCTAGGGGACCCTGAGGTGGATCTTGACGGAGGCCTTCTCCTCTCCGAAGATCTGCCCCTAGGAGGGGATACTGGCTCCTTGGGGTTCGATGCCCGTCCAGCTGACCCCCTGGGTGAGGGGGCGCAGGCGTTGAAGGGGAGGCCGGCATAGGAGGAGGTTGTGTGTTGACCACATCCTTCTTGATGGTGTCCCACCAGAAGGTGAAGAGCTCCTTCACTTCTGACAAGTTGAGGCCTGACGACGGGCCGGGTCCCAGTGGCCTGTCGCTGGGGACGGGCGCCGGGTCCCTCGGTCCGGGGAGGGTTCCCGTGGGAACTCGACGGTTCCGAGTCGCCATTTTCTTCGGCTGGGTAGTGTCCTCTCTCCGATGCCTTCCGACCGACGCTGTGCATGGCGGTGTGGTCCTTCCTCTGTAGTAGCCGGCGTCGGTCCCCAGCCGACGCCCCGGGGCGAACACCTGACCGGGCGACGGGTGATGTACGGTAGCTTGCCCTCGGGAGTGCCTTAGTTTGGCCGACGTCGGGTCTGACGTCCGCTTCAGGGAGGTCAGCTCCTTCGTCTTACGCTGGGGTGGCGGCGGTTGGGAGACAGACCTGACATCGGAGTCCGGACGACGGAAGGAAGGCTTATGGCGCTCCCCAGACCTGGACGAGGCCTTGAACGGAGCAGACGAAGACACAGGCCTGGAGGTCTTGACAGGCTGCAGAGAGGAGGAACCACTAGCCGATCTGATGACAACCGGGGGAGGCTGAGAGCGAACCCTAGAGGGGGAGCGATCAGACCTGGAGCCGGAGCTGCGGGAGTCTGAGGCCCTGGAAGGGGATCTGGGTCTTGCCTTCTCCCGGTGCTTTTCGCGATGTCTGTGGGACTTCCCCGACAACTCCCCCTTGCAGGAAGGGTCTTTATCCATCGCTTTGAGTCATTTCTCAAGAAGAAAAGCCTGAAGGGCCTTCTGGCAGCGGATCCTAGTTCAGCTGTTGAAGCCCTGGCAGAAGGAGCAGGCCTGGGTGTCATGGTCTGGGCCCAGGCAGCGCACACAGGCCGAGTGAGGATCCTTAAAAGGGATCTGCTTGCCGCAGGCACTCTTGGATGGATGACCCTCCAAAGAGGTGTTTGGAGAGGACATCAGACGAGTCCAGTGAGAAAGAGTTAGAAACTTTGGAGATTCCTGGTCATCGTGCGCTAGAGAGAGACCGTAAGGCCGATGCTGCGAAGTCGACGGCAGGAAAAGAACTGGGGATTGTGGCGGGACCGCCTCCTTATGTACTACGCCTGATGCTGGGGGCGGGACAGACGTCGGAGGCGGTCCTTGCTGAAGACTGCTAGCTAGAAAATTTCCATGGGGTCCTGACGCCTGACGGCTTCAGTCCTAATGGTGTAACCTGCTGCAAGAGCTGTATCTCGAAGTAAGATCGTAGGATTAGTACGTAAAGAAACCCTGTTTTTGTGAAAAACTAAATAAGACTCTTTACACATCAGAGCTCGAAGCTCGGAAATCCTTCCAGCAGAAGTTAACAGCAACTAAAAATAATGCCTTCCATGACAGAAAGTGCAGCTTGCAACTCATGGCCATCTCAAAGAGAGGCAAAGTGAGCTTTTCCAACATGAAAAGAAGGTCCCATAGAGGGATGGGGTCCTGAATGGGAGGTTTCAAATGCAGGATACCCTGCAAGAATGTGCAGGATATCTCCCAACTGGGCAACAGCTTTGACCTCAACAGGTGCATGATATGCAGAGATGGCAGAAAGGTGCACCCTTAAGAGAGGAGTACCCAAGGCCCGAGTCCAAAAGGGACAGCAGGTACTCCAAGATCAGATTTGCTGGACAGGTGAAGGGATTTAGGTGGCGAGCAGCCGAGAGGGAGACGTGCTTCCACTTCATGGCATAAGTGGCTCTGGTGCAAGGCTTTTTAGCAGCCACCAGTACATCAGCGACCCCGAAGAAACCACAAAGTGGGTGACAGCTAAGTCTGCAGAAGCCACGCATGAAGATGTAGAAACTTGAAGTCAGGATTTAGCAGGGTGCCCTGTTCCTGGAGAGCAAGCCGGGTGCGCACAGGAGCAAGGGTACTGGAGATTCCGCTGCCAGCTGCTGCAGCAGAGAGAACCCAATCTGATGCAGCCAGTAGGGAGCTATGAGAATCATCTCTGCCCCCTCTCACTGAAGCTTGAGGAGAACCCTCTGCAGGAGCGCGAAGGAAGGAAAGGCGTACAGGAACCTCTTTCTCCAGGAGAGGGACAATGTATCATGCAAAAAAAACTCCAGGCCCTGGACTGAGTGAGCAGAAAAGTGGCAGTTTGCGCTAAGTGGGGACTCAAAAAGAAACACAGAAACATAGAATCTGATGGCAGATAAGCACCGCTTGGCCCACCCAGTCTGCCCATTTCCCTGCCTACTGGATAAGCTGCAGATCCTAGTTAACCAGCAGCCTACTTCTTCCTACCCCCAACCCCTAGAATTGCCTTATGACTGTCCCATGCATGCTTGAATTCCACCACCTCCTCCGGAAGGCCGTTCCATGCATCCACAACCCTCTCTGTGAAAAAATACTTCCTTAAATTACCTCTGAGCCGCCCCCCATCTTCAAATTGTGCCCCCTTGTTCTTGCACACCTCTTTTTGGAAAGCTGCTACCCTCTTGGACTTTGTTGATTCCCTTCAGGTACTTAAAAGTTTCTATCTGTCCTCCCTCTCTCCTCCTTTCCTCAAGGCTATACATATTAAGCTCCTTAAGTCTCTCTTCATATGTCTTCTGGTGCAGACCCTGCACCATTTTAGTTGTCCCTCCTCTGGACAGCTTCCATCCTGTCTATGTCTTTGCAAGACTGGGTCTCCAGAACTGCACGCAGTACTCCAGATGGGGTCTCACCAGCTGTCTGTACAGAGGGATAATAACTTCCTGTTTTCTACTGGTGATGCTCTCCTATGCATCCCAGTGTCCCCAGCCCTCCTTGCTGCCCTCTCACATTGCTTGCCCACCTTTAGGTCATCTGATATGACTACCCCAGGTCCCTTTCCATTTTTGTTGTTGTTAGTATCTCACCCCCCATTGTGTACTCTTTCCCTGGGTTTTTGTTTCCCAGGTGCATTACCTTGCACTTCTTAGCACTGAATCTAAGCTGCCATACATTTGACCATTCCTCTAACCTTGCCAAGACCCTTTTCATCCTTTCCACCCCACCTTGTGCATCAACTCTGTTGCAGATCTTTGTGTCATCTGCAAAGAGACATTCTTTTCTCTTCCAGTTCCTCTGCAATGTCGCTTATAAAGACATTGAAGAGGACTGGTCCTATACTGAACCTCATGGCCCCCACTAGTAACCCCTTTCTTCAGAGTGGACTCCATTTACTATTACTCTCTGTGTCCTATTCTCCAGCCAATTTTTTACCCAGGCTGTCATCTTGGGACCCACTCCCAGGCTAGCTAACTTGTATACTAATCTTTTGTGTGGGACTGTGTCAAATGCCTTGCTAAAGTCTAGGTAGGCCATGTCCACAGCCCCTCTCATATCTACTACTTTGGTCACCCCCAAGGTCCAACTCTGGACAGCCTCACCTGTCGAAGAGATCTTCAACCACTGAGGACAGGAATTCCCACTCGTGACTCCTTGACCTGGATTGGTTTAGAATGTCAACCAAGACATTTTGGATGCCTGAAACATGGACGACTGAAAGTTCTAGGTGGTGCTTGATGGCCCAGTACCAGACTCTCACTGTCTACAGACAAAGGGGGTAGGAATGAGTGCCTCCCTGTTTGTTGATGTAGTACACCACAGACATGTTGTCCATCTGTAGCAGCAGCGGGCTGGGAAGCATGTGTGTCTGGAAGGCCTGTAGAGCATAAAGAACTGCCCACATCTCCAACACGTTGATGTGGAGATGCTGCTCCGAGTCGGACCAGGTACCCTGGGTCTGACGGTCGGCTAAGTGAGCACCCCAGCCAAGACCCTAGGTGTCCATAGTGAGAATCTGCCAAGGGGACACAGCTCAGAAGGGAACCCTTTGCAGGAGATTCACAGGGTTCTGCCATCATCCCAAGGTCCTCCTCACTGGTTGGCCAGTAACCAGCGTTGTCCCCTCCACTACCTCAGTTCTGCTCGCCGGAGAGGAAAAACAGATATAGGGAAAATAAGGGAAGGAGGGTGCGGCAAGGGAGACCAAGGGACAGGAAAAGGACAGCATATAAAATGAAAAAGGAATAAGGTGACCAAGAGGAGGGGTTGGGTTTAACTGGGGTTGGAAGATGGACCCCAACCACCGGGCAGGCTCAGGGCGGTGATAGGAGAAGGGTGGAGGAGGAGAAGAGGAAGAAGAAGAAGAAAGAGAGAGAGAGGGAGAGACACAAGCATCCCCTCTGGAATGCTCCCCATTTTCCCTGTGGACCAAGAAGTGGGACTTGACTTCAATGTCATACATGCTCTTGTTTTTTTTTTTTTTTTTTTGTTAACTAGAAAGAGAGCCCATGGTGAGACGGCTCAACCCAGAGAACTGGATTTTTCCCAGAACAGTGAAGGAGACTTCCACCCAGAAGAGACTCTGACAGGTGTCACAGAATGACAGTTTAGGAGCTATCCCAGGTCCACCAGGGAGAAGACACGGTATCTCAATCAGTTTCCTCTTCTCCCCTACCCCTGTAGCCAGAAGGTGACAGCAGAGTCCACCTCTAGCCCAAAGGTTCCCTCGGAACCCAAGGAGGGAAAACCGGGGCATGGAAGGATAAGTGCACCTATACCCCGCACCACATGAGTGGTGAGCTGACAGGAAAGGAAGGCCTCAACGAAGCTCTTAACTCCTGGGGAACCCAGAGGAGATTGTATTTTAACAAGAGACCCAGCCATCAGTTCCCTATGAAGGTAGGGAGAAGCCGAAGGCTTAATGGAGAAGAGAGGGTCCCCAAAGTCCTGGAGCCAGTAGAAGGACCCTTGTTAGGAGCCAGGCATCCAGTCGTTGGTGTGGGGAACGAGGAACAGGATTCCCCATGCAGAGTCTCAACAGGGCTCATCCCAGCTGTCAAGAGGGCTCCAGAAGAGAGGAGGACAAGAGCTCCTGCTTGTCCCCCCCCCAAGTGGGCCCTTGATGCTTCCAAGATTTGGCAGGGCACCCGGAGGTACCAGTGAGACTTCGACCACAACTGGCCTCAATTGGGGGGGGGGGCACTTCCCAGAAGCTGAGGCCCAAGAGGAGATGGTGGGCAGGATGCAGTGATCAATGATGAAGATATACAGTAAGATCAAAAATTACGGTAGGTACAGTACGTCATTTTCATATCTTAACTGTATCAAGCTTCACCATTCATCACTGGTGGGAGAATACCAAGCACCATTAAGTGGTACCGGTGCCTCCCTGAAAGCTTGATAGCCTTCAGCCCCTCGTGAGGAATTCATGGGATGAGAGGGCTCATTAGGGGTCTGGCTAGACCAGTTACTGTTGAGGATCAGGGCAAGGCTCCTGACTTGCAGGAGAGGGAGGGCGCTCCGACAGTTCTCGCCTGACTCTGTGGGAAAAGAACCGGGCCCCCGGGAATGGCGAAAGCTGTCATCCTACACCAGGCCAGGGGTGACAACTGGGAAAGGCGAAGCCATGCTGTCTGCTGAATGCAGACCGCAGATCCCACAATCCTGGAGGCTGCCGCGTTGTCATCATAAGATGCCCACGCCTGGTGTTTCACTAGCTCCAGGCCTTGTGTGGAAATGGCGATGGCCCGCCTGGTTGCCTCACTATCAGGCATGGTTGCCAGGATCGCCCCCAGCGTTCCCCACAGGCACATTTCAAAGGCCACCATGTGTGCCTGATGAGCTGTTATGGACAGCAAGAGACGCGCCTGGGCAAAAACCCTTCTGCTCTAGCGACTGAACTCTGCAGAGTCTGCATCTGAAGGATGGTCTCTTGATAGACGCAGACGCACAGAAGGGGAATCCAGCCACTCCAAGCCTGATGTAGGGTGGGGCAAAGACCTGGAGACCCAGAGGGAGCACAATACCTGCGCTGGTAGTCCCCAGGGGCTAGAGAAGCAGAGGCGGGGAATTGCCATGCACTGTGTGACTCCTCCAAGAAAGGTCTAGGCCATGGAGGGATCACCACCGATTCTTGGCTAAATTCCCCAAGGAATGTCAACGTCGCATGCTCAGGACTGTGTTGAGATGTACCAGAAAGATTGAGCGCCTCCATCATCATCACCGGGAACCGCTGATACTCTGTGAAGTCAGCATCAGATGACCAGTATGAGGTGGAGTCCTCTTCCTCGGAGGAGGAAGCTAATGAAGTGGAGGGGCTCCGCACAGGGAACGATGGTGCTGGGAGAGGAGATGCGAACACCATCTCATCAACAGACCTAAAATAGATGGAGAAAGCACTCGCCGTGGCCCTATACTGCTCCCATGCAAGGGGCCCCAAGGAACCGGAAAGACCTGGGAGAAGAGGGGAAGGAGGCAGAGAGAGAGAGAAGGTTGGGTAGGACGGTCCCGAGAGACCGGAACCCCTCTGCCAGGGCTGTGGGGACAAGCTGGGGACCCCTCTGAAGCAAGGGGTGTGTGCTGCCCAGTCACAACGTGCTGCTCCAAACTCCCTGAGCCAGCAGGGAGAAGACCTCTGGTGAGGAGACTGGAGCCGAGCAGACCCAGATGGGTGGCTTCGGTCCCCAGCCGTAGCAGGACTCCGACCCCTAGATGGAGAGGGGGTGCCCGACCCAGCACTCAGACTCCGCCCTGGGGTGGCCAAAGTCACCAGGGCAGAGTGGGAGTGGACTGGGCCCCCACCCCCTTCCCCAACCCAGAGGACAGAGACCTGCCCCTTGAGAGAGGTCCCACCATCGCAACTGCTCTAAGGGAGGGGTAAGGGAGAAGTCGGCACCAGGGTCAGCCTCTTGACTCCCTCCTCAGACTCCATGTTGACACCAACAGCCAACATGGCACCCGAACCAGTATCCCCAATGGGGACAGCCCCAGAGGCGGCGCCATCACCGGAGGCACCACCGACATCGGCACCATCACCAGAAGCGGTAACAACATCACTGTCGGCCACAGGGTCGACTTCAAATGTGACGGCGTCTTTAGGGACGGTGCCAACCACAGCATCAACCCCCAAAATGGCACCAACAGGAAGCATGGCGCTGTCAACTGGCTCACCACCAACTGCTGCACCATCACCAAAAGCAGCACCGTCATCGGGCGGTGCTGGAGGCCTCAGTGGCACCGGCAGAAGAAAGTGTGGTATTGATCCTAAGAACGATACCTACAGAAGATGATCTCTTGCAGATCCCAGGTAGCGTCTGGCACTCCAGCGAGCTCCACTGCCAATCTGCGTCATCCCGAACATCCTCCGAATCTGAGGAGGAGACCACAGCGACCCCCAGAGAGGCAACCCCAGACACTCTTACTGCCCCGGCACCGAAAGTGGTGTTGGGAGGGGACTCTGCGGCGACGGAGGTTCGGCCTTGCTCACCGGCACCGGAGTCGGTGCCAGGAGCCGAGGCCGCACACCCCCCCCCACCAAGGAACCACTAGTGTAGGCACCGCATGTAGCTGAGACCTTGAAACCGGGGTTGACCAGGCCCGAGCAATCCATGACTGGCCCCCCTGGAGGAGGCCGATCGTTTCCCGACTCAGCGAGAACTGAGCCAAGAGAGGCCTGCCCTCGCGTGTATAGCGGTGGGGAGGTCGGGGACTACCTTAGCTTAATTCCTCGAGCGACGCCGGACTACCAAAGGTTGTGGGGTCACAGCCCAAGCTTGCCTCGCGGATCTCTAAGGTGCGATAATCTATAGAAAAGCAGGTGTCGCAGTGATCCATATTGTGGTTTGGCCCTATGCAGGTAAAACATCGGTCATGCAGGTCTATTACGGAAAACCGACTACCACAGGGGCACTGATGCATAGGGATAGTTCCCACCTTCGAACGTTTTTGCTCCAAACCCATGATTTGAAAAAAGAAAGAAACAGACTCGATGCCGGACTGAGAGGTTTAAAATAAAAAAACAATGCCAAACACAGCGTCGACCTACTATGGTGTCGAGAAACTAAACTGAACAAGCAGAACCGGACCAGAACTGGGAGTAAGCAGTAGAATTTTCTTGCTGTCCCACGAAGTTGTTGCAGCCTCAATGGCGGGAAAAGCAGAACTGAGGTAGTGGAGGGGGCAACGTCAGTTACTGGCCAACCTGTGAGCACCAGGTAATGCGTCAGCCTCGAGGGTGACGCTGTCCCCTCCTCCTCTTAGGGACAAAGCTTTTTTTTTTTTGGTACTATTTATGGGAGCCTCGCCTTTTAGCCATCAGACATCCCCCCAGCACCGACTGGGTATTAGACCCCCTTCCCTTCAGCCCCCACGACTTATCCCTCATGGCGAGGAGACTCTCAACCCACTGGTCTGGATCCAGTTCGAGGGAGGTGCCCTCCCGGTGGCGCTGTAAGGGGGGCATCTTCATCCAAGGCGAGAGCTCCATTTTTACTTTCTTTTCTCCCCAGCGGAGAGGGGCGTGCAAGGACATCAACGGAGGGGGTAAGCGCGTGCAACCTCCAGATGTCGTCCCCATCTCCGCCCTTCTTGCAGCATCAGCACACTGCCCCCCAGCCACCGCTAGGGGCCAGTCGGTGCTGACCACTGGCATCCACCTCCCCAGAGAAGGAGAGCAGTCCCTCTGACGCTTAATCCTTCTCCAACCTTGCCAACCCCTGGCGGCCCGTGCTCATTCCCAAACAGGGGTCGCCAGTGTAGCGCGAGGTAAGGCGTCCAGCGCTTCAGTGCCACCAGGCCGGCAAGGACAAAGCTTTTCTAAGCTGAAAAGATTCCCGTGGGGTCCTAGCGCCTCCAACGTAGCACCTACCAGTGATGAATGGTGAAGATTGATACAGTTAAGATCTACAAATAAGACTCCAGTGTTTATTAAACCCACCTGACCAATTCATCCAGTGTTAGCACTCCATCACCCTCCTTCAACCTCCCTGCCAGGACTTCCAAGGCCGACTTCAGCAGTTTGCGGTGCTCATGCTGTGAAAATCCATTCCTGAAAAAAGGTTGACTCATTACAAGTGGTTAACACAATTGGGAAATTCAATGCAACTTGCTGAAAGAACTGAAACAAAGTAGATAAAGAAAAATTACAAACTTACCACAATTGAAGATCTTCCAGAATATCTTCTCCATGGAGTATCACTTATGGATGTAAGCCGGAGGCGCTAAGACCCTACTGGAGCACATCTTTTAGGCAGGGGGTCAGCAATGAGTACTTGCTATGGTGCCTGCGTGGTGCCCCACACCTGCAAATAACTGTTGTCGGCTTCCTCACCTATCTCAGTTTTATTCACCACAATATGTAAAAGTGCATGACAAGCTATTCTTGCAGGACAGATAAAACTAAAGGAATAGAAAAAAGATATAGGAAATAAAGATGCAACACAATGTAATTTGACTACTAACTTGAAGGAGAACACATACCAATATATATACATGCTTATCTACATCTAAACACACCACTCGCCACACACAGTAAGTATGTATACCTTCAAGGTGTAACTGCTAGTCAAAAACAGACAGCCAGAGCCACACAAAAGAACAGTTATGAAAGAACTTACCACAACAGTAGATCCTGGAAGGAATCTCCATCAGGTCACACCTATGGAACTTATAGCCGTCAGGCACTAGGACCACACGGAGACTTTTCTAGCAGTCTAGCAGGGGCCACACACGTCAACGTCCCTGCATATATAAGCATGGGCAGTCCCGCTCCCTCCTCAGTTCCCGGCCAGAGACCATTTATTTATATATTGAAATGTTTCACCAGGAGGGCACACTGAACAACAAGTTGCTCGTCTCAAGGTGCGACCTGGGGGTGGGGGTTACATAGGGTTGTGAAGGATGATCAGTTACAATAGTATGTGGGTTGTACAAACAATACAACACTGTAAGATTGTGCAACAGTTGGAACACAAGGCCAACAACAAGACCATACTCGCTAGGCCTGCCTCTACGGATCCAAGGAGAGAGATGAGGTGCCCAGCTTTAAGAAAGGCAGGAGCAACAAGAAAACCAGTCTGCAGACAGAGACCAGGGGAAAGAGGGAGGGAGGGTCGGCAAGACCTGATGAAAGAGATTCCCTTAAAGATAGTACAGATACATAAGAAATTACCGCAACAGTAGGTCTTTGAGAGGAGTTCTTGCAGCAGGCTACGCCATAAGGACTGAAGCCAGCAGGTGCCAGGCCCCCTGACATCAGCCAATGGTATAAAAGGGGCGATTCCTCAGCCCTACCCTAGTTCTCTCGCCGGAGCCCCCAGCACAGGTAAAAATCGGACAACCGAGGAGGTTTCTCAAACTGAGGAAAGAAAGTAGCTGAGAATGGAGAAGTAGATACTAGGGTGCAGGAGGGAGGGAAAGCAGCACCTGCTGCAAGAGTACCTCTCAAAGATCTACTGTTGCAGTAAGTTCTTACGTAACTGTACTATCTTACTTCGAGTGGGAGCTCTTGCAGCAGGTTACACCATAAGGACCGAGTCCCAAGCAGTACAAGGACAAACCCTGATGGACAGGTGGAGGAAACAGGTAACTGGAATCCTTATGAAAGCAGGCCCTGGAGGACAGCGAAGCTGAAGCCTGTCCTGCGCCTGGAAGCATTGTCCAAACTGCAGTGCTTGATGTAAGTGTGGACCGAACTCCAGGTAGCAGCTGCACAGATATCTGCTGCTGATACATTGCGCAAGGAAGCAAAAGAGGCAGCGACTCCTCTGGTAAAATGGCCTTTAACTGAACCCAGTAAAGGCTTGTCGTAATTTTGATAACAGTAAACAATGCAGTGAACCAACCACTTTGACAAGAGTCTGCTTAGAAACAGGTGCTCCTCGAGTCTTCAGGGCGAATGAAACAAACAATTGATCACATTTCCTGATATCCTGGGTGTGAGTCAAATACTAACGAAGAACTTGGTGAACATCCAGAGTATGAAGCAGGTCCTCCCCTCAATTAGAATGCTCCAGATAGTAAATTGGAAGATGAATGTCCTAATTAAGGGTAAACTCGGACACCACCTTCGACAAGAATTTAGGATTGGTCCACAAGGACACCCTGTCCTTGTGGAAAACTAAATATAGCTCTTTAGACATCAGAACCTGAAGCTTGGAAATCCTCTGAGCAGAAGTAACAGCAAGTATAAACAGTGCTTTCCACAACAGAAAGCGCAGCTCGCAGTCTGCAGCTGGCTCGAAGGGAGGCAAAGTAAGTTTCTCCAAAATAAACAAAAGATCCCAAGGAGGGATAGGATCCTGAATGGGAGGTTTCAAGTGTAGAATACCTTGCAAGAAGCTACAGGGTAAATCTAATTGGGCAAGAGCCTTGCCCTGTACCGGTGCATGACATGCAGAAACAGTGGACAGATGCGCCTTAATAGAGAAACAGCTCAGACCCAAGTCGGACAGAGAAAGGAGGTACTCGAGAACAGAGTTTACTGGGCAGGTAAAAGGATCAAGGAGGCAAGCGGAGGCCCAGATGCAAAACCGCTTCCACTTCATAGCATAGGTGGCTGTAGTAGAGGGCTGCCTGGTGGCTACTAGGACATCCACTACTCTAGGGGAAACACCAAACCAGATCACGGCTAAGTCTGCAGGAGCCATGCTTGCAGGTGCAGCGACTTGAGGTCTGGATAGACTAGAGTCCCTTCCTCATGAGAGAGCAAGTGTGAGCTCTGGGGTAGAGGAAGCAGAGGTCCCAATGTCAGCTGATGAAGCAGAGGGAATCAAATCTGTCGGGGCCAGTAGGAAGTGTCACAAACCCACTCAGCAGGTCAGGCCCTCTGCTCCCACAGTGCCAACCTCCGAGCGCAGTCTTGTAAACAGGAAACAGAAACAGGGTAAGCCTCTTGTCTGTTTTGTGGGTTCGAATCAACCTTTGGTCTTAAGTCCTGGAGGGATTCAAACTGTGAACCTCTTGTTAGTGTACCCAATGTACAGGCTCAGATAATTCTGCTCTTTCGCCTACGGGCACCTAACCAGGCATACAAAATGAACCCTTAAAACTCTATTAAAGACCTCAGAATAAATTCTTACCTTTTCCCAGTTTGGTAAAACCAGTAAGCTTTGTACCATGTCAGCTTTTACACGTATGCTTCCCTTGTCAAGAAAAGGAATTTCAAAGGCACACCAAGTAGTCTCTAAAGTAGAAGTTTACTTCAAAGCAGTTTAAAAAATGTGAAATATAAATACAGAACCATATATCACAAAAACATACAATCACTTAAGAAAGCAAGATTTTAAAAGTGCAATTTCCTACCACCAGACAATTAGACTTGATCTATCTAATGTATCTCTTACAGTGCTGCTAGCATGTTGTAGCTTTCAGAGTCCAAACATCTGTGTTAAAATGGAAAACAGAATACTGTTTAAAAACTGGCATTGCCAACCTCTTTGCATGAGGTCACCTAGCTCCTCCATGTCAGAATATAAAAAAAATATATCTATGCAAAACAGGATGTCTTATCAAAGTATTACATTCTGTGACCTCAGCACAACTCTTTTTTTTTTCAAATGACTTTCTTTGATCTTATGAGCAGCTTCCCCTTTTCAGGACATCAAAGGACTTGTTATGCCTCTGCCAGATCTCATGGAGGTCCAACATGCTTTGTATCACCATGTGAATATTAACTGTGTTTCCTCTGAACGTCATAAAAGTTTATGATCTTGGCAGTTGGCAAGCTGCAATTAGTCACATCAACAGGAGATCCTAAAGAGGGGGGATGGCTCAGAGGTAATGTGAGAAAGTATTTTTTCACAGAGAGGGTTGTGGATGCATGGAACAGCCTCCCTGAGGAGGTAGTGCAGTCAAGAACAGTGGGGGAATTCAAGAACGCATGGGACAGACATAAGGCAGTCCTAGTGGGGGGTAGGAGGAAATAAGCTGTTGGTTAATTAGGATCTGCAGCTTATCTGTTAGGTAGGAAAACGGGCAGACTAGGTGGGCCAAGCGGTCCTTATCTGCCGTCAAATTCTATGTTTCGATGTAATATTAAGTCTCTTCTAACCTGTAATTATCTCTTGGCCTTCCAGGTAACACACTGTAGCTAAAACCCGGGGAAGGTGTATGTGTGTCATCCCACAGGCTGATTCAGCATGTCTCATGAGAGACACTAAATAACACATATTTTTATTACAAAAATCATAGATTAATCAGAACCAGCTGTCTGAGTGTCACTATTCCTCCCCACCTAGACTGAATTTGGGGGCTCTATCCCCTGCATGGGATGAGCTTCCCAAATCAGTTCACTCCTCGTACAAACAAGACAGTCCATCGGAGTTCTGATTTTTGGCTCCAGCCCTACGTAGAATTGTCATATCATACCCTTGCAAAGCAAGACTCCATCTTAGCAATCTACCATTGTTTTTCCCCTTCTGCGTGAGCCAAACCAGGATGTTGTGGTCAGTCTGCACCACAAAATGCTGCCCATATAAGTATGGCTCCAACTTCTTTAGGGCCCACACTATGGCAAGACATTCTTTTTCCACAGTAGAGTATGCCTGTTCCCTGGGAAGTAACTTCTTACTCAGGTATACTACTGGGTGATCTCTCCCTTGGCTGGATGTCTGACTCAGTACTGCCTCAATACCCACGTCTGAGGCATCAGTCTGAACTATAAAGGATCTGTTATAGTCAGGACTTGTCAAAACAGGAGTACTGCACAGTGCCTACTTTAGTTTGGAAAAGGCTTCCTCACAGGTTGGGCCCCCAGGTAATTTTCTTGGTCATCCTTTTCTTTGTCAGTTCAGATAGGGGAGCAGCCATGGCACTGTAATTGGGTACAAATTTCCTGTAGTACCTTGCTGTCCCTAGAAAACTCCTGACCTGCTTCTATGTTTCTGGTCTGGGCCATGCCTGGATTACCTCTATTTTTATTTGGTTAGAACGGAGCTGTCCCTGGCCTACCACATGCCCCAGGTATGCCACTTCTCCCATGGCCACCTGGCACTTCTCGGCTTTGACAGTGAACCCGGCCCTCTGTATTCTGCCCAGCACTTCCCTAAGGTGGGATAGGTGTTCCTCTCAGCTGGCACTAAAGATGGCAATGTCATCCAGGTACGCCACGGCGTACTCCTCAGCACCATTTAACACCTGGTTCACCAACCTTTGGAAAATGCCCGCATTCTTCATTCCGAAAGGCATTTTTTAAAATTCAAATAAGCCTATCGGAGTGATGAAGGTCGACCTCTCCCTAGGTCTGTCTGTCAACTCTACCTGTCAATACCCCTTGGTCAGGTCAATGGTCGTAAGGTAGGTTGCCCCTCCCAACTTGTCCAGGAGTTCGTCCGTCCGGGGCATCGGGTAGGCGTCTGACTTCGTGACTGCATTCAGTCCACGATAGTCCACACAGAAACGAGTAGAGCCATCTGGCTTGGGCACAAGGACTATGGGTGTGGCCCAGGGGCTGTGGGATTTCTGGATTACCCCTAAATCCATCATCTCCTCCACTTCCCTCCTAATGTCCTTTTGGACAGCCTCTGACACCTGATATGCAGTTCACTGTATGGGCGTCTATGTCCCTGTCTCCACATCGTGAGTTGCTAAGGGGGTTAGTCCAGGCTTGGCGATAAACAATGGGGCAAAGTCTGCTAAAATCTCCCTTACTTCCTGGATCTTGTC
This sequence comes from Neoceratodus forsteri, assembly GCA_016271365.2. Lineage (NCBI taxonomy): Eukaryota > Metazoa > Chordata > Ceratodontiformes > Ceratodontidae > Neoceratodus > Neoceratodus forsteri. Next base: position 318,414,328 of record CM028129.1, read on the forward strand.
TGGGGCCAGCTGGGGAGACAGTTTTACTGCCTCCACAGAGGACTCCCGCTTACTTTCCTCCAGCAAGTCCAGAAGGGGGTCTCCTTCGTCTGTCCCCTCCTCAGAACTACACAATGCAAACACCATGTCAGCCCTATATGCATATGGCTTCATCATTTTGACATGGTACATCCTTTCTGTCTATCTTCGGTCAGGTAACTCTATAATATAGTTCATGTCATTTACCTTCCTAACCACTTTGTACGGTATTGCCCACTCAGCCTGCAGCTTGTCTTTCCGGACCGGAATAAGGACCAAGACTTCCTGACCCACCATGTATGAGTGAGCTCTGGCTCTGCGGTCGTACCACACTTTTTGTTTCTGTTGGGCAGCTGTCAGGTTGCTCTGGGCTGTCCCCATAAGCTCCTTCAGCCTTTCCCTAAACTTAAGGAAGTAATCCACTATGGGAGTTCCCTGGGTGGCGTGTTTGCCTTCCCAGTCCTCCCGGATCAAGTCTAGGGGCCCACGTACCCAGTGTCCATATAAGAGCTTGAAGGGGGAAAATCCTGTCGACTCTTGGGGCACCTCCCTGTATGCAAACAACAGGTGGGGAAGGTATTTCTCCTAGTCCCTCCCATGCTTTTCAGCAAACACCTGGAACACTGACTTTAGGGTACCACTGAATCTTTCCCCAAGCCCACTGCCCTGTGGGTGATACGGTGTCGTGCATCTCTGCACCACCCCACACTTCTCCCATAAACATTTCATCAGGTCCCACAATATCCATTCTCACCCTCTGGAATGGCTTCTCCACTATGGGCAAGGGAATCAGGGCAGCTTGGGTTTTCTTGCCCGCCTTCCCTATTTCTTGGCACTGGTACATAGATACATAGACAGTGTCGGCAGATAAGGGCCTATGGCCCACCCAGTCTGCCCATTTGAGCTTGTAAGTTCAGTTTATGTTTTCCTAGAAGTCTGTTGCCCCTTACCCCTGACCTCCAGAATTCCTTTATGTCTATCCCATGCATTCTTAAACCTGATTGTTTCAGCGCCCACCACTTCCTCTGGCAGGGTGTTCCACTTGTCCACCACCCGTTCTGTGAAGAAATTCTTCCTCATGTTTCCTCTGAATCGTCCTCCCTCCAACTTCATCCCATGCCCTCTAGTCCTGGAACATCTTTTTTGCTTATAAATAGTGTATTCCTGCACCCTGTTCCTCCCTGTAAGATACTTGTATGTCTCTATCATATCCCCTCTCTCCCTCCTCTCCTCCAGGGAGTACATGTTCAGTTCCTTCAACCTGTCCTCATAGGACCTGTGATGCAATCCATGCACCATCTTTGTTGCCCTCCTCTGAACCTTCTCTACCCTGTCTATGTCCTTACGTAGGTATGGTCTCCAGAACTGTACACTGTACTCGAGGTGGGGCCTCACTAGTGTCTTGTATAGCGGAATTATGACCTCCCTTTTCCTGCTGGTGATGCCCCTGCCTATATATCCCAGCATCCTATTTGCTTTACCTGCTGCCTTGTCACACTGTTTCCCTACCTTGAGGTCATCAGAGATGATAACCCCAAGATCCCTTTCCTGCTTGGTGCATGCTATATCCTCACCCCCAACTAATATATTGTGCCAGAGTTTTGTGCCCATATGCATTATCTTGCACTTCCTTGCATTGAATTTCAACTGCACAAACCCTGACAATTCTTCAAGTTTCTGCAGGTCCTTCTCATTCTGTTTACACCCTCTGGTGTGTCTACTCTGTTACAGAGCTTTGTGTCATCAGCAAACAGTGAAATTCTGCCTTCTAGGCCCTGCGCAATGTCACTGATGAAGATGTTGAATAGGACCGGTCCCAGCACTGATCCCTGTGGTACCCCACTGGTCACTCTTCCCTCTGTGGAGTGACAGCCATTTACCACCACCCTCTGTGTCCTGCCACTCAGCCAGTTACCTACCCACCACACTACTGTCCTGCGATACTCCTTCACCTGCTAAGTGAAGTTTGGCCAATAGAAATTCTGGACCAACCGCTGTGTCGTGCGCACGATTCCCAGATGACCAGACAAGGGAACATCATGGGCAATCTTGAGCAACTGCTCACGATACCCCTGGGGAATGACAAGCTGCCTGCCTAGCACCCCTCTGTCTGCACAGCCTGAGTATACATAAGTCCATTTTCCCAATAAACCTTATGTAACCCCTAGATGGCGCTATCCCAGGGGCTACTACCCCTGCCTGATTTGCCACTAACAGGTTGAGGGGCCTGGATCCAATGGCGGATGCCTCCACCCAGAGGTCAGGGTTTGCAATAGTTAAACTAACTTGGTCACAGCCCTCTGGGACACTGCAACCCCCCTTTCTTCCCACTAGTGGCCCACACAATATATCAGAATTACCTTCACAGTATACACTTACCCCCAGGTCTGGTTCCGGCACTGGGACCTCCTGTGAAATGAGATACAGTGCAACAATCACAGTACAGTACTTTAACATAGACAAATACCTCAGGCAGTATAACTTGCTGAAACAAGCAGCTTGATTTATTTAGGGGATATAACAAGGACAGGGGAAATCAGGTTAATTAGCTTATCACTCTAATAATCTACTCTATGGCTCTGTGCACAGGCCTATCCCTATCAGTTACTGTCCCTGGGTACCCAAGCCCTAGTGGCTAGTCCAAACCGTGGCAGCTGGTAGGGGCCCTTTCACACAGAGAAAAGGAGAATTAAACAGTCAGCAGTACAGTAATTCCATTTGGATTTAATGTGGCAATTCAACAGGAGCGACCCTGAATTAGTACTCACGACCTCCAAATAAGATAGGGTCCTTCAATGTCAGCAGGGCTCACTTGAGGTACACACAAACCTCTTCACACATCCATATAAAGAAAGCACTATACCAGGCAGGCTGCATCTGTATCCCGATCGCACTACTGCACAATACCCGGAGAACACACAGCAGATTCAGTTCCTGACAGACCCAATGCAATTTTCAGCAATTCCTCCAGTCTTCTACAGGGTGAGCCTGGTTTCTACTCTTCAGAGATCCTTTGATTCTTTTCACAGGACCGATTCAGTCCTAACAAGCTGTTACACAAGCTGCAGACCGGAACTCTGGGCCTTACACGTTTTTGACTAAAACTGCACACTGAAAAGTACAGGGCTCCTTCCTTCTTCACTGCCAAAGCTCAACTGAAACTCCAACCGACAAAACCGGGCACTTCCTTTGAGTTCCTCCCAGTTCTTGACTGGATTGGCTGTCACTCACAATAGACTGCTGCTGTTGGTCCAAAAAGGCACTGAAGTCTAAACTACATCTCCCAGAGTCACTGCCCATACAATCCTCTTGTGGCTGGCTCAGATTATGAGTCCAAGTTCTGATTCGTCCAAGGCACCATTTTAGAGCTAGCTTACCCCACACTGATTGGTCCAGTTCAGCAGTTCAAAACTAGAATGGGGAACTAGCAGACACAGTTCTGACTGCAAAGAAAGCAGGTTAGACAAACTGTAATTTCATTATTACTCTAAATAATTTCTGGCAAACAGTTACATCTTTCAGATAGGTTCCTTGCACCCTAGTGACTGCAAAAATGAAGTGAATTGGCAGCAGCTCGAGTGGTACTCAGAGAAACACACAGTCCCCCCATATAAACTAATTATGTCTGCAAGCAGACAGCTCTTAAAGAGACAGCACCAGAGGCTCTAAAAACACTCACTGATAAATGGCTTAAATGCCAAACACCATTCAGGCTTGGAGCATTCAAGCAAGCTCCTGGAAGTCTTTTGGGAACCCCCATTTGCAGGGGGGTTACACTTATGTCTCCCGTCATCTCCCTGTGCCCTGTCAGAGTCTGCCCATGCCCTCAGTTTCTCTAGACTAGAATCACTTCTCTGAGCAGCTGCAAACCCCTCACACATTCCCAAGGCATGGGACAGGTCCCCTTCAGTCGCTAAACTATGGTCCCTAGCACTAGCGTTAGGGCACTCAGGATCACTATCAATCCCAAACCTCTGACAATGGGTCACCCCTTCCTCTTCGAAGTAACCCTCTGTAGCTGTGTGGTTACTTGCAACTGGGGAAATTTCTACCCCCTTTTCATTAGTCTCCCCATCTGGAGACAGGCTAGGGAACCAGCCTCTCAGTATTTTCCACAATGGCTTCTGTGGGGTTCAAGGAACTACAATTTTCCCTTGCCACTTGGCTACGGGTAACTGCACATGCCATCCCCTGTTTGAGATTGTTGCCCAGGATCACATCTACTGCTAACATTTTGGCTACAGCCACCTGTTGCACAGTTCCCCCCGTTTCACCCCAGTCTAGGAGAACACTGGCGAGGGGCAATGTTTTCACCTCACCAGTAAAGTCCTGTACAGTGACGTATTTATTGGGTGTAAGCTGACCAGGCTCTATTAGATCCCCTTTTATCAATGTCAGGGATGCCCCTGTGTCCCTTAACCCTTGCGTCTGTACACCATTCACTATGACTGGTTGCATGTGTTCCCTCATGTTCACAGGCATGCTTCCAGGGACACACAAATAACCCACTTTTTTCCTAGCACCCTGTTGTGTATTGCTCGCCTTTTTGGGACTGTCTGGTAATATGCCCAGTTTCTCTACACAACAAAACATTCAATTCTTCTCTCAGATAAATCTTTTCTCTGACACCTGGGGCTAAGTGGTTTTGGTGGAGGCAGTGAAGGTTTTAGCTGCCCTGAAGGCGTGCTTTTCCCTTTCTGCACTGCCACGCCTGCTCCATTCGCTCTCAGAGCAGGTCTGCTTTTGGCATAGCGGTCCGAGAGTTCAGCAGCCTCTTGCACTGTTTTGGGATCTTGGTCCTCCAGCAAGGTTTTTAGCTTGGCTGGGCATGCCCAATAAAACTGTTCTAACAGAATCACATTTTCAATTTTACCAACAGAGTTTGCCTCAATTCCTTCCAACCAACGTTTTTAAAAACTGATGTTGTTTCGTGGCTAGCTCCTTATAGCTCATGTCAGGGCTTCTCCTGAGCTTACGGAATTTAGCTCTGTATGATTCAGCAGTTAATTCAAATTTCTTTAACAGGGCAGCTTTAAGTTTGCTGTAATCATCACCGTTCTCATTGTCCATCAGACCCAATGCAACTCTCGCTTTCCCGGTAAGTAGCGGGGATAGCTGGAAGCTCCAGGACTCCCTAGGAATTTTAGCCTGAATACAAACTTTTTCAAAAGAATTTAAAAAGGCATCCATGTCCTCCCCCTCTTTAAATTCGGCTATCAATTTGGAATTCAATTTGTAACCTAGTCCTGCAGTACCAGTTAATCCCAAGCCATTTACCTGCTCTGGTGCTGGTGGTTGGAGTCGTAGCTTCTCCAGTTTATGTTGCCTCTGGGGCTCGTGCTCATCACAGTCAGCCTCCCGCTGTCCCTGCTCTGCTTCTCAGCATTCTCGCTCTGCCTCTCAGTGTTCTTGCTCCCTCTTTTCCACTGCAGCTTGCTGGCACTCAGGCTCATCACGGTCTGCCTCCCGTTGTTCACAGTCCCTCTCTCCGTGGAACTCCAGCTCCATCCTGCGCAACTCAATTTGTAGCCCGAGTACATCTGGATCCAGGATCTGGTGACCTTCCCCTGCTGCTGTGGCCCTTCACTGACAGTGGCCCTGTTGCCCTCCTCATCGGATCTGGACACCACACTGGCTGCTGGCCCTGCCACATTCAAGGTTTGGTCCCTTACTGTCACTGTCTGTGACTCGGTGCTCTAGGTATCTGCTACCATCAGGGCATCCACGAGGTTCTGTCTGCTGGCTTTCACCTCGAACGGGACTCCTCTGTCCCCATACAACTGCTTTAAGTAGTCTACAGTGTGCCTGGTGTAGCTGGAAGCCATCTTCTTCCCTAACTATGGCTACTCTGACTTGCACTTTAGAAGAAAAAATAGAACGGGTAGGAACTTGACTGTACGCCAAGTGATATAGTTCTGTCTCCTTTTTAAAAAATAAATCACTGCCTTTTTCTTTCTTTGCAAGTGAGCAGATGGTCTCAAGCTGACACACTGAACAATAAAAGTGTGTAATACCAAAATTATCGCACCACTGCCAACCAATCTGTCACAAACCCACTCAGCAGGTCAGGCCCTCTGCTCTCAGTGCCAACCTCCGAGTGCAGTCTTGTGAACAGGAAACAGAAACGGGGTAACCCTCCTGTCTGTTTTGTGGGTTCGAATCAACCTTTGGTCTCAAGTCTTGAAGGGATTCAAACTGTGAACCTCTTGTTAGCGTACCTAATGTACAGCTCAGATAATTCTGCTCTTCGGAAGGGGCAGATATCTTTCGCCTACGGGCACCTAACTAGGTGTACAAAATCAAAATGAACCCTTAAAACTCTATTAAAGACCTCAGAATAAATTCTTACCTTTTCCCAGTTTGGTAAAACCAGTAAGCTTTGTACCATGTCAGCTTTAACCATGTATGCTTCCCTTGTCAAGAAAAAGAATTTCAAAGGCACACCAAGTAGTTTCTAAAGTAGAGGTTTACTTCAAAATAGATAAAAAAATGTAAAATGTAAATACAGAACCATATATCACAAAAACATACAATCACTTAAAAAAACCAAGATTTTAAAAGTGCAATTTCCCACCACCAGACAATTAGACTTGATCTATCCAATATATCTCTTACAGTGCTGCTAGCATGTTGTAGCTTTCAGAGTCCAAACATCTGTGTTAAAATGGAAAACAGAATACTGTTTAAAAACTGGCTTTGCCAACCTCTTTGCATGAGGTCACCTAGCTCCTCCATGTCAGAATATAAAAAAATATATCTATGCAAAACAGGATGTCTTATCAAAGTCTTAAATTCTGTGACCTCAGCACAACTCTTTTTTTTTCAAATGACTTTCTTTGATCTTATGAGCAGCTTCCCCTTTCCAGGACATTAAAGGACTTGTTATGTCTCTCTGTCAGATCTCATGGAGATGCAACATGCTTTGTATCACCATGTGAATATTAACTGTGTTTCCTCTGAACGTCATAAAAGTTTATGATCTATCTTGGCAGTTGGCAAGCTGCAATTAGTCACATCAACAGTAGATCCTAAATTTTAAGTGTAACCCCCCCTGAAAATGGGGGTTCCCAAAAGACTTCCAGGAGCTTGCTTGAATGCTTCGAGCCTGAATGGCGTTTGGCCTTTAAGCCATTTATCAGTGAGTGTTTTTAGAACCTCTGGTACTGTCTCTTTAAGAGCTGTCTGCTTGCAGACATAATTAGTTTGTATGGGGGACTGTGTGTTTTTGATTGAGTACCACTGCTGCTGCCAATTCACTCCATTTTTGCAGTCACTAGGAGTGCAAAGGAACCTATCTGAAAGATGTAACTGTTTGCCAGAAACCATTTAGAGTGATAATAAAATTACAGTTTGTCTCACCTGCTTTTCTTTGCAGTCAGAACAGTGTCTGCCTAGTTCCCCATTCTGGTTTTGAACTGCTGAACTGGACCAATCAGTGTGGGTAAGCTAGCTCTAAATGGTGCCTTGGACGAATCAGAACTTGGACTCATAATCTGAGCCAGCCACAAGAGGATTGTATGGGCAGTGACTCTGGGAGATGTAGTTTAGACTTCAGTGCTTTTTGGACCAACAGCAGCAGTCTATTAGAGTGACAGCCAATCCAGTCAAGAACTGGGAGGAACTCAAAGGAAGTGCCCAGTTTTGTCGGTTGGGTTTCAGTTGAGCTTTGGCAGTGAAGAAGGGAAGGAGCCCTGTGCTTTTCAGTGTATAGTTTTAGTCCAACGTGTGTAAGGCCCAGAGTTCGGTCTGCAGCTTGTGTAACTTTGCTGTTAGGACTGAATCAGGCTCCTGTGAAGAGAATCAAAGGATATCTGAAGAGTAGAAACCAGGCTCACCCTGTAGAAGACTGAGGAATCTATGGACTTGACTCGGGTCTGTCAGGAACTGAATCTGCTGTGTGTTCTCCCGGTATTGTGCAGTAATTGCGATCGGGATACAGATGCAGCCTGCCTGGTATAGTTCTTTTACCATATAAATGTGTGAGGAGTCTCTTAGAGCTCAAGAGTAGCCCTGCTGACATTGAAGGACCCTATCTTATTTGGAGGTCGTGAGTACTAATTCAGGGTCGCTCCCTGTTGAATTGCCACATTAAATCCAAATGGAATTACTGTACTGCTGACTGTTTAATTTCCTTTTCTCTGTGTGAAAGGGCCCCTACCAGCTGCCATGGTTTGGACTAGCCACTAGGGCTTGGGTACCTAGGGACAGTAACTGATAGGGATAGGCCTGTGCCAGAGCCATAGGCAGATTATTAGAGGATAAGCTAATTAACCTGATTTCCCTGTCCTTGTTATATCCCCTAAATAAATCAGAGCTGCTTGTTTCAGCAAAGTTATACTGCCTGAGGTATTTGTCTATGTTAAAGTACTGTACTGTGATTGTTGCACTGTATCTCATTTCACAGGAGGTCCCAGTGCCGGAACCAGTCCTGGGGGTGTGTATACTGTGAAGGTAATTCTGATATATTGTGTGGGCCACTAGTGGGAAGAAAGGGGTTGCAGTGTCCCAGAGGGCTGTGACCAAGTTAGTTTAACTATTGCAAACCTGACCTCTGGGTGGAGGCACCCACCATTGGATCCAGGCCCCTCAACCTGTTAGTGGCAAATCAGGCAGGGGTAGTAGCCCCTGGGATAGCGCCATCTAGGGTTACATCTTGAGGCTCACCGCTGGGATTGTGTGTCCTCTAGTGGCCATATTTACTAACCACTGTTAAGAAAAAATGGGTACCCGACAGAAGTGGCTGTGCACCGCTGGTGGAGTGGTGTACTTGGGGAGAGATCGACCCCAAAATGCTATGCTTATCCTGGACATCCCCCTGGGTATCAATACGGACACTGTGCAGGGAGTACTTTCCAAGGTGGAAGGTTTATAAAACCCTGTGGTGGTGGGTCGGCATGCTAATCTGCTCACCCACACTTTCCTGGCCCTAGTAGAGTTTAAGGATCCCATAGATAGCTCCAAAGTGCCACAGACCATTACCCCAGAGGGAGCCCTCACTGCTTGGAGAGTGATAACTAAGGACAGTAAAGACCCGGGGGGGAATCAGCCCCCACCACTATCAGAAACTTTTGAGGAGAAATTTGCTAAATGGTTGCTGGGAGAAGGGAAAACTGTGGAGGACTTGAAGAAACTATTCTTGCCACCTGGGGGTGTTCCTCCCCCAAAACCCTCTCCTGCTCCAGTGCCCGTAATGGTGGCTGAACCAATGCAGACTCCTATTTCTGCACCTGCCATTAGTCACGACTCTTACCAGGTTGAGGATCTCTCTGGCACCCTCCCACCCCCAAGGGCAGGATGACTGGGAGACCTGGATAGACTATGTTGCCCCAAGTGCTAGAATGGCAATGCTCGAAGGCAAAAAGCGGGTTAGTGAGAGCCTCCGAGGTCCTGCCCTGGCTACCATCCATGCTAAACGGGCCAGTAACCCTGAAGCGACTGCACAGGCCAATCTTGAGGCCTTGGAGAATGTGTATGGAGCCCAGATTCTGATGAGGACCTATGGTGGAGTAAGAAATGCACAACAGTACCAAGGGAGTTGTTGTCTGTGTATGTCTCGCTGGAAAAATTGTTGCAAGAATGCCTCCAGAAAGGGTAGTTTGCCAGCGATTGAACTGGACCGAACCAGACTGGACAGAATCCTTAAGTCTGCCCCTTCTCAGAACTGCTGTTGCTTCAGTTACGCCTTGCAAATCGACTGGAATCCCCACCTCCTATGATGAGTTAATGAGAGAAATTGAGGAGTTGAGAAAAGGCGACCTCGAGGGACCTGCACCAACAGCTGTGGCTACTGACCCAGAGTGACTGAGGGTGACCCATCAAGTGAAGTTCAGGGGCAGAGGTTGACAGTCAATGAGTGCTCTGACAAGGAAAAAGATATGCCACAATGGGGCTTAACTGTTGAGAGAGATCCGGAATTCAAAACAGTCCCTTTATGAAGGCACGCCTGCAAGTACGGGCCCTGACCTATATCCGACTGTATCTGCTATGGGGTGGGGTACCCACCCATGTATCTCCTGCTGATAACAGCTCCAAACTCAATTCCTTGACCATGGAAGTGGAGAAACTGACGAGATGTCTCCAAATGCTTATCACGCCGCAGACAGAGATGGCCACCTAGGTTTCCAGTTAGTAATACCCCCGCCCTGGCTCCCAGTGTGGCGCCTCGGCCAGCTCAAACTCCAGAAAGTATGTTTTGCTATAATTGTGGGAAAGATGGGCACATGAAAAGGGAATGCCAGTCCCCAAAAGACACTGACAAAGTTGCATATAGGCTACAAGGAGAGCTTCGAGAACAAATCAGTGGTTAAGAGTGCATGACATGATCCCAGTGAGGGCACCAAAATGCTAATTCACGCCCTTTGTGGCAAGGTCAGTTGCCCAGGCCCCCACTACCGCCTCCAGACTGGTCCAGAATAGTGGGTCCCTCCATGGAGACCACTGTAAGGTGAATGGAGTGTCTACAAGAGCTGTATTAGACAGTGGCTCCCAAGTGACAATTATGTTTCAGGATTGGTATCAGAGCATTTTGTCAGACGTACCCTTACAACCATTAGAAGGACTGCATGTATGGGGGTTAAGTGAGAAGGCCTACCCCTATTCCGGGTATATCCGAATTTGGCTGTCTTTCCCCACCTCCGTGGCCGAACAAGTAGAGACCCTAGCCTTAGTGTGTCCCCCCACTGGACTGTATGATGGTGTCCCTTTGTTGATTGGAACAAATGCTCATATGTTCGGAAGGCTGGCACAGTTGTGTTATGAAAAACAGGGGTCAAAGACTAGTAGAGCTTTTGAGAGTTCCGGGTTTGATTGAGAAGGCCTATGGGCACAGAGAGATGCTGAAAAACAGAACCAGAGGAACCGCCTGAATTGTATGGAAGAAGGATCCTGAGTCTCTGATCCTGGCGCCAAATGCCCAGTGTACCTTACAGGGAGAGGTCCGTGATCAGAAAGGATGTTAAGAATAAAATATTAATGTTGGATGCACCAGGCGATGGAAAATTGCCAGAGGGACTGCTGGTCAAGCCTAGTATTTTGCCCGCTAGAGCCCATGCTTATGCCAGAAGGGTAATGGTCCAAGTTCATAATGTGTCTGAAAGAGACATTCGAGTAAACAGAGGTTGCATCCTGGCTAATGTGCATTGTGCAGACACTGCAGTGCTTCACCCAGCAGCAAGAGTTCAAGGAAGAATGACAGAGAATGCGCCTGACTTGTTTGATTTGGCGACTCCCGCTGCAGCTGAATGGAAAGTGAGGATCAGTGAGAAGCTTGCCAGAGAGACCAGGTGTTTTTTTAAGGGAATGGATGTGATGCGTGCAAGGAGCTGAGCACAATATCCCGCTGCATGACGAAAGACCATTTCGCGTGAGAGGTCTCGACGCCTGGCACTGCTGACATAGATGATGTGAGACGGCATCTGCAAGAGATGTTAGCTGCTGGTGTAATACAAGAATCCAGAAGCCCTTATGCTTCCCCCATTGTAGTAGGAGGAAAAAGAATGGAACAGTAAGGATGTGTGTGGATTATCTATCTAAACCGGCGGACTATCCCTGATCAGTACAATGCCCTGCATTCAGGATGCTTTGGACTGCCTAAACGGAGCAAGTGGGTTCTCTGTGCTGGATCTCCGCAGTGGGTACTACCAGATCCCGATGGCCCCAGAGGGACCGTGAGAAGACGGCCTTTATCTGTCCGGCTATTTATGAATTCATGAGGATGCCTCAAGGATTTCAGGTGCTCCAGCCACTTTCAACGATTGATGGAAGCGTGCAGTGGGGACATGAACTTACTAGAGTGCCTGGTATACCTAGATGATGTTATTGTGTTTGGCAGCTCACTGGAGGAACATGAGAGCAGATTATTTAAGGTATTGGACCGAGCTGGAGGACTTTGGCCTTAAACTGTCCATTGATAAGTGTCAATTCTTTCAAACATCAGTAAAGTATAGGACACATAGTATCCACCGAGGGAATAGAGACCGACCCAAGTAAGTTGAGGCCTTGACCACCTGGCCACAGCCCAAAATCTAAAAGAACTGCAAAGATTCCTGGGATTCTGTGGTTATTATCGGCGCTTCATCAAGGACTATTCAAGAGTGATCCGCCTTACTTAACCTTACTCAAGGGTATCCCCAACCCACAAAAATACTAAAAGTCAGCGCCCTCAAGACTGAAAGAGTGTATTTTCATCCGAGTGAAGTATTTGGGCCCGCTGGACTCCTGATTGTGAGACTGCTTTTCATGAGATCATATATCAACTTACCCATGCTCCAGTGCTGGCCTATGCCGATCCAAGAAAACCTTACGTCCTGCACACTGATGCTAGCTTGCAAGGGTTGGGGCTGTGTTGTACCAAGAGCACGAGAATGGCCTGAGACCAGTGGCCTTTGCCAGTAGAAGCCTGACCCCATCCGAAAAGAACTATCCTGTACATAAGTTAGAGTTCCTAGCTTTAAAGTGGGCTATTGTTGACCAATTCCATGAGTACTTGTATGGGGCTAAAATACTAGTAAAACTGACAATAATCCTTTGACCTATGTGCAGACCTCAGCTAAGTTGGATGCCACTGGCCATGGGTGGCTTTCTGCATTATCTACATATGACTATGCTCGAATCCGAGCAGGTCTGAACCACATAGATGCTGATGCTCTCTCCCGGAGGCCTGTTCCCCAGAATGATTGGGTCCGATTGGCAGAACCTGACATTCGGGCACTCTGCCGGAAGTTTGACAGGGAGGAACAAATGTCCACGGACACAGTGGACTGCATGGTGGATTGCTTGGGACCCTCTGAGAATTGCATACCTGCTGCTTATTGCCACTTTTCTGCAATAGACATTGGTGCACTGCCTCAGCTGGACAATGACAGTATTCGGCGGGCTCAATCCCGCAATCCCATGATCAAAGCAGCTTTAGAAGCCTCTATGCAGGAAAAGATGTGTCCAAATTACGCTCCACTGATTTGAGAACTGCACTGTTATACAAAGAAGGTCCTAAGTTGAAACTGATCAATAAACTGTTATACAGAGAAACAGTAGACAGAGGGAGACAAGTAGACAAACAACAACTAGTACTGCCACTGCCTTTCGAGACTCAGTACTGAGGTCCTTGCACAACCACATGGGGCACCTTGGTATAGACAGAACACTTGACTTGGTGAGATCCAGATTCTATTGGCCTAAGATGGGGGCTGATGTGGAGCAACACATTTGAACTTGTAGTCGCTGCTTACAGAGGAAAGCTTTGCCCCAGAGGGCTGCCCCCCTTGTTAACATCACCACCAGTGCACCCATGGAGCTGGTCTGTATTGATTTTCTGAGTTTGGAGTCAGATCAAAGAAATATCAGTAATGTGCTGGTGGTCACTGACCATTTCACGAGATATGCCCAAGCTTTCCACCACAAAGACCAGAAAGCATCCACTGTGGCCAAAGTACTTGTAGAAAACTTTTGTTCACTATGGGCTCCACAAAGAATCCATTCTGATCAAGGGAGAGACTTTGAGAGTCGCCTGATCAAAGAGATGCTTTCTCTGTGGGAGTACGAAGTCCAGAACCACTCCTTACCACCCCCAGGGGACCCACAGCCTGAACGTTTCAACCGCACTTTGCTAGATATGCTAGGCACCCTGCACCCAAAGGACAAGCCTAGATGGAGCCAACAAATTAGCACCCTGGTACATGCTTATAACTGCACCAAAAGTGATGCCACTGGATTCTCCCCTACCGCCTGATGTTTGGAAGAGAAGACTACCAGTAGATGTGTGTTTGGGGTCTCTCCTGATGGGGTTCAAGCTGACAACTATTTACAGTATGTGCAAAAGTTAAAGGCCCAGCTAACTCATGCGTACTAACTGGCTCAAACCATGGCTGCCAAAAGAAATCTGGCCAACAAAGAAAGGTATGATAAAAAGGTGAGCACAGGAACTCCAGGAGGGAGATCGGGTATTGCTAAGAAATCTGGGACTGCATGGCAAGCACAAGATTGCTGACAGATGGCACCATCTCCCTCACATTGTAGTGGGCAAACTAGATGATCTGCCAGTGTACAAAGTAAGGCCTGAGAATAATTCAAAAGATGTAAAACAATGCATAGAAATCATTTACTGCCCATTGGACAAATCTTAATTGAGTCTGAGCCCTAGAAGATGCCCCTCTGGACCAGTGACAAGAGCTGCTGCTAAGAAAAGATCAAGAAAGTCTGCACCTACAGAAGCAAAGTTAAAGTGTCCCTCCACAAGTCCCAGTTGAGCATGACTGTCAGTCCATATCGGAAGAAAGTGAGAGTGACTTTGAATACTATCCTTCTTACAGAACTGAGTCAATTGTTTAGGGCAATCCCCTAGTCAATACTGGAGATGAAGCTGGGCCTTCTGGACTGTCCAAGCCCCAGCTTCGTCCCTGGAGCCGATGCTCCAGAAAGTGAAGTGCAAAGCATCAGATCAGATGAAATGGAATCATTGTGCATGGTTGAACTGTTTGAGCTTTCAGAGAGGAAAATGATGGATTGGGTCAGACTGGTGATACACCAGAACAAGAAGAGTATTTTGAGTGCCTGACAGTCCACTGCCAGTGTCCAAAGCTCTCCCACGAGCCAAATGTTGTGGACTCAGAAACTGTAACTCCTGGAGCTGAAAGTGCCCCAAGTTCTAGCCTCTCTACCCCATGGAGACTCCCCTGACAAGTGAGGACAATGCTGAAAATGAGGCTCAGAGTGCAGAGACTATAACAGTTCCCCCAGAAAGACTGGTCGAGCTGTAAAGCCTGTGGTGCACCTCAGTTATGATTCCCTTGGGAGGCCTGTGGATTTGCCTCTCAATGTTGTCCATAAAGGAGTGTATGTGTCCCGGGCTCATTGCCCAAACTGGCGTCAGTGCTAACTCAAGTTACTTGTGTTGCCCTCTAAGTATGGTGCCCTTGTCCCGTCCAGCCCCAAGGTAACTGATAGGGAAGGGCCCCTCTCTTCAGGTTTCATGTACAAGAGGTAATAACTTGAGTGGTACAATGTGTGTGTAATACTGTGTAAAGAGTGACGACTGCAATGTTTCAGAAATGTGTTCTTGGTAAAATGATATATTGACTGATGATTACATGTGTGAGCCTAATGCAAATGTATATGGTTGCAGTTAAAGCTTATGGGGGTACTTGCTTGACGCGGACGTCAAGCTTTCCCAGGCCAGGAAGGGTGTAACCCCCCCTGCAAATGGGGGTTCCCAAAAGACTTCCAGGAGCTTGCTTGAATGCTCCAAGCCTGAATGGTGTTTGGCCTTTAAGCCATTTATCAGTGAGTGTTTTTAGAACCTCTGGTACTGTCTCTTTAAGAGCTGTCTGCTTGCAGACATAATTAGTTTGTATGGGGGACTGTGTGTTTCTTTGATTGAGTACCACTCAAGCTGCTGCCAATTCACTCCATTTTTGCAGTCACTAGGAGTGCAAAGGGAACCTATCTGAAAGATGTAACTGTTTGCCAGAAACCATTTAGAGTGATAATGAAATTACAGTTTGTCTAACCTGCTTTCTTTTGCAGTCAGAACAGTGTCTGCCTAGTTCCCATTCTGGTTTTGAACTGCTGAACTGGACCAATCAGTGTGGGGTAAGCTAGCTCTAAAATGGTGCCTTGGACGAATCAGAACTTGGACTCATAATCTGAGCCAGCCACAAGAGGATTGTATGGGCAGTGACTCTGGGAGATGTAGTTTAGACTTCAGTGCCTTTTGGACCAACAGCAGCAGTCTATTGTGAGTGACAGCCAATCCAGTCAAGAACTGGGAGGAACTCAAAGGAAGTGCCCGGTTTTGTCGGTTGGAGTTTCAGTTGAGCTTTGGCAGTGAAGAAGGAAGGAGCCCTGTGCTTTTTCAGTGTGCAGTTTTAGTCAAAAAACGTGTGTAAGGCCCAGAGTTCCGGTCTGCAGCTTGTGTAACTGCTTGTTAGGACTGAATCCGTCCTGTGAAGAGAATCAAAGGATATCTGAAGAGTAGAAACCAGGCTCACCCTGTAGAAGACTGGAGGAATTGCGGAATTGCACTCGGTCTGTCAGGAACTGAATCTGCTGTGTGTTCTCCCGGGTATTGTGCAGTAATTGCGATCGGGATACAGATGCAGCCTGCCTGGTATAGTGCTTTCTTTTACCATATAAATGTGTGAGGAGTCTCTTAGAGCTCAAGAGTAGCCCTGCTGACATTGAAGGACCCTATCTTATTTGGAGGTCGTGAGTACTAATTCAGGGTCGCTCCCTGTTGAATTGCCACATTAAATCCAAATGGAATTACTGTACTGCTGACTGTTTAATTTTCCTTTTCTCTGTGAAAGGGCCCCTACCAGCTGCCATGGTTTGGACTAGCCACTAGGGCTTGGGTACCCAGGGACAGTAACTGATAGGGATAGGCCTGTGCACAGAGCCATAAATAGATTATTAGAGTGATAAGCTAATTAACCTGATTTCCCGTCCTTGTTATATCCCCTAAATAAATCAGAGCTGCTTGTTTCAGCAACGTTATACTGCCTGAGGTATTTGTCTATGTTAAAGTACTGTACTGTGATTGTTGCACTGTATTTCATTTCACAGGAGGTCCAGTGCGGAACCAGTCCTGGGGTAAGTGTATACTGTGAAGGTAATTCTGATATATTGTGTGGGCCACTAGTGGGAAGAAAGGGGGGTTGCAGTGTCCCAGAGGGCTGTGACCAAGTTAGTTTAACTATTGCAAACCCTGACCTCTGGGTGGAGGCACCCGCCATTGGATCCAGGCCCCTCAACCTGTTAGTGGCAAATCAGGCAGGGGTAGTAGCCCCTGGGATAGCGCCATCTAGGGGTTACATAAGTCTCTTCTAACCTGTACTTATCTCTTGGCCTTCCAGGTAACATGTTGTAGTTAAAACCTGGGAAGGGTGTGTGTGTCATTCCACAGGCTGATTCAGCATGTCTCATGAGAGACACTCAATAACACATTTTTATATTACAAAAATCATAGATTAATCAGAACCAGCTGTCTGAGTGTCACAGGGAGCAATCAGGATCATGTCCAGCCCCTCTGACTGCAATTTGAGAAGAAATCTCTGGAGTAGCGTAAAGGGAGGGAACGCGTATAAGAATCTCCCTGTCCAGCAAAGGGACAACGTGTTTTGCCAGAAAACACCAGGCCCTGGATCTAGTGAGCAGAAACTGGGCAGTTTGGCGCTGAGTGGGGATGTGAAGAGGTCCAACTCGGGATGCCCCCATCTTTAGAAAAGATTTTCCACCACTGACTGCAGAAGTTCCCACTTGTGAGCCTTGTACCAAGATCGGCTTAAGCTGTCAGCCAAGATGCTTTGGACACCTGGAACATGCACGGCAGAGTTCCAATCAGTGCTCAATAGCCCAGTCCAGACCCTCATGGCTTCCCTGCAGAGGGGATACGAATGAGCTCCCCCCTGCTTATGTAAAAGACCACTGATATGTTGTCCATCTCGATTAGAAGGTGGCCCAGGACTAGATCCGTCTGAAAAGCCTGCAGGGCATAGAGGATCGTCCTCATCTCCAGTACATTGGTATGGAAGGTTTTCTCCATAGCAGACCACGTTCCTTGGGTCTGGCGGCCTGCGAGATGTGCTCCCCATCCTTGGCTGGAAGCATCCGCAGTCAGAGACTGGAGAAGAAGCACCCTTCAGAAAGGCATTTTCCCGGAAAGGCTGAGGGGATTTAGCAACCACTGGAGAGTCTGCTATACTGGCTCTGAGACTCTCACAGGCTGATCCAAGTTGTCCATGCACCAATACCATTGGACTTGCAAGGTCCACTGAGTTACCCTCATGTGCAGTCATGCCAATGGAACCGCTGTAATGGCTGCCGCTATGTGTCCTAAAAGTCCGAGGACGACTCTGGCTGGAACCAGGTGAGATGAGGATACCGTCTGAGAGTGAGTTTGGAGGCATTCTGCCCTGTCTGGGGGCAGAAAGGCCTTGCCTTGGACGGTGTCCAGGACTGCCCTGATGAACTGAAGCCATTAGCTTGGACAAGGGGAGGACTTTGGGAGGGTTAGGCTGATTCCCAGGTCGCGGAACATTGTGCTTAACAGCTGTTTTCTGGTGGGGGCTGTGAGAAGCCAATCGTCCAGGTAAGGGAAGGAATAGTGACCTTTCCTCCTTAAGGCCACTGCGACTACCACGAGGCACTCTGTAAAAATCCAGGGAACTGAAGGCAGGCCGAATGGCAGAGCTCGGAACTGGTAATGGTTTCCTTGGAAAAGGAACCACAGAAACCTTCTGTGGGGCTAGGAGATCAGGATCTGAAGATATGCATTCTGCATGTCCAGAGAGCAAAGCCAGTTCCCTTG
Organism: Neoceratodus forsteri; assembly: GCA_016271365.2. Classification (NCBI taxonomy): domain Eukaryota; kingdom Metazoa; phylum Chordata; order Ceratodontiformes; family Ceratodontidae; genus Neoceratodus; species Neoceratodus forsteri. The sequence continues at coordinate 318,432,647 of CM028129.1, forward strand.
AAGGAAAAGGGGAATCAGGCCTGGAAAGGTAACGATCCGGAATCGTTTTTATTCCACATATTTGTTCAGATTGCTGAGATCCAAGATGGGGCGCAGATCCCATGTTTTCTTGGGAACCAAGAAAAAGTGGGAATAGAAGCCCTTCCCTCTTTGGGCTGCTGGAACTGGTTTTATGGCTCGCTTGCGTAGGAGCGCCTGGATTTCCTCCTGGATGAGGGCAGCATACAATGGAGAATAGTGGGAAGGCAGGGGAGGGTTGTCCGGTGGCAGCTCTAGGAATTCTAGAGTATGTCCATCCTTGATCAATTGCAGGACCCAATGATCTGACATTATCCTGCTCCATCCCTCTAGATAGGAGGAGAAATGACCCTCTAGATAGGAGGAGAAATGACCCCCCCACCGCCTCCCACCAGGGATTCGGCTGGGGGAGGGGGGTCAGGCAAGGTGTCAGGCAGAGGCGCTTGGGGTAGGCAGAGCAGCCTGGAAAGACTTGGCGGCTCTAGGAGCTGCTCCCCCTGAAGTCTGAGAGATGGCCTTTTGTTTGAAGGCACTTCGCTGCTGCTGTTCTTGGTGCTGTTGTCCAGAGGAGCAGCGAGAGGATTGATGCCTGAATTGCTTTTGGTTAGACTGGTACATGGTGTGTACCAACCGTCTCACCTTTCCTGAGTCCTGAAGATGAGTAATGAGTTTCTCAGATTAGTCTACGAAAAGGACCAGACCTTTGAAGGGGGCGTCCATAATGCCTGCCTGGACATCCGGAGAGAAACCCGAGACCTGGAGCCAGGAATGCAGTATTATACAGACACCTGTAGCTGCAGCCCTGGCTGCAGTGACAGTAGAGTCATAAGAGCAACGCAGGATGTGGGTGCCAACATCCAACGCAGACTTTAAAAAGTTGAGCCGCTTCGTCTTCTGGGGAACATCAGGCAGGGCCTGGGAAAGCTCCATGCTCTGTTCCCAGAGGGTGTTCTGATATTGGACCATATCAATTAAATAATTTAAGGAGGTTGGGTGCTCAGGTACCTAGGCCATTTAGACCTGTCAGGGGCAGCTGTGATCACCATTGAGTCCGCCAGGGGTTGTTCCCCCAAAAAGGGTTCATCTCTGGGAACCCTATAGAGACGGTCGGACTTCTTGGGCATGGCCGAGGAAATGGAAGGGTGCTTCCAGGCAATCCTGGTGACATACTGGAAGGTGTCAACACAATAGGCTTAGGATCCTTTTAACGATGGTACTTAGCTAGATGTCGTCTTTCTGGATCCAGATCTTCTGTGTCTCGCCCCATATTGGCTTGGATATGCCACATGACGTTCATAAAAGATGGATCGTCAGGCGGGGGACCTGGAGAAGTCCTTAGTATCTGGGGGCAAAGGAGCACCCCCCGGAAGGGAAGATCTGGAGGAGGAGGAAGAGCTACGGCTGGAATCCACCGGAGAAAATGACCTGGTGGAGGAATGTCGGGACCGGCGTCCAGTAGAGCGGCATCTGTGCCTGTCCAAAGACCTGGAGGAGGAATGGAATAGTGCCTCCTACCTTTCTGGTCAGAATGACCTCTGTTCGAGCCATCTGGCTGAGGGGTTGGTTGCCTGGTTGGGAGGTAGGTTTCCTTGGCTTAGGAGAAGGCTGGAGGGGGGGGGCTCTGACGTCGTAGACTCCTTAGTGGGGGGCAAGGAAGGCTTCTGCGAGAGAAGATCGCCCTTAACAGTGTTCCATCAGGATGAGAAGAGCTCCTTGATGTCCGATAGTGGGATCCTTGGCTCAAGGGGAGCACCCGGCGGGGCAGACGGACCAGGCATCGGGCCCTGAGGTGGCAGTAGCCCTTGTGGAGTAGGGGTAGCTGGCATCAGCTCTCCTGAAGTACAGTCATCCAGTGCCACTGGCTGGTCAGATGACGGGCCTCAAGCGTCGGCTTAGGTAAAAACGTTATCGTTCCCGTTGATGTCGACGGTCTGAGACTCCCGCTGAGGGTGCGCAGCAGTAATGCCAGGAGCCGGCATCGAAGGACTGGTGTATGCTGGCGCCTGTCCAGAGTAGCGGCTGGCGTCGGCTTAGGAGAGGCCCACTGGGGGAAGCTATGTCCCAAGGAGCACAGAGGTGTCACTCTAGTGGGGGAAGTGAGCACATGCTCCCGTCGCCGCTCAGAGGAGTCAGCTCTGGAGTCTGAGGCTGACTTGGTGGATGCTGGGGCCGGTTGGACAGGTAAAGACCCATCGCCCGAGGAAGAACTGGCCGAGCCACCTGGCTTAGGACCCGAAGTCTTGGAAGAGGGCCTGAGCTTCAGGGGCTGAAGGGCCAAGGATGAAGTCCCAGACCCTTAAGCATCTCCACCTGACGTCAGGATGAGGGTGTGAGGCTTAACCACCGGTAGCCCAGAAGGAGTGAGGGCTGTCTGGGGGTCTGAGTCTGACCTCCTGCTGGAGGAGGACCCGGAACTGCTGCCCAATCTGTGCAGGGACTGGGAACAGGAGTCCAAGTGGGACTTGTCCTTGTGCTTCTCCCTATGGTGGTGCTTCCTGGATGACAACTTCTCCTGAGAGTGAGCCGAAGAAGTCAAAGACCCTGAAACAGGGGAGGATGAAGAACTTTTACCATGGATCTCCTTCTGCATGGCAGCTGTTTTTCTAGCAAGAGGGATTTGAGGGCTTTCTGCCAGCAAATACTGGTCTTGCTGTTGAACTTCAAGTAATGCTGGCAGGCCTCGGTGTTGTGGTCTGAACCTAGACAGATCAGGCAGGCTGAATGGCCATCCTTAGATGGAATTTGCTTGCCGCAGACACACTTGGACTGGCGCCGCTTAACGGAGGAAGACGAAGAAGATGACACACAGAGGGAAAAACACTGGAATGAAGAAAAAATTATAAAATGCGTGAGAAATGGCAGTTGACTAGAGCAGAAGGCGTCTGTGGAGCTGATATGCACGGGTTAACGGTGGGAAAAGAACTGGGGAGGGCTAGGGGACCACCTCTTTTATACCACTGACTGAGTCAAGGGGCAGTCCCCTGCTGTAGACTGCTAGCTAGAAGTTTTCCATTGTGTCCTGGTGCCGGCCAGCTTCAGTCCTTATGGTGTAACCGGCTGCAAGATCGCCCACTTGAGGTAAGATCTACTGTTACAGTAAGTTCATGCGTAACTGTTCTATCTTCTTTGGATACATCTCTCATCAGGTCATACCTATGGAGCGAGTTCCAAGCAACTGAAAAGTTGTCTGGGTGGCAGGAGGAGCCAGGTAGAAGAAGGCCTTGAAGCACAGCTAGGCTAAAGCCTGCCCTTCATCTGGAAGCAATGTCCAGATAGTAGTGCTTTGTGAAGGTGTGGACAGTACTCCAAGTGGCAGCAGTATAGATTTCGGCAGGGGACATGTTCCTGTAACAGGCAGCTGAGGGTGGAAATACCTCGGGTGGAATGACCATGAACAACTCCAGGAAGATCCTTACCGTACTTTCTATAATAAAACGTAATACAGCTTGTCAACAATTTGGACAAACACTACTTAGAAACTGGAACGCCCGCTTTCTCAGGGGCAAAAAAAAAACAACAACTCAGAGGACTTTCTGCAGTGCTTGGTACTGTGTGTATAGTACCTGAGAATTCTATGCACATCTAGAGTATGAAGCAATGCTTCCCCTGGATTTGCATTCTCTGGGTAATAGGCAGGTGGACAGACTGATTTAGAGCAAACTCAGACACCACCTTAGGAAGAAATTTAGGGTTAGTGTGCAAAGATATCCTGTCTTTGTGGAAAAATCAAATAAGGCATCTCACACGAGTGCCTGTAGCTCTGAAATTCTTTGAGCAGAAGTAACAGCAACTAAAATGACACTTTCCATGACAGAGAGCGTAGCTTGCAAGACATGGCTGGCTCAAAAGGAGGCAAAGTAAGCTTTTCTAGAACTAAATTCAGGTCCCAAGCTGGGACCGGATTATGGATAGGAAGCTTTTCTTTTTTTTTTTATTTATAATTTATTGTTTTATATAGTAACAATAACATATTGTGTAATTCATGTCAGACATCATATACCTTTCAAATGCCTTCAAGTAATCAGTTTAGTGTTAAGCTAAGCAATCTGATTTACTAAAATTGGGGGTATTCCAAATACAATCAAAAGTTCCATAGGAGTTGTAACAGGGTTGACTAGGACCCTGTCCCAGTTGTTATGGAGAGTTTGAATGCAGGGATCTGTTCTGTCCTTTTCTGTCTCTTGTCTGTCTGGTTGTGCAACCAAATTTTCCCATGAGTCCTAGGATTTGATCACCCCGATAGTCTCACAATTCTTTGCCTCTCACTGTCTAAGTCTTCCCTTGCTGTTTTTGTCTCTTTCTCCCCTGCATATCTGCTGGTATAAAAATATACGCAAATAGACACATAGACTTTGACGACGGATAAGGACTGCTTGGCCCACCCAGTCTGCCCATTTCCCTACCTGACGGATAAGCTGCAGATTCTAGTTAATCAACAGCTTACTTCCTCCTACCCCCACTAGAACTGCCTTATGCCTGTCCCATGCATTCTTGAATTCTCCCACTGTTCCTGACTCCAACCTCCTCAGGAAGGCTGTTCCATCGTCCACAACCCTCTCTGTGAAAAATACTTAACATTACCTCTGAGCCAGTCCCCTCTATCTTCAAATTGTGCCCCCTTGTTCTTGCACATCTCTTCTTCTGAAAGATACTACGCTCTTGTACTTTGTTAATTCCCTTGAGATACTTGAAAGTTTCTATCATGTCCCCCCTCTCCCTCCTTTCCTCAAGGGTATACATATTAAGCTGCTTTAGTCTCTCTTCGTATGTCTTCTGGTGCAGACCCTGCACTATTTTGGTTGCCCTCCTCGGAACAGCCTCCACTCTGTCTATGTCTTTGCAGAGATGGGGTCTCCAGAATTGCACGCAGTACTCCAGATGGGTCTCACTAACTGTCTGTACAGAGGGATAATAACTTCCTGTTTTCTACTGTTAATGCCTCTCCCTATGCATCCCAGTATCCCTCAGCTCTCCTTACTGCCTTCTCACATTGCTTGCCCACCTTTAGGTCATCTGATATAATTACTCCTAGGTCTCTTTCGATTTTTGTTGTTATTAACTCACCCCCCATTGTGTACTCTTCCCCTGGGTTTTCGTTTCCCAGATGTATTATCTTGCACTTCTTTGCACTGAATCTGAGCTGCCACATATTTGACCATTCCTCCAACCTTGCCAAGTCCCTTTTCATTCTTTCCAACCCACTTTGTGTATCAACCCTGTTGCAGATATTTGCGTCATCTGCAAAGAGACATACTTTTCCTTCAGGTGCTCTCAATGTCACTTATAGAGACGATAAGAGGACCGGTCTGATACCGAACCTACGGTACCCTCAGCTCTACCCTTCTTTCTTCACTGTGGACTCCGTTTACTATTACCCTTTGCATCCTGTTGTCCAGCCAGTTTTTATCCAGGCTACCACCTTGGGACCCACTCCAAGGCTGGCTAACCTGTGTATTAATCTTTTGTGTGGCACTGTGTCAAATGCCTTGCTAAAATCTAGGTAGACCATATCCACAGCCACTCCCTAGTCTACTACTTTGGTCACCCAGTCAAAGAAATCTATCAGATTCATCTGGCATGACCTTCCTGCTGTGAAACCATGCTGCCTTGGGTCCTGTGCCCCACTGGCCTTTAAGTACTCAACAATTCTTTCCTTCAGAAATGATTCCATCATTTTTCCTACCAGTGAAGTCAAACTAACTGGTCTGTAGTTTCCTGCCTCTGCCCTGCTCCCACTTTGTGAAGTGGAATCACATTTGCCCTCCTCCTCAGGTACCACCCTATCCTCCCATGATTTGTTAAAGAGAGTAGTCTGTGGTGTTACTAGTTCTACCCTTTGTTCTTTTAGAATTCTTGGATGAATCCCATCAGGCCCCATTGCTTTGTCCACCCTCAGTTTCAAGAGTTCTTTCAAAACCCTTTCTTCTGTGAATGGACTGGTATCGACCACCCTATTCAGAGTTTCTCCTTGTTTGGTTTAGGTACCTCCCCCTCCTCTTCCGTTATGAATACTGAGCAGAAATATTCATTCAGTATCCCTGCTTTTTCACTGTACCCTCTGCCCACATTCCCTCCCCTTTAGTAAGTCTCTGTATCCTTCCCTTGGTCTTTCTTCGCTCCCTAATGTACCTATAAAAGGTTTTATCCCCCTTTTTAACAGAGCTGCCTATCTTTTCCTTAGTTTGTGACTTTGCTATTCTGACTACCTTCCCTGCCTCCTTCTGCTTTAACTGATAAAGTTCTCTGTCCTGCTCTTTCTGTGTTTCCTTATATTTCCTGAATGCTATCCGTTCCCCCTTAACCATCCCTACCACCTCTTTTGAGAACCATAGTGGTTGTTTCCTTCATTTTTTTGTTGATTTGCTTCACACAAAGGCTTGTTGCCTCTGCAATGGCTGTTTTGATTATTCCCCATTGTTCCTCCACCCCTCCTTCTTGCCCGTTTGCTAGTGCTTTTCTGAGGCACTCTCTCATTTTCCCAAAGTCAGCCTTCCTAAAGTCCAATACTTTTGTTTTTGTATGGCTTGACTCTATGACTGTGTTTATTGTGAACCACACTGGTGGTCACTTGTTCCCAGATGGCTACCCACTTCTAAATCTGAGATCCTTTCTCCTTCCCCATTTGAGAGTACAAGGTCTAAGATTGCTCCGTCCCGAGTGGGTTCCAACACTAGCTGTCTGAGGCAGGGCATCAAGAATGATCCTGCTCTTGGATGTGCCTACAGCAAAGGTACTCCAGCTAACATCTGGCATATTCAGGTCCCCCATCAACAATATCTCCCCTTTTTCTGACATTTTAAGGATGCCTTCTATCATTTCCTTGTCCATTTCCTCCCCCTGAGATGGGGGTCTGTACACAACCCCCATGAGGATTGTGGTGCCATTTCCTGTCTCCAGGGTAACCCATAGTGACTCATCAACTTTCTGTTTACTCTTTAGTTCTGTTGCTTTAATCCCTTCCCTTATATACAGAGCTACTACTCATCCTCCTCTTTTACCCACCCTGTCCCTCCTGTAGACTGTGTATCCTGGTATGTTGACATCCCAGTCATGGTTCTCTGTGTACCATGTTTCAGTGACTGCCACAATATCCAGGCATCCCTCTTCCATCAAGGCCACTAGTTCAGGGAGCTTGTTGCACAGACTGTGGGCATTGGTACTCATCACCCTCCATTTATTTTTTATGGCCTTACCCCTTTTAGCCCCATCCCTGTCCTTACTGCCTTTTTCTGCATTTATCCCTGTCCTGCTTCCTACTGACTTCTCTACCTTGGTGTTTACCTCTCTAACTACTGTGTTTTGTGGGGGGAGGCTGGGATTTCCCTGCTCCCTTTCAGTGCCTCCCCCCTTGGCTAGTTTAAATGCTTGCAAATGAAGCATTTAAACCTGTCATTTAGGATCCTGGTCCCCCCCCCCCCGGACAGATGCAGACCATAGTGCAAGTATAAGCCTGCATCCCTCCAGGTGGCTCTCCAGTCCCCAATGAAGACAAACCCCTGAGCTCCACACCAGTTTTTCAATCATTCATTGAATCCCATGGTGCAGAATACCCTAGCTCATCCTTGCCATAGTCAGGCAGCACCTCTGAGAAGGTTACTGTACATGCTACTTGTCTAAGGCCCCTCCCCAACTCCACAAACTCCTCTTGCACCACTGTGATCCCATTCACAGCCAGGTCATTTGTCCCTAGGTGGACAATGACATCCAGCTCCCTCCCTCGTGCAGCTGCTCTCGAGATCCTGAGGATTCGATTCCTGTCCCTCCTAACCGTGGCGCCAGGCAGGCACCTTACATTATGTGGAAATGTAACTGATATTGGGATCCCTCTGTTTAGAAATTATATAGTGTTACTGTTGAAATGCATATAATTATAGTTTGAGATGATTGCAAAAGGCTATTGGGAACTCAAGGGGTTACCCCAAGAGCAATTTTTAAGCCTTTTACAGAGCTGTGGAAAAGGGGCCTCAGTTCTGGGACATTGTGCTTTTGCTGCACCTGCCTGATACTTACAAGAATATTTTATAAAAAAAAACAGGCTGCTTGTTAAGGAGTGGGGTTGCAAGGACTTATAAAAACAGAGCTGCAATTTCTTGCAAAAGAGAGAGAGACAGACACAGACACAGAGACACACAAAGATTGAAGGAAAACTCAGATGGATCTTCTCGGTTTATTTGGCCTTTGTAAATAATTATACTGAACAAGTTTATTTTTTTTATGTTACTGCTAGTACTAATAAACACTTTTTGTGAATTCTACAACTGCTCCTGTTTTTTCCTGTGCTTCCTGACCTATGCCTCAACGACAGGAGTCCATTACAACTGCACCCCAAAAGCATGCGGTGGTCAAAGTCAAAAAAGAATGTCCAAACATAGAAAGGCCTCAACAATATGTTGATATGACCCCAGTCCAAGTAAGAAAAGGTATATCCAAAAATGGATTCCACCTCCAGAGTTGCTCCACAGATCTGAAACCACTATATTATAAAGTTATAACGTTTAGTGAACTATATAACTGTGTACCACCTGTTAAGACACAGCGATAATAAAAATATTACATTGTGTCTTCATGCACTGAAAATAACATATGAAAAAGCTTACAGCAAACACTTATTAACTTTCACAGTCCAAAAGAAAAACTGCAAACAAGGAAACCTGCCGTCCTTTCAATATACCAGTCAGTCGATTCAGCACCAAACAGGTCAGGTATCTGGCCAGATTTCACATCTCATCATCCTCCGAAGTTATCGATGCTGCTGCTCTTGTAGACTCGAACTCCCAGGTTATGGACTTGGCCCGCTTCCCTGCCTCCACTGGGTCCGTGTATTGAAACGTGTGCCCACCATAGTGTATTCTGAGGCGGACAGGCATAAGAAGGGGAGTGCACCACACCTAAGCTTGTCAGTTTAGTATAAACCCCATCACATTTTTTACTCCTCGCTCTAGTGGCATACGATAGATCAGGGAACATGTATAGAGTAGCACCATTATAATTAAGGTGCCCTGTGTCCTTCGATGCTTGCAGGATAGTATCTTGCGTTCCCACTCCATCAGTGACCAACAGGATCATACGAGGCATATCTGACTGAGCCACGGTTGCACGAGGGGAGAGTCAGTAAGTTCTACTAAAATGTGAAGCTATGTCAGGTCTCACATTTAGAACTCCAGAGAGCCAGCTTTTCAAAAACTCCAAAAGTTCCTCAGCCTCAGAATTTTCAGGTAGCCCCACAATCCACATGTTGGAGGCCCAACTAGAATTTTCAAGGGCTTCCAAGCAATATGTAAGTTGTGAGTTTTCTTGGATTAACTTGTCGGTGGCAGCAAGGGCTTGCAAAGCTTGTGACTCTGCAGTGGCTGCTGTTTCTGTAGCAGCTTCGATTTTTACATCTTGTTCTCCTGTGCGGCTGAGGATGGTCTCCACTTTGGCATTGATGTCCTTCATTGACAGTTGCAGTGCCTTCCATGGGGGTTCAACTCCGGTGGCTGCGTCTCCTGAGCGGACAACTTGTGTCTCCATCGTTTGCTGGGCCTCAAATCCATTCGCTCCACCTTTTTGCGTTCAACTCACAATTCAGGTAAAAAATACTCTAGATCAGTCTGTGCAGCTAAACGTAAGAATTCCAAATCAATAACTTGTACTTTGCGCCATTCACTAAAAGTATTAATATTTTTTTAACTTATTCTTTATGCCCCCTCCATCAGCATGACTGCCCCTTCCTTTGGGATCCCCAATGCGACTGTACAGGCTGCGCGGGAGGACCTGAGGAAATCCGTCCCCTTAAGTGCCCTGCTCCCATAATCATTCAAGCATCCTGGATTACCCCCGAGTGGGGCGGAGGGAGGCTTCCCCCTCCATACCTCGAGTGGAGCAGACACCCGGAACTGCTCCCCTGGCTCCCCCCAGTTGCTGGCACAGGGGCCGGTCTCCTTCCGCAGACGTGCTTTTTTCCCCTTGTTTTCTGGTCCCACCCCTTGCAGATACCAGCACTCGAGGATGGCCAATGAGACAAAGGCACGCAAAGACGTATCTTCGCTCCAGGCCCACGGCTGATGTCCGCCCCTCCCTGTGTGACTGCGTCATTGGCTGCACCTCCATCCATGATCACCCAGGTGGCGGTATAGCAGCGGGGACTGCAGCCCAACCTCCATGGAGAAGGAGAGCAGCCCTATGGGCGCTCGATCCTTCTCCTCCTGGCCGGCACCCCAGCAACCCAGGCTCTCTGGCATCACAAGCAGTAGCTCTACTGGCCTAAAAGTATTAATATTTGATCAATCAAGGGCTCCCGATCTGTAGTGCTGCTGGAAGTGCGTCTACACAACAGGTGTCCTCCTATTACAGGAAGCTTCACGGGAGAATGTCTTGCAGAAAGTATCACTGCACGCCATCAATGGGTACATGGAAGGTTGATATAGCAGACAGGTGCACCTTAATAGAGGAATACTGCAGCCCCACATCTGACAAGGACGGGAGATACCCTAGAACCTGGTTCACCGGACAACAGATCCAGGTGATGGGAAGCGGTCCATATAGCAAAGCGCTTCCACTTCGTCGAATAAGTGGCCCTGGTGGAGGGCTTCCTGGTGGCCACCAGCACATCAGCCACTTTTTGAGACACCCCGAGCTGAGCAATGGCTATGTCATCAGAAGCCGTGCATGCAGGTGGCAGGACTTAAGGTTCAGATGGTGCCACCAGAATCAGGGTGGCTCCCTCCATTTGGAGCTTGATGAACACTTCCTGGATCACAGGAAAGAGAGGAAAGGCATAGAGGAACCTCCCTTTCCAGGAGAGGGACAATGCGTCTCGCCAGAAAACTCCAGGCCCTGGATCTAGTAAGCAGAAAAGCGTCAGTTTTGCGTTGAGTGGAGAAGCAAAAATGTCCAGCTCGGAACGACCCCACCTACTAAAAAGGTCATCTAAATCCGACATCAACAGCTTCCACTTGTACATTCTGAACTGTGAGTGGCTGAGGCTGTCCGCCAAGGCATTTTGGTCGCTTGGAACATGGACAGCTGATAGAGCTAGACCGTGATCTACAGCCCAGTACCAGACTCTCATTGCCTCTGCACAGGGAGAAGGAATGAGTCCCCCCCATGCTTGCTGATGTAATAAATTACACTGAGGTTGTCCGACTGCACCTGCAGGGGACCCGGAAATAGATGGTTCTGGAAGTCCTGTAAGGCATACAGAACTGCCCAAGATGTTTATGTGAAGGTGAGCCTCTATCTGAGACCAGGTCCCCTGGGACCGAAAAGGACCCAAGTATGCTTCCCAACACAGACCTGAGGCACCCGTGGTGAGGATCTCCTGAGGAGAAGGTATTAGAAAGGGCATCCCTCTTAGAAGATTGTGGGGGTCCATCTACTAACGAAGTACTTTGTGTACATCGGAAGGGATAAGAACCTGCTGATCCATATAGTCAGTTTGTTGATCCCACTGGACATGCAGGGTCTACTGGGGGATCCGCATATGCAGTCTGGCCAAGGGTACAGTGACAATGGCCATGGCCATCAGGCCCAACAACCGCAGGAATGTTCTGGCTGTGATATACCAGCTTTGGGAAACCAACTGTATCTGAGCTATTAGACATTCTGCCCTGTCCTGGAGAAGTAAGGCCTTGCCTTGAACTGTGTCTAGAATTGCCACTATGTACTGCAGCCACTGTCACAGAGTTAGGACAGACTTGGGCAGATCGACAGTAACCCCTAGGGTTTGGAACATCTGTCCGGTACGCTCCAGAGTGAGTAGCAGGAGACCCCGGAACTGGGCCTTCAGTAACCAGTTGTCCAGATAAGGGAAGACATACAGGCCTTCGTGCCTTAGGGCCACCACTACTGCTGCTAAGTATTTGGTAAAGACCCATGGCGCAGAGGATAAGCCAAAAGGCAATACCCAGAACTGGTGATATTCCCCCTGGAACAGGAACCTGAGGTACCACCTGTGAGGGGAACAAACCTTAATATGCAGATAAGCATCCTGCATGTTCAAGGAGCATAACCAGTCCCCCTGCCCGAGCAGAGCCAGTAGGCCATGCAGGGTGACTATCCTGAATGTCTTGTACTGGATATAGAAATTCAGGTCTTTCAGGTCTAGAATGGGCCTCAAGTCCCCTGTTCGCTTGGGGACAAGGAAGAGCTGGTAATAGAACAGTAAAGTTACGTAAGAACTTACCGTAACAGTAGATCTTCGAAAGGAGCTCTTCCAGCAGGATACACTACAAGGACTGAAGCTGGCAGATGCCAGGACCCCATGGAAAACTTCTAGCTAGCAGTCTATGGCAGGGGACTACCCTCTGATGTCGGCCCACCACCAATGTTGGCCAATGGTATAAAAGGGGCAGTCCCCCCAACCAACCTCAGTTGATTCCTCCGAAACGAGGAGATGAAAACAGTCAATGGAGAAACAGTCACCAGGGGGAAGGTGGGAGGGAAAGCAGCGCCTGCTGCAAGAGCTTCTCGCGAAGATCTACTGTTACGGCAAGTTCTTACATAACTGTACTATTTCACTTCGAGGGGGAGCTCTTGCAGCAGGCTACACCATAAGAGCTGAGTCCCAAGCAGTGGAAGGACTAACCCCTGCCAGCTGGGAGGAGGTAAAAGTCTGCTGAAATTGCTCACGAGAGCAGGCCTTGTAGGACAGCGAGGTCAAAGCCTGTCCTACGAAGAGAGGCAATGTCCAAACTGTTATGCTGAATGAAGGTGTGACCAGAACTCCAAGTGGCTGCTGCGCAGCTATCAACTGCAGACACATTTTTAATGGATGCAAAGAAAGCAACCCTGGTAGAATGGCCTTTGACCGGTCCTGGCAAAGGCTTGTCATATTTGCAGTAGCAGTAAACAATACAGTTAACTAACCATTTAAATAAAGTTTGCCTAGAAACAGGAGCCCCTTTAGTTCTCGGAGCGAAAGAAACAAACAATTGTTCAGACTTTTGAACAGTATGGGTGCAATCTAAGTAGTACCGAAGCACCCGGTGAACATCCAGAGTATGAAGCAGAGCCTCCCCTCTGTTAGTATACTCTGGGTAGTAAACTGGTAGGTGGATGTCCGGATTCAGTGAAAACTCAAGACACCACTTTAGTCAGGAACTTAGGATTCGTCTGTAAGGATACTCTGTCCTTGTGGAAAATTAAATAAGGCTCTTTACATATCAAAGCCTGAAGCCCCGAAATCCTTCGAGCAGAAGTAATGACAACTAAAAATAACGCTTTCCATGACAGAAAGCGTAGCTTGCAACTTGAGGCCAGTTCTAAGGGAGGCAGCATAAGTTTTTCCAGAACAAATAAAAGATCCCAAGGGGGAACAGGGTCCTGGATAGGAGGTTTGAGGTGTAAAATACCCCGCAACAAAGTGTGGGAAAGATGCAGCTGGACAAGAGTTTTGCCCTCTACATGTGCGTGATATGCGGAGATGGCTGATAACCGCACCTCAAAGGAGGAGTAGCTCAGTTCATAATCTGATAGAGAAAGGAGATGCTCCAAAAACGGAATTCACTGGACAAGTGAAAGGGTCGAGGTGGAGGAGGAGGAGGAGGTAGAAAGTCAGAACCGTTTCCACTTCATCGAATAAGTGGTCCTGGTGGAAGGCTTCCTGGCAGCTACCAGGACATCTGCCACTCTAGGAGAAACCTCAAACTGAGCAACTGTTAGGTCTGCAGGAGCCACACATGTAGGTGCAACGACTTGAGGTCCAGGTGGACCAGTGTGTCCTGCTCCTCGGACAGCAAACCTGAGCTCAGGGGCAGAGGGATCAGGGGTTCCACTGCCAGCTGCTGAAGTAGTGGGAACCAAATCTGTCATGGCCAATAGGGAGCTATTAGGATCATTCCTGCTACCTCTGACTGCAATTTGAGAACTCTCTGTAGTATTGGAAAGGGAAGGAAGGCATACAGAAACCTTAATGTCCAAGAGAGGGACAATGTATTTCGCCAGAAAACACCAGGCTCTGGATCTTGTGAACAAAAAAAACAAAAAACAAAAACAGGTTACTCACCTGTAACAGTAGTTGTAGGAGTGGTATATGTTGTTCATCCACACTATCTGGCATGTCCTTTCCCCTTTAAAAATTGCCGGAAAGTCTTCAAGCTGGCTCCTTCCACTCACCTGGGTGGTATATCCTTCGGCTTTGCTCCATGACGCCAGATCTTGCCCGCTGAAAGCAGAGTGTGTGCGTCGAAGCTGGGGAGGTCGGGTGGGTCCATGTGTATGAACAACATATACCACTCCTAGAAAGTACAGTTATGTAAGAACTTACCGTAACAGTAGATCTTTGAGGGGTATCTCTTGCAGCAGGTAATACACTTGGGTTGTCACCCAAGGGTGCTGTGGTGCACAGCAGCTCTTCTAGCAGTCTTTTTCCAGGCACCGCCCACACATGACATCATCTTCCTGTTTCCTATATAAGAGTGGGTGGTCCCTGGTATACTCAGTTCCCCCAACGGACTCGGCTCACTAAGCGAGGCCCGAGGGAGAGCCGAGGTACCATAGGTATCCCATCCCATAAATAATTGGATCAGATGGAGGGAGGGAGGGATTGTGCCTGCTGCAAGAGATATCCCTCAAAGACCTACTGTTACGGTAAGTTCTTACGTAACTGTACTATCTTCTATGGGGTGGTCTCTTGCAGCAGGTAATACACTTGGGATGAGTCCCAAGCAGTGTACTCAGGAAGGGTGGAATTCTGACAGAACGCCTTGTAGGACAACTTGGCCAAAGGCTGTCCTACGGCAACATCTAAGTTGTAGTGCTTTATGAAGGTATGAATTATGGCTGCGTTGCAGATATCTGCGATAGAAGCTACCCTGAAGCAGGCTGCTGTGTTGGCCATAGCTCTGGTAGAGTAAGCGTGGACAGGTCTTGGTAGGGGTTTGTTATATTTATTATAACAAAAGACGATAGTGTGCTAGCTGATTGGAAAGGGTCTGTTCAGTGAGCGGGAGACCTTCCCTGGTTGAGGCAAAGGTGACAACAAGTTGAGAGGTCTTTCTAATCGATTTGGTACAATTAGTAGTTTCATAATATACGATGGACATCTAGAGCATGTAGAAGGTATTCTCCCCGGTTGGAGTGCTCAGGGTAATAGACTGACATCTCTATGGATTGATTTAAGGTGTGTTCTGAGACCACCTTAGGTAGAAAAGAGGGATTTGTCCGGACTGCCACTATGTCTTTGTGAAAGATTAGGTAAAGCTCTTTACACATGAAGGCATGAAGCTCGGAGATACGCCAAGCTGAAGTGACGGCTACTAGAAATAAAGTCTTTCATTAGAGGAAGCGGAGGTCACAAGTGGCCACTGGTTCAAAGGGTTCAAGAGTCAGTTTCTCTAAAAGAAAATTTAGATCCCACGGAGGAGCGGGCCGTCTAATAGGAGGTTTGATATGCAACATTCCTCTTAGGAACATTTTGGCAAGATGATGTTGATACAGTAATCTTCCATCCAGAGGTTCGTGGAAGGCCGAAATGGAGGCCAAGTGGACCTTAATAGAGGAACAGCTCAACCCTGTCTTGGCAAGGGAGGCCAAGTAATCCAAGACAGTGGTCAGTGGACGTGAGTAGGGGTCCAGCGACCGGGTAGCGGGCCAAATGGAAAAGTGTTTCCATTCAGAATTATAAGTTTCCCTGGTTGCTGGCTTATGTGAGGCTAAAAGAATATTGGCCACAGGTGAGGAGACCTGGAGATGGGTTACAAAAGCGTCCCCAGGAGCCAAGCGTGAAGGTGTAGTGATCTCAGATTGGGATGAAGGAGGGTTCCTCGATTCCGAGTCAAACAGGTCAAACCTGATTGGTAATGGAATGGGTTCCGCCACTGACAATTGTTGAAGGAGGGGAAACCACACCTGCTGAGGCCATAGAGGAGCTATGAGGATCATTGTGGCAGGTTCGAGTTGTAGTTTCAACAAAGTCTGTTTCTAGGTTCTTTGGAAAGTCATCGATGCAATAAGTGAAATGGAGAAATTCTGCTTCCAGCTCAGATTCTCATTGATGACTGCTGCTCTCTGCACCAGCTGCTGCGTGCGAGCTGAAGACGGTGGGAAAAGGAACTGGGGATACCAGGGACCGTCCACTCTCGTATAGGAAACAGGAAGATGATGTCATGTATGTGCTGCCATGGAAAAAGACTGCTAGAAGAGCTGCCGTGTACCACAGCGCCCTCTGGTGACGACCCAAGTATATTACCTGCTGCAAGAGATCACCCCGTGGAAGATCTACTGTTACAGGTGAGTAACCTGTTTTTCTAGGGACGTGGATATGTTGATCTATCCACACTATCTGGCAGACTCCTAGCAGGTCTCCAGGAAGAGGGAGGCAAGGCTCACACCCCCTACTTAGGAAACAATGACTGGAGAACTGAGGCCCCAAAACCAGCATCCCGGTGTGACTCTAAGTCAATGTGGTAATGGGAAATGAAGGTGAGTACTGACTTCCAGGTAGCAGCCCTGCAGATTTCCTGGATAGGAACATCCCTAGAAGCAGCCACCAATGCAACGGTGTGGGGGGTAGAATCAGCCCGTAGCCCTGGGGGGCTCCTACCCGCCAACCTATAGCAGAGATCAATGCAGGAAGTGATACACCTGCCAATCGTCCACTTGGCTGTAGGTCTGCCAAATGCGGCTTCAGTGTAGGTGACAAACAGCTGGTGAACCTCTTCCCGAACTCCGGCTGTGCGCTCTTTTTAATAGGTGAATGCTCGCCTCAGGTCCAAAGTATGGAGCCTGTGTTTGACATTCGAGGTGTGATCCGGGAAAAACACCGGAAGAGTCATCAGCTGGTTCAGGTGAAACTCCAACACAACCTTCAGGAGGAACTTCGAGTTGGGGCGCAGGAAAACCTTGTCCCTATGGAAGACCAGGCAAGGAGACTAGACAGAGCGCGCTTGGAGCTCCCCAATCCTTCTGGCTTATGTGATGGCCACCAAAAAGGTGGTTTTCCACGACAGGTGTGACATCTCACATCTCTGCGTCGGTTCGAATGGCTTGCCCATGAGCTTTCCCAATACCAGTAGCAGATCCCACGGTGGTGGTGGTTCACGCACTGGAGGAGATATGAGATCTAAGCCTTTGAAGAAGCACCAGACTACTGTCTCCTGCACCACCGGCTGCTGACTGGACTGTGCCAGGTAAGCAGAGATGGCTGCAAGTTGCACCTTAAGGGTTGTCGACCGAAGTCCCCCTTTGGAGAGAGACCAGAGCTAGTCCAAAATTCTGGCCACCGGACAGGTCAAGGAGTCCAGCCCATTGCCCTGACACCAAATGGAGAATCTCTTCCACCTGAAGGCATAGTATTTTCTGGTCGATTCCTTTCAAGATGCCTCCACGACAGTGAAGACATCTTTGGAGAGACCCAAAGCCTGGAACTCTAGCCACTCAGGAAGCAGGCTGTCGGGTGCAGGGACTGAAGGTCCAGTGGAGTGCCTTCCCCTGACTGATGGAGAGCAGGTCTGAACACGCTGGAAGATGCCGAGAGAGCCTGTTGCTGAGGCTGACAAGATCAGGGTACCAAAACTGGTGGGGCCAGTCAGGAGCCACCAGGATAACCTGTGCCTTGTCTCTCCTGACCTTGAGCAGCACCTTGTGGAGCAAGGGAAGTGGAGAAAGGCACAAAAGAGGCCTGGGGTCCATGGCCTCAAGAAGGCATCCCCCTGCAGAGAGCCTTGCTGAGGGGGGTGGGCACAAAACAGCCTCAGTTTTGCTTTCTCCCTTGAGGCAAATAGGTCCACCTGAGGGATGCCCCACTGGGAGAACAGACTGTAAACTACCTCTGGATGAAGAGACCACTCATGAGAAGCCTTGCCCACCCGGCTGAGAGCATCCGCCAACTGACTGGAAGCTCCTGTCACATGGATGGCTAGGAGATCCACCTCCAGGTTGCGCACTAGGGTCCAAGTATGGAGAGTTTCCTTGCACAACGGTAGGGAATATGTCCCTCCCTGTTTGTTGAGATAATACATGGTTGTGGTGTTGTCCATCTGCAAGGTGATGAGTTCTGACTTGGCCTCATTGACTAGGAGGCCAAGGTCAATGCAGGTCTGAAGGGCCAGATCCCTGGATCACTCCACCTCCTGCCTGGAGGAACCTGCTATCAGCCAGTCATCCCAGGTAGGGGTACACCCGGACTGCTTGATGCCTCAGGTGGGCTGCCACCACTGCTATGCATTTGGTGAAGATCCTGGGGGAGGAGGAGAGGCCAAATGGCATGGCCTGGAACTCGTAAAGTGTTCCCTAAGCTCAGAAGAGGAGGAACCTTTGGTGGGACGGATGGATTGGGAAGTGAAAGAACGTGTCCTGTAGATCCAGAGAGCAAAACCACAAGTTCTGCTCTAGAGATGATATTGTCTGGGACAGAGTTACCATCCTGAAGGTGTGAGACCTGAGGAATTGGTTCAGGTCATGCAGATGCAGATCTAGAATGGGGCACCAGCCCTTCCCTTGTCCGCTTCAGCAAGAGTAAGTACCTGGAGACAAACCTTGGGTGTACCGGAGGATCCATTACCCTGACCACTACCTCCTTGCTGAGGAGTTGGGCTATGTCATCTCAAAGAGCCGACCGAGTATCTATGGATACCAAGTCATCCCGTGGAGTGCGGGCTCGGCTCGGGGGGTACTGCTCGAGCTCCAGAGGCAGACCCTGGCTGACCACTTCCAAAACCCACCTGTCCATGGTAACAGTGGACCAGGCGGAAAGGAAGTGGTGGAGCTGGCCCCCACAGGAGGACCCAGGGAAGGCGTAACGGGCATGGGGGTGGCACCCCCCCATCCTATCACTGGGCAAGCTTGGAGGACGACCCACCGAGGAACCACCGGGAGCCTTTCCTCTGGGCTTTTAACACACCGAAGTTGCTGACTTGGGCTGAGGGCGCCAAGACTGAGCCTGTTGCCCAGACTGATACTGGGCTGGTTCGGCCACAGGGGTGGAAGGACAAAAGAGCTTGCACTTCTGCTGCTTGGAGCCCTTAGGATCCTTCTGGATGGACGCAGTGGAGCCCAAGGTGGCACTGGACTTCTCAATATGTTAGAGGTGACCGTCTACACCAGGCCTGAACAGGTCGGTGCTCAAAAAGGGCATGTCCACCAGTTTATGCTGAGTGTCTGCCGTGAAGGTCTAGATTCTCAGACAAGCCCTATGGTGAATGGTGACTGTGGCCACCACCGAGCAGGCACAGGAGTCCCCAATGTCCAGAGCCATCTGGAGTTGCTATTTGGCCACAGCCCGACCCTGGTCCCAGAACTGTTTGACTATGGTCTGCAGGAAGATGAGGACGCACCTCATCCAGAGAGTCCAAGATGGCATGGGAGAAGTGTGCCAAAATGATGGCAGAGTTCGACTGGCGGAGACTGAGCGAGGAGGCAGCATAGACCTTGTTGGCTGAGTAGTCCAATTTCTTGGACTTCTTGTCTGACGGTATATCAATGTCTTTATGTCCCGAGTGCCAAAACATGGAATTGGTCACTAACCCTGGGGCCAAGGGGTGTTCCATGAACCCAGACAGGGAACCGATGAGCATGGCATATTTGCAGGCCATGCGGGCTGAAGGCACAGGGCAGGAGGCAGGGTGCTACTAAAGCTCCAAGGCTGGGGGCCAACAATGGCTTTGACCACCAGAAAAGCCTCCTTCGGAGAATCCTCTTTATCCAGAATGTCTGTAAGGGGATAGCAAGCCCGCTTTTGAACGGGCTCTAGTGGCATCCCTGTAGATTTGGAGATAAGACGGATGATGCCCATGAAGGACGAGGGTCCCTCCTCCGTCGAGAGACTCGTCGATATGTGCGGTCAGCCTTCTTGGCTACTGCTGGTATAGAGGATGGCGTCATCCAGATCATGGATGCAAGATCCTCATGAGGCTCAAGCCAGGGAGATGCGAGGACATGAACCACCTCCTTGATATGCAGATGCTCAGCCAGCCTCTGACGTTTGGGATCTTGAGCATCTGACTTCCATTCATAAACCTTCGCTATTTTCTTAAGGAGTTGTATGAATGAGGGATCCTCCGGTGGAGACTTGGGTGACTCCTTGGGCCACGGTTCCTCTGGGGAAGGAGTCTCGAACCCCGAAGTGAAAGCAGAGAAGCCATCGAAATCTGACTCCAAGTCAGAAGACTGCTTGTCTGGTCATAAAGGCTCCCTGATGTTGGGCAGGGCCCCCCTTCCGTCTGCCCTGATGGAGGCTTCATCCGCGGGCCCGACCGCTATCCAACTCGGAGATGAGCTCGGTCCTAGTCTCAGACCACCATGACTGCAAGATGGCCCAGAAGTCCGCCTGAGGTTGAGAAGGCAGATAAGCAGACGGAGTATCCTGCAGAGAACCCTGGCATCGAGTAACCCGGCAATGGGTAAGGTGGCATCAGGTACCCTGGAGGAGAGTAAGGAGCTCAAAAACCCAGTGTGTGGAAGCCTGACGGCCGGTAGCCTGGGTAAGATGGAGGAGCAGGTGTTGGGCTGCCCGATGAAGCATACCCCAACGGAAGCCCAGATGGCGAAGCCAGAGGGCCAGGAGGAGGACCGGGATGTAATACAGCACCCATCCCAGAAGGACCTGGAAGAAACAGGTTGAACGTCGGCCCCGCAGGTGGCAGACGTGGGGATGGGGTCGGGGCCCCTGCCAGAAGACCCAAAGGGGGAGGACCCTGTGGATTGTCCAGAACTTCCAAGTTAACATCCTTGGGTGGCTCGGGAGCAAGGCCGCCAAATGAAACCCCCCCACCGCCCGCGTTCCCCCTATCCAGGGAAGGAGGCAGAAGTTCCCCAGCCGGGGAATTGGGGTAAACCAGTGGGGAGATCCTACCGGAGAGGGCAGTGTGAGGTCCGGCAAACAGGAGGCCTCGGGCCTATCGCCATCCCCTGTCTCCAGATCTGTCAGGTGGACGTTGGGAAGTCCAACGCCCGACTTAGCGACAGGGCTCATCAAGCGGACGTCAGAGGATCCGATGCCCAACTTTCCAACAGAAGCCGGGCGGGCTCTAGAGTCTCTGGAGCCCGTAGACACAGCCCGGGCCGGATGCTCTTCGGGGAGCCCGACGAGCAACTTATTAGCCCCACCTAACAGCTTAGACCCGCTGGAAGTAAGGGGCCCAAGAGAAGTGGAGGCCTCGGATGACACTGAGGCGCCTGCAGCCACTGTAAGCAGCAGCAGCGGGGGGGGGGGTCAGAGGACTGTCCCTGAGGTGGGGCAGGCTTGACCACAGCAGAAGACTTCCCTGAGGAACAGGGCCACTGCTCACCTGTGGCGCCTGAAGGTGGCAGCAGGTGGGAAAGGGACCGATCCTGATCCCGATGTTTCTCCTTTTCCTTCTTCTACTTGTGCCTGGGAGTCTGAGTTGGGGAGGAGGAAGCGCTGCAGAGTGTTTGGAGCTCCTTTTCCATCGTGGCTATCTTTTGTTTGAGCAAGTAGGCCTCGAAGGCCTGCTGGCGACACTTCTGTGTGACTTGGTTGAAGCTGGAACAGGCCTCGCAATCCTCAACCTTGTGCTCCAGGCCTAGACAGAAGAGGCAGAGGGAAAGAGAGACTTTATGCGGGAGCTGCACGCCTCACGAAGCACACTTATTTTTATGCAACTCGATGGAAGACGGTGACGTCATGCATGAAAACTAAGAAAATACTACTTTTTAAAAAAGAAAAACGGATACTCATCCATGAAAGCAGTCGAACTGCAACGTGCGATCTCCGCCAGGTCTGATGTGATCAGGTCGACAGCATGAAAGAACTGGAAAGCGGGCGTGAGGACTGCCCACTATATAGTGTCACGCTGACGTCGGTCACATAATGTCGGGAGGGCAGTCCCCTGTCAGACACTGCTAACTAAAGTTTCTGTGTGGTCCTGATGCCAGGGGGTGCAGTCCTCAAGGTGATTACCTACTGCAAGAGCCCTCTCGAAGTAAGATCAAGGAGTTGTCGGCCTCCTTGGACGACAACCAGTCAACAAAAATCTCAGCCGCATCATCGACCAGCGTCTTGACCATCTAGCCCAAATGGAGTTTCTGTGAAGCCAGTGGTCAAGGTCGTGGTTTTGACTGTGGTCAAAACCTGTGATTCCTGAGACCAAGACCATTCTAGATCCTAAGAACGTCAACGGTGAGTCTTCTTTTCTTTTCTGGTCTCCTTCTGAGAGCGGGAGCTGTGCGAACCCGAAGGGCCCTGTCCTTTTGGTAAGGACAGACTGGCACAGCTCCTTGAAGGAGCCTGCATAAGTGGAGCCTAATTTGAGTGGAACAAAGGCAGAGACTGACGAGGACTGTGCAGTGGCCTGAGCCTCCTCCTCCTCAAAGGCTGTGAGTTGCTCCAACTGCTCGGTGGACCCCACTGCCATGGAGACCATCCAACGGGCATCCTTGGATTTGACCAGTGGATGTCGTTTCTCCGGATGACCCAACTTCAGGAGGGCGAAGCGGTCCTTGATGACAGACGACTGAAACGAGTGACAGATATTGCAAGCCTGGGTATCGTGCTCGTGGTCCAGGCAGTAGACGAATGTGGCATGGGGTTGGTGCACAACACATCTTCTGCCTGCATGGGCACCGGTGAAATACGAGCAAGGATTTTTCCTCCATCGCAGTTGCGATCGAACTGAAGATGAAACTCAAACGAGGTTAAAGTTTTGGAAGTAAATCTGCAGTTTTTAGCGCTACGGCCTACTCAACGCAGGAGCGGTAAGGAGGGAACCTGCTTCTTCTAGTGGAAAGGAAGATCTGGCATCATGGGGCGGAGCGGAGAGTTATACCAGCCAGGTGGGTGGGAGGAGCCAGCTTGAAGACTTTCCGGCAAGCTTTAAATGGGAAAGGATATTGCCAGACATGTGGATAGAACAACATATCCACATCCCTACAACTTGCGGTTACAGAGGTTGCAGCAGCGGAGGTGGCACTGATGAGACAGGCGAGCCAGAGATCGACGGCTCTTCACCTGCGGTAGAAAGGCTGGGGGGAACTCACTGCCAGGGACGGCCTGGAGAGAGCTGAGGCCTGAGCAGCAGGAGGGGTCAATGCCGCTATCCTGGAGGAACAGGCAGAAGCAGTCGGTGACCATGGGCACCTCCGGGGTGGGGTGGTGGTGGTCTTTGTTATGTTCCCTCTCCTAGTGACAGTCTTTCCCCAAAGACTTGTTGGCCTGAGAGCCCGAAGAATGAGCCTGTGACTGGGAGGGTGTAGTCCCTGAAGATACCTGCTCCATCCTGGCTAGTTGTTGCCACATAAGAAAGTACCGCAGGGCTTTCTGGCAGAGGGTATTAGTTTGAACTTCAGGCAGAGCTCGAAGGTGAGGGCATCATGGCTAGGCCCGAGGCAGCACACACAGGCGTCATGCTTGTCTTTGGGGTAAATCTTTCTGTAGCGGCAGTGACAGAAAAGGTTTGGAGGAATCTTTCGTTCTCGACATACAAAATAAAAAGAATCACTTCAAAACTAAGTAATTTGACACTGAAAAGAGAGAAACAGTAAATAGACAATTGGCGTTTGACTGAACAGTGAAGTTTCTGTGGAGTCCGTACGAGTATGGTCAACCGCGGGAATGAAATGAGGCAGGAGCAAGGCCGCCCATGCTTATATATGCAGGGAAGTTGGCATGGGTGGCCCTTACTAGACTGCTAGAAAAGTTTCTGTGTGGTCCTAGTGCCTCACGGCTATAAGTTCCATAGGAGTGACTGTCATCGAGGCACAGGTCAGGTAGCATAGGGAAAACTCTGAAGCAGTTGTAAAATTCACCAAAACTTTATTTATAGTAGCAGTAATATAAAAAATAAACTTGTTCATAATAACTATGTACAGAAGCAAAATAAAATCTTTCTTGTAATCTTTCTTGCACAGCAGCTTAGCTCTTTTAAAAGTCTTTTCCACCCCCATCCTTAGCAAAATCTTGTTTTTGCAAAATGTTCTGTTCTCGTAAATATCAGGAGCTGCTAGAACACAGTGAGCTTCCTAAGGCCCCTCCAGCTTTTTCAAAACACTCAAGCATTTGCACTCAAGTAACCTCTAGCTTTTTCAAGTCATGGCAAAACAATTAATATACATTTCAACAGTAACACCAAACAGCTTCCAAACAGAGATCCCAATATCAGATACATTTCCATACATTGTTTTGCACATATTTCCACACCAGCAGATATGCAAGGGAGGAAAACAGACAGCAAGAGAAAACTGAGACAGTGAGATGCAAAGAACCGCTAGACTGTTCGGGTTGATCAAGTCTGAAGTCTCACAGGAAAATTTGGTTGCGCAATCAGATAGAGAAGAGACGAGACAGAAAAGAAAATAATACATCCTTGCATTTAAACACTTTCTCCAAAACAAATGGGACAGGGCCCTTTTCTACCCTGTCACATATATCCCCCTACTTAAGCGGGAACCTGTTTTATTAAACAGGTTTCAAAAACCTTTTATGCTCTTAACAACAATTGCTGTTTTCAGACACATGTGCATTCAGGTTTTTTTCTTCCAATAGTACAGCAGACAGTACACTTTAAACACAAACATTTGTTTTCAACCTTCCGAACCCTCAATTCTTGAGCCATATCTTGACAGAAAATCAGCATTGCTATTCTCTTTCCCAGACTTGTGTATCACAGTGAATTTAAACGGCTGCAGTGCCAGGTACCACCTTGTGATTCTGGAATTTGTATCTTTCATCTGGTTAAGCCAAAAGAGAGGATTGTGATCAGTTACAAGAGCAAAATCAGTTCTTAGCACATAAAATTGGAGGGACTCCATGGACCACTTTGCTGCTAAACACTCCTTTTCGATAGTGAAGTACCTTTTCTCTCTGTCATGCAATTTCCTACTTATATACAGAATAGGATGTTCTTTCCCGTCTATATTTTGACTTAGGACTGCACCTAGGCCTACCTCGGATTCATCTGTTTGTAGCAGAAATGGTTTCTCAAAGTCCGGGCTTCTTAAAACAGCTGCTGAACATAATGCGGCCTTAATGGCTTGAAAAGCTTCATCACATTCTGGAGTCCATGTCACATTATTTGGGTACCGTTTCTTTGTGAGTTCAGTAAGGAGAGTAGCTAATTCATCAAAGTTGGGAACAAATTTCTGGTAATAACCAGCCAGTCCTAAAAATGACCTTGCATGTTTCTTTGTTTTAGGGACAGGGCTATTAACTACAGCTTCTATTTTAGAAATCGCTGGCGTAACTTCTCCATTTCCCGACACATAGCCCAAATGTATGGTTTCCTGCATGCCCAATTCACATTTAGTAGGATTAATAGTCAGACCTGTATTTTTGATAGCTTGGATAACTGCTCGTAGGTGTTCCAGGTGAGTTTTCCAGTCTGGACTGTACACGACATCATCCAGGTACGCAGCACAATAACCAGTGTGAGGGGATAAAATGACATCCATGTACCATTGGAATATAGCTGGCGCATCATGTAAACCAAAGGGCATGGTGGTGAACTAACAGAATCTTATAGGGGTGGCAAATGCAGTTTTGTCTCTGGATATTTTAGCTAAAGGTATCTGCCAGTAACTCTTGGTGAGATGGAGGGTACTGATATACTTTGCACTCCCCAGTCTGCCCACCAAATCATCTATTCTGGGCATAGGATAACTGTCAAATTCTGACACTTGATTAAGTTTCCTGAAATCAAGGCAGATTCTAACACCCCCTTCTTTTTTATTTACAATTATCATGGGAGATGGCCAAGCACTCCTCGACTCCTCTATGATACCCAATTCTTTCATTTTTTGTATTTCCTTAACCACATCAGCTCTTAACCGCTCTGGTAACCCTATGTCTTTTGCCTAATAGGACATGCATTCTTTGTCACTACTGCATGCTCCACCCCTTTTGCTCGGCCTGGTACCGTGGTAAAAGTACTATTAAATGTCTTTGGCACATTACGAATGTCTGCAATTTGTTCTGAGGTTATGGAAGCATTCACCTTTACAGCATCGGCATTTACAGTTTGTTCCAGTCTGTCATAAACTACATCAATATCTTCCTTATCAGTTTCTGGTAACACTAGCAAAGCAGCTTTAGGCATTTTTTCAACCCATTTCTTGAGGAGGTTAACATGGTATATCTTAGAAGGATTCTTCCTGTCAGGGGTCTCAGTCTCATAGTTAACAGTGCCAGTATGTTTAAGAACCTTATGTGGCCCTTGCCACTTCATTAACAGCTTATTTTCTGTTGGGGGTAACAGTAGCAAAACCTTTTCACCTGGCTCGAACAATGTTTCTTTTACCCCATGGTCATAATATACCTTCTGCTGGTTTTGAGCCTCTTCCTGATTACTATGGGCAATTTCAACATATTTTGTCAGCTTTTTTCTTAGGGCACACGTATAAGACGATACAGATTGTTTCTCAGTGGGGTCATCTTCCCACGTTTCTTTTATCACATCCAGTGGCCCTCTTGGCTGCCCACCATATAGCATTTTAAATGGTGAAAACCATGCTGATGCCTGTGGCACTTCTCTGTAAGCAAAAAGTAGGTAAAGTAAATATTGGTCCCAGTCTTTTCCTTCCCCGTTTACAAACCTTTTTAAGGTGCGTTTCAGGGTTTGGTTAAAACGCTCAACAAGACCATCTGTCTAAGGGTGATGGGGGAGGTTCTTACGGCAGTGATACCTAGCAGTCTGTATAGCTCCTTAAGCAGTGCAGCACTAAAATTACTACCCTGATCAGTAATAATTTCTTTAGGTATGCCTACTCTGCTGAAAATTTTGGCAAGCTCTGCTGCCACTTTTGGGACTGTAACAGTACGCACTGGAACTGCTTCTGGGTATCGAGTAGCATAGTCGCATACTACCAGAATAAATCTATTACCCTTTTTACTTTTGCCTAAATGACCAACCACATCCATTGCAATTCTCTCAAAAGGCACATCTATCAAAGGTAGGGGCACCTTGTCTTTTCTAGTGACTGGGACTACTTTCTGACACTCAGCACAGGAATAACAAAAGATAGCAACATCTTCATGAATTCCAGGCCAGTAAAATCTATGCAGCAATCTGGCAAGGGTACGATCCCTCCCTGAGTGACAAGCCATAGGATAATCATGTGTTATCTGTAATAACTCTGTTCTATACTTCTGTGGTATAACCAGTTGTTCTGTCTGTTCCTGTGTCACAGGTTTAACCCAAACTCTCTACAGTAACCCATTATATTTTTTAAACATTGGTCCACCCTGTTTTGGTTTTACCCCCAGTTGCTTAAAATAATCCTAGAGAGAAACATTGTTAGCTTGCTCTCAAAGAAAATCACGATCAGTTAAAAATTTAGTTTCAGAATTTTTATATTTTAACCCTTCATATCCATCAGTCATTTGTCACCACAGTTTTTTCAGGCTTTGTCTTTCTTTCCTGGATTTCCGGATCTTGGGGTTGTGCTCAAACAAGTCA
Organism: Neoceratodus forsteri; assembly: GCA_016271365.2. Taxonomy (NCBI): domain Eukaryota; kingdom Metazoa; phylum Chordata; order Ceratodontiformes; family Ceratodontidae; genus Neoceratodus; species Neoceratodus forsteri. Next base: position 318,459,994 of record CM028129.1, read on the forward strand.
GAATCAAAATCTTTCAAAGAAAAAGTGTCCCCACCGTCTGACATTTTCTTTACCTGAGCTCTTGTCACCACAGCTGCTGAAACATCAGGATTTACTCCCTCTTTGATCAACTAAGTAAACCCTGAAAAGTCATTTCCAATAATCACAGGTACAGGTAACTTAGGTACTACCCCACTTTCATTTGGTGCGACACACCCTTAACGGTCAGAGTCACTTGGGTGGTGGGATAGTATCGAGTGTACCTGTGGATGCAGATGACACCGGTACCTGGTCCCTTTGCACAGTGTTTTCCCAGCACTTTAACATGTATTAGGGTCTGTCTGCTTTCCGAATCAGTGAGTCCCTTCACAGTCTTATTCCTCACCTTTACATCTGTTAAGTACTTGCCCCAATTTGCCAAGGACAAATCTGCTCCAGTGCCACTCTCTTTACTACGGCAGTTTCTTGCAAAATGGCCTAGCTTATAACAGTTATAGCAGATAACGTCTTTTGGCACAGATTTGTTACCCCCCTTAGAGTTCTTGTCAGGCTTGGAACTTAAATGGGGGGAAAAAGTGTCTTACCGGTGCTTGGCTGTTACCTCGCAGCTGTGGCGTCTGTCTGGCCATTTGGTAGTCCTCAGCCAAAAAAACAGCCTTTTCCCCACTCTCTGGTTGGTGTTCCTTTACCCACAGCTCCGCATCTGTAGGCAAGATGTTGATGAATTGCTCCATGGCAAATGTGTCGATGATCTGTGGGACTGTTTTGCAGTCTGGTTGAATCCATTTTATCAGGAGTTCTCTGAGCTGGGTGAAGGCTTCTCGAGGACTGTCGACCAAGTTATGCCTCAGAGATTGAAATCTCTGCCAGTATGTCTCTCCGGAAATGTCATACCTTTTCAGGATTTCGCTTTTCACCAGGTCACAGTTTTCTGACTGTGCAGTGCCCATACTGCTGTAGGCAAGATGGGCTTTCCCAGTCAGGGAGGGTACCAGTCTGATTGTCCATTGCTGCTTTGGCCACTGGCAGGCTATGGCAACTCTTTCAAAGGTTGTCAGGTATGCCTCAATATCATCTGAGGGACACAACTTTGCAAGTTTAATGGCCTTTAAGTTGCCTGCATTTTGTTGCTCGTCTGGATCTGTGCCGGATCCTCTGCCTTCGATAGGTTGTAAGGCATCCAGCCATCGCTGCATCTCTTCTCTCATCTGCTGCTCCTGTCGCTGTATCTCTTTTCTTCTCAACACTTCTAACCAATGAATTTATTTTTCTCTCTGCTTCTCAGTCTCTTTTTGTTGTATAACCCACCATTTGAAAAAGTCCATCAGGCTTTCAGGTTCTATCACTGACTGTTCCTTTTCCATGACTTGTGCTGGCTGTACAATCTCAGACTGGACTTCTGTTGCGGCTAGTTTGGATGCCATTCTCCTGGTAACCACTCCTGGACTTGCTGCTGCAGAATCCATGCCTTCCTCTGTGCTTCCCTGGTACTAGGTCCAGCAGCCACGCACAAAACCTCTGTCTTAGAGTATGCATGGCGTAAATCCCATTTAAGCTGACACCATCTGTCGTCGAGGCACAGGTCAGGAAGCATAATGAAAACCCAGGAGCAGTTGTAAAATTCACCAAAACTTTATTTATAGTAGCAGTAATATAAAAAAATAAACTTGTTCATAATAATTATGTACAGGAACAAAATAAAATAAATCTTTCTGTAATCTTTCTTGCAGAGCAGCTTAGCTCTATTATAAGTCTTTTCAACCCCCATCCTTAGCAAATATCCTGTTTTTGCAAAATTTTCTGTTCTCGTAAATATCAGGAGCTGCTAAAACACAGTGAGCATCCTGAGGCCCCTCCAGCTTTTGCAAAACACTCAAGTAACCTCTAGCTTTTTCAAGTCATGACAAAATACAATTAATATACATTTCAACAGTAACACCAAACATCTTCCAAACAGAGATCCCAATATCAGACACATTTCCATACATTGTTTTGCGCATATTTCCACACCAGCAGATACAGGGAGGAAAACAGACAGCAAGAGAAAACTGAGAGGCAAAGAACTACTAGACTGTTTCAGGTTGATCAAGTCCGAAGTCTCACAGGAAAATTTGGTTGCGCAACCAGATAAGAGACAGAAAAGGAAAGAATACATCCTTGCATTTAAACACTTTCTCCAAAACAAATGGGACAGGGCCCTATTCTACCATGTCACAGTGACCTAATGAAAGAGATATCCCTGAAGATCTAAAATTCTCACACCTCTATAGTACAGCAAAAATCTGCTGACCTGAGTTTAGGTGAAAATGCGTTGCAGGCAGAAGCCCCTGAAGAGTGTTAACTTAGTCTCTGGATTAAAATGAACATGGGGAAGCCAGAAGAATGGGGACCACACTGCAAATGAGGTAGGCTCAGTAATCTGTGCCTCAGTTAAATTGGAATTTACTGATAAAACAGCCTAAAAGGCATCCAACGCATGATTCTCTGACCGTTTTTTAATTTTTTATAGCAAATGCAAGCAGAAGTCCCAACTCAACAAGACCAGGGAGGGAGGCATGCCTGTTCTGTATAATGTGCTCACTGAGGCAAACTTTAGTGAGTATGATCAGACCGTAACAAAGGTAAAAGGATGTACTGGGAGACATTTTTTTTCTCTTCCCAGGTAGAACCCCTCCCCCAAGGGGTAGGGAAGGAAAATAGAGGGAGAGAGCGCAAGCAAGAAATGAAAATAGCATTCCCCATAATTTTTCCAGAACATCTCCACCATCCATTCACACTGATGGGTCTAAGCCAGCAAGGGGAAAACCTTGGTGTTGGCCCCACCCATGAGGTCAATGTACTGACGTTGTGCACATAAGCCAGCCAGTAACCAACACTGGCCTCCTCCCTTCCTCAGTGAATTCCAAAAAGAGTGAAGAAAAAGGAGGTAATAAATGCGAAAATCGTGAACTTGAAAACATGAATTCCAACAGCTGAAAGTGGAGTAAAAGCACCTAGCCTAACAGGATGAACAGTATAGTGCAGAAAATCCTACTGCATCTGCCTCTCCCTGCAATACAGGAAAATGGTTAAAAGCTGCACCTTGTCCCAAGTGCTAGATACTGCCACATGGCAGAAGGTTCAAGGTATGGACAAGGAGGAGCCAAGGTTGCAGCAGCAACAATAGGAATACCCTTAGTAAGGTGAGAAGGAGCGCTTAAAAAAGGGGAGACAAATACACCCAAGGATTTTTTTTTTTTTGCTGGGAAGAGTGTATGGGGACCCACATCCCAATTTTGTCTTTTTATGAAAAAAGAAAATGAAGCTTTATCCTCAAGAAGGGGGAAAAATACAGCTCCTGAGAGGCAGTGGTACGAAGGACACAAGTGTGCTGCTGAGGCACAACAGCTTGAGCTGCCTAGAGGCCCTGGCTCTTATCTGAGTTGGGGACAGTGGTTGGGCATGTGAATAAAATGGTTAAGATATTCTGGAAGATCAACAGTTACACTGTGTTTGTAATTTTAATATCTTCCAGGAATCAATCACTATTCATTCACACTGATGGGTCAACGTACCATGCTTTCTCCAAAAAAGTAGAGTTGGCTCACCCTGAAGGAAAATATCCCTCTGCCTTCTGTGTGGGGGGAGAACCACCTGAGGGCAAGGACTCCCTATGGGTCTGGTAGAGGCTGCCATCGCCTGGGAGCAGGAGGGTGCCCCACACAACTCATGCCTGACCCTGTGGGAAAAGAAATGAGTCCCTGGAAATGTAAGTTAAGCACCTTATGCCAGGCCTGAGGCGCCAACCAGGAAAAGCAAAGCCATGCCATCTGCCGAGTGCTGTTTCTACCAACCTGGAAGCTACCCCATTGGTATCATACAATGCCCTTGATTGGTGCCTCGCCAGCTCCCGGTCCTGGGCAGAAAAGCAAATGGCTTGCTGGGTTGACTTGCAGTCAGGCACTGAAGCGAGGGGCTGACCTAGCTTCGATCACAGGCACTTTGTTGTAAGCTGCTTGATATGCAACAATGTACATGAAGGCGCATGCCGCAATGAAAACCTTCCTTCCCAGAGCAACTACTTCTGCAGAATCAGCCTTGGAAGGATGGCCACGCACAGGATGTTTAGGCCCAGTGGGGGTCTACAGTACCAAAATCCCCCAAGTGGGGTCAGAGCACCAAGCTCCTACTAAGTACAGCTCCTGCAGACTCTATGGGAGCATAATACCAGTGCTGGACATCCTTTGGTGGTGGTAGTAGTAGTAGTGAAACATTTTTATTTATACAGGCACATATTGATTTAACAATTTCACCATTAAGGCAAAAATGCTCTGTTTACAAGGTGCTCCTGTAGGTGTTTCCAATTATCAAAGTTTACACATTCAAGGTTTCTAAACTCCACATAAAAAAATACATTACATAAAATTTTACGGCAAACCTTTACAGTAGTTGGTTTACAGCAGACAGTTTTACAACACTGGACAACAGTCAAGGCTCATGGTATAAACATAGCCAAAAAGAACAGGTTACTCACCTGTAACAGTAGTTCTAGGACTGGTATATGCTGTTCATCCACACTGTTTGGCATGTCCCCTTCCACTTTAAATCTTGACGGAAGTCTTCAAGCTGGCTCCTCCTACCCACCCGGGTGGTATATACCTCGGCTCCGCCCCATGATGCCAGATCGTAGCCCGCTGGAAGCAAGGTTGTGCGCCCGAAGCCAGGGAGGTTGGTTGGGTGCGTGTGGATGAACATATACCACTCTTAGAACTACTGTTACAGGTCAGTAACCTGTTCTTCTAGGAGCATGGATATGTTGTTCATCCACAGTTTGGCAGACTCCAAGCAGTTCTCTGGGAGGACGGAGGCAAGGTGCACACCCCCTACTTAGGAAATAGAGATTGGAGAACCGAGGCCCCAAAACCAGCATCCCAGCATGACTCAAGGTCGATGTGGTAGTGGGTGATAAAGGTTTTTGCTGACTTCCAGGTAGCAGCCCGACAGATTTCCTGGATAGAGATGTTCCTGGAAGCAGCCAATGATGCAGCAGTATGGCGGGAAGAATGAGCTCTGATCCCTCAGGGAGGCTCCTTACCCGCCAACTCATAGCACAGACCTATGCATGATGTAATCCATCTTGCTATGGTCCGTTTGGCTGCAGGTCTACCAGAAGCGGCTTCACGTAGGTGACAAACAGCTGGTGAACCTCTCCACGAATTTACGCTGTCCTCTCCTTGTAGTAGGAGAGAGCACATCTCAGGTCCAGAGTATGGAGCCTGTACTCAGCATCCGAGGTGTAATTAGGGTAGTAAATCAGCAGAGTCAACATCTGGTTAAGGTGAAACTCTGACACCACCTTCAGAAGGAATTTCGGATGGGGGCGGAGGACAACTTTGTCCCTGTGAAAGGCCAGATAAGGGGAGTCCACTGAAAGCACCTGGAGCTCCCCTGTCCTTCTGGCTGACGTGATAGCCACCAGGAAGGCCGTCTTCCACAACAAGTGTGACATCTCACACTTGTGCATGCATTCAAATGGCTTGCCCATGAGCTTTGCCAAAACCAGCAACAGATCCCACGGAGGTGGAGGTTCATGCAGCAGAGGGGAAATATGATCTAGGCCTTTGAAGAAGCGCCTGACCACTGTCTCCTGTGCCAATGTCGGCTGACCAGGTGTACCCTAAGGGTTGATGACCATAGACCCCCTCTTCCATTTGAAGGCGTAACATTTCCTGATCGATTCCTTTCTAGATGCCTCCATTATGGAGTAGACATCTTAGGAAAGACCCAAAGCCTGGAACTCTAGCCACTCAGGTACCAGGCTGTGAGGTGCAGGGATTGAAAGTCCGGATGGAATAAAGTACAGTTACGTAAGAACTTACCGTAACAGTAGATCTTCAAGAACAGCTCTTGCAGCAGGTTACACCATTAGGACTGAAGCCATCAGGCGCCAGGACCCCACGGAAATTTTCTAGCTAGCAGTCTTCAGCGGGGAACACCTCCGACATCGGTCCCGCCCCCGGCGTCAGGCGTAGTACATAAGGAGGCGGTCCCCCCACAATCCTCAGTTCTCCCGCCGGAGACTCCCGGCCACTGGATGACATCAGAAGAGGAGACCGAGGATCCGCCACCAGATGGCCAAGACTAAAAACAGAACGTCCCATCTCGTAAGATGGATGTTTGGCTATGACCTACCTCCACAAAAGGGGATGGTGGGCAGGAAAGTACCTGCTGCAAGAGCTGTTCTCGAAGATCTACTGTTACGGTAAGTTCTTATGTAACTGTACTATCTTACTTCGAGATACAACTCTTGCAGCAGGTTACACCATTAGGACTGATTTCCAAGCAATAGTGGCAATCTTATGCCACAGGGAGGAGGAAAGGTAGAAGACTCAATACAACTCGAGCCTAGGATAGAAGTCCCTGAAGGACGGCTAGGCCGAACCCTGCTCTTTGCCTCGATGCAATGTCCAGGCTGTAATGCCTGATAAAGGTATGTACAGAGCTCCAAGTGGCTGCAGTGCAAATAGCTGAGGTGCAGACGTTCCTTAACGCCGCAAAGGAAGTGGCCACCCCTCTCGTGGAATGACTCTTAACCGCGCCTGGTGAGGGTTTATTGCGCTTATCATAACAGAAAGAGATGCACTGGATGAGCCACCTCAAGAGAGACTGTTTAGAAACAGGAGCTCCTTTCATTCTAACAGCGAAGGAGACAAACAGTTGATCCGTCTTTCGAAACTGTTTGGTTCTGGTCAAATAATATCTGAGGCACCTGTGTACATCAAGGGTGTGTAGAAGGGCTTCTCCTCGGTTGGTGTACCTTGGAAAATACACTGGTAAGTCGATATCCTGATTAAGGGTGAGGGCTGAAACCACCTTAGGCAGAAACTTTGGGTTTGTCCTCAGGGATACCCTATCCTGATGGAAAACTAAATAAAGCTCTTTGCACATTAGTGCATGCAATTCGGAAATCTTTCTTGCCGAAGTAACCGCAACTAAAAATAACGTTTTCCATGACAGAAAACATAGCTCGCAATCTGCGGCTGGTTCAAAAGGTGGCAGTGTAAGCTGCTCCAGGACGAAGGGCAAGTCCCAAGGAGGAATCGGATCCTTGATAGGAGGCCTAAGGTGGAGGCCTCCCCTTAAAAAGGCACGAGTAGTGTCCAATTGGGCCACCATCCGATGGTCTATGGGGGCATGGTAAGCCGAAACTGCACAAAGGTGCACTTTAATCGAGGAGTAAGCCAGTCCGGACTGAAAAAGGGAAAGCAGCTAATCCAGAACCAGCTTTTCGGGACATTCTAACGGTGAGAAACTGCGCGCTTGAGCCCACAAGCAAAACCTGCGCCATTTCATGGCGTACATTGCGTGGGTTGCCGGTTTTCTGGTGGCAGAGAGTACGTCTGCCACTTCTTGCGAGGCCCCGTATCGCAACATGGCTATGTCTCTAGGAGCCAAGCATGCAGGTTCAAAGAACGTAAGTCTGGATGGACTAATGAACCCTCCTCCTGAGACAGCAGATGAGAGTTGATTGGCAAAGGAAGTGGAGGTTCCCGGGATAGCTGATGCAGAAGAGGGAACCAAATTTGTCTGGGCCAGAAAGGCGCTATCAAAATGAGCGTCACCTGCTCCCTGCGAAGTTTTAAGAGAACTCTCTCTGGATCAACGGGAAAGGAGGGAAGGCATAGAGGAATCTGCCCGCCCAGGAGAGGGACAACGCGTCTCACCAGAAAACACCAGGCCCTGGATCTAGCAAGCAAAAACTGAGCAGTTTTGCGTTGGATGGGGACGCGAAAAGGTCTAACTCTGGAGTGCCCCATCTGTGAAACAGATCCTCTGCCACCTCCTGTAAAAGTTCCCACTCATGGACTCTGGCCTGAGAGTGACTCAGACTGTCTGCGACGGTGTTGTCCACTCCCAGGACGTGTACTGCAATTAGGTTTGCGCTGTGTTGCACTACCCACTCCCACACTCTCATGGCCTCCCTGCAAAGCGGGTAGGAGTGAGTGCCTCCTTGTTTGTTGAGGTAATACATCACCGCGGTGTTGTCTGTTTGTAACAGGAGAGTACCCGGTGGAATCTCCGACTGGAAGGCCTGAAGAGCGTAAAGTACTGCCCTCATCTCCAAACTGTTGATGTGGAGATGGGATTCCTGGGCTGTCCATATGCCCTGAGACCGTACACCGTCTAGGTGTGTCCCCCACCCGAGTCCTGAGGCGTCTGTGGAGAGAGTCACAGTCGGAGACGGCGCTATGAAGGGAACCCCAGCGGAGAGATTCTCCGGAAGTAGCCACCACTGCCAATCCCGAATCGCGGCATTCGTGATTCAAACTGGCTGCTGCAGATGGTCTTGCCTTTGGTCCCACTGCACCCTTAGCATCCACTGAGTTACCCGCATGCGGAGCCGTGCCATCGGGACTGTTGCAATGGCCACAGCCATGTGTCCAAGCAGGCGAAGGACCAGTCTTGCCGGGACGGTCTTCCTCACCGACATGTCCCTGATGAGGGATCTGATGTGTTCCGCTCTGTCTGAGGGAAGAATGGCTTTCCGTCTGACGGTGTCCAGAACTGCCCCTATGAACTGCAGCTTCTGGGACGGTACCAGGAGAGACTTCTCGTAATTAATGAGGATACCCAGGGATTGAAAAAGGGACTGGGTGCGATGAATGGCCGTCATCAGTTCCTCCCTGGAGGGAGCCATGAGAAGCCACTCATCCGGGTGTGGGAACACGTACTGGCCTTGTCTCCTCAGAGACGCCGCTACGACCGCCATGCACTTCGAAAAAATGCAAGGTGCTGATGACAGCCCAAAAGGGAGCGCTTAGAACTGATAATGACGGCTCTGAAACTCGAAGCGCAGGAACCTCCTGTGCACTTGAGCAATTGGAATGTGCAGGTAGGCGTCTTGCATGTCCAAAGATGCCAGGAAAGCGTCCTGCTTCAGCATGGGAATTAGGCCCGGAAGGGTCACCATGCGGAACCGTTTGTAAACGACCGACAGATTGAGGTCGCTGAGGTCCAGGATTGGACGGAGGTCCCCTGTTTTCTTTGGAACCAGGAAGAAGTGCGAATAGTACCCTAGCCCTCTCTGGGTCTCTGGAACGTGCTCTAAGGCTTCCTTGTCCAGAAGCGTGAGCACCTCCTGCTGTATGAGCAGGGCGTGCTGACCCGAGTAGCGGGAAAGCAGGGGAGGTCTTGTGGGTGGGCAGCCTACAAATTCTATATAGTGGCCTTTTTCGACCAGTTGCAGCACCCACCTGTCGGTGGTGATCAACCGCCACCCTGGCAGGTGACGTGCGATGCGACCCCTGACCTTTATTTCCCGTTGATCCTGAGGAGGGGCCGGGGCCGGGAAGGAGTCATGCCGTGGCAGCGTTAGATCCCGCAGGCTGGGCCGACTTTGTGACTCGTTGGCCTCTGCCTGGGGATGACTTGGCCTGGGCTTTTCGGATAAAGGAGCCCCTCTGCTGTTGGCCGGAACGTAGTTGTTGCCTTTGCGTCCGGCCGCGAAAGCGACTCTGGTTCCTACGAAAGGAACTAAGTCAGGATCTGTACATGGCCTGAACAAATCTAACTGCCTTCCCTGTGTCCTGAAGTTTGGTGACCACCTTCTCGGAAGCTTCAGCAAAAAGGACTTCCCCGTTGTAAGGGACGTCTAGGATGTTCTCCTGGACGTCTGGGGTAAAATCGGAGACACGGAGCCAAGAGTGTCTCTGGAGACACACGCCTGAGGCTGCAGCTCTGGCCGAAGAGTCCGCAGAGTCATATGCGGCTCTGAGCACCTGGGTCCCCACATCCGAACCCGTACAGAGGAGGTTTAAAAGCTCCTCCTTTTGACCACCGTCGGGCATCTTCTCAACCAGGTCCTGTCTCTGTTCCCACAGTGCGTTCTGGAATTGCACCATGTGGATGAGGTAATTTAGAGACCTGATGGCGCAAGACGCAGCCGCGTATGTGCGCCTACCCAGGACATCCAATTGCTTGGATTCCAGGTCCGGTGGCTGTGTGCTCAAGTGTTGAGGTCTCTGAGACCAGTCATGCGAGGCAGTGATGACCAGGGAATCGGCCATAGGATGGTTCGCCAGATACTGGTCCTCCCTCGGGGCCTTGTATAGGCGGTCAGCCTTCTTCGGCACTGCCGGAGTCGAATGTGGACGCTTCCACGCAGCCTTGGTGATGTCCACAAAGGTGTCCACCAAGGGTAGCACTACCACAGGCTTTGGGTCTTTCTGCCGAAGGTAGCGGGCAAGGCGCTGTCTCTCGGGGTCAAGCTCTTCAGCATCCCACCCCATATACTCTTGAATGTGCCTCATGATCTCAGCGAAAGAGGGATCATCCGGAGGAGACCTGGGAAGGTCGTGTGGGTCTGGGGAGGGAATGCTGATGGGAGAAGGAGATCTGGAGCACCCTGAGGTGTCAGATCTAGAGTCCTCCACAGACGTGGTGTACCAGTGTTGCCTGGGTGTCTTAGGGCTAGGTGACCCTGAAGTGGATCTTGAGGGAGGTCTTCTCCTGTCTGAAGATCTGCCCCTAGGAGGAGGTGTTGGCTCCTTGGGGGTTGGTGACCGTCCTACGGGCCCCTTGGGCGAAGGAGGGGGCAGAGGCGTTGAAGGAGTGGGTGGCGGTGGAGCCGGAGTAGGAGAAGGGTGTGTGGTGACCACATCCTTCCTGATGGTGTCCCACCAGAAGGTAAAAAGCTCCTTCACCTCTGCCAAATTCAGACCCGACGACGTGCTGGGCGCCGGTGGCCTGTCGCCGGGGTCAGGATCCCTGGGGGTCTCCCGCTCCAGGGAGGGTTCCCGTGGGAGCCCGACAACTCCGGTGTTGCCCGCCTGGTCCTTGGGCTGAATAGTTTCCTCCTCCAATGACTCCTTCCGACCAACGTTGGCCGGCGACAGTGGTGCGGTCCTCCTCTCTGGGGTAGCCGACGTCCTGGGAGATGAATGCCTGGCCGGCGACGGGTGTCTTGCTGTCGCCGGCTCCTGGGAGTGCCTGTGATGTTTGGCCGATGTTGGTTGGGCCGATGTCGGGTCCTGCGTCCGTTTTAGTGACGTCAGGTCCTTAGTCTTACGCGGGACCGGGTCCGACCCACGCGGAGGCTGGGACACCGACCTGGCGTCGGAGTCCTGACGGCAGGAGGAAGATTCGTGGCACCCCCCAGACTTGGACCAGGCCTTAGAAGGAGGGGAAGAAGTTGACGGCCTGGAAGTCTTGATAGGCTGCAGGGAGGAGGAGCCACTGGAGGATCTGACCTGAACCGGGGGAGGCTGAGATTGAGCCCTGGACGGAGAGCGGTCTGACCGCGAGCCGGAGCTTCGCGAGTCTGAAGCCCTCGCTGGGGACCAGGGCCTTTCCTTCTCCCGGTGTTTGTGGGTCTTCCCTGCTGACTCCCCCCTGAAGGAAGGTTCCCGATCCATAGTCTTGAGTTTCTCCTCCAAGAGAAACGCTTGAAGGGCCTTCTGGCGGCGGATCCTGGTGCGACTGTTGAAGCCCTGGCAGAAGGAGCAGGCCTTGGTGTTGTGTTCCAGGCCTAGACAACGCACGCAGGCTGAGTGAGGATCCTTGAAGGGGATCTGTTTGCCGCAGGCACACTTCAATGGGTGACCCTACAGAGAGGTGTTTGGAGAGGACATCAGATGAATTCCCAGTTCATATGAGAAAGAGAGAATGTCGTAGTTCCGAGTCGCCGCACGCTAGAAAGTGACCGAGAGGCCGATGCTTGCGATGTCGACGGCGGGAAAAGAACTGGGGATTGTGGGGGGACCGCCTTCTTATGTACTACGCCTGACGTCGGGGGCAGGACCGACGTCGGAGGTGGTCCCCGCTGAAGACTGCTAGCTAGAAAATTTCCGTGGGGTCCTGGCGCCTGATGGCTTCAGTCCTAATGGTGTAACCTGTTGTAAGAGCTGTATCTTGAAGTAAGATCTTCCCCTGGTTCAGAGATATCAGGTCCGGGCATGTACAAAGCCGCTCCAGGGGCCTGCAGCTAAGGCTGAGGAGATCTAGGTACCAGAACTGGTGCGGCCAGTCTGGGGCTACCAGAATCACCTTCGCCTTGTCTCTCCTCATCTTGAGTAACACCTTGTGGATCAAGGGAAATGGAGGGAAGGCGAAGAGGGGGCCTGGGGTCCATGGCCTTGAGAAGGCATCCCTCTGCAGCAAGCCCTGCTGAGGGAGGCGGGCATGATACAGCCTCAGCTTGTTGTTTTCCCTGGAGGCAAAACAGGCCCATCATCAGTTTGCCCCAACAGGAGACCTGGCTGTAAGCTACTGCTGAATGTAGAAACCATTCATGGGATGTCTGGCCTATGCAGCTGAGAGCATCCGCTAGCTGGTTCGAGGCTCCTGCCACATGAATGGCTTGGAGATCCGCCTCCAACCAGCTTACGAGGGTCCAGATGTGGAGCACCTCCTTGCACAGCAGATGGGAGTGCGTGCCGCCCTGCTTGTTGAGGTAGTACATGGTCGTGGTATTGTCCGTCTGGACTTGAACCACTTGACCCCGGAGCTGAGGAGCGAAAGCTGACAGTGCCAGTCTGACTGCTCTGAGCTCCAACAGGTTGATGTGGCATTGGGACTCCTTGGGGGTCCAGAACACGTGGGCCCTGTTGTCCCCCATGTGGGCTCCCTAGCCCATGAGAGGCGCATCAGTCGTAATGGCGACTGTCGGCTCGGGGTCGAACAAACGGGATCCCTTCCTGCAACCGGTCTGGGCGGTCCACCATTGGAAAGCGTCCCACATCTTCTGGGTTACAGTGATCAGCTGGTCGAAGTGACCATATCGCCGAGTCCACTGGGCGGCCAGGTCCCATTGAAGGGAGCGCATGTGCCACTGGGCCCAACGGACCAGCGAGGTGCATGCCGTCATGTACTCCAGAAGGTGCAGAAAGTCCCGGACAGGGCGCAAATGCCCAACCAGAAATGACCGGGCAAAGGAGGAGGAGGAGGAGAGGACCTCCGCCCTGTCCGCCCGAAGTCGAGCTCTGGCTTGACAAGAGTTGAGCTCTACCCTGATGAAGCCCATCACCTGAGAAGGCACGAGTTCCGACTTGGCCTCGTTGATCAGGAGGGTGAGTTGGGAGCAGGTTTTGAGGGCCAGATCCCTGGACCTCTCCACCTCCTGTTGGGTGGAGCCTGCCAAGAGCTAATTGTCGAGATAAGGGTAGATTCTGACTCCTTGATGCCGAAGGTGGGCCGCCACCAGTGCAATGCATTTGGTGAAGACCCATGGGGCCGATGACAGGCCGAACGGCATGGCTTGGAACTCGTACATGGTCCCCTCGACCCTGAAGCAGAGGAACCATTGATGGGACGGACAGACTGGGATGTGAAAGAATGCATCCTATAGATCCAGTGAACAGAACCACATGTTTCGCTCCAGGGATGGTATGATCTGGTTCAGAGTGACCATCCAAAAAGGTGCTGGACCTGAGATATTGATTCAGGTCATGGAGATCTAGGATGGGGCGCCAACCCCCCCCATCCGCTTGGGCACCAGGAAGTACCTGGAAACAAAGCCTGGGTCTGTTGGAGGATTCAGCACTAAAGCTACAGTCTCCTTGCGGAGGAGCAGGGCTACGTCGTCTCGAAGAGCCAACTGGGTGCATGCAGAAATCTATTCCTCCCGAAGGGTGCAGGCTGGGATGGGAGGGTACTGCTCGAATTCCACAGGCAGTCCCTGACCGACGACTTCGAGAACCCACCTGTACGAAGTTACAGCGGACCAGGCGGAAAGGAAGTGGCGGAGCCGACCCCCCACGGGGAGGACCCAAAGCTGGCGTGACGGGTGTAGGGGTGGTCACCCCAACCCATCACTGAGCAGCCTTAAAAGAGGAGGAGGAGGAGGCTCCAGGACCTGAGCCTCGGCCTCCTTTACGGGGCTGCTGAGGATCCTGCTTCGGCCGAGGGCGCCAAGCTTGAGCCTGCTGTTGCTGTCCTCCTTGATAGGAGGGCTGCCGGACTGCAGGGGAAGACTGCTGAAATGGCTTCTTCTTTCTCTTCTGCTGGTTCTTGCCCGAACCCTTGGCAGAAGTAGCATCCAAGGTGGCACTGGACTGCTCTATACGCTGAAGGTGACCAGCCACTCCTGGACTGAACAAGTCGGTACCCAGGAAGGGCACGTCAGCAAGCTTATGCTGAGTATCCGCCAGGAAGGAGGAAAGCCTCTGTCAATCCCTGTGGCGGGAGGCCACTGCGGCTGCCAGCGAGCGGGCACAAGAATCCCCGATATCCAAGGCCGTCTGGAGCTGCTGTTTAGCAACAGCACGGCCCTGGTCACGGATCTGCTTGACCGTGGTCTGCATGTCTGGTGGGAGATGAGGGAGGACCTCGTCTAATGACCCAAGAAGGGCATGAGAGAAGTGTGCCCTGATAACAGCCGAACTGGCCTGACGAACGCCCAGAGAAGAGGCCGCATAGACGTTACGGGCAGTGTGGTCCATATTCTTGGACTCCTTGTCCGGGAGTCGGTCAGTGTTGGCCGAACTACCAGTACGCCTGAACACAGAGGCAGCCAACAGGCTCTTGGCCGAAGGGTGCTCTGTGAACCCCGCAAGGGACCCCATGGACACCGCATACTTGTGGGCCATGCGAGCAAATGGTGCTGGGCAGGAGGCAGGACGCTGCCACAGTTCAAGGGCCGGGCCAACAATGGTCTCGGCCACTGGAAAGGCCTCTGTCGGGGTATCCCCTCTCTTAAGAATGTCGGTGAGAGAGTACGCCGCCTTTTTCTGGTTAGGCTCCAGGGGCATTCCGGTGGAATCGGAGATGAGGCGGAGAATGCCCTGGAAAGAGGAAGGGCCTTTCTCCATCCCTGCGCCAACCGACGACTCATCATCCCCGGAATGTGAGTGCAAGCTAGTGATGTCTGAGTCCGACGAGTTGTGATACAGCGGTCTACCGCCTAAGCCACCCTCGATCTGCTGAGGGCGGTCCGGGGTGACTTATCGACAGACATAGGGGAAGCCCAGTGTCCTGATGGTCCTCTTTCGAGGGCACCCCTCCCTCAGGCTGTTTAGGCGGTGGTTCCATCTGAATTGGTGGAGAAACCGGAGTAGGCCTAACTGGGAGATGGCCCGGCTGCACGGATGGGGGAACCGAGGGCTTCGATTCCGGAGGAGTCAGCTCCGGCCTAGGAGGCGAGAGCCAAGTGATGGCCGGGGTAGGCAGCGGAGCGGGTCTCTGCCCGGTCAAGATCAGCTGCTGTCACATAAGGTCTTCATAGTGCTGGCGGAGTTTCCGCCGGAGCCTCTCCTCATCAGGATGAGGACCTGTGGCGTCGCCTCTTTTTTGAGTGCTTATGGCTCTTCCTCGGTCGTTCGTCCGAGGGGGTCCTGGACCAAGACCGAGAAGGCCAACTCGGTCGATAGGGAGACACTGGTATCGGTGAGACCCGAGGGTCCGGGACCGGGTCCTTGATGGGGACACCAGCAGGCTGGGTCTCCTCATCTGGAAAGACCAGGACCGGAGTCCATTCCAACGAGTCGTTGGGCATCGCCGGTGACAAGGGGTCGATCGGGTCTGGATAATTTTGACCCGTCGGCCACTTCCTCGGTCCCTTGGCCAGACGGAAGGTCCAAAAAGCCATCGGCTGAGCGTGCTCTTGGGACTCGGACCTCTCCCTGTCCCAAGAGCGTCTCAGTCAAGACAAAGACAGCGGGTCTTTCTCCCTCTTTCGAGAGTGGGAGGAGTGCAAGCCCAAGGGTGCCTCACCCTGAGTGGGGAGAGACTGGCACATCTCCCTGAAGGAGCCCATAAAAGTAGAGCCTAGGTTCAATGAGACGAAGAAGCTTTGATTGGCCGAAGCGCGAGCTGCTTCCTCCTCGATTGCCTTCATCTGTTCCAGCTGTTCAGTGGAGCATGCGGCCGCGGAAGCCGCCCACCTAGCCTCCTTCGATTTCACCGGCGGGTTTCTTTTTTCCGGTCTCCCGAGCTTCAAGCATGCCTTGCTGTCGTCCAGGACATTGGGATGGAAGGCCAAGCAAAAACTGCACGACGAGGTGTCATGTCCGACACCTAGGCAGTAAACGCATGTGAGGTGGGGATTGGTGGGTGACATCTTCTGGCCGCAGGAGCACCGGCGAAATCCTGGGGAAGATTTTTTCTCCATAGTCGATGCAATGAAAGTGCGATCGCTAACTCAAATGAGTTTGATTTTTGGTAAAACCGACAATTTGAAAGCCAGGGCCTACGAAATGCTGTGAGCACAAGGGAACCTGTATCTTCCAGCGGAAAGGCAGATCTGGTGTCATGGGGCAGAGCCGAGTATTATACCACCCGGGTGGGTGGGAGGAGCCATCTTGAAGACTTGCGGCATGATTTAAAGTGGAAGGGGAGATGCCAAACAGTGTGGATGAACAACATATCCACACTTCTAGAATGATTTTTGTCTTATGACCTATAATCAGACATTACAAGTACAGATATGGCGTTGTGCTTTTTTCATCTCTGACTTAAAAGAAGTAACAAGTCATTTCTAGTGTTCGTATCTGGGGTTGTAATTTATTCCATGTTATGGCAGCTTCGTATTTAAATTTAAGTTTTCCAAAACTATTCTCTATTTCTGGTACAACTATTTCTCTTGATGTGTTCCTTCTCAACTGAAAGTGATGATCTGGGCGGTCCAGTGTTTCCAAAAGACTCATGAGTTTTTCATTTTTGAATATCCTATATAATAATAAAGTCCAGGCCCTGTCCCTTTTTTGGTCTAAAGAGACTCAATCAAGTTATTTATATAAATAGCAATGATGGGTATCATACTTGCTTTTTAGCACAAATCCAGCTAATCTGAGGTATGTACTGTTCAATCTCTAAAGTGCTGTTTTATTTGCTCCATTAAGGACATAACACCCATAGTCCATTATTAGAAGAATAAGTTAATTTGCTACAGTTAAGCGTTTGTTTTTTTAAGCAATTTGATACTCTTCTCATACCACCTATTCAAGAATTTATTTTTTGTTACTAGGCTTATATGTTCTTCAAAGGACAGATGTTGATCTATTTGAATTCCTAGATACTGTATTTGTAAGAGGTAGCCTGGATAAGGACCTGTACATTTATTGTTTTTATTTGCAGCTTATTTATTAGTCTAGTTTTATTTATTTGGGGTTGACTGAAAAACATGGATTGAGTCTTTTTGGTATTTAGAAGTAATTTGGAAGAAGTAAACCAGGTTTGTAATATACTGAAATCACTTTGTAGGTGTTGCTCAACTTCTCTAATGTCTGCTCCTTCTGACACAGACACGGTGTCGTCCGCGTATAATCTTATCTGTTTTGTTCATGTGAATTGGGAGTTCGTTCATGTACATAAGGAACAGCAGGGGCCCCAAGATTGATCCCTGGGGAATCTCTTGTGTTACCTTAACCAGTTCAGATTTTACGCCCCCTACTGTTACCAAATGGTATCAGTCTGACAAATAGGAGCGGAACCAGTTTAAGGGCTTCTCAGCAACTCCCATTTCACTAAGTCTAACAATATGCTGTGGTTCACTAAGTCAAATGCTTTTGAGAAGTCCACGAACACCGCACCCACAGCTCGTGACTCTCCAAGAGGAGTTACCACTAAGTCAACAAAGTCCGTGAGTGCGGTGTCCGTGGACAGTCCATTCCTAAATTCATAGTGAAATTTTGTTAGTTTATTATAGTTTTCTAAATAACTCATTAACTGGGTGTGAACAATTCTTTACATTACTTTTGATACAATAGGTAATAACGTGATTGGTCTATAATTTGCAGGGTTTGAAACTTCTCCCCCTTTATATATAGGATCCGTCTCAGCCTGCTTCCATGATTTAGGAAAATAACCCTGTATTAAGCTTTGACTGAATAAATCTGTTAATATCTGTGTAATTTCCTCTACTGAGTCTTTTAGGAACTGGGTTTCTATGTTGCCTAATCCACGGGCCTTGTTTACTTCTTTCTTTTTAACTATTTTGAATCTAAAAGTGGGTGTCACCCCTTCCCCTTTATCTTTTTTACGTCTACTCAAACCTCCCCCGATAGCCTTGATTTACTTCTATTTTGTCTCCTAAGCCAGGGAAGTTTATAAAATAATCATTTAAAATACTGGCTGCCTGTTTTGGTGGTAAAGATTTGCCATCTTCAGTAAAATTAATTTTATTTGACTTTCTTGTTGGATTTGTTAAAGATTTTATTAGGGACCAATAATGTTTTTGGATCAGCAGTGCTATTTACCTTTCGCCTAAAATAATGTACTTTTAATTTTCTGACTTCCAGAGTTACCTTATTTTTAATTTGTTTACATTTATCCCAAGTTTCCTGTTTCAATGTTTTGTTTGCTTTTTTTCCCCCAAAGCTGACTTTTATGTTTAATTAATTTTTTTATCCTACCAATCAGCCGAGGAAGTCTGTTTGCTTTTTGAATATATTTCCTATACACAGCACACCTATTACCATTTTCCAAGAACATGTTAGCAAATTCCACCACAGCAAGATCCAGATCAGGGATCAAACTTATCCTGTACCATTTTAAATTTGCTACCTCTTCCTGGAAAACTTGCTTGCTATAATTTGTGAAACATCTTTTAGTGTGATAAATGGCATTGGGTCGAGTTTGTACCATTGAATTTATTTGGATAGCACAAAAAAAACAGGTTACTCACCTGTAACAGCAGTTACAGGGGTGGTATATGTTGTTCATCCACACTAGTTGGCATGTCCTTTCCCCCTTTAAGAATCTTGCCAGAAGGTCTCAAAGCTGGCTCCGCCCACCCACCTGGGTAGTATATGCCTTGGCTCCGCCCCTTGACTCCAGATCTTGCCTGCTGAAAGCAGAGGGTTGTGCGTCAAAGCTGGGGAGGTCGGGTGGGTTCGTGTGGATGAACAACATATACCACTCCTAGAAAGTACAGTTATGTAAAAACTTACTGTAACAGTAGATCCTTGAGGAGTGTCTCTTGCAGTAGGTAATACTTTTGGGATACCAGCAGAGGTCACTGTGGTGCACGGCAGCTCTTCTAACAGTTTTTCACCAGGGACCGCCCACACATGACTTCAGCTTCCTGTTTCCTATATAAGTGTGGGTGGTCCCTAGTATCCCCAGTTCCCCCACTGGATTCAGCTAGCAAAGTGAGGACCGAGGAGAAGCTGAGGTGCCAAAGGAGTCCCAACCCATAGTCACTGGACCAGAATTTGCTCTCTTAGAGAAGGAGGGGGACAGAAGGTGGGAAAAAACCTACTGCAAGAGACACTCCTTGAAGATCTACTGTTACGGTAAGATTTTATGTAACTGTACTATCTTCCACGGAGTGGTCTCTTGCGGTAGGTAATACTTTTGGGATGAATCCCAAACAGTAATGTCCATGTGGGAGGACAGTTATGATAAAAGACCTTGTAGGACTGCACAGCTGCTGAAGGCCACTCTACATCATAAGGCAACATCCAGATTGTAATGCCTTGTGAATGTATGGCTTGTGGACCAGGTAGCTGCATTGCAGATATCTGAAATGGAGGCTCCTTTAAAGCAAGCCGCAGTAGTGGCAATAGTTCTAGTGGAATGGGTTTGGACAGGTCCAGATAAAGGTTTGTTGTATTTTTTGCAACAAAATGTAATACAATTTGCCAACCAGGATGAAAGAGTACGTTCAGCAACAGGGAGGCCGTCGCGACCCGGGGCAAAAGAGAAGAACAGTCGAGACGTCTTTCTAAGCAATTGTGTCCGATTAGTATAATAGCGTAGTATACGATGGACATCTAAAGTATGCAGTAAATGTTCACCCTGATTGGAGTAGTCAGGATAGTAGACCGGAAGTTCCAAGGACTGATTTAAAGTATGTTCGGAGACTACTTTAGGAAGGAAGAAAGGGTTGGTATGAAGGAAAGTCTTTGTGGAAAATCAAGTAAGGTTCCCTACACAAGGGCATGAAGCTTGGAAATATGTCGAGTGGAAGTGACAACCACCAGAAATCGGGTTTTCCATGAAAGAAAACGAAGTTCACAAGTTGCTGTTGGCTCAAAATGTTCAAGGGTAAATTTTTCTATCATAAAATTGAGATCCCACGGAGGAGTGGGTCTTCTAATAGGCGGTTTAATATTTAACATTTCTTTCAAAAACATCTTAGCTAGATGATGTTGGTACAGTAACCTGCCATCTAGAGGTTCATGGAAAGCTGAGATGGCAGCCAAGTGGACTCTGATGGAAGAGTAACTTTTAAACTGGACTCAGATAGTGATGCCAGGTAGAGAGGCAGACCATATGGAAAAGTGTTTCCATTTGGAATTGTACAGTATGTTGCTCTTGTTGCTGGCTTATGGGAGGCCAAGAGAATATTGGCAACACGAGAGGACACTTGTAATCAAGTTATGAAAGCGTCCTCAGAAGCCAAGCACGAAGGTGTAAAGCCTTCAGGTTGGGAAGTAGGAGAGACCCTTGACACTGAGTCAAAAGGACCAGTCTGACTGGCAATGGAACGGGGTCCCGTACTGACGGTTGTAGGAGTAGGGGAAACCAAGTCTGTGAGAGCCACACTAGGGTTATGAGTATCACTGTGGCTGATTTTAGTTGTAGTTTCAGTAGAGTCCGCTGCAGGAGAGGGACCGGGGGTATATAAGAAGAGTCCTGTCCATGGTTGGGAAAGGGCATCTATAGACCATCCCTTTTTGTTCAGTATAATGGAAAAATACTTGGGAAGACGGTAATTCACTGGGGAGGCAAACAGATCCAGTTGTGGAGTGCCCCACAGGTTGAAGATTTCTTGGAATACTTGCTCGTAAAGTGTCCATTCGTGAGTGGGGACTGGCGACTCAGCTGGTCGGCTAACTGGTTGCAATCTCCTGGTAAGTGGACAGCTGTTAGCGTCAACTGTTGCCGGATGACTTCTTGCCAAACTGCACGAGTCTCCATGCATAGGGTGCAGGATTTCATACCTGTTCCCTTGCTTGTTGAGGTAGAATACTACTGCAGTGTTGTCTAATTGGATCAGTAACGATCCTGGCGTGAGGTAGGGCCAGAATGCCTGAAGGGCTAGACGGACTGCTTTCATCTCTAGGAGACTGATATGAGGTTGATGGAGAGAAGTGGGCCACTGGCCTTGTGTCTGATAAGGACCGAAGTGTTCGCCCCAGCCCTGTAGGGAAGCATCCGTGGTTAACATTTGCATGGGAGTGGGGACCAGAAAGGCATTCCTTGATCCAGATTGATTCTGGTAGTCCACCATGTCAGGGTTAACTTTAGAGAGGGAGTGACCCTGACTTTGTTTTCGAACTATCCTGTTTTTTGGGATCAGTGATTCTGGAGGGTCCACTGGACAGGTCTCAGGTGGAGACGGGTGAATGCCACCATAGGGATGGCAGCAGACATGTGACCCAGAAGTCACAGCATTTGTCTGGCTGTGACTATTTTTTGAGTCTGTATGTGTATGTGTGATGCCAGAGATGTAAGTGAGTCCTGCTGGGCAGGCGGGAGGGTAAGCCCTGGCTGTGACTGTATCTAGGACAGCTCCAATGTATTGGAGGGACTGTGTCAGATTTGGGCTGGACTTTGGCCAATTGACTGTGATGCCCAGATCTGTAAACATTTTCAGGGCAGCATCTAGGGAGGCAAGCAGAGCTACTTTGGAGTCTGCTTTGATTAGCCAATCGTCTAGATATGGAAAGATGAAGTGCCCTTTTCTTCGTAAGGCTGCTGCCACCACCGCTAGGCACGGGATGAACACTCTGGGCGCTGATGAAAGGCTGAAAGGGAGTGAAGTACCCATTTGTCTGAAGTGATCGTTTGCCAGGTCTCCAGATGGAGGGCAAAACGACCCCCCCCCCCACAGCCTCCAAGGCCTGGTCGAGGAGGCAGGGGAAAGCTCTAGTGGGTCACTGGGAAGTGGGCTGCCCAGTCCCACCTGAAGGGCGGGCGGGCACCCTTGACGGCAGAGGCATTCCCTCTGGTGGACTGAGCACAACCTCTGAAGCTGCCTTTATTATTACCTCTGTATCTTCCACCTCTTTTGGAATAAGAGGAGTGTTGAGTACGGTAGGTTGTAGATGGAGTATGATACATGCCATGGACTATAAGAAGGGTTCTGCCTGATGCTGTAAGTCATCCAGTAAAGTCTGAGTACCGGGCCCGAACAGCTTGAACCTGTTAAAGGGGGCATTAGCTACTGTATGTTGTATATCAAATGCAAAGCCTGAAACACGAAGCCAGGCATGGCGACCAGTGGCTGATAGTTGGGCTGAGGTATCTACAGCATCATATCCCGACCTGAGAAGGTGACAGGAAATAGAATTACTAGTTGTCACAGTAACCAATAATTTACCCCTGTCCTGTGAGGGAGGGAGGGAGTTTATTGATGAGCTCAATGGCAGAGGACCCAAGGGTATGCTGATGTTTAATCATACGACCCATATAGTTAAAGATTCTGATATTCATAGCACTTGAGGAAAATACCTTTTTCCCCTAGATAGTCAATTCTTCGGGATTCCTTATCAGGGGGTAAGGAGCTCGTGTGTTTGGGTTTTTTGGTATGGTCATGAGCAGCAGTAATGATCACATAATCTGCCTCAGGAATGTTGGACAGAAAGGGATGGTCCAGAGGAGCTTGATATAGACTATCCGCTTTGCGGGGAACAGCTGTAATAGCTGACGGCTGATGCCAAGCAGCCAGCATGGCATTCTGATAGGTCGGTATTAGTGGGGGAACCACTAAAACGGGCTCCTCAGGTAATTCAAGGTATTCTGCCATATCCTTACGTTGTTTGTCATGTTCAGTAGTCGAGAATCCCATGACCTTTTGTATTTGAGCGATCATTTCATTAAAGGTTGGGTCATCTGGGAGAGAGGCTGCGGAAGATATAGGCAGGTCCTCATCCAGAGAAGAGATTTCTGAATAAAGGCAGTCAGGACTGGGAACATCCACATCTTGAAACTCTTCATTCTCAAAATCACCGTGGAAGTCAGCCAGTAATTCTTGTTCATCTGACAAACAGTCCTCCATGAAAGGAGGAGGGGACCACGGTGGGCATGATATCCCTGTCACTATGGAATCTTTTAGGTGGAGGTGGAAATCGGGGAGGATTGCCCAGCTGTTCTGAGTCCGAGGGCTGAGAATGTCGCATGGCATGTAAGACTGGTCGGACTACGTTGGTAATGTCCCTCTCTTGGGATGAAGGGGGGGGGGTGAGAAGGGGGGCATGTTGGGAAACAAGAGGGGTAATAGAGAGGATGGGACGCGTAGTATTAGCAGGTCATGCCCCTGGGTAGTAAAGACCAGGGTCCCGATCTCTGTCTGCCTGACCCCTATAGGAAGCCACCTGCAAAGGCAGAGGGGCAGTTAGTAAGGCATAAGCCATAGGCTTTCCC
This sequence comes from Neoceratodus forsteri, assembly GCA_016271365.2. Classification (NCBI taxonomy): domain Eukaryota; kingdom Metazoa; phylum Chordata; order Ceratodontiformes; family Ceratodontidae; genus Neoceratodus; species Neoceratodus forsteri. The sequence goes on from CM028129.1 coordinate 318,483,259, forward strand.
TGAGGAATGCGGGGTCTCATCGACGGACCCGCAGGTGAAAAGGAGTTATTTTCACTTAAATTGTCAGATGCTGTAGACGGGAGAGGAGCCCCCATCGACGGAGCAGCTGTATATTTAGTTGCATGTAAAGCGCTGGAAAGAGTCATCGACGAGAGGTATAAGCCTCATCGGCAGTGCAGTTACAGTTTGAACTGCATTTGGCTTCATTAGGCGCCGTCGACGAGAGGGTATGAGTCCCTGTCAATGAAGAAGTGGTTAGAGGACGCGCCGTTGATGGAGGGACACCCAAAATGGTGGCCATTGACGGGCGACGAGGCAGGGAGTGTGAGGAAGGTTTCTCCTTCTCCTTTTTCTGCCTGGAACGAGAACCAGTAGAGGGGGAGCCCTTGGTACGAGCCCCCTGGTTCTCCAAGAGAGACATTTTCTGCTCCATCAAAAGCTGTTTAATTTCAAGCAACTGTCGTCGACGAGTTGCCTAATTAAATTCCTGACATAAACTGCAGGAACTGGTGTCGTGTGTGGGTCCCAAACACCTTACACAAAGTGTGTGGTTGTCAAAGCGGTATATCTTTCTACCGCAACGGCAGGAACAAAATAATGCTTGTTTGTTTGAAGAATTTATAGACATCCATCTTAGTCCCAAATTTCTCGTCGATGACTGCTACACAAAAGTTGCACTAGCTGCTGCACGAGCTGAAGACGGCGGGAAAATGAACTGAGAATACCAGGGACCGCCCACACTTATATAGAGAACAGGAAGCTGATGTCATGTGTGGGCAGTCCCTGGTGAAAAACTGCTAGAAGAGCTGCGTGTGCCACAGCGACCTCTGCTGGTAACCCAAAAGTATTACCTACTGCAAGAGACCACTCCATGGAAGATCTACTGTTACAGGCGAGTAACCTGTTTTTCTAGGATTCTGGATATGCTGTTCTATCCACACTAGTTGGTAGACTCCTAGCAATTCACCGGGAGGAGGGAGGCAAGGCGCACACCCCCTAGATACTTACTCGGGGAACAAAGATCGGAGAACTGAGGCCCCAAAACCAGCATCCCAGCGTGACTCAAGGTCAATGTAGTAGTGGGAAATTAAGGTGTTTGCTGACTCCAGGTAGCAGCCCTGCAGATATCCTGGATAGGGACATCCCTAGACAGTAGAAGTAGCCACCAATGCAGCAGTATGGCAGGTACAATGAGCTCTTATCCCTACGGGAGGCTCCTTGCCCACCAATCAGTAGCAGAGATCAATGCAGGATGTTATCCACCTGCCAACTGTCCGCTTTGCTGCAGGTCTGCCAGGTGCAGCTTCAGCGTAGGTGACAAACAGCTGTCAAACCTCTCCCCGAACTTTAGCCGTACATTCCTTGTAATAAGAGCGCCCATCTCAGGTCCAAAGTATGGAGCCTGTACTTGGCCTCCGAGGTGTAACTGGGGTAGTACACTGGCACAGTCAACACCTGGTTTAGGTGAAACTCCGACACCACCTTCGGAAGGAACTTCAGGTTGAGGCACAGGACAACCTTGATCCTGTGGAAGACCAGATAGGGAGACTTAATAGAGAGCGCCTGGAGCTCCCCAATCCTTCTGGCTGATGTGATAGTCACCAAGAAGGTGGTCTTCCACCACAGGTGTGACATCTTGCACCTGTGCATTGGTTCAAATGGCTTGCCCATGAGCTTTGCCAGTACCAGCAGTAGATCCCATGGTGGTGTTGGTTCACGCACCGGTGGGGAAATGTGGTCGAGGCCTTTAAAGAAACGCCAGACCACCTTCTCCTGTGCTACCATCTGCTGACCGGCCCGTGCCTGGTAGGCAGAGATGGCTGCCAAGTGCACCTTAAGGGTCGTAGACCGAAGACCCCTTTGGAGAGAGACCAATGTTAGCCACTGGACAGGATGAAGGGTCCAGGCCCTTGCCCTGACACCAAATGGAGAATCTCTTCCATTTGAAGGCGTAGCACCTCCTGGTTGACTCCTTCCTAGATGCCTCAATAACACTGAGGACATCATCTGAGAGACCGAAAGCCTGGAACTCTAGCTGCTCAGGAACCAGACTGTCAGGTGCAGGGATTGACTGTCCGGATGGAATACCTTCCCCTGGTTGATGGAGAGCAGGTCTGGGCGTGCTGGAAGACGCCTTGGGAGCCTGGTGCTGAGGAGATCTGGATACCAGAACTGGCGGGGCCAGTCTGGGGCTACCAGGATCACCTGTGCCTTGTCCCTCCTGACCTTGAGGGGCACCTTGCGGACCAAGGGAAGAGGAGGGAAGGCACAGAAGAGGCCTGGGGTCCACGGCCTCGATAAGGCATCCCCCTGCAGCAAGCCCTACTGAAGGGAGCGGGCATGTAACAGCCAAGGCTTCACGTTCTCCTTGGAGGCGAACAGGTCCACCTGAGGTTTGCCCCAGAACAGACTGTGTACTACCTCTGGATGGAGAGACCACTCGTGGGACGCCTTGCCCACATGACTGAGGGCATCCACCAGTTGATTCGAGGCTCCTGCCACATGGATGGCTAGAAGATCTGCCTCCAGTTGGCTCACAAGGGTCCAGATGTGGAGCGCTTCCCTGCACAAAGGTTGGGAGTACGTGCCGCCCTGCTTGTTGAGATAGTACATGGTCATGGTATTGTCCTTCTGGACCTGCACCACTTGACCCTGAAGAAACGGAGAGAATGTAGTCAGTGCCAGCTGGACTGCTCGGAGCTCCAACAGGTTGATATGGCATCGGGATTCCTCGGGGGTCCAAAGCCTATGGACTCTGTGATTCCCCATGTGGGCACCCTAGCCCGTGAGAGAGGCATTGGTCGTGAGAATGACCGTCGGCTCTGGGCGGACAAATGGGCCCCCCTCCTGCAGATGTTCTTGGACGGTCCACCATTGGAGAGCGTCCCACATCTTCTGGGTCACACTGACCAGCTGGTTGAAGTGACCGTGTTGCTGAGTCCACTGGCTGGCCAGCTCCCACTGAAGGAGGCGCATATGCCACCGAGCCCATCGGACCACGGAGGTGCAGGCCGCCATGTACCCCAGAAGGTGAAGGAAGTCCCGGGCAGGGTGCAAGCGCCCAGCCAAAAATGACTGGGCAAAGGAGGAGAGAACCTCTGTCCTGTCCGCCAGGAGCCTGGCTCTGGCTCGGCAAGAGTCGAGCTCTGCCCCGATGAAGCAGATCACCTGCAAAGGGATGAGTTCTGACTTGGTCTCATTGACTAAGAGATGAAGTTCGATGCAGGTCTGAAGAGACAGATCTCTGGATCTTCCTTGTCAATCTTCACCATTCATTACTGCTTGGGTTAATGCGGGCGCGCGCCCTTCTGAGGGAGTTTTTGTTTTAGGGAGTCCCAGCAGCGCCGCCCTCGGCGTGGCGCTTTTCGTCCAGCGCGGCGGCAGATAGGTACGCGAACTCCCTCTATCTCAGTTCTGTTTCTTCCGCTGTCGAGGCTGTACCTGCTGCATGGTAGTTGAAGCTTTTTCTGCGTCCACAAAGACTCTCGTTTTCTCCAATGGTTCTCGCTCAGCCCGTCTCGGTAAGACCGTTCCTTTAATTTCTATAAATGGCAGGTGCTTTGTTGCTGTTTTTGTCTTATTGGTTGCATCATGTCAGGTTGAGGGCAACATCGTAAATCGAAAGGGCCGTGCCCCTATGCGTCGGTGCTCCTGTGGCGAATTTCTCCGTCAGCGGATCGGCATGATGTCTGTCTCCGTTGCCTGGGACCCAACCACGATATGGATCGTGCGGCGCCTGTTTCTCCATGGACCGTCGTGTCCTCGATCAGCGGCGTTCAAGATCGGCAAGGCCCTGCCGACCTTGAGGAGACGGCGTCGCTCAGAGATTCCCAGGTAAGGTCTCTGGGCCCTTCCTCCGGGTCCCCTCTCGGGCCTATATGGTCCGTGGAGGAAGGCTTCCTCCTCTTCTCTTGCTGAAGAGGAAGCTTCTTTTCTTGATGTCGGAGGCGTTGTGGTCCCTCCTGGGGCTGCAGGCGAGGACACCGCCTCGGCAGTGCAGGCTCCCAGTTTGAGGCCCGCCTGCTGGGCCGGCACCCGGTGGACCCTCGACACCGCTCTCCGGCGCCGTTTCAGATCCGGCGCCGCTGCGTGTCCGGTGATCGAGCAGTGCCATTGGCGCGCCCGCTCTGGCCGTCGGCGCCGAGGAGCGATTACGCTCTCCTGGCAGCGCGGGTCGGGTTCCGGTGCGGGCGGCGCCCGTGGGCTAGCCAGCGCCGATCGGGACCAGGCCTGGCGGAGTGCGGGTGGGCCGAGGTCGTCCGGCACTGCCTTTGGCACCGGCGCCGGGAACGGCGCCGTTTCACCAGGGACCCCCGGGGTTGCTAGTATTGTGGTCCAGCTGGTCTCTTCCTCTTCGGAGGTTGATGACTCAGACATGGACCCATCCTGGCAACCTGACTCTTTGGAGTCAGCTTCCCCGGTGGCACATGGTGCTAGGCAGCCAGTGGGCCTCTTCCGCTGTCCCCGCTGCTGTCCTCTCCTGAGGGCCCTCGGGCTAGGGGTGGTCCTGGGTCCCTGGGGGGGGTGATGGAGTGGGGGCGGAGGGAAGGGCTCTCCCTCCTGGGGGGCTCATGACAGCTACCCTCCCTGGTGCTGTTGCAGCCACTCGGGGTGAGAGAACACTGGGGTCGAGGAGGAGGACGCTCTTGGTGTCCGAGGGGCGGGATGCGGTCGTCGCGGTCTCTGCCGGTCACCCCTCAGGGGGTGGCTAGGAGCCGTAGCGCTGGGCCCCGCCTTTCCCTCTTGGAACCCGGGGTCCCCTCCGGTGGCGTTGCTGCAGGCTGTCCTTCTGGATCCATGCAGTCCCACATTCGTCACAGGGGAGGATCCCCTTCTGGGATCTTCCAGGTTTCGATTCCCCAGGGTTCCGTTTTGCGAACTGGTCTGTTGTTTGGAGTCCCGCCAGCTCGGGCTCTGTTCTCCAGATTTCAGAGCCCTAGCAGAGGACAGTTGCCTCTTCGTAGGTGCCCATCTCCCGTTCCTCTGCAGCCACCCCCCGCTCTTCCAGGCCATGTCGGTCCTACGGGCCCGTTATCCTGGGAGCAGTTCAGAGGTTCTGCGGCGGCCTTCCCCATATATGTCAGGTGTATGAATGAGCGGGTCTTTCACCTATCCCCACTGCCGCAAGAATCTTCTGGACACTCAAGCTCTCCATCATCCTCGTCACCCTCCGCTGAGGGAGAGGAACCCTCTGCTCATATCTCCTCTGATGCTGATTTCACTGAATATCAGCGATTCCTTTCGAGGATGGTGAGGGATCTTCGAATCTCCTACGTTAGGCGAGACAATACCGAACGGGAGACGTGTGAATTCCTTGGAGAATTCAGTGCCCAGCACTTGGTGGTACCTTCCTGGCCTATCCCCTTCCAGGAGGTGTCTATCCGTTCCTGGCAGTCGCCCCTTCTCCAGCCCCGGCAGACTGTCGACGAAGGTATTGTGCCCCTGCGGTATCCCTGGGTACTCTCCCCAACCCGCCCTCGGGTTTGGTATACCTGGAGACTCCCTCCGGGAGCCGCCGCCTGGCGCACGACCGTCCACCGGATCCAGATTCCCTACAATTCGACCGGTGGGGGTGAAGAGTGTTCTCTGCCTCTCGTGCGATGGCTTGCATTGCATCTCATCAGGCTGCCTACAGTAGGCATTTGTGGTCGATGCTCTCTCAGATCTTAGTATCAATGCCTGATACGGAGCAAACCAGACAAGCTATTGCCCTCTCTGCTATAGGCCTGGAGCTGGCAAGACACCAAGCAAGGGCATCTTATGACGCCAATGAGGTGGCTTCCAGGCTTGCGGGGACAGCGATCTGCATTAGGGGGACGGCATGGCTTCATCTGTCAAGGTTGTCACCCCTGGCCCGGTGTAGGGTGATTCGCTCCGCTTTCCGGGGGACCCGTCTCTTTTCCTCCAGAGCTAGGAGATTACTGCAGGTGCTTCCTCTGTCTCCCCGTCCTCGGTGGACACCTCCTAGCTCTTCTCCCCCATAGGCTTCTCTCTCGATTAGCCCAGGGTCTTCCCCTTCTGTTTCTCACCAGCAGGAGGCTGGGGTCTTTGTTCCCTCAGGGTTCTAACCCCCCTTTTCTAAGGGGGGCTGGTACTCACCCAAGCAGTAATGAATGGTGAAGATTGACAAGGGAAGATATGAAAATTACGTACCTACCGTAATTCTTGATCTTCTCTTGTATGTTCACCATTCATTACTGATACCCGTCCACCTTCCCCTCACTGGCCTCCTTCTGTGGCGTCTCCCCTCCCGTCTCGTTCCTCTTCCTTCCTTTGGCCTTTATGGAAAAAAAAAAAAAAAAAAAAATTTTTCTGTTCCCATTCTTTGTGAATGGTTCCTTTTTTTCCTCAAGGTAAAGAGGAACGAGCACAGTTGTACCTTTCTCTTATTCTAAGGGAACTCTTTCTGACCGCCCTTAGGGTCCGATTCCTCATACCTTCTTCAGGCTATGCAGTTTCACAGCTAAGAGGCCATGCTCTGACTCGGCCTCAGCAAAATTTAGAATCCCCCTGGCAGGTATTAATTTTGAGCTCTTCTACTGCTGATTGAACTTGTCAGCTCTGAGCGTCTACTTGCCTTGCCTTAGGGAGTCTGATTGAGTTCCACTCTATCTTTCATACAAAGCTGCCTTCGAGAAGGCATAGTCTTTCCCATACACTGCTGTGTTAGCACTTAACAAGGTGCTAAGGGACTTAGTCCTCTTCCTGGGTGGGCGCTTGTCCCAGAACAGGTTCTGCCCGGGCAGTCTAGGAGCCCTCAGCTAGGATGTAGGGACTTGGCATGTTGAGAGTTCAGAGATGTTGCCCTCATTCGAATCTGTTCAGGTGGTTCGGTCGAACCTCCCCTCAGTCCTAGCAACTGGGATTCTTGCTCCCTTGTTAGTCTCGAGCCCATAAGCCTCTCAACCAATGCTCGATGGACACTGTTCTCCCTCTCAACACGCCTCTTCTTCTTCTTCTTCTGTCTCTTTCCCTCTCCTCTGTTCCTCCCCTAGAGCTGCCCCGGAAAGGAGGCCCTGCGGTCCCTTAGGGTAGGAATTCTCTCTCCTCCGTCTGTTCTCTACCGGCTTTTACCTTTTTCAGTTTATATCCTTTCCTTTTCTGTCCCTCGGCTCTCTTGCCTCGCTTTCCTTTTTTCTTACCCTTTATTTCACCTCTCCGGCTGCCAGAACTGAGATAGAGGTCTGACACCTGCCCGCCCCTCGCGCCTGACGCAGTGCGTTGCGTCGAGGACCGACTAAAAAAAACAACTCCCGTAGCGGGTGCGCGCCTCTGGCACTAACCCAAGCAGTAATGAATGGTGAAGATACAAGAGAAGATCAAGAATTACGGTAGGTACGTAATTTTCATATCTCTCCACCTCCTGTTTCGAGGGACCCACTATGAGCCAATTGTTGAGGTAGGGGTACACTCTTTACCCCCCCCCCGAAGGTGGGCCGCCACCACTGCAATGCATTTGGTGAAGACCCAGGGGCTGATGACAGGCCGAATGGCACGGCTTGGAACTCAAAGACGGTTGCCTCTGCTCGGTAGTGCAGGAACCTTCGGTGTGACGGACGGATCGGGACGTGAAAGAATGCGTCCTGCAGATCCAGTGAGCAGAACCACATGTTCTGCTCGAGAGATGGTATGAGTTGAGACAGAGTTACCATTCTGAATGTGTGAGACCTGAGAAATTGGTACAGGTCGTGCAGATCTAGAATGGGGTGTCAGCCCGCCATCCATTTTGGGACCAGAAAGTACCTGTAAACGAACTCTGGGTTGATAGGGGGATCCGTAACTCTGGCTACTACTTCCTTGCGGAGGAGTTGGGCGATGTCATTTCAGAGAGCCAACTGAGTATGCACGGAAACCATCTCCTCCCATGGGGCGCGAGCTCGGCTCGTAGGCACTGCTCAAACTCCAGAGGCAGCCCCTGGCCAACCACTTCCAAGACCCACCTGTCCACTGTGACAGGGAACCAGGCGGAAAGGAAGTGGTGGAGCTGGACCCCCACGGGAGGACCCAGAGTGGGTGTGACGGGTATGGGGTTGGCGACCCCTATCCCATCACTGTGCAGGCTTGGAGGAGGAGGATCCAGCCTGGGGACCGCCGGGACCTTTCCCTCCAGGCTTACGGACCACCAAGGACCCTGGCTTGGGTCGAGGGCACCATGGCTGAGCCTGCTGCGGTTGCTGCCACGACTGAAAGTGGGGCTGCTTGGCCACATGGGCAGAAGGCCAAAAAGGCTTTCTCTTCTGCTTTTTGGAACCCAGGAATTCCTTCTGAGCAGAAGTCACAGAGTTCAAGTTGGCACTGGACTTTTCTATGTGCTGGAGGTGACCATCCACTCCTGAAACGAAAAGATCAGTGCCCAGGAAGGGAACATCCGTCAACTTGTGCCGAGTGTCTGCCGTGAAGGTCAAGACCCTCAGCCAGCCCCTGCGGCGCATGGCAACCGTGGCCACCACCGAGTGGGCGCAGGAGTACCCAATGTCCAGAGCCATCTGGAGTTGCTGTTTGGCAACCGCCTGACCCTGGTCACGGACCTGCTTGACTGTGGTCTGGAGGTCTGTGGGGAGATGAGGAAGAACTTCATCCAGAGAGCCCAAAAGGGCATGAGAAAAATACGCCATGATGATGGCCGAGCTTGCCTGACGAAGGCCAAGCGAAGAAGCAGCATAGACTTTTCGTGCCAAATGGTCCAGTTTCCTGGACTCTTTGTCCAGGGGTCTATTGGTGTCTCCTGAATTACCCGAGCAACGAAACAAAGAATCGGTCACCAGCCCCTTGGCCGAGGGGTGTTCTGCAAATCCCAAAAGGGAGCGGATGGGAACCACATATTTGCGGGTCATCTAGGCTGAGGGCGCAGGGCAGGAGGCTGGGTGCTGCCACAGCTGCAAGACCGGACCAACAATGGCCTCGGCCACAGAGAAGGCCTCTGTCTGAGAATCCCCTTGTTTGAGAATATCAGTGAGGGGATATTCGGCCCGCTTCTGAACAGGCTCCAAAGGCATCCTTGTAGATTCAGAGATGAGACGGAGGATGCCTATGAAAGACATAGGACCCTCCTCCGTCGAGAGACTCCCGATGGATTTGTCGTCCAAGGGACGGGAATGCAAGTCGGAGTCCTCGGACTGTAGGTACAGCTGCCGGCCACCTGTGTCTCCTTCGACCCGCCGGGGACAGTCTGGAGCGAAGGTCACAGACAGCCTATGCGGAAGGCCCTTGATGGACTGAGACTTCTTGGAAGGAGTCCCTGAGGTAGGCTGTTTAGGTGGCGGTTCCACCCGAATTGGTGGAGAAGCCGGTTTCGGCCAAGCCGGGAAGGTCTTAGCCGGCTCTGCAGGTGGAGGGGCGGTATCAACCGGCTCCTGGGGAGTCGGCATCAGCCTGGAAGGCGACAGCCAAGTGATGGCTGGGGTAGAAGCCGGAGTCGACTTCGGCCCAGCCATAATCAGCTGCTGCCACATCAAGTCCTCGTAGCGCTGACGCAGCCTGCATCGAAGCCTCTCCTCTTCCGAAAAGGACGAGGAAGAATGGCGGCAGCGCTGCTTCTTGGAGCACTTATGCGATTTCTTTGGCCTGTTGGTCAAAGGGGTCCGAGACCTCAACTTGGACCATCGGGGGGACCGATGAGGTCGCTCAGAAGGAGCCGGGGAAAACTGAAGCTCTTCCAGGTCAGGGACCGGGACCGTAAAAAGGTTCCCAGCAGACTGGGTCTTCCGTTCAGCAGATCGGTCAGGATCAGAGTCCTGAATAAGGAATTGTCAGCCTCATCGAGCAATGATGGGTCGACCACAATCTCAACCGGGTCATCGCCTCACGTCTCAGCCGGCTGGCCTGACAGGGGTACTGTGAAGCCACAGAAGTCGAGACAGCAGATTCCTGGGACCGAGATCTCTCACGATCCCAAGAACATCGTCGATGAGACAAACCTTCTTTCGATTCCTTGTCTTTTTTATGGAAGCGAGAGACATATGCGCACCTGAAGGACCCTCCCCTTTGGTGGGGAGAGATGGCGCATCTCCTTGAAGGAGCCTGAAAAGGCGGAGCCCAAATTGAGCGAGACGAAGACCGACAAGGAAGAGGACTGATCAGCAGCCTGTGCCACCTCCTCTTTGAAGGCCTTCATCTGTTCCAGTTGTTAAGCGGACCCCCGCAGCTGCAGAGACTGCCCAATGGGCCTCTTTCGATTTGACCGGTGGGTTCCGTTTCTCCGTCTGCCCAACTGAAGTCATGCAAGATGATTGTCCGAGACACTGGGGTGGAATGCGCAATAAAAATCGCAGGCCTAGGTGTCATGGGACTGGCCCAGGCAACAGACGCACGAGGCATGCTGGTCAGTCCGAGGCATTTTTTGCCCACATGGGCAGCAGCAGAAACCAGGTGAGGACTTGTCCTCCATCGTGGTTGTAATCGTGAAGCGATACAGAGAAACTCAAACGAGTTTAATTTTAGGTAAATCCGGAGATTTGTTCGCCAGGGCCTACTTTAAAGCATGAGCGATAAGGAGGGAACCTGAATTTTCCAGTGGGAAGGAAGCTCTGGAGTCAAGGGGCAGAGCCGAGGCATATACCACCTGGGTGGGTGGAAGAAGCCAGCATTGAGACCTTCCAGCAAGATTCTTAAAGGAAAAGGCCAAGCCAACTAGTGTGGATAAAACAACATATCCACGATCCTAGAAATGGTGTTATGATCTCCCAAATTAGGGACTTTAACACCTCTTTCCAATACTAAGAATTCTGTGGTGACAAAAATTAAGTGCAAAATATTTCCAGACGACTATTTATTTTCCCTTTCCTTGTTGGGGAGTCTATCAACTGAGTCAAATGAAGGCCTTGTATTGATTCCTCTAGTCCCCCCCCCCCACCGTCCGCCCCAGGTGGCATTAAAATCTCCCACCAGAAATGGAAATTATGTACCTACCGTAATTTTTGATCTTCTTGGACGAGTCTCCAACACTCATTCACACTAATGGGATCAGCGCCGGAGGCACTAGGACCCATCAGGAGCAAACTTTTTTATTGGAAGGTCGGCGCCTGAGACGGCACCGCGAGGACCGGCACCACGAGCCTCAGCTTGTGCAGTTATGAATATCTCGACGTCGACCTTCCAACCGCCTCAGTACCTTTTTTTCCGAGGAGGTGCAGCCTAACTAACCTAGAAGGATAGCCTAACCAAACACCGGACATAAGATAGTCCGGAAGACCCGTATAAGAAGGGTCAACAAAGAAGTCTTCACAGCCTAAAGATTTGAGGGAGTGAAGACCAACAACAGAGGTGAGCTCGGGGGATGGAGGGTGGGCGTGTGAATGAGTGGTGGAGACTCGTCCAAGAAGATCAAGAATTACGGTAGGTACGTAGTTTCCATATCTTCCTGGACATAAGTCTCCACCACTCATTCACACTAATGGGAGTACCAGCTAATAACTTCTCGAGGGCAGCAGGAGAGAGCAGAGGCTCATGGTTTTGGGACAGAAGTCCATTAAGGATGGTTCTGCCAAAGGACAGATGTCGTCTGTCATGGACATCCAGGGCATAGTGTTTAACGAAAGTATGCACTGAGCTCCAGGTAGCCGCATTGCAAATATCTGCAATGGGAACATTGCGGATTTCTGCCAGAGATGCCACTACCGCCCTAGTAGAGTGAGCGTACACTCTGCCCTCCAGCTTAACCTGTGCCATGGAATAACAGTGGCGAAGGCATGCCACTAGCCATGCTGAGAGACACCTGATAGTGACAGGTTGACCAAGCCGGGTCTCGCTGAAAGAAACAAACAGTTGCTGAGCTTTACGAAAGTCCTTTGTTCTATCTAGATAGAAACGTAAAGCTCTCTTGATGTCCAGGGAATGAAGAGAACGTTCTCCTCCATTTTGGAAGTCCGAAAAGTAAGAGGGAAGGACTAAAGGTTGGTTTAGATGGAACTCCGAAACAACCTTAGGAAGAAATTTAGGTTGGGTTCTAAGGACTACTTTGTCTTTGTGGAACACAGTATACGGAGGGTCTGTGACCAAGGCATGTATCTTAGAAACCCTGCGGGCTGAGGTAATGGCCACCAGGAAGGCCGTTTTCCAGGTGAGAAATTTTAGCTCACCGGTAGCCAGAGGTTCGAAAGGCTTTCGAGTGAGCATGTCTAGCACAAGATTAATATCCCAGGCTGTGACTGGATGTCTTATAGGAGGTCTGGTATGCAGAATTCCCCTAAGAAACCTCTTAACCACAGGTAACTGAGCTAGTGACAAGGAAAGTACCGGCTCATGATAAGCTGAAATGGCACAAAGGTGAACTTTGACTGTAGAGTACTGCAGACCTGAATTTGAGAGGTCTAAGAGGTATTCCAAAATTTTATCTGGTGGGCAGGAAAAGGGATTTAAAGAGGATTTTGCACACCAGAGCGAAAAACGCTTCCATTAGGCTGTGTAAGTTTTTCTAGTGGCTGGCTTCCACGCAGCCAAAAGAATATCTGAAACCCTGTGAGAGACATTGAACCTGTTCACTTCTATCTCTTCAGGAGCCAAGTGTGAAGGCGAAGCGACCTCAAGTTGGGATGAACAACAGGCCCTTGAGTCAAGAGGTTCGTCTGAAGTGGGAGTGGTTTGCATGAGCTACCGACATACTGTTGAGTAGTGGAAACCACATTTGTCGAGGCCAGAAGGGAGCAATGAGGATCATTTTGTCCCTGGATTCGAACTTGAGAAGTACCCTGAATTAGAGGAAGAGGCGGAAAGGCGTATAGAAAGCGTTTTGTCCACTGCAGCCTGAACGCATCCTGACAGAAAATGCCAGGCCCTGGATTTCTGGAGCAGAAGAGAGGCAGTTTTGTGTTGAGTGGGGATGCAAAAAGGTCCAGGTCTGGAGTTCCCCACTCTGCGAATATTGACTGAACTACGGCTGAGTCGAGAGACCATTCGTGAGGATCTGTCTCTGTTCTGCTGAGGCGGTCCGCCAGTTCGTTCTGCACTCCTGGCAGGTAGACTGCTTGAATTAGAGACTTGTGCTACAAGCACCATTCCCACACTCTCATCGCTTCTCTGCATAAGGGGTAAGAGTGAGCGCCGCTCTGTTTGTTGATGTAATACACCACTGCTTTGTTGTCCGTTTGAAGGAGAATGCTCTTGTGACAGAGAATGTCCTTCAATGCCCGCACCGCATAAAGGACGGCTCTCATTTCCAAGACATTTATGTGAAGCTGGGACTCGACCTGAGTCCACGTACTTTGAGTGTGGAGAGCCTGACAGTGAGCCCCCCACCCCATCAGAGGCAGCGTCTGTGGTAATGAAATCTGATGATCCAGAGGAGCAAAGGGATACCCTTCTGGGAGATTGTTCTCTTGCGACCACCAGGTGAGCGATCTCTTTAGAGGTTCTGTCACCTTGATGAGAAAGGACTGCGGGTGAGTGGTTGGGGACCACTGAGTACTGAGCATCCACTGAGAAGTTCTCATGTGAAGGCGTGCTAGGGGTACAGTGAACACCGAGGATGCCATGAGACGTAGCATCCGTTGCATCGAGAGAGCTGGACCCAGTTGCTCTCCCCGATGTGACAGGCCATTTGAAGGATATCGCTCCTCCTGTCCTCTGGAAGAAAAGCCTTCGCACAGGAGGTGTCCACAAGAGTTCCTATAAAAAGGAGTCTCTGGGAGGGCTGCAGCTGCGATTTTTTGAGGTTTAGCAGGACTCCCATGGATGTGAGAAAGCTTGAAGCCGTGGCTACGGTGTCCAGAGTTCCCTGCCTGGAAGGACTTGCCAGAAACCAATCATCCAGATAAGGGAACACTTGAATTCCGATCTTTCTGAGATGTGCTGCGAGAACTGCACAACACTTTGTAAAAACTCGTGGCACCGAGGATAGCCCAAAGGGCAGGACTCTGAACTGATAATGCTGTCCCAGAGCCACAAACCTTAGGAATTTGTGATGCTTCGGGTGAATGAAATGTGCTGGTAAGCATCCTGCATGTCTAGGGAGGCTAGCCAGTCGTGCTGACGAAGCAAAGGTAACAAGGTTCCCAGTGAAATCATCCTGAATTTCTCTTTGGGCAGAAATTTGTTTAGTTTTCTGAGGTCCAAAATTGGGCGCATGCCCCCGGTTTTCTTTTGAACCAGAAAGTAATGGGAATAGAACCCTGTGTTCCGTTGATGCAGCGGAACTACTTCTACTGCCCTGTTGTTCAGAAGGCCCTGAATCTCGGAGGCGAGAAGGTCTGACTGAAGGGTTGACAGCCTGGGCTGTCGTTTGGGGGGACGACCCAGAGGGGTCTCCACAAGATTGAGTGAATATCCCTCGTAGATTATCCAGAGGACCCATTTGTCTGAGGTTATGGACTTCCATTGATTGTAGAAGTGTGTCAGAAGACCTCCCACCGCTAAGGAAGAGTCCACCTCTGGCAGCTGAGGTGGGACTTGGGCCAACAACTCAGAAGATGGCGCTGGGCACTTTGGGTCCTTGCGCCTTCTGTTGCGTTTTCTTTTGAGGCTGGGGGGCTTGGTTTTTCTGAAAACTTCCTCTGCCTTTGCCTCGAAAGGACTTACGTTTATGGAACTGGCGTTTATTAACATCCCCTCGAGAGGGGACAGGAGGAGGTCGAGCTAACTTAATGGCTGACCTAGTTTTTTGTGTAGCTTCTACAGCCTGTTCTACTTGAGGGCCGAAGAGATACACACCATCAAAAGGCAACTCCATTACCTGCTGCTGTGCGTCATTGCTGGTTGTTGGATTCGATACCCCTGGTAATGGTTTGAAGAAGCTCTGACTTTGTATCCGATTCCAACAGAGCTTCAACCATCTGTTTGAGCGAATGCCAAAGAATATACTCATATTGAGAGAAATAGCCCTGGTAGCTGGCAATACGCATACCCAGGGTGGAAGCAGCAAAGACTCTCTTACCTAAAGTGTCTATCTTACGAGATTCTTTGTTAATAGGTCGAGCTGTAGTAGTTTGGGGGAGGATGACCTTATCATTCTCTGCCAGAACTACAATAGGATCCGCAAAGGCTTGGGATGCCAAAATGGGTCGATCCTTGGGGGCTGAGTATTTCCTATCTATGGATTTAGACCAAGGAATGAGAAGCAGGATTACTCCATACCATTTGAGACAGCGTCTCAAAGGATGGCTGTACCGGAGGAGTCAACCAGAGGGATCTCCGAACATGGAGATATTGAGTCTTAGCAATTCCCCAGGACCGATGTCTGTAGTTTGAGAGAAAGAGTGGAAATCAAGTTTTTCAGCAGAGACTTAAAAGACAGGTCCTCGACTACAGGCTCTGCAGCAGGAATAGATCCTGTTTCTTCCACTTCATCACCCAGCCTAAGGTCTGGGTCAGGCTCAATGTCATCTCCTGACTGTCCAGGAGGGACTGCATGGACAGGAAAGGAGTGGAAATCAGATGGAAAAGAGGAAGGAAAAGGGTTAAAGGAGGAGTCCTGAGAGGTGGACGACGCCCTAAGGACCCCCGGCGTTGCAGAAACACACGGCGCCAAGAACATACCGCAGGCGCCAGCAAAGTGCATGGCGCCGCAGGCCGCACTACACCGAGGGCGGCACAGGCGAAGCGCACGGCACCAAGTAACTCAGCGGTGCTGAGGGCGAGCGCCGACAGGCGATCGGCGCGCCGGCGCGCCATCGACGCCAAGGGCGTCCAAAATACCCCAAGACTCCAAAAAACAGGATTTGAGGAGAATGGAGGAAGAAGAGCAGGAGATAGAGGTATCGGTGTGGCCCCCTGCACCGCAGCCATATTTGGGGGGGGGGGACACCTAAGCACGGAGTCGACGGCACCGAAGACGGTGCCACACGACCAGGGAGGCTCA
Organism: Neoceratodus forsteri; assembly: GCA_016271365.2. Lineage (NCBI taxonomy): Eukaryota > Metazoa > Chordata > Ceratodontiformes > Ceratodontidae > Neoceratodus > Neoceratodus forsteri. The sequence continues at coordinate 318,499,049 of CM028129.1, forward strand.
ACCAGCCTACCTGGTCTCCCAAGAAGCCCGAAGGCCCCTGCGTGACCGGGCCAGGCAGCTGGACCAACCTCTGAGCCCATTGCTCCATAAGAGCAGCCCACTGATGAAACTGCTCATCTGAACACCTACCAGAGGGCGGGGTAGGGCTCCGATGTCGAAGACGTCGGCTACCAGAAACAGAATCTGGCTCCGAAGGAGGAGACCAGTAACTAGCTCCAATAACTGACTGTCTATGTGCAGACATATCAGAGGGCGACCTCGAGTGATGCCTTCTCTTTTTTTTGACCTATGGGCCGAACGGTGCCGAAAATGCGACCGTTTATTTTTATGCTTTCGAGGGGACCACCCGGCCCCCCTCGGGCATTGGACTGACCGTTGTCAGACCCCCCCTCCGGAGAAGGCGGCGGACTGGACCCAGCCCGGCTGTATGAACAGCTTTCATACGAAGTCTCCCTACCGTCACCTGACCCGCTCATGGTCGACTCTGTCAAAGTAGGCTGAGACTTCTTTGTAAATGAGAATAAACTTAAGCGATACTTATTCGAGATATTACTACAAAACAATAAAACTGAAAACTATGCTGCTAGTTTGAAGTTTGACTCCCAGAGGCGAGCGGCGTCGTCACTGAAGTGCACTCGACAGAGGAAAAAAAGGAACTAAAGCGGTTGGACGGTCGACGCCGAGATATTCATTACCGCACGAGCTGAGGCTTGCGGTGCTGCTCCTCGTTTGTGCATCCGCGCCGGGTTCTCATTTGCTTGCCATTCGCTCAGAATTGTTTCCTGATTCTGGCAGATATGGCCAGCTTGACCTTTTGATATGCCAAAGACTTTGGCAACAGAAGGCAGAAAAGCCTTAGCTGCCTGATAGGCTTCAATTACTTTAACTCGCTGAGCGAGCGTCAGTTCAGTCCTCTTTCCTGACATGGTATGGAATGCTGGACCCACTCACAAGCCCTTCTTATACAGAGTGAACGTCCCAATTAAGCGAAACTAGTGTCCCACTTAACCGAATGTGCTCATAATTGAAGTCAATGGGGAAAAATTTGGTAGCCAGGGAAAAGTCCCTATTAACCGAATGTCTCCATTAACCGTGTCCCCATTAAGTGGCATGTACTGTATTCACTTAGTTCAATTTCATTGCTATCCACTTTCTTACTCAATCATGTTTCAGTCAAAAAAATGATGTCAGGTTCCTCCATTTCAACCCACGTTTTAAACAAATCCATCTTATTTATCAAGCTTCTTGCATTGTCATGCATCATCTTTAGAGGTCTATTTACAGGACCCAGGTTTTTTTTCCACATTCCCACTAAGAATCAGTGACAGCCAAAGCACCTGGTTTCCATGCCCTTTTAATGCGTAACAAGGCTTTATTAGTTTAATTTCTATTTGTGTTCTTATTTTATTGAAAGGATTTCTCCTCCTTGCCCCAGTTTGTTTGGTGCTAATACTGTAGAATATACCAGTGCATATCGCTGTTTGTGATCTTGTAGCAAAGAGGCTAATCCTACTAAAGTCCCCAAAAGATAAAAGGGCATACTTCTTAATATCATGGTCCCCATATTGTCAAACAAACCCAAAATACCTTTATGTCAAATTAAATATTTATCCTTACAAAACTAGTTTACTTGGTAAAACTAATTTATCTTTACAACTTTGCTTAATTTATAGTTAAAATCATGGATTACAATAGTGCTAGCAGATCAGCAAGTTTATATATGTATTAATATACGCTAGATAAGATAAGTTAGCTTACACTTCAGCTGATCTTTCTTCAGTAAAACTCTTCCCGAGTGGCGCTTGCGCTAGCGGGCGGCACAGGCTTTTAAATGTTGTAAACCCGTCTCTCAGGTGTCATCACAGGTGTCAGCTCCCTACACCCCAACACTACAGTCAAACATCACAAAGTTCTTAAAAAGTCTTTGCTGTGTTTACCACTGCTTCACTTGCCGCTCAGCTGTTGATCCTGGATATTGCTTCTGGTCAGCTAGGCTCCATGGCTCCCGGCAAGATGTTAAATGTGCTGGAGGTACTCAGGCAGGATTGTGAATGATACTGTGGCTAAAGGGCGGTGCAGGCTTTTAAATGTTGTAAACCCCCCCCCCCCAGGTGTTGTCACAGGTCTCAGCTCCCCTGAGCTCCCTGCACCCCAAAACTACAGCCAGACAGCACAAAGTTCTTAAAACGTCTTTGCAGCATTTACACTGCTTCATTTGCCGCTCTGCTGTTGATTCTGGAGGGGCTGAGGAAGGGGAGAAAGGACAGCCAGACATTCTTGGATGCCCCCTCAAAGACCCAAGGCCCAAGGCCAAGGAGTGATGGAAAGAGTCATCACTGAACTCCCCAAGGAATCTCAGCGACAAGGACGTAGGATTTCATCCTACAAAGGACCCCAATTTCAGCTCCTTCAGCATCTCCATGAGAAATGGCTGGTACAAAGAGTACTCAGCATCCACAGACATGAAGGAAGAAGTCTTGATACTTCTTGAGAAAGAAGGACAGAAGGAGCTGGACTCGGGAGGCGTTGGTGGGCCATGGGTCTGAACTGGATCCATCAGACAAAGTGAAACTGGTGGACAGCACCAGCTGTCCTCTGGTACTGGTGATAGGTCATGGACCCAAGAGGACCCATAATACCCAGCAACTGAGAGAGGGGTGGCAGAGGCCTTGGAGGGATGAGAAAGCCAGGGGCTTCAGGCTCTCTGATAGGGCTGCGGAGGTGCTCAGGGGACCTCTCGCGGAGGAAGAACCTGGCACACACACCCCCGAGTGGAGTTGACCAATCTCCAAAGTGCAACCCAGATGGTGCCCTTGGGGAGAGACTCTCAGGTGAGGATAGTAGTGCCGTACATGTCCCAAGGGGAAGCTCTGGTCCTCATCAGTAACGACATCAACCAGTTCTGGGGAAAAGCTAGCCACCAGGCCACTGCCAGAACCCTGGTAGATGCTGCCACCAGCACCACTCACAGGGTCAGCAGTAAGCTCAGTAACAGACCTCATCCGCTCACCAGGGCCAGTGCCCTCTCCCGAGCTGAGCACTTCACCAGTGCCACTTCCACCTTCGGAACGGCTCCCGCACCGAGAACCAGTACCAGTGCTGCTGGTGTCACCAGAAACGGTTCTGGCACTGTCCCCGGAACCAGGTCCAGGGAACAAAACTGTCACTGGCATCCCACTCAGAACTTAACCCAAGGTCAGTGGCATCATTGCTGTCCCTGAGCCCAAGGCTGGTCTCCTCCTCTCCCAGGCTACAAGTGCGCACAGGGGAGCAGATGACCACTGCCTCAGACTCCGGGTCTGCTGCAGAACATGTGAAAACCAGCACGTAGCTCAGAGGACATCCTGGAACATACAGGCAATTACACAGATACCAACCATTTACCAGAACAGTCTTAGGTCACAAAAAAATACAAAAAGGCTCTTACACTTTTGTAAGATGCTTAAAACATTTTATTTTATATAAACAAACACAGCAGCAACCGGGGGTAAAAAGACTCAATGTTTCACACAGATCACGTGCTGTTCCTACCAACCTGTGCAGAAAGGTGAATCGCTTGCCGGGCTAACTTGCAGTCACGCATTGCAACTAGGACCTGACCTAGCTGCGACCACAGGTGTCCAGCCTGCCCATATACCCTACCTGTATCAGTGGCCGCTGACTCTACTTGGTCATCTGCTTTAGCTTCTCCTTCCCACCTCTAGCATTCCCTTATGCCTAGCCCATGCATGTCTGAATCCCGCCACTATACCTCGCTCCTACCACCTCCTGGGGCAGGCTATTGCATGCATCCCAGGGTATTAAATAAGCCAAAAAAACTGATTAGCAGTTTTACACGTGAAAGTGCTAATCAGCTGTAAAAATGCATAGCACTTGGTGTAGAATGGTTAGCAAAATTTTTAAATATATATAATTTTATTAATTTTGTCTACTGTGCCATCGACTAACTGAAAGGAAAAAAAAACAGCAGTCTACTGCTACACATTTTTGGAAATGGTTAGCATTACCCCCTGTTTTGCGTAGCATCTTGCTATGCTATACCAGCTATTTAAAACCCTGCATCCACTACCCTTTCTGTGAAAAAGAACTTCCTCACATTACTCCTTATCCTGCCACCCTCCAATCTCGATTTGCCCCCTTTTTCTTGTACCTCTCCTATACCGAAAGATATCTTCTTTTTATTTATTTTTTAAATATCATCTTTATTCAGATTTTACAACTTATTTACATACAAATCGACCAGATCAGAGAGATTAATTACATTTAGAAACAGGTTTACTACAATCAGCTTGGGTACAGTCTTTAGAGCTATAGTTATAGCCACTGTGTTTCCGCCAAGCGGAGCCCAAAGGAGGCAGGGATCCACGGATAGTTCTCCTACCTCCCCAATGTCATGGCTGGATTCAAAATCTTCCTCTGTAATAGTGCTCACTGGACCTTCGGGTTTATGATTAGAAAGATCAGCCAGAGTCCAAGAGGTTACCTTCTGTATGTATAGTTCTGGCCTGTTGCAAGTGGGAGTATAACCCCCGCATAGAGGCTTCTATTACCTGAGGGTGTGCTCCCGAGTGGCAGACCCCAGGGCCCAATGCTCATCAGCCCCCCCCGTCCCCCTTAACACAAACCCCCAAGGGGGGGGAGACCCCGTCTTCCACAGGTCCCACCTCTAGGGCGTGAAGGTGGGGTCTTTTAACATGTAATATATTTGCCACCTGATCCATCTATTGGTGAATTTTTCTTTTTGGTCATTTAGACTGTGTGTTATTTTTTCCATAGTATAAATCTGTCTGGTAGTTTCCCACCAATCCTGAATCGTAGGGACCTTCGGTGTCAACCACAGCTTTGTGATGGTTTTCTTTGCTGCGGCAAGAAGTATCAGGAGCAAATATCTGGTGGCTGGTCCGGAAAGGTGTCTAGGTAACACAGAGAACAAAAACAACTCCATAGACAGTTGGAACTGGGGATCTAACACCTCCCGGAGGTGGGTCTGCAGGTGTGTAAAATATGGTTGTAGAGACGGACAACCCCACATTATGTGGGTGTGATCTGCCCTGTCCCAACCACAAAGGTGCCAACAACTAGATGGGAAGTTAGATTTAAAATGACTAGTTATCACGGGGGTTCTGAAGTATCGGATTAGGCATTTCCATGAGTATTCCTGCCATACATGTGAACTTGAGAGTCTTGCCATGTATCTCCAGGCTCTCTGCCAGTCCTCAGGGGTTATCTGATAGCCAGATTCCCTGATCCATTGCTCCCTTACTTTGTCTATTTGGGCGTCACTGTGTAAATTTAAGGCCTGATAGTACTGAGAGACCAAATGGCCTCGGTTTGGGGCCCCATTAAGGGCCATTTATTTCTGTATTAACAATGGGTGTCGCTCTTGTTCCCAAATCTCACGGGGCAGGTTATTTGCATAATGTCAGATCTGCAAGTATCGAAAAAAGTCCTGATGCGGTAGATTGTACTTTCTTTGGATTTCCGCGTACGACCACATGACCCCTTGGGTGACTATCTGTGTAAGGTATTTCAGCCTGCTCAACTCCCACTGCCGGAAACTGATATCTAAGTTATTTGGCCCGAAATCGCCCAGACTAGGGATTGGGCATACGAGAGGTAGAAAGGGTCCCAATTGGTAAATTTTCCTAATGCCCTGCCATTCCCACAGTGATGCTGCGATCCAGGGGTTCTTGTGTTGTCCCGGCCATTGTAGGTTGATAGATGGTTCGGTAAAAGGCGTAGTCATCCGTCAATGCTCGCTCTATGTCCAGCCAGTGTGGAGAGTTTCCTTTGTTTTGTCTGAACATCACGTACATCATGCAAATGGCTTGCTGGTAGAGCCTCAAATCTGGAAGGCCCAAACCACCTCTGTCACGAGGAAGCGTAAGAATTTTCAGGCGAACCCGTGGCTTACTGCTGGCCCAAATAAATTTAGAGATGTGACGGTTTATTTCTTTGTAGGTCGTTAATGGTAGGTGAATATGGATATTTTGGAATAAATATAGGGCTCTTGGTAGGACAATCATTCTGACTAGGTCGATCCTCCGGGCAAGGCTCAAAGGGAGAGTCGCTCAGGAGGACAGGTCATTCTTCACCTGTAGCATAAAAGGAGAGTAGTTATGTCTATAATAATCCCGAGGGTTTTTAGGGATGGAGATACCAAGGTATCTTAATTTATCCAGGTTCCATCTACCCGGGATGACAGACTGCACTCTTAGCGAGGGGGCATAGTGGAAGGTAAGCAGTTCGGTTTGGTGAGGTTTAATTTGTATCCCGAGACCAATCCAAAGTCTTCTAAAGTTTGCTTAATTATAGGGAGAGACTGTTCAGGATTACGCAGATAAAGGAGGATGTCATCCGCGTAGAAGGCTATTTTATGCTTGACACCCCCTAATTCCACCCCTTCTATCCTCCTGTCTTCCCTTATCTTCTGAGCTAACGGCTCGATGAAGGCTGCAAAAAGAAGAGGGGAAAAAGGGCACCCCTGCCTCGTCCCCCTGTGCAAAGGGAAATAGACTGAGTGATGTCCGTTTATTTTAACGCAGGCCTGTGGGGAGGCATAAATATTTTTGAGAACTGCGAGTAAGGCGGGGGGGAACCAAATTTATGTAGGGTTGCATATAGAAATGGCCATGCTACCGTCAAATGCCTTTTCGGCATCTAGACTGGCCAGCAGGGTTGGGACTCCCGAGTTTTGCACAAGTTGGACGAGCTGAAGAGTCCGCCTAATACTGTCAGTGGTGGTGTGGGAATGGACAAAACCAGTTTGGTCTTTATGGATCAATAGTGGGAGTACCTGGTCCACCCTATGGGTTAATATGCTCATGAATAACTTATAGTCTTGATTAAGTACCGAGATGGGCCTGTAGGAGGCATAACATTGTGGGTTCTTATCGGAATTAGGGATTACAGAAATTGAGGCATATGACCAGGATGGGGGGGGGGGCATCCCCCTCCAACACGGTGTTAAAAACGCCCAGGAGACTAGAAGAAATCTGTGTCCTGGCCACCTTGTAAAACTCCGCACCGTATCCATCGGGGCCTGGAGCTTTCAGTGATTTGGCATTTACAATTGCATGACTTAGCTCACCCTCGGATATAGGAGCAACTAGGGCTTCGCCCTGTTCTTCTGTAAGTCGAGGTAAGGCAATTGACTGTAGGAATTCTGATATACGCCGTGGAGCAGCCAATCTCTCAGGGGTGTATAGTGACTTATAATATGAAGTAAATGCCTCCGCAATATCATGCGTCTTAGTGAGGCGATGACCCCCAATAGGGTGGCACACCGACATAATTGTGGCGGCCTTTTTTTGTTTCCGAATTTGGTATGCTAGCAACCGTGTAGCTCTCGGGCCCACCTCGTAGAACTTCTGGCGCAAAAAGGTTAAAGTGATCTCTGTTTGCTGATAAACAAGTCGCTCCAGCTCATACCTGGTTTGCTATAGCTGGGGGACTACCGATGTGTCCCCCTGTTTGTGTGCCATCTGCAGGAAATGGAGGGCATCCTCCAGTCTAAGCCTTTGAGCTTTGCGTTGTCTTTCCTGTTCTGCAGTGTATTTTATTATATGGCCCCTGAGCACAGTCTTAACCGTGTCCCAGTGGATTGAGGGATGGGAGTCCGCGATTGGATTATCAGCTTTTATCTAATTGTTTAGAACGCAGATAGTATGGATTAAGCCGCCAGAGTGTCTTTTGGGGCTGTAGGTCAAAGTCCCACAAGGATAACTGAAGAGCATGGTCGGAGATGGAGATATCCCCAATCTGCACTTCGTGCAACAAACCCAGGTTTTCAACCTGTGTATATACACCTGATCAATCCTGGAGTATGTGCGATGCATTGGGGAGTAATAGGTATAATTTCTAGATTGAGGGTGGAGCCTCCTCCACACATCTCCTGCAAATTTCTTAAAGTATCTTTGGGTTGCTGACATTTTGGGAGGCCTAATGTTGGAGGAGTCCAAATTAGGGTCGATGGTAAGATTAAAATCCCCGGCCATCATAAGCACCCCCTTAGTCTTCTGTATAATCTTATCCAGCAGGGGTTTCATTTGCGATATCAAAGTACCCGGGGGAAAATATACATTTACCAAGGTTACTGATTTATTGTTTACTGCGCCCTGCACTAATATCATACGGCCCTCTGGGTCAGCCCAGGTGTACTCTGCCCTGAAAGGAAGGCTTGGGGAGATAATTATAGCCACTCCCCTCCGCCTGCCCGATTTAGCCGAGGAGAAGAAGGCCTGACCCCTGCTCAGTTTAACCAGTTTTGTATGTTCGGCAGAGGCCATATGAGTCTCCTGCAGGTATGTTAAATCCGCCTTAGAGCGTTTAACAAAGGACAAAATCCTAGACCGTTTTATAGGTGATACCAGGCCATTAACATTGAGGGACAATAATTTTACCTTGGGAGAACACATCGTAGCACATAGGTAAGTGGGGTGTGATCCCTGCTCTCCCACCCCCCAAGGGCCCCGGGTCCGCCACTCTAAGACCACACCCTCGCTGCACACCTTGACTCAGATCTGGCAACTATGACACAACAACAATAACAACTAAACAACAGATGGTAACTATAAATGACAACACATAACACACAACAACCATTTAACGTTCCAGTCATTTTCAACTAAGAATTGGTACTTCCACTGATCAGAAAACCTGATCCCGTGGTAAGGAAACCCTTACCAGTTGCCCAGAGCCCTGGGCTTTAGCACTCTGTGCCAAGAGAAAGGAGAAATGGAATAGGTGACTAGTATAGGCACCACATGGGCTCCCCTATGATCCCCCTTACAGTTGGGTGAGAGAGGAATTATTTTTCTAGGAAGGAGAACTCCGTCCCGAGACTTATAGGAGAGGCCAACCAGAATTCCCTTAGTTCCAAATTGATGTGAGAGCTTCGGCTCTCTTCCTATTCCAGCAAGGGGTGTGAGGTGCTCCGGCCTTATATAATAGTACACACGGGGCCACGGGTGACCTAGGTCGGGGGGGGTGTTATTCCCCCAGTGCCCCCCGACCCAGCCATCAACACCCATATCACCAACCGGACTTTTCAAGGTCCGTCCGTCGAGAGCGCTTGTCTTCCCCTTGCGGCTCGGCGAGGGCCGGCCATGCCTCCCGTATCTCTCTCTCTCTGAGTACCGGGGCAGATAGGGAGCGTGACCGCAAGGCAATCCTCGAGTTCCCCCAAGCTAGGACCCCGAAACCCGAGGGCCTCCCTCCCCCCGGGCCCCTGCAGGGACTCCAGGCCCAAGCGAGGCGAATGGCCCTGTATCCGGTCACACCTTAGTAGACGTGGAGAGTATCTGGAGGGCAAGATCCCAGATTCCAGGTACGGGCGCTCCAGCACACCCCTTTATCTTTCCTGGGGTGCCCGCCACCCCCCCAATCCAAAAATCACTTATTCCCACCAGGAGAAGGGGGTCCCGCAAACAACCCCTCATTCAAGAAGCCCCCCCCAGCCCCGGAGGAGGCAAGTGGGGGGGAGGATAGTCGCCACCCCCCCATGGCAGCGCAGTCTGACCATCACCAAAGCCCATTCCTCCACCCCCCTCCCCACACATTTCTGAGTGGGTAACCATAAAATCTTGTAGGAAGTGATTGGTTGTCCTTTATACTTTATAACAGTTCAAAGTCCATGGATACGATGGTGTCTGCTGCATCTTTATCTCCCGGCTACCTTTTACCCCTCCCCACCTTACTTTCCCTCCCTTCCCCGTGCTTCCAGGTCACCGGACCTCTCTGCTCTGCATCTCCTTGTACATGGCCTCCTTAACCTGGAGAGGTCCATCCGGCCTTCATGTGAGTCTTGCAACTGTAACAGTCCCACCACACCAGATGGACGGTGTCCCTCCAAGAGCCAGTCCCCTCTCCCAATCCCACCTCCACCCCCCCACCATGGTTCCAGCCTAAGACCTGCCCCCCCCGAACTATGCATCCCCAGTAGGCCCCCCGATGGTCTAAACCCTGAGCAGTGTCCACCTCTGTACTCGATTGGACATTGGGCCAAAGGAGGCCGCTAACACATCGGGACCTATCTCCCCCTCCCTCCCGTATCTTCCCGCCTCAGCCTCTCAATCCTGGGATCATCAAACACCCAACCACCAGGCTCCCTTCAAACCAGAACTTAGCCCGGTGACTAGGAAGGCCCCCGCACACTTAATCTTATCTCCTCACCACCCCACCCCCGGGCTGTCATAATCAATAACGTTAGTTCATCGCCCTTGCACCTAAATTTCTCCCTCCGGGAGTACTGTTTAAAAAAGTACTTGCGGCAGTTTCAGGTATTCGTGCCGGTCCTCTGCTGTTGCTGCTTCTCCATGGTCGGCTGAGATGCATGTAGGGAGCCCACAATCTTCTGAAGGGCCTCCAGGCCCTGCCTGCGCCGCATGCTCCTCTGGCCACTGCTCCACACCCTCTGGGCTAGCTTAGAGGCAACGGAGGGCTCCCTGCTGGTGTTGCTCTGGGGGACATCCAAGTTCCTGCTTTGGAGCTCCGACGACACCTCTTCGGCTGTCTCGAACGTACGGGTGCCATCCGGGAAAAGAATTACCATCTTAGAGGGGTATGGTGTACGAAACTTAATTCCCGCCAACTTCAGGGCCTTCATTGCAGGAGCGTAGGCTCGTCTTCGTGCCATGATTTCCGGGGCATAGTCGTTATCAAAACACATGTGCTGCTCCTCGAAGAGTACTTTCCCCTGCCTCCAGGCAGTGTGCAGGACGGTTTCCTTCTCCTGGTACCTGAGGAATCTAATCAAAATGGTGCGGGGGCGGGAGCCTGACGGTGGTTTCGGCCCCAGGGTGCGGTGCGCTCTCTCGAGTTCCAGGGTGACGGATTCGGGCAAGTGAAGCAGCTCTCTCAGTAGTTTTTGTATGAATGGGATCATTTCCGGGCCCTTAGAGCCCTCCGGGACTCCCGACAGCCTCAGATTATTCCTCCTGCTCCGACATTCGGCGTCCTCCACCCGAGCCTGCAAGGCCTTCAGCTCTCCGTGAAGCTGCACTACAGCGTGCTCCACGTCCACCATCCGATCCTCTGTATCTGCGATTTGGGTCTTCCTACTCTCCTGGTGCTGCTCCAATTTCCCAATGTCCGTACGCAGCGCTGTTACTGTAGATTTCATTTCTTTTCGAAAGTCTCTGATTTCAGCCAACATCTGAGCCATTCGTTTTTGTAGGATGGTATGTGGGTCCTGGTCCGGTCGCGCGCTGCTCCGGCGCGAGGCATTCGAGGCCCGGGAATCTTCACTACCTGACCCTTCATCGCCAGATTTCTCCTCCTCTTGATGAGCCAGCACAGAAAATCTTGCCTCCTCCCGCTTCCTGGGAATTTTTGGAGCCCTCCGGTTGAGTTACTGAAATGATGCCTAAGGATTCACAGGACTAGGAGGGCAGTTAGAGGGATCTCTCGGGGAGCCACTGAAACTAGGCAGCCATAGTATTCGTGACGTCACCGGAAGTCCTCCGAAAGATATCTTCCACTTGCACATTGTGTATGCCCTTAAGATACTTGAAGGTCTCTATCATACCTCCCCGTTCCCTCCTCTCTTTCAGTATATACATATTGAGGTCTTTGAATCTTTCCTCATAAGTCTTCTGTTGCAAGCCCTGCACCATCTTAGTCACCGTTCTCTGAACCGCCTCTACCCTGTCTACGTCATTACGAAAATGCGGCCTCCAGAACTGCACACGGTACTGCAGATGAGGCCTCACCAGTATTTTGTACAGTGGTATCACCACCTCCCTACTTCTGCTAGTGATACTTCTTCCAATGCACTCCAAAATGCCACTGGCCAGCCCTACAGTCTTTGTACTCTGCTTGGACACCTTTAGGTCATCTGAGATGACAATCCTCAAATCCTTTTCCTCCCTGGTGATTGTCAACAACTCTCCCCCGCACCCCCAAATCCTGTAGCTCTCCACAGGGTTTCTGCACTCCAGGTGCATGATTTTGCACTTCTTTGCACTGAACTTCAGTTGCCACACTTTGGACCATTCTTCCAGCTTTCCAAGGTCCCTCCTCATTTTTTCCACCCCATCTGGAGTGTCTATCCTGTTGCAGATCTTGGTGTCATCTTCAAACAGGCAAACTTTCCCTTCTAGCCCTTCTGCAAAGTCACTAATAAAGACATTAAAACACAGAGGCACATAGACTACTCGGCATCTGCGGACATGTGGAGGGAGAGGTCCTCATCTTTGGAGGAGGAAGTAGGAGAGGAGGAGCTGGACTCAGGAAGCAGTGGTGCTGTAGCCATGGGTTTGCATTGGACCCTGTCAGACTGTAGGTGAAATTGCTGGAGGACACTACTCTTCATCCCATACTGGTGTCGGGTCATGGGCCCAAGAAGACCCACAATACCAGGCAGCTCAGGGAGGGGTGGCAGAGGTCCGAGAGGAATAACAAAGCCAGAGGCTCCTGGTTGCAAAAGAGCTCAGGGTACTTCTCCCAGGGGTCCACCTGGCAAAGTCCCCCCCCCCCCACCAGTACAGCTTACCAACTTCAGTGGTGGGACCCACATGGCCCCCTTGGGGGAGACCCCCAGCTGAGGACAGCAGAGTTGTACATGTCCCACAGGGCAGTTCCAGTCCTCACCAGTGATGTTAGCTGGTTCTGGGGAGAAACTGGCCACTGCCACTGGTGCTGCCTCCAGCACCAGTCACGGGGGCCGCAGCAGGCTCAGTGGCAGGTCTCATCCCCTCACCAGGGCCTGGAGATGAGCTGTCACAGCTCAGTGTGCCTTTCCTGCTCAAGTCTGTGGAATGTTTTTCTCCCCTCTGTTAAATTAAGCAAGTCTATTAGCATCTTCAGAGAGCATCTTTTCTCACCAGCTGAATACAGCTTCTGATTTATTACTGCCTTTGTCAGTCCCCACTGGCAGAATTATACAGCCTCCCTCCTATATCCCATGTTTGGTAGCCAACTTGTTTGGATTTGAAATTCGTGAAAGTCTTGTCACTTGCTGTATTCTGCTACAATCTGTACCAATGCAACCCTTTCTATTTGCACTGTGTATTCTAAATGTTTTGATCACTGTTTGTGTCCTTTTATAACTAATTCTGGGTCACCCATGAAAACAGGACTTTCAGTTCCAGTGGGCCTACTCAACTGCAAAAAGAAAAAAAAAAAAAAAAATTAAAACAAAAAAAACATAAACTTAAAAAATTAACAAATCAGGTGCAAGTAATCCTCCCCAGGACGTGACTGGAAACGAGCTATCACAGCTCAGTGTGCCTTCCCTCATCCATCAGTATCAACAGATAATACGTGCAAAGCAAAGTGTATGCACACAAGAGGCCATGTTCTAGCAGCTAATACGTACCAAGCAAAGAGTGTGTGAAGGATCTGGAACAGCAGTTGGCAACAAGTGGACATTAGCTGATGCTCCTTTAAGTCAATGCCTGGTCCATCTACAACACCATGGTTTTCGGATATCATCACCTAAACAGCAGAACAACACGTCAGTAAAATAAACAAAGACCTGCTTCACCCCAAAACACCCTTAAGGCAAGTAGTCCCCATTCAGGCAGTGATTATGAGAGTTTAGCTAGCATGTTAGTCAACTGCAAAGCCTCACCTTAACAGGCACAGATATGGTGTTACTCACCTGTAAAGTACAGTTATATAAGGACTTACCATAACAGTAGATCTTCGAGAGAAGCTCTTACAGTTTAACACATGTAGGACTGATGCCACCTGGTGGCAGATCTCGCTAATTTCTTTTCTCCAGCAGTACCGACGTGGGACCGCTCCCAACCAACGTCACCCCTCCCCCGACGTCAGCCGGTGTAAAGGCAGGAGGCGGTCCACATGTGCTCCAGTTCTTGACAGCCTAAGGCAGGTTTGCGAGTGGAAAATGCAGAAATAGTAGCTTCCACAAAAATTAAGGCCAAAGTGGCCCCTGCAGCATGAAACGTTGGCCCTAGCAGGAGAGACCTAGTCCCGGGGGAAGGAAGGAGGGAGGGAGGGAAATCATACCTGCTGCAAGAGCTTCTCTCGAAGATCTATTGTTACGGTAAGTTGTTACATAACTGTACTATCTTACTTTGAAAGGAAGCTCTTGCAGCAGGTAACACATGTAGGACTGATTCCCAAGCAGTATAAAACTTAAGACAACCCTTGGGAAGGGGAAGAAAACATACAGACACACTCCCAAGCGGTATACAGATTAAGACAACCCTTGGAAGGGGGAAGAAAAACACAGACACACTCCCAAGTAATATAAAACTTAAGACAACCCTTGGGAAGGGGAAGGAAAAGTGCAGACACACCGGGAACAGGAAGATCTCACGAGATAAGACCCTGCAGGATCACAAGGCCAAAACCTGCTCTGCACCTGGAATTTATGTCCAAGCTGTAGTGCCTGACAAAGGTATGGACAGAGTGCCAGGTGGCTGCAGCGCAGATGTCAGCCACTGACACTCTTCTTAAGGCTGCGAAGGAAGTGGCGACAGCTCTAGTGGAATGTGCCTTGATAACTCCTGGAAGGGTTTTTCCACCCTTCTGGTAACAGAAGGAGATGCAGTTTACCAGCCAACGTGCAAACGTCTGCTTGGTTACCGGATGCCCCAAGGACCAGTCCACAAAGGACAAGAATAGTTGATCGGACTGTCTAGCCTCCTTGGTTCTGGAAAGATAACAGCGTAAGGCTCTATGCATGTCCAAGGTGTGCAAAAGAACTTCCCCTCTGTTGGAATAATCCGGGTAATAAACCGGAAGCTGAACTGACTGAGTGTAAGCTCCGAAACCATCTTCGGCTGAAATTTAGGAATAGTACGGAGATCCACCCTATCCTTCTGAAAAATGAGATAGGTTCTTTACAAATTAAGGCATGGAGCTCCGAGATGTGTTTAGTGAGGTAACCGCTACCAAGAGCAGCGTTTTCCAAGACAGGAAACAGAGTTCACAGCTCATAGCTGGTTCAAAGGGAGGAAGCGTAAGCCTCTCTAGAATGAATAACAGATCCCAAGGAGGGACAGGATCCCGAATGAGGGGACAGATGTGCACAATTCCCCTGAGGAATGCTTTAGAAACCTCCAATTGAGCCACTGTCCTGTTCTGGATGAGTTGGTGATAGGCAGAAACAGCGACCACGTGTACCTTAATGGAGGAGTAGCCGAGACCTGACTCTGAAAGAGATAAGAACACGTTACTCACCTGTAACAGCAGTTCTAGGAGTGGTATATGTTGTTCATCCACACTCTTTGGCATGTCCCTTTCCCCTATAAATCTTGCCGGAAGTCTGCAAGCTGGCTCCTCCCACCCATCCGGGTGGTATATACCTCGGCTCCGCCCCATGACGCCAGATCTTAGCCCGCTGGAAGCCAGGTTGTGTGCATCCACAGCCGGGGAGGTTGTTTGTGTGTGTGTGTGGATGAACAACATAGAAGTCAACGGCAGATAAGGACTGCAAGGCCCATCCAGTCTGCCCATTTCTTTTTCTACCTTATGAATGTGCCATAGGCATTTGCTCTGTCAATGGCCTATCTATTCATACTCATCTGTATTGCTCCCTTATGCCTATCCCATGCCTGTTTGAAGCCTTGCACTGTATTCATATCCACCACTTCCTGAGGTAGGCCGTTCCATGCATCCACCACCCTTTCTGCGAAAAAGAACTTCCTCACGTTACCCCTTAACCAGCCTCCATCTAATCTCATGTTGTGTCCTCTTGTCCTGCTATTTTTCTAATACTGAAACACGTTAGACTCTCTCACCTTGTGAAATGCCCTTAGGATGTTTGAATGTTTCAATCATATCACCTCTCTCCCTCCTTTGCTCTAGGGTACACATATTGAGTTCAGTTACTCTGTCCTCATATGTTTTCTGATGCAGTCCCTGCACCATTTTGGTTGCCCTTCTCTGAAATGCCTCAATTTGGTTAATGTCCTTGTGAAGGTGTGGCCTCCGGTACTGCACGCAGTACTCTAGATGGGGCCTGTTAGCCATGGACCACCACCCCTGATTGGGCCTCCCCATTTCACAGACAGTAATATTTAGGGCACAGGCACTTATCATATAAGCATGAGTGTCAGGATCTGGGTTCTACTGTTCTATTATCATTGCTGCCATTAATTACAATGCTTACGACTGTATCCTTGCTATATAATCACAATACTTTATACATGTATTACATTGCCTTATATACAATTATATACTGTTATTACCAATATTCTACAAATTATTGTGTTTTACTGAAAATCATCATGTACCCATGTACTGAGAAAATACTGCTGTTTTGGATACTTGTATACTTAACAATCATTAGTTGTGCAATGCTGCCATCTTTAGGTTTAGTGCAAAGTAATTATTAGGTAAGGGTCATCATGACCTGGCTGCATACAAAGACTGTCTATTTTCCCTTATCAGTGTCTTTGCTACTTCGGTGCATATTCCCAGGCTAGTAGGAATCAAACTATTTCTGCTGTTAGTCACTCATAGTAGGTAACTGTATCTCTTTTACTGGTTTCTATAGCAATAATCAGAGGTATAAAAATGACTGTTTTAGCTTAGAATCCTTAGAGAAGAAAGCTGATTCTACCTAGGTGAGAAATAAGGAAGACTGGTATTGTTAGTGGTAATTATTTTTATTTTCATCACTGCATGGTTGTAAGTCTGTTTTATATACCAGAAATAAATCATTATCAGACTTTGGAAACCACGTGTTTGTTGTTTCTCCACATTGGCAATCCAGACAAGAATCTGTAATAGGGTAAGATTTATTACCCAAATTACAGGCCCTAACATATACCAGTCCTAGAACTACTGTTACAGGTGAGTAACCTGTTCTCTAGGAGCGTGGATATGTTGTTCATCCACACTTCTTGGCAGACTCCAAGCAGTTCTCCGGGAGGAAGGAGGCAAGGTGCACACCCCCTACTTAGGAAATAAAGATAGGAGAACCGAGGCCCCAAAACCAGCATCCTGGCGTGACTCAAGGTCGATGTGGTAGTGGGTAATGAAGGTGTTTGCTGACTTCCAGGTAGCGGCCCGGCAGATTTCCTGGATAGCGATGTCCATGGAAGCAGCCACCGATGCAGCAGTATGGTGGGTAGAATGAGCTCTTATCCCTCTGGGAGGCTCCTTGCCCACCAACTCATAGCACAGACATATGCATGATGTAATCCACCTTGCAATGGTCCATTTGGCTGCAGGTCTGCCAGAAACTGCTTCAGCGTAGGTGACAAAGAGCTGGCAAACCTCTCCCTGAATTTCCGCCGTCCTCTCCTTATAATAGGAGAGAGCACGTCTCAGGTCCAAGGTATGGAGCCTGTACTCGGCATCCAAGGTGTAATTAGGGTAGTACACCGGCAGAGTCAACACCTGGTTAAGGTGAAACTCTGACACCACCTTCGGAAGGAATTTCGGGTTGGGGCACAGGACAAATTTGTCCCTGTGAAAGACCAGATAAGGGGAGTCCACTGAAAGCGCTTAGAGCGCCCCTGTCCTTCTAGCAGTCATGATAACCACCAGGAAGGCTGTTTTCCACAACAAGTGTGAAAGCTCACATTTGTGCATGGGTTCAAATGGCTTGCCCATGAGCTCTGCCAAAACCAGCAACAGATCCCATGGAGGTGGAGGTTCATGCATAGGTGGGGATATGTGATCCAGGCCTTTGAAAAAGCGCCCGACCACTGTCTCCTGCGCCAATGTCGGCTGACCGGCCCGTGCCCGGTAAGCAGAAATGGCTGCCAGGTGCACCCTAAGGGTCGATGACCGAAGACCCCCTTTGGAGAGAGACCAAAGGTAGTCGAGAATGTTAGCCACAGAACAGGATAAGGGGTACAGACCCTTACCCTGACACCAAATGGAAAAGCGTTTCCATTTGAAGGCATAACATTCCCTGGTCGATTCCTTTCTGGATGCCTTCACAACAGTGTAGACATCTTCAGAAAGACCCAGAGCCTGGAACTCTAGCTGCTCAGGTACCAGGCTGTGAGGTGCAGAGACTAAAGGTCCGGATGGACTACCTTCCGCTGGTTCAGAGATATCGGGTCCGGGGGTGTAAAAAAACACTCTGGGGACCTGCAGTTGATGCTGAGAAGATCTGAGTACCAGAACTGGCATGGCCAATCTGGAGCTACCAGAATCAACTTCGTCTTGTCCCTCCTCACCTTGAGTAACACCTTGTGGATCAAGGGAAATGGAGGGAAGATGTAGAGAAGGCCTGGGGTCCACAGCCTCGAGAAGGCATCCCCCTGCAGTGAGCCCTGCTGAGGGGGGCGGGCATGAAACAGCCTCAGCTTGTTGTTTTCCCTGGAGGCAAACAGGTCCACCATTGGTTGGCCCAAATGGGAGAACAGACTGTAAGCTACCTCTGGATGGAGAGACCACTCGTGGGATGTCTGGCCTAAGCGGCTAAGAGCATCCGCCAGCTGGTTCGAGGCTCCTGCCACATAGATGGTTAGGAGATCCGCCTCCAACCGGCTTACGAGGGTCCAGATGCAGAGCGTCTCCTTGCACAGCAGATGGGTGTGCGTGCCGCCCTGTTTGTTGAGATAGCACATGGTTGTGGTATTGTCCGTCTGGATTTGAACCACTTGACCCCAGAGTTGAGAAGCAAAAGCTGAAGCGCCAGCCTGACTGCTCTGAGCTCCAACAGGTTGATGTGGCATCGGGACTCCTCGGGGGTCCAGAACCTGTGGGCCCTGTTGTCCCCCATGTGGGCTCCCCAGCCTGTGAGAGAGGCATCAGTCATAAGGACAACCGTCGGCTCGGGGCGGACAAACGGGATCCCTTCCTGCAACTGGTCTGGGGCGGTCCACCATTGGAGAGCATCCCACATCTTCTGGGTTACAGTGATCAGCTGGTCGAAGTGACCATATCGCTGAGTCCACTGGGAAGCCAGCTCCCATTGGAGGGGGCGCATGTGCCACCGGGTCCAATGGACCACCGAGGTGCATGCTGCCATGTAACCCAGAAGGCGCAGAAAGTCCCGGGCAGGGCGCAAGTGCCCAACCAGAAATGATTGGGCAAAGGAGGAGAGAACCTCCGCCCTATCCACCAGGAGCCGAGCTCTGACTTGACAAGAGTCGAGCTCTGCCCCGATGAAGCCCATCACCTGAGAGGGCACGAGTTCTGACTTGGCCTTATTGATCAGGAGGCCAAGTTGGGAGCAGGTTTGGAGGGCCAGATCCCTGAATCTCTCCACCTCCTGAAGGGAGGAACCTGCCAAGAGTCAGTCGTCGAGATAAGGGTAAATTCTGACTCCTCAATGCCGAAGGTGGGCCGCCACCACTGCAATGCATCTGGTGAAGACCCAAGGGTCCGATGACAGGCCGAACTGGCATGGCTCGGAACTCGCACAGGGTCCCTTCGCCCCTGAAGTGGAGGAACCGCTGATGGGATGGACGGATTGGGACGTGAAAGAACGCGTCCTGTAGATCCAGTGAACAGGACCACATGTTTCGCTCCAGGGGTAGTAGGACCTGGTTCAGAGTGACCATCCAAAAGCTGCAAGACCTGAGATATTGATTCAGGTCATGGAGATCTAGGATGGGGCGCCAACCCCACCGTCAGCTTGGGCACCAGGAAGTACCTGGAAACAAACCCTGGGTTTGTCAGAGGATCCGGCACTGGAGCTGCTGCCTCCTTGCAGAGGAGCTGAGCCACGTCGTCTCAAAGAGCCGACTGGGTGCATGTGGAGATCCATTCCTCCCGGGGGGCATGGGCTTGGCTGGGAGGTTACTGCTTGAATTCCAGAGGGAGTCCCTGACTGATCACTTCTAGAACCCACCTGTCTGAAGTGATAGCGGACCAGGTGGAAAGGAAGTGGTGGAGCCGACCCTCCACGGGAGGACCCACAGCTGGCATGACGGGTATAGGGGTGGCGACCCCCAACCCGTCACTGAGCAGGCTTAGAGGAGGAGGAGGAGGCTCCTGGACCTGCGCTTCGGCCTCCTTTACGGGGCTGTTGAGGACCCTGCTTGGGCCGGGGGGTGCCAAGCTTGAGCCTGCTGCTGCTGTTGCTGCTGACCTCCTGGATAGGAGGGCTGCCTGACTGCAGAGGAAGAATGCCGAAATGGCTTCTTCTTTCTCTTCTGCTGGTTCTTGCCCGAAGAACCCTTAGCAGAAGTGGCATTCAAGGTGGCAGTCCCTGCTCTATGCTCTGAAGGTGACCGGCCTCTCTTGGACCGAACAAGTCGGTGCCAAGGAAGAGCACGTCAGCAAGCTTATGCTGAGTATCTGCCAGGAAGGAGGAAAGCCTCAGCCAAGCTCTGCAGCGAGAGGCCACTGCGGCTGCCAGCGAGAGGGCACAAGAACCTTATATCAAAGGCCGTCTGGAGCTGCTGTTTTGCAACAGCACGGCCTTGGTCACGAACCTGCTTGACCGTGGTCTGCATGTCCAGTGGGAGATGAGGAAGGACCTCATCCAATGACCCTAGAAGGGCATGGGAGAAGTGTGCCATAATAACAGCCGAGCTGGCCTGACGAAAGCCCAGAGAAGGGGCCGCATAGACCTTGCGGGCAGAGTGGTCCATATTTTTGGACTTCTTGTCCAGGGGTTGGTCAGCGTCGGCCGAACTACCAGTACGCCTGAACACAGAGGCGGTCACCAGGCTCTCGGCCAAAGGGTGCTCTGTGAATCCCGCAAGGGACCCTACAGGCACCGTGTACTTGCGGGCCATGCGGGCAGATAGTGCTGGGCAGGAGGCAGGACGCTGCCAAAGTTCAAGGGCTGGGCCAATAATGGCCTTGACCACTGGAAAGGCCTCCGTCGAGGTATCCCCCCCTCTCTTGAGAATGTCAGTGAGAGGGTACTGAGCCTTTTCTGGATGGGCTCCAGGGGCATTCCGGTGGAGTCGGAGATGAGGTGGAGAATGCCCTGGAAAGAGGAAGGACCTTCCTCCATCCCTGTGTCGACCGACGACTCATCATCCCCGGGATGTGAGTGCAAGCCGGTGACGTCCGAGCCTGAAGAGTCGTGACAGAGCAGTCTACCGCCTAAGTCACCTTCGATCTGCCGAGGGCGATCCGGGATGACTGTTATCGACAGGCATCGGGGAAGCCTGGTGTCCTGTCGGTCCTCTTTCGAGGGCGCCCCTCCCTCAGGCTGTTTTGGCGGTGGTTCCACCCGAATTGGTGGAGAGACCGGGTTAGGCCGAACCGGGAGACGGGCCCGCCCCCACAGGAAGAGGAACCGAGGGCTTCAGTTCCGGAAGGGTTGGCTTCGGCCTAGAAGTTTCCGTCGGAGCCTCTCCTCGTCCAAGGAGGATGAGGACCTGTGGCATCGCCTCTTCTTTGAGCGCTTATAACTCTTCCTCGGTCGATCATCCGAGGGGGTCCTGGACTGAGACCGAGAACCGGGAGGCCGACTCGGTCAATCAGGAGACACTGGAATTGGTGAGACACGGGGGTCCGGGACCGGTTCCTTGATGGGGACACCAGCAGCCTGGGTCTCCTCATCCGGAAATTCCAGGACCGGAGTCCTTTCCAACGAGTCGTGCACAGTTGGCGACAAGGGGTCGAGGATAATTTCAGCCTTGTCGGCCACTTCCTCGGGTCCCTTGGCCAGACGGAAGGTCCAAAAAGCCAGCGGCCGAGGATGCGATCTCGACCGAGGTCGAGACCACGTGTTCTTGGGACTCGGACCTCTCCCGGTCCCAAGATCATCTCCGTCGGGACGAAGACAACGGGTCCTTCTCCCTCTTGCAAGAGTGGGAGGAGTGCGAGCCTGAGGGCGCCTCACCCCGAGTGGGAAGAGACTGGCACATCTCCCTGAAGGAACCTGTAAAGGTGGAGCCAAGGTTAAGTGGAACGAAGAAGCTTCGATTGGCCAAAGCGCGAGCTGCTTCCTCTTCGAAGGCCTTCATCTGTTCCAGCTGTTTGGCGGAGCCTGTGGCCATGGAAACCGCCCACCTAGCCTCCTTCGATTTCACCAGCGGGTTTCTTTTCTCTGGTCTCCCCAGCTTCAGTCATGCCATTCAGCCGTCCAGGACGTTGGGGTGGAAAGCCAGGCAAAAACTGCATGACGAGGTGTCATGTCCGACATCTAGGCAGTAAACGCTCGTGAGGTGAGGATCGGTGCGCGGCATCTTTTGGCCGCAAGGACACCGGCCAAATCCGGGAGATGATTTTTTTCCTCCATAGTCGAGACAACGAAAGCGCGATCGCTAACTCGAACGAGTTTAATTTTTGTTAAAAACGACAATTTGAAATCCAGGGCCTATGATATGCTGAGAGCACGAGGGAACCTGTATCTTCCAGCGGAAAGGAAGATCTGGCATCATGGGGCGGAGCCGAGGTATATACCCTCCGGGTGGGTGGGAGGAGCCAGCTTGAAGACTTCCAGCAAGATTTAAAGTGGAATGGGACCTGCCAAGAAGTGTGGATGAACAACATATCCACGCTCCTAGAACAGCTGTTGCACATAAGGTCCTCGTAGCGCCGACAGAGTTCCCGTCGGAGCCTCTCCTCATCCGACGAGGACGAGGATGACCTGTGGCATCGCCTCTCTTTGGAGCGCTTATGGCTCTTCCTTGGCTGTTCAGCCGAGGGAGTTCTAGACCTCGACCGAGCAGGCCGACTCGGTTGTTCAGGAGACACTGGAGGAATCCATGAAACCCGAGGGTCCGGAACCAGGTCCTCGATGGGGACACCAGCGGGCTGGGTCTCCTCATCGGGGAACACAAGGACTGCAGTCCTCTCCAAGGAGTTGGCCACGGCCGGCGACAGAGGGTCGATTGGGTCGAGAACAATCCTGACCTCATCGGCCACTTCCTTGGTCATCTGGCCAGAGGGAAGGTCCGTGAAGCCGGCATGCTCCTGGGACGGAGACCTCTCTCGGTCCCAAGAGCGCCTTCGCCGAGACGAAGACGAGCTGGGTTCTTTGTCCCTCTTACGAGAGCGGGAGGAGTGCGAGTCCGTGGGCACCTCATCCTGGGTGGGGAAGAGACTGGCACAACTCCTTAAAAGAACCTGTGAAGGTGGAGCCCAGGTTGAGTGGAATGAAAAAGCTTCGATTCGCCAAAGTGCAGGCGGCTTCTTCTTCTAACGCCTTCATGCGTTCCAGCTGCTCGGCGGAATCCGCGGCTGCAGAAAATGCCCACCTAGCCTCGTAAGACTTCACTGGAGGATTCCTTTTCTCCGGTTTCCCCAGCTTCAAATGTGCCAGGCAGTGCGTGGGACATTGGGATGGAAGCCAGCAATAACTGCAGGGCCAGGTGTCATGGCCGACACCCAGGCAGTAGGACGATGTGAGATGGGGATCGAAAAGCGCAACATCTTCTGGCCACAAGGACACCGGCGAAATCCTGGAGAAGATTTCTCTTCCATGATCGAGGACGCAAAAGCATGATCACTAACTCGAACGAGTTTTAATTTCAGTAAAATCGAAGTTTTGAAAGCCAGGGCCTACGAAATGCATGAGCACGAGGGAGGCAACCTGTATCTTCCAGTGGAAAGGAAGATCTGGCGTCATGGGGCGCAGCCAAGGTATATACCACCCGGGTGGGTTGGAGGAGCCAGCTTGAAGACTTCCCGCAAGATTTAAAGGGGAAAGGGATATGCTAAAGAGTGTGGATGAACAACATATCCACGCTCCTAGAACAAGTATTCCAAAATTGTGTTAACCGGACAGACAAGAGGATCCACTCTCCGAGCTACGGCCCAGATATAGAAGCGCTTCCATTTCATGGCGTCAGTGGCCCTGGTGGTAGACTTTCGCGCCTCAATCAGAATTTGAGCCCCTTATCTGAGACCCCAAATCTGAGCTTGGCAAAGTCCTGCGGAACCAAGCATGCAGTTGGAGGGAGCGAAGGTTGGGATGAACCAGAGCTCCGTTGTCCTGAGACAGTAGCTGAGCTGAAACTGGAAGAGGGACAGGAGGTTCCACCGTCAAACGCCTGAGCAAGGGGGACCAAATCTGTCTGGCCACAGAGGGGCTATCAGGACCATGGCTACCCTCTCTGAATGGGCTTTGAGGAGGACCCGCTGAATGAGGGGGAAGGGAGGGAAAGCATACAGGAATCTTCCCTTCCAGGATAGGGACAATGGGTCTTGCCAGAAAGCTCCAGGCTCTTGATCAAGAGAGCAAAAATTGGGCAGTTTTGCGTTGGATAGAGACGCAAACAGATCTAACTCTGGTGTCCCCCATCCGGTGAATAAATCGTCCGCCACACTTTGGAGCAATGCCCACTCGTGAACGAGAGACTTTGTTTGGCTGAGGGCATCTGCTATCACATTCCGGGAACCCAGAACTTGAGCTGCAAAGAGAGTGAGGTGATGCTCCCTCGCCCAGTCTCACACCCTCATGGGCCTCCCGACAGACAGGATAAGAGTGAGTGCCACCCTGCTTGTTGACATAGAACACCATCGAGGTGTTGTCCATCTGCACTCGGAGGTGGCCCGGCTTTAAAAATGGGGCCAGTGCTTGCAGAGAGTACAGGACTTCCCTCAGTTCCAAAACACTGATGTGCAGGTTCTCCTCTGACGGAGACCACAAGCCCTGTGTCCTGTGCGTCTCCAGATGTGCGCCCCATCCCATTCCTGAGGCATCTGTCGTAAGGGTTTGGATGGGTGGATTGGGTCGAAAAGGGAGACTGCTGACAAGGTTCGATGGAGACCCCCACCAGCGAAGTTCCCGGAGAATTGACTCTGTGATCCTGACAGGCATGTCCAGATCGTCTTGGGTCTGATCCCATTGTACCCGGAGCATCCACTGAATGGTACGCATGCGCAGCCGGGCAAAGGGGACCGAAAGTATGGCTGTGGTCATGTGTCCCAGCAGTTGAAGTACAGTCCTGACTGGTACGGCGGATGCTGAACAGACCTGAGCAGCCAGTACCCTGAGACATTCCGCTCTGTCGGAGGGAAGGAAGGACCTTCCTAGCGAAGTGTCTAGTATGGCTCCTAAGAACTGCAGCCTCTGAAAGGGAAATAGCTGTGACTTCTCAGGATTCTCAGTGATTCCCAGTCTCAGACAGAGCGACAGGGTGTCTCGAGTGGTTTCCCAGAGACGGGAACGAGACGGAGCCAACAGAAGCCAATCGTCCAGATAGGGAAAAAGGAAATGACCCTGTCTGTGTAGAGCTGCGGCGACAACCGCAAGGCACTTTGTGAAGACCCGGGGGGCAGAGGAAAGACCAAAGGGGAGGACTCTGAACTGGAAGGATTGCCCTTCGAGCCTGAATCTCAGGAACTTCCGATAGTTTTTGGTGATGGGAGTGTGCAGATAAGCATCCTGCATGTCCAAGGAAGCCATCCAGTCTCCGACCGAGATGAGAGGAAGGAGGTTGGGTAGGGAAATCATGCTGAATCTCTTGTAGAAGACCCACTGGTTCAGATCGCTGAGATCCAGGATGGGTCTTAGATCCCCCGTTTTCTTTGGGACCAAGAAAAAGTGGGAGTAAAACCCGCAGTTTATCTCTGCTTTTGGGACGTACTCTATGGCGTCCTTGGCAAGAAGAGACTGAATCTCCTGTCTGATGGGAGCTCTGTGGTCTCTCGGGTAACGGGATGCGGTGGGGGTCTGTCCGCTGCTAATGTCTCAAACTCTATGGAGTGCCCGAACTCCACGAGTTTGATGACCCACCGGTCGGAGGTCACTTCTCTCCAAGCCTCGGCGTAGCGAGAAAAGCGGCCTCCCGCTGGCTCTCCCAACGACAAATTCGGGGTTCGCCTGAATAGTCAGGCTGTGGGAGGAGGCGGGAGGGTGGCTGCAGTAGGTCTAGCCTGTCTAAAGGTGGTGGAAGCAGAGCCTCTGGGCCCACCTCTGTGACTAAAGTCTCCCCACTGAGGCTGGGGCTGAAAGCGGAGTTACTGAGGATGATGACCCCCTCTGCCACGAAAACGGGGCTTGTGAAAACGCTCCCGCTTTGGGCGGTACATTGACTGCACAGTATGGAAGGCCTTACCGGAGTCCTGTAGTCTGGAAATGACCTTCTCTGCGTCTTCACCGAAGAGAACAGAGCCCTTGAATGGGGCGTCCAGAAGGTTCGTCTGAACATCTGGGTTGAACCCCGAGACCCAGAGCCAGGAATGGTGCCGAAGACAAATACCAGAAGCGGCCACTCTCGCCGAGGCATCCGCAGTCATAGGCAGCCCTCAGGATGTGCGTGCGAACGTCCGAGCCTGCCTGCAAAAGTTTGACAAGTTCTGCCTTTTGAGGGCAGTTGGGCAAACCTTACAAGATGTCCAGACATTGGTCCCAGAGAGCGTTTTGGAACTGGACCATGTGCATCAAAAAACTGAGATGGCAAATACTGCAGGTGGCAGATGAGTACACCATGCGACCCAAGGAATCCAGCTGCTTTGACTCCCTGTCTGGTGGCTGGGTGCTTAGGCCTTTGAGAACAGTCGTGTTTAGTGGAGATGATGCACCGAGTTAGAGATGGGGTGCTCCGCTAAGAAGGAATGGTCCTTAGGAGCCCGGTACAGTCTATGTGCCTTTTTGGGCACAGCAGAGGATGCATGTGGATGCTTCCGAGTGGCATATGTGACATCCTGAAAGGTGTCGACAAGGGGGCATGACCACTGGCTTGGGATCCTTCTGGCGCAGATATTTCACCAGGCACAAGTGTTCAGGGTCCAGGGCCTCTGTATCCCACCCCATATTCTCCTGACAGTGCCTCATGACCTCCATGAAACTGGGGTCATCTGGTAGAGATTTTGGCTGTTCCTCTGTGTCCCCAGGAAGGGAATCAGGGTTGGAGCCCGGTGAAGAGGGCTCTGACTCAAAATTATCGTCTGAAGATGAAGAAGAGGAATGTCTCCTCCTCTTCTTCTTGGTCTTTTTAGAAGGAAGAGAGCGAGAGAGATTAGAAGATTTAGATCTCCTGCGCCTAGACTTGTCCTTGTGCTTCCTGGGACTGGTGTTTTTTTTTTTTTCCACATCTTCACCAGATGGAACCCTGGCCTCCTCCATGTCTGATTCTGGGGTGTGAGGAGGCTGAGGAGTGGGAGCAGGATTGGGAGCCAGGTCCTGCTTCACTGTGTCCCACCAGTAACAAAATAACTCCTTGACCTGGGACATTCCTGGTTTGGGAGGAGGCGTCGGTATGCCTGCACCCGTACCAGTGTTGTGTAGGTCTGGCGTCAGTCTGACCGGTGGCAGTTCAGCAACACCATCGTCAGGGTCCAATGTCTGGTGAACCGGTGTCAGGTCTTTAGGTGAGGTGATGTCGGGACTGGCATCAGCACAAGCCGGAGGGGCCAATGGCAGAGGAGGTTCAGCCGACGGCTTGGCTGGAGCCTGGAGGGGTGACAGCAGGCTGTTTCTCCGGTGTTGGGTCAGTGCCCGCATCCGACGGACGTGACCTGGCTAAAGCAGGCGCAGGATGGTCGGATGGTTTGTGTGTCTTGGAAGGCTTGTCTGCGGATTTAGCCGCAGGCTTGTCCAAGTGGCGTCGGTCTGAAGATGGGGGCTGACGCCGGTCAGACTTAGTTTTAAGCAGGAGGGACGATGCCCTCGAGGAGTGCCCGGAGGCCTTCTTAACTTACCAGAGGTTGGCCAAGGAAAGGGAGGCCGAGCGGGAAGGAGCCTTACCTTGGGCCGCTGATGACCCGGCGTCTGGAGGCCAGATCTTAATGGGTTGAAGACTACAGCCCGAAGAGAGAGTAGTTGAGACGGGATTCTTTTCCGGACGAGGAGTCACGCTGCATCTGGGCCAGACGCTGCTGGGCAAGGAAGGCCTGAAGCGATTTCTGCCGCCTGATTCTTGTGCGACTGTTGAAGGCCTGACAGTGGGAACAGGTGCCGGAGTCGTGGTCTGAGCCCAGGCAATAAAGGCAGGTGGAGCGACCATCCTTAGAGGGGATCTGTCTCCCGTAAGAGCACTTGTTACAGTCCCCCGTAGATGAAGTGGCCATACGACGATTTTTCGAGAAAACCAATGAAAAAAAAAACAGGTTCTTAGAACGAATGGAACTAGCCAGAGAGCCGAGAGCTAATTAACGTATACTGCGGCGGGAAAGAACTGGAGCACATAGGGATCTCCTCCTGCCTTTATACCGGCTGACGTCAGGGGAGGGGCAATGTCGGGTGGGCGGTCCCACGTCCGTACTGCTGGAGAAAAGAAATTGCCAAGATCTGCCGCCAGGTGGCATCAGTCCTACATGTGTTACCTGCTGCAAGAGTTTCCTCTTGAAGTAAGATCTGTAGTTCTTGGAGTGGTATATGGTGCACATCCACACTTTTGGAAGCTCTTCCTTTCCTTTAAAATCCAGCCAGAATGTCTTCAAGCTAAGCTTCTCTCACCCACCTGGGAGGTATCCTCCTCAGCACCATCCCATGACATCAGATCTTGCACATTGGAAGCAGAGATCCATGTTCCACTTGCCAGGAGAGGTCAAGTGGGTTGAGTGGATGTGCACTATATACTACTCCTGGAAAGTACAGTTAAGTAAGAACTTGCCGTAACAGTAGATCTTCGAGAGAGGCTCTTGAAGTAGGAAATTACATATAGGACTGAAGCCGGCATGCATCAGGACCCTACGGAAAAATTTCTAGCTAGCAGTCTCTGGTGGGGGACCGCCCCCACGTCTGGTGACCGACGTCATGCGACGTCAGTATAAAGGGGGGGGGGGTTCCCCATGCCCGCCTTCCAGTTCTTTCCTGCCAAAGGCCAAAAGGCGAGACGAGAGAGAAGCGGATATTACCAATCCTGGAAAAGGACCTGAAAAAGCTTAGGGGGTGGAGGGCAGGAAGGTATTACCTAATGAAAGAGCCTCTCTCGAAGAGCTACTGTTACGGTAAGTTCTTACGTAACTGTACTATCTTACTTCAAGAGGGCTTTTGCAGTAGGTAATTACATACAGGACTGAGTCCCAAGCAGTCTGAAACAAAGAGAAGCTCACGGGAGGAGGAAACTACTCATACACAGATCCTCTTGCTGTGAAGGTCTTAGGAAAGAAGACCTTGCAGAACAGCCAACCCGAAGCCAGCTCTACGCGAGAGGCAATGTCCAAACTGTAATGTTTCGTAAAGGTATGGACAGAAGTCCAAGTGGCGGCTGCACAGATGTCAGCCGCCGACACATTCTTGAAACAAGCAGCAGAGGCAGTGACACCCCTAGTGGAGTGACCTCTGACTTGACCTGGCAAGGTCTTGTAATACTTGTCATAACAGAAAGTGATACAATGAGCCAACCATTTTGAAAGGCATTGCTTAGAAATACAGGTTACTCACCTGTAACAGGAGTTCTAGGAATGGTACAGTATATGTTGTTCATCCACACTGTCTGGCAGGTTCTTTGCCGCTTTAAATCTTGCTGGAAGGTCTTCAAGCTGGCTCCTACCACCCACCCGGGTGGTAAAACTCTCTGCTCCGCCCCATGACACCAGATCTAGCCCGCTGGAAGCCAGGTTGTGCGTCGAACCCGGGGAGGTTGGGTGGGTCGTGTGGATGAACAACATATACCATTCCTAGAACTCCTGTTACAGGTGAGTAACCTGTATTTCTAGGGACATGGATATGTTGTTCATCCACACTGTCTGGCAGACTCCTAGTGGTTCTCCGGGAGGAGGGAGGCAAGGCGCACACCCCCTACTTGGGAAATAAAGACTGGAGAACTGAGGCCCCAAAACCAGCATCCCGGCGTGACTCAAGGTCGAAGTGGTAGTGGGTGATGAAGGTGTGTGCTGACTTCCAGGTAGCAGCCCTGCAGATTTCCTGGATAAGGACATCCCTGGAAGCAGCCACCAATGCAGCGGTATGGCGGGTAGAATGAGCTCTTATCCCTCTGGGAGGCTCCATGCCCGCCAACCTATAGCAGAGATCTATGCAGGAGGTGACCCACCTGCCTATCGTCCGCTTGGCTGCAGGTCTGCCAGGTGCGACTTCAGCGTAGGTGAGAAACAGCTGGCGAACCTCTCCCTAAACTTCAGCCGTCCGCTCCTTATAATAAGTGAGCGCTCTTCTAGGGTCCAAAGTATGGAGCCTATATTCGGCCTCCGAGGTGTGATTGGGGTAGAACACCGGCAGAGTCAACACCTGGTTAAGGTGAAACTCCTGACACCACCTTCTGAAGGAATTTCAGGGTGGGGGCGCAGGACAACCTTGTCCCTGTGGAAGACCAGAGAAGGAGACTCGATGGAAAGCGCCTGGAGCTTCCCATCCTTCTGGCTGACGTGACAGCCACCAAGAAGGCAGTCTTCCACGACAGGTGAGAGATGTCACACCTGTGCATCGGTTCGAATGGCTTGCCCATGAGCTAGCCAATACCAGCAGTAGATCCCATGGAGGTGGGAGGTTCTCGCACCGGAGGATATGTGATCAAGGCCTTGAGCAAGCAGCACCACCCTCCTGCACCACCTGACTGCTTCCCAACCCGCCTGCAAAAGAGATGGCTTCCAGGTGCACCTTAAGGTCGCCCCGACTGAAGCCCTTGCTGAGAAAGGGACCACAGGTAGTCTAGAATGCTTGCCAAGGAACAGGAGGAAGGGTCCAGGCCCTTGCCTGACACCAAATGGAGATCTCTTCCATTTGAAGGCGTAGCATTTCTGGAAGTCGCTCCTGCAGGACGTAGCCTCAACAAAGTTGAGGACCTCGTCGGAAAGACCCAAGGCCTGGAACTCTAGCCGCTCAGGAACCAGGCCGTCAGGTGCAGGGATTGAAGGTCCGGATAGAATACCTTCCCCTGATTGACTGAGATCAGGTCCGGGCGGGCTGGAAGCCGCCTCGGGAGCCTGGAGCTGAGACTGAGGAGATCTGGATACCAGAACTAGCGGGGCAAGTCTGGGGCTACCAGAATCACCTGCGCCTTGTCCCTCCTCGCCTTGAGAAGCACCTTGTGGATCAAGGGAAATGGGGGAAGGGCGTAGAAGAGGCCTGGGGTCCACGGCCTCGAGAAGGCATCCCCCTGCAGTGAGCCCTGCTGAGGGGGGCGGGCATGAAACAGTCACAGCTTTGCATTCTCCCTGGAGGCAAACAGGTCCACCTGAGGCGTGCCCCAGTGGGAGAAGAGATTTGTACCACCTCCCGCAGGAGACACCACTGTGAGATCGCAGCCTCTATCCGCTTAGGCACGGGCCAGGGTGCTGGAGGCTCCTGCCACATGAATGGCGAGGAGATCTGCCTTCAGGGTCATGCGACAGTGACCAAATGCGGAGAGCTTCCTATACAGAGGCATGGAGCGTGTCCCACCCTGGCAGTTTAGGTAGTACATGGTCGTGGTATTGTCCATCTGGACCTGAACCACTTGACCCTGTAGAAACGGAGCGAAGGTGATGAGGACTAGACGAACCGCTCGAAGCTCCGGAAGGTTGATATGGCATCGGGACTCCCGAGGGGACCAGAGGCCGTACGCTCTGTGCTCCCCCAGATGGGCACCCCAACCCATCAGAGAGGCATCGGTCAATAGAGAGACTGTCGGCTTGGGGCGGACAAACGGGATGCCCTCCTGCAGATGTGCTGGAACGGTCCACCCCTGGAGAGCGTTCCACATCCCCTGGGTCACTGTCACTAGCTGATCCAGCGGATCGAAGTGCTGTGACCATTGGCTGGCCAGTCCCCATTGAAGGGGATGCATGTACCAGCGGCCCAATGGACCACGCTGGTGCAGGCCGCCATGAGGCCCAGGAGGCGCAGGAAGTCCCGGGCAGGGCGCGATTGCCCAACCTGAAATGACTGGGCAAAGGAGGAAAGAACCTCGGCCCTGTCTGCCGGGAGCCATGCTCTGGCTTGTAGACAGTCGAACTCTGTCCCGATGAATTGTATCACCTGCTTTGGCACGAGTTCCAACTTGGCCTCATTGATGAGGAGGCCAACCTGAGAGCAAACCTGGAGGGCCAGATCTCTGGACCGCTCCACCTCCGCTCTGGAGAAGGCTGCAATCAACCAGTCGTCCAGGTAGGGGTACACCCGGACCCTTCGGCGCCGCAGGAATGCTGTCACCACTGCCATGCATTTGGTGAAGACCCTGGGAGCTAGGAAGGCGAAGGGCATGGCCGGACAACTAAAGGATCCTCCACTCTGAAGTGGAGGAATCTCTGGTGGGACGGACGGAGTTGGGACGTGAAAGGTCAGTGTCCTGTAGGCCCAGAGAACAGAACCACATGCCTCATTCTAAGGATGGGATTATCTGAGCCAGAGTGACCATCCTGAAGGTCCGAGACCTTAGGAACCTGTTCAGATCGTGCAGGTTGAGAGCACGGCCAGCCCCGTCCTGTCCAGGTTCAGGAAGAACCTGGACACAAACCCTGGGTCTGGAGGAGGATCCGCCACCTTCCTGATCACCCTTTTTAGGAAGCAGGGCAATATCGACAAGACGAGCCAACAAAGGGCTGTGGACTCCAGCCAGCCCCGAGGCGTGGCTCGGAAGAGCGGGCCCTGCTCGAACTCCAGGGGCAGGCCCTTTCCTACCTCCTCAAAAACCAATGGTCCGTGGGTGATAACGGACCAAGAGGAAAGGAAGTGGCGAACCCGTCCTCGCAGGGGACCCAGGGGAGGACGAGTCTGGGGCGACACCTCAACCCGTCACTGGGCAAGCTTAGAGGAGGGACCGGCGGGGACCTCCTGGCCCTCACCTCCCTCCTGTTGGAGGAAGCCGTGGGCTTGGGTTTGGATGCAGGTAAGCCTGCTGGGTTTGATGCTGGTGCTGTTGGGCCGAGTTGTCAGAGGCGAAGGGACGAAAGGACTTGTGCTGCTGCTGTCGCGCGCCTTTATCCTTCTGGGCGGAGGTGACCGGGTCCAGAGTGGCATTGGACTTTTTCGATCCGCTGGAGGTGACCTTCCACCCAGGGTGAAGAGGTCGGGTCCCCAAGAAGGGACATCCGCCAGTTTGTGGTGGGTATCCGCCGGAAGGCGGATATCCCGCCATGCCCCGCGGGCGCATGCCTCGCGCCGCAAACCCGATTGGACACAGGAGTCTCCGAAGCGTCCAGAGCCATTTGGAGCTGCTGCTTAGCCACTGCCCTACCCTGGTCCCATGCCTGCTGGACCGTGGTCTGCAGGACTGGCCGGAGATGAGGGATCCTCATCCAGGGAGCCATGAGGGTGTGGGAGAAGTGCGCTCATCAGCACGGGCTGCTTGGCCTGATGGAGGCCAAGGGAGGACGAAGCTGCACACCTTGCAACCCGCAGCTCCCAGCTTTTGGACTTTGTCGGAGGCTTGTCCACATCCCTAGCGCTCCCGAACGCCGGAAAACGCTGTCGGTGACCAACCCTCCAGGAGAGGGTGTTCCAAAAACCAGGCAAAGAGCCAGTGAGGACTTCGATACTTCCTGGCCATCCTGGCCGAAGGCGCAGGATAGGAAGCAGCACGCATGCCAGAGCTCCAAGGCTGGGCCAACAATGGCTTCAGTCACTGGAAAGGCCGTGGGTGAATCCCTCGGTCCAGTATTCAAGCCAGAGGATACTTAGCCCTGCTGGATCACGGGGCTGGAGCTGTATCCCGTGGACTCAGAGATGAGCCAGAGCAAACAATGAAGGACCGATGGGCTTCGTCCATCGACTGGCCTCGGAGGACCTCCAGGTCAATGGGCCTGGAAACAGGAGGAGTCATTGTCGGACTCCGAGGAGTCCGCAAAGAGCTGCCTGGGGCCTGAGCCACCCTCCACCTGCCGAGGACGGTTGGGAGTGAGGGTGACCGACAACCTGTTGGGGAGGCCCTGACCCGACTGAGAGTCCTTGGTTGGCGCCCCTGATTTCGGTTGTGGAGGCGGAGGTTCCACCACAATTGGTGGGGCAGCTGGTTTTGGCCAAACAACTGGCCCAGGCTTGGGCACCTCGACTACAGTGAGTGGTTGTTTCGGCCACTCGGGTGACAGCCACTTGGTGGCCGGGGAAGGCGACGGCGTCGGCTTGTTCCCGGAGAGAAGTAACTGCTGCCACATCAGGTCCTCGTAGCGTCAACGCAATCTGCGCCGAAGTCTCTCCTCTTCCGAGGAGGAAGACGAGGACAAGCGGCGGCGCCGCTTACCTCAGTGCCGAGACCGAGATCGGTGGGATCGGCTGGACCGAGACGATGTCTGAGACCAAGACAGAGATCCTTGGCGTTTCCGAGGATGGGTCTGGGAAGGGGCGGGGGACACCCGCTCTTCCCTCGGCTCGGAAGCCTTAACCTGGGACTCAGGCACCGGAGGCGAGGCAAGTCCTCGGTCTCCACAGGGAACGGTCGAAGGGTTGTAAGAAGCTGCAGTCAACAGCCCGTCCGAGGGTCAGAAAGATCTCGACGCGTCAATGGAGTGTCTTGGCCAGCTGACCTGTGGGGATGCCGTGAAGCCAGCGGCCTTAGCCCAACCTCGACCGAAGTCGCGTCGACTGTCGGGGAAGGGACCTCCCACTCCCACTCCCACCGGACGATGGGACTTACCCCTTGAGTCCTTCTTTTGGACCAAGAGGAATGTCCTGATGGCCCCTCTCCTTCGTGGAAAGGGGATTGGCAAAGCTCCTTGAAAGAAGCTGAACGAGGTACCCAGAGAGCGGGATAAATGCATGACTGAGGAAGAGGATGATGCGGCCTGCGACTTCCTCTCCAAGGCGATCATCTGCTCCAGTTGCTCCAGCGAGCCAGCCGCGGTAGACACCCAACGGGCCTCCTTCGACTTAACGGACGGTAGCGCCTTGGGGCCCAAGTTGTAACTGGGCAGCACGCATCTTCCAGGACGCTGATCGAAAACGAATGGCATAACTCGTGAGGCTCGCAGGTCGGGTTCTAGGCCGAGGCAGTAGACATAGAAACACAGAAACATAGAATTTGACGGCAGATAAGGACCGCTTGGCCCACCCAGTCTGCCCATTTCCCTACCTACTGGATAAGCTGCAGATCCTAGTCAACTAGCAGCCTACTTCTTCCTACCCCCACCCCCTAGAATTGCCTTATGACTGTCCCATGCATGCTTGAATTCCACCACTGTTTTTGACTCCACAACCTCCTCCGGAAGGCCGTTCCATGCATCCACAACCCTCTCTGTGAAAAAATACTTCCTTAAATTACCTCTGAGCCGCCCCCCCTCTATCTTCGAATTGTCCCCCCTTGTTCTTGCACACCCTTTTGAAAGATGCTACCTCTGGACTTTGTTGATTCCCTTGGAGTACTTGAAAGTTTCTATCATGTCCCCCTCTCCCTCCTTTCCTCGAGGCTGTACATATTAAGCTCCTTAGTCTCTCTCATATCTTCCGTGCAGACCCTGCACCATTTTAGTTGCCCTCCTCTGGACAGCTTCCATCCTGACTATGTCTTATGGAGATTGGGTCTCCAGAACTGCACGCAGTACTCCAGATGGGGTCTCACCAGCTGTCTGTACAGAGGATAACTTCCTGTTTTCTACTGGTGATGCCTCTCATGCATCCCAGTATCCCCCAGCCCTCCTTGCTGCCCTCTCACATTGCTTGCCCACCTTTAAGTCATCTGATATGACTACCCCCAGGTCCCTTTCCATTTTTGTTGTTGTTAGTATCTCACCCCCCATTGTGTACTCTTCCCTGGGTTTTTGTTTCCCAGGTGCATTACCTTGCACTTCTTAGCATTGAATCTAAGCTGCCATACATTTGACCATTTCTCTAACCTTGCCAAGTCCCTTCTCATCCTTTCCACCCCACCTTGTGCATCAACTCTGTTGCAGATCTTTGTGTCATCTGCAAAGAGACATACTTTTCCTTCCAGTCCCTCTGCAATGTCGCTTATAAAGACATTGAAGAGGACCGGTCCTAATACTGAACCCTGTGGTACCCTACTAGTAACCTCCCTTTCTTCAGAGTGGACTCCATTTACTATTACTCTCTGTGTCCTATTCTCCAGCCAATTCTTTACCCAGGCTGTCATCTTGGGACCCACCTCCAAGGCTGGCTAACTTGTATATTAATCTTTTGTGGGACTGTGTCAATGCCTTGCTAAAGTCTAGGTAGGCCATGTCCACAGCTCCTCCCTGATCTACTACTTTGGTCACCCAGTCAAAGAAATCTATCAGATTCATCTGGCATGACCTGCCCGCTGTGAATCCATGCTGCCTTGGGTCCTGCGCCCCTCTGGCCTCTAGATACTGGACAATTCTTTCCTTCAGAAGTGATTCCATCATTTTCCCTATCACTGAGATTAAACTAACAGGTCTGTAGTTTCCTGCTTCTGCCTTGCTCCCACTTTTGTGAAGTGGAATCACACTGCCCTCCTCCAGTCCCTCAGGTACCACCCATCCTCCCATGATTTGTTAAAGAGGGTAGTCAGTGGTGTCACTAGTTCTACCCTTTAGTTCTTTAGAATTCTGGGATGAATCCCATCAGGCCCCATTGCTTTGTCCACCTTCAGTTTTAGAGTTCTTTCATAACCTTTCTTTTGTAAATGGGCTGGTATCAGCTTCTGTATCCAGAGTGTTTTCTACTGTTTGTTTTAGGTACCCCCACTTCATTTGTAAATACTGAGCAAAATATTTGTTTAGTATCTCTGCCTTTCACAGTCACCTCTGCCCACCCTCCACTCCCTTTATTAAGCCTCCACTATCCCTCCCTTGGTCTTCCTTCGCAGGAAGTGCGTACGGGTCCATCCTGGACATCTTCTGCCCACAAGGGCACCGCCAAATCCAGGGAGTCGGTTGGTCCACTGCAGCTACGTAGGGAGAAACTTGACCGAAGTCTTGAAAATGTTAAAATAAGTTTCGCTAACCAAAAATTAGGATCCAGCCTTTACACGCAGAGCATTATGAGGAAACCTGAGCTTCCAAGCGTGTAAGAAAGATTCTAAGGCCAAGGGGCGGAGCTAAGAGCTCACCACCTGGGTGGGTGGGAGGAGCCAGCTTGAAGACCTCCGGCAAGATTTAAAGCTGCAAGCAACCTGCCAGACAGTGTGGATGAACAACATATCCATGTCCCTAGAACACAGATGCTCTCTTTGCAAGCAAAGAGACAAACAGTTGATCAGTCTTTCTGAGATCCTTAGTCCTATTGGTGTAGTATCTCAGAATCCGGTGAACATCCAGAGTATGTAAGAGGTACTCCCTTGCTTGGAATGTTGAGTAATAGTACAGGCAGTTCCAGGACTGATTCAGCGTAGATTCCGCTACCACCTTAGGGAGAAACTTAGAGTTGGTACGCAGAGCCACACGTTCCTTGTGGAAAATCAAGTATGGGATTTTGCACATTAAGGATTGAAGCTCGGAAATTCGTCGAGCGGAGGTAATGGCCACCAGGAAGAGGACCTTCCAGGAAAGGAACTTAAGGTCTGCTGATGCTGCCAGCTCAAAGGGAGGCAAGGTAAGCTTCTTGAGAATGAAATTCAAGTTCCAAAGAGGGGCAGGTGCGCGAATGGGGGGTCTCAAGTGGAGAACCCCTCTAAGGAAGATCTTAGCGACTTCCAGCTGCGCAAAAGACCTGTCCCCAAACGGAACATGGTAAGCGGAAATGGCCGCCATGTGAACCTTCAAGGAGGAGTGACTGAGACCCAGATCGAAGAGGTGACGCAGGTAATCCAGGAGCCTCCCGACAGAGCAGGAGAATGTCTTGAAAGCTCTGGAAGAGGCCAAACAGAGAACCTTTCCATTTCATGGCATAAGTGGAACAGTGGAGGAGCTTCTGGCCTCCACTAGAATCTCCACCACGCGGCATTTAAACCCGAACTGGGATTAAATTCAATGCCTGCAGGAGCCACGCATGCAGCTGGAGGGATCTGAGTCCTGGATGGACCAGGGTCCCCTGATCCTGGGTCAACAAAAGTTGCGACAGAGGAAGAGGAAGCTCCTCTGAGTACTGTTGCAGAAGAGAGAACCAAACTTGCCTGGGCCAGAAGGGATCGATGAGGATCATTCAAGCTCCTTCCGAACAGAGTTTGTGTAGGACCCTCAGGATCAACGGGATCGGAGGGAAAGCACAGATGAATCTGCCCTTCCAGTTTAGAGACAGAGCGTCTCTCCAAAACACTCTGTGCCCTGGAGCGAGCAAGCAGAAGACGGGAAGTTTTGCGTTGAGAGGAGAGGCAAACAGGTCTACCTGAGGGGTTCCCCAGAGTAGGAAGACATTGTCTACTACCCCCTGATCCAGTTCCCATTCGTGCGCTTGGGCAGACGACCGGCTGAGGTGGTCTGCCAAAGTGTTCTCGACCTCCGGAACATGAACCGCCGTGAGGCGAAGGTTGGGAAGTATCGCCCAATCCCAAACTCGCATCACTTCCCTGTAAAGAGGGTAGGAACAGGTTCCTCCTTGTTTGTTGATGTACCACACTACACACATGCTGTCGGTCTGAACAGCCAGATGACCGGGAAGCAGGTACAGATGCAGAGCTTGTAAGGCATACAGAACAGCCCCCAGCTCGAGTACCTTGATGTGAAGAGTCCGCTCGAGTCTGGACCAAGAGCCCTGGGTCTGATGAGATCCCAGGTGGGCTCCCCAACCCTCGCCTGAGGCGTCTGTTGTTAAAATCTGGGAGGGGGAGAAAGACAGAAGGGAACTCCCCGGCAAAGGTTCTTCTGAACCATCCACCATTGCAAGTCTCGGACCATCGGGGAGGAGACCAGGATCTCGCGATCCAAGTCATCCACCAATTAATCCCACTGAGACCAAAGCGTCCACTGAGAGATTCTCATGTGGAGCTGGGCACGAGGCACCGTCGGAATGGCAGCCGCCATGAGCTCGAGGAGGCGATGGACTGACCTGGCGATGACCCGCTTGTGGCTGGACAACAGGCTGGCCTCAGCCTGAAGGGTGGCCACCCTGTACAAAGGCAGGAAGGCCATACCGGAAGTCATGTCCAGTATCGCCCCGATAAACTGGAGTCTTTGAGATTGGATCAAATGGGACTTGGCCTGGTTGATGGTAATACCCAAGCTGGTGAAAACCTGCAGGGTAAGGGAAGGGAGCGCAGGAGATCCTCCCTGGATGGGGCCGCCAGGAGCCAATCGTCCAGGTAAAGGAAAACCTGAACCCCCTGAGTATGCAGGTGGGCCACCACCACAGAAGCATTTGGTAAATACTCGGGGGGGCCAAGGAGAGATCAAATGGGAGGGCCCTGAACTTGTAGTGGTCCCCCTGAAAAGAAATCCGAAGGTATTTGCGGTGGGACGGGTGAATAGGGATATGCAGGTAGGCATCCTGCATGTCCAGGGCGCACAGCCACTGTCCCAGCCAAAGGAGGGGCAGAAGGATCTGCAGAGAGAGCATTTGGAACCTCTTGTACTCCACAAACAGGTTCAGAGAACTGAGGTCCAGGATGGGCCTCACGTCGCCTGACTTCTTTGGAACCAGGAAGAAATGAGAATAGTAACCCGTCCCCCTGAGATGGAGGGGGACGGGCTCTATCGTCGCCTTCTGAAGAAGGGCGGAGATTTCTTTCCAAACCAGAAGAAGGTGTTCCGGGGAGTAAGATGACCTTGGAGGGGGTTTACTGGGAGGTTTCTGAAGAAACTCTAATGAGTGTCCTTCCGCTATCAGCTGGAGCACCCAGACATCTGACGTGATCCTCTCCCAACCTGGTAGATGCAGGGAGAACCTCCCTCCTATCGGTTCCTCTGGAACGGCCAGAGGCTGTGGGAGAGGAAAGGAGTCAGGTGGTGTGAGGCAGCGCCGCAGCTGGAGCTCCCACTGCTCGTTTGGGTGGGGGGGCTTTGCAGCCTGAGGGGCCTGGCGTTCACTGTCCCGCTTCCCTTGTGGTTTCGCCTTGGCTCGTGCCCGCTTGTGAAAGGGACGGCACTGCGGTTGAGCGGCTCTGTACAAGTTGTTGACCTCCTTGAGAGCAGTGCTCTTCTCTCACAGTCCGGTGATGATATCCTTGACATTACCACCGAACAGCACCAAACCCCTGAAGGGCGCGTCCTGGATGGCAGACTGCACTTCAGGGACCAAACCCGACACTCTGAGCCAGGCGTGTCGCCACAAACCTACGGCGAATGCCGAGCTCCTACCAGCAGCGTCCACTGCATCGTATGAAGCACGAAGCATGTGCCTACTGGCCGAACGAGCAGATCAGACCAGGTCTGCCACTTCCTGTTTGGTCTGTGACTCAGGAAGGGAGTCCAGTTTAGCTTCCACCTCACTAAGGACGGCCTTCTGGTAATCCCCCATATGGGCGACGTAGTTCAAGGCCCTAATACCCAGAGTGGAAGAAGCGAAGACCTTCTTTCCATACTGGTCCAGAAGGCGGGATTCCTTATCAGGCGGGATGACGAGCTCAATTGCTTAGGATTGGCTGTCCGGCCATGGGCGGTGCTGATCACGACCGCATCAGCCTTGGGGTGAGAGGTAAGAAACTCAACACCCTCGGGAGCCTGATATAGCCTGTCCGCCTTCCTCGGAAGGGGGCTATGGCGGAGGGTTGCTTCCAGATAGTGGAAACAAGGTCCGCGTGAGGCTCGATCCAGGGTGGAACCAAAGTAGGAGCGACCTCGGGCAGGTCCAAATGGGCAGCTAGCTTCTGCCGCTGTGGATCTGGCTCCAAAGAGTGCCACTGATGGATAGCCTGGATTTTGCGCAGCAACTCCATAAAGGAAGGATCCTCCGGAGGAGACTTCGGAGGAGTCCTCGGCCTGGGCTTATCCAGAGAGCAGGGCCTCGTCGTCCAAGTCGGAGCACCCATCGGAGTCATCCGAAGGCTCCGAGGAGGAAGAAGAAGAGGAAGACACCACCTCCTGACGCGGGGAAGAACGGACCCCTGGGAAGCTCCTCAGGAAGGTATCCAACCCTGCTTTGGAACCAGAGGGCTCACCTCTGGTATCCGGAGTAGGGAGGGTCTCTCGTCTCAATGGGGGTCCGGAACCGGGACCGGCGTGCGGAGATGACTCTCCGCCTCCCTGGTGAGCTGAGCCTTGGCCTCAGCCTACCAGGAA
This sequence comes from Neoceratodus forsteri, assembly GCA_016271365.2. NCBI lineage: Eukaryota > Metazoa > Chordata > Ceratodontiformes > Ceratodontidae > Neoceratodus > Neoceratodus forsteri. The sequence continues at coordinate 318,539,729 of CM028129.1, forward strand.
GCCAGTCTCCTTCAAATCCACCGGCGCTGAGGGGGGAGGAGGAGGAGGAGGAGGGGATACAGATACTGAGTGTATCCGTGAGGCATATCCATAACGGACGGCAGGTAACCCGGCGTCGGTAATGAGGCACCATGTACTGAGCATCGGATAGCCGCGTCGGGTACTGGGGCACCGGATACTGCGGACCGGGTATGACAGCGTCGGATACGACGGGGTCAGATACCCAGGAACCGGAGGTCTGCGGGCAGGCTGCGGGCAGGCGGCCCAACAGGCGGGCCTGGAACTGGAGGCCCGGCAGGCGGTGGCCCGGCTTGGGGGCAGCATCCGAGGAGGGGATGTCGCCCAGTGTAGGCAGGACCGGTCGGGCATCCGGGAACGACGTCAGGTCGTCAGCCCAGCGGGAGGGAGACCTGAGGGGTGCAGAAAATCCTCAGCATCACCCGGGAAGGAGGGAAAAATCCCGGGTCAGGCTGAGGAGACCCAGGGTCCCCAAAGAGCAGCGAAGGCTGCGGAGAGCCAGGAACGGCGGACGGAGTAGGGTCCGGTGTCGGCTCGGCTGCTGCGTGGGCATCGGGCAGCCCGACGTCCAACTTATCGGCGGAGTCTGGGTGGACGTCAGAGGAGCTGATGTCCAACTTAGTGGACCCTTCCCCATAGGCAGGCCGTAAAGGAGGGGCAGTCTGGTCGGGCGGAAAAGGGGCCGTGTGCCACCCCGAAGGGTCGGGCGACTTAGCGGCCGATTCCAGGCAGGCGTCAGAGGAGCTGACATCCGGCTTACCGGAGCCACTCGCACCAGTAGGCCGCATGGCGGCGGCCTTACTGGGAGTGGGTGCCTCCAATAGCCCGGAGGCGCCCAAAGGGCCTGAGCAGACAGACAGGTGGGCTTCCATACTGTCTAGCCTCCAAGACGGCCGTCACGGGTGGTCTCGGTGGGGGGGCGCGTTACCTGTAACACGGCGACTCCAGCCGAAGTCACAGTGGAAGAGGAGCCCCGGTCCCAATGCTTCTCCTTGTCCTTCTTCTTACGATGGCCTTCGGGGGAAGTAGAAGCCTGACGGAGCTTTTTCAACTCCTTCTCCATGGAGGTCATTTTCTTTTTAAGGATGTGGGCCTCCAGGGACTGCTGCCTCCGTCTGCGGGTGGCGACATTGAATTTCAGGCAATGCTGGCACTTCTCCACCTGATGATCCGGGCCCAAACAGAAGAGACACTGGGAATGGCCGTCCTTGTGAGGGAGTTGGGCGCCGCAAGAGTCACACTTATTCTTGTGCTGGGAGGGTGTAGGGGAAGACATACACCACCGAAAAAGTGAACTATTTATCAAATTAAATCGAGAAAAACTGACGGTAGAACTACCGATGACAGGCTGACAAGCGTTGAACTTTACCATGAGGCGCTGACACGAACTGGGAAAGAACTGGAAGGTGGGCGTGGGGGACTGCCCCTTTATACTGACGTCGCATGATGTTGGTCACCTGACATGGGGGCAGTCCCCTGCCAGAGACTGCTAGCTAGAAATTTTTCCGTGGGGTCCTGATGCCTGCTGGCTTCAGTCCTATATGTAATTACCTACTGCAAGAGCCCTCTCGAAGTAAGATCTATGGTTTCAGGTGAGTAACCCACATTTCTAGGGACGTGGATATGGTGCACTATCCACACTTCTGGCAGACTCATAGCAGTTCTCTGGGAGGAGGGGGCAAGGCGCACACCCCTACTTGGGAAAAGGGGACTGGAGAACTGAGGTCCCCAAACCAGCATCCTATAGTGATCACTCAAGGTCGATGTGGTAATGGGAACTAAAGGTGTGTGCTGACTTCGAGGTAGCAGCCTTGCAGATTTCTTAGATAGGGATGTCCCTGGAAGCAGCCACCAAGGCAGTGGTATGTCTGGTGGAATGAGCCTTAAGCCCTACGGAAGACTCCCTACCTGCCAACCTACAGCAGAGGTCAATGCAGGATACAAACCACCTGCCAATCATTCGCTTAGATGCTGGCCTAAAAGATGCGGCTTCAGCATAAGTGACAAAGAGCTGGCAAACTTCTCCCCAAACTCCAGCCATGTGCTCTGTATAGTAAGCAAACACTCACTTCAGAGTCAACGTATGAAGCCTGTGCTCGGCCTCCGAGTTTGGATTGGTGTAGTACACCGAGAGATTGATCACCTGGTTAAGCTGAAACTCCGGAACAACCTTCGGGAGGAATTTCGGGTTAGGGAGAAGGACAACCTTGTCCCTGTGGAACACCAAGTAAGGAGACTCCACCAAGAGCACCTGGAGCTCACTGATCCTTCTGGCAGAGATGACAGCCACCAAGAAGGCGATCTTCCATGACAGGTGAGAGATGTGACACCTGTGCATTTTTTCGAATGGCTTGCCCATGATCACTACCAGTACCAGCAACAAATCCCAAGGTGGTGGAGGATCACGTACTGATGGGGGCAGGTAGTCAAGGCCCTTAAAGGAGCACCAACCACCTTTTCCTGTGCCATCGTTGGCATGCAGAGATGCATCGAACGGCAACAGGCTGACCCAGGCTGGCCATACTGAAAGATACAAAGAGTTGATTGGATTTGCAAATCTCTTTAGTTCTGTCGATGTAGAATCGCAGAACCCTCCTGATGTCCACGGAGTGAAGCTTACATTTCCCTTCATTCTGGAATTTGGCAAATAAGTAGGGAGAAATGAAAATTACGTACCTACCGTAATTCTTGATCTTCTTGGACGAGTCTCCACCACTCATTCACACTAATGGGGATAGCACCAGAGGCACTAGGACCCAGCGGGAGCAAAATTTTACTGGAGGGCTGGCGCCAGAGATGGGGCCGTGAGGAGCGGCACCGCGAGCCTCAGCTCGTGCGGTAATGACTATCTCAGCGTCGACCCTCCAACCGCCTCAGTACCTTTTTTTCCGAGGAGGTGCAGCGTAACTAACCTAGAAGGATAGCCTAACCAAAAAATGGACATAAGATAGTCCGGACGACCCATATAAGAAGAGTCAACAAAGAAGTCTTCACAGCCTAAAGATTTGAGGGAGTAAAGACCAACAACAGAGGTGAGCTCGGGGGATGGAGGGTGGGCGTGTGAATGAGTGGTGGAGACTCGTCCAAGAAGATCAAGAATTAACGGTAGGTACGTAATTTCCATATCTTCCTAGACATAAGTCTCTACCACTCATTCACACTAATGGGAGAGTACCGAGCTAATAATCCCCTGAGAGGGCGTCAGGAAAGACCAACAAGCTCACAGTTTTAGGACAGAAGTCCATTAAGGATGGTCCTGCCAAAGGAAAGATGACATCTGGCATGGACATCCAACGCATAGTGTTTAACGAAAGTATGCACTGAGCTCCAGGTAGCCGCACTGCAAATATCTGCAATGGGTACGTTGCAATTTCCGCCAGAGATGCCGCGACCGCCCTAGTAGAGTGAGTGTACACTCTGCCCTCCAGCTTAACCTGCGCCATGGAATAACAGTGGTGAAGGCATGCCACTAGCCATGCTGAGATACATCTGATAGCGATAGGTTGACCCAGCGGGGTCTCGCTGAAGGAAACAAACAGTCGTTGAGCTTTATGAAAGTCTTTTGTTCTATCTAGATAGAAACGTAAAGCTCTCTTGATGTCCAGGGAATGAAGAGAATGTTCTCCTTCATTTTGGAAGCTTGTGAAGTAAGAGGGAAGGACCAAAGGTTGGTTTAGATGGAATTCCGAAACAACCTTAGGAAGAAATTTAGGATGGGTTCTAAGGACTACTTTGTCTTTGTGGAACACAGTATACGGAGGGTCTGTGACCAAGGCATGTATCTCAGAGACCATGCGGGCTGAGGTAATGGCCACCAGGAAGGCCGTTTTCCAGGTGAGAAATTTTAGCTCACAGGTAGCCAGAGGTTCGAAAGGGTTCCGAGTGAGCATATCTAGCACAAGATTAATGTCCCAGGCTGCGACTGGACGTCTTACAGGAGGTCTGGTAAGCAGAATTCCCTTAAGAAACCTCTTAACCACAGGTAACTGAGCCAGTGACAAGGAAAGTACTGGCTCATGATAAGCTGAAATGGCACAAAAGTGAACCTTGACTGTAGAGTACTGCAGACCTGAATTTGAGAGGTCTAAGAGGTACTCTAAAACTTTATCTGGTGGGCAGGAAAAATGATTCAAAAAGGATTTTGCACACCAGAGCGAAAAACGCTTCCATTTGGCTGTGTAAGTTTTCCTAGTGGCTGGCTTCCGTGCAGCCAGAAGAATATCTGAAACCCTGTGAGAGACATCGAACCTGTTCACTTCTATCTTTTCAGGAGCCAAGCGTGAAGGTGAAGCGACCTCAGGTTGGGATGAACAACAGGTCCCTGAGTCAAGAGGTTCATCTGAAGGGGAAGTGGTTTCGGCGGAGCTGCCGACATACTGTTGAGTAGTGGAAACCACATCTGTCGAAGCCAGAAGGGAGAAATGAGGATCATTTTCTTCCCCTGGGATTCGAACTTGAGAAGTACCCTCTGAATTAGAGGAAGAGGTGTAAAGGCATATAGAAAGCGTTTTGTCCACCGCAGCCTGAACGCATCCTGACAGAAAATGCCAGGCCCTGGATTTCTGGAGCAGAAGAGAGGCAGTTTTGTGTTGAGTGGGGATGCAAAAAGGTCCAGGTCTGGAGTTCCCCACTCTGCGAATAGTGACTGAACTATGGTTGAGTCGAGAGACCATTCGTGAGATTCTGTCTCTGTTCTGCTGAGACGGTCCGCCAGTTCGTTCTGCACTCCCGGCAGGTAGACCGCTTGAATTAGAGCCTTGTGCTCCAAGCACCATTCCCACACTCTCATCGCTTCCCTGCATAAGGGGTAAGAGTGAGCACCGCCCTGCTTGTTGATGTAATACATCACTGCTTTGTTGTCCGTTTGAAGGAAAATGTTCTTGTGACAGAGAATGTCCTTCAATGCCCGGACTGCATAAAGGACAGCTCTCATTTCTAAGACATTTATGTGAAGCTGGGACTCGACTTGAGTCCATGTACCTTGAGTGTGGAGAGCCTGACAGTGAGCTCCCCACCCCATCAGGGACGCATCTGTGGTAATGGAAATCTGATCATCCAGAGGAGCAAAGGGATATCCTTCTAGGAGATTGATCTCTTGCGACCACCAGGTGAGTGACCTCTTTAGAGGTTCTGTCACCTTGATGAGAAAGGACCTCAGCGTGAGTGGTTGGGGACCACTGAGTACTGAGCATCCACTGAGAAGTTCTCATGTGAAGGCAGCTAGGGGTACAGTGAACACAGAGGATGCCATGAGACCTAGCATCTGTTGCATCGAGAGAGCTGGAACCGAGTTGCTCTCCCGATGTGGCCGGAACCATCTGAAGGATATGCTCCTCCTGTCCTCTAGAAAAGCCTTAGCACAGGGGTGTCAGAGAGTTCCTATAAAAGGAGCTTCTGGGAGGGCTGCAGCTGTGATTTTTTAGGTTTAGCAGTACCCTATGGACGGAGAAAGCTTGAAGCCGTGGCTACGGCGTCCAGAGTTCCCTGCCTGGAAGGACTTGCCAGAAGCCAATCGTCCAGATAAGGGAACACCTGTATTCTGATCTTTCTGAGGTGTGCTGCGAGAACTGCACAACACTTTGTAAAAACTCGTGGCGCCGAGGATAGCCCAAAGGGCAGGACTCTGAACTGATAATGCTGTCCCAGAACCACAAACCGTAGGAGTTTGTGATGCTTTGGGTGAACTGAAATGTGCTGGTAAGCATCCTGCATGTCTAGGAAGGTTAGCCAGTCGTGTTGATGAAGCAAAGGTAACAGGGTTCCTAGTGAAATCATTTTGAATTTCTCCTTGGGTAGAAATTTGTTTAGTTTTCTGAGGTCCAGAATGGGGCGCATGCCCCCAGTTTTCTTTGGAACCAGAAAGTAATGGGAATAGAACCCTGTGTTCCGTTGATGCAGCAGAACTACTTCTACTGCCCTGTTGTTCAAAAGGCCCTGTACCTTGGCAGCGAGAAGGTCTGACTGACGGGTTGACAGCTTGGGCTGTCGTTTGGGAGAACGATCCGGAGGGGCCTCCACAAGATTGAGTGAATACCCCTCGCGGATTATCCGGAGGACCCATTTGTCTGAGGTTATCGATTTCCATTGATTGTAGAAGAGCATCAGTCAACCTCCCACCACTGAGGAAGAGTCCACCTCGGGCAGTTGAGGTGGGACTTGGGCCAAGAACTGAGAAGGTGGCGCTAGGCGCTTTGGGTGCTTGCGCCTTCTGTTGCATTTTCTTTTGAGGCTGGGGGGCTTGGTTTTTATGAAAACTTCCTCTGCCTTTGCCTCGAAGGACTGACGGTTATGGAACTGGCGTTTATTAACACCCCTCGAGAGGACAGGAGGAGGTCGAGCCAACTAATGGCTGACCTAGTCTTTGTGTAGCTTCTAGAGCCTGTTCTACTTGAGGGCCAAAGAGATACACACCATCAAAAGAGCAATACCATTACTGCTGTGCATCATTTGTGAAACCTGAAGTGTGCAGCCAGGAATGACAGGTACAAATGCGGCGCCGCTGCCGGAAACAGTATCGAAAGCATCCATAGCAGCTTTAACCTGCTGGTTGTTGGATTCGATACCCTGGTAATGGTGTGGAGTAGCCTGACATTGTGTCCGAATCTGGTAGAGCTTCAACCATTTGTTTGAGTGAGTGCCATATTGAGAGAAATAGCCTTGGTAGCTGGCAATAAGCATACCCAGGGTGGAAGCAGCAAAGACTCTCTTACCCAAAGTGTCTATCTTACGAGATTCTTTGTTAATAGGTCGAGCTGTAGTAGTCTGGGGAAGGGCGGCCTTATCATTCTCTGCCAAAACTACAATAGGATCCGCAAAGGCTTGGGATGCCAAAATAGGTCGATCCTTGGGGGCTGAGTATTTCCTATCTATGGATTTAGCCACGGAAGGAATGAGAGCGGGATTATTCCATACCATATGAGACAGCGTCTCAAAGGAGGGCTGTACCGGAGGAGTCAAATCCATAGGGATCTCCGGAACATGGAGGTATTGGAGTCGTAGCAATTTCCCAGGATCGATGTCTTCTAGTTTGGAGAGAAAGAGTGGAAATCAAATTTTTCAGTAGAGACTTAAAAGACAGGTTCTTCGACCACAGGCTCTGCAGCAGAAATGGATCCTTCCAATTCATCATCCAGTCGAAGGTCTGGGTCAGGCTCAATGTCATCTCCTAACAGTCCAGGAGGGACTGCATGGACAGGAAAGGAGTGAAAATCAGAAGGAAATGAGGAAGAAAAAGCGTTAAAGGAGGAGGAGTCCTGAAAAGCAGATGACGCCCTAAGCATCGATGCCAAAAGCGCCCTGGCGGCGAGAAGCCACCGGCGCCGCGACTCCATGGTGCTGGCCGGCGCATGGTGCTGAGGCCAGCGGCGCAGCATCACAGGCGCCCGGCCGAAGTGCACCGCACCGGTGACGGTGCCGAGAGGCCGGACAGCGGCATGACACCATGCGGCGCCGACGAAGTGCACGGCGCCGAGGATGGCGCTGAAGCGCACGGCACCAAGAAACTCAACGGCGCTGAGGACAGCGCGACCAGGGAGGCTCAACCGCCCTAACTGGTCTCCCAAGAAGTCCGAGGGCCCCGAGTGACCGGGCTAGGCAGCTGGACCAACCTCTGAGCCCATTGCTCCATAAGAGCGGCCCACTGATGAAACTGCTCATCTGAAGACCTACCAGAGGGCGGGGCAGGGCTACGATGTCGAAGACGTCGGCTACCAGAAACAGAAGCTGGCGACTCTGAAGGAGGAGACCGGCAACTAGCTCCAATAATGGACAGTCTACACGCAGACATATCAGAGGGCGACCTCGAGTGATGCCTTCTCTTTTTTGAACTGTGGGCCGAAGAAGAGCTCCAGGCTGAACGGTGCAGAGAATGCGACCGTTTATTTTTATGCTTTTGAGGGGACAGCCCGCCCCCTCGGGCATCAGACTGACCGTTGTCAGACCCCACCTCCGGAGAAGGCGGCGGAACGGACCCAGCCCGGCTGACTGAACAGCTTTCATACAAAGTCCCCCTACCGTCACCTGACCCGCTCATGGTCGACTCCGTCAACGTAGGCTGAGACTTCTTTGTAAATAAGAATAAACTTAAATGATACTTATTCGAGATATTACTACAAAATAACAAAACTGAAAACTATGCTGCTAGTTTGAAGTTTGACTCCCAGCGGACAAGCGTCGTTGTCACTGAAGCGCACTTGACGGCAGGAAAAAAGGAACTGAGGCGGTTGGAGGGTCGATGCCGAGACAGTCATTACCGCACGAGCTGAGGCTCGCGGTGCCACTCCTTGTGGCTCCATCTCTGGCGCCGGCCCTCCAGTAAAATGTCTGCTCCCGCTGGGTCCTAGTGCCTCCAGCACTATCCCCATTAGTGTGAATGAGTGGTGGAGACATGTACCGGAAGATCTAAGGGTTTGTTAAGATGAAACTCCGAAACAACTTGGGTAGGAATTTAGGATGAGTACGAAGTATCATCTAGTCCTTGAGAAAGACAGTGTAAGGAGGGTCTGTGACTAAGGCATGTATTTCAGAGACCCCGCGAGAGAAAGTTACAGCCACTAAGAAGACGGTCTTCCAGTTTAGAAATTTCAAGTCACAGGTAGCTAGAGGCTTAAAAGGTTTATGGGGTGAGCATGTCTAGCACAAGATAATATCCTATGCAGCCAATGGTTTCCTAACCAGGGGCCTAGTGTGCAATATACCTTCAAAGAATCTATTGACTAGTGGAAATTGAGCCAATGTCATGCACTGTACCGGCTTATGGTAGGCAGAAATCATACAGAGATGGAGAGTACCTTTACTGTCGAGTACTGCAGTCCTGCGATTGACAGATCTAAGAGGTACTCCAACACCTTATCTGGTGGGCAACAAAATGGATCCAGACGGGACTTCGCACACCAAATGGAGAAGCGCTTCCATTTAGCCAAGTAAGTCTTTCTAGTGGGTGGTTTACGTGCTGCCAAGAGGATTTCCGAGATTCTCTGAGAAATTTTAAACCTACCCCACTTCTATCTCTTCAGGAACCAGGCATGGAGATGAAGGGAGTGCAGGTTGGGATTGACCACAGGTCCCTGTGTCAGGAGGTCCATTTGTAGAGAAAGGCACCTTGGGGAAACTTCTGACAGTGTTCATCAATGGAAACCATATCTGTCAAGGCTGGTATGAGGCAATGAGACTCATCCTGCCTCCGTGCCTCTAAATTAATGGAAGAGGAGGAAATGCGTACAGAAAGCGTCTCGTCCACCACAGTCTGAATACATCCCGACAGAAAACGCCAGGTTCTGGATTTCTGGCGCAGAATAGAGGCAGTTTTGCGTTGAGTCGGGACGCGAAATGGTCCAGGTCGGGACTGCCCCCCTCTTCAAATTGCGATTGCACGACGTCTGGTGTGAATGACCATTCGTGGGAATCCACCTCTGTTCCACTGAGGTGATCTGCTAGGTTGTTCTGAATTCCTAGCAGGTAGACTGCTTGAATTGATGCATCATGCTCGAGACACCACTCCCACACACGCCCTCATGACCTCCACCCTGCTTGTTGATGTAATGCATCACAGCTTTGTTGTCCGTCTGAAGGAGGATCACTTTGTGGCAGAGGACATCCTTCAGAACTTGGAAGCGTATAGGACAGCTCTCATCTCTAAGGCATTTAAATGAGAATGAGACTCCTCCTGGAGCCACACCCCCCTGAGTGTGGAGGTCTCGACAGTGAGCTCCTCAACCGATAAGAGATTCATCCGTGATGGTGATCTTGAGATTCCATTAGGGCCAAGGGTAGACCTTGCAGAAGCTAGTTCTTCTGTGTCCACCATGCAAGTGATTTGTCAGAGCCTCTGTCACTTTATGTGGAAGGATTGCAGGTGCGTGGTTGGTGGCCACTGTGTGCTGGGCATCCGTTGTCGGTCCTCATATGTAGCCGGGCTAGAGGCACCGTGAAGATGGACGATGCCATGAGGCCCAGCATCCGCTGCATTGAAAGGGCCCAAACAGAGCTGTTCTCAGTGATGTAATGAGCCATCTGAAGATGTCATTTCTCCTGTCCTCTGGAAGGAAAACCCACACCCTGGAGATATCCAGGAGGGCGCCTATGAAGAGGACCTGCTGGAGGGCTGAAGCTGGCACTTTTCCAGATTCAGAAGAACCCCCATGGAAGTAAGCAACTGAGAAGCTGTAGCGACTGCTTCCTGTGTCTCCTGCCTCGGTAGGCTGGCTAGGAGCCAATCATCCAGGTAAGTTTTCTGCAGACTTTTCCCTGAACAGGTACTTGTTTAAGTTTCTGAGGTCGAGAATTGGGTGCATGCCGCTTGTTCTCCTTGGAACCTGAAAGTAATGGGAGTAGGAACCTGTGTTCCGTTCTGCCCGCGAACAACTTCTACTGCCCTGTTACTTAGGAGGCCCTGTACCTCGGAAGTAAGAAGGTCTGAGAAGTGGACAGACTGAGCTACCATCTGGGTGGAAGATCTGGGGGAATCTCTGCGAAAGTGAGAGTATCCCTCTCTGACAATCCCGAGGACTCATTTGTGCATTGTAATGGACTACTACTGGTTGTAAAATCAAGTCAGACGCCCCCCCACCACCATAGAGGTGTCCACCTCGGGCAACTGTGGTGGGACCTGGGCCGGATCTTCAGAGGTTGGCACTGAGCACTTTCGGGCCCTATGCCTTTTGCTGCATTTTCTTTTTTGGCCGAGGAGTTGGTTCCTGTTAAAGGCTCCTCGGCCTCCACGTCGAAAGGACTGCCTGTTATGAAACTGTCAACGGTTCCTGCTTCTCTGAGGGGCTGCAGGAGCCAGTCTGACTGTTTTAATGGCAGTCCTGGTTTCCTGAGTGGCCTCCAGAACTTGCTCAACTTGAGGGCCGAACAGATAATCACCATCAAAGGAGACATTTATCACCTTCTGCTGAGCATTGGTTGAGAAACTTGATGTTCTAAGCCAGGAGAGTCGCCTTCTACGAATGCCAGCAGCAGCTGCCTTAGAGGTAGTGTTGCAGGTGTCCACAGAAGCTTTCAGCTGCTGATAATTGGACTCTATGCTCGTCATAATGGGTTCAGGAAGGTTCTCGACCATTGATTTGAATGTGTTCCACAGGGTGTACTCTTACTGAGAAATGTAGGAAGTCGAGACGTAAAGTTTGCCTTGGTCCGCAAAAGAAGTCTGTAGTGCTATGGTGAACCCCATATTCCTGCGAAGTGACTGGAAAGAAAGATCTTCCACTGATACGGAAGGCTTGTTTTCCAGCCCATAAAATGAGTCATCTGCTGCGTCTTCGGACAAAAGCAGGACAGGGTCAGACTCATCAAGTTCCACTTCTACCCCAGAAAGACCTCCAAAAGCAGGTCTAGGCCAGGAAATCACAGGAGACGCCACCCATGGATCGGTGTTGAGGATTGCGCCATCCGCGGCACCTGCACCACACTTGGCGCCAGCACTACACGCAGGGCACCGACACCATATGCATGTTCCAGCATCACCTGTGAGTGCTGGGGAGGTGGTCAGTGTCGACCGAGGCATTGAGACCCCTGGCACCGCCTTCAACTGCAAGACCTGAAGAAAGGAGAGGAAAAGCGGAACCTGTCGATGGCACTGGCACAGTAGAGGGCACTGCGCGCACATCCTGGCCCGACCAAGCCAGCTGTGGCCCAGTGGCTCCGAGGCCCGAAGGCCCCAGAACACGGTCCATTGGCAAGGGCAACTGGGACAGAAGTCGAACCCACTGCTCCATAAGAGTGGCCCGGTAATGAAACTGCTCACTGGAAGCCCCATCAAGGACAGAGAGGGGATCCGGTGTCGAAGATCAAGGCAGTTAAGAACAGAGTCACAGAGGACCCCACCAGAGTTGGGTCAGGCCTACCACTCTCCACCACCACTGACGACCCTCGTGCAGAAATACCAGAGGGCAAAGTTGAGCGGTACCGCTTCTTCTTCAACTGAAGGGATGAAAACAAAACTTTAGGTCGAGTGGCACCGGGTCCCAGAACAGGACCGGGAATGGGGCCGCTTTTTTTTGTGCTTCGGGTGGACTATCCTCCCTCTCAAGCACCGGACTGCCCATGGTGGACACCCGGCAAAGGGCGGCGGACCGGACACAGCCCCACTGCCAGAACAGCTTTCAAGCGAAGTCTCCCTACCGTCACTGCTACTGTTTATGGTCAACTCTGTTGATGGCAGGCTGAGACTTTCTTTAATTATTCTTTGTTCTTTTTTTTTTAAAATAAGAAAAGAATGAAAGTAGTACAGTCCAACCCCGGTTATCCGACCCCCTAAAATCCGAACCTCCCTATCTAACGAACTGTAAGTGTGTGTCCCAACTGCAGTGATGACAAGTGTTTACGAGTGGTTAAGTTCCTTTGTTCCCTTCAACTGCCGCTGTCAAAACCAACATTTACAAACGATTTAAAACTAATTCTCTTAACTACAGGTACCAAATTCACAGCTGCCAGCAATTAGTGTAGATATAACAGCTCAGTTTACAGCTTAAACTGCTCAGCTTAAAAATTTGCAGGTGAAAACGGATTTACCTACGCCCTGCTTCTGATTGCTGTGAATCTCCTATTCTCACTTTTTTTGTTGCAGGTGAAAATGGACTTAGCTACGCCCTGCTTCGGATCGCTGTGAATCGCCTATTCTCACTTTTTTTTTGTTCTTTTTATGGCAATAGTGGACAAAGCGCTTGGAAGCAGGGCACCACAAACAATTTCGAGCTATAGTACTGTATTTTAAATTCTTCTGCTGGAAGGTGTGGCATATTGGATGAAACGCACCAACAGATTTGAGTATGCAGCCTGGCTAATGTCCCGTTTCTTCTGCCACCTCCTGGAAAGCTCCTGTCATTGTGCTTTCGGCTGTCTGTCTCACTACACGCAATGTTCTTCTAGTGCTAGCAAGAATAAAGAGAAAGGGAACTGCCGTTTCCAGACGTGTGTGTGTGTGTGGAGGGTAAATCTTGAAATACTGTATCTTTAGAAGATTTATGCGACGTCTAACAATTTTCCAGCAATGCTGTATTAACTGTATTATACTGTAGTTAGAGAGGACAGTGCTGCCTGGTTGTCCAATGCTCATCAGCATATGAGCTCCCATTTATCTGACCTCCCTTTTATCCGAACTGATCGGATGTCCCCCAAGCAGTTCGGATAAACGGGGTTGGACTGTAACTTAATTGAAACTAAATGACTATAAGCTGCTGTCGTATAGAAGTGAAGATTTGACTCCCGGCAGGTGAGAGACATCATCACTGAAGTGCACTCAACGGGGGGAAAAAAGCAACTGAGGCGGTTGGAGGGTCGATGCCGAGATAGCTTATACAGGTGCGAGCCAGTCTTGCGGTGCCGTGCATGCGTGGTCTTACGTTGGCGCTGGCCCTCCTTTAGATTTTTGGCACCCACTGGGTCCTAGTGCCGCCGGCATAGTCCCATTAGCGTGAATGAATAGTGAAGACTCCTAGTCCAGGAAGATCTTGCTTCTCCTGAAGAACTGGTTCAGGCCATGAAGATCCAGTATGGGGCACCCACCTTTGTCCATTTGGGGATCCAGGAAATACCTGGACACAAAGCCCTTGCCAGCCGAGGCGACCGGGACTTGTGCCACAACACCATTCTCTAGGAGCTGGGCAATGTCCTCCCTGAGGGTAGACATGTCCGGGGAGGCCACAGACTCCAGTCAGGCATGGGCCTGATAGAGTGGGACAACCTCGAAATCGAGAGGAAAACTTTGACTACACAATGTCCAGCACCCATTTGTCCCTAGTAATATCAGACCAGGCATGCCAGAAATGGTGGAGCCAACCCCCCATGGGAAGCTGGGACAGGGGTGCGGTGGGCAAGAAGCAAATGCCCCACAACCTGTCACTGAGCAGCCTTGGAGGAGGAGGATCCAGCACCAGTCGTTGGAGGAGCACTGGTGCTCCAACCTCCAGACTTTTTGGAGTTCTGTTTGGCCGACTTGGGCTTGGGCCACCATACCTGGAACTGCCCCGACTGGGGCTGCTGTTGCTGAAAGGGCCATAACAAAAAGGGTTTCTTTTTTGTTCGCTGGCCCATGGGGTCCTTTTGCAAGGATGTCACAGAGTCCAGGGTGGCACCGGACTTCTCAATCCTTGTAAGGTGGCTCTCTACACCCAGCCCGAAGAGGTCAGTGCCCAAGCTCGGGACAAGCAACTTATGCTGGGTAACCACCATAAAGGTGGAGACCCAAAACCACGCTCTGCAACGCATGGCTACTGCCGCCGCCACTGTCCGGGCATAGGAGTCAACTACATCCAGGGCCATTTGTAGCTGATGTTTAGCCAGAGCATGGTCCTGGTCACGGACCACCTTCACCACAGACTGCAAGTCTGCGGAAAGGTGACAGATAACTAGGTCAAGCAGCCCCACGAGCATGTGGCCGAAACTGGCCATCATAACAGCAAAGGTAGCCTGTCTGAGGCCCAAGGAGGACGCAGCATACATCTTTCTGGCAGCGTGGTCCAGCTTCTTTGATTCCTTGTTTTTTAATTTATTTATTTATGCCTCTGATAACTGGGTGAGCAAACTGATCCAGAGGACAGTTTTCGATCACGACCCAGACCACCAGGGTGGCAAACGCAACAAACATCAGTACAATACAAAGATACAATTAGAACAAAACAGGACTGCTGAATGCACTTGGTATGAGGTCAAATTACAGTACAAATATTTCAGAGAAATCAGTACATACTGGTGTAGTGACATACATTAAGTGGCTATGCAATATAAAAGGCTTAACATGGTGATTACGGTAAACTATTAGATGCAATGTACATACAGTTGCGGGAGCCAAGAAAATAAATACAGTTAAAATGAAGGTTCAATCTATCACAAGGAGTGGTATAGGCAGAAACGCAAAGTACAGTTACGTAAGAACTTACCGTAACAGTAGATCTTTGAGAGAGGCTCTTGCAGTAGGTAACTACACATAGGACTGACGCCGGCAGGCGGCAGGACCCCACGGAAAAATTTCTAGCTAGCAGTCCCTGGCGAGGGACCGCCCCCACGTCAGGTGACCGGCGTCAGGAGACGTCGGTATAAAGGGGAGGTCCCTGACACCCGCCTTCCAGTTCTTTCCCGCCATGGGCCAGAAAGGCCGGACGAGAGAGGAGCGGATATTTCCCTCATTGGAAAAGGAGCTGAAAAAGCCTAGGGGGATGGAGGGCGGGAAGGTATTACCTACTGCAAGAGCCCTCTCTCGAAGATCTACTGTTACGGTAAATTCTCACGTAACTGTACTATCTTACTTTGAGAGGGCTCTTGCAGTAGGTAATTACATATGGGACTGAATCCCAAGCAGTCTGGAACAAAGAGAGGCACCGGGAGGAGGAAAACTACTCCAAAAAGCAGTTCTAGCTGTACAAGCCTCAAGATAAGAGGCCTTGCAGAACAGCCAGACGGAAGCCTGCTCTACGGCGAGAGGCAACATCCAAACTGTAGTGTTTAGTAAAGGTATGGACGGAAGTCCAGGTGGCGGCAGCACAGATGTCTGCCGCAGATACATTTTTGAAACAAGCCTCTGAGGCAGCAACTCCTCTGGTGGAGTGGCCTCTTACTTGACTCGGGAGGGTCTTGTTGCATTTGTCATAACAGAAAGTGATGCAATGAGCCAACCACTTAGATCGGCATTGCTTGGAAACAGCA
This sequence comes from Neoceratodus forsteri, assembly GCA_016271365.2. Taxonomy (NCBI): domain Eukaryota; kingdom Metazoa; phylum Chordata; order Ceratodontiformes; family Ceratodontidae; genus Neoceratodus; species Neoceratodus forsteri. The sequence continues at coordinate 318,555,389 of CM028129.1, forward strand.
TTGCTTTCCCTTTTATGAACAAAAGAGATGAACAATTGATCGGTCTTTCTGAGATCCTTCATCCTGTTGGTGTAGTATCTCAGAATCTGGTGAACATCCATGGTATGGAGTAGATACTCCCCTTGATTAGAGTACTGCGTAAAAAAGGCAGGTAACTCTACGGACTGATTTAGAGTACACTCAGCTACTACTTTAGGAAGAAACTTAGGATTTGTGCGAAGAGCAACACGTTTCTTGTGAAAAATCAAGTATGGGATTTTACACATTAGGGCCTGGAGCTCGGAAATTCTCCGAGCAGAGGTAATGGCCACTAGGAAGAGAGTCTTCCATGAAAGGAACTTCAAATCCGCAGAAGCTGCAGGTTCGAAGGGAGGGAAAGTAGCTTCTCGAGAACAAAGTTCAAGTCCCAAGGGGGAGCAGGAGTACAGAAGGGGGGCCTCAGATGGAGGATCCGTCTGAGAAAGGTCTTAGAGACCTCCAATTGAGCGAAAGTTTTGTCTGTGAAGGGAACATGATAGGCCGAGATGGCCGCCATGTGCACCTTCAGAGAAGAGTGACTGAGACCCAGGTCAAACAGATGACGTAGATACTCCAGCAGAAGCCCCGCTGAACAGGAGAAGGGTTCCACGTTCTTGGAAGCAGCCCAGATAGTGAATCTTTTCCACTTCATGGCATAAGTGGATCTGGTGGAGGGTTTTCTGGCCTCCACCAAAATCTCTGCCACTTTGGGAGACACTCCAAAACGGGATTGAGCTAAGTCTGCAGGAGCCAAGCATGCAGTTGAAGGGACTTGAGGCCTGGACGGACCAGGGTCCCCTGATCCTGGGTCAGTAAACCTCGAGATAGAGGAAGAGGAAGAGGAGGATCCTCTGAGTATTGTTGTAGAAGAGAGAACCAAACTTGCTTGGGGCAGAAAGGAGCGATCAGAATTATTCATGCTCCTTCTGAAGCTAGTTTCTGCAAGACTCGTGGGATAAGTGGAATTGGGGGAAAGGCATAGACGAATCTGTCCTTCCAGTCTACAGACAGAGCATCGCTCCAAAAAGCGACTCGCTCTGGAACGAGCGAGCAGAAGACGGGAAGTTTTGCGTTTAGAGGGTATGCGAACAGGTCGACCTGTGGTGTTCTCAAAGTAGGAAGATATTGTCTAGGACCCCTTGGTCCAGTTCCCACTCGTGAGTCAGAGCAGAAGAGCGACTTAGCTTGTCTGCCAGGGTGTTGTCAACTCCCGAAACGTGAATTGCCGTGAGGTGAAGGTCATGATGTGTTGCCCAATCCCAAACCCTCATTGCCTTCCTGCAAAGAGGGTAGGACCGAGTCCCTCCCTGTTTGTTGATGTACCAAACCACGCACATGTTGTCTGTCTGGATGGCTAGGTGGCCAGGAAGGATGTATTGGTGAAGGGCTTGGAGAGCGTACAACACTGCCCGAAGTTCGAGCACACTGATGTGGAGAGCTTGTTCTAGCTTGGACCAGGAGCCCTGGGTCCGATGAGGGCTTAGATGGGCTCCCCAACCTTCGCCCGAGGCGTCTGTGGTTAGAGTCTGGGAGGGGGGAGGACGAAAGAAAGAAACTCCCCGAAACAGGTTCTCTCGAACCATCCACCACTGCAAGTCTCGAAGCATCGCCGAGGAGACCAGAACTGGGTGATCTAGGTGGTCCACTAACTGATCCCATTGGGAGCATACAGTCTACTGAGAAATTCTCAGGTGGAGTTGAGCGCAAGGAACTGTCGGGATAGCAGCCGCCATGAGCCCGAGAAGGCGAAGGACCGACCTTGCAGAGACCGTCCTCCAGTCGGACAGCAGACTTATTTGGGTCTGGCGGGTGGACGCCCTGTCCAGAGGCAGGAAGGCCTTGCCTGTGGTCGTATCGAGAATCGCCCCAATAAACTGTAGTCTCTGGGATGGGACCAGATGGGACTTGGAATGGTTGATGGTAATACCCAGGCAGGCAAAAACCTGCTGGGTAAGGGAAAGGCAGTGCAGGAGTTCCTCTCTGGACGAGACCGCCAGGAGCCAATCGTTCAGGTACGGGAAAACCTGCACTCCCCTGGTACGCAGGTGGGCCGACACCACTGCCAGGCATTTGGTAAACACTCGGGGAGCCGAGGATAGACCAAACGGGAGCGCCTTCAACTGGTAGTGGTCCCCCTGGAATGCAAAACAAAGGTATTTGCGGTTGGATGGGCAAATGGGAATGTGCAAGTAAGCATCCTGCATATCCAGAGCACACAGCCATTGACCCGGCCGGAGGAGGGGCAGAAGGCTCTGCAACGAGAGTATCCTGAACCTTTTGTATTCTACGAAAAGATTCAGGGAACTGAGATCCAAAATTGGTCTGAGATCTCCTGTCTTTTTTGGGACCAGGAAGAAATGGGAATAGAAACCCGTCCCTTGCAAATGAAGGCGGACGGGTTCAATTGCTTTTTTCAGCAGGAGAGCCGAAATTTCCTCCTGGACCAAGAGAAGATGTTCCCTTGAATACGACGACTTCAGAGGGGGGTGGCGAGGTGATTTCTGAAGAAACTCTATCAAGTGTCCTTCTGCTATGAGCTGGAGCACCCAAGAATCTGTGGTTATCCCTCCCAGCCCAGAAGGTGGAGGGAAAACCTCCCTCTCACTGTCCCTCCGGGAGTCCGGAGGCTGTGGGAGAGGGAGGAGTCAGTGGTGGTGGGCAGCACCGCAGCTGAAGCATCCGCTGCTTTTTGGGCGGGAGGCTTAGTAGTAGCCTGGGGGCCCGCGTTGCGGCCCGCCTTCCCTGGGGTTTTGCCTTGGGCCGATTCCATCTGCGAAAGGAACGGCGCTGCTGCTGCTGATGGGGATGGTACATGGAATCAACTGACTTCAGTGCCGTCCCCTTTTCTTGCTAATCGGTGATGATGTCCTTGACATCACCTCCGAGAAGCACTAGCCCCCGGAAGGGTGCTTCCTGGATAGCAGATTGCACCTCCGGGACCAGCCCTGACACACGGACCCAAGCATGACGCCACAGGCCTACAGCGAAAGCTGAGCTCCGTCCAGCAGTGTCCACTACATCGTATGTCGCACGATGCATGCGTTGACTGGACGAACGAGCAGAGCGGACAAGATCAGCCAACTCCTGCTTGACTTGGGAGTCAGGCAGGGAGTCCAATTTGGCTTCCACCTGGGTCAGAATGTCCTTCTGGTAGTCCCCCATATGGCCGACACAGTTCAGGGCCCTGATCCCCAGCATGAAGGAAGTGTAGATCTTTCTCCCATACTGGTCCAGAAGGCGTGATTCCTTATCCGGTGGTGACGAGCTAAGGTGTTTGGGGTTGGCCGACCGGCCGTGAACGGCGCTAATCACGACTAAGTCGGCATGAGGGTGAGAATCCAAGAAATCAACACCCTCTGGAGCCTGATATAGCCTGTTCGACTTCCTAGGAAGTGGGGCTAAAGCCGACGGCTGTTTCCATATGGTGGTAACGAGGTCGGCGTGAGGCTCTATCCAGGGTGGCACCAAGGTAGGAGCTGTCATGGGCAGATCCAGATGTTCAGCGAGTTTCAGACGCTGAGGATCTGGTTCCAGGGAGTGCCACTGATGAACCTCCTGGATTTCTTAGCAACTCCAGAAAGAAGGATCTTCCGGAGGAGACTTCGAGGAGTCCTTGGCCTGGGCTTCAACGGGAGAGCGTGGCTCATCGCTCTTTCGAAGCATGCCGGAAGAACCGAGGAGTCCGAGGGTGAAGAGGAGGAGGATGAAGAGGAAAAGACTCCTTTCCCGACCCGGGAGGAACGGATCCCTTGGAAAGCCCCCGGGGAAGCGTGTCCTGCCCCTCTCTGGATCCAGACGGAAGAACCCTGGAGTCCGGAGGTGGTGATGGACTGTGCCGCCTCGGACGTACGGGAACCTGGGATGGCACCATCATCGGAAGGTGGCTCTCGACTTCTTTGGTGAGCAGAGACTTGGCCTCAGCCCACCAGGAGGCCAGAGTCTCCTGCAGGTCTACCGGCGGTTGTGAGGGCAGTGGAGGAGGAGGTGGCAGGGGATAAGGATACGGGTTATACCCGTATGGAGCGTATCCAAAACCCCGCGCGGGTACCGCGGCATCGGAAAACAGCATTGGGTACTGTGGCGCCGGATACCGCGGTCCCGGCACGGCCGGCATCGGATAGGACGGAGGGTACCCGGGTGCCAGGGGGGGGGGGGCTGCCGGAGCAGACGGCCCGGCCGGTGGCCTCATGGGCGGGTCCACACTGGAGGGCCCGGAGGGCCCGACGGAAGCAGGATGTCTCCCGGGGTCGGTAGAACCGGCGTCGGAGGCCCTGGCATCAGAGGTACCAATGTCGGAGCTGGCGTCTGGGGAGCAGACGTCAGATCCAGCGCACCAACCGGAGGACGGTCTGACGGAGGAGGAAGATTCCCAGTGTCACCCGGGGATGGAAGGGAAAAATCTCTGGGGTCGGGCTGGGGGGACTCTGGGTCCCCAGAAGGCAGCGAAGGCTGCAGGGAACCAGGTACGACGGACATGGGAGGGTCCATCATTGGTTCCTTTGCTGGCCGGACGTTGGACGAGCCGACGTGTGGCTTGAGGGTGAGCTCCCGGCGGGCGCCGGAGGAGCCAGCATCCGGCTTATGGGAGCCATCACCAGAGGCAGGCCGAGCTAGAAGGATCGGCCTGGTCTGCAGGAGGAGGCCATGGCCACACATCGGCGGTCGGGCGCTCTACCAGCCTCTCCGCGGCGGACGCCGGAGCTAACGTCACTTACTGGAGTCGCCTCGCACTGGTAGGCCGCGAGCCTGCAGCCGAATCCGAGGGCGGAGGCTTCCACTTCCTGGAGGCGCCACAAGGTCCGAGCGCGAGCCAGACGGGCGGGCCGACGCCCCTCGGAAAACCCGAGAGGCGGCTCGGCGAGGAGTGGTCCCTCGAGGGACGTTATTTGTGTCCCGCGACTCCCGAGGGAGACGAGTAGAGGAGCCCTTGTCCCCGTGCCTCTCCTTATCCTTCTTCTTCTGATGGCCTTTGGGGAAGTGGACGCCTGCCTCAGTTTTTTGAGCTCCTTTTCCATTGAACTCATCTTCTTCTTCAGAATATGGGCTTCCAGGGATTGCTGCCGCCTTTTCCGGGTAGCCGCGTTGAAGCTGAGGCAGTGCTGGCACTTCTCGTCTGGGTGATCGGGGCCTAGGCAGAACAGGCACAGGAATGGCAAATCCTTGTCACGGTGGTTAGGCGCCCATACATTGCACTTATTTTTGTGCTCAGAGGGTGTAGGGGCGACATACACCGACGATGGTACCTGACGTTAATCGAAAAAAAACAAAGTATTTTGGTAAAACCGACAAAGATTGGGCTGACGAAGCACAAACTTTTCGGCGAGGCACTGCACGAGCTAACGGCGGGAAAGAACTGGAGGGGTGTCAGGGATCACTTTATATCGACGCTTACTGATGCCGGTCACCTGACGGGGGCAGTCCCTCACCAGGGACTGCTAGCTAGAAATCTTTCCGTGGGGTCCTGCCACCTGCCGGCGTCAGTCCTATATGTAATTACCTACTGCAAGAGCCCTCTCGAGGTAAGATCTTAAGTTAAGTTGTAGAACCTAACAGTTCAGAATAAAACAAGTAGTCATATCCAAATTGAACAGAGGAGCAGAACAGTGCAAGATGGTAGGGGCACTGGAGTAGGGCGAGGGCACAAATAGGTGTTATGTCAGGAGAGGGTCCCTGGTACCACCTGGGAAACAGTTGCAAGTACAAGCGGCCTCGGCCAGGAGCCACGCCCTTAAGTTTGTCTTGAAAGACTGATGGGAGGGGGCTGACCAGATGGACAAAGGAAGTCTATTCCAGAGGGAAGGGGCAGAGACAGCTTTACTACCCATGGTAGTAGTGCTAGGGACTTCCAGTGGGGGAATGGAGGAGGACTGGAGACTCCGAGAGACCACTCTGTCAGTGAGTAGGGAGGAGTAGGGGGACAGCTGATGGTTCCTGAGTGCACTGTCAAAGAGGCTGCCCGAGCGAAGTCGAAATGACCCTGCAGAGAGAGCCACCCTAGGGACTGGTATAGCGAGCAGTGGTGGGTGGTAAAAGGGGCTTGAAGGACTAAGTGGCAGATGGAGTTGTATGTATGTGGTATGTAAGTGGATCCGTAGGGAAGAGGACGCAGCAGAGTATACGAGGGAGCAGTAGCCAAGGAGGGGCAGAAGGTTTCCTTGAGCAATGGCTGGGTGAGCTTCAAGGGACAGAAATTTATTTTGGCGGTAGGCAGCACCTAATTTTTGGTTGATTTTCATCACAGTGTTGCTGATGTGTTCGTTGAAAGTAAGGGAGGGGTCTAGGGTGACACCTAGATATTTAAAGGCAGGGACAGTTTCGAGTAGAGAGCCGGCAGGAGTAGCGATCAAGAGTGGGGTTCTTGACCTGGCTACCTTGTTTGGGGGTTCAACATCCCTAGCACTGCTCCTGTGGCGAAAAATGGAGTCCACCACTAACCCCTTGGCCAAGGGGTGATCAGGGAACCCAGGAATGGGCCTGGTAAGGACCACATAGTTACGGACCATGCAGGTGGAAGGCGCAGGGCAAGAAGCTGGATGCTGCCACAACTCCAGCACTTGACACAGGATGCATTCTGCCACCAGGAAGGCCACCCTCTACGAGTCATCCCTGTCCAGTAACTCAGTCAGAGGATACTTGGTCCTCTTCTGGACCGGCTCCAGCGGGATCCCCATAGACTGAGATATAAGCCGGAGCAGGGTCCCGAAAGACACGGGGCCTTGGTACGAGGCAAGATCTTCAGAGGACTACCTATCAAAGCCAGGGGTCCTCAAAAACCACATAGAGGAGCCGTCCATATTCTACAACTCCTCAAACACTGCCCTTGGTGCCCGATCCCCATGAATCACTCTGGAGTCGCCAGAGTGGGTAACTGGGCTGAAGGTCAACCAGGGAGATTGGTGGCTGGCCGAGCAACCATTGATGGAGCCAGATGCAATGGCCGTTTGGGCGAAGCCTCCACTAATATGGATGGAGAAGCAAGAGAAAGTTTGTCTGGTCTAGGCTGAGCCAGAACCAGCCCCACCGGGGCAGACCACGGAAGCGCCAGAGCCTGCTGTACAGTTTGGCTCTGACTGAGGACCCACTGTTGCCAAAGAAGCTCTTCGTACTGCTGACAAAGCTTTGAGGTGAAGCCTTTCCTTGCCCAAGGAGGAGGAGGAAAAGCGCTGACGGTGCTTCCGAGAAGGTCGAGAATGGGAATGGTGCGAGTCCCGAGACTTGGACAAAGTCCTCGACTTGGAACCCAACCAGCGCTGTGAATGCCACTATCGAGGGGACGTTGGAGAAGGAACTGTGTAAACCACACGGACTGGGTCTACCTGTTAGACCCCTGAGGGGGAAATCTGCTGGGAGGAAACAGCAGGGCCAGTTAATCTCTCCTGTAGCTCCTTGGAGTGGGCTGAGAGCACTGGATTTCGGGAGAGAGAGTGGTCCCCCAACTCGTCTGACAACGGGTCAACTGGATTGAGAAAAATCTAGGATGGCTGGTCGACCTGCGTCTTGACCAGTAAGCCTGACAGGGACAACGAGGAGCCAGCGGCCTGCCCTACAGCTCGACAACCATCGAGCGGTGGAAGGAGTCCTGAGTGCGGGAAGAATGAGCCCGCTCACGGTTCCAAGACCTATGGCGGGACTTCTCAGGCAGTGCCCGATTAGAGCTTCCCTCAGGAAGGGCCCTCCACAAGGGTTTGAAGGGACTTACACACACAAACCTGAAGGACCCGGTGAAGGACGCCCCTGCAGAGATGCCCACTGGGAGCAGTGCCGGGGTGGTGGAATAGATCGCCGCAGCCTGAGGTGCCGACTCCTCAAGGTTGGCAAACTGCAGGCTGGAGCCCACTGCCACTGAAACAGCCTTGCAAGCAGCCTTAGACCAGACCGGAGGATCCTTGCTTTCGTTTGTCCACTGAACCTGGACCACAAGTCGAAAGAAAACAAATCTGTTCTCTTTCATTTGTTCTCTCTCTGTACTGTAATAAAGACTTTCTCAATTAAAGTTACTAGATCCAAAGCTTTATTGAGCACCCACAAAGATTCCTAAAAGTTGGCGTTCCTGGGTTAGCCCCTTTCTTTTACTCTAGAAAAAAGTTAGTCTTTTGTTGTTACAAAATCAGTTTCAGTCGAACAAATACATTTCAGTCCGATAAGTTGACTGTACGGTAGACTATCTATTAAATGCTTTGAATGCTAGCTCCTGTGCATGTAAAAAGGTATTCCCTGCTGTAGACTTTGAAAACTCACTATCAGTTCATTAGGAGAGCCTTTCAATGTTATATCCAAAAAATCTATCTTACTGGCACTATGTCTGAAAGTGAATTGAAGGCCCAATAAATTATTGTTAATGTATTCTAAAAAAGGGTTTATCTCTACACTCGGGCCATCCCAGATAATAAGTATGTAGTCAAGAAAGCGTCAATACTTAACAATTCTGGGAAGGAAAGGGTTCTCCTGAGAATCAAAAATTGCCCCCGCCCACCAACCCATAAACAGATTTGCATAAGAGGGGGGCCAAAGATCAGCCCATGGCCATTCCTCGTTTTTGCAAAAAGAACTGTCCATCAAACATAAAATAATTACTCTTCGGTATCAAATCTAGAGCTAATAAGTGTAATAAAAGTCACAGGATATCAAAGGGATGAATTTTTTAAGATCTGTTCTACTGCTCTTATACCCGTTTGATGTTCTATTATTGTGTAGAGCGAAACTACATCCAACACTAACCAAAGATAGGTATTTCTCCACACAAAATTGTTTAACTCGTACAGAAGAGCCGTTGTGTCTTTGACATATGATGTTAACTTTACTACTTCCTGCTGGAGGTAGCCATCTAAATATGCTGCCAGTGGTTCAAACAGAGAGCCATTGCCAGATATTGGTGGAAGGATAGCTGCAGTCTAAGAACTGATGTGCTGCACACTCGAGCAGACTAGATAGACCGTAAGGCCTATATCTGCTGGCAATTTTGTATATTCGTATATTATCGGGCAACCTGGTGGGTGTTCTGCATTTTTGTGCAGTTTTGGGATGTGATAGAAAACTGGGGTTGCAGTTTTCTTCTATAAACAAAGCTCTGCTTTCCAAATTTGAAATCCAGTTTTCTTCCTCTGTTAAATCTAGGAAGGATTTTAGTTTTGCTTTGTAAAATGCAGTGCGGTTGGCAGAAAGTTTCTGATAAGTCAAAGGATCCATTAACTGTCTATCTGCTTCATTGCAATATCCATCCCGGTCTACAATTACTACATTTCCGCCTTTATCAGACAGTTTTATTACTATGTTAGTCACTGATTGAATCTCCTTTAAAGCAACTCTTTCAGCTGCTGACAAATTATCCCATTGCCTTTTCATTTTTACCCGTCCAATCATAACTTCTACTACTTTAAGCACAACTTCCCAAAACACTTTTATACTTTCACTGCCTGCTTGAGAAGGAACAAAAGTTGATCAGGTTTTAATGGAAGGTTTTCTAGGCTTTGACTGATCAATCAGATGTCTCTCCACTGATATTAATTCCAAGCCCCAGTGTGATTACTGGTTCCCCTAATTCATTCCCCTGATTAGAAGACATATGATTTTGTGGAAACAGCAGGTCTTGCAGTTCTTGATCTGCTAATTTATCAAAACATTCTTACTACCCTAGGACCACACAAAAAACTTCTAGCTAGCGGTCTACAGCAGGGGACTGACCCCGACATTGGCATGCCAACATCCCACCTATGGTATAAAGGGGCAGTCCCCCAGTCACACGTAAGTTCTCCCGTTGGAGACCTGTAAAAAGAAGCAACAGGAGGAGGAGAGGGGCTCCTGGAGCCACAGAAATATACAATATGAGTCAAAAAGAGAGCGGGGGATGGAGGGAAAAGCATGCCTACTTAGCTCCTTTCAAAGATCTACTGTTACAGTACATTCTCATGTAACTGCACTATCTTACTTTGAAGAGGCTCTTGAAGTAGGCAGCACCGTTAGGACTGACTCCCAAGCAGTGCGAATAAGCAGAGACAAGACTGGGGAGGAGAAGAGAATTCTGCCGTGAATAAATAAGGGCAGGAGGCCCTAAGGGACTGCTAGTCCAAGGCCAGCCCTGCATCCAAAGGTAATGCCCAGTCAGGAAAAAAAACGGCATTAAGCAACATGATACCACCTGTGGCGGACAGAACCTGTAGACAGGCTGCAGAACGGAGACAGCCTCTCAATGGGGAGGCTCCGACAAACCCCAAGAAGAAAAATAACCTCCTCACATTACCCCTTAATCGGCCTCCCTCTAATCTCATGTTGTGTCCTTTTGTCCTGCTATTTTTCTTATACTGAAACATGTTAGACTCTCTCACCTTGTTAATGCCCTTAAGGTGTTTGAATGTTTCGATCATATCACCTTTCTCCCTCCTTTGCTCTAGGGTATACATACTGAGCTCCATTAATCTGTCCTCACATGTTTTCTGATGAAGTCCCTGCACCATTTTGGTTGCCCTTCTCTGGACTGCCTCAATTTGGTTAATGTTCTTGTGAAGGTGTAGCCTCCAGTACTGCATGCAGTACTCCAGATGGGATCTAACCAGTGTCTTGTAAAGAGGGATTATTACCTCCCTCTTATGACTTACTCGATGTACTCGAGGAGCGAATTCACCAAGGGGTGCAAAGTGATGAGCCAGAGACAAAAGCGTTTCCACTTCATGGCATAAGTCGCTCAGATGGAGGGCTTTCTGGCAGCCACCAGAACGTCAGCGACCCTGTCTTGAGACCCCAAAACGGAGTCTGGCTAGGTCCTTGGGAGCCATGCATGTAGGTGTAGGGACCGAAGATTCGGACACACCAAGGTCCCACTATCCTGGGAGAGCAGATGAGTGCTCTATGGCAAGGGAATCTGAGTTTCCACAGACAACTGTTGCAATAATGAGAATAAAATCTGCCATGGCCATAGTGGTGCCGTGAGGATTGTTGCCGCATCCTCTGCTTGCAACTTGAGAAGGACCTTCTGAAGGAGTGGAAAGAGTAGGAAGGCATAGAGGAATCTCCCCTTCCAGGAGAGGGACAACCTGTCTTGCCAGAAAACACCAGGCACTGGATCTAGCGAGCAAAAACTGGGCAGTTTTGCATTGATAGGGGAGGCAAAGAGATCCGGTTCTGGCATGCCTCATCTGTCGAATAGATTGTCTATGACAGATTGAAGGACACTCCATTTGTGTGCTCTGGACTGAGTGTGACTGAGAGCACTGGCCAGAGTATTCTGGATCCCTGGGACGTGGACTGCAGAGATCTCTAGTCGGTGGGAAATGGTCCAATTCAACACCCTCATTGCTTCCTGGCAAAGAGTGTAGGAGTGTGTGCCTCCCTGCTTGTTAAGGTAGAACACCACTGACATATTGTCTTTTTGTACGAGGAGGTATCCTGGGCATAGCATGGTGCTCAAGGCCTGCAGGGCATAGAGAACTGCCCTCATCTCCAGGATATTTATGAGGAGGGTCTCCTCATTCGCAGGCCAGGAACCTTGAGACCTGTGAACACTGAGGTGTGCTCCCATCCTGTGCCTAATGCATCGGATGTCAGGACTTTGTCCGGCGCTGCTTTTTGAAAGGGCATCCCCTCCTGTAGGGAAGGGGATGTCATCTACCACTAGAGTTTTGACGGACCGGACTTGTGATGGAAACCGATTGGTCCAAGTTGTCCCATCTTTGGTCCCATTGGACATGCAATGTCCACTGGATTGTCCTCATGTGCAGCCTTGCTAGGGGAACTGTGATGATGGACGCTGCCATATGGCCTAACAGTCGTAACAGGGTCCTGGCTGGTACCACTGAGGCAGAAGAGATGTGATGAGCTAAGGCTTGAAGCCGAAGATCTCTGTCCTGAGGCAAAAATACCCTCCCTCGAGTAGTATGTAGAAGGGCCTCAATGAACTGTAGGTTTTGAAACAATATCAGGGAGGATTTCGGGATGCTGACCATGATACATAGTTCTCCGAAGAGGGAACAGGTGTCCTGAATGAACCTTTGAAGTTGCCCTTTGGATGGTGCGGTCAGGAGCCAATCGTCCAAATAAGGGAATACATAGTGTCCTCTCCTTCGAAGGGCCGCTGTTACCACTCTGAGGCACTTGGTGAAAACTCTCGGGGCCCATGATAGGCTGAAAGGTAGCGCCTTGAATTGGTAATGCCATCCCTGGAAAAGGAATCTGAGAAACCTCCTGTGGGGCTTTGCTACTAGGATGTGGAGGTAGGCATCCTGCATGTCCATGATGTTAGCCAGTCCCCTTGATTTATCATGGGGAGCAGGCCTTGGAGGGTGACCATCCAAAACCTCTTAAACTCTACAAACTGGTTGAGTTTACTGAGGTACAGAATGGGTCGCAGGTTGCCTGTCTTTTTTGGCACTAGAAAGAAGTGCAAGTAGAAACCTGTGCCCCTCTGTGCTGGGGGAACTGGTTCTATGGCGTTCTTGAGCAGTAGGACTTGGATTCCCACTTGAATCAGTCCCACATGCATCAGTGAATAACGGGATGGGGGATGGCCTGTCCAGTGGAAAATGGACAAACTATATTGAGTGTCCGTTGTCTACAAGCTGATGGATCCACTGATCAGAGGTTATCCTCCACCAAACTTCGGCGAAAAGCGAAAAGTGGCCTCTGACCACCTCCCTTGCTGGAGTCACGGGAGGTAGTGGGTCTAACAGGGAGTCAGGCTGTAGATGTAGGGCGGCTTGGGCTGACTTGTCCGAGCGAGAGGCGGGCCCTGCAGAACCTCTATGGGTGCCTCTGTGGCTATACCCTCCTCGCTGAGGCTGTTGGTGCTGAAAGCAAGGTTGTGGTTGTTGTCCCTCACGGCCTTGAAAACGAGGTTTACGAAATGGCCATTATTTCAGACAGTAAATAGACTGCACTATCCAAGCAGCTTTGCCAGAGTCCTGTGTCTGGTTATGATTCTCTCTGTGTCATCACCAAAGAGGACTGAACCTTGAAAGGGTGCGTCTAGTTGACTGGACTGCACATCCTGTGTGAACCCCAAGACCCGGAGCCAGGAGTGTCTGTGCAAACATGCTCCTGTTGCAGCCGCCCTTGCAGCAGTGTCCGCCAAGTTGCATGCCGCCCGGAGGACATGAATACCCACGTCTGAACCGGTCTGCAGAGGTTTAACTAATTCTGTCTTCTGTGGACACTCAGGGATGTCTTTAATGATGTCCATCCCTTGTTCCCAGAGAGCATTCTGGAACTGAACCATATGTGCTGCAAGTGGCTGATGAATATATTTTACGCCCCATAGAGTTCAGTTGCTTGGATTCTTTGTCTGGGGGTTGTGTGCTGAGGTGTTTCGGCCTCTGGGATCTGTCATGAGTGGCTGAGATCACTATTGAGTCAGCTAGTGGGTGTTCCGACAAGAATGTCTGTTCCTTGGAAGCCCTATAGAGGTGGTCTGCCTTCTTAGGGAGAGTGGCAGACGTGTGGGGGCGCTTCCAAGTTGCCTTTGTGACATCTGTGAAGGTGCCCCCTAATGGTGGTATAACGACCGGCTTAGGGTCCTTCTGGCATAAATATTTTTCCAGGCACAGCCCCTCTGGGTCCAAGTCCTCAGTCCCCCCAATATTCGACTGAATGTGTCTCATGATCTCCATGAAAGAGGGGCCATTAGGTGGGGAATTCGGTGTGACCCTCGGATCCACGAGATAAATCTTCGAAAGAGGAATCTGAGTAGGAAGTGTCAGAGGACTCATGAGTCCGTAGAAGAGGAGGAATGGGACCAGTGGCGTCGCTTCTTGTGTCTATGATGATCAGGAGAACATGATGAAGTCGAGCTCCATGATCGTGACCAGTGACGCCTTTTGAAGAAGCTTTCCCCTTATTTTTATTTGGGGGGGGGGGGTTCTTTGCCACTGTCCTTATCTGGAGGAAGAGTAGGGACCTTGGCAGGAACCAGAGGTTGGGTAGGAGCCTCTGAGGGAGCCCCAACATCCAGAGTGGTAGTCACTACTGTTTGTGGCTTAGGTGGGAGAAGATCAGTGTGGATGGTCTCCCACCAGTAGCCGAAAAGATCCTTGACCTGTGACAGATTCAGTTTGGGATACGAATCCATGATTCAGCCTGACGCTGGTCCAGCACCTGTGTCTGGCATAGTGCTATGGTCTGGTGATGGTGGTCAGGTTGGAGGTCACGTCGGGGCAGCGTTAGATGAGCTAGTGCCGGTATCTGGTGTCTGCCAGGGATCCGTCGCCCATCTGTCCTCCGTAGGGCTGACACCTGACCTGTCGTCCACTGGTGGCAGGGGTGAAGCCAGGGATGAGGGTGCCTGCATCAGCGGAACCAGTGTTTGGGAAGCCGTGGTAGGCTGACATCGGTGCTGGTCCGACGTGTGCCTAGACGACGTACATTTATCCGACGATGGTTTCTGTTTATTCGTTGACAGCTTGGAGTGCCTGAAGGGCTGAGAAGCTGATCTCTCGGAGGAGTGCCCCGAGGTCTTAAGCCTATCCCAGAAGTTGGCACCGGAGACAGAGGCTGACCGGGAAGGTACTAACGAACTCTTACCAGTGTCACAGCGGCCTGAGGGAAGGTCCAATGGCCTGATTTTTAATGGCTGGAGAACAGGGCCTGCAAACTCGGATCCTCTGTCCTTCGCACCTGATGTCCAAACCGCGGTAGGGGGCTTGACCACCATGAGCCTGGAAGGAGAACGGGTGGTCTGTGAAGTGGAATCTGAACTGCCCCTGGAGGCAGAGTGGGAGCCTGAGGAACTCAATCTTGAAGGGGACTTCTCCTTTTCTTTCCTCCTATCTTTGTGCTTCCCTGTAGATTTTTTTATGGTGGGAAGAGCCTTTTTCAGAAGAGGAGTTCCGCTCCATACATTGCTCTGTGAGATAGGCTTGGAGTGTCTTCTGGTGTCAAATCAGCATCCGGCTGTTAAACTTCTGGCAGTGCGGGCAATTCTGGGAGTTGTGGTCTGGGCCCAGGCACAGCAGACAGGCGTAATGGACATCTTTGGATGGGATCTGTTTCCCACAGGCACACTTGGATGGGTGCCCCTTAGAAGAAGGCATCAAGGAAGACGACATGCAGAATACTGCCACTGGAAAGCAGAACTATTAACGAGAAAATAAAGAAAATGAGACAAAGTTGTATCACAAATATGGTGGTCGAACTAGTGAGAGGCAATCTGTGGAGCCAATGAGCGTGAGTTGACGGCAGGAAAAGAAATGGGGCATGCTGAGGACTGCCTACCCTTTATACCATACGTGACGTCGGGGGCGGAGGGCAGTCCCCGCTACAGACTGCTAGCTAGAAGTTTCCCGTGGGGTCCTGCTGCCTCCCGGCTCCAGTCCTATATGTGTTACCTGCTGCAAGAGCTGACTCTTGAAGTAGGATCAGAGGATATGGTCATCTGAAGAGGCAATCTTCTTTCCATAGCGGCAGCGATGGAATGGAGAAGTGGAAGGATCAACTCTCCACATAAATAAGGCAAAGGAATCTCTTATAAAAAGAGATTCTAAAAACTAGGTAAAAAAAATTTGTCGGCGAAAATAGTGCAAAACTGCGTCAGAGCTTGTGCAGAGACCCAAGCGAACAGAGTCGATGGCGTGAAAGAACTGAGGAGGGAGCAGGACCTCTCATGCCTTTATAGGGTTGGTGACGTCGGCAGAGGATGTTGGCATGGGTGGCCCCAGTGGTACTACTAAAAATCTAGTGTGCGGATCCTGTTTCACTGACAGTGAAGTACCATATGTGAGACCTGATGACTGAGGTACCCCTGAAGAAGACAGAAAGGCACCTGTGACAGAAGGTGTGAAAAACCATTGACAAACTGCCAACAATGGCCGCCTGATCACATGGCTCTGTTCAAAGTGCCAAAAACACACTGTCAGGTGTGATACTGGAATGGAGTGCTATAGAGCACCGCAGACAGAGTCGGAAAGTCAGGTAGAAACAGAAACACCTTATAAGAGCCTAATAATGTAGAGGTTCGGGATTAAAGGGGACAACAAAAAAAAACACCATTCCTGTTCTGAGTAAAGTGAGAACCGAGCCTTCTCACAACACAAAACACACAAGCCCTGCACAAAAAGCACTCCCCACTGACTAAAAAATCAAATAGCCCCTACCAAGGGAGGGAGGGAGGGTCCAACATTTGTAATAGATGCTGTGGAGAGATAGGGAGGGATTAAAAGACAGATCAGAAAACTGACTGACTGTGCCCTCAGAATAGAAAAAAACAACAAATAACATACTTACCGGAGGCACCAAGGTAAATGGGGAAAAAAGGAGACCTTATTTATTTATTTAAAGTCTTGGATTACAACCTTTGAGTCAAAGACTTTTTTTTACAGAGGTTCCACGTCAAGAAGTAAAGAACATAACAAAAAGACAGACGTACTGAGTTTGCGATGAAAACCCAGAGGCAAACATATGATAGAACTACGGCAGTACCAATTACAAGCAGGCAATTAAATAAGTACTTTTACAAGTGTACAGGCTAAGGCAGAGCCAGCTGAAAGCAATCAATAAGATATTGATCTTGTCAGAAACAATAGAGGCAAGTTCATTCTTATTAGTACAATTGTGCAGGGTGAGGCAACCAAATTAAAGAGCATTCTATTTAAGTTGTACTTGTCAGGGTAAATCCAGGACAGAGAGGTGGGCTAGATGGAACAGTCACACCTGCTGAGCACCACAAGGTGTTCCTTGAGCTTCCATTTGAAGGTGCCCAGGGTCGGAGTATCAAAGATGTCAGGGGGGATGGCATTAAGCAGGTTGGGAGCCCTGTAGCTAATGAACCGCTGGGCCTTGGAGGTGTGGCAGAAAGGGGTCTGGTAGGTGTTTCTGGTGCCACTCTTAGTACCATGGGCTTTAGGAGCCTGGTTGAGGAGGGGCTGGCAGGATGGTGTGATGAGACCCATGCTGATTATTTTAGCAAATAAACCAGTGTGGTAGGTGAGTCTACCCTTGAGAGTCAACCAATTAGTGCTGGAGTACAGGTCACACGTGTCATTGTTCCACATTGCGTGAAAATATAGAGCGGTGGTAAGGGGAGGAGCCACAGGGGGCGGGGTCACCAGGGGCGGAGCTACCGGTGGGCAGAGTCAGTCGGGATGCAATAAATGCATAAGAAACAAGAAATAAGAGTAATATGATGATCTGGAGGCCTCTGTAGTATGCAGCAGCAAATAAAAAGTGTGATAAAACATACTGGAGAACCTCTGCATTCTAGTTGCAGGCCAGCAACAGTTTGTGAGAGTCTTAACATTTACTCTTTACTAGTGCCTGCAAGGCCAAGATCTAATCTTCGGTTTCGCAGTCCTGCCCAATGAGCTGCAGCTTCCAAATAAGGGAAACTGTCAACATCGGGGCCCTCAATTGAGATAAGCATAAGTGCATTTAGCACACTGGCACTTAATCTATTTCGTTCCTGCGTTTTTATTCGATTCAGTGCAGAAAACCCTCTCACAATCTGCAGTTGACATGGGTATTATCTTTGCCAGCTCTGCCAAAGTAGATATGTTTGGATACAGGTCTACATACTTAGTAGTTAGGCGTGCAGCACATCAGAAATAGTCTTAAAGGCCATCTTTTCTGTGAACATGAGACTACGCAGAGAAGCCCATTCCAGTGCAGAAGCATCTACATCCACAACAGTAGCATACTGACCAAGAATAATCTCAAGGCTATCACTACCATACCCTTCCAACTCTTCAATATCAACTTCCTGTATCATGCTGGGGTCAAAGATACTGAACGCATCCAAAAGTTCTGTGCTTGGAAACCTTTGCTCAATTTGAGCAATTAGGGCCCTAATAAACTTGTCATGCACAGAGGTTGTGAAATGATTTAACTGTGGTTGCTAAATGGCAAGTTCAGGCCATTATCATTCAGGAGTACTAGTTCAAGTGAAAGGAGGAAAGTACTGACCAGGTACCAGTAAGCGTGCCTAAGAATCTCTAAAGTGGAATGTAAATGTCTCTTTATATCAGTAAAATTCAGAGCTGATGTTTGAAAGCATTTAGATAAGATGCTAAGGTGTGGAAGTATGTCACACATCATGCATAAAATAGAGAAAAACTCCCAGTTTTCCACCATTTTTACTAGGCCCACAGCTTGGGGATCATGCCTTTCAGAGGCCTCTCTATGCAAGGACGTAACAACGGATGGGAAAATCTTCCTTAGTGTGTCACATGCTGCATCATGGGACAACCATCTAACTGAGTTTTTTGGACAATGACGTCGATATCAACTGGACCAACTGGCATTGTCCCAATCATCGACTCACAATTGTCATCTTGATCAGGATGTTTCCGTTTTTGAGTTAATCTGAAACCAAAGTTAGTTAGTTTCTGCATTGTGTACAATAAAGCTTTTTTTTTTCCTAATTGTTGTCGTGTGTTTATTTGTCAATACAGAACGAGAACTTGGTCATGCTGGTTGAGCCCCAAATATTTTTTCTCACACAAATATTTTTTTATTCCCTGAATCAGGGTTCAGAACAAGTGACCACTGACGAAGCAAGACTGCACAACCTGACTAGTGGGACAGACCCCCTGGTGGCACAGTTAAGGAGACCAGAATTTTTTCTCACACAAATATTTTTTTATTCCCTGAATCAGGGTTCAGAACAAGTGACCACTGACGAAGCAAGACTGCACAACCTGACTAGTGGTGCAGACCCCCTGGTGGCACAGTTAAGGAGACCAGATTTTTTTCTCACACAAATATTTTTTATTCCCTGAATCAGGGTTCAGAACAAGTGACCACTGACGAAGCAAGACTGCACAACCTGACTAGTGGGACAGACCCCCTGGTGGCACAGTTAAGGAGACCAGAATTTTTTTTCTCACACAAATATTTTTTTATTCCCTGAATCAGGGTTCAGAACAAGTGACCACTGACGAAGCAAGACTGCACAACCTGACTAGTGGGACAGACCCCCTGGTGGCACAGTTAAAGAGACCAGAATTTTTTTTCTCACACAAATATTTTTTTATTCCCTGAATCAAGGTTTGGAAATAAGTGACCACTGATGAAGCAAAGCTGCACAACCGGACTGGTGGAACAGAGACCGTAGACCCCCTGGTGGCAATATGTGGGCTTCTGCTAGCTTTATTTTCTTTTTTACTTTTTTGCAGCTAGTAATTCTCTCCTTTTTTTTTTTATAAAGCAGCACTCAGAAGAGAAAATAATGCCTAGAAGGTCCTCTAAATCTCTCCCACCTCACTCCACAACCTCCACAGCAATGCAGAACTAGTATATCAGGCTCAAAAGAATAATATGGGCATGTGAACAGTCAAGCTATCACACACACTACTGGCTCTGCAGTGCTACACTTATCTTCCTTTTTTTTTCTTTTTACAAAATTCTTTTTTTTTTTTTCAAAGCAGCAAGAAAACCAAACTGAGGAGTGAGCTGCCTAGTACTAGTCTCTGTGAGACCACTCTCTCCCTCCGCCCCCCCCCCCACTCACGACCCCACTCCACTAATGCTGGTGCTATTATTAAATGCAATCAGGCTGAAAAATGTGCTCAAAACTGTCTGACAAGCTGCTCAGTAAAAAGCAACCGATGCTGACACTCTGAACACAAAGTCAGAGATCCACTCTCGGCTTAAGACTCAAGCCGAATGTAAAGCTCCAAAGTGACAGTCTGTACTTAACTGGGACTTACCCAAAGTAAACTAGCCTCTGATAGGGCAAGTCAGCTGTCACTCCCTGCATATTTGGCGCCTTTCCTCCGAGCGACCTGGTGACCATCAGAGCAGTCAATCACATGATCGTGGACTGCCAGCACCGAACTTGCAACCTCCCACTGTCACTGCCAGCACTCGAACTGTGCAACCTCCCACTGTCTTTCGTGCAATGCAAGGAGCACGATGGGTTCTCTGTGTTTCAAGCAAGATGTCTTAGCGAAAGTAATGGTGATTTAAAGTGACAGGCAGCTTTGAAAACAGTGGCGGGACTTTAAAATGAGATGCGGCCATTTAAGATAGCGCGGTGGCCCGCCTCTCAGTTGTAACGAATGGGAAACACTGGTGTGCGTCTGTTTAGGGGCACCAATGATCAACCAGCACGATTTGTTTAGCGTAGTATGGATATGCTTAAGAGTGGTGTCTGTGGAGGATTATAACACCATAATTCCAAATAGTGGCATGTGGCCCCCAATTCATGCACATAGGGCAGTGGAAATATGGAAGCAATTAGGCAGATTATTCAATTAGAAAGCCACAGCTTTATAGGCATGATTTCTAAATTTAGGGGTACTCCCTGTCACCAGGCAGCCCCAACCTGCTCCTCAGTTGTGTCTAACATAAAAACATCAAAATAATAAAGACTTCCTTGGAGAAAATCTTCCGTGCTGTTTACTCCTTAGTGGCACAGCAAAGACTGGAGATTCTCTGCTATTCGGAATGCTCATGTGCTCAGTGTTCCATGCTGATTCACAGCTTTGGGCTGGACCACTACCCTTGCATTAATTAACCACTGACAATATGGAGCGCTACAGAACATCCTGGGTACAAAAACAACACTCATTATAACATCAACGAAAGGATCCACTCTCAGGACCAAACAGAGCCCTCTACTTTCTGGCTAGAAAATTGAAACCCCAACTGTCTGACTGAAACCCCATCTCCTCCCCCCCACACACACACACCGACAAATGAAAAATCATTTATCTGAGGCACCAGACCAGATATTTTGATTGTCTGCAGACCTCCAAACACCACACAAGGCAAGTGGTCTCCATTCAGTTACAGTAAGTTACTGTCTCTCACACTTGATGGAAGTGCTTAGTCCTCTGACCAGAATTTTCAACCTCTCCCTCAGCCTTAGCCAGTTCCCGGACAGATGGAAATCTGCCACTGTCACCCCAGTCCATAAAAGTGGTGACAAAACTGCCCACGATAACTACAGACCTATCTCACTACTACCCCCACTCTCCAAGGCACTAGAACGCATCGTCTCGGACCAGCTCACAGAATACCTGGATATGTACAACATCCTGTGCAAGCAACAACACGGGTTCCAAAAGGTCACAGCACCTCCACAGCCTACTTGAATTCACCGGCGCAATCCACAACGCACTTGATTCCGGTGAACTACTAGGCTCAATCTACATTGACTTAACTAAAGCTTTCGACACCGTCAATCACCGCCTCCTACTTGTCCAGCTTCAGAACACTGGGCTGTCAACCGACACCATTGGCTGGTTTAAGAGCTACCTTGAAGAACGGTCCCAAACAGTAAGAATCGCTGATACACTCTTGGACCCTAGATCGGTCCGCTCGGGAGTCTCCCAGGGCTCCATTCTTGGACCCCTCCTCTTCAGCCTATTCTTAAACTCACTACCGGATAGCTGCCCAGAACAAATAATTCTCTACGCCGACGATGCCGTGATCCTCACCTCAGACCCTGATCCAAACCAATTACAAAATAAACTTTAGCGGGCCTTCTCCTCCATCGAATCCTGGTTCCTAAATCATAAACTGCTTCTCAATCAGAAAAAAAACAAGTCTATGGTCTTTTGCAGCCCCCACAACAAAAACAAACAACTCCACCTCTCCATTGCAACTGAACAAGGAGCCATCCTAGAGCAAACACAATCGTTCAAGTACCTTGGCATCACCCTTGATCCCCACCTCTCATAACGCTGTCCATATTAGCAATGTGGCAAAGTTTGCCAATGCGAGGTTAGGCATATTATTCCGGCACAGGAAACACCTAACCCCAGAAGCACTGTCAGTGGCCGTCCAAAGCTCCATTGTCAACATCATAGACTATGGTCTTATCATATATGGGTCTGCAACTACCACTGCTCTCAAACGTATCGCGACCACCCTGAATAAGGCCTGCCCTCATCACTGATACCATACATCGCCATACCACACTTGTGACCTTTATTCCCAATCTGGATGGCTTCAACTGGACAAGCATAAAATACCAAACCTGCATCACGGCCAAGAAAATCATAATGAGACTTGCCCACCTGGTGTCTGTGCCCTCCTTAAGCCTAGACATAGGAATGTCACTACAAGGAGATCCAATTCCCATCTATTACATATCCCACGATGTTGCACGACCCAAGGACAAAGATCATTTGCCTATCGGGCATCCAACTGGCTCAACTCTCTTGGCAGCGACATAGTGACCGCTCCAACACTCGGCCTTTTCAAGTCCAAGCTGCGCCTCTCACTGCTTGTATCCTGCGATTGCCCATCTTAACATTTCCACCGTTCCACCTGCACATGCCCCAGCACTTACAATCAGTCTTTGCACCCCTAACACCTTACCTGGCATATTCCCTCAACAAAGGCTCCTGGCTGCACTGTCTCCACCTCGCCCCCCATTATCTCCACTCCTGCCCCCACCACCTCCCATACTCCCCTTACCCCAGACCTCTACCCCCCTCGATCTCCTACCTTCACTTCTCCCCATCAACCCCCCATCCTCCCTTGTCTTGCTCTATAGCTCAAGTCTTTATACTGGTTATTACATGTCTGTAAGTCAGTGACTTTATGTTTGTAACTAAAAATGATGACTGTTGCACACGCTGACGTGGAACCTTTGTAAAAGAGCCTCGGCTCAAAGGTATTGTAATCTTAGATTGATTGAAATAAAAAAAGTAAGCACTGAAATGGAAGTTCGCTAATAGGTTATTAAATCTGAAAGCCTCAGCTTAAAAGGCATGATTTTAAAATTTTGGGGTGCTCCCTGTCCTTAGAAAGTTCCAACCTGCCTAGGAGTCACACAATCCTACACAAAAGTAATAAATAACAGTTTAAATGAAGAAGTCTTCCAGTGAGTTCTCTCTGTGCTGCTACCCCTACGGAGGTACAGCTGAAATAGAGGAGTAATGCAGCTGGAATGTACCATGTCCCTGAGGGGTCTACACTGAGGTCATAGCTTTGGAGCTGTACCAGTACCCAGTGGGAGAGCACAGTACCTATATGTATTACTATTTCTCCATTGGCAACGTGAAGTGATACAGAAAATGGAGCTGAAAACGAAAAACAGTTCCAGATTCAACATCGAGTAAATGCTCAGCGTCAAAAAGAACAATACAGCAGCAATGAACTGAGGAAAACTGTGGCTGATGCAGTTTGACTTCAGGTGCTCCCATGGTGCACATTCTACAGTGGGTAAAACAGAACTGAGGAAGAGGAGGGCCGTCCTTGGTTACAGGCTGGCTCATGTGCATGTCAGTATATTAGCCTTGTGGGTGGTGCCAGCACTATTGGTCCCCTCCAAGCTGCAAAAGACTTTGCTCCTGCATGGTCCTAGTGCCTCCGGCTAAGACCCAGCAGTGTGAATGAATGGTGAAGATTGATTCTTGAACGATCTAGTACTCTGGTTTTAAAACAGTTTGCAGTCAACAGAGCACGCAGGGTGGAAAACAGTTTCAAAAAGTTGATCATCAGTTATGTGCACTGCATGGCCAATCAAGTTTGAAATTGCAGTGCAGTTCTCAAGGAATGACTAGCAAAAGTAAACATTTATAAAATACATTTATAACATACAGACTGTTAGTAGTACTGCTGTTGGCTCCTGTGCCATGGACAATCATTAACAATGTTTGGGCATCTTCGGCCACACAATTTAGACAACAGGTCACATTACCTCTGATTTGGATAGTGATAAGCTATAAAATATCAGCTATTTTCCACCCAAGCACCAAAAATGAATATGAATTTCTGTTTAAAATCTCAGTGGAAAGCACTTAATTTACATGGGACAGAGATTCCGAGTGGTAAAATGAGGAGGGACATCCCTACGAAGGACAGTTGCGAGATCTGCCCTCCACTCTCAGAGACTGGACCACTGATCACTAATGCATTCTGACCTGGAAGTAATTGTGGGTGTTCTCCAGATGGTTGCATAGCGAGTTAAGAAGCTGTACTGCAGATTCTGCAACTTGCTGTCGGGATTTCTGGCGCAGATGTGAAAACCCAATGTCCTTGCTTACTTTTCCCTGAGAACAGAACCAAAGCATTGTTTTAGACAATCAACTGCAAGGAATAAAAGCTCTTTCCATCAGTGTTAATTTGATTGAAAATGTAACTTCTTTGTATCGGAGACGTTCTCTGCTTGGGGTGGCCTTTTTGCCCACTCTGGAACTTCTGAATATAATGCAGCCTACTCCTCTTTAGTAGGACTGGACATGTGTTTCTCAAACCTTGGGAGCAGGATTTACACAGCATAGTTTGGGATGCAGGTCCTTGGTACCTCTGACTTTACACACTACAGTATATGTGTCCAATCATTAGGATTTACCACCCTTGCATACACAGGGCACCAGCTAGACCACTTTCAGCACAGACAAACCTCTGCCTGCTTGCTTCCAACTCCTGCTACATAGTAGATGCTGGGAATGGGGCTCCTGGTGTGCAAGCAATGAATCTGGTTTGTTTGATATTGGGGACGACATGCCAAGAGAATTTTTCTTGGGGGCTACAATAAAATGAATTCTGGAGCAACACTAAGTAGCATTTTAAAGACTTCTCAAGTTGCACTTTTACAGACTTCTTCAGCCCAAAAAGCACTACTTCAATGGGAACGGGGAGGGGGGGGCACACAAAGTGAATGCAAGAGCAACACTAAATTAACTTTTACGATTTATGCAGCTCAAAAAGCACTAGCTTGATGGGAATGGGGTGGGCAGATGCGTTCCCCCTCCCGACTCTATGGGCACGATAGCCCTGGTTCTGGTGTTTAATACACTTTAATTTTTTTTTATTATCGACTACGTGAGCACACTAGATAAATAAAAAAAAAATAAATACTATTTTCAGGTAAGACCCATGAGGTTACAAAGCAGAAAGATAAACACATTAATACAATACATATGAAGACAGGAGCTTATTCAATAGAGTAATGGTAAAATCCATAGTACAATAAACAGAATACAGTAAATGCACATCACATGATATACAAGACCACAGTCCTCAAAACTAGCTTCAGTTGCATGTCTCAATAACTTACTTCAGTTGCATAGCTCAATGTAGAGTGGCTCTTTCAAAGACAGACTAGTGCAAACCTTCACTCTCAGAAAGGAATCTACAACAATTACTGCATTAAGTGCAGGCAGAAATCCAATACAGTTCAGAGCTCAATAGTGTTTCTGTATATGATACTTCCATAGTGCCTAAAGTACGGTTTCAGATGATCTCAGAAAGAAACTGACTACACCGTCCCCACTACACTATAAATGCAACATGTACCCTCTAATAAATTAGTGAACGAGACTAGAAAGGAAACATAGTTATTGTAACTCCAGATCTTCAAAAATATCTTCTCCACAGAGCCACACTCCTTCGTCTTAGGCCAGAGGTGCTAAGACTCTGCAGGGGTAAATTCAGAACTTGTGTGACACTGCGGAGCAGATTCAGTAACTGTTGTCAATGCCTAATTACCTCAGTTCTGTTAGAAAGGAGAGGGAAAAAAAGAAAAACAAGCACAGTGCTTGTAGTATGACAAAGAAAAATAAACGGATATAGACACAGAAAGAAAAAACTGAATATATAAATTACTAACAAACCTATGTGGCGGGAATGGAAGAGCTTTCCTTCCCTAGTGCCTACCAGGTGCCACAGCATGAAGGGATGGAAGGAAGATCCTGGGGATCACTGGGAAGGCAAGACGGGAGGGTGAGCTGGATGTCATTATCCACCTAGGTACTAATAACCTGGCAAATGGGGAGCGAAGGAAGTTCAGGAAGAGTTTAGGAAATGGGAGGGGTCTCAAACAGTAGCTACTTCTGTCACTTTCTCAGAAGTACTACCTACTAGGAGAGGCAAGGGAGAGTTAGGGGTGCATGCACCAGGAACTTTAACTCATGGTTGGAGAACTGGTGCTGTGAGGAAAGGTTTGATTCATTGGTGACTGGGGACCCACCTGGAGGGATGGAGGTTTGTTCAAGCCTGACGGCCTACATCCATCCTGGAGGGGAATCCAAGCACTCAATGATAAGTTTAAATGCTACATTGACAAGCATTTAACCAGCTGGCGGGGGTGGCAGGCCAGCAAGGAGGGTACCCATTGCTCACCCCCACAGCTAGCAGTGGAACCAGTGAACCGGAGGAGTGGCTATCTCTACAAACCAGTGTGCAAAAGATGGAGATTAACGCCGAAGAGGTGGATAGGCAGAAAAGGGGCAAAATTCAGCAGAAGGGCAGACAGCAAGGAGAACCAGGGATAAAGAACAACCAAGGAAGGGGCTGGAGTAGAACAGCTAAACAGTCTAGGGAGGTCAAATCATGTAAAGCCATGTGTCCCAATGCCAGGAGCCTTAGCAACAAGATGGAAGATCTGGAGGCTGTCATGGTGCAGTCAGACCTGGACACTGTGGCCATCACTGAAACCTGGTGTAATGATAACCACGACTGGGAGATGGCCATACCTGGCTACAACATATTCAGAAGAGACAGGGCAGGCAGGAAGGGAGGAGGAGTGGCACTGTATGTGAAAAATGACATAAGGGCCACAGAGATCCAGGAGGAACAAAAATGTGGGAGAGATACTGTGGGTTAAGCTGGAAAGGAAAATGGGGCCAGCCATCCGCTCAGGTGTGGTCTATAGACCACCATCCCAGGAGGAAGAAACAGGAAGCTGATGCTAGCCATCCAAAGGATGGCAGATAAGGGTGAGGTAGTACTGGTTGGAGACTTCAATATTCCAGACGTGGACTGGAGCATCCCAGAAGCAGATTTATCCTGGACTCCCTTCACGGTGCCTTCCTCAAGCAACTGGTCATGGAATCAACCCGGCAGAAGGCAATACTGGACCTTGTGCTCACAAATAGGGACAGTGTGATGGGGGTAACAGTGGGGGAGCACCTGGGGAACAGTGACCACCAGTCATTGTGGTTTGAAATCACAGAAAGAACAGAACCAAACCACACAAAAACACGTATCCTGGATTTTAGGGGCAGACTTTGGGAAAATGGGGAGATACTTGAAAGAGGCATTAAGGGAATGGGGCAGGAATCGGGGTTGAGGAACAGTGGCAATATTTAAAATGGGGATTACAAGAGCAACAGAATTATGCATTAAGCAGGTTAGCAAGAGGAAAAGGAAGAGGAGACCATTATGTTTTCCAAAGAGGTAGCAAAGAAAGTGAAAGCAAAAAGATTGCATTCAGGCAATACAAAAGACACAGGCAGAAGGGATAGGGAGAAGTACCAGGAGAAGCAAAGAGGCAGGGAGGTCAGTAAGGGAAGCCAAAGCTCAGACAGAAGAACACATTGCAAAATCAGTGGTAGAGGACAAAACCTTTTACAGGTACATACGTGAAAAAGAAAGCAAAGGGAGGGATAGTGAGACTGAAGGGGGAGGATGGGGCCTCGTGGAGGATGACAACAGTAAAGCTGACATATTGAACAGATATTCTTCTCAGTCTTTACTGAGGAAGAGGAGGGTAATGGGTCTGAAGGGAGTACAAGGGTGAGAATGGTGCAGAAATGGACACAAGTCCCTTTACACGAGAAAGGGTCCTGAAGGAACTGGAAGTAACAAGATTGATAAACAATGGGGCCAGATGGGTGCACCCAGGGTCCTTGAAGAACTAAGAGAGGTGGTGGCTGAACCTCTGGCTATCCTGTTTAGCCGATCACTGGAAACAGGGTAGGTACCCAAAGACTGGAGGACAGCAGATGTAGTCCCCTTATACAAAAGTGGGAACAAAGAGGAAGTGGGGAACTACAGACCAGTCAGCCTCACCTCGGTAGTGGGGAAGATCATGGAAGCACTACTAAAGGAGAGATTGGTGGAACATCTGGTTGTCAATGGACTACAGGACCCACGGCAGCATGGTTTCACCAGGAAGAGGTCATGTTAGACCAACCTCATTGAATTTTTTGACTGGATGACTAGGGAGGTGGATCAGGGGAGGGCAGTGGACATGGCCTATCTAGACTTCAGCAAGGCCTTTGAGACTGTGCCACACAGAAGACTATTACACAAACTGGGGAATATGGGTGTGGGCAGGACAGTAGTGTGGTGGGTAGGTAACTGGCTGGGCGGCAGGACACAGAGGGTGGTGGTAAATGGCTGTCACTCCACAGAGGAAGAGTGACCAGTGGGGTACCACAGGGATCAGTGCTGGACCGGTCTTATTCAACATCTTCATCAGTGACATTGCACAGGACCTAGAAGGTAGAATTTCACTGTTCGCTGATGACACAAAGCTCTGTAACAGAGTAGACACACCAGGGATGTAGACAGAATAAGAAGGACCTGCAGAAACTTGAAGAATGGTCAGGGTTTGGCAGTTGAAATTCAATGCAAAGAAGTGCAAGATAATGCATATGGGGCACAAAAACCCTGGCACAATATATCAGTTGGGGTGAGGATATAGCATGCACCAAGCAGGAAAGGGATCTTGGGTTGTCATCTCTGATGACCTCAAGGATAGGGAAACAGTGTGACAAGGCAGCAGGTAAAGCAAATAGGATCTGGGATGCATAGGCAGGGGCATCACCAGCAGGAAAAGGGAGGTCATAATTCCACTATACAAGACACTAGTGAGGCCCCACCTGGAGTACACTGTACAGTTCTGGAGACCTTACCTACATAAGGACATAGACAGGGTAGAGAAGGTTCAGAGGAGGGCAACAAAGATGGTACAAGGATTGCATCACAAGTCCTATGAGGACAGGTTGACGGAATTGAATAGTACTCCCTGGAGGAGAGGAGGGGATATGATCAGGGCCCCTACTTTTCTGCAGCACAGTGGGACCAAGTTCTGTGGCAAGACTACTATTTTGCCGCAGAACTTCTACGGTGGTGGTTTGTAATTTCTGCAGAAGTTCTGCGGCACTAACAAACTACCACATCACAGTGTCAGCTTGTCATCCTGTCTTCACTTACATGGCAGTGGTTATAGCAATCTGGATGGTGGAAAGCACAGTAACACTAGTTCAAAAAATAACAGACTTATAAAAATAATGTTATGCCTAAAAAAGCAAAACAAATGTCTCTCCCTTAAGGTTCTAGCCTGCTGCATAAATGACATAAGCAGAGAGGATCCTATATGATAAATAAGGTATTTTTATATGCATGCTATCTATCCCACTAATGAGGTTTTCACTGTCTATCACTTATATATTTGTATGTGCTTTATACACCACTCATGAGGTTCCCTCTGTGTATCACTTATATATTTATATGCAATCTGTAACATACATACAAATATGCTTGTGTGTGTGTGTGTGTGTGTGCTGAGAGAGACAGAGATACTGTATGTGTATGTATGTGTGTGTGTGTATATATATATATATATATATATATATATATATATATATATATATACACACTATATATATATATATATATATATATATGGGGTTTTTTATTTCCATGCACTTGCATCCTTATTCATACAGGTCCCATTGGAAATGGAATAGAGGAGTTATTGCAAAACTAATTTTTCATGTCAACCTGCTTTCCCGACACACTGCGTAACACCATCAGGCCATGACGTACATGTGAACCAATTGTGAGATAGAGCTCTCCGGCCCATCACAATGTGTCCACCATGTGACAGAACACTGCACCATACCTTCCCAGGCTCCGAACAGTGATGTGTTCCACCAATCCTTGTGCTGTCCAGCCAACTCCCAGAGCCAATCTCTGAACCTGAGTTGCCGGCACGGAAACACAGCATGCTACCCTCTGGCCCAACAGCTGTCCCTGAACACAACATTTCTCAATAACTTTTAAGTGATTCTATCAACCAATGACAATATGTAATCAATAATAGTTAAATTCATTATACCAGTAATTCATTTCAGATAGCGTCTCTATACCTTAAATGCACAAATAGGTTTGTACAAAGTGAAGTATGGACTTAACAGATATGTGTTATTGACAAGGTTTTGTTTAAGTTGGCCCTAGTGCAACAATGAAAGACTGAAAATTGTATTAGGCTGTAGTGCAGGTTGAGTAAATATCACCATGCATGATGTGCTGTGCCACCGTCTCTGGCAGTGGGAGCTGCGGTAGATATGTGACTGTTCATTTTTGTTGCAGAATGTAGCCATTTCATTAGCTAATGTATGATGTTATAGCAATGATAACATCACATTCTGAACATATGGGTGGTTTGGATATAAAAAGAGGGGAAGGGAACCAGATTCTATGTATCAACAGAAATATTAATAAAAATCATAAGAAGAGTGAATTCTATGGCACCATCAGAACTTCTGTAGTAGATTACCAAAATTCTCTGACACTTGAGAATTCTAGGAGCCTTGGATATGATAGAGACATACAAGCATCTTACAGGGAGGAACAGGGTGCAGGAATACACTATTTTTAGCGAAAAAGATGTTCCAGGACTAGAGGGCATGGGATGAAGTTGGAGGGAGGATGATTCAGAGGAAATGTGAGGAAGAACTTCTTCACAGAACGGTGGTGGACAAGTGGAACACCCTGCCAGAGGAAGTGGTGGGGGCTGAAACAATCACAGGATTTAAGAATGCATGGGATAGACATAAAGGAATTCTGGAGGTCAGGGGTAAGGGGCAACAGACTTCTAGGAAAACAAACTGAACTGACAAGCTCAAATGGGCAGACTGGGTGGGCCATAGGCCCTTATCTGTCGACACTGTCCATGTATCTATGTATCTAGAGTACCACCCCATGTAAGGCAGGCAGTGTAGTGTACACAGTATATTAAAAATATACAGCAAATCCTGAGCCTGAACTATTATCTACAAAGCCTAAGGTGAGGGGGGGGGAATAAAGCAATGACGCCACAAAGCTGCAATCCTAAATACTGCCATGGTAGAGTACTCAGTGTCCAACGCGAATAGCAGAAATCTAAGGACGCCCATGGTAATCTGCGTGAGCCAAGCTCAAAGGCAGATGGTGTGTAAATGTGCCTACTCTTATAGATTCGAGACATTTAGGTGTTGGTGAGCAAGTGTATGTAATACAAGTCAGAATCCACAATAACAGGAAAGTGGGGAGAGCACCTTAAGACCTCATCACAAAAGAACCATATGCCTTGATGACGGCCAGAAATAAAATCTTTCCCACCATTTTGCCTCTGCAGTTAATGCCCCATAGGGAATGAAAGACTACAACAGACTACCCATCACTGTGGTAAGCAAGGAGCAACCGAAAGCCACTAAATTGAAAGAAGTCAGAAAAACACATGCCCGGGTGCAAACCTTGGGTGTTGTGACATCCATGAAATAAGACCAATCAGCAAAAAATGAAAATTACAAACAGTAATTTTTGATCTTCTAGGAACATCTTCACCAATGATTCACACTAGTGGCTCTGAGATGGAGGCGACAGGACCACGTGGAAGCCTGAACTTTTCAGGAAGGTTGATGCCGAGGCAAAATGTGCACATGCGTGGGTTTGCCAGACTGAGCTTGTGGGCGCAGGCTCACCTCAACACCACTTATCAACTGCCTCAGAACCTTTTGTTATCGCGGAGATGCAGCGTAACTTAAAAAGTAGTTCTGGACTTAACCTAAGGGCATAAGATGGCCCCGGTGAACCATGTAAGAAGGGTCAACAAACATGGAAATTATGTACCTACCGTAATTCTTCATCTTCTTGGACAAAGTCTCCACCACTCATTCACACTAATGGGAATCGCCGGGCCTCTAGGACCAGGGAGCAAAAACTTTTTCAGGAGGCGGCTGAGATGAAGCACATGACAGCGGCACCACGAGCTCGCGGCAGTGAATGACTATCTTCGCATCAACCCTCCAAACCGCCTCAGTACCTCTTTTTCCAAGGAGCTGCAGCATAACTTAACCTAGAAGGACAAGCCTAAAAATCGGACATAAGATAGTCCGAATGACCCGTGTAAGAAGGGTCAAAACCAAGAAAGATTTCACAGCCCAGCCTTTGAGGGAGTGAAGACCATAAACAGAGAAGTGAGCTCGGGGGATGGTGGGTGGGCGTGTGAATGAGTGGTGGAGATTTCGTCCAAGAAGATCAAGAATTACGGTAGGTACGTAATTTCCATATCTTCCTGGACATAAAGTCTCCACCACTCACTCACACTAAAGGGAGAGTACCGAGCTAAATAAACCCCCGACACAGGTGGCAGGAGATAAAGAGTTCACGTGCTTAGGATAGAAGTCCATTGAGAATGGTCCTGCCGAACGACAGATGTCATCTGGTATGGACATCCAAGGCGTAGTGCTTGACAAAAGTATGCACGGAGCTTCAGGTAACCACATTGCAAATATCTGCAATGGGCACGTTACAGATTTCCACCAGAGACACCGTGACTGCTCTGGTAGAGTGAGCGTGAGCGTACACTCTGACTTCCAGCTTGACCTGCGCCATAGAATAGCAGTGGTGAAGACATGCCGCCAGCCACGCTGAAATGTATCTGATAGCGACAGGTCGACCCAGCCGGGTCTCACTGAAGGAAACAAAGAACAGGTTACTCACCTGTAACAGTAGTTCTAGGAGTGGTATATGTTGTTCATTCACACTGTTTGGCATTGTCCCTTTCCTCTTTAAATCTGCCGTAAGTCTTCAAGCTGGCTCTTCTCACCCACCCGGGTGGTATATATTGTACCTCAGCTCCACCCCATGACGCCAGATCTTAGCCCACTGAAGCCAGGTTGTGTGTGTATCCCAGCTGGAAGGTCAGGAGTCTAGGTGGATGAAACATATACCACTCAAGAAATACTGTTACAGGTGAGCAATTGTTCTTCTAGGAGTGTGGATATGTTGTTCACCCACACTGTTTGGCAGACTCCAAGCAGTTCTCCGGGAGGAGGGAGGCAAGGTGCACACCCCCTACTTAGGGAACAGTGACTGGAGAACTGAGGCCCCAAAACCAGCATCCCAGTGTCACTCAAGGTCGATATGGTAGTGGGTGATTAAGGTGTTTGCTGACTTCCAGGATAGGGATGTCCCTGAAAGCAGCCACCGATGTAGCAGTATGGTGGGTAGAATGAGCTTTTATCCCTCTGGGAGGCTCCTTGCCCGCCAACTCATAGCACAGACCTATGCATGATGTAATCCATCTTGCAATGGTCCGTTTGGCTGCAGGTCTGCCAGAAGGCATCAGCGAGGTGACAAACAGCTGGCAAACCTTCCACTAATTTCTGCCGTCTCTCCTTGTAGTAGGAGACAGCATGTCTCAGGTCCAAAGTATGGAGCCTGAACTCCGGCGTCCGAGGTGTAATTAGGTAGAGACACTTTTTACAGAGAGGGTGGTGGCTGGGTGGAATCGTTACCTGCAGAAGTGGTATCCAGTAGAACAGTGGACTGCTTCAAAAGGGATGGGATAGGACAAGGGGAGGGTCAATGAAGGGAAGGTGGGAAGGGAGGCAGCTGCAGAATAAGGGTGTTAGCTGCAAATTGAAAGCAGGACTTTGATAGACCTCTAGGCCTTTATCTGCTGGCAAATTTCTCAGATAGTTCAGAGTATACCGCAGAGTCAACACCTGGTTAAGGTGAAACTCTGACACCACCTTCGGAAGGAATTCTGGTGGGGAAGAGGAACTTTGTCCCTGTGAAAGATCAGATAAGGGAAGTCCACCAAAAGCGCCTTGAGCTCCCCTGTCCTTCTGGCTGATGCGACAGCCACCAGGAAGGCAGTCTTCCACGACAAGTGTGACAACTCACACTTGTGCATGGGTTCGAATGGCTTGCCCATAAGCTTTGCCAAAACCAGCAGCAAATCCCAAGGAGGTGGAGGTGCACTCTCCGGAGGGGATATGTGAACCAGACCTTTGAAAAAGGGTCCAACCACTGTCTCCTGCACCAATGTCGGCTGACCGGCCCATGCCCGGTAAGTAGACATAGCTGCCAGGTGCACCCTAAGGGTCGATGACCGTAGACCCCATTTGGAGAGAGAGAACAATAGTAGTAGAGAATGTTAGCCACTGGACAGGATAAAGGGTCCAGGCCCTTGCCCTGACACCAAATAGAAAACCATTTCCATTTGAAGGCGTAACATTTCCTGGTCGATTCCTTTCTGGATGCCTCCACTACGGTGTAGACATCGTCAGAAGGACCCAAAGCGTGGAACTCTAGCCGCTCAGGTACCAGGCCATGAGGTGCAGAGACTGAAGGTCCGGATGGAATACCTTTCCCTGACTGAGAGAGATCAGGTCCATCCTGGAAGATGCTCCGGGGGCCTGCAGCTGAGGCTGAGGAGATCTGGATACCAGAACTGGCGCAGCCAGTATGGGGCTACCAGGATCACCTTCACCATGTCCCTTCTCACCTTGAGAAGCACTTTGTGGATCAAGGGAAATGGAAGGAAGGCGTAGAGGAGGCCTGGGGTCCACGGCCTCGAGAAGGCATCCCTGTGCAGCGAGCCCTGCTGAGGGGGGCGTGCATGGAACAGCCTCAGCTTGGTGTTGTCCCTGGAGGTAAACAGGTCCACCATCGGTTTTCCCCAGTGGGAGAACAGGCTGTAAGCTACCTCTGGATGGAGAGACCACTCATGGGATGTCTCGCCTAAGCGTCTGAGAGCATCCGCCAGATGGTTTGATGTTCCTGCCGCATGGATGGCTAGGAGATCTGCCTCCAATCGACTCATGAGGGTCCAGATGCGGAGTGCCTCCCGACACAGTGGACGGGAGTGCATGCTGCCCTGTTTCTTGAGGTAGTACATGGTCGTGGTATTGTCCGTCTGGACTTGAACCACTTGACCGCGGAGCTGAGGAGCGAAAGCTGACAGGGCCAGTCTGACTACTCTGAGCTCCAACAGGTTGATGTGACATCGGGACTCCTCGAGGGTCCAGAGCCCGTGGGCCCTGTGGTCCCCCATATGGGCTCCCCAGCCCATGAGAGAGGCATCGGTCGTAAGGACGACTGTCGGCTTGGGGCAGACAAATGGGATCCCTTCCTGCAGTCGGTCCAGGATGGTCCACCATTGGAGAGTGTCAAACATCTTCTGGGTTACAGTGATCAGCTGGTCGAAGTGACCAGATCGGAGAGTCCACTGGGCGGCCAGCTCCCATTGGAGGGGGCGCATGTGCCATCTGACCTAACGCACCACCGAGGTGCATGCCACCATGTAACCCAGAAGGAGCAGAAAGTCATGGGCAGGGTGCAAGTGCCCAACCAGAAATGATTGGGCAAAGGAGGAGAGAACCTCTGCCCTGTCCGCTGGGAGTCGGGCTCTGGCTTGACAAGAGTCGAGCTCTGCCCCAATAAAGCCTATCACCTGAGAGGGCACGAGTTCCGATTTGGCCTCGTTGATTAGGAGGCCAAGTTGGGAGCAGGTCTGGAGGGCCAGATCCCTGGACCTCTCCACCTCCTGAAGGGAGGAACCCGCCAGGAGCCAGTCATCGAGATAAGGGTATATTCGTACTCCTCAACGTCGAAGATGGGCTGCCACCAATGCAATGCACTTGGTGAAGACCCGAGGGGCCGAGGACAGGCCGAATGGCATGGCTCAGAACTCGTACAGGGTCCCTTCGACCCTAAAGCGGAGGAACCGCTGATGGGATGGACGTATTGGGACATGAAAGAACGCGTCCTGTAGATCCAGTGAACAGAACCACATGTTTCGCTCCAAAAAATGGTATGATCTGGTTCAGAGTTACCATCCAGAAGGTGCGAGACCTGATATATTGATTCAGGTCGTGGAGATCTAGGATGGGGCGCCAACCCCCCATCTGCTTGGGCACCAGGAAGTGCCTGGACACGAAGCCTGGGTCTGTAGGAGGATCCGGCACTGGAGCTACCGCCTCCTTGTGGAGGAGCTGAGCAATGTTGTCCCAAAGGGCCGACTGAGTGCGAACTGAGATCCTTTCCTCTCGAGGGGCACAGGCTCGGCTGGGAGGGTACTGCTCGAATTCTAGAGGCAGACCCTGACCGACCACTTCCAGAACCCACCTGTCTGAAGTGATACCGGACCAGGAGGAAAGAAAGTGACAGAGCCGGCCCCCCATGGGAGGACCCACAGCTGGTGTGAGGGGTGTAGGGGTGGCAACCCCTAACCCATCACTGAGCAGGCTTAGAGGAGGAGAAGGAGGCTCCTGGACCGGCACCTCGGCCTCCTTTACGGGGCTATTGAGGATCCTGCTTAGGTCTGGGACGCCAAGCTTGAGCTTGCTGTTGCTGCTGACCTCCTTGATAGGAGGGCTGTCTAACCGCAGGGGAAGAGTGCCAAAAGGGCTTCTTCTTGCACTTCTGCTGGTTCTTGCCTGAAGAACCCTTTGCAGAGGTAGCATCCAAGGTGGCACTGGACTGCTCTATACGCTGGAGGTGACCTGCCACTCCCAGACCGAAGAGGTCGGTGCCACGGAAGGGCATGTCAGCTAACTTGTGCTGAGTATCCGCTGGAAAGGAGGATAACCTCAGCCAGGCCCTGCAGCGAGCGGCCACTGCGGCTGCTAAGAAGCGGGCACAGGAATCTCCAATGTCCAGGGCCGTCTGAAGCTGCTGTTTTGCAACAGCACAGTCCTGATCATGGACCTGCTTCACCATGATCTGCATGTCCACTTGAAGATGAGGGAGGACTTCCATCTAGTGACCCCAAAAGGGCCTGACCAAGGCCCAAGGATGAGGCCGCATAAACCTTCTGGGCAGAATGGTCCATTTCTTGGACTCCTTGTCCGGAGGGCAGTCAGTGTCAGCTGAGCTACCCGTGCGTCTAAACACAGAAGCAGTCACACGGCTCTCGGCCGAGGGATGCTCTGTGAAACCAACCAGGGACCCCATGGGTACATATACTTGCGGGCAATGCCGGCAGACAGAGCTGGGCAGGAGACAGGGTGTTGCCATAGCTCAAGGGCTGGGCCAACAATGGCTTTGGCCACTGGAAAGGCCTCAGCCAGGGTACCCCCCTCTAGAGGATATCTGTGAGGGGGTACTTTGCCTTCTTTTGGATAGGCTCCAAGGGCATTCCGGTTAATTTGGAAATGAGGCGGAGGATGCCCTGAAAAGAGGAAGGACCTTCCTCCAAGCCTGCCACTGATGACTCGTCATCCCCCGGATGCGAGTGCAGACCAGTGGCATCCGAGTCCGAAGAGTCGGGATATAAAGGTCTCCCGCCTATGTCTCCCTCGATACGCCGAGGGTGATCGGGGACCACAGTAATGGACAGACGACGGGGGAGGCCGGTGCCTATCCTATCCTCTTTTGAGGGAGCCCCTCCCTGAGGCTGCTTAGGCGGTGGTTCCACCAAAATCGGTGGGGAGACTGAAACAGGCCGAGCTGGAATGTGTGCCGGCCCTATTGGGTGGAGGAACCAGGATCTTTGGTTCCGGCGGGGTTGGTGTTAGCCTGAGAGACTGAGGCCAAGTAATGGCCGGTGTTGCTGGCGGAGCTGGCTTCTGACCGATCCGAATCAGCTGTTGCCATGAGATCCTCATAACTCCGATGGAGCTTCCGTCGAAGTCTCTCCTCATCCGAGGAGGATGACGATCGGTGGTGACGCCTCTTCCTAGAGTGCTTGTGACCTTTCTTTGGTTTTTTGACCGAAGGGGTCCTGGTTCTCAATCGAGACCGACGGGGTCAGCTCGTTCGATTGGGAGAAGCTAGAGTTGGGGAGAACCAATGTTCCGGCACCTTTCCCTCGATCGGGACACCCGAGGGCTGGGTCTCCTCGTCGGGGAAGGAAAGGATCAGTGTCCTTTCCAAGGAGTCGGCGACAACGGCTCGATCGGGTCACGAGAAATCTCGTCTGGTTTGGCTGTTTCCTCTGCCTCAGTGTCTTGGCCTGATGGAAGGTGCGAGAAGCCGGCAGCCAAGGAAGCCATCTCGACCGAGGTCAAGAACCGCTAGGTTCTGAGAATCGGACCGCTCTAGGTCCCAGGAATGTCTTCTTCGGGATGAAGAAGATTTAGGATCCTTGTCTCTTTTCCTGGGGCGGGAGGAGTGCAGGCCTGAGGGCGCCTCATCCCTGGTGGGGAGAGACTGGCACAGCTCCTGAAAGGACCCAGTGAAGGCAGAACACAGGTTAAGTGGCACGAAAAAACTTCAGCTGGCCGAAGCATGAGCAGTTTCCTCTTCGAAAGCTGCCACCTGGTCCAGCTGCTCAGTGGATCCGGCCGCCGCCGAAACCGCCCATCTGGCCTCCTTAGATTTCACCGATGTGTGCGAGCTCGGTCTCCCCAGTTTCAAACGCATGCTTGCAGTGGGTCAGGACATTGCAATGGAAGGCCAAACAGATGATGCAAGAAGTGGTGCTGCACGACACCCGCTAGCAGACACACAAGAGGTGGAGATCGGTGCGCAACATTTTCTGTCCGCAGGGACACTAGCGAAATCTGGGGGATGACTTGTCCTCCATGTCTGATGCGCTCGGATCGGTATCGTAAACTCTGATGAGTTTTAAAGAAAGCGATTGCGGTGAAAACAGTCGTTGAGAATCCAGGGCCTATGAACTGCAGAAGTAGCACAAGGGAACCCGAATCTTCCAGCGGAAAGGAAGATCTGGCGTCATGGGGCGAAGTTGAGGTATTTACCACTCAGGTGGGTGGGAGAAGCCAGCTTGAAGACTTTCCGGTAAATTTAAAGGGGAAAGGGACATGCCAGAGAGTGTGGATGAACAACATATCCACGCTCCTAGAACACGTTTCGCTCCAAGGATGGAATGATCTGGGACAGAGTGACCATCCAAAAGGTGCGAGACCTGAGATATTGATTCAGGTCGTGGAGATCTAGAA
Organism: Neoceratodus forsteri; assembly: GCA_016271365.2. Taxonomy (NCBI): domain Eukaryota; kingdom Metazoa; phylum Chordata; order Ceratodontiformes; family Ceratodontidae; genus Neoceratodus; species Neoceratodus forsteri. The sequence continues at coordinate 318,593,968 of CM028129.1, forward strand.
TGGGGCACCAGCTCCCCATCCACTTGGACACCAGGAAGTACCTGGAGACAAAGCCTGGGTCTGCTGGAGGATCTACCACTGGAGCTACAGCCTCCTTGAGGAGGAGCTGAGCAATGTCATCTCGAAGAGCCGACTGAATCTGAGCGAACACTCTTTCCCGCCAAGGAGGCGCGGGCTCGGCTTGGAGGGTACTGCTCGAATTCCAGAGGCAGTCCCCGATTGACCCCTTCGAGAACCCACCTGTCTGAGGTGACAGTGGACCAGGCGGAAAGGAAGTGACGGAGCTGGCTCCCCACAGGAGGACCCAGAGCTGGAGTGATGGGAGAGGGGTTGGCAGCCCCCGGCCCGTCACTGAGTGGGCTTGGAGGAGGAGGAGGATCCAGGACCAGAACCTCGGCCTCCTTTACGGGCCTGGGAGGGCCCGGGCTTAGGCCAGGGGCGTTAAGCTTGAACCTGATGCTTTTGCTGATGCTGCTGCTCCCCTTGAAAAAAGGACGGCTGAGCCACAGGGAAAGAATGCCGAAAAGGCTTCTTTTTCTTCTGCTGGTTCTTGCTCAAAGAACCCTTGGCAGAAGTAGCATCCAAGGTGGCACTGGACTGCTCAGTGTGCTGAAGGTGACCAGCCACTCCCGGACCGAACAGGCAGGTCCCAAGGAAGGGCACGTCAGCTAGTTTGTGCTGAGTATCCGCTGGGAAGGAGGAGAACCTCAGCCAAGCCCTGCGATGAGAGGCAACTGCGGATGCCTTCGAGCGGGCACAAGAACCCCCAATGTCCAGGGCTGTCTAAAGCTGCTGTTTGGCAACAGCACAGCCCTGATCCTGGACCTGCTTGACTGTGCTCTGCATGTCCGCAGGGAGATGTGGGAGGACTTCATCCAAAGACCCAGAAGGGCGTGGGAGAAGTGTGCCATGATGACGGCCAAACTCGACTGACGAAGGCCCAAGGAAGAAGCCGCATAGACCTTTCTGGCTGAAAGTTCCAAAAGATTGGACTCTTTATCAGGAGGTCAGTCAGTATCGGCAGAACAGAGGGCGGTCCGGGGTGACAATGACTGACAAACGCCGGGAGAGCACGGTGTCCGGCCTATCTTCCTTGGTAGGGGCCCCTCCCACAGGCTGCTTGGGCGGTGGTTCCATCACGATCGGTGGAGAGACCATTTTAGGCCGAGCTGGAGGTTTCGCCGGCTCTACAGGTGGGGGAACCGACTTGATTGGCTCCGAAGGAGTCAGCTTCAGACTAGGAGGCGAAAGCCAAGTAATGGCCGGGGTGAAACCTGGAGTCGGCTTGTGCCCGGTCAAAATCAGCTGCTGCCACATGAGGTCCTCGTAGCGCTGATGGAGTTTCTGCCAGAGCCTCTCCTCATCCGAGGATGACCGATGGTGTCGCCTCTTTTTAGAGTGTTTATGGCTCTTCCTCGGCCTTTCGGTCGAGATTAGACAGGCCAATTCGTTTGCTCAGGACACTGGCGGGACCGGTTGTTTCCCGGGGTCTGGGACCACTTCCTCGATGGGAGTTCTAGGAAGCTGGGTTTCCTCGTCAGAGGAAGTCAGAACTGGAGTTCAATCGAGAGAATCGTCAACCGGAGTCTGCGATAAAGGATCGATCGGATTGATGACGATTTCTACATCGTCAATCGACAGTTCGGTTGACTGACCAGACGGCAAAGCTGAAAAGCTAGCAGCTGAAGAAGCGATCGAAGTTGAGACTGCATGTTCTTGGGATCAAGATCTCTCCCACTCCCAAGAGCGTCTCCGTCGGGACGAACACGATCCCGGATCCTTAGCCCTCTTACAGGATCAAGAGGAGTGCATGCCCGCATGACCCTCTCCCTTGGTCGGGAGAAACTACCGCAACTCTCAGAAAGAACCCAAAAAGGCGGAGCCCAGGTTGAGAGGAATGAAGATGCTCCAAGGAGCATAGGAAGGTGTTCTGTAGGATAGTGGGTTGCCATTGGCAGATGATCTGGAGGTGTGGTCAAAAGTTCCAGAGCATGGCCTTTTTCTATGACTTCTAGAACCCAGGTATCTGTGGTCACCTTCTTCCACGGAGTTAAGTAAAGGGAGAGACGACCCCTCACAACCATCCCTGGAGGTAAAGGTGGTTGGGGGGTGTACAAGGAGTCAGGCGGAGATAGTTGTGGCAGCTCTTCCTGTGCCACCACTTCAAGGGGCTTCTGAATGGGCACCTGGGGTGTTGCCGAGGGTGGGCAAGACTACTGTTCCCTTGCCCCTAACCAGTTGTCTGGTGGCTGGATGAAAGGTACCCTGTGCCTACCCCTTGTTTGGGTATGATAGAGGAAGTGCACGGATTTCAGGGTCCTGACCAAGGCCTGAAGGGTAGAAGGGAATGTCTTGGACATGAGAACCAAACAGCTTATATCCTCTGAAAGGGCCACTGAGAACAGACTGTTGCATGTCATTCACAATCCCTGCCACCCTGAGCCATGAATACCTCTGAGACAAATGCCAGAGGCAGCAGCCCTGGCAGAAGTATCTGAGACATCATAGGCTGTGCAAAGCAAATGCTTGCCCACATTGACCCCAGATGTAAAAGCCTTAAGAAGCTCTTGTTTGTGGGTGCCCTCTGGCAAGGCTTGTACAGCTACCTTGGCCTTTCTCCAGAGGGTGTTCTGGTACTTGATTATATGGGTCTGATAGTTAGCAATCCGAAGCCCCAATGAAGAGGAGGCAACGGTCCTTTTGACTAACACATCTAACCTCCTTGACTGTTTATCAGGAGGAAGGGAACTCAGGTGTTTAGGTGTCCTCGACCTATCATGCGCAGCATTAATAACCAGAGTCTGACTGAAGCTGGGTGGCAAAAATGGCTTCCCAGAAAGGGCCACATACATTTTATCAGTCTTCCTTGGAATGGCTGGAGTAACTTTTGGCCTGTACCGTGTAGCAAAGGTGTCATCCTCCAGAGGAGGGAAGAGAGGTGGCACCACAATAGCAGGAGTCAGGCAACTGCAGAAAGTCTATTAAGTTTTTCTTGGTGGTGTCCTGCTCCTTTAGGTCAAAGCCCATGTCAGCCTATAACTGCTGCATCATGGTGAGGAAAGCTGGGTCCTCTGACTGGAGTGTAAAGTACCATATCCTCACTGCAGGTGGACAATGTAGAGCAGACACCCCTCTCACAGTGCCTCTCAGCACAGTCCTCCGGCTCTTCCTCCTCATCCTACATTAAGTCAGGATTCTATTTAAAATCATTGTCAGGCAGGTCGACGGGCAATAAAAAGTGCAACGGCGATGTTGGTGGTGCCCTAGAAGGCAGCTGAAGCATGGATCTACTTTGTATCATTAAGAAGGGATTAGGTAGTAGTCCCTGTCAATGGACCCCCTGGAACAGGGGGAGTAGGTAGCAGGTGTCTTAAGCATGTCTGTAAAAGAAGACGGAACCACCTGAACATTGGCACATGTGTGTTCGATGGGTAACACAGAAACATTGACTTTGACCGCAGATAAGGACCGCTTGGCCCACCGAGTCTGCCCATTTCCCTACCTATTGGATAAGCTGCAGATCCTAGCTAACCAACAGCCTACTTCTTCCTAACCCCCATCAGAACTGCCTTATGTCTGTCCCATGCATTCTTGAATTCTCCCACTGTTTTTTACCCCACAACCTCCTCAGGAAGGCTGTGCCATGTGTCCACCACCCTCTCCGTGAAAAAATACTTCCTCACTTTGCCTCAGAGCCATCTCCTCTCTATCTTCAAATTTTGCCCCCTTGTTCTTGCACTTCTGTTTTTCTAAAAGATGCTACCCTCTTGGACTTTGCTGATTACCTTGAGGTACTTGAAAATTTTTATCATATCCCCCCTCTCCCTCCTCTCCTCGAGGGTATACATATTAAGCTTTCTTAGTCTCTCTTTGTTTGGCTTCTGGTGCACACCCTGCACCATTTTAGTTGCCCTCCTCTGGTCTGCCTCCATCCTGTCTATGTCCTTGCGGAGATGGGGTCTCTAGAACTGCACACAGTATTCCAGATGGGGTCTCACCAACTGTCTGTACAGAGGGATAACAACTTCCTGTTTTCTACTGGTGATGCCTCTCCTTATACATCCCAGTATCCCCCCAGCCCTCCTTACTGCCTTCTCACATTTCTTGCTTATCTCTAGGTCATCTGATACGACTACCCCCAGGTCCCTTTCCATTTTTGTTGTTGTTAGTACCTCCCCCCCTCAAATTGTGTACTCTTCCCCTGGGTTTTTGTTTCCCATGTGCATTACTTTGCATTGAATTTAAGCTGCCATACTTTTGACCATTCCTCCAACCTTGCCAAGTCCCTTCTCATACTACCCCCGTGTATCAACCCCTGCTGCAGATCTTTGTGTGTGCATGCCAGGAGTAGTTGACATGGAAGCTGGGTCCCCAAGGGGGCGTGGCAGCCAAACAAGGCCTGCGCCACGCCTTGACCTTGAAGCTGTCCCTGACAGCTGGGAGGTGGAAGAACCTGAGTGGGAGGCAAAGAGGGCGTACCCCATCATGGGTACTGACCTTGAGCAGACTCGGTAGACTGTGAGGCCTACTCTGCTGGCATTTTAGTATGTTACAGGTCGACAGCGCAGAGAAGGCCGTACCTGCTGTACGGAGAGGTGACATGGAACGCACCAGGGATGACTTATTCTTCTTCTCATTGTCCCGGTGCTTATGTTTGTGACTCCCTGATGACTTGTCCCGGGATTTAGTGGACCTGGACCCAAAAGAGTGGGCCAGCATTGCGGCAGTGTTCTTCTGCTGGAGCTCCTTCTCCATATGGGCTGTTGTTTAAAAGGTGTTTTTCTAGGGTCTCTTTTCGGTGTTGCCTGGTCGCAGAATTAAAACCCCTACAGATCGAGCAGGCTTTCATGTTGTGGTCCAGGCCTAGGCAGCAGACACAGACGTCATGGTAGTCGCCAGTGTAGATCTTTTCGCTGCAGTCACAGCAGTGGAATAATTTCGACGGTTCCTTCTATGACATACAGGTTGACGAAAATCACTATAAAAGTGATTACTTTTCCACAAAGAAAAATAAAATGGTGGCTACTGCAGCAGCATTTCTGTCTGCAATCTGATGAGTATGGTCAGCGGGGAAACGAACTGAGGAGGGGCCATCCATGTTTATGCTGCAGCCGACATCTGATGTCGTCATGGGTGGCCCCTGTGGACTGCTTGCAAAAGTTTCCATGTGGGCCTAGCGCCTGGTGGCTTATAGTTTCATAGGTGTGGCCTGATGAAAGAGACATCCTCAAAGAAGATCAGCAATTTCTGGGAGGGTAGTAGCTGAGACTGTTTGAAGTTCAGCAAGACCCCCACTGAAGACAGAAATTGAAAAACAGTCGCTATTTCCTGTTTCGTATTTGGACAGGCTAGGAGTTAGCCAATGTCCAAGAAAGGGAAAACTTGTGAATCCTAACTTCCTCATGTGTGCAGAAACCATTACAAGCATTTTGTAAGACCCTTGGTGCCTGGTCTGGATGTTTGGAGGGTCATTATAGTTTTATACGACACCTTAAGAGACTGTTCCATCTGTTGCCTGAACAGGTGAGTTCCAACCAGAGAATATACATCACCTGTTGCTGGACATCCTGGGAGAAGCCAGCAGTCTACAGCAAGGAATGCCGCCTGATGCAAATGCAAGTAGAGCAGAGCGAGATGCAACACTGAAGGTATCCAAGAGGATTTAAGCTGGTAACTGTTGGGCTCAATACCCTGCTTGACAGCAGAATATCTTGCCCACCTTTCAATCTGGCAGAGACTCTGACAGAAACTGCAGCTTGTTCCAAAGGGCATAAACAAGAAAAATGCCTTTGAAACTAGCTATTCTATGATCAAGGTGGCTGAAGTGCAGACTCAGTTGCCCATAGTGTCAAACTTGTACAACTCCCTATTCATGAGGTGAACAGTGACCTCCTGGGGACAATACTTGCCATTCTCAATGAGAAGAGTATTCACATCCACTATGAGCTGAGTGACATACACTGGCTTTTTTTTGGGGTGCAGTGTATTTCTGTCTTCCTGCTTGGGGACAGCTGTCACTAAAGCAGTGCTTGGCTAAACCACAGCAGACAAGGTTCCTAGTGCTGTGGAACTGGAGGAACCAAACTGACAGGCACACTAGCCATATTAGAAACTCCAGATGGAGGCGCTTAGCCTGCTCACTGGTGCTGGCTTGAAATACAATGCAGAATGCACATTTCTGAGCAGAGCCTGGAAAGAGAGATCCTCCTGAGACACAGACACAGGAACTGGGTCTGAAGTCTCTAGGCTGTAGGTGGAGCCATCATCACTACCTCCGGAGAAAATGAGGTTGAGGTATGACTTGTTCCCCGCTACACTCCCCTTATAGGAGGGTAGAAGAGGGGGTTGGGGTGCAGACCAGACCACCCAGCATGTGACTGCGGCAACACCAGTGACACCAGTCCCAGTCCTGAAGGGACCGGTGCCAGAAGCAAAGCCAGAATCAGGACCAGATATGGCACTAGGGAGGCCCCTGGCATGAATGCATGCAGCGCTGGACCCAGCACATGACCCCACTGCCACTGGAGTAACCGTTGATGGCACCGCAGCCGATTCCACCACAGTGACGGTGGATGGGAGTGCGGCCAGTGGGACAGGAAGTCAGCAGCATGGTCACCAGCAAGGACCTTAGTGCTGTGCTGGAGAGAAACTCTTCCTGGCCCGATGACCCCACCCCCAGCTCCAGTTCTACTGACCTGAAGGGCCAGGGATTGATTCCACCAGCGGAGGCATAAGGGCCCGAAGCTGCACCCACTGCTTCATATGAGCTGCCCAAAAGTGGAACTGCCAACCAAAGTCCCCACTTACAGATGGTGGTGGGGACTCCAACACCCCTGAACCATTGTCCCCTGGCTCACTGAGACCGAAAATATTGTGGCAGATCTCACAGAGGACTACTTCAACTGGTGCCATTTCTTCATCTTCTGGTAGGAAGAAGCTGAGGCCGACTGGTGCCATGACCCCGAAGCAGAATGGGATGGGAGCCACCTGTTTGTATTTACAGACAGACTGCCCTCCACCAAGTATAGGACCACCTGTAGTCAGAACCCTTCCCTTACGGGGAAAAAGGAATGGACACAGCCATGCTGTCAGAGCAGCCTGCCTCTTCGGGTACCCTACCATCCTCCATAACCTTCGACCATTGATGCTTGGTAAGGCTGAGAGAAACTGACAAATATTTTTGTCAAAAACACTAAACTGACACAAAAATAGCAAACTCTAGCTTTAAACACTATAACTGAGAAGAAATTAATGCTGCTGTCATACAGATGTGAAGTTTTGACTCCCGGTGGCGAGCAATGTCGTCACTGATGCACACTTGACGTGGGGAAAAAAAGGAACTGAGGCGGTTGAGGGCCAGTGCAGAGGTAAGCCTGTGCCCGTGAGCTCAGTCTCCCAGAGCCGTGCATGCATGCAGCTTGCCTCAGTGCCAGCCATCCTGAAAATTCTGGCTCCCATAGGGTCCTAGCCCCTCCAGCTCACATTCACTAGTGGAAATCAATTGTGAAGATTAAAATTTATAGAAGACAGGATAGATCTTCCAGGAATCAATCATCTCCACAAGGCTCCCTCTTTGGTCCAGTAGAAAACTTCCTATAACAGGGAGGAACATGCTCAACCCTGAGAACATGGGCTTTAGTCCTCAGTGTGGAGTAATTGAGGAAGAGTAGTGCATATACTGCATCATCCTGACCAATCATCCGAATGCCTGAGTTCAGCTGATCCCAAGGGACCGAAGGTGTTGTTAGCTCGACAGCAGCTGCACCACAGACTGGGAAAAAAGGGGATATGCCCCAGAAAGGGGCATTCGTGGCCTTTTGACAGGCTACAGCATCTAGCTGGGACAGGCAATGCCAAGCCACCTATGTGAGACAAATGGCTGATGCTGCTGAATGTGAGGTGACCTTTGACATGTTGTATGATGCCCTAATATGGTTTGGAGCTGTTTATGTGCCCTTATTAGCAATGCCAAAGCCAACCCGCACACTGTCACTCAAAAGCAGCTGGCATAGCAAGGGATACATCTGACCCCACAGGAGGCACCAGTAGGGAACCATATGTGCCTACTGCAACTGCCATGGCTAGTGATGACTTGGCCTTCAGTATGATCTTTCTCATCAGAGCCTCCATCTACCCAGATTCAATAGCTGGGGAGTACTGCCAAGTTGGTGGGATAGGTCTACTACCCCAGGGGGGCAGGAGCAAAGTCCCTCCATGTGTGGAGTGACTTAGATTCCCTAGGGGACCCCATCAGTGCCTGTTATCTTGCTTGGACACCTCTTGGAGCCGGTGTGTGTATATATGTGTGTGTGTGTGTGTGTGTATAAAGGGATTTCCAGACTGCCACAGCTGCCTCTCCCTGAGCTGTATGCTAGAGCAGGATTACCACAGTGTCCCAAAAAGGCCACAGGAGGAAGTCTACTAGCACAGCATTAGGAATTTCGCCCACCACAGGGCCATTCCTGTGCCTCCAACATCTCCACCACATATCGCTCAAAGAGCAAGTCTTTTGTGGCAGACATACTAGGAAGATCTGCTGTCCTCTGATGAGGACATTGAGACACAAGAGGCTGAATCCCTAGCAGAATATGGAGATGAGGGAGGTGCTGGTAACAGCGCTGGGTTGGTTCCCTTAAACAGGCCTGCACATTCTCCATCTGCTGTCAGAAATGTTACAGAGACAACTGATCTGGACGTCTGAGGGTCTCACCCATCCTGTTAAATAATGGTTGGAACACATGAGGAAGGTTGGTGGTTGATGGTCAATCATACCAATGTCCAGTCGTAGACTGTGTGGCTTGCTTTAGGTCCTATCTTGAGAGAAGGAGGAACAAAAAGCATCCTAGTCCAGTAGCACCAAATCTGGTGATGTTTAGTAGGTGGCTAGTGGGTGGGAGTCCATAGGGGGAGCCCCTAGCCAAATGGCATAAGAAGGCCCTGCTGCAAGGACTGCTCTAAATCAAAAGTCAATATCAGCACCAGGACAGGCTGCAGCACCTTGGGTAACACCAGTCTCGGGGTCGATGCCACGAGTGGCATCAACACATAGGCTCACAATGAAGCTGGTACTGAGAACCCCACTGGTGCAGACAGTGACACTGGCTCCAACATCGACACAGTGACTGGAGCAGGCACCAAGGCCCGCACTGATCCCAGCGCCAGCACTGCATATCACACTGACACTAGAACTGGCACAGGAAGGTGGCAACGATATCACCATGACAGAAGTCAGCACCTAAAGTACCAACTGCACCAAAGGCACCAACCCCAGCAAGATGGTGGTCTGGCACCAATGGCCACAGGAACATGGCGGATGGGCCCTGAGCCACCCAGTAGGAGTGGAGGATCCAGCTGACACCACCATCTTTGACTCTGTCACGGCTCAAGAGAGTGATGAATGGAGCTACCCCCGAAGTTAAGGATGAGATGTTGCAGCTTCAGAACTCAAGACTCTAATGTCCAGTAGTCAAAGATATGGCCCCATGTCATGTTTGGGTCCCAGGCAAGAGGAACAAAAAGTATGTCAGTGTCATAGAGGCACAGGTTAGGAAGCGTAGGCAAACCAGGAGGAGTTATAAAATTTGCAAGTACAATTTTATTATCAATAACAATAAAATAAAAAAGTTGTACAGAATGGCTCTTCATACAGACAGTTCGAAAAAAGTCCTACATATGAGAGCCTGTTTTTAAAATCTCCATCTCGCTATCACTAAACAAAAACATTGCTCTCTTTTTTTTTTTTTAATGAGGTATTTTCCTGATAGTTTAAATTCTGCATCCGGTTGGTGTAAATCAATCTCCAGTTTCTAACAAATGTCTCAAAACATTGTCAGTTTCTTTCCTGACGTCAGCCACAGCTGCAATAAAATAGAACATTCTGCCCCAGGGCTGGTCTCACTTTGACAATTCTATTAACAAGCTTATGGTACTCAAAATACATCTTAAGGTCCATTCCCTGCATTTATATCTTTTCTAATAAACCCAAATAGCTTTTTGCAATCATTTCAACAATATAATTATATACATTTGCAAACCAAATGATCCCAGTTTCACACTTTTTAACCACAGAAAAGCAAGACGAAAAGAAACAACAGAAACGGCAAGTGAAGGAAGGGAGGAAAATTCTGGGACCATCGGAGTGGCCAATTCCTAAGTGCCACAAGAAAATATGATTGTACAATCAGACAGATAAGAGACAGAATAGGCAAGGACAAAGGAGATCCTTGCTTTTAAAACTCTCTGCATAACAATCAATTTTTTTTTACCAGGCGAAACACAATTGAGGATAATTCATTTGAAAGGTGGACCTGGACATAATGCATAACAAAAAAAACTACAGTGGAGTACAAGGCATATAGTTGGGGAGATACACATGTAATATACAAGATTCAACGAAAAGAAAAAATACTCATCAAATGCAGCGGCAGCAGCAAGTGAACAAAAATATATATAAAAGAGAATATACAGCAAATGTTATTCCCACGGGGTCCTAGCTCCTCCATGCCCAACAACAAATGTGACTGGGTCTTACCCAACCCTGTCACAGTCAGTCACAGCCGGCAACGTCCTTCTCGTACCTACAGTGCAGGAAATGTAGCCCCAAATGTTTAGGCTTTATGGACTTGGCCTTTTTACCTGACAGTTAAGTGGAAATGATTCAAAAGAATGAAGAAGTGACTGAAGTAAAAAAAAGTTCTACTCTCATGATCCGCACTTGATGACAAGAAAAACAGAGCTGAGGCATTTAGGGTGTCAGCAGTGGTTCCTGGCTATAGCTTGCAATGTCACACATGCACCAGTGCCGACACCACTGACAGCGGCCTGAAAGAACAGGTTACTCACCTGTAACAGTAGTTCTATGAGTGGTATATGTTGTTCATCCACACTTCTTGGCATGTCCCCTGCCACTTTAAATCTTGCTGGAAGTCTTCAAGCTGGCTCCTCCCACCCACCCGGATGGTACATATCTCGGCTCTGCCCCATGACGCCAGATCTTAGCCCGCTGGAAGCAAGGTTGTGGGCCCGAAGCCAGGGAGGTCGTGTGTGTGTGTGTGTGTGGATGAACAACATATACCACTCCTAGAACTACTGTTACAGGTGAGTAACCTGTTCTTCTAGGAGCATAGATATGTTGTTCATCCACACTTCTTGGCAGACTCCAAGCAGTTCTCCGGGAGGAGGGAGGCAAGGCACACACTCCCTACTTAGGAAATAAAGATTGGAGAACCGAGGCCATAAAACCAGCATCCCAGTGTGACTCAAGGTCGATGTGGTAGTGGGTAATGAAGGTGTTGGCTGACTTCCAGGTAGCAGCCCGGCATATTTCCTGGATAGGGATGTCCCTGGAAGCAGCTACCGATGCAGCAGTATGGCGGGTAGAATGAGCTCTTATCCCTCTGGGAGGCTCCTTGCCTGCCAACTCATAGCACAGACCTATGCATGATGTACTCCATCTTGCAATGGTACGTTTGGCTGCAGGTCTGCCAGAACCGGCTTCAGCGTAGGTGACAAACAGCTGGCGAACCTCTCCATGAATTTCCGCCAGCCTCTCCTTATAATAGGAGAGAGCACGTCTGAGGTCCAAGGTATGAAGCCTGTACTCGGCATCCGAGGTGTAATTAGGGTAGTAAACTGGAAGAGTCAACACCTGGTTAAGGCGAAACTCTGACACCACCTTCGGAAGGAATTTCGGGTGGGGGCACAGGACAACTTTGTCCCCGTGAAAGACCAGATAAGGGGAGTCCACCGAAAGCACCTGGAGCTCCCCTGTCCTTCTGGCAGATGCGACAGCCACCACGAAGGCCGTCTTCCACGACAAGTGTGAAACCTCACATTTGTGCATGGGTTCGAATGGCTTGCCCATGAGCTTTGCCAAAACCAGCAACACATCCCACGGAGGTGGAAGTTCACGCACCGGTGGGGATATGTGATCCAGGGCTTTGAAAAAGCACCCGAACACTGTCTCCTGCGCCAGTGTCAGCTGACCGGCCCGCGCCCGGAAATGGCTGCCAGGTGCATTCTAAGGGTCGATGACCGCACACTCCCCTTGGGAAAGAGACCAAAGCTAGTCAAGAATGTTAGCCACAGAACAGGATGAGGGGTCCAGACCCTTACCCTGACACCAAATGGAAAAACATTTCCATTTGAAGGCATAACATTTCTTGGTCGATTCCTTTCTAGATGCCTCCACCACAGTGTAGACATCTTCGGAAAGATCCAGAGCCTGGAACACTAGCGCTCAGGTACCAGGCTGTGAGGTGCAGGGATTGAAGGTCCGGATGGAAAACCTTCCCCTGGTTCAGAGATATCAGGTCTGGGCATGTACAAAGCTGCTCCGGGAGCCTGCAGCCGAGGCTGAGGAGATTTGGGTACCAGAACTGGCACAGCCAATCTGGGGCTACCAGAATCACCTTCAACTTGTCCCTCCTCACCTTGAGTAACACCTTGTGGATCAAGGGAAATGAAGGGAAGGTGTAGAGGAGGTCTGGGGTCCACGGCCTTGAGAAGGCATCCCCCTGCAGTGAGCCCTGCTGAGGGGACGGGCATGAAACACTCTCAGCTTGGTGTTCTCCCTGGAGGCAAACAGGTCCACCATCAGTTTGCCCCAACGGGAGAACAGGCTGTAAGTTACCTCTAGACGAGAGACCACTCGTAGGATGTCTGGCCTCTGTGGCTGAGAGCATCCGCCAACTGGTTCGAGGCTCCTAACACATGGATGGCTAGGAGATCCGCCTCCAACCGACTTATGATGGTCCAGATGCAGAGCACCTCCTTGCACAGCAGACGGGAGTGCATGCTGCCCTGTTTGTTGAGGTAGTACATGGTTGTGGTATTGTCCGTCTGGACTTGAACCACTGGACCACGGAGCAGAGGAGCTAAAGCTGACAGCGCCAGTCTGACTGCTCTGAGCTCCAACAGGTTGATGTGGCATCGGGACTCCTCGGGGGTCCAGAACCTGTGAGTCCTTCTGTCCCCCATATGGGCTCCCCAGCCCATGAGAGAGGCATCGGTCGTGAGGACGACCGTCAGCTCGGGGCGGACAAATGGGATCCCTTCCTGCAACTGGTCTGGGGCGGTCCAACATTGGAGAGCGTCCCACATCTTCTGGGTTACAGTGATCAGCTGGTCGAAGTGACCATATCTCTGAGTCCACTGGGAGGCCAGCTCCCATTGGAGGGGGTACATGTGCCACCGGGCGCAACGGACCACTGAGATGCATGCCGCCATGTAACCCAAAAGGCGCAGAAAGTCTCGGGTAGGGCACAAGTGCCCAACCAGAAATGATTGGGCCAAGGAGGAGAGAACCTCCGCCCTGTCTGCCGGGAGCCGAGCTCTGACTTGACAAGAGTCGAGCTCTGCCCCGAAGAAGTCCATCACCTGAGAGGGCACGAGTTCCAACTTGGCCTTATTGATCAGGAGGCTGAGTTGGGAGCAGGTTTGGAGGGCCAGATCCCTGGACCTCTCCACTTCCTGAAGGGAGGAACCTGTCAAGAGCCAGTCATCGAGATAAGGGTAGATTCTGACTCCTCGATGCCGAAGGCGGGCCGGCGCCACTGCAGTGCATCTGGTGAAGACCCGAGGGGCCAATTACAGGCCGAACGGCATGGCTCGGAACTCGTTCAGGGTCCCTTCAACCCTGAAGCGGAGGAACCGCTGATGGGACGGACGGATTGGGACGTGAAAGAATGTGTCCTGCAGATCCAGTGAACAAAACAAACAGGTTACTCACCTGTAACAGTAGTTCTAGGAGTGGTATATGTTGTTCATCCACACTGTTTGGCATGTCCCTTTCCCCTTTAAATCTTGCCGTAAGTCTTCAAGCTGGCTCCTCCCACCCACCTGGGTGGTATATACCTTGGCTCCGCCCCATGACGCCAGATCTTAGCCCACTGGAAGCAAGGTTGTGGGCCCGAAGCCGAAGAGGTCAGGTGGGTGCGTGTGGATGAACAACATATACCACTCCTAGAACTACTGTTACAGGTGAGTAACCTGTTCTTCTAGGAGCGTGGATATGTTGTTCATCCACACTGTTTGGCAGACTCCAAGAAGTTCTCCAGGAGGAAGGAGGCAAGGCACACAACCCCTACTTAGGAAATAAAGATTGGAGAACCGAGGCCCCAAAACCAGCATCCCGTCGTGACTCAAGGTCGATGTGGTACTGGGTAATGAAGGTGTTTGATGACTTCCAGGTAGCAGACCAACAGATTTCCTGGATAGGGATGTCCCTGGAAGCAGCCACTGAAGCAGCAGTATGGCAGGTAGAATGAGCTCTTATCCCTCTGGGAGGCTCCTTGCCCACCAACTCATAGCACAGACCTATGCATGATGTAATCCATCTTTCTATGGTCCGTTTGGCTACAGGTCTGCCAGAAGCGGCTTCAGCATAGGTGAAAAACAGCTGGCAAACCTCTCCACGAATTTCCGCTGTTCTCTCCTTATAATAGGAGAGAGCATGTCTCAGGTTCAGAGTATGGAGCCTGTACTCGGCGTCCGAGGTGTAGTTAGGGTAGTATACCGGCAGAGTCAACACCTGGTAAAGGTGAAACTCTGACACCACCTTCGGAAGAAATTTCAGGTGGGGGCATAGGACAACTTTGTCCCTGTGAAAGATCAGATAAGGGGAGTCAACCGAAAGCTCTTGGAGCTCCCCTGTCCTTCTGGCAGACGTGATAACCACCAGGAAGGCCGTCTTCCACGACAAGTGTTACAACTCACACTTGTGCTTTTGTTCGAATGGCTTGCCCATGAGCTTTGCCAAAACTAGCAGTAGATCCCACGGAGGTGGAGGTTCACGCACCAGAGGGGATATGTGATCCAGGCCTTTGAAGAAGCGCCTGACCACTGTCTCCTGCACAAATGTCGGCTGACCGGCCTGCGCCGGTAAGCAGAAATGGCTGCCAGGTGTACCCTAAGGGTCGATGACCGTAGACCTCCTTTGGAGAGAACAAAGGCAGTCGAGAATGTTAGCCACAGAACAGGAAAGGGGTCCAGACTCGTACCCTGACACCAAATGGAAAATCGTTTCCATTTGAAGGCATAACATTTCCTGGTCGATTCCTTTCTTGATGCCTCTACCACGGTGTAGACATAGTCGGAAAGACCCAGAGCCTGGAACTCTAGCCGCTCAGGTACCAGGCTCTGAGGTGCAGGAATTGAAGGTCCGGATGGAGTACCTTCCCCTGGTTCAGTGATATCAGGTCCGGGCGTGTACAAAGCCGCTCCGAGGGCCTGCAGCCGACGCTGAGGAGATCTGGATACCAGAACTGGCGTGGCCAATCTGGGACTACCAGGATCACCTTCGCCCTGTCCCTCCTCACCTTGAGTAACACCTTGTGGATCAAGGGAAATGCAAGGAAGGCACAGAGGAGGCCTGGGGTCCATGGCCTCAAGAAGGCATCCCCCTGCTGCAAGCCCTGCTGAGGAGGGTGGGCATGACACAGCCTCAGCTTGTTGTTTTCCCTGGAGGCAAACAGGTCCACCATCGGTTTGCCCAAATGGGAGAATAGGCTGTAAGCTACCTCTGGATGGAGAGACCACTTGTGGGATGTCTGGCCTATGCCACTGAGAGCATCCGCCAGTTGGTTCGAGGCTCCTGCTACATGGATGGCTAGGAGATACGCCTCCAACCGGCCTACGAGGGTCCAGATGCAGAATGCCTCCTTGCACAGCAGACAGGAGTGCGTGCCGCCCCGTTTGTTGAGGTAATACATGGTTGTGGTATTGCCGTCTGGACTTGAACCACTTGACCCCGAAGCTGAGGAGCGAAAGCTGACAGCGCCAGTCTGACTGCTCTGAGCTCCAACAGGATGATGTGGCATCGGGACTCCTCAGGAGTCCAGAACCTGTGGGCCCTGATGTCTCCCATGTGGGCTTCTAGACCATGAGAGAGGCATCGGTCGTGGGACGATTGTGTCGGCTCAGGGGACAAACGGGATCCCTTCCTGCAACTGGTCTGGGGCAGTCCACCATTGAAGAGCGCCCACATCTTCAGAGTTACAGTGATCAGCTAAGTCAAAATGACCGTGGCGCTGAGTCCACTGGGCGGCCAGCTCCCACTGGAGGGAGTGCATGTGCCACCTGGCCCAACGGACCACTGAGGTGCATGCCGCCATGTAACCCAGAAAGTCCCGGGCAGGGCACAAGTGCTCAACCAGAAATGATCGGGTAAAGGAGGAGAGAACCTCTGCCCTGTCCGTCGGGAGCCGAGCTCTGGCTTGACAAGAGCCGAGCTCTGCCCCGATGAAGCCCATCACCTGAGAGGGCATGAGTTCCGACTTGGCCTCGTTGATCAGGAGGCTCAGTTGAAAACAGGTTCGGAGAGTCAGATCCCTGGACCTCTCCACCTCCTGAAGGGAGGAACCTGCCAAAAGCCAGTCGTCGAGATAAGGGTATATTCGGACTCCTCGACGCTGAACGTGGGCTGCCACCACTGCAATGCACTTGGTGAAGATTCATGGGGCCGATGACAGGCCGAATGGCATGGTTCGGAAATCGTACTGGGTCCTTCGACCCTGAAGTGGAGGAACCACTGATGGGACAGACGGATTGGGACGTGAAAGAACACATCCTGTAGATCCAGTGAACAGAACCACATGTTTTGCTCCAGGGATGGTATGATCTGGTTCAAAGTTACCATCCGGAAGGTGCGGGACCTGATATATTGATTCAAGTCATGGAGATCTAGGATGGGGTGCCAACCCCCCCCCCCCATCAGCTTGGGCACCAGGAAGTACCTGGATACAAAGCCTTGGTCTGTAGGAGGATCCGGCACTGGAGCTATTGCCTCCTTGCAGAGAAGCTGAGTTGCGTCATCTCGAAGAGCCGACTGAGTGCAAGCCGAGATCCTTTCCTCCCGAGGGGCTTGGCTGGGAGGGTACTGCTCAAACTCTAGAGGCAGCCCCTGACAGACCACTTCGAGAAGCCACCTGTCCGAAGTGATATCGGACCAGGCGGAAAGAAAGTGGTGGAGCCGACCCCCCACGGGAGGACCCAGAGCTGGCGTGACGGGTGTAGGGGTGGCAACCCCCAGCCCGTCACTGAGCAGGCTTTGAGGAGAAGGAGGAGGCTCCTGGACCTGCACCTCGGCCTCTTTTAGGGGGCTGTAGAGGACCCTGCTTGGGACGTGGGTGCCAAGCTTGAGCCTGCTGCTGCTGTTGCTGCAAACCTCCTTGGTAGGAGGGCTGCCTGACCGCAGGGGAAGAATGTCGAAATGGCTTTTTCTTTCTCCTCTGCTGGTTCTTGCCCGAAGAACCCTTAGTAGAAGTAGCATCTAAGGTGGCATTAGACTGCTGTATACGCTGAAGGTGACCAGCCACTCCGGGACCGAACTAGTCGGTGCCTAGGAAGGGCACATCAGCCAGCTTATGCTGAGTATCCGCCGGGAAGGAGGAAAGCCTCAGCCAAGCCCTGCAGCGAGTAGCCACTGCAGCTGCCAGAGAACGGGCACAAGAATCTCCTATATCCAGGGCCGTCTGGAGCTGCTGTTTTGCGACAGCACGACCCTCGTCCCAGACTTGCTTGACCGTAGTCTGCATGTCTGCTGGGAGATGAGGGAGGACCTCATCTAATGACCCGAGAAGGGCATGAGAGAAGTGTGCCATGATGACAGCCGAGCTGGCCTGACGAAGACCCAGAGAAGAGGCCACATAGACCTTACAGGCAGAGTGATCCATATTTTTGGAATCCTTGTCCGGGGGTCAGTCAGTGTCGGCTGAACTCCCAGTACGCTTGAACACCAGGTCACCAGACTCTTGGCCGAAGGGTGCTCTGTGAACCCCAACAGAGACCCCATAGGTACCGCGTACTTGCAGGCCATGCGGGCAAACGGTGCTGGGCAGGAAGCTGCCAAAGTTCAAGGGCCGGGCCAACAATGGCCTCGGCCACAGGAAAGGCCTCTGTCGGTGTATCCTCTCTCTTGAGGATATCAGTGAGAGAGTACTCCGCCTTCTTTTGGATGGATTCCATGGGCATTCCGGTAGATTCGGAGATGAGGCGGAAGATGCCCTGAAAGGAGGAAGGACCTTCCTCCAAACCTGTCACGGATGACTCATCATCCCCGGGATGTGAGTGTAATCCAGTGACATCCGAGTCTGAAGAATCGTGGTATAGCGGTCTGCCACCTAAGTCACCCTCGATATGCCGAGGTCGATCCGGGGTGATGGTAATCGACAGACGCCGGGGAAGCCCGGTGTCTTGTTGGTCCTCTTCCGAGGGTGCCCCTCCCTCAGGCTGCTTAGGTGGTGGTTCCACCCTAATCAGTGGAGAGACCGAGATAGGCTGAACCGGAATACGCGCTGGCCCCATGTGCAGAGGAACCGAAGGCTTCAGTTCCGGAGGGGTCGGCTTCAGCCTGGGAGGCGAAAGCCATGTAATGGCCGGGGTTGGTGGCGGAGCCGTCTTTTGGCCGGACAGAATCAACTGCTGCCACGTGAGGTCTTCATACCGTCAACGGAGTTTCCGCCGAAGCCTATCCTCGTCCGAGGAGGATGAGGACCTGTGGCTTTGCCTCTTCTTAGAGTACTTATGACTCTTTTTCGGGGTTCTGGACCTCGACCGAGATCAGGGAGGCCGACTTGGTCAATCGGGAGACACCGGAGTCGGTGAAAACTGAGGGTCTGGAACCAGGTCCTTAATGGGGATGCCAGCAGGCAGGGTCTCCTTATCAGGGAAGACAAGGACCGGAGTCCTTTCCAAGGAGTCGTCGGGCTGAACCAGCGACAAGGGGTCGATTGGGTCGAGAACAATCTCAACCTCATCGGCCCCTTCCTCAGTCTCCTGGCTAGACGGAAGGTCCGTGAAGCCGGCGGCCAAGGAGGCAATCTCGACCGAAGTCGAGACCGTGTGCTCCTGGGACTCGGACCTTTCCCGGTCGCAAGAGCGTTTTCACTTGGACGAAGACCCGGGGTCCTTATCCCTCTTCCGAGGGTGGGAGGAGTACGAGCCCAAGGGCGCCTCACCCCTGGTGGGGAGAAATTGGCACAACTCCTTGAAGGAGCCCATAAAGGTGGAGCCAAGGTTAAGCAGAAAGAAGAACTTTCTATTGGCCGAAGCTCGAGCTGCTTCCTCCTCAAATGCCTTCATTTGTCCCAGCTGTTCGGCGGATCCCATGGCTGCGGAAACCACCCACCTCGCCTCCTTTGATTTCACTGGTGGGTTCCTTTTCTCCAGTCTCCCCAGCTTTAAATGTGCCTTGCGGTCGTCCAGGACGTTGGAGTGGAAGGCCAGGCAAAAACCACACGATGAGGTGTCATGTCCAACACCCAGACAGTAGACGCACGTCAGGTGGGGATCGGTGCGCCACATCTTCTGGCCGCAGAGGCACCGGCAGAATCTGGGGTAAGATTTTTCCTCCATGGCAGATGCGGTAAAATCGCAATCTCTAACTCAAACGAGTTTTACAACAAATTTCGGTTAAAACCCATGATTAGAATCCAGGGCCTACGAAATGCTTTGAGAGCACAAGGGAACCTGCATCTTCCAGCGGAAAGGAAGATCTGGCGTCATGGGGCGGAGCCGAGGTATATACCACCAGGTTGGGTGGGAGGAGCCACCTTGAAAACTTCCGGCAAGATTTAAAGGTGAAACGGACATGCCAAACAGTGTGGATGAACAACATATCCACGCTCCTAGAACACGTTTCGCTCCAGGGATGGTATGATCTGGGTCAGAGTGACCATCCAGAAGGTGCGAGGCCTGAGATATTGATTCAGGTCGTGGAGATCTAGGATGGGGCGCCAACCGCCCCCCGTCTGCTTGGGCACCAGGAAGTACCTGGAAACAAAGCCTGGGTCTGTCGGTGGAGTCAGCACTGGAGCTACTGCCTCCTTGCGGAGGAGCTGAGCTACGTCGTCTGGAAGAGCCGACTGGGTGCAAGTGGAGATCCGTTCCTCCCGAGGGGTGCGGGCTCGGCTGGGAGGGTACTGCTCGAATTCTAGAGACAGTCTCTGACCAACCACTTCGAGAACCCACCTATCCAAAGTGATAGAGGACCAGGCGGAAAGGAAGTGGTGGAACCAACCCCCCACAGGAGGACCCAGAGCTGGTGTGACGGGTGTAGGGGTGGCAACCCCCAACCCGTCACTGAACAGGCTTAGAGGAGGAGGAGGAGGAGGAGGCTCCTGGACCTGCACCTCGGCCTCCTTTACGGGGCTGTTGAGGACCCTGCTTGGGCTCCGGGCTCCAAGCTTGAGTCTGCTGCTACTGTTGCTGCTGATCTCCTTGATAGGAGGGCCGCCTGACCGCAGGGGAAGAATGCCGAAATGGCTTCTTCTTTCTCTTCTGCAAGTTCTTGCCCAAAGAATCCTTAGCAGAAGTGGCATCCAAGGTGGCATTGGACTGCTCTATATGCTGAAGGTGACCGGCCACTCAGGGCAAGTCAGCAAGCTTATGCTGAGAATCCGCCAGGAAGGAGGAAAGCCTCAGCCAAGCCCTGCGGTGAGAGGTCACTGCGGCTGCTAGCAAGCGGAAACAAGAATCCCCGATATCCAAGGCCGTCTGGAGCTGCTGTTTAGCAACAGCACGGCCCTGGTCACAGACCTGCTTGACCGTGGTCTGCATGTCCGGTGGGAGATGAGGGAGGACCTTGTCAAATGACCCAAGAAGGGCATGAGAGAAGTGTGCCATAATGACAGCTGAGCTGGCCTGACGAAGGTCCAAGGAAGAGGCCGCATAGACCTTACGGGCAGAGTGGTCCATATTCTTGGACTCCTTGTCCGGGGATCAGTCAGTGTCGGCTGAACTACCAGTACACCTGAACACAGAGGCGGTCACCAGACTCTCGGCCGAAGGGTGCTCTGTGAACCCCGCAAGGGACCCCATGGGCACCGTGCACTTGCGGGCCATGCAGGCAGATGGTGCTGGGCAGGAGGCAGGATGCTGCCAAAGTTCAAGGGCTGGGCCAACAATGGCCTCGGCCACTGGAAAGGCCTAGATTGGGGTAGCCCCTCTCTTAAGAATGTTGGTGAGAGGGTACTCCGCCTTTTTCTGGATAGGCTCCAGGGGCATTCCGGTGGAATCGGAGCTGAGGCGGAGAATGCCCTGGAAAGAAGAAGGGCCTTTCCTCCATCCCTGCACCAACCGAAGACTCATCATACCTGGGATGTGAGTGCAAGCCGATGACGTCTGAGTCCAAAGAATCGTGATACAGTGGTCTACCACCTAAGTCACCCTCGATCTGCCAAGGGCAGTCCAGGGTAACTTATCGACAGACGTCAGGGAAGCCCGGTGTCCTGTCGGTCCTCTTTCGAGGGCACCCCTCCCTCAGGCTGTTTAGGCAGTGGTTCCACCCGAGTTTGGGAGAGACCTGAGTATGCCTAACCAAGAGACGGCCCAGTCCCACAGGAGGAGGAACCAAAGGCTTCGGTTCCGGTTGGGTTGGTTTCGGCCTAGGAGGCGAGAGCCAAGTGATGGCCGGGGTAGGCGGTGGAGCCAGCTTCTGTCCAGTCAAGATCAGCTGCTGCCACATAAGGTCTTCATAGCGCCAGCGGAGTTTCCGCCGGAGCCTCTCCTCGTCCGAGGAGGATGAGGACCTGTGGCGTCACCTCTTTTTTGAGCGCTTATGGCTGTTCCTCGGTCGATCGTCCGAGGGGGCCCTGGACCGAGACCAAGATCAGGGAGGCTGACTTGGTCGATCGGGAGACACCGGGATCGGTGAGAACCAGGGGTTCGGGCCGATTCCTTGATGGGGACACCAGTTGGCTGGGTCTCCTCATCTGAAAAGACCAGGACCGGAGTCCTTTCCAACGAGTCGTCGGGCACAGCCAGCGACAAGGGGTCGATGGGGTCGAGGATAATTTCAACCTTGGCAGCCACCTCCACGGTCTCTTGGCCAGATGGAAGATCCAAAAAGTCAGTGGCCAAGGTTGCGATCTCGATCGAGGTCGAGACCACGTGTTCTTGGGACCCGGACCTCTCCCGGTCCCAAGAGCATCTCCGTCGGGACGAAGACACCGGGTCCTTCTCCCTCTTCCGAGAGCGGGAGGAGTGCGAACCCGAGGGTGCCTCACCGAGAGTGGGGAAAGACTGGCACATCTCCCTGAAGGAGCCCTTAAAGGTGGAGCCTAGGTTCAGTGGGATGAAGAAGCTTCAATTTGGCTGAAGCACGAGCCGTTTCCTCCTCGAATGCCTTCATCTGCTCCAGCTGTTCGGCGGAGCCCGCAGCCGTGGAAACCGCCCACTTAGCCTCCTTCAATTTCACCGGCGGGTTTCTCTTTTCTGGTCTCCTCAGCTTCAGGCATGCCTTGCAGTCATTCAGGACGTTGGGATGGAAGGCCAAACAAAAACTGCAGAACGAGGTGTCATGTCTGACACCTAGGCAGCAAACACACATGAGGTGGGGGTCAGTGCGCGACATCTTCTGGATGCAGGGGCACTGGCGAAATCCTGGGGAAGATTTTTCCTCCATAGTCAATGCGACGAAAGCATGATCGCTAACTCGAACGAGTTTGATTTTCGGTAAAACTGACAATTTGAAAGCCAGGGCCTACGAAATGCTGAGAGCACGAGGGTACCTGTATCTTCCAGTGGAAAGGAAGATCTGGCGTCATGGGGCGGAGCCGTGGTATATACCACCCGGGTGGGTGGGAGGAGCCAGCTTGAAGACTTCCGGCAAGATTTAAAGTGGAAGGGGACATGCCAAGAAGTATAGATGAACAACATATGCACACTCCTAGAAAAAAAGATTCCTCCTGTGGGGTCCATCACCTCTGGCTTAAGAGCAGGGTAGGGCTTTATTGGAACATTAATTCTTATAACATTCTATAAAAATCCCCCCCTCCACACTGATACAGTTACTATAATTTTCAGAAACCAATATTTCTGCAAAATTCATAGTAATGTCACAATGTCGCTGAACTTGATAGTATCCATTACTCTACATTTAGTCACGTCTGCACAAACCCTGACACCAGTTACTAGCAAAGGTGCCTCCATGCCAGCTTTCTGCCAAATGGCGTTTTCTGTTTTCAGAAGCCTCAACTCACTTTTGCCCCCTAACTTCCCCTCTGCCAATCAGAGGCACCACTTCAGGGAGAGATCACTTGCCTGACAATCCAGGTTTTCTAAATCTGCCACAATGAATGTAGTTTCAGTTTCTGATCAATGGTATAAGGAAATGAAACCACTTTTGGATACAGAGGGTCAACACATCAGTATACTGATGCAGTAAGGTCCCCAAAACAATCTTTCTAATCTGCTCAGAAAAGGGGTAAATGACTCCCACCACCCAGGGAAAATTACCTTCAAAAAAGGAACTCTCTTCGTCGCTGATGCTATCAGCATGTAGTCCAGTTTCCGTGAAAGGTCATCTAGAAGGAACACCAGTTCTGCAGGTCCAAGTTGCACCACCTCTGTGACCTAGTGAAGAGGGAAAAGCGTAGGATAGTAAAAATAAAAATGGTACCTGTCACATTTTAAACTTACATTCACCTACAAGTAGTTTACACGTCTGCGCGCACGTATATAAGAGTGCGTGTTCACCCTTGCCATCTGTGCCTGTTACAGGATTACAGAAACATTCCCCAAACATGGAACAACGTCATTATTTGTGATACTATTTACTGAACCAATGTAAACATTACAGTACGCTTCTGGAGGAGTGGATCCATGTGGCCTGAGAACTTACCTGATCGTTCTGTTGGTTCAGCAAAAGGACTTGTAGAACCTAGCCTGTTTTCCCATTGTACAGTTAAAAGGATGGAATGCAGGTCACATGGATTTACCTGGAGTAACTTTACATCCATTCTTGGCTGCTTGCAAGAAGCAAAATTCCCTAATGGCTGCTGCTTGAGTACTCTGCATGTAGTAAGCATTCTGCTACTCTTCACAACCAGATGGGTAATAGAGTCCAACTGAACGACCAGTGGCCAGATAGTCCAAGACGGTCTATGCGCAATCTCATGGCTCTATCAAATTTTACAACATTTTAGGGTGGGGAGGAAAAGTTATTTACTGTAACTCCAGATCTTAAAGAAGTATCTCCCCATAGAGCAGAATCTTTGGTCATAGGGTAGGAAATGCCAAGACCCTGCATGAGCAAATGTATTGCCAGACCAGTGTCACACATGGACAGGTATCAACGCCACTGTCAGCACCTTGGCAAAATGTTTGCTCCCATGGGGTCCTAGCGCCTCCGTCCCCAAGACCAAAGAGTGTGCCTTTGTGGAGAAGATTGATTCTTGAAAGATCTGCTTACCCAGAATTCCCAGACACATTTCCAAAATGTAAAAATTATCAAGTCTGACAAGGTCCCTAGAAAGTTAAGGCTGGCAGCTTTCTTCCCAAAAAGTATTTTTGCAAACTGAATCTGCAAATGTTTTGAAAATCTGGCTCCATCCTATTGTGAGGCAAGTGAGGTGTGAGCTGAGTGTCCCCAGGACATCTCTGTCCAAATGTGGGGTAGCAACAAGGTGTAAGGAGCACTGCAAGGTCATCTCTATCCTAATGTAAAGCAGGTGACAGGTGTGCAGAGTATCCCCAGGATATCTCCGTCCTAATGTGGGGCAGTTGAGAGGTGTGTGAAGTAACCCCCAGGATATCGTTGGCCTAATGTGGGACAGATGAGGAGTGTGGAGCATACCCAAGACATCTCTGTCCTAATGTGGGACAGATGAGAGGTGTGCTGAGTATACCCAGGACATCTCTGTCCTAATGTGAGGCAGTTGAGTGGTGTGCGGAGCATCCTCAGGACATCTCCATCTCAATGTGGGACAGTTGCAAGGTGTAGTGAGTATCCCAAAACATCTCCCATCATAATTTGGAGCAGTTGAGAGGTGAGCTAAGTACCCTCAGGACATTTCTGTCCTAATGTGGAGCAGTGGAATGGTGTGCGGAGCATCCCCAGGACATTCCTGTACTACTGTGGGGCAAGTTAGAGGAAAGTGGAGTATCCCCAACTTTGTCCTAATGTGGGGCAGTTGAGAAAAGTGCTGAGTATACCCAGGACATCTGCGTCTAAATGTGGTGCAATTCAGAGGTGAGCGGAGTGTCCCCAGGAGATCTCCGTACTAATTTGTGTCAGTTGAGAGCTGTGAAAGCATCCCCAGAACAGATCTGTCCTAATGAGGGACAATGGAGAGGTTAGCAGTGTCCACTTTAGATATCTTGGGGGCACCCTTCATGTGACCTTGTCCTTCGCTGCTCACATTGACATTCTAGTCAAGACAGTCAACTCTAGGCTAGGGCTACTCTTCAGACATAGGAACAATTTCCCACCTGAGATCAAGCGACTACTGGTTAGGAGCCATATTTCTAGCATTACTGATTACAGGATTACAGTCTACAGCTCTGTGAACGACTGAGAGCTGTCTGGAGCCAGGAGTCTCCTCAACAGAGCTTCCACTTTGCTCTCAGCCAAAAATGGGACTCTCACACATGTGTGCTGTTTAAACTGTCTCAATCTCAACTCTATACTGCGCTATCACACACTAGCCACTGGTAGAAAAGCCCTTTGCGGCTTACTCCCCCCCGGTCTCCAAACCCTGTTCAGCTTTGTTACTCAAACATACACTACTGGGGGAGTGGTGCGACACTCCCTGCTACTCCCCCATAGAAAAACTTCCCTCGGCCAAGTTAGCTTCTCCTTTAGATTTGATAAGCTATGGAATGATCTACCTTCCACCCTAAAAACTGAATGCTCTCTAAGCTTATTTAGATACCAGCTCTTCTCCTCCCTCACTCTGTCTGGATCTGCCACTGCTACCCCTGACTTTCCTGTTCTTACTCTACGAATACATTCTGCCCTGAATTGTATGTTTCTGAGATGCCCACGCACCTTGACCATGGCAGCTCTAATTGTATAACTGCTGCCCACGCATTTTGACTATGGCAGCAATTACTGTTTACAGTTGCTTGATTGTACTCTGTCTTTAAAACGTTGCACTGTTCCTTATTGCACTGAGTAGCATTGGCTGTTTTCTGTTGTTGATGACTCTAAACCAATAGTTCTCAGACTTTGTCACTGTGAGCCTCCCCAAATCCACAGAAAAGATTTAGAGCCTCCCCCAAAAAATGAAATAATCTTGGGCCTCCCCAAAGAAAAATAACACACTGTTCTTTGCACATTACACCATGAATAAATTGAAACCCCTTTGAGTACTTGGCTGTCATTCAGTTCTTTGTCTTATAATGACGTGGAACCTTTGAAAAAGAGCACCTGTGCGCAAAGGGGTTATTTGAATAAGATATAAAATAAATAACCCCACCCCACAGGCCAGTCTACTTGCTCCACTATTTTGAATTTTGAACCATTGTTACCACTTGCGGCAGTACCTTCTTGGAGTCAGACTACTTTCTCTGCTTTCTGTCTATCTCGAATAACCTTCCTACATACCTTGCCTCTCCCCTCTTTCCCTGCTCTTAAGCAACTTCTCAGGAAGTATGTTGCTCCTTCCTACTATTGCTCTTAGCACTTCTATGCTCAATCCTTGTATTTGGGCTGTTCTGCCACAAGTCTACAAATTGATCAATTACCACCACTCACTGATTGTTCGATGTTCCTGTTTGTTTGCACTGTTGTTCATTTTGTATTGCTTGACTGCTTTGCAGTTACCTTTCGAAATGTATCCACTCTGTACCCTTCTGTGGGTACACCTGAAATGAGCTTCAATTCATTCACCTTCCCTTGTCACCGATTTTTAAACAAATACATTAATTTTGCCTACTATTGTCACCTTTCAGTTTGCTTCATCCCGTCACACAAAATATATAAAACTCAAAGTTTAAATACATTACTTTTTCAAACTTGCTTGGGCCGCCCCTGGAACAGGTTGGGGCCTCCCCAGGGAGGCTGGCCTCACCATTTGAGAACCCCTGCTCTAAACCCTTTGTAAATAGGCTCTGCCTAAAAGGTTTTATGTGGAATGTAGTCGAGGCAGAGGTCAGGAAGCATAGGAAAACCAGGAGCAATTATAAAATTCGCAACAAGAGTTTTATTATTAATAACAGTAAAAAACAAAAAAAAAATTGTTCAGTGTAACTATTTACAAAAGCAGTATAATCAGATTAAGTTCATCTGGGTTTCTTCCCAATTTCTAATCTCAGTCTCTCTCTTAGTCTCTGTCTCTCTCTCTTTTGCAAAACATTGCAGCCCCTTTTTATAAGTCTGTGCAGGAGCTCATTAAGAAAATAGCAGGCTTCTCACACAGAGTTCTTGCAAGTTTCCAATGTTCTTGTCAGTTTCAGCAGGTGCAGCAAATAGAACATTATGACCCAGAACTGATCTAGTTTACATCTTCTGCAAAAGGCTTAAAAATCGCATCTCAGGTTAATGCCTTGAGTTCCAAATAGCTTTTTGCAATCATTTCAGCAGTATAACGTCAGTGTCAGTGGCTCTGTAGGTAGCACACTCACCTCTGAGGCCGGGAGATCAGAGAGCTGTGGGTTCAGTTCCCACATCTGGCACTTGGGTTAATATCCCAGTACTGACACTGTAGTGCAGCATGAGAGGGGTGCTGCACTTCTGAGGTGCAGTCTTTCGGATGAGACGTTAAACCGAGGTCCCATCTGCCTGGATTGGTGGTAGTTCAGGTGGATGTTAAAGATCCCATGGCACTTATCGAAAAGAGTTGGGGAATTTTTTATTGAGATCAAAACAGAATCATAACTATATATATATATATATATATATATATATATACAATATCAGTATTACAACATACATAACCATAAGGGGAGAAAAAAAACAAAAGCAAAACATAGACAAGTATTAATTCATATAATAATCCTGAACATAAAAGTAAAGTGGTATAACCCACCCCTTCCCTCTCCCCAACATAAGAGTAGGGGAAAAAACATTTTTTTTTTTTGAAGTCATGACGAAATCATGATAATATATATACCAAATCAGTATTACAAACATATATAGCTATATAGAAAAGGAAAAACAAAACCAAAACATTAACAAGAAATACTTCAATATCATGATCTTTAACATAAATGGAAGGTGTTAGAAATCACCCCTTCCCACTATAAAAGTAGGGGAACTTTTTTTTTTTTCCTCATCATTAACTAAGATTAAAAATATGTGCAGTGTTTAAATCACACAATATAATACACAAGTTATGTAGACAACGAAATCAGATAAGTATTGTTAATCAAAACTTAAAAGGATAATGTGAGAACATCACCCCCCACACACACTTAAAAGAGTAGGAGAAAATTCTCCCCCTCCTTTTTTTTTTCCTTTCTTCCCTTTACCCTTCCCTTCCCTTTCCTTCTTTTCCCATAAATGAACCATAACAGGTTTATACAAATCCATTTTATGTCTAAAATCTAAGGAATATCAAATTCATCCCATTTTCTTTTCCATTGCTGTGGAGAAAGGCGATTGCGTTCTTCACATTTTAAGGATTGTAATTCATTCACAATCATTTGTACCAAGTTAATTTCAGGTATATCCTGCTGTTGCAAAACTAAACGGCATCTACTGAGCCAAAGCCAATACAGAAAGTGCACACGAATAACTTGTAATGTGCTTGGACAAATTCTTACATTAAAAGCTGGATAAATACCATAATATAATAAATCCTGTGAAGGGGGAAGTGTTAACCAACTCATGCAATTTAACCATCTATTTTTTAGAGCATCCCAAAACCTAACCACATATGGACACTGAAAGTACAAATGATTCATGGTTTCTAACTTGCCCAGACAGTCTGACCTTGGGCAGAAACGCTCTTTTAAAGCCTTATGTTTCTGATTACTCTTCACATTTACCCTATTATGAATTGCTAGCCAAGCGGTATCCACATATGGTCTGGGATCCTATTATTAGTGATATAACTGGAAATCTGCTTTTGTTGAACCACTGAAAATTCTGTAAAAGGGGAATCTGTAAAAAACGTGTTCATTATCTTCATATAAAGGACTGTCCGTGATGTTTGTAATGTGCTCGCATAACTAATATTCCATAATTTTATTTTATCAAAAACTGATTCCCATATGTCTAATAATCTAGGTTTCCTTTTATTTTTATGTAAAAAAGTAGCATTCCTCCATTCCCCTAACACACTTTTAACTTTTGAAAAACCAAGCTCTGTCCACCATTTCGATTCATTCTTAATTAGAGGAAGCAAGTTTATGGAAAAAAAATATTGTGAAATAAAACACGATTGGGTTAATCATATTCAAGCCCCCTTCTTTAACCGGTTTATACAGTATATTCTTTCTGACTGGATTTAATCTACTACCCGACATACAGGTAAAAAAAACCTCAAAACCTGCACCTCCAACTGTTTTTTTATGGGGAATATAGCACTTAAATAAAGAAATATCGGGATCAAAAATGTTTTTACATAATACACCCTTTTCTTTTTTGCTGTTTTCCAACTATTCCACACCTCCACCTTCCCATTTGCTATTTTTAAGGCACGCTCCCAATTAAAATGGGACATATCCACTCCACCCCAGTAAATCCCCAAGATTTTACAAGGCTGTCGTGCCACTGAAAACCCTCCCAAAAATTGAGGAGCGTCAGAAAACCCGCTTAAGCTTAAAATTTTCGTTTTAGTAAGGTTTAAAGTAGCCCCTGTCGTCTTCCCCACTTTCTGAATAAGATCTTTTGCTAAACCAAAAGAATGTTCATTGTTTAACAGCAAGCACACATCATCAGCGTACACTAACACTTTACATTTAGAAACTACAGGACCATTTATACCTTTTATCAATGGGGACTTATTCAAAATCCGCAATAGAGGGTCTAAAACAAACACATATAATAAGGGACTTAAAGGACATCCCTGCCGTAAACCTGTGTATATTAAATGAGAATCTCCTTTCCATCCATTCTCATACGGAACTACGTACGCTAATGCATAACAAAGCTTTATCCAACCAATATATTCCATAGATAAGCCAAAGGCTGACAAACAGTCCCACAAGAAAGAATGTGAGACTGTGTCGGAAGCCTTGGCTTGGTCCAAACTGCCTAAATACCCTGGTATCTCTGATGCATCATTATCTGCCATTGAGACATTAATAATTTCCCTTATCATTAATAAGGCATCAGAAATGTTCCTGCCTGGGACAGCGCAAAACTGCATTGGACTCATCAGTGAAGGCATTATTTCCACTAATCTGTTCCCTAGTAACTTTGCAAATATCTTGAAATCCACGTTCAACAAAGTCAACGGTCTCCAATTACTTAAATCCTTATTATTACCAATTTTATGTAAAAATATTAATAGCCCCTCATACATCTGGGTAGGCAAAGTATTTTCTTCCAAGAAAAAATTGTAAATACGCAAAAAAACAACCGGAATTACAGACCATAATACTTTATATAATTCACTTGATAATCCATCTGAACCAGAAGCAACATTATCATGCAACGAGTGTATTACTCTATCCATTTCTTGTGGTGTAAAAGGACAAACCAAAAGAGAATTCTGAAAACTGGTAGTCTGTGGAAGTGATGCCATCTGTAGAAATGTATTTGCTAATGGATCAATTCCTTGCAAGGTCCCAAAATTGTTTTTAATATAATCTTCAATGACCCCCATAATGCCTTTGTTGTCACAGTGTTCTACTCCTGAAGAATCCACTAGACTTGAAAAAAACCCTTCTATTTCTCCTTGTTTTGCTAGCTAAAAACAGATTAATCTGTTCTGATTTTCCCTGGGTGCCAAACATTTGTTCCTTTCGTAAGGACTGCATTTGAGAATACTGGTAATCTTCCATTTGATGTCTTATACTAGATATACGATCTCTTAAATCAATTCCCCCAAAACTTTGTCGAGATAATAATGCCCTCAATTCACACCTAAATTTTAAGTATATGTCTCTCTTTGATTTCGCCCTATGTGAACCCACCATTTTAAAAAAAACAGGTTAAACACATTTTCAAATCCAACCACCAAAGGCCTATATTTTCATAAAGATCTAAAGTAGTTACTTTATCATGAATTACCTCTTGTAATTCCTGAAAGATATTTCCATCAGACATGAGAGAAACGTTTAACCTCCACACTCCTTTCCCAGCTGTACGTCTTGGGAGGAACTCAAACCGAAACCCTAATAACCAATGATCTGAAATTTCAATAGGGACCAGTTTAGGAGAAAAAACTTGAAAAGCCTGATTATCAAAAAGAAAATCTATGCAAGAAGAACGGGTACCTTTATAAAAGGTAGGCTTTTTTAACAAAGGGGTACCTACAAAGGCATTCTTTAAATTCGCCTGAAAAATTACTTGTTTTAAAAAATTCTTATCACAATACTGCTTGGCTTCTTTCCTTTGTTCCTTAAAATTAATGTTGAAATCACCCCCAAAAATCAAGTGATGATTTGTGTGTAAATAAGGCTGTATCTTTTTTAACAAATCGTTACTAGATGATTTTATTTGGGATTATAGATATTTATTAGGCGTAAAGGAAAACCTTGAAAATTAATATCTAACAGAAAGGCCCCTACCCGGCTCTATTTCTACTGTTCTAATAATTTGCTACATCAAATGTTCGAAAACAAAAACCCACCCCACTACAGGGATCTATTCCCGATGACCAGATGGAAAACCCCCATCCCCAATCCACAGTGGACTGCTGAATCTCAACTATATCTTGTAATCTTACATCTTGTAAAAATAAAATATTGTAACTCAATGAATGTAAAATGCTGAACATGATGAATAGACGTTTCCTATTTTTAATACTATTTACATTTAAACTTGCTATAGAAAAGCTCACCATCTATGGAGGTTTTTTTTTGATTTCCCACTGGACCTTGTAACCCGCTTTGTCGGAAAAGGTATACTATTCCCTTCAACAGACAAAACTGCCTCTCCATCTTTCTCCTGTGTCTGTGTGGGCACATCTTCGACCCCCTCTAAATCAATGGGCTGAACCTGTTCCATCTGTTCGCTCCAAGAAGGAAGAGGAGAAAATCTATTTGAGAGTATTACTGGGGGCACACTGGCAACAATGTCTGTACTTTTAATATTCCCTGTTCTCTTCACTAACACAAACTGCTCTTCTTGCCTTAAAATGTTTGAATTATCTAAACAATCTAAGGGATTTTCTACAAACTGATTAATTCCCTGTGCACCTTCCTTAGAACCAACAAATAGGGTTGTCTGGCGCCTGGTTGGAGATCCCTGTGGGGTAACAAAGGGGGTATCCTTCCTCATACTTTGAGTTTGTTCAACACTTGTACTGGTATAATCCAAATTTCCTACACTCATTTGAAGATTGGTTTGAGAGGGGATAGAGGCCCTATTCACCTCCCTCGCAGCCCCCCTCCCCCTGCATCTCTCAGACGACTGATTTCCTATGTTCTGATTTGTAAGAGGATTCTTGGCTTTATACAAAAAGTGTGCCTGATCAGAAGCCGCATCCAAGTCAGTCGTGCTCCATGGACAATCCTCAAAACCATGCTCAGAATCCCACAGGTTACACTAGGGGCTTCACACTCATTGCCCGTGCCCAAAAACTCCACAAGAAAAACATTTCACTTTGTCACAATCTGTGTTTAAGTGATCCAGTGAACCACACTTGTAACAACTTTTGGCTGACCAGCAAAAGATTATTCCCTATCCTTCCTAAAAAGAAGAACTGGGTAAATGTTGTATCCCAGAATCATTATGGGACAATTGAACCCTAAAAGTCCAACCACCCGTCCAGAAACCATTATCATCAATTATAGGTCTGGGATTATCCATTATTCTGCAACGCTGCTCCAGCCAATACATTATATTCGCTACATTTACACCTTCGTTACGAAACAGAATAGTTACTATTTTAATCGTAGGTTTAGTAACAGGAATTGCTAAAAAATCTTTCCATATATCTTGGTCTTTCACTTCATAATATCGTTACCAAAACCTATCTAATAGATGCATAGAACAAAAACTTATGTCATATTGAGAGTTCCCAGGTGAATGAATGAAAGCATAAACATCCGAGGATACAAACCCCAAACTATCAAGTAAAAGGGTTTTCCCCACCCATAGTCTGTACAGGACAATCAGAGTTAACCCCTTGTAACGTAGTCTGACCAGAAATCTTCATCTTGCCTCTTGTGCAGGACGCCGAAAAAGCCCAGCAAAAGATTTTTTCTTCCCTGTATCTGTATTTCCTGGAGAAGTATTGTTCTTCTGGCTTGGAGAATTAACATCCTCACAAACATAAACATCATTACCCATGTTTTGAGTCTTTGTACCTGCTATTGTGAGTGGCCTTCCATTCCTATGACAATTGTCTGCCACAGCGTCTGATGCAGTTTTGTTCATATCAGCCTCTCCTTCAGCTGACAGTTGCATACTCCCGCAGATCTGGGACTTCATTATTTCAAGCTGGAAATCAAAATTTACTGAGCAGGATGCATCCTGTGTTAAATCCTGCTGGACTTCAGAAACCGAAAAATTTGGGTCGGGGACCCAAATACCTTTTTGCCATATCCAACCTGCTTTGATTAGGACCTCATTTTTTGACCGCATCCCATCGTCACCTGCAATCGGGGGAAGCGTTCCATCAGAAAGGACCTCACTACTTGCATTCGCAACCGGGAAAGCAGGCTGCGCTCCAGATGGTGAAGTAATAGGTAGTCTTTTGTTACCTGCCGATAAAGGGCTAGCAATTGAACGTTTTCTTTTCTTCTCCTCGTCTAAACGCTTTTGACAGAGACCGTAATCTCTTTCAGCCACCTATATTAAGTCCAAAAGCTGCTTCTTTTTTTCCTCCATTTCTTCATGCAATAAAGACTCTTCTTCATTTTCAGATTCAGACATATCTAAGAACATGTCTTGTTCTTCTGCTTGCGAAAAACCCTTTTGGATTTCAGGGCATGCTAGTTCCTTCTCATTAGCTGTAAAAGTGCTCAAAGGCTCCAGAGCTCGAACCGTCCTCCTCCACTACCTCCTTTCGACTGAGGTCTTCCATCTCTGCAGACAGACGGACAGCGCCACCCGCCTACAGAGTAGGGGAATTTCCCCGGTGTCCTGGCCAAATTTCCCTCATTCGCTAAAAATACCACCAACAGCTTAATCTGGTTCAAGATCAGTTGCCACTCATCTGTATCCCCCTCCCCCGGGTCGTGCCTGAAAATAGGCAGGACCTGTCTAGTGCACTTACCCGGTCAACAAAAACAAAATAAAAATAAATAAATAAAACTATATACATTTCAACAGTAAAACTATATACATTTCTAAACAAAGGGATTCCAGTATCAGTTACATTTCCACATAATGATTCACATATATTTTATGCCATAGATATGCATGGGGAAGAAAAGACAGGACAGCAAGTGAGAGTACAGAGATAGCGCGAGGCACAGAACTGCAAGACCGACAGGGTGATCAAGTCCTAGGTCTCACGAGAAAATCTGGTTGCGCAACCCGACAGAGAAGAGACAGAAAAGGAGAGGCTAGAACAAACCCTTGCATTTAAATACTTTCTGCATAACAACTGGGACAGGGCCGTATTCAAACCTGTCACATGGAATAAATGAATAAATAAATAATGTGAGGCAGTTGAGAGATGGGCAGAGCAGACTCGGAATCCTTGGGGGGTTTGACAGTCTAGCCATTTTTCCTATTTTTTTCAAGTCTACCAAAGCAACTGCTTTGGACTGCACTTTATGTAACATTTTATGTGCCAGAAGTGCACTGTTTTTGAGTACTCCTCTTATAAAAAGTGTCTGAAACGTAAAAACAGGTTACTCACCTGCAACAGTAGTTCTAGGAGTGATATATGTTGTTCATCCACACTGTCTGGCATTGTCCCTTTCCCCTTTAAATCTTGCCGGAAGTCTTCAAGCTGGCTCCTCCCACCCAACCGGGTGGTACATACCTCGGCTCCGCCCCATGATGCCAGATCTAGCCCGCTGGAAGCCAGGTTGTGCGCCTTAAGCCAGGGAGGTCGGGTGGGTGCGTGTGGATGAACAACATATACCACTCCTAGAACTACTGTTACAAGTGAGTAACCTGTTTGTCTAGGAGCGTGGATACGTTGTTCATCCACACTGTCTGGCAGACTCCTAGCAGTTCTCCGGGAGGAGGGAGACAAGGCACACAACCCCTACTTAGGAAAAAGAGATTGGAGAACCGAGGCCCCAAAACCAGCATCACGTTGTGACTCAAGGTCGATGTGGTAATGGGTAATAAAGGCGCTCGCTGACTTCCAGGTAGCAGCCCGACAGATTTCCTGGACAGGGATGTCCCTGGAAGCAGCCACCAAAGCAGCAGTATGGCAGGTAGAATGAGCTCTTATCCCTCTGGGAGGCTCCTTGCCCGCCAATTCATAACACAGACTTATGCATGATGTAATCCATCTTGCAATAGTCCGCTTGGCTGCAGATCTGCCAGAAGCGGCTTCAGCGTAGGTGACAAACAGCTGGCGAACCTCTCCCTGAATTTCCGCCGTCCTCTCCTTAAAGTAGGAGAGAGCACGTCTGAGGTCCAGAGTATGGAGCCTGTACTCGGCATCCGAGGTGTAGTTAGGGTAATATACCAGCAGAGTCAACACCTGGTTAAGGTGAAACTCTGACACCACCTTCGGAAGGAATTTCGGGTGGGGGCGCAGGACAACTTTGTCCCTGTGAAAGACCAGATAAGGAGTCCACCAAAAGCCTTGAGCTCCCTGTCCTTCTGGCTGATGTGATAGCCACCAGGAAGGCAGTCTTGACAAGTGCGTAGAGCTCACACTTGTGCATGGGTTCGAATGGCTTGCCCATGAGCTTGCCAAACCAGCAAGAGATCCCATGGAGGTGGAGGTTCACGACCGGAGGGGATATGATCCAGGCCTTGAAAAAGTGCCCGATCACTGTCTCCTGTGCCAACGTCGGCTGACCGGCCCATGCCCGTAGGCAGAGATGGCTGCCAGGTGCACCCTAAGGGTCGATGACCGAAGACCCCCTTTGGAGAGGGACCAAAGGTAGTCTAGAATGTTAGCCACACAGCAGGATAAGGGGTCCAGGCTCTTTCCCTGACACCAAATGGAAAACCTTTTCCATTTGAAGGCATAACATTTCCTGGTCGATTCCTTTCGAGATGCTTCCACCACAGTGTAGACATCCTCGGAAAGACTCAGAGACTGGAACTCTAGCCGCTCAGGAACCAGGCTGTGAGGTGCAGGGATTGAAGGTCCGAGTGGAAGACCATCCCCTGGTTCAACGATATCAGGTCCGGGCGTGTACAAAGCCGCTCCGGGGCCCTGCAGCTGAGGCTGAGGAGATCTAGATACCAGAACTGGCGTGGCCAATCTGGGGCTACCAAGATCACCTTTGCCTTGTCCCTCCTCACCTTGAGTAACACCTTGTGGATCAAGGGAAATGGAGGGAAGGCGTAAAGGAGGCCTGGGGTCCACGGCCTCGAGAAGGCATCCCCCTGCAGCGAGCCCTGCTGAGGGGGGCGGGCATGGTACAGCCTCATCATGGTGTTCTCCCTTGAGGCAAACAGCTCCACCAACGGTTTGCCCCAATGGGAGAACAGATCATAAGCTACCTCTGGATGGAGAGACCACTCGTGGGATGTCTGGCCTATGCAGCTGAGCGCATCCGCCAGTTGGTTCGAGACTCCTGCCACATGGATGGCTAGGAGATCTGCCTCCAGCCGGCTGACGAAGGTCCAGATCCGGAGCGCCTCCTTGCATAGCAGACGGGAGTGCATGCCACCCTGTTTGTTGAGGTAGCACATGATCATGGTATTGTCCATCTGGACTTGAACCACTTGACCCCGGAGCTGAGGAGCGAAAGCTGACAGTGCCAGTCTGACTGCTCTGAGCTCCAACAGGTTGATGTGGCATCGGGACTCCTCGGGGGTCCAGAACCCGTGAGCTCTGTTGTCCCCCATGTGGGCTCCCCAGCCCATGAGAGAGGCATCAGTCATAAGGACGACAGTCGGCTTGAGGCGGACAAACGGGATTCCCTCCTGCAAGTGACTCGGGACAGTCCACCACTGGAGAGCGTCCTACATCCTCTGGGTGACCGTGACCAGCTGGTCAAAGAGACCCTGACGCTGAGACCACTGGGCGGCCAGCTCCCATTGAAGAGGGCGCATGTACAACCTGGCCCAATGGACCACTGAGGTGCACGCCACCATATAACCCAGGAGGCGCAGGAAGTCCCGGGCAGGGCGCAAGCACCCAACCAGAAATGATTGGGCAAAGGAGGAAAGAACCTCCGCCCTGTTCGCCGGGAGCCGAGCTCTGGCTTGACAAGAGTCAAGCTCTGCCCCAATGAAGCCCATCACCTGAGAAGTCACAAGTTCTGATTTGGCCTCGTTGATTAGGAGGCCCAGGTGGGAGCAGGTTTGGAGGATCAGGTCCCTGGACCTCTCCACCTCCTGTAGGGAGGAACCCGCCAGGAGCCAGTCGTCTAGATAGGGGTAAATGCGAACCCCTTGACGCCGTAGATGGGCTGCCACCACTGCGATGCATTTGGTGAAGACCCTTGGGGCCAATGACAGGCCGAACGGCATGGCTCGGAACTCGTATAGGGTCCCTTCGACCCTGAAGTGGAGGAACCGCTGATGGGATGGACGGATTGGGACGTGGCAGAATGCGTCCTTAAGATCCAGTGTACAGAACCACATGTTTCACTCCAGGGATGGTATGATCTGGTTCAGAGTTACCATCCGGAAGGTGCGAGACCGGAGATACTGATTCAGGTCATGGAGATCTAGAATGGGGCGCCAACCCCCCCCCGTCCGCTTGGGCACCAGGAAATACCTGGAGACGAAGCCTGGGTCTGAAGGAGGATCCGGCACTGGAGCTACCACCTCCTTGAGGAGGAGCTGAGCAATGTCGTCCTGAAGGGCCAGCTGAGATCCTTTCCTCTCGTGGGGCACGGGCCCGGCTGGGGGAGGGTACTGCTCGAACTCTAGAGGCAGTCCCTGCCCGATCACTTCCAGAACCCACCTGTCCGAGGTGATACTGGACCAGGCGGAAAGAAAGTGGCGGAGCCGGACCCCCACAGGAGGACCCAGAACTGGCGTGACGAGTGCAGGCGAGGCCACCTCCAACCTGGCACTGTGCAGGCTTGGAGGAGGAGGAGGTACCAGGACCAGCACCTCGGCCTCCTTTGTGGGGCTGTTGGGGAGACCTCGCTTGGGCCTAGGGCGCCAAGCTTGAGCCTGCTGCTGTTGCTGACCTCCTTGGAAGGAGGGCTGTCTGACCACAGGGGAAGAATGCCGAAAGGACTTCTTCTTCTTGCGCTTCTGCTGGTTCTTGCCCGAAGAACCTTTAGCAG
This sequence comes from Neoceratodus forsteri, assembly GCA_016271365.2. NCBI lineage: Eukaryota > Metazoa > Chordata > Ceratodontiformes > Ceratodontidae > Neoceratodus > Neoceratodus forsteri. The sequence continues at coordinate 318,632,137 of CM028129.1, forward strand.
AGGTAGCATCTAAGGTGGCATCAGACTGCTCAATGCACTGTAGATGACCTGCCACTCGCGGACCGAAGAGGTCGGTGCCAAGGAAGGGCACGTCAGCTAGCTTGTGCTGAGTATCCGCGGAAAAGGAGGATAACCTCAGCCAAGCCCTGCGGCGAGAGGCTACCGTGGCAGCTAGTGAACTGGCACAGGAATCACCAATGTCCAGAGCCATCTGGAGCTGTTGTTTAGCAACAGCACGGCCCTGGTCCCAGACCTGTTTGACCGTGGTCTGCATGTCTGCTGGGAGATGAGGGAGGACTTCATCAAGTGACCCCAAAAGGGCGTGAGAGAAGTGTGCCATGATCACTGCTGAGCTAGACTGATGAAGGCCTAGGGATGATGCCGCTTAAACCTTCCGGGCCGAGTGGTCCATATTTTTGGACTCTTTGTCCAGAGGGCAGTCAGTATCCGCAGAGCTGCCCATTCGCCTAAACACTGAGGCAGTCACAAGGCTTTCTGCTGAGGGATGCTCAGTGAAGCCTGCCAAGGACTCCTATGGGCACATCGTGACTTAGGCCATTGCGGCAGAGGGAGCCGGGCAAGAGGCTGGACACAGCAAAGTTCCAGCGCCAGGCAATTCATGGCTTCCACTGGGAAGGCCTCCATCGGAGTACCTCCTCTTGAGAATATCTGTGAGAGGATATTCCGCCTTCTTCTGAATGGGCTGTAGAGGCATACCTGTGGACTCCGAAATGAGTCGAAGGATGCCCTGGAAGGAAGAAGGCCCTTCCTCCATGCATGTCACCAACAGCTCATCATGTGAGTGAAGGCCGGTAGTATCTGAATCCGAGGAGTCCAGATACAAGGGTCTCCCACCTACGTCCCCCTCAATGCGCCTAGGGTGATCAGGAGTGACCGTAATGGACAACCTATGGGGCAGGCCCGTAGTTGGTCGTTCCTCCATAGAGGGAGCCCCGCCCTGAGGCTGTTTTGGTGGTGGTTCCACCAAAATTGGTGGGGAGCCCGTAACGAGCCGAGCCGAAATGGGCACCGGTCCCACCAGAGGGAGAATCGGAGTCCTCGGAACCGAGGGAGTCGGTATCGGCTGAAGAGGCTGGGGCCAAGCAATGGCCGGCACGAGCAGCCGGCTTTTTGAACCATTAAAAAGAAGTTGCTGCTACATGAGGTCCCTGGAATGTCGACAGAGCTTGCGTCTAGCTCTCCTCGTCCGAGGAGGATGAGGAAACGTGGCGGCGCCTCTTCGGAGTGTTGTGACCCTTCTCGGTTTACCGACCGGCCGGGTCTCTCCTCGACCGAGACCGGACGGGCGTCGCTCTGTCGGTCGGGAGAAGCCGGATTCGGTGAGAACCGGGGTTCCGGCTCTTGTCCCTCGATCGGGATGCCCGAAGGACAAGTCTCCTCGTCGGGGAAGGAGAGAATGGGAGTCCTCTCCAAGGAGTCATCGAAAGGTGTCGGTGACAACGGCTCGATCGGGTCGAGAGAAATCTCGGCCGGTTCTGCCGTATCTTCGGCTTCGGTGCCCTGGCCTGACGGGAGGTCCGAAAAGCCAGCAGCCGAGGAAGCGATCTCGACCGTGGTTGAGACTCCTTGCTCCTGAGAGTCGGACCGCTCTCGGTTCCAGGAGCGTCTTCTTCAGGTAGAAGAAGATGGTTTTAGATCCTTATCCTTCTTCTTGGATCGGGAGGAGTGCGAGCCCGAAGACGCCTCACCCTTAGTAGGGAAGAGACTGGCACAACTCCCCAAAGGATCCTGTGAAGGTGGAGCCTAAGTTGAGCGGCACGAAGAAGCTTCAGTTGGCCGAAGCTTGGGCAGCTTCCTCTTCGAAGGCCGCCATCTGCTCGAGCTGCTCGGCTGATCCCGCAGCCGTGGAAACCACCCACCTGGCCTCCTTCAATTTCACCAGTGGATTGTGAAGCTCCGGTCTCCCCAACTTAAGGCGCGCCTTGCGGTCCTCCAGAATGGTGGGATGGAAGGCCGAACAGATGCTCTAAGCCGAAGTATCATGCACGGCGCCGAGGCAGTAGACGCACGAGAGGTGAGGATCGGTGCAAGACATTTTTTGTCCACAAGGACAGCGGCGAAACCCGGGGGACGACTTGTCCTCCATATCCGAAGCGTTCGGATCTGATTCGTAAACTGTTACGAGTTTTAAGGCGAGTAAGTGCGGCGAAAATCGTCAATTTGCCTCCAGGGCGTATGGTACTGCACAATAGCATGAGGGAACCTGTATCTTCCAGCGGAAAGGAAGATCTGGCGTCATGGGGCGGAGCCGAGGTATTTACCACCTGGGTGGGTGGGAGGAGCCAGCTTGAAGACTTCCGGCAAGATTTAAAGGGGAAAGGGACAATGCCAGACAGTGTGGATGAACAACATATCCACGTTCCTAGAAATTTTTTTTTTTTACACTGTTTTCACTGTATGGCTAAGATCCACTTAAAGCAGGGTTTAATTTACAATTTTAAAACTGCTAGCTTTTTTACCAGACATTCAGTATTTTGATCCCCACCTTTATCACCTCACTGGGCACATCGCTATCCTCTAAGCCCCAACACTGCCACCAGCTCCGCTTACGGCCTGGAGGGAACTGGCAGCCTACAGCCATGGCTGGTTTATCCCCACTTTCATCTTGCATTACCCCTTGACTCTGTGGACAAGATACCCAGTCTCACCGGGGGGGGGGGCTCAACTCCTAGGTGTAGGACATGAGTCACTGAGGTAGTGTGATGCGACACCACCCTCGCTGTCAGCAGCACCCATACCATTTTATTTAGAATTTTCACTCATCCACATTTAATGGAAATGAGGGTGGGGCAGTTACTGTAAGCAATGAGCTCCCAGACTGTGGGGAATTGGAGCTCACTCCTGAACCCGGTTCACCCACAGGGTGAAAAGAGAAAATAAATGAAACTACTGACCCTAGATATTACTGGATACTTATAAAAAACAGGTAATAATAAACCCCCAATACAAATGGAAAGTGACGTCTCCTTTACATTACTAAATCTTCCACAAATTTACTAAATACATATTTTGTCACCCTCCTGGATGTGGAAATACCAACACAAACATTAAACAAGCACAAAATGTCCCTAAATTTAGATTTAGGGTAATAACCTGTAAAGAAGTAAAAGACTCCATTGTGATGCTTGGCCAGCTGGTTATGTATTGTATGATATTTGTAATACAAAAATATAGTATGTGATTGTCTCACTTAAGACAGCCTGTGCTTCCATGGGTGCCCCCAGGTTTCAGTGAAGCTACAGGACATGGAAACTGACCAGGAACCATTTCATTAACTGACTTCCTTCAGAATGGCATGTTATTACCGTTTATGACATGCCTAGGCTTTTTAAAGTGCAACTCAAATGTGACTTTATGATTTCAGAAACAGGACATCATTAGGCTGATTCCTGTTAGCTTTTTAACACATTGGTGCCAGTGTAGGATTGCTAAGTTTAAAGGAAACGTGTAATTAAGGAGTTATATATAGGAAGTCTTTTTTTTCTGATGGCACCTTATTTAAAATACCTCCTGATAAGAAATCATTTTTGTAATTTTATATTCTAATAGGAGGAGCTAGATGACTCACAGAAGGGGCGCAGAGACACAGAGTTTAAACTGATACTTGTGTCTAAAATGTAGGTCATATCATCTTGGAACTCTAGAGAGACCTAGCTCTCTGATCTAACTTTAAAACGCACTTCCAGAGGCAATACCTTAGATAGCAAAAATCTAACTGTATTGTGGTAGGAGTTTTGCTCTGTAATTTTCCCTTGTTCTTTTATGTGATTGTGAGCTCTTTGATATAGGTGTCTGTGTTTACATTTTTCATATTTTTATCATCTTTTAGTAAAGTACATTTTCTTTAGATTCTGCCTGGGTCTCCCTCAACATTTTTACATGTGGAGTGACTGTATTTGTAAGTCTGACAACTGTTCAAGGGCTTGATGGTGTTACTAAGCTTGGTAAAAGGTAAGAATACACCCAAGGTCTCTTACAGAGTTTTAAGGGTTCATTTTGGATACCTGGTTAGGTGCCCTTAGGCGAAAGATATATTGCATCCCCGAAGATAATATTATTTGAGCCTGTACATTTGAGTACGCTAGCATAAGGTTCACAGTTTGAATCCCCCCAAAACTTGAGACTAAAGGTGATTCGGACCCAAAAGCAGACAGGAGGGTTACCCTGTCTGTTACCTGTTCACACTATTACGCTCTGAGGTTGGCACTGTGGGAGTGTGTTTGTGACAGACTCCATAAGAAAATTAAATGTGAAAAAAAATTATTTGGTCTTGACAGGATTGAAAGTAGGTTTTTGAAAGATGCTATTGACATAATTTCTCCTGTGCTAAGACATTTAACTGCAGTCTGATGGAGGGTCACTTCGCAACAAGTTGGAAAACAGCTAAAATAATTCCTATACATAAGGGTGGTGAAAGAAATAACCCTTCGAATTACTGCCCAATTGCGCTCTTACCAATGATATCTAAGGTACTGGAGAGACTTGTACAGGAACAACTAAAGGATAATTTGTAAAAATACTCACTGTTATCTAAATATCAGTCTGGCTTCCACAGGGGTCATTCCACGGACACCACACTCACCGACCTGGTGGATATGGTTGCGTCATCATTGGATGGGGAACAGGCAGTGAGTGTGGTGTTCATGGACCTGTTGAAGGCTTTCGACACAGTGGATCATAATATTTTACAAGAAAAGCACAAACAGGCCAGTCATGGCATTTACCCAGGGCATACAACAAAAAGATTCAGCAGACGTTGCCTTTGTTGCTCAGTGCTCATTTATTTTGCCAAATACAAATCGCCCTACAAACCCCCACTGGGTCAGGAGAAACACACTAGACGCTCTAACGTTTCAGCTCCTCAGAGTCTTTGTCAAAGGAGTTGAAAGCCTGTTTGTGATTTGATTATTGTCATAGAGCACTACCCTGGGTCCTTTAGTACGGCTCTTCACTTTGCCTTATTTTACAGGAAAGGTTGCTGGATATAGGAATTGCAGAAGACACTTGTCAATGGTTTAATTCATATTTAATAAATAGGTTACAACAGGTACAAATAGGAAATGTCCCATCAAGCAATGCAATGGTCCAGAGAGTCAATCTTGGGTCCCACCTTGTTTCTGATTTCAGTAAATCAAGTTACGAAAAGTATAAAAAATACTGATGTAAGGCTATATGTGGACTATACCGTAATGACTGCACGTGGTACCAATTTTGAAACTATGGAAAAACTTTACAGGAAGACTTCCACATTTTATGTACATGGTTAACAGAATCAAGACTTGTACTAAATGGTAAAACATCAAAAACCATGATGTTTGCTAAAGTACAAAGAAGTAATAAAACTAATAAATCTAAAATTTGTATAAAAGAGATAAAATGTGGAATTGGAACAGGTTCTTGAATATAAGTACTTGGGAGTCTGGATTTATATTAATTTGAAATTTAATAAACGCACAGATGAATTAGTCAAAAAAGTTAATTGCAGATTAGGAGCCTTTAGGAGCTCCAGTTTTTGCTTACATTTTCAAGTGAGGAAATCAACAGTAAATCAACTGTCGATTCCCTTCCTGGAATATGGCGCTCATGTTTATGGACTAGCCAATAAATCTGATTTATCAAAAGTGGATGTAGTCTACAATAAGTTAGCCAGATTTATTTTAAAATGCGAGTACAAAAGTCACCACTGTGACATGTATACTTAACTAGGGTAGTCATTAGGAAGTAAAAGAAAAATAACATGGGCAAATCAAATATGAAAAGTGCTAAAAGCTGAAAAGCCCACCTATTTGCATGACAAACTGCATGAGAGAGAGAACATAAATATTCACTAAGGAGAAATGTATTTGTTTATTTTTTTGATGATTCAGATTACAACCTCTGAGCAAACAGCTCGTTTACAAAGGTTCCACGTCAATTCAAGGGTTACAGAGGTATACATTAAGTATATTACAATGTTCCACATTCATTCATAGAGTTACAGAAGTACACATTATTTACATTAGATTTGCAGTATTTACAATTACATTAGTTGCAACATTCCTCAATGTTTAATGAGTACAACCAGTGGTATAGGCAAATCATACGCCCTCAGCAATGGGTTCTGCCTGGGTTCGAAAGGTGCTATATAAATAAAGATTTGCTTGCTTGCTTGCAGATAGGCATTGTCAAAAAGCTCAACATGCCAAGGTATAAACATGGAAGAAAGAGATAGCAGCCCTTCGGGTACTGTCCAAGGAGCACAGTGTCACAAAATTACATGCCGAGGAAAGTATCCTTATCAGCACATTTAATGTGTCAATTATCAAACTAATGTCAGAGAGTTGAGGGCTGTGATGTGTGCAAGTTCTTGGATCATCTGTAGCAGTTACAGCTGTTTGTAGAGGCCAGGTGGAGTCGTAGGTCCTTCTTGAAAGTGCCTATTTTGCCCACACTGGCTAGGGTGTTAGGGAGTTCATTAAGCCATTTAGGACCTCTATAGGAAATAGACCTTTGTGCAAATGAAGTGTGTCTGAATGGGACAGAGAGGACATCCCTGTCTTTTGATCTTGTGAAGTGCGAGGGGTTAGTTGAGGTAAAAAGTCTTAATAGCTCAGCTGCAGTTAGGTCGAGCAGGGTCCTTTTCCCCAGGATACATGTTTGGTATTTACTCCTACTCTGTAAGGGTAGCCACTCCGTACAGAAGTAGAGGTTACAGGTATGGGTTGTTCTGTCAGCCCCAAGAGCCTGTCTGCAGGTCTTGTTTAGAATGGCGTGTATCTTTTTAGGTGCCGTGTTGGTGGCGGAACTGTAGATCACAAGTCTGTAGTCAGTTACCAACAGGACTGAGCTACCAATGGTCAGCTTCAGTGCGGTGTTAGTCAGGACGTTCCTATGACGGTACAGAATGCTGCGTTAGCGTTGGCTGTTCTAACTACTTGGTCAATATGGTGGGTGAAGGAGAGGGTGTCGTCAAGATATAGGCCCAGGTACTTGAAAGTGATGACTTGTTCCAGTTGCACTCCACCCTTACTAGTAATGGCTAGGGGGCCTACTCTATGCTTGGCATGCATTGTGGTGTACAGCATGACCTTAGTTTTCTTGTAATTTAAATGGAGTTTGTTTTGCTGGAACCAATGTTCCAATTTGTTGAAGCTATACTGGAGTTCTTCTACGAGCTACTCCTTTTGCAGACTGCTAGTGTAGATGACAACATCGTCCGCATACAACACTTTCAATGGGCACATGTGTGTCAATGAGTTAATCAACAGACTGAATAGGAGTGGTCCGAGAATGGAACCTTGGGGTACCCAAAGGGTGACTACTCTAGGACTGGAGAAAATCCCATTTATTTTTAAGCTTTGTGTTCTTAGCGCCAGATAGCTCTGGAACCACAACACTGCATCAGTGGATATGCTCAAAGAATGTAGTTTGACCAGTAGGATTCAATGGTTTACTGTGTCAAATGCTTTAGTGAGGTCAATGAAAATTGACTTCACTAACTTGCCCTTATCAAGCTCCTCAAAAGTGTAGCTTGTGTACTCCATAAGGGCGGTTGTGGTACTATGGGCTCTGCAGAAGCCATGCTGTTCCTAGCATTACTTGTCATATTTGTCTGGGTAGTCCGTAAGCTGGTCAGCCACTATACGTTCTAGGCCTTTTGAAAGTGGGGGCAAGATAGAAATGGGTCAGTAGTTAGAGTAGTTTGTGCGGTCTCTGGTCTTGTGAACCAGGTAACATGCAAGACTTTCCAGGCACTGGGGAATGTTGATGTCCTGAGTGACAGATTAAAAAGTTTGGATATGGGCCAGACGATTTTGTTTAGTGTGAAGGCTATGATTTTCATATCTACTGAGTCACTGCCCACTCTTGTTTTATCCAGTGCCAGCTCTATATATTTTTTGGTATTAGCAACCGAGACCTGCTTGAAATAAAATAACGGTATATTAGAGTAAAGTTGGGATGGTGGTCCTGCTTGTCCTTTGTCAGTGGCTCTGTTGGTGCTAGGTACTCAGGTGGTAGGATGGTGGTCAGGTCCATGAAAGCTGCACTGAAGATGTCAGCAATCCCTTTAGGGTCCTGAGTGATACTTATATTAGTGGCGATCAGATAAGGTGCCGCTTTGGCCACCATCCCAAGAAGGCTGTTCACGGTTCCCCAAAACTGTTTCTCTTTGCCCCAGGATGACCCGAGCTGTTCCTTGTAATGGTTGGCTTTTGATTCCCGTATTGCTCGGGTGCATCTCTTTCAAGCAGCTTTATAATTAATCAAGTCTTGTAGGTGTCCTGTGGCTTTCACACTCTACCAGAGGTTGCCTCTGGTCTTCATCAGCTCAAGCAGTGAGCCTGTAAGCCAGGGGTTCCTTGCCCCATTGTGCTTCCAGCTTCTGAGTGGTGCATAGATGTTGCATGCTTTTGTGAAGGTAGAGATAAAGAAATCTATGGTCACATTTACGTTTGCTGCGTTAATGAAGGGGGACCAGTCGATCATGCAGAGATATCGAGTGACCCGAGTTGGCCTTTCCTCACTTATCTGCTTTTTACTAGGCAGGGGGTATGTTTAAGATTTTTATTAGACCAGGTGCAAATCACTGGGGAATGGTCGCTAAGTGTACTATATCTGGTAGGACTGATACTTCTGCTATCCTCTTGGGGCGGTTGGAGAGTACCCAGTCAAAGAGGGTACTAGTGCCAGTTTTGTAATTTATTCTGGTGGCCGTGGTCACCAGCTGTGTTAGGTAGAGGCCGGATATGAGATCTGTCTGGGGTGTGGAAGTAAGTGCTAGCCAATTAATGTTAAAGTCCCCCACGGTGATCAATTCCCAATTTTGGCTGAATTGCTATAGGTGATCTGCTAGCAATTCCAATCCAGCATCTTGCCAGCCAGGTGGGAAGTATACTGTGGTAAGCACCAATGTTTTATGCTGTTCACCAAGCAGTAGTTTTACAATTAGGAGTTGTACCACCCTAGTCACTGTCTTTTGAGGGATGATCTTCCCTTAAAATAAATGAATTCTGACTCCCAAGGAAAATGAATAAATATGGTGATATGATATTTTATTATATGGTAGAGAGCTATTGGTATCCCCTAAAATATAACATTAAAAAAATGGAAAGAAATGAAAAGTTTTTTACTACACATTTAAAGCAGGAATTCAAGATACAATGTATGTGTGAAGGATAAATTTTATTATACTACGTGTATAAATAATAACCATGCACATGAATGTTTATGACATGTAAAAACAGGTTATTCACCTGTAACCGTAGTTCTAGGAGTGGTATATGTTGTTCATCCACACTTATTTGCATGTCCCTTTCCCCTTTAAATCTTCCCGGAAGTCTTCAAGCTGGCTCCTCCCACCCACCCGGGTGGTATATACCCCGGCACCGCCCCATGATGCCAGATCTCAGCCAGCTGAACCGCAGTATGTGGTCCGCAGCCGGACGGTCGGGTGGTCCAGAGGATGAACAACATATGTCACTCCTGGAAAGTACAGTTACGTAAGAACTTACCGTAACAGTAGACCTTCGAGAGAGGCTCTTGCAGTAGGCAATTACATATAGGACTGACGTCGGCAGGTGGCAGGACCCCACGGAAAAATTTCTAGCTAGCAGTCCCTGGCGGGGACCGCCCCCACGTCAGGTGACCGGTGTCAGACGACGTCGGTATAAAGGGGTGGTCCCAGATGCCTGCCTTCCAGTTCTTTCCCGCCACAGGCCCGGAAGGCCCGGACGAGAGAGAAGCAGATATTTCCCTCAATGGAAAAGGAGCTGAAGAAGCCTAGGGGGATGGAGGGCGGGAAGGTATTACCGACTGCAAGAGCCTCTCTCAAAGAGCTACTGTTACAGTAAGTTCTTACGTAACTGTACTATCTTACTTCGAGAGGGCTCTTGCAGTAGGTAATTACATATAGGACAGAATCCCAAGCAGTCTGGAACAAGTGAAAAGGCACCAGGAGGAGGAACTACTCCAAGAAGTAGCAAACAACCTTGCAAACCTCAAGATAGGAGGCCTTGCAAGACAGCTAACCTGAAGCCTGCTCTACGGCGAGAGGCAATGTCCAAACTGTAATGTTTAGTAAATGTATGGATGGAAGTCCAAGTGGCAGCAGCACAGATGTCTGCTGCAGACACATTCTTGAAACAAGCCGCATAGGCTGCTACTCCTCGAGTGGAATGACCTCTGACTTGACCCGGTAGGGTTTTGTTGTACTTATCATAACCGAAAGTGATGCAATGAGCCAACCACTTTGATAGGCATTGCTTGGAGACAGCATTGCCTTCCCTTTTGTGAGCAAAAGAGACGAACAACTGATCAGTCTTTCTGAGATCCTTCATCCTATCGGTGTAGTATCTCAGAATCCTGTGGACATCCATGGTATGGAGCAAGTATTCTCCTTGGTTGGAGTACTGCGTGAAAAAGGCAGGTAATTCAATAGACTGATTTAAGGTAGACTCCGCTACCACTTTTGGGAGAAACTTAGATCTGTATAAGAGCTACTTTTCTTGTGGAAAGATCAGATAAGGATTTTTGCACATAAGGGCCTGAGCTCAGAAATTCTGCGAGCAGAAGTAATGGCCACCAAGAAAAGCGTCTTCCACGATAAGAACTTCAAGTCTGCAGAAGCCGCAGGCTCAAAAGGAGGAAGGGTAAGTTTCTCGAGAACAAAGTTCAAGTCCCGGGGGGAGCCGGAGTCCGAACTGGGGGTCTGAGATGGAGGACACCTCTGAGAAAAGTCTTGGATACCTCCAATTGGGCAAATGCCTTATCAGCGAAAGGGACATGGTAGGCTGAAATAGGAGCCATGTGGACTTTCAAAGAGGAGTGACTGAGACCCAGGCCTAAAAGATGACGCAGATAATCAAGCAGAACGCCACAGGACAGGAGAAAGGCCCATGCTCCTGGAGGCAGCCCAAATGGAAAATCTTTCCATTTCATGGCGAGGTGGACCTAGTGGAGGGTTTTCTAGCCTCCACCAGAATCTCGGCCACCTTAGGAGAGACGCCAAAGTGAGATTGGGCTAGGTCTGCAGGAGCCATGCATGAAGTTGAAGAGATTTGAGTCCCGGATGGACCAGGGTCCCCTGATCCTGGGTCAGCAATCATCGAGATAAAGGAAGAGGAAGAGGAGGAACCTCTGAGTATTGCTGTAGAAGAGAACCAGATTTGCCTGGGCCAGAAAGGAGCGATCAGAATCATTCTCGCTCCTTCCAATGCCAGTTTCTGCAGCACACGAGGGACTAGAGGAACTGGGGCAAAAGCATAGACGAATCTGTCCTTCCAGTTTAGAGACAGAGCGTCGCTCCAGAGCACCTCGCCTGGAGCGAGCGAAAGCAAAAGGTTGGAAGCTTATGCTTTGGGAGGAGGTAAACAGGTCTATCTGTGGAGTCCCCCAAATCTGGAAGATGCTTTTAGAACTTTTGATCCAGTTCCCACTCGTGTGGCAGAGCCGAAGAACGACTTAGCTTGTCTGCCAGGACATTGTCGACTCCCGGAACATGGATCGCCGTGAGGTGAAAGTTGTGACGCGTTGCCCATTCCCAAACCCTCATCGCTTCCCTGCACAGCAGGTAGGACCGAGTCCCTCCCTGCCTGTTGATGTACCACACCACGCACATGTTGTCTGTTTGGACGGCTAGGTGACCGGGAAGGATGTATTGGTGAAGGGCCTGGAGAGCATACAGCACTGCTTGAAGCTCGAGCACACTGATGTGGAGAGTTAACTCCAATCTGGACCACAAGCCCTGGGTTCGGTGAGGACCCAGGTGGGCTCCCCAACCTTCGCCTGATGCGTCCGTGGTCAGAGTCTGGGCGGGGGGAGGATGAAAGAAGGGGACCCCCCGGAATGGGTTCTCTCGAACCATCCACCATTGCAAGTCTCTTATCATCGGCGAGGAGATCAGCACTAGATGATCTAGGTCGTCTACAAGTTGATCCCACTGAGAGCGGAGAGTCCACTGAGAGATGCTCATGTGAAGGGCGGCTGCTGAACTGGCCGGGATGGCAGCCGCCACAAGCCCCAGGAGACGGAGCACCGACTCTGGCCGAACCCTCCTCATGCTCCAAAGAAGGGAAATCTGGGATTGGAGGGAGGCTCCCTGTCCGGGGAGGCAGGAAGGCCTCTGCACATTGTCGGATCGAGGATTGCCCTCATGAACTGGAGTCTCTGGGAAGGGTCCAGATGAGACTTGAATGGTTGATGGATACCCATACCAGTGAAACCTGCTGGTGAGGGAGAGAAATGCGGGAGTTCCCTGACTGGGTCATCTAGGTTTCAGTTGTCCAGGCAGGGAAAACCTGAACTCCTGGGGGCACGCAGGTGGCCGCTACCACCGCCAGGTATTTGCAAAAAACTCGGGAGCCGAGGAAAGACCAAAAGGGAGCCTGAATTGGTAATGGTCCCCTGGAACACAAACCTGAGATTTTCGTGCCAAGGGCTAATGGGGATGCGTGGCATGCATCCTACATATCCAGTGCACAAAGCCATTGGGCGGCCAAGAAGGGCAAGAGGATTTGAAGGAAGAGCATCCTGAACTCTTGTATTCCATAGATAGAAGTTCAGGAGCTGAGATCGAGAATGGGTCGAGATCTCCCATCTTCTTTGGTACAAGGAAGAAATGGGAATAGTAACCCTTCCGTGAAGGTGAAGGGGACGGGTTTCGTGGCCTGCTTCGCAAGGAGAGCAGATATTTCTTCCTGACCAAAGGAAGATGGTTCCTGAGTAAGCGGAGTTCAGAGGGGTGACGTGGAGGTTTCTGTAGAAAATCATAGAGTGCCCCTCTGCTATGATCTGAAGCACCCATGAATTCATGTTATCCCCTTCTCAACCCGAAGGTGGAGGGAGAATTTTCCCACTCGTTCCTCCGGGAGTCCGGAGGCGGTGGAGAGGAAGGAGTCAGGTGGTGTGAGGTAGCGCAGCCAGCCAGCACCCGCTGTTTTTGGGCGCGGGGCCTGCAGCTGTGGGGGCCTGATATTGCGTGGCCCGCCTTCCCTGGGTTTCGCTTTTGAGGCCGCCATGCGCCTCATGGCGGGGACGGCGCTAAGGGGATGGGGACGGTATACTGAATCAACAGGATTTGAGGGTCAGCCCCTTTCCTGCAAGTCAGTGATGATGTCTTTGACATTACCACCGAAAAGCACAGAACCCTGAAAGGTGTTCTTGAATTGCAGACTGCACCTCCGGGACCAGACTTGACACACGGAGTTGAGGCATGACGTCAAGACTTACGGCGAACGCAGAGCCCGCCTCTCGTGTGTCCACTGCATTGTAGGTCATCCTCTGAATGTGACGATTGTTAACGAAAGCAGAACGGATGGTCGGCTAACTCCTGCTTGACTTGGGAGTCAGGCAAGTGAGTCAATCTTGGTTCTGCCTGTATGACAGCCGGTAATCCCCATATGTGCTACGATAATTTAGGGCCCTGATCTCTACTGTGAAGAAGCATAGCTTCCTTCCATACTGATCCACAAGGTTGTGATTCCTTATCCGGGGGAGACAAGCTCAATGTTTCTGGTGCTGACCGCCGTGAGCGGCGCTAATCACAACCGGAAGTCTGCACGGGGTGAGAGTCTAAAATGTTCACACTCCTCCGGAGCCTTGGTATAGCCTGTTGGACTTCGAGGAAGTGGGGCTAAGGCTGATGGTTGTTTCCAAATGGTGGAAACAAGGTGGGCATGAGGCTCGATCCAGGGTGGCACTAGAGTAGGGGCCATAAGGGCAAGTCCAGATGTTTACAGTAGTTTAACCCGCTGAGGATCTGGTTCTAAGGAACGCCACTGATGGGACTTCCTGGATCTTCCTTGAGTAACCTGAAGAAGGAAGGATCTCCGGAGGAGACTCCCCTAGAGGGAGTCTCGCCAGGGCTTGGACGGAGAGCGAGGCTCGTTGCCTTTCTCGGAGCATCCGCCGGAGGAATCTGTGGAGTCCCGAGAGAGAAGCAAGAGGAGGAATTTGAAGCAGTAAGACTCCTCAGCTCGCTCTAGGGGAGGAACGGGTTCCTGGGGATCCCTGGACGCTGTCCTGCTCCCCTCTCTCTGATCCCCAGGGGAGAGCTCGAGAACTGGAGGCGGAGAGGAGGTGTGTCATTGGGGCGACGGAGCCGGGTGGCACCATCGGCCAGAAGATGGTTTTCGATTTCCTTTTTGGTGAGTTGAGCTCGGCCTCAGCCTCACCAGGAGTGCCAGAGTTCAGGAAGATCCACCGGCAGCCTAGGGGCGTGGAGGAGGGGATAGTTGCACGATGATATCCGTGGCGGTGAGAGTCCATAACCCAGCCGCGGAATACCGGAGCTGGTATTGGCGCCGGGTACCGCTACGCCAGTGGAGTCGACGCCGGGTACTGCGCGCAGGATACTGTGGACTCGCTAAACCGCATCGGATAAGACGGCGGATACCCAGGCATCGAGGAGCTACTGAGCAGACGGCCCAGTAGGGCCCACGGGCGGATCAACCATGATAGGCCCGAGATGGAGGGGCCCGATGGAGGAATATCTCAACAAAGCTTGAGGCGGCCGCTGGAACCGCATCAGCGGGGCTTGCAATGGGGCGCCTGGGATCCGGGTTCTGCAGGAGGGGGACTATTAGCGAAAGAATCCCAGCACGCCCGGGACGGAGGGAAAAGTCCCAGGGGCAGGCAGGGGGACTCGCCTCGGACGGCGGCGAAGGCTGCGGGAACCTGAGACGCAGACGAGCAGGGTCTGCTGGTGCCCGGTGCCGGGCGACGCCGGAGGAGCCGACGGCGACTTAGGGGTTGAACTCGAGGATGCCAGAGCAGCCGGTGTCCGGGTTGGTAAAAAGTCCCTCGTCGGAGGCGGGCCGAGGGTGGAAGAGGCCCGGTCCGAGGGGATACGTCATGCTCACCCCTGAAGGGTCGGGTATCTTAGCCGGCCTTCTCCGCGGACATCGGAGAGCCATTATCCGCTTATGGGAGGCGCCTGCGACCAGGGCCAAGCCCGTAGCAGTACTGGGGGCAGCCTTTTGCCCGGAGGCACCAAGGGAAGCCAAACGCTGAACCCGATTTGGCGGGCTAACGCCTCCAAAGCCTTGAGGCTGCCATCGCTATCTCTCGGAGGGATGTTACTCTAGCCGTGGCTCCAGCCGGAGTCGCGAAAAGGAGGCCTTCTCGGTGCCTTCCTTTCCCCGCTTGTGTGTCCTTCAGGGAGGTTGACGCTGTCAAGCTTCTTCAACTCCTTCTATTGCGGACATCTTCTTTTAAGGAGATGGGCTTGAGACTGCTGTGTCGCCATGGGTGGGCGCACTGAATGCAGGCAATGCGGGCACTTGTCGAATCGTGCGGTGGGGCCTAAACAAAAAAGGCAGAGGAAGTGACCGGCCTTTGTGAGGCAGTTGGCCACGACGCAGTCACACTTATTTTTTGAAGGACGTATAAACAGACGCTCAGCTGATGAATAAAAATACAGAATACTGATACTTTCGAAAACTACTTAAAACAACAGGACTGAGCTTAATTAACTTCACCGTGTAGAGCTGCACGAGCTGGACGGCGGAAAGAACTGGAAGGGCGGGCGTCCGGGACTGGCTTTATACCGACGTCGCTCGACCGGGTCACCTGATTTGGGGCTACCGCCAGGGACCGTTATGCTAGAAATTTTCCGCTGCAATCCAAGCTGGCGTCAGGCCCCATATGTAATTACCTACTGCAAGAGCTCTCTCGAAGTAAGATCTACTGTTACAGGTGAGTAACCTGTTTTTCTAGGATCCTGGATATGGTGTTCATCCACACTTATTGGCAGACTCCTAGCAGTTCTCCGAGAGGAGGGAGGTAAGGCGTGCACCCCCTACTTAGGGAACAGAGATTGGAGAACTGAGGTCCCAAAACCAGCATCCTGGCGTGACTCAAGGTCGATGTGGTAGTGGGTGATGAAGGTGTTTGCTGGCTTCCAGGTAGCAGCCCGACAGATTTCTTGGATAGGGGTGTCCCTGGAAGCAGCCACCGATGCAGCAGTATGGCGGGTAGAATGAGCTCTTATCCCTCTGAGAGGCTCCTTGCCCGACAACTCATAGCACAGACCTATGCATGATGTAATCAGTCTTGCTATGGTCCATTTGGCTGCAGGTCTGCCAGAAGCAGCTTCAGCGTAGGTGACAAACAGCTGGCGAACCTCTCCACGAATTTCCACCGTCCTCTCCTTGCAATAGGAGACAGCACATCTCAGGTCCAAAGTATGGAGCCTGTCCGCGGCCTCCGAGGTATAATTAGGGTAGTATACTGGCAGAGTCAATACCTGGTTACGGTGAAACTCTGACACCACCTTCAGAAGGAACTTCGGGTTGGGGCACAGGACAACTTTGTCCCCGTGGAAGACCAGATAAGGGGAGTCCACCGAAAGCGCCTGGAGCTCCCCTGTCCTTCTGGCTGACGTGATAGCCACCAGGCAGGCCGTCTTCCTCGACAAGTGTGACAGCTCACACTTATGCATTGGTTCAAATGGCTTGCCCAAGAGCTTTGCCAACAGCAGCAGTAGATCCCACAGAGGTGGAGATTCACGCACCGGAGGAGATATGTGATCTAGGCCTTTGAAAAAGCGCCCGACCACTGTCTCCTGAGCCAATGTCAGCTGACCGGCCCGCGCCCGGTAAGCAGAAATGGCTGCCAGGTGCACCCTAAGGGTCAATGACTATAGACCCCTTTGGAGAAAGACCAAAGGTAGTCAAGAATGTTAGCCACAGAACAGGATAAGGGGTCCAGATCCTTACCCTGACACCGAATGGAAAATCTTTTCCATTTGAAGGCATAACATTTCCTGGTCGATTCCTTTCTAGATGCCTCCACCACGGTGTAGACATCTTCACAAAGACCCAAAGCCTGGAACTCTAGCCGCTCAGGTACCAAGCTGTGAGGTGCAGGGATTGAAGGTCCGGATGGAATACCTTCCCCTCGTTCAGAGATATCAGGTCCGGGCGTCTACAAAGCCACTCCGGGGGCCTGCAGCTGAGGCTGAGGAGATCTAGGTACCAGAAATGGCACGGACAATCCGGGGCTACCAGGATCACCTTCACCTTGTCCCTCCTAACCTTGAGAAACACTTTGTGGATCAAGAAAAATAAAGGGAAGGCGTAGAGAAGGCCTGGGGTCCACGGCCTTGAGAAGGCATCCCCCTGCAGCAAGCCCTGCTGAGGGGGGCGGGCATGAAACAGCCTCAGCTTGGTGTTCTCCCTGGAGGCACAAAGGTCCACCATCAGTTTGCCTCAACAGGAGAACAGGCTGTAAGCTACCTCTGGATGGAGAGACCACTCGTAGGATGTCTGGCCTATGCGTCTGAGAGCATCCGCCAGATGGTTCAAGGCTCCTGCCACATGGATGGCTAGGAGATCCACCTCCAACCGGCTTACAAGGTTCCAGATGTGGAGCGCCTCCTTGCACAGCAGACGGGAGTGCGTGCCACCTTGTTTGTTGAGGTAGTACATGGTCGTTGTATTGTCCATCTGGACTTGAACCACTTGACCCTGGAGCTGAGGAGCGAAAGCTGACAGCGCCAGTCTGACTGCTCTGAGTTCCAGCAGGTTGATATGGCATCGGGATTCCTCGGGGGTCCAGAACCCATGGGCCCTGTTGTCCCCATGTGGGCTCCCCAGCCCATGAGAGAAGCATCGGTCATAAGGACGACCATCGGCTCGGCACGGACAAACGGGATCCCTTCCTGTAACTGGTCTGGGGCGGTCCACCATTGGAGAGCATCCCACATCTTCAGGGTTACAGTGATCAGCTGGTTGAAGTGACCATATCGCTGAGTGCACTGGGCAGCCAGCTCCCATTGGAGGGGGCGCATGTGCCACCGGGCCCAATGGACCACTGAGGTGCACACCGCCATGTAACCCAGAAGGCGCAGAAAGTCCCAAGCAGGGTGCAGTTGCCCAACCAGAAATGATTGGGCAAAGGAGGAAAGAACCTCCGCCCTGTCTGATGGGAGCTGAGCTCTGGCCTGATGAAGCCCGTCACCTGAGAGGGCACGAGTTCCGACTTGGCCTCATTGATCAGGAGGCCGAGTTGGGAGCAGGTTTGGAGGGCCAGATCCCTGGACCTCTCCACCTACTGAAGGGAGGAACCTGCCAAGAGCCAGTCATCGAGATGAGGGTAGATTCTGACTCCTCGACGCCCAAGGTGGGCCACCATCACTGCAATGTATTTGGTGAAGACCTGAGGGGTCGATGACAGGCCGAATGGCATGGCTCGGAACTCGTACAGGGTCCCTTCGACCCTGAAGCGGAGGAACTGCTGATGGGACGGATGGATTGGGACATGAAAGAATGCGTCCTGTAGATCCAGTGAACAGAACCACATGTTTCACTCCAGGGATGGTATGATCTGGTTCAGAGTGACCATCCGAAAGGTGCGGGACCTGAGATATTGATTCAGGTCGTGGAGATCTAGGATGGGGCACCAACCCCCCTGTCTGCTTGGGAACCAGGAAGTACCTGGAAACAAAGCCCGGGTCTGTCAGAGGATCCACACTGGAGCTACTGCCTCCTTGCGGAGGAGCTGAGCCATGTCGTCTAGAAGAGCTGACTGGGTGCAAGCGGAGGATCATTCCTCCCAAGGGGGTGCAGGCTCGGCTGGGAGGGTACTGCTCTAATTCCAGAGGCAGTCCCTGACCGACCACTTTGAGGACCCACTTGTCTGAAGTAATAGCGGACCAGGCGGAAAGGAAGTGGCGGAGCCGACCCCCCAATGGTAGGACCCAGAGCTGGCGTGATGGGTGTAGCGGTGTCAACCCCCAACCCGTCACTGAGCAGGCTTGGAAGAGGAGGAGGCTCCAGGACCTGCACCTCGGCCTCCTTTACGGGGCTGTTGAGGACCCTGGTTGGGCCGCGCGCGCCAAGCTTGAGCCTGCTGCTGCTGCTGCTGTTGCTGCTGCTGCTGACCTCCTTGATAGGAGGGCTGCCTGACCACAGGGAAGAGTGC
Organism: Neoceratodus forsteri; assembly: GCA_016271365.2. Classification (NCBI taxonomy): domain Eukaryota; kingdom Metazoa; phylum Chordata; order Ceratodontiformes; family Ceratodontidae; genus Neoceratodus; species Neoceratodus forsteri. The sequence continues at coordinate 318,651,058 of CM028129.1, forward strand.
TTAATGGTTTCTTCTTCTCTCTGCTGGTTCTTGCCCGAAGAACCCTTGGCAGAAGTAGCGTCCAAGGTGGTGTTGGACTGCTCTATACGCTGAAGGTGACCAGCCACTCCTGGACCGAACAAGTCGGTCCCCAGGAAGTGCACGTCAGCAAGCTTATGCTGAGTATCCTCCGGGAAGGAGGAAAGCCTCAGCCAAGCCGTGCGGCTGCCAATGAGTGGGCACAAGAATCTCCTATATCCAAGGCTGTCTGAAGCTGCTGTTTTGAGACAGCATGACATTGGTCATGGCTTGATTGTAGTCTGCATGTCCGGAGGGAGATGAGGGAGGACCTCATCCAATGACCCCAGGAGGGCATGGGAGAAGTGTGCCATAAGAACAGCTGAGCTGGCTTGACAAAGGCCCAGAGAAGAGGCAGCATAGACCTTGTGGGCAGAGTGGTCCATATTTTAGGAATCCTTGTCTGGGGTCGGTCAGTGTCGTCCGAACTACCAGTACGCCTGAACACAGGGGTGGCCACCAGGCTCTCGGCCCGAAAGGTGCTCTGTGAACCCCGCAAGGGACCCCATGGGCACCGCGTACTTGCGGGCCATGCGGGCAGATGGTGCTGTGCAGGAAGCAGGATGCTGCCAAAGTTCTAGGGCCAGACCAACAATGACCTCGGCCACTGGAAAGGCCGCCATCGGGGTATCCCCCTCTTAAGGATGTCAGTGAGGGGGTACTCCACCTTTTTCTGGATGGGCTCCAAGGGCATTCCGGTGGAGTCGGAGATGAGGTGGAGAATGCCCTGGAAGGAGGAAGGGTCTTCCTCCAACCCTGCACCGATCGTCGACTCATCATCCTCGGGATGTGAGTGCAAGCCGGTGAAATCCGAGTCTGACGAGTCATAGTAGAGTGGTCTACCGCCTAAGTCACCCTCGACGAGCCAAGGGCGGTCCGGGGTGACTGTTATCGACAGACGTTGGGGAAGCCCGGTGTCTTGTCAGTCCTATTTCGAGGGCACACCTCCCTCAGGCTGTTTAGGCGATAGTTCCACCAGAATCGGTGGAGAGACCAGAATAGGCTCAACCGGGAGATGGGCCCGCCCCACAGGCGGAGGAACTGGTGGCTTTGGTTCCGGAGGGGTCGGCGTTGGCCTAGGAAGTAGATGCCCAGTTATGGCCAGGGTGGGCGGCGGAGCCGGCTTCTGCCCGGTCAATATCAGCTGTTGCCACATGAGGTCTTCATAGCACCAACGGAGTTTTCGCCGGAGCCTCTCCTCGTCTGAGGAGGATGAGGACCTGTGGCGACACCTCTTTTTTGAGCGCTTATGGGTCTTTCTTAGCCGTTCGGCCTAGGGGGTCTGGACCTCAACCGAGATTGGGGAGGCCGACTCGGTCGATCAGGAGACACCAGGGTCGGTGAAAACCGAGGGTCCAGAACCGGGTCCTTGATGGGGACACCAGCGGGCTGGGTCTTCTGATCAAGAAAGACAAGGACCGGAGCCCTTTCCAAAGAGTTGTCGGCCACGGCCGGTGACAAAGGGTCTATCGGGTCAAGGAAAATTTCGAACTCATCGGCCACTTTCTCAGTCCTCTGGCCAGATGGAAGATACGTGAAGCTGGCGGCCGAATATGTGAGCTTGACCAAAGTCAAGACCGCGTGTTCCTGGGACTTGGAACCCTCTCTGTCCCAGGAACGTCTTCACAGAGACTGAGACACGGGGTCCTTCTCTCTCTTCCGAGAGTGGGAGGAGTGCGAGCCCTAGGGCGACTCACCCCGAGTGGGGAGAGACTGGCACAACTCCTTGAAGGAGCCCGTAAAGGTGAAGCCAAGGTTCAGAGGAACAAAGACACTTTGATTGGTCGAAGCTCAAGTTGCTTCCTCCTCAAATGCTTTCATTTGTTCCAGCTGTTCAATGGATCCCGCAGCCACGGAAACCGCCCACCTCGCCTCCTTTGATTTCACCGGCGGGTTCCTTTTCTCCGGTCTCCTGGTCTTCAAACGCGCCTTGCAGTCGTCCAGGACATTGGGATGGAAGGCCAGGCAAAAATCACACGACGAGGTGTCATGTCCGACACCTAGGCAGTAAGCGCAAATTAGGCAGGGGTCAGTGAGCGACATCTTCTGGCAGCTGGGGCACCAGTGAAATCCAGGGAAAGATTTTTCCTCCATGGCGGATGCAGTGAAAGCGCAATCACTAACTCGAACGACTTTAAGTTTCTGTAAAAACCGACAATTAGAATCCAGGGCCTACGAACTGCTTTGAGAGCACGAGGGAACCTGCATCTTCCAGCGGAAAGGAAGATCTGGCGTCATGGGGCGGAGCCGAGGTACATACCACCCGGGTGGGTGGGAGGAGCCAGCTTGAAGACTTCTGGCAAGATTTAAAGTGGAAGGGAACATGCCAAGAAGCGTAGATGAAAGTACAGTTACGTAAGAACTTACCGTAACAGTAGATCTTCAGAGAAGCTCTTGCAGCAGGTTCCACAATGAGGACTGACACCACCTGGCAGCTGTTCCAGCAACTTTTTCTCTAGCAGTACCGATGTGGGTAACACCCCCCTGCCGACGTCGGCTCCACCCCCAACAATGCCCTATATAAAGGAGGAGTTCCCCACATGCTCCAGTTCTTGGACACCCCCCCGTCAGGCAAGGAAACCGGCAGGTCAGTAACGGCAACTGGTTGTCAACGGACGACCTTTCAAGAGAAAGGATGCCGACCTGGAAAGGACCTGATCCCTGGGGGAAGGAGGGCAGGAAATATACCTGCTGCAAGAGCTTCTCCTGAAGATCTACTATTACGGTAAGTTCTTACATAACTGTACTATCTTACTTCGAGTAGAAGCTCTTGCAGCAGGTTCCATAATCAGGACCGAGTCCCGAGCAGTATAAACTTATGACAAACCCTTGGGAGGGGGAAACAAACAGGAGCAGAGAAAAAACAGAGGGGAGAACCCTCAGGAAACCAGACCCTGCAGGACCGCAAGGCCAAACCCTGTTCTGCGCCTGGAAATGATGTCCAAGCTGTAGTGCTTTACAAAGGTGTGCATGGAGCTCCAGGCAGCGGCAGTGCAAATACCGACCGTCAGAACTCTTTTTAGTGCGGTGAACGAAGTAGCAATAGCCCTCGTACAGTGAGCTTTAATTGGCCCCGAAGTCGACTAATTGTGCATCTTGTAACAATGGGAGATGCAATGGACCAACCAGCGCGAAAGCGTCTGTTTGGTGACCGGGCGACCTGCAGACCGAGGAGCAAAGCATACAAATAACTGATCAGACTGCCTGATCACCTTGGTTCTAGCCAAGTGTCCAATATTTGGAAAGTACAAATCCAAATTTAAAATTTACTATGACGGCTAGTAAAAAAGAACTCTTTTTTTGGATTTACTAGTATATAAGGATGATCAGGGAGGCACAGGGACTAAAATATATAGAAAGGACACTGATCGAAACAGTACATTATTTTTTAATAGTTGTCACCCAGCCCACGTAGCTAAAAATATTCCAATAGGGCAATAAATGCGAATCAAGCGGAACTGTATGTAAAAGGAAAGAAAGAAATGACACTGAGATTTCAAAAGAGAGGGTACAATATGGATATCTTACAACAGCCCATGGAGAGAGTGGATAATATTGACAAATATGATTTATTAAAAAAAGAAATAATAATCAAAAACTGATTTATGAAAATCCTGTGTTTGTTTCCACCTATAGTGCACAGTCTCATGAAGTGGAGAATGTTATAAATAAGAACTGGCATGTTTTTGAAGCTGAACCTAAACTTAAACATGTGGTTGAACGAGGTCCCAGGATTGTTTATAAGCGGAACAGTAACTTGTCTGACCTGCTGGTATACGGCACTATGAACAAGATTATGCAAGGCGAAAAAAGACTGAATCTGCCAGCTGGCAACTATCGTTGTGGTAATTGAGTGGCCTGTAAATTTATACAGGTGGGACAATGCTTTCAATTGCCAAACAAGAAAGGAATACACATCATGAGAGACTTTATTTCCTGTATAACAGAAGGCATTATATATTTGGCAAGCTGCACCTGTAACTGTTGCTATATAGGCATTATTGGACAGAGATTAAAAGACCGAATTTTGGAACATTTATCGTGCATTAGATTAAAAGGAAATGAAAATGCCTTGGCTATGCACATTAAGCAAGCAGGATCTGGACATGCTTTTACCTTTAGAGGTTTAGAAAAAGTCAATTTAGGGCTGGGGGGGGGGAGGATACTGACACCAAACTGCAACGTAGGGAAACATATTGGCAGTATAAATTGAGAGCTGGACAACATCCAGGTCTAAATGATGTTTTTCAACTGTCTCCATTCTTCAAAAACGTTAATGATGGTTTATTTGTGTATTCATATATGTTTAAAACCTAAGTCTGTATCGTGGTTTCCTTGTTATAATATCCCTTTTTTAAACTAGCATTAAGTTCTCCATTTATTATGATGACACTATGCATACTGCAGTAGTGTGACTGCAGCAATACGGTTCTCTTTTTAGCTTAGTATTTATTGTACAGCACTTTAGGCAACAGCAGATTGTACATGACTTGAAGTATGTTCTTTTGAAATGACATAGTACATGTTAGCATGCTGGCTGGTGCGTTTTTTTCAGACAGTGTAAAACAAATATTGGTGGCCATGCATTTATAATGGATTTTGCATGGTGTATCTTAGTATGCATATTGCATTTTTAGTGAGTGCAGTTATATGCCATTTGGAACTTGACACTTATTATACGGCACTTTGGGTCACAGTAGATCGTATGTGATTCAGTGCATCCGTAATAATTTAATATATAATTATTTTATATGTCAGTACAGTGTACATATATACAGTTCTAATGGAATCCGATGCATTTTTTGGTGGTTATGCATTTTACATGGACTTCACATGGAGTATGCCACTAATTTATTTGCAATCAATTTGCACTTTGTTTTGTGTTAACATAAATTATTATTGTTGCAGTTTGTAGTGATAACTTTTTAGTAAACGTATGTATTGACTTAGAATATATGCATACTGGCTTAAGTCTTTATGATATTTAGAGAAAATGATGCTGCAATATTATGTTTGTCTGTAAGCTATTTAATGTGTTGTATATGTCTTTAAATTGTGTGCGGGGATAACACTATAAATATGCACAACAAGACATGCTGCTGACGTCTTGAAAAAGCACCAGGGCGGCGTGAAACGTTGACACAGGTGCACAGGGGTTGCTCTACCAGTTAAAGTTTATAATTTGTCGCTACTTCAAGCCTTGCTACATTTTTCTTGTGCTGTAGAGCCCGCTTTTGTTCTATTTTGCTGGTCTAGCCAAGTAGCACCTGAGAGCCCTGTGGACATCCAGGGAATAGAGAAGGGCCTCTCCCCTATTGGAGTGCTCCGGGCAATAAACCGGAAGCTGAACCGACTGGTTTAAAGTGAGCTGTGAGACCACTTTTGGCAAAAACTTCGGATTTGTGCACAAATCAACCCTGTCCTTGTGAAAGACCAGATAGGGTTCCTTACACATGAGGGCTTGCAGTTCCGAAATGCGCCTAGCCGAAGTAACAGCCACCAAAAGCAGCATTTTCCAGGAAAGGAAAAGTACAGTTACGTAAGAACTAACCGTAACAGTAGATCTTCAAGAGGAGCTCTTGCAGCAGGCTATAACATTCACGACTATGCCGCAGGTACTGGGACCCTCCGGAAACATTTTCAGCCAGCAATATACAGCAGGGACTGCCCCCGACGCCTGCCCCGCCCCAACGTCGGCCCTGGTACAAAAGGAGTGGACCCAGCCCACCTCAGTTCTCCGCCAAGGCCCGCAAACAAGCCCTGACAAGAGAAGGAGACAAGCACATAGAGGAGATGTAAATGAAGATGGATCTGCACACCCGAGGGAGAAGTAGTGGGAGGTATTGCATGCTGCAAGAGCTCCTCTCAAGATCTACTGTTACGGTAAGTTCTACCGAATTGTACTATCTTACTGAGTGGGAGCTCTTGCAGCAGGCTATAAATATCCAGGACTGAATACCAAGCAGTACGCCAAAGAGGCAGACGACCCCGGGAGGTGGAATATGCTAACTCCAGAGGCCTCAGGACAAGAGTTCTTGCAAAACAGCCGTGCCGAAGCTGGCTCGGTGTCTGGAGACGATATCCAAGCTGTAATGCTTGACAAAGGTATGCACCGAGTTCCAGGTAGCGGCCGCACATATGTCCCTGATAGAGACATTTCTCAGGGCGGTGAAAGAAGCAGACACTCCTTTGGTGGAGTGATCCCTAACCGGGCCCAGTAGGGGCTTATTGTGTTTTTCATAATAGAAGGAAACACAGTGGACTATCCACTTTGATATCGTCTGCTTGGTCACCGGTTTGCCCAAGCATTGTGACATAAAGGCCACAAAAAGCTGCACCGATTGATGGTGCATAGCTGTCCGCTTGAGGTAATACCTCAAAGTCCTGTGGACATCCAGTGTGTGAAAGTGAGCCTCCACTTTATTAGATGGGGAACGAAAATTAACTGGAAGGTCAACCGACTGGTTGAAGGTCAACTCCGAGACCACTTTCGGATGAAACTTGGGATTTGTTCTAAGGGAAACCTGTGGAAAATCAAATACGGCTCTTTACACATCAGAGCCTGAAGCTCAGAAACTCTTCAAGCTGAGGTAATAGCAACCAAAAACACAAACCTTCCAAGAAAGAAAAAGCAGCTCACAATCTGCTGCCAGCTCAAAGGGAGGGAAGGTGAGCTTCTCCAACACAAAAAGGAGATCCCGGGATGGGATAGGGTCCCGAATGGGAGGTCTCATATGTAAAATTCCTCTTAAAAAGGTGTGGGCGACATCCAGTTGTGCCAACGCCTTATCTTCAATGAGAGCATGATAGGTGGAGACGGCCCACACATGCACCTTGATAGAGGAGTAACTCAGGCCATTTTGATACAAGGAAAGGAGATATTGCAACGCTGAGTTCACTGGACGAGTGACGGGGTCCAAATGCTGTGACGAGGCCCATAAACAAAAATGCTTCCACTTCATAGCATAGGTGGAGCGGGTGGAGGGCTTTCTCGCCAAAACTAGGACTGCCGCCACTTCCAGGGAAACCTCGTATCCGTGTTGAGCTACGTCTGAAGGAGCCAAGCATGTAGGTGTAAGGAACGAAGGTCCAGATGGACCTGCGACCCCTGTTCCTGGGACAGCAACTGCGAGCATATGGGCAGCGGAACTGGAGGCTCCGTGGATAACCGCTGCAGGAGTGGGAACCAAATCTGCCGAGGCCATCTAGGGGCTAAGAGAATCATTCGGGCCCCTTCTGCCTGTAACTTTAGTAGGACGCTGAATGAGAGGGAAGGGCGGGAAGGCATAAAGAAACCTCCCTGCCCAACAAAGGGATAATGCGTCTGGCCAGAAAACTCCAGGCGCGTGCTCTCACGAGCAAAACACTGGCAGTTTGGCGTTGCGTGGTGACGCAAAGAGGTCCAGCTCTGGATGACCCCACTTGTCGAAGAGCTGATCTGCCACGGACTGTAGAAGCTCCCACTCGTGTGCTCTGGATTGATACCTGCTTAGGCTGTCGGCCAGATCACTGGGGACGCCTGGAATGTGCACTGCGGACAGCAGAATGCGCCGCTCCAGCGCCCAGTACCAGACTCTCATCGCCTCCCTGCAAAGAGGATACGAATGAGTACCCCCTTGCTTGTTGAGGTAGAAGACAACCGCCATATTGTCTGTTTGAACTAGAAGAGAGCCTGGCACCAGGTCCTCTTGAAAGGCCTGTAAGGCATAGAGACCCGCTCGCATCTTCAGTACATTGATGTGAAGGGATCGCTCCTCGGGTGACCAAACCCCTTGCGTTTGATGAGCATCCAGGTGCACCCCCCACCCCAGGTCTGATGCATCTGTCGTAAGAGTCTGACCTGGCGGCTCCGGATGAAAGCTGACCCCTTTCTCCAAGTTCTGGGGGTCTATCCACCAAAGCAAAGTTCGCCTGACTGGCTCGGTGATCCTGACCATGAAGTCTAGATCGTCAAAGCCTTGGTCCCACTGTACCCTAAGCATCCATTGTGGGATTCGCATGTGGAGGCGGGCCAGGGGAGTGACAGGAATGGCCGCCGCCATGTGCCCCAGTAGCCTGAGGAAGTTCCGTGTTGGAACTTGAGGAGTTATTGAGATCCCTTTGGCAATCTCTCGCAGGCGATCGCCCCTGTCCTGGGGGAGGAAAGCCATGCCCTGGATAGAATCCAGGACCGCTCCAATGAAGATGAGCTTTTGACTGGGCTCTGGGGACGATTTTCGGAGATTCAGGGTGATCCCCAGCTCTATAGGTGTCTCACAGGGCGTGAAGTAGGCCTGCCATTTGACGGGGCTGTAAGTAGCCAATCGTCTAGGTATAGAAAAACGTAATGTCCCATGCACCTTTAAGCTGCAGCCACCATTGCCAAGCATTTTGTAAAGACTCGCGGAGCGGAAGAGAGGCCGAACGGAAGAACTCGAAACTGGTAGTGCTCCCCTTGGAAGTGGAACCTCAGAAACTTCCTGTGGGAAGGGAAGACCCCGATATGCATCTTGCATGTCTAGGAAGCAGAGCCAGTCTTCTTGGTGCAGCAGAGGAAGTAGACCTGGGAGGGTCACCATCCTGAACCTTTTGTACTCTATAAAGAGATTGAGAGAGCTGAGGTCCAGAATAGGACGAAGATCCTGTGTCTTTTTTGGGACCAGGAAGAAATGGGAGTAAAACTCCTTTCACCGCTGATGTAAGGGGACTACCTCTATTGCCCTTTTCTGCAAGAGGGTCTGAATCTCTCCTTCTATTAGTGGGATGTGAGAAGGAGGCTAACAGGAGTACTTTGGAGGAGTATTTGGGGGAAACTCAGTGAACTCCAGCGTGTGTCCTCTCCTGATAATATCTAGGACCCATTGATCCACAGTAATCGACTTCCACCCTTTGAGATGCAGGGAGAAGCGGCCCCCGACCGTTTCCCCTGGGTCTTCCTGTGGAGGGGGGGGGTGGAAGGGAGTCACTGGGCTGAGCCGGGTGTAGGCAGAGAGGCCTGGGAGGACTTGAGCCCACGGGTAGGAGTGCCTCCAGGCTGCTGGTTACCGGATCTCCTATGGAAGCCACCTCTCTGCCTCTGCTGATTACCACGGGCATGACCTTGGCCACCTGAGAGCTTACGAAATGGCTGCTTACGTTGCCTTCGCTGGTCGCCGTGGTACATCTGACGGACCAACCAGATAGACTTGCCTGACTCTTGGAGACGAGAAAAATTAAAGCTTCCATCTCCTGCCCAAATAACACGGTACCCTGGAAAGGTAAATCCTTGATACTGGCCTGCAGATCCTGGTGAAAGCCCAAGACTCTCAACCAGGCGTGGCGCCGTAGGCACACCCCGGAAGCGGCTGCCCTGGCCGTTGTATTTGCAGTGTCATACAAGGCTCTCAGGACATGGAAGCCTACGTCTGAGCCCGATTTCATGATGTCCAGAAGCTCTGTCTTTTGATCAGAATCTGGCATGGCATTCAAAAGCTCTTGTCCCCTCTCCCATAGTGTATTCTGGTACTGGACTATATGCATCAGGAAGTTGAGGGACCGTATGAAACAGGTGGAGGCAGAATAAACTTTCTTGCCCACCTGGTCCAAATAGAGAGACTCCAGGTCGGAAGGCTATGAGCTAAGGTGTTTCGGCTGCCTGGATTTGTCATGGGCAGCCGTGATCACCGAGGAGTCCGCCTGAGGGTTTTCTGCTAGGAAAGCTTCTGCCCTCAGGGCCTTGTACAGCCTATCCGACTTCTTAGGAACAGCCGGGATGGAGGCTGGACGTTTCCAGGTAGTCCGCGTGAGGTCCTGGAAAGTGTCCACTAAAGGAGGGACCACCAGTGGTTTCGGCTACTTCTGCCTCAGGTACTTTGCCAGTCTCCGGCGTTCCGGATCCAGGTTCTCCATCTCTCACTCATTGGAGGCCCGGATATGCCTCATGATGTCCATGAAGGTTGGATCATCTGGAGGCAAGCGAGGCTGGTCCTTCTCTCCCGGGGACCGCTGCAAGCTGAGAGAGGAAGATGATGAAGATGAGGATGAGGGAAATCGACTATAAGATCTAGAATAGTCTGATCTCTCCTTATGACCAGACTCCCTCTGTCGTCGGTAACTAGGGGACCGACGTTGGTCCGAAGACAGACTCCGGTCCCGAGACCGGCGATGGAGCAGAGACTGACATCGGTCAGAGGACCGACGTCGGAAGCGCTCTCATCTAGAAGACCGAGAAGAGCTCTGTGAACGTGACCTGGACCGATGATGGTCTCCAGAGTCCTTGGAGTGTCGTCGGTGGTCTCCAGACTGGGTGCGGGAATGAGCTCTGGAAGGAGGTGTAGGCAGTCACTCCGGGGACTTCCATGGGGAAGGGTCACCTCCCGGCTGTGGTTTGCCCGCTGGGTCCGGTACCGGTATCTCGGCCGGTGACCGGGGGGGGGGGGCTTCTGGATCTGCCCCCACCAAAAGGAAAACAGCTCCTGCAGCTCGTCCTTCATAAAAAGTTTGGCTGCTCGGCCCAGAGAGGGAGTATCCGGGACGTCGGCCCGCGAAGGAGAACCCTCCTGGGGGCCTGGGGGGACGAAGACTTGGGTGACTGGCATGTCGGCTCTTCCATGGCCGATCCCTCACCCTTCGCCCCTTAAACTGGTGTCGGTGGTGGTACCGACAACGGGGTGCCACCGGGAGTGCTGGAGAGCCCTTGGGCTCCGGAGGTGCACCTTTAGCAGGCGGCGCCGGTGCCTTGGGAGGTGGGGCCACAGCTTTCACCTCCAAGGGCTTGGTGGTAACCCTTAGCGGGGTTACCTTCAGCTTGGCCGGCTTCTCCCCCGGAGGGCCGGCCTTGACCTGCGACGACTTTGGACGCTCTCCTGATCCCGAAGGGTGGGTCTTCTTCGGAGAGGGCCGCGAGTGAGACCGGGACCCCGACCGGGACCAGTGCCAGGACCGACTACGGTCTTTCCCATGTCGCTTGGATTTTTCTTTGCGTTTCCCCTCAGAGGAGTGCAGATCCATCTTCTTCTCCAGAAGTAAAGCCTTCAGGGCCTTCAGACGACGGATGCGGGTCCAGCTGGTAAATGCCTGGCAGGTGGAGCAGGCCGCGGTGCCATGGTCCAGCCCGAGGCAGAAAATGCAACTACAATGGCCATCCTTGGCAGGGATCTGCCTCCCACACTCGCACTTGTTCTGATGGTGTTCAGGCGAGGCTGACGACGGTGAAGACATCCGTCGAAGAACTTCAAAAAATGTTGAAAACGGTCCGACTTCGGTATACTAGAAAAAACTGTAGAAAACGGTAACAAAAAGCGGGTTTTTCAGAAAATCCTTGCTGTTCCTGGCAATCTGATTGTAGATCTTTCTCTTCATGTGCGGGATGCGGCTGGAAAAGAACTGAGGTGGAGCTGGGTCTGCCCCTTTTGTACCAGGGCCGATGTCGGGGCGGGGCCAGCGTTGAGGGCGGTCCCTGCTGTATACTGCTGGCTGAAAATGTTTCCGGAGGGTCCTAGTGCCTGTGGCATAGTCCTGAATGTGATAGCCTGCTACAAGAGCTCCCACTCGAAGTAAGATCGAAGCTCAGTGCTCACAGCCGGTTCAAAGGGAGGAAGAGAGCTTCTCCAAGATGAACAGGAGATCCCAAGGAGGAACAGGGTTCCGGATGGGAGGTCTGATATGCAGAATGCCACATAAAAAAGCTTTGGAAACCTCCATCTGAGCCACCGTCTTACCCGACACAAAAGAATGGTAAGCGGAGATGGCAGCCAGGTGTACCTGGATGGAGAGTAACTAAGGCCTTTCTAAAAAAGAAAGGGCAAGTATTCCAGGATGGTGCTAACTGGACAGACCAACGCGTCCACCTGCCTCACTGTGGCCCAAATGCAAAACCACTTCCATTTCATAGCGTATGTGGCCCTGGTGGCAGGTTTCCTAGCCTCAACCAACACCTGGGCAACCTGATCGGACACCCCAAAACGGACTTTTGCTAAGTCCTGAGGAGCCAGGCGTGCAGGTGAAGAGAACGCAGGTTCGGGTTTAACAGGGACCCGTTGTCCTGCAACAAAAGATGCGAGGATAGAGGAAGAGGCCTCGGAGGCTCTGTCGCTAGACGCTGTAGTAATGGAAACCAAATCTGGCGAGGCCAAAACCGGGCGATCAGAATAACGGTGGAAGACTCCAACTGGGCCTTGAGGAGGACCTTCTGAAGAAGAGGGAAGGCATAAAGGAACCTCCCACTCCAACAGAGGGATAACGCGTCTTGCCAGAAAGCACCAGGTTCTGGACCTAGCGAGTAAAAACTGGGCAGTTTTGCATTGTACTGAGACGCAAAAAGATCTATCTCTGCATTACCTGCATTTTTTTTTTCCCTCTAATTACTCTGACTAGGTTATAAACCCAGCAACTTATCTGGAATGGATATCATTAACTGCAGGTACTGTGGAACAATTTTCAGAAGGACAGTCTTACAGGATTTAGGACACTGTCCTACATGCTGGGCCTTTGGAGATCTTAGGGCTCAGCTCCGGGCAGCATGGGCAGAGATTGCATGCCTCAAATTTCGTATTCAAGAGGAAATACATTATAAGAACCACCTGCCATTTCCCCAGCATCCAACAGAAAAACCTCGAGCGCAGAGAGTAGTTGGTCCAGGAGGTTGGCAGGTGGTTAGGAGGGGCAAATCGGGTGCCCCATCACTCTCTGCTCTCCAACATATTACCTCCAAAAACCATATAAACACTACAAACAGGTATCTGCCTCTATCTCTGAAATCAAACAAAGAGGCAGAAGACACTGCAGAGCAGGACACTGCAGTACAGGAGCTAGCACAATAAAACTCACTCAAAACAGGAACCAAAGCAAAAAGGAAATCCAAAAAACTTCTAATAATAGGAGACTCCATGATTCGGGGAGTTGATACCCATCTCCAGCCAGGGGGAATGGTCAGATGTCTCCCAGGTACATCAGCATGGAGAGACACTGACTGAATTGCTAAAATTGTTCACAAAGCAGGAGAAAACATTGATGTCCTAGTACACATAGGGACTAATGATCTCGCCAGCCTGTCAGCTGTGGAGACCAAGGAACATCTGACCAGGCTGGGTGACAAACTATCATCTATTTCGTCCGGCATCGCCTTCTCTGAGATCCTGCCAGTCTGGAAGAGGGGAGCAGATAGACAGAAGGTCAGAGAAGGGGAGATAGGGAGCTAAATACGTGGCTCAAGGGCTGGTGCCACGAAAAAGGACACAGATTTGTAGGGAACTGGCAACAGTTCTGGGAGCGAAAGTTCTTTAAATTTGATGGACTGCATCTGACTAAGGAGGGAGTCAGTGCATTGGGACAGAAGTTTGACGTCTTTGCAGAATATTTAAACTAGCAAATGGGGAGAGGGGTGCAGCACCCCATACGTCGAATGGGAAGAACATCCCTCCCCCCTCAGCTAGTGGTCAAACAGGGATTCAGCGTGTTTGCAGTTCATCTGCATCATCAGGTAAGAAAAAGTTTGTCTCCCCATCACGGCGCACAGGGGGGTAATTGCTCACCCAACAAGTAACACACCAAAATCTGGCCAATGGAAAATCATGTACAAAATGCTCACAGCCTGGGAAATAAGATCCCAGGCGTGCAGGCAATAATGTCAGAGGCTAAACTGGACATAGTAGCATTAGTGAGACGTGGTTTACCAGTAACCACATTGGGAGACTTCAGTACATGGCTATGTATTGTTCAGAAGAGACCGAGGTGCAAAAAGAGGGGAAGGAGTGGCCCTGTATGTCAATGAAAATATCAAAGCTACAGAAATTCAGAATACACATAAGGAGCCAGAAGAACTGTGGGTCACCCTGGAAACAGGAAACGGGACAGCCATAAGAACTGGGGTTGTCTACAGGCCCCCAGACCAGGGGAGGACATAGACGCATTATTGTTAGAAGATATACAAAACATGACAGCTAAAGGGGAGGTTCTGATAATGGGAGACTTCAACATGCCGGATACAGATTGGTCAATACCAGCAGGAACATCTGCCAGAACTAGATACATAGTGGATTCCCTGCAGGGGGAGGGCCTCAAACAACTGGTACAGCAACCCACAAGAGACAGGGCTATCCTAGATCTAGTACTGACTAACAAGGAAAGGATCACAGATCTCCAGGTAGAAGGTCACCTGGGAGCCAGTGACCATCACATGGTATGGTTCAATTTGGCTACTACATCTAAATCATCCCATTCCAAGGCAAAAATATGGGACTTCAGAGGAGCTGACTTTGATAAGATGGCCAACAGAGTTAAGCTAGCCCTGGCAAAAAGAAACACAGGTGAGGGGGTACAGGCAAAGTGGGCAAGCATTAAGGATGCAATACTTGAAGCAACATCCCATTGTGTTAGACAGAAAAGGAAGTGCAAAGAAGAAGGAAACCACTTTGGTTCTCAGATACAGTAGCAGAAAAGGTCAGAGCCAAAAGGCTGGCCTTCAGGAAATATAAGGGAACACAGAGGGATGAAGATGGAGGCATACCAAACTGCCCTAAGGGAAGCAGGAAGGCAGTAAGGCAGGCAAAGTCCCAAACTGAGGAAACACTAGCACTAACAGTAAAAGAAGGTGACAAGACTTTCTATAGATACATTAGTGAAAGGAGAAAGTCCAGAGGGGTATTGCTAAGTTTAATGGAGAAAAGGAGAGCATGGAGGAGGAGGACCCTGTAAAGGCATCTATCCTAAATAGATACTTTGCTCAGTATTTACTGAAGAGAAGGTAGGGCAGGGGCCACAGCTCAGCATCATGGACACAGGGGAGGGAGGTGAGCACTACCCTTCACAAAAGAAAGGGTCCTACAAGAGCTTGCTAAGCTCAGGTGGATAAGGCAATGGGACCTGATGGCATACATCCCAGGGTACTTAAGGAGCTAAAGGTGGAACTAGCAGAGCCATTAGCAGAATTGTTTAGTGAGTCTCTGAGCACAGGAGAGGTCCCAGAAGACTGGAGAAGGGCTCATGTGATCCCGCTCCACAAGAGTGGTAGCAGGGAGGAGGCGGGAACTACAGACCAGTCAGTCTTACCTCAGTAGTGGGCAAGATTATTGAGGCACCCTTAAGGAAAGGATAGTGCAACACCTGGAATCCATAGGGGCACAGGATCCAAGACAGCATGGGTTTACAAAGGAAGGTCCTGTCAAACTAATCTCATAGATTTCTTTGACTGGGTAACCAGAGTGGTGGACCAAGGGGGAGCAGTTGATGTTGCCTACCTTGACTTCAGCAAAGCTTTTGACACTGTTCCACATAGAAGATTGATAAATAAGCTGGGTAGGCTCGGGTGGGTCAGAAGTTGGTCAACTGGGTGGCAAACTGGTTGATGGGCAGAAAACAGAGAGTGGTGGTAAATGGTATACAGTCAGAAGAGATGCAAGTCACAAGTGGGGTACCTCAGGGATCAGTCCTGGGGCCAGTCCTCTTCAACATCTTCATTAGTGACCTTGCAGATGGACTAGAGGATAAGGCTTGTCTGTTTGCAGATGACACCAAGATCTGCAACAGAGTAGATGATCCAGATGGGGTGGGCAGAATGAGAAGCGATCTGGAAAAACTAGCAAAATGGTTAGAAGAGTGGCAACTGGGATTTAATGCAAAGAAGTGCAAAATCATACACATAGGGAAGCGAAACCCTGAAGCCACCTATAGGCTGGGAGGGGAGTTGCTAGCAGTCACAAAGGAAGAAAGAGACTTGGGCATCATCATCACTGATACATAGAAACATAGAATTTGACGGCAGATAAGGACCGCTTGGCCCACCCAGTCTGCCCATTTCCCTACCTGATGGATAAGCTGCAGATCCTAGTTAACCAGCAGCCTACTTCTTCCTACCCCCACCCCCTAGAATTGCCTTATGACTGTCCCATGCATGCTTGAATTCCACCACTGTTTTTGACTCCACAACCTCCTCTGGAAGGCTGTTCCATACAGCCACAACCCTCTCTGTGAAAAAATACTTCCTTAAATTACCTCTGAGCCGCCCCCCTTCTATCTTCAAATTGTGCCCCCTTGTTCTTGCACACCTCTTTTTTTGAAAGATGCTACCCTCTTGGACTTTGTTGATTCCCTTGAGGTACTTGAAAGTTTCTATCATGTCCCCCTCCCTCCTTTCCTCGAGGCTATACATATTAAGCTCCTTAAGTCTCTCTTCATATGTCTTCCGGTGCAGACCCTGCACCATTTTAGTTGCCCTTCTCTGGACAGCTTCCATCCTGTCTATGTCTTTGTGGAGATTGGGTCTCCAGAACTGCACGCAGTACTCCAGATGTGGTCTCACCAGCTGTCTGTACAGAGGGATAACTTCTTGTTTTCTGCTGGTGATGCCTCTCCCTATGCATCCCAGTATCCCCCCAGCCCTCCTTGCTGCCCTCTCACATTGCTTGCCCACCTTTAGGTCATCTGATATGACTACCCCCAGGTCCCTTTCCATTTTTGTTGTTGTTAGTATCTCACCCCCCATTGTGTACTCTTCCCCTGGGTTTTTGTTTCCCAGGTGCATTACCTTGCACTTCTTAGCATTGAATCTAAGCTGCCATACATTTGACCATTCCTCTAACCTTGCCAAGTCCCTTCTCATCCTTTCCACCCCACCTTGTGCATCAACTCTGTTGCAGATCTTTGTGTCATCTGCAAAGAGACATACTTTTCCTTCCAGTCCCTCTGCAATGTCACTTATAAAGACATTGAAGAGGACCGGTCCTAATACTGAACCCTGTGGTACCCCACTGCTAACCCCCCTTTTTTCAGAGTGGACTCCATTTACTATTACTCTCTGTGTCCTATTCTCCAGCCATGATGACCTGAAATCATCCAAGCAGACCTCTAAAGCAGTAGGTAAGGCTAGGGGGGTGTTAGGGTGTATTAGTAGGGGTATCACAAGTCGTAAGAGGGAGGTAATAATCCCTCTTTACAAGACACTGGTTAGGCCCCATCTGGAGTACAGCGTGCAGTATTGGAGGCCACACCTTCACAAGGACATTAACCAAATTGAGGCAGTCCAGAGAAGGGCAACCAAAATGGTGCAGGGACTGCATCAGAAGACATATGAGGACAGAGCTCAATATGTATACCCTTGAGCAAAGGAGGGAGAGAGGTGATATGATCGGGCATTCAAACACCTTAAGGGCATTAACAAGGTGAAAGAGTCTAACATGTTTAAATATAAGAAAAATAGCAGGACAAGAGGACACAGCATGAGATTAAGAGTGGGCCGATTAAGGGGGAATGTGAGGAAACTCTTTCACAGAAAGGGTGGTGGATGCATGGAATGGCTTACCACAAGAAGTGGTGGCTATGAATACAGTGCAGGGCTTCAAACAGGCATGGGATAGGCATAAGGGAGCAATACAAATGAGTATGAATAGATAGGCCACTGACAGAGCAAAGGCCGATGGCACATTTATAAGGTAGAAAAAGAAATGGGCAGACTGGATGGGCCTTGCGGTCCTTATCTGCCGTCAACTTCTATGTTTCTATGGTGTCCCCCACAGGCGGAAAATGTGATCTGCCACATCTTAGCGCAATTCTCACTCATGAGCTTGAGACCTTGTCCTGCTGAGCATGTCTGCTAGCACGTTCTGAAGCCCGGGAAAGTACAGTTACATAAGAACTTACCATAACAGTAGATCTTCGAGAACAGCTCTTGCAGCAGGTTACACCATTAGGACTGAAACCGGCAGGCGCCAGGACCCCACGGAAATTTTCTAGCTAGCAGTATTCAGCGGGAACCGCCTCCAATGTCGGTCCCGCCACCGACGTCGGGTGTAGTACATAAGGAGGTGGTCCCCCATAATCCTTAGTTCTCCCGCCGGAGACTCCCGGCCGCTGGATGACATCAGAAGAGGAGACCGAGGATCCGCCATCAGGTCGCAAAACAAGGCTTCAATACATGCCCTATCCTAGGAGAAAAATGCTTTGACTACGACCTACCTCCAGCGGGGATGGTGGGAGGGAAAGTACCTGCTGCAAGAGCTGTTGTCGAAGATCTACTGTTACGGTAAGTTCTTACGTAACTGTATTATCTTACTTCTAGAAACAGCTCTTGCAGCAGGTTACACCATTAGGACTGATTCCCAAGCAATAATGGCAATCATATACCATCGGGAGGAGGAAAGGTAGAAATCCTCGAGATACCTCGAGCCTAGAACAGAAGTCCTTGAAGGACTGCTAGACCGAATCCTGCTCTTCGCCACGATGCAATGTCTAGGCTGTAATGCCTGATAAAAGTGTGCATGGAGCTCCAAGTAGCTGCAGTGCAAATAGTTGAGGTGGACACATTCCTTAAGGCCGTAGCCACCCCTCTGGTGGACTGACCCTTAACCACGCCTGGTAAGAGTTTGCTACAGTTCTGGTAAGAGAACGTAATGCACTGGATAAGCCACCTGGACAGCGACTGCTTCAAGACAGGAGCTCCCTTCATCCTACTGGCAAAGGAGACGAAAAGTTGGTCCGACTTTCGGTGTTGTTTGGTTCTGGTCAGGTAGTATCTAAGGCACCTATGCACATCAAGAGTGTGCAGAAGGGCTTCTCCTCGATTAGAGTATTTTGGAAAATACACTGGTAGATCGATGTCCTGATTAAGGGTGAGAGCTGAGACCACCTTAGGCAGAAATTTAAGATTAGTCCTTAGGGATACCCTGTCCTGGTGGAAAACCAAATAAGGCTCTTTGCACATAAGTGTGTGCATTTCAGAAATCCTTCTGGCTGAAGTAACTGCAACTAAAAATAACGTTTTCCAAGACAGAAAATGTAGCTGGTTCAAAGGGTGGCAGCGTGAGCTGCTCCAGGACGAAGGGTAAATCCCATGGTGGGATTGGATCCTTAATCGGGGGCCTAAGGTGGAGGACGCCCCTCAAAAAGGCACGTGTCGTGTCCAGCTGGACCACAATGCATTGGCCTACAGGGACATGGTAAGCTGAAATGGCACAAAGGTGCACTTTAATCGAGGAATAAGCCAGGCCGGAGTGGAAAAGTGATAGCAGGTAGTCCAGTACCAGCTTTTCAGGACAGTCCAAAGGCGAAAAGCAGTGCGCTTGAACCCATAAGCAGAACCTGCGCCACTTCATGGCGTAGGTCGTGCGGGTAGCCGGTTTCCTAGTGGCAGTAAGAACGTCTGCCACCTCTTGCGAGACACCGTATCGCATCATGGCTATGTTTCTAGGAGCCAAGCCTGCAGGTTCAGGGAACGTAGGTCCGGATGGACTAAGGAACCCGCCTCCTGAGACAACAAATGGAAGCTGATTGGCAAAGGTATTGGAGGTTCCCGGGATAGCTGATGCAAGACAGGGAACCATATCTGTCTGGGCCAAAAGGGTGCGATCAGTATGAGCGTTGCTTGCTCCCTGTGGAGTTTTAGAAGAACTCTCTGGATCAACGGGAAAGGAGGAAAGGCATAGAGGAATCTGCCCACCCAGGAGAGGGACAACGCGTCTCGCCAGAAAACACCAGGCCCTGGATCTAGCGAGCAAAAATTGGGCAGTTTTGTGTTGTATGGGGACGTGAAGAGGTCTATCTCTGGAGTGCCCCATCTGCGAAACAGATCGTCTGCCACCTCCTGGAGTAGTTCCCACTCATGGACTCTGGCCTGAGAGCGACTCAGGCTGTCTGCGATGACGTTGTACACTCCCAGAACATGAACTGCAATAAGGTTTGCGCCATGTTGCAAGACCCAATCCCACATTCTCATGGCCTCCCTGCAAAGCGGGTAGGAGTGGGTGCCTCCTTGTTTGTTGAGGTAATACATCACCGCTGAACTGTCTGTTTGTAACAGAAGTGTACCCGGTGGAATCTCCGACTGGAAGGCCTGCAGGGCGTAAAGAACTTCCCTCATTTCCAATATATTTATGTGGAGATGAGACTCCTGGGCTGTCCACAGGCCCTGAGACCAGACACCGTCGAGGTGTGCTCTCCAACCGAGCCCTGAGGAGTCTGTGGATAGTGTCACAGTCGAGGACGGTGCTATGAAGGGGACTACCGCCAAGAGGTTCCCTGAATGTAGCTACCATTGCCAATCTCGAATTACAGTCTTCATGATTCTGATTGGATGCTGCAGATGGTCTTACTTTTGGTCCCATTGTACCCATAACATCCACTGGGTTACCCGCATGTGGAGACGGGCTAGTGGGACTGTTGCAATGGCCGCAGCCATGTGACCAAGCAGGCAAAGGACCAGTCTGGCTGGGACGGTCTTCTTTGTCGACAAGTCCCTGATGAGGGATCTGATGTGTTCTGCTCTGTCCAGGGGAAGGAAAGCTTTCCCTTGGATGGTGTCCAGAACTGCTCCGATGAACTGCAGCGACTGGGACAGACCCAAGCATGACTTCTCTTAATTGATGAGAATGCCCAAGGTCTCGAACAGAGACTGAGTGCATTGAATAACGGACATCAGGGCCACCCATGAGGGCCCCATGAGAAGCTAATCGTCCAGGTAGGTGAACACGTAGTGGCCCTGTCTCCTCAGAGATGCGGCTACGACTGCCATGCACTTCGTGAAGACCCAAGGTGCCGATGACAGCCCGAAGGGAAGAGCTCGGAACTGATAATGGCAACCCTGAAACTCGAAGCGCAGGAACCTCCTGTGCACCTGAGTGATAGGGATATGCAGGTAGGCATCCTGCATGTCCAGGGACGCAAGAAATGCACCCTGCTTCAGCATGGGAATCAGACCCAGAAGGGTCACCATGCGGAAGCGTTTGTACGCGACCGAAAGACTGAGGTCGCTGAGGTCCAGTATTGGACGGAGGTCCCCTGTTTTCTTTGGAGCCAGGAAGAAGTGAGAATAATACACTAGACCGCTCTGGTTCCCTGGTACGCGCTCTATAGCTTCTTTTTCCAGAAGCGCGAACACTTCCTACTGTATGAGCAGGGCATGCTGACCCGAATAACGGGAAAGCAGGGGAGGTCTTGTAGGTGGGTTGTCTATAAACTCTATACAATGGCCCTTCTTGACCAACTGTAGAACCCACCTGTCGGTGGTGATCGACTGCCACCCTGAAAGGTGGCGTGCAATCCGACCCCCCGACTTTCTTTGCCCGTTGATCCTGAGGAGGGGCCAGGAAGGAGTCATGCTGTGGCAACGTTTGTCCCCGCGGGCTGGGCCAACTTTGAGTAATGTTGGCCTCTGCCTGGGGACAATTTGGCCTAGGCCTTGCGCGAGAAAGTGCCCCTCTGCTGCTGACCGGAACGTTGCTGCTGCCTTTGTAGCCGGCCGCGAAAACGGCTCTGGTTCCTATGAAAGGAACTAGGCCTAGACCTGTACATGGCCTGTCCAGATCGGACTGCCTTCCCTGTGTCTTGGAGCTTGGTGATAACCTCCGAGGATTCACCGAAAAGCACCTTGCCGTTATATGGGACGCCTAGAATATTCTTCTGTACGTCCGGGGTAAAACCAGAGACAAGGAGCAGGAGTGTCTCCGGAGACAGACACCTGAAGCTGCAGCTCTGGCCGAAGAGTCCGCAGAGTCATATGCGGCTTTAAGCACTTGGGTCCCCACATCTGACCTGGGGCGGAGGAGGTTTAGGAGCTCCGCTTTCTGATCGCCATCGGGAAGTTTTTCGACCAGGTCCTGGCCCTGTTCCCACAGGGCGTTCTGGAATTGAACCATATGGGTGAGGTAGTTCAGGGACCTAATGGCACAAGTAGCAGCCGAGTACGTGCACCTCCCCAGGGCATCCAATTGCTTGGATTCCTGGTCCGGTGGCTGAGTGCTCATATGCTGGGGTCTTTGAGACTGGTCATGTGAAGCAGTGATGACCAGGGAATCTGCCAGAGGTTGCTTCGCCAAATACTGGTCCTCTCTAGGAGCCTTGTACAGGCGGTCAGCCTTCTTCAGCACCGCAGGAGTGGAGTGCGGACGTTTCCACGCAGCCTTGGTGATGTCCACGAAGGTATCCACCAAGGGTGGCACTACCACAGGCTTCGGGTCTTTTTGCCGAAGGCAGCAGGCAAGGCGTTGTTGTTCGGGGTCAAGGTCCTCAGCATCCCACCCCATGTTGTCCTGGATGTGCCTCATGATCTCGGCAAAAGAGGGATCATCCAGGTGGAGACCTGGGGAGGTCATGTGGGTCAGGGGAAGAGATGCTGAGGGAGAAGGAGATCTGGAGTATTCAGTATCCGATCTTGAATCCTCTCCGACTACTGTGTACCGCATCGCCTGGGTCGCTTTGGGGCTCTGGGGATCTGGACGGAGGCCTTCTCCTGTCATGTAGATCTGCCCCAGAGGTGGAGTTGCTCCTTGGGGATGGAGGTCGCCCCACTGGCCCCTAGGTGGAGTGAGGGGCGAGGCGGTGAGGGGTAGGAGTAGTAGTAGGGAGGACGGCAGGGACCACATCCTTCTTGATGGTGTCCCACCAAAAAGGTAAAGAGCACTTACCTCTGCAATGTTGTCGAGCACTGACCGCCGTGCCGGTGGTCTGTCGCTGGGGTCGGACGTCGGGTCCCCGGGGGTCTCACGATCCGGGGAGGGTTCCCGTGGGAGCCCAGCATCCTCGGAGTTGCCCGCCTGGTCTTCGGGCTGTGGGGTGTCCTCCTCTGTAGAATCCCTACGACAGTCATCAGCCGGCGACGAGGGTGCGGTCTTCCGCTCCGGGGTAGCCGACGTCGGTCCCCTGGCCGACGTCTTCAGACCAGGCGAACGCCTGGCCAGCGACAGGTGTCTAGCCGGTATCGTCGGCTCCTGTGAGCGCCGAGCTGATTTGGAGTGTTTGGCCGACATCGGGTCCGACGTCCGTTTAAGGGATGTCAGGTCCTTGGTTTTTCTTGGCGCCGGATCAGGACCTCTGGGCGGTTGGGAGACTGAACTGGAGTTGGTGTCCAGGCGACGGATGGATGAAGAAGACTTGTGGCACTCACCCAACTTCGAAGAGGCCTTGGAAGGAGTTGATGAAATAGGGGCACCGAAGTCTTGGGGAGGCTGGGTGAGGAAGAACCGCTGGAAGACCTGACCTTAACCGGGGGAGGTTGCGACTGAGCCCTGGAGGGAGAGCGGTCCGATCTGGAGCCGCAGCTGCGGGAGTCCAAGGCCCGAGTCGGGGACCTAGACCTCACCTTTTCCCGGTGCTTGTGGGGTTTGGATGAAGATTCTCCAAGGTTCCTGGTCCATACTTTTAAGCTTTTCCTCAAGAAGAAATGCCTGAAGTGCCTTCTGACGGCAGATCCTGGTGCGGCTATTAAAACCCTGGCAAAAGGTGCAGGCCTTGGTGTCGTGGTCCAGGCCTAGGCAACACACACAGGAAGAATGGGGATCCTTGAAGGGGATCTGTTTGCCGCAGGCACACTTCGAAAGGTGACCCTCAAGAGATGGAGTTGGGAGGGACATCAGTTGTGCAGAGAAAAATAATTAGAAAATTATTAAGTTCTGTAGTGCATTAGATGCGCTAGAAATGAGAGACTGAGAGGGCCGAGCTGGCGAGTCGGCAGCGGGAAAAGAACTGGGGAGTATGGGAGACTGCCTCCTTATGTACTACACCCGACATCGGAGGCAGGACCAACGTCGGAGGCGGTCCCCGCTGAATATTGCTAGCTAGAAAATTTCCGTGGGGTTCTGGTGCCTGCCGGCTTCAGTCCTAATGGTGTAACCTGCTGCAAGAGCTGTTTCTCCAAGTAAGATCGTGAACTGCTGTCAGGAACAGGTGATGTTCCAGGGCCCAATCCCATAACCGCATTGCTTCCCTACAGAGGGGGTAGGAATGAGTACCGCCTTGTTTGTTGATGTAAAACATCACCGAGATGTTGTCTGTCTGCACCAAAAGATGGCCCTGTGATAGGAAAGATACCAAGGCTTGAAGGGCATAGAGCACTGCCCTCATTTCCAGGACACTGATGTGCAGATTCGCTTATAGGGGAGAAAAAGTACCCTGTGTACGATGGTTCCCCAAGTGTGCCCCCCACCCCAGGGATGATGCATCCGTTGTCAGGGACTGGGCAGGTGCTCCCAGCTGGAATGGAATGCCCTTTAGATTTTTGGACGACATCCACCATCGGAGCTCTCGGCAGATTAGCTCTGATATTCTGACCAAGGCGTCCAGATCGTCTGACGTCTGGTCCCAATGAACCCTCAGAGACCACTGAATGGTCCACGTGCAGAGACGCGCAAGAGGAACTGACACTATGGTGGCCTCCATGTGTCCCAGCAACCTGAGCAGGAGGCGAGCCAGTACCTCTGAGGCTGAAGAGACCTAGGACACGATGGTATGAATGCGACCTGCTCTGTCTCAGGGAAGAAAGACTTTCCCAAGAGTGGTATCCAGAGAGGCTCCTATAAACTGGAGTATCTGGGATGGAAACAGATGGCACTTTTCCCTGTTGATGGTGATTCCGAGACCCTGAAACAGAGAGATGGAATCCTTGAGAGTCTCCGACAGGCAGGGCCTGGAATGGGCCAGGAAGATCCAGTCGTCCAAGTATGGAAACACAAAGCGGCCTCGTCTTCGGAGTGCTGCGGCCATGACTGCCAAGCACTTTGTGAAGACCCTCGGGGCTGAGAAAAGAGCGAAAGGGAGGACTCGGAATTGATAGTCCTCGTTCCCGAACATGAACCTGAGGAATCTCGGATGGCTTCTGGTAATTGGGATGTGCATGTAAGCGTCCTCCATGTCCACGGACACTAGCCAGTCTCCTGCCAAAATGAAAGGGGGGAGAGTAGGAAGAGAAACCATCCTGAATCTCTTGTAGTAGACCCACTGATTGAGATCGCTGAGGTCCAAAATGGGTCTGAGATCCCCCGACTTCTTCGGAACTAGAAAGAAATGGGAGAAGAACCCCTTTCCGGACTCGGCCAGTGGAATCGGCTCGATGGCCTTTTTTTCTAGAAGGAAGGATATCTCCTGTCTGATCAGGGCTTTGTGTTTCTTTGGGTAACGGGATGGGGGGGTAGTCTGTCCAGAGGAACAGAAATTAACTCCCATGGCGTGCCCAAACTCCACTGTAACTCCAGAACCCAGTGGTCGGAGGGCAACTTGAGCCCATAATATCCGTAGAGTGAAAAGCGCCCCACCGCTCCTGATGGAGTTACCAGAGAAGGAGGGTCGCCTGAGTAGTCAGGCATTGGGTGGGGTAGGGTGGCAGCGGTTGCTCTGGGAGGTCTAGAGGCGGATGCCAAGGCACCTCTGGCTCCACCTCACAACCAAAGCCAATTGCTGAGCATGCTGCTGAAACGAGGTTGCTCAAGCGTGGTGTCCCCACGCCACCTAAACCAGGCTCTGCTGGCTCACCCTGCTTCGGGCGGTACATGGATTGCATGGAACGGACGGCTCCGAGTCCTGAAGATGGAATAACACGCCTGCAGCCTCGCCAAGAGCACGTGAGCCTCTAAAGGGAGCATCCAGAAGATTGACTTGAACGTCTGGTTCAAACCCAGATACCCGAGGCCAAGCATGGTGTCGGAGGCAAATGCCAGTGGCAGCCACCCTAGAGGAGGTGTCCGCAGAGTCGCTGAACGCAGAACATGGGTACCCATGTCTGAGCCGGTCTGCAGTAGCTTGGCGAGCTCAGTCCACTGAGGACAATTGGGCAGGCTCTGCACTATGTCCAATCCTTGTTCCAAGAGGGCGAATTGGACCATGTTGGTTAAGAAATTAAGACTCCTTATGCTACAGGTGGCAGCAGAGTACACCTTACAGCCCATGGAATCCAGCTGCTTCGATTCTCTATCAGGCGGATGGGTGCTCAGGTGTTTGGGCCTCTGCGAACGATCATGAGCTGCTGAAATCACCACTAAGTCCACAGAGGCTGGTTCGGCCAAAAAGGGATGGTCGGCAGGCACCCGGTAGAGCCGGTGAGCCTTTTTTAGCACAGCAGGACAGGAATAAGGGCGCTTCCAGGTCACGTGGGTGACATCAGCAAAGGTGTCGACCATGGGAGGGATGACCGCCGGCTTTGGATCTTTTTGGCGGAGGTACTTAGCCAGCCGCAACCGCTCGGGGTCCAGGGCCTCAGTGTCCCAGCCCATGTTAATCTGGATGTGCCTCATTACCTCCAAAAAACTGGGGTCAACTGGAAGGGATTTGGGAAACCCCTCCGTGTCCCCAGTGTCTGGCTCCGAGTAGACTGAGGAGGTGTCTGAGTCTACGTAGGAGGTGGCAGAGAAAGAGGGAAAGGGGCTATGCCTCTTCCCTTTCAGCCTCTTGTCCGGAGGAGAAGAGGAACAGGAGGAACTATAGGAGCGGTCCCTCTTAGATTTTTTGTGATGCTTTTTTAGAGGATGCACGTCGTTCCCCTGACCACTCGGTTCAACTTGGTCAGGAACCAGCTCTGGAGTGGGTGGAGGCACTCCAGCTGGCAGGTCCTTTTGATCGTGTCCCACCAGTGGGAAAAGGGCTTTAACCTGAGAGAGATGCAACTTTGTAGAGTCAGGTGGAGGCTGAGGAGCGCCTGTGCCCGCACCGCGCCGCCCCATCGTCCGGGGCTGGCATCGGGTCTGAACCCTTGTCGACCGGCCGGCCAAGGGGATGTCGGGGCAGCGTCAGCACCACCAGCGACGGGGTCCGGCGTAAGGCGGACCGGCGACTATGGAGGAGGGGTGTCCGACCTGACGTCAGGCAGACCGGCATCAGTTTTACCACGACCGCCGGTGGAATAACCTTCACCGGGACTGGGGCCAAGGAGGTAGTGGGCGGACGAGGGTCTGGCATACGCTTGTCCCTGTGACCCAACAGGCATCGTTCCTTGTCCTGGGACAGATGATGGTCGGGATTTTTGACTTGAGGTTTTCTTGGACGAACGCCGGTCAACAGCCGGAGGCTGGCGTTGGTCTGAGGCCTTGTGTTTTGGCGGTAAGGAGGAAGCCCTGCCAGCCAAAGGCCCTGAGGCCTTTCTCAACTTCCGGGAGTCGGCTTTTGAGGAGGAATCCAAGCGGGAGGAGCCCTTACCTGAACCCTTGGGCTTTTCAGAAGCTTGAGGGACCTTCAAGGGCTGGAGGGAAGTAAGAGAAGAAGAACCCACCGATGAAGGCTTGACCGTCGTGAGGCGGGCGTCATGGCCCGACGATCCGGACTTCGATCCCGAGGACCGATGCTTCGAGTGTGATCGTCCTCTGTTCTGGTCCCGATGTTTTTTATGGTGCTTGTGGGCATGCTGAGGTTCGGATTCCCCGACAAAGAGGCCTGTTCCATAGCGTCAAGTTTTGTTTCTGCTAGAAAGGCCGCGAGGGACTTCTGGCGCCGGATTCATGTCCGCGAATTGAAGGCCTGACAATGAGGGGAGGTGTTGGTGCAATGGTCGGGCCCCAGGCAGTAAAGGCACACAGAATGTCCATCTTTCGCGGGAATCTGTCGCTCACAAACGCACTTGTTTAAATGAGATGACACAGATGATCGAAAATCCGAGTTTGAAGAGAAATCTAACCGTGTGGAGAAGAGCAATTGGTACTAGCCGAAACGCTGAACTAACCCTGACTGTGCGGTGGGAAAGAACTGGAGCACGTGGGGAACTCCTCCCTTATATAGGGCGTCGGCTGGGGTGGAGCTGACGTCAGCGGGGGGCATTCCCCACGTCGGTATTGCTAGAGAAAAAGTTGCCAGAACCGCCGCCAGGTGACGTCAGTCCTCATTGTGGAACCTGCTGCAAGAGCTTCTACTCGAAGTAAGATCAACATATCCACGCTCGTAGAAATTGTATTACTTATACTAGAAATGGTGCGTTTTTTATCTTTGTTATTTGGTTTATTTTTTGGTTCCCTCACTTTGTTTTTTTTTTTTTTTTTTTTTTTTTTTTAGCAGAAGGGAGGCAGTAGGTTACAAGGAAGTTTAAATAGGCCAGTAGTAAAGGAAGGAAAGATCATGGGAGTGGGGCAGTGTAACAACTGTGGGGCCGCAGTCTTTTGGGACATTTTCTGGAGATCGAGGTACTGACCCGTTTGTACTCACCTCTCTGGGTTGAGGGCAGAGGTTGCTGAACTCCTGGCTGAACTGACAAGGGTGCTAGGGACCTTCTGACCCACCCAGGAGCCACCAAATCTGCCACCGCTCTCCCAGAGGATGCCTAAGTAGAGGCAGAGCTGCTGGAACTTGGTGGGCTCCAAGATGGTGAGGGTGTCTGGAAGTATACACACTCTTCAGCCTATACCACTACACAATTCCTTCGCCGTACTGGTGGGACGTGGCAGCTGAGGTGGCATCTGTAGGAGACTGCTGGGTAAGAAGGTATGTTGTGCACGCTGCGGAGTTGTGGAGAAGTGCGGACAGCAGGCCCAAGTGTAAAGCTTTCAAATCCTTAATAAAACGAATGCCACCACTGCCTAAAAAGAGAAGGAGTTAACAACTATATAAAAAGCTTCAAATATTCTCTAAGGATTTAGTACACACGGACTTACCAGATGATCCTGTGGCACTAGAAAGTCCCCATGTGTTTGAGAGTGCTCCATACACTCCAGGGTGCTGTGAAGGAGTCCACTCGTGGCAGGAGCCCCAGCTAATTGGGACGGTAGTGTAGAGCCCTGCGGAGGGTTGATCGCAGCAAGCCGAAGGGAGTCAGAGAAAAAAAGTTGTTCCTCCTCCCAGCAGTTAAAACCTCCTGAAGTCTTTTTTGTACATTTTAAAATTTAACCGAGTAAAACAGCATTTTCTGTTACTAGAGGTTTATTTTAGTTTATATTATTTTTAGAAACATAGAAACACAGAATTTGACGGCAGATAAAGACCACTTGGCCCACCTAGTCTGCCCATTTTCCTACATAACAGACAAGCTGCAGATCCTAGTTAACCAACAGCTTACTTCCTCCTACCCCCCACTAGAACTGCCTTATGTCTGTCCCATGCATTCTTGAATTCCCCCACTGTTCTTGACTCCACAACCTCTTCAGGGAGGCTGTTCCATGCATTCACAACCATCTCTGTGAAAAAATACTTCCTCACGTTACCTCTGAGCTGCCCCCCTCTATCTTCAAATTGTGCCCCCTTGTTCTTGCACATCTCTTTTTCCGAAAGATGCTACCCTCTTGGACTTTGTTGATTCCTTGAGGTACTTGAAAGTTTCTATCATGTCCCCTCTCTCCCTTCTTTCCTCAAGGGTATACATATTAAGCTCCTTTAGTCTTTCTTCATATGTGTTCTGGTGCAGACCCTGCACCATTTTGGTTGCCCTCCTCTGGACAGCCTCCACTCTGTCTATGTCTTTGCGGAGATGGGGTCTCCAGAACTGCACACAGTACTCCAGAGGGGTCTCACCAACTGTCTGTACAGAGGGATAACAACTTCCTGTTTTCTACTATTGATGCCTCTCCCTATGCATCCCAGTATCCCCCCAGCCTTCCTTACTGCCTTCTCACATTGTTTGCCCAACTTTAGGTCATCTGATATAATTACCCCCAGGTCCCTTTCCATTTTTACTGTTGTTAGTATCTCACCCCCATTATGTACTCCTCCTCTGGGTTTTTGTTTCCCAGGTGCATTACCTTGCACTTCTTTGCATTTAATCTGAGCTGCCATACATCTGACCATTCCTTCAACCTTCCCAAGTCCCTTCTCATCCTTTCCACTCCATCTTGTGTATCAACCCAGTTGCAGATCTTTGTGTCGTCTGTAAAGAGACACACTTTTCCTTCCAGTTCCTCTGCAATGTCACTTATAAAGACATTAAAAAGGACCGGTCCCAGTACTGAACCCAGTGATATCCCGCTAGTAACCCTCCTTTCTTCACTGTGGACTCAGTTTACTACTACCCTTTGCGTCCTGTTGCCTAGTCAATTTTTTGTCCGGGCTACCACCTTGAAACCCACTCCAAGGCTGGCTAACTTGTGTATTAATCTTTTGTGTGGGACTGTATCAAATGTCTTGCTAAAATCTAGGTAGGCCATGTCCACAGCCACTCCCTGGTCTACTACTTTGGTCACCCAAAGAAATCTATTACATTCGTCTGACACAAACTTCCCATCCTGAATCCACGCTACCTTGGGTCCTGTGCCCCACTGGCCTCTAGGTACTCAACAATTCTTTCCTTCAGAAGTGATTCCATCATTTTCCCTACCACTGAGGTCAAACTAACTGGTCTGTAGTTTCCTGCCTCTGTCCTGCTCCCACTTTTGTGAAGAGGAATCACATCCGCCCTCCTCCAGTCCTCAGGTATCATCCCATCTTCCCATGATTTGTTAAAGAGAGTAGTCAGCAGTGTTACTAGTTCTACCCTTAGTTCTTTTAGAATTCTTGGGTGAATTCCATCAGGCCCCATTGCTTTAACCACCTTCAGCTTTAAGAGCTTTAAGAGAACCCTTTCTTTTGTGAATGGACTGGTATCGACCCCCGTCTTCAGAGTGTTTCTCTTGTTTGGTTTAGGTACCTCCCCCTCCTCTTCCTTTGTGAATACTGAGCAGAAATATTCGTTCAGTATCCCTGCTTTTCACTGTCACCTTCTGCCCACAATCCCTCCCCTTTATTAAGCCTCAGTATCCCTCCTTTGGTCTTTCTTCGCTCCCTAATGTACCTATAAAAGGTCTTATCCCCCTTCTTAACAGAGTTGGCTATCCTTTCCTCGATTTGGGCCTTTGCTATTCTGACTGCCTTCCCAGCCTCTTTCTGCTTTAACTGATAAAGTTCTCTGTCCTGCTCCTTCTGTGTTTCCTTATATTTCCTGAATGCTATCCTTTTCTCCTTAACCTTCCCTGCCACCTCTTTTGAGAACCATAGCGTTTTTTTCCTTCGTTGTGTTTTGTTGATTTGCTTTATACAAAGGCTTGTTGCCTCTGTGATGGCTGTTTTGATTACTCCCCATTGTTCCTCCACCCCTCCTTCTTGCCTGTTTGCTAGTGCTTTTCTGAGGCACTCTCTCATTTTCCCAAAGTCAGCCCTCCTAAAGTCCAATACTCTTGCTTTTGTATGACTTGATTGTATGGCTGTGTTTTTCATGAACCACACTATTTGGTGGTCACTTGTTCCCAGATGGCTACCCACTTCTAAATCTGAGATTCTTTCTCCGTCCCCATTTGAGAGTACCAGGTCTAAGATTGCTCCCTCCCGAGTGCTTTCCAACACCAGCTGTCTGAGGCATGCCCTTTGTAGGGCACCAGAAGTGACCCTGCTCTTGGATGTGCCTGCAGCAAAGGTGCTCTAGTTAACATCTGGCATATTCAGGTCCCCATCAACAATATCTCCCCTTTTTCTGCCATTCTAAGAATGCCTCCTATCATTTCCTTGTCCATTCCCTCCCCCTGAGATGGGGGTCTGTATACAACCCCCATGCGGATTGTGGTGCCATTTCCTGTCTCCAGGGTGACCTAGAGTGCCTCATCTGCTCTCTGTTTACTCTTTAGTTCTGTTGCTTTGATCCTTCCTTTACATATAGAGCTACCTCCTCCTCTTTACCCTCCCTGTCCCTCCTGTAGATTGTGTATCCTGGTATGTTGACATCCCAGTCATAGTATCTATTAACCATGTTTCTGTGACTGCCACTATACCCAGGCAACCCTCTTCCATCAAGGCCACTAGTTCAGGGAGCTTGTTACACAGACTACGGGCATTGGTACTCATCACCCTCCACTTTTTGAGGCCCTACCCCTTTTAGCCCCATCCCTGTTCTTACTGCCTTTGCCTTATTTTACATTTACCTCTGTCCTGCTCCCTAATGACTGCTCTACCTTGGTGTTTACCTCACTAATTACTGTGTTTTGTGTGGGGGAGGCTGGGATTTCCCTGCTCCTTTTCAGTGCTTCCCCATGGCTAGTTTAAATGCTTGCCAATGAAGCATTTAAACCTCTCACCTAGGATCCTGGTCCCCCACCCCGGACAGATGCAGACCATCGCGCCAGTATAGGCCTGCATCCTCCAGGTGGCTCCCAGTTCCCAATGAAGCCAAAACCCTGAGCTCCACACCAGTTTTTCAACCATTCATTGAATTCCCTGGTGAGGAGTACCCTAGCATCACCACTACCACAGACAGGCAGCACCTCCAAGAAGGTTACCTGACAGCCACTTGTCTAAGGCCCCTCCCCAACTCTACAAACTCCTCTTGCACTGCTCTGATCCCATTCCTAGCCAGGTCATTTGTCCCTAGGTGGACAATGACATCCAGCTCCCTCCCTCGTGCAGCTGCTCCCACGATCCTGAGGATTCGCTTCCTGTCCCTCCAAGCCGTGGCATCAGGCAGGCACCAATTTTTATTAGAGGTTTATTTTTAGTTTTTTAGCTTATGTTATGAAATCTCTGTGTGTTTATCTACATTGTACATTCTGAGTCTAGTATAGTGAGTACATTAAAAACCTTTAACACCGTTAGAGCAAACCATGGGTTCTTACACTTTGTTTAAATCATATCTGGTGTATTACTGACTGTACGTATGATTACACTGTATTCCTGTCTGTTTTGGCATGAAGGAATGGAATGACCGTGTTTATACATAAGCAAACATAAGATTTATAGTGACAGCCATTGAGGTGGATTTCTGAGTGACTAAATCATATAAGCTGTCTGTTGTTCGTTGTTCAGTATATCTCCTTGTGTTTTATTTTGTTCAAGTTCTTATTCTGGAAATAGAAACACAGAATTTGACGGCAGATAAGGACCGCTTGGCCCACCCAGTCGGCCCATTTCCCTACCTACTGGATAAGCTTCAGATCCTAGTTAACCAGCAGCCTACTTCTTCCTACCCCGACCCCCTAGAATGGCCTTATGACTGTCCCATGCATGCTTGAATTCCACCACTGATTTTGACTCCACAACCTCCTCCGGAAGGCTGCTCCATGCATCCACAACCCTCTCTGTGAAAAATACTTCCTTAAATTACCTCTGAGCCACCCCATCTTCAAATTGTGCCCTCTTGTTCGTGCACACCTCTTTTTTTGAAAGATGTTACCCTCTTGGACTTTGTTGATTCCCTTGAGGTACTTGAATGTTTCTATCATGTCCCCCATCTCCCTCCTTTCCTTGAGGCTATACATATTAAGCTCCTTTCATCTCTCTTCATATGTCTTCGGTGCAGACCCTGCACCATTTTAGTGGCCTCCTCTGACAGCTTCCATCCTGTCTATGTTCCTCATGGAGCTTGGGCTCTCCTATGTATCCCAGTATCCCCCAGCCCTCCTTGCTCCCTCTCACATTGCTTGCCCACCTTTAGGTCATCTGATATGACTACCCCAGGTCCCTTTCCATTTTTGTTGTTGTTAGTATCTCACCCCCCATTGTGTACTCTTCCCTGGTTTTTGTTTCCCAGGTGCATTACTTGCACTTCTTAGCATTGAATCTAAGCTGCCATACATTTGACCATTCCTCTAACCTTGCCAAGTCCCTTCTCATCCTTTCCACCCCACCCTGTGCATCAACTCTGTTGCAGATCTTTGTGTCATCTGCAAAGAGACATACTTTTCCTTCCAGTCCCTCTGCAATGTGCTTATAAAGACATTGAAGAGGACCGGTCCTAATACTGAACCCTGTGGTACCCCACTAGTAACCCTCCTTTCTTCTGAGTGGACTCCATTTACTATTACTCTCTGTGTCCTATTCTCCAGCCAATTCTTTACCCAGGCTGTCATCTTGGAACCCACTCCCAGGCTGGCTAACTTGTATATTAATCTTTTGTGGGACTGTGTCAAATGCCTTGCTAAAGTCTAGGTAGGCCATGTCCACAGCCCTCCCTGATCTACTACTTTGGTCACCCAGTCAAAGAAATCTATCAGATCTGTCTGGCATGACCTTCCCGCTGTGAATCCATGCTGCCTAGGGTCCGAGCCCCTGGCCTCTAGATACTCGACAATTCTTTCCTTCAGAAGTGATTCCATCATTTTCCCTATCACTGAGGTTAAACTAACAGGTCTGTAGTTTCCTGCTTCTGCCTTGCTCCCACTTTTGTGAAGGGGAATCACATCTGCCCTCCTCCAGTCCTCGGGTACCACCCCATCCTCCCATGATTTGTTAAAAAGGGTAGTCAGTGGTGTCACTAGTTCTACCCTTAGTTCTTTTAGAATTCTGGGATGAATCCCATCAGGCCCCATTGCTTTGTCCACCTTCAGTTTTAAGAGTTCTTTCAGAACCCTTTCTGTAAATGGGTTGGTATCAACTTCTGTATCCAGAGTGTTTCTACTGTTTGTTTTATGTGTACCTCCCTCTTCATTTGTAAATACTGAGCAAAAATATTTGTTTAGTATCTCTGCCTTTTCACAGTCTCCTCTGCCCACCCTCCTCCCCTTTATTAAGCCTCACTATCCTCCCTTGGTCTTCCTTCGCTCCCTGATGTACCTATAAAGGTTTTATCCCCTTCTTAACTGAGTTGGCTATCTTTTCCTCGGTTTGGGCCTTTGCTGTTCTGACTGCCTTCCAGCCTCCTTTTGCTTTAACTGATACAGTTCTCTGTCCTGCTCCTTCTGCTGATTCCTTGTACTTCCTGAATGCTTTCTTTTCTCTTGAACCTTCACTGCCACTTCCTTTGAGAACCATAGTGGTTTCACATCGTTTGTTTTGTTTATTTGCTTCACACAAAGGCTTGTTACCTCTGTGATGGCAGTTTTATTATTCCCATTGTTCTTCCACCCTCCTTCCTGCCCATTTGCTAGTGCATTCCTTAGGCACTCACCCATTTTGCAAAGTCAGCCCTCCTAAAGTCCAGTACTTTTGCCTTTGTATGGCTTGACTCTATTGCTGTGTTTATTGTGAACCATACTGTTCGATGGTCGCTAGTTCCCAGATGGCTACCCACTTCTACATCTGTGATCTCTCTCCATCTCCATTTGAGAGAACCAGGTCTAAGATTGCTCCTCTCGAGTGGGCTCCAATACTAGTTGTCTAAGGCATGCCCCTGTAGGGCATCTAGAATAACTCCACTTTGAAGTGGCTGCTGCAACTGCACTCCAGTTAACATCTGGCATATTCAGATCACCCATCAGCAATATCTCCCTTTTCTGCCATTCTAAGTATATTTTCTATCATTTCTTGTCCATTTCCTCCCCTGAGAAGGGGGTTCTACAACCCCAGCGGATTGTGGTGCCATTGCCTGTCTCCAAATTTACCCACAGTGCTTCTTCTCCTCCCTGTTTACCCTTTTGTTCTGTTGCTTTATTCCTTCCCTTATGTAAAGAGCTACTCCTCCTCTTTTACCCTCCCTGTCCCTCCTGTAGATAGTGTATCCTGGTATGTTTACGTCCCAGTCATGGTTTTGTGTGTACCATGTTTCTGTGACTGCCACGATATCCAGATGTCTCCTCCATCAAGGCCACTAATTCAGGAAGCTTGTTACCCAGACTACGGCATTGGTACTCATTGCTCTCCATTTTTGATGGCTTTACCTTCTGTTGCAGCATCCCCCACTGACCTTTCTACCTCGGTCTTTTTCTCATTTAGTACCCTGTTTTGTAGGGAGAGGCTGGGATTTTCCTGCTGCTTATCAGTGCCTCCCCCCTTAACTAGTTTAATAGCTTGCCAATGAAGCATTTAAACCGATTGCTCAAAAGACTTGTTCCCTTCCTGGACAGATGCAGACCATCCTGCCAGTATAGGCTGGTGTCCCTCCAGGTGGAACCCCAGTCCCCAATGAAGCCAAACCCCTGTGCTCCACACCATTTTTCAACCATTCATTAAACTGCATGGTGCTAATTACCCTCGCCTCCCCATGCCATTGACAGGCAGCACCTCTGAGAAGGATACTGTGTGTGCTACTTGTCTTAGGCCCCTCCCCAACTCTGCAATGTCCTCCTGCACTGCTCTAATTTCATGATGAGCCAAGTCATTTGTCCCTAGGTGGACAATTACGTCCAGCTCAGACTCCCTTGCAGCTGTTCTCGTGATCCTGAGGATGCGCTTCCTGTCCCTCCAAGCCATGGCACCAGGCAGGCACCTTACTTCAGTTTTCCCAGCTCCCCCCAGTTCTATACCCCTAATAATTGAGTCCCCCACCAGGAGCTGCTTCCTTTCCCTATGGTGTCCTCTGCCTCCTTCCTGTGGGCCTCCCTTGTGACAGTTGTCATCAGTCTTCTCTGAGGGTGCATCCATAGGGGAGCTATGCCCCCAGAATGGTGTATGGATTGTGGAGTGGAACAATTGACTGGTGTGCTCTGTTCCACCATCCTCACCCCTCTCTGAGCCCACTGTGGTCCAACTGCTGTGCTTTCTTCGCAACCTCTGAGGTAGTGGTGGTGGCGCTAGTGCTCCCTGGATGGGGAGGTTCCTTCCTACTGTCCAGTGTGGCCTGGGGAAGGTTTCCTTACTACTGTCCAGTGCGGCCTGAAGACAGGCAACTTCCTCCCTCAGGGCAGAGAGTTGTCTGCAAATAGGGCAGCATCTCAGCCTCCAGAAAGACTCCCTGAAGACTGCTGCCCCACAGCCATTACATTGCACTACTCCCCACATGTTTATCTACTTTTTTGTTTGTTTTGTGTGTGTGTGTGTGTGTGTGTGTGTGTGTGCATGTGTGATTGGTTTGTTATATAGAAATATATATATTATACAATGTGTATGCTTATATTGTCAGTGCAGTGTGCTAGAGAGGATATGACAGTGAAATGCACCTTGCACTCTTGAGGAAATGATGTCAGAACCTCAGGTATAAAGGAACTATTTCCAGGGGTGGGTGGGTGAGGGTGGAAGGGTTGGGTTACCAACCTGTGCCCTCACAAAACAATCAGCTAAAAGCTCTCACCTAACGCTGCGATGAGAGCCTTCCTGTCAGCAAGATACCCTACACAACAATTTGACAGAGAAAATACCCTGCTAATCAAACAGAGAAAAATCCAGACATCCAAGTCAGACACAGGTAAACCTCTCCAGCCCCAAAACAGCTTGGTGGTTTGTTAGCCACAAAGGAAAATCAAATATGCAGTTATTCCAGCCCTTCTGAAGATGCTGACAAGATAAGCAGTTTTGAAAATCCCTTCCTGAATTAAAAACTAAAATAATTAAACACAAAGCAATACCGATGTAAAAGTAAGGAAAACTTCTCTCAGATGTAAGCAAGAGAGAGAGATTAGTTACAGATATCTAGTCCAATATAGTATATCCCATGCAGCTTCTCAGTTGTTTCAAAGCACACCCAGTACACAACTTGGAAGAAGATGGACTTCTGTCTGAAACAGGATAACACCAGTAGTTTATAGTAATTGATCAATGCTGAAATGGTCAAGCTAGAACAATTGGCTGTGTTGCAGACCTCTCTGACCTGTGAAGACAATTTCCCCCACCTCAGGCTATGTCTGGCATCCAATTACAAACTGCAGCCTTTGCTATTTTAAATCACACAACCACCACCAAATATTGCAAAATATATTGATGCAGATTGTCACAGAATTCTAGTAATCAGTCCAGTTAGCCACAAGGAAAACCAAATATGCAGTTATCTCAGCCCTTCTGAAGATGCTGACAAGATAAGCAGATTTGAAAACCCCCTTCCTGAATTAAAAACTAAAATAATTAAACACAAAGCAATACCGATGTAAAAGTAAGGAAAACTTCTCTCAGATGTAAGCAAGAGAGAGAGAGAGAGAGATTAGTTACAGATATCTAGTCCAATATAGTATATCCCATGCAGCTTCTCAGTTGTTTCAAAGCACACCCAGTACACAACTTGGCATAAGATTAAGCTTAATCTGGCCGAACAGGTATATGGGTTAATAAAATAAAATAGAATCAGCTAAGACCTAATAAACGTTAACATCCCTTAAAATTGTTCTGACTAAGTTTAAAGTGGTAAAATAAAATATTAATTGATTATTTAACTGCTTAAGGAAAGACTTCTGATTCTCAAAGCAAGCTAAATTAATTTATTAGTCTTGGATAAAGAAATCTAATTAAGATAGTTGATTTAAAATTACGGACTGCGTAATTAATTTGAGTACTAGTTTAGTACTTGTTAGAGTCTTGACGCATAGGTTTTTAGGACAAGATATCTTGTTGGCGGCAGCCTAAGGGTTAAGGGATTAAAGAGCACGAGAGTAACGTGCGATATAGAAGCTTGTAACTATCCAATATTCTAACAATTAGCTTACAAACTAGGGTATAAAGCCACTGAAGTAATTGAGTTGACCAGAGAACATCTTACGGTTATGACGTAAGGAAGGAAACCTGTCTGTGTCTTATGTTGGTATTTTACACGGGCTACACAAGGAAGCAGTATGGGCTTATGAGCCACTCGGGAAAGCTTACTGAATACATTTATTTTTAACCGCAGAAAATAGCGGTGATTAGTTTATAGTATCTTCAGGCAAACGGAGACTCTTTCTTTGCTTTACATAACCATTTGCGGTTTTCTTGTCACATTGCAAGTGGCTTTAATTCTGATACAGAAGAGCTTCAAAAACTGAAACTAACCCAAAAATGGTAAGTTCTGGGATGTTTTAACCACCCTATAATTTAAAAAGTTGCTTATTGAAAATAAAATTATAAAAATATTTGACTCTATTTTTCACTTTTAGGTTGCATATGAGGATCACAAGTCTGGGAATTACATAAGCTTACAGTTGAAGACAGAGATAAAATATCGAACTTCTAGACTGAAGTGGAATTATTATTCACCTTATTTGGGTGAGCTGATTCTATTTTCTTTCAGGTAAAGATTTACTACAATTAGCGCTTTTGTTTGTATGTTTATAAGTTTGAACTAGGAGAATAAAGGAAAGTTTTACTGTTACACTGCTTTCCTTAAAAGTTACACTGCTTTCCTTAAAAGTGAGTTTAAAAACTGATTGGATATTATTCATGTCTATCACTGTTTCTGTTTTGCACGCAGATAAATAAACTAAAGCTCAGAATGAAACACAGAGTGAGGTGTTTGATTCGATCTTCTTGAAGGAGCACCTGAATTAGAACCAAAAAAAAGAATTATATGGGAGTACCATATTTTTTCCCAAAATCGATGGAAGCAAAGGATAAGGAATAAAAGCTATCTAAGATACCCAAGCTATCAAACATCATTTCTCTCTATCTAGAATTTTGATTAAGAAAGGATTAAGAGAAAATAGCTTAAAGGATATTTCATTTTGAAAGAAAGAGAAGGAAAGATTAAGACAGTTTGAACTAATTATATTAGTTTAAACGGATAAGAAAGTATATTGCTGGGGAAATATTGTTTGGTTCCTTAATTTATTACTGTGAGGGTTTTATATAAATTTGTTACTCCTAAGGAGAAAATAGTTGTTATTGTGATAGATACATATTTATATTAATAATTTGTATTGGCATCTGAGATTCTGGGAATACCTTGAGAGTTGTTGTATTTATGTCCCATCAATACTTTATAATGGTGAGTACAAGGAGTGGTTTACACTGCCAGGTAACGAATAAAACTAAACGAAAACATGAACATCAAAGTAAAGCTAAAGAAAGAACTGACTGAAAATCGGAATGATGTACAGAATTTGTTTGAATTTGCAAATTTACAACAATCAGATAAAAGTCAGACAAAAATAACATCATATTTTAATGGAGTTATAAATACCTCTGCTACCAAGTGTTCAACACCAATCTTAGTAGATAAAACTGAGGTAACAAAAAGTGGGACAATAAATAATAACAAACAAAGTGAGGAAAATTTGAGTGAACCCAGAAAGTTAGATAAACCTGTAAAAGACAAGAAGATAATAGGGAAAACTGAGGAATTTACTCTTAAAGGACAACAGGTTAAAGACCCAGTTGTAAAATCCATGGACAGGCTGAAGTTTGACAGAGCTTCCTGTAATGGAAAAAAGGAGGATGTGAATTTTCTTTCAGTTAACTACACTAGAATCAAACTCTGGTGAATTTGCGGGTATACCGGAAGGTATGGAAATAAATGTACAGAATAAGGGCCTGGAGAAGAACCAAGGATTTAATCAAGAACAATCACAAAGGATTGCATCTTCTGGGGTAATGTAGGAATTTGAAGAACTTACTAAAAGAATTTAAACAATTGGATTCTAGCTATTCTAGTCATGATGATTGGATAAATTATACTGTGTACAGTAACTCATCAACATCATTCCTCAAAAGATTAAAAGGGGAGATGGAAAGTGTTTCTGATGAAATTTCTCAAGTATTTTCCCCAGAAGGAGAAATACCCCCAAAAGATCAGAAATATGATCAGATTAAATATGTTCATAAATATTTTAAAATTAGGGATGATTTTACAATAGCAACACCTTTAGCAAGACAAGTATTGGAAATAATAAAGAACCCACACTATGCAAATATAGAAATACTTGAAAATATTTGGGTATTAAAAGAAGCACTGGAAGCATTGAGGGTGGGTGTGTTTAGTAATAGGTTGATATTAAATTAAATAAAGGATGAAAATACATGAAAGCAAGTTGCTGATAATTCGAGAAATTATGTTGATGAGCAAAATATGGTAGCGAATAAGGCTTGTCAGGTAAATTTACCACCTCCATTTGAGAGGGGGAAAGATAATGTAGTTGAATATACTTACCCTACTAACGAGATCAGTAAGAAAGAACAGAAAAGGAAACAATTAAGGAAAAGGAAATCTAAGGAATGTATACAAACACAAGAGGGAACACAAAAGGTTAAAGAAATCTTAGTTACAAAAGTAAAACAAATAACTGATAATAAAATAGAAAAGAAAAATAAAATACAACAAACTGAATGAAAGTTGGGGAGAACAAAATAAACAGAGAGACAGAAGTAGAAAAAAGTAAAAGACAGAGTACGATCAAGAATCTTAATAATGAAGGTTCAGTAAAAGGAAATAGTAGTTATCATCAATCTAGCCTTATAAATAAAAAAAAAGAGGGAAAATAAAACCAGACAAGTTACATGGGCTTCGATTGTGAGTGGATCCTGCAGAAGCAATGCTAACTTGCTTAAAGAACAGATTAAATCAAAGAGGGAAGTTTTTGATAAAACAGAAAAAAAATATGGAATTAATATTAGATAAAGGAAATAAAGAAAAGATTTGTCAACAAAGAGAAGAGGAGAGAGATTATTTACTAAAAATATATCAAGAAACCCAGGCGGATTTAACAAATTGTTAATTAAGTTGTTTCACATAAAAGAGGGAACTGAGAACATCTATATTACTAGGCTTAATAATAATCTAGTAAATAATTGCGTATTAATATACACATAATTTGAACATATAGATAACGAAATATGGGATATGGACAGTATATTGTATAGTAAGAAATATAAGTTAATGCCACCACAGACAGTTCCTAGACAAAAAATGGAAATGACAAAAGAAGAGAGATCAGAGACTCAGAATGAGAATTTGCATTAACTAAGAAGGGTAATTGAGGAATATGAGGAACAACAAAACAAAATGGAAGAGAGAAGGACTATCTCCCTAGTTGGCTAAGAATGTTCTAAAGGACAGAATACAGGGCAAATAAAAATGAGATAGTAAATATTCTTTCTTGCATATTAAAAATTGATTTAAGGCAACAATCAGTATATATAACTTTATGAGGCAATTAATGACTCACCCCAAATTGATATAAAATTTGAGACATCTAAAATGGCTATGATGGTAATGGAAAAGGCAAATACGTTAGATTTATTGGGCTTTACTTATTAGATGTAAACAGATGGGAACAGCTAATGGGGAATAGACAGATAACAGAGACTGACAAACAAAATAAATGTCAAAAACAAATATTAAGCAAAAAATCAAAAGAGATAATGCAGAAATAAAAATGTTTTCAAGGAATATTGAAGGGTTAATGAGTAAATGGGCAGATAACAGTATACTGGATTTTCTTTAGACAGGAGACATAATATGCCTCCAAGACACTTGGATAATTGATCAGATCCCTCCAATGTTACTGGGATATAGTGGCTATAGAAAACCAGCAAGGAAGACTACGAAGTTTGGTCGTCCCAACGGTGGAATAATAACATATGTTAAAACTTTACTTAATTATGAAATCAAAGTTCGGGAAAGTACAACGGATAATAGCGTGACAATTTTGTTAACATCAAAACACATACGATTTATTATAGTAAATCTGTATATTCCCCCAAGTGACAAAAGGAATGATAAATATTTTTGGGATGAATATGATAAACATCTGGAAACACTAAATAACGAATATGAGATGACACCAATAATTGTATCAGGAGACTTTAACGCATGGATAAGTAAAGAAAGAGAGGCGTACACGTTAAAAGAAAATCTTTTAAAAGGACTTAATATAATGCACCATAAATTGAGCTCAATAAGATCTGCAAAAGATGGAAAGACAAATAAGAACGGTAATAGACTGCTAGTCATAATGAAAAATCAAGATTATTGTGTTCTTAATGGGAGAACTTACAGTGATAAAGGAGGAGGTTATACTTCTTGGGACCAAAAAGAGCATCAAGCATAGATTTGATATGGGTAAACCAAGGAGCAATTCCCCTAATACTAGATATGGAAGTAGTTAATAGAGTTGGATCAGCACATTTCCTATTAAAATTAAGAATACTTAAACATGGAAATGAAAGGGAAAGCATAGGAAAAATGCAGACAACAGATCTAATGGAAATTATAAATTCTAAAAAGATCAGATGGACCCAAGCTACAGTTAATACTTTTTCTGAAATTATGGCTACATGTCAAATTTCGGATTTGAAACAGAATATTCAGAAAGGAGAACAGATAATTGAAAACTGGAAATATATATTATGGCTAATGAAACCTAAATTGACAATTACAAAAATCAATAAAAGTAAACATCTATAAACATGGTTTAATTATAAGTGTAAACAGAGTAAGAAGAAATTAAACCAATTGGTGAGAAGTTATAAAGCAAATTCAAAGGTAATCTGAAGAAATTAAATAAAATTAGGAAACAATACAAGCAAAACCTGGAGACAGAAAGGCAAAAATGTCAACATAAGATTTGGATGGACTTACGGCAAACTATAAAAACAAATAACATTAAAGAATTTTAGTCTCTGGTTAGTTATGGCTTTAAACAACATACAAATGAAATACAGGTGGCTGTTACACCACAACAATGGGATATACAGTTTACATCTTTATTATATTTGGATGATAAAGATCCAGTTGGTAAAAATATTTCTAAAACATTTCAAAAACCAAAACCTATAATGATAACTGAAGAAGAAATATTAAAGGAAATTAAAAACAATAAAGCTTCAGGACCAGATGGAATAACAGCTGAATTATTTAAGTATTTTTCTCATTGGTGGATTTCTATATTATATATAGAGAATAATGTATGGGCAACCATACACAACAAGGCTGTGTCTCCATCGAAGGGTTGAGATGACAGCATATGAACCTCGAGAGCGAAGCTCGAGAGGTCCATACTGTCATCTCAATCCCGAGATGGAAACACATGCCGAGTTGTGTGTGGTTGACCATATTTTATTTTTTATAGTACATAGTTTTTTACACTAGAGTGACAGACCCTCACTGAAGTAAAAACCAAAAATCTTGCCACTTCTTTGTTCTACTCCCATATCAAAATCAAATTACCACACGTTGGAAAGGTAAAAGGTATGACTTTGGGCACTGGGTGGTTAGTAAGTAGCTAGGTGTAGCATAAATGAGAAATTTAAATTGTATAACCTTTGAATTGTGCATAACAACTGTTCAGAATGTGCATAGCGGTTTAGAATGTGCTTAACAAGGATTCTGAGCAGGTTGATTATTATACATAACAAAGAGTAACCATATACTATATATTATTTAACAACTGTAGACAGGATAACTTATTTCCAGATTCATGACTTGGAAGTGTTGTATGTCCAATATTTTAAAAAGGTCAAATAAATGACCCAACAATGTATAGATCCATAAGTCTATTAGATACTTCCCAAAAAATGTTTACTAGAATAATCTTGGAACGTACACAAAAGTGGGAATCTGAAAATAACATCCTAAGTGAACTACAAAATTGGTTCAGAAAAAACAGGTC
Source organism: Neoceratodus forsteri (assembly GCA_016271365.2). Classification (NCBI taxonomy): domain Eukaryota; kingdom Metazoa; phylum Chordata; order Ceratodontiformes; family Ceratodontidae; genus Neoceratodus; species Neoceratodus forsteri. Next base: position 318,694,857 of record CM028129.1, read on the forward strand.
CACAATACAGCATTGCCAAGTATTCAAATATTTAACTTGGAAACAGGTAAAAATAAAAAAACAAAGGTTATTTTGTTGATTTAAAAACAGCTTTCGATACAGTTAGTAGGCCCGTATTGTGGAATAAACTGGAAGGGTATGGATTAGATTTAACTATATTGGATACCTTAATCAGGTTACATACAGGTACCTGGATCCAGGAAAGATATAATCAAAAAAAGAGAGATTTATCACACAAGATAAAGACTAATCGAGTAGTAAGACAGGGCTGTATATTAGCCCCTATACTTTTTAATTTGTATATTAATTCAATGTCAGTGTCAGTGGCTCAGTAGGTAGCACACTCGCCTCTGAGGCCGGGAGATCAGAGGGCTGTGGGTTCAGTTCCCACATCTGGCACTTGGGTTAATATCCCAGTACTGACACTGTAGTGCAGCATGAGAGGGGTGCTGCACTTCTGAGGTGCTGTCTTTCGGATGAGACGTTAAACCGAGGTCCCATCTGCCTGGACTGGTGGTAGTTCAGGTGCATGTTAAAGATCCCATGGCACTTATCGAAAAGAGTAGGGGAATTCCCTGGTGTCCTGGCCAAATTTCCCTCATTCACTAAAAATACCACCAACAGCTTCATCTGGTTCAAGGTCAGTTGGCATTCATCTGTATCCCCCTCCCCCGGGTTGTGCCTGAAAATAGGCAGGATTTGTCTAGTGCACTTACCCGGTCAACTAAAACTAAATAAATAAATAGTACAAAGTCTTGATGAGCCAGAGTTCCATTCTCCTAAAATAAATGATAGATGGATTCCCTGTTTAGCATATGCAAACAATATATTATTATCAACATCATTATTAGGACTACAGAGAAAAGTAAATCATTTTGCAAAATTGTGTGAGGAAAATAAACTATCAATATACAAAAAACAAATATGATTATTTTTGGTAATAGGAAACGTAAAATTTCAAATGTGTACATAAATCAAAAGAGAATAGAAAAAACAAAATATTATGATTACCTTGGAATAAGATTTGCAGAAAATACATTACGGAAAAGTCATCAGATGTTAATGAAAGGAAAATGTAATACGACAGCAAATGCATTTAAAAGGTTTGCTGGGAAATATAGAAATGGAAGTATTATTGGCCTTTTAAAAACTATGAATATTAAGTTGAAAACCAGTATTTTATATGGAGCAGAAGTTTGAGCAGGAGATATTAAGCCTTTGGAGATAATTATAAACAAACTATACTAATACGTACTTCGGGTACCAAATTCAGTCCCAACAGAAATAGTATGAAGGGAACTGGGTCAGTATTCATTGGCAACCTTGGTACGAATACAAAGAATAAAGCATATATTAAGATTATTCTTATAACCAGATGAGAGATTGCCAAGAATAATGTTAGAGGAGACAGAACTCTTAAAACTGAAGGTGGACAAAGCAATGGGGCCTGATGGGATTCATCCCAGAATTCTAAAAGAACTAAGGGTAGAACTAGTGACACCACTGACTACACTTTTTAACAAATCATGGGAGGATGGGGTGGTACCCGAGGACTGGAGGAGGGCAGATGTGATTCCCCTTCACAAAAGTGGGAACGAGGCAGAAGCAGGAAACTACAGACCTGTTAGTTTAACCTCAGTGATAGGGAAAGTGATGGAATCACTTCTGAAGGAAAGAACTGTCGAGTACCTAGAGGCCAGAGGGGCACAGGACCCAAGGCAGCATGGATTCACAGCGGGAAGGTCATGCCAGATGAATCTGATAGATTTCTTTGACTGGGTGACCAAAGTAGTAGATCAGAGAGGGGCTGTGGACATGGCCTACCTAGACTTTAGCAAGGCATTTGACACAGTCCCACACAAAAGATTAATATACAAGTTAGCCAGCCTGGGAGTGGGTCCCAAGATGACAGCCTGGGTAAAGAATTGGCTGGAGAATAGGACACAGAGAGTAATAATAAAGAGTCCACTCTGAAGAAAGGGGGGTTACTAGTGGAGTACCGCAGGGTTCAGTATTAGGACCGGTCCTCTTCAATGTCTTCATAAGCAACAATGCAGAGGGACTGGAAGGAAAAGTATGTCTCTCTGCAGATGACACAAAGATCTGCAACAGAGTTGATGCACAAGGTGGGGTGGAAAGGATGAGAAGGGACTTGGCAAGGTTAGAGTAATGGTCAAATGTATGGCAGCTTAGATTCAATGCTAAGAAGTGCAAGGTAATGCACCTGGGAAACAAAAACCCAGGGGAAGAGTACACAATAGGGGGTGAGATACTAACAACAACAAAAATGGAAAGGGACCTGGGGGTAGTCATATCAGATGACCTAAAGGTGGGCAAGCAATGTGAGAGGGCAGCAAGGAGGGCTGGGGGGATACTGGGATGCATAGGGAGAGGCATCACCAGTAGAAAACAGGAAGTTATTATCCCTCTGTACAGACAGCTGGTCAGACCCCATCTGGAGTACTGCGTGCAGGTCTGGAGACCCAATCTCCGCAAAGACATAGACAGGATGGAAGCTGTCCAGAGGAGGGCAACTAAAATGGTGCAGGTCTGCACCAGAAGACATATGAAGAGAGACTAAAGGAGCTTAATATGTATAGCCTCGAGGAAAGGAGGGAGGGGGACATGATAGAAACTTTCCAAGTACCTCAAGGAATCAACAAAGTCAAGAGGGTAGCATCTTTCAAAAAGAAGAGTTGCAAGAACAAGGGGCCTGAATTTGAAGATGGGGTGGTGGCTCAGAGGTAATTTAGGAAGTATTTTTCTCACAGAGAGGTTGTGGATGCATGGAACAGTCTGGAGGAGGTTGTGGAGTCAAAAACATTGGTTGAATTCAAGCATGCATGGGACAGTCATAAGGCAATTCTAGGGGGCGGGGGTTGGAAGAAGTAGGCTGCTGGCTAACTAGGATCTGCAGCTTATCCATTAGGTAGGGAAAAGGGCAGACTGGGTGGGCCAAGTGGTCCTTCTCTGCCGTCAAATTCTATGTTTCTATCCAATATAATGACAGAGGTTTTTTATCTCCTTTAATTAAATATATTAAGACCTTATTTTATCCACTGGGTTTGAATACATTATTGTACAAAATTTACCATACTCCATTTATTGAAACTGGAGAAATTGTTGCCAAAAAAGTTAAGAGATGATGCTCTAAAAATAGATAAGAGAATAAATAATTTGAAACATTTCAGTTGGTTTAAAAGAATAAAAATACAGCATGGTCTTGAACCATATTTATTGAAATTGATTAACCCAGTGGACAGAAGGGTGATAACTAGATTCAAACTGGAATTACAAATGTAATTACACTTATTATAATCAGAAGAGACAAGGAGTTGAAACTCCATTTTGTAAATGTGACGGGAAAACAATAGATGATCTTGAACATGTATTATTATACTGTACAAAGCATGAAAGACAAAGAAAATATTGGCTTGGACCTATTTTCAAAGAATATAACACACCTCATGACACACAGCTGATTATAGGACAATTGCTCAGTACAAATTATGTGAATATACTGCAGAGACTAGTGAGTTTTTTAAAGAAACTAAAATTGTAAAATATTTTAGTATGAAGTTTAGGAGTGAATATTTACAAGAGTATTATATGACTTATGAATCTATTTATATGTATGGTATATGGAAAATGGAGTGTAAAAACTATTTGTAAAGACATTTATGTCGAACAATAAACATTTTTGTACTTGTACTTGAGGCATCTGTAGCAGTGGGAAAGGAGGAAGTTGGGGACCTCAGTAAAGACTCCAAGTAGGATGCAGCAGCTGGTGGGGGGGGGGGACTCCTGTTATTGGGGGGACAGACCTGGGAACGGGGAGGGGTAGAACAGGAGAGGGAGATGAAGTGCCTGAGAAGTGCTTTAGCTAGGAGGAATAGAGAGTACATCGAGAGGCTCACTATGGCAGCAGGAGATGGGAAGGCGCTAAACATCATTGTCCACCTAGGGACAAATGACCTTGCAAGGGATAGCGTAGCAGTACTGCAGGGAAATTTCTGGGAGTTTGGAAGCGGCCTCAAGCAGGTGGCATGCATGGTGTCTTTTGCCAAGGTATTATCTGTCTACGGCCAGAGAGAGAGGAAAGGGCACTCCACAGCAGGGCTTTGGCTGAAGGTATGGTGCATGGAGGAGGGCTTTGGCTCCAATGTGGACTGGGGGCAAATCTGGGAGGATATGGGCCTATATGAGTGTGATGGCCTGCATCCTTCCTGGAAGGCACCACACTTCTTAGCGGAAGGTTTAAATGCTACTTAGATGAGCATTTAAACTAGCAGAGGGGAGGCTGTAAAACCAAGGGAGGAAAAAACAGGTTACTCACCTATAACAGTAGTTCTAGGAGTGGTATATGTTGTTCATCCACACTTACTGGCATGTCCCTTTCCCCTTTAAATCTTGCTGGAAGTCTTCAAGCTGGCTCCTCCCACCCACCCAGGTGGTATATACTGCGGCTCCGCCCCATGACGCCAGATCTTAGTCCCGCTGGAAGCCAGGTTGTGCCATCTCAGCCGGGAGGTCAGGAAGTCCGTAGATCCATACCACTCCTAGAACTACTGTTACAGGTGAGTAACCTGTTTTTCTAGGATCGTGGATATATTGTTCATCCACACTTATTGTCAGACTCCTAGCAGTTCTCCAGGAGGAGGGAGGCAAGGCGCACACCTTCTCTTAGGGAACAGAGACTGGAGAACTGAGGTCCCAAAACCAGCACCTCAAGGTCGATGTTGTAGTGGGTAATGAAGGTGTTTGCTGACGTCCAGGTAGCAATCCAACAGATTTCCCGTATGGGGATGTCCCTGGAAACAGCCACCGCTGCAGCAGTATGGTGGGTAGAATGAGCTCTTATCCCTCTGGGAGGCTCCTTGCCGCCAACTCATAGCACAGACCTATGCATGATGTAATCCATCCTGCTATGGTCCATTTGGCTGCAGATCTGCCAGAAGTGGCTTCAGTGTAGGTGACAAACAGCTGGCAAACCTCTCCATGAAGTTCTGCCATCCTCTCCTTATAACAGGAGAGAACGCATCTCAGATCCAAGGTATGGAGCCTGTACTTGGCCTCCAATGTGTAATTAGGGTAGTATACAGGCAGAGTCAACACCTGGTTAAGGTGAAACTCTGACACCACCTTCGGAAGGAATTTCGGGTAGGGGCGCAGGACAACTTTGTCCCTATGGAAGACCAGATAAGGGGAGTCCATCAAATGCGCATACAGCTCCCCTGTCCTTCTGGCGTATGTGATAGCCACCAAGAAGGCCGTCTTCCATGACAAGTGTGACAGCTCACACTGGTGCACTGGTTCGAATGGCTTGCCCATGAGCTTTGCCAATACCAGCTGTAGATCCCACGGAGGTAGAAGTTCATGCACTGGAGGGGATATGTGATCCAGGCCTTTGAAAAAGCCCTGTCTCCTGCACCAATGTTGGCTGACCGGCCTGTGCCCGGTAAGCAGAAATGGCTGCTAGGTGCACCCTAAGGGTCAAAGACCGTAGACCGCCATTGGAAAGAGACCAAAGGTAGTTGAGAATGTTAGCCACAGAACAGGATAAGGAGTCCAGACCCTTATCCTGACACCAAATGGAAAATCTTTTCCATTTGAAGGCATAACATTTCCTGGCTGATTCCTTTCTAGAAACCTCCACCATGGTGTAGACATCTTCGGAAAGACCCAAAGCCTGGAACTCTAGCCGCTCAGGTACCAGGCTGTGAGGTGCAGAGATTGCAGGTCCGCATGAAAGACCTTCCCCTAGTTCAGAGATGTCAGGTCCGGGCGTGTACAAAGACACTCCGAGGGCCTGCAGCTGAGACTGAGGAGATCTGAATACCAGATCTGGCACGGCCAGTCTCGGGCCACCAGAATCACCTTCACCTTGTCCATCCTCACCTAGAGTAACACCTTGTGGATCAAGAGAAATGGAGGGAAGGCACAGAGAAGGCCTGGGGTCCACGGCCTCGAGAAGGCATCTCCCTGCAGTGAGCCCTGCTGGGGCGGCATGAAACAACCTCAGCTTGGTGTTTTCCCTGAAGGCAAACAGGTCCACCATCGGTCTGCCCTAACGGGAGAACAGGCTGTAAGCGACCTCTAGGTGGAGACACCACTCGTGGGATGTCTGGCCTAAGTGGTTGAGAGCATCTGCCAGCTGGTTCGAGGCTCCTGCCACACTGATGGCTAGAAGATCCGCCTCCAACCGGTCTACGAGGGTCGAGATGCAGAGCACCTCTCTGGATAGCAGACGGGAGTGTGTGCTGCCTTGTTTGTTGAGGTAGTACATGGTCGTGGTATTGTCTGTCTGGACTTGAACCACTTGACCCCGGAGCTGAGAAGCAAAAGCTGACAGTGCCAGTCTGACTGTTCTGAGCTCCAACATGTTGATGTGGCATCGGGACTCCTTGGGGGTCCAGAATCCGTGGGCCTTGTTGTCCCCCATGTGGGCTCCCCAGCCCATGAGAGAGGCATCGGGTAAGGACGACTGTCGGCTCGGGGCGAACAAACGGGTTCCCTTTCTGCAACCGGTCTGGGGCGGTCCACCACTGGAGAGCGTCCAACATCTTCTGGGTTATAGTGATCAGCTGATCAAAATGACTGTATTGCTGAGTCCACTGGGCGAGCAGCTCCCATTAGAGGGGGCGCATGTGCAATCAGGCCCAACGGACCACTGAGGTGCACCCCGCGATGTAACCCAGAAGGTGCAGAAAGTCCTGGGCAGGGCGCAAGTGCCCAACCAGAAATGATTGTGTAAAGGAAGAGAGAACCTCCGCCCTGTCCGCCGGGAGCCGAGCTCTGGCCTGACAAGAGTCAAGCTCTGCCCTGATGAAGCCCATCACCTGGGAAGGCACGAGTTCTGACTTGGCCTTGTTGATCAGGAGGCCGAGTTGGGAGCAGGTCTGGAGGGCCATATCCCCTGGACCTCTCCACCTCCTGTTGGGTGGAACCTGCCAGGAGGCAATCGTCGAGGTTGGGGTAAATTCTGACCCCCCCCCCCGACGCCAGAGATGGGCCGCCACCACTGCAATGCATTTGGTGAAGACCTGTGGGGCCGTGACAGGCTGAACGGCATGGCTCAGAACTCATATAGGGTCCCTTCGACCCTGAAGTGGAGGAATCGCTGATGGGATGGATGGAAAGGGACGTGAAAGAATGCGTCCTGCAGATCCAGTGAACAGAACCACATGTTAGGCTCCAAGGATGGTATAATATGGGACAGAGTGACCATCCGAAAGGTGCAGGACCTGAGAAACTGATTCAGGAAATTTTCTGGAAATGAATAAAGAAATAGTGATCAAACCTGCGGATAAAGGGGGGTTCTGTGGTGATAATGTCTACCAACAGATATAATGAAGAGATACATAAACAACTATCTCAGAAAGATTTTTATCAACCTTTAGCCTTGGATCCAACAGTTAAGTTTAAAAGTGTTATAGACATATTTCTCTATGAATCTAAATGTGAGGGTCCTATTAATGCAGACGAATTTCAATATTTAACAGTGACCACCCCTGTGCGAGAATGTATATATGTGCTCCCTAAAATTCACAAAGACCCTATTAATCCCCCTGGTCGTCAGATTGTCTCTGTGATTGGGTCTTTAACTGAGCCATTATCTACTTATGTTGATGCTCATATCAAGGGCTATGTTCATACTCTCCGCTCATATGTTAGAGACACTTCACATCTATTAGAGACTCTAAATGACATGCAAATTGAACAAGACTGGCTCTTGGTTTCGTTGAATATATCCTCCCTCCACACGAATATCCCCCATGATGGGGGGATTGAAGCATTGGACTACTGGCTAGAACTAGATGGCAGTATACCTTTTAGGAAGAACTTTTTTCCTTCTGGACTGTGCGGAGCATGTACTCACAAAGAATTACTTTATTTTTCAAGATTTTTTTTACCTACAGGTCAAGGGAATGGCAATGGGGGCTACATTTGACCCTAAGTATGCCAATCTCTATTTGGGCCTTTGGGAAAAAAGTATATGTCTATGACACACAGACAAATCCATTTTACCATAAGACGGATGTCTGACGTCGCTTTATAGACAACATTTTTTTAGTGTGGCATGGCACTCAGAATGAACTTGTGGAATTTGTTGATTATTTGGAGAAAAGTAACATAAATTTGAAATTTTCCATATAATGTAGTCCTACATCGGTCTCCTTCCTGGATGTTATTATACATAAAAAAGAAGAGGATGGTACTATAAGAACATATTTATTCAGGAAGTAGACCGATAGGAATTCTATTCTGCATGCAACGAGTTGCCACCCCCACCATTTGATTAAGAACATCCCGAAGGCACAATTTATGCGGGTTCGCAGGAAGTGTAGTGAAGATGTAGATTTTTTGGTGAATGGCACAGATATGTGTAATCAATTTGCAGCTAGGGGTTACCCTCAAATTACAATCAGTGGGGCATTTTCTGAGACTCTACTCATGGACAGAGATTCTCTCTTTATCAAAAAAACGAGAACAGGAATCTAGACTAAATTTTAAAACAAAATGTTCTAGACACTGTGGTGAAATTCGGGATATCCTGTTCTCTAATTGGAATATTTTGGAGGGCGAACCCCTACTAAAGAAGTATGTTAAAAACAAGCCCAGAATGACATTTAAGAGAGATACTAACCTCAGGGATAGACTTGTTCACAGCTATCAACCTGTGGACAAGACTGACAGAAAAGCTATTGGTGTTCTGTCTCCCTTGACCCCCGGGATATATACCTGCGGTAACTGCAAATTTTGCAGCTCAGTTTTGAAGTATAATACTTTCACTAGCTGTAATAGCACTAGGGACTTTCAGATTAGAGACTGTATTACTTGTACTACTGAAGGTGTGGTGTATTTAGCCACCTGTCAGTGTGGCTCTTTTTAAGTGGGCAAAACGACAAGGGCTTTGAAACTTAGGATTGGTGAACATCTCAGATCACTTGATAACAATTATACTCCTAGTGCCTTATCTATACATTATACAGATACTAAACAGAAAACCCTGAAACATGTTTTCAAATTTTGTGGAATCAAGAAAGTACGAACTGGTAAGAGAGGGGGTAGTTTGGATGAAAAACTCAAACAAAGAGAATCCTTTTAGATATTTACATTAGTAGCCCTTAAAAAAACAGGTCTGAATGATAAGATTGACCTTTTGTTCTACATTAAGAGATTGGGATGTTCATTACATCTTGACAGTTATAGTTATGCCTGTATTCAGGTTATATATTAGGTCTAGAGATGTGTACATATATACATACATATATATATATATATATCCTATGCAAAAAACTTCGTTAATCCATCAGTTAGGTTTCTTCTACAGCGAAAAAAGCGAGGAAATTCGATTTTATGGTTCCCACCCCTTGCACCCCACCCCCACCAAAAGGCATCGGGGTGTGCGTTGGGGTCGTCTACAGGACATGCTGTCAACACCCTCAAAATTTCAAGTAAAAAGACCAATTGTGCCCAAGATATGACATGTCAAAATTTGAAATTTACATTCATCAGAGTGGCACAGTTTCGCACCTGTTGACATTTAGCACACATAATGACTGAAAAGTACATCCATGACACTAAGGCTAGGTGTCCTTATCAATTTCAAGCCACCACCACAAGCAAAATGCTGTCCGCAGAATGTAAACTGCACCACGCCATATCTCCGACAAAAAAAATATTTTCCAACATGGAAACACTATAATTTATATCCACAGGACATGCCGTCAACGCCCTCTAAATTTCAAGTGAAAAGACCAAACCGTGTCCAAGATATAACATTTTAATGTATGAGATTTTCATTCATCAAACTGGCACAGTTCTGCACCTGTTGACATTTAACACACACAATGACTAAAAAGTACATCCATGACAGTAAGGCTAGGTATTCTATCAATTTCAAGCCACCACCAGAAGCAAAACACTATGCGCAACACGTAAAGTGCATCACGCAATATCTCCGCAAAAAAATTTCTCTGACACGTAAACACCACAATTCACATCTACAGGATATGCCGTAAACACCCTCCAAACTTCAAGTAAAAAGACCAAACCGTTTCCAAGATATTCAATATTAAAAATTGTAAAACTTTCCCTATGTATTCCACTATCAACTATCTGGCCATCTTGTCCTGCCCTTGCGATCAAACATGGCAATCAAAGAATCTCATGATCAAAGAATTTGCGGCCTCACGATCAAAGAATTTGCAGGCTCACGGACAAAGAATTAAAAGTCGTATAAATCAAACAATTGATGGAACTGCGGTATACCACTGCCATGGTTCGACAGAACGAAGCCCCCTGAGTAAAACCCAGCCACATTTGACTTCCTAGGACACCCCTGGGCTGAGAAAATTGATTTTTTAAATTGGGCCATCTTGTTCCTCGCTCACGAAGCACGATCGCGATCAAAGAATTTGCAGCCTCGCATCAAAGAATTAAAAATGTAAAAAATGTTATAAATCAAAAAATTAAAGGAATTGCAGTAAACCACTGCCATGGTTCGACAGAACGAAGCCCCCTGAGTAAAACCTACCCTCATTTGACTTCCTAGGGCACCCCTGGACTGAGAAAATTGATTTTTTTTAATCCGGCCATCGCGTCCCTCGCTCGCAATGCACGATCGCGATCAAAGAATCTCACGATCAAAGAAACTGCATGCCTGCGATCAAAGAATAAAAAATGGTGAAACGCGAATTTTTCACCGATTTGAACCAAACCAACGGCATACCTCGATAGAACGGACCCTCCTGAGCAAAACGCACCCTCATTTGTGTCCCTAGCCCACCCGAGTGGAGATATTAGTGTTTTTAGGTCGCGATCAAAGAATCTCACGATCAAAGAATTTGCAGGCTCGCGATCAAAGATTGTTACTGAGCCGCAAATTCAAATTTTAAAAGCTTATAACTCTATTTTTTGACCAAATTGGATGAAACCAAAGGCATGGTTCGATAAATCGGAGACCCCTGAGTAAAACCCATTGAAGTTTTACTTCAGAAGTGACCCCTGAGCCAAGATATTTGTGTTTTTACGATCAGAAATAAAAAAACAAAATGGCAGAACTCGAGATCAAAGAATTTTAAAAATCCTCGGGGACTAAGATTCTTGAACCATGAGGCTACAAATTCTTTGACCGCCTGGTGAAACCAGATGGCCAGAATCCCATTCTTTGTTCGCAAGATATACATTTAAATTTCCCCACTGACTTATAATGGGAATTAAAAGTGCCATAACTTTTGAATGTCTTAATATTTCTTCACCAAACAAAAAGCAGCATGTTCAGCCACCAAAGCTCTTTCAAATGAGCCATCACGCAGAGCGGCACACCACATAACGGCCGTACAGGACCACATTCAGAATCCCAAAAGGTGCCTCCAAAAATGGATAATTTTGCATTTTTCAGCGCTTTCGTACACAAAGACCATCACTCTGACTGAAACGCAATTTGACATATCAAGGGATCTACCATGCCCCACCGCGCGTACCAAATTTCAGGCAAATCCGTTGAACGGGTCCAAAGTTATTAACGCCCAAACTTTTGACTTTAGTATGTAACTGACTGCTGACATATACATAAATATATCCGGACTTCAGCATTGCTTCTTGCTTTTCTTTGTTGAGTGTAGTTCACTGAGTACTAGATATTTAATATTAGTTTTGTTGGTAAGATCTTTAAAATGAATTTAAAAACAACTTTAAAAAGGAATTTATAATTATTAATATTTGTTTTTTGTTTTATCTTTTTCAGATAGATTTGAATTATTAGGAATATTTAGTTCCATTGATATTGAATGTTGATGACATGAAAGATGGACTTTACAATTTGTATCTATAAATAGAATGTTATACATAAAATGTTGATATTTGTAATAAGTATAGTGTGATGATTCCTTCCCCTGATCTACTGTGTATTGAGATAACATTTACACATATATATTCATTTTTGCAGTATATGTTGATAGTGGAAATGTAATTTTTTCTATTGTATTTATATTTATTGTAATAGGATATGGTGATTGAAATCATACTTTTTAAGATGTTATAATATTGATTTGCTCTATTTCAGAGTTTAATATGTATAGGTGTACTGTCACTTTAAATTGGTTTAAGATAAAAGTGTCCATTACCACTCTAAGAGACAACCACCTGATGACGTACTGCATACGAAACCGGTCGGGGTCTTAGTGAGGCATGTATAACAACCATTTTGGTTACTGGCGGCCTTTTTAATTCAAAATAAAGCCTTTTTGTAGCAGCTAAGGTGTGCGGTTGTTTATTGATTTATCCTGTTTAGTCTACTTCCCGCACCCTCTCTACATCAGGGAGCTGTACTGTGGAACTTCTCTTAACCGTGGTCTGCATGTCCGCAGGGAGATGTGGGAGGACTTCATCTAATGACCGGAGAAGGGCATGAGAGAAGTGTGCCATGATGACAGCCAAACTTGCCTGACAAAGACCCAAGGAGGAAGTCGCATAGACTTTCTGCGCAGAATGGTCCAAAAGCTTGGACCCCTTATCGGGGGTCAGTCAGTGTTGGCAGAACTGTTAGTATGCCTGAACACAGAGGTGGTCATCAGGCTCTCGGCTGAAGGGTGCTCTGGAACCCCGCAAGGGACCCCATGGGCACCACGCACTTCCAGGCCATGTGGGCAGATGGTGCTGGATGTGAGGCAGGGCACTGCCACAGTTCGAGTGCCAGACCAACAATGGTCTTGGCCACAGGAAAGGCCTTCATCGGGGTATCCCCTCTCTTGAGGATGTCCATGAGAGGGTATTCTGCATTTTTCTGGATGGGTTCCAGTGGGCATCCCTATAGAATCAGAGATGAGACGGAGAATCCTTTGGAAGGAGGAAGGGCCTTCCTCCATCCCAGTGCCAACGGACGACTCATCATCCCCAGGATGAGAGTGGAGCCCGGTGACATCCGAACCCAAAGAGTCGGGGTACAGCGGCCTGCCTCCCAAGTCACCCTCGACCTGCCGAGGGTGGTCCAGGGTGACTGTGACCGACAGACGTTGGGGAAGCCTGGTATCTGGTTGGTCCACTTTGGAAGGAGCCCCTTCCATAGGCTGCTGAAGCGGCGGCTCCACCACTATCGGTGGAGACACCGGAATAGGCCAAACCGGAGGACAGGCCGGCTCCGCGGGAGTAAGAACTGAAGGCTTCGGTTCCGAGGGGGTCAGCTTCAGCCTAGGAGGCGAAAGCCAAGTAATGGCCGGGGTATGCGGTGGAGCCAGCTTCTTCCCGGACAAAATCAGCTGTTGCCACATAACGTCCTCATAGCGCCGATAGAGTTTCCGTCGGAGGCTCTCCTCATCTGAGGAGGATGAGGACGACCTGTGGCATTGCCTCTTTTTGGAGTGCTTGTGGCTCTTCCTTGGCCATTCGGCTGAGGGGGTTCTAGACCTCGACCAACATCGGGCAGGTCGACTCGGGAGACACCGGAGGGATCGGTGAAACCTGAGGGTGCGATACCGGGACCTTGATGGGGACACCAGTAGCTGGGTCTCCTCTTCGGGGAACACAAGGACCGGAGTCCTCTCCAAGGAGTCATTGGCCACAGCTGATGACAGAGGGTCAATTCAATTGAGAACTATCTCGACCTCATCGGCCACATCCTCGGTCGTCTGGCCAGACAGAAGGTCCATGAAGCCTGCGGCCAAGGAAGCGATCTCGACCAAGGTCAAGACCGCATGCTCCTGGGACTGAGACCTCTCTTGGTCCCAAGAGTGCCTTTGCCGAGACGAAGACAAGCTATGTTCTTTGTCTCTCCTACGAGATCTGGAGGAGTGCGAGCCTGCAGGCGTCTCGCCCCGGGTGGGGAGAGACTGGCACAACTCCTTAAAGGAACCTGTGAAGGTGGAGCCCAGGTTGAGTGGAATGAAAAAGCTTCAAATCGCCGAAGCGCGGGCGGCTTCTTCTTCGAATGCATTCCAGCTGCTTGGCAGAACCCACGGCCATGGAAACTGCCCACCTAACCTCCTTTGACTTTACCGGAGGATTCCTTTTCTCCGGTCTCCCCAACTTCAAACGTGCCAGGCAGTCATCCAGGACATTGTGATGGAAGGCCAAGCAATAGCTGCAGGACGAGGTGTCATGCCCAACACCTAGGCAGTAGATGCATGTGAGATGGGGATCAGTGCGCGACATCTTCTGGCCGCAAGGACACCGGTGAAATCCTGGAAAAGATTTCTCTTCATGATTGAGGACACAAAAGTGTGATCCCTAACTTAGATGAGTTTTAATTTTGGTAAAACCAAAGTTTTGAAAGCCAGGGCCTACGAAATGCGTGAGCACGAGGGAGGCAACTTGTATCTTCCAGCTGAAAGAAAGATCTGGCATCACGGGGCGAAGCCGTAGTATATACCACCTGAGTGGTTGGGAGAAGCCAGCTTGAAGACTTCTGGCAAGATTTAAAAGGGAAAGGAACATGCCAATAAGTGTGGGTGAACAACATATCCACGATCCTAGAACAGCCTTTTCCCCATTCTCTTGTCGGTGTTCCTTTACCCACAGCTGCACATCCGTAGGCAAGATGCTGATGAATTGCTCCACGGCATCTGTGGGACTGTACTGCTCTCTGGTTTGATCCATTTTATCAGGAGTTCTCTGAGTCGAGTGAAAGCTTCTCGAGGATTGTCGACTGAGTTGTACCTCAGAGATCGAAATCTGTGCCTGTTGGTCTCTCCGGAGATGTCATACATTTTCAGGATTTTGGTTTTCACCAGGTCACAGTTTTCTGACTCTGCAGTGTCCATACTGCTGTAGGCAAGCTGGGCTTTCCCTGTCAGGTAGGGTACCAGTCTGATTGTCCATTGCTGCTTGGCCACTGGCAGGTCGTGGCAACTCTTTCAAAGGTTGTCAGGTATGCCTCAATATCATCCGAGGGACACAACTTTGTAAGTTTAATGGCCTTTAAGATGCTTGCATTTTGTTGCTCCTCTGGATCTGTGCCAGATCCCCTGCCTGCAATAGCCTGTAAGGCAACCAGCCATCGCTGCTCCTGTCATTGCATCTCTTTTCTCATCTGCTGCATCTCTTCTCTCAACGCTTCTAAACGTTGAATTTCTTTTTCTCTCTGCTTCTCAGTCTCTTTTTGTTGTATAGCCCACCATTTGAAAAAGTCCATCAGGCTTTCAGGTTCTGTCATTGCCTGTTCTTTTTCCATAACTTGTGCTGGCTGTGCAATCTCAGACTGGACTTCTGCTGCAGAATCCATACCATCCTCTGTGCTTCCCTGATGCTAGGCCCAGTACCCACACACAAATCTCCTGTCTTAGGGTATGCATGGCTTAAATCCCATTTCTCAACCATATGTCGTCGAGGCACAAGACAGGAAACATAGGAAAAACCAGGAGCAGTTGTCAAATTCCATAAAACTGTTTATTTGTAGTTGCAGTAACACAAAAAACATAAACCTGTTCAGAATAACTATGTACAGAAGCAAAAACTAAATCTTATAAAAATCTCTCTTGTTCTTCGAAAACAAAAAACCTCTCTCTGCAATTGCAGCTTTGCTATTTTATAAGGCTTTTCAACCCCCATCCTTAGCAAGCATCCTGTCTTTGCAAAACATTCTGTTCTCGTCAGTTTCGGGCAGGATCTAGAAACACAGAAGTTGACGGCAGATAAGGACCACAAGGCCCATCCAGTCTGCCCATTTCTTTTTCTACCTTATAAATGTGCCATCGGCCTTTGCTCTGTCAGTGGCCTATCTATTCATACTCATTTGTATTGCTCCCTTATGCCTATCCCATGCCTGTTTGAAGCCCTGCACTGTATTCATAGCCACCACTTCTTGAGGTAGGCCATTCCATTCATCCACCACCCTTTCTGTGAAAAAGAATTTCCTCACATTCCCCCTTAATCGGCCCCCCTCTAATCTCATGCTGTGTCCTCTTGTCCTGCTATTTTTCTTATATTTAAACATGTTAGACTCTTTCACCTTGTTAATGCCCTTAAGGTGTTTGAATGCCTCGATCATATCACCTCTCTCCCTCCTTTGCTCAAGGGTATACATATTGAGCTCTGTTAATCTGTCTTCATATGTCTTCTGATGCAGTCCCTGCACCATTTTGGTTGCCCTTCTCTGGACTGCCTCAATTTGGTTAATGTCCTTGTGAAGGTGTGGCCTCCAATACTGCGCGTACTCCAGATGAGAGCCTAACCAGTGTCTTGTAAAGAGGGATTATTCACCTCCCTCTTCACGACTTGTGATACCCCTACTAATACACCCTAACACCCCTAGCCTTACCTACTGCTTTAGAGGTCTGCTTGGATGATTTCAGGTCATCAGTGATGATGATGCAAAGTCTCTTTCTTCCTTTGTGACTGCTAGCAACTCCTCCCAGCCTATGGGTGGCTTCAGGGATTCTCTTCCCTATGTGCATGATCTTGCACTTCTTTGCATTAAATCCAGTTGCCACTCTTCTGACCATTTTGCTGGTTTATCCAGATCTCTTCTCATTCTGCCCACCCCATCTGGATCATCTACTCTGTTGCAGATCTTGGTGTCATCTACAAACAGACAAGCCTTACCCTCTAGTCCATCTGCAAGGTCACTAATGAAGATGTTGAAGAGGACTGGCCCCAGGACTGATCCCTGAGGTACCCACTTGTGACTTGCATCTCTTCTGACTGTATACCATTTACCACCACTCTCTGTTTTCTGCCAGTCAACCAGTTTGCCACCAGTTGACCAACTACGAACCACCCGAGCCTACCCAGCTTATTTATCAATCTTCTATGTGGAACAGTGTCAAAAGCTTTGTTGAAGTCAAGGTAAGCGACATCAGCTGCTCCCCTTGGTTCACCACTCTGGTTACCCAGTCAAAGAAATCTATGAGATTAGTTTGACAGGACCTTCCTTTGTAAACCCATGCTGTCTTGGATCCTGTGCCCTATGGATTCCAGGTGTTGCACTATCCTTTCCTTAAGGAGTGCCTCCATAATCTTGCCCACTACTGAGGTAAGACTGACTGGTCTGTAGTTCCCTGCCTCCTCCTGCTACCACTCTTGTGGGCGGGATCACATAAGCCCTTCTCCAGTCCTCTGGGACCTCTCCTGTGCTCAGAGACTCACTAAACAGTTCTGCTAATGGCTCTGCTAGTTCCACCTTTAGCTCCTTAAGTACCCTGGGATGTATGCCATCAGGTCCCATTGCCTTATCCACCCTGAGCTTAGCAAGCTCTTGTAGGACCCTTTCTTTTGTGAAGGGAGTAGTGCTCACCTCCCACCCCGTGTCCATGGTGCTGAGCTGTGGGCCCTGCCTACCTTCTCTTCAGTAAATACTGAGCAAAGTATCTATTTAGGATAGATGCTTTTACATGGTCCTCCTCTTCACTGCTCCCTTTCTCCATTAAGCTTAGCAATACCCCTCTGGACTTTCTCCTTTCACTAATGTATCTATAGAAAGTCTTGTCACCTTCTTTTACTGTTCGTGCTAGTGTTTCCTCAGTTTGGGACTTTGCCTGCCTTACTGCCTTCCCTGCTTCCCTTAGGGAAGTTTGGTATGCCTCCTTATCTTCATCCCGCTGTGTTCCCTTATATTTCCTGAAGGCCAGCCTTTTGGCTCTGACTTTTTCTGCTACTGTATTTAAGAACTAAAATGGTTTCCTTCTTCTTTTGTACTTCCTTTTCTGTCTAACACAATGGGATGTTGCTTCAAGTATTGCATCCTTAATGCTTGCCCACTTTGCCTGTACCCCCTCACCTGTGTTTCTTTTTGCCAGGGCTAGCTTAACTCTGTTGGCCATCTTATCAAAGTCAGCTCCTCTGAAGTCCCATATTTTGCCTTGGAATGGGATGATTTAGATGTAGTAGCCAAATTGAACCACACCATGTGATGGTCACTGGCCCCCAGGTGACCTTCTACCTGGAGATCTGTGATCCCTTCCCTGTTAGTCAGTACTAGATCTAGGATAGCCCTGTCTCTTGTGGGTTGTTGTACCAGTTGTTTGAGGCTCTCCCCCTGCAGGGGCCTTGGTTCTCCAATCTCTGTTTCCTAGGTAGGAGGTGTGCGCCTTGCCCCCCTCCTCCCGGATCTGCTAGAACAGGTTACTCACCTGCAACAGTAGTTCTAGGAGCGCTATATGTTGTTCATTCACACTCTTTGGCATGTCCCTTTCCCTTTAAATCTCGCCGGAAGGTCTTCAAGCTGGCTCCTCCCACCCACCCGGGTGGTAAATACCTTGGCTCCGCCCCATGACCCCAGATCTTAGCCTGCTGGAAGCAAGGTGATGCGCCTAAAGCTGGGGAGGTCGGGTAAGGGTGCGTGTGGATGAACAACAAATACCACTCCTATAACTACTGTTACAGGTGAGTAACCTGTTCTTCTAGAAGCGTGGATATGTTGTTCATCCACATTCTTTGGCAGACTCCTAGCAGTTCTCCAGGAGAAGGGGGGCAAGGCGCACACCTCCTACTTAGGAAACAGAGATTGGAGAACCAAGACCCCAAAACCAGCATCCCGGCGTGACTCAAGGTCGATGTGGTAGTGGGAAATAAAGATGTTTGTTGACTTCCAGGTAGCAGCCCGACAGATTTCCTAGATAGGGATGTCCCTGGAAGCAGCCACCGATGCAGAAGTATGGCAGGTAGAATGAGCTCTTAACCCTCTGGGAGGCTCCTTGCCCACCAACTCATAGCACAGACCTATGCGTGATGTGATCCATCTTGCAATGGTCCGTTTGGCTGCAGGTCTGCCAGAAGCGGCTTCAGCGTAGGTGACAAACAGCTGGCGAACCTCTCCACCAGTTTCCGCCGTTCTTTCCTTATAATAGGAGAGAGCATGTCTCAGGTCCAGAGTTTGGAGCCTGTACTCGGCAACCGAGGTGTAGTTAGGGTAGTATACCAGCAGAGTCAACACCTGATTAAGGTGAAACTCTGAGACCACCTTCGGAAGGAATTTCAGGTGGGGGCTCAGGACAACTTTGTCCCATTGAAAGACCGCATAAGGGGAGTCCACGCAAAGCGCCTGGAGCTCCCCTATCTGTCTCGCTGATGTAATAGCCACCAGCAAGGTCATCTTCTGCGACAAGTGTGAGAGCTCACACTTGTGCATGGGTTAGTGACTTGCCCATAAGCTTTATAAAACCAGCAGAGATCCCGCGAGGAGGTGGAGGTTCACACACGGCGGGAGGGATCACGTGATCAGGTCTTTGAGCGCCCAACCACTGTCGCCTGTGCCAATGTCGGGCTGACCGGCCTCGCCCGATAGCAGAAATGGCTGCCAGGTGCACCCTAAGGGTCAATGACCGCAGACCCCCTTTGGAGAGAGGCCAAAGGTAGTCTAGAATGTTAGCCACAGAGCAGGATAAGGGGGTTCAGACTCTTACCCTGACACCAAATGGAAAATCTCTTCCACTTGAAGGCATAACATTTCCTGGTCGATTCCTTGCTAGATGCCTCCACCACAGTGTAGAGGTCCTTGGAAAGACCCAGAGCCTGGAACTCTAGCCGCTCAGATACCAGGCTGTGAAGTGCAGGGATTGAAGGTCCGGATGGAAGACCTTCCCCTGATTTAATGATATCAGGTCCGGGCATGTAAAAAGCTGCTCCGGGGGCCTGCAGCTGAGACTGAGGCGATCTGGGTACTAGAGTTGGTGCAGCCAGTCTTGGGCTACCAGAATCACCTTAGCCTTGTCCCTCCTCACCTTGAGTAACACCTTGTGGATCAAGGGAAATGGAGGGAAGGCGCAGAGGAGATCTGGAGTCCATGGCCTTGAAAAGGCATCCCCTCACAGCAAGCCCTGATGAGGGGCTGGGCATGGTACAGACTCAGCTTGGCATTCCTGGAGGCAAACAGGTCCACCAATGGTTTGCCCCAATGGGAGAACAGACTGTAAGCTACCTCTGGATGGAGGGACCACTCGTGGGATGTCTGGCCTAGGTGGCTGAGAGCATCCACCAGTTGGTTCGAGACTCCTGCCACATAGATGGCTAGGAGATCCATCTCCAACCGGCTGACGAGGGTCCAGATGCGGAGCACCTCCTTGTACAGCAGATGGGAGTGCGTGCTGCCATGTTTGTTAACGTAGTACATGGTCGTGGTATTGTCCGTCTGGATTTGAACCACTTGACCCCGGAGCTGAGGAGCGAAAGTTGACAGTGCCAGTCTGACTGCTCTGAGCTTCAACAGGTTGATGTGGCATCGGGACTCCTCGGGGGTCCAGAATCCGTGGGCTCTGTTGTCCCTCATGTGGGCTCCCCAGCCCATGAGAGAGGCATCGGTCATGAGGACAACTGTCGGCTCAGGGCGGACAAACAGGATCCCTTCATGCAACCGTTCTGGGACGGTCCACCATTGGAGAGCGTTCCACATCTTCAGGGTTATCGTGATCAGCTGGTCGAATTGATCACGGTGCTGAGTGCACAGGGTGGCCAGCTCCCAATGGAGGGGTGCATGTGCCACCTGGCCCAACGGACCACTGAGGTACACACCGCCATGTAATCCAGAAGGCGCAGAAAGTCCAGGGCAGGACGCAAGAGCCCAACCAGAAATTATTGGGCAAAGGAGGAAAGAACCTCTGCCCTGTCCGCCGTGAGCCGAGCTCTGGCTTAACTGGAGTCAAGCTCTGCCCGATGAAGTCCATCACCTAAGACAGTAAGAGTTCCAACCGAGGCCAAGCTGAGAGCAGGTTCTGAGAGACAGATCCCTGAATCTGCCCACCTCCTGAAGGGAGGAACCCGCCAGAAGCCAGTCGTCAAGATAAGGGTAGATTCAAACTCCTTGACGACGAAGTAGGGCTGCCACCACTGCAATCCACTTGGTGAAGACCCGTGGGGCCGATGACAGGCCAAACGGCATGGCTTGGAACGCGTACAGGGTCCCCCTGACCCTGAAGCGGAGGAACCACTGCTGGGACGGATGGATTGGGAAGTGAAAGAACGCGTCTTGCAGATCCAGTGAACAAAACCACATGTTTCGCTCCAGGGATGGTATGATCTGGTTCAGAGTTACCATCCGGAAGGTGTGAGACCTGAGATACAGATTCAGGTCATGGAGATCTAGGATGGGGCGCCAACCACCTGTCCGCTTGGGCACCAGGAAGTACCTGGATATGAAGCCTGGGTCTACAGGCGGATAGAAACATTGAAACATAGAAGTTGACGGCAGATAAGGACCGCAAGGCCCATCCAGTCTGCCCATTTCTTTTTCTACCTTATAAATGTGCCATCGGCCTTTGCTATGTCAGTGACCTATCTATTCATAGTCATTTGTATTGCTCCCTTATGCCTATCCCATGCCTGTTTGAAGCCCTGCACTGTATTCATAGCCACCACTTCTTGTGGTAAGCCATTCCATGCATCCACCACCCTTTCTGTGAAAAAGAATTTCTCACATTCCCCTTAATCGGCCTCCTCTAATCTCATGCTGTGTCCTCTTGTCCTGCTATTTTTCTTATATTTAAACATGTTAGACTCTTTCACCTTGTTTATGCCCTTAAGGTGTTTGAATGCCTGGATCATATCACCTCTCTCCTTCTTTTGCTCAAGGGTATACATATTGAGCTCTGTTAATCTGTCCTCATATGTCTTCTGATGCAGTCCCTGCACCATTTTGTTGCCCTTTCTGGACTGCCTCAATTTGTTAATGTCCTTGTGAAGGTGTGGCCTCCAATACTGCACGAGTACTCCAGATGGGGCCTAACCAGTGTCTTGTACAGAGGATTATTACCTCCCTCTTACGACTTGTGATATCCCTACTAATACACCCTAACACCCCCTAGCCTTACCTACTGCTTTAGAGGTCTGCTTTGATGATTTTAGGTCATCAGTGATGATGACCCAAGTCTCTTTCTTCCTTTGTGACTGCTAGCAACTCCTCCCAGCCTTATAGGTGGCTTCCAGGGTTTCTCTTCCCTATGTGCATGATTTTGCACTTCTTTGCATTAAATCCCAGTTGCCACTCTTCTGACCATTCTGCTAGTTTATCCAGATCTCTCTCATTCTGCCCACCCCATCTGGATCATCTACTCTGTTGCAGATCTTGGTGTCATCTGCAAACAGACAAGCCTTACCCTCTAGTCCATCTGCAAGGTCACTAATGAAGATGTTGAAGGACTGGCCCCAGGACTGATCCTGAGGTACCCCACTTGTGACTTGCATCTCTTCTGACTGTATACAATTTACCACCACTCTCTGTTTTCTGCCCGTCAACCAGTTTGCCACCCAGTTGACCAACTTCTGACCCACCCGAGCCTACCCAGCTTATTTATCAATCTTCTATGTGGAACAGTGTCAAAAGCTTTGCTGAAGTCAAGGTAGGCGACATCAACTGCTCCCCCTTGGTCCACCACTCTGGTTACCCAGTCAAAGAAATCTATGAGATTAGTTTGACAGGACCTTCCTTTTGTAAACCCATGCTGTCTTGGATCCTGTGCCCCTATGGATTCCAGGTGTTGCACTATCCTTTCCTTAAGGAGTGCCTCCATAATCTTGCCCACTACTGAGGTAAGACTGACCGGTCTGTAGTTCCCCGCCTCCTCCCTGCTACCACTCTTGATCTGGCACTGGAGCTACTGCCTCCTTGTGGAGGAGCTGAGCTATGTCGTCTCGAAGAGCCGACTGCATGTGGGCCGAGATCCTTTCCACCCGAGGGGCATGGGCTCGGCTGGATGGGTACTGCTCGAATTCCAGAGGCAGTCCCTGCCCGACCACTTCTAGAACCCACCTGTCCGAGGTGATATCGGACCAGATGGAAAGAAAGTGGCAGAGCCGACCACCCATGGGAGGACCCAGGGCAGGCGTGATGGGTGTAGGGGTGGCAACCCCCAACCCGTCACTGAGCAGGCTTAGAGGAAGAGGACGAAGCTCCTGGACCAGCACTTTGGCCTCCTTTACGGGGCTGTTGAGGGCCCTGCTTGAGCCTAGGGCGCCAAGCTTGAGCCTGCTGCTGCTGTTGTTGCTGCTGACCTCCTTGATAGGACGTCTGCCTGACCGCAGGGGAGGACAGCCGAAAAGGCTTCCTCTCCTCTTCTGCTGGTTCTTACCCGAGGAACCCTTAGCAGAAGTGGCGTCCAAGGTGGCACTGAACTGCTCAATACACTGAAGGTGACCTGCCACTCCTGGGCCAAACAAGTCGGTACCAAGGAAAGACACATCAACTAACTTGTGCTGGGTATCCGCCGGGAAGAAGGATAACCTCAGCCAAGCCCTGCAGTGGGTGGCCACTACGGCTGCTAAAGAGCGGGCACAAGAATTCCCGATGTCTAGGGCTGTCTGGAGCTGCTGTTTCGCGACAGCACGGCCCTGATCACTGACTTGCTTGACCGTGGTTTGCATGTCCGTGGGGAGGTGAGGAATTACTTCATCCAGTGACCCTAGGAGGGCATGGAAGAAGTGTGCCATGATCACAGCCGAACTGGCCTGATGAAGGCCCAAGGAAAAGGCTGCATAGACCTTACGGGCAGAGTGGTCCATGTTCTTGGACTCCTTGTCTGGAGGTCGGTTGGTGTCGGCCGAGCTACCAGTACGTCTAAAGATGGAAGCAGTCACCAGGCTCTCAGCCGAGGGATGTTCTGTGAATTCCGGTAGGGATCCCATAGGCACCACATACTTATGGGCCACATGGGCAGACGGTGCTGGGCAGGAGGCCGGACGCTGTCAAAGCTCAAGGGCTGGACCAGTGATGGCTTCAGCCACTGGGAAGGCCTCCGTCGGGGTATTCCCCCCCCTCTTAAGGATATCCGTAAGGGGGTACTTCGCCTTTTCTGGATAGACTCCAGGGGCATTCCAGTGGAATCGGAAATGAGGCAGAGGATGCCCTGAAAGGAGGAAGGACCTTCCTCCAGGCCTTCTGAGAGTGACTCCTCATCACCTGGATGGGAGTGTAAACCGGTGGCATCTGAATCCGAAGAGTCGGGATACAGCGGTCTCCTGCCTATGTCCCCCTTGATATGCCGAAGGCAGTCAGGGGTAACTGTGATGGACAGATGTTGGGGAAGCCCGGTGTCCGGACGGTCCCCATTCGAGGGAGCCCCAGAGAGTGGCTGCTTAGCTGGTGGTTCCACCCTAATCGGGGGTGAGACCGGTATGGGCTTATACGGAATAATGGCTGGCCCCAAAGGTGGAGGAACCGAAGATTTCAGGTCTGAAGGGGTCGGCGTCGACCCTTGAGGTGCAGGCAAAGTAATGGCTGAGGTGGACTGCATAGCTGGCTTCTGCCCGGCCAAAATCAGCTGTTGCCACATAAGCTCCTCATAGCGTCGACGGAGTTTCCGTCGAAGCCTCTCCTCATCCGAGGAGGATGAGGACTTGTGGCGGTGCCTGTTTTTTGAATGCCGGTGGCCTTTCTTTGGTTTTCCCGCCGAAGGAGACCGAGTCCTCGATTGAGACCGATGGTGTCGGCCAGAATTGGGAGAAACTGGGCTTGGGGAAAATCGAGGCTCTGGATCAATTCCCCTGATGGGGACACCCGAAGGAAGTGTCTCGTCATCGGGGAAAGAAAGGACCGGGTCCTTTCTAAAGAATCGTCAACCGGAGTCGGCGAAATCAGCTAGATTGGCTCGAGTACAATCTCGGCCAGATCAGCCAATTCCTCGGTCTCTGCCTGGCCAGACGGAAGATCCGTGAAGCCGATGGCCGAGGAAGCGATCTCAACCGAAGTCACAGTCGCAGTGTCCTGGGACTTGGACCTCTCTCGGTTCCAGGAACGTCTCCTTTTCGAAGACGTTGGATCCTTGTCCCTCCCCACGAGGGCGGGAGGAGTGCGAGCCCGAGGGCGCCTCACCCATGGTGGGGAGAGACTGGCACAGCTCCTTGAAGGAACCTGTGAAGGAAGATCCGAGGTTGAGAGGCATGAAGAAACTTCGGCTGGCCGAAGCTTGGGCAGCTTTTTCTTCGAAGGCCTTAATCTGCTGTAGCTGCTCGGTGGATCCCACAGCTGCAGAAACCGCTCACCTCGCTTCTTTCGATTTCACCAGCAGGTTCCTTTTCTCCAGTCTCCCCAGCTTAAGGTGCACCATGCGGTTGTCAAGGACGTTGGGATGGAATGTCAAGCAAAAGGTACAAGTGGTGGTGTCATGACTGACACCTAGGCAGTACAAGCAGGTAAGGTGGGGATCGGTGCGCAACATTTTCTGGCCGTATGTACACCGGTGAAATCCGGAGGGCGACTTGTCCTCCATATCTGATGTGCTATTATCAGAATCGAAAACTCTGACGAGTTTGAGAGAGAAATTCGGTAAAAAACGACAATGCGAATCCAGACCTATGATGGCTAAAGTTAGCACGAGGGAACCTGATTCTTCCAGTGGAAAGGAAGATCTGGTGTCATGGGGCGGAGCCGAGGTATTTGCCACCCGGGTGGGTGGCAGCAGCCAGCTTGAAGACTTCCGTGAAGATTTAAAGGGAAAGGGACATGCCAAAGAGTGTGGATGAACAACATATCTACGCTCCTAGAAATGGAAATCACGTACCTACCATAATTCTTGATCTTCTTGGACGAAGTCTCCACCACTCATTCACACTAACAGGATCTACGCCGTGGGCACTAGGACCCAGCGGGAGCGAACTTTTTCCAAGAGGGCCTGCGCCAGAGATAGAGCTGCGAGGAAACAGCATCGCGAGCCTCGGCTCGTGCGGTAAAGACCATCATGGCATCGACTCTCCAACCACCTCAGTACCTTTTATTTCTGAGGAAGTGCAGCATAATCAATCTAGAGAGACTAACCTAACGAAATCGGACATAAGAATGACCCGTATAAGAAGGGTCAACAATGAAGTCTTCACAGCTCAGCCATTGAGGGAGTGAAAACCAAACACAGAGACGTGAGCTCGGGGGATGGAGGGTGGGCGTGTGAGTGAGTGGTGGAGACTTCGTCCAAGAAGATCAGGAATTACGGTAGATACGTAATTTCCATATAAAGTCTCCACCACTCATTCACACTAATGGGAGGGTACCAAGCTAATAATCCCCCCCGAGATGTGCAGTGGGAAAAACTAAGAGCTCACATATTTAGGACAGAAGTCAGTTAAGGATAGTCCTGCCAAACGAAAGATGTCGTCTGGCATGGACATCCAAGGCATAGTGCTTAACGAAAGTATGCACTGAGCTCCAGGTAGCCACATTGCAAATGTCTGTAATGGGTGCATTGTGGATTTCCGCCACAGATGTCCACAACTGCTCTAATAGCGTGAGCGCACACTCTTCCTTCCAGCTTAACCTGTGCCATAGAATAGCAGTGGCGAAGGCATGCCACTAGCCACGCTGAAATGCATCTAACAGTGGCAGGCTGACTCAGCCAGATCTCGCTGAAGGAAATAAACAGCTGTTGAGCCTTACAGATTTCTTTTGTTCTATCCAGACAGAATTGCCGCTCTTTTAACATTCAAGGAATGAAGCGTACGCTCTCCTTCATTCTGGAAGTTCGTAAAGTAGGATGGCAGGACCAAAGGTTGGTTTAGATGGAATTCTGAGACAATCTTATGGAGAAACTTAGGATGAGTCCTAAGAACTACTTTGTCCTTATGAAATACAGTGTACGGGGGTCTGTGACCAATGCATGCATCTCAGAAACTCTACGGGCCAAGGTGATGGCCACCACGAAGGCTGTTTTCCAAGTGAGAAATTTCAACTCGCAGGTAGCTAGAGGCTCGAAGGGCTTCCGAGTGACCATGTCTAGCACGAGATTAATGTCCCAGGCTGCGACTGGATGTCTGGTATGCAGAATACCCTTAAGAAACCTCTTAACTACAGGTAACTCAGCCAGTGACATGGAAAGTACCGGCTCATAAGCTGAAATAGCACAAAGGTGAACTCTGACAGTAGAGTATTGCAGACCTGAATTTGAGAGGTCTAAATGATACTCCAAGACTTTATTTGGTGGGCAGGAAAAAGGGTTCAAAGAGGATTCTGCACACCAGAGAGAAAAATGCTTCCATTTGGCTGTGTAGGTTTTTCTGGTGGCTGGCTTACGCACAGTCAAAAGAATATCTGAAACCCTACTAGAGACATTGAACCTATTCACCTCTATCTCTTCAGGAGACAAGAGTGAAGGTGAAGCGACCTCAGACTGGGATGGACCACGGGACCCTGGGTCAGAAGGTTCGTCTGTAGGGGAAGCGCCTTCAGAGAGGTTTCCAACAGACTGCTGAGCAGCAGGAACCATATCTCTGAGGCCAGAAGGAAGCATTGAGAATCGTCTCCCCCACGAGACTTGAATTTGAGAAGTACTGTCTGAATTAGGGAAGAGGAGGAAAGGCGTATAGAAAGCGTTTTGTCCACTGCAGCCTGAACACATCCTGACAGAAAATGCCAGGTCCTTGATTTCTGGAGCAGAAGAGAGGCAGTTTTGCGTTGAGTGGGGATGCAAAAAGGTCCAAGTCTGGAGTTCCCCACTCTTCTAAGAGTGACTGAACTATGGTTGCGTCGAAAAACCACTCGTGAAGATCTGTCTCCGTCCTGCTGAGACGGTCTGCCAGTTCGTTCTGCACTCCTGGCAGGTAAACCTCGTGAATTAGAGCCTTGTGCTCCAGGCACCATTCCCACACACTCACAGCTTCCCTGCACAATGAATAAGAGTGTGCACCGCCCCTGCTTGTTTGATGTAATACATCACTGCTTTGTTGCCCGTTTGAAGGAGAATGTTCTTGTGAGAGACAATGTCCTTCAAGGTTCGGAGCACACAGAAGACGGCTCTCACTTCCAGGACGTTTATGTGAAGCTGGGACTCGACCTAAGTCCACGTACCCTGGGTGTGGAGATTCTGGCAGTGAGCTCCCCACCCCATCAGGGACGCGTCCGTGGTAATGGAGATCTGATGATCCAAAGGGATACCCTTCCAGATGGTTGTCCTCGTGCGACCACCAGGTGAGTGACTTCCTTAGAGGTTCTGTCACTGTGATGAGAAAGGACGGAGGGTGAGTGGTTGGAGACCATTGGGTACTGAGCATCCACTGAGAGGTTCTCATGTGGAGACATACTAGGGGTACAGTGAACACTGACGATGCCATGAGACCCAGCATCCGTTGCATCGAGTTGATTTCTCTGATGTACCGGGCCATCTGAAGAATATCACTCCTTCTGTCCTCCAGGAGAAAAGCCCTCGAACAGGAGGTGTCCAGAAGAGTTACCATGAAGAAGAGCTTCTGGGAGGGCTGCAACTGCGATTTGAGATTTAGCAGGACTCCCATGGACATGAGGAAGTCTGAAGCCGTGGCTACAGTGTCCAGCGTTTCCTGCCTGCATCGGCTTGCTAGAAGCCAGTCGTCCAGATATGGGAACACTTGAATTCCGATTTTCCTGAGATGTGCTGCGAGAATTGCACAACACTTTGCAAAAATTTGCGGCGCCGAGGATAGCCCAAAGGGCAGGACTCTGAACTGAAATGTTCACCCAATGCCACAAACCTTAGGTATTTGTGGTGCTTTGGATGTATAAGAATGTGTTGGTAGGCATTCTGCATGTCCAGAGAGGCTAGCCAGTCGTGTTGATGAATCAAAGGTAGAAGGGTACCTAGAGATATCATTTTGAACTTTTCCATGTGGAGGAATTTGTTTAACTTTCTGAGATCCAGAATAGGGCGCATGCTGCCAGTTTTCTTCGGAACTAGAAAGTAATGGGAGTAGAATCCTGTATTTCTTTGGTTCCGTGGAACTACTTCTACTGCCCTGTTGTTCAAAAGGCCTTCTACCTTGGAAGCAAGAAGGTATGACTGTACTGTTGACAGCCTGGGGTGTCGTTTGGGGGGATGATCTGGGGGGTGGGGTTCTGAAAGACTGAAGGAGTACCCCTCGTGGATTATCCGGAGGACCCATTTGTCTGATGTTATAGACTTTCACCAGTTGTAGAACTGAGTCAGATGACCTCCTACCACTGAGGGAGAGCCCCCCTCGGGCAGCTGAGGTGGGACCTGAGCCAAGCACTCAGAAAGTGGCACTGGGCGCTTTGGGGCCTTGTGTCGTCTGCTGTGTTTTCTTTTGTGGCTGCGGGGTGTGGTTTTTGTTAAAGCCTCCCCAGCCTTTGCCCCAAAAGGACTGATGGTTGTGAAACTGACACTTGTTGGCACCCCCCACACCGAGAGGAGGAGGATGTGGGTTGAGCCGTCTTAATGGCTGACCTAGTTTTCTGTGTGGCCTCCAGAACTTGTTCCTCCTAGGGTCCGAACAGATACACCACGTCAAAGGGTAAGGTCATGACCTGCTGCTGGGCATCATTTGTGAAGCCCGAAATTACGTAGCCAAGGATGGCGACGGGTACAAGTGCCTGCCACCACAGCTCGAGAAGCAGTATCGAAAGCGTCCATTGCAGCTTTAACCTGTTGGTTATTGGACTCAATGCCCCTGGTTATGGTGTGAAGTAGCTCTGAATTAGTTTCCGACTCCAGCAGAGCTTCCATCATTTGCTTAAGCGAATGACAAAGCACACATTCATAATGAGAGAAATAGCCCTGGTAGTTGGCAATACGCATACCCAGGGTGGAGGCAGCAAAGACTCTCTTACCTAAGGTGTCTATCTTATGAGATTCGTTATTTATAGGCCGGGCTGTAGATGCCTGAGGAAGGATGGCCATGCCATTCTCCGCTAAGACTACAATGGGATCAGCAAAGGCTTGAGAGGCCAAAATGGGTCGATCCTTGGGAGCAGCATATTTCCTATCTATAGACTTGGCCACGGAAGGGATAAAAGCGGGGTTGTTCCATACCATCTGAGAAAGGGTCTCAAAGGATGGTTGTACCAGAGGAGTTAATTCCATAGGGTTCTCTTGGACATGTAGGTATTGGAGTCTTAAAAGCTTCCCAGGATCGATTTCTGTAATCTGGAGATTAAGAGTAGAATTAACATTTTTCAACAGAAA
The DNA here is from genome assembly GCA_016271365.2 of Neoceratodus forsteri. Taxonomy (NCBI): domain Eukaryota; kingdom Metazoa; phylum Chordata; order Ceratodontiformes; family Ceratodontidae; genus Neoceratodus; species Neoceratodus forsteri. The sequence goes on from CM028129.1 coordinate 318,724,661, forward strand.
CTTAAAGGAAAGGTCTTTGACTACAGGCTCTGCAGCAGGATTGACCCCTACTCCTTCAACATCGTCACCGAGACGAAGATCTGGGTCAGGCTCAAAATCATCTCATGACAGTCCATGGGACAGTCATGTGTGGACAGGAAAGGAATGAAAATCAGGATGGAAATGAGAAGAGGAAAGAATCGGAGTCTAGAAGCCCTGGAGGCTGGATGGCGCTGTACCTAGCATCGGCGCCGAATAACATGGCGTCGAACGCAAGGAAGTCGGCGCCATCAGAAATAGCCCAGCATACGGCACCGACAAAGGCCATGGCGCTGAAAGAGCCCCTGGTGCTGCAGACGGCACAGACAGATCCTGCGGCGCTGCGGACGGCGCAGACAGAGCCTGCGGCACTATGGACGGTGCCGACCAAGCCCCTGGAGCTGCAGACAGCGCCAAAAGTGTCCCAGGGTTCTAAAAACTGCGATTTGAAGGAAAAGAAGGGAAGCTAACAGGAGATAGAGGCATCGGTGTGGACCCCTGCACTGCAGCCATGTGAGGGGGAAAAACACCTAAGCACGGAGTCGACGGCACCGAAGAAGGCGCAGCGCGACCAGGAAGGCCGAACCGCCCTACCCGATCCCTCGAGCAGCCCGAAGGCCCTGGAGTGACTGGGCCAGGCAGCTGGACCAACCTCCGAGCCCATTGCTCCATAAAAGCAGCCCACTGGTGAAACTGCTCATCAGAGGCCCGTCCAATAGGCAAGGACGGGCTCCGATGTCGAAGAGGTCGGGCACCGGAGTCAGAAACTGGCGACTCTGAGAGGGGAGGAGACCGGAGACTAGCTCTAATGGCCGACCTTCGATGCACAGACGTACCAGAAGGTGACCTCGAGTGATGCCTTCTCTTTCTTGACTTATGCGCTGAAGAAGAACTCGAGGCTGAACAGTGGTACGAATGGGACTGTTTCCTTTTATGCTTTCAGGGGGACCACCCATCTCCCTGAGCACTGGACTGTCCGTTGTCAGACCCATCCTCCGGGGAGGGCAGCAGACCGGACCCAGCCCGGCAGACTGAACAGCTTTCATACGAAGTCTTCCTACCGTCACCTGACCCGCTCATGGTTGACTCCGTCAATGGAGGGCTGAAGACTTCTTTCTTAGTAAGTAAAATTAAATGAATCGGTACTTATTTTGTGATAAATTACAAAACAAACAAACTGAAAACTATGCTACTAGTTTGAAGTTTGACTCCCGATGGACGATTGACGTCGTCACTGAAGCGCACTCGATGGCAGGAAAAAAAGAGCTGAGGTGGTTGGAGGGTAGACGCCAAGAAAGTCTTTACCGCACGAGCTTGGGCTCGCGGTGCTGCTTCCTTGCGGCTCCATCTCTGGCACCAGCCCTCTTGGAAAAAGTTTGCTCCTGCTGGGTCCCAGCACCTCTGGTGTAGATCCTATTAGTGTGAATGAGTGGTGGAGACTTTATGTCCAGGAAGATCAGTGAGCTTCCTGAAGTCCCCACAGCAGCTGCAAAAGGCTGAGACATTTGTACTCAAGTATCCTCTACTTTTCTACAGTCATCTCAAATCATAAATCTATATATATATATATATATATATATATATATATATATACACACACACACACACACTTCTACACTAACACCATATATTCTAAACAAAAGTGATCCTATTATCAGTTTCATTTCCATATACTGATTTGCACATATTCTTATATTACCAGATCTAGATATGCAAGGGAGAAAAACAGACAGGAAGAGAAAACGGAGAGACAGTGAGAGGCAAAGAATTGTGAGAATGTTTGGGTTCATCATGTCCGAAGTCTCACAGGAAAATCTGGCTGCACAGCCAGACAGAGAAGAGAGAAAAGGAGAGAATACAGATCCTTGCATTTAAATACTTTCTCCAAAACAAATGGGACAGGGTCCTATTCTACCCTGTCACAGCAGGTAGGACTTCCCCAAGTAGCAGTTCACAAAACAGCTACAGAAGGTTACTCCGAGGAGGGAGGGGTAACAAATGGTCAGAAGGTAAGGGATGGCAGTGACCCTGAATGCCCCGATGCTACAGCTATGGACCCCAGTTTAGGAACTGAAGGGGACATGTCCCATGCCTTGGGAAAATGTGACGAATTTGCAGCTGCTCAGAGGACTGATCCTAGTTTGGAGAGGCTGAGGGCTTGTGCAGAATCTGACGGGACACAGGGAGGTGACATGAGACATAGAATATATCGGGACAATGGACTGTTGTATATGCAGGAGTAAGGACAGAGGGAGGGGTGATGGGCAAGCAGCTTGTCGTTCCCCAGGGGTACCGTGAGCGGTTGCTCAAAATCACTCATCATATCCCCATGTCCGGACATCTAGGAATCACATGCATCACGCAGCGATTGTCGCACAATTTCTACTGGCCCAATTTCACCCAGCAGGTGAAGGAATATTGCAGGTCTTGTCATCAGTGTCAGCAAATCGGGAAGGCAGGTAGTAAAACCAAAGCCACCCTAATTCCCTTGCCCATTGTGGAGGAGCTATTCCAGAGGGTAGGAATGGATATTGTGGGACCCTTGAGTACCCCAAGCTCCTCTGGAAAGAGGTTTATCCTGACGGTGGTAGATTATGCTACCCAATACCCAGAGGCAGTTGCCCTTTCCTCACTTAGGACAGACAAAGAGGCAGATGCATTGCTAGGACTTTTCTCCCGTGTTGGGTTTCCACAGGGGGTTACAACTGATAGAGGGGATACCGATGTCGGACCTGATGAAGTGTTTGTGGGAGAAGTCTGGGGTAGTGCAGAGACACGCACCTTATCACCCACAAGCCAATGGGCTGATGTAAACATTTAATGGTACCCTAAAATCTATGCTCCAAACGTTTTCTGAACAGCATGGGAGGGACTGAAAGAAATACCTTCCCTACCTGTTTGCATACAGGGAGGTGCCCCAAGAGTCAAGAGGGTTTTCTCCCTTCCAACTCTTATACAGATGTAGGGAGCATGGGCCCCTAGACTCGATCCGGGAAGACAAGCACGCCACCCAGGAACTCACAGAGTGGAGTATGTCCTGAAGTTTAGGGAAAAGCTGAAGGAGCTTATGGGAGAAGACCAGAACAACCGGTCAGTCGCCCAGCAGAAGCAAAAAGTCTGATACAACCGTAGAGCCAGAGCTTGCTCATACAGTGTAGGTCAGGAAGTCATGGTCTTAATCCCAGTCCGGAAGGATAAGCTGCAGGCCAAGGGGCAGGACCATACAAGGTAGTCCATCAGGTTAATGACCTTAACTATATTGTAGAACTGCCTGACAGGAGTGTCGTCAAGGCACAGGTCAGGAAGCATAGGTAAAAGCCAGGAGCAGTTGTAAAATTAAACAGAACTGTTTATTTGTAGTTGCAGTAACATAAAATAAAATAAATCTCTACAGAATACCTATGTACAGAAGCCAAATAAAATCTTTCTTGTAAAACAAACCTCTCTCTCAGCAACTGCAGCTCAGGTCTTTTATGTTTTTTTTTTTCAACCCTCATCCTCAAGCAAGCACCCCGTTTTTGCAAAACATTCTGTACTCATAAATATCAGGCAGAATCTGCTAGAACAGTGAGCTTCCTGAAGCACCTCCAGCCTTTGCATAAGGCTCAGACATTTGTACCCAAGTAACCTCTAGTTTTAAAGTCATGCCAAAATACAATTGATATACATTTCAACAGTAATACTAAATATTTTCTAAACAAAAGTAATCCCATTATCAGCTTCATTTCCATACACTGATACTCATATATTTTTATATTAGCAGACACAGATATGCAAGAGAGTAAAAACAGACCGCAAAAGAAAACTGAGAGACAGAGAGTCAAAGAACTATGAGCCTGTCGGGTTGATCAAGTCCGAAGTCTCACAAGGAAATCTGGTTGCGCAACCAGACAGAGAAGAGACAGAAAAGGAAAAACCTAGATATTTGCATTTAAACCCTTTCTCCATAACAAATGGGACAGGGTCCTAGTCTACCCTGTCACAAGGAGACATACCCATAGAATGTACCATGTCAGCATGATGCAGTCATATACAAATAGAGCTGACATGGTATTTGCAGTGGGTAGTCCTGGGGAAGGGACTGATGAAAAAGACCCCCTACTGGACTTGCTGGAGGAAAGTAAGCAGAAGTCCTTGGTGGAGGCAATCAAACTGTCACCCCATTTGACCCTGGAACAGACCTAGGAAGTGAGGGAGGTTTTAGCGGACTTTGCCCATTTGTTTACAGGCAAGCCTGTATGAATCCCCTTAGCGACACACTATGTAGACACGGGGAAGCAGGCACACATATGGCGGACAGCCTACCAGGTGTCTGAGGCCGTCCTAAAGGCGAGGAGGAAGAGGAAATGCTGGATTTAGGGGCATCCAGAAATCCCAGATTCCTTTGGCCTCACCCATAGTCCTCGTTCCCAAGCCGGATGGCTCTATTCGCTTTTGTATGGACTATCATCGACTCAACGCAATCACAAAGTCTGACACCCACCCAATGCCACAGACGGATGAACTACCGGACAAGCTGTGAGGGGAGACATACCTTACCATCACTGACTTGACAAAAGGGGTACTGGCAGGTGGAAGTAACTTGCAGAGCTAGAGAGCGATCGGCCTTCATCACTCCAGCAGGATTATTCGAATTCTGGGTAATGCGTTTTGGAATGAAGAACGCCCCGCCACCTTCCAAAAGTTGGTCAACCAGGTGTTATATCGTACCGAAGAGTATGCATTGGCGTATCTGGATGATACAGTCATCTTCAGTACCAGCCGGAAGGAACACCTGTCCCACCTGAAGGAAGTGTTGGGCAGTATACAGAGGGCAGGGCTCACTGTAAAGGCTAAAAAGTGCAAGGTGGCTATAGCGGAGGAGGCATACCTAGGCCATATAGTGGGGCGGAGTAAGCTTCACCCTAATCAAGCAAAGATTGAGGCAATGGAGGCGTGCCCTATGTCTGAAACCCAAAAGCAGGTTAGGAGCTTCCTAGGGACCACAGGGTACTATCGAAAGTGTATTCCAAATTACACTACTCTAGCAGCTCCACTATCTGGCCTGCTAAAGAAAAGAAAGCCCAAAAAGGTAGACTGGGAGCCAACCTGTGAACGAGCCTTCATACGGCTATGTATCTATGTAAGGCAGGCACAATGCAGTGCCCTGTGTTGGCCAGTCCAGATTACTCTAAGCAATCTGTAGTCCTGACAGATGTCTCGGATGTGGGGATTGGAGCAGTCCTCAGCCAGAATCTAATCAGGGAAAAGACCACCCAATCGTATACCTGAGCAAGAAGTTACTTCCCCAGGAGCAGGCATATTCCACGGTGGAAAAGTAGTACCTTGCACTGGTATGGGCCCTTAAGAAATTACAGCTGTATCTATATGGGAGGCACTTCGAGGTACAGAGTAATCACAACCCCCTGGAGTGGCTAAATCAGATGGGTAAAACAAATGGTCATCTCTTAAGGTGGAGTATAGCCCTACAGGCCTATGACAGTACAGTTATATAGGAACTTACCGTAACAGTAGATCTTCGGGAGAGGTTTCTTCAGTAGGTCATCACTTATAAGACTGGCGCCACCTGGCGTTGGGCCACACGGCAGATTATTTTCTAGCAATCCCTGAAGGGGGACTGCCCATCCATGGTCAACGTCACATGACTGACATCAGCGTGATTGTGTATAGTGGGCGGTCCCCACACCCGGCCTCCAGTTCTCCCGCCGGAGCCAGGAAGAGGCCTGCCAGCAGGAGCGAACAGGATTTGGAGAACCTTTAAAACACAAAATGAGGGGAAGGACGGAGGGAAAAAACAGGTTACTCACCTGTAACAGTAGTTCTAGGAGTGGTATATGTTGTTCATCCACACTGCCTGGCATTGTCCCTTTCCCCTTTAAATCTTGCCGGAAGTCTTCAAGCTGGCTCCTCCCACCCACCTGTGTGGTAAATACCTCGGCTCCGCCCCATGACGCCAGATCTAGCCTGCTGGAAGCAAGGTTGTGCGCCTTAAGCCGGGGAGGTCGGGCGGGTGCGTGGGATGAACAACATATACCACTCCTAGAACTACTGTTACAGGTGAGTAACCTGTTTTTCTAGGAGCGTGGATATGTTGTTCATCCACACTGTCTGGCAGACTCCTAACAGTTCTCCGGGAGGAGGGAGGCAAGGCGCACACCCCCTACTTAGGAAAAAGAGATTGGAGAACCGAGGCCCCAAAACCAGCATCACATCATGACTCAAGGTCGATGTGGTTATGGGTAATAAAGGTGTTCGTTGACTTCCAGGTAGCAGCCCGACAGATTTCCTGGATAGGGATGTCCCTGGAAGCAGCCACCAAAGCAGCAGTATGGCGGGTAGAATGAACTCTTATCCCTCTGGGAAGCTCCTAGCCTGCCAATTCGTAACACAGACTTATGCATGATGTGATCCATCTTGCAATAGTCCGCTTGGCTGCAGGTCTGCCAGAAGCGGCTTCAGCATAGGTGACAAACAGCTGGTGAACCTCTCCCCGAATTTCCACCATCCTCTCCTTATAGTAGGAGATAGCACATCTGAGGTCCAGAGTATTGAGCCTGTACTCGGCATCCGAGGTGTAGTTAGGGTAGTATACCGGCAGAGTCAACACCTGGTTAACGTGAAACTCTGACACCACCTTCGGAAGGAATTTTGGGTGGGGGCGCAGGACAACTTTGTCCTTGTGAAAGACCAGATAAGGGGAGTCCACCGACAGCACCTGGAGCTCCCCTGTCCTTCTGGCTGACGTGATAGCCACCAGGAAGGCAGTCTTCCATGACAAATGTGAGAGCTCACACTTGTCCATGAGTTTGAATGGCTTGCCCATGAGCTTTGCCAAAACCAGCATAAGATCCCACGGAGGTGGAGGTTCACACACCGGACAGGATATGTGATCCAGGCCTTTGAGAAAGTGCCCGACCACTGTCTCCTGTGCCAATGACGGCTGACCGGCCTACGCCCGGTAAGCAGAGATGGCAGCCAGGTGCACCCTAAGGGTCGATGACCGAAGACCCCCTTTGGAGAGGGACCAAAGGTAGTCTAGAATGTTAGCCACAGAGCAGGATAAGGGGTCCAGGCTCTTTCCCTGACACCAAATGGAAAACCTTTTCCATTTGAAGGCATAACATTTCCTGGTCGATTCCTTCCAAGATGCTTCCACCACGGTGTAGACATCCTCGGAAAGACCCAGAGCCTGGAACTCTAGCCGCTCAGGAACCAGGCTGTGAGGTGCAGGGATTGAAGGTCCGAGTGGAAGACCTTCCCCTGATTCAACGATATCAGGTCCAGGCGCGTACAATGCCGCTCCGGGGTCCTGCAGCTGAGGCTGAGGAGATCTGGATACCAGAACTGGCGTGGCCAATCTGGGGCTACCAGGATCACCTTCGCCTTGTCCCTCCTCACCTTGAATAACACCTTGTGGATCAAGGGAAATGGAGGGAAGGTGTAGAGAAGGCCTGGGGTCCACGGCCTCGAGAAGGCATCCCCCTGCAGCAAGCCCTGCTCAGGAGGGCGGGCATGGTACAGCCTCAGCCAGGTGTTCTCCCTGGAGGCAAACAGGTCCACCAACGGTTTGCCCCAACGGGAGAACAGATCATAAGCTACCTCTGGATGGAGAGACCACTCATGGGATGTCTGGCCTATGCGGCTGAGAGCATCTGCCAGTTGGTTCGAGACTCCTGCCACATGGATGGCTAGAAGATCTGCCTCCAGCCAGCTGACGAAGGCCCAGATCCGGAGCGCCTCCTTGCATAGCAGATGGGAGTGCGTGCCGCCCTGTTTAATGAGGTAGTACATGGTCGTGGTATTGTCCGTCTGGAGCTGAACCACTTGACCCCAGAGCTGAGGAGTGAAAGCTGACAGTGCCAGTCTGACTGCTCTGAGCTCCAACAGGTTGATGTGGCATCGGGACTCCTCGGGGGTCCAGAACCCATGAGCTCTGTGGTCCCCCATGTGGGCTCCCCAGCCCATGAGAGAGGTATCAGTCGCAAGGACGACCGTCAGCTCGGGGCGGACAAACGGGATTCCTTCCCGCAAATGACTCGGGAAGGTCCACCATTGGAAAGCGTCCCACATCCTCTGGTGACAGTGACCAGCTGGTCGAAGAGACCCTGACGCTGAGACCACTGGGCGGCCAGCTCCCACTGAAGGGGGTGCATGTGCAATCTGGCCCAACGGACCACTGAGGTACACGCCTCCATGTCACCCAGGAGGTGCAGGAAGTCCCGGGCAGGGCACAAGTGCCCAACCAGAAATGATTGGGCAAAGGAGGAAAGAACCTCCGCCCTGTCCGCCGGGAGCCGAGCCCTGGCTTGACAAGAGTCGAGCTCTGCTCTGATGAAGCCCATCACCTGACAGGGCACTAGTTCTGATTTGGCCTCGTTGATTAGGAGGCCCAGGTGGGAGCCGGTTCAGAGGGTCAGGTCCCTGGACCTCTCCACCTCCTGTAGGGAGGAACCTGCCAGGAGCCAATCATCTAGATAGGGGTTAATACGAACCCCTTGACGCCATAGATGGGCTGCCACCACTGCGATGCATTTGGTGAAGACCTGAAGGGCCGATGACAGGCCAAACGGTATGGCTCTGAACTCGTACAGGGTCCCTTTGACCCTGAAGCGGAGGAACCGCTGATGGGACGGACGGATTGGAATGTGGTAGAACGCGTCCTGAAGATCCAGTGAACAGAACCACATGTTTCGCTCCAGAGATGGTATGATCTGGTTCAGAGTTACCATCCGGAAGGTGCGAGACCTGAGATATCGATTCAGGTCGTGGAGATCTAGGATGGGGCGCCAACCCCCCGTCCGCTTGGGTACCAGGAAATACCTGGAGACAAAGCCTGGGTCTGAAGGAGGATCCGGTACTGGAGCTACCGCCTCCTTGAGGAGGAGCTGAGCAATGTCGTCCCAAAGGGCCGACTGAGCGCCAACTGAATCCTTTCCTCCTGTGGGGCACGGGCCCAGCTTGGGGGGGTACTGCTCGAACTCTAGAGGCAGTCCCTGCCTGACCACTTCCAGAACCCACCTGTCTGAAGTGATACTGGACCAAGGCGGAAAGAAAGTGGCGGAGCCGGCCCCCCACGGGAGGACCGAGAATTGGCATGACGGGTGCAGGGGAGGCCACCCCCGACCTGTCACTGCGCAGGCTTGGAGAAGGAGGAGGCACCTGGACCAGCACCTCGGCCTCCCTTGCGGGGCTGTTGGAGACCTTGCTTGGGCCTAGGGCGCCAAGCTGGAGCCTGCTGCTGTTGCTGACCTCCCTGGAAGGAGGGCTGTCTAACCACAGGGGAAGAATACCAAAAGGACTTCTTCTTGCACTTCTGCTGGTTCTTGCCCGAAGAACCCTTAGCAGAGGTGGCATCAGACTGCTCAATGCGCTGTAGATGACCTGCCACTCCCGGACCGAAGAGGTCGGTGCCAAGGAAGGGCACATCAGCTAGCTTGTGCTGAGTATCCATGGGAAAGGAGGATAACCTCAGCCAAGCCCTGCGGCGAGTGGCTACCACGGCAGCTAGTGAACGGGCGCAGGAATCTCCAATGTCCAGAGCCATCTGGAGCTGTTGTTTAGCAACAGCATGGCCCTGGTGCTGGACCTGCTTGACCGTGGTCTGCATGTCTGCTGGGAGATGAGGGAGGACTTCATCAAGCGACCCAAGAAGGGCGTGAGAGAAGTGTGCCATGATCACTGCTGAGGTAGCCTGATGAAGGCCTAGGGATGATGCTGCGTAAACCTTCCGGGCCGAGTGGTCCATATTTTTGGACTCCTTGTCCGAAGGGCGGCCAGTATCCGCAGAGCTGCCCGTGCGCCTAAACACTGAGGCAGTCACAAGGCTCTCGGCCGAGGGGTGCTCAGTGAAGCCCGCCAAGGACCCCATGGACACCGCATACTTGCGGGCCCTGCGGGCAGATGGACCCGGGCAAGAGGCAGGACGCTGCCAAAGTTCCACTGCTGGGCCCACTATGGCTTCGGCCACTGGGAAGGCCTCCGTCGGGGTATCTCCCCTCTTGAGAATATCCGTGAGAGGATATTCCACCTTCTTTTGTATGGGCTGCAAAGGCATACCTGTGGACTCCGAAATGAGTCGAAGGATGCCCTGGAAGGAAGAAGGGCCTTCCTCCAGGCCTGTCAGTGACAGCTTATCATGTGAGAGAAGGTCGGTAGTCTCCAAATCCAAGGAATCCGGATACAAGGGTCTCCCACCAAAGTTCCCCTCAATGCGTCTAGGGTGATCAGGAGTGACCGTAATGGACAACCTAAGGGGCAAGCCTGTAGTTGATCGATCCTCCTTAGAGGGAGCCCCTCCCTGAGGCTGTTTGGGTGGTGGTTCCACCAAAATTGGTGGGGAGCCCATAACAGGCCAAGCCGAAATACACACCGGTCCCACCGGAGGGAGAACCCGAGTCCTCAGAACCGAGGGAGTCGGTGTCGGCCGAAGAGGCTGGGGCCAAGTAATGGCCGGTACAGACAGAGCAGACGGCTTTTGACCCATCAAAAGAAGCTGCTGCCACATGAGGTCCTCATAACATCAACGAAGCTTCCGTCTAAGTCTCTCTTTGTCCGAGGAGGATGAGGAACGGTGGCGGCGCCTCTTCCGGGAGTGTTTGTGACCCTTTCTCGGATTACCGACCGACGGGGTCCTACTCCTCGATCGAGACCGACGGCGTCGGCTCTGTCGGTCGGGGGAAGCTGGATTTGGTGAAAACCAAGGTTCCGGCTCTTGTCCCTCGATTGGGATGCCCGAAGGACGGGTCTCCTCATCAGGGAAGGAGAGAATGGGAGTCCTCTCCAAAGAGTCGGTGACAGGCGTCGGTGACAACAGCTCGATCGGGTCAAGAGAAATCTCGGCCGGTTCTGCTGTATCCTCGGCTTTGGTGCCCTGGCCTAACTGAAGATCCGAAAAGCCGGCAGCCGAGGAAGCGATCTCAACCGTGGCCGAGACCGCCTGCTCCTGAGTGTCGGACCGCTCTCGGTCCCAGGAACGTCTTCTTCGGGTAGAAGAAGATGATTTTGGATCCTTATCCTTCTTCTTGGATCGGGAGGAGTGTGAGCCCGAAGGCGCCTCACCCTTAGTAGGGAGAGACTGGCACAACTCCCGGAAGGATCTCGTGAAGGTGGAGCCCAGGTTGAGCGGCACGAAGAAGCTTCGGTTGGCCGAAGCTTGGGCAGCTTCTTCTTCGAAGGCCGCCATCTGCTCGAGCTGCTCGGCGGATCCTGCAGCTGCGGAAACAGCCCACCTGGCCTCCTTCGATTTCGCCGGTGGATTGCGAAGCTCCGGTCTCCCCAACTTAAGGTGCGCCTTGCAGTCCTCCAGAACGGTGAGATGGAAGGCCGAACAGATGGTGCAAGCCGAAGTATCATGCACTGCACCTAGGCAGTAGACGCACGAGAGGTAGGGATCAGTGCAAGACATTTTTTGTCCACAAGGACACCGGCGAAACCCGAGGGATGACTTGTCCTCCATATCCGAAATCTTTGGATCCGAATCGTAAACTCTGACAAGTTTTAAAGTGAGTAAGTGCGGCGAAAACCGCCCATTTGACTCCAGGGCCTATGGTACTTGCAAATCAGATAGGGCTCCTTACAAACCAGAGCGTGAAGCTCCAAAATCCTCCAGGCTGACGTGATGGCAACCAGGAACAATGCTTTCCAGGAAAGGAAGCGCAAATTAAAGCTCATAGCCGGCTCAAATGGAGGAAGGGTGAGCTTTTCCAAAATGAAATTCAAATCCCAAGGATGAGTTGGGCTGTGGATGGGGGGTTTCAGATGGAGAATCCCTTTCAGTAAGGTTTTCGAGACTTCCAACTGAGTCACGGGTTTACCACCCACTAGCTTGTGGTACGCCAAAATACCCGAAAGGTGGACCTTCAGTGATGAATATCAAAGACAGGAGTCTGACAGGTGAAGGAGGTATTTCATTACTTGAGGGGCAGAACATGAAAAGGGGATCCAACCCTTGGCGGTCGCCCACATGGAAAACAATTTTCACTTCATGGCATAAGTGGAAAGAGTAGAGGGTTTTCTGGCCTCGATGAGGACCTGAGCAACCCAAGAGAAGACCCCAAAGTGAGAGATTGCTAGGTACGCAGAAGCCATGCATGAAGATGCAGAGTCCCGAGTCCTGGATGTAACAGTTGACCTTGATCCTGAGTCAGGAGGTCATGAGTCACTGGAAGTGGAATCGGTGGTTCCCTGAAAAGCTGTTGCAGCAGCGGGAACCAGATCTGTCTCGGCCAGAGAGGAGCAATGAGAATCATCTTTGCCCTCTCTGCTTGAAGCTTGAGGAGGACCCTCTGGAGAATGGGAAATGGAGGGAAGGCGTAGAAAAATGTCCCTGTCCAAGACAGAGACAGCGCATCGTGCCAGAAAGCACCATGCCCTGGCACGAGTGAGCAAAAACTGGGAAGTTCTGCATTGAATTTGGAGGCGAAAAGGTAGATTCTAGGAGCGTGGATATGGGTTCATCCACGCTCTTTAGCACTGTCAGCTTTCGCTCCTCATCTCCGGGGATCAAGTGGTTAATGTCCAGACGGACAATACTGTAACCACATACTACCTCAACAAACAGGGCGGCATGCACTTCCGTCTGCTGTGCAGGGAGGCGCTCTGCATCTGGACCCTCGTGAGCCGATTACGGGCAGATCTCCTAGCCATCCATGTGGCAGGAGCCTCAAACCATCTGGCGTATGCTCTCAGCCGCATATGCAAGATATCTCACGAGTTGTCTCTCCATCCAGAAGTAGCTTACAGCCTGTTCTCCCACTGGGGCAAACCAATGGTGGGCCTGTTTGCCTCCAGGGAAAACACCAAGCTGAGGGTGTTCCATGCCCGCCCCCCTCAGCAGGGCTCGCTGCAGGTGATGCCTTCTTGAGGCCGTGGACCGCAGACCTCTTCTACGCCTTCCCTCCATTTTCCTTGATCCACAAGGTGCTCCTCAAGGTGAGGAGGGACATGGAGAAGGTGATCCTGGTAGCCCCAGACTGGCTGTGCCAGTTCTGGTATCCAGATCACCTCAGCATCAGGTGCAGGCACCCAGAGCAGCTTCCAGAACGCCCGGACCTGATATCACTCAATCAGGGGAAGGTATTCCATCCGGACTATCAATCCCTGCACCTCATAGCCTGGTACCTGAGTGGCTAGAGTTCCAGGCTTTCGGTCTTTCTGAAGATGTCTACACCGTGGTGGAGGCATCAACAAAGAAATCGACCACGAAATGTTATGTCTTCAAATGGAAAAGGTTTTCCATTTGGTGTCAGGGCAAGGGCCTGGACCCTCTGTCCATCCTGTCCGGTAGCTAACATTCTTGACTACCTTTGGTCCCTCTCCCAAAGGTGGTCTTCGATCATCGACCCTTAGGGTGCACCTGGTAGCAATCTCTGCTTACCGGGCGCAGGCCGGTCAGCCGACGGTGGCGCAGGAAACAGAGGTTGGGCGCCTTTTTCAACAGCCTGGATCACATATTCCCTCCAGTGCATGAACCTCCACCTCCGTGGGATCTACTGCTGGTACTGGCAAAGCTCACTGGCAAGCCATTCAAACCAATGAACAAGTGTGCCTTGTCACACTAGTCATGGAAGACGGCCTTCCTGGTGGTTATCACGTCTGCCTGAAGGACAGGGGAGCTCCAGGCGCTTTCGGTGGACTCCCCATATCTGATCTTCCAC